>OZ020270.1:55237040-58050937 GCA_963971225.1 Melieria omissa | reverse complement strand
CTCATGTCAGGTCGTTCTGTATGCCATTGACTAGGAGGTATGTCAGAATTAGCCTCTTTGGGTGAATCAGAAAACGTTAATAAAGGTAAAGATAAATTTGCGGTCTCAGTTGCCGCTAAATTGTTCGTACGTTGTGATGACTGAGATCCTATCTCCCGTCGACTGTTTCGGGTATTATGTCGTTTTGGTACTGTACCGCACGCGCGACCTCTCGACATTGCAGTAGCAGAATTCGCGGGGGTCTTACTTTGTGTTAATGTGGGTTTCAAATCGCGGAAATGACATACTTGTCGACAACACGGACATTCATGTGAATCTTTTAGCCAGTTGGTAATACATTGTTGATGAAACGTGTGATTACATAAGGTAGTTAGACATTCCTGTGTGTCTAGTGTCGGAGTTAAACAAATAGTGCAGGAGCTTTCCGCTGTGCCGATGGCCAGTGCCGGAATATTTTCAGTGCTCCGTACTACAGCCATTTGTGTTTCAATTAGCGTATGAATTATTGAGAGTAACGGGTGTAACATAAATTGGTCTTCCCAAAATCTTTCTTATTATAAATACTTAAGGCAATTTGTCTGTTTGCCGTTCCCATAAAGGATTTCTTATTATAGAATTGTTTTGATATACAAAAGATGTGAGTTTTTTGTTTGGAGGTATGGGATAAAGAACAAATAATAGAATTGAAATCGCGTCGTCGCGAACAAAGACACCACCGTATATAGAAAGATTATCGCTTCACTGCAGGAGAGGAACATAAACAAATAGGGTTGTAAAACGTTATATATGAGATAAAACCAAAAAGGATTGGATGTACGAATGTACATATATGAGCTATATTAATGAGAAGATTTATGCACATATGAGAAGTCACGAAGAGAGATATAACCTAAAAATTAGCTCTCCGGAATTTTCAGAAAACATACTATAAGGAGAATGAGGTTATCGATTTACAGCAAAATTATTATCCCAAATGGTACCAAGAACCAAGTGTTGCGGACTTCAGTTGCATACTGCAAATTGAAGTATGTCCAGGCAACTTCCAGTTCCGGAATTACCAATGGTTCCTATGAATATATGCCCTCCATTCGTGAAGCGATGATACAGGGATTCTCCGACAAGTGCAAAGGAACCATAAGAGCCTTAGGGTTAACATACTCGAACGGATTTATTCGCTGTCAAGTAGTTACAGTCCACCAAGGATTACGATTTATTACAAACATCAGATCACCACTGCATCTCCTAGTGCTGATGTTGTTGCACCGGAAACCTCTGTTTCGTGTTTACTGACCGAGTGGAATGCCTCCTTCTAAAATAAGGCTATGTTTTGGGTGGTCCTCGCGTTGGCTGCAAGCGTCCCACGCCCTGTGGAGCCCCACGTTGGGCGCCATTTTTGTAATGATTATATTCTTTCTTTTTCGAAATCGAATTGAATCCGAATTAAACTGATGAAGCTGGCATTGATACTGTCTACCTTACTAAACGGGGCGAGTGTAGTACTCAGGCCAGGGTGGCAAGCCTCGAGCAGCAGGTCTATGGGACCCATAATTGGCTAGCTGGGGAGTCGGTTGGGGGGGTTAGTGACCTGCTCTCGAGCTTTCCTACATTACCTATTTTATAGAGTCCCTTTTTTTTTCTTCGTCTAATTAGTACACCTTACGCAACAAAACAAAAAAACATTTATACTCGTAGGGTGACCGCTGGACGTGCCTTGGAAGGCATCACCTAATCGAAGGGGCGGCATTCCGACTCTGGATCTCACTGACAGAAAACGTGGTGTCTCCCGCTGCGGAGCCCTAAGCTGTTGTAGGCTATCGCGCTTCTCTACCCTCCCTTCCTTGGATCCTGTTCACCGAATTTACCCGGATCCCCATCTCCACTAGTTGAACCCTCCCATACCTCCGAAAAAACACCGCTTGTTTACATTATAATGAGATTTAATACTAGAACCGAAAATTCAATTATATGGATCTTAAATACTACCCACACCGGATTAAGATAGAAATCTTTTATGCAATACACAAACCGTCTGGGTTCGTTAATACCTCGGTTGCCAACACACGCGTTACAATCACCCCTCGCGGTAGGCATGCAACTCGAAGATACCCCCTCTAAAACGGTATGCACTCACGCCCAATGATATATGCCTTGGAGAACCCCTCAAGACCACATTATACATACTAACATCAAAAGTTGTTAACTCACGTGTATTCAGCAAATCCAACGCAGAAGGCCTTCCCGTGAATCGCCGCACTGGAAAATGAACATACAAATAATATAGCCTGTGCAGGGTTAACCGGCATTAAGGTGATTGTAGCATACTTTACCCCGGGCGATACCTGGTTGTTGTTACCCATTCCCCTTTTCACAAATCGAGCCAATGCTCTTCCTCCCCTTAATTATCAATAAAAAAAACAAGTTGGTGCGGTTCCCACGCGGCCGTCATTCGTGTTGCACTCGGTTCTACTCGCTGTCCCTTACGTTGTCGCTGTAGTCTTCTTCATTCGCGTGCCAAGTTTTTGGCGGCGACCGCCATTACAGTTGACCGCACTTTGGCTTTGGGTTTGTGTTCATGGCGCCAAAATGGCGGCGTCGCTCGTTGCCAGTGCTGGTGGTTTCCTGGGCGACTTGCTGAGCTGCTGCGGATGAGGCAATCAGGGTCCGGACAGCCGCTCCAATTGCCTGGCGACACCCGCCCGCCGATGCTTGTTGGGCGCTCTAGTCCGGCGCAATGGTGATCGCGAAGTGTTCCGTCGTATTGCCCTTGCGCCTAGTTGCCGTGCCAGGTGATACCTCTAGGGCTCCACCGGTGTTGTGACTGGTGGTATGCAGTAGCACGCCGCGCCTGCACCTCCGCGCAGCTGTGCGGGAAAGAGTGGGTGGCAGCAGGGTAGTGGACGGTTGAGCCTGTTGGTGACTGGGTGCACGCGTGGTGACCGAGGCTGGTGCTGATGGATGCAAAGTGAGCCACCCTCGGGGTTGCCGGTGGGCTTCGCGCTAGCTGTGCGCAGCACCCGCTCCAGGTGATGGCCGGTTCTCGCCTTCCTCTTTCGGTATCGTTATGGGGCAAGGTTTTCCCACTGCCGATGCTGTACCACGCTGCTTCCTACAGCTACTGCACGTCCGCCCCGATTTTCTCAGCTATCGTCCGTCCACACTCACTACTCCGCAGCCAAAACCAAAAAGGATCGTCCTGCTTCCTGTCGCGTGCTTTTATTTCGCCTTTGTTGCCGGTAATTGATTCGCATTGGCAACGCGCTCGAGTGTTGCAGAGTTGCATTCATAGCGTTAATCTACTCCATTCGCTATTGTTAGTCCCACAATCCACAGTGCTCGTGACTTGTTCATTACATCGGCTGGACGATGCACTAACCCGCGTTGTTATGAAATTGCGGCGGGTGCTCCGCTGGACACTGCACTAACTCGCGCTGTTGTGAAGTTGCGGCGGGTGCTCCGCTGGACGCTGCACTAACTCACGTTGTTGTGAAATTGTTGGCCGACACTCGCAATAGGTCTTTTATCCCACTTCTGAACTGTAGTAAGCTTAATTTTTTGGAACTTTCAGCTTACTTGCTTTATTTAATAGAAGTGTGTAATACAAAGGATTGGGAAAAAAAATATATGAGGTAACTGGCGTCTTGCCGACTCTGCTCGGCACGTCCGTCTCGTTCGCTGTCACTTATTCGTCTCCCTGTGTCTTTCGCGCGTTTTTCACTTGCTACTTTGGCTTTTGGCGGCAACGTCAGCCATCATGCCGCGAGTAGTGCCATCGCTCGAGTGTTGCCAATGCACACTGAACAGTGCCACTGCTCGGGTGATGCCACCGTACCATTAAATACTACATAGTCAATCAATCAACCAGTCATTCAGTCAGGATAAACAATCTATGTATAAAAAAATGGAGACGGTACCACGTCCTCTTGTCCAATGCGCACAACTTCTTCTAGTCAAGTTGTGCTACTAAGTGGACAGTTTATACCAACTTTCATTGATGTCCGACTTACAGTTCTGCTGAAATGTTGGGTCATAAAAAATATGCCACACCCCTTGTCAAACGCCCATCAAAGCTCATTAGTAGAATGACACATCTATGAGACGACGGTACACCAACTTTCAATGCTGTGTAGCTAACGATTCCGAGGAGATTCCTTATTAAAGAGTTGAGTTGTATGGGCGGTGCCACGCCTCTTGTCCAGAATCTACCTTATTCCTCCTGCCGAAGGACACGACTAAATCATTAATTGATGCCGAGTATGACACTGTACAAATTTCAATGCTGAGCCACTTATAATTCCGAAGTTATTCCACATTAAAGAATGTAGTTGTATGGGCTGTGCCACGCCCCCTTGTCAAAAACCCACCCTCTTTCCCCTGTCGGAGGACACTACTAATAATAAGTTTGTACCGAGTATCATTTAAGTGAACGCTATAGTTTTAAAGTTTCACCATTTAAAAAGTGCCACGCCCTTTTTCCAATGCCCATACAATACTACCGGTGGAATGACACGCCTACACCATGACGCTGTACCGAATTTCAATGCTGTATGACTTATGATTCCGAAGATATTCCATGTTAAAAAATTGAGTTGTATGGGCGGTGCCACGCCCCCTTGTCCAACCTACACCCTATTCCCCCTGCCGAAAGACATGACCAAATCGTATGTTTGTACCGAGTCTCCTTGATGTAAAAGCTATAGTTCAAAAGTTACATCGGAATTTAAAAAGTGCCACGCCCCTTGTTCAACGCCCATTCAATTTTACCGGTACAATGACACGCTTACGCCATGACAATGCATCTAATTTCAATGCTGTCCGACTTATAATTCCGAAGATATACCATATTAAAACTTTAGGTTGTATGGGAGGTGCCACGCCCACCTGCCGTACAAACATGTAATATCGCTATAAACCACCGCATTGACATCTTCTATCACACACAAAAAAAATTTTGCCGAAAGAATGAGCCGTTTTCGCAAACACTGGCACGTTACAGGAGATTAATTTTTTTTTATATATAAGACTAGCTGACCCGGCAAACTTCGTCTCGCCCAATATTTGAATGAATTGAAGTATAACGCCACCCGAACTGACTCAAGACTAATCCAACAAAAAAACGCATGCAAATCGGACGGTCCGTTTAAGTGTGATGCCGTAACTCACACACAGCCACTTTCTTTTATATATATATAGATTTAAGTTATATGGGCGGTGCCAAGCCCCCTTGTTCAATACCCGCACCATCCCGTCTGTCGAAATGGAAAATGGTAGGTTCGTACTTAGTTTCATTGCTGTGCCACTTAAAGTTCAGTAAAATATTTGGGTCACAAACAATGCGCCTTACAGTAGAATGACTCATCTATAAGGCGACAGGGTACTAAATTTCAGTGTTGTATGACTTATAATTCCGAAGTTTTTCCATATTACAAATTTGAGTTGCATGGGCGGTGCCCCGCCCTCTTGTCCAAAATTCACCCTATTCCCCCTGCGGAAGGACACGACTAAATAATAAGTTTATACCGAGTGTCATTGATGTGAATGCAATAGTTCAAAAGTAACACCGGAATTTCAAAAGTGCCACGCCCCTTGTCCAACGCCCATTAAAGTTTACCGGTCGAATGACACGCTTACATAATGACACTGTTCCAAATTTCAATACTGAGCGACCTATAATTCTGAAGATATTTCATATCAAAAAGTTGGGTTGTATGGGCGGTGCCCCGCCCCTTATCCAAAATACACCCTATTCCCCCTGCCAAAGGACACGACTAAATAATAAGTTTATATCGAGTGTCATTGATGTGAATGCTATAGTTCAAAAGTTACACCGGAATATAAAAAGTGCCACGCCCCTTGTCCAACGCCCATTAAATTTTACCGGTGGAACGACACGTCTACGTAATGACGCTGTACAAAATTACAATGCTGAGGGACTTAAAATTCCGAAGCTATTCCATATTAAAAAATTTTGTTGTATGGACGGTGCCACGCCCCCTTGTCCAACGCCTATTAAATTTTGCCGATGGAAAGACACGTCTACACCATGGCACAGTACCAAATTTCAATGCTGTGCGACTTATAATTCCGAAGATATACCATACTAAAAATTTAGGTTGTATAGGAGGTGCCACGCCCACCTGCCGTACAAACATGTAATATCGCTATAAACCACCGCATTGACATCTTCTATAACACACAAAAAAATTTTCCCGAAAGAATGAGCCGTTTTCGCAAACACTGGCACGTTACAGAAGGTTAAGTTTTTTTATATATAAGACTAGCTGGGCCCTGCGGCTTTGCACGCAAGCTCTCCTGTTTCCCACGATACGAATTCTTTGCCCATTGTTGAGCCCATCAGATGTTGATTTAAAAAAAAACATGTGTCTACCTATCTTTGATTTCGAGCGTTTCAAAAATTTTGAAGTCAGAAGGCCCATTAAATCATGTGTTCTCACATTTACTCCAAACAAATTTTTATCTCTTGGTTTGCCATGGTAGATTTAGATATTCAAAAAAATTAAAAGCACGTTTTTATTATTTCCCGATTAAAGTGCTTTTGATAAGTTTGAAGTCAGAACGCCCAATAAAGCTTGTTTCTCCATAAAAATTGTTAACCCCGTTATTTTTGACCCCGTTAGATTTTGATTTTTAAAAAAGTCAAAAACACGTGTCAAATTATTTCTCACTAACAGCCCTATTCTGGCAACCGAAACAATAGTCACCTCGGTAACAATTGAATACTTGGTAACAATTGTCACTTTTTGGTATTCTGGAGCAAATTCAAAAGCTCAAAATGTGACAATTGTTTCGAAATTTGTTACCTCCGTAGGAGCAGGTGACAAGCATACAAAAATTATAAAATTCAAATTTCGTATTCAAATGCGCCTTGAGAAACTGAAAAAAAATGCTTCAGCTGCTCCTGCGTCGCGACGTGTCGTGCGCTTAAACTTAGGAACTCTAGAAACTAAAAGAATATATACATACATTGTGAAGAAACTCCAAAAAAAAGACTTGCTTCGCCAGATTTTCTGCATTTGCCTTTTTTTGTTTGTTTATTTTTTACAGTTTGACAGAAAAAATACAAAAAACAGCTGTTTTGATAGAAAAAAAGCTTTCACCTCGAGTGGTGAATTGTTTGAACTTTCTTCTTGTCACCATTTTTCCAGAATACGAAAACAATCAAATTCAATTCAATTGTTACGGGGGGTAACAATTGTTACGGTAGTGCCAGAATAGGGCTGTAAGATTACTTTCACCAAGTTGGATGACAATGTTCCCATTAATTCATATTTTGCAAGACTCAAAAAAAAATCGTTCTCCATGCATAATTTTAACCCGTCGTTGTTCCAGTTAGATTTCGATTTTGAAAAGAATGAAAAACACGTGTCTAATTTTATTTATTTCAATTATTTTTACAATTGTTGAAGTCAATAGGCCCATCAATTCGTGTTGCTTATTTCGGAGTATTTCCGTAAATAAACCTTAACCCATTGTTGGTCCAGTTAAATTTTGATTTTCGAAAAATTATAAAATTCGGGTCGAATAAGTTTTGAAGTTCCAGAAAGTTCAAATTTACTATGTTGATTAAGGGGGTCTTCTGCTTACGCGCCCGGAATTTTAGTCTATTTTTGGAAATTAATTGTAAGGAAACTATACAAGATAATTGAAAAATTTTTTTTTTATTATTTTTCTACATGTTTAAACTTGAAAAATGACAAATGCCTTATGTGTGTGGTGAATCCTGCGCCTTTGAGAAGTGGTCAAACTAGTACTGACGAAAGTGTCCGAGTCAACTTTGTGGTATGACATCCACCCCCACAGTTGTCTGAAATGTGAAAAGTAAAATAAATTTATTTTCAGTTTTACGTTGGCTGTGCTTCTCCGAGTACGATTTTTTTTATTTTTAAAATTTTTCAAATTATACGGATTTTTGTGAAAAGTTGTATTTTCAACCACGTTTTTTGACCTGTTGAGGGTCATAAAAATTTAACAAAACAAAATTTCAAAAATCGTACTCAGAGAAGCATAGAGAAGTGTTTTGTGAAGAAGTGAAAAAAAAATTAGTCAAATCCGATGAAAATTACTTGTAGAAGTCATACCACAAAGTATAAAAAAGGTTATTTTCGGGAAAATGCGTTTAAAGATAACGGAAATGCTCGAAACGGCTGGAGGCGGCTATGTTTCCGGCTTCGAAAACCCAAGAAGGAATGTGTTTTTCACGAAACCGTTTATAAGACGTATTCCTTATATCCTCTATATTCAAAAAATGCAAAAAAAAAAATCGATTTTTTCAATCCGCGTAAGTAGAAGACCCCCTTAAATAACGTTTCTTCATACAACACTTTATCCCATGTTTTCCTGTCTTAGCGGGGCTTCATTCTTCAAGATGTACCTACAGTCCTAAATTCATGTTTGTAGCTTCTGCGGTTTGGGCTGGGCGATGATAAATCAATCAAGCAGTCAGTCAGTCAGGATAAACAATCTATGTATAACAAAATGGAGGCGATACCACGCCCCTTGTCCAACTTCACAACTTTCTTCTAGTCGAATTGTGCTACAAAGTGGAAAGTTCATACAAACTTTTATTGATGTGCGACTTACAGTTCTGTTGAAATGTTGGGTCATAAAAAATATGCCACACCCCTTGTCAAACGCCCATCAAATCTCACCAGTAGAATGACACATTTATGAGACGACGGTACACCAACTATCAATGCTGTGCGGCTAACGATTCCGAGAGATTCCATATTAAAGAATTGAGTTGTATGGGCGGTGCCACGCCTCTTGTCCAGAACCCACCTTTTTCCCCCTGCCAAAAGGCACGACTTAATCGTAAATTTGTACCGAGTGTCATTGATGTGAATGCTATAGTTCCACCGGAATTTAAAAAGTGCCACGCCCCCTGTCCCACGCCAATTACATTTTACCGGTGGAAAGACACGTTTACGCCCTGACACTGTTCCACATTTAAATACTGAGCGACTTATAATTCCGAAGATATTCCATAGTAAAAAATTGAGTTGTATGGGCGGTGCCACACCTCTTGTCCAAAATCCACATTATTACCCCTGCCGAAGGACACGACCAAGTCCTTAGATTGTACTGAGTGTCGTTGATGTGAATGCTATAGTTCAAAAGTTACACCTGGATTTAAAAAATGCCACGCCCCTTGTCCAACGCCCACTAAATTTTACCGGTGGAATGATATGCTTACGCCATGACACTGTACCAAATTTCAATGCTGAGCGACTTATAATTTCGGAGCTATTCCATATTAAATAATTGAGTTGTATCAGCGGTGCCACACCCCCTTGTCCAACGCCCATTAAATTACCGGTGGAATGATACGTTTATGCCATGACAGTGTACTAAATTTCAATGCTGTCCGACTTATAATTCCGAAGATATACCATATTAAAAATTTAGGTTGTATGGGAGGTGTCACGCCCACCTGCCGTACAAACATGTAATATCGCTATAAACCACCGCATTGACATCTTCTATCACTCACCCCGTTAGATTTTGATTTTTAATAAAGTGAAAAACACGTGTCAAATTATTTCTTACTTTCACAAAGTTTGAGGTCAGTGGCTTCATTAATTCATGTTTTCTCACAGTTTCTCTATTCAAACTTTTAACCCGGCGTTGACCCCGTCCAATTATAATATTTGGAAAAATGAAAAACACATATCGCGTAATTTTACATTTGAAGTACTTTCATCAAGTTTGAATTCAAAAGGCTAAAACAAATGTGTTTCTCCATACATTCTTTTAACCCATTTCCTTCCTCTGTTGCGTATACGCAACGTTACTATTTAAAAAATTCGTATGTGCAGTGTGTGTGAGGTATTGCGACAGTAGTGAGGTATTGTACAGTTGCGGTCAAAATAATACGAGTACGCGTAAAACGAAAAGAAAATTAAGAAAAAATAATATGCTTTTCTTTACAAATATTTATTTTGTATTTTTTTAACAAGTTATAAGTGTTAACAATGCAATCATAAAAGAAAACTTAAGAATTAAACTCAGTTTGGTTTGATTTAAATTAAATGCGTCAAAAGCTCCAAAATATGGACGGTCAAAAAAATAGTAGTTCGCTTTACTTTCATAAAAATTAAGCAACAATTGTGTTTCATTTTAAAAGATTTTGTGGTTAAATAGTAATAACGTAATTTTTCTTCAAATTAATATTTAGTTGCGTGACTGTTGTTTGGCTATTACTAGGGATGACAAGATTAATCGAATGAATAGCGTTAATCGATTATTTCTTTTCAAAAAGCGATTTAATCGAATCGAATTCGACCTTGCGATTAATCGAATCATTAATCGATTAGTTGCCGATTAATCGCGAAATTGCCTTCGAATCGTTTGAGCATTGCTGCCACACTCAAATCGGTTGAAAATATTAAAATGCCTGCAAACTTGCCCATGTAACCCTCACGGCATTTGTTTATTTCACACCACTGATTACAAAATTAAACCACATCACTAGTTTGCAAAATATTGGCTCGTATACTAAGGGAAACAAGCGTTTGTGCACTTTAGGTAAGTTTTTATTGGTTTTTCGCTAAATTTACTGCATTTTTTCAATCTCGACACTCGTTTCTCCACTATATTGTGAATACGGCATCACATCCTTGACAACCTGATTGCTTTCTCTTTTCGTGTGATCTCAGTTAGCAAAGTGCTTTATTGTGCGAATTATTTACAAAAAAATGTCTAAGTTTATACGATTTCTAGTTCTTTCAAAAATCGGAGTTGAATATGACTAAGTCGATTCGACGAAGATTACCAACAACGTATGTAAAATATGATTACTCTTGTAGGGTTAAAATGCTATTCCTATATACTTTTTAATAGGCATTCGCCGTGCTTTCCATGCGACATCCTGCCTATTAGCCTTCAAAATTACTTTTTCTGCAAACAAATTTAAGCCAAAATTGTAATTTTATATATAAAAAAAATTCAAAAAAAAATTCAAACAAACCCTTTATTTGATCATAAAAAAGAAAAACAAAAAATAATCGAAAATGACGATTAATCGATTAAATTCTTGTAATAAATTGCAATTATTTTATTAGCCATGCAATTAATCATTTGATACATTAATCGATTAGTAAATTTTTTTTGCCATCCCTAGCTATTACTGCAGCACAGAGCCGATGCATTGAAATAACCAAATTTTCATATCTTTCTCTAGGGGCGTGGTCTACTGCTTCTCAAAGTTGATTATTATTTAAAAGATTATTGTGAGCAACTGCTCTCTTCACGTCACACCACAAATTTTTAATCGATCCATCGTTTTCTTGATCAAATAAATAGCGCCACCTCCATAAAACGTAAGACATGCATTTATTTATTGAGCATGTCTTACGTTTTATGGAGGTGGCGCTATTTATTTGATCAAGAAAACGATGGAACGATGTGTATGTGTACGAATTTTGCAGGAAATCGTGCTACCGTATGTCAGTGAAAAAACGCCAATGCTTTGGGTCTTCCAACAGGATTATAACCTAAAGCATACAAGAAAGGTCGCACGAAAGGGGCTTCGCAAGAGCAGGATTAGGGTTATGGAATGGCTCGCACAATCACCAGACTTCAATATAATTAAAAATTTGTGGTGTGACGTGAAGAGAGCAGTTGCTCACAATAATCTTTTAACCCATTTTTTACCGCCCCTAGATCCCGTGGACCGATTTTGAAAATTTTCATAATACAGCCTATTTAGAGCCTCCGTATGCCATTTCTGCTTTTAAAAAAATTAAAAAAATTTTTTTTTTGGGCTGTAGCAGATGAGAATTTAAAGATACGCTGGCAAAATACGTAAGCCAAATTCGGAAAATTCCACATTTTTCAAGTTTAAGTTACGGTTTCTTTTTAACTACGCATCGAAAGTAGTTGCAACCAAGGAAAAAGTTGAATATAATGCGATTCCCGTGTTTTTAAGGACTACCCAAAATATTTCAAGTTAGAACACGCTTAAAACTCTAGAAAACTGAAAGTTTCATAATTTGTATGCCAACTTTGTTCTTTTGGTAAGCAGTATTGGGTATGTTTTTGTTTAAAAAAAAAAATTCATTTTGTATTTAAACAAAAAATTTTTTAAAACCCTTAAAAAAGGTGGTCCTGTTTATACCAGTTTTACACTGAGTGAAACCCTAAAATTCGAAAATAGTTGTTCGCAGTTTTAAAGCCAACGAATGTAGCTTTCCGATTATGTAAAAATATTTAATATGCGTTAGAAACTGTAATTTTCAGAATTTTTCAAAGTTGCCGTGTCTTTAAAGACACGGCGGTAAAAAATGGGTTAAATAATAATCAACTTTGAGAAGCAGTAGACCACGCCCCTAGAGAAAGATATGAAAATTTGGTTATTTCAATGCATCGGCTCTGTGCTGCAGTAATAGCCAAACAACAGTCACGCAACTAAATATTAATTTGAAGAAAAATTACGTGATTACTATTTAACCACAAAATCTTTTAAAATGAAACACAATTTTTGCTTCATTTTTATGAAAGTAAAGCGAACTACTATTTTTTTGACCGTCCATATTTTGGAGCTTTTGACGCATTTAATTTAAATCAAACCAAACTGAGTTTAATTCTTAAGTTTTCTTTTATGATTACATTGTTAACACATATAACTTGTTAAAAAAAATACAAAGTAAATATTTGTAAAAAAAATCAGATTATTTGTTCTTAATTTTCTTTTCGTTGTATGCGTACTACTATTATTTTGACCGCAGCTGTATATTTATACACAAATATATACACACGTCTTCACGTGATTAATAATAATAATAATTGACTGGCACGACAGCCCGCTTACGCGAGACTAACAGGGCTATAAACAGGGCTGGCAAATATCTTTCAACTCACCTCAATCTTTCGAAGTACAAAAATCTTTCGAAAGACAATTTGCTATTCTAGCAACTATCTTGAAAGCTTTTTTCCGTAACATGAAAGACAGTTTGAAAGATGTGCTTTTGGGGTCGTCTTTCAGCTTGAAAAAAGTACGTGCGTTGTGTTTGTGTTATGAAAAGAAACGATATACGTATATATATAATATATATGGACATATTTTATAAAAGAAAGAAGAATTACTTTTTAATTTTTACTTCAGCTTGATTTCTTCAGCCATTGATTGTAATTTTTGAAATTTTGTTTGAATTTTTCATTTCACGACGGACGGTTCGTTTGCCAACAGTATTGCCAGCATCGAATAAAGCACTTGGTTTACAAATGTGAGATTTTGATGAAGGCTGAAAGCAAACGTAAAAATACACCAATTAACAGCAAAAGTACATATAAATTGGCCGAAAGTGTTTGTCTTCATGTGCTGCTCATTGCCTTAAGGTTAAATCTGATAACATCATTAACATCACATAGAAAATAAAACAATTAATTTTAATTCATATTTTTACACCAGTTCTTGTCTTTTCTAAAAAGAAATAAGTAACTGCAAAATAATCCTGATAAACACATCTGTAATTAAAAAGAAAATCATAACGAAAATTGGAAAAATAATTTTCTTTCATCATTGCAAAAATGCTTCAAATTTAACTGAAAAAGAGTTGGCTGGCAATGCTGTTCGCCGAATGTAAACAAAACAGACAAAAGACAAAACAGACAGAAAACAGCTTTTCAACTCGAGTGTTGAATTTTAGAGCTTTTTCCGAAATATTTTTTCGTTCGAATAGCTAAAATCTTTCATTCAGTCTTTCAAACTATCATTCAATAATCTTTTGAAAGTGTTTCAACAGTCTTTGCCAGAATAGCCCTGTAAGGCCTAGCTTCCCGCAACCACCCGTGTTGTGCGTGTGAATTTGTACGCGGGAGGAAGGGACCTACAGTTTTATGCCGGTTCCGAACGGCAGGTTGGGAGCTCTTTCATAAGCAATTTTTACTCTCAGAGGTTTGCCATTTCCAGCTGAGAGAACAATCACCGAAAGAGAAAACAAGTTTTCCCGTTATTTTTTTTAGGTGTTATTACAGGCAGTATTTGAACCTGGGTCGCTGCCTTCGACTCGCGGTCCAACGCATTAACCAACTGAGCCACGGCAGCTTCACGTGATCACATACAAACAAATCACTTTTTCACAAATAAAAACATATTTTAACACACATTTGACTGCACATTTATATTATTTTTATATTCTAGTACATATTCCCATTCTTTTACATACATTCCCTACTCACATTTACAAAAAATTTGCTTATTTCCCATATACACATTTCTATTTATATGCATACATATATATTTTCCTACGCGTTTACACATACACGGTTGTAAACTTTTTTACTCGACAGAGATACAAATTCGTACTAACGAACTCTTCCCATTCTCAAATATCGTTCGCGCGGACGCACAGTGATTCGTTCCATAGCCAAAATTAAAAAAATTTATGGTCTCAGAATTTAACGATTTTGAAGTCATTTGAAAGAAAAAACTTCAACTAAGAAAACCCCAAAAAATCTGTGCAAAAAATTAATTATTGTGTGTGCAAAAGCGGCTCAAAGTTGAAACTTTTTTCTCAAAAAAATTGAAACTCATATTTTCTGTTTTTTAGTCTATTGAGTAAAAAAAATTACAAAAATACATGGTTACCAAGAAGTTGCTTAAACTTTCAATAGAGAATAAGAAATGATGTGGACATTTTCGCTTTTAATGTTTTCTCAAAATTTGCAAAGCGTAGGCTTTTACTTCACTTTTAATTCAAAATATTTTTCTAAATAAAAAATCGGAAAATTGGCAAAACTTAGAGGAAAATATCTAAAAAGAATGTGAAAGTATGTTCCTGGATATTTTTTTATTTTAAGAAGCATTCTTCCTTTGTCGGTTGATGTAATTACATCCTCCGATATCTTCCGATCTCAGAAAATAATTCAATTTGAAAAGTGGTCTAAACACGTATTTTTCGACAAAATTTATTTTATTTATCCCTAAAAGTATGCAATCAGCATGAAAAATGATAAAATCTGCAAAAAATGCAAAACAACATCTACTATAATCGTTTTTATTGCAATACCAGAGGGTCCTAAGACAATTTCTGTTACTCTTTGGAATAATCAATGTTGACGTTACTGATTAAATGTAAGATCTGAAAAATCTAGCCAAAACACTTGGTGCTATAGCTCTCCAAAAATGACGAAAATTGCAAATTTAAGTTGCAGGCATTGCCAAACTACAACAGTCTAAGAAAAACCAAATGGAGATTTCAATTCAGCAGACCATCGTTAGCTAGTATACCAAATTTTATGAAGAACGGACCACTCCTTCTAATTTTGTCCCGCGGTTGTATGGAGTCGAATCACTGTGGGACGCGGTAAAACTACACTCTATTTTTCAACACCCTACACTTATTCAAACTTTTTACCCTTTGTCGAGCTTTTCAAACAAAATGCCTGCTGAGCGATCCCCCAAACGTCAACTTGTCACAATGGAGACTCCAGCCTGCCGTTAGCCGCACCACCACCCCTCGGTTACTTCATCGATTGCACTCTGCAATGGCGGCCGCAATGGCTAAATGAGTGCTGTGGTTGTTCAGTGATCTGTCGATCCCACCTCTAATCCCTTCCTTTCCTTATCCTCTTGTACTAATGTTCCCCCTATTTATGCTCCCTGGCTTAGGCCGTTGTTCTTGTTCAATGTTTATTGTTATTCCTGTACATTCGTTATTCGTACTCCCGTGAATAAAGACGTCCCAAAGTTACTCACGAAACCTCCGTCGTTTCATTTCCACCGCTCCGCCACGCTCGATTAAACACTCAAATTTTTTCACATACATTACTTAAAAAACATATTTTTTCAATAAAATAACAACAAAAAGTTAGGCAGATTTAAAAGAACGTGTTAAATATTCACATATTTATCACAAAGTTATGCCATTTCCCATACAAAATATACGTGCATACCTTGGTGAATCTGTTCGCGGCGGAGCGGATAAATAAAAAGGCGGTATGGTTCGGGTTGGGGGTTCTTTATTGAACGACGTTATAATTACAAGTGTACAAGTATAACAAGAAACGTTAAACGATACGAACGGCCGTAGCCGGGGAGCAGAAAATAGGGGGAACATGAGTACAAAGGGAGAGGGAAAGATTGGGATTGGAGATGGGATCGACGGATCACTTAACCCTTTGAAGCATACATTTTTCAGATAACTTTTTTTCAATGAAAATAGTCGCCCTGGGGGTTTTCGGGGTCGCTGATCACGAATATGTAATCAAATTTTTGAAATTCAGCAATCCAATATGGCGGATCCAATATGGCGGACCGAATTAGTGAAACTTATTCACATCTGTATGAAAATTGGTATACGGAGGTTTTCGAGGTTGCTGATTACGAATTTGATATCAGATTACCGAAATTCAAAATGGCGGATCCAATATGGCCGACAGAATTAGTGAAAAAACCGAAAACCTCCGTATACCAATTTTCATATTGATATGAATAAGTGTAACTAATTCGGTCCGCCATATTGGATCCGCCATTTTGAATTTCGGTAATCTGATATCAAATTCGTAATCAGCAACCTCGAAAACCTCCGTATACCAATTTTCATACAGATGTGAATAAGTTTCACTAATTCGGTCCGCCATATTGGATCCGCCATTTTGAATTTTGGTAATCTGATAATAAATTCGTGATCAGCGACCCCGAAAACCCCTGGACACCAATTTTTGTATCAATCTGTTAAAAACTTTTCAAGATAAGTGGTAGTATTCTAGGTGGGATATACATACGTCTTCCCACCGTGCTGCAAAGGGTTAAGACAGCACTCATCTAAACATCGCGCCCGCCATTGCAGATTGCAATTATATTTTGTGGGGGTGCCGGGGTCTCGTCCAGGGTTGCGGCGGACGGATGGCTGGTCATGGTTTGGCGGTGATGCGCGGCTGCCTGGCTGTAGGATGGGCTGACGGCTAGGGGGTTGCCGCCGATCCGCGATGCCGTAGCACTGGGGAGTGCGCTGAGGGCCTCTATGTTGTCGATGCTCCATGCGGACGTGCAGGGCAGTCTTGGGGGCAACTGCTGGGGTGGTCGTTAGCGCCGGATCTGCAAAAGAGATGTCAGTTGATAGAGATGATACTTTTGACATCGTTTGTGTGGGGTGTAAGCGGTTCGTCAAGCGATGGGGTTTGCTTGATTTGCCGTTGGAGGAGTGAGTGAGACGCTTGGGACAGGTCGCACGGGAATGGCGACTGACTCGGACCCGGAATGGGTGCGCTCGAGTTTTGTTGTATGGGGGGTGCAATGTAGAAATGCGAGGGGGCTGCAGTTTCCATCAATTGCTGTGCATATTAACGCGTGGGTCGTACCCTTTTTCGCGGTCTCATTGGGGGCGATAGCCATCCTGCGGGGGGCGAAACGTTTGGCAACGAAGGGGGGTGTTTGCCATTTCGAGTTTGAGTGTGCAGGGATGGTGGGTTCCGCGTGATTTGCCTTTATTTCCTTGGGTGGAAACCCTACGGGATTGAGGGCAGCACTCACGTCAGAACGGGCTTCCTTTGGAGTAGGAAGGTTTTTTCGAAGGGCGGGACCAGTGTGCCTGTGATTTGGCACCTCGGCGATATGTGTCATGGGTACTGGACCGCTTAATATCCAACCAAATACTGTATGTTGAGCAAGTAGGCTGCCACATACATTTCGGTGGAAACCTTCAAGCATGATCTGCGGGATGAGATCACTGCCAATCACTATATCGATCTGCGCTGCCTCGAAGGGGTTGGGATCAGCGAGATCTAGCGTGGCGAAACCGTTCACATTTGGGGAAGGGGGGAGAAATTCCGTTAACGTTGGCAGTACGATTGCTTGCACGGGGAGGTTTGTGCTCGTTTTAGGGACTGCCAATGTCAAGAAGCATATATGTTTGGCGGTTTTCACAATCTGTCCGTCCATGCCCGAGATCTGGAGGTTAGATTTCTCGATTGGCAATTTTAGGCGTCTCTGGACCTTCGAGGAAATGAAGGTGCGCTGAGAGCCTTGATCGATCAACGCTCGAACCCTGAACAACTTTCCACAGTGTTTAATGGACACCAGTGCCGTAGGCAGAAGAGATTGGGTGCCATTATTTGGGTGAAGGGCTGGTACTGGGGGTGTACGTTGTCTTGAAGATGTGCTGGGTTGCGCATCGGAAATAGGAGGATGAGTGATGGAGTTGTTGCTCGGTTTTTGGATAACCGTTGGGGCCAGAGAAGTGGCCGAAGGGGGGAGTGAGTGGATTGCGAATTGCCTTTGGGAAGATGAAGCAAAGAGTGGTGCTTTTTCTGGCAATATACGCATGTGAAATTGCTTGTACAATCCTGAATTAGGTGAGATGTAGCAAGACAATTCACGCAGATCATTTTTTTTTTTTCACAAATGTTAATCGACTATGGGGGGTGAGCCTTTTAAAGGTTTGGCAAGTCCGTACGGAATGATTTGCGTTGCAGAGTTTGCACGCGAAGTCCTTTTTCACTTCAGTGTGAAGATTTAGGGATCTGTTGGGCCGAATTTTGAGAACATTGGAAGATGAGGGTTGTGGTTTAGACTTGGTAGGCCGAAAGAAATTCAGCCGTTCCACTATCTCGTATCTGCAGGTCAAGAACTCATTCATTTGTGACCAGGGTGGCAGACCCTTCCGGGATGTTAACGATTGTTCCCATAAAGCTAGAGTCGCTTCGGGCAATTTTTTAGAGCATACATACTATATACCAACAGCGGATCCCAATTGTCAGTGTCTACGGCCTGAGACTTGAGAACGGACAGACAATTGTTTATAGAATTCTGGATCCGCTGTAATGCATCACTATTTTCGGTGTGGGCAGGAGCAATATTCAATAGAAATTTGGTTGTCAACGAGGATGCGTTTGTTCTCATAACGGGATCTGAGGGCTTCCCACGCGAGTTCGAAATTCTCATCGGTTAGTGCGTATTGTTTAACAATAGCACCGGCTTAGCCTTGCGTTTTGTATCGGAGGTGATACAATTTTTGGGCTGGATTGAGCTGGGGGTGGTTAATGTATACCGCAGTAAACATGTCCCGAAAGGACGGCCACTGCTCATAGCCCCCGAAGAATGTTTCGGTATCGCAAGGAGGAACTTGGAGCCAAATGTAGGAAGTATTTGCTGGTTCTAGGGGTTGAACCGGTTCCATACGCGTAGCAGGCTGGGGGGACTGAGATTGGAGCATCTTAATGATGTCCAACATCTTAGCCATGCACAACTCGTATTGGTCTGTGCAGGCATCAATCTTTCGCCTAGCCGACTCTTTGAAACCGTCGGGCTGGCTGTTGTCTTCAGCAACGAAGACTGCCTGATGTGCGCGCATTAGCCTCTCCCATTGGGCTTGCAAATGTTTCTGCTTAATTTGGACCAGTGATGTGGTCAAATCCTCAATGGGAGCCGATGAAAATTGTGCGCATAATTGCACTAGTCTCTCGGACTCAAAACCAAATGTGGCAACACTGGGATCGGTTGCTTTGGGACTAGAGAGCTGAGAACGAGTTTTAATTGCCTCGCGGGTGACAGGAACTGTCAAATGTGCCTCGGTTGACTTTGAATATTTTGGGGATGGAGACTCCATTTTGTTAATTTGACGCTTAGTTGATCGCTCAACAGGCATTTTAATGGCTTAAAGAAGCTCGAAAGGAGTTTGAAATTCGTTTGAATATAAATACAAAGCTTATGGGAAATAAGCCGGAACTATTACCGCGTCCGCGCGAACGATAATATTGAAACGAAAAGGCACTCTGTGCTGTGCATGAACGCTTTTGCGCTTTCGACCTGGCTACCTTGGAAAATCAGTGGACCGATGTAAGAAAAGGTCGGAGATTGGCGCTGGCGCTGAAAGGTCCTGCGGCTGAGGTATTTAAATCAGTTCCAGAATGTTCAAGAAGTGATTACGATGCCATCATGAGAGCCTTGGCAGCGAAGTACAGCACGAGCACAACCATACGCTATACTACTGTGAGCTGAAGAGCCGCAGGCAAAGAGCCAACGAGGCGCTGCAGATATATGCAGCAGATATTGAACGGCTCGTACAGTTGTGCTACCCAAAATTCGGCGCTGATGATCTCGAGAGGATGAAGATTGAGTCATTTATTGAAGGTCTTCATGATCCGGAGACACGTCGCAGTGCGTTGATGATGGGCAAGCTGACATTTAAAGAGACGGTGTCCAGCGCGATGACATATGAGGCGACATGGATTGGGAGCACTCGATATGCACCTGCAAGGATACGCCAAATTCAGTCGGACAACGACATTGCGATACAAGCCATAAGCTCTGATACACCAGGCAGGCCACGGGTGGTCTCCTCTAAAATTGTTTGTTGGACATGCGGCAAGTAGGGTCACATATCACGAGACTGCCGTCAACGAAAGAGACGTTCCCGTTCTCGATCGCAATCGCCTGAAGCGAGGAATACTGATGATCTAGGCTCAGCCAACAAGCGCAGGGCTGAGGACGAGGAGTCGTTAAACTAAAACGGGTCAGCCCAAAGGGGCGTAAGCTGATCCCCACAACCTGCTGCCCCACCGTCCTTGTCTCGCAGTTGAAACGACAACCCAGCAGCTTGACGATTGAAGGAAAGATAGATGGAAAGTGGTTCGTGTTGACACTAGATACTGGAGCGTCATATTCGATCATAAAAAGGAAGCTTCTGAAGAACTGGGAACCACTGCATGGCATACAGCTGAGGACTGCGACTGGCGAGAGTGCGCCGGTAAGAGGGAAAGTAACAAAAACAATTGCTATCGGCACCAGCAGCCTGGAACATGAGTTCATCGTCGCGGATATAATGGACGACGTGATTATCGGCGTGGATTTCGTGATTAGGCACGGTTTTACGCTGGACCTGAAAGAAAATGTGCTGAGGTATGCCACCGTTGAATTCCCCTGCACACTGGCTATGAGCGAAGCGTAGCGGTAAGGAAAGTTGTCTCGTCCAGAAGATACCAGCGAATTCCGAGACGATTGTGTGGGCAAAGGTGGACGAGGACGATGGGACGAGTCGGTTGTGGGTTGTAGAAGCGCCAAAACAAGGATACGACAACATAATAATCGAATGTACATCAGTGGAACCCAAAAATGGCAAAATACCAGTCAGGATACTCAACCACTGAACACACCCAGATATGTCGAAAAAGATGCGGTCATTGGCGAGTGTAGAGAGGCTGAAGCAGTTGTCAATTGCGAAAGCAGTCCAACCGGAGGAGGCAAGAAAAGCGGTTCTAACATGGACGCCATACCGCAGAACCAGTGGAGCAGCGAATTGACAGCCGAGCAGAAACAGAAGGCACGGTCACTCCTGCAGCACTGTGGGTCAATATTTGCAACAGAAGAACAGCCATAGTGAAGCACAACATCGACACCGGAAGTGCGAAACCAATCCGCCAACCACCAAGACGGCCAAGAGGGAAGATATTTTTCAATCGGGATCAAGTCGTGCGAACAAGTTGGTCGGTCCATAGTTTGACCCAAGCAATATTCTAAAACCCTATGGTTTGCCGACTTTTATGAATGGCCGCGTTATCTTGCATAAAATTATATGGTTTATATCTATTTTCTAATCAAAATAGAAGAAAGTCGCGATCCAACTATCCAGTATATCCTGTACTGCCCATTCTTGAGCTCGTGAAGCGGAAATCGACCGTTCCATGTTTGTGAAATACGCCCCACACCATCACAGATCCGCCACCGAAATTTTTTTTAGAAAATTTAAGGGGTTCCTTACTGAAAACCCTCCAGTAGCATCGACAACCATCTGGTCCATCCAAATTAAATTTTTTTCATCAAAAAAGATAACATTTTGGAAAAAAAATATGCATTTATAGTCATGTTAGTTAACATATTAAAATATGTTCACCATGTCCCAGTAAGTATCCAGATTATTTCGCGCAAATTGGAGGCGTGCAGCTTTGTGGCGCGGTAGGAGTGTCGGGGCCCTCTTCATAACAGCTCGGACAATATTTTCCGAGTTGTTTAACAAACGTCAAATGGTCATTTTAGACCCTGGCTGGCTGCTAACGGCTGCGAGCTGCGAACAAGAGGCGAACGAATTGCTCGCTTTGAACACAATTCTGCGCTTGTCATGGTCAGAAAGCTTTTGTTTTCGACCAGTACTTCGTCATTTGCCATAATTATGTGGATCGCGTAGAAATCCGGCAATAGCACACAGAGAACGACCGATTTCCTTCAAAATTTCGCTTACACTAAACCCGGCAACGTTAAAATTAGTAATTTCGCTTTGTTCCTTTTCAGTTTGTAATTTATCGGCAGGCATTTTAATTTAAATTAATTGGATCAAATCCCGAAATCAACGCCTAAATAAAAAAAATCATCTGCGCACTGTGAATACTTTTAATTCAAAGTGTCTTATAATTTTGTTACGATTGCAGCTACCCCAAATATTGCTCATTCCCACAAAAGCTAACGGTATATTTTACAAAAAGTTTTTAAGAATATTAAGTTATGCCTAACATTAAAACTGACACTTCACAAAATCATTCTGCGTTTTTGCATTTCTAAAAAAAATTACTGTTTAGATTTGGCGAAGCTGCAAAGTAAAATTTTCTGAGTGTCTTATAATTATGTTACGCACCTTATATCGATTTTACTTGAATATTAATTTTTTTCGCAAAAACGGCGAAAATGGGTTAGCCCGTCGTTGATCCAGTTAGATTTCGATTTTGAAAATAATGAGAAACGCGTGTTTAATTTTTTTATTTCAAGTATTTTTACAATTTTTGAAATCAATCAATAGGTCTATCGGGTCATGTTGATTTCAAGTCTTCCCGTAAACAAATCTTAACCCATTGTTGGTCCAGTTAAATTTTGATTTTTCGAAAAATTATAAAATACGTGTCGAATTACTTTTGCTTTACAGTATTTTCAGGAAGTTCGAAATCAATATGTCTATTAAATCACTTTTCTTCATACAACACTTTAACCCCCATGGTTAGCCTTTTTAGACTTCGAATTTCGAAAATCCCGTCTTGGCGTATGTTCATTCTTCAAGATGTACCTACAGTCCAAAATTCATGTTTGTCGCTTCAGCGGTTTAGGCTGGGCGATAATAAATCAATCAATAAATCAACCAGTCAGTCAGTCAGGATAAACAATCTATGTATAAAAAAATATAGACGGTACCACGTCCCCTTGTCCAATGCGCACAACTTTCGTCTAGTCGAATTGTGCTACTAAGTGGACAGTATGTACCAACTTTCATTGATTTGCGACTTACAGTTCTGCTGAAATGTTGGGTCATAAAAAATATGCCACACCCCTTTTCAAACGCCCATCAAAGCTCATTAGTAGAATGACACATCTATGAGACGACGGTACACTTACTTTCAATGCTGTGCAGCTAACGATTCCGAGGAGATTCCTTATTAAAGAGTTGAGTTGTATGGGCGGTGCCACGCCTCTTGTCCAGAATCTACCTTATTCCCCCTGCCGAAGGACACGACTAAATCATAACTTGATACCGAGTATCATTGATGTGAATGCTATAGTTCCAAAGTTACACCGGAATTTATAAAGTGCCATGCCCCTTGTCCAACGCCTATACAATACAACCTGTGAAATAATACGTCTACGCCATGACGTTGTACAAAATTTCAACGCTGAGCGACTTATAATTCCGAAGCTATTCCACATTAAAGAATGTAGTTGAATGGGCAGTGCCACGCCCCCTTGTCAAAAACCCACCCTATTCCCCCTGTCGGAGGACACAACTAATAATAAGTTTGTACCGAGTGTCATTTAAGTGAACGCTATAGTTTCAAAGTTTCACCATTTAAAAAGTGCCACGCCCTTTTTCCAATGCCCATTTAAATTTTACCGGTGGAATGACACGTCTACGCCATGACGCTGTACCGAATTTCAATGCTGTGTAACTTATGATTCCGAAGATATTCCATGTTAAAGAATTGAGTTGTATTGGCGGTGCCACGCCCCCTTGTCCAAAATACACCCTATTCCCCCTGCCGAAGGACATGACCAAACCGTAAGTTTGTACCGAGTGTCATTGATGTGAACGCTCTAGTTCCAAAGTTACACCGGATTTTAAAAAGTGCCACGCCCCTTGTCCAACGCCCAGTAAATTTTACCGGTCGAACGACACGTCTACGCCATGACACTGTATCAAATTTCAATGCTGTCCGACTTATCATTTCGAAGATATTCCATATTTAAAAATTTAGTTGTATGGGCGGTGCCACGCCCCTTGTTCAAAACCCACCCCATTTCCCCTGTTGAAGGACACGACCAAATGGTAACTTTGTGTCATTGATGTGACTGCTATAGTTCAAAAGTAACACCGGAATTAAAACAGTGCCACGCCTCTTGTCCAACGCTCATTAAATTTTAGCAATAGGAACACACTTCTATGAGATGACGGTACACCAACTTTCAATGCTATCCGACTTATAATTCCGAAGATTTTCTATGTTAAAAAGTTAAATTGTATGGGCGGTGCCACGCCCCCTTGTCCAAAATCCATCCTATTTCCCTCATCGAAGGACCCGACCGAATCGTTAGTTTGTACCGAATGTCATTGATGTGACTGCTATAGTTCAAAAGTAACACCGGAATTTAAAATGTGCCACGCCCTTTGTCCAACGCCCATTAAATTTTACCGGTGCAATGACACGCTTATGCCATGGCACTGTACTAAATTTCAATGTTGTCCGACTTATAATTCCAAAGATATACCATATTAAAAATTTAGGTTGTATGGGAGGTGCCACGCCCACATGCCGTACAAACATGTAATATCGCTATAAACCACCGCATTGACATCTTCTATTACTCACAAAAAAAATTTCCCGAAAGAATGAGGTTAAGTTTTTTTATATTGTTACGAATATTAAGTCTAGTGGGCTGTCACGTATCTCTGGATTGTGTGATTTGAAAATAAAACACAGTCAGTTTCTTAAACGCAGACAATAAAATACACCAACAGTCACTTTATTATTCACAGTTTACACTTTACTGTTCGTACGCTTAAGTATTTGCTTGATTATTCCGTGTGGCAACTTCACTTGTCAAAACCAGACTGACTCGCTGTACCGCATCTGGCCACCTTTTATACTCTGTCCGGCCGTCGCGCAGATCGTTCTCGCACGTTGCCAGATTGGACTAGAAGTTTCCCTGATGACCGCGACCATCGTTGCCAGGTTGGTCTAAAAGTTACCATCGCGGCCGTCGTTGCCAGATTGGGTTATGGCACGGCACGTAGCGGCAGGGTTGCTTTGCACAGCGACAGACTGGCTCATCGTTACACTGCCCACCACTTAGACTTGTTCGTCCCGAACAAGTGCCGAGGCTCCGCTGTGATGAGGCGCCAGGCGCTCCAAATGGACTACCTTCAGCTTAGCGCCTCTATTGCTGCAACGTTGAATCCGGTATACCACGCCGTTAATCCTAGTCACGACTTCGTAAGGTCCTTCCCATGACGCTTGGAGTTTCGGAGACAAACCTTTCCTCCGCTGCGGGTTGTAGAGCATTACCAAATCGCCTTCTTGGAACCCTGCTGAGTTGGCCCGTAGATCGTATCTGGCTTTCACCTTATCGCTGACCAGTTTGGTGCGGCTCCTTATAAACTGGTGAATTTCCTCCAGTTCCGCCCGCTTATTGGCCACGTAGTCCGTCTTAGCGCCTCCCGTCGTGCTGACTACCCCGAACTTCAAGTCAGCGGGTAACCGCAACTCTGTGCCGAACACTGCCCGGGCTGGAGTGAGTGATGTCGTGTCGTGCGGGGCTGACCTATACGCCATCAGGAACAGGGGGATGTGCGTGTCCCAATCCTTTTGATTCCTGCCTACCACTTTCCGCAGGTATTCCTCCAGTGTCCGGTTAAAGCGTTCCCCCATGCCGTCGGACTGTGGGTGCAAAGGAGTGGTACGCGTTTTCTTTATCCCCAGCAACTCACACACTTCCTTGAATACCGCGGACTCAAAATTCCGGCCTTGATCTGAGTGCAACTCCAACGGAACTCCGAACCTGGCTACCCAGTTGTTTACCAGCTTTTCCGAGATCGTGGTGGCCTCCTGGTTAGGAATAGGGTACACTTCGGGCCATTTGCTGAAGTAATCCATTACGACCAGCACATATTTGTTGCCTTGGGTGCTAGTTGGGAATGGGCCGGCGACGTCCATAGCAATCCGCTCGAAGGGCGCTCCCACGTTGTACTGCTGCATGCGGCCTCGAGATTTTCTTGTCGGCCCTTTCGCGGCTGAACATCGGTCGCAGCTCTTAATCCACTCGGCTACAGACTCCTGACATCCTACCCAGTAGAATCGTCTTTTCATTTTGGCGACGGTTTTGGTGATGCCTAGGTGCCCTCCACTGGAGTCGTTATGGTATGCCTCGATGACCTCGTTGATTCTGGTTTTCGGCACTACCATTAGAGGGTTGCTGGTACGACCATCCGCGCTCTCCCATTCGCGGTACAGGCAGCCTTCCTTCAGCCGCAGACTTTTCCACTGTGCCCAGTAAGCCTTAGCGATCGGGCTTTCACCAGCCATCTCCTGCCAGTCTGGACGTGCGCCTTGCTCCTTGCCTTCGACGATTTTTGCAAGATCCGCATCCACGCGCTGGTCCTTTTGTAGCCTCTCCGCAGACCACTCTTCCTCTGGCATAACGCTTATCAACCGGACGTCCACTATCTGCTCTTTGCTCTCGGCTCGTGAGCACTGCCTGCATTCGACTTGGCACGGACGGCGTGACAAAGCATCGGCATTTCCATGGCTACTGCCCTTGCGATGTTCTATCGTGTAGTCGTAGCTCTACTGTCGCTCGATCCACCGCGCCAATTGCCCTTCAGGATCTTTAAAGTTCAGGAGCCATCTCAATGCCGCATGATCTGTGCGCAGGCGAAACCTTTGTCCATACAGATATTTGTGGAAGTGTTTTACGCAGTCCAATACCGCCAGCAGTTCTCTCCGTGTCACACAGTAGTTGCGTTCCGGTTTCGATAGAACCCTACTGTAGTACGCTATCACTTGTTCCTGGCCGTCTATTATCTGTGATAGCACACCGCCAATACTATTCCCGCTTGCATCTGTATCCAGCACAAACATCTCCCCAGGCACGGGGAAGGCCAGAATTGGAGCACTGCACAGTTTTTCCTTCAGACGTGCAAAAGCCTGTTCCTGCTCCTCGCTCCACTCGAAAGCTTGGCTCTTTTTCGTCAGTTTGTGCAAGCTGCTGGCTATGTTCGCGAATCCCGGAACAAATCGGCGGTAGTATGTACACAGGCCCAGGAAACTGCGGAGTTCGTGTAGATTGCGTGGTCGGGGCCACTCCTTCACCGCCGTGATTTTGCCTTTATCCGTATGCACTCCGCGGGCGGAAACCGTATGGCCCAGATACTTGACCTCCTTTTGGAACAGCGAGCACTTCTTTGGGTTGAGTTTAAGCCCGGCTTTTTGTATCCGCTCAAATACCTCCTTCAGCTTTCCCAGGTGGTCGTCGAAGCTTTTACCCATTACGATTATGTCGTCGAGGTACACCAGACACGTCCGCCAATGCAGCCCTTTTAGCACGCGTTCCATTAGCCGCTCGAATGTTGATGGTGCGTTGCAGAGTCCAAACGGCATGACGGTGAACTGCCACAAACCATCGCCAACACTGAAAGCCGTTTTCTCCTTGTCCTTGTCTGCAAGCTCTACCTGCCAATAGCCGCTGCGTAAGTCGAGCGTGGAGAACCACTGCGTGCCTGACAGTGTGTCCAGGGTGTCATCGATCCGAGGTAGTGGATAACTGTCCTTCTTGGTCACATCGTTGAGCTTCCGATAGTCCACACAAAACCGGGTACTGCCATCTTTTTTCTTGACTAGCACGACCGGCGAGCACCAGGGGCCCGAAGAAGGCTCTATGACCTTGTCTTTCTGCATGTTTTCGATCAAATTTGCGACCTCTTCCCTCTTGGCCAGAGGAACTCGTCTTGGCGGTTGGCGAATCGGTTTTGCACTTCCGGTGTCGATGTTGTGCCTCACTATGGCTGTTCTTCCGCCTGCTTCCGCCGCAAATATTGACCCATAGTGCTGCAGGAGTGACCTCGCCTTCTGTTTCTGCTTGGCCGACAACTCGCTGCTCCACTGGTTCTCCTGCGGTATGGCGTCCATGTTAAACCCGCTCTTCTCATTACCTCCAGGCGGGCTACTCTCGCAATTGACCACTGCTACAGCTTCCTTACACTCGCCAATTACCTCATCTTTTCCGACATATCTGGGTGCATTCAGGGGGTTCAGTATTCTGACTGGTATCCTTCCATTTTTAGGTTCCACTAATGTACGTCCGATGATGATGTTGTCGTGTCCTTGCTTCGGTGCTTCTACTACCCACAGCCGACTCGTCCCATCGTCCTCGTCCACCTTTGCCCACACAATCGCCTCAGAATTCGCTGGTATCCTCCTGTGTTGACACGATAAAACCTTCCTTACCGCCACGCTTCGCTCATAGCCGGTGTGCAGCGGGAATTCAACGTTGGCATATCTCAGCACATTTTCCTTCAGGTCCAGCGTAAAACCGTGCCTAATCATGAAATCCACGCCGATAATCACGTCGTCCATTATATCCGCGACGATGAACTCATGTTCCAGGCTGCTGGTGCCGATAGCAATCGTTTTTGTAACTTTCCCTCTCACCGGCGCGCGCTCGCCAGTCGCAGTCCGCAGCTGTATGCCATGCAGCGGTTCCCAGTTCTTCAGCAGCTTCCTTTTTATGATCGAATATGACGCTCCAGTATCTAGTGTCAACACGAACCACTTTCCATCTATCCTTCCTTCAATTGTCAAGCTGCTGGGCTGTCGTTTCAGCTGTGAGACAAGGATGGTGGGGCGGCAGATTGTGGGGATCAGCTCACGCCCCTTTGGGCTGACCCGTTTTAGTTTAACGACTCCTCGTCCTCAGCCCTGCGCTTGTTGGCTGAGCCTCGATTGTCAGTATTCTTCGCTTCAGGCGATTGCGATCGGGAACGGGAACGCCTCTTTCGTTGGCGGCAGTCTCGTGATATGTGGCCCTGCTTGCCACACACCCAGCAAACAACTTTAGAGGAGACCACTCGTGGCCTGCCCGGTATCTCAGAGCTTATGGCTTGGATCGGAATGTCGTTGTCCGCCTGAATCTGGCGTATCCTTGCAGGTGCATACCGAGTGCTCCCAATCCATGCCGCTTCATATGTCATCGCGCTGGTTACCGTCTCCTTAAATGTCGGCTTGCCCATCATCAACGCACTGCGACGTGTTTCTGGATCATGAAGACCTTCAATAAACGACTCGATCTTCATCCTCTCGAGATCATCAGCACCAAATTTTGGGTAGCACAACTGTACGAGCCGCTCAATGTCTGCTGCATATGTCTGCAGCGCCTCGTTGGCCCTTTGCTTGCGGTTCTTCAGCTCACAGTAGTATAGCGCATGGTTGTGCTCGTTGCTATACTTCGCTGCCAACGCTCTCATGATGGCACCGTAATCACTTCTTAAACATTCTGGAACTGATTTGATCACCTCGGCCGCAGGACCTTTCAGCGCCAGTGCCAACCTCCGACCTTTCCTGATATCTGTCCACTGATTTTCCAAAGCAGCCAAGTCGAATTGCAATTTAAATGTATCGAACGGCGTAGCACCATCATAAGTAGGCACTTCTGTTCTGCCAGCAAAACCGTCCTGAACCGGTGGCAAACATTCTCGTGGCTGTACCTCTCGAAGTCGTTCGTCTATCTTTCTATGCATCGAATCTTCCAGGTTGTCAACTCGTTTGTCCCAATTGTCCATGCGCGTCTCAAGATGCTCAACTTTCCCGTTCAGCCTATTGGAGATTTCCTCTACCTTCTGCTCCAAGCGCGCAGAGCTTTCCTGAAGCTTGACTTCCATTCGCTCCGACACTTGCGCCGATATTTCATGGGTCGCCGTTTCCATTTTCGCTGCCATCTGCGCCGACATTTCACGATTTTCACGATTGGAAGTCTCGAACATGCCTTTTATTGCACTCATTAACTGGCTCATGTCTAATGCTTGTAGTGGTCCAGCCGGTGCAGCCGTACTTTGGATCGACGCAGCACCCGCAGGCGATTCCTCCACTTTGGCCGACGCCTCTTGTTCCTGCGTTCCGAACTCGTGTGCAGCCCAATCGATGCCTCGTGATTCACACGCCTCTCGCAAGCGCAGCTGCAACTCCACTTTCCCGCCAGCAGTCGGCAAATTCCAGGCAGCCAGCTCCTTCTTCAGCTGGTCCACCTTCAGCAGCTCGAGTTTAACCATGTCCGTGCTGTTATACTTTTATTTATTTATTTAGTTTTTTTTTTTTTTTTGTTTTGTTACTTTTCGTTTATTTTCAATTTTCCACAATCCCACTTCTGACACCAAATGTTACGAATATTAAGTCTAGTGGGCTGTCACGTATCTCTGGATTGTGTGATTTGAAAATAAAACACAGTCAGTTTCTTAAACGCAGACAACAAAATACACCAACAGTCACTTTATTATTCACAGTTTACACTTTACTGTTCGTACGCTTAAGTATTTGCTTGATTATTCCGTGTGGCAACTTCACTTGTCAAAACCAGACTGACTCGCTGTACCGCATCTGGCCACCTTTTATACTCTGTCCGGCCGTCGCGCAGATCGTTCTCGCACGTTGCCAGATTGGACTAGAAGTTTCCCTGATGACCGCGACCATCGTTGCCAGGTTGGGCTAAAAGTTACTATCGCGGCCGTCGTTGCCAGATTGGGTTATGGCACGGCACGTAGCGGCAGGGTTGCTTTGCACCGCGACAGACTGGCTCATCGTTACAATATGTAAGACTAGCTGGGCCCTGCGGCTTTGCACGCAAGCTCTCCTGTTTCCCCCGATACGAACTCTTAACCCATTGCTGAGCCCATCAGATTTTGATTGAAATAAAACCGGCCTAACTATCTTTGATTTCGACATTTCACATTTACTCCAAACAAATTCTTAACCCTTGGCTTACCATTAAAAAAAAATAAAAACACGTTTTTATTTCTTCGCGATTGAAGTGCTTTTGATTAGTTTGAAGTCAGAACGCCCAATACACCTTGTTTCTCTATACACATTGTTACCCCGTTAGATTTTGATTTTTAAAAAAGGGGAAAACACGTGTCAAACTATTTCTCACTAACAGTACTTTCAAAAGACTAAAAAAACTTTGTTTTTCCATACATACTTTTAAACCGTCGTTGATCCAGTTAGATTTTGATTTTCAAAATAATGAGAAACACGTGTCTAATTTTATTTATTTCAGTTGTTTTTACATTTGTTGAAGTCAGTAGGTCCATCGGTTCGTGTTGTTTGTTTCGGAGTCTCTTCGTAAATAAACCTTAACCCATTGTTGGGCCAGTTAAATTTTGATTTTGTTTTGTTGAGTTTTGATCTAAAATATTTCCAGGTAGTTCGAAATCAATATGTCTATTAAATCACGTTACTTCAAAGAACACCTTAACACATGCTTTGTCCCTTTACACCCCGAATTTCAAAAAATCCCGTTTTAGCGGAGGTTCAGTTCTCAAGATGTATTTATTGTTTAAACTTAATGTTTGTAGCTTCAGCGCTTTGGGCTGGGCGATTATAAATCAATCAGTCAGTCAGCCAGGATAAACAACCTATGTATAAAAAAAAGGAGGCGGTACCACGCCCCTCGTCTAATGCTCATAACTTTCTTCTAGTCGAATTGTGCTACTAAGTATAAAGTTCGTACAAACTTTCATTGATGTGCGACTTACAGTTCTGTTGAAATGTTGGGTCATAAAAAATGTGCCACACCCCGTATCAACCGCCCACCAAATCTCATCAGTAGAATGACACATTTATAAGACGACGGTACACCAACTTTCAATGCTGTGCGGCTAACGATTCCGAGAGATTCCATATTAAAGAGTTAAGTTGCATGGGCGGTGCCACGCCTCTTGTCCAGAATCCACCTTTTTCTCCCTGCCAAAGGACACGACTTAATCGTAAATTTGTACCGAGTGTCATTGATGTGAATGCTATAGTTCCACCGGAATTTAAAAAGTGCCACGCCCCTTGTCCAACGCCCATTGCATTTTACCGGTGGAACGACACGTCTACGCCATGACGCTGTACAAAATTTCAATGCTGAGGGACTCATACTTCCGAAGCCATTACATATTAAAAAATTTAGTTGTATGGGCGGTGCCACGCCCCCTTGTTCAAAATCCACCTTATTCCTCCTGCCGAAGGACACGACCAAATCCTTAGTTTGTACTGAGTGTCGTTGATGTGAATGCTATAGTTCAAAAGTTACACCTGGATTTAAAAAGTGCCACGCCCCCTTGTCCAACGCCCACTAAATTTTACCGATGGAATGATACGCTTACGCCATGACAGTGTACTAAATTTCAATGCTGTCCGACTTAAAATTCCGAAGATATGCCATATTAAAAATTTAGGTTGTATGGGAGGTGCCACGCCCACCTGCCGTACAAACATGTAATATCGCTATAAACCACCGCATTGACATCTTCTATCACACACAAAAAAAATTTTCCCGAAAGAATGAGCCGTTTTCGCAAACACTGGCACGTTACAGAAGGTTAAGTTTTTTTTATATGTAGGGTGTTTTTTTTAGAGGTTTGTTTTTCGAATAGAGATAAAACTGGCATTTTGTGGTCAAATCTGGCAACTCTAATGTCATTTATGTTCAGTTTGGTTTGCCATTTCATCATGAACAGGTTGACAAAAGAACAACGCTTGCAAATCGTGCAAATTTATTTCGAAAATAATGGTTCAGTTCGCGAAGTTTACCGCAAGCTCCGTCCATTTTATGGTCGACATAATCGTCCATCAGAGCAAAATCGGTCCATCCATCGGTTAACCATGGGTCGTTTTCGCACTACGTTTACTCTATGTGATAATACGCATCCGCAGAGACGTCGAACAGTGCGCACCGAAGAAACAATTGCCGCTGTAGAGCAAAATGTTGAAGAGGACCCGAATGAATCGATTCGCCACCGTGCACAGCAATTGGAGCTTTGTCCATCAACTTTAAAAATTGGACCTGTAGAATTGGCTTTATTCGAGCCAGCCGCGGCGGCCACATGCCCGAAATCATATTTAAACATTAATGGCATAAAATTATCCTTCCAATAAAGCCAAACTGATGGACATTAAAACGATTTTCTTGTGTTTTATTTCAATTCGAAGTTCTATACCTCTAAAAAAACACCCTATATAAGACTAGCTGGGCCCTGCGGCTTTGCACGCAAGCTCTCCTGTTTCCCTCGATACGAATTCTTAGCCCATTGTTGAGCCCATCAGATGTTGATTCAAAAAAACATGTGTGTAACTATCTTTGATTTCGAGCGTTTCAAAAATTTTGAAGTCAGAAGGCCCATTAAATCATGTGTTCTCACATTTACTCCAAACAAATTGTTATCTCTTGGTTTGCCATGGTAGATTTAGATATTCAAAAAAATTAAAAGCACGTTTTTATTATTTCCCGATTAAAGTGCTTTTGATAAGTTTGAAGTCAGAACGCCCAATAAAGCTTGTTTCTCCATAAAAATTTTTAACCCCGTTATTGTTGACCACGTTAGATTTTGATTTTTAAAAAAGTGAAAAACACGTCAAATTATTTCTTACTTTCACAAAGTTTGAGGTCAGTGGCTTCATTAATTCATGTTTTCTCACAGTTTCTCTATTCAAAATTTTAACCCGGCGTTGACCCCGCCCAAGTTTAATATTTGGAAAAATGAAAAACACATATCGCGTAATTTTACATTTGAAGTACTTTCATTAAGTTTGAATTCAAAAGGCTAAAAAAATGTGTTTCTCCATACACTCTCTTTACCCGTCGTTGATCCAGTTAGATTTCGATTTTGAAAATAATGAGAAACGCGTGTTTAATTTTTTTTATTTCAAGTATTTTTACAATTTTTGAAATCAATCAATAGGTCTATCGGGTCATGTTGATTTCGACTCTTCCCGTAAACAAATCTTAACCCATTGTTGGTCCAGTTAAATTTTGATTTTTCGAAAAATTATAAAATACGTGTCGAATTACTTTTGATTTAGAGTATTTTCAGGAAGTTCGAAATCAATATGTCTATTAAATCACGTTCTTCATAAATCAACCAGTCAGTCAGTCAGGATAAACAATCTATGTATAAAAAAATATAGACGGTACCACGTCCCCTTGTCCAATGCGCACAACTTTCGTCTAGTCGAGTTGTGCTACTAAGTGGACAGTTTGTACCAACTTTCATTGATTTGCGACTTACAGTTCTGCTGAAATGTTGGGTCATAAAACATATGCCACACCCCTTTTCAAACGCCCATCAAAGCTCATTAGTAGAATGACACATCTATGAGACGACGGTACACCAACTTTCAATGCTGTGCGGCTAACGATTCCGAGAGATTCCATATTAAAGAATTGAGTTGTATGGGCGGTGCCACGCCTCTTATCCAGAACCCACCTTTTTCCCCCTGCCAAAAGGCACGACTTAATCGTAAATTTGTACCGAGTGTCATTGATGTGAATGCTATAGTTCCACCGGAATTTAAAAAGTGCCACACCCCCTGTCCAACGCCAATTACATTTTACCGGTGGAAAGACACGTTTACGCCCTGACACTGTTCCACATTTAAATACTGAGCGACTTATAATTCCGAAGATATTCCATAGTAAAAAATTGAGTTGTATGGGCGGTGCCACACCTCTTGTCCAAAATCCACATTATTACCCCTTCCGAAGGACACGACCAAATCCTTAGTTTGTACTGAGTGTCGTTGATGTGAATGCTACAGTTCAAAAGTTACACCTGGATTTAAAAAGTGCCACGCCCCTTGTCCAACGCCCACTAAATTTTACCGGTGGAATGATACGCTTACGCCATGACACTGTACCAAATTTCAATGCTGAGCGACTTATAATTTCGTAGCTATTCCATATTAAATAATTGAGTTGTATCAGCGGTGCCACACCCCCTTGTCCAACGCCCATTAAATTTTACCGGTGGAATGATGCGTTTGTGCCATGACAGTGTACTAAATTTCAATGCTGTCCGACTTATAATTCCGAAGATATACCATATTAAAAATTTAGGTTGTATGGGAGGTGCCACGCCCACCTACCGTACAAACATGTAATATCGCTATAAACCACCGCATTGACATCTTCTGTTACTCACAAAAAAAATTTTGCCGAAAGATGAGCCGTTTTCGCAAACACTGGCACGTTACAGAAGGTTAAGTTTTTTTTATATATAAGATTAGCTGGGCCCTGCAGCTTTGCACGCAAGCTCTCCTGTTTCCCCCGATACGAATTCTTAGCCCATTGTTGAGCCCATCAGATGTTGATTTAAAAAAAAACATGTGTCTAACTATCTTTGATTTCGAGCGTTTTAAAAATTTTGAAGTCAGAAGGCCCATTAAATCATGTGTTCTCACATTTACTCCAAACAAATTGTTATCTCTTGGTTTGCCATGGTAGATTTAGATATTCAAAAAAATTAAAAGCACGTTTTTATTATTTCCCGATTAAAGTGCTTTTGATAAGTTTGAAGTCAGAACGCCCAATAAAGCTTGTTTCTCCATAAAAATTGTTAATTGTTAGATTTTGATTTTTAAAAAAGTGAAAAACACGTGTCAAATTATTTCTTACTTCCACAAAGTTTGAGGTCAGTGGCTTCATTAATTCATGTTTTCTCACAGTTTCTCTATTCAAACTTTTAACCCGGCGTTGAACCAGTCCAATTTTCATATTTGGAAAAATGAAAAACACATATCGCGTAATTTTACATTTGAAGTACTTTCATCACGTTTGAATTCAAAAGGCTAAAAAAAATGTGTTTCTCCATACATTCTTTTAACCCGTCGTTGATCCAGTTAGATTTCGATTTTGAAAATAATGAGAAACGCGTGTTTAATATTTTTATTTCAAGTATTGTTACAATTTTTGAAATCAATCAATAGGTCTATCGGGTCATGTTGATTTCAAGTCTTCCCGTAAACAAATCTTAACCCATTGTTGGTCCAGTTAAATTTTGATTTTTCGAAAAATTATAAAATACGTGTCGAATTACTTTTGCTTTAGAGTATTTTCAGGAAGTTCGAAATCAATATGTCTATTAAATCACTTTTCTTCATACAACACTTTAACCCCCATGGTTAGCTTTTTTAGACTTCGAATTTCGAAAATCCCGTCTTGGCGTATGTTCATTCTTCAAGATGTACCTACAGTCCAAAATTCATGTTTATCGCTTCAGCGGTTTAGGCTGGGCGATAATAATAATAAATAAACTGAGTGTCATTGATGTGACTGCTATAGTTCAAAAGTAACACCGGAATTAAAACAGTGCACGCCTCTTGTCAAACGCCCATTAAATTTTAGCAATAGGAACACACTTCTATGAGATGACGGTACACCAACTTTCAATGCTATCCGACTTATAATTCCGAAGATTTTCTATGTTAAAAAGTTAAATTGTATGGGCGGTGCCACGCCCCCTTGTCCAAAATCCATCCTATTTCCCTCATCGAGGGACCCGACCGAATCGTTAGTTTGTACCGAATGTCATTGATGTGACTGCTATAGTTCAAAAGTAACTTACTTACTTACTTAACTGGCCATAACAACCCGTTATCGGGTTACGGCCTGCCGCAAAACTTCTCTCCAGGCGCCTCTGCTTCGCGCGCGCCTTCTCCAGTTGGTCACACCAAGAGATGACAGGGCCTCTTCCACTTGGTCCTTCCACCGGAGACACGGCCTCCCTCTTCGCCGTCGACCTCCAACCATCGCATCGAATACCTTTTTCGCCGGAGCTTCGTCGTCCATGCGGCAGACATGACCGAGCCAGCGTAGCCGCTGGATGTTAATTCGCTGCGCTACGTCCATGTCCTTATACAGCTCATACAGCTCGTTATTGGTTCGTATGCGATAGTCGTCACCAACCCGAACAGGGCCGAAGATTTTGCGAAGCACCTTCCTCTCGAACACTCCAAGGGCCGCTATGTCGTTTCGTGTCATTGTCCATGCTTCAGCGCCATAGAGGAGCACGGGCAAGATAAGCGTCCTATAGAGTGAAAGTTTTGTCGGTCGAGAGAGGTCTCTACTTCTCAATTGCCTACCGAGACCGTAGTAGCACCTGTTGGCAAGAGTTATCCTTCGCTTTATCTCCAGACTGACATCATTGCTGCTGTTGATGGCGGTGCCAAGGTAGACGAATTCCTTGACAACTTCAAAAGCATACCTGTCGGCCTCGACGTGAGACCCTAGCCGCTGCGAGTCCCTGCGTGTAGACAGCATATACTTCGTCTTGCCCTCATTTACCACCAGACCCATTTTGGCAGATTCTCTTTCGATAGCCGCAAAGGCAGCGGTGACATCTCGCTTGTTACGTCCGATGACATCAATATCATCAGCGTAAGCAAGGAGCTGGACACTTTTGTTGAAAATTGTGCCATTACGATGTACACCGGCCTTGCGCAGGACACTCTCCATGGTGAAGTTGAAGAGGTCGCAGGACAAAGGATCGCCCTGTCTGAAACCTCGAACGGTATCAAAGGGGTCGGAGAGGTCACTTCCAACCTTGACGGAGCTGCGCGTATTGCTCAACGTCGCTCTGCAAAGTCTAACGAGCTTTGCAGGGATACCAAGTTCAGACAAAGCGGCATATAGGCGATCCCTTATCGGGCTATCGAATGCTGCCTTGTAATCGATGAAGAGATGGTGTGTATCGATTTGGTTCTCATGGGTCTTCTCCAGGATTTGGCGTAGAGTGAATATCTGGTCGATGGTGGACTTACCAGGTCTAAAGCCGCACTGATAAGGTCCAATCAGCGCCTTGGCGAGTGGCTTTAGTCTTTCACATAATACGCTCGTCAGGACCTTGTATGCAATGGGAAGTAGGCTGATACCCCTGTAGTTGGCGCATATTGTTGGGTCGCCTTTCTTCAGCACAGGACAAAGGGCACTGAGGTTCCAATCGTTGGGCATTCGTTCCTCCAGCCATATTTTGCAAATGAGCTGATGCATGCACCCAATCAGCTCACCGCCGCCGGCCTTGAACAATTCAGCTGGTAGCCCATCCGGCCCTGCAGCTTTGTTGTTCTTAAGTCGCTGGATAGCGACCCGGACCTCGTCATGGCTGGGCGGTGGCACATCCACACCGTCGTCGTTGATTGGTGCCATCTGGACATCTTCACCACTGGCGGTATTGTTCCTTTCGTCGCCTGCGAGCAGCTTGGTGAAGTGCTCCTTCCACAACCTCAGCACACCCTGCGCATCCGTAACCAGATCCCCGTTTTCGTCCCTGCAAGAAGATGCCCCAGGCTTAAATCCTTCCGTAAGACGCTTAACTTTTTGGAAGAATTTTCGGGCGTCATTCCTGCTCCTGCACTCCTCGATTTCCTCACGCTCGCGCCTTTCTTGCTCCCGTTTCTTGCGTCTAAAAAGGCACCTCTCTTTCTTCCTCTCCTCCCGGTATTTTTCTGTCATGGCTCGCGTGGCGGCCGACTGCAGGGTCTTCTTGTATGCAGCATTCTTCACTGCAGTGGCTGCGCGACACTCTTCATCGTACCATTGGTTTTTTGGTGGTGGGCGTCGAAAACCAAGGACATTTTCTGCGGCGGCGCGCATAGAGTGGGATAAGTGAGCCCATAATCCGCCGATGTCATCAGGTGGAGAGGGGGAGCGACCGAGCTGGTTGGAGAGTTGAGCGGAGTAGGCTTCGGCTATCCCTTGTGATCGCAGCTTACTGATGTCCAGCTTTCTTCGCAAACTAGGTTGTGCGGTCTTCGCTGCGCAAAGACGCATGCGTACCTTGGCTGCAACAAGGTAGTGGTCCGAGTCGATGTTGGGTCCTCGGAACGTGCGCACATCTATAATGCTAGAAGCATGCCTTCCATCAATCACAATGTGATCAATCTGGTTGCGGGTGGATTGATCGGGGGATATCCAGGTGGCCTTGTGGATATCGAGGTGCTGGAATCTGGTGCTACTAACTACCATGTTTCGTGCCGCGGCGAAATCGATCAGCCTCAGACCGTTGTTCGAAGTGGTCCCATGGAGGCTGAACTGCCCGACTGTGGGGCCAAAGATGCCTTCTCGCCCGACCTTTGCGTTGAAGTCCCCGAGGACAATTTTGACGTCATGGGCCGGGCACCTGTCGTAGACGTCCTCGAGCTTCGCATAGAAGGCATCCTTGGTCGCATCGTCCTTCTCTTCCGTCGGGGCGTGCGCGCAAATCAGGCTGATGCTAAAGTATTTAGCTTTGATGCGGATTGAAGCCAGCCGTTCGTTCACCGGAGTGAACCGAGAGACGTGGTGGCGAAGTCTCTTGCTGACCACAAATCCGCAGCCAAATTCGTGCTTCTCCGCATGGCAGCTGTAGTAGATATCGCAGTCTGCTCGCTTGGAGCAACCTTGTCCTGTCCATCGCATTTCCTGGATGGCGGTGATGTCAGCCTTACATTTCGTGAGGGCTTCCGCCAGTTGGATAGAGGCACCTTCCCTATAGAGGGTCCGGACATTCCAGGTGCATATCCTCAAATCATGGTCCTTGAATCGTTTGCTGTGGTCGTCAACATTGTGGGTTCCTTCCGAGGCTTGCTTTTTGGCTTTCATTGGTATTTAGTTTTCCGTGGCGGGCACCAAACCCTGCGCACAACCCAAATTTTGAGTCCTGGGGATAGGACTCGCTGCACACATTAGTTCACTATTCAGCGGATGCCAAATAGCTATCCAGAAGGGCCGCGCGGAGGCTGTGCATCAGCTTGGATTGGACAGGGACAAGGATCGTTCTGGCGTTCGCCAGGTTGAACGCAATCAGAGACTTTACCTTGTATGCCCGCTCCCTTCCTTCCAAAGTTCAAAAGTAACACCGGAATTTAAAAAGTGCCACGCCCTTTGTCCAACGCTCATTAAATTTTACCGGTGCAATGACACGCTTATGCCATGACACTGTACTAAATTTCAATGTTGTCCGACTTATAATTCCAAAGATATACCATATTAAAAATTTAGGTTGTATGGGAGGTGCCCCGCCCACCTGCCGTACAAACATGTAATATCGCTATAAATAAATTGGCATCTTCTATCACTCACAAAAAAAATTTTCCTGAAAGAATGAGCCGTTTTCGCAAACACTGGCACGTTACAGAAGGTTAAGTTTTTTTTATATACATGTGGGATCGACGGACGACAGGACAACTAGGAGCGGGAACAGATTTTAAACTAAACAAAATACATCACTGACAAAATACATCACTGACAGAACACATCACTTACTGAACACATCACTGAACAGCTCGCTAACTGGACGACTCGTGGAGTCGACACCGAGACACGGAAGGAAGCGAACGGTTACTACTGCGTTATAACTACTACTAAATATTACGAAATAAAGAATCCCACAAATTGGGGGCTCAACCGGGATCTCGTAATCTTAAAAGTTAAAGTTTAAACCAGTGGCAGAGGAGTTCCGTGTCTTCGTTTAATAAGCTTCAACTGTATATATATCCGAATCAAACGTGTGCGTGCATTGAAATATATCACGCGAGGCCAGCAAAGTGAGAGCAGCGAGTTAACGGTATTAACAGACGGCTGGACTGCTACCAACAAGGAGGCGCGCAGAAGCATTGCATAAAAAGTCGTGCGCAGTAGCAGAGCGTAGCAGCAGGCGGCAGTCACCCGAAGTAACGGTACTGTCGGACGACCGGACCGCCGCCAATAACCGAAGCGCGCAGCAGCAGATCGCAGCGAAGTAGCAGCAGGCAGCGAAAGTACAACAAGTGCTGGTGCGCGAAACTAGTGCGTAGTCAAGTAGCGGTAGAGATTCGTGACAGCGACGAAAGGCAGCGAAAGTCCTCGGCAGCATCGTAGCAAGCAGCGAGCAAGTGTCGAAGAGCTGACATATTGCAGCGAATTCATCGAACTTGTTAGAAGTCAAATTGTGTTCAAGTTTCGACGGAGGTCGAATCGAGAAAATCCGAGTAAAGTTGCGTCGAGCTGGAAGTGTGTTCCAGTAGAGTTCGAGTTCGACGGAGGTCGAGTTGCGAGGCGTTGTGTTGAGACGTTGTGTCAACAGGGAGTTTGACAGTTGCAGTGGCAGTGGACGCAAGTTGGGGTGAGCCAAAGTTGCAGTTTACCGGAGCGGAGGGGCGACAAGTTCGAGATTTCGAGAATCGAAGCTGGTGCGAAGTTACAGAGGAAGTCGAATACGACAGCAGCATATGTATTTTTTGCAGATAAGTTTTATATGAAATAGTTTACACTTTTGAAATTTCTGTACTATAATCAAAAGATTAACAACCTTTCCAGAAGTAAATGGTAATCTGAGAAGAAATATTTCAATAGGATTTGTTAAATGATAGTTTTGAAATTTAAACTACTCTGTGAAATTCTTAAATAGCAAAATCGAGAGAGCCTATCAGCAAACGGCAATAATTTGTCAAGGAAATTCGAGTTGACCATTATTAAAATTACACCCATTGTACACTACACGCACATTGTAATTACTTCTAAGCCTAACCAAATATTGTGAACAGAATTTGCATTGTATTATATTCGATATTGTAACCGACATAGACATGGACATAGACGCGATACTCACGCTGCATTTGAACGGTCTTAGGGAAAACCTTACCGCACTGGGGTTACCGACTAGGGGACGTAAACGGGACCTACAAAACACTCTTCTAGAACACTTCGGCCATTCCAGAGCAGATGCTGATGATGAAAGCTCGGATTCGGATATCAGTTATCAGGATACATCACCAAACGTACAAAAGCCGGCTCATTGCCATTTTACTCTACGCGATATCGAAGATACGTTGTCATCCTTTTCGGGATGTGGACAGCCGGACGTTAATCAGTGGCTACAAGAGTTTGAAGACAACGCAGCTGTTGTAAGTTGGAACGATTTGCAAAAGTTTATCTACGGGAGGCAGCTACTAAGGGGTGCAGCGAAGATATTTGTGAGAAGTCAGAGAGCAGTTAAGGATTGGAACTCGTTAAAGTCCATCCTCAAGAAAGAGTTTGCGGCTAAGTTCACTGCAAATGAAATACATCGTGCGATGAAGAATAGGCGGAAGAAGGTGAATGAAAGTTTCCGAGAATACCTGTACTCGCTAATGGAGATTGCAAGTCAGATCGATATGGATGAAGAAAGTATCATAGAATACTTTATTGATGGTATTCCTGATTCGCGCTCGAATAAACAGATTTTGTATCAAGCCATTACTATTGAAGAACTCAAAGATAACCTGCGTGTATATGAGAAGTGTCGTGGGCAGCACCAGAATGCGAGCAGCAGACCATTGACTTCACAGGCGTCGAAAGATAAAGGCGTGGATAAAAATGAGACGATTAACAGCAAGGCGTGTTTTAAGTGTGGAAAAGTAGGACATCTGGCCAGGCAGTGTACTCAATCGACGATTCGGTGCTTTAAGTGTGGTCAGGTTGGCCACAAAGCAAACGAGTGTAGCCAAGCAACACCACGAGCGGAAGTGAAAGACGAAATCAAGAAGATGCATGTAGTTACCGAAGGTGAAGAAAACCCAACAGCAAGGGTTGTAACTAAGGATACGTGCTTATTTCGGGATTTGGAGATCAACGGATATACGTTTTCGGCATTATTAGATACGGGTAGTGATATCTGCGCCATCAGGTACGACACCCTAGTTAGCATTGGATACGTTGAGCTACAGCCAAAGGTTAAGACGTTGTATGGTATTGGCAATAAAATGATTAAAACTATCGGGTGTTTCACCGCGCGCACAAATTTAGATGGAGTCGAAGTTGACATCGAGTTTCACGTTGCTAGAGAAAGCGACATTTTATATGATGCGATTTTGGGCAAAGACGTATTACGGCAAGTGGATGTAGTCATTGATGGTGAAGGCGTTAAGTTCCACAAGAAAAGAATTGCTAAACAGAAACTGGAGAAACCTGAAGTGGTTAAGGAGAAAATCGTGGCGAATGATGAGGCGAGTTGCATTGAAGAGTTAAAAAAGGAGTTCGGAGAAATCCTCCATTTTGCATGCAGCGAGAGTGTTGAGCTGCAGGTAGAACTCGACCATTTACCACCTGATGCCAAGAAAATCGTTCTTAATCTAATTACGACCTACAGCAGTGCGAAGAAAGGGGCATCTCCTATCGAAATGAAGATCATCTTATCAGACGAAGTGCCGGTATATCAAAGACCGCGTAGACTGCCTTACGAGGAGCAACGTTTAGTCGAAAATCAGGTGGAAGAGTGGTTGTCCGACAACATCATTCAGGTTAGCACGTCGGAGTATGCATCCCCGATCGTACTAGTGGCGAAGAAAGATGGTACGAAGCGGCTATGCTGTGATTATCGGAAGTTAAACGAGAAGATAATCCGTGACAACTTTCCGATGCCGTTGATTGACAACATTCTGCAAAGACTACAATCGGCTACTTGTTACACGACGTTAGATCTTCGAAACGGGTTCTTCCACGTGCCATTAGAACCAGCATCGCGCAAGTACACAGCTTTTGTTACGCATAATGGCCAATATGAATTTTTGTATGTTCCATTCGGTCTTTGTAATTCACCAGCTGTCTTTACGAGATACATCAATGCTATTTTTGGAGAACTTATCCGGAATAATACAATAATAGTTTACATGGACGATATTATTATTCCCTCTAAAAGCGTGGAGGAGGGACTAGTTAGTTTGAAGGCCGTGTTAGTGACAGCGGAGTCCTACGGACTACGGATAAAATGGGAAAAGTGCCAATTTTTGAAAAGTCGAGTTACGTTCTTGGGCTACGTGGTACAGGCGTCAACCATTACCCCGTCGCGAGAGAAGACTCAGGCAGTAACTGATTTCCCTGCACCGACTGATAAGAAGATGTTGCAACGATTCTTGGGGCTTACGTCATACTTCAGACGTTTCATTCCGAGTTATGCATTGTTGGCTAAGCCTCTGACTGATCTCTTGGGGAAACACGCCGAGTTTCGAATGCTCGATGAGCAAATAGCTGCGTTTCAACAATTGAAGGTTGCTTTAGTGAACCCACCGGTACTGCAACTCTTCGATCCAGCACTACAAACAGAAATACATACTGATGCATCCATGTTTGGATATGGCGGAGTGCTGATGCAGAGAGATCCGCAAGATAGGCGTTTACATCCTGTCGAATATATGAGCAGAAAAACTACACCTGTGGAGCAAAAGTATCATTCGTATGAGCTGGAGGTTTTGGCCATCATATCTGCTTTGAAGAAATGGAGAGTCTACGTTATAGGCATCAATTTTAAAATAATAACGGATTGTAACGCCTTTGCGCTCACGATGAAAAACAGGACGTTCCTCTACGAGTATCACGCTGGGCTACGTATCTCCAAGACTATCAGTATGAGATCGAGCACCGTTCCGGAAGTCAGATGAGACACGTAGATGCGTTAAGTCGCATTCATTGCTTGATGATGACGGACAGTTTACGGCATAGGATACAAGAAGAGCAACGGAAAGACGAAAAGTTAGCGGCTATACGAAAGGTTTTAGAGCACGAAAGCTACCATGATTTCTACATCAAACATGGGGTACTTTATAAAGATCTAGCTAAAGGACTTGTGGTGGTACCAACGTCGATGGAGAGAGAAATTATCCAAATAGCCCACAGACAAGGACATTACGCAGCGAAGAAGACACAAGACTTGGTCGAAAGAGATTTTTTTATATACCAATTAGCGCCGAAGGTAACAAGCATTGTCAAGAGTTGTGTGGAATGTTTGGTTACAGAAGCGAAAGCAGGGAAGAAGGAGGGTAGGCTAAACCAAAGAATATGAAGTAATATAGAACGCGCATGTGGGCACACAAGTGTTTTCGGTTGCTATGATGCGAGCGGGAAGAGCGAAGCGTAGGCATTTGAAAATGTTAGGTTCATAACATTTTCTGTTAGATTTGCGTAGGACAACAGCAAAAAGCTATGTTATTGTTCGCAACGGCTTCACTCGTGTACATTGAAGTGGTGGTTGTTGCAGCGTAGTGTTCGCTCAATCATTTTTTGCATGCATGTTTCTTGATCTTGTTTGCCGAAGCGCAAACAAAAAACAAACAACGAACGAAGGCATCGTCATCATCGTTTCAGCGAAGATGACTCGGGATTCGCTAATGTTTTTGTTGTTGTCGTTTATTGTGTGTATGCTTTTTGGTTTTGCTGTAATGTCACTATCAATCGAAGATTTGTGGTGTATGGCTGTTTGCTCAAATGCTGCGCTTTGATTGATTTTTAAAACCTGCAAATATTTAGACGTGGTTGAATCCAATTTGAAATTTTCACAAATATTTTTACGTGGCGAGTTCCAAGTAAAATCATTTGTTTATATTTTGACGTGGTTGATACCAATTTTGAACCTTTTGCAGCGGTTTTTTTTTGAAGTGGTTGAATCCAATTTGAAATTTTCACAAATATTTTTACATGGCGAGTTCCAAGTAAAATCATTTGTTTATATTTTGACGTGGTTGATACCAATTTTGAACCTTTTGCAGCGTTTTTTTTTTTGACGTGGTTGAATCCAATTTGAAATTTCTACAAATATTTTTACGTGGCGCATTCCAAGTAAAATTATTTGTTTATATTTTGACGTGGTTGATACCAATTTTGAATTTTTTTAAGAAGTATTTTAACGCCATTGTCCAACATTGTAATTCTATTTTGTGTTTCGGTTTGTTACAATATGGCTACAAATATAAAGACAAATAGAAATTCCTCAACGTCTGGAATTCAATGTTGTGTTCGCAGTTGCAAAAAATCGAGACGACAATTCGAGAATCTTAGATTATTTAGATTCCCCGCTGCTGATTTCGTGTTTGGCCAAATTTGGCGCGAAAAATGCAATATATCTTATGACGACTATAACCGAAAACTGTATATTTGTGAAAATCATTTCTCCAGTACTTATGTAGGAAAAAGGTTTCTAAAAAAGGATGCGATTCCAACCTTAAACTTAGACGAAGATCATGAGATTTCGGATGAAGAATTTTTAGAACCAGATTCTTCATTGAAACGACCACGTTATGATGACATAGTATGCAGTAATTGCGAAAAAAACGTCAAAATAACCCATTATTACAAAAAGAAATACAGCGACCTATTAAAAAAATTCAAAAAAATTAACGAAAAATTGCGAAAAGAAAAGCGCTTTATTTTAAAATCCAAGAATTGTTGTTCAAAGACTTTAAAAAATTCAATTGATTCTTTAAAACATATCAACTTGGAATCCAAAACATTTTGTAAACTTTTACTTAGCACCCGGCCAAAAGAATATTCTGACGAAGTGAAATATTTAGCGCAAAATATTTTTTATATTTCACAATCAACATATTCTTTCCTAAGAGATAAGTTAAATTTCAATTTGCCACATATCAGCACCTTAAATCGGTGGGCTCCAATAAAGTTCCTTCAGCCCGGTATCAACAATGTGGCTTTTGAATTCATTAAAAAGATGTGCTTAGAGTTGGAGGAAAAAAATGAAAATAATATGGTTCTTTTAATGGACGAAATGGCAATACGTAGAGAATTACGATACAATCAAAAACTAGATTTAATTGACGGATTTGAATGCACAGGCTTCGAAAGAACAAAAAAAATTGGTAAGCAAGTATGTGTATTTATGTTGAAGTCCATGTTCTCGAGTTGGTGTTCAATTTTAAACTATTTTGTGTCAGAGAATGGATTAACAGCAGATACGTTGTGCAAAATAATTAAAGAAAATCTTAAAATTTTAAGCAATTTTGGTATAGTAGTGAACGTTTTGGTTTGTGATCAGGGGTCTTCTAATAGAAAGTGTTTCTCCGACTTAGGCGTATGTATAGAGAAACCATACTTTCAATTTCAAAATCAAAAAATTTATTGCATGTTCGATTTCCCACATTTAATCAAGTCATTGCGAAATGGTTGGCTTAAATGCGACTTGAAAACGCCTGATGGTTTAGTTAGCTTTAAAGTAGTTCAAGAGCTTTGGGAGAGGGAAGAAAATTGTAAAACCAAAATGTGCCCAAAATTGACTAGACAACACATATTTCCAAATTCATTTGAAAAAATGCGTGTTAAATTTGCCACGCAAGTGTTCAGTAAAACAGTTGAAGCTGCTATCAGAACAATTTCAGACATAAGTGGATTTAAAAAAATCACACAAGAGGTAGCGTTATCCACAGCTGATTTTATAGCAAAAATTGATCAAATATTTGATTGCATGAATAGTGGATCTTTGTATGCAGATAACTGCTACCGATCTGCTCTTCAGATTAAGAAAGAATCGCACACATTTATTCAAACATTTTTATATTATCTAGAGGAAGTGAAATTTGTTGATGAAAAAAAACGAGTTTTCTTCCTAGATGGCATGAAACTATCCTTAAAATCGGTCCTTCTACTTGTAGATGAAATATTAAAAGATAATTCGGACAAGTTTTTTATTATGACAAAGGCCTTTAACCAGGACAAGTTGGAGAATACGTTTGCTGTGTTAAGGCAAAAAGGAGGTAATAATTGTAACCCCTCTGTAGCTGAACTTAATATCTTAGCCAGGTTATTAGCCTTTAAAATAATAAAGTTTAGCTCCTCTACCAATTGTGAAGAGACGCAAGATTCAATGACTAATTTAATTTCAAGCGCTTCTTTTAATGAGGATGTTTTGCAGGCTAATGGCGATGATAATGACAATGAAATCCTGGAAAATCTTGATCTAAGTAGTGAGATGCACGAGGCGTATTTTGTAGGTGACACCTTTTGTAATCTGAAAGATATTAACTTAGAGCTGGTTTCCATGAGGTATTTTGTTGGATACGTAGCGTACAAAATCATTCCTAAATTAAATTGTGAAAAATGCGGTGACGAATTGAGAAAAAGGGATGAAGTTTTGACTGCTCCAAGTGAAATTTTTATTTTTCACAAAAATTATCAGTCAATTTCTGATTTTGGTAATCTTTTTGCTCCTTCCAATTCCCTAATGAATGTATGCATAAAACATATTTTAATTTTTCATAAAATCTTCGAAGCAGAACCTGAAAAAATTGGTATTAAGGCACATGTTTTACAATCTTGTAAAAATGCTACACCTGAATGGTTCCATGGTGAGTGCTGTAACCATAGAGTCCAAATTTTAGATTTTCTTATTTTAGTTCTTCTACGAAAACACTGCATGTGGGCTGTGCAAAAAGGAAGTTCGAAAGAACGAAAATTGAAAATAATTGTTGGCAAATAAAAAAATTCTTATTAAAAATTATTATTTATGAAAGATAAATTTAAACGAAAGTAAAACAATAAACATAAAACCTTACAATAATATTCTTAATAAATAACTATAAACGCTCTTGTGCAACATGTTTGCACCCATATTTTACTACACCAAGTTCACGCATTTTTTTTGCTAATTGTAATTTGCTTGTGATTATAAAAAAGAAAGCAGAAATAACGACGCAACAATTACCAACAACATCAATGCTATCCCGCCTGCACGGCACAGCGCAAAAAACAGTATACCGCTAACTTTTTTTTGTTTGCCAATATTATAATGCTATTCCCCGCGACAACAAAAGCAGCGTTCATCGTCATGTTTATCAAGTGGCGCAACAGCAGCGAGAATTCGAATGAGTACAGAAGCGACTTCAATTCACATGTTACGCCGAAGTTACAGAGATTTCTGCTGTTAGTAACAGAGATTTCTGCTGTCAATAACAGAGGGTACTACCAGCAGTACCCAAGTACAACGCGTTTGCTTGTATGAGATGCGCGTTCTATATTACTTCATATTCTTTGGCTAAACCCAATCGACAAGGGAGACAAACCGCTTGCAACGTACCATGTAGACCACGTAGGTCCTATGGAGGAGACGAAGAAGCGATACAATTACATTTTAGTGGTCATGGACGGGTTTTCCAAGTTTGTTTGGCTGTATCCTACTAAAAGCACAGGCAGCGATGAAGTTTTAGAGCGCTTACAGAGACAAGCAGCAACATTCGGAAACCTCTTCAGGATTATAACGGATAGAGGAATTGGGTTTACTTCAAACACATTTGAGGACTACTGCAAACAAGAAAATATTCAGCATTTGGTGATAGCTACTGGAGTACCGCGTGGAAATGGTCAAGTGGAGAGAGTCCATAAAATTGTCATACCAATGTTAACTAAACTATGCATCGAGAATCCGAAACTGTGGTACAAGCACGTGGATAGAGTACAGCAAGTAATTAATTCGACGCCGACGCGAAGCACGAAGTATTCTCCGTTCAAACTGTTGACGGGTGTCGATATGCGCGTTAACGCAAACCGCGACATTCGCCAGCTGTTAGAAGAATCAGCAGTAGAAGAGCTAGAAGACGAGAGGACTAAGATGAGAGAGGAAGCACGAGAAAATATTAGTCGTATCCAGGAGGAGAACATTAGAAGTTTTAATAAAACTCGTAAAGCGGAAACGATGTACGAGGTTGGAGACTTAGTCGCCGTTAAGCGCACTCAGTACGGAACCGGACTCAAACTTAGGCCAAAATTCTTCGGACCATACAAAGTAATAGAGAAGAAGGATCATGGACGTTATACCGTGCAGAAGATTGGTAACATCGAAGGACCGAGGGTAACGCATACAGTGGTAGAGTACATGAAGCCATGGAACCCTTCATTCGAGGCGAATGAAGCATCAGGATGGCCGAATGTGGGATCGACGGACGACAGGACAACTAGGAGCGGGAACAGATTTTAAACTAAACAAAATACATCACTGACAAAATACATCACTGACAAAATACATCACTGACAGAACACATCACTTACTGAACACATCACTGAACAGCTCGCTAACTGGACGACTCGTGGAGTCGACACCGAGACACGGAAGGAAGCGAACGGTTACTACTGCGTTATAACTACTACTAAATATTACGAAATAAAGAATCCCACATACATATAAGACTAGCTGGGCCCTGCGGCTTTGCACGCAAGCTCTCCTGTTTCCCCCGATACGAATTCTTAACCCATTGTTGAGCCCATCAGATTTTGATTAAAAAAAACCTGTCCAACTATCTTTGATTTCGACATTTCACATTTACTCCAAACAAATTCTTAACCCTTGGTTAACCATGGTAGATTTCGATTTTCAAATAATTGAAAACACGTTTTTATTATTTCCCGACTGAAGTGCTTTTGATTAGTTTGAAGTCAGAACGCTCAATGAATCTTGTTTCTCTATACACATTGTTACCCCGTTAGATTTTGATATTTAAAAAAGAGAAAACACGTGTCAAATTATTTCTCACTAAGAGTACTTTCAAAAGACCCAAACTAATTTGTTTCTCCATACATACTTTTAACCCGTCGTTGATCCAGTTAGATTTTGATTTTCAAAATAATGAGAAACACGTGTCTAATTTTATTTATTTCAGTTGTTTTTACATTTGTTGAAGTCAGTAGGTCCATCGGTTCGTGTTGTTTGTTTCGAAGTCTCTCCGTAAATATACCTTAACCCATTAAATTTTGATGTTGTTTTGTTGAGTTTTGATCTAGAATATTTTCAGGTAGTTCGAAATCTTTATGTCTATTAAATCTCGTTTCTTCAAAGAACACTTTAACACATGCTTTGCCCCTTTACACCCCGAATTTCAAAAAAATCCCGTTTTAACGGAGGTTCAGTTCTCAAGATGTACCTATTGTTTAAACTTAATGTTTGTAGCTTCAGCGGTTTGGGCTGAGCGATTATAAATCAATCGATAAACAACCTATGTATAAAAAAATTGAGGCGTTACCACGCCCCTCGTCTAATGCTCATAGCTTTCTTCTAGTCGAATTGTGCTACTAAGTGGAAAGTTCGTACAAACTTTTATTGATGTGCGACTTACAGTTCTGTTGAAATGTTGGGTCATAAAAAATGTGCCACACCCCTTGTCAAACGCCCATCAAATCACATCAGTAGAATGACACATCTATGAGACGACGGTACACCAACTTTCAATGCTGTACGGCTAACGATTCCGAGGAGATTCCATATTAAAGAATTGAGTTGTATGGGCAGTGCCACGCCTCTTATCCAGAACCCACCTTTTTCCCCCTGCCAAAAGACACGACTTAATCGTAAATTTGTACCGTCATTGATGTGAATGCTATAGTTCCACCGGAATTTAAAAAGTGCCACGCCCCTTGTCCAACGCTTATTGCATTTTACCGGTGGAAAAACACGTTTACGCTATGACACTGATCCACATTTCAATGCTAATCGACTTATAATTCCGAAGATATTCCATAGTGAAGAATTGAGTTGTATGGGCGGTGCCAGACCCCCTTGTCCAAAATCCACATTATTACCCCCGCCGAAGGACACGACCAAATCGTTAGTTTGTACCAAGTGTCATTCATGTTATAGTTCCAAAGTTACACCGCAATTTAAAAAGTGCCACGCCCCTCGTCCAACGCCCATTAAATTTTACCGGTGGAACGACACGTCTACGCCATTACGCTGTACAAAATTTCAATGCTAAGGGACTTATAATTCCAAAGCTATTCTATATTAAAAAATCTAGTTGCATGGACGGTGCCACGCCCCCTTGTCCTAAATTCACCTTATTCCGCCTGCCGAAGGACACGACCAAATCCTTAGTTTGTGCTGAGTGTCGTTGATGTGAATGCTATAGTTCAAACGTTACACCTGGATTTAAAAAGTGCCACGCCCCTTATCAAACGCCCATTAAATTTTACCGTTGGAATGATACGCTTACACCATGACACTGTACCAAATTTCAATGCTGAGCAACTTATAATTTCGGAGCTATTCCATATTAAAGAATTGAGTTGTATGAGCGATGCCACTCCCCCTTGTCCAACGCCCATTAAATTTTACCGGTACAATGACACGCTTAAACACGCGGTAAACTTCGCGAACTGAACCATTATTTTCGAAATAAATTTGCACGATTTGCAAGCGTTGTTCTTTTATCAACCTGTTCATGATGAAATGGCAAACCAAACTGAACATAAATGACATTAGAGTTGCCAGATTTGACCACAAAATGCCAGTTTTATCTCTATTCGAAAAACAAACCTCTAACAAAAACACCCTATATAAGATTAGCTGGGCCCTGCGGCTTTGCACGCAAGTTCTCTTGTTTCCCCCAAAACGAATTCTTAACCCATTGTTGAGCCCATCCGATTTTGATTAAAAAAAAACATGTGTCTAACTACTTTTGATTTCGAGTGTTTTAAAAATTTTGAAGTCAGAAATCATGTGTTTTCACATTTACTCCAACCAAATTCAACCTTTGGTTTACCATGGTAGATTTCTATTTTCAAAAAAATTAAAAGCACTTTTTTATTATTTCCCGATTGAAGTGCTTTTGAAGTAAATAAATCTTGTTTCTCTATACAAATTGTTAACCCATTGTTGACACCGTTTGATTTTGATTTTCAAAAAATTTGAAAACACGTGCCAAATTATTTCTCACTATGAGTACTTTTACCAAGTTTGATGTCAATGTGCCCATTAATTCATATTTTTCACAGTTACTTCATAAAAAGTTTTAACCCATCGCTGACCCCGTCTGATTTTAATATTCGGAAACATTAAAAACACGTATCGAGTTATTTTGCATTTGAAGTACTTTCACCAAGTTTGAAGTTAAAAGACTAAAAAAATTTGTTTCTCCATACATACTTTTAACCCGTCGTTGATTCAGTTAGATTTCGATTTTGAAAGTAATGAGAAACACGTCTAATTTTATTTATTTCAATTATTTTTACAATTGTAGAAATCAATAGGCCCATCGGTTAGTGTTGTTTGTTTCGGGGTCTTTCCGTAAATGAACCTTCTTGTTTGTCGCTTCAGCGGTTTGGTCTGGGCGATGATAAATCAATCAATCATTCAACCAGTCAGTATCTAAGTCAGGATAAACAATCTATGTATATAAAAATGGCCCATTGTCCAATGTCCACAACTTTCTTCTAGTGGACGTGTGCTTCTAAGTGGAAAGTTCGTACCAACTTTCATTGATGTGCGAATTATAGTTCTGCTGAAATGTTGGTCATAAAACATATGCCACACCCCTTGTAAAACGCCCATCAAATCTCATCAGTAGAATGACAAATCTATGAGACGACAGTACACCAAGTTTCAATGCTGTGTAGTTAATGATTCCGAAGATATTTCATGTTATAGAATTGAGTTGTATGGGCGGTGCCACGCCCCCTTGTTCAAAAAACACCCCATTTCCCCTGCCGAAGGACATGACTAAATCGTTAGTTTGAACTGAGTGGCATTGATGTAAACGCTATAGTTACACCGGAATTTAAAAAGTACCACGCCCCTTGTCCATCGCCCACTAAATTTTACCGGTGGAACGACACGTCTACGCCATGACGCTGTACCAAATGTCAATGCTGAGCAACTTATAATTCCGAAGATATTCCATGTTAAAGAATTGAGTTGTATGGACGGTGCCACGCCCCCTTGTCCAAAACCTACCCGATTCCCCCTGCCGAAGGACACGACTAAATCGTAAGTTTGTACCAAGTGTCATTGATGTGAATGCTATAGTTCCAAAGTTACACCGGAATTTAAAAAGTGCCACGCCCCTTGTCCAACGCCCATTAAATTTTACTTAACTTACTTACTTAACTGGCCATAACAACCCGTTATCGAGTTACGGCCTGCCGCAAAACTTCTCTCCAGGCGCCTCTGCTTCGCGCGCGCCTTCTCCAGTTGGTCACACCAAGAGATACCAGGGCCTCTTCCACTTGGTCCTTCCACCGGAGACACGGCCTCCCTCTTCGCCGTCGACCTCCAACCATCGCATCGAATACCTTTTTCGCCGGAGCTTCGTCGTCCATGCGGCAGACATGACCGAGCCAGCGTAGCCGCTGGATGTTAATTCGCTGCGCTACGTCCATGTCCTTATACAGCTCATACAGCTCGTTATTGGTTCGTATGCGATAGTCGTCACCAACCCGAACAGGGCCGAAGATTTTGCGAAGCACCTTCCTCTCGAACACTCCAAGGGCCGCTATGTCGTTTCGTGTCATTGTCCATGCTTCAGCGCCATAGAGGAGCACGGGCAAGATAAGCGTCCTATAGAGTGAAAGTTTTGTCGGTCGAGAGAGGTCTCTACTTCTCAATTGCCTACCGAGACCGTAGTAGCACCTGTTGGCAAGAGTTATCCTTCGCTTTATCTCCAGACTGACATCATTGCTGCTGTTGATGGCGGTGCCAAGGTAGACGAATTCCTTGACAACTTCAAAAGCATACCTGTCGGCCTCGACGTGAGACCCTAGCCGCTGCGAGTCCCTGCGTGTAGACAGCATATACTTCGTCTTGCCCTCATTTACCACCAGACCCATTTTGGCAGATTCTCTTTCGATAGCCGCAAAGGCAGCGGTGACATCTCGCTTGTTACGTCCGATGACATCAATATCATCAGCGTAAGCAAGGAGCTGGACACTTTTGTTGAAAATTGTGCCATTACGATGTACACCGGCCTTGCGCAGCACACTCTCCATGGTGAAGTTGAAGAGGTCGCAGGACAAAGGATCGCCCTGTCTGAAACCTCGAACGGTATCAAAGGGGTCGGAGAGGTCACTTCCAACCTTGACGGAGCTGCGCGTATTGCTCAACGTCGCTCTGCAAAGTCTAACGAGCTTTGCAGGGATACCAAGTTCAGACAATGCGGCATATAGGCGATCCCTTATCGGGCTATCGAATGCTGCCTTGTAATCGATGAAGAGATGGTGTGTATCGATTTGGTTCTCATGGGTCTTCTCCAGGATTTGGCGTAGAGTGAATATCTGGTCGATGGTGGACTTACCAGGTCTAAAGCCGCACTGATAAGGTCCAATTAGCGCCTTGGCGAGTGGCTTTAGTCTTTCACATAATACGCTCGTCAGGACCTTGTATGCAATGGGAAGTAGGCTGATACCCCTGTAGTTGGCGCATATTGTTGGGTCGCCTTTCTTCAGCACAGGACAAAGGGCACTGAGGTTCCAATCGTTGGGCATTCGTTCCTCCAGCCATATTTTGCAAATGAGCTGATGCATGCACCCAATCAGCTCACCGCCGCCGGCCTTAAACAATTCAGCTGGTAGCCCATCCGGCCCTGCAGCTTTGTTGTTCTTGAGTCGCTGGATAGCGACCCGGACCTCGTCATGGCTGGGCGGTGGCACATCCACACCGTCGTCGTCGATTGGTGCCATCTGGACATCTTCACCACTGGCGGTATTGTTCCTTTCGTCGCCTGCGAGCAGCTTGGTGAAGTGCTCCTTCCACAACCTCAGCACACCCTGCGCATCCGTAACCAGATCCCCGTTTTCGTCTCTGCAAGAAGATGCCCCAGGCTTAAATCCTTCCGTAAGACGCTTAACTTTTTGGAAGAATTTTCGGGCGTCATTCCTGCTCCTGCACTCCTCGATTTCTTCACGCTCGCGCCTTTCTTGCTCCCGTTTCTTGCGTCTAAAAAGGCACCTCTCTTTCTTCCTCTCCTCCCGGTATTTTTCTGTCATGGCTCGCGTGGCGGCCGACTGCAGGGTCTTCTTGTATGCAGCATTCTTCACTGCAGTGGCTGCGCGACACTCTTCATCGTACCATTGGTTTTTTGGTGGTGGGCGTCGAAAACCAAGGACATTTTCTGCGGCGGCGCGCATAGAGTGGGATAAGTGAGCCCATAATCCGCCGATGTCATCAGGTGGAGAGGGGGAGCGACCGAGCTGGTTGGAGAGTTGAGCGGAGTAGACTTCGGCTACCCCTTGTGATCGCAGCTTACTGATGTCCAGCTTTCTTCGCAAACTAGGTTGTGCGGTCTTCGCTGCGCAAAGACGCATGCGTACCTTGGCTGCAACAAGGTAGTGGTCCGAGTCGATGTTGGGTCCTCGGAACGTGCGCACATCTAGAATGCTAGAAGCATGCCTTCCATCAATCACAATGTGATCAATCTGGTTGCGGGTGGATTGATCGGGGGATAACCAGGTGGCCTTGTGGATATCGAGGTGCTGGAATCTGGTGCTACTAACTACCATGTTTCGTGCCGCGGCGAAATCGATCAGCCTCAGACCGTTGTTCGAAGTGGTCCCATGGAGGCTGAACTGCCCGACTGTGGGGCCAAAGATGCCTTCTCGCCCGACTTTTGCGTTGAAGTCCCCGAGGACAATTTTGACGTCATGGGCCGGGCACCTGTCGTAGACGTCCTCGAGCTTCGCATAGAAGGCATCCTTGGCCGCATCGTCCTTCTCTTCCGTCGGGGCGTGCGCGCAAATTATGCTGATGCTAAAGTATTTAGCTTTGATGCGGATCGAAGCCAGCCGTTCGTTCACCGGAGTGAACCGAGAGACGTGGTGGCGAAGTCTCTTGCTGACCACAAATCCGCAGCCAAATTCGCGCTTCTCCGCATGGCAGCTGTAGTAGATATCGCAGTCTGCTCGCTTGGAGCAACCTTGTCCTGTCCATCGCATTTCCTGGATGGCGGTGATGTCAGCCTTACATTTCGTGAGGGCTTCCGCCAGTTGGATAGAGGCACCTTCCCTATAGAGGGTCCGGACATTCCAGGTGCATATCCTCAAATCATGGTCCTTGAATCGTTTGCTGTGGTCGTCAACATTGTGGGTTCCTTCCGAGGCTTGCTTTTTGGCTTTCATTGGTATTTGGTTTTCCGTGGCGGGCACCAAACCCTGCGCACAACCCAAATTTTAAGTCCTGGGGATAGGACTCGCTGCACACATTAGTTCACTATTCAGCGGATGCCAAATAGCTATCCAGAAGGGCCGCGCGGAGGCTGTGCATCAGCTTGGATTGGACAGGGACAAGGATCGTTCTGGCGTTCGCCAGGTTGAACGCAATCAGAGACTTTGCCTTGTATGTCCGCTCCCTTCCTTAAATTAAATTTTACGCTGGACAAAATTTCAATGCTGAGCAATTTATAATTCCTAAGCTATTTCACATTAAAAAATTAAGTTGTATGGGCGGTGCCACGCCCCCTTGTCCACAATCCATCCTATTCCCCTCATCGAGGGACCCGATCGAATCGTTAGCTTGTACCGAATGTCATTGATGTGACTGCTATAGTTCAAAAGTAACACCAGAATTCAAAAAGTGCCACGCCCTTGTCCAACGCCCATTAAATTTTACCGGTGCAATGACACGCTTACGCCATGACACTCTACTAAATTTCAATGCTGTCCGACTTATAATTCCGAAGATATACCATATTAAAAATTTAGGTTGTATGGGAGGTGCCACGCCCACCTGCCGTACAAACATGTAATATCGCTATAAACCACCGCATTGACATCTTCTATCACACACAAAAAGAATTTTCCCGAAAGAATGAGCCGTTTTCGCAAACACTGGCACGTTACAGAAGGTTAAGTTTTTTTTATATATAAGACTAGCTGGGCCCTGCGGCAAGCTCTCCTGTTTCCCCCGATACGAATTCTTAGCCCCTTGTTGTGCCCATCAGATGTTGATTTAAAAAAAAACATGTGTCTAACTATCTTTGATTTCGAGCGTTTTAAAAATTTTGAAGTCAGAAGGCCCATTAAATCATGTGTTCTCACATTTATAGCCTATTTCCACCGAGCGCTTAAATGCATTTAAGGGCTCTGTTAAGCTTGAGAACTGTCAAGCATTTCCACCAAAACTGAGTTAAATGCAACAGCTGGTTTTTGTTTGTATTTTTAGTTGGTCAAGCCAAATTCTGCATTTATTTCTGGGCAGCCACCACTTACCCATCGCCGCCATCTTCTTGTATACGTATGTATGGTTTCTTGTAGCCCCTCTACTGCAAGAAAACCAATTCGCTTTCCTTCTCAACAGTCTAGGAATGTCTGCGTTTTCATATTTGTGAAAATTTATTTCATTTGTCAATGTTTATTTCATTTATGAAAGTTGTCAGCTGATTGATACCAGAGCTGTATGAATTTTTAATGTCAAGAGGGTTAGTTAGAAGTTTCACGTTTTTGATTTTCTCTTTCAGCATTTATTATTGGCAAATAATATAAGTTTTGACTTTGGTTATGACAGACGATATGTATTTTTGCGAAAAATGCAGTAAAAAGTAATTGTCTTAGCAAAAAATCTTCCACACCGAACGCAATTCGAATCCCCTTTTTTGTTTGTGTTCGTACGGCTCTTGCAGCGCCGAAAAGCATGCTATCAAAATTTGTACATTTGTCAAAATTGCTCCAGCTTTTAACATAACATATTCTGTTAGACGTCTGTAAAAGGCAAAACTGAGTTAACTCAGTTTTGGAAGTGAGTTAACTCACTTTGATACAAAAACAATTGCATGGGAATTAGAGCATTTAAATGCGATGTTAAATGCATTTAAGCGTTAAATGCATTTAAGGCCCGGTGGAAATAGGCTAATACTCCAAACAAATTTTTATCTCTTGGTTTGCCATGGTAGATTTAGATATTCAAAAAAATTAAAAGCACGTTTTTATTATTTCCCGATTAAAGTGCTTTTGATAAGTTTGAAGACAGAACGCCCAATAAAGCTTGTTTCTCCATAAAAATTTTTAACCCCGTTATTGTTGACCCCGTTAGATTTTGATTTAAAAAAAAGTGAAAAACACGTGTCAAATTATTTCTTACTTTCACAAAGTTTGAGGTCAGTGGCTTCATTAATTCATGTTTTCTCACAGTTTCTCTATTCAAACTTTTAACCCGGCGTTGAGCCCGCCCAATTTTAATATTTGGAAAAATGAAAAACACATATCGCGTAATTTTACATTTGAAGTACTTTCATCAAGTTTGAATTCAAAAGGCTAAAAAAATGTGTTTCTCCACACATTCTCTTAACCCGTCGTTGATCCAGTTAGATTTCGATTTTGAAAATAATGAGAAACGCGTGTTTAATTTTTTTTATCTCAAGTATTTTTACAATTTTTGAAATCAATCAATAGGTCTATCGGGTCATGTTGATTTCGACTCTTCCCGTAAACAAATCTTAACCCATTGTTGGTCCAGTTAAATTTTGATTTTTCGAAAAATTATAAAATACGTGTCGAATTACTTTTGATTTAGAGTATTTTCAGGAAGTTCGAAATCAATATGTCTATTAAATCACGTTCTTTATAAATCAACCAGTCAGTCAGTCAGGATAAACAATCTATGTATAAAAAAATATAGACGGTACCACGTCCCCTTGTCCAATGCGCACAACTTTCGTCTAGACGAGTTGTGCTACTAAGTGGACAGTTTGTACCAACTTTCATTGATTTGCGACTTACAGTTCTGCTGAAATGTTGGGTCATAAAACGTATGCCACACCCCTTTTCAAACGCCCATCAAAGCTCATTAGTAGAATGACAAATCTATGAGACGACGGTACACCGACTTTCAATGCTGTGCAGCTAACGATTCCGAGGAGATTCCTTATTAAAGAGTTGAGGTGTATGGGCGGTGCCACGCCTCTTGTCCAGAATCTACCTTATTCCCCCTGCCGAAGGACACGACTAAATCATAACTTGATACCGAGTATCATTGATGTGAATGCTATAGTTCCAAAGTTACACCGGAATTTATGAAGTGCCACGCCCCTTGTCCAACGCCCATACAATACAACCTGTGAAATAATACGTCTACGCCATGACGTTGTACAAAATTTCAACGCTGAGCGACTTATAATTCTGAAGCTATTCCAGATTTAAGAATGTAGTTGTATGGGCGGTGCCACGCCCCCTTGTCAAAAATCCACCCTATTCCCCCTGTCGGAGGGCACAACTAATAATAAGTTTGTACCGAGTGTCATTTAAGTGAACGCTATAGTTTCAAAGTTTCACCATTTAAAAAGTGCCACGCCCTTCTTCCAATGCCCATACAATACTACCGGTAGAATGGCACGTCTACGCTATGACGCTGTACCGAATTTCAATGCTGTGTAACTTATGATTCCGAAGATATTTCATGTTAAAGAATTGAGTTGTATTGGCGGTGCCACGCCCCCTTGCCCAAAATACACCCTATTCCCCCTGCCGAAGGACATGACCAAATCGTAAGTTTGTACCGAGTGTCAGTGATGTGAACGTTCTAGTTCCAAATTTACACCGGATTTTAAAAAGTGCCACGCCCCTTGTCCAACGCCCAGTAAATTTTACCGGTGGAACGACACGTCTACGCCATGACACTGTATCAAATTTCAATGCTGTCCGACTTATCATTTCGAAGATATTCCATATTTAAAAATTGAGTTGTATGGGCGGTGCCACGCCCCCTTGTTCAAAACCCACCCCATTTCCCCTGTTGAAAGACTCGACCAAATGGTAACTTTGTACTGAGTGTCATTGATGTGACTGCTATAGTTCAAAAGTAACACCGGAATTTACAAAGTGCCACGCCCCTTGTCCAACGCCCAGTAAATTTTACCGGTGGAACGACACGTTTACGCCATGACGCTGTACAAAATTTCAATGCTGAGGGACTTATAATTCCGAAGCTATTCCATATTAAAATATTTAGTTGTATGGACGGTGCCACGCCCCCTTGTCCAAAATCCACCTTATTCCCCCTGCCGAAGGACCCGACCGAATCGTTAGTTTGTACTGAGTGTCGATGTGAATGCTATAGTTCAAAAGTTACACCTGGATTTAAAAAGTTTCACGCCCCTTGTCCAACGCCCACTAAATTTTAACGCCATGACAATGTACCACATTTCAATGCTGTCCGACTTATAATTCCGAAGATATACCATATTAAAAATTTAGGTTGTATCGGAGGTGCCACGCCCACCTGCCGTACAAACATGTAATATCGCTATAAACCACTGCATTGACATCTTCTATCACACACAAAAAAAATTTTGCCGAAAGAATGAGCCGTTTTCGCAAACACTGGCACGTTACAGAAGGTTAAGTTTATAAGTTTTTATATATAAGATTAACGATTATAGCGAATTATTATTGCCAGAGCTCTTTGACTTCTATTGCGTGGGGTTCATATCTTTGTATTTTTTCTTCTTCTTTCTGTGTGATATTATAATCGTTTGGGATTGCGATATCTATTAGAAATGTTGACTTTTTAATTTTATCTATGAGTGTTATGACCGGTCTATTGTGCATGATTGTTCTGTCTGTGTACCTGGCGTTATCCCAGTATAGCTTGTGTTGTGCGGTTTCAAGCATGGTACAATAACAAGGTATGCCAAGTAGACGAATCTCCCTCTTTTTTCGTTTGTTTACATTTGGAAATGCTGTCAAACAGAGATACTGGAGTTGCGTGTACGCTAGAAATTTAGTACCTTTTTCCATGCATACCATACCTTTTGGAAATGTTCATGCTAAACAAACAAGAAATATGCACTAGCTGCCTTAGAGTGAAAAGGTGCTAAATCCACTTTTTCAAATTTTACAGGAAAGACAAAAAACTAAGTAAAAATAATTTATATTTATGTTTATTCTTTGGACTTTCTTTGCTCTGGACTTTGTGCACTTTTCCACGAAGCAAGACTTTTTCTTTTCTCTCTTTTCATGCATGTTCCCCCGACTTATGACGACATTTTATGCCGTTATTTTTAATTTGTGCTTTGGGAACTTTTTCGCCTTGCTGTGATTCTGTGCTTTTCATTTCAAGAAGTGATTGAGTGTTGAACATTTTTAAATTCAAAATCGTCCGTGTGAATTAATAATGCCGGGAAATTCGTGTACGTTGTGCAGAAGCACGCACTAAGAGAAATGCTACTAGGGTCAAAATTTCTCAAGTGGGCCACTTTAAAATCGATGGTCTCAGTTTTCGTTGATCAATACGGTCTTCGATCGGTTTGGAGGTAAAAACGACACCCCAAAAATAATTTTGAAAAAAAATGTTTTTTTCATTAGGGTTAAAATTTCTCAAGTGGGCCACTTTAAAATCGATGGTTTCAGTTTTCGTTGATCAATACGGTTTTCGATCGGTTTGGAGGGAAAAACGACACCCCAAAAATAATTTTGAAAAAAATGTTTTTTTCATTAGTTATTTACAGTTAAAGTTTTTGATCATGTTTTTTTCAAAAATTCATAACTCACGAACGGTTTATCGAAACTCAACGTTTTCTACATTAAAATTGTTGTCAATTAATATACTTTGCCATGAAAAAATCTTTCTTCACAACAAATTATTATTTAGCTGAAAAATCCTATTTGTTGTAAATAATTGAAAATTAATGAAACTTCTGCGCCAGCGAGAAAATTTTGACACATTTCATTCAATTCTACAATCCCTTACAAAAATTTTGGTGAAAAAAAAGTCATTATTTTGCATTAGGTCAAAAGTTATACATGTTTTTGCGCTCCTACCTGTCAAAACTGTGTCAAAATTTTCTCGCTGGCGGAGAAGTTTCATTAATTTTCAATTATTTACAACAAATAGGATTTTTCAGCTAAATAATAATTTGTTGTGAAGAAAGATTTTTTCATGGCAAAGTATATTAATTGACAAAAATTTTGATGTAGAAAACGTTGAGTTTCGATAAACCGTTCGTGAGTTATGAATTTTTGAAAAAAACATGATTAAAAACTTTAACTGTAAATAACTAATGAAAAAAACATTTTTTTCAAAATTATTTTTGGGGTGTCGTTTTTACCTCCAAACCGATCGAAAACCGTATTGATCAACGAAAACTGAGACCATCGATTTTGAAGTGGCCCACTTGAGGAATTTTGACCCATATTTTGATTTTTTTAGAAAAGTTGGTATTTAATATTTAATTCAATAATTACGATTTCAATTTTAATTCTAATACTTGTTCCAATTTATCTTGTTTTTTTTAATTTTATTTTTACATTTTATTTTGAATTTTCCCTTTACTTTGGTAGGTTGGTATGAGGTGAGGCCTACCCTCCGACCGTCATTAGAAAAAACCTTTCTTAAATTACCTTCTACTTACATGCGCGATAGTTCGTGATTATGCAATTGGCAAAAGTTTTCTCGCAATTGTAAGCTAATATAACTCAGCAAATGGGCGCCTTAACGCCAACCCCCTCCCGCCAAATAAGTGGCCGCGAAATGGCAACCATATTGTTTTGGGCATAGAAATCGTGTTAGCAATTCAAGCAGAATATGCACCAATTAACACTTTCGCGTCCGATCACGTATTTTTACGTTTTTTGCCAAACAATCCTAGGAGCCGTTCACGTATTTTTTCGTTTTATGCCTATTGCTTGAATAAAAAATTAATTGATTAATTAAACACTTAATATATTAATTAAATATATAATATATTAATTAATTAATTAAAATATAAATTAAAAATAGCGGCGCCAACGCAACGGTATACGTAAACAAAGCGGCAATAGGTTTTAGTTTAACTGCACAGAGGGCGGACGCGAAAGTGTTAACAAAGTGCACACCGAATAATGACAACAACAACAACGACAACCGAAAAATAGCAATAAAAATGAAATATCATAGAAAAATATAAAAACAAGTAAGATGAAAAATAGTTTGTAATTGCAACAAGTCGAGGAGTTAATAAAGCAGAAGTTTAACGAGACACAAGAAATCATTAAACAATAACTTAACCAAAAGACAAAAACAAAACAAATTCTTTAAAAACGAGAGGGCAGCCGATGCAAAACAGTCTCAACGCTAGTGAGAAGTTAAACGATGCGGAACGATACCAAAACGATACAAACACTAAACAATCAAATCAATATTAACTGAAATAGCAAAAGCAAATAATATTAAAGACACAAAACTAGAGTAGACGACTGCAATACAGGGTGACAGGCAAAAGCTCAGCCACCTACAGCACAAAAATGGCCTCCAACACGAACGCTCGGCACAGTGTTGGAACAACACGGTGTGCGAGTTGCGGCCTAAAGCAGATAGGCTTTCTTATAATAACGATCTCTAACGCAATGTTTTTAAAACGGTGGTACGCGTACAACCAGCAGACAATAGACGATACGCACTCCCCTCAAATAAAATAAACACTGTCTTCATTTGATTAAACAACTTTATTTTTTTCGAAAATTTTTTACATTTTTATAGCGAATCCGTAACGTGTTTATCATTTTTTTCTTATAGTTCACATAGAAATTATTTAGTTCTGTGATACGAGCTTCATTCGCATTCGCCTTGCACATGAATGGTACGAAAAAAAAAACTGAGAACCACACTCGTTCAGATTTTTTTTTTAAATTTATTTTATCGTGTCCTTGGCAATGAAATTCCAGCAAATATCTACGAAAAAAAAAACAAAAACGGGTAACGCATTGATCGGGCATTGCAGTTTAGCAAAAGGAAACAGATATATAGTATATTTTGCAGAGAGCATTTGCACTTTGCAAGTAGCTAATGAATTAAAATACTATCTACCAAACAGTCGAGCGATTGTACGCGAGAATTATTCATTCAGACGCAAAATCCTAATTGTAACCGTTAAAAGCAATAATAAACATTATTAATAAAACATAAAAGTTGAGGGGTGATGCGATAGCGTGCTGAAATTATTTGATTAACGAAATTAATAACAAGCTCGCGGAGAGCACAGACAGCAGTTATCGAAAGAGCTGATGTAAATCGGAGCCCAGGGCAACGCAGATTGCCCAATGCGCTTAGAGATTTGCACATAAAAATTTTCCAAATACACTTCAGTTTTATTTTAAATTTATGAACAAACGCATAGTGTACAGAGAAATTGCAAAGAGCAACAAAAAGCAACAAACAACAACAACAAATAACATTAAATTTAAACATTTAAATAAACGTAATAAAAGCAAATACTTGAAACATTTCAAAGCGTTATATTCGACTTAATATTTCCCAATAAATTGTATAATTTACTACAAAAATACAAACTGGTCATTTCCGTACGGTACTTGGTAACCCGCAGAACCGCTTTTTTTTGTATGGTGGATGATAAGGGGTAAGTACTAGGGATTGCAATCCCGGGATCGCGAATCCTGGAATCCCGGGATCCCGGATAATTTCAGTCCCGAAAAATCCCGGGATTGACAAAATCCGATCCCGGGATCTAAACAAAAAAACCTTACTTTTTGCTTTTGTAACGTTGATTTCGAAGAATGCGACCCTTCTTATTTAGTACAAAATCGTGTTTTATATAATGAGGTTATGACCGGAGTTGCTGTTTCTGTAATTTTAACACGTTCACGCCGGGGCCGATTTTCATTTTTTTTGCTGTGAGGCGGCGCTGAAATTAATGCCGTGCTTCATCTGGCTTTCATTAAATGTTTTACGGTAAATGTAATACGGTAAATTTTCATTATTTTGATTTTCAGCGTCTAATAGCACAATCGAATGCGTACCACCGGCGGTACGTGTCGCCCGATGAGACAGTCCAGCGCGGGCCACCGGTGGCCCGCGCCGGCTCACAGTGTCAACACAGTCGTGTTGAATTTGGATACAATGTCTTTACACTTGATGATAAACAGAAATAACACATAATGAACTTCACAAAAGTATTCGAAATTCCCCAATCATGGCATCCCTTGCGAAAATCCCGTGGTGTTGTCAAACTGATTTTGCCGTTATTAAGATTTACATTCAATTGAGCAGTAAAGTCTGACAAGTCTGCTTGTTTTTTGTTTGCATTACAAATTTTATTGACCAAATGGGCAGAACATCTAAAGAAACCACTTTGGAGAAGAGAAAAATTATCTATAACCAACGAGATGAAGGAAAAACTCCCAAAGAGATTTCGAAATCTACAAAGAGAAGTATATCTACCATCCACGGCATTCTGCGAAGAAATTCACTCAAGCTGGGTCAACGATGTGGCAGACCTCAAAAACTAAATCCCCGCGATAAAATGGTTATCATTAGGCAAATTAAGGTACAACCACGAAACTCTGCTCCAGAAATCAATAGAAGTCTCGCTGAATACAATGGAGTCCACGTCAGTGATGAAACCGTACGCAGAACTCTGCGAGCTGCTGGTTACCACGGACGAACCCCACGTGCCAAACCCCTTATCAGTGCGAAGAACCGGAAGAAGCGTTTGGAGTTCGCGCAGAAGTACAAAAACCATGGAATTGAGTTTTGGTCCAAAGTAATATTTAGCGATGAAATCAAATTTAATATTTTCGGACCTGATTGTGGAAATAAAGTATGGTGGAAAAAAAATATGAAAATGGATCCCAAAACACATGCTCTTCGGTTAAGCTCGGTGATGGTAACTCAATGTTGTGGGGGTGTCTCGGTCTAAATGGCGTTGGCAATATACTGTTTATAAATGAGACTATGGATCATCGTCTATAGATCCAAACTTTAAAAGATCTGAAAAATTAGGTGTATCGGATGATTTTGTGTTTCAACAAGACAATGATCCGAAGCATACGGCTTGCAACACGAGACTTTGGTTCCTTAACCACAATATAAAGTCGCTGGAAACATCACCGCAATCGCCGGATCTCAACCCTATTGAGCATCTATGGGCAGATATGGAACGATCGATCCGAAAATGTCACATAACTTCAAAAGAGAGTTTAATGGATGCTATAGTTAAAGAATGGACCAATATTTCCCCTGGAAGAGCTCAAAAACTGGTTGCATCCATGCCAAACCGCTTAAAGGAAGTTATAAGGATGAAAGGATATGCAACTCGTTCCGAATATTTTTGTGACTTAATTTTTGCTATGTTTTTTGTTGGTGTTTTTTGCCAAAATTGTTGTTAAAATTAAATTATGTGTTTGTGTTAAAATAAAAAGCAATGTCTAATTAGACAATTTACATGGTTTTCAATCATAATTTTTTCCTATTTATAACTTTTTTTTAAAAATAATTCTGCAAATATTCAATTTCGAATACTTTTGTGAGGCACTGTATATGAAAACGCAAGTCAATATGTTGATATATGGTAATTGAAAACTGAACTTTTATTTTCCATGTAAATTTTAAAATACTGTAAGTGATTATAATGTAAAATAGTATAAATAAAACAAAAAAATTATGAATGAATTCGAAATTATGAAGTTTTCAACTGCATTTGTTGCTTTGCGGTATATCGATGGAATGTTCTGCATCTCGGGTCTTTTTATTTATATTTTTATTTCTATATTTATTTAGCCATTATGTTTTTCTGATTAAGAGATAAGATTAGAAATAGTAACAGTAATTATAATGAAAATCTTAGCTTAATAAAGACGTTATTCTTCAGCAGAGCGACATCGAGATCTGAGAGGTAAGAGGAGTTGAAAAAGTATTGGCATGCCGCAAGTTCCAGATTGGAATATTAAATCCGATCTTACAGAGAAGAGCAGGACAATCAATATCCCTATATAGTAGATTTAGCACGAAAGAACAAGCAAAAAACGTTTGCCTCGAGTGCAGAGACTTGAGGCTCAGCAACATACAACGAGACTCATATGACGGCGGGGGCGAAATTTAATGACCGCAGTCCAAATTTTATGAACACCTTTTGAATACGCTCAATCCGATTGGTATGGGTAGCCTGATAAGGTCTCCAAATAAAAGAAGCGTATTCAAGTCTAGAGCGTACAAAAGTCGTGAATAGCAATTTAAGAGTACATATATGGGTTCGAGAACGCAGTACAGTTCCGTCGAACAAAACCCAGCATGGCTTAAGGCTTCGATGTAATGTAATCAAAATTACTATAGGGTGTTTTTTTTAGAGGTTTGTTTTTCGAATAGAGATAAAACTGGCATTTTGTGGTCAAATCTGGCAACTCTAATGTCATTTATGTTCAGTTTGGTTTGCCATTTCATCATGAACAGGTTGACAAAAGAACAACGCTTGCAAATCGTGCAAATTTATTTCGAAAATAATGGTTCAGTTCGCGAAGTTTACCGCAAGCTCCGTCCATTTTATGGTCCATCAGAGCAATTAATTCGGTTAACCATGGGTCGTTTTCGCACTACGTTTACTCTATGTGATAATACGCATCCGCAGAGACGTCGAACAGTGCGCACCGAAGAAACAATTGCCGCTGTAGAGCAAAATGTTGAAGAGGACCCGAATGAATCGATTCACCACCGTGCACAGCAATTGGAGCTTTGTCCATCAACTTTAAAAATTGGACCTGTAGAATTGGCTTTATTCGAGCCAGCCGCGGCGGCCGCATGCCCGAAATCATATTTAAACATTAATGGCATAAAATTATCCTTCCAATAAAGCCAAATTGATGGACATTAAAACGATTTTCTTGTGTTTTATTTCAATTCGAAGTTCTATACCTCTAAAAAAAACACCCTATATAAAAACTAAAAAAAAAGTAAAACGTAAAAAGTTTTACGCCGAAAAAAGCACCCAAATCCTTTATTCTATGAACTGTTTTTAAAACGGAACCGGATATGGAATACGATGATTGCAAGGGGCTGAGCCTCCTTGAATAAGTCGCATGAACACATTTGCTGACATTCAAGTTCCAGTTTATTTTTTGCGCACCAGGTTTGAACATTGCCAAGATCCGTTTGCAAGGCAGAGAAATCCGACTCATTATTAACTACCGTATATATCTTGAGGTCGTCTGCATATAAAAGATACTTAGCGAATGAGAAGCAGGAACCAATGTCGTTTATAAATAAAACAAACAACAGCGGACCGTATATGCTGCCTTGAGGGACACTAGCAAATGATTTAGAAGACGTGCCATCAATCGTGACAACACAACGCCGATTAGTTAGGTATATGAGTTCATCCATCGAAGAAATGAAGAATGAAACCCCAGGAAAGCCTTTTGAAATCAAAACTGAATGGCTCACTCTATCAATTGCTATGGCAAAATCTGTGTAGATCGTATCGATTTGGTCCCTAACCCCAAACCCGAACCACCGTGGTTTTTATTGATCCGCCTCGCCGCAAACCAAACAAGGATGTTCTAAGAAACTCAATATTTATACAATTAAATAATATATTTCTCAATGGCTAAATGAGTGCTGTGGTTGTTTAGTGATCTGTCGATTCCACCTCTAATCCCTTCCTTTCCTTATCCTCTTGTACTAATGTTCCCCCTATTTATGCTCCCTGGCTTAGGCCGTTGTTCTCGTTCAATGTTTATTGTTATTCCTGTACAGTCGTTATCCGTACGGCAGTCAATAAAGACCAACAAAACCCGAAACCACCCGCGTTTGATTTCCCCCGCTCCGCCGACGTAAACATGGTCCTTCGAGCCATTCGCGATCGAGCCGCAAATTAAAAATTTAAAAATTTTCTTGGACTTCGAAAATTTTCAAGAGTGCTGCATATATGGTTGGTTGGTTGTGCATACAGTGGGACAAATAACCCCCACTCGCACACAAAATTTTTGTTTGCACAAAATTATTTCGTCACTTTTTTACGTTCACTAACACACTAATACAAATAACCACAGACACATATATATATTCATACACATTCATAAAACGTAAGACATGCTGAATAAATAAATGCATGTCCTACGTTTTATGGAGGTGGCGCTATTTATTTGATCAAGAAAACGATGGAACGATGTGTATGTGTACGAATTTTGCAGGAAATCGTGCTACCGTATGTCAGTGAAAAAACGCCAATGCTTTGGGTCTTCCAACAGGATTATAACCTAAAGCATACAAGAAAGGTCGCACGAAAGGGGCTTCGCAAGAGCAGGATTAGGGTTATGGAATGGCTCGCACAATCACCAGACTTCAATATAATTAAAAATTTGTGGTGTGACGTGAAGAGAGCAGTTGCTCACAATAATCTTTTAACCCATTTTTTACCGCCCCTAGATCCCGTGGACCGATTTTGAAAATTTTCATAATACAGCCTATTTAGAGCCTCCGTATGCCATTTCTGCTTTTAAAAAAATTAAAAAAATTTTTTTTTTGGGCTGTAGCAGATGAGAATTTAAAGATACGCTGGCAAAATACGTAAGCCAAATTCGGAAAATTCCACATTTTTCAAGTTTAAGTTACGGTTTCTTTTTAACTACGCATCGAAAGTAGTTGCAACCAAGGAAAAAGTTGAATATAATGCGATTCCCGTGTTTTTAAGGACTACCCAAAATATTTCAAGTTAGAACACGCTTAAAACTCTAGAAAACTGAAAGTTTCATAATTTGTATGCCAACTTTGTTCTTTTGGTAAGCAGTATTGGGTATGTTTTTGTTTAAAAAAAAAAATTCATTTTGTATTTAAACAAAAAATTTTTTAAAACCCTTAAAAAAGGTGGTCCTGTTTATACCAGTTTTACACTGAGTGAAACCCTAAAATTCGAAAATAGTTGTTCGCAGTTTTAAAGCCAACGAATGTAGCTTTCCGATTATGTAAAAATATTTAATATGCGTTAGAAACTGTAATTTTCAGAATTTTTCAAAGTTGCCGTGTCTTTAAAGACACGGCGGTAAAAAATGGGTTAAATAATAATCAACTTTGAGAAGCAGTAGACCACGCCCCTAGAGAAAGATATGAAAATTTGGTTATTTCAATGCATCGGCTCTGTGCTGCAGTAATAGCCAAACAACAGTCACGCAACTAAATATTAATTTGAAGAAAAATTACGTTATTACTATTTAACCACAAAATCTTTTAAAATGAAACACAATTTTTGCTTCATTTTTATGAAAGTAAAGCGAACTACTATTTTTTTGACCGTCCATATTTTGGAGCTTTTGACGCATTTAATTTAAATCAAACCAAACTGAGTTTAATTCTTAAGTTTTCTTTTATGATTACATTGTTAACACATAAAACTTGTTAAAAAAAATACAAAGTAAATATTTGTAAAAAAAATCAGATTATTTGTTCTTAATTTTCTTTTCGTTGTATGCGTACTACTATTATTTTGACCGCAGCTGTATATTTATACACAAATATATACACACGTCTTCACGTGATTAATAATAATAATAATTGACTGGCACGACAGCCCGCTTACGCGAGACTAACAGGGCTATAAACAGGGCTGGCAAATATCTTTCAACTCACCTCAATCTTTCGAAGTACAAAAATCTTTCGAAAGACAATTTGCTATTCTAGCAACTATCTTGAAAGCTTTTTTCCGTAACATGAAAGACAGTTTGAAAGATGTGCTTTTGGGGTCGTCTTTCAGCTTGAAAAAAGTACGTGCGTTGTGTTTGTGTTATGAAAAGAAACGATATACGTATATATATAATATATATGGACATATTTTATAAAAGAAAGAAGAATTACTTTTTAATTTTTACTTCAGCTTGATTTCTTCAGCCATTGATTGTAATTTTTGAAATTTTGTTTGAATTTTTCATTTCACGACGGACGGTTCGTTTGCCAACAGTATTGCCAGCATCGAATAAAGCACTTGGTTTACAAATGTGAGATTTTGATGAAGGCTGAAAGCAAACGTAAAAATACACCAATTAACAGCAAAAGTACATAATATAAATTGGCCGAAAGTGTTTGTCTTCATGTGCTGCTCATTGCCTTAAGGTTAAATCTGATAACATCATTAACATCACATAGAAAATAAAACAATTAATTTTAATTCATATTTTTACACCAGTTCTTGTCTTTTCTAAAAAGAAATAAGTAACTGCAAAATAATCCTGATAAACACATCTGTAATTAAAAAGAAAATCATAACGAAAATTGGAAAAATAATTTTCTTTCATCATTGCAAAAATGCTTCAAATTTAACTGAAAAAGAGTTGGCTGGCAATGCTGTTCGCCGAATGTAAACAAAACAGACAAAAGACAAAACAGACAGAAAACAGCTTTTCAACTCGAGTGTTGAATTTTAGAGCTTTTTCCGAAATATTTTTTCGTTCGAATAGCTAAAATCTTTCATTCAGTCTTTCAAACTATCATTCAATAATCTTTTGAAAGTGTTTCAACAGTCTTTGCCAGAATAGCCCGGTAAGGCCTAGCTTCCCGCAACCACCCGTGTTGTGCGTGTGAATTTGTACGCGGGAGGAAGGGACCTACAGTTTTATGCCGGTTCCGAACGGCAGGTTGGGAGCTCTTTCATAAGCAATTTTTACTCTCAGAGGTTTGCCATTTCCAGCTGAGAGAACAATCACCGAAAGAGAAAACAAGTTTTCCCGTTATTTTTTTTAGGTGTTATTACAGGCAGTATTTGAACCTGGGTCGCTGCCTTCGACTCGCGGTCCAACGCATTAACCAACTGAGCCACGGCAGCTTCACGTGATCACATACAAACAAATCACTTTTTCACAAATAAAAACATATTTTAACACACATTTGACTGCACATTTATATTATTTTTATATTCTAGTACATATTCCCATTCTTTTACATACATTCCCTACTCACATTTACAAAAAATTTGCTTATTTCCCATATACACATTTCTATTTATATACATACATATATATTTTCCTACGCGTTTACACATACACGGTTGTAAACTTTTTTACTCGACAGAGATACAAATTCGTACTAACGAACTCTTCCCATTCTCAAATATCGTTCGCGCGGACGCACAGTGATTCGTTCCATAGCCAAAATTAAAAAAATTTATGGTCTCAGAATTTAACGATTTTGAAGTCATTTGAAAGAAAAAACTTCAACTAAGAAAACCCCAAAAAATCTGTGCAAAAAATTAATTATTGTGTGTGCAAAAGCGGCTCAAAGTTGAAACTTTTTTCTCAAAAGAATTGAAACTCATATTTTCTGTTTTTTAGTCTATTGAGTAAAAAAAATTACAAAAATACATGGTTACCAAGAAGTTGCTTAAACTTTCAATATAGAATAAGAAATTATGTGGACATTTTCGCTTTTAATGTTTTCTCAAAATTTGCAAAGCGTAGGATTTTACTTCACTTTTAATTCAAAATATTTTTCTAAATAAAAAATCGGAAAATTGGCAAAACTTAGAGGAAAATATCTAAAAAGAATGTGAAAGTATGTTCCTGGATATTTTTTTATTTTAAGAAGCATTCTTCCTTTGTCGGTTGATGTAATTACATCCTCCGATATCTTCCGATCTCAGAAAACAATTCAATTTGAAAAGTGGTCTAAACACGTATTTTTCGACAAAATTTATTTTATTTATCCCTAAAAGTATGCAATCAGCATGAAAAATGATAAAATCTGCAAAAAATGCAAAACAACATCTATTATAATCATTGCAACATCTACTATAATTATTGCAATACTAGAGGGTCCTAAGACAATTTCTGTTACTCTTTGGAATAATCAATGTTGACGTTACTGATTAAATGTAAGATCTGAAAAATCTAGCCAAAACACTTGGTGCTATAGCTCTCCAAAAATGACGAAAATTGCAAATTTAAGTTGCAGGCATTGCCAAACTACAACAGTCTAAGAAAAACCAAATGGAGATTTCAATTCAGCAGACCATCGTTAGCTAGTATACCAAATTTTATGAAGAACGGACCACTCCTTCTAATTTTGTCCCGCGGTTGTATGGAGTCGAATCACTGTGGGACGCGGTAAAACTACACTCTATTTTTCAACACCCTACACTTATTCAAACTTTTTACCCTTTGTCGAGCTTTTCAAACAAAATGCCTGCTGAGCGATCCCCCAAACGTCAACTTGTCACAATGGAGACTCCAGCCTGCCGTTAGCCGCACCACCACCCCTCGGTTACTTCATCGATTGCACTCTGCAATGGCGGCCGCAATGGCTAAATGAGTGCTGTGGTTGTTCAGTGATCTGTCGATCCCACCTCTAATCCCTTCCTTTCCTTATCCTCTTGTACTAATGTTCCCCCTATTTATGCTCCCTGGCTTAGGCCGTTGTTCTTGTTCAATGTTTATTGTTATTCCTGTACATTCGTTATTCGTACTCCCGTGAATAAAGACGTCCCAAAGTTACTCACGAAACCTCCGTCGTTTCATTTCCACCGCTCCGCCACGCTCGATTAAACACTCAAATTTTTTCACATACATTACTTAAAAAACATATTTTTTCAATAAAATAACAACAAAAAGTTAGGCAGATTTAAAAGAACGTGTTAAATATTCACATATTTATCACAAAGTTATGCCATTTCCCATACAAAATATACGTGCATACCTTGGTGAATCTGTTCGCGGCGGAGCGGATAAATAAAAAGGCGGTATGGTTCGGGTTGGGGGGGTTCTTTATTGAACGACGTTATAATTACAAGTGTACAAGTATGACAAGAAACGTTAAACGATACGAACGGCCGTAGCCGGGGAGCAGAAAATAGGGGGAACATGAGTACAAAGGGAGAGGGAAAGATTGGGATTGTAGATGGGATCGACGGATCACTTAAGACAGCACTCATCTAAACATCGCGCCCGCCATTGCAGATTGCAATTATATTTTGTGGGGGTGCCGGGGTCTCGTCCAGGGTTGCGGCGGACGGATGGCTGGTCATGGTTAGGCGGTGATGCGCGGCTGCCTGGCTGTAGGATGGGCTGACGGCTAGGGGGTTGCCGCCGATCCGCGATGCCGTAGCACTGGGGAGTGCGCTGAGGGCCTCTATGTTGTCGATGCTCCATGCGGACGTGCAGGGCAGTCTTGGGGGCAACTGCTGGGGTGGTCGTTAGCGCCGGATCTGCAAAAGAGATGTCAGTTGATAGAGATGATACTTTTGACATCGTTTGTGTGGGGTGTAAGCGGTTCGTCAAGCGATGGGGTTTGCTTGATTTGCCGTTGGAGGAGTGAGTGAGACGCTTGGGACAGGTCGCACGGGAATGGCGACTGACTCGGACCCGGAATGGGTGCGCTCGAGTTTTGTTGTATGGGGGGTGCAATGTAGAAATGCGAGGGGGCTGCAGTTTCCATCAATTGCTGTGCATATTAACGCGTGGGTCGTACCCTTTTTCGCGGTCTCATTGGGGGCGATAGCCATCCTGCGGGGGGCGAAACGTTTGGCAACGAAGGGGGGTGTTTGCCATTTCGAGTTTGAGTGTGCAGGGATGGTGGGTTCCGCGTGATTTGCCTTTATTTCCTTGGGTGGAAACCCTACGGGATTGAGGGCAGCACTCACGTCAGAACGGGCTTCCTTTGGAGTAGGAAGGTTTTTTCGAAGGGCGGGACCAGTGTGCCTGTGATTTGGCACCTCGGCGATATGTGTCATGGGTACTGGACCGCTTAATATCCAACCAAATACTGTATGTTGAGCAAGTAGGCTGCCACATACATTTCGGTGGAAACCTTCAAGCATGATCTGCGGGATGAGATCACTGCCAATCACTATATCGATCTGCGCTGCCTCGAAGGGGTTGGGATCAGCGAGATCTAGCGTGGCGAAATCGTTCACATTTGGGGAAGGGGGGAGAAATTCCGTTAACGTTGGCAGTACGATTGCTTGCACGGGGAGGTTTGTGCTCGTTTTAGGGACTGCCAATGTCAAGAAGCATATATGTTTGGCGGTTTTCACAATCTGTCCGTCCATGCCCGAGATCTGGAGGTTAGATTTCTCGATTGGCAATTTTAGGCGTCTCTGGACCTTCGAGAAAATGAAGGTGCGCTGAGAGCCTTGATCGATCAACGCTCGAACTCTGAACAACTTTCCACAGTGTTTAATGGACACCAGTGCCGTAGGCAGAAGAGATTGGGTGCCATTATTTGGGTGAAGGGCTGGTACTGGGGGTGTACGTTGTCTTGAAGATGTGCTGGGTTGCGCATCGGAAATAGGAGGATGAGTGATGGAGTTGTTGCTCGGTTTTTGGATAACCGTTGGGACCAGAGAAGTGGCCGAAGGGGGGAGTGAGTGGATTGCGAATTGCCTTTGGGAAGATGAAGCAAAGAGTGGTGCTTTTTCTGGCAATATACGCATGTGAAATTGCTTGTACAATCCTGAATTAGGTGAGATGTTCTTTTTCACAAATGTTAATCGACTATGGGGGGTGAGCCTTTTAAAGCTTTGGCAAGTCCGTACGGAATGATTTGCGTTGCAGAGTTTGCACGCGAAGTCCTTTTTCACTTCAGTGTGAAGATTTAGGGATCTGTTGGGCCGAATTTTGAGAACATTGGAAGATGAGGGTTGTGGTTTAGACTTGGTAGGCCGAAAGAAATTCAGCCGTTCCACTATCTCGTATCTGCAGGTCAAGAACTCATTCATTTGTGACCAGGGTGGCAGACCCTTCCGGGATGTTAACGATTGTTCCCATAAAGCTAGAGTCGCAATTTTTTAGAGTATACAAGTTAACCCGACGACGTCGCAACCCGCCGCCACAAATTAAACCGGCGACTCTGCAGCCCGCTACATCGTTGCGTAAGCAAACAACACTGCTGTCGTCGTCGCCAGCGTAGGCCACCGACCCAGCTACTTCGCGGTAGCTGCCGTCAGCAGATTCGAACAATGCTGCTGGCGATCGATCGTTCGATTCTTGCACGGGTTGCAAGATCAGCGAATCGTGGACATTGCTGCTGATGGTCGATCGATCGCTTGCACGAGCTGCAAGATCAGCGAAACGATACGGCGCGCACGGAGTAGGGCTTTAGGGTAGGTTTAAGAATTGGTGGCGGTTAATTCACTAAGGCAGCTTAAGTAGAACGGAGCTCACGAAGCTCCAAGAAAAGTAAATAAATAAAGAAACTGGCGCCCAACAGCACTCAGCCCACAAAGGTGAATTCGGAAACCAGCTCTCTGAGACCCTGAGACCTAAATTGCAACCGGACAGGACTGCGTCCACCAACGGGATCATCGACCAGCTCCGGAGATAAAATAAGACAGGATGGATAAATTGTAAGTGACTGCTCGTTAACCACGACAAGTCTTAAGAGAAATATAAAGTGAAAGTGAAAAAATAAAGAAAGTGCTATAGAAATTTGTTTGTACAGCGGTGTCAATTGTGATTTCGGCCCACGATTCTGTCAGTGTTCATGAGTGATAGCGAGTTAGACGAGGTGCTTGCGGGGCTTGAGAAATTGAAAGTTAACGCAGATTGTTTCCAAGGGATTAATCAGAAAATGAATGCGCACGAACTACAAGCAGTGGTTCAAGCGGCAGTGGCAGCGGCGTTGAAACTGCAAGCGCAAGAATTCAACGAAAAGCTAGGAGAAATAGATAGGAAATTCAGTGAAATTGCTCTAAAACAGCCAGTAGTGGAGGTGTATGAACCCATCCAAATTATTGAGGGCGTTCAGTGTGATGAGTCCCTCGATATAGTGAAATCAATTCCAGAATTCGATGGAAAACATGAAAACTATGTTTCTTGGAGGCAAGCGGCGCATAACGCCTACCAATTGTTTGAAAAATATAACGGTAGCTCGAAGCACTTCCAAGCAGTAAATGTCATTAGAAATAAGGTGAGGGGCACGGCTGACGCCGTGCTAGCCTCATTTAACACTGTCTTGAACTTCAGGGCAATAATTGCACGTTTGGATTTCACATATGCCGACAAGCGGCCGCTACATTTGATCGAAACAGAGCTCAGCACTCTGCGACAGGGTAACATGACTCTTTTGGAGTACTATGATGAGGTAGAAAAAAAGCTAACCCTACTCACGAACAAGGCTATCATGACATATGATAGCACCCTAGCAAATGCTCTCAACGAAAAATATAGACAGGACGCTTTGCGGGTGTTCGTGTCGGGTTTAAAAAAGTCGCTCGCAGATATTTTATTTTCGGCTCGTCCGTCTGACTTGCCTACTGCGTTGGCTTTGGCACAAGAGGCTGAATCTAATCATGAGAGATACAGATTTGCAGCAGGTTTTGCTAGGAGCTCGGAGGAAAAATCGCAAAGGAGTTCGGGCCAGCATTCGCATGAACGATCAGTGAATAATAAAATTAATAGCCAGCAGGGAAACAAACGGCAGGACTATGAGAAGGGTGACTTGGGTCGAGAGAAGACGCCATACTTCACCAGGAGCCAGCGGAACCATTATCAAGCTCAGGGTGGTGGCCAGCAGGTCGTCAATAGGCGCGATCAGGTAGAGAAAATGGACGTGGACCCGTCTACATCTCGTTTTAGACAAACGACAGATTACCAAAAACAGAACGATAGTCAGTTCCATAGGCAAACGTTTAAGAGACCAAATGGCTCCGAAAGGCAATCAGGGCAAACGCGACAAAGAATAAATCACATAGCCCAAGAGGAATCTGTGCAGGAACAGGAATATGCGGCTGTAGCCGAGGCAGCAGCAGCTAACTCGGAGTCAGAGTGTGAATTTGACACTGTAAATTTTTTAGGGCACATTCCCTGCTGCCGTTCGTACAGCGGAAAATAGCGGGGAGATTAGTAAAATTTCTAATTGATACAGGGGCGTCCAAAAATTACATGAAGCCCCTGGAGGAGATACAAAATGTTGTTCCGGTTGAAACACCTTTCGTTGTGAAGTCCATACATGGCTTTAATAATATAACTTCTAAATGTTTTTTGAATATATTTGGTAGAGACAGCACCTTTTTCATTTTACCTGATCTTGATACTTTCGACGGCATCATTGGCCTCGACTTGTTAACGCGGGTGAACGCCACAATTTGTCTAAAGAGTAGAGAGATACATTCCGACTCTGGATCAGAACCGATCCAGTTTTACAAATGCGCAAACGTTAACTTTACAAAGGTGGACGATATTTCAGTCCCTCCATCAGTAAGGGCCGACTTTCAAATTATGTTGAAAAAAAGAATAAAAACGTTTGCAGATCCAAACGAGATGCTGCCGTTTAACACAAACATTGTCGCCACCATTCGGACCGAAGTGAGCGAACCAATCTACTCCAAATTATACCCATATCCTATGGGTGTGTCAGATTTCGTGAATAGCGAAATAAAGGACTTACTGAGAAACGGCATTATAAGGCCGTCCAAATCGCCCTATAACAACCCCATTTGGGTTGTAGATAAAAAAGGCGTCGATGAGTTAGGCAACAGAAAGAAACGTCTGGTAATAGACTTTCGGAAGTTAAACCAGCTCACAATCGCTGACAAGTACCCAATCCCCAACGTCATGGTAATTTTGTCAAATTTCGGGAAGGCCAAATTTTTTACAACCCTCGACTTGAAATCAGGGTTTCACCAAATTGAGCTTGCGGAGCGGGATCGGGAGAAAACGGCATTTTCCGTCAACAACGGAAAATACGAATTCTGCCGACTTCCGTTTGGATTAAAGAACGCGCCCAGTATTTTCCAAAGGGCTATTGATGATGTCCTCCGTGAGCATATTGGCAAAAGGTGCTACGTTTACGTCGACGACGTAATCATCTTTTCTGAAACTGAAGCAGAGCATGTTAGGGACATTGACTTGGTGTTGACTAGTCTGTTCGAGGCAAATATGAGAGTTTCGCAAGAAAAATCGCATTTCTTCAAGAACGAGGTGGAATACCTCGGGTTTACCATATCACGGGGAGGCATAAAGACAAGTACCGATAAAGTAGCAGCCATTAGGGACTACAAGCAACCTTCCACATTATTCGGTGTTCGATCATTTCTGGGGCTCGCTAGCTACTATAGGTGTTTTATTAAGGACTTTGCTTCCATTGCAAAGCCTTTGACCGACCTTCTTAAGGGGGAAAACGGTAAGGTGAGCGCTCACAGGTCCAAAAGAATCGACATACAATTCGGTGACAGGGAGCGCCTAGCTTTTGACAAGTTGAAGGAAATTCTGACGTCGGAGGACGTCATGTTACAGTACCCTGATTTCAAGAAGCCGTTCGATCTTACGACGGACGCTTCCTCGTATGGTCTTGGGGCTGTCCTATCACAAGATGTGAGGCCAATCACAATGATATCAAGAACCTTGAAGGACAGGGAGTTGAATTTTGCAACCAACGAGCGGGAACTCCTGGCCATTGTATGGGCCCTAAAATCCTTACGTAATTACTTGTATGGAGTAAAAAACTTAAATATTTTTACTGATCACCAGCCCTTAACATTTGCGGTGTCAGACCGAAACCCAAATGCTAAGATAAAACGCTGGAAGGCATTTATCGATGAGCACAATGCCCAAGTAATCTACAAACCGGGAAAAGAAAACTTTGTCGCTGATGCGCTATCACGACAGAGTATAAACGTCTTGGAACATGAGCAAGCACATTCCGATGCTGCTACGATTCATAGTGAGTTGTCTATGACTTACACCATCGAGGCAACTGAGAAACCGGTAAATTGCTATAGAAACCAAATTATAATTGAAAATTGAGAGTCGGCCTCGACTCGTACATTTATAATATTTGGAAAAAAGACACGACATTTCGTTTATTTCTCGGACAAGAATGAACTTATAGAGGCAATCAGCCGTGTGGTAAAGCCGGATGTTGTAAATGCGATTCATTGCGACCTCCCAATTTTGGCTCACATTCAGCACAGATTAATTGAGCTATTCCCGGCGACGAGGTTTTTACATTCAAAAAGTTTAGTGACCGACGTATTTAATATTACCGAACAGAGAGAAATACTGACTAACGAACATAACCGGGCTCACAGAGCAGCCCAAGAGAACGTCAAACAGGTTATGTTTGATTACTTCTTCCCAAAAATGACCAAACTGGCAAACGAGGTGGTTACAAATTGTAGAACATGTTCAAAAGCAAAATACGACCGACACCCAAAAAAAGAGCTAATAGGGGAAACACCAATTCCGTCATATGCCGGCGAAATTCTGCATATTGACATATTTTCCACAGATAGAAAATATTTCTTGACCTGTGTCGATAAGTTCTCGAAATTTGCAGTTGTCCAGCCATTATTATCCCGCACAATCGTGGACATAAAAGCACCAATTTTGCAATTGATGAATATTTTCCCGCAAACAAAAACAATTTTCTGTGACAATGAGGCATCCCTGAACTCCCAAACCATAAGGTCAATCTTGTTAAACCATTTTGGCGTCGAGATAGTCAACGCCCCACCTTTGCATAGCACCTCCAATGGCCAAGTGGAGAGGTTTCATAGCACCCTGCTCGAAATCGCAAGGTGCCTAAAACTCGACACGAGGATCGAGGACACGGTTGACCTAATGCTACACGCAACTATAAAATATAACGGAACAGTCCACTCCGTCATCAACAAAACACCACTGGATGTAATTCACTCGGCCCCAGCCGAGCTCAAAGAAGAAATAAGGAATAGAATTTCACAAGCGCAGGAGATACAACTACGAAGGCACAACAGAACAAGACAACATCGAAATTTTCAGGTGGGAGATACAGTGTTAGTAAAAACCAACAGAAGATTGGGCAATAAACTCACACCACTCTACGTGGAAGAAAAGGTAGAAGCTGATTTGGGAACTACGGTTCTTATTAATGGGAGGGTGGTCCATAAGGACAACCTTAGGTAGGAACCTCGTCGCAGTTTTTCACATGCCAATGATGAGGACGAAATCATTAATCTTGCACTTGCAGGTCATTTCTCCTCTTGCTCCTTGCCGCGATGACGACGGGTTACAAACTAACTGACTACACCCAATCTGATTATATTCCAATTCTGGACGGGGATGTGATCATCTGGCAGAATTATCAGTACCTCAGGCATACAACGAACCTGACCGCCTACGTGGAGATGATTGAGGATACCAACCGAATGATGGATCTTTTCCCGCAATCACACATGAGGAAGATCTTGGAGGTAGACAACAGGCATTTGTGGGCACTTCTCTCAACCCTAGACATCCACCATAGACAAGTCCGAAGTTTGAATTTTTTAGGCACAGCCCTGAAAGTAGTTGCCGGTACTCCCGATTTTGATGATTTCGAACAGGTAAAATTCGATCAGGCGCAGCTCATTGATTCAAACAACAGACAGGTAGTCATTAATACAAAAACTCAAGAGCGAATAAATAAACTTACTGAGACTGTCAACTCTCTCCTTGGGGAGGCCAAGAAGAAACAAATTGACACTGCTCACCTCTATGAGGTTGCCTTGGCCAGAAATAGAATTCTAACAAATGAAATTCAGAACTTAATGCTTTCTATTGCACTAGCTAAAATAAACGTTGTAAATCCGACAGTCCTAGATGATTCGGACATAAAGCTAGTGGTTAACGAGCAGCTCACAAGTGTAAGTGTAGCGGAAGTTATGGAAGTATCTAGTATTAAGGTTTTGCAGAATAATGATGTTCTACATATTATTATAAAGTACCCTAAACCTAAGCTTAGTTGTAAGAAAGTTAGCATTTTCCCGGTCGCGCACAACGGAATGGTCCTGTCTCTTCTGGATAGTAGCGTCGTGGCCGACTGTAGTGGACTGACGGTGGCGGTCGTTGAGTGCGCCCCAACAACAACGTCGACATTCTGCAGGGAAAGGACTGATTCGACCTGCGCTCTACAATTGTTCTCCGGCGGCGTGGCACATTGCAAAACTCGTCCTAACCATCTGGACCCATTAGTTGTCATAGACGACGGTATCGTTGTAATCAATGACGGTACTGTCAGGGTGCAAGGGACTGGTGATACTGAAAGAACTGTCACCGGCACTTATCTCCTGACATTTGAGGGAGAAGTCCAAATCAACGGCACCACGTATGTCAACCGGAAAGGAGTTCCGATGCGTCAACCTATTACGGCTGCGCTCCCCCTGCTAAACATAACTGGCCATCAGGACATCTTGAGTCTTCCCCTCCTGCACCGAATGAACATGGAGAACCTGCATTTTATTGGCGAAATGAAGCAAAAATTGGTGACGCACCCTCTGGTGGCCTGTTGCTTAACCTCTATCCTCTTCATTGCGTGCTACGCAATCTTGGTAATAAAGCGGCGCCGAAAGAAGAGAAGCAGGAAAATCGAGCTCCGTGAGGTCGTAGGAAATTTGGGTAAGACCGAGGGCGGCCTTGATCTAAGCAAGGGAGGAGTTAACCCGACGACGTCGCAACCCGCCGCCACAAATTAAACCGGCGACTCTGCAGCCCGCTACATCGTTGCGTAAGCAAACAACACTGCTGTCGTCGTCGCCAGCGCAGGCCACCGACCCAGCTACTTCGCGGTAGCTGCCGTCAGCAGATTCGAACAATGCTGCTGGCGATCGATCGTTCGATTCTTGCACGGGTTGCAAGATCAGCGAATCGTGGACATTGCTGCTGATGGTCGATCGATCGCTTGCACGAGCTGCAAGATCAGCGAAACGATACGGCGCGCACGGAGTAGGGCTTTAGGGTAGGTTTAAGAATTGGTGGCGGTTAATTCACTAAGGCAGCTTAAGTAGAACGGAGCTCACGAAGCTCCAAGAAAAGTAAATAAATAAAGAAACTTACATACTATATACCAACAGCGGATCCCAATTGTCAGTGTCTACGGCCTGAGACTTGAGAACGGACAGACAATTGTTTATAGAATTCTGGATCCGCTGTAATGCATCACTATTTTCGGTGTGGGCAGGAGCAATATTCAATAGAAATTTGGTTGTCAACGAGGATGCGTTTGTTCTCATAACGGGATCTGAGGGCTTCCCACGCGAGTTCGAAATTCTCATCGGTTAGTGCGTATTGTTTAACAATAGCACCGGCTTGGCCTTGCGTTTTGTATCGGAGGTGATACAATTTTTGGGCTGGATTGAGCTGGGGGTGGTTAATGTATACCGCAGTAAACATGTCCCGAAAGGACGGCCACTGCTCATAGCCCCCGAAGAATGTTTCGGTATCGCAAGGAGGAACTTGGAGGCAAATGTAGGAAGTATTTGCTGGTTCTAGGGGTTGAACCGGTTCCATACGCGTAGCAGGCTGGGGGGACTGAGATTGGAGCATCTTATTGATGTCCAACATCTTAGTCATGCACAACTCGTATTGGTCTGTGCAGGCATCAATCTTTCGCCTAGCCGACTCTTTGAAACCGTCGGGCTGGCTGTTGTCTTCAGCAACGAAGACTGCCCGATGTGCGCGCATTAGCCTCTCCCATTGGGCTTGCAAATGTTTCTGCTTAATTTGGACCAGTGATGTGGTCAAATCCTCAATGGGAGCCGATGAAAATTGTGCGCATAATTGCACTAGTCTCTCGGACTCAAAACCAAATGTGGCAACACTGGGATCGGTTGCTTTGGGACTAGAGAGCTGAGAACGAGTTTTAATTGCCTCGCGAGTGACAGGAACTGTCAAATGTGCCTCGGTTGACTTTGAATATTTTGGGGATGGAGACTCCATTTTGTTAATTTGACGCTTAGTTGATCGCTCAACAGGCATTTTAATGGCTTAAAGAAGCTCGAAAGGAGTTTGAAATTCGTTTGAATATAAATACAAAGCTTATGGGAAATAAGCCGGAACTATTACCGCGTCCGCGCGAACGATAATATTGAAACGAAAAGGCACTCTGTGCTGTGCATGAACGCTTTTGCGCTTTCGACCTGGCTGCCTTGGAAAATCAGTGGACCGATGTAAGAAAAGGTCGGAGATTGGCGCTGGCGCTGAAAGGTCCTGCGGCTGAGGTATTTAAATCAGTTCCAGAATGTTCAAGAAGTGATTACGATGCCATCATGAGAGCCTTGGCAGCGAAGTACAGCACGAGCACAACCATACGCTATACTACTGTGAGCTGAAGAGCCGCAGGCAAAGAGCCAACGAGGCGCTGCAGATATATGCAGCAGATATTGAACGGCTCGTACAGTTGTGCTACCCAAAATTCGGCGCTGATGATCTCGAGAGGATGAAGATTGAGTCATTTATTGAAGGTCTTCATGATCCGGAGACACGTCGCAGTGCGTTGATGATGGGCAAGCTGACATTTAAAGAGACGGTGTCCAGCGCGATGACATATGAGGCGACATGGATTGGGAGCACTCGATATGCACCTGCAAGGATACGCCAAATTCAGTCGGACAACGACATTGCGATACAGGCCATAAGCTCTGATACACCAGGCAGGCCACGGGTGGTCTCCTCTAAAATTGTTTGTTGGACATGCGGCAAGCAGGGTCACATATCACGAGACTGCCGTCAACGAAAGAGACGTTCCCGGTCTCGATCGCAATCGCCTGAAGCGAGGAATACTGACGATCTAGGCTCAGCCAACAAGCGCAGGGCTGAGGACGAGGAGTCGTTAAACTAAAACGGGTCAGCCCAAAGGGGCGTAAGCTGATCCCCACAACCTGCTGCCCCACCGTCCTTGTCTCGCAGTTGAAACGACAACCCAGCAGCTTGACGATTGAAGGAAAGATAGATGGAAAGTGGTTTGTGTTGACACTAGATACTGGGGCGTCATATTCGATCATAAAAAGGAAGCTTCTGAAGAACTGGGAACCACTGCATGGCATACAGCTGAGGACTGCGACTGGCGAGAGTGCGCCGGTAAGAGGGAAAGTAACAAAAACGATTGCTATCGGCACCAGCAGCCTGGAACATGAGTTCATCGTCGCGGATATAATGGACGAAGTGATTATCGGCGTGGATTTCGTGATTAGGCACGGTTTTACGCTGGACCTGAAAGAAAATGTGCTGAGGTATGCCACCGTTGAATTCCCCTGCACACTGGCAATGAGCGAAGCGTGGCGGTAAGGAAAGTTGTCTCGTCCAGAAGATACCAGCGAATTCCGAGACGATTGTGTGGGCAAAGGTGGACGAGGACGATGGGACGAGTCGGTTGTGGGTTGTAGAAGCGCCAAAACAAGGATACGACAACATAATAATCGAATGTACATTAGTGGAACCCAAAAATGGCAAAATACCAGTCAGGATACTCAACCACTGAACACACCCAGATATGTCGAAAAAGATGCGGTCATTGGCGAGTGTAGAGAGGCTGAAGCAGTTGTCAATTGCGAAAGCAGTCCAACCGGAGGAGGCAAGAAAAGCGGTTCTAACATGGACGCCATACCGCAGAACCAGTGGAGCAGCGAATTGACAGCCGAGCAGAAACAGAAGGCACGGTCACTCCTGCAGCACTATGGGTCAATATTTGCAACAGAAGCGGGCGGAAGAACAGCCATAGTGAAGCACAACATCGACACCGGAAGTGCGAAACCAATCCGCCAACCACCAAGACGGCCAAGAGGGAAGAGGTCACAAATTTGATCGAAAACATGCAGAAAAAGAAGGTCATAGAACCTTCTTTGGGCCCCTGGTGCTCGCCGGTCGTGCTAGTCAAGAAAAAGGATGGCAGTACCCGGTTTTGTGTGGACTATCGAAAGCTCAATGACGTGACCAAGACGGACAGCTCCCCACTACCTCGAATCGATGACACCCTGGACACACTGTCAGGCACACTGTGGTTTTCCACACTCGACTTACGCAGCGGCTATTGGCAGTGGGGCTTGCAGACAAGGAAAAGGAGAAAACGGCTTTTAGTGTTGGCGACGGTTTGTGGCAGTTCACCGTCATGCCGTTTGGACTCTGCAATGCACCAGCAACATTCCAGCGGCTAATGGAACGTGTGCTAAAAGGGCTGCATTGGCGGACGTGTCTGGTCTACCTGGACGACATAATCGTGATGGGTAAAAGCTTTGACGACCACCTGGGAAAGCTAAAGGAGTTATTCGAACGAATACAGAAAGCCGGGCTCAAACTCAACCCAAAGAAGTGCTCGCTGTTTCAAAAACAGGTCAAGTATCTGGGTCACACGGTTTCCGCCCGCGGAGTACATACAGATGAAGGCAAAATTACGGCGGTGAAGGAGTAGCCCCGGCCACGCAATCTACACGAACTCCGCAGTCTCCTGGGCTTGAGCACATATTACCGAAGATTCGTTCCGGGATTCGCGAACATAGCTGGCAGCTTGCACAAACTGACGAAAAAGAATCAAGCCTTCGCGTGGGGTGAAGAACAGGAGCAGGCTTTTGCACGACTGAAGGCAAACCTGTGCACTGCTCCAATTCTGGCCTTCCCCGTGCCCGGAGAGATGTTTGTGCTGGATACGGGTGCAGGCGGGCATAGTATCGGGGGTGTGCTATCACAGATAATAGATGGCCAAGAACAAGTTATAGCATATTACAGCAAAATTTTGTCAAAGCCTGAACGCAACTACTGTGTGACCCGAAGGGAGTTGCTCGCAGTATTGGAATGCGTGAAACACTTCCATAAATACCTGTATGGGCAAAAGTTTCGCCTGCGCACAGATCATGCGGCATTAAAATGGTTGCTGAACTTTAAGGATCCGGAAGGCCAGTTGGCGCGGTGGATCGATCGACTGCAGAGCTACGACTACACGTTAGATCATCGCAAGGGTAGCAGCCATGGAAATGCCGATACCTTGTCACGCCGTCCGTGCAAAACCGAATGCAGGCATTGTTCGCGAGCCGAAAGCAAGCGTTATGCCAGAGGAAGAGTGGTCTGCGGAGAGGATACAAAAGGACCAGCGCGAGGATACGGATCTTAAAAAAATCATTGAAGGCAAAGAGCAAGGTGCACGTCCAGACTGGCAGGAGATGGCCAGTGAGAGCCCGATCGCGAAGTCTTACTGGGCGCAGTGGCAAAGTCTGCGGCTGTCTGATGGTTGCCTATACCGCGAGTGGGAGAGTGAGGATGATCGGACCAGCAATTCCCTAATTGTAGTCCCGAAATGCAGGATCAACGAGGTGGTCGAGGCATACCATAACGACTCCAGCGGAGGGCACCTAGGCATCACAAAAACTGTCGCCAAAATAAAAAGGCGATTCTACTGGGTAGGATGCCAGGAGTCTGTCGCCGATTGGATTAAGAGCTGTGATCGATGTTCGGCTACGAAAGGGCCAACAAGAAGATCTCGGGGCCGCATGCAGCAGTACAACATGGGAGCGCCCTTTGAGCGAATTGCCATAGACGTCGCCGGGCCATTCCCACTTAGCACTCAAGGCAACAAATATGTGCTGGTGGTGATGGACTATTTCAGCAAATGGCCCGAAGTGTATCCTATTCCTAACCAGGAGGCCACAACGGTCGCGGAAATGCTGGTAAACAACTGGGTGGCCAGATTTGGAGTTCCACTGGAGTTGCACTCGGATCAAGGCCGGAATTTCGAGTCTCTTGTATTAAAGGAAGTGTGTGAGCTACTAGGAATAAGGAAAACTCGCACCTGTCCTTTGCATCCCCAGTCCGACGGCATGGTGGAACGATTCAATCGAATACTGGAGGAATATCTGCGGAAACTAGTAGGCAGGAATCAGAAGGATTGGGACACGCATATTCCGCTGTCCTTGATGGCGTATAGGTCAGCCCCGCACGATACGACATCACTCACTCCAGCCCGAGCAGTGTTCGGCACAGAGCTGAGATTGCCTGCTGACTTGAAGTTCGGAGTGGTCAGCACGACGGAAGGCGCTAAGACTGATTACGCAGTTAATAAGCGACAGGAGCTGGAAGAAATCCACCAGTTTATAAGGGACCGTATCCAACTGGTCAGCGATAAGATGAAAGCCAGATATGATCTACGAGCTAACACAGCGGGGTTCCAAGAAGGCGATCTGGTAATGCTTTACAACCCGCAGCGCAGGAAAGGTTTGTCTCCAAAGCTTCAAACGTCATGGGAAGGACCGTACAAGGTCGTGACCAGGATTAATGACGTGGTGTACAGGGTTCAACGCTGCTGCAGCGGAAACGCCAGGCTGAAAGTAGTCCATTTGGAGCGCCTGGCGTCTTACTCCGGCGGAGCCTCGGTACTTGTTCGGGACGAACAAGTCTAAGTGATGGGCAGTGAAACGAAAAGGCACTCTGTTCTGTGCATGAACGCTTTTGCAAGCATACTTTTAGGCATGCACTTTGAAGTACAGCAAACTGGTATAATTCGCTTGGTATAGTCCGATATGGCAAGGTTCGCGAGAAATGGACTGTGCGAGAATGGTCGAGCATTTTCCAATTGGAAGTTGGAAGAAACTTCGGCGCGATAAGAAAACTGGTATAAAAGCAGCAGTGTGCAGTGAGTCGAGTCTGTGTTAAACAAGCAAAGTGGCAACAAGTGTAGATACAAGCAAAGTGTAATTCTGTAAATAAAGTGAGTTTCTGACTGCGTTTGTGCTGAATAGTTGAAGTTGTTTTATTTTCAACCACAATCAAAACGAACCTTGGAAGGCGAGCTTGGAGTTTTCGTAACAATATAAAACTGTAGATATGTACACGAATGTGTAAAAAATTGCCAAAACGAATTTGTATGTTTGTTGAGGATCAAAGTTTACAATTGTGTGTGTAAGCGCGTCGTGAAATTGGTATATATATATTGGGAATAAACACGAAATATGTAAACAAGAATTGGGGAAATTATTATTAAACAACAAATTTTTTAATAAATAGGAGTATGTGAGTTTGTCTTTATTTGTATGCAAACGTGAATATATGTTTGTATGTAAAAAGTCAATGTGTGTTAATATATTAGTGTATAAGTGTTTGTGGGTAATAATGGGCAGCGGGAGTGCTTGCTGCTTTGGACTTACGTATATCGCGCAAAGCAAAACGCGAAAATGCACGCAAGTGGGCGAGTGGGAATGCAGCGGGAGAAATGCTGCACTAGAACAGTGCGTCTTTGCTGGCTGCAGCTGAGATTTTGCTGCTTCGGCAGCGAAGGTCGCACAAAAGAGACTGCGAAATGTACAAAGCGCCGAATTATGTGCAGTAACGGAATTGCTAACTGCACTGCGCTGTTTTGTACTTGGGGAAAATATGCACGATAAGCGTACAGTGGCGGGGTGCCAGACTGTTGGAATTTTATTTTGGGGAGTGGGTATATATTTGGGGATATATATTTATAAAAATATTCCGCTTATCTGTTTTCGGGCCCAGTGCCCGATATTGGGGATCTCCTTTCTGGAGCTGGGTATCCGCTGCTGTTGTGTTACGTTGCTTGTGCTGTTGTTGTTTGTGCAGTTCTCCTCTGTTTCTTCCATTTTTTCTGCTCTGCGTTGTGGGAGTGTGTTGTTGTCGTTTTTGATGTGCGTGATTTTGTTGTTGTAAGTGTATTTGCACTTCACTGCACTGTCCAATGTGTCGCGGTGGTTTTTTGTTTTAAATTTCAATTTTGGAATTTTGTGCACTTTTTTTGGTGTGTGTTTCACCTTTTTGTTTGGTAAGATTGTTTCACTGTTTGCTTTCTTGTAGCTTATGTCCACTTGTTCACTTGTTTAGTTGGAGTTAGTATAGTTACTTTTTTTTTTTTTGTGTCACTTTTTTAATTTGTTATTTATTATACGCGGCGCGAGTTCGCGTTGGCTCGAAGGACCATGAATCTGTTCGCGGCGGAGCGGATAAATAAAAAGGCGGTATGGTTCGGGTTGGGTGTTCTTTATTGAACTACTGTTTCGTACAGGGACGATCTCCTGTGCGATTGACTTGTTCGCACAGGGACGATCGTCTCTGGCCGAAGTAGTCAGTCGTGCAGTGAGCGTGAAGCGGACGAGACGTCCATTTTTGGTGCAAGTTTTTAATCGGTGCAAGATGTGCGTGTGCATGTAGTACGGAAAATAAATTGGGTTTTTTGAGCTGATGGCTTTATCCCAACGAGTGCGCGTTTTATTTAAACCGGGTTGCATTCCGTAGTTTCCACCGCCAATCGAAGATGGTGGGAACAACTACGTTATAATTACAAGTGTACAAGTATGACAAGAAACGTCAAACGATACGAACGGCCGTAGCCGGGGAGCAGAAAATAGGGGAACATGATTACAAAGGGAGAGGGAATGATTGGGATTGGAGATGGGATCGACGGTTGGTTAGGTTGCGGTGGCTGCCTCTGTGTGAGACACACTAAGGCCTCTTTAACGGGCCCGTTGTGATACCACAGATTCCACCCGTTTGAAATGCGTATGCAACACTGTTTTTTTTTTAACATGTGATACAACACACATTTCAAACGGATGGGGAAAGGGAGGGGACCTACAGTTAAACGCCGAATCCGAACGGCGATTGGCAGTTTTTTCATTCACACTTGGAGGTTTTGCCATTGCCTGCCAAGAGCGCACTTGTGCGATTCTTGTAATTCTCATCTCCTTCATGTGGATAGCGATAGAAGTAGATGAGTATTTTTTCCAGCCCAAGCCAGGAATCGAACCCGGGGCGCTCGGTATGAGAAGCCAGCGTGCTACCCGCTGACCTATCGTGGCCGACTTGCTGCTGTTGACTTACGTATAATTTTTCTGCTGTGGACACAAAGGTTAAATTGGAGCACTGCCAAGCCCACCCCCTTTACGAAAGGAACTGTAATTTTGAAATAACTTGTTCAATATTCGTGATAGAATTATGAAATTTGTATTTGTGCTTAAAATAATGACAAAAAAGCTCACACTAAAACTGTGCGCTCTGCCACGCCCACTTTAAAAAATATTCGCATTTTACTACAACTAAAACTGTATTTTTAGAAGGCTATTTACAATACCGTTCTACGATGTGATTTTAATTTTTAAGCTTCCTAAAACCTTAAGAGTGGGCGTAACAGCTGGAGTATATTTATTAAGTGGCCAAAACTTTTCCTTCTTGAATTCGTGTATTAATTTGTTCAGCTTGTGATACCATATTTTGGTATAAATGTTTAGATTTTTAAAGTGGGCATGGCATTCTGCCTACTTTGACTACAAAAAGTAAATTTTTAGGTGGGGACGCACAGTGTTTCGACTCCATACAAAATTGGGACAAAAATAGAAGGAGTGCTCTAAATTAGCTGAAAATTTGCAATCTGAAGTATTTGGGGCTACCGACTTCAAAAATTATGTTTGTTTTCCAAAAAAATATATAGCTGTAAAAAAAATCGAATATATATAACCAAGTATGCCATCACCACCGAGCCCTAACCGCTGGAGCTATAATGATGAAATTTGGTCAATAGTTGTATTTTAAAAAGTCAACCTTTAAAAAGGAGCTATTTTAAAAAATTCAACCTTGAAAGACCGGAAACGGGATAGTGAAGCTTATATAGACGGACATTGTTTTTGGTCGGATTGTTTTAAAATTTTGTATATATATACTCAAACAATAATAACGAAATACGTATTTCAGCGTTTTTCAAAATTAAACCTTCAAAGGGTGGAAAGAGGGTGATGAAGTTGCTTGAAAGAAACCATTTTTGGTTTTATTTCCGTAGAGCTTCACATAGAGATGACACAGCTATGAAGATGCAATGCTATGATCAAATGTCTAGGATGAAGGATAATAACTGCCATTTTTCAAATTTTTCAGTTTATTCAGTTTCGCTATCATCAAATATGATGTTTTTAATCCCACACAAACAGCTCAATTGAAATAAAACTATTTTACTAATAATTTTCTTCTTTATTGTAAACAAGTGTAAATAATGCAAGTTAATTTTAACAAAATTGCCTTTCTCAACTTTTCTCCATATTCTCAAAAATTATGAGCATTAAATCACACTTTAGCAAAAAATTTCTTAGCAGAAACTAGGATAATATGGCTCTAAACGGGTTAAACAGGTAAGCCAACCCATTTTTATATAGAACATTCATAAATTGTGACATTAGTTTTGTTAATATAGAAGTTTTCATATAATATGAAAAACTTCCGTATGGCAACTCTGCCTTTAGTGGGCGGACCATGCCCATTTTGATAGCGACTGTGCTACTAAACTTTTTATTTCCAGTTACATCACTTTCTGGACGTTACGAGCTCCGTACCAAAGTGAATGTACCGGTGGGCACCACAACGTAGGGTAGAAAAATCCAATTTTTTTTAGTTAGAGTAGTTTACAAAAATTCTATTATTTTCCAAGATCGCAGGAAATCGCAGAATTTTTTTTAATGATCCAAAAGAAGAAAGTCCATTCTATAGGATTACGTCAAAAAGTAGATGTAATAATGCGCAATTCGACATTTGCGATCTACAAAAAAACTATATATTTTATAGCTTTTAATAAAAAAAAAATGTTTTGTTTAAATAACGTTACAACCCCGTTTTTATTTACCTTTTTTTCAAAATAGCTCATAAAATGATTTTTTGGACTCTTATAAATGCATAGCAGTAACATTTTCTCCGATCGAATCGAAAATAGTGTTTTGGTTACGTTTTCAATTGTTGACGATCAAAACTGCATTTCATCATAAAACAATTTTTCTCGAATTTGATCAACTTGAAAATGTTATAACTTTCTCAAAATTTACTCGATTAAGAAATAATTTGAGATCTTGCTTAATGAAAGTATTATCTTTCAAATGACACCAATGTCTTTGAAATCGGAGACATATAATTTTTATATTTTTATCCCACTTCGGATCACTGTGGGACGCAGCTAATTTGTTTTTATTTGAAAGGTCAGTAATCACTGGTGAGATGCATTGAGACGTTTTATTTTTATCGTATCCCAAAGTTAGCGATTTTTCTCACTTTTCTTGAGACAGGCCGGTTTTTTTTAAAGCAACTTAACTTCGCATATGCTGATCAAACCAAAACAAAAAAGTAGTACCTTCTTGCCCAAACTCTATATGTTCCTTACGTAAGTAATTTGTATCCATACGTAGTACCTGTAAGCTAAAAATGTTACTTACATTTAGCATAAAAATAGTGAGTTGCTTTGGCGAAAGTGTGTTCCAAGAAAAGGATCAACTTTGTGGATCTCCTGCTACATTTATTATTTGATTTAAGAAATATTTTGGATTTGTCTTATTGGGAGTATTATCTCAACATATATGTAAAAAAATATCATGTTTGCAACATCGACTTTCTGTATTTTTGGCCACACTCGCGACACTGTGCAGCGTGAACGTGTTAATTAAAAAAGAAATTGAAGGAATCATCAATGTCATCGGATGAAACAGTAAGTAGTCATTACTATGAGTGACAGAACCAGTGCAAACTAGAAACAGCACACGGTAGGCAGGAAGCATCGATAGGTTGCACAAAAATGTCGACGACAACTGTAATCGGGGTTGTATTTTTTGATGGTTATAGGTGCAAAATCCGTTCGAATTGAAATCCGACCTGCTTCTTCTCAAAAGTTAGCCATTTTCATAATTTTTCATACTTTTTCCTTAAAATATTCTTACAATTCCTCAAAATATGCTCTTTTTACGTTCCATTTATGGTCTGAAATACAAGCAAAAAACAAAAAGAATAAAAGAAAAATAAATAAAAGCTTTGAATATTTTGAGGCCCCAAATTTTTTAAGGAAAAAGTATGAAAAATGATGAAAATGGCTATGGTAAATTTTTGCTATTATTTCGATGCGAATGTATATTCCGCCAAATAATTTGGCTGTGTTGCATTGCTTGATGTGTCGGCTTTCATTATACACCAAATCGTTAACTGATTTACAGAAAATGTGTATGTTTTTGACCATCAAAGAAAACCCCTTAAAATTCCATATTTTCCGACTTTGAGGTCCAATTACCGCGGCATTTTAAAACTTATAAAAATAAGTTGCATCGGAAAAGAAGCCGTGTGGTGTTCTTAATGTGATAATGTGAAAATCATGTCAATAAATTTTTTGGTTTAGAAATTACGATCAAAAATATGGAAAAAGTAGAGGAAAAACTGAAAAAATGACACGGTACCTATATCTCACTAACTAGATTTTTAATTTAATTGATTGGCACGACAGCCCGCTTACGCGAGACTAAGGCCTAGCTTCCCGCAACCACCCGTGTTGTGCGTGTGAATTTTGTACGCGGGTGGAAGGGACCTACAGTTTTATGCCGGTTCCGAACGGCAGGTTGGGAGCTTTTTCATAGGCAATTTTTGCTCTCAGAGGTTTGCCATTTCCAGCTGAGAGGACAGCCACCGAAAGAGAAAACGAGTTTCCCGTTATTTTTTTTAGGTGTTACTACATGCAGAATTCGATCTTGCGTCGCTCTGCATGCGACTCGTTGGACCGCGCACTAACCAACTGAGCCACGGCGGCTGACGACTAACTAGAGCTGCTAGAAAAAATCTGAGGGTAGATTCGAAATCAGCGCACCCAAATTAGTAAAAAACAGTAGAAAAACTCCATGCAACAGAAAAAAAGTGTTTTTTGTTGTCCTGTGTTACAAATTGTCCCGATTCGAAATAAAAAAATATGTATAACTTTTGAGAAGAAGCAGGTCGGATTTCAATTCGAACGGATTTTTCACCTATCATCATCAACAAATACAACCCCGATTACAGTTTTCGTCGACATTTTTGTGCAACCTATCGATGCTTCCTGCCTACCGTGAGCAGGGGTACAAATTGGTTACTTAACACTAGAAGGCATCAATAAATAAAAAACTTCGGAAGATAAAGATTAAAGTTTTTTCTTTCCTTTAAGTTTTTCCTCTCCCTAAAACTGTTAATTATTGGGTCAGATGTTACTACCAACATATTTTCAATAAATCTCTATTCTTGGCTTCATGGGACTGCTTTTGTGTATTGTTTGCTCTAAATCGCGTACAGTCTTTATTAACTACGAGCTTCCTCAGAAAGCTGACCAATTGGCAGAATTGCCGATTTTATAACGTCAGTGCTGTACACCAAAATTGTGTGAACCGTAAAAGGCATGTTATACCACGAATAGAGATTAATGTACAGTGTTTTCGCGCAAATATTTCCCGCGCAAATATTTAGAATTTTTCAATATTTATATCATAACCCGAAGATAAAGCGCGTAGGAGTGTGTCGAATTTTTTTTTATCAAAGTAACATCCAAGCCAGTAATTTATTTGAGTCTATTGTACAATTAACCCTCTAACGGGCAAAATCGTAAAAATGGTCGGATCAAACTGATATTTTTTTTCCAAGTAAATATGCACAAAAGGGTCTTAAGTTTAAGTTTTTAGGTCAAAATTTTCTGTGGAACGACCGCCAGGTGAGAAATAGTTAAGACCGTCTGGAGACGGTCTTCAATTTTTTGGTTCCAATACACACTTAAATTTTTTTTTCAAGTATATAATATATTTCAAATATAATATTCTAACTACTTACCATAAAATTATTAATTCCACCACTTGTTTCCAAATATATTATTTTGACACTTGAAAAAGAAAATTGTTGCGCAATAATTTTTGATGCGTGTTGGTGAGCTTCTCAGACTACACTGATAATTGCACTCAAACGCATGGTCGGAGTGTTTTCGTTTGTTTATCGAAATGTCAAGCAAACTAGTCTAAAGAGAACTTTTGCTATTTTGAAGAAACAAAAAATTCGGATTTGACCCTGGAGACCAGAAATCGAAGGCCGTCTTGAGACGGTCTTACTCGTTAGAGGGTTAAGTAGCTTACAGACTAACTACAGATTAGTTATTTAAAGTAAGTGTTTAAACTATGTTTAAAAGACAATTTGGAAGATGAAAAATCAATAAAATTATAAAGTGAATTGACTTCAGCCAAAGTTCTAGCCAGGGGCGCAAATTGGGCGTAGTTAGTACGACAGCAGGCAAGATTGAAAATTTCATAATTCCGCAACTGTTTGGCAGGAACATGAAAATTGATTCCATCAAGCAATAAGGGACAGTCAATACCACCAGTTACTAAATCGAATACAAAGGTCATGGAGAGAATCTTCCTCCTATCTTCGAGGGACTTGACATGCAATAAGGAGCACATACAGTTAGTTAGTACAGGGACCTACAGTTTTATGCCGGTTCCGAACGGCAGGTTGGGAGCTTTTTCATAGGCAGTTTTTACTCTCAGAGGTTTGCCATTTCCAGCTGAGAGGACAGCCGCCGAAAGAGAAAACGAGTTTCCCCGTTATTTTTTTTTAGGTGTTACTACATGCAGAATTCGAACTAGCGTCGCTCTGCATTCGACTCGGTAGACCGCGCACTAACCAACTGAGCCACGGCGGCAAAGATCGAAGTGCATATCTTAAAAACACTTTCTGGACTCGTTCAAGTCGTTTGATATGCACACTGTGATATGGTCTCCAAATGAAAACCGTATATTCAAGCACTGACCGGACATAAGCATTAAAAAGCGTTTTTACGGTGTAAGGATCAGTGAAGTCAACACTGTTCCGCCTAACAAAAGCAAGCATAGAGTAAGCTTTAGAAAGAGTAAAGTTGAGATGGCTGGAAAAAGTGAGGTTAGAGTCAAAAATAACGCCAAGGTCCCTAATCTCACTGAGAGCGTTAAGGTGCGTGTTATCGATACAGTAGGAGGTTTGCAGCGGACAATGAGACTTAGAGTAAGTAATATGGGAGCATTTATTGATGTTCAATAATAAACGGTTTCTGCAACACCAAGCAAACACATTATCAAGGTCAGACTGAAGGTTTTGCTGATCAATAAAGGAAGATATAGGAGAGTAAATGTTTAGATCATCAGCGTAAAGAAGAAACCTGGAGGTTGAAAAACAACGGCTAATATCATTAATGAACATTATAAAAAACAGTGGCCCAAGAATGCTACCTTGGGGTACTCCAGATGACGCTATAAAAGGCCGAGATGAAACATTGTCAATCACAACAGTACAACTGCGATTGCTAAGATAGGAGGTAATCCAGTCTAAGAAAACCGAATGAAAACCTAGTTTACCAAATTTTGAAATAAGAATACTATGGCTAACTTTATCAAAGGCCTTCGAAAAATCCGTACAAACACAATCCACTTAGAAACCGGAGTGAAAAGCGGATAGACAGTCTTCGGTGAAAATAGCCAAGTTTGTTACAGTTGACCGGCCAGACATTAAACCATGCTGATTAGGACATAAAATGTTTTTGACAGCAAAATATAGTCTATGTTTGATGATACATTCAAAAAGCTTGGACACAGCGGACAACTTAGAGATAGGACGATAATTGGTAACATTATTTTTGTTGCCACTCTTAAAAACTGGAGTGATTGAAGTTACTTTCCAAGCATCTAAAAAAACCCCAGAAGCAAGAGATCTATTAAAAATCAATAGAAGCGGACGGACGAGGGAAGGACAACGCTTCAACATGGACGCAGATAATCCATCAGCGTCAGGTTGAAAAGAGGGTTTAAGTTGACTAAAACCATCAACGACATCCTCATAGGATAGTGAAAAAGAACCAATATTGATGGAAGAGCAAGTATCACCATATGCATTCACATCACTATCACAGTCGGACACAAAATTAGAGCGGAAAAACTTAGCAAACAGGTTGGCAGCTTCGTAGGGAGATTTAGCAGTTACATCATTCAGGAACAGGGTAGTGGGAATAGAAGAACAGGATCTCTTGGACTTGATGAAACGCCAGAAAGCCTTTGGGTTAGATTTTACTTCAGATTCGTACTTTAGAGTATAGTTCCGATATAGAAACTTATTCAAACAATTAAATTCTTTCGAATACCTCAAGTATTTGTCCTTGAAAGACAGGAGGTTGGTGGTCTTGAATTTTTTGAAAAATTTATTACGCAAGTTTTTCAAATATTTCAAATTTTTTGTGTACCAAGGTAACTTATAGATCCTTTTGGGAAAAGCAGGGACATGAAGTGAGCAAACTTCACAGAGCTTGGATTTAAAGACGTTAAAAGAGCTACTGACATTAAGATCAAGAAGCAAAGAGTCCCAATCAATTTCAGCAAGTAATAAATTCAATTTAGCATAATCGCATAGCTTAAACTTAAGAACCCTGCAATCATTACGGTTGGCTGTGCACAATGGCTGAAATTCATAAAATTTAAGCTCAAGCACTAAGGGGACATGATGCATATTGTAACGAAGACAGTCTGTCGCTGTGCAAAGCAACCCTGCCGCTACGCCCCGTGCTATAATTCAATCTGGCAACGACGGCCGCGATAATAACTTTTAGGCCAATCTGGCAACGATGGTCGCGATCATCATGGAAACCTTTAGTCCACTCGGGAATGTGCGAGAACGATCTGCGCGATGGCCGGACAGGTATAAAAGGCAGCCGGGTGCGGCGCAGCGAGTCAGTCTGATTTTGACTAGTGAAGGTGCCACACGGAGCAATTAAGCAAATAATTAAGTGTAAAGACAGTGAAGTGTAAAAGTGTGAAATAAAGTGATTATTGGTTTATTTTATTGTCTGCGTCTAAGAAACTGAGTGTGTTTTATTTTCAAATTACGCAATCCAGAGATACGTAACAGCCCACTAGACGTAGTATTCGTAACAATATTATAAGGAGAAAAAGAATTTAAGCATTCAGAAACTGTAAAGTTAACATTATCACTTACAAATACCAAATCTAAGATTCTATTTAGCTTGTTTTCAAAATTATTAACCTGGACTAAATTCAGGCTGTACAAGTTATCAACTAAGTAACCTTCAGAAGAGCTTACTATATTACGGGGGAAAAAAGTAGCACCATCGCAATTATCGTCCTCCAGGCGAGTCCAAGATAAATTGCACAAATTAAAGTCGCCCATAACGCAAAAGTGACATGCATCTCCTCTACTTAAAGCTAAAGATAAGATGTTGTCGGTATGAGCTTTATAGATAAGTTTAGCCGAATTCGGCGGAATGTAAGAAGCACAGAGAAGCAATGAGTTGGACAGCCCCTGAATGGAAACACAGAGTTGGTCGAACAGCGTGTCAGCATTTTCAAGTAGCACAAGCGATGACGACAACTTGCGCCGAACTGCAATAAGCACACCACCGCCCCTACACAAGCCAGTTTTAGCAGCGTCGCGGTCTTTACGAAAGACATTGTACAGGTTGGGATCGAAGAATTCCTCACTGTAGAAGGTTGAGCAGCCGCCGTGGCTCAGTTGGTTAGTGTGTGTTCGGATCACGAAGGAGTCGGCGATCGCGCACTGAACAATATACGCAGTGAATTGTTTTAAACGTTATTAAATTTTATTGTAATTCAATGTGGATTTTAAAGTGTGTACAGTGTGATTTTAAGAACTTTATGTTTAAATAACGGGTTTTTCAAACGGAGCGCTACAAAAGTAGACCGATAGGGACAGCAAACGACGCCATATTTTTTTCCGCTCTTTTGACATTTCTCTTCAGTAAGGTTTGCCATTTCATCATGGAAAGATATACGGTCCAACAACGAGTCGAAATTATTAAAATTTACTACCGAAATTCGGAGTCAGTGGCCTCAACTTTAAGAGCGCTACGTCCAATTTATGGTCGTCATAATTGTCCTGCCAGATCAACAATTGAGCGTCTAGTGGAAAAATTTCAATCCACAGGCACAGTACAAAATGTTCCCGTGCCAGTGAGACAAAGAAGTGCCCGTAGTGTCGAGAATATTGCTGCCGCTGAGGCTTCAGTTCAAGAAAGCCCAAATGTGTCTCTCACACGTCGTTCTCAAGCGTTGGGCATTTCTGTGACGTCGTTGTGGCGAATTTTGCGAAAAGATCTTGGCCTACATCCTTACAAGATCAAATTGACGCAAGAACTGAAGCCGTTGGACCATTTGAAGCGACGCACATTCGTAAATTGGGCTCAACAACAATTTGAAAATGATCCAGATTTTCACCGTAAAATCATCTTTAGCGATGAGGCCCATTTTTGGCTCAATGGATTTGTCAACAAACAGAATATGCGTTATTGGTCAGGCAGCAATCCACACGTACTCCATGAGTCACCATTGCATCCCGAAAAAATTACGGTTTGGTGCGTTTTATGGGCCGGGGGCGTCATTGGGCCGTACTTCTTTCGTGATGATCAAGACCGGCACGTTACTGTGACTGGGAATCGCTACCGTTCAATGATAACCGAATATTTTTGGCCCGAATTGGATGATATGGACTTGGACAATATGTTGTTTCAACAGGACGGCGCCACAAGCCACACAGCGCATCGCACAATCGATTTATTGAAAACCAAGTTTGGTGAACGTGTTATCTCACGACATGGTCCAGTCAATTGGCCGCCTCGGTCGTGCGATTTGACGCCGTTGGACTATTTCCTGTGGGGCTACGTCAAGTCTAAGGTCTATGCCAACAAGCCAGCGACGATTGATGAACTTCGTACGAATATCGAACGTGAAATTGCGGCAGTATCGGCCGATTTATGCTTAAAAACCGTCGAAAATTGGGTTCAGCGTCTGGACTTCTGCAAGCGTGCCCGTGGTGGCCATGCAAGAGAAATCGAGTTCCATACATAATGGCATCGAATGTACTTTCACAGGAATAAAGAATTTCATTGATATCCAAAACCGTTTTTGTTTTATTTAAAAAAACTTTTGTAGCGCTCTTATTGAAAAACCCTTTACAATGTTGATTAGTGTAAATGTATGTACAATGTATGTTTAGTGGTTTTGATTGTTTATGTAAATGTTGTGATGTACACGGTGTTTGGTTCGAGATTTGTGTTTTGTATATTTATTTAGTGATGCTCGTGCTTGGTGGAAATGTTGGAATCGTGTTGAATATTTGTGTTGTGTTGAATGTTTGTGATCGTTGATCGTGCTTTCTTCACGCCGGTGTTCGGATGATGAGTGATTTTTCCGTCAGCCGCGCAAGCACCGTTTAGGACAGCGAGGGATGCCGTCGATCAGTACATAGGTGGGTATATAGGGTAAGTATATAAGGAGGATAGCGGAAACATACAAATGGTAAATATATAAGGAGAAGGTAGGTATATAGGAATAAGGTAAGTATACGGGATTGGAGGTTATATGTACGACTTATGATGTATGTACAACATGTTTAGTTATATTTATTTTATATTGTAGGTGGTGCGCGGTGACGGCAAGCAACGACGTGAACATCCTGGGGCCAGATGCACTCGTGCATTTAGACGACCCCCCTCAACTCCGTGAGTGATCGGATCGCCTGTGTCAGCAGCGTCCGAGCTTTTCGTCCCCGCAGTTGGCGGGTGGTGATTCCTGGGCGGGCGTGAGCGGCTGTGTGAAGGTGGCGACGCGCTGGTTCACTGGCGGCGCTGGTCGATGCATGACGTGTCGATGGCGTGGTTCGCCCCGTAGAGCGACTCGATCCCGGACGACTGCGCGACGAACGCACCGCAGGATGAGGGGGGCGTGGACGCTGGCGCGAGGGTTGCGCCGTAGTATGGAGCTCGCGGCGTCGTTGGCCTTGCGCCCGGTTGATGGTCCGCTGCGCCGGCCGGACCCCTCGTCTTCGTTGCCCGGAATGAGCCGTCCGCTGCAGGGTGTCGGTGACGGGCTGCTTCGCCGGTCGGGCACCTCGCCTTCGGTGTCCGGGATGGGTCGTCCGCTGCAGAGTGTCAGTGGGGTGCAACATCGTGTGATGTGCCAACCCATACTTCTTGCAACTGTTTGGCGAGTCACAAGCCCCCGTGTCGTGGGACCGGGCCAAACAGTTGCGGCAATAGCCGTGCGCGTGCACGACATCGTCGCGTTGGCCGGGGTTCATGGCAAGGAACCCGCGGCAATACCTCAAGGGATGAGGGCGATGGCAGAGTTGGCAGCGATGGGTGTCGTCCATTGTCGAGCTGTGGAGAAAGAACAAAATGAGCAGACTTTAGTGTCTTATATTGGTAGATGGACAGCGATGTCCGCGAATAATTATAAAGGAATTTATAATAAAATATAAGGTGTTCTAATCGGTGGGTAGAACACACAACTTCACGATCGGGCGCGTGAGAGTTCCGGATTGCGTGCGAACTTCGGCTACTCGAATGTGGCCATCGTGTCCTCGATGCAGCGTGACGATACGTCCTAGCTTCCACTCGGTGGGGGGCAGCAGCTCGTCCTTGATGACGACTAATTGATCCAATTCTAGCTCCTTTTGGGGGTGGCGCCACTTGTGCCGTTTTTGGAGCTCGTGGAGATATTCAGATTTCCACCTCCGGCTGAACTCATGATGAAGAGCCTTCAGCTTCTCCCATCGGTTGATCAAGGATAGATCTTCCGAATTGGGCTCGGGAGGTGACAGGAGGGGGGCGCCTCGCGGGAAGTGATCTGGAGTAAGCGCTACGAGATCAGATGGATCTTGTGATAGAGGTGATAGTGGCCGGGAGTTCAGGACGGCCTCAATTCTAACAAGAAGAGTTGTGAACTCTTCGAAGTTGAATTTGTGATGGCCGGCAGTCTTCTTGAGATGAGTTTTGAAACTCTTGACTGCAGACTCCCACAACCCGCCCATGTGAGGTGCACTGGGGGGGATGAAAACCCAATCGACTCCTTGAGTGGAATATTTCTTCAGGATGTCATGGGATACCTCTTTTGAGAACTTGAGGAACTCTCGGCTCATGGCTCTGTGGGCGCCAACGAAGGTGGTGCCATTGTCCGACATGATTTTGCGGGGGAGGCCCCGTCTGCCAATGAATCTGGCAAAAGCAGCACGGAATGCCTCTGTGGTAAGGGCAGAACACAATTCCAAGTGAATGGCCTTGGTTGAGAAGCAGACAAACACCGCGACATAACATTTGATGAAGGGTGCCGTTCGGAGCTGAGACGCCTTAATCTGAAATGGGCCCGCAAAATCAACGCCTGGCGTCGAGAATGGGATTGACAGATACAACGCTCTGGTGGAAGAGCTGCCATTATTTGTGATCGGACCTTTTGTCTCTGAACCGTGCAGACCTTGCATAGGCGAATGCATTTCTTGATCTGAGGCTTTAGACGGGGAATGTAAAACTCTTGACGAGCCATTCTGAACATGAGCTGAAGTTCTGCGTGTAAGAGAAGAGTGTGGAGGAACTCAAGATACAACGTACAGAACCGAGATGCCTCTGGTAGGATTATCGGATGGCGCTCATTGTAACTAAGCGCCGCCTGGGCCAATCTACCATCCACTCTCATCAAGCCGTCCTTATCGAGGAACGGATTGAGAGTCAAAATCGTGCTTTTTCGGGGAATAGGGGTCTTGTTGGACAACGCGGTACGTTCTAGGTGGTGGAAACGTGTCTGGGCTAACAAGAGGAGTCTCGTCTTGACAAACTGAATCTCATTCTGGGAAACGAATGGATTCAAGTTGAGGGGAGAGTTGCTCCTCTTAGCGAGTCCGTTGTGGACAAAACGGAATGCGTACGCAAGGACACGTAGCGCGCGAGAATAGGAGGAGAACCGATCGAGGATGTCTGATGGTTCCTCCAGCGCGAGATGAACTTCGACCTTTCGTTGCTCAGGTGCAACATTGGAGGGAGTTGACTTGGGCCAGGCTTCTTCAGGTGACTGAAGCCATTTGGGGCCGTTCCACCACAGTGGGTTTCTTGCAAGTTCGTGGGGCTTGCACCCGCGAGTGCCCAAGTCGGCGGGATTGTCATGGCTGATGACATGACGCCAAGTGGCGTTGCCGACGTTTTTCAGAATCTGGGCTGTGCGGTTGGCTACGTACGTCTTCCAAGTGCTTGGAGGTTTTTCTAGCCAGGCGAGAACTATTTGTGAATCCGACCAGAAGAAGGTGTCTTCGGGGTTCACATCGAGATTTTCCGTGAGGCATTTGGATAATTGAGAAAGTAAAACGGCGCCGCACAATTCTAACCGCGGCAGGCTAACCGTCTGCATAGGTGCAACTTTACCCTTTGCCACTAGCAGGTGACACGAGATATTGCCATCGCTGTCAGTGGCGCGCAAATAAAGAGTTGCGCAATATGCCTTTTCTGAAGCGTCGCAAAATCCGTGAAGTTGGATTCGCTTCAGAGGGGAGAATTGTATCCATCGTGGGATCTCGATCTCGCTGATGGACGACAAATTCTTGATAAATTGATTCCACTTTATGAGGGAACCGGGCTTTACGCATTCGTCCCAGTCCGTGCCCTCCAACCAAAGCTCTTGAAGGAGTAACTTGGCTTGAGTAATAATGGGCTCGTTTCTGAGATGGGAACGATCGAATACGAGAAAGTATCCGACAAAGCGTTCCACCTCATGCCAAGTGTTTTTGTAGAGCTAGCACTTTCGAACTTTAGGAAGTCGGAATCGAGAAGTGCCGAGGTGGGAATATTCTCCAGGATCCTCGGATGATTAGAAGTAATCTTCCTAAGAGGAAATCCTGCGGATTTGAGGGTACCGATCACTTGTGTCAGTTAGTCGACTGCTTCAGAAATGAAATGCGCACCGGACAAAATGTCATCAACGTAAGTCTCCTTGAGGAGGACTGTTTCCGCTAACGGGAATTTGTCCTTTGAATCTTCAGCCAGTTGTCGAAGTGTTCGAATGGCTAAGAAAGGAGCGCGGTTCACACCAAACGTCACTGTCTTGAGCCTAAAGTCTCGAATGGGGGAATTTCGAGACTCACGAAAGAGGATTCGCTGAAACTCTTGATCGTCTTGGTGGACAAGAATTTGTCTATACATTTTTTCCACATCTCCATTGAATACAAATTGGTACAGCCGCCATCTTAAAATGAGGGTCATTAGATCGGGCTGTAATGTGGGACCAATATGTTAGATATCATTGAGGGAATATCCAGAGCCGGTCGTTCTAGACGCGTTGAAGACAACGCGGACCTTGGAAGTGGTCTTCTCCGGCTTTACTACAGCATGGTGAGGCAGATAAAATAAAAAGTATTTGCCATCAGAGATGATTTCGTTGGACTGAGTTGGCTCCATATGATTGAGAGTGAGATACTCTTTGAGGACCTCATCATATGTGGCTTGGAGATCGCCTTTCTTTGCCAAAGTCCTTTCCATGCTGAGATATTGAGAGAAGGCTGTGGTACGGGATTGACCTAAAGCCAGTTGGCTGGGAAAACGTGCCTTGAAGGGGAGTCGGACGACATATCTACCATCTGACCGCCGGGATGTGGTCTTTTGATAGAGGTCTTCGCAAAACCGATCCTCGGAAATTGGAGAAGGCTGTGGAATTTCCTCTTGTTCCCAAAAGCGTTTGAGCTGGGAACTTAGGAGTTCATTGGAAACTTCTTCCACTTGTGTCGAGAATGTTGACACTTTCTGGGGGAGTGGCCCACTTATGATCCAACCGAATATAGTGTTTTGGGCAAGGAGGCTGCCAGACATATTAAGGTGGATTCCATCGAGAAGGATTTGAGGAAGTAAATCGCTTCCGATGACCATGTCGATTTGGGCCTGTTTGAAGCAGTTTGGATCTGCTAGGTCCAGCATGGCAACGTGTTTCCACTCTTTCAGGCCCACATTGAAAGTGGGAAGAAGTTTGGTCAACTGTGGGAGTACAATTGCCTGTGTGGTGAGTTTCGTGCCAGTTCGAGATGCGACTAGCGTTATGTTGCAGATCTGGTTTGAGTTCTGGATGGTCTTTCAACCCATTCCAGATATTTCGATCTGAGTCCTCTGCGTAGGGATTCTCAGCGATTCTGCACTTTGCACGAGATAAATGTCCGTTGCGAACCTTGACCGATAAGGGCTCGAATTTTATGGTGTTCGCCAAGGTGCTCTACAGAAACAAGAGCAGTGGGAAGAAGTGTTTTCTCTTCGACCGTGGTGCTAAGAGACTGCACTGGCCGAGTTTTTGATGGTCGTGATGAGCGGGACTGCTCATCGGAACTTGACTAATCCCGAGAACTCCGGGTTGCTCTTACGGGGGACTTTCGCGTTTGTGGACTGTGAGGCTGGGTCGTGGAGACTTGGGCAACTACGCTTCGTTGCCGAGGCGGGTTGTTGTCAGTTGAGATGTGAAGCAGCGAATGGTGCTTTCGCTGACAGTGTGAGCAAGTGAATTGACTCGTACAATCCCGCTTCAAGTAAATGTATGACAGGCAGTTTTCGCACAAGTTGTGTGTTCGTACTGCCTTCACTCGGTCTCGGACAGACATTTTTTTAAAGGTGGCGCAGAATTTGAGCGCGTGAGGAGCGCCGCAAATCGGACATGAAAAAGTACGCTCACTTTCCACCATAAAATTCTGAGTTCTGTTGAAACCCCGGTTCGGAGGCAACCCGGACTTGATCGGTTTAACGGTGTTAAGCTGTTCCACGACCTCATATCTCCTGGTAAGGAAGTCATCCATTTGCTCCCAAGTGGGGAGATCTTTACGGGAACTGAGGGATTGTTCCCATAGAGATAAAGTCTCCTCTGGAAGCTTTGTGGAGCAAATGTAAACCAGGATTGGATCCCAACTCTCCGTCGAGACGCCTTGAGATGCTAAGACGGACAGAAAATTGTTGATAGTCGCTTGAAGCCTTTGGAGCGCTTCACTATTTTCAGTAGCTACTTGAGGGAGGCTCAAGAGCGTTTTGACTTGTTTGTCAACTAGAATGCGCCGATTTTCGAATCGTGATTTCAGCGCATTCCATGCCAGTTCAAAGTTAGCATCGCTTAATGCGTACTGCTTCACAATCGCGCCAGCTTTTCCGGCTGTCTTGTATCTGAGGTGATCTGGTGGATCTGTCGGGCGACCTGTTTACTGGCATGTCGTTTTTTTTGTGAAAAAGATAAACGATAGTTAGCAGTCCACGAAAGATAAGCACGTAGATAACGTGAGAAACGAAATTTACCGAACGAGATGTACGATCACGCGAGTTTGTCCAACAAGATAAAGTAATTTTCAGAAATGGAAAAAAGCATTGAAAGAAAAACCCAAGAATGTGGTAGAATTCCACAGGAAAATAAGCCAAAAAAAGGATGTTTTTTCCTCCTTGTGTACCACCGCATGGAATGGATGTGCACACAAATTGGTAATGAATAAGAAACCACATGTTTGCGGAAGAAAATCGAAAATTTGTTTCTTTATTAATTTTATTTAATTTTTATTTTTATTTGGTTGAAAATAAAAAAAAAACTCGCAATAAATAAATAAAAACCAGGGGCCGCAATGGATATTTGCGGAAGAAAATCGAAAAGGAGACCAACGAAAAAAAATTTGGTGTACCTATATTTATTTATTTTATTTGTAATTATTTATAAATAAAAACCCTCCAAAGAATTTGGAAGTAATTTTGCGTAGTGTACTTATGGGATCTAAGTACACACCAAGCTTTTGTTTTTGCTGCAGGGTACTATAAATGGGATACATAGTACCACTGTATTTAACACGCATCCGTCGTTAACAAAAAGTTACGAAAGAGTCGTTTGTCAAATCATCAAAAACAAACATCAAAAAATATCAATGCAAAGTAGTAGTTAAAAAGGAAAAGGGAGGGGAAGTTTATTTTTGTTTGTGTTTTGCCAGTGAGCCAAAATCTCATTCGATTTCGTGAAAAAATAAAGGCGCAATGACAGTTTGAATTCGGAAATTGTGTCACTTGCAGTTCTTCACTTGCATTTGCTTTACATGGGTTTGGTTTTGATTTTTTATTTATTTTTTCCACAGTTTCACTTTATGTTGTTTCACCACCTTTTCTGTTTGATTTTCTTTTCAGGCTTGTAGTGATTTTTCTTCTTTTCCCTTTTGGTTTTCCTTTCAGGTTGTTAGGGCTTCACTTTTCTTTTCACTTTTATTTCTTCTTCTTGTTGCACTTTGGGTAAGTATGATAGTATTTGGATTTCTTTGGGTTTTTAAGACTTTGTTGGACTTTGTATAAACTTTAATTTTTCAGGTACTTTCACTTGGTTTCACTTGGTAACACTTTGGTAAGTAGCTTTTGGTTTCTTATTCGCAGCTTTCTTTTCACTTATTCTTTGGTTTTTGATTTATTGCTTTTATTTTCGCTTTCTTTTAACTTCCTTCTTATATTTTTCAGATTTCTTGCTTGTCACTTTAACTCACTTTTTTAGGTTTGGTAAGTATGTGTATATTTTTGTTGGTTTTACTTTACCTCATACTTTTCCTTTCTTGTTTCTTCTATGCGTTTTTGTACTACACTGATTCGTTTTTTGACGGCTCGAAGGACCAATGTTCGGATCACGAAGGAGTCGGCGATCGCGCACTGAACAATATACGCAGTGAATTGTTTTAAACGTTATTAAATTTTATTGTAATTCAATGTGGATTTTAAAGTGTGTACAGTGTGATTTTAAGAACTTTATGTTTAAATACAATGTTGATTAGTGTAAATGTATGTACAATGTATGTTTAGTGGTTTTGATTGTTTATGTAAATGTTGTGATGTACACGGTGTTTGGTTCGAGATTTGTGTTTTGTATATTTATTTAGTGATGCTCGTGCTTGGTGGAAATGTTGGAATCGTGTTGAATATTTGTGTTGTGTTGAATGTTTGTGATCGTTGATCGTGCTTTCTTCACGCCGGTGTTCGGATGATGAGTGATTTTTCCGTCAGCCGCGCAAGCACCGTTTAGGACAGCGAGGGATGCCGTCGATCAGTACATAGGTGGGTATATAGGGTAAGTATATAAGGAGGATAGCGGAAACATACAAATGGTAAATATATAAGGAGAAGGTAGGTATATAGGAATAAGGTAAGTATACGGGATTGGAGGTTATATGTACGACTTATGATGTATGTACAACATGTTTAGTTATATTTATTTTATATTGTAGGTGGTGCGCGGTGACGGCAAGCAACGACGTGAACATCCTGGGGCCAGATGCACTCGTGCATTTAGACGACCCCCCTCAACTCCGTGAGTGATCGGATCGCCTGTGTCAGCAGCGTCCGAGCTTTTCGTCCCCGCAGTTGGCGGGTGGTGATTCCTGGGCGGGCGTGAGCGGCTGTGTGAAGGTGGCGACGCGCTGGTTCACTGGCGGCGCTGGTCGATGCATGACGTGTCGATGGCGTGGTTCGCCCCGTAGAGCGACTCGATCCCGGACGACTGCGCGACGAACGCACCGCAGGATGAGGGGGGCGTGGACGCTGGCGCGAGGGTTGCGCCGTAGTATGGAGCTCGCGGCGTCGTTGGCCTTGCGCCCGGTTGATGGTCCGCTGCGCCGGCCGGACCCCTCGTCTTCGTTGCCCGGAATGAGCCGTCCGCTGCAGGGTGTCGGTGACGGGCTGCTTCGCCGGTCGGGCACCTCGCCTTCGGTGTCCGGGATGGGTCGTCCGCTGCAGAGTGTCAGTGGGGTGCAACATCGTGTGATGTGCCAACCCATACTTCTTGCAACTGTTTGGCGAGTCACAAGCCCCCGTGTCGTGGGACCGGGCCAAACAGTTGCGGCAATAGCCGTGCGCGTGCACGACATCGTCGCGTTGGCCGGGGTTCATGGCAAGGAACCCGCGGCAATACCTCAAGGGATGAGGGCGATGGCAGAGTTGGCAGCGATGGGTGTCGTCCATTGTCGAGCTGTGGAGAAAGAACAAAATGAGCAGACTTTAGTGTCTTATATTGGTAGATGGACAGCGATGTCCGCGAATAATTATAAAGGAATTTATAATAAAATATAAGGTGTTCTAATCGGTGGGTAGAACACACAACTTCACGATCGGGCGCGTGAGAGTTCCGGATTGCGTGCGAACTTCGGCTACTCGAATGTGGCCATCGTGTCCTCGATGCAGCGTGACGATACGTCCTAGCTTCCACTCGGTGGGGGGCAGCAGCTCGTCCTTGATGACGACTAATTGATCCAATTCTAGCTCCTTTTGGGGGTGGCGCCACTTGTGCCGTTTTTGGAGCTCGTGGAGATATTCAGATTTCCACCTCCGGCTGAACTCATGATGAAGAGCCTTCAGCTTCTCCCATCGGTTGATCAAGGATAGATCTTCCGAATTGGGCTCGGGAGGTGACAGGAGGGGGCGCCTCGCGGGAAGTGATCTGGAGTAAGCGCTACGAGATCAGATGGATCTTGTGATAGAGGTGATAGTGGCCGGGAGTTCAGGACGGCCTCAATTCTAACAAGAAGAGTTGTGAACTCTTCGAAGTTGAATTTGTGATGGCCGGCAGTCTTCTTGAGATGAGTTTTGAAACTCTTGACTGCAGACTCCCACAACCCGCCCATGTGAGGTGCACTGGGGGGGATGAAAACCCAATCGACTCCTTGAGTGGAATATTTCTTCAGGATGTCATGGGATACCTCTTTTGAGAACTTGAGGAACTCTCGGCTCATGGCTCTGTGGGCGCCAACGAAGGTGGTGCCATTGTCCGACATGATTTTGCGGGGGAGGCCCCGTCTGCCAATGAATCTGGCAAAAGCAGCACGGAATGCCTCTGTGGTAAGGGCAGAACACAATTCCAAGTGAATGGCCTTGGTTGAGAAGCAGACAAACACCGCGACATAACATTTGATGAAGGGTGCCGTTCGGAGCTGAGACGCCTTAATCTGAAATGGGCCCGCAAAATCAACGCCTGGCGTCGAGAATGGGATTGACAGATACAACGCTCTGGTGGAAGAGCTGCCATTATTTGTGATCGGACCTTTTGTCTCTGAACCGTGCAGACCTTGCATAGGCGAATGCATTTCTTGATCTGAGGCTTTAGACGGGGAATGTAAAACTCTTGACGAGCCATTCTGAACATGAGCTGAAGTTCTGCGTGTAAGAGAAGAGTGTGGAGGAACTCAAGATACAACGTACAGAACCGAGATGCCTCTGGTAGGATTATCGGATGGCGCTCATTGTAACTAAGCGCCGCCTGGGCCAATCTACCATCCACTCTCATCAAGCCGTCCTTATCGAGGAACGGATTGAGAGTCAAAATCGTGCTTTTTCGGGGAATAGGGGTCTTGTTGGACAACGCGGTACGTTCTAGGTGGTGGAAACGTGTCTGGGCTAACAAGAGGAGTCTCGTCTTGACAAACTGAATCTCATTCTGGGAAACGAATGGATTCAAGTTGAGGGGAGAGTTGCTCCTCTTAGCGAGTCCGTTGTGGACAAAACGGAATGCGTACGCAAGGACACGTAGCGCGCGAGAATAGGAGGAGAACCGATCGAGGATGTCTAATGGTTCCTCCAGCGCGAGATGAACTTCGACCTTTCGTTGCTCAGGTGCAACATTGGAGGGAGTTGACTTGGGCCAGGCTTCTTCAGGTGACTGAAGCCATTTGGGGCCGTTCCACCACAGTGGGTTTCTTGCAAGTTCGTGGGGCTTGCACCCGCGAGTGCCCAAGTCGGCGGGATTGTCATGGCTGATGACATGACGCCAAGTGGCGTTGCCGACGTTTTTCAGAATCTGGGCTGTGCGGTTGGCTACGTACGTCTTCCAAGTGCTTGGAGGTTTTTCTAGCCAGGCGAGAACTATTTGTGAATCCGACCAGAAGAAGGTGTCTTCGGGGTTCACATCGAGATTTTCCGTGAGGCATTTGGATAATTGAGAAAGTAAAACGGCGCCGCACAATTCTAACCGCGGCAGGCTAACCGTCTGCATAGGTGCAACTTTACCCTTTGCCACTAGCAGGTGACACGAGATATTGCCATCGCTGTCAGTGGCGCGCAAATAAAGAGTTGCGCAATATGCCTTTTCTGAAGCGTCGCAAAATCCGTGAAGTTGGATTCGCTTCAGAGGGGAGAATTGTATCCATCGTGGGATCTCGATCTCGCTGATGGACGACAAATTCTTGATAAATTGATTCCACTTTATGAGGGAACCGGGCTTTACGCATTCGTCCCAGTCCGTGCCCTCCAACCAAAGCTCTTGAAGGAGTAACTTGGCTTGAGTAATAATGGGCTCGTTTCTGAGATGGGAACGATCGAATACGAGAAAGTATCCGACAAAGCGTTCCACCTCATGCCAAGTGTTTTTGTAGAGCTAGCACTTTCGAACTTTAGGAAGTCGGAATCGAGAAGTGCCGAGGTGGGAATATTCTCCAGGATCCTCGGATGATTAGAAGTAATCTTCCTAAGAGGAAATCCTGCGGATTTGAGGGTACCGATCACTTGTGTCAGTTAGTCGACTGCTTCAGAAATGAAATGCGCACCGGACAAAATGTCATCAACGTAAGTCTCCTTGAGGAGGACTGTTTCCGCTAACGGGAATTTGTCCTTTGAATCTTCAGCCAGTTGTCGAAGTGTTCGAATGGCTAAGAAAGGAGCGCGGTTCACACCAAACGTCACTGTCTTGAGCCTAAAGTCTCGAATGGGGGAATTTCGAGACTCACGAAAGAGGATTCGCTGAAACTCTTGATCGTCTTGGTGGACAAGAATTTGTCTATACATTTTTTCCACATCTCCATTGAATACAAATTGGTACAGCCGCCATCTTAAAATGAGGGTCATTAGATCGGGCTGTAATGTGGGACCAATATGTTAGATATCATTGAGGGAATATCCAGAGCCGGTCGTTCTAGACGCGTTGAAGACAACGCGGACCTTGGAAGTGGTCTTCTCCGGCTTTACTACAGCATGGTGAGGCAGATAAAATAAAAAGTATTTGCCATCAGAGATGATTTCGTTGGACTGAGTTGGCTCCATATGATTGAGAGTGAGATACTCTTTGAGGACCTCATCATATGTGGCTTGGAGATCGCCTTTCTTTGCCAAAGTCCTTTCCATGCTGAGATATTGAGAGAAGGCTGTGGTACGGGATTGACCTAAAGCCAGTTGGCTGGGAAAACGTGCCTTGAAGGGGAGTCGGACGACATATCTACCATCTGACCGCCGGGATGTGGTCTTTTGATAGAGGTCTTCGCAAAACCGATCCTCGGAAATTGGAGAAGGCTGTGGAATTTCCTCTTGTTCCCAAAAGCGTTTGAGCTGGGAACTTAGGAGTTCATTGGAAACTTCTTCCACTTGTGTCGAGAATGTTGACACTTTCTGGGGGAGTGGCCCACTTATGATCCAACCGAATATAGTGTTTTGGGCAAGGAGGCTGCCACACATATTAAGGTGGATTCCATCGAGAAGGATTTGAGGAAGTAAATCGCTTCCGATGACCATGTCGATTTGGGCCTGTTTGAAGCAGTTTGGATCTGCTAGGTCCAGCATGGCAACGTGTTTCCACTCTTTCAGGCCCACATTGAAAGTGGGAAGAAGTTTGGTCAACTGTGGGAGTACAATTGCCTGTGTGGTGAGTTTCGTGCCAGTTCGAGATGCGACTAGCGTTATGTTGCAGATCTGGTTTGAGTTCTGGATGGTCTTTCAACCCATTCCAGATATTTCGATCTGAGTCCTCTGCGTAGGGATTCTCAGCGATTCTGCACTTTGCACGAGATAAATGTCCGTTGCGAACCTTGATCGATAAGGGCTCGAATTTTATGGTGTTCGCCAAGGTGCTCTACAGAAACAAGAGCAGTGGGAAGAAGTGTTTTCTCTTCGACCGTGGTGCTAAGAGACTGCACTGGCCGAGTTTTTGATGGTCGTGATGAGCGGGACTGCTCATCGGAACTTGACTAATCCCGAGAACTCCGGGTTGCTCTTACGGGGGACTTTCGCGTTTGTGGACTGTGAGGCTGGGTCGTGGAGACTTGGGCAACTACGCTTCGTTGCCGAGGCGGGTTGTTGTCAGTTGAGATGTGAAGCAGCGAATGGTGCTTTCGCTGACAGTGTGAGCAAGTGAATTGACTCGTACAATCCCGCTTCAAGTAAATGTATGACAGGCAGTTTTCGCACAAGTTGTGTGTTCGTACTGCCTTCACTCGGTCTCGGACAGACATTTTTTTAAAGGTGGCGCAGAATTTGAGCGCGTGAGGAGCGCCGCAAATCGGACATGAAAAAGTACGCTCACTTTCCACCATAAAATTCTGAGTTCTGTTGAAACCCCGGTTCGGAGGCAACCCGGACTTGATCGGTTTAACGGTGTTAAGCTGTTCCACGACCTCATATCTCCTGGTAAGGAAGTCATCCATTTGCTCCCAAGTGGGGAGATCTTTACGGGAACTGAGGGATTGTTCCCATAGAGATAAAGTCTCCTCTGGAAGCTTTGTGGAGCAAATGTAAACCAGGATTGGATCCCAACTCTCCGTCGAGACGCCTTGAGATGCTAAGACGGACAGAAAATTGTTGATAGTCGCTTGAAGCCTTTGGAGCGCTTCACTATTTTCAGTAGCTACTTGAGGGAGGCTCAAGAGCGTTTTGACTTGTTTGTCAACTAGAATGCGCCGATTTTCGAATCGTGATTTCAGCGCATTCCATGCCAGTTCAAAGTTAGCATCGCTTAATGCGTACTGCTTCACAATCGCGCCAGCTTTTCCGGCTGTCCTGTATCTGAGGTGATCTGGTGGATCTGTCGGGCGACCTGTTTACTGGCATGTCGTTTTTTTGTGAAAAAGATAAACGATAGTTAGCAGTCCACGAAAGATAAGCACGTAGATAACGTGAGAAACGAAATTTACCGAACGAGATGTACGATCACGCGAGTTTGTCCAACAAGATAAAGTAATTTTCAGAAATGGAAAAAAGCATTGAAAGAAAAACCCAAGAATGTGGTAGAATTCCACAGGAAAATAAGCCAAAAAAAGGATGTTTTTTCCTCCTTGTGTACCACCGCATGGAATGGATGTGCACACAAATTGGTAATGAATAAGAAACCACATGTTTGCGGAAGAAAATCGAAAATTTGTTTCTTTATTAATTTTATTTAATTTTTATTTTTATTTGGTTGAAAATAAAAAAAAAACTCGCAATAAATAAATAAAAACCAGGGGCCGCAATGGATATTTGCGGAAGAAAATCGAAAAGGAGACCAACGAAAAAAAATTTGGTGTACCTATATTTATTTATTTTATTTGTAATTATTTATAAATAAAAACCCTCCAAAGAATTTGGAAGTAATTTTGCGTAGTGTACTTATGGGATCTAAGTACACACCAAGCTTTTGTTTTTGCTGCAGGGTACTATAAATGGGATACATAGTACCACTGTATTTAACACGCATCCGTCGTTAACAAAAAGTTACGAAAGAGTCGTTTGTCAAATCATCAAAAACAAACATCAAAAAATATCAATGCAAAGTAGTAGTTAAAAAGGAAAAGGGAGGGGAAGTTTATTTTTGTTTGTGTTTTGCCAGTGAGCCAAAATCTCATTCGATTTCGTGAAAAAATAAAGGCGCAATGACAGTTTGAATTCGGAAATTGTGTCACTTGCAGTTCTTCACTTGCATTTGCTTTACATGGGTTTGGTTTTGATTTTTTATTTATTTTTTCCACAGTTTCACTTTATGTTGTTTCACCACCTTTTCTGTTTGATTTTCTTTTCAGGCTTGTAGTGATTTTTCTTCTTTTCCCTTTTGGTTTTCCTTTCAGGTTGTTAGGGCTTCACTTTTCTTTTCACTTTTATTTCTTCTTCTTGTTGCACTTTGGGTAAGTATGATAGTATTTGGATTTCTTTGGGTTTTTAAGACTTTGTTGGACTTTGTATAAACTTTAATTTTTCAGGTACTTTCACTTGGTTTCACTTGGTAACACTTTGGTAAGTAGCTTTTGGTTTCTTATTCGCAGCTTTCTTTTCACTTATTCTTTGGTTTTTGATTTATTGCTTTTATTTTCGCTTTCTTTTAACTTCCTTCTTATATTTTTCAGATTTCTTGCTTGTCACTTTAACTCACTTTTTTAGGTTTGGTAAGTATGTGTATATTTTTGTTGGTTTTACTTTACCTCATACTTTTCCTTTCTTGTTTCTTCTATGCGTTTTTGTACTACACTGATTCGTTTTTTGACGGCTCGAAGGACCAATGTTCGGATCACGAAGGAGTCGGCGATCGCGCACTGAACAATATACGCAGTGAATTGTTTTAAACGTTATTAAATTTTATTGTAATTCAATGTGGATTTTAAAGTGTGTACAGTGTGATTTTAAGAACTTTATGTTTAAATACAATGTTGATTAGTGTAAATGTATGTACAATGTATGTTTAGTGGTTTTGATTGTTTATGTAAATGTTGTGATGTACACGGTGTTTGTTTCGAGATTTGTGTTTTGTATATTTATTTGGTGATGCTTGTGCTTGGTGGAAATGTTGGAATCGTGTTGAATATTTGTGTTGTGTTGAATGTTTGTGATCGTTGATCGTGCTGTCTTCACGCCGGTGTTCGGATGATGAGTGATTTTTCCGTCAGCCGCGCAAGCACCGTTTAGGACAGCGAGGGATGCCGTCGATCAGTACGTAGGTGGGTATATAGGGTAAGTATATAAGGAGGATAGCGGAAACGTGCAAATGGTAAATATATAAGGTAGGAATATAGGAATAAGGTAAGTATACGGGATTGGAGGGGATATGTACGACTTATGATGTATGTACAACATGTTTAGTTATATATATTTTATATTGTAGGTGGTGCGCGGTGACGGCAAGCAACGACTTGAATAGTGTGCGGTCCAGCGAGTCGAATGCAGAGCGACGCAAGTTCGAATACTGCATGTAGTAACACCTAAAAAAATATCGGGAAACTCGTTTTCTCTTTCGGTGGCTGTCCTCTCAGCTGGAAATGGCAAACCTCTGAGAGTAAAAATTGCCTAGGAAAAAGCTCCCAACCTGCCGTTCGGAACCGGCATAAAACTGTAGGTCCCTTCCACCCGCGTACAAATTCACACGCACAACACGGGTGGTTGCGGGAAGCTAGGCCTTAGTCTCGCGTAAGCGGGCTGTCGTGCCAGTCAATTAATTATTATTATTATTAGAAGGTTGAGTTCAGCCATGTTTCAACCAACACAAAGATGTCGTAATCTAAATATGAGCTCATTGCATAAAGGTCATTAGATTTAGTTCTAAGACCAGAAACATTCTGGTACATAATCTTGAGCGAAGAAGTTGAAACATTTGGGGATGCTACGCCGTCACTGTTGGCTGTTGGTCTATTTTTTGAAAAAAACGAAAAGGGCGCACCTTAACGTCGGCAGGCCATACAGAGGCATCAAGAAGCTTGGCATATGAAGATGAGGCAACACCAAGTTTAAAGTTTACACGCTTCAGACTCGGTGGAGACGCCTTCTTTACTAGTTTATAGCAAGAAAGATTACATTTGTCAACTCCGGCGCGATTTGCAATATAATCAGTTAGAATATCCTCAGTCACCGAGGGTAGAAACGATGACAAGTGCAACCACTTCTTACTAACAGCTACATCCAAACCCGAGCTTAAGTTTGAGCCAACAACAACAAGCCTTTGGTTCCTGTGTTTTTTGTTGTGCACAGTAGTCCAGTCATTAGCAGGTAGATCAACAGCAGCAGCAATATGCGAGTGAGTAGGAGAAGATGGAGCATCGGCAGCACGTGACGAGAAGAGCGAGGCATCAGCAGAACAAGTGAGCGTACCTACTATTTTCATCAGCGGTCATAGGAGCGTAAGTAACAGGCGAGGTAGCAGGTGCAGCAGCGTCAGCAACAACATCAACGACAGCATTCACAGCGAGAGTATGAGAGCACGGAGCAACAGCATGAGCAGCATCAGCAACATTGGAAGCTTTAACTGCCGGAGACTGCGGGCGTTTTGTTACTGCCCTTTACTAATAGAGGCGAGTGAGAACGGGCGATGGCAGACTTAGACACAGCAGCAAGGGCGTCCGCATCTTTAGAGCGGGCGCGAGTAATAATTGGCAACGGTTTTCCAGTAGCAGGAGAAACAGAGTTCGGCCTGTCAGCACTTAAGTTCTCAGAGTGTGAAATTTTAAGAGCGTCGATGAGGCCTCGAAGTTCACTTAGCTTGTCCAGCAATAACGGCACCATGGATGAGCATGTTGAACGCGGACTTTTTATGCAGGAGTCACAGGCGAAAATTAAATTTGGGCTCGAGTTTAAAGCTTCCACGGCACCAGAATTTAATTTAAAGCACCTAAAGTGCCACTTGACCAAAAAGGTGCCGCAAGAGACCGAATCGGTAGCGGTGCAGGGCAGTTTGCACTTGGCACAGCTGACCATAGCGAGAGCGAATTTAAACACCTCCGTACTCGATGAGCGTTTGTTTCCTTGTTTTCTGCACTTTTCTCTGAATTTTCAAAGAACTTACGTGCAGTATTGCCGTCGTTTGTGTTACCGAATCCAGGCTTTGGTTTATCTACAATCAGTCCAAGCACGTTTTTAAATTGACTAGTTGATTTGTTATCTACATAAAGGGTGTGCACACCAAAATCCGGACACTTTAAAACCCCGGTAACTTTTAAAATAAAACTCTTTGAAGTGTGAAATTTTAGACATAAGTACTCCATGACTTGGTTTTCAATATTCTATTAAAAAAAATTTGCAAAACTTGTTTTATTAGTAAGAATATGGCAAACGAATACGAACGTAGAAAACACATCTTGCACGAACACACCACGAATCCCAATCTCAGTATACGAGGAATTACAAAAAACTAAATTTTGCACCATCGACATGCGGTAAAGTGTTGAAAAATTGTAATGAAAGGCTGGGGATTGATCGTGAGGCGGGTAGTGGTGGTGATCATTACCAGACGAATGTTACATGCACGAAGAAAGTGATTGCCGCATTTAAAAAAAATCCGCGAATGTCAAGGCGTTCGGTGGCTTAACTCGTGGAGAAATCATCATCGTTCGTCTAGAAAGCCAAGAGGCGAGCAAGCTTGAAGAATTACAAGGCTCAAGTAGTACCAGATCGGGACGCGAAACGAAATCTCACCATGTAGCACCGTTGTCGTAACTTGTTCAAAAATTTCCTACTAAACATGTTTCCTAAAACATACTGCTTCAACAACTTTACATTTTTAGCTGGGCAAGATTTCTACACAGCCACGAATCGCCAAGATGTTGCTAAAGAATACGAGGTGAAATCAATGGCAAAATTGGCAAAAAAGACCATGGTTTGGCAAGCCATATGTTCGTGCGGTGTTAAAACAAATCCTTTTGTAACAGTCGGTACAATGAATGGCAATATTTACCAGGAAGAATTCTTCGAGAAGAGACTGCTGCCTCTCATTCGTCGCCACAAATCAAAACTGTTGTTTTGACCTGACTTGGCTACTTGCCACTACTCCAGGGAAACTCTGTAGTGGTATGAAGAGAATATTCTCCATATGGGATGGAATATGTACAGCGCGAGTGTGATCCGCCTAACAGCCCGGAACTCCTATAACTATAAGTATTTTAAAGAAGAGTGATGCGAGGGTATCGACAGAAGAAGAGTTCCGGAGGAAGTGGTTGTGGGGGTCCAAAAAAGTGAACGAATTTTTCGTGCAAAAATTTATGGCAGGACTCCGACGAAAAGTGTGGTTGCATACGAAGGAAAAATAAAAATTAATCTGGACTATATAGTACCTTAAAGACCGAAAAGTAGAAATAAATTGTAAAAAAATTCTAGATTACTTCGTTTAATTTTTATATCAGAAAATAAGTGTCCCGATTTTGGTGTGCACACCCTTCAGTATGCACTGCTCAAACATCTAAAATTTTTTTTCACATTTTTTTTCGTTCAGAGATTCTTGAGTCTCCCTTTTCGCAGTTTTGATAACACTTGCTACATTTCTACTGCCGGACAATCGTGCAGATACCTCTGCAGCATAAATCAGCTCATCAGCACTTCTGGATTGTATTGATTCATCTATTTGTTTGGTCCTCAGACTGGAGTTATCAAATACCTTCTTTGGTCTGCCAGGACCTGGTTGGCTCTCTGAAAATGTCGATGGCTAGCTTGAACGTTCAGTTATGTTAAAAATTCTCTCTGAACCAGATAGCCATTCAGGGTTCTTATTTAGAAATCGTTCATGGTTTCTTCCTAGGATGTTCCACTTCATGGACAACTTTGATGATATTTGGGAAAGTTTGACTTTTATGCTTCTTAAGGAATTTTTTGTCACTTCATAATCGTTTAATTTTGATAACATGTGCCTCATTATCTCTTCATTTTTTGTTTCATTAGAATATTCCAACCAAATTTTCAAAAATTTAAATTTTGTTATGCTTATAGTAAAATTTGAAAAACTTTTCACCTTTGAAGTTAAAAATTTGGGGAAAAAATCGCTTTCCTTCTTAATCATGGCACGTTACAACTATTAAATAAAGCTTAAATGCTAATACAAGACATTTTAAAAATACTACTCACTCTTAAGCGCAGACTCCATTATAAAAACAGATGTAACCGACTTTTAACACGAACTTATTTTAAGAAATCACTGCAGGCCAACTATGTGAAGAAATTATTAAAATTTACGATAATCTGATATATTTATCTATATAACTCACTATATTGAAAGTGCCGGTGTGTTATTTTTACACAAATCCTAATGTATGAATGTTAACATTCGTTATCTAATAAAAAATGAGGAAATAAAAATGTCGTTTTTGTCCAGCTAGCTTGTTCTAGGTGAAACACTGTGCGTCGTCTTATTGACGTTATTCATACCGAGTTTGACTTATTTTTAAATGGCGGAAACGATACGATTTCACCTACTACACCTTTTCAACCTCAAAATGAGAACATGTTAATGCATAATGAGAATGCGTTAAATCAAAATGAGAAATATAAATACATAATGAGAATGCGTAAGTTCATAATGAGAAATATAAATTCGTAATGAGAATGCTTAAATTCAAAATGAGAAATATAAATTCGAAATGAGAATGCGTGAATTCAAAATGAGAAATATAAATTCGTAATGAGAATGCGTAAAGTCAAAATGAGAAATATAAATTCGTAGTGAGAATGCGTAAATTCAAACTGAGAAATATAAATTCATAATGGGCATACGTAAATTCCAAAGTGCAAAAGGAAAATTTGAAATGAGAACTATGTAATCTTATATATATTTGCGAAAACGGTTCATTCTTTCGGGAAAAATTTGTTTGTGTGTGATAGAAGATGTCAATGCGGTGGTTTATAGCGATATTATATGTTTGTACGGCAGGTGGGCGTGGCACCTCCCATACAACCTAAATTTTTAATATGGTATATCTTTGGAATAATCTTTGGGCAGCCGCCGTGGCTCAGTTGGTTAGTGCGCGGTCCAGCGAGTCGCATGCAGAGCGACGCAAGTTCGAATTCTGCATGTAGTAACACCTAACAAAAAAAATAACGGGAAACTCGTTTTCTCTTTCGGTGGCTGTCCTCTCAGCTGGAAATGGCAAACCTCTGAGAGTAAAAATTGCCTATGAAAAGGTCCCAACCTGCCGTTCGGAACCGGCATAAAACTGTAGGTCCCTTCCACCCGCGTACAAAATTCACACGCACAACACGGGTGGCTGCGGGAAGCTAGGCCTTAGTCTCGCGTAAGCGGGCTGTCGTGCCAATCAATTATTATTATTATTATATCTTTGGAATTATAAGTCGGACACCATTGAAATTTAGTACAGTGTCATGGCGTAAGCGTGTCATTCCACCGATAAAATTGAATGGGCGTTGGACATGGGGCGTGGCACTGTTTTAATTCCGGTGTTACTTTTGAACTATAGCAGTCACATCAATGACACATGAATATCTTCGAAATGATAAGTCGGACAGCATTGAAATTTGATACAGTGTCATGGCGAAGACGTGTCATTCCACCGGTAGTATTGTATGGGCATTGGAAAACGGGCGTGGCACTTTTTAAATGGTGAAACTTTGAAACTATAGCGTTCACTTAAATGACACTCGGTACAAACTTATTATTAGTTGTGTCCTCCGACAGGGGGAATAGGGTGGGTTTTTGACAAGGGGGCGTGGCACCGCCCATACAACTCAATTCTTTAACATGGAATATCTTCGGAATCATAAGTGACACAGCATTGAAATTCGGTACAGCGTCATGGCGTAGACGTATTATTTCACAGGTTGTATTGTATGGGCGTTGGACAAGGGGCGTGGCACTTTATAAATTCCGGTGTAACTTTGGAACTATAGCATTCACATCAATGATACTCGGTATCAAGCAGGGGGAATAAGGTCGATTCTGGACAAGAGGCGTGGCACCGCCCATACAACTCAACTCTTTAATAAGGAATCTCCTCGGAATCGTTAGCTGCACAGCATTGAAAGTCGGTGTACCGTCGTCTCATAGATTTGTCATTCTACTAATGAGCTTTGATGGGCATTTGAAAAGGGGTGTGGCATATTTTTTATGACCCAACATTTCAACAGAACTGTAAGTCGGACATCAATGAAAGTTGGTACAAACTGTCCACTTAGTAGCACAACTCGACTAGACGAAAGTTGTGCGCATTGGACAAGGGGGCGTGGTACCGTCTCCATTTTTTTTAAACATAGATTGTTTATCCTGACTGACTGACTGGTTGATTGATTGATTGATTTATTATCGAAACGAACTCCGAAACGAACCAATGGGCCTATTGACTTCAACAATTGTAAAAATAATTGAAATAAATAAAGTTAGGCACGTGTTTCTCATTATTTTGAAAATCGAAATCTAACTGAATCAACAACAGTTTAAAAGTATGTATGCAGAAACAACTTTTTCAAACTTCAAACTTGGTAAAAGTACTTTAAATGTTAAATAACTCGATACGTGCTTTTCATTTTACCGAATATTAAAATCGGACGGGGTCAGCGACGGGTTAAAAGTTTGTATGGAGTAACTGTGAAAAATATGAATTAATGGGCACATTGACTTCAAACTTAGTGAAAGTAGGGTAAAAGGTTCGGTTGTGGGCACCCCTTCGTATCTTTAGATAGAAAGCAGGTTGGGTTTTTTTGACTAAGGCCGATTGTTCATTATGGAACCACGATCTTTTTGTGCCAAATACTGAGTCGAACAGACACGCCTGCTTTGTGCTGGGACCATATATATCTTTCTGTGCTTAAAAAAGAAGACAAACATTTTTTTAAACATTTTAAATGGTGTCATAAATCGAAGTGAATCCATCGAGAAGGCGAGTAAAATGCATTTTTATTTAGTAAATTTATTATACTTTATGATCCAATATTGATTACAACCAATATGTTTACCCCGAACAAATTTTTCACTACTTCTCAAAATGGCTGCCAAATTCGGTTGTGGGCACCGCAATTAGTTCGGTTCTGGGCACCCGTCTTGTAGTGATTTGGTAAGTTTTTTTAAGTTATTTAATCGAAAATGGTTTTTTAACGCATTTTTGGGTTGTTTTAGCTATATCATCCGAGGATAAATAAAAAAAATCGTCCGATATCTTTTTTAATGTGCTGGATGTAATTAAACAGTGTTCTGCAGATAAGCTAACCACAAAATCGACTGCCGCAGCGTATGCGATTTCCCGAACCACTCTTCAACGCTACATGAAGAAGGTGGAAGGAAATTTCGGAGACATCAAAGCCGTCGACAGTGGTATTTTCTTAGATCTTGTTCGTGGATTTTATCGAATCAGGTTAACTGGTGTTTTCCACCTTCTTCACGTCACAGCACTTGAAGAGTGTTGATTAATTAGGTTGAATTTCATTTGACTTCAGGTCTTGACAGCCCAGGAGAATGACTTGGTCACTTACATTTTGAAATGCCCGTCCATCTAAAGTGTGCCGACATGCGTACCAGCTACTTCACATGCGTGCATTGTGCTTCAAATAATTAAAACTTAATATTTTTCTATATTCGTGTTGGTTTTTCTTCATATTTCCCCGTTTCCAGCAGATTTTCCAAGGGTGCCCACAACCGAACCAAAAAAAAAGTTTCGTTAAAAATTACTACTTTACAAAATTAAAAAAAAAACTTTTCTATTTGACGGAATCGATTTACTTTTGTCATTACTTGTTAGCTAAGGTCTCTAGCTTTCCATAGATGTCCATATGTTCGATTAAGAAGAACTTGGTAAAAAGTTATGAGCCAAAAACAAAAAGGTGCCCACAACCGAACCTATTCCCCTACTCTTAGCGAGAAATAATGTTTCACTTTTTTGAAAGTCAAAATCTAACGCGGTCATCAATGGGTTAACAATTTGTATGGAGAAACAAGATTTATTGGGAGTTCTGACTTCAAACTTTTCAAAAGCACTTCAGTCGGCAAATAATAACAAGGTGCTTTTAATTTTTTTAAAACCGAAACTCGAAGAATAGAAATCTGGTATACCAAGGGCTAGGCATTTGCTTGGAGTAAATACGAAAACACATAATTGAATGGACCTTCTGACTTCAAAATTTTGAAAACACCCGAAATCAAAGATAGTTAGACACATGTTCTTTTTTTTAATCAAATTCTGATGGGCTCAACAATGGATAAGAATTCGTATATGGGGAAACAGGAGCGCTTGCGTGCAAAGCCGCAGGGCCCAGCTAGTCTTATATATAAAAAAACTTAACCTTCTGTAACGTGCCAGTGTTTGCGAAAACGGCTCATTCTTTCGGGAAAATTTTTTTTGTGTGTGATAGAAGATGTCAATGCGGTAGTTTATAGCGATATTACATGTTTGTACGGCAGGTGGGCGTGGCACCTCCCATACAACCTAAATTTTTAATATGGTATATCTTCGGAATTATAAGTCGGACAGCATTGAAATTTGGTACGTTGTCATGGCGTAAGCGTATCATTCCACCGGTAAAATTTAGTGGGCGTTGGACAAGGGGCGTGGCACTTTTTAAATCCAGGTGTAACTTTTGAACTATAGCATTCACATCAACGACATTCAGTACAAACTAACGATTCGGTCGGGTCCCTCGATGAGGGAAATAGGATGGATTTTGGACAAGGGGGCGTGGCACCGCCCATACAATTTAACTTTTTAACATAGAAACTCTTCGGAATTATAAGTCGGATAGCATTGAAAGTTGGTGTACCGTCAACTCATAGAAGTGTGTTCCTATTGCTAAAATTTAATGGGCGTTGGACAAGAGGCGTGGCACTGTTTTAATTCCGGTGTTACTTTTGAACTATAGCAGTCACATCAATGACACTCAGTACAAAGTTACCATTTGGTCGTGTCCTTCAACAGGGGAAATGGGGTGGGTTTTGAACAAGGGGGCGTGGCACCGCCCATACAACTCAATTTTTAAATATGGAATATCTTCGAAATGATAAGTCGGACAGCATTGAAATTTGATACAGTGTCATGGCGTAGACGTGTCATTCCACCGGTAGTATTGTATGGGCATTGGAAAATGGGCGTGGCACTTTTTAAATGGTGAAACTTTGAAACTATAGCGTTCACTTAAATGACACTCGGTACAAACTTCTTATTAGTTATGTCCTCCGACAGGGGGAATAGGGTGGGTTTTTGACAAGGGGGCGTGGCACCGCCCATACAACTCAATTCTTTAACATGGAATATCTTCGGAATCATAAGTTACACAGCATTGAAATTCGGTACAGCGTCATGGCGTAGACGTATTATTTCACAGGTTGTATTGTATGGGCGTTGGACAAGGGGCGTGGCACTTTATAAATTCCGGTGTAACTTTGGAACTATAGCATTCACATCAATGATACTCGGTATCAAGCAGGGGGAATAAGGTAGATTCTGGACAAGAGGCGTGGCACCGCCCATACAACTCAACTCTTTAATAAGGAATCTCCTCGGAATCGTTTGCGAAAACGGCTCATTCTTTCGGGAAAATTTTTTTTGTGTGTGATAGAAGATGTCAATGCGGTGGTTTATAGCGATATTATATGTTTGTACGGCAGGTGGGCGAGGCACGTCCCATACAACCTAAATTTTTAATATGGTGTATTTTTGGAATTATAAGTCGGACACCATTGAAATTTAGTACAGTGTCATGGCGTAAGCGTGTCATTCCACCGATAAAATTTAATGGGCGTTGGACATGGGGCGTGGCACTTTTTCAATTCCGGTGTATCTTTGAAATTAGGGCGTTCACATCAATGACACTCGGTACAGACTTACAATTTAGTCGTGTCCTTCGACAGGGGAAATAATAATACCACAATGATGGTATAGAGTATGGGTACCATCCGCGGACCAAACTGGCTAGGGAGGAGTCCCGAACTAAAACCATTTATTGGCAATGGACAACGAAATGGATATTACTCCAGGTGGAATCCACATAGGTGGCAATCCACCCGCTTCGGCGGCAGCGGCAAGGATTCTGGAGGCCCCAACCATTGCTCAAGTCTCCCGCCTTTACCAGCGGGAGCGCATCCTGGAGGAGAGCGGGGTCGTTACTACGATCTCCTCTTCTTCGGAGACGGAAGATTCCAAGGAGCCAGAGGGCCTGCGTCGGGAAGTTGCCACGGTGGCTAAACGACCTCCCAGTGGTTCTAAGGAATCAAACAAAAGGAGCAAGGCGAGGAGGAGCAGAAGGAAGCGGATGGCTATGCGCCGGCTTGAAAAGGCAGGCGACACGGCCGACCCTCCGGAACCCGTGTCCTCCAAGAGACCCAGGTCGGCTGAGGTAGCACCCACCGAAGCCACTGGTCCGGCGGAGAGCACGGAAGTCTCCAAATCGTCCGGCTCGCGAGGCAAGCGGATGAAGACTGCAGCCGAAAACAGCACGCCTACCTGCCCTGCAACTGCTGTCGTCAGGTGCGCCACGGCCCCCAAAGGCACGAGCGTAACCCCGGCAGTAGCCAAAGCGGCGGAGAAGTGTGTTGCCAGTAAGCCGCGGAATGTCCAAAGCCTCCGACCCAGCACGTCTGCCTGCCCGGCGAAACCTTCGTCAGCGGAGGGCGGCGAGCTGGATCTGCGCCCAAGCACTTCCAAAGGTGCGGCCAAGCCATCATATAGCGAGAAGGCTGCCGGCCCGCGGCCGATGGCAGTGATTGGGAAAAGGGGTCCTGACCACAGGTTGCCTCCGGTCCTGAGGCCAATGCGAAGGGCTATGAGACAAAAGACAGCACTATATTGGTGTCGTGTGCGTCTCAGGCCAACTTTCAGGGATCACTGGATCAGGAACGCAGTCAATGAGTTGCCTCCTAAGGGGACCACTCGCTTCGCGGTCTACGAAGGCGAGGTCGAGTCCCTCAGGAAAGCCATCTGCCATCTGGGCTCCCGGTACGGCAACTGTCTCAGTCTCTTCTTTGGGACTGTCAGTTTTTATGTCTATCCCAGATAGGGGGCTCAGACAGTTCTTGTAGTTATCGGCCTCTGTCGGTAACGCAGATCAACTTGCAGCATTCCAAAGCCGCTACTGCACTTTTAAGTAGTCGGCTCTCCCGGCTGCACACACTACCCCACATAACAACAATTCAAGAGCCCTGGGTCTTTAGGGGCCGGGTCTGTGGCGTTGAGTCGTTGATAGGGGCCACTGTACTGGAATTCGACTAGACCTAGAACCTGTCTTATAGTATCATCTCATCTTACGGTGACTAGTCTTGACCCTTTCTGCTGTCAGGACCTGGTTGCTGCTGAGGTGAGCTTCAAGGGTATGCACGGCTGGTCGAGGTTCGTGATTGCGTCTGGGTACTTTCCTTACGATGCACTGGAAGCGCCACCACCTGGGAAGGTCGCTAGTCTCGTGAGGTTTTGTGAGCAGCGCAATCTTGATCTCATTTTATGTTGCGATGCTAATGCCCAGCACACAATCTGGGGCAGCAGCAAATGCAACAACCGAGGCTCTCGGCTGTTCGGGTATATTGCATCCTCCGGCCTGAATATTCACAAAACTGGCAATCAGCCCACGTTTGTGACTACAAGAAGGCAGGAGGTGATTGACATCACTCTATCTAATACTAGATTGGGGTGGTCAATCAACAACTGGAGAGACCTTAACGAAGAATCGTGTTCGGACCACAGGTATATCGAGTTTCAGTGCGGCGAGGAGGCACAAATGCCATTGCCCTCTAGGAACCCGAAAAACGCAGACTGGCCGAAATTTCGGGGGGCATTGCGGAATAAATTCGCGACGCTACCGAGAATTCGTAAGGAGCGGTGTATTGAGGCCGCTGCTGAGCATCTTAATACTGCCCTAACATCAAGCTTCGAGCTAGCCTGCCCAACTAGACCTCCCCTTGGCCGGACCCCTGTTCCGTGGTGGAATAGGGAGCTTCAGTTGCTAAGGCGTGAGTCTAGAAAACTTCTCAACCGGGCCCTCAAGACGAATCTTGACGAGGACTGGGAGCGCTACCGATGCACTCAGAAAAACTAAAAGAGGCTTATTCGAGGTTCGAAGTAGGCCTCTTTTAGAGATTTCTGTAGTGGCATTGAATCCTTGAGCGACACAGCTAGGCTGGTAAAAGTTTTGAAAAAGGACCAAACCGCGAAGCTGGGGTCGCTTAGGAAACCTGATGGCTCCTACACGGAGAGGAAAAGTGAGACACTCAGTCTACTGATGGAGTCTCACTTTCCAGGAAATCAGGTCACTGTTGCCCAGCAGCATTCGTCCCTGGATGGAATTATTGTTAGGGCAATCACACCCCCTCGACATGACTGGTACGTCGCCAGAACTGTGGCGAATGAAGCTGCCATTCGATTCGCCATCAAGTTCTTTGACAGCTTCAAATCGCCAGGTCCTGATGGCATTTATCCTATCGTGTTGAGGGAAGGTATAGAGTCAGTAGTCATGGCACTGAAGAAAATCTTCACGGCATGCCTGGCACTGGCCTATATACCACGCCCTTGGAGGATGGTGAGAGTCGCGTTCATTCCGAAAGTCGGAAAGGACGACTACACTAGCCCCAAGAGCTTTAGACCTATTAGCATGACTTCTTTTATGCTAAAAAGTCTCGAACGGCTGGTGGAGTTACGGATACGTAAGGAGTCGCTTAAGATGCATCCTCTGTCTCCATTTCAGCATGCCTACCAAAGTAGGAAGTCCTGCGAGTCGGCTCTGCAAAATCTGGTTGGTAGGATAGAGCGAGCCATCGACAGGAAGGACTACGCGGTGGGAATCTTTGTGGATATAGAGGGCGCTTTTGACAAATCGACTTTTGACAGTATGTGTAACGCTGCTAGCCGACACGGCGTAGACCGGGCTTTGGTAAATTGGATACGTTCAATGCTAGCCCAAAGAATCATGACGGTGCGGGCAGAGGACGATCTGCTGGTGTCATCCGGTGTAAATAGAGGCTGCCCTCAAGGTGGGGTGCTGTCTCCATTGCTCTGGTGCATGGTGATTGATCCCCTGCTCATCACTCTGAATGACTCTGGAGTCTACGCACAAGCATACGCGGACGATGTGGCCTGTCTCGTAACCGGCCCTTCCCTTATGCAAATCTGCAGAAAGGTGCAGAAAACTCTGGATATGATTGACACCTGGTGTAATGCGAACGGGCTATCTGCTAATCCCGCCAAAACTGGTATGGTTCTCTTTACCAGGAGGAGGAAGCTTGATAGAGTCGTTCTGCCCACACTCAAGGGGGTCACTATTCAGCTATCCAAGGAGGTGAAATATCTGGGAGTTATCCTAGATGATAAACTCCTTTGGAAATCTCACGTGGAACTAAAGACATCGAAAGCACTGTCGGCTTTCTGGCAATGCAGAGGTGTATTTGGGAAAACGTGGGGTCTTGGGGCAAGATCCTCTGGATCTACAAAGCTATGATAAGACCCATCATCTCCTACGCATCGGTAGTCTGGATGAGCAGACTCTCTCTTGCAGGGGTCAAGAGAACCTTGTCCAGACTGCGCACTGTGGCCATATGTTGTACTGGAGCCTTTCCAACTACTTCTGGCCCATCGCTAGATGCCTTGGTGAGCCTTCCTCGACTTGATGTTTTCATCCAAGGAGAGGCCCTAAAGGCCATCCGAAGACTAAAACTCAGTGGCCAGTGCTATGGCGCTTGTCCGGCATTGGATAATTGTGCTGGCACCGACATAGACCTCACAGTCATGTCCATTCCCCTCGACTCCATGCCCACAACTGTCATACTAAAAAAGCGGTACATGGTGTTGCTGCCTGAGGCTCACTCTTGGTTGTATCCTGAGGATGAGCCCGGTAAACACTGCTTCCGTATATTCACGGACGGCTCCAGAACGGAAGATGGTTCTGGCTCTGGGGTCTTCGTGGAATCCACGGGGACTAGACGGTTCTTTGCCCTAGGCTCGCACGCATCTGTGTTTCAGGCAGAGGTGCATGCGATACTTGAGGCGATGAACTTTGTCGTAGAGAGTAAGTGGAAAGGCAGGTCTATCTGTGTCTGTAGCGACAGAAAAGCTGCGCTTATGGCCTTGGACAGCCCTCCAACCACCTCTATGCTAGTCAAGTCCTGCAAATCCAGGCTTAATTATGCCGGCAAATACAATAGCTTGATGCTCACCTGGGTCCCGGGACACGCAGGAATTGTGGGTGACGAGACCTCGGATTCCTTAGCTAGAATGGACTCTGAGGCTGATTTTGTCGGCCCTGAGCCTGTTCTGCCACTCCCATCTGCAGCCATCAAAGCCACAGTTAACGTATGGGTCGCTATGACCCAGGAGCGAGCATGGCAGGCTGAGAGCGGCTGCAGGTGGACGAAACTTATGCTTCCCGCCATATCCGACAAATGCTCACAGTTTCTTTTGTCACTAGGCAGAAGGGACTGCAGGCAGATGGTCGGTTAATGACGGGCAATTTCCTATGGGCGAAGCACATGGAAATGGTAGGCATATCTGACAGTGCCCTATGTCCTGCCTGTGAGGAGGACGTTGAGACGGCGGAATACTTCCTGTGTCTCTGACCCGCGTTCGCTCGTATCAGGTTCGAGACGTTTGGCACTGATGTGCTAAGAAGCGACCACCTTGGCTCCTTGGCACCCCAGGATCTATCAAGGTTTCTTCGGAAATCGGGTAGATTTAAAGCATATTAACAGGGAACAGCAAGTCGTAGTACAATGGACGTATAATTGTCTGAGTGCTGCGCTTGCTAGATCGTTCCGACAAAGAAAAAAAAAACAATGTAATATAAGGTTTATTTTTAGTATGAGAAACTTTTATTATATGAATTCAATAACAAAATGAAATAACAAAAATTCAATAAATAAATGCAAAAGAAAGTGCTTAAACAATTATTACATCCCTACGTCCATATCCTGTAAAGCAATGCCATTTTCATGAAATGTTGTGGTGTGCTGTACAGCTCTGGCACAATCTCCACCAGTAATGGTTTGCTTTGCATTATCAATTATTCCCTCAAGATACTGTAAACGTTGTTCGCATAATGGTTCACTCCTTAGTTTTATTTTATGAAGACGACTGATTTTTTATTATCTTTTATGTGATATTTTTTAATATTCTTTATATACAATAGCAAAAATGCATACTCATGCAGGATTCTAAACCAAACCAAGAACAAGTGGGAAAAATATTCTCATTTTGAATCTACGCATTCTCAATTTGAATTTTCCTTTTCTCATTTTGAATTTACGGATTCTCATTACGAATTTATATTTCTCATTTTGATCTTACGCATTCTCATTACGAATTTATATTTCTCATTTTGAATTTACGCATTCTCATTACGAATTTATATTTCTCATTATGAACTTACGCATTCTCATTACGAATTTATATTTCTCATTATGAACTTACTTGAAGGAAGGGAGCGGACATACAAGGTAAAGTCTCGGATTGCGTTCAACCTGGCGAACGCCAGAACGATCCTTGTCCCTGTCCAATCCAAGCTGATGCACAGCCTCCGCGCGGCCCTTCTGGATAGCTATTTGGCATCCGCTGAATAGTGAACTAATGTGTGCAGCGAGTCCAATCCCCAGGACTTAAAATTTGGGTTGTGCGCAGGGTTTGGTGCCCGCCACGGAAAACCAAATACCAATGAAAGCCAAAAAGCAAGCCTCGGAAGGAACCCACAATGTTGACGACCACAGCAAACGATTCAAGGACCATGATTTGAGGATATGCACCTGGAATGTCCGGACCCTCTATAGGGAAGGTGCCTTTATCCAACTGGCGGAAGCCCTCACGAAATGTAAGGCTGACATCACCGCCATCCAGGAAATGCGATGGACAGGACAAGGTTGCTCCAAGCGAGCAGACTGCGATATCTACTACAGCTGCCATGCGGAGAAGCGCGAATTTGGCTGCGGATTTGTGGTCAGCAAGAGACTTCGCCACCACGTCTCTCGGTTCACTCCGGTGAACGAACGGCTGGCTTCGATCCGCATCAAAGCTAAATACTTTAGCATCAGCCTGATTTGCGCGCACGCCCCGACGGAAGAGAAGGACGATGCGACCAAGGATGCCTTCTATGCGAAGCTCGAGGACGTCTACGACAGGTGCCCGGCCCATGACGTCAAAATTGTCCTCGGGGACTTCAACGCAAAGGTCGGGCGAGAAGGCATCTTTGGCCCCACAGTCGGGCAGTTTAGCCTCCATGGGACCACTTCGAACAACGGCCTGAGGCTGATCGATTTCGCCGCGGCACGAAACATGGTAGTTAGTAGCACCAGATTCCAGCACCTCGATATCCACAAGGCCACCTGGTTATCCCCCGATCAATCCACCCGCAACCAGATTGATCACATTGTGATTGATGGAAGGCATGCTTCTAGCATTCTAGATGTGCGCACGTTCCAAGGACCGAACATCGACTCGGACCACTACCTTGTTGCAGCCAAGGTACGCATGCGTCTTTGCGCAGCGAAGACCGCACAACCTAGTTTGCGAAGAAAACTGGACATCAGTAAGCTGCGATCACAAGGGGTAGCCGAAGCCTACTCCGCTCAACTCTTCAACCAGCTCGGTCGCTCCCCCTCTCCACCTGATGACATCGGCGAATTATGGGCTCACTTATCCCACTCTATGCGCGCCGCCGCAGAAAATGTCCTTGGTTTTCGACGCCCACCACCAAAAAACCAATGGTACGATGAAGAGTGTCGCGCAGCCACTGCAGTGAAGAATGCTGCATACAAGAAGACCCTGCAGTCGGCCGCCACGCGAGCCATGACAGAAAAATACCGGGAGGAGAGGAAGAAAGAGAGGTGCCTTTTTAGACGCAAGAAACGGGAGCAAGAAAGGCGCAAACGTGAGGAAATCGAGGAGTGCAGGAGCAGGAATGACGCCCGAAAATTCTTCCAAAAAGTTAAGCGTCTTACGGAAGGATTTAAGCCTGGGGCATCTTCTTGCAGAGACGAAAACGGGGATCTGGTTACGGATGCGCAGGGTGTGCTGAGGTTGTGGCAGGAGCACTTCACCAAGCTGCTCGCAGGCGACGAAAGGAAAAATACCGCCAGTGGTGAAGATGTCCAGATGCCACCAATCGACGACGACGGTGTGGATGTGCCACCGCCCAGCCATGACGAGGTCCGGGTCGCTATCCAGCGACTCAAGAACAACAAAGCTGCAGGGCCGGATGGGCTACCAGCTGAATTGTTCAAGGCCGGCGGCGGTGAGCTGATCGGATGCATGCATCAGCTCATTTGCAAAATATGGCTGGAGGAACGAATGCCCAACGATTGGAACCTCAGTGCCCTTTGTCCTGTGCTGAAGAAAGGCGACCCAACAATATGCGCCAACTACAGGGGTATCAGCCTACTTCCCATTGCATACAAGGTCCTGACGAGCGTATTATGTGAAAGACTAAAGCCACTCGCCAAGGCGCTGATTGGACCTTATCAGTGCGGCTTTAGACCTGGTAAGTCCACCATCGACCAGATATTCACTCTACGCCAAATCCTGGAGAAGACCCATGAGAACCAAATCGATACACACCATCTCTTCATCGATTACAAGGCAGCATTCGATAGCCCGATAAGGGATCGCCTATATGCCGCATTGTCTGAACTTGGTATCCCTGCAAAGCTCGTTAGACTTACCTTGGCACCGCCATCAACAGCAGCAATGATGTCAGTCTGGAGATAAAGCGAAGGATAACTCTTGCCAACAGGTGCTACTACGGTCTCGGTAGGCAATTGAGAAGTAGAGACCTCTCTCGACCGACAAAACTTTCACTCTATAGGACGCTTATCTTGCCCGTGCTCCTCTATGGCGCTGAAGCATGGACAATGACACGAAACGACATAGCGGCCCTTGGAGTGTTCGAGAGGAAGGTGCTTCGCAAAATCTTCGGCCATGTTCGGGTTGGTGACGACTATCGCATACGAACCAATAACGAGCTGTATAAGGACATGGACGTAGCGCAGCGAATTAACATCCAGCGGCTACGCTGGCTCGGTCATGTCTGCCGCATGGACGACGAAGCTCCGGCGAAAAAGGCATTCGATGCGATGGTTGGAGGTCGACGGCGAAGAGGGAGGCCGTGTCTCCGGTGGAAGGACCAAGTGGAAGAGGCCCTGGTATCTCTTGGTGTGACCAACTGGAGAAGGCGCGCGCGAAGCAGAGGCGCCTGGAGAGAAGTTTTGCAGCAGGCCGTAACCCGATAACGGGTTGTTATGGCCAGTTAAGTAAGTAAGTAAGTAAGTATTATGAACTTACGCATTCTCATTTTGAGGTTGAAAAGGTGTAGTATTGAACCAGAGAGATGCTTTTCATCAGCAGGCAATATATGCAGCAAGCTAAGATCTCGCTTAGGTGATAATACCTTAATGCTTTAATATTTTAAGATATTACCTAAAGTCTAATTGATGTAAGGTGTTTGGTTTTGCCATCGGCTACTTGTTTTTTTCCAAGTTGGCAATTGAATGCATTTTCTTCTTCTTCTTCTTGACTGGCACGACAGCCCGATTACGAGACTAAGGCCTAGCTACCCGCAACCAACCGTGTTGTGCCTGCGAATGTTTTTTTCAAGGTTGGAAGGGACCTACAGTTTTATGCCGATTCCCAACGGCGAGTTGGGAGCTTTTTCATTCAATGCATTGAATGCATTTTAATGTTATTAATTCTTATTATTTGCCATGAATATTTTGTTCTTAGTTTTAAGGAACACAAATCCCGGGTTTGTAAATCTGGTCCGGGATTGCAATCCCTAGTATGTACATATGTTCGGGAAAAAAAAGTCTGAAAAGGAAAAAAGGAAAACAAACAAATGTCGTTTCAAATTTGACCTTCCTAAGGGCAAAATGGGAGCAGTTTGGAGCTTAAACAAAAGTGAAGACCAGAATTTGGTTATTGGGGGGCGGGGGGGTTGTGGTGGCGCCACCCATAATATTATTTTTTATTTTTGTTATTTATTTATGAACATTTAGATCTTACTGACTATAGGAAACAATAAAAGAACACAAGTGTAAGAGCTTCAACTTAACCTAATCAATATTACATTTAAAAATGTCTGTTTGGGAAGCGAAATGTCAAAGTCGGTTACACTATTTAGTTCCGCAAGGGCTCTACTCAGAGGCGCATTCCTTGCATAGTAATAATTTTTTAATAATAATAATTGATTGGCACGACAGCCCGCTTACGCGAGACTAAGGCCTAGCTTCCCGCAACCACCCGTGTTGTGCGTGTGAATTTTGTACGCGGGTGGAAGGGACCTACAGTTTTATGCCGGTTCCGAACGGCAGGTTGGGAGCTTTTTCATAGGCAATTTTTACTCTCAGAGGTTTGCCATTTCCAGCTGAGAGGACAGCCACCGAAAGAGAAAACGAGTTTCCCGTTATTTTTTTTAGGTGTTACTACATGCAGAATTCGAACTAGCGTCGCTCTGCATGCGACTCGCTTGGACCGCGCACTAACCAACTGAGCCACGGCGGCTGCCTTCCTTGCATAGTTCGACCTGTAAAAGCTGAGGTGAAAGTCCCTATTTGCATTTAGGGACATTGAAAGCCACCTTACTCAAAAGGGGCGGGCAATTAATAGACCCCTTTAATAACCCAACAATGAAGGAGCACGCAAGATAGGTTCGCCTAGCGTTTAGACTTATAAGGCGACAGCGGGAAAGATATGAAGGCAACGGTTCGGTAAAGTTCAGCGACCGCGAACCGTATAAAAACCTTCTGGATGCGCTCAATGCGATTAATGTGAGTCATTTGATATGGCCTCCGTTCAAACGAAGCATATTCCAGCCTTGATCTGACGAAAGCCGTGAACAACAGTTGAAACGTATATGGGTCAGAGAATGACGTACTATCCCGACGAACGAAACCCAACACGGCATATGCTTTGGCAATAATGAAATCGATATGGCTAGAGAAACAAAGTTTTGTGTCGAAAAACACACCTAAATCTTTGATTTCTTGGACTGACTGCAACAGTGAGCCCGACAGGGAGTAGGACAAGTGCAAAAGGCTGTGTTTCCTAGAGAAGGATACATGAAAACACTTACTAATATCTAAGAAAAGGTGATTTCTCGTACACCACGATTGAACTCTATCTAAGTCAGCCGGGAGTGCAAGGGAGTCTGCCACATTATTAATCGCAGTATAAATCTTCAGATCATTCGCATATAGAAGAAATTTTGCAAACGAAAAGCAGGAGCCAATGTCATTAATATGTCATTTTTTCCACTCATCTATAAAAATACCAGACGAAAGGGATTTTTTAAAGATCAGTAGGAGTGGCTCAACAAGAGAGCTGCAGTTCTTTAAGAGGGGGATTCTACGGAAAATTACGAATAAAATTTTTCGATATCTCGCTTCGGTTTCGAGATATCTAGGTTCAAAGTTAAATTCGCAACGAATATGAATTCAATGTATATAACTGTAGATTTACCGTTATATGCAATCTTACGCGAACGATATCACAGAATTATGAAGGTTTTGCTTAAGAAGGATCTTTTGCTATGAAAGGATTTGAACAAAAAATACTGTGCACACCTCACTGTTGCCTAATGTGGTGGTGACTCCCATTAGGGTTATTTTTGTAGCGCCCGGCCGAAGGCCGGCCACTCGGGAAAAACTTATTGCCAAGAAAACTATGGCTTTCGGGAAAACTGTATGCACCTCTGGGATTGCGAAAAAAAGCGCTGATCTGGTAAGATTGCATATAACGGTAAATCTACAGTTATATACATTGAATTCATATTCGTTGCGAATTTAACTTTGAACCTCGATATCTCGAAAACGAAGCGAGATATCGAAAAATTTTATTCGTCATTTTCGACTTATTTTCGGTCAATCTATCTAAAAACATCATCAAATGGCGGCGCCACGGAAACCGTAGACGTGCCCTTTAAGAGTACAGCCATACCTCGCTTTGCGTCGTTTCGTTTTGCGTTTTTTCGAAGTTGCGTCGCTGCTGAATTAGTACTAATTTTCACTGTGCGTCGTTAGATTTTCGAAGTTGCGTTGTTATGGGTTCGAGTCTTTAATTTTTTTTTAAGTTTCTTTTTGTTTTCTAAAAGATCGCACGACTTTTTGTTTCTAAGTTCGCCATGCCATTTAAACTCGGGGATTCCCTTCCTAACTTTTGTGAAAGAAAGCCGACTTACGACAACAGCCACTATGGACTCATCAGACAGTGATTAATTTTTATTTTGTTTTTATAAATTAATTGAATATTGGGTCAAAATTTGTCAAGTGGGCCACTTTTTTTTGGTGGGTTGGAATTTTTTGTCGTAAATGCGAAATTCGTAAGAGTTTTACACAACTAAGATGCCCGTTAATTCGGTTTTGCGTTATTTTCATTTTTTCAAATGCTATTGTTATTTAAATTTTTTAGCAGCGTCCCGGTAATTATTTTTTTTCTCTTGATGTGTCGCAAGGTTTGTGCTGGTTTTTTCAATGTTTCGTTCAAAATGTTCATAGAATAACATAAAAATTGTTTTAACATTTTCGCGCGATTATTGTTAAAATTAGGAACAATTTTTATAAACAAATTAAGTTTGTTGTAACTTCTTCATCGATTTTAATGTCATTCTTTAAAAATTATGAAAGCTCGTTAAATTACGAAGATTTTGGTGAAAAAAAAATGGAGAAACTTGCATTCAATGGAAAGTAATGACTGTTTTTGTGCCGACGCGTCGCGCGCGGTGCCGCGCGATCCACTATAAGTGCGTATCGCTGCGTGCTACAACATGTCTGGACCTGCAGTTTCCTTATTTTTTTGAATTTTCTTCGACCTGATATTCAGTTGCGTTTATTGCTTTGTTAAGTTCGGACTCGCGGACTTCGGACTCAAGCAATAAATGTAGTGAGTTGAGTGTTTTCCAATGCTAAAATGCCGAGATCTAATCGTTGCTGTAATCCCTTAAATAAAAAAGCACATGAGTGCATTTACAAAAACATTTTTCAAGTCAGTGAAACACGGAATCCTAAAACAGTGAATTTGATTGGAAAATATATTTGCAAATCATGTCGAACCCAAATCGATCGAATGTCGGAAGAAAATTTACAAGAACTTGAAATAATTTCAAGTCAAAAAAAAAGTGCAGAAAAAAGTGAGGAAATAGTTAGTAATGATGAGTCGACCAATGACAGAGATGACGTGCGACGCGATCCCCATTACACAAGCCCGGAAATCGTTATTGGAAAAAGAAAAACAGTGAACGAATTACTAAAAGAGATCGGTGAGGCCCCACTTAAAAAAGAAAAACAAATAAACCGAATTCACGACAGAAAAAATTCCAATGCAAGTGCAAGTGATGTAAGTGAAAAATGGGAAGAAGATCTGAAATTGGCTATTTCAAAAGAAACATCAAGATGTGGTAAAATTTCTCTTTTGACAACGGCTCCTCTTGATTGGAGTATTCGCAAAATGCAACGGAAATTGAACGTTTCTCGTAGAATGGCTTCAATAGCGAAAAATGTTCACCTGGATTCTGGGTTTGGAGCTCATCCTCCACCAAAAAGTGGCAAACGACTGAATGCATCAATTATCGAAAACGTGAAGAAATTTTATTTAAATGATGAGAATAGTAGGCTGATGCCAGGCAGAAAAGATTATATTTCAGTCGTGGAGAATGGTGTACGCTGTCAGAAACAAAAAAGATTGCTTCTTTATAACCTTGGAGATTTGCATAAAAAATTCGAAGATACTTTTCCGGAGATGAAAACTTCTTTGTCTGCATTTAAATCACTTCGACCACGCGAATGCATCTTAGCTGGGCATTCAGGAACGCATAACGTTTGCGTATGCAAGATACATGAAAATATGCGATTAAAATTTATCGGTATTTATCACTGTTTTATTACATAAAAAAAAATATTTTTCATCGCAGCGAGCAAAAAAGACGTTTTTTCTACTCTCTTTGCGGGTGAAAAAAGTCTTTTTTGCGGCTGGAATGAAAAATATCGTTCGCCCTTGGTGCGGAATATATTGATAGATTTTAGCTGGAATATAATTATGAAAAGGAAATTTCAGGAATCAAACTTCAACTCACCAAAAAAGGCGTAAGCTTTAGTTCAAAATATCGTGATATTTTCAAAGAAATGATGTGTGACAATCCAGGACCAGATTGCCACTTTTCGAGCTGCCAGAATTGCCCGGGACCACATGTTATCTTTGATAAGTTAAAAAATTTGCTCGAAAACCACGGAGTACTGCAAATTCAATTTCGACAATGGACAAATACGGATAGGTGTGTAGATAAATCTGGGACTCCGCGGACATTAATTTTGTAAATATCTTTTCTTTATGTTTCATTGTATTTGTATCTACAGGTGCGAACTACTAGATTGTTCTTTATCAAGAAAAGATTTTTTAGAGAAATTGATTGATGATTTACCTGCTGTAGTGAAACACGATTTTTTATCAACTTCTCAGGCTTCATATTTTGACAAAGTGAAGAATTCATTGAGCGAAGGTGAATTTCTTGTTACTCTCGATTTCGCAGAAAATTACACTTGTCAAGTCCAAGATAAAGTTCAATCACAACATTGGGCTAATATTCAGGCAACGCTTCATACTTATGTTGTTTATTTCCGGAAAGACAATGACATAAAACATCACAATTTTGTTGTGATTTCTGAACGATTGCACCACTATTCCTATTTGTTGACAAGATTTTGCAACTATAAGCTTAGAAAAACTATGTGAATGATTATTAATAAAAAAATGCTTACATATAAAACAGCATCATTTTATGTAGACGGCACTGTTTCGCACGCACTTATAGTGGATCGCGCGGCACCGCGCGCGACGCGTCGGCACAAAAACAGTCATTACTTTCCATTGAATGCAAGTTTCTCCATTTTTTTTTCACCAAAATCTTCGTAATTTAACGAGCTTTCATAATTTTTAAAGAATGACATTAAAATCGATGAAGAAGTTACAACAAATTGTTCCTAATTTTAACAATAATCGCGCGAAAATGTTAAAACAATTTGTATGTTGTTCTATGAACATTTTGAACGAAACATTGAAAAAACCAGCACAATCCTTGCGACACATCAGGAGAAAAAAAATAATTACCGGGACGCTGCTAAAAAATTTAAATAACAATAGCATTTGAAAAAATGAAAATAACGCAAAACCGAATTAACGGGCATCTTAGTTGTGTAAAACTCTTACGAATTTCGCATTTACTACAAAAAATTCCAACCCACCAAAAAAAAGTGGCCCACTTGACAAATTTTGACCCTATACAGAGTCAATACTTTCGGTGTTTTGGAGCTTAATTCCAACACTTTTTTTTGCTCGACTAATCTTGCATTTGTCAGTGACAAAGCTAGCCTGATCCTCTGTTATCAAAGCTGCTTTTTTGGCATCCAGAAAGGCAGATGAAACCATCAAGGCCGCTGCTCTGTCACTTAATCCGAATCTTTGGGCAGCTTATGCAGTGTGTTCTAATAATAGTGTGTTTTGTTTGATTTTAGAGGATGGAAGAGAAAATTCAGCATCAGCATCGTTTTTGGAAGAATGTATGTGCGACACACCGACATTGTTGTCGTCTGTGTGAGTGTCTGGTTGATCTGAATGGTCACGTGTTGTAGCTGATACTTTTCTGGTAAGTGTTGATGTTGAATGACGTTTTGAAAGCTTTTCTTTACGTTCATGTCTCTTTGCAATCTTTTTTGTTTCAGGTAGATCAACACTTCCAATGCGACCAATTCTTCTGGTTCTCTGGTCCAAGAGAAATGGTTGTTCAATGACAGGAACTTTCCTTTCCTTTGGACAATTGCATGAAGAAAAAGAAATGCATTTACAAGCAGCGATGTCAAATAATTCTGCGGCAGAAGAGACAAAGTCGTCTCTTTTAGAGCGCAAACCTATTTGGTTCCTTAAAAACATTTGTCAGAAATTTCTTATAGTATGTGGTGAGCATTTGTAGAACTCTGGTGTGTGAGACTATCGGAATAGATGACTTTTTGAAAATATTTTTAACCATGTTTGCAACTATTTCTGAAACCTCTTTACTCCTAGGTTCATAGTTGTTACCTCGGAGTCGCCCTATACGAAATCTTTCAAACTGATAATACAAAAGAACATCCTGGTAACTGGGTAGCTGGGACTCAGTGAGATCGTACGGATATATGCCAAACACAGGACATTTCTGTCTAAATTTAAATTTAGATACAGACATGTTGAGTTTTGTGTTCTGTTCAGAGAATGTAAGTGATAGCACTCGGCGAAATCAACGACAAGAGTGAAGGAACTCGATGAAAGAATATTTGTGTTGGGACCTGTCCGAACGTGTCGTATGGCGCAGGGGAATACACGACGGAGCAAGCTGGTGACGCCCGGCGCGCAGCGGGAGTCTAGTCTAGTGTCTGGCGGGGAGGGGAGAGGGATGAAGAGCGAGACGGGACGGGGGGAGCGGCCCGGCCGGTCCGACCCGACGCGTGAAGCACAGAACACATCTCCGCAGCGCCGGCGTCATTGTTGGCGCATTCAGGGAGAAGTTTGGCCGCAAGCCGATTTTTACCTTGCGCTGCGGCGCGCCGCCTTTTCGCTCGTATCTCGGGAACGGTTCGTCCTACGGCCATGATCATAATACCATTTCGGTAGCTAATGATGCGACAAACAACTTTTCTTTCATACATTTTGCCATGAGAGGCGTATTTCAGGCGCTAGGTAGGCAATTTCACGATTTTAGGCAAATTTCCGAAATTTCAAGGCCGGCGTTGGGGTTGAAGATGCAGTCCGATCTCAAAACAAAAAATTGCATTGGAATCAGGAAGTACTAAGGCAACTTTTCCGCACTATTAGAAATCTCGAATCGATAAAAGTCCGGAATCGACCCACCCTAGTGCAGAATAGGTGCAAAGACAGACGTGGTCGAAACTATCTTATTAGCAACTTACAAATATAATAATAGTATTCACTCCGTTACTAACCGAAAACCGGTCGATATCTTTTTCAACCCGTCAGAAGAACTCATAGCAGAGATCGGGAACAAATTGGCCAAAACGCAGAAAAGAGATCTCGCGTTCCACAACAAAAGAACCAAAATGAGGAATTTCGAAGTCGGCGACAAAGTTTTCATAAAAAATAACAAGAGGATAGATAACAAATTTTCAAAGGTGCACAGCGAAAAAATCGTACAGGCTGACTTAGGGACCGCAATAGTGATCGACAATAGGCAGGTTCATAAGGACCATATCAAGCCAAATAAATTTTCAAACGATTGACAGATTACCCCTGACCAATAACTCCTCCCTTCCCTCTTTTACAGATTAGCGTTTCCCGTAGTTAGAGCCGGCATTACCGATTTTTCAGCAGCACTCTTTATACCAATCCCGACCGGAAATGTAGCCATTTTTAATAGAAGCCTGTAACTCAGGCACTCGACAAACCTGACGCAGATAGAGGCTGCTATCTAGGACAACATCAACATGATACCGACACTGCTCGACGAACGGGACAAGGACGCACTTAGAGAGGACATTACGGAAATACGGAAGCTACTGAGCCTCTTTCGCACGTCTACCAGATTGAAAAGGTCCATAGACTTCCTCGGATCTGCAATCAAATTCGTAGCCGGCGTTCCAGGCCACCAGGACATGGAGGTGATTGACGCCAAAATTAACGAACTCACTAGGAACTCGAACAGACAAGTCGACATTAACACGGACATAGAGAAGCAGCTCAACGAAATAACAGACAGAATTAATAGCTTGAGGTACGGGAATGCCATAGTTGACCACCGAACATTGCTAACTTTTATGTCTAGGAGTAATAAAATTATCATATTATAGATAACCTAAATAACAACGCCTACGCCCTGATGCTAGTGAAGGTAAACATAGTTAATTCCCTAATGCTGAACTCGTAGGAAATGGAACTAATCAGGCAACAAGAAAATGTACGAATACCAATGAACGATCTATTGTTAATTTCGGATGTTAAAATTTTCATGCAGGAAACTGCAGTAGACTATCTTATAAAATTACCCCTAGTTACAGATATTTGTAAAAGTTTCGAAATTAGCCCTGTAATCAGGAACAAGGAAATCATAGATCTTAAGAATAATGTCACGGCACTTTGTAACTATTTTTACTTTACGATTATTACTTCCCAATAGTTAACTGTAAGAAGGCTTTAATGTATAAATTTTGTAATATTGATAAAAGTGACACATGCCTGTCACAACTGGGTCAAAATTTCTCAAGTGGGCCACTTTAAAATCGATGGTCTCAGTTTTCGTTGATCAATACGGTTTTCGATCGGTTTGGAGGTAAAAACGACACCCCAAAAATAATTTTGAAAAAAAATGTTTTTTCATGAGTTATTTACAGTTAAAGTTTTTGATCATGTTTTTTTCAAAAATTCATAACTCACGAACGGTTTATCGAAACTCAACGTTTTCTACATCAACATTTTTGTCAATTAATATACTTTGCCATGAAAAAATCTTTCTTCACAACAAATTAATATTTAGCTGAAAAATCCTATTTGTTGTAAATAATTGAAAATTAATGAAACTTCTCCGCCAGCGAGAAAATTTTGACACATTTCATTCAATTCTACAATCCCTTACAAAAATTATGGTGAAAAAAAAAGTCATTATTTTGCATTAGGTCAAAAGTTATACATGTTTTTGTGATCGCGCTCCTACCTCTAGCGCTGCACGAGCACGTATTGACGCGCACGCGCTTAGTTATCGTGTGACCGAATCGTCATCGTGTGACACGATTACTAAGCGCGCGAGTTATGTCGCCGACCCTGCCGACGCCAAAACCCAAGCTGCCAATTGATTGGACAGCATAATTTATGACCCACTTGAAATATTTTCGACCAACTCATTAATAGCCACACTCATTCATTCAACCCGGAACCGCAATCAAATTACACTTCTTGAATGCAACGCCAACAGCAAACACTTGAAGGCGCCGAAAAACAAATTATACTTATTGAATGCAACGGCAACGGTTAACACTTGACGCCGCCGAAAATCAAACTACACTTCTTGAATGCAGCGGCAACAACAAACACTTGAAGTCGCCGAATGCAACGGCAACCGCAAACGCTTAAGGGGGGAGACTCGTTTAGAGGGTTAAAAAAAATTCATTTTTTGAAAATAGTTTTAATCATTCGAATACATATCTAAAAATAATCCTACAAAATTTCAAGTCGAAATTCGAAATATTTTCGAAGTAACAGTTTCTGACTCGCCACGCGTAGACTAAGCAGATAAGCGCAAATTAAACTTTGAAGGTGATTTTCTCAAAACAGTATTTTTTAAAACTGCGGGCGTAATAAAAACAATATTTCTTGACGGATTTCTACAAACCAGGACTTTTTCGAAAGCTTATGAATTAGGCTTCTATTTAAACTAAAAAAATTACATAAACATTAATAATAAATAATTATTTGTTGCGTACAAATTATAAATTTTCGCTGTAAAAATCGAACTTTTATTTTGGAGACCCACAACTTTTCGTATTTTCGAAATTTTTTTTATATTTTAGTTCAAATAGAAGGTATTTTCATGTAGATTAAAATTTTTTTGAATTCATGTGTTTCAGATCAAAATAACGACTGCTATCACGCCCGCATTGAAGGTCTTCCGGTAGCTCGGCGCTCCAAACAACCTTGCTTTTGGACGATATAATATAATTATTTGAAAGTGAAAAAAATTTTGTTGTCAGTTTTTATCCTCCAGATTGTACTTGTAAGGTTACTTCATCGATTTTTTTAATATATACATATACACAGCAATTTGAATTTGTCCTCATTTTAGATGTCCTAGACGAGTCTCCCCCCTTAAACCAGCTGACCGTTCTCATATTGCACAAACCCGAATAAACGTTTTGAAACTCTGAATGACCATTGCACTTTTTTTTGCCTTATCGTGTAGATATATGTTTCAAAAATGTGCTCCAGAAATTTCAGATCAAAGTTTGAAAAATTACAAAAGTTACAGGCCGTTACATAGAGCAGTGTAGAGCACCGGCCAAGCGCGCTTTAAACTTTAAACGCGTTTTTCTCAGAACCACATTTTCGGACCTTACGGAAGTGATTGAAGGCGCTGGAATGAACCAATCGTCACCAAATTTTTTCTAAATGTTCCTTAGTGTTTTTTCTAATAAACGAACTACGATCAGCCAAAAATATTGAAAATTGTTTATTTAAAAAAATAATTAGTGAACAAAAAAATGCGAAAATCGTAATTTTTTTTTCAAAACCTCATAACTTTTTTAATTTCGATTTTTTTTTCATGATCGTAGTTCATTCAATAGATAATACGGTACACATTAAGAATGTGTTCGATTTTTGTGTTTCCGGTCACGGGTTTTGACGGAATCACTTCCGGTAGCGGGACACCTCCTCGCCGACATGCCGTCACTGATGGACGCCCCCTCCCCCCCTTTTTTTGATTCATTCAATTTGAAAAATTGTATTCTCTAAATAAATGTGTGTTCATATCCAGAAACAATTTTCAGCGTTGTATCTTTAACCGTTTACTCAAAAAAAGGTGAGAACCTGCCTTAAAGTATGTCAAATTTCCTCATTAAGTATTGCACTTTATTGTTTCGCATTTCACTTGTGGTAGGTTACAGTTTAAGCAAAGTAAAAATTGTAATTCAGTCTTAAGATTCACTTCAACAAATACGGTTGAAAATAAAGGTTCTACAAATTTAAATTTTGGAATTCTTTTATTTGGAAAGTGTGACCCAAGTCACAAATCCCGTAACTGGCGCAGTCGTGTAAAGTTAAATTTTCTGAAGAAAATTATCGGAACTCTTTTAATCGCGAAGTGCTATCGGCTAAATTATCGACAAAATTAAAGTGAACAAACTTATCATCTTCCAAAGGAAAATTTTAAACGTACTACTTAACCACGAAGTGCTATCGGCTAAATTATCGACAAAATTAAAGTGAACAAACTTACTCATCTTCCAAAGGGAAATTTTGAACGTACTACTTAACCACGAAGTGCTATTTTCTATGCCAAAAACGACAAGGAGCCGCCGCAGATCCACCTCGCCCTACAGCATAAATAACCACGTAGAAGAAATGGAGGACCAAACACAACCAACAAGTGCAGCAGCCGCACCAAACGTCTTACAACAACAACAACAACAACAGCAGCAGCAACCAACAAGACAACAGTTCGTAATGCCGCTAACGGAGCTACTGAAGGAAGCAGCCAAAATCAGAGAGTTCAGAGGCACAAAGGACTACGACCTGTCAGCGTTCATCAGAGAAGTGGAGCTCTTCCTACCAACATTCGCCGATACTCCACTACACGAATACGTGTTCGAACGATGTGTGCGGAACAAGATACAAGGAGCCGCACTCGGAGCAATAAGGACCCTCGGAACCAACGCGAACTGGACGGAAATAAAAGCGGTGCTGGTGAGAAATTTTGGAGTTCGGGAGTCATATCACCAACTCTACTATAAGGCCATCAACGCCACCAATAGGAATAATGTAAGTGAATATTACGATTATTTAAGACACATATTAGATAAGTTAAATGCAAAATATGAATATGATACAAAAAACCGACAGAATTCTCACCACCCATTAACGAATCAATTATATTAAAAACATTTCTAAATGGCATAAGCCAAAACCTGTCAAGTATAATATACGCTCGAAATATTAAAAATATACGCGAAGCTTACTACCTGTTGGAAGAAACTGGAATGATTAGCAGATACAGAAAACACTCCCAAAATAGGTCTGGATACCAACATCCTCCAAACGAGCCAGCAAAACCACAGTTTTGAACAAACAAATCAAAACAATAGGCAATTTAATAATAATAGTAACCCTCAAAACAGCGGCCAATACAGGCAGTATAATAGTAACCCCCAAAATAGTGGCCAATACAGACAGTTCAATAGTAATCATCAAAACAGCGGCCAATACAGGCAGCTCAATAATAACACTCAAAATAGCGGCCAGCACAGGCAGTTAAATCACGACAGTAGTAATTTTAGACAGGCTGGACACAATACGACACAATCTAGGCAGTATCCTAGACAACAAACGAACTTCGAACCAATGGAGGTAGATCATCTCCAACAGGACGAACAAATCGAAACAGACGAACAAATCCAGACTGACGAAACAAATTTTCCGTCACCAGACCCCCAAATCGTCTACCGATAGTCGAATTAAACATTGGCAATGATAAGCTAAGATGTCTCATCGACACTGGCTCGTCAACGTCCCTCCTCAACGAAAACAAAATGACGCAATACAAACGGACAACTCTAAGCAGACCACTAACGTTTAGCACGCTAAACGGAAAACAAAAAATCTATTCAGAAATAATGACCAAGTTGCCAACTGAATTTGCTGAAGACAATTTCATGATTTGGAAACTCACTGCTTTTAATAACAAAACTTTCGACGGCATAATCGGCCAAAATATACTAACTCCGTTACAAGCAATAATAAACCTAAAGGAAAATTACTTAGAAGTTAACGGAACAATAACGAAATTCCTAGAATCGTGTCCTTTCAACTATAACGAAATCCACTCATTAGAAGAAGTCGTTTTAACCGAAGACACATACCAAAAACTATTTCAAAAAAACATGAACTCGGAAGAAAAATCACTACTACGCAAATTAATAGAAAAAAACCAGGACCTATTTTTCCAAGAAGGCCAAAAATTAACACACACTCACGAAATAACCCACCAAATAATAACGACAACACCCAGACCCATATTTTCAAAAATTTATCGTTATCCTCAAATTCATGAAGAGGAGATAAATAGACAAATAAAAGAGATGCTAGAACAGGGCATTATTGCGGAAAGCAACTCACCGTACAACTCCCCATTATGGATCGTGCCCAAAAAGCTCGACAACTCCGGTAAAAAGAAATGGCGTATAGTCATAGACTATAGGAAACTAAACGAGGTCACAATAAGTGACAAGTTTCCAATGCCCAACATTGAAAATATCCTAGAAAAATTAGGCAGAGCCCAGTACTTCACCACCCTCGATTTGGCAAAAGGATTCCACCAAGTCCTTATAGCAGAAAATGATAGACAAAAAACCGCTTTTTCAACACCAATGGGGCATTGCGAGTTTAGGAGAATGCCATTCGGGCTGAAAAACGCCCCAGCTACATTCCAAAGACTGATAAACTCCGTTCTCAGAGAATTTATAAATAAAATATGCGTCGTCTACCTTGATGACATATTGATATTCAGCACAAGTATCCAGGAACATTTCGACAGCATACAAAAAGTATTTAATAAACTTAGGGAACACAATCTAAAAATTCAGGTGGATAAATGCAATTTTTTCGCAAAAACTCTTGAATACCTAGCACACACGCTAACAACCGAAGGAGTAAAGCCTAACAAGGACAAAATAGAAGTCATTCAAACACTACAACTTCCCAAAACAGCAAAGCAAATTAGACGATTCTTAGGAATGACCGGTTACTACCGGAAGTTTATTAAGGATTATGCGAAAGTCGCATACGGTTTGACGAAATATTTGAAAAAAGACCAAAAAATTAACTTAAACGACACAACATACATAAACGCATTTCAAAAACTAAAAGCCCTATTGACAGAAGCCCCCATTTTAAGCTACCCAGACTTTAACAAGACATTTAAGCTAGCAACAGATGCAAGCGAATTTGCGATAGGAGCAGTTCTGACACAAGACCCCATCTGTTACGCCAGCAGAACATTGAACGAACACGAAAGACGTTACAGCACTACAGAAAAAGAACTCTACGCAATAGTTTGGGCTGTCAGCTACTTTAGGCCTTACATCTATGGAAGACGATTCGCCATCTTGACGGACCATCAACCCCTGAAATGGCTTTATGCTAAAAACAACGGAAGAGACATTAACTCAAGACATATGACATAAACATCGACTATGTCGAAGGAAAAGAAAACAACGCTGCAGACTTTCTTAGCAGAATCATAGCTGACACTGGAGAAATCAACGCCATCGAATCCGAAGATGATCAAGAGGACAACATGAGCACTGACGCAACAAAACATTCACAAGAAGAGGAACTGTTAGACCACTTCCCAATTTTAGACACTGTAGTCAATAGATTTGCGACGCAAATCATCCTCACTGAATATAAAACTAAAGAATCCGAGACTGTCCTTGGAAACCTAAAAATGTATGTCAACCCACGAGATATTCATAATAATTACATTGCAGATATATTTCGAAGACTTAGGGCCGTTTTCTCATCTTCCCGTTAACTTTAAAGTTCACTTTAACGGGCCGATAAACGCATTTTCGTTTTCTCATCTGCCCGTTAAGCTATCCTCCCGATAAAATTTACCGGGAGGATTGAGTGGCTGTTAAACTTTAAAGTGAACTTTAAGTGGAAATGGTGCCAAGTACATGCATATGTTTGTTTACAAACAAAAAACAGCTGATAATGAAATTACAATTTGAAATGAAATTTGAATTTGAGATCTTTCGGTATGGAAAATAGGCGTGTTTCTTAAATTCATGCACTGGAAGACGCTTTTGAAAGTACGGAGTCACAAAATGCGGCAAATATAACATATAACAGCCAATTGGACTATTTCACTGCTTTGCACTGCTGACATGTCCAATCGCTGCTGGGCCGCCACCTGTGCGATACGTCTCGCTCTTCTGCGCTGCAAGTTCCAGCTTGGACTTACGCTTCAAGCTGTCAAACTTGTCCCTCAACGATTTCCAACGTCGGGACACGCCCCATTTGGCAGTAAAAGCATCAACAAGATTTTGCCAGGCAAAATTTTTATTTTTTCCTTCAAAAATAATTATAATTTTTCACAAACAGTTTGCGCCGCCAAGTGCTGCCCAATGCTGACCAGTGATGCCAAAAAATCAGACCTGTTAAATTTATATTTATCAGGAAGATGAGAAAACGAAAATATTTACCGGCCACTTTAAAGTGACCTTTAGCTAAAGTTCACTTTAGCTACCGGTCACTTTAACGGGAAGATGAGAAAACGGCCCTTATAAAGTCAAACAAAGTTGGAATTTTTACCGAAATTCATGACCACGAGTATAATTTAGTTCAGCAAAAATTAATAGAATGTTTCGGCACTCAAATACGCTTCTTCAGATGCTCATACCACGCAAAAGATATGAGGAACGAAGAAGAAGCCTACAGATACATCGCGAAATATCATAAGAAAGAAACCGGACACGGAGGTAAGCGCAAATTACGAAGGGTTGAAAAAACTCATTTATTTCAAAAACTTAAACACGTTTATTCAAAAGTACATTAACAATTGTGACGTATGCAGTAAGGCAAAATACAGTAGAAATCCAATTAAACCAAAATTTACAAATAACAGATTTATGCGTTTATGAAAACAACTGCAGAAAAATTAAAAACAATAAAACCATAACAATAGAGGTAAAAACAGGACTAATTCTCTTGAAGAACCATATAAACACTAAGCTAAACAATACTTGTGACGAAAGGATATTCTCTTTAAGCGGAAACTTTCTCATTACATTCAATGAGTGTACTGTTAAAATAAACGAGAGAGAATTCACCAACAAAGGGACACAGTTTTACGAACATTTCGTAATTCCATCAAATGCAAAAATCGACAACTTGCCAAAAAAAATTTACCTTTGATGAAATTGTAATTCAACAAATCGAAAACATTCACGAAATAAAAGAACTCAAATACCACAAAAAGAACAACAAAATGTACAACATATTTACTTTAATATCAATTTTTACTATAATAAGCATTATATTAATCATTTATATGTACGTCATGAGGAGATTCAAAACGATAAAAATCAATATTAATCGAACTCAGGAGAGTCCTCAGTCAAACGGGGGAGGAGTTATGTCGCCGACCCTGCCGACGCCAAAACCCAAGCTGCCAATTGATTGGACAGCATAATTTATGACCCACTTAAAATATTTTCGACCAACTCATTAATAGCCACACTCATTCATTCAACCCGGAACCGCAATCAAATTACACTTCTTGAATGCAACGCCAACAGCAAACACTTGAAGGCGCCGAAAAACAAATTATACTTATTGAATGCAACGGCAACGGCAAACACTTGACGCCGCCGAAAATCAAATTACACTTCTTGAATGCAGCGGCAACAACAAACACTTGAAGTCGCCGAATGCAACGGCAACAGCAAACGCTTAAATCAGCTGACCGTTCTCATATTGCACAAACCCGAATAAACGTTTTGAAACTCTGAATGACCATCGCACTTAAAGTATGTCAAATTTCCTCATTAAGTATTGCACTTTATTGTTCCGCATTTCACTTGTGGTAGGTTACAGTTTAAGCAAAGTAAAAATTGTAATTCAGTCTTAAGATTCACTTCAACAAATACGGTTGAAAATAAAGGTTCTCCAAATTTAAATTTTAGAATTCTTTTATTTGGAAAGTGTGACCCAAGTCACAAATCCCGTAACTCGCGCACGTCAATACGTGCTCGTGCAGCGCTAGAGGTAGGAGCGCGGTCACAAAAACATGTATAACTTTTGACCTAATGCAAAATAATGACTTTTTTTCACCAAAATTTTTGTAAGGGATTGTAGAATTGAATGAAATATGTCAACATTTTCTCGCTGGCGGAGAAGTTTCATTAATTTTCAATTATTTACAACAAATAGGATTTTTCAGCTAAATAATAATTTGTTGTGAAGAAAGATTTTTTCATGGCAAAGTATATTAATTGACAACAATTTTAATGTAGAAAACGTTGAGTTTCGATAAACCGTTCGTGAGTTATGAATTTTTGAAAAAAACATGATCAAAAACTTTAACTGTAAATAACTAATGAAAAAAACATTTTTTTTCAAAATTATTTTTGGGGTGTCGTTTTTACCTCCAAACCGATCGAAAACCGTATTGATCAACGAAAACTGAGACCATCGATTTTAAAGTGGCCCACTTGAGAAATTTTGACCCAACTGTTAAACGCTCACTCAGCCTCTTGTCCTACCATGTCGGTTTTCCACCTGCCGTCAATTGAAATCGTTAGAAACGGTCTGATCGTAGCGCGCAACGATTTTTTTGAAATAATTTATAACAATCAAACAATAAAGGCTAACGGCACAATTTTGAAAATAGCATTTCCATTAACGGACAGACCTTCACGGCAGACAGCGTAACGGAAACTCTGGAGGCGAAAGCTCCAAAAATCACGTCTCTAGAAGAGACGTCGTTTCGGGAAAAAATTTCCCTACCGTACCTACATAAACTTCACCTTCGTAATAACGAAAAAATCGAAGGCTTCAAAGTAACCCTTCAGACCAGCAAGTGGCTATGGTACGGCGTGTTTGGTATTCTTTCCTGCACTATTGCAGCCCTAATCTTCATTGCAGCCCTAATCTTCAGCCACTAACACCGACTTCGAGACATCACTCAAAGAGATGGTCACAGCTCGAGTCTATGCTATCATGAGTGAGGACACTCATACTTAAGAGGGAGGGAAGTTACGGTATGAAAAAAAATACAACCCCGCGTTAGGAACAAATTTGTTTGTCAGTTGCTTTCTACAATACGAATTGTTCGACAAAGAGAGAAAGCTGGCAGGGTTGACGATTTTCTTTTCAGCTCACACGGATTGTGTTCGTGTGACCAAAAAAAACGGCAAAATTTCGTCATTCCTCTCAGTTTCCGCATGTGGGCACAAAAGTGTTTTCGGTTGCTATGATGCGAGCGGGAAGAGCGAAGCGTAAATGCCTACGGCCGTTTTCTCATCTTCCCGTTGCTTTTCACTTTAGCTAAAGGTCACTAGAGCTAAAGCTAAAGTGAACTTTAGCTAAAGGTCACTTTAAAGTGCCTGGTAAATATTTTCGTTTTCTCATCTGCCTGATAAATATAAATTTAACAAGTTTGATTTTCTGGCAACTCTGGTCTACGATGGGCAGCACTTGGAGGCGCAATCAGCTGTTTGTGAAAAATGATAATTATTTATATTAATAAAAATTTTGCCTGGCAAAATCTTGTTAATGCTTTTACTGCCAAGTGGGGCGTGTTGGAAATCGTTGAGGGACAAGTTTGACACCTTGAAGTGCAAGTCCAAGCTGGAACTTGCAGCGGAGAAGAGCGAGACGTATCGCACAGGTGGCGGCCCAGCAGCGATTGGACATGTCAGCAGAGCAAAGCAGTGAAATACTCCAATTGGCTGTTAAATGTTCTATCTGCCTCATTTTGCGACTCCGTACCTTCAAAAGCTCTTTCCAGTGCATGAATATAAAAAACACGCATATTTTCTATACCGAAAGATCTCAAATTCAAATTTCATTTCAAGTTACAATTTCATAACCAACTGTTTTTTGTTTGTAAACAAACATATGGATGTACTTGGCACCATTTCCACTTAAAGTTCACTTTAACCCTTCGCTGCATGATTTAATTTCCTTAGAGAAAAAAATATTTGGCAAATTATTCTTGTTTCTCGTTAAGTTACGATGGTAAAAATGAAATTTTGTTGAATTCCTATGTCCACGAAAAAAGTTAAGTAAGATTGCATATATGCAATTTCATGCAGCAAAAATCGTTCTTCCTCTTGATTTCCTCAAATTTTTGCAATTACGATACAATTCACTCATACGAAATTCTATATTGTTATTTCTACAGAAAAATTACGAGTTTTGAAAAAGTTGTTGTGGATTCATTTTTATTTTGGGAAAATATAGTCAACTGTAGTATTGTAGTACTGTAGTAATATTTTACATTATAATATAAAAAGTTTAATGTAAGGAACTGGGAAATTATTTTGAATGAAATTTTTTATAACAATTTCTTGTTTTATTGAAACATAAATATGTGTCACACTTTTCACATTTCATGAAAGTGTAACCATTGCAACCTTGCGATGTATAAAATTTATCAAAAAAAACTTTGTAGTTCTTTTCAGATGGAACATGTCGCAGTAGTCTTATAACAATGTTGGCACTGGAGCCCAAATCAGTCTCTTCAGGAAGCCTATCCACGGGGTTGTTCTCTTGGCCCGTGTATATTTCAAAGTTGTAGTTAAATCCAGATATTCCGGCGAGCACATAGAGTTTAAATCCCCATTTGTGAGGTTTCATGGGAAGTTAATGCTTCAGATAAGATTTGCATTTGGTAGAGCATAGTTGCTCATCCACGTAAAGACAGCTTTCAAATGGGACCGGTTTAAATTTTTCAATTAAGTGGTTGATAACTGGACGTATTTTAAAAAGTCGGTCAGAATTAGGGTAATTCCTGAGTTTCATGTCATCATTGTTATTGAAATGTAATAGCGACTTGATTTTTTCAAATCTATTTAGCGACATGGTCTCCTGTATTAACGTATTTCCAACTATAGGTACCCAATATTGACGGTTGTTTGGAATTTGAATTACCGACATCAAAACGCATATGCCCAGAAATTTTTGCAAATCCAATTCATCAATATGTTCTGGATTAGTTGGATTTTTCTGGCAAGCATATAAATTGGACTGGTAAACAACAGACTTTATAAGTTCGTCAGAAAAACAATATTTGAAATAACTGTAAGGTCCTTTCAAATCCATAAAATTTTCGGGCAGCTCTTCACTGCCTTTAAATTCAGTATTTAAATTTATATCGAATTCTTTTTTTTCCAAATAGTTTTATCGTATCGTTCTCTGACCGTTTTCTCTGCAGCAATCCCAATCACTTTATTTATTCCATGTTCTTCTTCTTCTTCACATGTTTCCTCCGTGCATCGATATACTTTTATTTCAAAATTATTATTATCACCGTCATCATCAAAAAACTCGTCTTCACTTTCAACCCAACCTTCAATTATTTTTTCAAGGTCCTGATCAGTAAATGCCCTAAAAATAATAATTTAGGATTGAGTGCATGATTTTGCATATATGCAATATAATAACTTATATGCAATGTCAGTTCATATTGGCGCAAATGCATGATATTGCATATATGCAATAATACATCGTAGCACAAAAGTAAATAATTATCAGGTGTACAGCTTTGCTTCCGCCGTTTTCCGATAGGTGGCTGTACCGGCTGAGGCTGGTTGAAATACATAGATGGTAATGCCTTTAAAGTGAGTGTGGACAGTGCCTAACGAATTGTCATCGCCGTTTCAGTGACAGTTGTTCTTGTTTTCGTATTATTCACGCTCGAAAATGTCCGTTTATGTGCCCAATTCTCGCCATTTGCGGGAAGTTTTACTTTTCTGTTACAATTCGAAAAAAAAATGCAGCTGAAGCGCATCGAATGCTCTCAGAAACTTACGGTGATGCTGCTCTGAGTGAAAGAACGTGTCGGGAGTGGTTTCAACGTTTTAAAAATGGTGATTTCGATGTCGAAGACAAACATGGTGGTGGAAGAGAAAAAACCTTCAGAGATGAACAACTAGAAGCATTGCTTGATGAAGATTCGTGCCAAACCCAAGAAGAGCTTGCCGAATCGTTGGGAGTGAGTCAGCAAGCCATTTCAAAACGTCTCAAGGCCCTGGGCATGATTCAGAAAGAAGGAAACTGGGTGCCGTACGAGTTGAAACCGAGGGACATCGAGCAAAAGTGGTCAAAAAGTACCTGGAAACGCTGAAATGGGAAGTCTTGCCCCACCCGCCGTATTCCCCAGATGTCGCCCCTTCTGACTTCCACCTATTCCGTTCGATGGCACACGGCCTGGCAGATCAACATTTTCAATCCTTCGAAGAATTGGAAAAATGGATTGCTTCATGGATAGCGTCAAAAGAGGACTCCTTTTTTCGAGCCGGGATCCGAAAATTGCCGGAAAGATGGGAGAAAGTTGTCGCTAGCGACGGACAATACTTTGAATAATACATCTGTAAGCACTTTTTCGCAATAAAGCTTTTAATTTTGGAAAAAAACGGCGGAAGCAAAGTTGTACACCTGATAGCAATTTAAGTATGCAAGTAGTTAACGATGAAAATTATGTAAACTTTTCAAATAATACTTACATTTTAGAAAATTTTCACAATAATGCAAAATATTAAGAAAAATAAACACAATTTTTCCAAGCACTGTAAACACGTGTTGTTTGGTCGGTTCTTTTGTACATACTTTCAATGTTATTCGCGAAATTCCGTTAGAAATAAATTGTTTTATCATAAAAGAAACAGGTAATGAACGAATAACTGTAAAACGCTGCATAGAAAAGTTGCCAGATCTACGAGAAGTTAACATTGCATATATGCAATGCCATGCAGCGAAGGGTTAAAGTTTAACAGGCACTCAATCCTCCCGGTAAATTTTATCGGGAGGATAGCTTAACGGGCAGTTGAGAAAACGAAAATGCGTTTATCGGCCCGTTAAAGTGAACTTAAAAGTTAAAGGTCAGTTGAGAAAACGGCCCTAAGAATGTTAAGTCCATAACATTTTCTGTTAGATTTTCATAGGAAAACAGCAAAAAGCAATGTTATTGTACGCAACGGCTTCACTCGTGTAAGTTAAACCAATCGCGTTTTTTAGGCACTATGTGCCTTTTTTATTACTTTATTTATTCGCTTAGGTGCTATGCACCTTTTCACTAATTCTTAACGACTAAACTAAAATCTAAGTGCTACGGTCCAGCTAAGCTAAAATGCTAAGTCACCGGCTGGCCGTAGCTTTCTTTTTTGTTGTTAGTCACCGTTGTGTCACCGTGTTGTGTCACCGGACGAAAGCGTCGAGTTGCACCGAAATGCAGTGGTAGCGCAAGCCGAAATCTAACGCCGCCCAAAAGACAAACGGCGACGTACTTGCGCAACGACGTAGCAGACGCTCAGCATTCCGTTCCCACGGAATTTGTCGCTGACGTCGACGGTTTAGCGCAGGTTTCGGCGATGGTGCTGACTACTCCCCCTCTTAAAGAAAAGTCGTCCTCGACTTTCTGCATCATCAATCGAAGGTTATTTGCGCGTTTGTTTTTGGTGAAACGTCTCGCCAATTCCATGATTGCGAGTGTTGCTATCATGGCGCCCGCAAAGACGGCCAATGTGCTAAACGATTGCGACTGTTTTACGCGAATTTCGTCTCTTACCACCTCTATATGCTCCAGATTTTTCAAGTTTAGTCGGTGGAGATATGGTAGAGACAGAATTTCCTGGTGTTCGGAGAGATTGAGACTGTGCGCCAGCGGCGTTTGCGGTGAGACGGCTCATTCGCTTTAGATTGTGATAGAGGGTGCCATTGATCCATACCTCATCGTCGAACAGGATAAGGAAGGTGCGACTTAACTTTGTTGCTGGTTTATCTTTCTCGGTAATTGTGGCAAAGTTGTCATCGAGTACCATGGCCCCGTCCGCGACGGTTATAACGGAGTGCTGGCTGCGCGCTGATGCTGTTTTGCATGTTGCTGAATAGTGGTTGAGCAGTTGCACCAGACATGGGGCCTCAGTGTCCTTCATTAGTTTACAAAAGGTTACTGCTAAGGCTGTTTCACAATTTTTTAATGGCTTAAATCTATTGTTACATTTTGCCGTAATATTAGTTTCATACAATGGTGTCTTTTTATCATGGCTAACAGGAAGTATGATGGTTTTATTACATATTGATTCTACTATTGGATATTTCACAAGGAATATGATTATTTCGTTGTTCTGAAGAATTTTGAATTTCGAATAACTTCGCTTACGCTGACTTCTGAATATTTCTCTGTTCTTAGCACATTATCAACATCCCTACTGTCTAGAATGGAGGGGTTTATTACCCCGAGCTTGCCCAGTGCCACGGTTAGGATTATATCGTTGAGCTGCGTTATTATTGCCCTATTCCTGCTGCGGTGTCCACCTGTGTCCGTCGCTTGTTTTTCACCAGCGTGTTAACTACGTTAATTAGATTGTTTATCTGGTCCTGTAGCTGGCTATTGATTGTAATTTGATGCTCGTGCGAGGCAATCAGTTGTCCCTGTTTTTGTTGAACGCTATTGAAATCGTCGAAATCCGGAGTGCCAGCGATAACCTTGAGGGCAGTGCCCAAAAAGTTGAGTCTGCGGCTATGGCGATGGTGGATCTTGAGGGTGCTGATAAGCCGCTCCATCTGTTTCAGGTCAACCTCCAGTAACTTCCTCATGTGTGATTGGGGGAAGTGAGGTAATAGCTCCATTGTTTCGCCTATCATCACCTCATAGTCTGTTAAGTTTGTCATGTGGGTGAGGAAACCGTATTCCAGGTAAATGGCCACCTGCCCATCCGATATCGGGATGTAATGCGACTGGGAGTAGTCTATGATGGCGGCGCCAGCCGGGCCGAGTAACCACATGAGATACCTGCAAAAGGTTATCTTAGATTACTTCTTATTCTGCACATCCCTGCTACTATTCTGGACTTGTATCAATTTTTGGGAAATTTCCGTTGCCAGGGCAGTGGGTATTGCCTGCATAATGTCAATAGGTCTATACCCGGTGACAGAGTGAATTGTCCTATTGTATTTTATGGTTGCCAGTTTCACCAGTTCTATTGTGTTCTCAATGTTGTGCTGCAGCTTAGTGCAACGGGCAATTTCGGTTAGAGTGCTGTGGAACCGTTCCACTTGACCGTTTGTCGTATTATGGAATGGGGGTGTCGTGAATACCTTGATGCCAAAATGGTCTCTCAGCATGTTCTTAATTGTTGCTGAATTTAGGGATCGCTCGTTATCGCACACTATTGTTTCGGTATCTTTATAAATATTAAGGATTTCCAGCAATGGTTCCTTTATATCTATTGTTGCTCGGGGTTTAATCGGGATTACAATGGCGAATTTTGAGAACTTATCTATTGAGGTCAGAAAGTGTTGTCTGTCTGTTGAATAAATATCTACGTGTAGTGCCTGCCCCGGACACGTGGGTATTGGTGTCTCTCCAACTTCAGGTTTTGGAGGATGCCTTTGATACTTCGCCTCCAGACACACCTTACAACTTGACACTATTTCCTTCAGCATTCCTCGCATTCTTGGGAAGTAGTAGTCGCGTAATACCTGCTGCACATTCTCTCGTGCGGATCGATGCGCTCGGTTGTGTTCCGTCTCCAGAATTTCCTTCTGGTCTTCGCCGTTGCAGATGTCCACAACTTGTCCTGAGGCTATCACGAATTTTACTGATGGGAAGGAGTTTTTCAAGTTATTTTGAATTTTTGCCAGAGTGGGTAGGTCGCAATGCAGTGCGTTCACCACATTTGGGTTTACGCACTGCTTGATGGAATTTAGTAGGTCGTCTATAGTACAGAAAACAATAGTGTGCCGTGACCGCGATTTAAACAATATCGTCAGAGTTCGTGAGGGCGTTGACCCCTCTTGCAGAATCAATTGGTTGACAGGATTCACGTCTGTCCTTATCACCTCCGTTGACGACTCCTCACTATGCGCAGTGGCAGTCTCGTCCAACGCGTTGATGTGCTGCCTCGACAGGGCGTCAGCGACATAATTCTCCTTACCGGGTTTGTAGTAAAATTAGGGAAAAAATTCCTCTATGAACGCCTTCCACCTCTTAATCTTTGAGTTCGGGTTTCTTTCAGAGATGGCGAATGTCAAGGGTTGGTGGTCCGTAAAGATTTTAAGCTTCCTGACACCATACAGGTAATTCCGCAATTTCTGTAACGCCCACACGATTGCCAGAAGCTCTCTCTCGTTCGTGGCATAATGCTCTTCAGTCGATGAGAGAGTTCGCGAAATCATTGTTATCGGTTTTCCCCCTTGAGATAGGACGGCCCCTATTGCATGAGTGGACGCGTCTGTCGTTAGCTCAAAAGGTTTGTCAAAGTTCGGGTAGAGGAGGAGCACGTCTTCGGATGCTAGCATTTGTTTGATTCGATTGAATGCTGATATTGCGTCTTCATCAAGGATTATTGGCACATTTTTTGATTTATTTTTGCCGACGTTACCATTTTCGCCCCGCAGGTACCTAGTAAGTGGTTTTGCTAACAAGGCGTAGTCCCTAACGAAACGGAAAGGATCTTAGCCCACGAAGAGTTCCCGGAATCTGATAATTCAAGATAGCATGAACCTTTTCAGGGCGCGTTTTTATCCATTCTCTTGACACTACAAACCCCAAAAACTCGACTTCGTGTTTGAAGAACCTGGATTTCTCCAGCGAAACGCGCATGTTTGCCTCGTAGAGTCTTGCAAGGACCCTATTGATGTCTCGGAGGTGCTGTTCCTTTGTCCCGGAAAATATAATCACATCGTCAATATAGACGTGGCAACAGCCACCAATTTCGTCCCTAAGAACGTCGTCTATCGCTCTTTGGAAAATGCTTGGGGCATTTTTGAGTCCGAAGGGAAGCCGGCAGAACTCGTATTTCCCGTTATTCACGGAAAAAGCCGTTTTTTCCCTATCTTTCTCAGCCAATCTTATCTGATGAAATCCCGATTTCAGATCTAGCGTGGTAAAGTAGGATGACTGCCCAAGATTTGCCAATATGACTGATGTATCCGGAATCGGATACCTGTCCTTAATAGTCTTCTCATTAAGTTTCCTAAAATCAACGACAAGTCGCATTTTCCGTCCTCTCCGATACCTTTTTTATCGACCACCCACAGGGGATTATTATAGGCTGGCCGCGAAGGCCGAATAATCCCATTGCTGAGGAGATCTTTTATTTCTTTATTTACAAATTCAGATGCCACCATTGGATACGGGTAGGGCCTCGAATAAACGGGTTCATTGTCACTGGTCCGAATAGTTGCCGCTACCTTAGTGTTGTATGGCAACGCCTCCTTTGGATCAGCGAATACCTTGGATTGGCTCTTTATCATGGCTGAGAATTTTTCACTAAGCTCTGAGGGGACGCTGTCATCATCAATTGTTATGTGGTTTATGGGTATTTTACCGGAATAGAGGTAGAGCAACTTTTCTTGGCCATTGTCATGGCATAGGATCCCTTTTTTAACGTCAAGTCTGGCATTAATTTCGAGTAGGAGGTCAAAACCTATTATTCCGTCGAATTTGTCAAGTTGTGGTAGGATAAAAAATTTAGCGGTTTTATTGAAAACATTTATCCAGCACTCCGAGGAAACCTCAGTTTCTCCGTGTATTGATTTAACTAAAAATGGGGTCCTTGTAGGTTTTACTGATTTTAATAGGCCTACATTTTTCACATAGTTCCTGGATGCCCCAGTATCAATCAGAAATTTTAATTCCATTCCCCCTAGTGTCCTGCAGATGTAAGGGAGGAGGGATTCTCCCCTAAAAAATTAACTTCGTCTGCTACCCCGGGAACCTCCTCCGCATCTTGGTCTTCGCAATCGAGATTCCTGCCAAAATCGTCGTAGCTCGCGCCGTAATCCAGATAGGCTTCGCTCGAGGCGTCTTCCTCTTCAAGGTCAGGACATTGGGTCAGGTGGTTGATTCTTTGCAATTTCGGTAGAGGCTGTTGGTCCGAGCTCAGTTGTCTTTTAGCCGGTCTGGGCTCTTGGGCAAATCCGGGAAGCACTGATCTATTGGGATTTGTATTGGGGGTATGTCTGTTGGAGCCCGTTAGTGGGTTACGCTCAAAGGGCGTTCTTGGAAATTGGTTAGAAAATCTGTTAGAGGCAGTACGTGGCTGATTGTAAAGGGCTGGTATGGCCGGTCTGTTCTGGATGAAACGGGAAGTTGAAGCGTCAACCTCCATTGGAGTGGGTCTGCTCTGGTACGGAGTCGGAGGGGTGGCCCGCTTATAATGCGGGGAATTATACTGGTACTGAAGATCATTATGTGCGGCGAATGAATTTGCAAAACTAACACGCTGGTGGTTAGACTCGAGCCCCTGCGCAAGCGCCAGGGCATATGGCATATCAGTAGGCCTAGACGAAAAAAGGATGTCGCACAATGGCTTGTGGAGTCCGGATATGAAAATCCGGAGAGCACCCTGCCTATATTTCTGACTTAAGGACTTAATGAGGTCCGCGTTACCCTCATTTGCCATAATTGTTTTATTGATCAGAAGCGTCAATTTTTTTTCTACTTCGTCGTAGAACTGCACGATTAACATTTTTCCCTGCCTAAGGATCGCCATCTCCTGTTCAATTAAATGCGCTGGTTTCTTGTCGGCGTAAATGAAGTCCAGTCTGGCTATTATGGCCTTAAAATTCAGTACAGTGTTAAACGAGGATAATATCAAGTCGGCCTGCCCGATAATTTTATTTCTTATAATGGCTACCGCTTGGTAGTGTTTGGAGCTTCCCTCGTAATTTTGAAACAATCTGTAAGCCGTGAAGGCAGCCTGTCTCCAGGAAACGTACCGAGACTGGCTACCGTCAAACAATGACTTGGCAATGACTTAATCACATCAAGTGATTCATCACATTTTACGGTGGGATCAATGGATACCTCCCTGTATTCAAATACCGCGGGCGGTGCCTCCAGCAAGCTAAGCCTGCGCGTCAAGTCTTCCACCGTAGTCTGGAAGCTCTGCTTGGTTTGTTCCACGGCCGTTTTGACGGCGGAGCTCAGGATAGCCCGTATGGTTTGATCGTCCATTTTCTAGCGAAGGGATTCTCTACACAAGTTTTCGCAAGGGTTTGCTAAAATAACTTTGCCCCTTTTTTATTTAACAAAGGAAAGTTTATTATTTACCGACTTCCTTTAAATAAAAGGGTATGACACGGCTGGTTTTAGATTCCAAAAATTATTACAATCTCTTTACTATGCTTGTACGCGTAAGCGAAGCTTTACAAAGTTTTTAATTGTTATAAATGTCCGCAAAATTTTCTTATTAGTAAAATGGGGACCATGCAGCATAAGCTTTTCAGGAACTAGTCCGACCTCAAGTGGTTTCTTTAAAATAATTTATTTTAATTTTAATGTTCTTTTAATCTGGAGGGACCGGTCAACTCCTGAGTTGACTACGGATTCGCAGATTTGAACTTGTTTATACCCTTATATCAAAGGTTCAAATTTTTTTGTTTTATCGTTTTACGCTATTTTATTCAGTCCCTTTTTGCGAAGCTTACTTCTACTTACAATTTGCACCACAATTTTATTTTAAATTATAATATTCTTAACTCTAACAAATTCACTTATCCTCTACTCAATAATCTTACAGTACTCCTGCTGCTGCCATGTCTGCTGCTGTAGGTTGCTGTCCCTCGTTGGCAACGCCTGGGCTTGGCGTGCAGAGCCTTAAAAAATTTTTTAACACTTTTTCAAACTTTTAAACTTAAAATTGTCTTTTTATAAAGATTTCTGTTTTGGGTCCTTTTTAAATTAGCCACTCCTTTTATACGGGTCTTCACTGTCTTTCTTTGCTTTTTTCACTAAACCCTTTTGGTTTATTTAAATTTTTTGTCCAATCCTTTTATACGGGTTTTCACTGTCTTTCTTTGCTTTTTTCACTAAACCCTTTTGGTTTATTTTAATTTGTGTCCAATCTTTTTCCTTTATAAGGAATTGTAATTATTAATTAATTATAAGTTCTGTTGTTACGATTTTCAGTTCATATTTTATTTTTTAATATTTTTGCACTTAATTGTCGTGGGATCAGCCTTCGGCCACGTTCGTACGCGTAATCCTTCTATAAGGATTTTTTCGTGGCCCCACGTTGGGCGCCAGTTAAACCAATCGCGTTTTTTAGGCACTATGTGCCTTTTTTATTACTTTATTTATTCGCTTAGGTGCTATGCACCTTTTCACTAATTCTTAACGACTAAACTAAAATCTAAGCGCTACGGTCCAGCTAAGCTACAATGCTAAGTCAACGGCTGGCCGTAGCTTTCTTTTTTGTTGTTAGTCACCGTGTTGTGTCACCGGACGAAAGCGTCGAGTTGCACCGAAATGCAGTGGTAGCGCAAGCCGAAATCTAACGCCGCCCAAAAGACAAACGGCGACGTACTTGCGCAACGACGTAGCAGACGCTCAGCATTCCGTTCCCACGGAATTTGTCGCTGACGTCGACGGTTTAGCGCAGGTTTCGGCGCTGGTGCTGACTTGTACATTGAAATGGTGGTTGTTGTTATTCTTGGCCATCTATTATCTGTGATAGCACACCACCAATACTATGCCCACTTGCATCTGTATCCAGCACAAACATCTCTCCAGCCACGGGGAAGGCCAGAATTGGGCAGTACACAGTTTTTCCTTTAGTCGTGCAAAACCCTGCTCCCCACGCGAAAGCTTGATTCTTTTTCGTCAGTTTGTGCAAGCTGCCAGCTATGTTCGCAAATCCAGGATCGAATCTTCGGTAGTATGTGCACAGGCCCAGTAAACTGCGGAGTTCGTGTAGATTGCGTGGTGGGGGCCACTCCTTCAACGCCGTGATCTTGCCTTCGTCCGTATGTACTCCGCGAGCGGAAACCGTGTGACTCAGATACTTTACCTCCTTTTGAAACAGCGAGCACTTCTTTGGGTTGAGTTTAAGCCCGGCTTTTTGTATTCGCTCGAATACCTCCTTTAGCTTTCCCAGGTGGTCGTCAAAGGTTTTCCCATCACGATTATATCGTCCAGGTAGACCAGACACGTCCACCAATGCGGCCCTTTTAGCACACGTTCCATTAGCCGCTCGAATGTTGCGGGTGCGTTGCAGAGTCCAAACGGCATGACGGTGAACTGCCACAAACCGTCGCCAACACTAAAAGCCGATTTCTCCTTGTCCTGGTCTGCAAGTTCCACCTGCCAATAGCCGCTGCGTTAGTCGAGCTTGGAAAACCACTGTGTGTCTGACAGTGTGTCTAGGGTGTCATCGATCCGAGGTAGTGGATAGCTGTCCGTTTTGGTAACGTCATTGAGCTTTCAATAGTCCACACAAAATCGGGTACTGCCATCCTTTTTCTGGACTAGCACGACCGGCGAGCACCAAGGGCCTGACGAAGGCTCTATGACCTTTTCTTTATGCATGTTTTCAATCAAATTTGTGACCTCTTCCCTCTTGGCCAGAGGAACTCGTCTTGGCGGTTGGCGGATTGGTTTCGCACTTCCGGTGTCGATGTTGTGCTTCACTATGGCTGTTCTTCCGCCCGCTTCTGTTGCAAATATTGACCCATAGTGCTGTAGGAGTGACCGTGCCTTCTGTTTCTGCTCGGCTGTCAATTCGCTGTTCCACTGGTTCTGCGGTATGTTGTCCATGTTAGAACCGCTTTTCTTACTTCCTCCGGGTGGACTGCTTTCGCAATTGACAACTGCTTCAGCCTCTCTACACTCGCCAATGACCGCATCTTTTCCGACATATCTGGGTGTGTTCAGAGGGTTGAGTATCCTAACTGGTATTTTGCCATTTTTGGGTTCCACTAATGTACGTCCGATAATTATGTTGTCGTATCCTCGCTTCTACAACCCACAACCATCTTGTCCCATCGTCCTCGTCCACCTTTGCCCACACAATCGCCTCGGAATTCGCTGGTATCTTCTGGTGTTAGATTAGGTTAGGTAAGACAGGCGGCTTGCTGGTTCTCAGCAAGTACACTCGGAGGCCCCAAAGGCCCATTGTGATGCCCGATGAGAGTGTGGCAAGCCCCTGTCATCCTGTATTCGGTGCTGGCTGAAACCAACCTGAGCGTCGAATGAATCCGGCAATATCCTCCAGTGGCGTGGTACAAACCAACCCCAAATCGCCCAGCACTCTGCCCCCTAGATACCGGTGGCGTATACTGTGAAGCGCAGGGCATTCGCAAAGGAGGTGCTGCACGGATTCAATTTCCTCCTCATCTTCGCAGCTGCGACAGTAGTCTCGATGGGGCAGACCGAGTGTTTCCGCATAAATGCCGATGGCGCAGTGCCCCGTTAAGACCCCCGTGAGAGTACGAAGTGTTGATTTACTGAACCGTAAGAGTTGTAGAGTTCTCTTTTGGTCCAGTTTCGGCCACAGCGCGCGTGAGATCCTGCAGTCAGGCCGAACGCTCCATTGATCATTGGTGCGCTGGATTGCCCTCCTATCAAGATCAGTGTAGAAGTCTTGAAGTGGCGGGTAGATTCCTGCCACCATGCTCGCATCCGTAAGCTCCGATCCTTTCCGAGACAGTACATCCGCTCTTTCATTGCCAGAAATGCCTTTGTGACCAGGCACCCAGCAGAGTGTGATGTTATGGTCGCTGATGGCATACAGAGACTTACGACATTCCATTACTGTCTTCGATTTTATAGTGTGAGAGGCCAGTGCTTTGATTGCCGCCTGGTTGTCTACACAGATGATTAGGTTAGATGAAGGCAAGTCCAGTACTCCGATCATGTGTGCAGCCTGGTTTATAGCGTATACCTCGGCCTGGAAAACACCGCACCGATCAGGTAGTTTAAATGACCTGCTTAGCGACAGTGCATCCGAAAAAATCCCCGCACCTGTCCCGCAGTCCATTTTCGAACCGTCGGTGAAAATTGGGATGGCGCACTCCCCTACGGTAGTGTTAGTATCCCAATCATCCCGGGTTGGAAAGTGAGTTCGATAGGTGTTATTGAAGCAAAGAGTCGGTACCATGTAGTCACATTCAAAGTTCGGGTGCCCCTGACCTACCCTTGGTAGTATTGAGGCATGACCCGTCGTGTGTGGCTTGAAACAGCCCCCAGCACAAAGCCTGAGAGCAGTTGTCGAAGCCGTGCACGTAATGAACGTGTCCAGTGGTAATAAGTTCAGCATAATTTCGAGTCCCGCCTGGGTTGTTGATTTCATGCATCCACTTATCCCCTTATCTTTGTACCCTGGTTAGAATGCCGAGGTGGGACTTCTTGTCTAAAGCCTCCCACCAAACCAAGGCACCGTAGCACAGTATGGGTCTTACTATCGCCGTATACATCCAGTGTATGATGTGCGGTTGTAGTCCCCATTTTTTGCCGAACATCCTCTTGCAGGAGTAAAGGGCAGTTCTCGCTTTTTCCGCTCTGACCTCCAAGTTCCTTTTCCAGGATAATTTAAAGTCAAGGACAACCCCCAAGAATTTTGCCTCCTTGGAGAGGTTTAGAGCTTTTCCGTTCATTTTAGGTGTGGTAAAGCATGGAACCTTGTATCTTCTAGTGAATAGTACGAGTTCGGTCTTTGAAGCTTTGACTCCTAGCCCGTTTTCAACTGCCCACCTCCTAAACTCATTCAACGCCGACTCCATAAGTTCGCTAACTATCGAAAGAAATTTTCCTGTTGTTAGTATAACCACGTCGTCCGCATAGGCTGTAATTCGAATGCCCTTGGATCTCATCCGCAAGAGTGTTTGATTAATGACCAGATTCCAAAGCAGGGGTGAGATAACTCCCCCCTGCGGTGTGCTTCTGGCCACACGTTTCCTAGCAGATGTGTTGCCAAGGTGTTGCTGATAACCCTGCACATCAGCATGTTTTTGATCCACAGGTCTACCTTGCCAATTGAACCAGTGTACGCCAGAGCAGTGTAAATGGATTCAATATTGACGTTGTTAAAAACTCCCTCCACGTCCAGAAACGCCGCAAGGGCGTACTCTTTATGCGCGAGAGCTTTCTCCACGGTGCCGACTACTTCGTGTAGCGCTGTGTCCACCGACCTACCCTTGCAGTAGGCGTGTTGTGCGCTGCAGAAGTTTTGCTTGTTTATCATACTTCTGATGTAAAGGTCGATTAGTCGTTCTAGGGTTTTTAAAAGAAACGATGATAGACTAATCGGCCTGTAGTCCTTGGGGGTTGAGTGATTTGGCTTCCCGACTTTAGGAATAAACACCACTCGAACCTCCCTCCACTCCTCCGGGATGTAGCTCAAGGCTAAGCACCCTTGAAAATCCCTTCTAGCCAAGGAATCACCAAATCCTTTGCCTTATACAGCATGATAGGATAGATACCATCCGGTCCCGCTGCTTTGTAGGGTTTGAATGAGGCTATCGCCCAAGCTATCTTCTCTTCCGTAATTATGCTGCTGATGAGCCCCTCCGCCTCCGGACTAGAGGGATAGGTATACATCGGAATGGTGCTATCCGCATCCATACAGCCCGGGAAGTGTCTGCTCATGAGCAGTTCGAGAGACTCCTTGCTGTTGCTTGTAAAGGTGCCATCTGGTCCGGCTAAGAGGCCCGGTGTACTCGCCTCCTTGGCAAGAACCTTCCGAAGCCTGGCAGCCTGGCAGCATGTTGGTGAAGGTATAAGTCGATTGCTCCACGAGTGGAAGGCGGTCCAGTCTGCTTTCCTGGGGTTTCTACAAGGTGTTGGCCTGTGCCTTTCGAAGTCGATCTGGAACAGTATCCTGTAGTGATCGGAAAAGGATCACTCCGAGGATACGTGCCAGTTCGAAACCCTTTGAATCTGAGACAAGCGTTAAGTCAATGACCTGTTCCCTGGTACTATTAATGAACGTTGGGTGATTCCCTCTGTTACTTATAATAAGTCCAGTAGATAAAATGTACTCAAAAAGAGACTCACCCCTTTCGTTGATGTCTGTGCTGCCCCAGACAGTATGATGGGCATTTGCGTCGCATCCCATAATGACCCCCAGCCCGGTCGCCCTGGCTCTGTTGATGAGGCGTCTGAAGGCCGGAGGTGGCGGGTCGTCCTGCTCGTATGGCATATATGCGGCTGCTATGAGAAAGTGTGAGTTTCCCACAAGTTCACACAACGCCACTGTGAGGTCTCCGTCACAATCCTGAGGTGAGAGAAAAACCTTTATCGACTTGTTGGCCAAAATGCATGTTCTCACCTTACCTTCGCTCGGCGGCACGAGAAGAGTATAGGATCTAGACCATGAATCCTACCTTTACTAAGCCAAGGTTCCGGGATTAGGGCCAGATCCACGTTCTTCTCTGCCATAAAAACCAGCAGGTCCTCGCTGGCGGCCTTAGAGTGATGCAGGTTTATCTGCACCACCTTTAGCTGTCGAGGCTTCACCACTGTTGTTATTCGGGGGGGCAGGAACATTCTGAGCTGTCCTACCCCGAATCGAACCACACCGTCCCGCTGACGCAGAAGCTGGAGGGACTCTGGACCAAGCTTTACCCAGAGATCCTTTCCAGCGCCTTTGTCTCTGGCACGGCCTCGGGTGATAACCCAATCGCTCGTCTTCAGGTCCGAATTTTGGCGTTTCAGCAGGTCGAGTATGTCCTTGTCCTCTATAATTGGAGGAGGAATCCATATCCTGCCAATCGTCCTAACAGGGATGTCCTTCAAGGACACGACATCCAACCAGTCAGGAATTCTCGGGCCTGGCTGTTGCCACAGCCAATGACCTTCGTACCCCTGATCCACCGAACGCCGTCAAACATGCCGATAGCTGGATCGCTTGTGGCCTGTCTCATAGCGCTCAGCAGAGCCCGAATGATTTTCTCCTCCAGAATGAGCCAGTTATCGGTCGTCATCTTTCCTTCGGGGTGCTGACGGTCAATAACGGCGATCTGGAGTTCGGGAGCCGAGGTCAAACTAGCAGATGGTCTGAGACGTTTTGTCGATGTTGCTTGCACCGTGTCACCAGACCGCAGGCGCTTGTTCGACATGCCGGCTGACGTTCCGTTGTCGGTTCTGGCATCCTTCGAAGTGGGCGGTCGCGTATTAAAAATACCCGCCTTTGGCTGGTTGCTAACGCTGCCCGAGGGCCTGTCCGCCGCAGATTTCGTCCTTTCAGACGAAGTCTTCGCCTCTTCGGAGGCTTTCGACGGCTGTGCCTGTACTGCAGCAGCGTTAAGAGTGGCACCGAGCTCGTACCTACGTACGTAGTAGGTGTGCTTCTTTCGCACCCTTTTCTCCCTCTGCGATAGCGAGGCTGGGTCACGTGCACTCAGTTTCTTCAAAAAGCGTACTGAGGCTTTGTATCCCGTTCTGCGCTTACACTCCAGTTCACGCTCCTGGTCCCCACCATCCTCCGTTGAGGTTGACGGTTTGATCTCTGATCGAGCTGCCCCACTACCGGGATCCGCCGTCGGGGCCGAGTTCCCAGCACGGGATAGCACGGCCACATCCTCGTCATCCGTGGAATAGAGGCCAAGCCCCGCTAGCATAGGCCCGGCATCTGACAGCTCAGAGTCAGAAGAGGTGAACCGTTCCTGTCGGCTAAGGACCACCCTACTCTTCCGTTCATCCGTATGCGATGATCTGGTGCTTGGCTGCAATATCTCGGCAGAAGAAGCACATTGCCTGAGGGTTTCCTCAGGCTCGCGATTATCGCCCGGCTTGTAGGTGGACATAAAGCTACCTGGAAGAGAAATCGGAATTACATTTATTATTGTAAATCGCGGGATTGCAGAATGGAGAATGTGGCATCACCGCGTATGCTGAAAAAGAGGAAACGTATAAAACCTTCTATTGGCACTAGATGGCGGTGTTTGTTGCTTGTTATCGCGATTAATTATTACAAGGCGGTTAAATTTCAATTCGTTTATTGCAAAATCGTTACAAAGTTTTTACGCGTGCGCTCTGCTCTGCTGCCAGCTTCCGACTCTACTCTTTCTGCTATCTCTTCTTGCCACGCCAGTGCTGCCAGCGCTCGATACACCAACCAGTGTCGCCACATTGTCGAGCTGGTCGAAAGACTGAGGCCAGACACTAGATGGCGCTGTAGGTGAAGAGCGGGAAACTGCAACTGAAACTGAAAACGTCGGAAAAAAGGTGGTGGCGAGGCCCGTGCATCACCAGAGATGAAGGCCTGCAGCTTTGCCGACTTCTCAAGAAGTTTCAACCACACACACTGCCGCGACGCGCGCAACCTCACAGCACAGATCAGACCGTAGCGCAGGAGCAGTGCCCAGGCGAAAAAACAATGCGCACCGCGAAATCAGCAGGTCGCCAGCTGCACAACAACAAAACAACAAAACACCCGCAGAAGCTGCTGCTTACGAGCTTTATACGAAGATTTTTGCTAAAATCCTGTTCCAACTGCTGGAAAGCACACACGGCGAAATTCCACACAAACCGCACAAGTGATCAAAAGTTTTGAAAAATTTTTTCAAACGAGAATTCACTAGGAAAATTGAAGAAAACGAAAATTGAAAAAATTCCAAAAAAAACTCGCGGACCGCAGAAAAAATGTTGGTGCACTTGATAACAGAGTTGCCAGATCTGCCACCAGATCTTCTGGTGTTGACAAGAGACAACTTTCCTTACCGCCACGCTTTGCTCATAGCCAGTGTGCAGGGGGAATTCAACGTTGGCATACCTCAGCACATTTTCTTTCAGGTCCAGCGTAAAACCGTGCCTAATCATGAAATCCACGCCGATAATCACGTCGTCCATTATATCCGCGACGATGAACTCATGTTCCAGGCTGCTGGTGCCGATAGCAATTGTTTTTGTTACTTTTCCTCTTACCGGCGGGCGCTCGCCAGTCGCAGTCCTCAGCTGTATGCCATGCAGCGGTTCCCAGTTCTTCAGAAGCTTCCTTTTTATGATCGAATATGACGCTCCAGTATCCAGTGTCAACACGAACTTTCCATCTATCTTTCCTTCAATCGTCAAGCTGCTGGGTTGCCGTTTCAGCTGTGAGACAAGGACGGTGGGGCAGCGGGTTTTGGGGATCAGCTCACGCCCCTTTGGGCTGACCCGTTTTAGTTTACCGACTCGTTGTACTCAGCCCTGCACTTGTTGGCTGAGCCTCGATTGTCAGTATTCCTCGCTTCAGGCGATTGCGATCGACATGTGGCCCTGCTTGCCACATGTCCAACAAACAACTTTAGAGGAGGCCACCCGTGGCCTGCCCGGTGTCTTAGAGCTTATGGCCTGGATCGAAATGTCGCTGTCCGGCTGGATTTAGCGTATCCTTGCAGGTGCATACAGAGTGCCTCCAATCCATGTCGCTTCATATGTCATCGCGCTGGTCACCGTTTCCTTAAATGTCGGCTTGCCCATCAGCTCACAGTAGTACAGCGTATGGTTGTGCTCGTTGCTGTATTTCGCTGCCAACGCTGTCATGACAGACTCGTAACCACTTCTCGAACATTCCGGAACTGAATTCATTACCTCAGCCGCAGGATCTTTCAGCGCCAGAGCCAATCTCCGACCCTTCCTGATATCGGTCCACTGATTTTCCAAAGCAGCTAAGTCGAATTGCAGTTTAAATGTATCGAACGGCGTAGCACCATCATAAGTAGGCACTTCTGTTCGGGTGCCGAAACTTTCCTTTCTCTAAGCCGCTCATCGATTTTTCTGTTTACCGAATCCTCCAGACTGTCAACTCGTTTGTCTAACTGTTCTACTCGCGTCTCCAAGTGCTCAACTTTCACATTAATCCTGCCTGAAATCTCTTCCACTTTCTGCTCCAAGCGCGCAGAATTTTCCTGAAGCTTGCTGGCCAACTAGCGATTCGCGTTTTCAAATTTTGCCCAAATTTCCTCATTCGTAGTTTCGAGTTTCGCTGCCATTTGCGCCGCCAATTGCTCTGACATTTCCCGATTTTCACGGTTTGAAGTCTAGAACATGACATTCTTTCTTCTTTGACATTCTCGATTTTCACAGACGTTGCCTGAAACATGCCTTGCATTGCCACCATAAGCTGGCTCATATCCATTGCTTGTGGTGGCGTAGTCGCTGTAGCCGTACTTTGCAGCGACGCAGCACCCGCAGGCGATTCCTCCACCTTGGCCGACGCCTCTTGTTTCTGCGTTCCGAACTCGTGTGCAACCTAATCGATGCCTCGTGATTCACACGCCTCCCGCAAGCGAAGCTGCAACTCCACCTTTCCGCCAGCAGTCGGCAAATTCCAGGCAGCCAGCTCCTTCTTCAGCTGGTCCACCTTCAGCAGCTCGAGTTTAACTATGTCTGCGTTTTTATAATTTTATTTATTTATTTTGTATCTTCAGTAACACAATCCTGACTTCTGACACCAAATGTTACGAAAATTCCAAGTTTTCCCAGGTTCGTTTTGATTGTGTTTGAAAATAAAACAACTTCAATTATTCAGCGCAAAACGCAGTCAGAAACTAACTATCACTTTATTTACAGATTTACACTTCGCTTGTATCTACACTTGTTACCACTTTGCTTGCTTAACACAGACTCGACCCCTTGCGCTGCCACTGCTGCTTTTATACTAGTTTTCTTATCGCGCCGAAGTTTCTTGCACATTCCAGTTGTACTTTTTATCTCGATTGTTCTAGCAAAGTTCATTACCTTTCGTGAACCAGCCTTGCCATATCGGACTATCCAAGCGAATTATACCAAATTTGCCATACTTCAAAGTGCATGCCTAAAAGTATGCTTGGAAAAGCATTCGTGCATAGAAAAGCATTCAGCACAGAGTGCTTTATCGTTTCAATATTATAAAAGCTTATGTAAGCCAAGGTTTCAAAATGTTGGATGATGACCTTACCCTACAAGACGTGACTGACCGAAACTCCGCTACATTCATAACATTTTTTGAATTTAGCAATACATTTGCATGAAGTTTGGCTCATATGAGACAAAATAATGCTGCAATTTGCCTTTCATTTATACTGAAACAAACCATTTGACAACCATAAAAACATTAATTGCTTATACACGCATGTGTAAGAATGAGACAACAATAGAAGCACCTGCTGACAAGAACTCGCATCGGAGTTAATACAAATGATTAAGAGCCGGCGACTGCCGTAGCTATGTAGCTCAGCTGGCTAATGCGTGCGGCCGCGAGTCAATTGCGACGCGCGAATCCATGTTCAATACTCCGTTGCTTCAAACACCAAAAAAAAGGAAAAACAGGAAGAAGGTAAGAATTCGAATTAAAATTTAATTTAAATAATATTATTCGAATATTTAAATAACTCTGCATTTTCAGTAACTTCAATAGTGGGCCATAACAAGTACCGAAGCGCTAGACCAAGGAAGCCGATGCCAATGATGCTGCGCTAAGCAAACGCCTTCGATTGCGACAATATGGGATCATCCAAGTACGACCGCAAATGCATTTTTTTTTTAAATGCAATTTTTTTTATATTATTTTATTTAAATTAATTTAAAATAAATTCAGGCAATAAACACCTGCATTTTTTCAATATTGAGTATTGGTCATGAATGACCGATTTATACATCACATTGTGACCGGTATTTGCATCAGCATTTCAGTCAGAAATTTCGGCACCTGACCGGTCAACTGACTGACATTTACTTTTTTGTTTTTCGGTGTTTGGTGCAACGGTGAATTGAACTCGCGGAGTCTTGACTCGCGGCCCAACGCACTAGCCAGCTGAGCTACGGCGGCGGCGGCTGCGGCTGCTGTAAGATAGCTATACAAAACTAAATATTTGGAAGTTGGAACACGTATGCGTTAGGTCAGAGCAAAAACACTTTTCTTAATATGAAAAAGGTGTGTATAAGAGTTTCAGTCAGTTTTTTCACACCGCCACACAGTGCTTCGAGAGTGGACAAAAATTAGAAAAAAATTATCGCGGATTTTGACAAAAGTAGTATCATGTTAAAGGTAATTCTTTAATTAAGCTGGATCCAAAATACTTTCTCGAAAAAATGTCGAGATTAGGAGATATAGCTTGTCAAAGTCGGATATATTTTGAGAAAAATGTATGAAGGGGAAAAATGAAATTTAGGTGCTTGTATAAAAAAAATTATAGAAAATGTGTTGTTGTAGATAGGCCACCAATTTCTTTTAATATTAACCCATTAATGCCCACAGCGATCTATCAGTGCTAGGGGCCTGAAATTTAGAGACGTATGCTTTATGATGCACAGGAACGTAAATACGAATTGTTGGTATCTTGTATGGATTGGGCTCTGGAAGCCGTTACATATATGTAACAGTGGGCTATTTCCAGTACTTTTTTGTGGAACACATTTTTTTAGTTTGAATGACAATTTTACAGCTTAGTACTTAAAAATACATGAAAACTTTGTATAAATTGAACTGTGAAGATAAAGGTGAATGAAATACATATGCGGTTGATACAACAAATTATGAATTTGTAGCATAATGGTACTTTTCGGAGCATTTGATGCACAAACCAACATTACACTTTTTGCACAAAGAAGTGGGATGCGATTTGTAGTTCATTCCAGCGCAGCGGCGCCTTTTTTTATCTATTGTTTCTACAATAAAATGCCCAATGTAGTCATAGCGGCTTGAGAAGTCGGGCTCAGCCGCAGTTGTTCGACAAAAGCTCTGGAGTGGTCTTATTGTGCCAAGAGTTGTGCAATAGCATCCGGCAATGGCTCTACGGAAATCAAGCTTTGTCATACTGCTTCCTCCTTTCCGATGCACGATTCACGCATTTTGCATTAACACGTCATTGAGCCATGAAAAAATGCAAAACCACCACTTCTTACCACGAGCGCCAATAAAAACTCGCATCTCTTCAACAGTTATGTTTGGGTTTGTTTGACCTCAACACACAGCATAGCTATTACTTTCATCGCACAACAACTGGATCAGTTCGTCGTCGAAGAGTTTCTCAACAGCTGATGAGGATGTAAATTACTACAATCAGAATAGTTCGGCTCCGGAAAAATTTCCGTACACCTAATGTCATCATCTTCCAACCACTAAATAACAGGTTTACAAGGTTTGTAGGTACGTTTTACTTTGATACACTTTCCATTCATACATTTTGCCAATGGTTTTTCTACTGTGGACGTACTTCTCAGCGATTCTGGGATTCTCAGCGATTCTGCACTTTGCACGAGATAAATGTCCGTTGCGAACCTTGATCGATAAGGGCTCGAATTTTATGGTGTTCGCCAAGGTGCTCTACAGAAACAAGAGCAGTGGGAAGAAGTGTTTTCTCTTCGACCGTGGTGCTAAGAGACTGCACTGGCCGAGTTTTTGATGGTCGTGATGAGCGGGACTGCTCATCGGAACTTGACTAATCCCGAGAACTCCGGGTTGCTCTTACGGGGGACTTTCGCGTTTGTGGACTGTGAGGCTGGGTCGTGGAGACTTGGGCAACTACGCTTCGTTGCCGAGGCGGGTTGTTGTCAGTTGAGATGTGAAGCAGCGAATGGTGCTTTCGCTGACAGTGTGAGCAAGTGAATTGACTCGTACAATCCCGCTTCAAGTAAATGTATGACAGGCAGTTTTCGCACAAGTTGTGTGTTCGTACTGCCTTCACTCGGTCTCGGACAGACATTTTTTTAAAGGTGGCGCAGAATTTGAGCGCGTGAGGAGCGCCGCAAATCGGACATGAAAAAGTACGCTCACTTTCCACCATAAAATTCTGAGTTCTGTTGAAACCCCGGTTCGGAGGCAACCCGGACTTGATCGGTTTAACGGTGTTAAGCTGTTCCACGACCTCATATCTCCTGGTAAGGAAGTCATCCATTTGCTCCCAAGTGGGGAGATCTTTACGGGAACTGAGGGATTGTTCCCATAGAGATAAAGTCTCCTCTGGAAGCTTTGTGGAGCAAATGTAAACCAGGATTGGATCCCAACTCTCCGTCGAGACGCCTTGAGATGCTAAGACGGACAGAAAATTGTTGATAGTCGCTTGAAGCCTTTGGAGCGCTTCACTATTTTCAGTAGCTACTTGAGGGAGGCTCAAGAGCGTTTTGACTTGTTTGTCAACTAGAATGCGCCGATTTTCGAATCGTGATTTCAGCGCATTCCATGCCAGTTCAAAGTTAGCATCGCTTAATGCGTACTGCTTCACAATCGCGCCAGCTTTTCCGGCTGTCTTGTATCTGAGGTGATCTGGTGGATCTGTCGGGCGACCTGTTTACTGGCATGTCGTTTTTTTGTGAAAAAGATAAACGATAGTTAGCAGTCCACGAAAGATAAGCACGTAGATAACGTGAGAAACGAAATTTACCGAACGAGATGTACGATCACGCGAGTTTGTCCAACAAGATAAAGTAATTTTCAGAAATGGAAAAAAGCATTGAAAGAAAAACCCAAGAATGTGGTAGAATTCCACAGGAAAATAAGCCAAAAAAAGGATGTTTTTTCCTCCTTGTGTACCACCGCATGGAATGGATGTGCACACAAATTGGTAATGAATAAGAAACCACATGTTTGCGGAAGAAAATCGAAAATTTGTTTCTTTATTAATTTTATTTAATTTTTATTTTTATTTGGTTGAAAATAAAAAAAAAACTCGCAATAAATAAATAAAAACCAGGGGCCGCAATGGATATTTGCGGAAGAAAATCGAAAAGGAGACCAACGAAAAAAAATTTGGTGTACCTATATTTATTTATTTTATTTGTAATTATTTATAAATAAAAACCCTCCAAAGAATTTGGAAGTAATTTTGCGTAGTGTACTTATGGGATCTAAGTACACACCAAGCTTTTGTTTTTGCTGCAGGGTACTATAAATGGGATACATAGTACCACTGTATTTAACACGCATCCGTCGTTAACAAAAAGTTACGAAAGAGTCGTTTGTCAAATCATCAAAAACAAACATCAAAAAATATCAATGCAAAGTAGTAGTTAAAAAGGAAAAGGGAGGGGAAGTTTATTTTTGTTTGTGTTTTGCCAGTGAGCCAAAATCTCATTCGATTTCGTGAAAAAATAAAGGCGCAATGACAGTTTGAATTCGGAAATTGTGTCACTTGCAGTTCTTCACTTGCATTTGCTTTACATGGGTTTGGTTTTGATTTTTTATTTATTTTTTCCACAGTTTCACTTTATGTTGTTTCACCACCTTTTCTGTTTGATTTTCTTTTCAGGCTTGTAGTGATTTTTCTTCTTTTCCCTTTTGGTTTTCCTTTCAGGTTGTTAGGGCTTCACTTTTCTTTTCACTTTTATTTCTTCTTCTTGTTGCACTTTGGGTAAGTATGATAGTATTTGGATTTCTTTGGGTTTTTAAGACTTTGTTGGACTTTGTATAAACTTTAATTTTTCAGGTACTTTCACTTGGTTTCACTTGGTAACACTTTGGTAAGTAGCTTTTGGTTTCTTATTCGCAGCTTTCTTTTCACTTATTCTTTGGTTTTTGATTTATTGCTTTTATTTTCGCTTTCTTTTAACTTCCTTCTTATATTTTTCAGATTTCTTGCTTGTCACTTTAACTCACTTTTTTAGGTTTGGTAAGTATGTGTATATTTTTGTTGGTTTTACTTTACCTCATACTTTTCCTTTCTTGTTTCTTCTATGCGTTTTTGTACTACACTGATTCGTTTTTTGACGGCTCGAAGGACCAATGTTCGGATCACGAAGGAGTCGGCGATCGCGCACTGAACAATATACGCAGTGAATTGTTTTAAACGTTATTAAATTTTATTGTAATTCAATGTGGATTTTAAAGTGTGTACAGTGTGATTTTAAGAACTTTATGTTTAAATACAATGTTGATTAGTGTAAATGTATGTACAATGTATGTTTAGTGGTTTTGATTGTTTATGTAAATGTTGTGATGTACACGGTGTTTGTTTCGAGATTTGTGTTTTGTATATTTATTTGGTGATGCTTGTGCTTGGTGGAAATGTTGGAATCGTGTTGAATATTTGTGTTGTGTTGAATGTTTGTGATCGTTGATCGTGCTGTCTTCACGCCGGTGTTCGGATGATGAGTGATTTTTCCGTCAGCCGCGCAAGCACCGTTTAGGACAGCGAGGGATGCCGTCGATCAGTACGTAGGTGGGTATATAGGGTAAGTATATAAGGAGGATAGCGGAAACGTGCAAATGGTAAATATATAAGGTAGGAATATAGGAATAAGGTAAGTATACGGGATTGGAGGGGATATGTACGACTTATGATGTATGTACAACATGTTTAGTTATATATATTTTATATTGTAGGTGGTGCGCGGTGACGGCAAGCAACGACTTGAATAGTGTGCGGTCCAGCGAGTCGAATGCAGAGCGACGCAAGTTCGAATACTGCATGTAGTAACACCTAAAAAAATATCGGGAAACTCGTTTTCTCTTTCGGTGGCTGTCCTCTCAGCTGGAAATGGCAAACCTCTGAGAGTAAAAATTGCCTAGGAAAAAGCTCCCAACCTGCCGTTCGGAACCGGCATAAAACTGTAGGTCCCTTCCACCCGCGTACAAATTCACACGCACAACACGGGTGGTTGCGGGAAGCTAGGCCTTAGTCTCGCGTAAGCGGGCTGTCGTGCCAGTCAATTAATTATTATTATTATTAGAAGGTTGAGTTCAGCCATGTTTCAACCAACACAAAGATGTCGTAATCTAAATATGAGCTCATTGCATAAAGGTCATTAGATTTAGTTCTAAGACCAGAAACATTCTGGTACATAATCTTGAGCGAAGAAGTTGAAACATTTGGGGATGCTACGCCGTCACTGTTGGCTGTTGGTCTATTTTTTGAAAAAAACGAAAAGGGCGCACCTTAACGTCGGCAGGCCATACAGAGGCATCAAGAAGCTTGGCATATGAAGATGAGGCAACACCAAGTTTAAAGTTTACACGCTTCAGACTCGGTGGAGACGCCTTCTTTACTAGTTTATAGCAAGAAAGATTACATTTGTCAACTCCGGCGCGATTTGCAATATAATCAGTTAGAATATCCTCAGTCACCGAGGGTAGAAACGATGACAAGTGCAACCACTTCTTACTAACAGCTACATCCAAACCCGAGCTTAAGTTTGAGCCAACAACAACAAGCCTTTGGTTCCTGTGTTTTTTGTTGTGCACAGTAGTCCAGTCATTAGCAGGTAGATCAACAGCAGCAGCAATATGCGAGTGAGTAGGAGAAGATGGAGCATCGGCAGCACGTGACGAGAAGAGCGAGGCATCAGCAGAACAAGTGAGCGTACCTACTATTTTCATCAGCGGTCATAGGAGCGTAAGTAACAGGCGAGGTAGCAGGTGCAGCAGCGTCAGCAACAACATCAACGACAGCATTCACAGCGAGAGTATGAGAGCACGGAGCAACAGCATGAGCAGCATCAGCAACATTGGAAGCTTTAACTGCCGGAGACTGCGGGCGTTTTGTTACTGCCCTTTACTAATAGAGGCGAGTGAGAACGGGCGATGGCAGACTTAGACACAGCAGCAAGGGCGTCCGCATCTTTAGAGCGGGCGCGAGTAATAATTGGCAACGGTTTTCCAGTAGCAGGAGAAACAGAGTTCGGCCTGTCAGCACTTAAGTTCTCAGAGTGTGAAATTTTAAGAGCGTCGATGAGGCCTCGAAGTTCACTTAGCTTGTCCAGCAATAACGGCACCATGGATGAGCATGTTGAACGCGGACTTTTTATGCAGGAGTCACAGGCGAAAATTAAATTTGGGCTCGAGTTTAAAGCTTCCACGGCACCAGAATTTAATTTAAAGCACCTAAAGTGCCACTTGACCAAAAAGGTGCCGCAAGAGACCGAATCGGTAGCGGTGCAGGGCAGTTTGCACTTGGCACAGCTGACCATAGCGAGAGCGAATTTAAACACCTCCGTACTCGATGAGCGTTTGTTTCCTTGTTTTCTGCACTTTTCTCTGAATTTTCAAAGAACTTACGTGCAGTATTGCCGTCGTTTGTGTTACCGAATCCAGGCTTTGGTTTATCTACAATCAGTCCAAGCACGTTTTTAAATTGACTAGTTGATTTGTTATCTACATAAAGGGTGTGCACACCAAAATCCGGACACTTTAAAACCCCGGTAACTTTTAAAATAAAACTCTTTGAAGTGTGAAATTTTAGACATAAGTACTCCATGACTTGGTTTTCAATATTCTATTAAAAAAAATTTGCAAAACTTGTTTTATTAGTAAGAATATGGCAAACGAATACGAACGTAGAAAACACATCTTGCACGAACACACCACGAATCCCAATCTCAGTATACGAGGAATTACAAAAAACTAAATTTTGCACCATCGACATGCGGTAAAGTGTTGAAAAATTGTAATGAAAGGCTGGGGATTGATCGTGAGGCGGGTAGTGGTGGTGATCATTACCAGACGAATGTTACATGCACGAAGAAAGTGATTGCCGCATTTAAAAAAAATCCGCGAATGTCAAGGCGTTCGGTGGCTTAACTCGTGGAGAAATCATCATCGTTCGTCTAGAAAGCCAAGAGGCGAGCAAGCTTGAAGAATTACAAGGCTCAAGTAGTACCAGATCGGGACGCGAAACGAAATCTCACCATGTAGCACCGTTGTCGTAACTTGTTCAAAAATTTCCTACTAAACATGTTTCCTAAAACATACTGCTTCAACAACTTTACATTTTTAGCTGGGCAAGATTTCTACACAGCCACGAATCGCCAAGATGTTGCTAAAGAATACGAGGTGAAATCAATGGCAAAATTGGCAAAAAAGACCATGGTTTGGCAAGCCATATGTTCGTGCGGTGTTAAAACAAATCCTTTTGTAACAGTCGGTACAATGAATGGCAATATTTACCAGGAAGAATTCTTCGAGAAGAGACTGCTGCCTCTCATTCGTCGCCACAAATCAAAACTGTTGTTTTGACCTGACTTGGCTACTTGCCACTACTCCAGGGAAACTCTGTAGTGGTATGAAGAGAATATTCTCCATATGGGATGGAATATGTACAGCGCGAGTGTGATCCGCCTAACAGCCCGGAACTCCTATAACTATAAGTATTTTAAAGAAGAGTGATGCGAGGGTATCGACAGAAGAAGAGTTCCGGAGGAAGTGGTTGTGGGGGTCCAAAAAAGTGAACGAATTTTTCGTGCAAAAATTTATGGCAGGACTCCGACGAAAAGTGTGGTTGCATACGAAGGAAAAATAAAAATTAATCTGGACTATATAGTACCTTAAAGACCGAAAAGTAGAAATAAATTGTAAAAAAATTCTAGATTACTTCGTTTAATTTTTATATCAGAAAATAAGTGTCCCGATTTTGGTGTGCACACCCTTCAGTATGCACTGCTCAAACATCTAAAATTTTTTTTCACATTTTTTTTCGTTCAGAGATTCTTGAGTCTCCCTTTTCGCAGTTTTGATAACACTTGCTACATTTCTACTGCCGGACAATCGTGCAGATACCTCTGCAGCATAAATCAGCTCATCAGCACTTCTGGATTGTATTGATTCATCTATTTGTTTGGTCCTCAGACTGGAGTTATCAAATACCTTCTTTGGTCTGCCAGGACCTGGTTGGCTCTCTGAAAATGTCGATGGCTAGCTTGAACGTTCAGTTATGTTAAAAATTCTCTCTGAACCAGATAGCCATTCAGGGTTCTTATTTAGAAATCGTTCATGGTTTCTTCCTAGGATGTTCCACTTCATGGACAACTTTGATGATATTTGGGAAAGTTTGACTTTTATGCTTCTTAAGGAATTTTTTGTCACTTCATAATCGTTTAATTTTGATAACATGTGCCTCATTATCTCTTCATTTTTTGTTTCATTAGAATATTCCAACCAAATTTTCAAAAATTTAAATTTTGTTATGCTTATAGTAAAATTTGAAAAACTTTTCACCTTTGAAGTTAAAAATTTGGGGAAAAAATCGCTTTCCTTCTTAATCATGGCACGTTACAACTATTAAATAAAGCTTAAATGCTAATACAAGACATTTTAAAAATACTACTCACTCTTAAGCGCAGACTCCATTATAAAAACAGATGTAACCGACTTTTAACACGAACTTATTTTAAGAAATCACTGCAGGCCAACTATGTGAAGAAATTATTAAAATTTACGATAATCTGATATATTTATCTATATAACTCACTATATTGAAAGTGCCGGTGTGTTATTTTTACACAAATCCTAATGTATGAATGTTAACATTCGTTATCTAATAAAAAATGAGGAAATAAAAATGTCGTTTTTGTCCAGCTAGCTTGTTCTAGGTGAAACACTGTGCGTCGTCTTATTGACGTTATTCATACCGAGTTTGACTTATTTTTAAATGGCGGAAACGATACGATTTCACCTACTACACCTTTTCAACCTCAAAATGAGAACATGTTAATGCATAATGAGAATGCGTTAAATCAAAATGAGAAATATAAATACATAATGAGAATGCGTAAGTTCATAATGAGAAATATAAATTCGTAATGAGAATGCTTAAATTCAAAATGAGAAATATAAATTCGAAATGAGAATGCGTGAATTCAAAATGAGAAATATAAATTCGTAATGAGAATGCGTAAAGTCAAAATGAGAAATATAAATTCGTAGTGAGAATGCGTAAATTCAAACTGAGAAATATAAATTCATAATGGGCATACGTAAATTCCAAAGTGCAAAAGGAAAATTTGAAATGAGAACTATGTAATCTTATATATATTTGCGAAAACGGTTCATTCTTTCGGGAAAAATTTGTTTGTGTGTGATAGAAGATGTCAATGCGGTGGTTTATAGCGATATTATATGTTTGTACGGCAGGTGGGCGTGGCACCTCCCATACAACCTAAATTTTTAATATGGTATATCTTTGGAATAATCTTTGGGCAGCCGCCGTGGCTCAGTTGGTTAGTGCGCGGTCCAGCGAGTCGCATGCAGAGCGACGCAAGTTCGAATTCTGCATGTAGTAACACCTAACAAAAAAAATAACGGGAAACTCGTTTTCTCTTTCGGTGGCTGTCCTCTCAGCTGGAAATGGCAAACCTCTGAGAGTAAAAATTGCCTATGAAAAGGTCCCAACCTGCCGTTCGGAACCGGCATAAAACTGTAGGTCCCTTCCACCCGCGTACAAAATTCACACGCACAACACGGGTGGCTGCGGGAAGCTAGGCCTTAGTCTCGCGTAAGCGGGCTGTCGTGCCAATCAATTATTATTATTATTATATCTTTGGAATTATAAGTCGGACACCATTGAAATTTAGTACAGTGTCATGGCGTAAGCGTGTCATTCCACCGATAAAATTGAATGGGCGTTGGACATGGGGCGTGGCACTGTTTTAATTCCGGTGTTACTTTTGAACTATAGCAGTCACATCAATGACACATGAATATCTTCGAAATGATAAGTCGGACAGCATTGAAATTTGATACAGTGTCATGGCGTAGACGTGTCATTCCACCGGTAGTATTGTATGGGCATTGGAAAACGGGCGTGGCACTTTTTAAATGGTGAAACTTTGAAACTATAGCGTTCACTTAAATGACACTCGGTACAAACTTATTATTAGTTGTGTCCTCCGACAGGGGGAATAGGGTGGGGTTTTGACAAGGGGGCGTGGCACCGCCCATACAACTCAATTCTTTAACATGGAATATCTTCGGAATCATAAGTGACACAGCATTGAAATTCGGTACAGCGTCATGGCGTAGACGTATTATTTCACAGGTTGTATTGTATGGGCGTTGGACAAGGGGCGTGGCACTTTATAAATTCCGGTGTAACTTTGGAACTATAGCATTCACATCAATGATACTCGGTATCAAGCAGGGGGAATAAGGTCGATTCTGGACAAGAGGCGTGGCACCGCCCATACAACTCAACTCTTTAATAAGGAATCTCCTCGGAATCGTTAGCTGCACAGCATTGAAAGTCGGTGTACCGTCGTCTCATAGATTTGTCATTCTACTAATGAGCTTTGATGGGCATTTGAAAAGGGGTGTGGCATATTTTTTATGACCCAACATTTCAACAGAACTGTAAGTCGGACATCAATGAAAGTTGGTACAAACTGTCCACTTAGTAGCACAACTCGACTAGACGAAAGTTGTGCGCATTGGACAAGGGGGCGTGGTACCGTCTCCATTTTTTTTAAACATAGATTGTTTATCCTGACTGACTGACTGGTTGATTGATTGATTGATTTATTATCGAAACGAACTCCGAAACGAACCAATGGGCCTATTGACTTCAACAATTGTAAAAATAATTGAAATAAATAAAGTTAGGCACGTGTTTCTCATTATTTTGAAAATCGAAATCTAACTGAATCAACAACAGTTTAAAAGTATGTATGCAGAAACAACTTTTTCAAACTTCAAACTTGGTAAAAGTACTTTAAATGTTAAATAACTCGATACGTGCTTTTCATTTTACCGAATATTAAAATCGGACGGGGTCAGCGACGGGTTAAAAGTTTGTATGGAGTAACTGTGAAAAATATGAATTAATGGGCACATTGACTTCAAACTTAGTGAAAGTAGGGTAAAAGGTTCGGTTGTGGGCACCCCTTCGTATCTTTAGATAGAAAGCAGGTTGGGGTTTTTTGACTAAGGCCGATTGTTCATTATGGAACCACGATCTTTTTGTGCCAAATACTGAGTCGAACAGACACGCCTGCTTTGTGCTGGGACCATATATATCTTTCTGTGCTTAAAAAAGAAGACAAACATTTTTTTAAACATTTTAAATGGTGTCATAAATCGAAGTGAATCCATCGAGAAGGCGAGTAAAATGCATTTTTATTTAGTAAATTTATTATACTTTATGATCCAATATTGATTACAACCAATATGTTTACCCCGAACAAATTTTTCACTACTTCTCAAAATGGCTGCCAAATTCGGTTGTGGGCACCGCAATTAGTTCGGTTCTGGGCACCCGTCTTGTAGTGATTTGGTAAGTTTTTTTAAGTTATTTAATCGAAAATGGTTTTTTAACGCATTTTTGGGTTGTTTTAGCTATATCATCCGAGGATAAATAAAAAAAATCGTCCGATATCTTTTTTAATGTGCTGGATGTAATTAAACAGTGTTCTGCAGATAAGCTAACCACAAAATCGACTGCCGCAGCGTATGCGATTTCCCGAACCACTCTTCAACGCTACATGAAGAAGGTGGAAGGAAATTTCGGAGACATCAAAGCCGTCGACAGTGGTATTTTCTTAGATCTTGTTCGTGGATTTTATCGAATCAGGTTAACTGGTGTTTTCCACCTTCTTCACGTCACAGCACTTGAAGAGTGTTGATTAATTAGGTTGAATTTCATTTGACTTCAGGTCTTGACAGCCCAGGAGAATGACTTGGTCACTTACATTTTGAAATGCCCGTCCATCTAAAGTGTGCCGACATGCGTACCAGCTACTTCACATGCGTGCATTGTGCTTCAAATAATTAAAACTTAATATTTTTCTATATTCGTGTTGGTTTTTCTTCATATTTCCCCGTTTCCAGCAGATTTTCCAAGGGTGCCCACAACCGAACCAAAAAAAAAGTTTCGTTAAAAATTACTACTTTACAAAATTAAAAAAAAAACTTTTCTATTTGACGGAATCGATTTACTTTTGTCATTACTTGTTAGCTAAGGTCTCTAGCTTTCCATAGATGTCCATATGTTCGATTAAGAAGAACTTGGTAAAAAGTTATGAGCCAAAAACAAAAAGGTGCCCACAACCGAACCTATTCCCCTACTCTTAGCGAGAAATAATGTTTCACTTTTTTGAAAGTCAAAATCTAACGCGGTCATCAATGGGTTAACAATTTGTATGGAGAAACAAGATTTATTGGGAGTTCTGACTTCAAACTTTTCAAAAGCACTTCAGTCGGCAAATAATAACAAGGTGCTTTTAATTTTTTTAAAACCGAAACTCGAAGAATAGAAATCTGGTATACCAAGGGCTAGGCATTTGCTTGGAGTAAATACGAAAACACATAATTGAATGGACCTTCTGACTTCAAAATTTTGAAAACACCCGAAATCAAAGATAGTTAGACACATGTTCTTTTTTTTAATCAAATTCTGATGGGCTCAACAATGGATAAGAATTCGTATATGGGGAAACAGGAGCGCTTGCGTGCAAAGCCGCAGGGCCCAGCTAGTCTTATATATAAAAAAACTTAACCTTCTGTAACGTGCCAGTGTTTGCGAAAACGGCTCATTCTTTCGGGAAAATTTTTTTTGTGTGTGATAGAAGATGTCAATGCGGTAGTTTATAGCGATATTACATGTTTGTACGGCAGGTGGGCGTGGCACCTCCCATACAACCTAAATTTTTAATATGGTATATCTTCGGAATTATAAGTCGGACAGCATTGAAATTTGGTACGTTGTCATGGCGTAAGCGTATCATTCCACCGGTAAAATTTAGTGGGCGTTGGACAAGGGGCGTGGCACTTTTTAAATCCAGGTGTAACTTTTGAACTATAGCATTCACATCAACGACATTCAGTACAAACTAACGATTCGGTCGGGTCCCTCGATGAGGGAAATAGGATGGATTTTGGACAAGGGGGCGTGGCACCGCCCATACAATTTAACTTTTTAACATAGAAACTCTTCGGAATTATAAGTCGGATAGCATTGAAAGTTGGTGTACCGTCAACTCATAGAAGTGTGTTCCTATTGCTAAAATTTAATGGGCGTTGGACAAGAGGCGTGGCACTGTTTTAATTCCGGTGTTACTTTTGAACTATAGCAGTCACATCAATGACACTCAGTACAAAGTTACCATTTGGTCGTGTCCTTCAACAGGGGAAATGGGGTGGGTTTTGAACAAGGGGGCGTGGCACCGCCCATACAACTCAATTTTTAAATATGGAATATCTTCGAAATGATAAGTCGGACAGCATTGAAATTTGATACAGTGTCATGGCGTAGACGTGTCATTCCACCGGTAGTATTGTATGGGCATTGGAAAATGGGCGTGGCACTTTTTAAATGGTGAAACTTTGAAACTATAGCGTTCACTTAAATGACACTCGGTACAAACTTCTTATTAGTTATGTCCTCCGACAGGGGGAATAGGGTGGGTTTTTGACAAGGGGGCGTGGCACCGCCCATACAACTCAATTCTTTAACATGGAATATCTTCGGAATCATAAGTTACACAGCATTGAAATTCGGTACAGCGTCATGGCGTAGACGTATTATTTCACAGGTTGTATTGTATGGGCGTTGGACAAGGGGCGTGGCACTTTATAAATTCCGGTGTAACTTTGGAACTATAGCATTCACATCAATGATACTCGGTATCAAGCAGGGGGAATAAGGTAGATTCTGGACAAGAGGCGTGGCACCGCCCATACAACTCAACTCTTTAATAAGGAATCTCCTCGGAATCGTTTGCGAAAACGGCTCATTCTTTCGGGAAAATTTTTTTTGTGTGTGATAGAAGATGTCAATGCGGTGGTTTATAGCGATATTATATGTTTGTACGGCAGGTGGGCGAGGCACGTCCCATACAACCTAAATTTTTAATATGGTGTATTTTTGGAATTATAAGTCGGACAACATTGAAATTTAGTACAGTGTCATGGCGTAAGCGTGTCATTCCACCGATAAAATTTAATGGGCGTTGGACATGGGGCGTGGCACTTTTTCAATTCCGGTGTATCTTTGAAATTAGGGCGTTCACATCAATGACACTCGGTACAGACTTACAATTTAGTCGTGTCCTTCGACAGGGGAAATAATAATACCACAATGATGGTATAGAGTATGGGTACCATCCGCGGACCAAACTGGCTATGGAGGAGTCCCGAACTAAAACCATTTATTGGCAATGGACAACGAAATGGATATTACTCCAGGTGGAATCCACATAGGTGGCAATCCACCCGCTTCGGCGGCAGCGGCAAGGATTCTGGAGGCCCCAACCATTGCTCAAGTCTCCCGCCTTTACCAGCGGGAGCGCATCCTGGAGGAGAGCGGGGTCGTTACTACGATCTCCTCTTCTTCGGAGACGGAAGATTCCAAGGAGCCAGAGGGCCTGCGTCGGGAAGTTGCCACGGTGGCTAAACGACCTCCCAGTGGTTCTAAGGAATCAAACAAAAGGAGCAAGGCGAGGAGGAGCAGAAGGAAGCGGATGGCTATGCGCCGGCTTGAAAAGGCAGGCGACACGGCCGACCCTCCGGAACCCGTGTCCTCCAAGAGACCCAGGTCGGCTGAGGTAGCACCCACCGAAGCCACTGGTCCGGCGGAGAGCACGGAAGTCTCCAAATCGTCCGGCTCGCGAGGCAAGCGGATGAAGACTGCAGCCGAAAACAGCACGCCTACCTGCCCTGCAACTGCTGTCGTCAGGTGCGCCACGGCCCCCAAAGGCACGAGCGTAACCCCGGCAGTAGCCAAAGCGGCGGAGAAGTGTGTTGCCAGTAAGCCGCGGAATGTCCAAAGCCTCCGACCCAGCACGTCTGCCTGCCCGGCGAAACCTTCGTCAGCGGAGGGCGGCGAGCTGGATCTGCGCCCAAGCACTTCCAAAGGTGCGGCCAAGCCATCATATAGCGAGAAGGCTGCCGGCCCGCGGCCGATGGCAGTGATTGGGAAAAGGGGTCCTGACCACAGGTTGCCTCCGGTCCTGAGGCCAGTGCGAAGGGCTATGAGACAAAAGACAGCACTATATTGGTGTCGTGTGCGTCTCAGGCCAACTTTCAGGGATCACTGGATCAGGAACGCAGTCAATGAGTTGCCTCCTAAGGGGACCACTCGCTTCGCGGTCTACGAAGGCGAGGTCGAGTCCCTCAGGAAAGCCATCTGCCATCTGGGCTCCCGGTACGGCAACTGTCTCAGTCTCTTCTTTGGGACTGTCAGTTTTTATGTCTATCCCAGATAGGGGGCTCAGACAGTTCTTGTAGTTATCGGCCTCTGTCGGTAACGCAGATCAACTTGCAGCATTCCAAAGCCGCTACTGCACTTTTAAGTAGTCGGCTCTCCCGGCTGCACACACTACCCCACATAACAACAATTCAAGAGCCCTGGGTCTTTAGGGGCCGGGTCTGTGGCGTTGAGTCGTTGATAGGGGCCACTGTACTGGAATTCGACTAGACCTAGAACCTGTCTTATAGTATCATCTCATCTTACGGTGACTAGTCTTGACCCTTTCTGCTGTCAGGACCTGGTTGCTGCTGAGGTGAGCTTCAAGGGTATGCACGGCTGGTCGAGGTTCGTGATTGCGTCTGGGTACTTTCCTTACGATGCACTGGAAGCGCCACCACCTGGGAAGGTCGCTAGTCTCGTGAGGTTTTGTGAGCAGCGCAATCTTGATCTCATTTTATGTTGCGATGCTAATGCCCAGCACACAATCTGGGGCAGCAGCAAATGCAACAACCGAGGCTCTCGGCTGTTCGGGTATATTGCATCCTCCGGCCTGAATATTCACAAAACTGGCAATCAGCCCACGTTTGTGACTACAAGAAGGCAGGAGGTGATTGACATCACTCTATCTAATACTAGATTGGGGTGGTCAATCAACAACTGGAGAGACCTTAACGAAGAATCGTGTTCGGACCACAGGTATATCGAGTTTCAGTGCGGCGAGGAGGCACAAATGCCATTGCCCTCTAGGAACCCGAAAAACGCAGACTGGCCGAAATTTCGGGGGGCATTGCGGAATAAATTCGCGACGCTACCGAGAATTCGTAAGGAGCGGTGTATTGAGGCCGCTGCTGAGCATCTTAATACTGCCCTAACATCAAGCTTCGAGCTAGCCTGCCCAACTAGACCTCCCCTTGGCCGGACCCCTGTTCCGTGGTGGAATAGGGAGCTTCAGTTGCTAAGGCGTGAGTCTAGAAAACTTCTCAACCGGGCCCTCAAGACGAATCTTGACGAGGACTGGGAGCGCTACCGATGCACTCAGAAAAACTAAAAGAGGCTTATTCGAGGTTCGAAGTAGGCCTCTTTTAGAGATTTCTGTAGTGGCATTGAATCCTTGAGCGACACAGCTAGGCTGGTAAAAGTTTTGAAAAAGGACCAAACCGCGAAGCTGGGGTCGCTTAGGAAACCTGATGGCTCCTACACGGAGAGGAAAAGTGAGACACTCAGTCTACTGATGGAGTCTCACTTTCCAGGAAATCAGGTCACTGTTGCCCAGCAGCATTCGTCCCTGGATGGAATTATTGTTAGGGCAATCACACCCCCTCGACATGACTGGTACGTCGCCAGAACTGTGGCGAATGAAGCTGCCATTCGATTCGCCATCAAGTTCTTTGACAGCTTCAAATCGCCAGGTCCTGATGGCATTTATCCTATCGTGTTGAGGGAAGGTATAGAGTCAGTAGTCATGGCACTGAAGAAAATCTTCACGGCATGCCTGGCACTGGCCTATATACCACGCCCTTGGAGGATGGTGAGAGTCGCGTTCATTCCGAAAGTCGGAAAGGACGACTACACTAGCCCCAAGAGCTTTAGACCTATTAGCATGACTTCTTTTATGCTAAAAAGTCTCGAACGGCTGGTGGAGTTACGGATACGTAAGGAGTCGCTTAAGATGCATCCTCTGTCTCCATTTCAGCATGCCTACCAAAGTAGGAAGTCCTGCGAGTCGGCTCTGCAAAATCTGGTTGGTAGGATAGAGCGAGCCATCGACAGGAAGGACTACGCGGTGGGAATCTTTGTGGATATAGAGGGCGCTTTTGACAAATCGACTTTTGACAGTATGTGTAACGCTGCTAGCCGACACGGCGTAGACCGGGCTTTGGTAAATTGGATACGTTCAATGCTAGCCCAAAGAATCATGACGGTGCGGGCAGAGGACGATCTGCTGGTGTCATCCGGTGTAAATAGAGGCTGCCCTCAAGGTGGGGTGCTGTCTCCATTGCTCTGGTGCATGGTGATTGATCCCCTGCTCATCACTCTGAATGACTCTGGAGTCTACGCACAAGCATACGCGGACGATGTGGCCTGTCTCGTAACCGGCCCTTCCCTTATGCAAATCTGCAGAAAGGTGCAGAAAACTCTGGATATGATTGACACCTGGTGTAATGCGAACGGGCTATCTGCTAATCCCGCCAAAACTGGTATGGTTCTCTTTACCAGGAGGAGGAAGCTTGATAGAGTCGTTCTGCCCACACTCAAGGGGGTCACTATTCAGCTATCCAAGGAGGTGAAATATCTGGGAGTTATCCTAGATGATAAACTCCTTTGGAAATCTCACGTGGAACTAAAGACATCGAAAGCACTGTCGGCTTTCTGGCAATGCAGAGGTGTATTTGGGAAAACGTGGGGTCTTGGGGCAAGATCCTCTGGATCTACAAAGCTATGATAAGACCCATCATCTCCTACGCATCGGTAGTCTGGATGAGCAGACTCTCTCTTGCAGGGGTCAAGAGAACCTTGTCCAGACTGCGCACTGTGGCCATATGTTGTACTGGAGCCTTTCCAACTACTTCTGGCCCATCGCTAGATGCCTTGGTGAGCCTTCCTCGACTTGATGTTTTCATCCAAGGAGAGGCCCTAAAGGCCATCCGAAGACTAAAACTCAGTGGCCAGTGCTATGGCGCTTGTCCGGCATTGGATAATTGTGCTGGCACCGACATAGACCTCACAGTCATGTCCATTCCCCTCGACTCCATGCCCACAACTGTCATACTAAAAAAGCGGTACATGGTGTTGCTGCCTGAGGCTCACTCTTGGTTGTATCCTGAGGATGAGCCCGGTAAACACTGCTTCCGTATATTCACGGACGGCTCCAGAACGGAAGATGGTTCTGGCTCTGGGGTCTTCGTGGAATCCACGGGGACTAGACGGTTCTTTGCCCTAGGCTCGCACGCATCTGTGTTTCAGGCAGAGGTGCATGCGATACTTGAGGCGATGAACTTTGTCGTAGAGAGTAAGTGGAAAGGCAGGTCTATCTGTGTCTGTAGCGACAGAAAAGCTGCGCTTATGGCCTTGGACAGCCCTCCAACCACCTCTATGCTAGTCAAGTCCTGCAAATCCAGGCTTAATTATGCCGGCAAATACAATAGCTTGATGCTCACCTGGGTCCCGGGACACGCAGGAATTGTGGGTGACGAGACCTCGGATTCCTTAGCTAGAATGGACTCTGAGGCTGATTTTGTCGGCCCTGAGCCTGTTCTGCCACTCCCATCTGCAGCCATCAAAGCCACAGTTAACGTATGGGTCGCTATGACCCAGGAGCGAGCATGGCAGGCTGAGAGCGGCTGCAGGTGGACGAAACTTATGCTTCCCGCCATATCCGACAAATGCTCACAGTTTCTTTTGTCACTAGGCAGAAGGGACTGCAGGCAGATGGTCGGTTAATGACGGGCAATTTCCTATGGGCGAAGCACATGGAAATGGTAGGCATATCTGACAGTGCCCTATGTCCTGCCTGTGAGGAGGACGTTGAGACGGCGGAATACTTCCTGTGTCTCTGACCCGCGTTCGCTCGTATCAGGTTCGAGACGTTTGGCACTGATGTGCTAAGAAGCGACCACCTTGGCTCCTTGGCACCCCAGGATCTATCAAGGTTTCTTCGGAAATCGGGTAGATTTAAAGCATATTAACAGGGAACAGCAAGTCGTAGTACAATGGACGTATAATTGTCTGAGTGCTGCGCTTGCTAGATCGTTCCGACAAAGAAAAAAAAAACAATGTAATATAAGGTTTATTTTTAGTATGAGAAACTTTTATTATATGAATTCAATAACAAAATGAAATAACAAAAATTCAATAAATAAATGCAAAAGAAAGTGCTTAAACAATTATTACATCCCTACGTCCATATCCTGTAAAGCAATGCCATTTTCATGAAATGTTGTGGTGTGCTGTACAGCTCTGGCACAATCTCCACCAGTAATGGTTTGCTTTGCATTATCAATTATTCCCTCAAGATACTGTAAACGTTGTTCGCATAATGGTTCACTCCTTAGTTTTATTTTATGAAGACGACTGATTTTTTATTATCTTTTATGTGATATTTTTTAATATTCTTTATATACAATAGCAAAAATGCATACTCATGCAGGATTCTAAACCAAACCAAGAACAAGTGGGAAAAATATTCTCATTTTGAATCTACGCATTCTCAATTTGAATTTTCCTTTTCTCATTTTGAATTTACGGATTCTCATTACGAATTTATATTTCTCATTTTGATCTTACGCATTCTCATTACGAATTTATATTTCTCATTTTGAATTTACGCATTCTCATTACGAATTTATATTTCTCATTATGAACTTACGCATTCTCATTACGAATTTATATTTCTCATTATGAACTTACTTGAAGGAAGGGAGCGGACATACAAGGTAAAGTCTCGGATTGCGTTCAACCTGGCGAACGCCAGAACGATCCTTGTCCCTGTCCAATCCAAGCTGATGCACAGCCTCCGCGCGGCCCTTCTGGATAGCTATTTGGCATCCGCTGAATAGTGAACTAATGTGTGCAGCGAGTCCAATCCCCAGGACTTAAAATTTGGGTTGTGCGCAGGGTTTGGTGCCCGCCACGGAAAACCAAATACCAATGAAAGCCAAAAAGCAAGCCTCGGAAGGAACCCACAATGTTGACGACCACAGCAAACGATTCAAGGACCATGATTTGAGGATATGCACCTGGAATGTCCGGACCCTCTATAGGGAAGGTGCCTTTATCCAACTGGCGGAAGCCCTCACGAAATGTAAGGCTGACATCACCGCCATCCAGGAAATGCGATGGACAGGACAAGGTTGCTCCAAGCGAGCAGACTGCGATATCTACTACAGCTGCCATGCGGAGAAGCGCGAATTTGGCTGCGGATTTGTGGTCAGCAAGAGACTTCGCCACCACGTCTCTCGGTTCACTCCGGTGAACGAACGGCTGGCTTCGATCCGCATCAAAGCTAAATACTTTAGCATCAGCCTGATTTGCGCGCACGCCCCGACGGAAGAGAAGGACGATGCGACCAAGGATGCCTTCTATGCGAAGCTCGAGGACGTCTACGACAGGTGCCCGGCCCATGACGTCAAAATTGTCCTCGGGGACTTCAACGCAAAGGTCGGGCGAGAAGGCATCTTTGGCCCCACAGTCGGGCAGTTTAGCCTCCATGGGACCACTTCGAACAACGGCCTGAGGCTGATCGATTTCGCCGCGGCACGAAACATGGTAGTTAGTAGCACCAGATTCCAGCACCTCGATATCCACAAGGCCACCTGGTTATCCCCCGATCAATCCACCCGCAACCAGATTGATCACATTGTGATTGATGGAAGGCATGCTTCTAGCATTCTAGATGTGCGCACGTTCCAAGGACCGAACATCGACTCGGACCACTACCTTGTTGCAGCCAAGGTACGCATGCGTCTTTGCGCAGCGAAGACCGCACAACCTAGTTTGCGAAGAAAACTGGACATCAGTAAGCTGCGATCACAAGGGGTAGCCGAAGCCTACTCCGCTCAACTCTTCAACCAGCTCGGTCGCTCCCCCTCTCCACCTGATGACATCGGCGAATTATGGGCTCACTTATCCCACTCTATGCGCGCCGCCGCAGAAAATGTCCTTGGTTTTCGACGCCCACCACCAAAAAACCAATGGTACGATGAAGAGTGTCGCGCAGCCACTGCAGTGAAGAATGCTGCATACAAGAAGACCCTGCAGTCGGCCGCCACGCGAGCCATGACAGAAAAATACCGGGAGGAGAGGAAGAAAGAGAGGTGCCTTTTTAGACGCAAGAAACGGGAGCAAGAAAGGCGCAAACGTGAGGAAATCGAGGAGTGCAGGAGCAGGAATGACGCCCGAAAATTCTTCCAAAAAGTTAAGCGTCTTACGGAAGGATTTAAGCCTGGGGCATCTTCTTGCAGAGACGAAAACGGGGATCTGGTTACGGATGCGCAGGGTGTGCTGAGGTTGTGGCAGGAGCACTTCACCAAGCTGCTCGCAGGCGACGAAAGGAAAAATACCGCCAGTGGTGAAGATGTCCAGATGCCACCAATCGACGACGACGGTGTGGATGTGCCACCGCCCAGCCATGACGAGGTCCGGGTCGCTATCCAGCGACTCAAGAACAACAAAGCTGCAGGGCCGGATGGGCTACCAGCTGAATTGTTCAAGGCCGGCGGCGGTGAGCTGATCGGATGCATGCATCAGCTCATTTGCAAAATATGGCTGGAGGAACGAATGCCCAACGATTGGAACCTCAGTGCCCTTTGTCCTGTGCTGAAGAAAGGCGACCCAACAATATGCGCCAACTACAGGGGTATCAGCCTACTTCCCATTGCATACAAGGTCCTGACGAGCGTATTATGTGAAAGACTAAAGCCACTCGCCAAGGCGCTGATTGGACCTTATCAGTGCGGCTTTAGACCTGGTAAGTCCACCATCGACCAGATATTCACTCTACGCCAAATCCTGGAGAAGACCCATGAGAACCAAATCGATACACACCATCTCTTCATCGATTACAAGGCAGCATTCGATAGCCCGATAAGGGATCGCCTATATGCCGCATTGTCTGAACTTGGTATCCCTGCAAAGCTCGTTAGACTTACCTTGGCACCGCCATCAACAGCAGCAATGATGTCAGTCTGGAGATAAAGCGAAGGATAACTCTTGCCAACAGGTGCTACTACGGTCTCGGTAGGCAATTGAGAAGTAGAGACCTCTCTCGACCGACAAAACTTTCACTCTATAGGACGCTTATCTTGCCCGTGCTCCTCTATGGCGCTGAAGCATGGACAATGACACGAAACGACATAGCGGCCCTTGGAGTGTTCGAGAGGAAGGTGCTTCGCAAAATCTTCGGCCATGTTCGGGTTGGTGACGACTATCGCATACGAACCAATAACGAGCTGTATAAGGACATGGACGTAGCGCAGCGAATTAACATCCAGCGGCTACGCTGGCTCGGTCATGTCTGCCGCATGGACGACGAAGCTCCGGCGAAAAAGGCATTCGATGCGATGGTTGGAGGTCGACGGCGAAGAGGGAGGCCGTGTCTCCGGTGGAAGGACCAAGTGGAAGAGGCCCTGGTATCTCTTGGTGTGACCAACTGGAGAAGGCGCGCGCGAAGCAGAGGCGCCTGGAGAGAAGTTTTGCAGCAGGCCGTAACCCGATAACGGGTTGTTATGGCCAGTTAAGTAAGTAAGTAAGTAAGTATTATGAACTTACGCATTCTCATTTTGAGGTTGAAAAGGTGTAGTATTGAACCAGAGAGATGCTTTTCATCAGCAGGCAATATATGCAGCAAGCTAAGATCTCGCTTAGGTGATAATACCTTAATGCTTTAATATTTTAAGATATTACCTAAAGTCTAATTGATGTAAGGTGTTTGGTTTTGCCATCGGCTACTTGTTTTTTTCCAAGTTGGCAATTGAATGCATTTTCTTCTTCTTCTTCTTGACTGGCACGACAGCCCGATTACGAGACTAAGGCCTAGCTACCCGCAACCAACCGTGTTGTGCCTGCGAATGTTTTTTTCAAGGTTGGAAGGGACCTACAGTTTTATGCCGATTCCCAACGGCGAGTTGGGAGCTTTTTCATTCAATGCATTGAATGCATTTTAATGTTATTAATTCTTATTATTTGCCATGAATATTTTGTTCTTAGTTTTAAGGAACACAAATCCCGGGTTTGTAAATCTGGTCCGGGATTGCAATCCCTAGTATGTACATATGTTCGGGAAAAAAAAGTCTGAAAAGGAAAAAAGGAAAACAAACAAATGTCGTTTCAAATTTGACCTTCCTAAGGGCAAAATGGGAGCAGTTTGGAGCTTAAACAAAAGTGAAGACCAGAATTTGGTTATTGGGGGGCGGGGGGGTTGTGGTGGCGCCACCCATAATATTATTTTTTATTTTTGTTATTTATTTATGAACATTTAGATCTTACTGACTATAGGAAACAATAAAAGAACACAAGTGTAAGAGCTTCAACTTAACCTAATCAATATTACATTTAAAAATGTCTGTTTGGGAAGCGAAATGTCAAAGTCGGTTACACTATTTAGTTCCGCAAGGGCTCTACTCAGAGGCGCATTCCTTGCATAGTAATAATTTTTTAATAATAATAATTGATTGGCACGACAGCCCGCTTACGCGAGACTAAGGCCTAGCTTCCCGCAACCACCCGTGTTGTGCGTGTGAATTTTGTACGCGGGTGGAAGGGACCTACAGTTTTATGCCGGTTCCGAACGGCAGGTTGGGAGCTTTTTCATAGGCAATTTTTACTCTCAGAGGTTTGCCATTTCCAGCTGAGAGGACAGCCACCGAAAGAGAAAACGAGTTTCCCGTTATTTTTTTTAGGTGTTACTACATGCAGAATTCGAACTAGCGTCGCTCTGCATGCGACTCGCTTGGACCGCGCACTAACCAACTGAGCCACGGCGGCTGCCTTCCTTGCATAGTTCGACCTGTAAAAGCTGAGGTGAAAGTCCCTATTTGCATTTAGGGACATTGAAAGCCACCTTACTCAAAAGGGGCGGGCAATTAATAGACCCCTTTAATAACCCAACAATGAAGGAGCACGCAAGATAGGTTCGCCTAGCGTTTAGACTTATAAGGCGACAGCGGGAAAGATATGAAGGCAACGGTTCGGTAAAGTTCAGCGACCGCGAACCGTATAAAAACCTTCTGGATGCGCTCAATGCGATTAATGTGAGTCATTTGATATGGCCTCCGTTCAAACGAAGCATATTCCAGCCTTGATCTGACGAAAGCCGTGAACAACAGTTGAAACGTATATGGGTCAGAGAATGACGTACTATCCCGACGAACGAAACCCAACACGGCATATGCTTTGGCAATAATGAAATCGATATGGCTAGAGAAACAAAGTTTTGTGTCGAAAAACACACCTAAATCTTTGATTTCTTGGACTGACTGCAACAGTGAGCCCGACAGGGAGTAGGACAAGTGCAAAAGGCTGTGTTTCCTAGAGAAGGATACATGAAAACACTTACTAATATCTAAGAAAAGGTGATTTCTCGTACACCACGATTGAACTCTATCTAAGTCAGCCGGGAGTGCAAGGGAGTCTGCCACATTATTAATCGCAGTATAAATCTTCAGATCATTCGCATATAGAAGAAATTTTGCAAACGAAAAGCAGGAGCCAATGTCATTAATATGTCATTTTTTCCACTCATCTATAAAAATACCAGACGAAAGGGATTTTTTAAAGATCAGTAGGAGTGGCTCAACAAGAGAGCTGCAGTTCTTTAAGAGGGGAATTCTACGGAAAATTACGAATAAAATTTTTCGATATCTCGCTTCGGTTTCGAGATATCTAGGTTCAAAGTTAAATTCGCAACGAATATGAATTCAATGTATATAACTGTAGATTTACCGTTATATGCAATCTTACGCGAACGATATCACAGAATTATGAAGGTTTTGCTTAAGAAGGATCTTTTGCTATGAAAGGATTTGAACAAAAAATACTGTGCACACCTCACTGTTGCCTAATGTGGTGGTGACTCCCATTAGGGTTATTTTTGTAGCGCCCGGCCGAAGGCCGGCCACTCGGGAAAAACTTATTGCCAAGAAAACTATGGCTTTCGGGAAAACTGTATGCACCTCTGGGATTGCGAAAAAAAGCGCTGATCTGGTAAGATTGCATATAACGGTAAATCTACAGTTATATACATTGAATTCATATTCGTTGCGAATTTAACTTTGAACCTCGATATCTCGAAAACGAAGCGAGATATCGAAAAATTTTATTCGTCATTTTCGACTTATTTTCGGTCAATCTATCTAAAAACATCATCAAATGGCGGCGCCACGGAAACCGTAGACGTGCCCTTTAAGAGTACAGCCATACCTCGCTTTGCGTCGTTTCGTTTTGCGTTTTTTCGAAGTTGCGTCGCTGCTGAATTAGTACTAATTTTCACTGTGCGTCGTTAGATTTTCGAAGTTGCGTTGTTATGGGTTCGAGTCTTTAATTTTTTTTTAAGTTTCTTTTTGTTTTCTAAAAGATCGCACGACTTTTTGTTTCTAAGTTCGCCATGCCATTTAAACTCGGGGATTCCCTTCCTAACTTTTGTGAAAGAAAGCCGACTTACGACAACAGCCACTATGGACTCATCAGACAGTGATTAATTTTTATTTTGTTTTTATAAATTAATTGAATATTGGGTCAAAATTTGTCAAGTGGGCCACTTTTTTTTGGTGGGTTGGAATTTTTTGTCGTAAATGCGAAATTCGTAAGAGTTTTACACAACTAAGATGCCCGTTAATTCGGTTTTGCGTTATTTTCATTTTTTCAAATGCTATTGTTATTTAAATTTTTTAGCAGCGTCCCGGTAATTATTTTTTTTCTCTTGATGTGTCGCAAGGTTTGTGCTGGTTTTTTCAATGTTTCGTTCAAAATGTTCATAGAATAACATAAAAATTGTTTTAACATTTTCGCGCGATTATTGTTAAAATTAGGAACAATTTTTATAAACAAATTAAGTTTGTTGTAACTTCTTCATCGATTTTAATGTCATTCTTTAAAAATTATGAAAGCTCGTTAAATTACGAAGATTTTGGTGAAAAAAAAATGGAGAAACTTGCATTCAATGGAAAGTAATGACTGTTTTTGTGCCGACGCGTCGCGCGCGGTGCCGCGCGATCCACTATAAGTGCGTATCGCTGCGTGCTACAACATGTCTGGACCTGCAGTTTCCTTATTTTTTTGAATTTTCTTCGACCTGATATTCAGTTGCGTTTATTGCTTTGTTAAGTTCGGACTCGCGGACTTCGGACTCAAGCAATAAATGTAGTGAGTTGAGTGTTTTCCAATGCTAAAATGCCGAGATCTAATCGTTGCTGTAATCCCTTAAATAAAAAAGCACATGAGTGCATTTACAAAAACATTTTTCAAGTCAGTGAAACACGGAATCCTAAAACAGTGAATTTGATTGGAAAATATATTTGCAAATCATGTCGAACCCAAATCGATCGAATGTCGGAAGAAAATTTACAAGAACTTGAAATAATTTCAAGTCAAAAAAAAAGTGCAGAAAAAAGTGAGGAAATAGTTAGTAATGATGAGTCGACCAATGACAGAGATGACGTGCGACGCGATCCCCATTACACAAGCCCGGAAATCGTTATTGGAAAAAGAAAAACAGTGAACGAATTACTAAAAGAGATCGGTGAGGCCCCACTTAAAAAAGAAAAACAAATAAACCGAATTCACGACAGAAAAAATTCCAATGCAAGTGCAAGTGATGTAAGTGAAAAATGGGAAGAAGATCTGAAATTGGCTATTTCAAAAGAAACATCAAGATGTGGTAAAATTTCTCTTTTGACAACGGCTCCTCTTGATTGGAGTATTCGCAAAATGCAACGGAAATTGAACGTTTCTCGTAGAATGGCTTCAATAGCGAAAAATGTTCACCTGGATTCTGGGTTTGGAGCTCATCCTCCACTCCTTTCTCTAAGCCGCTCATCGATTTTTCTGTTTACCGAATCCTCCAGACTGTCAACTCGTTTGTCTAACTGTTCTACTCGCGTCTCCAAGTGCTCAACTTTCACATTAATCCTGCCTGAAATCTCTTCCACTTTCTGCTCCAAGCGCGCAGAATTTTCCTGAAGCTTGCTGGCCAACTAGCGATTCGCGTTTTCAAATTTTGCCCAAATTTCCTCATTCGTAGTTTCGAGTTTCGCTGCCATTTGCGCCGCCAATTGCTCTGACATTTCCCGATTTTCACGGTTTGAAGTCTAGAACATGACATTCTTTCTTCTTTGACATTCTCGATTTTCACAGACGTTGCCTGAAACATGCCTTGCATTGCCACCATAAGCTGGCTCATATCCATTGCTTGTGGTGGCGTAGTCGCTGTAGCCGTACTTTGCAGCGACGCAGCACCCGCAGGCGATTCCTCCACCTTGGCCGACGCCTCTTGTTTCTGCGTTCCGAACTCGTGTGCAACCTAATCGATGCCTCGTGATTCACACGCCTCCCGCAAGCGAAGCTGCAACTCCACCTTTCCGCCAGCAGTCGGCAAATTCCAGGCAGCCAGCTCCTTCTTCAGCTGGTCCACCTTCAGCAGCTCGAGTTTAACTATGTCTGCGTTTTTATAATTTTATTTATTTATTTTGTATCTTCAGTAACACAATCCTGACTTCTGACACCAAATGTTACGAAAATTCCAAGTTTTCCCAGGTTCGTTTTGATTGTGTTTGAAAATAAAACAACTTCAATTATTCAGCGCAAAACGCAGTCAGAAACTAACTATCACTTTATTTACAGATTTACACTTCGCTTGTATCTACACTTGTTACCACTTTGCTTGCTTAACACAGACTCGACCCCTTGCGCTGCCACTGCTGCTTTTATACTAGTTTTCTTATCGCGCCGAAGTTTCTTGCACATTCCAGTTGTACTTTTTATCTCGATTGTTCTAGCAAAGTTCATTACCTTTCGTGAACCAGCCTTGCCATATCGGACTATCCAAGCGAATTATACCAAATTTGCCATACTTCAAAGTGCATGCCTAAAAGTATGCTTGGAAAAGCATTCGTGCATAGAAAAGCATTCAGCACAGAGTGCTTTATCGTTTCAATATTATAAAAGCTTATGTAAGCCAAGGTTTCAAAATGTTGGATGATGACCTTACCCTACAAGACGTGACTGACCGAAACTCCGCTACATTCATAACATTTTTTGAATTTAGCAATACATTTGCATGAAGTTTGGCTCATATGAGACAAAATAATGCTGCAATTTGCCTTTCATTTATACTGAAACAAACCATTTGACAACCATAAAAACATTAATTGCTTATACACGCATGTGTAAGAATGAGACAACAATAGAAGCACCTGCTGACAAGAACTCGCATCGGAGTTAATACAAATGATTAAGAGCCGGCGACTGCCGTAGCTATGTAGCTCAGCTGGCTAATGCGTGCGGCCGCGAGTCAATTGCGACGCGCGAATCCATGTTCAATACTCCGTTGCTTCAAACACCAAAAAAAAGGAAAAACAGGAAGAAGGTAAGAATTCGAATTAAAATTTAATTTAAATAATATTATTCGAATATTTAAATAACTCTGCATTTTCAGTAACTTCAATAGTGGGCCATAACAAGTACCGAAGCGCTAGACCAAGGAAGCCGATGCCAATGATGCTGCGCTAAGCAAACGCCTTCGATTGCGACAATATGGGATCATCCAAGTACGACCGCAAATGCATTTTTTTTTTAAATGCAATTTTTTTTATATTATTTTATTTAAATTAATTTAAAATAAATTCAGGCAATAAACACCTGCATTTTTTCAATATTGAGTATTGGTCATGAATGACCGATTTATACATCACATTGTGACCGGTATTTGCATCAGCATTTCAGTCAGAAATTTCGGCACCTGACCGGTCAACTGACTGACATTTACTTTTTTGTTTTTCGGTGTTTGGTGCAACGGTGAATTGAACTCGCGGAGTCTTGACTCGCGGCCCAACGCACTAGCCAGCTGAGCTACGGCGGCGGCGGCTGCGGCTGCTGTAAGATAGCTATACAAAACTAAATATTTGGAAGTTGGAACACGTATGCGTTAGGTCAGAGCAAAAACACTTTTCTTAATATGAAAAAGGTGTGTATAAGAGTTTCAGTCAGTTTTTTCACACCGCCACACAGTGCTTCGAGAGTGGACAAAAATTAGAAAAAAATTATCGCGGATTTTGACAAAAGTAGTATCATGTTAAAGGTAATTCTTTAATTAAGCTGGATCCAAAATACTTTCTCGAAAAAATGTCGAGATTAGGAGATATAGCTTGTCAAAGTCGGATATATTTTGAGAAAAATGTATGAAGGGGAAAAATGAAATTTAGGTGCTTGTATAAAAAAAATTATAGAAAATGTGTTGTTGTAGATAGGCCACCAATTTCTTTTAATATTAACCCATTAATGCCCACAGCGATCTATCAGTGCTAGGGGCCTGAAATTTAGAGACGTATGCTTTATGATGCACAGGAACGTAAATACGAATTGTTGGTATCTTGTATGGATTGGGCTCTGGAAGCCGTTACATATATGTAACAGTGGGCTATTTCCAGTACTTTTTTGTGGAACACATTTTTTTAGTTTGAATGACAATTTTACAGCTTAGTACTTAAAAATACATGAAAACTTTGTATAAATTGAACTGTGAAGATAAAGGTGAATGAAATACATATGCGGTTGATACAACAAATTATGAATTTGTAGCATAATGGTACTTTTCGGAGCATTTGATGCACAAACCAACATTACACTTTTTGCACAAAGAAGTGGGATGCGATTTGTAGTTCATTCCAGCGCAGCGGCGCCTTTTTTTATCTATTGTTTCTACAATAAAATGCCCAATGTAGTCATAGCGGCTTGAGAAGTCGGGCTCAGCCGCAGTTGTTCGACAAAAGCTCTGGAGTGGTCTTATTGTGCCAAGAGTTGTGCAATAGCATCCGGCAATGGCTCTACGGAAATCAAGCTTTGTCATACTGCTTCCTCCTTTCCGATGCACGATTCACGCATTTTGCATTAACACGTCATTGAGCCATGAAAAAATGCAAAACCACCACTTCTTACCACGAGCGCCAATAAAAACTCGCATCTCTTCAACAGTTATGTTTGGGTTTGTTTGACCTCAACACACAGCATAGCTATTACTTTCATCGCACAACAACTGGATCAGTTCGTCGTCGAAGAGTTTCTCAACAGCTGATGAGGATGTAAATTACTACAATCAGAATAGTTCGGCTCCGGAAAAATTTCCGTACACCTAATGTCATCATCTTCCAACCACTAAATAACAGGTTTACAAGGTTTGTAGGTACGTTTTACTTTGATACACTTTCCATTCATACATTTTGCCAATGGTTTTTCTACTGTGGACGTACTTGATCCAGAATTTTGGTGATCAAATGTGATACAAGCAATAGAAGTTGTAGCATGTTGAGCATGAATAGTTTTTGTACGTTGAGCAGCCTTTAACGATGTTTTTTTTAATAAGAATGTTGACAGTTGGTGTACATATTGCTGTTGTAGCCGAAAAAAGTTCGTCACTAGGCTCGTGGCGGGTCGTCCTGCTCGTATGGCATATATGCGGCTGCTATGAGAAAGTGTGAGTTTCCCACACGTTCACACAACGCCACTGTGAGGTCTCCGTCACAATCCTGAGGTGAGAGAAAAACCTTTATCGACTTGTTGGCCAAAATGCATGTTCTCACCTTACCTTCGCTCGGCGGCACGAGAAGAGTATAGGATCTAGACCATGAATCCTACCTTTACTAAGCCAAGGTTCCGGGATTAGGGCCAGATCCACGTTCTTCTCTGCCATAAAAACCAGCAGGTCCTCGCTGGCGGCCTTAGAGTGATGCAGGTTTATCTGCACCACCTTTAGCTGTCGAGGCTTCACCACTGTTGTTATTCGGGGGGGCAGGAACATTCTGAGCTGTCCTACCCCGAATCGAACCACACCGTCCCGCTGACGCAGAAGCTGGAGGGACTCTGGACCAAGCTTTACCCAGAGATCCTTTCCAGCGCCTTTGTCTCTGGCACGGCCTCGGGTGATAACCCAATCGCTCGTCTTCAGGTCCGAATTTTGGCGTTTCAGCAGGTCGAGTATGTCCTTGTCCTCTATAATTGGAGGAGGAATCCATATCCTGCCAATCGTCCTAACAGGGATGTCCTTCAAGGACACGACATCCAACCAGTCAGGAATTCTCGGGCCTGGCTGTTGCCACAGCCAATGACCTTCGTACCCCTGATCCACCGAACGCCGTCAAACATGCCGATAGCTGGATCGCTTGTGGCCTGTCTCATAGCGCTCAGCAGAGCCCGAATGATTTTCTCCTCCAGAATGAGCCAGTTATCGGTCGTCATCTTTCCTTCGGGGTGCTGACGGTCAATAACGGCGATCTGGAGTTCGGGAGCCGAGGTCAAACTAGCAGATGGTCTGAGACGTTTTGTCGATGTTGCTTGCACCGTGTCACCAGACCGCAGGCGCTTGTTCGACATGCCGGCTGACGTTCCGTTGTCGGTTCTGGCATCCTTCGAAGTGGGCGGTCGCGTATTAAAAATACCCGCCTTTGGCTGGTTGCTAACGCTGCCCGAGGGCCTGTCCGCCGCAGATTTCGTCCTTTCAGACGAAGTCTTCGCCTCTTCGGAGGCTTTCGACGGCTGTGCCTGTACTGCAGCAGCGTTAAGAGTGGCACCGAGCTCGTACCTACGTACGTAGTAGGTGTGCTTCTTTCGCACCCTTTTCTCCCTCTGCGATAGCGAGGCTGGGTCACGTGCACTCAGTTTCTTCAAAAAGCGTACTGAGGCTTTGTATCCCGTTCTGCGCTTACACTCCAGTTCACGCTCCTGGTCCCCACCATCCTCCGTTGAGGTTGACGGTTTGATCTCTGATCGAGCTGCCCCACTACCGGGATCCGCCGTCGGGGCCGAGTTCCCAGCACGGGATAGCACGGCCACATCCTCGTCATCCGTGGAATAGAGGCCAAGCCCCGCTAGCATAGGCCCGGCATCTGACAGCTCAGAGTCAGAAGAGGTGAACCGTTCCTGTCGGCTAAGGACCACCCTACTCTTCCGTTCATCCGTATGCGATGATCTGGTGCTTGGCTGCAATATCTCGGCAGAAGAAGCACATTGCCTGAGGGTTTCCTCAGGCTCGCGATTATCGCCCGGCTTGTAGGTGGACATAAAGCTACCTGGAAGAGAAATCGGAATTACATTTATTATTGTAAATCGCGGGATTGCAGAATGGAGAATGTGGCATCACCGCGTATGCTGAAAAAGAGGAAACGTATAAAACCTTCTATTGGCACTAGATGGCGGTGTTTGTTGCTTGTTATCGCGATTAATTATTACAAGGCGGTTAAATTTCAATTCGTTTATTGCAAAATCGTTACAAAGTTTTTACGCGTGCGCTCTGCTCTGCTGCCAGCTTCCGACTCTACTCTTTCTGCTATCTCTTCTTGCCACGCCAGTGCTGCCAGCGCTCGATACACCAACCAGTGTCGCCACATTGTCGAGCTGGTCGAAAGACTGAGGCCAGACACTAGATGGCGCTGTAGGTGAAGAGCGGGAAACTGCAACTGAAACTGAAAACGTCGGAAAAAAGGTGGTGGCGAGGCCCGTGCATCACCAGAGATGAAGGCCTGCAGCTTTGCCGACTTCTCAAGAAGTTTCAACCACACACACTGCCGCGACGCGCGCAACCTCACAGCACAGATCAGACCGTAGCGCAGGAGCAGTGCCCAGGCGAAAAAACAATGCGCACCGCGAAATCAGCAGGTCGCCAGCTGCACAACAACAAAACAACAAAACACCCGCAGAAGCTGCTGCTTACGAGCTTTATACGAAGATTTTTGCTAAAATCCTGTTCCAACTGCTGGAAAGCACACACGGCGAAATTCCACACAAACCGCACAAGTGATCAAAAGTTTTGAAAAATTTTTTCAAACGAGAATTCACTAGGAAAATTGAAGAAAACGAAAATTGAAAAAATTCCAAAAAAAACTCGCGGACCGCAGAAAAAATGTTGGTGCACTTGATAACAGAGTTGCCAGATCTGCCACCAGATCTTCTGGTGTTGACAAGAGACAACTTTCCTTACCGCCACGCTTTGCTCATAGCCAGTGTGCAGGGGGAATTCAACGTTGGCATACCTCAGCACATTTTCTTTCAGGTCCAGCGTAAAACCGTGCCTAATCATGAAATCCACGCCGATAATCACGTCGTCCATTATATCCGCGACGATGAACTCATGTTCCAGGCTGCTGGTGCCGATAGCAATTGTTTTTGTTACTTTTCCTCTTACCGGCGGGCGCTCGCCAGTCGCAGTCCTCAGCTGTATGCCATGCAGCGGTTCCCAGTTCTTCAGAAGCTTCCTTTTTATGATCGAATATGACGCTCCAGTATCCAGTGTCAACACGAACTTTCCATCTATCTTTCCTTCAATCGTCAAGCTGCTGGGTTGCCGTTTCAGCTGTGAGACAAGGACGGTGGGGCAGCGGGTTTTGGGGATCAGCTCACGCCCCTTTGGGCTGACCCGTTTTAGTTTACCGACTCGTTGTACTCAGCCCTGCACTTGTTGGCTGAGCCTCGATTGTCAGTATTCCTCGCTTCAGGCGATTGCGATCGACATGTGGCCCTGCTTGCCACATGTCCAACAAACAACTTTAGAGGAGGCCACCCGTGGCCTGCCCGGTGTCTTAGAGCTTATGGCCTGGATCGAAATGTCGCTGTCCGGCTGGATTTAGCGTATCCTTGCAGGTGCATACAGAGTGCCTCCAATCCATGTCGCTTCATATGTCATCGCGCTGGTCACCGTTTCCTTAAATGTCGGCTTGCCCATCAGCTCACAGTAGTACAGCGTATGGTTGTGCTCGTTGCTGTATTTCGCTGCCAACGCTGTCATGACAGACTCGTAACCACTTCTCGAACATTCCGGAACTGAATTCATTACCTCAGCCGCAGGATCTTTCAGCGCCAGAGCCAATCTCCGACCCTTCCTGATATCGGTCCACTGATTTTCCAAAGCAGCTAAGTCGAATTGCAGTTTAAATGTATCGAACGGCGTAGCACCATCATAAGTAGGCACTTCTGTTCGGGTGCCGAAACTTTCCTTTCTCTAAGCCGCTCATCGATTTTTCTGTTTACCGAATCCTCCAGACTGTCAACTCGTTTGTCTAACTGTTCTACTCGCGTCTCCAGGTGCTCAACTTTCACATTAATCCTGCCTGAAATCTCTTCCACTTTCTGCTCCAAGCGCGCAGAATTTTCCTGAAGCTTGCTGGCCAACTAGCGATTCGCGTTTTCAAATTTTGCCCAAATTTCCTCATTCGTAGTTTCGAGTTTCGCTGCCATTTGCGCCGCCAATTGCTCTGACATTTCCCGATTTTCACGGTTTGAAGTCTAGAACATGACATTCTTTCTTCTTTGACATTCTCGATTTTCACAGACGTTGCCTGAAACATGCCTTGCATTGCCACCATAAGCTGGCTCATATCCATTGCTTGTGGTGGCGTAGTCGCTGTAGCCGTACTTTGCAGCGACGCAGCACCCGCAGGCGATTCCTCCACCTTGGCCGACGCCTCTTGTTTCTGCGTTCCGAACTCGTGTGCAACCTAATCGATGCCTCGTGATTCACACGCCTCCCGCAAGCGAAGCTGCAACTCCACCTTTCCGCCAGCAGTCGGCAAATTCCAGGCAGCCAGCTCCTTCTTCAGCTGGTCCACCTTCAGCAGCTCGAGTTTAACTATGTCTGCGTTTTTATAATTTTATTTATTTATTTTGTATCTTCAGTAACACAATCCTGACTTCTGACACCAAATGTTACGAAAATTCCAAGTTTTCCCAGGTTCGTTTTGATTGTGTTTGAAAATAAAACAACTTCAATTATTCAGCGCAAAACGCAGTCAGAAACTAACTATCACTTTATTTACAGATTTACACTTCGCTTGTATCTACACTTGTTACCACTTTGCTTGCTTAACACAGACTCGACCCCTTGCGCTGCCACTGCTGCTTTTATACTAGTTTTCTTATCGCGCCGAAGTTTCTTGCACATTCCAGTTGTACTTTTTATCTCGATTGTTCTAGCAAAGTTCATTACCTTTCGTGAACCAGCCTTGCCATATCGGACTATCCAAGCGAATTATACCAAATTTGCCATACTTCAAAGTGCATGCCTAAAAGTATGCTTGGAAAAGCATTCGTGCATAGAAAAGCATTCAGCACAGAGTGCTTTATCGTTTCAATATTATAAAAGCTTATGTAAGCCAAGGTTTCAAAATGTTGGATGATGACCTTACCCTACAAGACGTGACTGACCGAAACTCCGCTACATTCATAACATTTTTTGAATTTAGCAATACATTTGCATGAAGTTTGGCTCATATGAGACAAAATAATGCTGCAATTTGCCTTTCATTTATACTGAAACAAACCATTTGACAACCATAAAAACATTAATTGCTTATACACGCATGTGTAAGAATGAGACAACAATAGAAGCACCTGCTGACAAGAACTCGCATCGGAGTTAATACAAATGATTAAGAGCCGGCGACTGCCGTAGCTATGTAGCTCAGCTGGCTAATGCGTGCGGCCGCGAGTCAATTGCGACGCGCGAATCCATGTTCAATACTCCGTTGCTTCAAACACCAAAAAAAAGGAAAAACAGGAAGAAGGTAAGAATTCGAATTAAAATTTAATTTAAATAATATTATTCGAATATTTAAATAACTCTGCATTTTCAGTAACTTCAATAGTGGGCCATAACAAGTACCGAAGCGCTAGACCAAGGAAGCCGATGCCAATGATGCTGCGCTAAGCAAACGCCTTCGATTGCGACAATATGGGATCATCCAAGTACGACCGCAAATGCATTTTTTTTTTAAATGCAATTTTTTTTATATTATTTTATTTAAATTAATTTAAAATAAATTCAGGCAATAAACACCTGCATTTTTTCAATATTGAGTATTGGTCATGAATGACCGATTTATACATCACATTGTGACCGGTATTTGCATCAGCATTTCAGTCAGAAATTTCGGCACCTGACCGGTCAACTGACTGACATTTACTTTTTTGTTTTTCGGTGTTTGGTGCAACGGTGAATTGAACTCGCGGAGTCTTGACTCGCGGCCCAACGCACTAGCCAGCTGAGCTACGGCGGCGGCGGCTGCGGCTGCTGTAAGATAGCTATACAAAACTAAATATTTGGAAGTTGGAACACGTATGCGTTAGGTCAGAGCAAAAACACTTTTCTTAATATGAAAAAGGTGTGTATAAGAGTTTCAGTCAGTTTTTTCACACCGCCACACAGTGCTTCGAGAGTGGACAAAAATTAGAAAAAAATTATCGCGGATTTTGACAAAAGTAGTATCATGTTAAAGGTAATTCTTTAATTAAGCTGGATCCAAAATACTTTCTCGAAAAAATGTCGAGATTAGGAGATATAGCTTGTCAAAGTCGGATATATTTTGAGAAAAATGTATGAAGGGGAAAAATGAAATTTAGGTGCTTGTATAAAAAAAATTATAGAAAATGTGTTTTTGTAGATAGGCCACCAATTTCTTTTAATATTAACCCATTAATGCCCACAGCGATCTATCAGTGCTAGGGGCCTGAAATTTAGAGACGTATGCTTTATGATGCACAGGAACGTAAATACGAAAAAAAATTGTTGGTATCTTGTATGGATTGGGCTCTGGAAGCCGTTACATATATGTAACAGTGGGCTATTTCCAGTACTTTTTTGTGGAACACATTTTTTTAGTTTGAATGACAATTTTACAGCTTAGTACTTAAAAATACATGAAAACTTTGTATAAATTGAACTGTGAAGATAAAGGTGAATGAAATACATATGCGGTTGATACAACAAATTATGAATTTGTAGCATAATGGTACTTTTCGGAGCATTTGATGCACAAACCAACATTACACTTTTTGCACAAAGAAGTGGGATGCGATTTGTAGTTCATTCCAGCGCAGCGGCGCCTTTTTTTATCTATTGTTTCTACAATAAAATGCCCAATGTAGTCATAGCGGCTTGAGAAGTCGGGCTCAGCCGCAGTTGTTCGACAAAAGCTCTGGAGTGGTCTTATTGTGCCAAGAGTTGTGCAATAGCATCCGGCAATGGCTCTACGGAAATCAAGCTTTGTCATACTGCTTCCTCCTTTCCGATGCACGATTCACGCATTTTGCATTAACACGTCATTGAGCCATGAAAAAATGCAAAACCACCACTTCTTACCACGAGCGCCAATAAAAACTCGCATCTCTTCAACAGTTATGTTTGGGTTTGTTTGACCTCAACACACAGCATAGCTATTACTTTCATCGCACAACAACTGGATCAGTTCGTCGTCGAAGAGTTTCTCAACAGCTGATGAGGATGTAAATTACTACAATCAGAATAGTTCGGCTCCGGAAAAATTTCCGTACACCTAATGTCATCATCTTCCAACCACTAAATAACAGGTTTACAAGGTTTGTAGGTACGTTTTACTTTGATACACTTTCCATTCATACATTTTGCCAATGGTTTTTCTACTGTGGACGTACTTGATCCAGAATTTTGGTGATCAAATGTGATACAAGCAATAGAAGTTGTAGCATGTTGAGCATGAATAGTTTTTGTACGTTGAGCAGCCTTTAACGATGTTTTTTTTAATAAGAATGTTGACAGTTGGTGTACATATTGCTGTTGTAGCCGAAAAAAGTTCGTCACTAGGCTCGTGGCGGGTCGTCCTGCTCGTATGGCATATATGCGGCTGCTATGAGAAAGTGTGAGTTTCCCACACGTTCACACAACGCCACTGTGAGGTCTCCGTCACAATCCTGAGGTGAGAGAAAAACCTTTATCGACTTGTTGGCCAAAATGCATGTTCTCACCTTACCTTCGCTCGGCGGCACGAGAAGAGTATAGGATCTAGACCATGAATCCTACCTTTACTAAGCCAAGGTTCCGGGATTAGGGCCAGATCCACGTTCTTCTCTGCCATAAAAACCAGCAGGTCCTCGCTGGCGGCCTTAGAGTGATGCAGGTTTATCTGCACCACCTTTAGCTGTCGAGGCTTCACCACTGTTGTTATTCGGGGGGGCAGGAACATTCTGAGCTGTCCTACCCCGAATCGAACCACACCGTCCCGCTGACGCAGAAGCTGGAGGGACTCTGGACCAAGCTTTACCCAGAGATCCTTTCCAGCGCCTTTGTCTCTGGCACGGCCTCGGGTGATAACCCAATCGCTCGTCTTCAGGTCCGAATTTTGGCGTTTCAGCAGGTCGAGTATGTCCTTGTCCTCTATAATTGGAGGAGGAATCCATATCCTGCCAATCGTCCTAACAGGGATGTCCTTCAAGGACACGACATCCAACCAGTCAGGAATTCTCGGGCCTGGCTGTTGCCACAGCCAATGACCTTCGTACCCCTGATCCACCGAACGCCGTCAAACATGCCGATAGCTGGATCGCTTGTGGCCTGTCTCATAGCGCTCAGCAGAGCCCGAATGATTTTCTCCTCCAGAATGAGCCAGTTATCGGTCGTCATCTTTCCTTCGGGGTGCTGACGGTCAATAACGGCGATCTGGAGTTCGGGAGCCGAGGTCAAACTAGCAGATGGTCTGAGACGTTTTGTCGATGTTGCTTGCACCGTGTCACCAGACCGCAGGCGCTTGTTCGACATGCCGGCTGACGTTCCGTTGTCGGTTCTGGCATCCTTCGAAGTGGGCGGTCGCGTATTAAAAATACCCGCCTTTGGCTGGTTGCTAACGCTGCCCGAGGGCCTGTCCGCCGCAGATTTCGTCCTTTCAGACGAAGTCTTCGCCTCTTCGGAGGCTTTCGACGGCTGTGCCTGTACTGCAGCAGCGTTAAGAGTGGCACCGAGCTCGTACCTACGTACGTAGTAGGTGTGCTTCTTTCGCACCCTTTTCTCCCTCTGCGATAGCGAGGCTGGGTCACGTGCACTCAGTTTCTTCAAAAAGCGTACTGAGGCTTTGTATCCCGTTCTGCGCTTACACTCCAGTTCACGCTCCTGGTCCCCACCATCCTCCGTTGAGGTTGACGGTTTGATCTCTGATCGAGCTGCCCCACTACCGGGATCCGCCGTCGGGGCCGAGTTCCCAGCACGGGATAGCACGGCCACATCCTCGTCATCCGTGGAATAGAGGCCAAGCCCCGCTAGCATAGGCCCGGCATCTGACAGCTCAGAGTCAGAAGAGGTGAACCGTTCCTGTCGGCTAAGGACCACCCTACTCTTCCGTTCATCCGTATGCGATGATCTGGTGCTTGGCTGCAATATCTCGGCAGAAGAAGCACATTGCCTGAGGGTTTCCTCAGGCTCGCGATTATCGCCCGGCTTGTAGGTGGACATAAAGCTACCTGGAAGAGAAATCGGAATTACATTTATTATTGTAAATCGCGGGATTGCAGAATGGAGAATGTGGCATCACCGCGTATGCTGAAAAAGAGGAAACGTATAAAACCTTCTATTGGCACTAGATGGCGGTGTTTGTTGCTTGTTATCGCGATTAATTATTACAAGGCGGTTAAATTTCAATTCGTTTATTGCAAAATCGTTACAAAGTTTTTACGCGTGCGCTCTGCTCTGCTGCCAGCTTCCGACTCTACTCTTTCTGCTATCTCTTCTTGCCACGCCAGTGCTGCCAGCGCTCGATACACCAACCAGTGTCGCCACATTGTCGAGCTGGTCGAAAGACTGAGGCCAGACACTAGATGGCGCTGTAGGTGAAGAGCGGGAAACTGCAACTGAAACTGAAAACGTCGGAAAAAAGGTGGTGGCGAGGCCCGTGCATCACCAGAGATGAAGGCCTGCAGCTTTGCCGACTTCTCAAGAAGTTTCAACCACACACACTGCCGCGACGCGCGCAACCTCACAGCACAGATCAGACCGTAGCGCAGGAGCAGTGCCCAGGCGAAAAAACAATGCGCACCGCGAAATCAGCAGGTCGCCAGCTGCACAACAACAAAACAACAAAACACCCGCAGAAGCTGCTGCTTACGAGCTTTATACGAAGATTTTTGCTAAAATCCTGTTCCAACTGCTGGAAAGCACACACGGCGAAATTCCACACAAACCGCACAAGTGATCAAAAGTTTTGAAAAATTTTTTCAAACGAGAATTCACTAGGAAAATTGAAGAAAACGAAAATTGAAAAAATTCCAAAAAAAACTCGCGGACCGCAGAAAAAATGTTGGTGCACTTGATAACAGAGTTGCCAGATCTGCCACCAGATCTTCTGGTGTTGACAAGAGACAACTTTCCTTACCGCCACGCTTTGCTCATAGCCAGTGTGCAGGGGGAATTCAACGTTGGCATACCTCAGCACATTTTCTTTCAGGTCCAGCGTAAAACCGTGCCTAATCATGAAATCCACGCCGATAATCACGTCGTCCATTATATCCGCGACGATGAACTCATGTTCCAGGCTGCTGGTGCCGATAGCAATTGTTTTTGTTACTTTTCCTCTTACCGGCGGGCGCTCGCCAGTCGCAGTCCTCAGCTGTATGCCATGCAGCGGTTCCCAGTTCTTCAGAAGCTTCCTTTTTATGATCGAATATGACGCTCCAGTATCCAGTGTCAACACGAACTTTCCATCTATCTTTCCTTCAATCGTCAAGCTGCTGGGTTGCCGTTTCAGCTGTGAGACAAGGACGGTGGGGCAGCGGGTTTTGGGGATCAGCTCACGCCCCTTTGGGCTGACCCGTTTTAGTTTACCGACTCGTTGTACTCAGCCCTGCACTTGTTGGCTGAGCCTCGATTGTCAGTATTCCTCGCTTCAGGCGATTGCGATCGACATGTGGCCCTGCTTGCCACATGTCCAACAAACAACTTTAGAGGAGGCCACCCGTGGCCTGCCCGGTGTCTTAGAGCTTATGGCCTGGATCGAAATGTCGCTGTCCGGCTGGATTTAGCGTATCCTTGCAGGTGCATACAGAGTGCCTCCAATCCATGTCGCTTCATATGTCATCGCGCTGGTCACCGTTTCCTTAAATGTCGGCTTGCCCATCAGCTCACAGTAGTACAGCGTATGGTTGTGCTCGTTGCTGTATTTCGCTGCCAACGCTGTCATGACAGACTCGTAACCACTTCTCGAACATTCCGGAACTGAATTCATTACCTCAGCCGCAGGATCTTTCAGCGCCAGAGCCAATCTCCGACCCTTCCTGATATCGGTCCACTGATTTTCCAAAGCAGCTAAGTCGAATTGCAGTTTAAATGTATCGAACGGCGTAGCACCATCATAAGTAGGCACTTCTGTTCGGGTGCCGAAACTTTCCTTTCTCTAAGCCGCTCATCGATTTTTCTGTTTACCGAATCCTCCAGACTGTCAACTCGTTTGTCTAACTGTTCTACTCGCGTCTCCAGGTGCTCAACTTTCACATTAATCCTGCCTGAAATCTCTTCCACTTTCTGCTCCAAGCGCGCAGAATTTTCCTGAAGCTTGCTGGCCAACTAGCGATTCGCGTTTTCAAATTTTGCCCAAATTTCCTCATTCGTAGTTTCGAGTTTCGCTGCCATTTGCGCCGCCAATTGCTCTGACATTTCCCGATTTTCACGGTTTGAAGTCTAGAACATGACATTCTTTCTTCTTTGACATTCTCGATTTTCACAGACGTTGCCTGAAACATGCCTTGCATTGCCACCATAAGCTGGCTCATATCCATTGCTTGTGGTGGCGTAGTCGCTGTAGCCGTACTTTGCAGCGACGCAGCACCCGCAGGCGATTCCTCCACCTTGGCCGACGCCTCTTGTTTCTGCGTTCCGAACTCGTGTGCAACCTAATCGATGCCTCGTGATTCACACGCCTCCCGCAAGCGAAGCTGCAACTCCACCTTTCCGCCAGCAGTCGGCAAATTCCAGGCAGCCAGCTCCTTCTTCAGCTGGTCCACCTTCAGCAGCTCGAGTTTAACTATGTCTGCGTTTTTATAATTTTATTTATTTATTTTGTATCTTCAGTAACACAATCCTGACTTCTGACACCAAATGTTACGAAAATTCCAAGTTTTCCCAGGTTCGTTTTGATTGTGTTTGAAAATAAAACAACTTCAATTATTCAGCGCAAAACGCAGTCAGAAACTAACTATCACTTTATTTACAGATTTACACTTCGCTTGTATCTACACTTGTTACCACTTTGCTTGCTTAACACAGACTCGACCCCTTGCGCTGCCACTGCTGCTTTTATACTAGTTTTCTTATCGCGCCGAAGTTTCTTGCACATTCCAGTTGTACTTTTTATCTCGATTGTTCTAGCAAAGTTCATTACCTTTCGTGAACCAGCCTTGCCATATCGGACTATCCAAGCGAATTATACCAAATTTGCCATACTTCAAAGTGCATGCCTAAAAGTATGCTTGGAAAAGCATTCGTGCATAGAAAAGCATTCAGCACAGAGTGCTTTATCGTTTCAATATTATAAAAGCTTATGTAAGCCAAGGTTTCAAAATGTTGGATGATGACCTTACCCTACAAGACGTGACTGACCGAAACTCCGCTACATTCATAACATTTTTTGAATTTAGCAATACATTTGCATGAAGTTTGGCTCATATGAGACAAAATAATGCTGCAATTTGCCTTTCATTTATACTGAAACAAACCATTTGACAACCATAAAAACATTAATTGCTTATACACGCATGTGTAAGAATGAGACAACAATAGAAGCACCTGCTGACAAGAACTCGCATCGGAGTTAATACAAATGATTAAGAGCCGGCGACTGCCGTAGCTATGTAGCTCAGCTGGCTAATGCGTGCGGCCGCGAGTCAATTGCGACGCGCGAATCCATGTTCAATACTCCGTTGCTTCAAACACCAAAAAAAAGGAAAAACAGGAAGAAGGTAAGAATTCGAATTAAAATTTAATTTAAATAATATTATTCGAATATTTAAATAACTCTGCATTTTCAGTAACTTCAATAGTGGGCCATAACAAGTACCGAAGCGCTAGACCAAGGAAGCCGATGCCAATGATGCTGCGCTAAGCAAACGCCTTCGATTGCGACAATATGGGATCATCCAAGTACGACCGCAAATGCATTTTTTTTTTAAATGCAATTTTTTTTATATTATTTTATTTAAATTAATTTAAAATAAATTCAGGCAATAAACACCTGCATTTTTTCAATATTGAGTATTGGTCATGAATGACCGATTTATACATCACATTGTGACCGGTATTTGCATCAGCATTTCAGTCAGAAATTTCGGCACCTGACCGGTCAACTGACTGACATTTACTTTTTTGTTTTTCGGTGTTTGGTGCAACGGTGAATTGAACTCGCGGAGTCTTGACTCGCGGCCCAACGCACTAGCCAGCTGAGCTACGGCGGCGGCGGCTGCGGCTGCTGTAAGATAGCTATACAAAACTAAATATTTGGAAGTTGGAACACGTATGCGTTAGGTCAGAGCAAAAACACTTTTCTTAATATGAAAAAGGTGTGTATAAGAGTTTCAGTCAGTTTTTTCACACCGCCACACAGTGCTTCGAGAGTGGACAAAAATTAGAAAAAAATTATCGCGGATTTTGACAAAAGTAGTATCATGTTAAAGGTAATTCTTTAATTAAGCTGGATCCAAAATACTTTCTCGAAAAAATGTCGAGATTAGGAGATATAGCTTGTCAAAGTCGGATATATTTTGAGAAAAATGTATGAAGGGGAAAAATGAAATTTAGGTGCTTGTATAAAAAAAATTATAGAAAATGTGTTTTTGTAGATAGGCCACCAATTTCTTTTAATATTAACCCATTAATGCCCACAGCGATCTATCAGTGCTAGGGGCCTGAAATTTAGAGACGTATGCTTTATGATGCACAGGAACGTAAATACGAAAAAAAATTGTTGGTATCTTGTATGGATTGGGCTCTGGAAGCCGTTACATATATGTAACAGTGGGCTATTTCCAGTACTTTTTTGTGGAACACATTTTTTTAGTTTGAATGACAATTTTACAGCTTAGTACTTAAAAATACATGAAAACTTTGTATAAATTGAACTGTGAAGATAAAGGTGAATGAAATACATATGCGGTTGATACAACAAATTATGAATTTGTAGCATAATGGTACTTTTCGGAGCATTTGATGCACAAACCAACATTACACTTTTTGCACAAAGAAGTGGGATGCGATTTGTAGTTCATTCCAGCGCAGCGGCGCCTTTTTTTATCTATTGTTTCTACAATAAAATGCCCAATGTAGTCATAGCGGCTTGAGAAGTCGGGCTCAGCCGCAGTTGTTCGACAAAAGCTCTGGAGTGGTCTTATTGTGCCAAGAGTTGTGCAATAGCATCCGGCAATGGCTCTACGGAAATCAAGCTTTGTCATACTGCTTCCTCCTTTCCGATGCACGATTCACGCATTTTGCATTAACACGTCATTGAGCCATGAAAAAATGCAAAACCACCACTTCTTACCACGAGCGCCAATAAAAACTCGCATCTCTTCAACAGTTATGTTTGGGTTTGTTTGACCTCAACACACAGCATAGCTATTACTTTCATCGCACAACAACTGGATCAGTTCGTCGTCGAAGAGTTTCTCAACAGCTGATGAGGATGTAAATTACTACAATCAGAATAGTTCGGCTCCGGAAAAATTTCCGTACACCTAATGTCATCATCTTCCAACCACTAAATAACAGGTTTACAAGGTTTGTAGGTACGTTTTACTTTGATACACTTTCCATTCATACATTTTGCCAATGGTTTTTCTACTGTGGACGTACTTGATCCAGAATTTTGGTGATCAAATGTGATACAAGCAATAGAAGTTGTAGCATGTTGAGCATGAATAGTTTTTGTACGTTGAGCAGCCTTTAACGATGTTTTTTTTAATAAGAATGTTGACAGTTGGTGTACATATTGCTGTTGTAGCCGAAAAAAGTTCGTCACTAGGCTCCAATGGCTCTTCTTCTGAAACATAGACAGTGAAATGGCTCCTCCACAAGAAGGCGACCCGAAAGACGTTCACTGTGTAGTACTTGATGACTCTATAAGATATGTATGTAAGTTTGCGAAGGAATTATTTATCACGTCTTGAAGAGCTTGCTGTTTCAACCTCATTTGTTGTCAATTGCCGCACAATAACCTCACTTGGTTGCATTAATCGTGTTCTCGGCAAAGTTTTTGGCACTCCACCGCCATCTTCTTCCTCAGAATCCTCTTCAGATTCCAAAATATGGCCACTAGGCGGCTCAATTGTCAACTTTTCCACCGTATTATCTGCTTTCTCATCACTTGCAAGCTCTTGCAAATATATAGTGGCCTCATCCAGTGTCAAATATCTGTATTTAAGCATTCGAAAATCTTACATTTACATTTGTACTTACGTTAAAAAAGTACTGAGAATAGCCCACTATTACGTATGTGTAACTTAGACAAGAGACACAAAAGTACTGAGAATGGCCCACAGTTACATATACGTAACAGTGCAATTGCAACCTGCTCAGAAAAGCCCACGGGCCCTAAACGTTTATTTTAACATTTTTTGATAAAACTGTAGATATTTAAGAATCACTTTTCATAAAAAGTTTTTCACAAAATACTTTCACTAAATTCTTATAAATCTTTTTTACCGTTTGCGTGTCGCCATATCGCTATTTTTACTAATTTCAAATTTACCTTATTACAAAACTTGTGCTCACAAAGAAATCAAAAGAGTTGCTGACTTAATTTGAATTTTACAGCATACGCGAAACTATTTTCAATGTCATATGGGGTTTAAACATGAATAGGCATGTACATGCAACCTGTAAATAACATTTTAAAATATCGTTGCTGCCGTTACGTATATGTAACTGTGGGCATTAATGGGTTAAAACTACATTGATAGGAACGAGACCATTGATTGTTTTTTTTGTTTAGCATAAATAATTTTTTTGTACGAATTTTCAAAAATGAATGTTTTTTAACCAATGAAAATTAAAAATAACCAAATTTAGAAAGGCAATTTAAATCGAATGGCGTTAACTGGCGTAAATTCTTTTTATGACCCTTTTTAGATGGACTTTCTTCTCTTAAGTCCGCAAAAAAAATTCTGCGTCTTTTTGCGCCTTTGGAAAATATTCAATTTTTTCGAAACTATTAATGTTGTTTTTTTTACAGAAATCGCTTGAGTTAAAATTGCGACCAAAATGTGTAACCAAGTCAATGCCATGAACTATGAATGTTTTTAACAAAAATATGTTTGGCACGCCTATTTAACCCATTATGATCCGTTATTATATCCGTTATATTATCCGTTTTTTTTTCTCATTATTATGGAATTTGTTTGCTAAAATGTGATTTAACGCTAATATATTCTAAAAAAAGGAGGAATGTCTAATTTTGAAGAAGGTCTAATTTTGAAGAATAATTTTTATAATAGTCTCGCCGTTATAAATTGAGCTGCATTGCATATTCACCTGTCTCATCCCCATGTTAAGTTTTACGGATATCAAATAAACAAAAAATATATCCTTTAAACAACTTTACAACACTCTTTCCACTCTTTAAATGTCGAATTTAGAAAAACACTAAAATACGTATTGTATAGATGAAAAATGATTTATTACTGGTTCATATTAATTTAAAAGGCAAGAATTAGTTCGAACACGTGTGGTCGGTGTGAAAGAAAGTTTATTCAGATTGACAGGAGGAAAAAATATACAGTGTTGGGCAACGCAAAAAGGAGATTTTAGGTTGTGCTGATATTCAACATTCAAGAAATTTTAGGTTGTACTGATATTCAACATTTTCCCGGCGATGACAACACTGTTGTCATTAAAATATTCAATTACAATATTATATAACAATAATACTCAAATATTCAAAATTTTACATTTACATTTAAATTGAATGTCTTAAAGATGTCTTAATTGAAAATAAGTTAGTGATGGAATTGTGTGATGATTATTATGATGTTCTGGTCGTGTGGCTTGTAAGCGAGCATAAGTGACCTAGACAAGTTTGAATGGCAAGTTAGTGAATTTCTTAATGATTGGAAATGGTTGGCACCAAAGCGAGTTTTACGATCGGTCTTTTGAGCATCCCAGTGACTGTTTTGACTGTTACAACCAGAACGAGATCATCGCTCCCTCGATGTAATGAAACGACGCGACCCATGGGCCAATGACCGACTGGAAACCGATCATCCTTGATGATCACCAAATCGTTTTCCTTGAGGTTCGGTTGCTTATTTTGCCACTTGGTTCGAATTAGCATGGTAGACAAAACATCGTTCTTGAATCGTTGCCAAAAGTGCTGAACCATTTGGTCCATTAATTGATGTCGTTTAATTGGATTTAATTCAGATTGTGGTTGGGGTCGTGCTAAAAGAGCGTTTCCTGTGAGAAAATGTCCGGGTGTCAATGCGGAAAAGTCATCGGCATTGTCGGTGATTGGCGAGATCGGCCGTGAATTAAGCACAGCCTCGATACGAACCAAAACCGTTGAAAATTCTTCAAATGTGAGCTTGGCATTTTTGATGCCCCTTGATAAGTGGAATTTCATGGATTTGACGGCGGCTTCGACCAAACCGTTGAAATGAGGCGTACTAGGTGGGCTAAAATGCCATTGAATATGTCGGTTTGCTAATGCTGGTATAATTTCCCTCTCGATTGATTGAAGAAATTCGGTATAACGTCGTTGACTCTCGTTGTCGGCGCCGACGAAATTCGTTCCACAGTCGCTAAACACGTCATGACAAAATCCACGACGGGCGATGAATCGCTCGAATGCATGAAGAAATGTTTGTGTCCTGAGATCGCCGGCTGCTTCTAAATGAACAGCCTTAGTGGCCATACATGTGAACACCGCGACGTATCCCTTGTATGATGATTGGCCACGACCCTTTGAAGCGCGAATATCATATGGACCTGCGTAATCAACGATAGTGGATGAGAATGGTCGTGAGTTGGTAGCAACACCTGCAGTGGGCAACGAACCCATTTGTTGCTGTGATAAAACTGGACGTGCTTTGAAGCAAATGACACAGTTGCGAATGAAGCGACGAGCGAGATTGCGCACATCAAGAATCCAATAATTTTGTCGAATTTGACTGACGGTGACCTGTGGCCCACCGTGCAACGTGAGACGATGATAAAAGTCCGTGATTAGCACTGCGAAATGGTTTTTTGAAGGCAGAATTATTGGAAATTTTTCCTCAAACGACATGAATGCATTTCGCAAACCACCGTTAACTCGAAGAATACCGCTGTCGTCGATGAATGGATTGAGTCGATATAATCTGCTGGTTCTCTTGAGGGGCCTTTAATCTTGAATTGGTTTGATTTCCACTGAGAATTCATTTGCCTGAATCCACCGAATAAGTGAATGTTCACTATGTGGAATTTCGATGACAGTAAGCGGAGCGACTTGTTGAATGAGTTGTTTCGTTGGAATGTAGAGCGATGAAAGTGGTGGTCGTTGCAATTTGAGTTTGATTGAAGAGCGAACCATGTTTACGAAACGCATAGCATATGCGACGGCACGAAGAAGACGATTGAAGTTTGAAAATCGTTGGATGAGAGTATTAATGTTGGAGACTTCCTTGACGGTATGATTAATTGATTTGAACCTTCCACGAAGCTCATTTACTTCGTCGTCATAAAGTTCGAACGGTGAATCTGGCCATTCAGATTGAGGCAACAAGAGAAATCGTGGTCCATGCCACCATAGTGACGAGTCGCGCAATTCGGCAACAGTTAAGCCACGACTATTTAAATCCGCTGGATTTTCATGAGTACGGACATGACGCCAGTGTTCAATGTCAGTTGATGACAGAATTTTGTGAATTCGATTACAAATGAACACTGCCCAACGATTAGGATCTCCTCGAATCCAGGACAAGACGATACTTGAATCGGTCCACATAAAGATTTTATCATGTGTGATTCTTAATGATTGTTTGACTGAATCGAGTAATTTGACTGCCAACACAGCACCGCATAATTCTGCTCGAGGTGTTGTTAAAGGTTTCCGTATTGGTGTCAGTTTACTTTTCGCAATTAATAAATTTGAATGGATTTGGTCGTTTGAATCGACGGTTCGGAGATAGATGGATGTGGAGTAAGCTTTGTTTGAACTATCGCAGAAAACGTGAAGCTGTCTGTTTTTGTTGGTTGATGATGTCTTGATCCAACGAGGAATTTTAATTTCTTTGATGAGCTGAAGTTGATCGAGGGTTTGCTCCCATTCTGATTGGATTTCGATAGATGCTACGAGATCATCCCAATCAAATTTCTGTTCCCATAACTTATTCAAAAAGATTTTTTGTTTGGTTATGAATGGGTTGAGCCAACCGAGTGGGTCAAACAGGCGAGCGACTGTTGATAAGACGTTGCGCTTTGTGAGCCGTTTATCGGTCAAAATGTTAAAGGAGAACATGAAGAAATCTTTAATACTTGACCATCCCAAACCAAGCGCTTTGATGGCCTCTTCGGCATTGAATAAACACATCGTGTTTTGATCACGATATTCGTTGGGGATGTGGTGAAGAATTTCAGGCGAGTTGCTAGCCCATTTCCGAAGTTCAAATCCGGCACTTCGAAGCAACTGAATGAGTCATTGAATCATATTGATAGCGTCTTCGCTTTTTTCTCGCTACATGTGATGACGTCATCTACATACGTTTCAAATTTAAGTGCGGTGTAAATTGCGGGTGAGCTGACCTTGACTTACTCGGCTAACATATGAATGGTTTTAATTGCCTGATACGGTGATGGTGCGATACCAAAAGTGACGGTTTGAAGAGCGTAGGTTTGAATGCCCGAATGGTCATCATCTTGCCACAAAATGTATTGATAGTGGGTGTCGTCTGGATGCATATCGATGCAGCGATACATTTTGTCGATATCGGCTATAAAAACATATTTATGCGTGCGCCAGTTCAGAATAATTGAAACCAAATCGGCTTGCAAGACGGGACCGGTAGTTAAAACATCATTTAGTGAATGTCCATTTGTTGATTTGGCTGAGCCATCAAACACTTGACGCAGTTTGGTTGTGAGACTGGATTCCTTGTGGACAGCATGATGAGGCAGATAATAATGCTTGTCCTTAACCTCGGGAACGAGTTTGACCTGGTCTAATTGCTGGTACTCGTTGAATACCTTAAAATATGCCTTTTTGAAGTCTTCATCGCGAGCGAAACGACGTTGTAGGGATTGAAAACGTTTGAGTGCCATGTCGTACGATGAACCCAATTGTATTGATGAATGAAATATGACTTAAATGGTAAACGTACCATAAATTTCCCATTAGCCTTCACACTGTCACCATTAACATTTGTTAATATTTCAAATTTTGATTTTGCTATAACTTTTTAGTTTTAAGTCCGATTTTCATGCGGCTTCGGCTCGGTGGCCATTTTATGAAGCTCTTTCTAAATATGTAATCAGAAAACTAAAAATTTTATTTTTTCCATCTTTTTTTTTTTAAATGAAAATTTTTACTCCTATTTTGGTTACAATTAACATATTCAAAATTCAATGCTCAAATTTGGATATGTGATGTGGAATTACCTAAAAATCTTAAATACAAAATTTTGTGAGAATATCTTTGAAAATGCACTTTTTATGGAATTTCTTTAAAAAAAGCAACAAATTCGCCCACATTGTGGGGGCTGAAACCCCATTCATCCCTTTTCCCCCTTCCACGTTTGAACGTAAAATCTCTTAAGCACAGTCCATTTTACGTTTTTGCTTACCAACTTAGCTCAAAAAATCAAAACTGTCTTTATAAAACGGATGAAAAGAAAAATATTAACATATGTTAATAGTGACAGTGTGAAGGTTAGGTTGACGAGTGGTAGTTTGTTCATAAAACTTCTCGGTCCATTTATCCTCTTTGGATAGCTCCTTAACTGTCGGTACTTCTTCCACTTCATGAAATTTCGTGAGATACTCACCGAGTTGAATGGTTGAAATATGATGGCAATCGGTTAATGGAAAGGTGAGAACATTATTTTGTTGAAACAATTCTCCAAACAATATCCATCCCAACCTTTCGCCCATGGGACGGTAACCGATGCAGAATGGTATAAACGCTAATTTCAGTCGTTGAGCTGCACGTTCCGTGATAATTGATTGTTGTGATCCTTTGTCGACTAATGCACGAAGACGTATAAATTGCCCGGATGCGTTGAGCACATTCACAATGGCTGTTGCAAGAAGAACTGTTGAATTTGAGTGTACCAAGTTGGTTGAAACAAATTGCGGGTTGATCGTCGGGGCATGATTCTCGTAAGAGGCAGTCGATGCCATGTTTGTCTTTGGAAATAGAAGTGGGGTCGATGATGAATTTGAATTGTTAAAATGCAACAGGGAGTGATGTCTGCCACCACATGTGAAACAAGAGTGTTTTCTGGTGCATTGCGTTGATATCGAATGACCGAGGCAATTGCAACACAATTTCTGTTGAGTGCAAAATTCTTACGTTCAAATGGTGACCATTGCAAAAACTGTTGACACTTGCGAAGAACATGAGGACCTTTACAATTTTCAATCGGACAAACGATTGATTTTTTCGAAACATGAAAGTTTCGTATTTCGTTGCGACCGTGTAATTGTTTTGATGAATGATTTGATCTTTGATTTCTCAACGACTTTGAATCAATATTGTTATTTGTGTGTGTGGTGGCCTCAGCAATGAGAAATGTTGATTTGAGAAAATCGAGCAATTGTTGGAGCTTCGCAACTTTCTTTGGTTCCTTACGATATTTTTCAAAATCGAGACGCGTAGCTGGTGATAGTTTTTCGAGTAGATGGAATGCAAAAAACTCGGAATTTTCTTCGATATGGAATTTGAGGTTCTGCAGTTGGACAACACAAGCACGTACAGAATCGTGCAAGAATTTCAATTCAGCAGCAGATTCGCGTTGAGTATACGTTGGCAAATTCATGAATATTTTCATGAATGCGGTGAAGAGAGCTTGGTCGTTGCTATAACGGTCTTTCAAATCTTCCAAGGCTTCATCATAAGTATCGTCCGAAACATCCAAATGAGCAATAGCTGAGGTCACGTTGAATGAAATGATTTGAGATACACAAATTTTTGATGTTTGGACAGCTTTGAATTCTTGTGAATTGTCTGAAATGATGCATAAAAAGTTGGCCATTCGGTAGGCTCACCATTGAACTTTTCGATTTTAAATTCAGGAGGCCTAAATGAGCTATCAGTGTGGACTTCACGTATGATCGTATTAATCGTTTCGTTTATAGTAGGAGCCGAGATAACGGAAGTCGATGGAGTTGTTGTGGTTGCGTGACGGTCGGGATAAAGTGATAAAGTTGCTCGAACACAGTTTCAATATGATCGATGGCATCGGCATGTTCAGATTGAAAAGCCCCAAAAATATCGTTTTTGAAATAATCATCGTCGCGAGATAACCTTAAACGCACCAACGTTCGATGATTTTCGTTGAAAGTCTGAAGCGAATGTGCGATCCGATTGAGACGTGTCATAAAGTGCCCCTTTGACCGTCGACTTGGTCCATCTCTGTCGAAGTTAGGGCGCTCCCTACGTAGTCGTTCGAGCAAAGCGAGTTGTTCCGCCACTAATTGCTCTTCTTCATTGATGCGAACTGATTTATCAGCCATTGAATCGTCGTTGGACATGTCGATCGAAACTATTGCCAAACAAAAATGCTTAAAGCCACTTACCTCTAAAAGCCACGCCTCTTCTCAACTCTGCCTTGACTGTTGTGACTCGTCGTTCCGACAGTGAATATGTGCGATGATTGTCCACCGATGACGATCCACTTTTTGATGATTCCAGATGAAAAGTCAGTATCGATGGCATATGTCGTACCCACGAGGTTCTCCCCTCTCGTGTAAAATGAATGTGATAAAGCGTAATGAAAATTAACGATGAATTTTTCGAAGAACAGTCTTGTTCGTTGATTTGCACAGCTTTGAACGGAGTAGTCAATGTAATGCAGCGTTTGAGGTTATGCTGCCACACAATTGAGCGGCGTCGAAGTTTAAATTCGCAAACTTGATTTTATTATGAGATTTACAGAAACTATTTTCGCCAGGAAGAAAGAATCCAGCTCGAAGGACCATTTGTATAGATGAAAAATGATTTATTACTGGTTCATATTAATTTAAAACGCAAGAATTAGTTCGAACACGTGTGGTCGGTGTGCAGTCCAATAAAGAAAAGAAAGTTTATTCAGATTGACAGGAGGAAAAAATATACATAGTGTTGGGCAACGCAAAAAGGAGATTGTAGGTTGTGCTGATATTCAACATTCAAGAAATTTTAGGTTGTACTGATATTCAACACGTATTTTGCTATTGCTTTTATAGTATACATATACACAATTTTTCAACAATCCGACCAAAAAACAATGTCCGTCCATATAAACTTCACCACCCCCCTTTCCGCCCTTTCAAGGTCGACGTTTTTAAAATTGCTTCTGTTTTAAGGGTTGACTTTCTAAAATACAACTTTTGACCAATTTTCATCATTATAGCTCCAGCGGTTTGGGCTGGGTGATGGTAAAATAACATATAACCATATATATTCGATTTTTTTTAAACTATATATATTTGTTGGAAACAGAAGCCCAAAATTACTTAGACTGCAAAGTTTCAGCGAATTTCACGTACTCCTTCTATTTTTGCCGCAATTTTGTATGTAGTCGAAGCACTGTGCGCCAGTACAAAAATGATAGAAACTTTGTTCGGAGAGCTGACCGAAACTTCGGTCAGGCATGTCGGTCATATGACCGTCACTGTTCTTGAAGGGTTAGGGCGCAATGCATACGATGCGAAGCTATGTTTGCTATTAACTGGCTCACAAAAGTTGAAAAAGTTCCTCCCAAGTTACTTAACGTGCATCTAATTGAGTAAATAAGGGGTTTACTTGAACCCTGAGCCCAACAACACTCCATCTTCAAAGATATGGTAAACCAATATAACAATTCAAGGATATAACAAAATAACCCCTAAAAAACACCGAATTTAATAAAATCTACGCCTAAGCTTCTGCAGGGAGTTCAAACAAGAAAGCATATTCACAAAGTTATTAATTTTTGGACGAAACTTAGTTTCAATTCAATTTTAACTACATAACTTTATCTTGCACGCAAACTTTTTCTGAGGTGAATTAATAACATATTGCTACGAGTACTGGTTCTAGTACTAGTGGGCTAGTACGTATCTCTGGATTGCGTAAATTGAAATAAACAAAACACACTTAGTTTCTCAAACGCAGTCAATAAAAAAACCAACGATCACTTTATTTCACAAATTTTACACTTTACTGTCTGTACACTTAATTATTTACTCCGTGTGGCACCTTCACTTGTCTAAACCAAGACTGACTCGCTGCGCCGCACCCGGCTGCCTTTTATAGCTGTCCGGCCATCGCGCAGATCGTTCTCGCACATTCCAGAGTGGACTAAAGGTTTCCATGATGATCGCGACCATCATTGCCAGGTTGGACTAAAAGTTTCAATTACCGCGACCATGATTGCCAGGTTGGACTAAAAGTTTCCATTATCGTGGTCATCATTTCCAGGTTGAATTATATCACGGCGCGTAGCGACAGGGTTGCTTTGCACAGCGACGGACTGTCTTATCGTTACAATATTTTGATTTTTGGCCGTTCTTGTAAGGTCAAGTATTTGATATTATTATCTTAATGGAATAAAAGAACTAAGTTTATGGAAGAAATACAAAATATCTTGTTTTTGCAAAATTACTTTAAGAGATTTAATTTTCACATGAAAAAACTATGTACCCCTTGTACGCAAACTTATTCTGACTAGTGTATGTTCAATAGAATTAAGATCTGGTGAATTTCCCGGCCAGTCTTCCCATACTAGCTTAAATCGACTTTTAGCAGCACTTATTGACTGTTTCGCCGTATGACATCGCGCACCGTCCTGCATAAAAGTCGCTGTAGATGTACGAGGGAATTGCTTAGGATTTCCAAACCACCACATTATTGGGCATTTTCCCATTTCGTTTTCAAATAAAACAAGCGATCAAAATTTTAACTATACTACAATTGAAACTTGGGATTGAAATAAATGGGATTGAAGGTTGTCCAAGTCAACCTCCAACACTCCAAGTTGGCAACGGACAACCTCTCCGTCCTCCTATCGGAGGCGGACGTCGACATCGCCCTCGTCCAGGAGCCATGGGTGCGGAGCACTATGGTGAAAGGGCTCCAACGAAGCGACTACAATCTCTTCTATAAAAGGATAGATGGTAAGCTGAGGACTTGTATGTAATGTAATGTAATGATAATGGGTAGGGACAATGCCCTTGCGCACTGCAACCTAGTAGGTTTATTGTGCCCCTTGAATCATCTGGTGTTTTATGTGCTCAGGTATTGAATCAGACCTTTCTGCGATATTTGCATCAGGTCCTCATCACCGAGAATATGTTTCCCTAGAAACTTTGCACGTCTGTGTGCCAGAGCTGGACAGTTTATGATAACGTGTTCCATTGTTTCATCGACCTCATTGCAGTATCTGCATGTTTTGTCGACTACCAAGCCAAGTTTGTGGAGGTGGTAGTTACAAGAATAGTGGCCGGTTAGAGCGCCACATAGGATTTTGAGTTGTCTCCTGCTAAGAAGTATAGCAGATTTGGCTCGTTTTGTGTTAAAGTTTAGGAATCTTTTCGAGTGCCGTAGTCCCTCAATATTATTCCAGTATTTTTGTTTTTGTTTCTGGATCCATTTGTGGATGTCCTGTTTTAGGTCGGTTTTACCGAATCCAAACATCGGGCCCGGCCCTATGAATGGGCTTTCTGCACCATTTTTAGCTTGTGTGTCTGCCCTTTCGTTGCCATCATGGCCCTCATGCCCAGGAATCCAGACGAGCACAACCCTGTTCTGGGTCCCTAGGGCGTTAAGTTCCTTGTGGCATTCAAGCAGGATTTTTGATGTGTAGGAGTAGCTGTCAAGTGCTTTTAGAACTGACAGACTATCCGAAAGTATGGTGAACGTTGTTCCTTGAGGGTGCATTTTAGCAATTGTTCGAACTGCCTCATATATTGCATAGAGTTCAGCTTGAAATATTGAGGTATTGTAGCTCATCGGAAGGGCTAAGTTGACCCCAGGGCCCACTACTCCAGCTCCTACACCACAAGGTGTTTTAGAGCCATCGGTGTACCACTTTTGAGCGTCCTCTTTTAACCATTTCGGGTTGTTTTCCCACTGTTCCCTAGTCGGAAAGTCAACTATATATTTCCTTGTTGGTCTGAAATGGGGTTTCATGAAGGACTTGTATAGTCGCAAAAAAGCATCTTTGTATGTATCTTCTACCTCTTCACAGCACATTCGATGATACGGTGGCCAAGCTGGAGGCTGCTGACAGGATCAGCATGACACTAGCCTCAGTGTAAATGGCGCACGATCGGCCAGCGCCCCCGGAGGAGGTCCGTGGACTGGTGGCTGGCTGTACCGGTGCACTGCTCCTAGGGTGTGATGCCAACGCCAGACACACACTATGGGAGCACTGAGACCAATGAAAGGGGTGAGTACCTTTACGACTTCATTATCAATACTAACCTGGTAGCAGAGGTAATACTCCGACCTTCACCTTTTCTAGCTCTGAAGGCTTCAGTGGCTGGGAGGAGGTCCTAGATGTTACACTACTAACTGAAAACGAACTAGTATCTGTGGATAAGTGGAGGGTATCCAATCAGAAGTCCTTTTTGGACCATGCTTGGATACTCTACGACTTGAATGTTCGGGCCGAACCCCATCCACCATATAGAAACCCCAAACGCACCAACTGGTCTAAGTTCGCTAGGATAGCCAAGAACAAAATGGGCAGGGCACCCAATTCAGACAAAACCTCGGCAGTAGATGTAGATAGCAATATACGACCGTTAGAAAACGCGATGGCCTCCGCGTTTAGAATATCCTGTCCGGTGAAATACTCCAAAAAATCATTTCCTCCCTGGTGGAACCAGTATCTCACTAGCCTCAGGGCAGAGACTCGTAGGATGTTTAATCAGAGCTACTCCTCTGGCAACTGGGAAGGTTACAAGGATAGTCTCAGAAAATACAAAAAAGCAATCAGAAATTCCAAAAGCAAGGGCTGGAAGGATTTCTGTTCTTCAATAGAAACCACCAAAGATTCTGCTAGGCTAAGTAGGATCTTATCCAAGGATCATACCAGCCCCTCTTTTATAAGGAAAGCGGATGGTTCATGGACAGGTAGCACGCAGGAAGCCTTGAATCTACTTCTAGAAACTCACTTCCCAGGATCTTCGGATGAAGAGCAGGATTTTGAGCATCAGAGATCACCTACCACGGGTATTGGTACCGTGATTATAACGGAAGACAAAGTTGCATGGGCAATCAAAAGTTTTTCAGCCTACAAAGCACTTGGACTAGATGGAATCTTTCCTATGATGCTCCAGGCTACGCAGGAGTGGATAATCCCTTGGCTCGCTGCAATTTTCAGAGCATGCATAACAATTCCATACGTCCCTTCTAGTTGGAGAAGGGTCAAAGTTGTCTTTATTCCCAAGGTGGGGAAAAGGGGACACGAGTCAGCCAAGGATTTTCGGCCGATAAGTCTAACATCCTTTGTACTAAAAACTTTCGAGAGGCTGCTCGACCTGCATATCAGGAATGTGGTGGGAAGCAAGCTATCTAAGGACAGTGGAAAAATCCATAGAACACAAAGAGCATACACTGGCGGCCTTCATGGATATTGAGGGGGCCTTCAACAACATCCGAATAGATGCGATCCGGGAATCACTAGAATACCTTGGAGTTAATGTTGACATCTGCGGCTGGATAACAACAATGCTCCATTCAAGGGCGATCAGCGCTGAACTGGGGAAAAGTTCGCTGATCAAATACCTAAACAGAGGCACCCCCAAGGAGGAGTTCTATCACCTCTACTTTGGGTTTGTGCCCTGGACAGTATACTAGCTGAATTAAACGGTAGAGGTATCAAAGTCGTGGCATACGCGGATGACGTCGTGGTGATGGCATCGGGGATGTGTCTCGAAGTGATTAGTGATATCCTTCAGGCAGCGCTGAAAAGATTGAGAGCTTGGTGCACGGGTCGTGGGCTATGCCTTAATCCAAATAAGACTGAACTGATGCTTTTCACCACACGTACCAAGATACCTAGATTTAGATTACCAATGCTGAACGGAACGACACTATCTCTCTCGTCTAGCGCCAAGGACCTGGGGGTAATCTTGGACCCAAAGCTAAACTGGAAAGCAAACATCGAACACAGAGTCAGCAAAGCGGGCTTTGCTATGTACGCCTGTAAAAAGATGATTGGCCGGAAAGGGGGGTCCGTTCGGACCTAATGCTATGGATGTATAAAATGGTTGTACGTCCAATCCTTTCTTATGGTTCCTTAGTTTGGTGGAAAGCTCTCAGGAGGGACTATAACATCACAAAGCTGAGTAGAATACAAAGAACGACATGCGCGATAACAACAGGGGCGATTAAATCCTGCCCTACAGAGGCTCTGAATGTGTTGGCGCACTCACTTCCGTTAGACCTTCATATCGTCAACACCGCCACTCTAAGTGCTCTCAGGCTAAGAGAGATAGGATGCTGGAAGAATAAACCGTATGGGCACGGGTCAATACTAGAACAACTGCAAAATGCACATACTGCGACTATACAACAACTGACAGACTATAAAATTCCCAGTGTATTCTTCGGGAAAAGGTATGGCATACGTATTCCCTCCCGTTCGGAATGGAAGAAAGGAAGAGTCACAAGTGGGAGCGATACCGAACTCTACACTGATGGATCAAAGATGGACTGCGGTGTAGAAGCGGGAATATACTCAGAGAAGCTGAGGCTCAGCAAATCCATTCGCCTCCCCAACACAGCTAGCGTCTTCCAGGCAGAAGTTTTCGCTATTAAAGAGGCCTGTAGGATGGCTATGGACGATACCACCTACAAAAACAGCATATGCATACTATCTGACAGCCTAGCTGCCATCAAAGCGCTGGGCTCGTCGGTTATGACATCCAAGCTGGTGTGGGAATGTAAGGAGGCTTTAATGGATCTGGCTCGTCGGTTCCAAGTTACCCTAATCTGGGTGCCGGGGCACAAGAACATTGAGGGTAACGAAAGAGCGGATGAGCTGGCCAGGGGGGGTTCCGCACTTGAGGAACGGGTAGCGGAAATGGTCCGCATCAGTGTTGCCACTAAGAATTTTTTTCCCTACCAAAATTGGTCCAAAATCAATCTTAGCCTACCAAAATAAATTTGCTAAACAAAAATTTAGTAGCACATAAACATGAACATAAATACATTTTTTCAAAACAAAAACAATAAAATTCAGTACAAAAACATAGTTTAGCATATTAAATATGCTCAATTAAAGTATTGCATTCATAACATAAAACATAAACATCATAAAACATATCTAAAATACATGTATCACTCTATTGTGAGATCTCTTTTTACTGACCAGACATAGTGCGCTTCAGTCTTTTTTATTATTTCTTTGCATAACATAATGTTATTTATTGTACTAAATTCTAATTTATTTCTATACTTCGTTTTTATTAGCGAAAGTTCGGAAAACTTACGCTCGGCAACTGCAGAGCTATGTGGAAGTGAAATCAAATTAAATACAAAATTTGCGAGATCAATAAAACAACACTCGTTTAATCCATTCTTAAAGAAGCTAACCTCACGCCAAAAAATATTTATTTCCATGTCTCTTGCTAAACCAGTAGGGTAAAAGGTTCGGTTGTGGGCATAGTTCGGTTGTGGGCACCCCTTCGTATCTTTTGATAGAAAGCAGGCTGGGTTTTTTTGACTAAGGCCGATTGTTCATTATGGAACCACGATCTTTTTGTGCCAAATACTGAGTCGAACAGACACGCCTGCTTTGTGCTGGGACCATATATATCTTTCTGTGCTTAAAAAAGAAGACAAACATTTTTTTAAACATTTTAAATGGTGTCATAAATCGAAGTGAATCCATCGAGAAGGCGAGTAAAATGCATTTTTATTTAGTAAATTTATTATACTTTGTGATCCAATATTGATTACAACCAATATGTTTACCCCGAACAAATTTTTCACTACTTCTCAAAATGGCTGCCAAACTCGGTTGTGGGCACCGCTATTAGTTCGGTTCTGGGCACCCGTCTTTTAGTGATTTGGTAAGTTTTTTTAAGTTATTTCATCGAAAATGGTCTTTTAACGCATTTTTTGGTTGTTTTAGCTATATCATCCGAGGATAAATAAAAAAAATCGTCCGATATCTTTTTTAATGTGCTGGATGTAATTAAACAGTGTTCTGCAGATAAGCTAACCACAAAATCGACTGCCGCAGCGTATGCGATTTCCCGAACCACTCTTCAACGCTACATGAAGAAGGTGGAAGGAAATTTCGGAGACATCAAAGCCGTCGACGGTGGTATTTTCTTAGATCTTGTTCGTGGATTTTATCGAATCAGGTTAACTGGTGTTTTCCACCTTCTTCACGTCACAGCACTTGAAGAGTGTTGATTAATTAGGTTGAATTTCATTTTACTTCAGGTCTTCTTGACAGCCCTTGATTCAGCTTGACAGAGAATGACTTGGTCACTTACATTTTGAAATGCCCGTCCATCTAAAGTCTGCCGACATGCGTACCAGCTACTTCACATGCGTGCATTGTGCTTCAAATAATTAAAACTTAATATTTTTCTATATTCGTGTTGGTTTTTCTTCATATTTCCCCGTTTCCAGCAGATTTTCCAAGGGTGCCCACAACCGAACCAAAAAAAAAGTTTCGTTAAAAATTACTACTTTACAAAATTAAAAAAAAAACTTTTCTATTTGACGGAATCGATTTACTTTTGTCATTACTTGTTAGCTAAGGTCTCTAGCTTTCCATAGATGTCCATATGTTCGATTAAGAAGAACTTGGTAAAAAGTTATGAGCCAAAAACAAAAAGGTGCCCACAACCGAACCTATTCCCCTATTGCTTAATCTAAGTAAATTCCACTGCGTTATAATTTTATCTGGATCGCAGTCCACTAAATTTTGAAATTTTGAAATCAAAGGAAGAAGAGTTAAATTTTCGTCAGAAAGGACTATATGTGGCGTATAATCTCCAATAGCTTTAGATCTTCCCTGCCGAAATCGAATCTTAACTTTAGTTGCTCTAAAAATTCTACATAAAAGAAGACAATGTTTGACTTTACTTCAATTATTTCGTTACCAGTCAAGTTATTTTCCATAAATATTTCTGCTTTCAATCCAACAAAAATTTGCGATACATCTTTGTAATTACGTTTGTCTTTGAAGTCAATACCAATACCATTGTGTAATTTATCTTGACTTATGAAATTACTTAAAATCAGAAGGAAATGTGATTTTATATTCGAATATAAATATGGTAGCCGTGAACTCTCTGATTGAAATTCTTTATTCAAATTAGTAATAATAGGTAGCATATAAGTCAAGAAAAGAAAATATGCTTTAACTTCGCAATTCATTTCATGTGCCATTTCAGCAGGCCGCAAACCATTGACTTCGTAAAAACATGAAATAAAATATAGTCTCAAGCTTTCCCATTGTTCCACAATTCGAGAAACTACTCCTTCTAAAGATAGCCACCTTGTTTGGCAAATTCCTAAGATCTTGTGTGGTTTTACAGAGCAATATTCTTGAAACTCACTAAAGTTTGTGATGCGCTTTGGACTGTGCGAAAAAAAACTATATATATTTCGGCAAAGAAGTTCTATGCAACTGGGAAGTTTTTTTAAAGCATAATTGCAACATAAATGTAAGGAGTGACATGTACATTTTACATAAAAGATTTCAGTTTCCGATTTCAACAAAGTTTTTAGTCCACCAATATCACCTGGCATTACACTCGCACCGTCTGTGGCTAAGCCAATCAAGTTTTTAAGAGGTACATTATGTTTTGAAAACAAGTCCTTAATAATATTAAAAATTTACACCGCATCAGCTTTCGTAAGGGGTCGTCCATAAATTACGTAACGCCTCTGGGGGGGGGGGGGGGCGGGGGGGGGTCTTGCTCGATGTGACAGTTTGTGACGCCGGGGGGGAGGGTTGTCGAGCAGAATGTGACGTAACAAATTTTAAAGGTATTCATATAATCTTGATCGAAATAAAATTTTTTTTTAGTATTTTTATTATGCTTTTGAAGACTCCGTTACGTTACACCTTTGGGGGGGGGGGTTCAAGCCAATGTGACAGTTTGTGACACAGGGGGGGGGCTGGGGGTCAAAAAATACTAAAAATTGCGTTACGTAATTTATGGACGACCCCTAAGCTGCAATAACGCAAGAAAACGATCGTGAACCTCACGTGAACAATCAACGTATCTGGCAACTAAAACCAGGCTCTTTTTCACAGAAACGTCGGTCGTTTCGTCAACTATAATCGAAAATTTTGTTGTTCGTATAGTTGATAAAGTTTTCTCGCTTGCCTGTTTTCCAATGTACTCCGTCAGTTGTGTAGCCTTCGTTCTGTCGCACTTAAGGAGCTTTGCGATGGACGAATCTGGACAGCACTCCGCAATTAAGGCCGGAAGATAACCCATTAAAAGAAACGAAAGATTGTGTGTTATGCAAAACATAACGAGTGCAAGCTCAGCATTCCGCACGTTCTGGTGCATTTTTCGTTCCTCAAAATCCACGAATTTATTTATGCTTATTTGGTTCTTCTTGGCCTCATACCTTTGAGTATGGATAGCTGTTTTTTCGTGGTTTTTGAGGTGTGTGCAGTGGTTTAAAATAGCTTTGCAACACACGACACTTTACACTCCTCTTCCAACCAATTAAACATCTGCAGCCACTCACTTCGAAACTTTCTTTTCGAAAGTTCTTTAGTATTTTCATCACTGTAATGAATTTTGAATTAAAAAAAATAAAGCAATTGGTATAGTTAGTAGTAGTAGTATAAATTTTACCTGCAAGAATTATCGTTGTTGCTTTCACTTGGAAGTGCTTCAGCTCTCGGAGTTTTTTTTACATATCTAAATCCAAACAAAAATTAATATTTGCTTCATAAAAAATTTTGCAAATAAATTACCTGTCCATGATTCGTCCTCTTGCACAGCTCCTTTTGCACAGAATGAATAAAACCGCGCGATCTTCGAAAATCTGCTGTATTTAAACTGAAGCTTCGTCAAAAACGCTTCTCAGATTATTCTCTTTTAACTATTTATATATGTTAGAAAAGGACAATATGATAAGTTCAAAGCTCAACGGGCCAACTTAAATTCAGCACAATTTCTGACATTTTGCTTTTTTCTTTTATACATCCTTCCTCAAACACAGGGTTGGCACGTAAACGCATATCAAAAGCAGAGATGTTTGAACTTTTGCATGTAGCATTTTTTCACAAGCTAGTCATTTTAAAATTATAAAAAGAAAATTTATCAATGCAATGTGTTGCCTACCAAAATTCCTTGAAAATCACAACAAACCAACCATCCTACCAAAGTCTTAATTTATAAAACGAACCTACCAATTGTGGTCCAATTGGACCAAAACGGCAACACTGGTCCGCATCCCAATCGGTTCCATCAAGAGTGAAATCTCCAAAGGCTTCCTTGCTAAAGCCGATACCAGATGGTCTCGGATGCGTTCCTGTAAAACCAGCAGATCCTTATGGCCAAGGTACGACAGGAACAAATCAGCCGAATTAATTAACAGCGGCCGACGTGATGCAGCCAGGCTCACCGCTGTCATCACGGGTCACTGGCCCATTGGAGAGCATGCTACCAAAATAGGCATTCCTCATAATACCTGCTGTAGAAGCTGCAATAATCCCGAGGAAAAGGAAACGGTTCAACATTTTCTCTGCGACTGCCCGGCCCTAGCAAGGAGACGGTGGAAAACTCTAGGTAAACCGACGTTTACGAACGTTGACGAAATCAAAGACTACAAGGTAAGCTCACTTCTTGCCTTTCTAAACCTCTCGAATTGGCTGTAACGGATACGTCACCGGGAGTACAACAACCATCTTCCTAGGTTGAATCAAGATAGTGGTTTCAAAACGGTGCATCTGCGCTAATTGGATGCCTGGAGCATCACCACTCTAACCAACCAACCAACGTACATACATATAATACCTGCGAAAAAATGTATATTTATCTGTATTATATATATGAATGTATGTCCCAAAAACCCCAAGGTATGAAAAATACCTTTCGTTTGATACCCATATCGTGTAATTTAATTGGAGATTAATTGAGTTTTTTTTATAAAAACTTTGAAAACTTTGTTGGTTGTTAAAATAGCTACAAACTTGCCGAAAAGAGTAAGGCGATATTCGGAACGATTTAGGACCTATTAGCATTTACACGTTCGAAGACTTAAGCGACGAACTCGACTGAAATGAGCCAAATTCAAAGTCGGATTTCTCATAAACTAGTTGTGGATCTCAACTCAGTATACCTATATAAAAGTCGCTCAGTAGGTCCCCCCATTTTGCAATTTTTGAGGGCAAATATCACGCACAGTGTAATTAATTAATTGACTGGCACGACAGCCCGATACCGCGACTAAGGCCTAGCTACCCGCCACCAGCCATGTTGTGCTTGTAAATTTTTACAAGGTTGGAAGGGACCTACAGTTTTATGCCGATTCCGAACGGAGAGTTGGGAGTTTTTTCATATGCAATTTTACTCTCAGAGGTTTGCCATTTCCTGCTGAGAGGACAGCGGCCGAAATATAAATTGGTTTTTTTTTCTTTTTTTCGGTGTTAGCAGCAACGGAGTCTTGAACCTGGGTTCGAGCGTCGCATTTTATTCCCGGCCAAACGCACTAGCTTAGATGTGCTGTTTGGTGCTGATTCAGAGAAGTTCGTCCGTGGTGGTTCGAAGTTTGGCGCTGGTCCTTTAAAGTGGGTTTTTGGTAGTTTGTCCGCGGTTTCGAGAAGTTCGTCTACGGCTCTTGAAGTTGGCCTTTGATTCGTGCCGTCCATGAGTGGCTAGTGTTTCTGATAGTGTAGTGTTTTTTTTGCGAAAGAAGTGGCCAAAACCTGAACCAAAGAATATTTATCAATCTGACATTTGCTCGGAAAACTATTGTCAATGCAATTGCCGAAAATAGCCAATAAATGTGAACTAGGCCAAATTATGTGTGGTTGAAGCCAAGTTACTTTTTAATTAAAATACATTTTCACCGCCAAAAACTCGAAAAGCAAAAATCCCGCAAACAATCCCGAATCCATTCAGTGCGCGAACCAAATGCAAGCGTCAAATCTAAGACAATTGTGCTAATTAAAACTATATAAAAATTGTTGTACTTAAAAACTATTAAAAACTACCGCTGTCGCGGAAATGCTGGGCCAACTTTGAGTCATCGTTGCACGAAGGACAAATGAAGCGAAGTTCAAAAGGCCGCAAAAAACGCGTGCTGAATTTAAAAAATGTTTTATAAAATGTTAAAAAATTAAAAAAAATGTTTTATAAATATGTATTTACGCCATATTTTATTTAAATTTGAAATTGCTAAATTTGCTGGGATTTTGACACAGAAGCAGTAGCGGCTTAACGGGGGGCGGAGGGGCGGACCGCCCCGGGCTGCGGGGGGTCCCCGAGAGAAGCTTGTATATACAAATTTCAAGTTTTTCAAAACTGAAACTTGTAAAAAAAACTATTTGCGCTCCACAATGATTAATGAAAGACTAAGTTGTTTGTCACTTTCATCAATTGAAAGATACACAGTATCGACAATTGACTTTGAAATTGCAATAACAAATTCAGTTCAATAAAAGCAAGAAAACATCCTTTCTAAATAACATTCGTTTGTAAATTTTCAAAAAATGTTTCCTCGAAGATTGCAATATTTAATTTTTAATCTAAAATTTTGTGCAAAATTGGCAGATACAAAATTCTAAGTTGAAAATTAAATATCGCAATCTTAGAGTTTGCTTGTAAGCAAGTGTGAATTACACAATTACTTAACCTCATTAAACTTTGTAGAAGTCAAACAAATTTACTGATATTAAAACCAATTACACCCATACCTCGCTATACGGCCGCTCTTTATACGGCATTTCGCTATAACGGCCTCTTCAATTAAGGCACGTTTTCGATTTACGGCCTAAAATATTTCGCTATAACGGCGAAAAAAACCTTTTTTTCGAACGTAGGATAATTTTCTTAACCCAGGCCCATCTTTAGCAGCGAAAAATTATGACCACAATGATCTGCAGGTTACCATTTCTTCATCATCTTCAGATTAAAGCCATTTTAAAAAAAATTATGTAGAATATGTGTATGTACATATTCACATGCACATATTTTATGTAACATGAACTTGTTTCATTTCTGTTTATAGATTATTGTTGGTTTTTGGAGTCTGTTATTATTTTATGTACTTATGTATGTATGTATTTTTGATTTAAATGAAATAAAAAGAAATTATGTATTTTGAATGATAAGCCATGTTACATATTTAACAAATTCGGAACCGATCCCATTGAATTTGTATGAATGTTTATTAGAATAATTGTTTCCTTATACGGCTTTTCGCTTTACGGCCAAGTTTCCCGGAACGTATCTAGGCCGTAAAGCGAGGTATGGGTGTATTAAAATTATTGGTTGGATAACAACACATCGTCCCGGAAATCTGGTTTTGTTCTTTTATAGACTCTTTTACGAAAGCAATTCTGTGCTCCTTGTAAGCTAAATATGGGCTTCTCACATGCTGTTATGTAGGGGAAATACGTTTTTTTCAGAACTTTTTTTATAAAGTCACTGCTACAGGGTTTTATAAAATACAGTGCGTTTCAAAAATAAGTGTTGCTTAGAAAACTTACAAAAGAAGGTATAGTAATGAATAATATATATTTTCTGAAAGGCTGTGTAAATATCTTTTTCGCATTATTATCAAAACTTTGTTCAGTCACCGTTGTTGTCAGTAATAGCTCTGCATCTTTTGTTACAATTTTGGCTTACTGTACTCCAAAGAAACCCCTCTCGAAATCCGTTTTAATGCCAAAATGAGCTGTTTTGTTGTTGATATTCTTTTTCCTCTTTTGCTTCATTAACCCTCGGATGGACTTTGTCGTCTGGCCAGACGAAATGGTTCTATTTTTATCCATAACTTTTTTTCTGTGCGCTCCATCATGCTGTGCTTTCGTGATTTTTCAAGTTTCATTATTCTCTATATAAAACTTAAGAAATAAAAAGAATTAGTACGCGGTTTTATACATTTTTTTTTGTCACAAAGTCAGTTTCTACACATCTGCACTTTGTCGTCTGGCGTCTGGAAAAATGTTTATTGCGAGAATTGAATGTTATATAGAGTTTTCCAACAAGAGGTGTTATTTTGGTATTCAAAGAAAAATGCCATTTTTGGAGATAAATGATCGGATGTTTATTTCATAATATAGAGGAAGGTATGCCGTTAATAATGAAAAACAACATCAACCAAATGGCCACCACGACCTCGCTTGCAGGACCATATCCTTTTCATGAAATTTTCCATAACCAAATCGAAAAGTGGCTGCCCTATGTCCTCGATAGCCACACGAATTCTATCTTTGAGGTCTTACCTTATCTTTCACGTGGCCCCAAAGGAAGAAGTCGCAAGGTGTTAAATCACAAGATCTCGGTGGCCAATTGTGATCACCTCTTCCAGAGATAACACCCAGAGGACCCAATCAGCAAAGACACGACGTTGTTGATGATCGGTCGGCTTGAGTTCTTGACCCAAGTTTTTATGCAAAATACGGTGTAATGACTTTTTGGAATGGCCAATTCCAAAGAACGACGAGGAATCAACAAACCTGGGTTTTTTCAACACTTTGGGCTACAGCAGCAATATTCTCAGTTGTTCTTGAGCGACGTGCAGGGTTTTATTCTTCACATCACTAACTTGTCCCAACAGCTCGAATTTTTCCACCAATTTCTGTATTGCGGTCCGACAAGGTGCTTCACGACGACCCAAAAATGCTTTAGTTTTGCGAACTGTGACTGCAAGATTTTCACAATTTTTGTAGTGAATTTTAATAATTTCAATGCGTTGTTGAAGCGTGTATCGTTCCATTTTTAGTAACGGCGTAGTTTCTACTTGTCAAATGTCAAAGAATAAAAGCTTCAAAAGTGACAGCTACCGAAATACCGGGTGACCTCTTGTTGGAAAACCCTATAGCTCCCAATCCAAGCGTACTAGCGTCAGACTAGATAATGAAAGGTTTGGTGTAATCATTGTTGGCCAATACTGGCGCGGAAGTGAGTTTCTGTTTGAGTGCATCAAATGCAGCTTGTGTTTCATCTGACCACTTAAAGCCCTTACCTTTCCTCAAGAGATTTGTAAGTGCTGCGGTTGTAACAGCATAATTGTCAATAAACCGTCGATACCACCCCGTCATACCGAGAAAGCGACGCAACTGTTTTACAGTTTTGGGTGGTGGATAGTCTCTGATCGCTGACACCTTCTCAGGGTCAGTACGCAGTATGCCGTTTCCTACGATATACCCTAAATATTTAATTTCTTTAATGCAAAATTTGCTCTTTGCAACATTAACAGTCAGGCCTGCTTTCCGCAAGTTATGAGCCACCTCCGCAAGAACTGACAGGTGATCAGAAAAAGTTGGCGAAACAATCAAAAGGTCGTCTAAATATACAAAAACTTTATCCTTCAGCTGTGCAGGAATTACCTTGTCCATCAAGCGGCATAACGCCTGTGGCGCATAGCACAACCCAAAAGGCATGACGCAATATCGGTAGAGTGGACGATTTGGCACTGTGAAACATGTGTAATCGCGCGATCCTGTGGCTAATGGTATTTGCCAGAAAGCCCGACGGAGATCGAGTGAAGAAATATATTTTGCTTTTGGCAGCCTACTTAATATTCCCTCAATATGTGGTAGGGGGTAGGCATCTTTGATTGTGATGGCATTTGCCTTTCTTGAATCTAAATACAGACGGTCCTTTTCACCTTTACCGACTAAAACAACCGGACTTAACCATGGACTATTCGGTGCTTCCTCAATTACCCCTAACTGCAACATTTCATCTGCTTCTTTATGTACAAGCTTTTCAAGTGCGGGAGATATAGGAAAATATCGCTGCTTAATCGGACGGACATTTGCTTCGACTTCAATCTTATGTTCCACTAGAGTGGTTTTGCCCAACCCTTCAACCTCAAAAGACGGAAATAACCTTTTTATTGCTTCTAATTTATATTTCTGCTGCTCCGTTAATACAATTGTATTTTCACTACCCACATCTGTGTTTGTGCAAATATCAATTTCGGCAATGACGTTCGGCGCAACCTGAAATTTTCTCCAAAAATCAACACCCAAAATAAGCTGCAGTGTTGCCGAACGTACTACTATAGTCGTATTTTGCTACTATTTCGTCATTTGTACTACCGTACTACCCACAGACCGATTATACTACTATTTTTTGAGATATAAGCGTACAAGCAAAAAAAATTACGATATCAAAGATATGTTTTGCTTCTATGTTAAAAAACAATTTGGTGAACATAAAATGGTCTGTAGTGGTACCACGTAGCCACTTATGCCAACGCTAATAAATTATGCTACACTTGAGCACAAATGAGGAGTTTACTTTCAAAAGGGCATATATCCACTTCTGATTTTTTTTGAGAAATTAAGAGAAACGTTTTACGGCAATTAAAAAATTAATTGATTTGTTTTGTTTACTAAATTAATTCCGTCTTAGGCTAAGTAATATACTACCAAAAGTTCCAACCTCTGCGTGCGTTTCATTGCGAGTTACACCTGATTTTAATTTGGATATGTGTCTTTTTGGTGTGAAAATGGGATATGTTCCCTTTTGCTAAAAAAACAGCTGTTTTATAAACTTTAATAAAATTTATTTTTTACAATATTATTAGAATGACATATTAAATGTGAACTCCATTTTCATTGCTGTCGAGACAGTCACATTCTTCGAAGCTGCTGTCATTTTCATCTTCTTCCGGTGCCTCAGGTTGTCCAACAAGGGGGGTGTACCACTTAAGATCCGGGTTATCTTTCCATTCTTTTCCAAAATGGGTTAATAACAGGTGCTCTACGACCCTCTGTTTTTCTTTACTGATCGATTTTCCGAGTGAAAGAACACTCGGAGTTTTGACGTCGGATTCTTTTTTCCCCCTTTTGACGATCGGTTTGAATATTTCGGTGTGGCTTTCGAATCTGAAATGAGCCATAAACTTCACTCTCGTAGTAACTCCTCCATTTCTAGCGTGGAATTTCTTTATTTCTATTCGTTTGGCGTGACTGATGCCTGTAGCTTTACCGTACGTTTCCTCGAAATAGTTGGCCGATCTCGTTCAAATTTGGACATGTGATGTAGTATTAGCCAAAAGTCTTAAATACGGAATTTGATGAGAATATATTTGAAAATGCATTTCTTTAAAAAAAGCAACTAATTCGCCCACGTTGTGGGAGCTGAAACCCCATTCATCCCTTTTCCCCCTTCCGCATTTGAACCAAAAATCTCTTAAGCACAGTCCACTTTATGTTTTTGCTTACCAACTTAGCTCAAAAAATGAAAACTGTCTTTATAAAACCGATGAAAAGAAAAATATTAACATATTGTAACGATAAGACAGTCTGTCGCTGTGCAAAGCAACCCTGCTGCTACGTGCCGTGCTATAATCCAATCTGGCAACGACGGCCGCGATGGTAACTTTTAGTCCAATCTGGCAACGACGGCCGCGATAATAACTTTTAGTCCAACCTGGCAATGATGGAAACTTTTAGTCCACTCCGGAATGTGCGGGAACGATCTGCGCGATGGCCTGACAGGTATAAAAGGCAGCCGGATGCGGCGCAGCGAGTGAGTCTGGTTTTGACAAGTGAAGTTGCCACACGGAGTAATTAAGCAAATACTTAAGTGTACGAACAGTAAAGTGTAAAACTGTGAATAATAAAGTGACTGTTGGTTTTTAATTGGCTGCGTTGGAATAATTAAAGTTGTTTCATTTTCAAATTGCACAATCCAGTGATACGTAACAGCCCACTAGACGTAGTATTCGTAACAATATGTTAATAGTGGCGGTTTCCGTATATAAACATTGGTGACAGTGTGAAGGCTAAGATGGCGCACAATGACCAATCAGAGTGCACAAGGACCTCACGGTGGCGTCACCTGTTGAGGGGAAGAGTTAGACAATGTAAATCACGTCCTTGGCAAGTTCTGCTCTCAAGCGATAATGTACTAAACTACACAAGAAAAATTCGGCAGGAAACTCATTGTGGATATGTGCCCTTTTGAAAAAAAAGATATTTTAATGGAATAGGTTTTATATGGATATATGCCGTTTTGGTGTAAAATTTTCTATTAAAGACAAGACAAGATAGAGACTGGATATGTGCTCTTTTGGTGGCAAACTCAATGTTTGGCATGCTTTAAATATAGGATAAAAACAACTTTGGTAGGAAATTGATCCATAGGCACATACATCTCATGGCAAAGAATAGATTGGAGCGAAAAAACGAAAAAATCTCAAAAGTGGATATAAGCCTTTTTGTAAGTAAACTCCTCAAATGTGCCAAAGTGTCAAATAGCAACGCGCGCACGACACAAGCGACACTCAAGTGGCTAAGCCAGCGGCGCACAGTGTTCCGAAGTGGGACAAAAATAGAAAAATTTTATGTCACCGATTTCAAAGAAATTGATGCCATTTGAAAGATAATACTTTCATTAAGCAAGATCTTAAATTATTTCTTAATCGGGTAAATTTTGAGAAAGTTATAGCATTTACAAGTTGACCAAATTCTAGAAAAATTGTTTTATGATAAGATGCAGTTTTGAGCGTCAACAATTGAAAACATAACCAAAACACTATTTTCGCTTCAATCGGAGAAAATGTTACTGTTATGCACTTATAAGAGTCCAAAACATGATTTCAGGAGCTATTTTGAAAAAAAGTTAAATAAAAACGGGGTTGTACATTATTTAAAAAACACATTTTTTTTTACTAAAAACTTTTATAGCTATATATTTTTGTAGATCGCAAATGTCGAATTGCGCATTATTACACCTACTTTTTTACGCAATCCTATAGAATGGACTTTCTTCTTTTGGATCAATAAAAAAAATTCTGCGATTTCGTGCGATCTTGGAAAATAATAGAATTTTTGTAAACTACTCTAACTAAAAAAAGTTTGATTTTTGTACCCTACATTGGGGTGCCCACCGGTACATTCACTGTCGTACGGAGCTTGTAACGGCCAGAAAGTGATGTAACTGGAAAGAAAAAGTATAGTAGCACTGTTGCTATTTAAAATGGGCATGGCCCGCCCACTAAAGGCAGAGTTGCCATACGGAAGTCTTTCATAAAATATGAAAATGTCTATATTAACAAATCCAATGTCTCAATTTATCAATGTTCTATACAAAAATGGGTTTGGTTTACCCGTTTAACCCGTTTAGAGCCATATTATCCTATTTTTCCCATTGCTAAAAAATTTTTGCTAAAGTGTGATTTAATGCTCATATTTTTTGGAGAATATGGAAAAGTTGAGGAAGGCAATTTTGTTAAAATTACCTTGCATTATTTACACTTGTTTACAATAAAGAAGAAAACTATGGAAGAAAACTATTTGTATAATAGTTTTATTTCAATTGAACTGTTTGTGTGGGATTAAAAACATCATATTTGATGATAGTGAAACTGAACGGTTTGAAAAATGACAGTTATTTTCTTTCATCCTCGACATTTTGTCATAGCATTGCATCTTCATAGCTGTGTCATCTCTATGTGAAGCTCTATGGAAATAAAACCAAAAATGGTTTCTTTCAAGCAACTTCATCACCCTCTTTCCACCCTTTGAAGGTCGAATTTTGAAAAACGCTGAAATACGTATTTAGTTATTTTTGTTTGAGTATATATATACAAAATTTTAAAACAATCCGACCAAAACACAATGTCCGTCTATATAAGCTTCACCACCCCATTTGCGGCCTTTCAAGGTCGAATTTTTTAAAATCGTTCCTTTTTAAAGGTTGACTTTTTAAAATACAACTATTGACCAAATTTCATCATTATAGCTCCAGCGGTTTGGGCTCGGTGGTGATAGCATACTTGGTTATATATATTCGATTTTTTTTAAAGCTATATATTTTTTTGGAAAACAAACATCATTTTTTAAGTCAGTAGCCCCAAATAATTCAGATTGCGAATTTAGAGCACTCCTTCTATTTTTGTCCCAATTTTGTATGGAGTCGAAACACTGTGCGGCGTGCCATCCGACACGACTGACCGCAGTGCAGTGTCCCACATATGGAACATGAACTGATCGGCACTCTGTGTGATGTCACCTACCGCAGGGCAATGGCACTTGAGGAAAAGTGCTGAATTGACCGAAAGGGTCCCGTGACGCTGATTGGTCACACTTCCGCGGCACTGGAAAATCGGGCGGAGCATTGGAAATGCTCAGCCGTATAACAGTTATGTTTTTTAGTATTTAAGAGACCAAAATTGAAAAATTAATTCAGCTTTGTGGCAAGAGTCAAACCGCTTGTTTTCACTGCTCAACACATAGGCTTCCTAGCCATCCTCCGTTTGGCGTGGCCCGCCGTTTCCTAAAGGTCAACCCGAACTGACGCTAAACAAACGAAACAAAACTGTCACGACTACTATCCACATATATCTTAGACCTTTTTCCACCACAGGTCCTTTCGCTTCCACTTTTGGCCTTTTTTAAGAAAATTTTGGTACAACAAATTTTAGTTGAGTGGCAACCGTAATTTTAAGAAAAGAATATACAAACATGTTACCGAACTAAACATTGCCGAAAGACGAAATTTAAACCCACGTTGTCGTTTTTTAACAATAACAACAATATAATAATAAGGTTAGGTTAGGTTACGGAAGGGGTGTGTGCGTCAAGCACTTCCACTCGGAGACCCTGTTGGGTCCATTGTGAATCCCTTCATTTTTCGGAAACCGATGTCCTTCCCTTATCTGTTTGGATCCTTGTAGATCCAAACGGGATCTTTTGGGAACCATTTGGTCTTTGCGAGGAAATTGTGTAGATCGGTTATCTGTGCATCTGCTACTTCCTCGAGCCCGTCAAAGAACCTTGCCCCAAGAGTCTGGAGCCGTTGTCCTTGTAGTGATGGGCAGTGGCATAGCAGGTGCTCGACCGATTCTACAGCATCCTCATCTCCACAGCTTCTGCATAAATCGTCGGTCGCCAAACGCCATTTGCATAACATGACACAAATGGCGCAGTGACCTGTGACTACCCCCGTGACCATGCGTACAGCATGTTTGTCGAGGCGCAGAAGGCACTTACTTTTCCTCGTGTTGAGTGCTGGCCATAGGGTGCGTGCAATCTTGCAATCGCACCTGGTTGTCCAGGCTCTATTCGTGGCTCGTATTAGCCACTCTTCTATTGAACCCATCGCAGCAGAGATCGGTGGTAGCACCGTGTTGACCGCCTCGCACGCCAGCATAGCTGACCCTGCACGGGCTAGTTCGTCGGCTTGCTCGTTCCCTTCGATATCACTATGTCCGGGAACCCAGCACAGACGAACCCTGCATTGCCGTATGCCACCTAGTGCTTTCCGACAGTCTAGTACTACCTTTAACTTCACTACAGTGGATTCAATTGCTTTAAGAGCAGCCTGACTATCAACACAAATGACGGCCATACTAAGTGCCGAGTGTTTTATGGGTTCCGCTGCTTTCATGATGGCGAAAACCTCCGATTGAAAAACGCTGCAATAGTCTGGTAGTCTATAAGACCAGTAGACATTTTGCGTCTCACAGTAGACACCCGCTCCAGTTCCATCCTCTGTCTTCGAGCCGTCGGTGAAGTAGACTCCTGCAGAGCCTTCCACCTCGGGCTGTTGCCAGTTGTCCCTGGAGGGATAGTCAATGGGCATCTTCAATTCGAAGTCACTGCGCTTTATCTGAAAGTCAGTGGCCTTATCTAGAAGACCTTGTCCGGTAGAGCTAGGCATAAGAACGTTCAGAATGCTGGAATGTCCGTAGCCGCCTTGCCTCAGCTGGTTAGACTCTCTCAATCTGAGGATTGTCTTTGCTGCGCTGGCTTTACGAACAGGTCCACTGGGGGAAGGTGCAGAAACATCTCCAGAGCCATTCGTGGAGCGCTTTTAGCCGCCCCCGTGATCGCCAACGTGGCAAGTCTCTGCACCTTTCCCAGATTACTCTGATTGCTCTTTTTGTCCATGGCTGGCCACCAAACATGAGAACCGTAGGCAATGATGGGTCTGATTATCGCCGTATACATCCAATGGATAATATACGGTTTTAATCCCCATCTTTTACCGAGGGATCGCTTGCAGGCATACAGCGCATTGAGCCCCTTTTTCATTCTTTCCTCAATGTTTCGCTTCCACGAAAGTTTTGAGTCCAGAATTATGCCAAGATATTTGGCCTCTTTTGTTAGTTTCAGGGGATGCCCCTCCACACAAGAAAGAGGAAATTCCTGAATCTTCGTTTTCTTCGTGAACAGGACCAGTTCGGTCTTTTCAGGATTATAATAATAAAGAATGCACGACAATGACTTTAAAAGTCGTAGTTGCCGTTTTTTGTTTCTAACCAAATATCCTTGGTTTGTGAGCAACTCTATCACTTGTGTTTCAAGGTGACACCTTTTAACCGCGTTGCCAAACGCAACGGATGCTATACCCAAAAAAGAACATCATGAAATAATACAGTTATATTACTGTATTTAAATACAAAATAACTCAATATTTTAGCATATTCTTGTAGGAATCTTTTAAAATTTGATAAAGACAATAAAGTGGTTGTTGGGACGTCGACAATTCAGAAAAAATTAAACTGAGATGAAACGTGTAATTCGGAATCATTGGAATATACTGATAAAAGTGTATAAATTCTTCCGATTTCTCTTTGGCTTGGCATTTTTATTCAACCAGCGCAAATTAGGGCCAAATTTTTCAATTAAAAATTTTAGTTTAAAGTATGCTCAAAATTGTGTAATTTTTAAGAAAATATAAATAAAAAATATTGTTCGTCGAGTTTAGTTTTTTTGCTGTTAATTGGTTTCTCTTGTTTGTTCTCTTGAAGTGCTAAAAGTAATATTCGAGCGATATTAATAAAACAATTTAATAACACATAATTTTTGTTATGGAATTTTAAACTTCAGGTATTTTAAAACCCGTCTACCAAAAAACCTTTAAAAACAAATTGCAGTATATTTTTCTTTATTTTTTTTATAAAAATATCTTCAAAATGGGGTTTTTAGAGTAGACAAAGAGTTACAAATTGGGCTGCATTGGGCGAGAACTTGTACGTATTCTAGATATGCAAATATTAAGCTACTATATTGTTGAAAAGATCTTGCCAGTTTTTCCCTATTTGAGCAAATATCAGCAAATATGTAAATCATGCTAAACCACGCCTACTAATATATTTCGACTATTATATAAAGTACATTTTGGTTAAGATTAAGTATTGTATCAAAGCTTTATAAATTTTTTCCGTTGAAGTCCATCGAAAAAGAAGTACAGTGCACTCGCGAAAACGTGAACTAATAAAAACCAAGGCTGTTCACGTTTACGAGATTGTTCAAGTTTACGATTGTTGAAAAATACGTAATTTTTGGTTTGAAACTAATTATAAAAAAGATAATTGAATTAAGTTTCATAACAAAAAGTTAAAAAGGGGCGAGTATATACACATTTAAGGTTGTGGGCGATGAAATGCTTGCGAAAAAGTTACACAACAGGATGTTCACGTTTTAGAGCCTTCAAGCATTGTTCACGTTTCAGAGTATTCAATAGGAAAAAAAGTGTGCACATAATCGAGAGTTCACGTAATCGAGTGTTCACGTTTTCGCGAGTGCACTGTATTATTAAAACTGTGGTCAAAAACGATTATCGCTTAGGACTTAAGCGATTATTGCTTTGCCACCAAACAAATTACTATTAGTATATAATAAAAACATGTAAATTACATGAATTACATTAGGGCAGTTCAGGATAACGTGCAAATATTTGGGCAAATGCATGTCATTTAAAAAATTTGTCATCAACACTGAGCACACTTTTTAAAATTTCATGGCAAATTTGGTTGCAGAACAAATTCACAGCTGTTTTTGAAGAATAAATCAAGAAGAAGAATAGAATATTTGCGCCGTGGGAGCCAGCGTGAATAAAGAGCATGCATAAGTTGCTGCCGCTGTGGAATCCGAAAACAATTCACACCTCTAACTCCAGCGCTTCTTGCAAATAACTCAAAATTGTACGAATCTCCTCCTCCGTCCACTTTTTATTCGGTGTTTCTCTTTTTATTTTCTTTTTCGTCTGCTTCATCTCGACAATTGTAACAGCTGATTGATTGGCGCATCGGTTTTGCCCATGCCGAAAAATATTGATACGATGAGAAATTCTGTGCCGCACTGTACAGGAATGCTTTTCCCCGCACGAATGTTTTCCAAGCATACTTTTAGGCATGCACTGTGAAGTACAGCAAAACTGTTATAAATTCGCTTGGTATAGTCCGATATGGCAAGGATGGTTCTCGAAATGGGCTGTGCGAAAATGGTCGAGCGCTTTCCAATTAGAAGTTGCAAGAAACTTCGGCGCGATAAGAAAACTGGTATAAAAGCAGCAGTGTGCAGCGCAATGAGTCGAGTCTGTGTTAAGCAAGCAAAGTGGTATCAAGTGTAGATACAAGCGAAGTGTAAATTCTGTAAATAAAGGATTGTTGGTTTTTGGGCCTTTTGCGCTGAATGATTGAAGTTGTTTTATTTTCAAATACAATCAAAACGAACCGTCGATAACGAACTGTGGAATTTCGTAACATTTGGTGTCAGAAGTTCGGATTGTATTACTGAAAGTAAAATAAAATTATAAAAACGCAGACATGGTTAAACTGGAGCTGCTGAAGGTGGACCAGTTGAAGAAGGAGCTGGCTGCCTGGAATTTGCCGACTGCTGGCGGAAAGGTGGAGTTGCAACTGCGCTTGCGAGAGGCGTGTGAAACACAAGGTATCGATTGGGCTGCGCATGAGTTCGGACCGCAAGAGCTGGAGGCGTCGGCCAAGGTGGAGGAATCGCCTGCTGGTGCTGCGTCACTGCAAAGTACGACTGCAGCGGCTGCGCCACCACAAGCAATGGACATGAGCCAGTTAATGGTTGCACTTAAATGCATGTTTGAGACTTCCAACCGTGAAATGGCAGCCAAAATGGAAAATGAAAATCGTGAAATGTCGGCGCAAATAGCAGAGCGAATGGAAACAAAACTCCAGGAAAATGCGGAAAAATTTGAAAATGCGAATCGCGAGTTATCCAGCAAGCTTCAGGAAAATTCTGCGCGTTTGGAGCAGAAAGTGGAAGAGATTTCAGACAAGATTAATGTGAAACTTGAGCACCTGGAGACGCGAGTAGAACATTTAGACAAACGAGTCGACGACCTGGATGATTCCCTGAATAGACGAGTTGACGGTCTGGAGGATTCGGTGAACAGAAAAATCGACGAGCGGCTTAGAGAAGTACAGCCACGAGAATGTTTGCCACCGGTTCCGGAAAGTTTTGCCACCCGAACAGAAGTGCCTACTTATGATGGTGCTACGCCGTTCGACACATTCAAACTGCAATTCGACTTAGCTGCTTTGGAAAATCAGTGGACCGATATCAGGAAGGGTCGGAGATTGGATCTGGCGCTGAAAGGTCCTGCGGCTGAGGTAATTAAATCAGTTCCGGAATGTTCGAGAAGTGATTATGAGGCCGTCATGGGAGCGTTGGCAGCGAAGCATAGCGACGAGCACAACCATACGCTATACTACTGTGAGCTGAAGAGCCGCAAGCAAAGAGCCAACGAGGCGCTGCAGACATATGCAGCAGACATTGAGCGGCTCGTACAGTTGTGCTACCCAAAATTTGGTGCTGATGATCTCGAGAGGATGAAGATTGAGTCTTTCATTGAAGGTCTTCATGACCCGGAGATACGTCGCAGTGCGTTGATGATGGGCAAGCCGACATTCAAGGAAGCGGTGACCAGCGCGATGACATATCAGGCGACATGGATTGGAGGCACTCGGTATGCACCTGCAAGGATACGCCAAATCTAGCCGGACAGTGACATTTCGATCCAGGCCATAAGCTCTGAGACACCGGGCAGGCCACGGGTTGTCTCTTCTAAAGTTGTTTGCTGGACATGTGGCAAGCAGGGTCACATATCACGAGACTGCCGCCAACGAAAGAGGCGTTCCCGTTCTCGATCGCAATCGCCTGAAGCGAAGGAAAATGACAATCGAGGCTCAGCCAACAAGCGTAGGGCTGAGGACGAGGAGTCGTTAAATTAAAACGGGTCAGCCCAAAGGGGCGTGAGCTGATCCCCACAACCCGCTGCCCCACCGTCCTTGTCTCACAGCTGAAACGGCAACCCAGCAGCTTGACGATTGAAGGAAAGATAGATGGAAAGTTCGTGTTGACACTGGATACTGGAGCGTCATATTCGATCATAAAAAGGAAGCTTCTGAAGAACTGGGAACCGCCGATAAGAGGAAAAGTAACAAACACAATTGCTATCGGCACCAGCAGCCTGGAGCATGAATTCATCGTCGCGGATATAATGGACGACGTGATTATCGGCGTGGATTTCATGATTAGGCACGGTTTTACGCTGGACCTGAAAGAAAATGTGCTGAGGTATGCCAACGTTGAATTCCCGCTGCACGCTGGCTATGAGCGAAGCGTGGCGGTAAGGAAAGTTGTCTCGTGTCAACACCAGAAGATACCAGCGAATTCCGAGGCGATTGTGTGGGCAAAGGTGGACGAGGACGATGGGACAAATCGGCTGTGGGGTGTAGAAGCGCCAAAACAAGGATACGACAACATAATTATCGGACGTACGTTAGTGGAACCCAAAAATGGAAAAATACCAGTCAGGATACTCAACCCACTGAACACACCCAGATATGTTGGAAAAGATGCGGTCATTGGCGAGTGTAGAGACGCTGAAGCAGTTGTCAATTGCGAAAGCAGTCCACCCGAAGGAAGCAAGAAAAGCGGTTCTAACATGGACGCCATACCGCAGAACCAGTGGAGCAGCGAATTGACAGCCGAGCAGAAACAGAAGGCACGGTCACTCCTGCAGCACTATGGGTCAATATTTGCAACAGAAGCGGGCGGAACAACAGCCATAGTGAAACACAACATCGACACCGGAAGTGCGAAACCAATCCGCCAACCGCCAAGACGAGTTCCTCTGGCCAAGAGGGAAGAGGTCGCAACTTTAATCGAAAACATGGGTAAAGAAAAGGTCATAGAGCCTTCGTCAGGCCCTTGGTGTTCGCCGGTCGTGCTAGTCAAGAAAAAGGATGGCAGTACCCGATTTTGTGTGGACTATCGAAAGCTCAATGACGTGACTAAGAAGGACAGCTATCCACTACCTCGGATCGATGACACCCTGGACACACTGTCAGGCACACAGTGGTTTTCCACACTCGACTTACGCAGCGACTATTGGCAGGTGGAGCTTGCAGACCAGGACAGGGAGAAAACAGCTTTTAGTGTTGGCGACGGTTTGTGGCAGTTTACCGTCATGCCGTTTGGACTCTGCAACGCACCAGCAACATTCGAGCGACTAATGGAACGTGTGCTGAAAGGGCTGCATTGGCGGACGTGTCTGGTATACCTCGACGACATAATCGTGATGGGCAAAAGCTTCGACGACCACCTGGAAAAACTGAAGGAGGTATTTGGGCGAATACAGAAAGCCGGGCTTAAACTCAACCCAAAGAAGTGCTCGCTGTTTCAAAAAGACGTCAAATATCTGGGTCACACGGTTTCCGCTCGCGGAGTACATACGGACGAAGGCAAGATCACGGCGGTGAAGGAGTGGCCCCGGCCACGCAATCTACACGAACTCCGCAGTTTCCGGGGCCTGTGCACATACTACCGAAGATTCGTTCCGGGATTTGCGAACATAGCTGGCAGCTTGCACAAACTGACGAAAAAGAATCAAGCCTTCGCGTGGGGTGAAGAACAGGAGCAGGCTTTTGCACGACTGAAGGAAAAATTGTGCACTGCTCCAATTCTGGCCTTCCCCGTGCCTGGAGAGATGTTTGTGCTGGATACAGATGCAAGTGGGCATAGTATTGGGGGTGTGCTATCACAGATAATAGATGGCCAAGAACAAGTGATAGCCCACTACAGCCAGCAAAATTTTGTCAAAGCCTGAACGCAACTACTGTGTGACACGAAGGGAGTTGCTCGCAGTATTGGAATGCGTGAAACACTTCCACAAATACCTGTATGGGCAAAAGTTTCACCTGGCCGGACCAGCAATTCCCTAATTTTAGTCCCGAAATGCAGGATCAACGAGGTGATCGAGGCATACCATAACGACTCTAGCGGAGGGCACCTAGGCATCACAAAAACTGTCGCCAAAATAAAAAGACGATTCTACTGGGTAGGATGCCAGGAGTCTGTCGCCGATTGGATTAAGAGCTGTGATCGATGTTCGGCTGCGAAAGGGCCGACAAGAAGATCTCGGGGCCACATGCAGCAGTACAACATGGGAGCGCCCTTTGAGCGAATTGCCATGGACGTCTTCGGGCCATTCCCACTTAGCACTCAAGGCAACAAATATGTGCTGATGGTGATGGACTATTTCAGCAAATGGCCCGAAGTGTATCCTATTCCTAACCAGGAGGCCACCACGGTCGCGGAAATGTTGGTAAACAACTGGGTGGCCAGATTTGGAGTTCCACTGGAGTTGCACTCGGATCAAGCCCGGAATTTCGAGTCTCTTGTATTCAAGAAAATATGTGAGCTACTAGGAATAAGGAAAACTCGCACCTGTCCTTTGCATCCCAGTCCGACGGCATGGTGGAACGATTCAATCGAACACTGGAGGAATATCTGCGGAAAGTAGTAGGCAGGAATCAAAAGGATTGGGACACGCATATTCCGCTGTTCTTGATGGCGTATAGGTCAGCCCCGCACGATACGACATCACTCACTCCAGGCCGAGCAGTGTTCGGCACAGAGCTGAGATTGCCTGCTGGCTTGAAGTTCGGAGTGGTCAGCACGACGGAAGGCGCTAAGATGGATTACGCAGTTAATAAGCGATCGGAGCTGGAAGAAATCTACCAGTTTATAAGGGACCGTATCCAACTGGTCAGCGATAAGATGAAAGCCAGATATGATCTACGAGCTAACACAGCGGGGTTCCAAGAAGGCGATCTGGTAATGCTTCACAACCCTCAGCGCAGGAAAGGTTTGTCTCCAAAGCTTCAAACGTCATGGGAAGGATCGTACAAGGTCGTGACCAGGATTAATGACGTGGTGTACAGGGTTCAACGCTGCTGCAGCGGAAACGCCAGGCTGAAAGTAGTCCATTTGGAGCGCCTGGCGTCTTACTCCGGCGGAGCCTCGGTACTTGTTCGGGACGAACAAGTCTAAGTGATGGGCAGTGATACGATGAGAAATTCTGTGCCGCACTGTACAGGAATGCTTTTCTCCGCACGAATGTTTTCCAAGCATACTTTTAGGCATGCACTGTGAAGTACGGCAAAACTGTTATAAATTCGCTTGGTATAGTCCGATATGGCAAGGATGGTTCTCGAAATGGGCTGTGCGAAAATGGTCGAGCGCTTTCCAATTAGAAGTTGCAAGAAACTTCGGCGCGATAAGAAAACTGGTATAAAAGCAGCAGTGTGCAGCGCAATGAGTCGAGTCTGTGTTAAGCAAGCAAAGTGGTATCAAGTGTAGATACAAGCAAAGTGTAAATTCTGTAAATAAAGGATTGTTGGTTTTTGGGCCTTTTGCGCTGAATGATTGAAGTTGTTTTATTTTCAAATACAATCAAAACGAACCGTCGATAACGAACTGTGGAATTTCGTAACAATATGCAATAAAGTTTCAGTGTGGGAAATTTGCCGCTGCTCGGCATGGGCAAATGTGTACATTTTGTTGTTGCCTTGAAAATATTTGCCATCACATTTTGCAAATGCCATGATGCCAGACCGTTTGCACGTTATCCTGAAATGCCCTATAGAAACACGAATGCCGCGTCTGTGCTCACTCGTTCATTCTCGCTCAATTGTGCGAAGAGGAGGAAGACGTTGTGCTGTTGTTCTTGTTGTTGCGCTGGCGAAAAGCTGAAATTGTAAAACGATTTATATTTTCTGGCTGGCTTTTGTTCTTCTTCTATAAGCCTGCATGGTGTCGCATATTGCTGCTGAACTCATAGAAAAGAAAATAAAATATGGCTGGCATGGCGACCTATATGATCGCTACAGGCAATTAAAAAATAAATAATAAGTAATCAACAAAGACAATTAAATAAAAATTGAATTGCAAAGACAAGAAAACGTTTTTATTAGCCCGTAATAATTTTCCGTCCCGTTCTTTGGAACTTATCTTACGGCCCACATATAACGCTTGTTTAAAAGAACTAAATAAGAAAATCTAATATTGTAAATTTATGGTCACATTATTCGCCATGGAACCATTCAGGTGTAGAATATTTGAACTATTTTTAAACGTAGGCAAGCCGTAATAATATTGTTCTTATGACAAAATACTTGTCTTATTATTTATTTCTGCTGCTTTAGTGCTTTAGTAGTGCTTTCGCCCTATTGAAAGTCAATAAACCTATTAAATTATGTTTTTCCATACAATCTTTTGTTAGATTTGATTCCGTTAACGAGCTTACACGCATCTAATTATTTTTAATTTCAAGTGTTTCACGAATTTTGAAGTCAATATGCCTATCAGTTCATTTTTTTCGTAGTTTTCCCATGTTCTCAAAATTGTAATCAACCATGTGAAAATATAAACAAATAATTTTACTTCGAACTCGCCACGTAAAAATATTTGCAAACATTTTAAATTGGAATCAACCACCAAATTTTTAAATCAATCAAAGCATTGGCCAGCAAAAAGCCATACACCACAAAGATTCGATTGTGCAGCCAAACCAATCGACAACACAAAAAAGCATATACACAATAAACGACAACACCAAAAACATTAGCGAATCCCGAATCATCTTCGTTGAAACGACGATGACGATGCTTTTGGTTCGTTGTTTACTCTCCGCTAGCGCTTCGACGAACAAGATCGCAAACTGTTGAGCGAGTTAAGGAATGTATTCCTTATCGCATCGACGCACCAAAATTTAAAAATCCAAAACAAAATATCAGCCAGCAACAAACAATATTCTCAAACAAGTAGAACAAACAAACAAAACCCAAACTAACAAAACACAAACTAACCCAAAATATGCTTATCTGTCAGCACACTAATTTAACTAACACCATGTGCTACCTTCTAGCAGACAAAACTAATAACGAAAAGAAAATGTATTAGGTATCGTAAGTAACATTAAGAGAAACATGTATTCAGTTTAAGATCAGACTCAATAAACGCAGCACGCATGTGTTGAAGAAAAACACAAAAATCTGCATATCGTTTGTTAACTAGCGCGAGCAAATTTCCCGCAACCTATGCCTCCGCTTATCTCTTCCCCCCCGCGTCAAGAAACACGCTTGACAAATTTTTGAAGATGCGTATTATTTATATTGTATATTCTTTGATATTAGCTAACTGATGCCGTTGGTTCTTGACATTTGCCCAAAAGTTACTTATACGCTGTGAAGAACGCAATAACGATGCGATTTTTTTTGCATTCGAATAATAGTACACACTGCTTCGAATATATTCGAATATACTCGTTTTAATATTCCTAAGATTATTTAAAAATATGTATGTTATATATAAATATTTATTAATTTTTTATGCTACTTTCTTCAATAATTTCCATTTTGCGTATTAACTAATAAGCCACTTCAACCGCAGCACAAGTATACACATGGACAAGTGACGTACTGCGCATAAAAATATTCGGTGAAACTATTGATATTCAAATACTTCGCAAAGTTCTCGATTACCGAATACGAGCACTGCAGAATTCGCTTCTCACTGAATACGAGCACTGCAGTGTTCGCTTTCACCGAATACGAATAGAAACGAGAAGCGACGCTCGCTGGTTCTCGTTTCTATTCGTTTCGTAGTACGCATTCTTCGAATACCAAGTACCCATACAGTATGTACAGTAGTGTAGCCGCCAAAATGAATATATTCATGCAGGACTTTAGTATGAAATAATTGGAAACCCAGACTGCACAGTACAGTTATCTTCTAAATTCCCATCCAGTTGATTTATGGTTGTGCTGAGTGAGGTTTTTACTTTTTGCGAGGTTGGTCTTGGCGAGGACCCGGCTTGCGGGCCTCGCTCATTTTCAAGTTTCCCGACTTGCAAGCGTCGCAATTGGGCTTGTAAACTTTCGGCGCTCCACACCCGTAACAGAATATGGACCTCTCCTCCATGCAATCGAAATAGCCAGAGTCTATACTTGTCTTGAAACTTCGCTCAAACGGCCAATCTGTCAAAAAATTTTGAACATATGGTTATCTTTGCGTATTTAGATAATAAAAGTGAGAGAGCAGCCAAAGCAGCTGTTCGCTATTTGCCCGCTGAAATGAATTTGTCGCACAACTGATTTCCACTAAAAAGGATTAGTTAATACAATTTTCTGCGCATAAATCAATTTCAAATTGTTAACTATTTCATTCGCATGGAATGCGACCTCTTGCATTTTTCTTGTTTTCTTGTGGTTTTGCAAAATTCTTTGGTAATTTTTCATACAAATTTAATTTTGCTCTCTCTATGAAAAAGTGGTGAATAAGTACACAACTGTTTTTGCAGATACATTTCCGCGCCAAAAATTTATCTTTTAGACGTGGCAGCTAGCGGACTTCTGAAATGCATTGGTTTTTCATTTATATATGACCCGGAAGGAAGTTTTTACTACTGAGGAAGTTCCACAGCAAGTTATTAGCAATTTGCAATCAACAAATATTGTTCATTTTAGTTTATGTCGCTACAGTCGTGCATTATATACGACCAAATTTTCATATAAATTTCCTTTTGATGATCCTGCTGAAATGCGAAAAACAATCAGCTGTTAATTGTTCGCGAATTTGCCGGCATCACCGCCTTTGCCAAACAATATTATTTTATATGAAGAACTACTATTTATGCGCGTTTTTGATTCTAACTGAATATTTAAATGGTTTGCCATCATAAAATCATATTTGCAGTTGCTTTTGTTGATACTTTTCTTGCATTATTCTGCCATCACTTTCTATGTAATTGTTGTGCGGCCAAGAAGAAAAAATCGTGGTGAACCTATATCAGCTGTTTCTTTGTTGTGAAAATTTCCGCGATTGGAATTTGGACCACAGATTTAACTTTCATGCTAAAATCTATTCGGAAGAATATAACTTGTTATTTTGCACATCTACAGGAAAATACAAGAAGGTTTGCATCATTAAAGTTCGTTCGTTGCCTTTGATACTGCTGCATTTTTGCATTCTTCCGACGGTCTTTCTCATACATATTTTGTGCTGTCAATAACTAAAAGCCATGGTGAGTAAATAAATGCGTATTTGTTTATTCGTCGTCAACCTGCTCGTTGCTCGGGGTAAATTAAAAATAATTATGTGCAATGCCACAATAGTAAATATCGTTATTTACTACAAAATAACAAATACATCTTATACTTTATGTTAGGTGTCAATACATTTATTACCTATTTTAATATTAAAAACATATATTTATAATATACATTAAAAATTTTCCGCACCACCATAGAGGTATGCAAAGAAGGCGCGTTACTGAATTTTTTTTTTGGTGCTCGGTTCCCCTGGAGGCATATATCACCCATTACAATTTAAAATAAAATAAAATTCAAATAAATAAATAAATATGAATTCAATGCTTAACAATATAATGCAAAATAAAAACACACATGTGCAAAAGTAAAAATTAAAAGTGAACAATTCAGTTGTTAAAAAAAGGCAAAATATACGCCATAACCGCAATACATGCATATTAATAAAGCATATACTATATGCACACATAGTATATATAAAATATATATGTATATATATATTGTTATAACAAATAAAAAGTGAAAAAATCTTAGCATAACATGCATTCTATTTACATTTTTTTATACAACATACTATATACATATCTACCCTGAGCTTTTTTTCGAAACATTTTCGCGAAGTCTGAATTGGGGTCAATCTCAACTACTGCACTGAAAACTTAGTTATTAAATTTTTTTCGATTAATATTTACCATGTCGAGCAGTAGATCTAATTGTTATACCGCCCCTAAATAAAACAATTCAATTGAAACTATAAATGTGAAACACACAAAATTTTATGTTTGGACTTTGGAATTGATAGTTTTTTATTGGAAAACTTTAAAACGAAATATATTCTTACTCGCACAAATAAACAAAGGAGTTTGTCCGTGTCACAATTACTGCAACAAATAAAAGGGTCAATTACTTTGAGGGCATCAAATATGAACATACCTACACCTACTCTATGTTATGTGCTTCAGAATTGAAATGTTCGCAAAACATTTCTTCTAATTTTTTCTATGTACGAAATAAACTCTGCAGCCGCCGTGGCTCAGTTGGTTAGTGCGCGGTCCAGCGAGTCGCATGCAGAGCGACGCAAGTTCGAATTCTGCATGTAGTAACACCTAAAAAAAATAACGGGAAACTCGTTTTTTCTTTCGGTGGCTGTCCTCTCAGCTGGAAATGGCAAACCTCTGAGAGTAAAAATTGCCTATGAAAAAGCTCCCAACCTGCCGTTCGGAACCGGCATAAAACCGTAGGTCCCTTCCACCCGCGTACAAAATTCACACGCACAACACGGGTGGTTGCGGGAAGCTAGGCCTTAGTCTCGCGTAAGCGGGCTGTCGTGCCAATCAATTACACTGCACAACAGCATGTCTGTTGCATGCAGTTTTTTACATGAATCTGAATCGTTTTTCCACGCTGTTTTCAAAACCATACTCCGTTTTTATGTAACAGCTCTAGTTTTTGCAAAAAATGGGCGTGTCACTTTTTCGAATTTTCCTCGGCTTTTTTCTCGTTTTCGACTGTTATTTCTTAACCAATAATCCTATCGACATTATTTTTATATCGTTGCACTTACAACATTTCACGCCATCTTTCCTGACATTAATCAATTTTATGCGTTCTAAATGGGCGTGATAATAAGGTTTCAAAGTAAGAAAATATTGAATTTCAAGGCGTTTTTTCTGATGGCGAAAATTGTACACATGTTTCATAAATCAAGTTTCGAAGTATATGAATATCTTAAGAAGAAACATCAAGCAATACAACACAGCCAAATTATTTATCGGAATACACATTCGCGTCGAAATAATAACAAAACTTTACCATAGCGATTTTCATCTCTTTTCATACTTTTTCCTTAAAAAATTAGGAGCCTCAAAATATGCTCTTTTTTATGTTCCATTTATAGTTTGGAATACAAGCAAAAACAAAAATATTTTGAATTTTTCGAAACAAAAAAAAATTAAAAACTTTGCATATTTTCAGGCCCCTAATTTTTTAAGGAAAAAGTATGAAAAGTGATGAAAATCGCGATGGTACATTTTTCCTGTTATTTCGATGCGAATGTGTATTCCGCCAAATAATGTAGCTGTGTTGTATTGCTTGATGTGTCGACTTTCGTTATACACCTAACTCGTTAATTGTTTTACAAAAAATGTGTATGTTTTTGACCATCAAAGAAAACGCCTTAAAATTACATTTTTTCCAACTTTGAGGTCCAATTACCGCGGCATTTTAACATTTATGAAAATAAGTTGCATCGGAAAAGAAGCCGTGCGGTGTTGTTAATGCGATAAGGTGAAAATCATGTGAATCGGTTTTTTGGTTTAGAAACTGCGATCGAAAATATGGAAAAAGTAGAGGAAAAACTGAAAAAATGACAGGGTACCTATATCTCACAAACTAGAGCTGCTAGAAAAAATCGGAGGGTAGATTCGGAATCAGCGCACCCAAATTAGTAAGAAACAGTAGAAAAACTCCATGCAACAGAAAAAAAGTGTTTTTTTGTTGCGCTGTGTTATTATTAAAATTAAATTACGAAATAAACTCTACTGGTGGCTTCACTAAATTGCACTTTTGAAATTGTCTTTCTAGGGTGAAAATGAAGCGCTCAGATACTTCATCTTCCCCAAAATATGGGAGTGGTTCTGAGCATGTGTGCATTCTAAAATTGTTTAGGTACAAATAGCCACAAACATATGCCATTGCATTACTTTTCAAAAAATTGTGTTCGTCAATGTTTAGCTCAACCTGAACATCCTGGAGAAATGAATGTTCAGGCCGTGGCAAACTTTGAAAATCCTGCCAAGACTGGTCTTGAATCAAGACATCATTGCACACACGATTGAGTATTTCCGTAGAATGCTCAGAAGACGGGTCAGGAAGAGCAGAAGATAAGGCTGGAACAAAATCGGGAGCCTCAGTCATTGGCTCACAGTTTCCTCCTCTTACTAAATTTACATAACTCAGCCCCCATGATTTCTGAAAGAGACTGCTAAGCATGGAGGCCGTGGTGGTTGATGCATTACCACCTCCTCTTCTCATCTTACCAAAAAAATGTTCCACCCCATCCTGACATAATCTTCTACTCTTAACACTATCAAGTCCCTCGTGTGACAAAAATTGCCACAATCCTTGCAAGCTGTTAATATTTAAAATCCAGCCTTTAAAGGAAGAAAAACTACCTACAATACTACTTCCGAATTCATCTTCAATTTTAATTCATTTCAGAATCCTTCGGGTTTCGGTTAAAAATTCTACCTGTTCTATTGACCCTTTATATGCTAGTTGTAGGGGGAGTATTCCACTAGTACTACTGCTGTTAACCCTTTGCAGCACGGTGGTAAGACGTACATACCACCTAGAAAACTACAATTTTTTTCAGTTTTCAAGTTCTTGTGACTCGACTTTTATGATTCTACATTGAAATGTACTGTATTTACATGTTCATGGTTAACAATTTTTACTTTTTTATCGAATGTTGTTCATCAATTTGTCAATATCAATAAACAAATAGTAAAAATAGTCACTTTTTGCAAAGAAAATTCATTATATGGAAAAATTTTCAACGGATTATCATGATAATTACTATTATTAGGTTTTAAATGTCGCTGATTAAAAATTCGTAATCAGATTTTCGAAATTCAAAATGGCGGATCCAATATGGCGGACCGAATTAGTTACACTTATTAATATCTGTATGAAAATTGGGGTAAGGGGGTTTTTGGGGGTCGCTGATGACGATGCAGATATCAGATTTTCGAAATTCAAAATGGCGGATGCAATATGGCGGAACCCCTGGATACTAATTTGTCCATTGATACAAATAAGTTTTACAAATTCCATCCGTCATATTGGATCCGTCATTTTCAATTTCGAAAATCTGATATCAAATTCGTAATCAGCGACCCCGAAAACCCCCATATACAAATTTCCATATTGATATAAATAAGTTTTACTAATGTTGTCGGCCATATTGGATCCGCCATATTGGATTGCTGAATTTCAAAAATTTGATTACATATTCGTGATCAGCGACCCCGAAAACCCCCAGGGCGACTATTTTCATTGAAAAAAAGTTATCTGAAAAATGTATGCTTCAAAGGGTTAAACAAGTCGAACAAATTATTAAAAAATTCTAAGAACTCCGCGGTATTGAAAAATGAACTACTATCTTTAAGAACTCCACAGCTATACATGGCATACATAGCTGACGCAACAGAGTTGCTAAAAACTTGAGACGCTAATTTCACGCTCATTTTCTGAAAGACTGAAGGTCTAATATGTGCATCTCTTAGCTTATGTGCACATTTAACATTTAGTTGGGAATCGACATTATAAAAATGGACAATGTCGTCCCACTTAACGCGATTATCTTTAAAGAAAATTTTATTTTTACTATTTTCAATGCAGTTTCTAGTGCTTTTTAAAAGATGGGGAGAGTCAAAGAAAAAAAAACACCTTCTGGCCATTAAGGGGAGGTTCTCCTCTTTTTTTTCAAAAAATCAATTTTTTTTTTTTGATGAAATGAAAGGTATGAATGTCGAGAATATGTGTGCAAAAGGATTTTTCGATCCGCAGCATATTTATCGCATAGGAGCGTCTCTGATGCGTCGAACTTTCGCGCGCGGAGGAACGCTCTGGTGCTATTTTACTGCGCGGCCAAAGATGTTTACGCGTTTATCTCAAAACCATTTTTTTCATCCTAACGTCAAGCGTAACTCATGATCTACTTATCCGAGTTACTTCATCTATAGCATTTCTTAAAGGGTATGATTTTTTATCTGACTTATACCTAAAACAAATATAAACAAATGTGTAATAATAGTCTTTTAACAAAAGAAAAGTCGAAAAAAAGATGGTAAAAATTGAACTTTTTCTATGATTATGCATAAATTAGATGATTTTTTATAAAAATTATTCAAAAATAGGTATAAGTCATAGGGAATTTAATATTCTTTACTATAAAAAAAATTTTTGATTTCAGTTCACTACAAGTGGCTACAGCCTTGACGTTTCCGAACAATGTCTCGCTTGCAGAGGTTGACAAGACCCGCCATTTTTGGGCCGCCATATTGGATTTTGTAAAAAAAAATTTTTTTCTTGTATTTTAGGAAGATTGCTTAATAAATCATCAAAACCGTCTATTCGTGAGTCGTTTCATTATCCGACAGTAAATGAAAGAATTTCGCTTTATTTTCGGCCGAAAAGAGGAGAACCTCCCCTTAACCCATTAAAACCTGACCCCAGAAGGGCTTGTGCGATTTTCATAAAATTTTACACAATCTTAGTAATTGACCTAATCAAGAAAAAAATGAAGCAAATAATTCATACCCCCACCCCCTGACCCAGGAGGGTACGTTGCGCAAACGCAATTTGGGCCTTAGTCACATACAAAACATAAAATTTAAAAAAAAAAATTTTTTTTTAAACTTATTTTTAAATAGTTTAGCATTACAAAATGCAGCCCACAAAGGGATTTTGATAGGTTTGAAGAATAAGTATTTTTAATTGAATTTCAAAAATTCCCCAAAAAAAACCTTTGACTTTGGATCGAAAAAAAGATATGAATATTTAAAAAATTTTGAAATTTGAGTATGGCAGAATCTAAAACGATCAATTCGAATCCAATTCTACCCATTTTCAAGTCTTATATCTTTATGAATTACTTAATGTAGCGAAATTCCCAAACGTTGCGCAAACGCAACGCTCAGGGCTTAATGGGTTAACCTCGAAGTAAGGTCGGTCTTCACTAATGGTTAGAATTTTTGTTAAATTTTGAAAATTTCTACCCTGATCGCAAACAAAATGGCAAACAGTTAATCCTATGCTTTGTAGTTGGTTAATGGCCTCAAATATATATTTTTTGGTGACATCTCCTTTGCAAGTACCATGGACGAAAAAGTATGCAAACGGTTGGGTCCATGGTTTCCCACCTATTCCTTGCACTAATATTGTTAAAACACTAGTAGCTAGCCTGTGTGTGCGATTTTCATCGCCAAAATCCTCCAAACCTATTATTTTGTCCGATTTGCGGTCATATTGCAGATGTCGCTTCAGTGACATTTCATCACAAGCTAAAGGACAAATTTTTGCTCACGCGTGAAACCTCGACTACGGAACTCTAATGCTTTAATACTGCTATTCGAGCAACCTGGGGATCGAGGCCAGTTAGAAACAAACTCATAGAGAGTTTTTTCCTCTGGCAAATTCAGGGACTCTTTTAAATGCCTATAGCACATGGGAGATAAAAAAAAATTCCTAATGCAAGAGTCTTAAAAGAATCTACATACCTTCGGCCTTTTGGATTGCGGCAGCTATATTTAAGACTATTTTTTACTAATGTCCCTAAATATTGCGGCAGTTTCAAACAAATTTCTCCTATCTTTCCTACCTCTTCCTCATACTGCCGACATCTTAGCTCCTCTTTGCAAGCTTTTAACTGCGCTGTCGCCTCATTAAGTTTTCTTTTCAAATCCCTAATCTCACTATCTCTTTCGCATAATTTATTTTTTAAAACCCTAATCTCCTCAGCTTGGCTTAGACTCTTGGCTGTTTGGACTACTCTATCAACTTCTGCTTCTTCGCTACAGGGCTACAATCGACAAAAGGTAAAGGAGTAGCTGAAGTTGACGCAACTTCAGACGAAAACATAGGCAAAAGAGGCTTCCGGGAAGCTACTCTTGGAGTTGAAGTAATTGGAATAAAATCTTCAACTCCTAATTCAATAATTGGATTTTGTTCACTTAGCGTAGATGAACAAGAAAAATTACTATTTAAATTTAGATCTGGGACCGCCCAACCTGGAAGCTTTTTCTTCCCACGCATCTCTGCTGAAAAATGCCGATCGCAGACAAACGATCCTTCCACACCTAAAATGCGGATCCATTCCTTGTGTGAAATAATATTATTCTTTAGTACACTAATAATACTACATACTACTATATACATATTACATAACCCTCAATCAAATTATTTACAAACTAGTATTACCAAGGACCACACAAAACATTGCATTTTATATGAAGCAAATATTTTTTGTAATTATAAAAAATTTAACTTCTAAATTTCGCAAATACTACCATTTGGACCGCTGAAATGCGTAACGGTCGAGCTCTGTCGCTGTTCAGCAGTGGTGGCAATGACTAGATTACGCGAAAGTGAGAGGGGAACGCGGCAAACACGGTTGCTAATTTGGTCAAACTAGGCCCCAGAGTCGCAAATTCGATCAAACTAGGCCCCAGAGTTGATTAGGGTTCGTATAGCAAATTCTCCATACAAAAGCCAGGGCAAGGGCTGCTGGTGCGTTCGAAGTTTATTTGCAAATAAAATAATTGCTTTTTTTTTTCTCTTCCATTCTGTAGTACGTTGATAGGAAATTGATTGCAAAAAACCGTTGTTGCTGAAAAACGTCACAAGTATGTTGCAACGTGTTTTAACATGATTTTACTTCAGTTTTTCCTGACTGCCCTCAAAGCATTTACGTTTGAATTGCTTGAGTTGCCTCTGCGTTTGAAAAGAGTTCAACTTGCCATCACTGTTTGCTACACTAGAAACGGCAAACTCAATGAGACATGAACTGAAGGAAAACGCAACCGAATATCTGCTGACTTTAGCGTATGAAATAATTTATTTCTGCTTTTTGTTGGTACGGGTTACAATCAAAATTTCTTAGACCAGTAAAACAAGGTGGTTCGCAACGCTATATTTACAGCAAATAAGAAAAGTTATCACTTTAAGATGCAAGCAATTGACTGGTAACCGGTACTCTGCGAATGTTTGAGTAAAAAACCCGTACACTATCGCACGATTGGAAAAAGCAAAAAATGGTCTGAAAATCATTTCCCCGCTCAGTTTCGCGTCACGTAGTCACTGGTGGTGGTCTGAGGATGAATTGCCGATTGCACATATGTGAGAGGGGTAAACCCAGCGATAGTCCGATAGTGTACGGGTATTTTTACTCAAACATTCGCACAGCACCGGTTACCAGTCAATTGTTTGCATCTTAAAGTGATAACTTGTCTTATTTGCTGTAAATATAACGTTGCGAAAAACCTTGTTTTACTGGTCGAAGTCATTTTGATTGTTACCCGTACCAACAGAAAGCATAAATAAATTATTTCAGACGGTAAAGTCAGCAGATATTCGGTTGCTTTTTCATTCAGTTCATGTCTCATTGAGTTTGCCGTTTCTAGTGCAGCAAGAAACAGTGATGGCAAGTTGAACTCTTTTCAAACGCAGAGCTGCAACACAAGCAATTCAAACGTAAATGCTTTGAGGGCAATCAGCAAAAACTGAAGTTAAATCATATTAAAACACGTTGGAACATACTTATGACGTTTTTCAGCATCAACATTTGTTTTGCAATCAATTTCCTATAAGCGTACTACAGAATGAAAGAAAAAAAACAATTATTTCATTTGCAAATAAACTTCGAACGCACCAGCAGCCCTGAATTTTTTATGGCGAATTTGCTATACGAACCCTAATCAACTCTGGGGCCTGGTTTGACCGAATTTGCGACTCTGTGGCCTGGTTTGACCGAATTAGCAACCGTGACTCCTCTCAGTTTCGCGTCATGTAGTCATTGGTAGAGAAGAGGACGTCGCTCGGTCGCATGTGCCGGTTGCTTGCAGTGCACAGTGGTCGGACTTATATGGGCACAGCGGTCAAAAATACTTCTAGCAGAAATATCAGCCTGAAACTTTGGTAACTTGTTTCTAAAAATGTGGCAATTATTTCATGTGAAAATGGGCGTGGTCGGACATCTATACGCCTGCCCCCATGTAAGGAAATGATAAAAAATTTGTTTCTTTTTTGTTTTTAATGAGAAACAAATTGTTTCCAAGATTTTGCTCGACAAAATTCATATATAGGCAGGGTCAGAGGGGCAACCGGAGGGGGTTGCGGGGTTCAAACCCCCAAATCAAAAAATTGCTTGTGAAAATTATGATCTCAAACAGTATTAGGCCCAAAGTGGTATGCAAAACCTCCCAAAATGAAATCCTGTGTGCGTCACTGTACAGGTAATTAACTCAAAACGGAGCGTCAATTAAAATTTTATGAACAGAAGGTGGAAGCCAGTACCATTGATACATCTCTATCTCTTAGCAGTGTCGAGCGCATATTTCCTTAATTTTTCAAAATTTATTTTTTAATCTGAAAACATAGCTTTAGCTTTAACATAAAATTTAGCACTTGTATAAATCATATTTTATCTTGATATATCTCAAAATTTTATTAGAAAAAGTTTTCCATACGACACATTTTTAACTGATCGTTCCTGTGGCAGCTATATGTTACAGTTGGGCGATCTTGTTCAAGTTTAGTTATGCGATTCAGTATTACATAGAAATGTCAAATACGACATTTTGTGAGAATGTCTTTAAAAATGCATATCTTGTTATGTCATTTCTTCTGCCAGATTTACTAATTTTCCCACATTGTGTGGTCTGAAACCGCTTTGCTCCATTTTCTCCTTCCACATTTGGACTGGAAACCTCTTCAACATTACCAAAAAAAACCAAAACTGTCCCCACAGAACCTATGATAACAAAAATATTTACATATGTAAATAGTGTCAGTCACCGTATATAAAAATTGGTTTAAAAGTGAAATTAAAATAGAAAAGTAAAAAAATTGCAATACGCATTATATTAACATCACCTTACTTAAAAACAACAGCACAAACAAACAACAATACCACCGCACAAAATGCCAAGCTTCTTTTGCACTTCTGGGTTTGCGCCCCATTTTTAATACAGGCACTCAGTCTATGAAAGATTGCACGAAGCCTGGCAAATTCTGGCAGCTGAAACTAACACATTATAATCTTAAAACGTGACTTAGTATTAGGAAAAAAAGATCAATGGGGGCAACGAGGGGGAACACAACTAAAACTTTAAGTGAAATTCTGGGAGTCAGACGGAAAACACAGAATATAGTAGTAGTAAATTTTGATTTTTGTTTTTAAGTAGACTTCAATTCAAATATATCTCATTAACTAAAATTAAGTTAAATACTTGTATGTTCAATACCCTTTTTATTAATTTTAAATTTGGTGATTTTTTAATAAAGTTTTAACACTTCAAAATTGATTATTGTAAAACGCTGCTCACATTGCACTAATCAAGTGAACAAATGTTCTCACTTCTGATGCTATTTTCAGAAAGTACCGCAAGAATCAAACCAAAAAAAATTTACCGTTAGAAAGCTTGATTATATAGGACACTATGTAGTTACTTTTAATTTTAAAATTTGGACTTTGAATTTTTTATTTTTGGCCTATGGGAGCGACCACAGTGCAGTGCTCTGGTTCTTTTTATGTTTAATTAATAAACTCGCGTTGTTCTGGTTCTTTCTATATTTAATTAATAATCTACTATCAGAATGCCTCGGGGCTGCGGACTAAATCCAGCTCAATTTTTATAACTACTGCACAATTGGACTACGATATTCCTGTTATCACCGAAACATGGCTTAATGCGGATTTTTTTGATGAGGAATTCTTCGATTTAAACCTATACCATGTTTTTCGTAAGGATCGTGATGCTGCTTAAACTGGATGTAGGCGTGGTGGTGGAGTCCTTATAGCAGTTAAACGTTTGTTTTGTGCCTCACTTATTGAGTTGACTAATACTGACTCGCTTTTGGATCAACTTTGCGTCACTGTCCGTGGGTCTGTGGAGTCGCTGCTTATTTGTGTTTCCTACATTCTTCCGAATAGCTCATTCAACCTTTATAAAGCGCATGTAGATAATGTACATGACCTAGCTATGAATCGCTCTGTCAAAGATCATTTATGCGTGCTAGGAGATTTCAACTTAAGCAAATTGGATTGGAGCTTCATTAACGATGAAACTTGCCTAACTCCCTCTCATGTATGTACATTGAAATGTACGTTGTAGACTCCTTGTTAGACCTTGATCTTATGCAAGTTAATGGGTGCTTAAATAAGCTGGGCAGGTTATTGGACCTAGTTTTTATAAGTAATAATCTTTGCATTTCAGTAAATGAAGCAGCTTTTCCAATTTCTTCATCTGATATTCATCATATACAGCTCTCAATTTGCCTAAAATTTTATAAATTTTTGCTTCTTGGAGTTGCACGCACTGAACTTTGCAGCTTTAACTATAAGCTGTACGACTTTTATCTCATAAGTGGTTTAATTAATGATATCGATTGGGATACTGAGTTTCAGTGTCTCAAGGTTGGCTGTTTCGAATTTTTCGAAAATAAACTAGCTGAAATTTGCAATGAAAACATTCCGTGTATTAGGGATAAAATTTATGAATAACCATGGCACACATGAGCTTAAAAGGCTTAAAAATCTAAGAAATAAGTTTTATAAAAAATATGTATCAACAAGTAGCATTGTTTACTTTACTAATTATAAGTACTATATGAAAGAATTTAATATTCTCGACAAGGCTCTCTATAAAAGATATATGTTGAGGTTTGAAACTAATATTAAAAATAACCCCAAGGAGTTTTGGCGTTATGTTAATTCGAAAAATAAAAGCTCTAATATTCCTATCTCGATGTTTTTGGGGACGAAGATCTCTAATAGTGCTCTTGAAACCGCTAACCTTTTTTTGAATTCTTTGAATCAAACTTTGAAAAAGGTAATGATTGTTCTTCTGCTACAAATGAAACTTTTCATTCCTTTGACTTTGGGTCGTTGACCCTGTCTGAGGATGATGTAACCTTAGGCATCTCGAATTTAAAATTAACGAAAAAACAGGATCTTGACGGGATTTCCTCGTTTCTTCTGAAAAAAAGCTGCAACGCAGTTGCTAAGCCGCTGCAGGTAATATTTAACCCATTAAAACCTGACCCCAGAAGGGCTTGTGCGATTTCCATAAAATTTTTTTTACAATCTTAGTAATTGACCTAATCAAGAAAATAATTCATACCCCCACCCCCTGAACCAGGAGGGTACGTTGAGCGAACGCAACATTGGGCCTTATACAAAACATAAAATTGCGAAAAAAAAATTGTTTTCAAAACTTATTTTTAAATAGTTTAGCATTGCAAAATGCAGCCCACAAAGGGATTTTGATAAGTTTGAAGAATAAGTATTTTTAATTGAATTTCAAAAATTCCCGAAAAAAAACTTTGACTTTTGGATCGAAAAAAAGATATGAATATTTAACAAATTTTGAAATTTAAGTATGGCAGAATCTAAACCGATCAATTCGAATCCAATTCTACCCATTTTCAAGTCTTATATCTTTATGAATTACTTAATGTAGCGAAATTCCCAAACGTTGCGCAAACGCAACGCTCAGGGCTTAATAGGTTAATAAGTCCCTTGAGTCTGGGATTTTCATAGATGCCTGGAAGAAGTCATTTATAACCCCAATCTTTAAATCCGGAAATAAAAACAATGTTGCGAATTACAGACCAATATAGAAGCTAACGACGACTAGTAAACTCTTTCAGTGCACTGTCAACTCCAAAATATCTTTTGTAGTAAAACGCTTAATCTCGCCATCTCAGCACGGGTTTGTCGCGGGTCGTTCAACTATAACAAACCTTACACTGTTTTCGGAGTATTGCATATCTGCCTTTCAGGAAGGATATCAAGTTGATGCGATTTACACCGACTTTTCGAAAGCGTTTGAGCGTCGCACGCGGTTTTGATCAAAAAATTATCAAATTTGGGGTTTCACTCTAGTATGCTATCATGGTTTATATCCTATCTTAAAAATAGAGAAAGTTTTGTTAGTATTGAAAATGTCCACTCTCGACCATTTGTAGCAACTTCTGGTGTACCACAAGGCAGTATCCTTGGTCCACTGTTGTTCATTCTGTTTATCAATGATATTTCATATGCCGTCAGAAATTCTTAGTGTCTTTTGTTTGCCGATGACTTAAAACTTTACACTAAAGTTATAATATAAGATATAAACTCAATCGTTCGTTGGTGTGTTAATAACCAACTCCAACTTAATGCTTCAAAGTGTCACTTTGCCACTTTCTCGAAGTCAACCAATCCTATAAATACTTCGTATTCCCTGGCGAACTCCCCGCTTGGTCGAATCATGGAAGTTAAAGACCTTGGGGTAATTTTTGATTCTAAATTCAGCTTTGTACCCCACCTGAATTACATCATACCTAAAGCCTACTCCTTGCTAGCGTTCATTCGCCGTAACGGTGCGGAATTCTCTGATCCATACACGCTTAGGTCGCTTTATACAAGTCTGGTTCGTTCTAGGCTAGAATATGGTTCTTTCATATGGAATCCATTTTATGCATCTCATGTCTCACGAATTGAACGAATCCAAAAGTCGTTTGTTCGCTTCGCTCTGAGGTCTATTAAGTTTGCAGATCCTTTACCATCTTATGAGGCACGTTGCAAGCTAATTGACCTAAAGTCTTTGGAAAACAGAAGAACAACCTTGGCACTGATGTTCGTTTCTGCCATCATGGTGGGAAGGGTTGACTGCCCGTCTTTGCTGCAGTTAATTAACTTCAATGCTCCTTCAAGAGCGCTACGACAGGCAGACACATTCTACTTAAGCACTTGCCGAGCTAATTATGCTTTAAACTCCCCTTTATACAGAACTTTAAACGTGTATAACACTGTATCTTCTAAATTCAAGTTAGACTTGTGTAGTGGTACCGCGTGACCACTAATGCCAACACAGTAGCGCACAAGCCAACCAGCAAGACCGACGTGCATCACACTGTGCGCGTGCCGCTTTGTTTACATTGCAAGTGTCAAATGTCGCATGCACAAGAACGACGTCACTCAAGTGGCCTGCACTTGCACAAGCGACACATGTCACAACACATGTGGGCACTTGCACCGATCGCGCATGCAACTCGACCCGACCTACCGCAGGTCAACGCAGAGCGCTGGCCCACTTTGGGAAAGTGCCGCGTCGTCGGATCTGACCCGCGCTGTGATTGGTACGATGAGAAAGAACTGGAAACAGAGGGAGGAGCACTGGTACTGCCCCTCAGTATAACAGTTTGTAAATTTAGTATTTAAGAGACTGAAATTGAAAAATAAAGGGGAGCTTTGTGACAAGAGACAAACCGCTTGTTTTCTTTTCATTGTTCAACACATAGGCTCCCTAGCCATCCTCCGTTTGGCGCGACCCGCCGTTTCATACAGGTCACCCCGAACGCTACTGACGTCGGACAAACCAAAAAAACTGTCACAACAAATTTTACACATTAACTCTGATGGTGAATATCATATTCCCGACTTCTGAACACCACACTTGTTTCTTTCAAAAGATGTTTTTAAAAATGATCTAAAACATGTTCTCTAGTTTTAAGCTTAGTTTGTAATGTGTCTGTAAGAACAAATTAATAAATATATAAAAAAATAAACGCTCATTACATTTGAGGGCTCGTGCCGGTCCAGAACGCGGGGGGAAAGCAATTAGTACAGAAGAAAGTTGAACAGTTGAATTCGGTTGCGTGGTTGTGTGTGCTGCGGTGCGGTACAAAAAAAAGTTGAACAGCAGTCGAATTCAGTTGCGTCGGTTGTGTACAGCAGTGCCGTGCTAAACAAAGATAAACAGTTTCCGGATTCAGTTGCGTCGCACATTGGGAAGAAACAGGTAAAAACGCTCGCATCGCCTGTTTTGAGCTTTAGAATCTATAGTTTTTGAACTAGAGAACTGAAATTTCGCTATTATCTTCAAAATTCCTCAAAGAATTGTATGGTGTGATTTTTTGTTTTAATTATCCCCACCAGGAGCAGGTACGCTACAGTCGGGAGTTAAGAGTTTTAGAAATATGCATAATCAAAAGCAAAAAAAATTATTCAATATTTTGATAACTGATTCTAGTAGAAGATCAAAAATAAAGTTACACGTGTTTTAGAGTTTTTTAATTTGAGCACTTTTTTGCTGCACATTTTATGGTTTCCGAATGTATAACAAAAGATTTAATAACTTCGGAAATAAAAAAAAAAGGATTGAATTTTCGCATAACGGTTTCCCATAAGTAGAAGATGATTTATTCCAAAAATGAAAAAAATTCGCCCGCGGCCACGCCTACTCTCCATACAGACTTTATTTTTAGCAATATTAAAATAGGCTAAAATCTTGTTGTCATGCATCAAAGTGTTCTTTAGAGACACTTAGCCCACTTTTATAAAAGTAGGCAAACTCTTTTTTAAAAAAATCAAAACTATTCATTTACTTTTATAAAGCACGGAAAATGTTAACTGACAAGTATAACTTTCCTCACTAAAAGTTAAACTAATGACTTATTATGTATCTCAAAGGGTTAAAGAGGCATGTCACACCTATTTCCAGACAAAAATACCCCTAAACGGACGGTAAATATTTATAAGTTCATATTTTAAAAAATATCTTTATATGGCAACCCTGTTAAGAATGGGCAAACCACGCCCATTTTAGGCAATATGTTGTTCTCGTGATTTCCAAAGTGTTTGTACGAAATTTCAGTTTCGTGTCTCAACCTTTTCGAAAGCAATACCTTCCATCAGACAGACGAATTGGAAGACATATTAACAGGCGGACATAGATAAATCAATGCGATATATATGTACATATCTCAATTCTATACATTTAAATACATATTTATTCCTTTCAACACCAGCCTTGCTGTTTTTCATACGTATAGTTTTGCCACAGATAACTCATCATATAGATGTCCAGTCTCATACGACGAAAACGGCACAAAAATTTCAAGCTCTGAATTACAGCTTTTTTCCGCAAAGCTAACATACTTTACGCACACAGCTGCATGTGCTTATCCAGAACTTTTGCCGGATTGAATTAATTTTGAATTTCTTTTCTTGCTTGTGATATTCTTTTTTGCAACATACATTTATGATTTTAGCTACACCAAACACTGTACGTGAGTGTTTGGTGTAACAGGTAGACAGCACATCAGATATCCGTAATTTTTTTTCGTAAATTTCGCCTCGGGTTCAAGGCTGGGCGAGAAGCAAAATTTTTCTTAACATTTAACGCTTTTTTTTATTAACTTTTTTAATCGGTTATACCCGAAATTAATAAGGCGTTCAAAAAATGTGATATAAATGAATCGACACTACACATTTTGTGTATAATCAAAGAATATGAAGTCTGTATTCTCTTTGGCATGATACATACACATCGTTGCTAAGGCAACGCATTGCCAATAGCTGAGGAGCCAGCAGGTCTGCGTCGGCGTAACTGTATTACGACAATGTAGTGACCGCTGAACAATTAAACCGTTTTGGCAAATTGTGCCGATCTTTTCATTCTTTTTTGCGAAAAGCAAGTGCCTGGGCGTACCCAGCAACAAATTAAAGGGGGCAAAGACATAACTACATTTCCAAATTCAGAATATAAAATTCAAATAGAATAGAATATAGATTTCTGTGCATATGTATATAAAATATAGAATTACGAAGGGGAACTGCCCTCCTCTACCCATACCTAGGTACGCCCATGAGCGCCTGTCATTTTTGCTGTATGGTTGTTTGTAACCGTATGCTGCGCTTGGTTGATTGATTTTAAAACTTGCGAACAATTATATGTATCTCCAAAACCAATCAATTTACAAATCAAGAGATTTAGAAACCAATTAAATTGTTCATTTATATTGTTTTCACGGGTCGTAAAAAATTAATATATTAAAAAAGAAGTCACTAAAATCTTAGCAGCTACAGTAAGAATCGAACCGCGGACTCGTCGTCCGGGACACTCCAGCTTACGCGTTTGACCATCAACACTCAATTCCAACTGGCTGCTTAAAAGGTATGATAACAGACAAGCGCCGTTTTGACTAAAAATCACATATTTCTGTATCTCAAAACAGAGCACAATGCGTGTGAAGCGGTGTTTGTGTGAGTGGCATTAGAGGCCAAAAAGCTCTTATCGGAGGCCAAATTTGTCGAACTTTTTGACACATTTTTTCCTTGGCCGCTGGACATCTATATGATGAGTTATCTGTGGTTTTGCTCAGCAATTAAAAACTGAGAACAAAAAGTGCTTCGGTTGGCATGCGAAAATTGCTCGCATTCATTTTGTCGCAGAACGCCGCAGATGAGTTTGGTACCATCATTTAGCTGAATGTTCCACCTAATCAGTGTATACGTATTTCGCGGAATGTTAAAAATTATGGGATTTCATTAAAAAATATAGATTCTACGGGCATCTGAAGACAGCCTTGTTAACGATATTGTGCTAGAAGTGAAAATAATATTGTTACGAATACTAAGTCTAGTGGGCTGTCACGTATCTCTGGATTGTGTGATTTGAAAATAAAACACAGTGAGTTTCTTAAACGCAGACAATAAAATACACCAACAGTCACTTTATTATTCACAGTTTACACTTTACTGTTCGTACACTTAAGTATTTGCTTAATTATTCCGTGTGGCAACTTCACTTGTCAAAACCAGACTGACTCGTTGCCCGCATCCGGCCACCTTTTATACTCTGTCCGGCCATCGCGCAGATCGTTCCCGCACATTCCGGAGTGGACTAAATGCTTCCCTGATGATCGCGACCATTGTTGCCAGATTGGACTAAAAGTTATTATCGCGGCCGTCGTTGCCACATTCAATTATGGCACGGCGCGAAGCGGCAGGGTTGCTTTGCACAGCGACAGACTGTCTTATCGTTACAATATAATAAAACGTTCAACTTTGAAAGGTCGTAAAGTCCAGGTCATGGGATGAAGACACTGGAAAAGTTGATTTTCTGTCTCGTTAGTCTATCTATATTACGACAAGTAAAAAAAAAATTCAGATTCGCAACTTTTGAATTTGCTCCAATGCGAGCGTTTTTGCCTGTTTCTTTCCAACGTGCGTCGGTTGTGTGTACAGCGAGCGGTGCTGTACATAAGAAAATTGAACACTAGTCGCCAATGCTGCCGTTTTCAATTTTGTTTCAGTAGTAACATACATGGTATGATGTTTGGGTAGTATTTACGGACTTTGAGTAGTACCACTAAGCAAATAAACACATAGAGGTACCACGCGGTACAAAATTTTTCGGTCACGCAAATCTAGCACAGTAGGTCCCACACGTACTTCGGCTATACGAAGTTTTGTCGCTGGCTTCGCCAAACTTCAATTTTCGAAATTCATCTTCATTCTTTGTGGGATGTTCGACAAGGAACATCAATTGCAAGCTGTGCTGTGCTGATGAGCACGAAACGGCGCGCCGCGGCGTATCGTTTGCAAATTCGAATATGCAAGGGTGTGTGTCCGTGTGAAAATAAATGTGCGTGTTGCTTGTGTATGCGCTGAGGTGAATGAAAACAATACGAGCAACTGCACAAGATAAAAGCAAATTGAATTTCCATGGCTTTCGGTTCTGCTATGAATAACGAACCATGTGAATTTACAAAGGCGTACAGTAGAGTGTGCGTTCCTATTGATAAAAAACCAAAACCATGAATTTCTGCTGTGCAATGTTGGCATTCATGTAGGCTACGTTGCCTTCTGACCTAATAAAATTCATACCGATAAATTTTTAAATTCATATATTAACAGCAACATATTATTATTTATTATTATCATTTCCTTAAAATTTATATTATTTAGCAGTTTTATGTGTTCTTTAGTATTTTTATTTTATTCTTATTTTTCGGTTTACTTGCAATTTTCTCTTTGAGCCAAATGCAACTTTTTCTTAGCAAAATTATTAAAAAGTAATCTAATATAAATTGCTTATGTTCCCTACAAGTAGACGGTTCTGAAAACCACATTTTGTATTCATCTACTTTTGTTACGTTTGCAACACACAAATTGTACAAAAGCTTTATTATATTGGAGGAATGAGGGGTTGCCTTAAAAAACGTATGAAATGTGTTGTAAAAGATTTTTGAAACAAAAAAAAATGAGTCGATTGGAGCTTTTAGTTTTAAACTACTGTTAAAATAGTTGAAATTTTTGAAAAAGATAAACATTTCGTTTCCTTGTAAATTACAAAGCTCATCTTTTATTAACTTTTTGCAGTTATGACAGTCAAATTTTTCAATAGTTTTCATCAATATGAAACCAGAGAAATAACGAAGGGAACCATCTCCAACTCCAACTCCATCTCCATAACCAACTCATATGTTCATTTTTTATAATCCCTAAGGCATTTGAAGAATTCGCTTTCTCTGCATCAGATATGTCCTTTGATAAGCAAAATTCTTCACCGAACTCTTGATTTATAGCATTTTGAGTTTCATTGTCAATTTCAAACAAACTGGTATTATTGTCAATTGTTATAAATGAACCTTCGTCAGTTGGTTCACAATTGGAGGTTCCTGCCGTAAACGCTATTATTTTCATTGAGATCATTTTCGCAAGAATTTGGTCAAACTCAAAAAGTGAAGGATTATTGTTTGTAACTCCTCTTTTTCTTACTAAATAAAAAAGATTTTCAAGCGGGTCTTGATTAAGTCTTGATAATAAAAGAAAATTGGATTTTTCCGCCCAGATATCTTGTGAAAGAGACAAAACGGAAGTAATTGATAAAACTATACCATTTAAACAGTATACCGTTTTCGGATACTGACAACTTTTGATATAGTTTTTCATTTCCTTCAAATAATTTTCGATATTGTTATTCTCACGAAGAGCTGATCGGAAAGGATTTTTATCAAAAAGAACATGGCTATTCAAACAATCAAAAAGTCTGTTTATTTTTTCAATAAATATAGCTGTGGACAAAGCTTTCTCTTTGCAATCATTATAACAGCCATTTTCAACCAAAGATTTTATGGCTGCGGATACAGTATGGCTAAATATTTGAGTTGCGTATTTAACCTTCATTTTTTCAAATGAATTAGGATAAATATGTTTTTTTGTCAATTTGGGACAAAGGCGGGTTGAATTGTTTTTATCTAATTCATATAACCTGCAAATAATTGACCAAGAAATTTGTCCATCAGGCGAAGTGATATCATTTCGTGTTAAAATATTTCTTAGTGATTTTATTAGATGGGGAACATCGTACAGTGCAAAAATTGTTTTCGAATCTACGACGGTAAATGGCGATTCAGACGTTATTCCCAATTTAGCGAATGAAGATCTGTTGTTTGACCCTTGATCACACACAATTGCTCTTACGTTTATACCCAGTTTTTGAGAAATTTTTACATTATTTTTTATAATTTCTTTAAGTTCATTTGACGTCAAGCCGGTAGAAGAAGCGTAATAGCTCAAAACGTATTTCCAATTTGAATACAGCCCCCTTAGCATAAAAACGCAAACTTGACCAGTAAGTTGGATTTTTCGTTCGGTTCCATTATCAACAAAGCCCACAACTTCATCATTAAACAGATTGTACTGTAAATGTTTTCTGACAGAAAATTCATCGAACATCAAAACAGCTTCTCGTTCGTCGATATTCATATCTTGAAAAATTTTCTCAAGCGTGCTAAACAATTTTTGGCTTATGCCTGGCTGCAATGATTTTATTGGAGCCCATCTTAGCAACGACGTTTTAGAAGGTAAATTTAATTTCAGTTCGTCCCTTAGGAATTGGTAAGAAGCTGCAGAATAAAAGAACATGCTTTGTGCTATAACTTTTTCTTTATCTTGCCAAAGAACTCTTTTCTTTAGTAACATTTTACAAAATATGGCAGTATTATCGGACAAAGATTTCTTAGCGACAAAATCATCAACTGCCTGTTCTATATTAGTCGCTCTTATTTTTTTGTTTCTTTTATACTTATTCGAAAGCAAATTTTTCTGTAATTTTACAATCTTTCTCTTTTGGTCATAAATAATTTTTTTTTGTTTTTTAATTTCACCGCATGCGTCCCAATATTTCTTTCTGTAAAAAGCTTCGTTTTGTTCCCTTTTTAAACAATAAGTGCAGTATTGGTCTTCTTCATCTTTTTTTATTTCCGTTTCCAAATTGTTGGACAAATTTTCCCACGCATTATTTCTGCAAGGATCCTCAAAAGCCAACAAATCTGCAATATCTCCCACAGTGTCCATTGAAGAGTCTGACAATTGTATTGGATCACCACAATTTTTAAATTCTGCGAAAGGAAGTGCTTGACGTTGAATCGAAACATATTGATCAATTTCATCCTCTATTTCATTTAAATCAAAAAAATGGGGGGAGCTCTCTGTGTTACTTTGGGAAGTTATTTGTTTTAGGTTCAGGTTGAGAGTTGGTATAGCGTTCTTTTTAAGAAGTGTGTTACCAATAAACTTAGGTTCAAAATGGTTATCACAAATAAATGCCTTGTCGATATTTTCATCTTTTTTGCGATTGCATTTTGCGATCCATTTATTTCTGAAATATTCATTTTTCGGAAATTTAAAAAGCCGAACTTTAAGAGACCCGTAATCATTCCTATAGCTCCTTTGACAGGAAAAAATAGCGCATTTCTTGTTATTTTTACGCTTTTTGTCGGAATTACTTATATTCATGATAAAAACTTGATGACGTTAATACGAGTAAAATCAAGTCAAGTTTCAAAAAAAGGGTCGTCAACAAAATTGTTTAGGGATTCAACCACGTCAGAATTCGCTTAAATGTTTAAATTTAAACAAATTGTTTGGGATTCAACCACGTCAGAATTCGCTTAAATTTGTAAATTTAAACAAATTGTTTGGGATTCAACCACGTCAGAATTCGCTTAAATTTGTAAACTTAAACAAATTGTTTGGGATTCAACCACGTCAGAATTCGCTTAAATTTTTCAATTCAAACAAATTTTTCAAATCACTTAACGCAAGGCATACGCAACCAGACAGCGCAACGATTAGATTGAAAATGAGCTGTTCTCAGAAAATTTGTTGAAGCGAAAGCGATCGCCAACGAAAAAAGGTATACACACAAAAAATAAGCGCGAACAAGTGAAATTGTGTTGTTGCTTTTGTTGGCATTTTTGGTGGTTGATTATTTCATTGCGTGTGAAGGCAACGCACACAATTTTGCGAATATTTTCGGCTAGCCGAAGTGCGTATGGGACCTGCTGCGCTGAAAGCAAGGCGCATAACAGCAACAGTAACATCATCACAGCGCACAGTTGATGTGCGACTGACCACATCAACATAAAGATAATTATGAAAGCTGACTTCGAATTGAGAAGTTTGCCGAAGTCATCGCGAATATGTTCGAATAGCCGAAGTGCGTATGGGACCTAGTGCGCTGGTCAGTGTTGATATTGTTGGTACAATTGTACTTTTTTGATACATTTTGAAATTAAAAAGTACATTGGTACTACATTGATTTATTTGGTACATTTTGGTAAAATGGCAACATTATTCTCGAGAAACTCGATTTCAAGTAGTTACGGATTATCTTAACACTTAAAGATAAGGATAGCTATTAGATATGTAGTTCTTCTTTTCAACCTCATGGGGCTATGCGTTTCATCATTAGTGCATATTCATATCTGTGCGTGGTGCCAATTTATTTGCATACATTTTGAATTTCACTAAGTAAAAGAAGTTGGACGCTCACATTGGAATTAAACAATTTTTATAAAAGTAATGTATGCAATTATTACATGTACATAGGTGCAAAATTGAAAGCAGCGATAGGCGACTAGCACTGCCCGAAAATAGCAAATCAAAAGCAGTCAATGTGACCCTAAGCGATTCTGATGCGTTAGTATTTCAAATGCATTTGAGAAATGCACAACCTGCCATTCGAGGCATTGAACATTTTAAAATATTGTGTAAATGATTCACAAATCATTCCATGGTTTTGTATAAAAATCGAAAGATTTACTTGAAGTTGAAATACCAAATGATCTCAAAGAAACGAATGAGTTCTTAAACTCAGTGTGCAAATAAGTATTTAAATGTTTCTTGTATTAATTCATTTGTTGCATTTTAAGATTAAAATTCTTTAAAATTGGATTAATACTGGAAATAAATATTGAATTATAAAAATGCATTTGTTAATAAAAAGATTTGGTACTTTTTTGTCTACTTTAGTACATTTTTGTTGGCCTCTTGGTACAAAATGGGAAAACTCATTTATCAACACTGGCGCTGGTACGCAAATTTGTGCCAGTTGACACCTCTATGTGTTTATTTGCTTAGTGGTAGTACCAAAGAATATACAATATAAAGAATACGCATCTTCAAAAATTTGTCAAGCGAGTTACGTCACAGGCAATGTCCAGCGATAAGATTCGATCCTCGACATTGCCAGCTCCTAAACAAACAGATAACGCAATAAATTGGGCAACATAAATAAATGTAACCCGAGCAGTCCAGATGTTCTAAACCATCCAAGCAATCCTAAACCAACTGATAAGAATTGTTTGGATGAGTCGTAAAAGAAGGGACCGCATCAAATAGAGATAAGAAAAATATTTTAAGATAAACAAAAATGTAAACTAGTATTTAAGAGGATATTTTTGAAAAATTAATGAGAACATATTTAGACTCCGAAGAGTTCAGTTGTTTTCCATTTAAAAACGTAATTGGCGCAGTCGGGAAACCAATATTAAGTCTTAAGACTAATATTGCAAATCGCTCTCAAAAGCATTTAGTTAATTTAAATATAAACTGTACTTAGTCATAAGACAAGTCAGTATTAATCGGAACAATTAATTAAATAACTTGTGATTACAATAAAACTGTCCGAAGACAGAAAAAAAATAAAATAAAATAACATTTTATTGAAAAAGTGAAGTTCGGAGCGACGAACAACGAACTTATGCCCAAAGCAACAAGAAGGGCCAACGAAAATAAATCGCCGCATAAGACTACATCAAACCGTGAGTCAAAGTTATTTCACACAGAGGAAAAACCAGAATGGCAGTCACTATCCCAGCATCGGAGCTACTGAAGGAAGCCTCCAGGATACGAGAGTTTAACGGTAGCGGAGACTACGATCTATCATCGTTTATAAGGGAAGTGGACCAAATTCTTCCCTTATTTGAAGGCAACCCAACGATGAGGGAATTCGCCCTACGGAGGTACGTCGTCATGAAGATCCAAGGAGCAGCCCTCAACGTAATACGACTACTAGGAGCAGAAGCGGACTGGATGACCATCAAGGACGAGCTTGTGCGAAACTTTGGAGTGAAGGAAGGGTACCACACCTTGTACCACCAGGCGATAAACCTAAGGAATCACAATGTAAGTGACTATTTTAATAAATTAAGAGACATATTAGATAAGCTTAATATTAAGTACGAGTTCGATAGAAATAAGCCTTTAGAATTCTCACCGATCTCAAACGAATCGGTTATACTTAAAACATTTTTAAATGGTATTAACCCTAATTTGGCTAGTATCATTCACAGTAGGCAAATAACAAAGTTAAGAGAAGCTTATTACTTACTTCAAGACACAGGTATGCTAAGGGCATATGACGTGGGAAACAATAGTAAACGAACGAACACCAACAATAACAGTAACTTTGGAAATAGAAATACAAACCAATTCCAACCTAGGTACGAGCAATTTACACAAATGTATACTCCTCCTCCAGTACAAAACTTTACACCAAATTTCTCCGGACAATTCCGACAAAACCCCCGAAACTCTGGAAACTTTAGACATAACTCACAACAGTTCAGGTGGAATCAGTCCAATCAAAGCCGATTCCAACCTCCAACGCCCATGGAAGTTGATCACATCGAGGGAAGGAACGAGGATAACTTTTCAGTATCAGGCCCACAATATGACTTGCCGATAGTAGAATTAACAGTAGGAAATAAAAAAGTTAAATATTTGATAGACACAGGATCGTCGACGTCACTGTTAGACAAAAATCTACTAACACAATACAGACGAACCAAACTAAGACAACCAATAACTTTTAGAACGCTTAATGGAATCGTTTATATAAATGAAGAGATAGTAACACCATTGCCAATTGAATTTAACGAAAAGAATAACATGTGTTGGAAGTTAACAACATTTAAAAACAAAAGTTTTGATGGCTTAATTGGACAAAATCTACTGAAACCATTAGCCGCAAATATTAAGATGAAAGAGAATTATATTAAAATTAATGGAATTAAGACAAAATTTATAAATTCATGTTCATATAAATATCATGAAATCCAGGCCTTAGAAGCACCGGATGAAAATGTAATTTATGAAAGATTACAACAAGAAGAAGAAGGCGATGACCACTTTCAAATTTTAGATACTGCCGTTAATCGATTTAAAACGCAAATTATTTTATGCGAACACAAAACAACGGAAAGCGCGGTAATAGAAAATAAACGAAAAATGTATATCAGCCAAGATGATATTAATAGCGGTTACATGGTAGACATATTTCGCAAACATCTGAAAGGTGGTAAAATCGGAATATTTTCGGAACTTTCCGATAGAGAGTACAATTTAGTTCAGTCGAAATTGATAGAACTCTATAGGAAAAGTATGCAGTTCTACAAATGTAGTTATCACGCAAAAGATGTGAATGACGCAGATGAGGCATATCGCTATATCTCCAAGTACCACAAAAACGAAACGACATGCCGGGATAAACGAAAATTACCTCGGACTTAAAAAGATAATTTTTATTACAAATTTGAAAGAATTAATACAAAAGTTTATTAATAACTGTGACGTATGCAATAAAGCAAAATATGACAGAAACCCGATTAAACCGAAACTGAATTATACAGAAACACAGAACAACACTAATGAGATTGTTGACACGTTCACTATTTCAAAACATAAATTCATTACTTTCATAGATAAATTTTCAAAATTTGCTACAGCATTGCCTTTAGAAGACAGGAATAGCCTAACATTGGTAGAAAAACTAAGACTGTAATTTTCTATAAAGGGTAAACCAAGAAAAATCATCGCGGACAATAAATTTAATTGCACAAACGTGAAACATTTTATAAGCTCAGAAAATATTGAAATCCATTTCACCAAACCCAATAGCCACACTGGTAATTCGGATATAGAAAGATTCCACAACACAATAGGAGAAAGAATGAGAATTGCTAACCTTGAAGATAAAGAATTATCAACACAGGAGAAAATGTACAACAATATAGAATATTATAATAAATCATCTCATTCAACACTTAGAGCTAGACCAATAGATGTTGCAAACGGTAAAGTAGAAAAGAATGTTATATATGATAGGCTAAAATGCGCAAAAGAAAGAACAATAAATAGAATTAACATAAATCGGGAAGAATATAGAGACAATCGCAAGGAAGGCTACGTAAAAAATTACAAAGCACTACGGCATGAAACCGAACCTAGATTTAGAAAACTTAACCTAGAAAATGTACACCCAGTCAACATTAAAAGACCAACAAAATTTTTAGATGAAATGGATATTGCTGGGTATAACAATGGCTCTGCTGCTTCCAGTAGAAATTAGAAATAATAGAAATAATATCACAGAGAGAAATAATATAATAGATATAATATCACATAGGTTGCGTAATTAATGAAGAAACACTATTGCAAAAAAACAAAAAAGATGTTAAATTATATCTAAATTGTGATAATAGACAAATAATATTAAGCGGTAATTACTTAATTAACTACCATAACTGTTCAATGAAAATAATGGAATATTCATTTCAATTTCAACAAAGATTTTAATTTCCAAATGTCGAAATACACAATTTTTCACAAAAAGTAACATTTGATGATATTGTACTTAGAAACATCGAAAACCTTAAAGAGATCAAAGAGTTGCAATACCACAAAAAAGTTATATATTCTGTTTCAACACTTATTATAATTTTAATCACTGTTGCCATCATAACAATAATACTTTTGTTGAAGAAACAAAACAAAATGAAAATTGAATTTGTAAACAAAACTCGGGAGTGTTTTGAGTTAAAGAAGGGAGAAGTTACGTCACAGGCAATGTCCAGCGATAAGATTCGATCCTCGACATTGCCAGCTCCTAAACAAACAGATAACGTGGCAATAAATTGGGCAACATAAATAAATGTAACCCGAGCAGTCCAGATGTTCTAAACCATCCAAGCAATCCTAAACCAACTGATAAGAATTGTTTGGATGAGTCGTAAAAGAAGGGACCGCATCAAATAGAGATAAGAAAAATATTTTAAGATAAACAAAAATGTAAAATAGTATTTAAGAGGATATTTTTGAAAAATAAATGAGAACATATTTAGACTCCGAAGAGTTCAGTTGTTTTCCATTTAAAAACGTAATTAGCGTGTTTCTTGATGCGAGCGGGAAGAGATGAGCGGAGGCATAGGTAACGGGAAATTTGCTCGCGCTTAACAGTTTGCGATCTTGTTCGTCGAAGCGCAAGCGGAGAGTAAACAACGAACCAAAGCATCGTCATCGTCGTTTCAACGAAGATGATTCGGGATTCGCTAATGTTTTTGGTGTTGTCGTTTATTGTGTGTATGCTTTTTTGTGTTGCGATTCGTTTTGCTGAAAACATTGCTGCAATGTCACCATCAATCGAATCTTTGTGGTGTATGGCTTTTTGCTGGCCAATGCTTTGATTGATTTAAAAATTTGGTGGTTGATTCCAATTTAAAATGTTTGCAAATATTTTTACGTGGCGAGTTCGAAGTAAAACTATTTGTTTATATTTTCACATGGTTGATTACAATTTTGAGAATATGGGAAAACTACGAAAAAAATGAACTGATAGGCATATTGACTTCGAAATTCGTGAAACACTTGAAATTAAAAATAATTAGATGCGTGTTTTAATTTTGTTTTTTTTTTATCGAAATCTAACGAAGGGTTAGAAGATTGTATGGAAAAACATAATTTAATAGGTATATTGACTTTCAATAGGGCGAAAGCACTACTAAAGCACTAAATAAAGAAATAATAAGACAAGTATTTTGTCATAAGAAAAATTGTATTACGGCATGCCTACTTTAAAAATAGTTTAAATGTTCTACACCTGAATGTGATAATAAATTAAAAATATTAGATTTTCTTATTTTAGTTCTTTTAAACAAGCATTATATGTGGGCCATAAGAAAAGTTCCAAAGAACGAGACGAAAAATTATTACGGGTAGTAAAAACGTTTTCTGTTCTTTCCAATTTCATTTTTATTGATTACTTATTATTTATTCTTTAATTGCCTGTAGCGATCATATAGGTCGCCATGCCAGCCATATTTTATTTTCTTTTCTATGATTTTGCGCACACTATAGTCGGCAGTGAGTTCAGGAGCAATATGCGACGCCGTGCAGGCTTATAGAAGAAGAACAAAAGCCAGCCAGAAAATATAAATCGTTTTACAATTTCAGCTTTTCGCCAGCGCAACAACAAGAACCACAGCACATCGTCTTCCTCCTCTTCGGACAATTGAGCGAGAATGAACGAGTGAGCACAGACGCGGCATTCGTGTTTCTATGATTTGCGCTCTGAGCATTGTGCTGTCATTTCAAGTGTTTCCTCTTGTTGTCTATCCCCCGCATCTAGAAAACGGTTGGCGATATCAGCACCCGCATTCAAATTTTTGCTTGTACGAGATGCACACTCTTTATGTTTCATACTTTTTGGTAGTACACTTACATATTTTCTTCACAGTATACAAAGTCGCAAGGATTCATCAAATCAAATACGAAGTTTCAAAACACATTAAGAATTTGATTTATAAAAAAGTGAAAGAAACAATGTAATTCATGTAATTTACATGTTTTTATTATATACTAATAGTGTCCGATGTCTTAATAAAAACGCAATACCGATTTATATTGGAATTTATTCGTTTTTTATTAGTTAATTTAATTTAATTGATTGGCACGACAGCCCGCTTACGCGAGACTAAGGCCTAGCTTCCCGCAACCACCCGTGTTGTGCGTGTGAATTTTGTACGCAGGTGGAAAGGGACCTACAGTTTTATGCCGGTTCCGAACGGCAGGTTGGGAGCTTTTTCATAAGCAAATTTTTACTCTCAGAGGTTTGCCATTTCCAGCTGAGAGGACAGCCACCGAAAGAGAAAACGAGTTTCCCGTTATTTTTTTTAGGTGTTACTACATGCAGAATTCGAACTTGCGTCGCTCTGCATGCGACTCGTTGAACCGCGCACTAACCAACTGAGCCACGGCGGCTGTTTTATTAGTTATCGAAAAATATAATAATAGAACAATGGCTGACCGACGCCGCGCACTCGCCGTTTCGACTTTGAATGGCCGCCCGCGTCGCCCGGGTTTCCCTCAACCAAGTTGTTAGGGTTGCCGGATGCCCGCACGCTGGGTTGCTGCGCGTGACAGCTCGGCCGTTCCTGACTCTAAGCGTCCTCGATGTCGTCTTCGGTGTCGTCGTCGGGGTCTAACTCAGGACAGCAACTTCATCTTGTCTGACGTGTAAACGGAGCAGAATTTTCTGTTGGTGACTTGATACCCAGGAATGTCCTCGAGCAAGTATCGGTCGTTTTCAAGGACCTTCCGAACGATGTTAGGACCTCGGTACTTTGGCTCTAGCTTTCTCGATTCTCCACAGGCTGCTGGCTCGTTCTCAATGACCACAAGGTCTTCCTCTGCATACACCTTTGGAGTAAAGTGTTGGCGGTCAAATCGTTGCTTCCACTTACTCCGTTCTTCAGCTATATTTTGTGCGGCTTGCAGCCTTTTTTCAGCTACTGGTAGGCTGCTTGTCCTGCCGTCGTCGTCGTCTAGTACTGCCGCGAGCAGCTGATTATGGACCACCTCGCGCAGATTGAAATCAAAAACTAATTCATGTGGAGTGAAATCGGTCGTGGCGTTCTTTTGTGAATTTAACGTCCATTGCAGGTCCCTCAAGGTGGAGTCCCACTCCCTCGGGTTCTCAACCGTGGTTCGGATGTACGAGAGTATGGTCTGATTCGCGCGTTCCACTTGACCACTCGCTCTTGGAGTCCGTACGGCAGTCTTCGTATGTTGGATGCCCTCCTGGTCACAGTAGGCTTGGAATGTCTTCGACGTAAACGCCGTTCCTCTATCGGTGACGATTCGCGACGGGAGGCCAACATAACCGGACATTTCGTTGAGCGTGTTTATTACATGTGTCGTTTTAGTGTCGCGTACCGCTTTAACCACCAGGAACTTGCTGAACGCGTCCGATATGTTCAGTACATAACAATTTCCTCTCTTACTACGCGAAAATGGACCCACATGGTCGATGTGTATCAGTCTGAAGGGAATAGGCTCAACTGGGCTGTAGTGGAGACAATCTTCCGTCTTGCCGGAGTGATGCTTTTTATAACAACACTGTTCACAAGCCGCGATGTACTGTCGGACGTATTTCCGCATTTTTGCAAACCAATATGTTTGCTTGAGACGATCAAGTGTTTGTTCGAGAGCAGGGTGACCCGCTCTGTCGTAACAAAACTGCACTACGCGCCAACGTACCGCTTTAGGCACCACAAATTTCAGCCCATCTGGCTCTTTACGATATAACCGGTGGTTTTGTAGTTTGTATTCGTTTTTCACTTCGCGTTCGCGGTCGGATTTTAAGTCACCTTGTAAGATTGCGATATTGTCCCGAATATCGTCATCTTGTAACTGCATAGTCAATACCCAATCGCCACTACCCGTCACTACTTTCATCACCAATCCGGCCGGTTCCACCTCCTTTGCCGGCTGATCGGGTGCTCGGCTGAGGGCATCCACGTATTCCATTTTATTACCCGGTCGATGTTCGATATTGATGTCGTAGTCCTGAATCCGTAACCACCAACGGGCAATTCGTGGTATCAATTCCTTCTTATGCATGGCCGTCCGGATTGCGCTACAGTCAGTTTTCACGGTTATCCGCTTGCCGCACACGTAATATTTAAACTTTCCGAGTGACTCAACAACGGCTAACGTTTCTAGTTCATAACTGTGGAACTTCTTTTCATCGGCACTAGTCGCTCTACTATAGTACGCGATTGGTTTGAAATTGTTTCGCTCCTGCTGAAGCAATACTCCAGCCAACCCCACGGCACTCGCGTCGGTATGTAGTTCGTGTACCGCGTCAACTCGATAAGCCACAACAACCGGTTCAGATATTAGTTTAGCCTTCAACAGTTCAAACGATTCTGCCTGTGAAGAAGTCCATTCGAATGCTTGGCCCTTCCGTAAGAGCATGCGTAACGGTTCGGAAATTATCGCATAACGCGGGACGAATTTTCGAAAGTACCCGCTGAGCCCCAGGAATCGGCGTACTTCCGTCACATTCATTGGTATCGGGAAGTTAGCGATTGCTTGCGTTTTTACCCCCCCCCCCCGGACTTATGCCATCGGGAACCAACTCATGGCCCAGGAAGGTAATTGTGTCTTTCATAAACTCGCACTTCTCTATGTTCAAGGTAAGCCCAGACTCGCGAATTACCGTTAACACTCGCTCTAATTTCTCTTTCATACTACCAAACGAATTGCTACCGATCAGGATGTCATCCATATAATCGTCGGATGTGATAAAAGCCGTAAACATTCTGCACTCTTCCGCGATTGGTATTTGATAATACCCACTGTTTAGGTCCAAAACCGTAAAGTACTTATATTGCTTCGCTTCGTGAAGCCGCTCCTCGATGTTTTGAACTGGAAAATTTTCCTTTTCCATCAGTTCGTTTAGTCGACGGTAATCCACGCACAACCGATCGCTCCCATTCTTCTTCTTAAGAAGAATTCGGATTCGGACGTATCTATTATATCATTTTTCTTCAACTCGTCAATCATTTAAATAACGCGTTCCCGTTTCGGTGCCGGCACCCGATACGGCGATTGCGACACAACCCGGTTTGTTTTCAATTCGATTTTCATTTGGACTAGGTCAGTTTTTCCAATGCCGTTCAGACCGTTTGCGAACATGGCGTGAAACTTCTGCAATAACTCATGTAGTTCGAATACTCGCTCGATATCTGTTAAACCGCACTTTATCTTCGACAAGTCGATCTTGCCGTCTACTCGCTTTGATTCGAGTACCACTTGTTCTGCTGCCACACTGAACCTCACCGACGAATCGGTGATCACGTCTTGGCCCAGTAGAAAATCAGTTTGAATTATGTCGTCGCTAACAACATAACACGTGGCTTTTAAAACCGTTTTGTCCATTTGCATCTCGATGAGGCACTTCTCGTTTAACGCCCGGATGCCACCGCCAATACCTCGTATGTTCATAACGCACCGTTCACGCGCCACGTTTAACCCGTTTACGACCGACGAACGCACCAAGCTACACTGACTACCGGTATCAATGAATGCCCGGAAGGTTTGCCCACACACAGTAATCGTTTTCGTGAACCACTCATCTCGTCCCGAGAAATCCATTTTGCGGATTTCTGCATTACGCTTACCACAACTTACAGGGGCGTCCTTCGAGTGTACTTTGTTGCAATCAGTACACCGTGATTTTCGTTGCGGTTGCGGGCAATTTATGGCAAGGTGGCCCAACTGAGAACAATTGTAACACTTCGTATTTTCGAGGGATCTTTTACGCGATGGGCCAGCCGCGGCTGAGTTCGTCGATTCCGGTATTTGACTTGACATAGGATACGCGTTAGGTATAAATTTTGGTTTCTGTAACACCGGCTTTACCTCATTATACACACCGTAATTCACAATATCTCGCAACAAATTTTGGCAACACATGTAGTTATTTGAAATTTTCCGTTTTAAATCAGGTTCGTTAACACCGTTCACGATATGTCGAGCGATACTAGCTTCTGGAAGGCCACCTTTCTTGCCTAAAGCTAGCATGCGGTAGTAGTCTCTTCCGGCGACTCTTGATTTTGACGTTTAGTTTTGGCCATTTTAATATGGACATCCGCCTCGTTTTCAATACAAGGAAAAGCGGACAAAAAGGTTTCTGCGAACTGAGACCACGACACGAAAATGTCCTGCACCGAATCGACCCAATATTTGGCACTACCACGCATTTTCTGTTGAACACCAAATATGAGCGCACGATCTTCCCACCGATAGGCATTTCGCAAAGCTTCGATTCGGATAACGAATTGTTTCGAATTTAACGACCGTTCCGATGTAGGGTCGAAATCCGGCAACAGTTCAACTATATCGCGTATATTTCCGAAAGACGCTTGTGAATACACTTCGTTCTGCACATTAACATTCGGATCGATGTCGAATTGAGTTCCTACCGTGTTGGGCACCGTAACGTACGTATGAGTATACGGCTGCGATGGAGGAAACACACCAGCCGGGATGTGTCCACCGCTGCTTAAAATCGGAATACGCGGTTGTGCTTGCGTATAGGTCACCGACGATGTTGGCATGAACATATTTTGATTCGTTGTCACACCCGCGAAATTGTTTGCGTTCGAGAAGGTTTCAATAGCCGGTATATTATATAGCGCACCCGACGCACTTTCGTTAACACAAAATGGCGACGATACCACGCGCGGTTCAAAGTTCGTTGCAGATACCGTTACACTTGCACTCGGCTGTGCTTGCAGCACTGAGATTGTTTTTTCCAGCTCGGATATTCGTTGCAACAGCGTTCTGGAATTTTCGCTGGCACTGTCAAATTCCTCCTCACTGTTGTACTGCTCCAGCCGCTCAACCAACTGCTGTTTGTTTCCAGATACTGGCAATCCAGCATCTTTGCACCTTTTCCGCAATTCGCTCACTTTCAAATTATGAGGCACCATTTCGTAGGTAACACAACGACGACCGCGCGACAGATTCAAAGTCTTACTCTGGAAATCCCACTTCTGAAGTTGTCCGATGTCTTAATAAAAACACAATACCGATTTATATTGGAATTTATTCGGTTTTTATTAGTTATCGAAAAATAGAATAATAGAACAATGGCTGACCGACGCCGCGCACTCGCCGTTTCGACTTTGAATGGCCGCCCGCGTCGCCCGGGTTTCCCTCAACCAAATTGTTAGGGTTGCCGGATGCCCGCACGCTGGGTTGCTGCGTGTGACAATAGTAATTTGTTTGGTGGCAAAGCAATAATCGCTTAAGTCCTAAGCGATAATCGTTTTTGACCTCAGATTTAATAATACTTCTTTTTCGATGGACTTCAACGGAAAAAATTTATAAAGCTTTGATACAATACTTAATCTTAACTAAAATGTACTTTATATAATAGTCGAATCATCTTTTGGTGGCGTGATAGATGTCAAAGAAACGCCACAGGGGAAGGCGACCCCCTTCATCAAAACCATTCTGGAGGGCTCCCATAAGGACTCTTTTACGGTGCAGGGAGTCGGATCCCCAGTACCGGCGGTAGACAGTGGGCGAGCGGGCTGTCTGGCGTCGTCATCCAACGACCGCTTAGGCTGTGCAGCGGGACCCCAGGCTGTGCAGTCTACAAATGCTACTGGGAAGCAGGAGGCGCCCAAACCTGCATTAAGCAGGCAAAAGGCGCAGGAGTCCACAGCACAGGATGGTCCCTCACTTTCGGGGGTGGTGCCTCAGCTCCGGGGCCTTCGACTCGACGCTGCTATAGAGGGGGAATCTATGATTCTCTCGCAAAGTAGCGGCGCCGGGTCGGTGGACTCTGAGGCGGAGGCGGCACTCCTGGAGGAGGGAGACCGACCTGCGGCCACTGGCTCCATTCCTGGTATCTTACCGGCGGGGGAACGCAAGGCGAGCAGTGCTGCGAAGAAAGCCAGAAATGGCTACCGGCGCTCTCTTGCGTTTCTCCGCAGAGTGAGCAAAGAGCCTGGATCCTTGTCCGATAAGGAGAAGGATCTGGTAAGGAAGCACCAGAAGATCGTGGCTAGATTCGAAAAGAAACAGGCGGCGATTTCTGGTGCAAAATGCACGGCCGTTGCAGCAACGCCTGGTGACAGTGCCACGGCTGCATGGCCCACCGAAGGTGCAGTGGAGGCGGAAAAGCCTAGAAACAAGGCCACATCCTCCGTCACTGCACGGATGGGAGTAAAGACGGGGACGGCAAAGCCTGGAAACAGTGCTGCGGTCGCCCCGTCAAATGAGACTGGTCAGAGACCCACCACCTCTTCAAGGCCCACTTCCACCACGGTGGAAAAGGCCGTAAAAAGGGGAAGATCGGGTGACGATCAGCCGACAGGGGAGGGGAAAAAGCTGAAGCCCTCAGCTAGCTTCTCTTCCCCACAGGAGTTGCAGATAGCTGTGGTGGACCGGAGCGATCCTGATGGGAAAATTCGCCCGGAAAACTGGCTTTCTGTAGAGGCGCGCATTCTGCGAGCGATGCTCGAGGCGGCTGACGGCGAAATTGACTTCGACGGCGCTGGCTGGCAGAAGGGTGTCAAAATCGTCGGTTGTGGCAACAAGGAGTCCCTCAACTTCTTGGTGCGCACTATCGGCGGTCTTGAGCCCCTCTGGCAGGGGGCGAAACTCGAGGTCATACCCCGTGACCGTCTGCCACTCCGGCCTATCGTCACACTGTGGGTCCCCCCTCCAGTTATGGAGGACGCCGACACGGTGAAGCTGATTGGCCGGCAGAATAGTGGCCTGAACACAGGAGAGTGGAGAATTGTATCCTCCACTACTTGTAAAAATGAGGCGGGCAAGGACATCGTGATCGCGGTAGATCAATCGTCCTTTGCCCATCTGCGGGACTCCCTGGGAGTTGTTAAGTTCGGTTTGGGTTCCCTCAAAGCTCGCTTCCCTAACAAGGAGCGCGCCACACAAGGGAAGGCTGAAGGTAGTGCAGATAAACCTGCACCACTCTAAAGCCGCCACCCACGACCTTATGCAGTTCCTTGAGGAGACTGGAGTTGACTTGGCTCTAATTCAGGAACCCTGGATCGTAGGAAACAGGGTTTGTGGGTTAGATTCAGGTCAATTTAGATTGCTTCATTCACGCGGTGAAGGTAAGATACGAGCCTGTATTGTATACAGAAGGTGCATTAATTTGTTTCTTTTGTCTCATTACAGTACTGGTGACCTGTGTGTGGCTGCATGCGAACGACGCGATGGGCGAGACCTGATCCTGTCGTCCGCATACATGCCATTCGAAGGGGAGGAACCACCGCCGAAGGAAGTCCGGGACCTTGCTGCGCACGCCCGATCACGGAGGCTCGACCTTATCATCGGGTGTGATGCCAATGCACACCACATGCTGTGGGGAAGTTCCGACACCAACAGTAGGGGTGAGTCAATTTTTGAGTTTCTTCTAGGCTCTAACCTTGTGCTGTGCAATAGAGGCAATACGCCGACTTTCCACAATAGGGTTAGGGAGGAAGTCATAGATATTACCTTAGTTACCGACTCCAACACTATCTCCGTGGTCGACTGGAAAGTACTGACGGAATGTTCGTTCTCGGACCACAACCGTATAGTCTTTTCAGTGGCCATAGAGGTTGGATGTCCACAAACTTATAGGAATCCGAGAAAGACTAACTGGCCCAAATTCAGTGCACTAGTTTCTCAGAAACTGGCATCGCGCAAAGCGATCGCTACATTCGAGAGAAACAACATTGACAGGTCAGTTGGTCTTCTAACGAAAGTGCTTAACAAGTCTTTTAATGAATCTTGTCCTAAAAGTCGAGCTCCACGGAAAACCAACGCGGTGTGGTGGACCCCAGAGCTAAGACAACTTAGAACAGATACCAGACGTCTCTTCAATAAGGCTAAACTTAGCCGAACTGAAGAAGACTGGGGAGCCTACAAGGCTAGCTTTAATAAGTTTAAGAAGACTATTAGGGCGGCCAAGCGGGATAATTGGAGGAAGTACTGTGAATCCCTCGACAATGTCAACGAGGCCGCCAGACTTCGCAAGGTGCTAGCCGGGGCATCACATACCCCTAGCAGCATTAGGAAGTCTGACGGCTCGTGGACAGAATCGAGGGAGGAGCTTCTAGAGACTCTCATGAACACCCACTTTCCCGGTTGCACGAGTGTTGTTGAGACGACCACGCCTCATAGACAGCACTCGTCACGACCGGATGCTTTTGTTCGGGGGATTATCGATGAGGTCAAAGTGGCATGGGCGATAGACACCTTCAACCCGTACAAATCTCCGGGTCCCGATGGTGTCATTCCGGCTATGCTGCAATGGTCTAAGGAGGCAGTGGTCAAAGTCTTGGTGCGAATCTTTCGGGAATCTCTCCAACAGGGCTATGTACCGCGCGCCTGGAAAGAGGTTAAGGTGGTGTTCATCCCCAAGGCGGGGAAGTCAAACCACATCACTGCAAAAGACTACAGACCGATCAGCCTGTCATCGTTCTTTCTTAAGACCTTGGAGAGGCTGGTGGATGTCTATGTCAGGGGAGTGGCACAGTCCAGGGGACTCTGCAGGACGCAACATGCGTATTGCAGGGGAAAATCTGTAGACAGCGCCTTACATGAGGTCGTTCAGACGATCGAAAAATCGCTGAGCGTCAAGGAGTATACGTTAGCCGCTTTCCTCGATATTGAGGGGGCCTTTAATAACGTCACTCTAGAGGCAATAATCAGTGCACTTAGAAAATTCGAAGTGGACGAGAAAGTGGTAAGGTGGACCAGCGATATGCTTAGTAGCAGAAGGGTTCACTCCAGCCTAGGCTCGTGCTCGGTGAGGAGGTTAACCACAAGGGGCACACCTCAGGGGGGCGTCCTTTCGCCTCTGCTGTGGCTGCTTGTGATAAACAACATCCTCGAGATCTTCGAATCCAGGAGGCTGCGAGTAGTAGCATATGCGGACGACGTCACTATCCTGATCCCTGGAAAATTTCTTTCCACCATCAGTGATCTCATGGAGTCTGCTTTAGGAGAACTCTCTAGGTGGGCAGAGCATAACGGTCTAGGAGTTAACCCCTCAAAGACGGTTATGGTACTGTTCACCCGGAGATACAAGATACCGGAGTTTAGGCTGCCGAAACTCAGCGGCATCACTATCACCCTCTCACCCGAGGTGAAATACCTTGGCACCACACTCGACTCCAAGCTTTCTTGGAGACGCAACGTGGAAGAGCGGGTGAAGAAGAGCCTGAATGCCTTCTACGTCTGTCAGAAGGCCTTCGGGAAAAAGTGGGGATTGCGGCCGGGCATTGTCCACTGGATGTATACAGCGATCATTCGGCCGATCTTATGTTACGGAGCCATTGTCTGGTGGCCGGCCACGGACACCAGGTCCTTGGCGACGCAACTGATGAAGGTGCAGAGACTGGCGGCTATGGGAATAGCAGGAACCGTCAAAAGCACCCCCCAGGCAGGCCTAGAGATGATTCTACATCTCCACCCAATAGAGCAGTTCATTAAGTGCTGTGCTGCTAAAGGCGCTCTCAGGCTGAGAGAGGCCAACTTGTGGAAAGAGCACGCTTATGGACACTCTGGGATCCTAAGGTCATTTACGAGGCCAGGTACGGAACATCAATTAGATTCCTGCACGGACTATCTGATTCCATACCTGGATTTTGATTCGCGCGCACTTACCTCCTTTCCCTCAAGGGAAGAATGGGGACTTACAAGTGTGATAAGAGACGCCTCCATCACCATATTCACAGATGGTTCTAAGATGGAGGAAGGTACAGGAGCTGGTCTCCACTCAGATGCACTAGGGGCTCAACGGTCTTTCAGACTCCCGGACCTCTGTAGCATCTTTCAGGCGGAGATTTATGCAATCTGGAAAGCTGCTGAATTAATCCGCGACAGCGGATTATCACCCACGGATATCACAATCTGTGTGGATAGTCAGGCAGCCCTTAAAGCGCTGGAATCAGCGACTGTGAAATCAAAGGTAGTGCAGAGTTGTCGCAGTGCACTTCGCGGCATCGGACATCACCGAGTCACTCTCTGCTGGGTTCCGGGCCACTCTGGAGTGGCAGGAAACGAGGCAGCGGATGAGATGGCAAGAAAGGGGGTCGCCCTGCCTCTCACCGAAGTGGATAACTCTGTGCTCCTTCCGATATCTGCCCTGTATTTGCGTATTGACAGGTTGAGCAAAACTTACATCGAGTCCTCATGGCGGAGCAGAACTGACTGCAGTACCTGCCGGGCAATATGGCCTTCCCTTTCCGTGAGGAAAACGCGATATGTACTGTCCCTGAGTCGAACCTCTATTAGGCAGCTTGTTGGAGTCATCACTGGACACTGCGCCATTGGATCTATGCTGGTCAAATGGTGCCTCTCGTCCAGTGATGTCTGCAGAAGCTGTGGAGATGAGGAAGAAGTGGAAACGATCCAACACTACCTGTGCCACTGCCCGGCTCTGCAGGAACGCCGACTCCGTACCTTGGGGTCAAGGTTCCTGGTAGACTTGGCCTGCGCAGCAGTAGTTGAAATATCGGATCTACTCTCCTTCATCAAGAGGTCGAACTGGTTTGCCCCGAACTGAGAGCCACTGGTTAGCTCCGGAATCTTCCATGAAGGGATTCACAATGGGCCATTTTGGCCTCCGAGTGGAAGTGCTGCCCTTGGGACGCACACACCCTTCCCTACCTAACCTAACCTAATAGTCGAATTATATTAGTAAGCGTGGTTTAGCATGATTTACATATTTGCTGATATTTGCTCAAATAGGGAAAAACTGGCAAGATCTTTTCAACAATATTGATACGATGAGAAATTCTGTGCCGCACTGTACAGGAATGCTTTTCTCCGCACGAATGTTTTCCAAGCATACTTTTAGGCATGCACTGTGAAGTACAGCAAAAATGTTACGAAATTCCCCAGTTCGTTATCGACGGTTCGTTTTCATTGTATATGAAAATAAAACAACTTCAGTTATCTAGCGCAACGTAGTCAAAACTGACAATCGCTTTATTTGTAAATAAAGCGATTGTCAGTTTTACTGAAGTTGTTTTATTTTCATATACAATGAAAACGAACCGTCGATAACGAACTGGGGAATTTCGTAACATTTGGTGTCAGAAGTTCGGATTGTATTACTGAAAGTAAAATAAAATTATAAAAACGCAGACATGGTTAAACTGGAGCTGCTGAAGGTGGACCAGTTGAAGAAGGAGCTGGCTGCCTGGAATTTGCCGACTGCTGGCGGTAAGGTGGAGTTGCAGCTGCGCTTACGAGAGGCGTGTGAATCACGAGGCATCGATTGGGCTGCACACGAGTTCGGAACGCAGGAACAGGAGGCGTCGGCCAAAGTGGAGGAATCGCCTGCGGGTGCTGCGTCGATGCAAAGTACGACTGCAGCGGCTACGCCACCACAAGCAATGGACATGAGCCAGCTTATGGTCGCAATGAAAGGCATGTTTGAAGCTTCCAACCGGAAAATGGAAACCACGAATCAGGAAATTTTGGCAAAAATCGAAACGACGAATCAAGAAATAGCAAGAATGGAAACGGCGACCCGTGAAATATCGGAGCAAATGGAAGCGTGCAACCGAGAAATGGCGACAAATTCTGCGCGCATAGAGCAGAAGGTGGAGGAAATTTCCGATAGACTGAACGGGAAAGTTGAGCATCTTGAGACGCGAATGGACAAGTGGGACAAACGAGTTGACAGTCTGGAGGATTCGGTAAACAGGAAAATCGATGAGCGGCTTAGAGAGGTGCAGCCACGAGAATGTTTGCCGACGGTTCCGGAAAGTTTTGCCATAGAAGTGCCTACTTATGACGGTACTACGTCATTTGACACATTCAAACTACAATTCGAGATGGCTGCTTTGGAGAGTCAGTGGACCAATGTTAGGAAAGGTCGGAGGCTGATACTGGCTCTAAGAGGTCGTGCGGCTGAGGTAATACAAACAGTTCCGGAAGGTTTGAGAGGTGATTACGAGACCGTCATGAGGGCATTGGCAGCGAGATACAGTGACGAGCACAACAAAATGCTGTATTATTGCGAGCTGAAGAACCGCTGGCAAAGAGCAGACGAGGCGCTGCAGACGTATGCAGCAGACATTGAGCGGCTCGTACAGTTGTGCTACCCGGAATTCGGCGCTGATTATCTCGAGAGGATGAAGATTGAGGCGTTTATTGAAGGTCTTCATGACCCGGAGACACGACGCAGTGCATTGATGATGGGCAAGCCGACATTCCGTGAGACGGTGACAAGCGCATTGACGTATGAGGCGGCCTGGAGGGGAAGTTTTCGACATTCATCTGCGGAGATGCATGGAGTCCAATCTGGACGTATCACGCAAAGCCAGACAGTGAGCTCGGAGGCACCAGCGGGGCTGCGGGCAGTATCATCTCGAGTCAGTTGCTGGCGATGTGGCAATCAAGGCCACATATCACGAGACTGCCATCTGCGAGAAAAGCGTTCCGGACAAAAGACGTCGCCAAGAAGGGATGACGCTCTGCCACATCATTCGTGCGAGACCGAACGCAGGCATAATTCGCAGGTCGAAAACGAGGGACAAATTGTGGATGTTCGGTCGGTAAGAGTTCTGCAAGAGGAAGATTGGCTTGCGGAAAGGCTACAGAAGGACCAGCGCAACGATACCGATCTCGCGAAGATCATCAAAGGCAAAGCGCAGAGATTACGGCCGGCCTGGCAGGAGATGGCTGGTGAGAGCCCGATCGCGAAGGCTTACTGGGCACAGTGGCAAAGTCTACGTCTGCAGGATGGCTGCCTATACCGCGAGTGGGAGAGCAGGGATGGCAGGACCAGAGAATCCCTAAAAGTGGTCCCGAGAGCCCGAATCGACGATGTCATCGAGGAAAACCATAACGACTCCAGGGGAGGGCACCTAGGCATCGCAAAAACTGTCGCCAAGATAAGAAGGCGGTTCTATTGGGTAGAATGCCAGGAGTCTGTCGCTGAGTGGATCAGAGGCTGTAATCGGTGTTTGGCTGCGAAAGGGCCGAGGAGAAGATCGCGGAGCCGCACTCAACTAGTTGGAAGCAGGTTGACAGCGAGCCTACGGGCTAACCCAGAGGGGTTCCAAGAAGGCAATCTGGTAATGCTTTACAACCCGCAGTGAAGGAAAGGTTTGTCTCCAAAGCTTCAAACGTCATGGGAAGGACCGTACAAGGTCGTGACCAGGATTAATGACGTGGTGTACAGGGTTCAACGCTGCTGCAGCGGAAACGCCAGGCTGAAAGTAGTCCATTTGGAGCGCCTGGCGTCTTACTCCGGCGGAGCCTCGGTACTTGTTCGGGACGAACAAGTCTAAGCGATGGACAGTGATACGATGAGAAATTCTGTGCCGCACTGTACAGGAATGCTTTTCTCCGCACGAATGTTTTCCAAGCATACTTTTAGGCATGCACTGTGAAGTACAGCAAAACTGTTATAAATTCGCTTGGTATAGTCCGATATGGCAAGGATGGTTCTCGAATAAATGGGCTGTGCGAGAATGGTCGAGCGCTTTCCAATTAGAAGTTGCAAGAAACTTCGGCGCGATAAGAAAATTGGTATAAAAGCAGCAGTGGCAGCGCAAGGGGTCGAGTCTGTGTTGAGCAAGCAATGGGGAAACATGCAATAGTAGTAGTGTAAAGTAGAACAAGTGCAAATTTGTAAATAAAGCGATTGTCAGTTTTGACTACGTTGCGCTAGATAACTGAAGTTGTTTTATTTTCATATACAATGAAAACGAACCGTCGATAACGAACTGGGGAATTTCGTAACAATATAGTAGCTTAATATTTGCATATCTAGAATACGTACAAGTTCTCGCCCAATGCAGCCCAATTTATAACTATTTGTCTGCTCTAAAACCCCATTTTGAAGTTATTTTTATAAAAAAATATAGAAAAATATACTGCAATTTGTTTTTAAAGGTTTTTTGGTAGAAAACAAATCATGTGTTATTAAATTTTTTTATTAATATCGCTCGAATATTACTTTTAGCACTTCAAGAGAACAAACAAGAGAAACCAATTAACAGCAAAAAAAACGAAACACGACGAACAATATTTTTTATTTATATTTTCTTAAAAATGACACAATTTTGAGCATACTTTAAACTAAAATTTTTAATTTAAAAATTAATTTGTATGATTAATAATCCAGCGGGATTTGGCCCAAATTTGCACTGGTTGAATAAAAATGCCAAGCCAAAGAGAAATCGGAAGATTTTATACACTTTTATCAGTATATTCCAATGATTCCGAATTACACGTTTCATCTCAGTTTAATGTTTTCTGACTTGTCGACGTCCCAACAACCACTTTATTGTTTTTATGAAATTTTAAAAGATTCCTACAAGAATGTGCTAAAATATTGAGTTATTTTGTATTTAAATACAGTAATATAACTGTATTATTTCATGATGTTCTTTTTTGGGTATCGCATCCGTTGCGTTTGGCAACGCGGTTAAAAGGTGTCACCTTGAAACACAAGTGATAGAGTTGCTCACAAACCAAGGATATTTGGTTAGAAATAAAAAACGGCAAAGACGACTTTTAAAGTCATTGTCGTACATTCTTTATTATTATATTGTTGTTATTGTTAAAAAACGACAACGTTGGTTTAAATTTCGTCCTTCGGCAATGTTTAGTTCGGTAACATGTTTGTATATTCTTTTCTTAAAATTACGGTTGCCACTCAACTAAAATTTTTTGTACCAAAATTTTCTCAAAAAAGGCCAAAAGTGGAAGCGAAAGGACCATTTTATGTTCGCCAAATTGTTTTCAACATCGAAGCAAAACATAACTTTGATATCGTAATTTTTTTTGCTTGTACATTTATATCTCAGAAAATAGTAGTATAATCGGTCTGTGGGTAGTACGGTAGTACAAATGACGAAATAGTAGCAAAATACTACTATAGTAGTACGTTCGGCAGCACTGCTAGTTGCATTTCGGCGAATTCAGTCGCGTCGGTTGCGTGTGCGGTACGCTGGACCGTGTGTGTGTTGAGTGGTGTTGTTTTTGCACGCGAATGAAAAGGGCAGAAACTATCCCGTTAGTATAAAAAAATACGTACGCATGCGTGGCGTGTTGATATGATGGGCAAAGTGAGGCACACGCCAGCAAAGAAAGAAAGCGAAAAGCAGAGCGTGCAAAAGCAGGAGACAAGTGAAAAAGAAACAATGTCGAGTGAGAACGAAGGCACGTGCGTAGTACAGAACAGCGGGAGTAGTGACATTGGGGCGCAAATGCAGCAGCTGGTGCAGTTGCTGTCGTTGAAGATACAGATAGATGAGCAAAGAGAAAGCCAAGTAAAGATATCTGCGGAAAATTTCGAAAAAGTAGTGAGTGACTGCGATGGTCATACAGTGCCGATACAAAAGTGGTTTGAAATATTCGAGAAAAACGCTGAAGCGTACGAGCTCACAGAGAAACAGAAATATGTGCTGGCAAGGGGTGGCGCCGCGCGGTTGTTCCCAGAATCAGAACTTGTGAGTGACTATGACGAGCTAAAGCGCGCATTGAGTGTCGAATTTGAGGGCAGTTGGAATAGTGCAGACGTACATCAGCAATTGAGAGGCAGAAAAAATCACAAAGAGGAGACATTTCATGAATATATGCTTAATATGAAAAAACTTGCTGTTGTAGGAAATGTTGAAGAAGCTGCAGTATTGCGTTATATTGTTGACGGGATATCCATTAAAAACAGACATGGGGGTTTTGCACTAAAATCCACTACCACTACCACTAGAGGTCTGCTGGGAAATATTCCATTATCCACTAAATAAATTTTAGTGGTAGCTGAATTTTTTCCACTAATCACTGATCTTTATTTAGTGGTAGTGCCATTTTTTTTCCACTAATTTTTTTGTAGTGGTACTTTTTACCACTGCCACTGCCATTAAATTCAGTGATTAGTGGAAAAAATTCAGCTACCACTAAAATTGATTTAGTGGTAGTGAAAAGCATAGTGCACTATGACTTTAGTGCAAAACCCCGATGTCTGGTCTTGTTGAAAGCAAATAAGTTGTTTAAATAAAACATATATTTTTGCGCATATCGTTGTTAGTGGTTTATTTAATGGTAATGGATGTCTTTGTTTAGTGCACTATGCTTTTCACTACCACTAAATAAATTTTAGTGGTAGCTGAATTTTTTCCACTAATCACTGATCTTTATTTAGTGGTAGTGCAATTTTCTTCCACTAATTTTTTTTAGTGGTACTTTTTACCACTGCCACTGCCATTAAATTCAGTGATTAGTGGAAAAAATTCAACTACCACTAAAATATATTTAGTGGTAGTGAAAAGGATAGTGCACTATGAATTTAATGCAAAACCCCCATGTCTGATTAAAAACGAGTATAAGTGTGCCATGTACCGCTGAAAATCGTTTAAAGAGCTAAAAGCAGAATTCGACATATATGAGCGACTGCTCGGAAGTGACAAAGAAAACGGTGGCCAAAATAAAACAAATACCGTCGCGCCGGAAAATCGGGTGCAGAACAAGAAAAAAGAATACTGTTTTAATTGCGGCTCAGCAGAGTACAAAAGAAAGGACTGCACAGCGGAGACGAAGTGTTTTCAGTGTAAAAAAAGTGGACATATCGCGCGCGATTGCACTGGCAAAAAAGAACAAGTTCGTATAGTTGTTGATCGCAGTCGTATAAAGACAATTGAAATAAATGGTTTCAGTGTTGATGGCCTCGTCGATACGGGCTCAGACGTTACCATTGTGAAATGGATTGTGAAGTGTTATTGGGGTTTGATTTTATAAGAAAAGAGCAGGCATCCGTAGATGAAGTGTGTGAAAGCATCGCAGCTCCGCCGCAGTACAAGAAGGAGGTGGAGCAGTTAATAGAAACTTGCTCTCAGCAGCCGGTTGAACGTAAGCAGTGCAGTGTTGAACTTAAAATCACTCCAGATGGTGTGATTAAACCGTTTCGCCAGTCGCCGAGCCGTTTGTCAGCAGGTGAGGCAGAAGCAGTGAAAGTCCAGGTCGAGGAGTGGCTTCAACAGGGTGTTGTGCGTAAATCGTCATCGAATGTGGCAAGCAGGGTGATTGTGGTTAAGAATAAGGATAACTCGTTGAGAGTATGTATCGACTACAGAAAACTTAACAGCATGGTTTTGGAGGATTGCTTTCCGGTGCCGGTGATGGAGGAGGTCTTAGAAAAGTTGCAAGCAGCGAAGATTTTCACCATAATGGATCTCGAGAACGGCTTCTTTCACGTGCCTGTGCAGGAAGACAGTAAGGCGTATACGGCGTTATCACTAGAGAAGGGTTGTTTGAATTCAACAAAGCGCCCTTTGGGTTTCGAAACTCTGCAGCTGCCTTTATTCATTTCGTTAACCATATCTTCCGAGAGCTGATCAATGAGGACGTGATGCAGTTGTATATGGATGACATCATCGTGTATGCCGTTACGCCAGCCGAGTGCACGAACAAGACAAAGCAAGTTCTGATGAGAGCAGCGCAGTATGATCTCAAAATAAAATGGAAGAAGTGTAGTTTCATGCAGTCCCGTATAAATTTTCTTGGTCACATAGTCGAAGATGGCAAAATCTGACCCGGAAAAGAGAAGACAGCCGCCGTAAATCGTTTCCCAGTTCCAAAGAACATTAAAGCGGTTCAAGCGTTTTTTCGGTTCGTATCAAGAAGGCACAACAGAATGATGAACATTTTAAGGCAGTTGTGGAAATTCTCAAAGAGCATCCGTATCAAGAGTACAAGCTGAAGGCTGGCCTGCTGTATAAGATGGTGGACGGCAATGATCCTCTAGTCGTCCCAAGGGTTATGGAACGAGAAATCATACAGCAGTCGCACGAGGTAGGACATTTCTCCACAAGCAAGACGATGCACGCTATAAAGCAGCAGTATTGGATCCCGCATTTAGAGAGCAAGGTGTCGAGGTTTATCGCTAACTGTGTCAGATGCATCATTCACAATAGAAAGTTGGGTAAGCAAGAGGGTTTGCTCCATTGTATTCCCAAAGGAGACGCGCTACTTCACACGCTGCATATAGATCACTTAGGTCCTATGGACGCAACCACTAAGCAGTACAAGCATATACTTGCAGTAGTCGATGGATTCTCCAAATTCGTCTGGTTGTTTCCGACTAAATCAACAGGCCAGGATGAGGTACTCAGAAAGCTCAGCGAATGGTCAAATGTGTTTGTGTATCCAAGGCGCATTGTGAGCGACAGAGGGGCGGCGTTTACTTCGAGCGCATTTGAAGAATTTCTGAACAGCACAATGTCGAGCACGTCCGAGTAATTACGGGAGTCCCAAGGCGTAACGGGCAGGTCGAACGCGTTAATCGTTCGATTTTGTCCGTTATTGCAAAATTGTCAGCTGATGAACCCTCTAAATGGTTCAAATATGTTCCACAAGTTCAGAAGGCTATCAACTCGCACATGCACGCGTCAACGCAGTCGTCCCCATTCGAAGTTTTGTTTGGCACGAAAATGTACAATTGTATTGAAGATCGGTTGGTGCTGCTTAATGAAGAGATGGTGGCGCAGTTTGACGATGAGCGCCAAAAACTTCGTCGAGAAGCAAAGCAGAACATCGAGCAGGCCCAGCAAGGCTACAAGCGCAGTTACGACAAGAAGCGTCGATGTGAACAGGTGTATAAGGAAGGTGATCTCGTTGCAATTAAGAGAACACAGTTTGTGGCAGCTCGTAAGCTCGCAAGCCAGTTTCTGGGCCCGTATGAAGTCATCAAGGTTAAGCGCGACGGACGTTATGATGTCAAAAAAGCGGCAAATGTAGAAGTTCCGAACATCACCTCGACAAGCTGCGATTTTATGAAACTCTGGGCATACGTCGCTGAAAACGAGGAGCTGTTGTCATCTGGGACAGATGATGAGGAGCAGGAGGGCCGAGTGTGAGAGGGGCAAGCCCGGGGACGCATGCCGCATGCGCGACAGCTCGAGGGGCAAGCGCAGACGACGCATACCGCATGCGCGACAGCTCGAAGCTGAGTTAGTCGCTGGCAGAAGCTGTAGAGAAGAGGACGTCGCTTGGTCGCGTGTGCCGGTTGCTTGCAGTGCTCTGGTTATTTTTATATTTAACTAGTAGGGCCCTACGGCTTTGCACGCAAGCTTGAAGTCAATGGGCCCAAAAAATCAAGTTTCTTCATGCCACACTCTATGGGCCATACCACGCCTCTTTTATGTAATGCCCAATACATTCCTCCGGTCGAAGGGGGTGACCCGGTTTCATTTATATGCGACTTTCAGTTCCAAAGTTACGCGGAAAATTTCAGTCGCAAAAAATATACCGCGTCCCTTGTCAACGCCCATAAAATTTTGCCAGTAGTGACTCATCTATGGGACGATGGTATACAAAACTTCAAAGCTTTCCAACTTATTTTTCCGAAGATATTCCAAAATAAAAATTTGGGTTCTATGGGCGGTGACATGCCCCTCGTCCAATACCCATCCTACTCTCCCTGTCGAAGGGCACGTCGAAATCGTAAGTATGTGCCAAATATCTTGATGTGTGATTTCCAGTTCCAAAGTTATTGAAAACAATAAGGTCGCTTGGTCAGGTCAATTTAAACACTTGAACGACACGTCTAAGCCATGACGCTATATCAAATTTCAATGCTGGTGGACTTATAATTCCGAAGATATTTCGTATTAAAAACTTGGATTGTATGGGCAGTGCCAGGCGCCTTCGTCCGATACCCACCCCATGTCGAAGGGCACATCTAAATCGTAAGTTTGTGTCAAATCTCTTAACTGTGTGATTTGTAGTTCCAAAGCTATTCAAAACATTTGAGTTGCTTAAAAAGTGTCACGCCCCTTGTCCAACGCTCGCAAAGTTTTACCAGTGAAACGAAACATCAAACGGTGGCACCGCACCAAATTTTAATGCTGCCTGATTTCTCATTCCGAAGATATTCCATATTGAAAATTTAAGTTGTATGGGCGGTGCCACGCCCCTTGTCAAAAACCCACCCCATTCCCCCTATCGAATCGCTAAATTGTGTGACACCCATATTGCTGTGACAAATATATCATGGCTGATTTGTTATTATAGTGATCCTGGGGAAAAGGCATATCAGGTGGGCGTGGCCAATTTTATATATCCTATGTTAACATCAATGAAACACGGAATCATTTGATATTAATACTGATTTGCAGACATGTGCCGTAGCTTCGTTTTGTAAATTTAGTGGGCACGGAAAGTGGGCGTGGCCGATTATATTATAGCCAATGTTTGCCGCAATGACACTCTGAATCGTTTGATACCCATATTGCCTTACAGAAGCATACCATAGATGAGTTTTGTTACCATAGTGGGCGTAAGAAGGGGGCGTGGCCATTGTCATATAGCCTATGTACCATTCCCCCAGATAAGAAAATGTTTGGTGTTTAGTTTATCTAAATCGGTTCAGTGGTTTTTGCCTGATTGAGGCTCATAAAACGTCACACTTGTTTTATATAATAGTATAGATAAACGTTCTAATTGGTAATTTCCAATTCGTTCGTTCCACTGGTAATTTTATAAGTGTGGGGGCTAACATAAGGGCGTGGCCAATCCCATAAAGCCATGCTTGCGGTAAGGAAACGCGGAATCCTTTGATATCCATATCGTCTTATACTTTAATGTCAAATACTATAACTGAATTATTATAGCGTGGCGAAAATGCATACAGGTGGGCGTGGTCAATCTTAAATATCCTATGTTAACATGAATGAAACACGGAATCTCTTGATATTAATACTGATTCACCAACTTATACCATAGCTTCGTTTTGTTAGTTTAGTGGGCGGGGAAAGTGGGTGTGGCCGATTATATTATAGGCTATGTTTGCCGCAATGACACGCTAAATTGTTTGATACCCATATTGCTGTGACAAATATATCATGGCTGATTTGTTATTGTAGTGGGTGTGGCGAAAAGGCATATCAGATTGGCGTGGTCAATCTTATATATCCTATGTTAACATCAATGAAACACGGAATCATTCCATATTAATACTGATTTATCGACATGTATTGTAGCTTAGTTTTGTTAGTTTAGTGGGCGCGGAAAGTGGGCGTGGCCGATTATATTATAGACTATGTTTGCGGCACTGACACGCTGAGTCCTTTGATACCCATATTGCTATGACAAATATACAATGGCTGATTTGTTATTATAGTGGGAGTGGCTAATAGGTATATCAGGTGGGCGTGGTCAATCTTAAATATCCTATGTTAACATGAATGAAACACGGAATCACTTGATATTAATACTGATTCACCGACATGTACCGTAGCTTCGTTTTTTTAATTTAGTGGGCGCACAAAGTGGGCGTGGTTGATTATGTTATAGTCTATGTTTGCCACAATGATACGCTGAATCGTTTGATACCCATATTGCCTTACAAAAGGATACCATAGATGAGTTTTGTTACCATAGTGGGCGTAATAAGGGGGCGTGGTCAATCTCATATAGCCTATGTACCATTCCCACAGATTTAAAAATGTTTGGTGCTTATTTCATCTAAATCGGTTCAGTGGTTTTTGCCTGATTGTGGCTCAAAAAACGTCACACTTGCTTTTATATAATAAGTAGGGTAAAAGGTTCGGTTGTGGGCATAGTTCGGTTGTGGGCACCCCTTCGTATCTTTTGATAGAAAGCAGGCTGGGTTTTTTCGACTAAGGCCATTTGTTCATTATGGAACCACGATCTGTTTGTGTCAAATACTGAGTCGAACAGCCTGCTTTGTGCTGGGACCATATATATCTTTCTGTGCTTAAAAAATAAGACACAAATGTTTTTAAACATTTTAAATGGTGTCATAAATCGAAGTGAATCCATCGAGAAGGCGAGTAAAATGAATTTTTATTTAGTAAAATTATTATACTTTGTGATCCAATATTGATTACAACCAATATGTTTACCCCGAACAAATGTTTCACTACTTCTCAAAATGGCTGCCAAATTCGGTTGTGGGCACCGCAATTAGTTCGGTTGTGGGCACCCGTCTTTTAGTGATTTGGTAAGTTTTGGTAAGTTATTTAATCAAAAATGGTCTTTTAACGCATTTTTTGGTTGTTTTAGCTATATCATCCGAGGGTAAATAAAAAAAATCCTCCGATATCTTTTTTAATGTGCTGGATGTAATTTAACATTGTTCTGCAGATAAGCTAACCACAAAATCGACTGCCGCAGCGTGTGCGATTTCCCGGACCACTCTCCAAGGCTTCAAATAGAAGGTGGAAGAAAATTTCGGAGACATCAAAGCTGTCGACGGTGGTGTTTTCTTCTTTTTCTTCTTTTCGTGGATATTATCGAATCAGGTTGACTGGTGTTTTCCACCTTCTTCACGTCACAGCACTTGAAGAGTGTTGATTAATTAGGTTGAATTTCATTTTACTGTAGGTTTTCTTGACAGCCCAGGAGAATGACTTGGTCACTTACATTTTGAAATGCCCGTCCATCTAAAGTGTGCCGACATGCGTCCAGCTACTTCACATGCGTGCATTGTGCTTCAAACAATTAAAACTTAATATTTGTCTATATTCGTGTTGGTTTTTCTTCATATTTCCCCGTTTCCAGCAGATTTTCCAAGGGTGCCCACAACCGAACCAAAAAAAAATTTTCGGTAAAAATGACTACTTTACAAAATCAACAAAAAAACTTTTCTATTTGACGGAATCGATTTACTTTTATCATTACTTGTTAGCTAAGGTTTCTAGCTTTCCATAGATGTCCATATGTCCGATTAAGAAAAACTTGGTAAAAAGTTATGAGCCAAAAACAAAAAGGTGCCCACAACCGAACCTATTCCCCTATAGATTAATAAACTTGCGTTGTTCTGGTTCTTTCCATATTTAATTAATAAACGCTCATTACACATACACGGCAGCCGCCGTGGCTCAGTTGGTTAGAGCGCGGTCCAGCGAGTCGCATGCAGAGCGACGCAAGATCGAATACTGCATGTAGTAACACCCAAAAAAAAATAAAGGGAAACTCGTTTTCTCTTTCGGTGGCTGTCCTCTCAGCTGGAAATGGCAAACCTCTGAGAGTAAAAATTGCCTATGAAAAAGCTCCCAACCTGCCGTTCGGAACCGGCATAAAACTGTAGGTCCCTTTTACCCGCGTACAAAATTCACACGCACAACACGGGTGGTTGCGGGAAGCTAGGCCTTAGTCTCGCGTAAGCGGGCTATGGTGCCAATCAATTATTATTAATTATTATATTCATTACACATATGCAATTGTAAAAAAACAGTTTATGTTTAGTTTTTCTTGAAACATAAACGCACTTGAAATTAATTGCGCTGGTCTTACACTATATACTTGGGGATCAGGGTTTGGATCCACAAGGCAAAGCACCTGACTGCACGGATGTAGACGTGGTCCACATCTTCGGCTGCGATCCTTGTGGGTACCAGGCCAAGTGGACTCAACGCCTTCACGAAGGTTGCTTCTGGTGACCGGGCGGTCCCCGGGCGGCTGTTGAAGCTTGTCTTCTCAGCTGGCGAAGTTTGAGATGCGGAAATCCAGGAGCGTCTGACCCACAGTGGGCGGCTCCCTGGTCAGCGTCTGATCTCCATGTTAGGAGCGGCTGTTTTCTTATCATCTTTTGGTGGCGTGATAGATGTCAAAGAAACGCCACAGGGGAAGGCGACCCCCTTCATCAAAACCATTCTGGAGGGCTCCCATAAGGACTCTTTTACGGTGCAGGGAGTCGGATCCCCAGTACCGGCGGTAGACAGTGGGCGAGCGGGCTGTCTGGCGTCGTTATCCAATAACCGCTTAGGCTGCGCAGCGGGACCCCAGGCTGCGCGGTCTACTAACGCTACTGGGAAGCAGGAGGCGCCCAAACTTGCCTTAAGCAGGCAAGGAGCGCAGGACACCACCGCTCAGGCCAGTCCCTCAATTTCCGGGGTGGTGCCTCAGTTTCAGGGTCTTCGGCTCGACGTTGCTATAGAAGAGGGATCGACGATTCTCTCGCAAAATAGCGGCGTCGAGCCTGCTGACTCTGACATGGAGGCGGCACTCCTAGAGGAGACGGACGAACCTGCGGCCACCGGTTCCACTCCTGGAACGTCCTTGGCGGGGGAAAGTAAGGCGAGCGGTGCTGCGAAAAAAGACAGAAATGGCTACCGGCGCTCACTTGCTTTCCTTCGCAAAGTGAACAAAGGTTCAGCACCCTTGTCTGACAAGGAGAAAGACCTAGTTAAGAAGCACCAGAAAATCGTTGCAAAATAGGAAAAGAAGCAGGCGGCGATTTCTGGTGCTACGACATCGACTACTGCAGCAACGCCTGGAGACAGCGCCACTGCTGCACAGTCGACTAGTGGTACAGCAACGGCGGCAAAGCCTGGTATTAGGGCCACGGCCACGGCCGCTACAGCTGTACGACCGGACAGAGGAGGGGCGGCGAAGCCTGGAAACAGTGCCACGGCTGCCTCGTCAGTACGGAAGGCTGATCAGAAGCCATCCACCTCGACAAAGCCCACTTCCACAGCAGTGGAAAAGGCGGTCAAACGGGGTAGATCGGGGGACGATCAGCCTACAGGGGAGGGGAAAAGGCTGAAACCCTCAGCCAGCTTCTCCTCTCCACAGGAGCTACAGATTGCCGTAGTGGACCGGAGCGATCCCGATGGGAAAATTCGTCCGGAAAACTGGCTCTCTGTTGAGGCGCGCATTCTGCGAGCGATGCTCGGGGCGGCGGACGACGAGATCGACTTCGACGGCGCTGGCTGGCAGAGGGGCGTAAAGATCGTCGGTTGTGGCAATAGGCAGTCACTTGACTTCCTGGTGCGCACGATCGGCGGTCTTGAGCCTCTCTGGCAGGGGGCAAAACTCGAGGTTATACCTCGCGACCGATTGCCTCTCCGACCTATCGTAACACTGTGGGTCCCCCCTCCAGTCATGGAGGATGCCGACACGTTGAAGCTGATAGGTCGGCAGAACAGCGGCCTTAAAACTGGAGAGTGGAGAGTAATTTCCTCCACTACTAGCAAAAACGAGACGGGTAAGGACCTCGTGGTCGCTGTTGACCAACCGTCCTTTAGTCATCTACGAGACTCCTCTGGTATTGTCAAGTTCGGTTTGGGTTCCTTGAAAGCTCGTTTCCCCAATAAGGAGCGCGCCACACAGGGAAAGGCTGAAGGTAGTGCAGATAAACCTGCACCACTCTAAGGCCGCCACCCACGATATTATGCAATTCCTGGAGGAGGAGGAGGTTGACTTGGCCTTAATCCAGGAACCCTGGCTCGTCAGAGACAGTGTTTGTGGATTGGGGTCAAGTCAATTCAGAGTACTTCATTCGCGTGGTGAAGGTAAGATACGAGCCTGTATTGTTTATAGAAAGTGCATTAATATGTTTCTCTTGTCTCAATACAGTACTGGTGACCTGTGTGTGGCTGCATGTGAGCGAATGGAGGGGCATGACCTTATCCTCTCGTCCGCATACATGCCATTCGAAGGAGAGGAACCACCGCCAAAGGAGGTCCGGGACCTTGTTGCGCACGCCCGATCACGGAGACTTGATCTCATCATCGGGTGTGACGCCAACGCTCATCACGTTCAGTGGGGAAGTTCCGGCACCAATAGCAGAGGTGAGTCCATTTTTGAGTTTCTTCTTAATTCTAACCTTATGCTATGTAATAGGGGCAATACGCCAACCTTCCATAACAGGGTTAGGGAAGAAGTTATAGATATAACCTTGGTTACCGACTCTAGTACCATCTCTGTGGTCGACTGGAAAGTACTGACGGAATGTTCGTTTTCGGACCACAACCGGATAGTCTTTTCCGTGGCCATGAAGGTGGGGAGTCCACCAGCCTATAGGAATCCGAGAAAGACTAACTGGCCTAACACGCCTACCTCCAGGGGAGGTCGGTAGACAGTGCACTGCACAGCGTTGTAGATCCCATAGAGAATTCTTTGGCCTCAAAGGAGTACACAATGGCTGCTTTCCTCGATATAGAGGGGGCTTTCAACAATGTCACCACTGAGGCCATAACAAGAGCACTTCGTGCACATAGCGTGGAAAGCTTCGTCATCGGTTGGGTTGAAACGATGCTGCAAGACAGGATAATCAACTCAACGATAGGACCGGCTTCCATCAGAAGGAGAGCCACAAGGGGAACACCCCAAGGTGGGGTGCTATCCCCTCTTTTATGGCTGTTGGTAGTTGATGAGATTCTAAGAGTCTTTCAGAGAAGACGCATTAGAATAGTGGCCTATGCGGACGACATCGTCATCATGATACAAGGCAAATTTTTGCCTACTATCAGTGAACTGATGGAATCCTCATTAGCCGAATTGTCAGTGTGGGCGAGAGACAACGGTCTAGGGATAAATCCCGAAAAGACCGAACTGGTCCTGTTCACCAAGAAAACGAAGATTCAGGAATTTGCTCTTCCCTGTGTGGAAGGGCATCCCCTGAAACTATCAAAAGAGGCCAAATATCTTGGCATAATTCTGGACTCAAAACTTTCGTGGAAGCGGAACATTGAGGAAAGAATGAAAAAGGGGCTCAATGCGCTGTATGCCTGCAAGCGATCCCTCGGTAAAAGATGGGGATTAAAACCGTATATTATCCATTGGATGTATACGGCGATAATCAGACCCATCATTGCCTACGGTTCTCATGTGTGGTGGCCAGCCATGGACAAAAAGAGCAATCAGAGCAATCTGGGAAAGGTGCAGAGACTTGCCACGTTGGCGATCACGGGGGCGGCTAAAAGCGCTCCACGAATGGCTCTGGAGATGTTTCTGCACCTTCCCCCAGTGGACCTGTTCGTAAAGGCCAGCGCAGCAAAGACAATCCTCAGATTGAGGGAGTCTAACCAGCTGAGGCAAGGCGGCTACGGACATTCCAGCATTCTGAACGTTCTTATGCCTAGCTCTACCGGACAAGGTCTTCTAGATAAGGCCACTGACTTCCTGGTAAAGCGCAGTGACTTCGAATCGAAGATTCCCATTGACTACCCCTCCAGGGACAACTGGCAACAGCCCGAGGTGGAAGGCTTTGCAGGAGTCTACTTCACCGACGGCTCGAAGACAGAGGATGGAACTGGAGCGGGTGTCTTCTGTGAAACGCAAAATGTCTACTGGTCTTATAGACTACCAGACTATTGCAGCGTTTTTCAGTCGGAGGTTTTCGCCATCATGAAAGCAGCGGAACACATAAAACATTCGGCACTTAGTATGGCCGTCATTTGTGTTGATAGTCAGGCTGCTCTTAAAGCAATTGAATCCACTGTAGTGAAGTCAAAGGTAGTACTAGACTGTCGGAAAGCACTAGGTGGCATACGGCAATGCAGGGTTCATCTGTGCTGGGTTCCCGGACATAGTGATATCGAAGGGAACGAGCAAGCGGACGAACTAGCCCGTGCAGGGTCAGCTATGCCGGCGTGCGAGGCGGTCAACACGGTGCTACCACCGATCTCTGCTATGATGGGTTCAATAGGAGAGTGGCTTACACGAGCCACGAATAGAGCCTGGACAACCAGGTGCGATTGCAAGATTGCACGCACCCTATGGCCAGCACTCAACACGAGGAAAAGTAAGTGCCTTCTGCGCCTCGACAAACATGCTGTACGCATGGTTACGGGGGTAATCACAGGTCACTGCGCCATTGGTGTCATGTTATGCAAATGGCGTTTGGCGACCGACGATTTATGCAGAAGCTGTGGAGATGAGGATGCAGTCGAATCGGTCGAGCACCTGCTATGCCACTGCCCATCACTACAAGGACGACGGCTCCAGACTCTTGGGGCAAGGTTCTTTGACGGGCTCGAGGAAGTAGCAGATGCACAGATAACCGATCTACACAATTTCCTCGCAAAGACCAAATGGTTCCCAAAAGATCCCGTTTGGATCTACAAGGATCCAAACAGATAAGAGAAGGACATCGGTTTCCGAAAAATGAAGGGATTCACAATGGACCCAACAGGGTCTCCGAGTGGAAGTGCCTGACGCACACACCCCTTCCGTAACCTAACCTAACCTAACCTAACTGGCCTAGATTCAGTGCACTAGTTTCCGAAAAACTGGCGTCGCGCAAGGCGACAGCTACCTTTGAAAGAAACAACATTGACAGGTCAGTTAGTCTTTTAACGAAAGTTCTTAATACATCTTTCAAGAAATCGTGTCCAAAAAGTCGAGCTCCACGGAAAACCAACGCAGTTTGGTGGACCCCAGAGCTAAGACAACTGAGGACAGATACTAGGCGTCTCTTCAATAAGGCTAAGCTTAGTCAAACTGAAGAAGACTGGGGAGCCTACAAGGCTAGCTTTAATAAGTTTAAGAAAACTATTAGGGCGGCCAAGCGAGATGATTGGAGGAATTACTGTGAATCCCTCGACAATGTTAACGAGGCCGCCAGACTCCGTAAGGTGCTAGCCGAGGTTTCACATACCCCTGGCAGCATCAGGAAATCTGATGGATCATGGACGGAGTCGAGGGAGAATCTTTCGTGGATCTCTCCAACAAGGATATGTCCCACGTGCCTGGAAGGAGGTTAGGGTGGTGTTCATTCCCAAAGCAGGGAAAGTGAACCACTTAACAGCAAAAGATTACAGACCGATCAGCCTTTCATCGTTCTTACTTAAGACTCTTGAACGGCTGGTAGACGTCTATATTAGAGAAGTGGCACAGTCCAGAGGACTCTGCAAGGCGCAACATGCGTATTGCAGGGGAAAATCTGTCGCGCCCTGCATGAGGTCGTTCAGACGATCGAAAGATCGCTGAACTCTAAGGAGTACACGTTAGCCGCTTTCCTCGATATCGAGGGAGCCTTTAATAACGTTACCTTGGAGGCTATAATAAACGCACTTAGAAAGTTCGAAGTTCATGAGAAGGTGGTAAAGTGGACCAGTGACATGCTCAGTAGCAGAAGGGTCCACTCTAACCTAGGCCTGTGCTCAGTGAGGAAACTTACTACAAGGGGCACACCACAAGGGGGTGTTCTTTCGCCTCTGCTGTGGCTCCTTGTAGTAAATAGCATCCTCGAGATCGTCGAAACCAGGAGGCTACGAGTAGTAGCATATGCAGACGACGTCACTATCCTGATCCCTGGAAGATTCCTGTCCACAATCAGTGATCTCATGGAGTCTGCTCTAAAGGAACTTTCCAGGTGGGCAGAGCTTAACGGTCTAGGGGTTAATCCCTCTAAGACTGTTTTGGTACTGTTCACCCGGAAATACAAAATACCGAAGTTTGAGCTGCCTAAACTTGGCGGCACTACTCTCACCCTATCACCCGAGGCTAAATACCTTGGCACCGTACTTGACTCCAAGCTCTGTTGGGGGCGCAATGTGGAAGAGCGGGTGAAAAAGAGCCTGAATGCTTTTTACATTTGTAAAAGGACTTTCGGGAAAAAGTGGGGATTGCAGCCGACTATCGTTCATTGGATGTACACTGCGATTATACGGCCGATCCTAAGTTACGGAGCCATTGTCTGCTGGCCGGCTACGGGCACCAAGACCCTGGTAACGAAACTGACGAAGGTGCAGAGACTAGCGGCTATGGGAATAGCAGGCACTGTCAAAAGCACCCCCCAGGCCGGGCTGGAGGTGATCTTGCACCTCCACCCGATTGAGCAGTTCATTAAGTGTTGCGCTGCTAAAGGCGCTCTCAGATTGAGGGAAGCCAACTTTTGGAGGCAACACGCTTATGGGCACTCTGGAATTCTAAAGTCTTTCGTGAAGCCGGATATCGGTTATCAGGTGGATTCCTGCACGGACTATCTGATCCCATACCTGGATTTCGACACGCGAGCACTAGCCTCATATCCCACAAGGGAGGAATGGGAGGTGACAGGTGCGATGAGAGACGCTTCTATCACCGTTTTCACCGACGGCTCCAAAATGGAGGAGGGTACTGGAGCTGGTCTCTACTCCGATGTACTGCAGACACGCATGTCATTCAGACTGCCGGACCTCTGCAGTATTTTCCAAGCAGAGATCTATGCAATTTGGAAGGCTGTCGAACTTATCCGTGACAGTGGGTTACCACCCACAGATGTCACAATTTTCGTGGATAGTCAGGCGGCGCTTAGGGCGCTGGAATCAGTTGTTGTGAAATCAAAGGTAGTGCAGAGGTGTCGTACCGCACTTCAAGGCATTGGGCACCACCAGGTCACTCTCTGTTGGGTTCCGGGCCACTCAGGAGTGGCAGGGAACGAAGCAGCGGACGAGATGGCAAGAAAAGGGGTGGCTTTGTCTGCCACCGAAGTGGATACCTCTGTGTTTCCTCCGATATCTTCCCTGTACATGTATATTGACAGGTTGACCAAAAAGGAAATTGAGTCGTCATGGCGTACCAGGACAGTACGTACCGACTGCGGCACCTGCCGGGCACCGTGGCCCTCCCTCTCTTTGACGAAAACACGATTCGTACTATCCCTGAGTCGTACCTCTATTCGACAGCTCGTTGGAGTCATCACCGGACACTGCGCTATTGGATCTATGCTTACCAAATGGCGTCTCTCGTCCGGTGATGTCTGCCGTAGCTGTGGAGATGAAGAAGAAGTAGAAACGATACAACACTTCCTGTGCCACTGCCCGGCTCTGCAGGAACGCCGACTCCGCACCTTGGGGTCAAGGTTCCTGACAGACCTGGCTTGCGCAGCGAAAGTCGAAATCTCGAATCTGCTCTCCTTCATTAAGAGGTCGAACTGGTTTCCCCTTGACTGAGACTATTGGTTGGCTCCAGAACACCATAAGAAGGGATTCACAATGGGCCATTGTGGCCTCCGAGTGGAAGTGCGGTCCTGCCGCACACACCCTTCCCTACCTAACCTAACCTAACCTACACTATACACTTATAAGTAAATGCACTTTCTTAAAACTCACCTGTCTAAATCCGATTCCTTAGTGGGGAAATTGTATAAGCTTCCAGGAAGAGGACATCCGAGGACACAGCGTCGTAGAGGCATTTCTATGAAATAAATATAATTTTTATAAGAAAATTCATTTGCAAATCGACGAATATACTTACTTTCGCTTAAATCGTGTTCAAATATTACTAAAACATTAGAGTTTAAATATTTATTCAATTTTTTGTCTTTTCGCTGTTTTCGCAATCAAACGAGCGAAATAATAACGAAAGAACGTTGAAAATTACTTTTACCATGAAATTTGGCGGGAGAAATGTCGCTCCGAAAAACAAAATCGTATGTTGTCTTGACTTTTCGACAACATACGACAAAAGCTTTCTCAGACAACGTTATCTGCGCAGTATCTTTCGTGGTGGGAAGCATGTTGCCGGTGACAGTCCTGATGTGACAATCAAAAGTCTTGATGTGACAGTTCGATATGAGTGCTGCCAATTCATTTTACATGAGTTTCAAGACTAGTATAGACTCTGATGTCGTCCCATTTAACGCGATTATCTTTAAAGAAAATTTTATTTTTACTATTTTCAATGCAGTTTCTAGTGCTTTTTAAAAGATGGAGAGAGTCAAAGAAAAAAAACACCTTCTGGCCATAACCTCGAAGTAAGGTCGGTCTTCACTAATGGTTAGAATTTTTGCTAAATTTTGAAAATTTACCCTGATCGCAAACAAAATGGCAAACAGTTAATCCTATGCTTTGTAGTTGGTTAATGGCCTCAAATATATATTTTTTGGTGACATCTCCTTTGCAAGGTCCATGGTGTAAGGAAAACGCAGTTGGTTACTCTTAACTTTTATTTTAATTTACTCCGTCTGCTCAGTAGCAGATTTCAAATCCAACCACCACGATTTTCCTGCGACAACCGTCCTAACGGGAGTCGCTGACAACGCCGACCTGCCCAGCACTCAGCCTGCTGAATCGCGGCATTGCCCGATCACACTGAGACGACGTTGCCATCCCAATCAATTGTGTTCCTATTCTCTAAAGGTAAGGTCCCACGATTGCCGCAATGCGTATAAATTTTACGCATTTTGAAAAAAACCTAATGCCAATCGTGTGAACTCGATTCGGTTTCGGCGCTAATGTCAAAAATACTCGATTTGCCTCCTGTTGCGCCGAACGTAATTGGTACAATAGCGTCAATCGTGTGAACAGTTGAAGCCAGAAAAATAAATAAAAATTGAGCCGAATTTTTTCGGCAACTCGAGCGCCAACCATAGGGGCCGACAAATTTTGTCGGTGCTTTGAAATTTTTTGAAAATTTATTTCAATTTTTGTTTCGATTCGGGCAATCGTGTGACCTACCTATGAAATCGTTCGGCGCCATATTTCTGCTCGTAGGTTGAGCCGACAAAATTTGTCGCTATTGGGGCAATCGTGTGATCCAAATAAGAAATGTTTTGCTCAATAGACAATTTTTGCGTAGTCATTGCCCGACCAGATCGGCGCAATTGCGGCAATCGTGGGACCTTAGCTTAACATTCCTGCCCGGCCGAACCGTCCAGGTTCGGAATATCGTCGGATGCTCCTGTGAGCCGCACAACCTTCTGTACGGCACGCTTGCAGGTGTGTTTTACAAATAGGCCATCTGGTCCTAGCCTCTCGCTGTTGTACTCGATGGTCACCACACGGACCAGTCCATCACTTCCTGGGTGCACCTCAATAACGCGGCCAATCCGCCAACGTGAAGGCGGGAGATTCTCGTGCCTGATAACGACGACGTCGTTGATTGCTAGATTAGGTTCTGGGCGGGCCCATTTGCCTCGCGCCTGCAGGGTGGACAAATAGTCATCCTGCCATCGCGTCCAGACATGTTCGTACATCTGCTGTAGCCGCTGCCAGTACTTGAGCCGATTAGCGGGGGCGTGCGGCAGTGACCGTTCGAGGCATGAAGTCAGCGATGATCGGCCTGGAATTCAGGCAGGCCTCGATCTTGATGAGTAGCGTAGAGAGTTCGTGGAAACGCAGTGAGGTTCGACCCGCGACCCTCAGCAAATGCTTCTTGGCGGACCGAACTGCTGCCTCCCAGAGACCGCCGTGGTGCGGCGCCGCTGGGACGATGAATCGCCAGTTAACACCGGCACTGGCGACATGTTGTTGTGCATGGTCATTGTTCCATTCCCTAAGGTCCTGACGCAACACCCGGTCTGCGCCGACAAACTGAGTCCCATTGTCGCTGAAGAGATTTGCGCAGTAGCCCCTGAGGCTGACGAACCTGTCGAATACGTCCAGGAACGCCCGAGTGGATAGATCCTCCGCCAGTTCGATGTGGACGGCCCGGCTGGCCATACACACAAAAATCACACCGTATGTTTTGGTGGTTGTGTTGGATCGCTTGCCGCCGATCCTCACGCCAGAATTCGAAAACGGTGGCGCCACGGTCACTCGAGAGCGAGGCTATGCAGCCATCTGCTGCCGTTGTAAAGTGCGTTGATGCCGCCGGCAGACCGCGCACCGGTGCACCCAAGATTTCACAAGCACGCCGGCATGGATAATCCAAAACCGTTGGCGCAAAAACCGAAGCATCTCCTGGACCCCCAATGCAGGCAGATCTCGTGAGCCTCCGCAATGAGAAAACTGGCCAGAGTGCTGTCGCGTGGAATGATGATGGGATGACGCCGGTCATACGTCAAGTCTGCATTGTTCAGTCGACCACCAACTCGCAAAATGTGGCCACAATCCAGGAATGGCGCCAGTGTGAGCAAACTGCTACTTGCGTCTACACTGGAATGAGAAGCAAGACGGTTAAGATCATTAGTAAAAGCCTTACTTTGCGCCTCGCGGATGTGCCAGAGTAGCTCCCGCTCCCGTTCCGCAGCAGTGATGACCGGGTCAAACGATAAGCCGGCTGGAATCGCCGCACGCGCGCTGTCGTATTGAGCAAGCTACTGAGCTAGTTAAATCTGTCGACCAGAGGAATGCGTCTGCCATCGATACACGACATCATGAGTTTCGATGCCGCTGTAGTCTCTATTAGGACCTTGATAGGGTTGGTCTCGACATCAAAGGAGTGCCGCTCGTTGCATGTCATCGCGGGAAGTTCCCCGATGTCCTCGTCGGACTCGATACATGGAGGCCCTTTCCACCACAGCTGATGGTGCTCAAGGGCCGCCGGTGCAATCCCGTGGCTTGCGCAGTCCGCCGGGTTGAACTCGGTGCGAATATGTCTCCAACAACTGCTGTCGGAGTTGTCCTGAATAAAGGAAATTCGATTCGAAACATACTGTTTCCAAGTTGACGCCGGCCTCCGCAGCCAGCATAAGACGATGGTTGAATCGCTGTACAAGGTGTAGTTCACATTGTGTAGTCTAAGTGCCTGTTTTACACTGTTAAGGGTCACGGTGAGCAAGTGAGCTGCACATAGCTCCAGCCGTGGAATGGTGGCAGCCTTCACCGGGGCCGCCTTGGTCTTAGCCATCACCAACCCAACTGATGAGTGCCTGTCCTCATCTACACTGCGTACATAAATAACAGCAGCGTAGGCTTGACTACTCGCATCACAGAAGCCGTGCAGCGTTATCGTTGCAGCCTGTCTCATACCAAGCCAACGAGGAACACGGATCTGAGCAAGCGCCGCAAGTCCATTCCGGAACGTCAGCCACTGCTTCTGTAGTTCCATTGGCAGTTCTGCGTCCCATTCCAGACCTGCCTTTCAAAGAGTCTGAATGAATATCTTCGCCACAATAATGACTGGCGAAAGTGCTCCAGTTGGATCGTAAAGATGAGCAACCTCGCTCAGAACTGTGCGTTTGGTTTGCACCGCGTTCGCGTACCGCGGCTCTATCCTATAGAATAGCTCGTGCTGTATAGGATTCCAGTGTAGCCCAAGTACGGTCGTATCCGAGTCGCTAAGGTTGAGCTCGGACGCAGACACCCCGGAGCCCGTGATTGCTGCCAGAGTCTGCTTACAATTAGAATTCCACTTTCGCAACTTAAACTTGCCTTCTTGCAAAATGGTGTCGATGACCTTGGCGAGAGTCGTCGCCAGACCTTGATTGTCTACACTGTCAAGGAAATCATCAACGTAAAAGTTGCTTAGTATACTTGACCGAGCCGCCGCTGCCCGGCTCACATCTTGAACCACATGTTCATTGTCGACAGCGCATTGCCGTAATGCGAAGGGACCTACAGTTTTATGCCGGTTCCGAACGGCAGGTTGGGAGCTTTTTCATAGGCAATTTTTACTCTCAGAGGTTTGCCATTTCCAGCTGAGAGGACAGCCACCGAAAGAGAAAACGAGTTTCCCGTTATTTTTTTTAGGTGTTACTACATGCAGAATTCGAACTTGCGTCGCTCTGCATGCGACTCGCTGGACCGCGCACTAACCAACTGAGCCACGGCGACGCGCCATATGCCCAAGGGCGCTATATTCCCTCATGAATTCAATGTACTTGTCTCGGACGCCTGGGTTACCCATCAACTTTCGTTCCAGATGAAGAAATTGACGCAATGCCGAAGCGTAGGAGGTTCCGAGCACCGATGGAAGCATCCGGCCGGAAAGGAATCTGCACCACGTATCGACCATCTGCTTGACGCGATACGGTGCTCTCGAAGATCTCTTCGCAAATGTCCATGGGCCTATCTGCTGGCCCTTCAGCTTCCTCCAGCTCCCAGAATCTACGAAGCAGCTCATCGAGCCGTTGGTCTCTCATACATGTGACAGCTCTCATTGTATGCAGAGAAGAGATGGGTGTGTTGGCTGTAGCAGGCCCGAACACCACCCAACCGAGGGTGGTGTTCGGGCCGTCCGCATCGCGCACGGTTCATTATCCACATCTGTGACGATTCCGTCCTGAAGAATCATCCCCCAGATGTCGGCACCGAGGAGTACATCGATACCTCCTGATGTACCAAAGGTCGGGTCAGCCAGCTCCAGATCACGCAAGTGGACCCAACTGTCCACATCAATGTCCGTTGTAGGCGTGGTCGATGCTATAAAGCGTAGCAAGTATGCGTTGAATTGTAACTCAAAGGTTCTGTCAGAATGTGAGCGTAATCTGAGCGTGGCCTGACCGCGCGTTCGAGTGCTCATTGTAGCACCAATTCCTTCGATAGAGAGGTTGCCTCGTCGTCTATGAAGATTCAAAACATTAAACATGGATTCAGTGAGGAAGCTCACCTGAGACCCAGGATCACACAAGACTCTGCATTGGTGATCAATTCCATTACGATCCGATAACAATGCCTTTGCAGTTGCAAGCAAAATGACATTGCCGCCATGGACGCAGAATGACTGCACGTTGTCGGTGAGTCATTGCTGCCGTGGTAGAACTTGTGGTGCTGTAGGGCCAGCTGCCTGCATCTGTGTGGTGTCTGCTGCCCGGCCTGCGTCCAGGGGGCTTGCAAGTGTAGGAGCAGAATTGCTGCCAGAGCTTGAGCGACACAGTGATGTGTTGTGCTTCTGCTGACAGATGCTGCAAACACCAGATGAACACTTTCGAGTCCCGTGTCCCTCACCCAAACAGTTGAAACAACGTGATTGGGCCTTAGTAAAGTTCCACCGCTGTTGAACGGGGAAACTTCTGAATACCTGGCACCCTATCAACCCGTGTGACAAGGAGCAGCAAGGACAAACAGTGGTGGCTGATTGTGAGGCGGGCCCAGCTACATGAGCCCTCATGGTGCGTTGAGCGTTTTGGCCCCTCGCCGGTAGAGCAGCGGTCCTGGACTGAGCTGCCCTGGAACCGATAGACGTCGTAGCCTGCAGATGGTCGGCATACTCTTCGATGTCGACCAGCATTCTCATCACGACCGGCACATCGTCCCCTCTGTCTCTTAGAGCCCACTGGGAGCCCGTACTCCTTGGGAGCTTCCGCATTAGGAGCGGGAAAAGCAGCGCATCCCATTGGTCAGTCGGTAGCTTCAACACATCCAGTGCCCGAATCGTGCCGCGAGTGACGTCAACTACATTACGAATATTCCGCTGGGTCTCCTCTGGATGAGACGGAAGGACAAACATACGACCTACGTGCGCCTCAATGAGTCTGCGTGGATTATCGTAGCGACGTCGGAGCTCTTGCCACAACAATTCGTATCCTCCTGTATAGACACCACCCATCATGGGAACCGCCTCCGCACTGATGCACTGCCGCGGCCGACTCAACTTGTACGTGTCGTCAACGTCCACTCGAGTGTGTACCAACGACTCGAACAGATCTCGGAACGCCAACCAGTTCTCCTGACGACCATCAAATGAAGGAAGCTTGATCGGGTTCAGGCGCACATCATGTAGATGACCATGAATTCGGGCCGACTCAATATCGGGCCGCTCGTTCAGTTCGGCTGCCATCAACCGTTGCAGCCGGACGCAAACTTCATCATACGTGCCCTCGACTTGCGCCATCAACTCATCGTGACTAGGTAATTCATCACCAGTAGCTGCACCAACCAAGTCCAAATGTGCATGCGTAAAACGGTCGAAGTGCATTTGCATCCTACGAAGCATGTGCTCAATCTTAACCTTGTTTGGAGCATAGCCATCAACGTCGGTCTCAGCTTTGATGCGCATAATCGAGGCCTTCTCAGAAGCACGAATATTGAGCTGCGCCATTGCGCAACTATTTCTTTCCCGGGTTTCGGCACCAAAAATGTAAGGAAAACGCAGTTGGTTACTCTTAACTTTTATTTTAATTTACTCCGTCTGCTCAGTAGCAGATTTCAAATCCAACCACCACGATTTTCCTGCGACAACCGTCCTAACGAGAGTCGCTGACAACGCCGACCTGCCCAGCACTCAGCCTGCTGAATCGCGGCATTGCCCGATCACACTGAGACGACGTTGCCATCTCAATCAATTGTGTTCCTATTCTCTAACACATGGTTTCCCACCTATTCCTTGCACTAATATTGTTAAAACACTAGTAGCTAGCGTGTGTGTGCGATTTTCATCGCCAAACTCTTCCAAACCTATTATTTTGTCCGATTTGCGGTCATATTGAAGATGTCACTTCAGTAACATTTCATCACAAGCTAAAGGACAAATTTTTGCTCACGCGTGAAACCTCGACTACGGAACTCTAATGCTTTAATACTGCTATTCGAGCAACCTGGGGAACGAGGCCAGTTAGAAACAAACTCATAGAGAGTTTTTTCCTCTGGCAAATTCAGGGACTCTTTTAAATGCCTATAGCACATGGGATATAAAAAGAAAATTCCTAATGCAAGAGTCTTAAAAGAATCTACATACCTTCGGCCTTTTGGATTGCGGCAGCTATTTCTAAGACTATTTTTTAATAATGTCCCTAAATATTGCGGCAGTTTCAAACAAATTTCTCCTATCTTTCCTACCTCTTCCTCATACTGCCGACATTTTAGCTCCTCTTTGCAAGCTTTTAACTGCGCTGTCGCCTCATTAAGTTTTCTATTCAAATCCCTAATCTCACTATCTCTTTCGCATAATTTATTTTTTAAAACCCTAATCTCCTCAGCTTGCTTTCGTTTTCTCGATGTCCATGCGCTTAGACTCTTGGCTGTTTGGACTACTCTATCAACTTCTAATTTCTGCATCTTCGCTACAGGGCTACAATCGACAAAAGGTAAAGGAGTAGCTGAAGTTGACGCAACTTCAGACGAAAACATAGGCAAAAGAGGCTTCCGGGAAGCTACTCTTGGAATTGAAGTAATTGGAATAAAATCTTCAACTCCTAATTCAATAATTGGATTTTGTTCACTTAGCGTAGATGAACAAGAAAAATTACTATTTAAATTTAGATCTGGGACCGCCCAACCTGGAAGCTTTTTCTTCCCACGCATCTCTGCTGAAAAATGCCGATCGCAGACAAATGATCCTTCCACACCTAAAATGCGGATCCATTCCTTGTGTGAAATAATATTATTCTTTAGTACACTAATAATACTACATACTACTATATACATATTACATAACCCTCAATCAAATTATTTACAAATTATTAATACCAAGGACCACACAAACCATTGCATTTTATATGAAGCAACAATTTTTGTAATTATAAAAAAATTTAACTTCTAAATTGGACCGCTGAAATGCGTAACGGTCGAGCTCTGTCGCTGTTCAGCAGTGGTGGCAATGGCTAGATTACGCGAAAGTGAGAGGGGAACGCGGCAAACACGGTTGCTAATTTGGTCAAACTAGGCCCCAGAGTCGCAAATTCGGTCAAACTAGACCCCAGAGTTGATTAGGGTTCGTACAGCGAATTCCCCATACAAAAGCCAGGGCAAGGGCTGCTGGTGCGTTCGAAGTTTATTTGCAAATAAAATAATTGTTTTTTTTTCTCCCATTCTGTAGTACGTTGATAGGAAATTGATTGCAAAAAACCGTTGTTGTTGAAAAACGTCACAAGTATGTTGCAACGTGTTTTAATATGATTTTACTTCAGTTTTTCCTGACTGTCCTCAAAGCATTTACGTTTGAATTGCTTGAGTTGCACCTCTGCGTTTGAAAAGAGTTCAACTTGGCAACACTGTTTCTTGCTACACTAGAAACGGCAAACTCAGTGAGACATGAACTGAAGGAAAACGCAATCGAATATCTGCTGACTTTAGCGTATGAAATAATTTATTTCTGCTTTTTGTTGGTACGGGTTACAATCAAAATTTCTTAGAAGAGTAAAACAAGGTGGTTCGCAACGCTATATTTTCAGCAAATAAGAAAAATTATCACTTTAAGATGCAAGCAATTGACTGGTAACCGGTGCTGTGCGAATGTTTGGGTAAAAAAACCCGTACACTATCGGACGATTGGAAAAAGCAAAAAGTGGTCTGAAAATCATTTCCCCGCTCAGTTTCGCGTCACGTAGTCACTGGTGGTGGTCTGAGGATGAATTGCCGATTGCACATATGCAATTCTGAAGAAACAGTTTATGTTTAGTTTTTATTGAAACTTTAAAGCACTTGAAATTAAGTGCGCTGGTCTTACACTATACACTTATAAGTAAATGCACATTCTTAAAACTCACCTGTCTAAATCCGATGCCTTATTGGGGAAATTGTATAAGCTTCCAGGAAGAGGACATCCGAGGACACAGCGTCATAGAGGCATTTCTATGAAATAAATATAAGTTTTATAAGAAAATTCATTTGCCAATCGACGAATATACTTACTTTCGCTTAAATCGTGGTCAAATATTACTAAAGCACTAGAGTTTAAATATTTATTCAATTTTTTGTCTTTTCGCAATTAAACGAGCGAAATAATAACGAAAGAACATTGAAAATTACTTTTACCACGAAATTTGGCGTGAGAAATGTCGCTCCGAAAAACAAAATCGTATGTTGTCTTGACTTTTCGACAACAAACGAAAAAAGCTTTCTCAGGCAACGTTATCTGCGCAGTATCTTTCGTGGTGGGAATCATCTTTCGTTGCCGGTGACAGTCCTGATGTGACAACCAAATCAAAATTTAGCCTTTAATTACCACTAATGTAATTTTTCCAACCTGAATACTCGTTTCTCTACCTTGAATTGGGACTCTTTGCTTGATAGTACTGATGCTGCCAATTGCTTTGAGAGTTTCAAATCGAAAGTTGTTAAAGCTTGCTTACGCTATATCCCAATTGCTCAGAAGCGAAGGTATAAATTGTCTTGGCATACTCACAAACTTAAGACGTTAAAGAATTTAAGGAACAAATTCTATCGCAAATTCAAAACAACTGGTGAGTTGACCATTTTTAATAAATATAAAAAATACTCTAAAGAATACAACTGCCTTGACAGGTTTCTATACTCTAATCACATTTTAAGCTTTGAAGCCAATATCAAAACCAATCCTAAGGCCTTTTGGCGCTTCATCAACTCAAAGAAAATCTGCTCGGGGATACCATCTTCCCTGATTTACAAGAATAAATCCGCAAATTCAGCCTCCGAGGCCGCAAACCTGTATGCAGAATTTTTCAAGTCAAATTTCATCCCGTCTATTGCCGCTGATATAACCCGTTTCCAACGTCTGGAATCGTCGCTGAATTTTGGCTTTCTTACACTGTCCGTTGAAGATATAACCAAAGGCATTTCGCGCCTTAGTCTTTCAACCCAGACTGATGTCGATGGATTGTCCGCAATCTTGCTTAAAAAATGTGCGTCTCTTGCTGATCCACTAACTGTGATTTTTAATAAATCTCTTGAATCCGGTATCTTCATTGACGCCTGGAAACTTGCCTTTATTACCCCAATCTTTAAGAGTGGAAACAAAAATGATGTGGGTAATTATAGGCCAATCTCCAAACTCTCCACAGTTTCTAAGCTTTTCGAGTGTATTATCAAAGACAAGGTGTTCTTCGCAGTGAAAAGTTTAATTTGCCCGAACCAACATGGCTTCATGCCTGGACGGTCCACCGTCTCAAATCTTGCTGTTTTCAATGAGCATTACATTTCCGCGTTTCATAACGGACTCAGTCTACACTGACTTCTCGAAAGCCTTTGATAGGGTTTCTCACCCAATCCTAATTCATCCACCATACGCAATAGGCTCCGAGCGAGCGGTAAACATGGACGCGTGGCACGCAAAGTTCCGTACGTTAGCAAAGTAAATATGAGGAAACGAATGCAATTTTACGAGGAACATGTATTAAAACCTAAACAATTTTGGAATAACGTACTATGGACCGATGAGTCCATGGTAAGGCTCAAATATTCGCATGGTATGGTTCATGTTTGGCGCAAGGCGGGAGAAGCCCTGTCATACAAATGTACATTACCAACTGTCAAGTCGGTGGAGAGGGGTTTAATGGTGTGGGGGTGCATCAGTGCCTATGGCACTGGTGCAGTAGTAGTTTTGGAAGGCAAGGTGAATGCAGGTGTGTACATGAAAATTCTGAAAGAGACTGCCATACCTGAAGGAAATCGGTTGATCGGCCCAGATTTCGTATTTCAACAGGACAATGCACCTATTCACACAGCAAAAGACGTGATAAAATTCCTTTCTGGAAAAAATATAAACATTTTAAAATGGCCTCCACAAAGCCCCGACCTCTCCCCTATTGAAAACGCGTGGGCAATACTGAAAAGTCGCATTGCCAAGGAAAGGCCTCAAAACTTGGAGCAACTCAAGGATTGCATTATCTCAAACTGGAATCAATTTACTCCAGAAGAGTGTCAAAAGCTTGTGGACACGATGCAAGACCGACTTGCAAAACTATCTTTTCGAAATGGGGGACATTGTGGGTATTAAATAATTTGTAAACTTACTTTTTCAACATTCTAATTTGGATTCTTTTAAAACACTTTTGAAAACAACAGCAAGAAATGAGTTTTGTTATGTTTTTCTATTTTTCTTTATCCACTAAGAAGTAACCTTCGAAATCAAGAAATAAATTCCAAAAAATATTTGCAAAAACCAAAAGTATGTGTCTCTTTATTCATATTTACTGATTGGAAACTTATTTTTTCCACATACTGTAAGTTAGCGTCTTTTGGCTTTCACTCCGTTTTTCTTGAATGGCTCAAATCTTACTTAACCCTTTCCTTCCCGAATTATGAAATAGCCATAGAAACAAATTGGAAGATGGTTATTTGAAACGAGAGAACTATTTAAAAGTATTTTGCATCATATTTAAAATGGTTTCGACTTTCCAGTGGGAGGTGCGAGGAGGAGGTAGCCATACTACACTAGACTACACTGGGCTTTTATGAAGCAAAATTAAAACATATTTTATATGAAAACAAAATGTCCCTTATTTACAAGATTTTAGAGTTATTTGTTAGAATTTTAGAGTTATTTGGAGTCCTTTGTTAAACATAGAGCAATATTACATTTTTGCCATTTAATTCTGCTGCCCTGTCGAGCGGGATCCGTTGCACAAATGTTAACAATTTTCAATGTTCCCATAAAAACAAAGTACATATTTTGCTGAAAAAGCTCAGAACAATGTTTCTTTTAAGCGACACAATTCATAGAATGGGAAAAATCGAAAATTATACATCGAAATTCCAAATTTGAATTTGGTAGCCATATGGCCATGGGAAGGAAAGGGTTAAGTAATCGCCAGTGCGTGGTAGTAGTAGATAATGCACATTCGGTGCCTTTCATCGCGTCATCAGGTGTTCCGCAAGGTAGCATTCTTGGACCTCTGCTTTTTATCTTGTTCATCAATGACATTAGTCACTGTTTCTCGTCTGCAAATTTTCTGCTTTACGCAGACGATCTAAAAACGCAGCCATTAGTGGTCCGTCCGATTCTTTGCTGCTCCAAGCCGATCTTGATAATGTACACTCTTGGTGTAGTCGTAATTGTCTATCCTTAAATATTAATAAATATTTCCATGTCACTTTTTCCAAGTGTACATCTGTCTTACATAACACATATAATATATCCAAATCTTCTTTAAAATCTGTTTCTGAAATCAAGGACTTGGGAGTTATTTTTGATCACAAGTTTTCCTTCTCGAGTCATGTCAATGCTACCATTTCAAAATCCTATGCTATTTTAGCTTTTGTTAAACGTAATTCCTCTGAGTTCACTGATCCGTATACCTTAACGTTACTATACACCTCCTTCGTCCAATCTAAATTAGAATATGCCTCTTTCATCTGGCGACCCTACCATGAGTGTTATACCAATCGCATTGAACATGTTCAGAAATCCTTCCTTCGCTTTGCTCTTCGGTCCCTCAGATTCCATGAACCCATTCCCGCCTACACCTCTCGTTGTAAACTCCTTAATTTGAACTACCTTTACAATAGGAGAATCATTGTATCCCTATCCTTCGTCTTCGACTTGATTTCTAGTGTAGTTGATTGTCCTGTTCTGCTTGAAAGAATCTTCTTCAATATTCCTTTTAGAGTACTTCGTCATTATACCCCTTTTTATGTTAATTTTGCTAAAACTAACTATGTGTTGAATGCCCCCTTGGCCAGAGCTCTATCTGAATTTAATAGTTTTTCTAAAGTAATAGATATCGACTTCTCTTGCTCAAAACCTGTTTTTTTGAATTCGCTTAACCATGCGCTCAGATAATATCATCGCTTACTTTTATTTACAATTTGCTTTTCTTTGTTTACTAGTTTTAAGTTTTAAATTAAGCTTGTTATACATCAATTTTAGCCTGTAAGTTTTGAGCTGGTTATACATCCACTTAGTCTGTAAGAACATTTTTGTTCATTGACTGAATTTAATAAAGAATAAAGAAAAGTCTTGATGTGACAGTTCGATATGAGTGCTGCCAATTCATTTTACAGGAGTTTCAAGACTAGTATAGACTCTGGAAATAGCTATGGCCGTCCTTGCGGCAATTACAGCAAATCAATTTCCTCGCACTTCTAGCTATTTCGTCAACTTCGACGTTGAATTCGCCTTCTTCGACCTTTTCAAAACTTTCATCTACTTTAAGTTCGCTAATCGGCCGTCACACTATAGCCCAACGGTCGGCAACGGTTACAAAAATCAAAATCAATCATCAAAATGAAATCGTTCGATAAAATGAATACACGCATCTTCTTGAAAATTTTCCAGGGATCACGAAAATGTAACTTTCATTAAATTCGGATTAGTAGTTTGGGAGGTAGAGCCGCTCAAATTTGACAATTTTTCCACATCGAGAAAAATGTGTATTTTGTTGGTTTTTTTTTTTCATCTTCAAAATTGATTTGTATGTAAATAAAGCGGCCAATCTGTAACTTGTTGGTTTTTCTAAAAGGTACGTTAATTGTTAATATAATTAAAACATAAAATGTTTGTTTTGTCTTCAAAGTTATTCGATCTACCGGTTTCTCAAAAAGTCTATATTTCGACCTTTTTTTCAACTTTGATCGAAAATAAAAAAAATATACCAAAAATAACCTCCGCGAAATTGAAAGTGGTTATTTCTTATTCAATTATTTACCTAACTTCCAAAACTCAGCTGCCGCTTTTTGCCGTTTTACTTTCTAGAGCAATAAAGATGAAACAACTTCGGGTCGAAAACCACGTAATTATACGGAAAATCTCGCACATTTAGTACGGTCAAAAACCCATATTGTGTTGCTGGTATCTATCTATATCTATATATGCAATGACGCTCAAACGGACTGGCCGATTTCAATGAAATTTTTCTTGGATTCGCCTTGTGTCAGTTCAGGTTCGTGCGAAAAGAAAATTCCGGAAAATCTATTGGAAAAGTCGGAACACCCCTGTAATTTTTGACTGTGAATCCTGAAAATTGTCAGACGATAACGTTGGAACTATAAGTCACACATAAATTAAATTCACTAGGAACTTACTATTTAGTCGTGTCTTTCGACAGAGGGAATGGGGCGGGTATTGGACGAGGGGGCGTGGCACCACTCATACAAGCCAAATCTGAATGATGGAATATCTTCGAAATTGTAAGGTGCACAGGATTGAAATTTAGTATTGTGTCGTCCCATAGATGAGTCATAGATGGTAAGATTTGATGGGCGTTGGACAAGGGGCGTGGCATATTTTTTGTGACCTTAATATTTTGCTGAATTATAAGTCGCACAGCAATGAAACTAAGTACGGACCTACCATTTATTCATATCTTTCGACAGCGGGAATTGTGCGGGTATTAAACAAGGGGGCGTGGCTAACTTAAATCTGGTTAAAGCGCAGTCGATTTCTTTACTAAATCTTAGCAGTCTCGATTGCAGCCTCGATTGAGTTTATCAGAGAAAAAACTTACTCCTACGGTGCACAAAATTGTAGCACATGGAAAGGATTTAATAGAATACCAGTGCTTACCAAAAGGGGAATTGTCTGAAGAATCTCAAAAATGCAAAAATAAGCACTACAAAAGGTATAGATGTATGAATACTTGCAAAATATCACGAGCTAGACGAAATGAAGACCTTTTCAAGATGTTAGCAGTCTCTTCTGATCCAGTTATTTCATCTATGAGATCTGTAAGATCACAAAAAGAACTTACAGATACTTACAGCCAAAGAATATGAAGTAATATAGAACGCGCATCTCATACACGCAAACGTGTTGTATGGCGGGTACTGCTGGTAGTACCGTCTGTTATTGACAGCAGAACCCTCTGTTACTAACAGCGGAAATATCTGTAACTTCAGCGTAACATGTGAGTAGAAGCAAAGAAAATAAACATAGGAAGGCTTGCTTTTGGTTGCGCTCACTGCAGCGAGTCTGCGTTACCACACTGCTGCGGCGTGGAATGATTGGGAGATGAAGACGATGTGCTGTTGTTGTTGTTGTTGCGCTGGCGAAATGCTTAAATTGTAAAACGATTTCTATTTTTTGGCGGCTGGCTTTTCTTCTTCTTCTATAAGCCTGCACGGCGTCTCATATTGCTCCTGAACTCACTGCCGACTGTAGTGTGCGCAAAATCATAGAAAAGAAAATAAAATACGGCTGGCATGGCGACCTATATGATCGCTACAGGCAACAAAAAATATATAATAAGTAATCAACAAAGACAATTGAAAAGGGAAATTGGAATGAAAGGAAGACGTTTTTATTAGCCCGTAATAATTTTCCGTCCCGTTCTTTGGAACTATTTTTACTGCCCACATATAATGCTTGCTTAAAAGAACTAAACTAAGAAAATCGTATATTGTAAATTTATGGTCACATCATTCACCATGGAACCATTCAGGTGTAGAATAACTTGCGTGAAGTTAGCATCGGGCGAAGAATCGACTTAACAGAGTTAACTTAACAGAATGTTAAAACTTAACATTAACAGAAACTTAACAGAGTAATAACAGAGATTTAACAGAGACATAACAGACCCATTTATGGCGAAAATTTTGTTTTCGCCGCAGCATACCAGATAATTAGCTATATAACAGATCAGCAAACTCTCAACAGTGCTGTGTTTGGTCGACAGTGTAACGCTTTTTGCTTTAATCCCAGGGACACAAGTTCAAATCTCAACGCAACGGTTTTAATTGAAGAGGGATACTCTCCAAGCAAATAAAACCTATTTCATTGCGAATATTTTGAAAGTAAATAATAATGGTGCACTCAATAATAAAAATAAATATCCTTTTTCAAAAGGAATCCAATTACATAAACACTTTAAACTGGAACAAGCTGACTGAAAACCGAGCTATCAAATACGAAATCCTTACAAAATCCTTCTCAAAAATACATAAATAACCGCTTATCCCACTTATGCGAACCAAATCCAAATATCTCACCTATATGAGAGGGTGGCCAGGACGGCTGTGAACATATCTGAGCAAATCTAGCCAAATCTGAACAGACGTTTTTTTTTAATCATTTTTCGAATTTTTTCCCCATACGGGCTGACCACTGTACTGGATGTTGCTCCAAAATGGAGATGTGACCGCATATCTCACCTATATGAGAGGGTGGCCAGGACGACTGTGAACATATCTGAGCAAATGTAGCCAAATCTGAACAGACGTTTTTTTAATCATTTTTCGAATTTTTTCCCCATACGGGCTGACCACTGTGCTGGCTATTGCTCCAAAATGGAGATGTGACCGCATAGCTCACCTATATGAGAGGGTGGCCAGGACGGCTGTGAACATATCTGAGCAAATCTAGCCAAATCTGAACAGACGTTTTTTTTAATCATTTTTCGAATTTTTTCCCCATACGGGCTGACCACTGTGCTGGCTATTGCTCCAAAATGGAGATGTGACCGCATATCTCACCTATATGAGAAGGTGGCCAGGACGGCTGTGAACATATCTGAGCAAATCTAGCCAAATCTGAACAGACGTTTTTTTTAATCATTTTTCGAATTTTTTCCCCATACGGGCTGACCACTGTACTGGGTGTTGCTCCAAAATGGAGATGTGACCGCATATATCACCTATATGAGAGGGTGGCCAGGACGGCTGTGAACATATCTGAGCAAATCTAGCCAAATCTGAACAGACGTTTTTTTTTAATCATTTTTCGAATTTTTTCCCCATACGGGCTGACCACTGTGCTGGCTATTGCTCCAAAATGGAGATGTGACCGCATATCTCACCTATATGAGAGGGTGGCCAGGACGGCTGTGAACATATCTGAGCAAATCTAGCCAAATCTGAACAGACGTTTTTTTTTAATTGTTTTTTTAATTACTCCTTCCACACGATCTGGCTTGCACTCTATTAAAAGTTCTCTATGTTAGGAGTCTGTGGAAATGTTAGACGATCACTGTTACATATTTGCTATGTAAATGGTCGTGCAGTTAACAGAAGTAATTTTCTGTTTGTGAAAGCTGTGAGGTTGCACACGTACGTTGTTATGTATGTGACCTTAAAGTCTTAAATTGTCTGAAACTTAGATTGCTATGTCAGGTTTTAGCACACAGTTGAGACAGGTGTTCGTGGATGGTTGTAGTAATGGTTTGGTCGTCGTGGTGTTGCTTTTTGCGCATTTGATTTTCGGACACAGGTTCAAATCGTAGTTGGGGAGAGGTGTTGTGTTTCCTTTTTTTTATTACAATATATTCAGGTTTTAATACTTTTTAAAATTCCTGGCCAAAATTCAAAACTAATCAAAAGAGTTGGCTGTTCATAATTGTGTTTATTCATGCCCACCCTCTGTCATAAATGGATTACACACATTTTTGAGACATATTCTTTTTTAATTTTGTTAGTTTCGGTGGATCGCATTTTAATGGCTTTTAAAAGTAACATACTAAAAACATGTAATGGCACAATTTTCAACAAAAGTGTCCAGCTCCTTGCTTACGCTGATGATATTGATGTCATCGGACGTAACAAGCGAGATGTCACCGCTGCCTTTGCGGCTATCGAAAGAGAATCTGCCAAAATGGGTCTGGTGGTAAATGAGGGCAAGACGAAGTTATGCTGTCTACACGCAGGGACTCGCAGCGGCTAGGGTCTCACGTCGAGGCCGACAGGTATGCTTTTCAAGTTGTCAAGGAATTCGTCTACCTTGGCACCGCCATCAACAGCAGCAATGATGTCAGTCTGGAGATAAAGCGAAGGATAACTCTTGCCAACAGGTGCTACTACGGTCTCGGTAGGCAATTGAGAAGTAGAGACCTCTCTCGACCGACCAAACTTTCACTCTATAGGACGCTTATCTTGCCCGTGCTCCTCTATGGCGCTGAAGCATGGACAATGACACGAAACGGCATAGCGGCCCTTGGAGTGTTCGAGAGGAAGGTGCTTCGCAAAATCTTCGGCCCTGTTCGGGTTGGTGACGACTATCGCATACGAACCAATAACGAGCTGTATGAGCTGTATAAGGACATGGACGTAGCGCAGCGAATTAACATCCAGCGGCTACGCTGGCTCGGTCATGTCTGCCGCATGGACGACGAAGCTCCGGCGAAAAAGGTATTCGATGCGATGGTTGGAGGTCGACGGCGAAGAGGGAGGCCGTGTCTCCGGTGGAAGGACCAAGTGGAAGAGGCCCTGGTATCTCTTGGTGTGACCAACTGGAGAAGGCGCGCGCGAAGCAGAGGCGCCTGGAGAGAAGTTTTGCGGCAGGCCGTAACCCGATAACGGGTTGTTATGGCCAGTTAAGTAAGTAAGTAATACTAAAAACATGTTGTTTTACTTTCAAATACTTACTTAATATATACAAATTCTATACTTAAAAAGTATCGCAAATATGTGTATGTTACTAGCAATTGAGCACAGCTTTATCTTCGTTAATGAAGTACTGATGATTCTTGTTGAATACCTATTTTTTAGTTTCCGTGAACCCATTAACAAGCTTTGTGATATTTTTGGTCATTCATTAAAATTTAATAAAAAATAAACTATTCCCCCATAACGATTTTATCAGATAGGGACTGAATTCAAAAATGGTTATCGTTGTGAAAAGCGCGAAAAGAACGATTTGGTCGCAATAGGTATTTTCGAGTGAAAGTATCTATAAATATTGCACTTTCTTGCTAAATCAGTCAATTTCATCTTGGATCTACTTTAGTCAACATGTTCCGCCCGCAAAAGTGCTGCCACAAATGAATACTAGACATTTACTAGACTGATAAGACGAAGTCTAGACTAAGCATTGCAAGGGAAAGCAAAGCGAGCGTAGCGACGGTTTATAGTGTTATAAACAACTACAACGCGGAAAACTCTATCTACAGAGCCGAAGAATCAGGCAGAAAAAAGGGTTCAAGTAACCCAGAAGTGGTTAAAAGTACACATCGCAATCAACTGTGATGCGATATAAGCGAAGCCAAGGATTAAGGATCTACAAACAGCAGAAAGTGCCTAGCCGGTCGGAAGCAAAAGAAAAAATAGCGAAGACGCGGGCTCGAAAACTGTATGACAATTACACAACTAAGCTCGATTGCGTGATTCTCGATGATGAAACCTACTGTAAGGCGGACTTTAAGCAAATTCTTTTGAAGCAAACCCTAAGAAAAACAAAAAAGTTTGCAAACAAGTGTACGGTTCTGAAATCGATGGAAGCAAGCATATGCAATAGCCACCGGACGTATTGTCCAGTCTCTAACTAAAAACGTTAAAATAAATATAAAAAAAATTTTGCAACGACTAATTACATTTCATAAATTTTTTTGTGAATAGAGTTTAAGAAATGTATAATAAACTGCAGTTTATTTAAGTAAAATCAGACTATTACTTTTTTTTAATGTGTCCTTAAAAATTCTACATTTTTTCTAGTTCACTCCTTATGGTAGGTATCACTAAAGACTTTGTCATCGAAAATTTATTTTCATAAAAATTGCAGATGAAGGCTATTGAAAATAGGCCATGGAAATATGTGAAAAAAAATTAATTTCAATATCAAAAACACCACCCAATAACAGCGTGTTTTGAACTCGCGACGTATGGTTTGCAACCAGTACCAACGGTCCGTTGCACCACTCAACGCAACAATTATACTGAAATATGTGCTGTTATGTATAAAACATATGTTAATCATGTATATCCAATTATAGCAAATAACATTTTTCTGTTCAAATGATTTTCGCCGCATTTTTTTTTCTGTTACGATTTCGCCGTCTTATGTTGCTTACGGACCCGTTTAACAGAAAAATTCGATTCTAACTTGAGGTTAACAGAGAGAATCGAGGCTAACTTCACATCGGTGGTTCCGCGAGACATTGTTGTTCTCAACGAACCAAGTGAATGGTACACGTTTGACGGGCCTAGAGGGGTAAGTGATATTGACGTGACGCTTGTGAATGGGGCAGCGAGCATAATGTTTGATTTCAGCTGGCGTGTCCGTGGTGGGTGGGGCATAAGTGATCACAATTTGATCCAAATTGTGATGGCTGTGCCTGCCCACAGTATCAATGAAAGGGCGGGTGTGTGTGACAGGCGATGGCGCACCTGTGGTGTGAATTGGGAGACTTACGGTTTCCATGTGCGTGAAGTGGTCACGGAAGTACCACTTAGTGACTTTGAAAGTATGGATGTGGACGACCAGGTCGCTCGTCTTAACGAGTGTGTCTGGCGTGTGAATGACAGTATGCTTAAAAAATGGGAGAGAGTGAATCAGAGGCGGGTGAAGTGGTGGACGAGTGAGCTGAGTGCAAAGAGGCGGTCGGTCAGGCGTCTGAGACGAAAGTTTCAGCGCGACCGGGCGGCCAATTCTGAGCACTTGGCCCAGCGCAGGTGTGATTTCAATAGGTGTATGAACGAGTATAAGAGTATGCTTGTTCGCGTTAAGGAAGACAATTGGCGGGAGTTTGTGGCAGACCATAGGGATGATCCATGGGGTCATGTCTATCGGATCTGCCGCAGTAAGAAAAAGCAGGTGGATGTGAGCGCTCTCCGTGTTGGTGACACTATGACATCAACATGGAGAGATAGTGTGAACGTTCTCTTAGCCGAGTTATTTTCTAGGGCGGATGAGCAGACGCCACCAGCACAAGTGGCAGCTGCTGAGCCATTAGAAGACGGAGAGTTAGGTTATCCATTTGGCTTGGTTAGGTCTAGAAGGTCACCGGGTGTCGATGGTTTGACTGGCGAGATGTGCAAAGCCTTGTACAAAGTCATTCCGGAGTACCTGGAGGTCATCTACGAGAAATGCCTTTATGAGGCTTATTTTCCACTCGCGTGGAAGATAGCTAGGGTCGTAGTGCTCTTGAAGTCTCCTGATAAGATCAGGACTAACCCCCGTTCTTATCGGGGTATCTGCCTCCTACCGGTACTTGGTAAAGTACTGGAACGGATTATGGTGGATCGGCTTCAAGCGCAACTGGGTGGGCTATCGGATAGACAGTTTGGGTTTCGAAAGAGACTCGGCGTGGAAGATGCGTGGATGTATGTTAAATCGGTGGTGCGTGAGAGTTGCGAGAACTATGTTCTCGGTGTGTTTGTATATTTTAGGGGGGCGTTTGATCACCTGCGCTGGGATAAAGTGGTTGAGTGGTTGAATCATGCCAACTGCCTGGAAACGGCTCTCTGGAAGAGCTATTTCACAGACAGGAAGGCATGCGTGATTGGGGAGAATGAACGGGTTGAAATAGATGTGGCTCGAGGATGCCCGCAGGGTTCCGTCCGTGGTCCATATATATGGAACTACATGATGGATCCACTACTGCGGCGTCTGGCAGCAGTATGCAAGTGTTGTGCGTATGCGGATGATCTGCTTATCCTTGTGGAGGGCAGATCAAGAGCGGATGTAGAGCGCTTAGGGGAGCAATATATGTGTATGGTGTGTGAATGGGGTGAATCGGTGGGTGTGGATGTGGCAATGGACAAGACTGTGACCATGCTGCTGAAAGGCAAATTGGCTCGCAGTCGTCCGCCCATTGTGCGTGTGAATGGTGTTGGCCTCCGGTATGAGACGCAAGTCAAATACTTGGGGCTAACAATTGGCGAAAGGAAGAAAGTTTTGCTCCTCACTTGGTCAGGCTGAAAGAGAGGGTTGTGTGCATAATGGGTCAGGTGCGCCCGATACTCAGGAGTGACTGGGGGCTCGGCCGACGCGCAGTTCGTACCATTTACCACGGTCTATTCGTAGCTTGTGCTGCGTACGGAGCGTCGGCGTGGCACGAATTGGCCGCGACGGTTGTAGGCCGCAAACACTTGCTGTCTATTCAGCGTGTTCTGTTGTTAGGTTGTATGCCTGTGTGCCGCACTGTATCAACAGATGCATTGCAGGTGTTGATGGGTGCGGCTCCTCTGGATCTCGTAGTCATACGGCGTGCCGTAGGCTTCGGGCTAAGGAGGGGGAACAGAGAGGTGCTGCTGCAGTATGAGTGGCTGCAAGGCGAAGGTGTGGAGAGTGCTGACAGTATGAAGCGTAAGCGAATACTGGAGGACTGTGTTCTGCAACGTTGGCAACAGCGTTGGGACGAAAGTCCCCATGGCAGAACGACATATGAGTATATACGGGACGTGAGGTTCGTGGTAGGGCTCAAGGATTTCGGCTTGAGCCTTGGGTTTCTACTCACCGGACACGGGTCACTCAATGCATTTTTGCATGAGAGAGCCCTGAGTGCAAGTGCTGAGTGTATGTGTGGGGCTGTAAGAGAGGATTGGTTGCATGTGTTGTGTGATTACCCGTTGTACTCAGATTTGAGGGACCTTGGGCGGATGGGGATTAGTCGGACGGACGGTGTGTGGTGTGTGCGTGAAGCACTCTCCACCAGCCAGCTGATTGCCATATTGAATGAATATGCGAATGCTGTGTTTCGGCGGCGACGGCAGTTTGGTGTATTGCCAAGTGTGAATGTGTGAGCGGGCTGTGTGGGGGGGCCGGTCTATTGGGTGGATGAATGAGTGCGCACGTGAATGAGGTCAATGTGCGGTGCGGTGGTCACCAGTCCACGAGCTAAATGGGGCTCAACTGGTAGTAGCACGGCTACGAAGTCTGACCAGAGGCTTTGTCTGGTACCACGGGAATGAGGGTGCCCCTGGAGCCTTGTGCTTCAGCCTGATTATGGGAATGGCCCCCTCGGGGAGTTCCGTGGTGGCGTGGTTTAACACCCAAATGCGGGTAGAGTTTCGACTCGGCGTGGAGTTGCGTTTACAACCGGGCGCCGGACCCATAGCACGGCAGAGGTTTAGATAGGCCTCGATCCCTACCAAGGAGGGGTAATGTCCATTTGCATTAACCCAATTGGTACCGGGAGCTAGTCTCTCGGGGCGCTTATCAATGCTTAATTTTGATACGCTGTGCTTTTGAGCACCGTGGGGTTAGGCCACACTGTGGCGGCACTCACGTTAAAAATTTGACATTCAATGTATCTTTCGCACAGTGTCGATTTAGACACCGTGTTGAGCGGGCGTGCGATTGCGTGTGATTTCAGTGCGTTTATAGTGCGTGAGTTTAAAGCGTGTGCAACTGTTGTTGCAGTGGAAAGTAGCGGTAAGCGTCTGTAGCTTAGTAAACAAGTTGCCGTTGGTGGCTTGTGCACAATTGTTTTTGCGCATTCGCGTAAACAAGTTGCCGTGCGCAGCTTGTGTACAATTGTTGTTGCGCATTTTTGCGTAAACAAGTTACCGTTGGTGGCTTGTGTGTATAGTGTTGTTGTGCACAAAAGTGTAAACAGGTTGCCGTTAGGTGGCCTGTGTGCATTGTTTGTAATTGAGTGCTTGAGCTCAAGCAAGTAGCCTTTAGGCACTTGTGGTGTGTATAGTAGTTGTTGCTACAACTACTTGAGTTGCGTGATTGTTGTTGTTGTTGTAGATTTAATAGAATAAATAGTCTAGTGTTTGTTAGTGTAAGTGTAGTGTGAGGGGGACTCTGCCCGGGAGCCGTCCGGTCGTGAAACGACCGATTTGACGTCTTCCGACGCGGAGTCAGTGTCGGCGGACGTCCGCTCGCCTCCTCGTAAGAGGGTTGTGCACGTGGCTTCGCCCGGCAAGGGGCGCGCGGCTTTGCCCGGGGTAGGGCTTGGGCGCGCGGCTTCGCCCGGGGTAGGGCTTGGCGCGCGACTTTGTCCGGGAGGAACAAGTCGCTTGGGCGCGCGGCTTGGCCCGCCGACACTGTAGGAGGAGAGGAGATGGATGTGGCCAGCACGAGCATGGAATGTGCTGAGTCGTCGGCCGTGAAGTCGGGTGCAAATGTATCCGTCGTTGCGGCTGGCGGTGAGGTGCCGGCTGTGTCGCGCTTGGCAGTGCGAATGAGGAAGGTGGTGAAGGCGGCGGCTGTTGACTAGGGGCCACCTGCGTCAGAGGCGCAGGCGTCGGTGGTTGCCCTGAAGACCATCACGGCAAAAATCATGGCAGCCGTGATTGGGGTGGATGGAGTCAGCGCCGCTGCCATGAAGAAGGTGGTTGAGGTCGCGGGCGAGTATGAGCTGTTGCTCATGAAGCTCGTGGCCGAGAATGCCATGTTGAAGGGCCGCATCGCTGGCCTGGAGAGCGCGGGAGTTTCGGCCTCACGGGCCATGCCGGCGCCGAGTGCGGTGCGTGACGGTGCCCCCCAGGCGGCCGCTGCTTTGGCGCCGGTGTCTGTACCGGTTGCGCAGGCCATGACTGTGCAGCCGGCGCATACTTGGTCTGTTGTGGTGCGGAGCCGTGATGCTAAGGCATCCGGGAAAGAGGTGGCCACCAAGATCGTCAAGGAGGCGGGTCCTTCACTGGGCGTGAGGGTTCACGAAGTGAAGCCACTGCGTAGTGGTGGTGCGATTATTCGCACCCCCTCTAAGGCCGAAGCAGTGAGGTTGACCAAGAACGCCAAATTGAGCGAACTTGGACTTGACGTGGCTGCGAATGAAAAGCTGGGCCCGAGGGCTGTCGTCCATGGGGTTCACTCGGAGATTTCTCCGAGTGAATTCATGGAAGAGCTCTATGAGTTGAACCTCAAGGGGCGGATAAGCCCGGCTGCCTTTAAGAAAGGCGTCCGCATGGTGAGTCGCCCGTGGACGGTAGGCTCTGCTGGGGCATCCAACGTCGTGTTGGAAGGGAACGAAGGCTTGGTTTCGTCCCTTCTGGAGGCGAAGCGATGCTACATCAAGTGGTTTTCGTTCCGCGTGCGGCCCTTCATGCCGATGCCTGGCTGCTTCAGGTGTTTGAGCACATAGTGGCTGAGTGCCGTATGAAAGCGGACGTTTGTCGGCGCGGCCAGAGCGATCATCGCGTCCAGCAATGCAGCAATGAGCTGCATTGCCGGAATTGCGCGTTCCGGTGCAAGCCGGCTGGACACTATATGATGTCCACCGACTGTCCGGCGTACAGCCAAATTCTGGCCAGGGCGCAGGCTCGTCATTGATGGGTCTGCAGGCAGTACAGTTAAACTGTCAGGGCGCATATGCCGTGATGTGCGAGTTAGGTGCGTGTATGAGTGAATGTGGCAGTGCAATTGCCCTGGTGCAGGAACCGTACGCCACCAATGGCGTAAATGCGGCTGTAATTGTGAATGATGTCCATTTGGACTGTATGGTTGTGTGTGCGACTGAATATGGTGTTTGTGTCAGTGTGCAAGGTCACTTTGGCAAAATGATTGTGGGCAGTGTCTACTGCAAGTATGGTGAGCCTCTAGAGCCCTACTTGGACTACCTCGACACGGTGTTCCGTCTGGCAGGCGGCACACCTGTCTTGGTAGGTGTGGATGCAAATGCCACATCTCCGCTGTGGTTCAGCAAGGTATCGCGGCATTCTGCCGGCTACCAGAGCCACAGTAGGGGTGAGGCAATGAGTGAATGGTTGGTTCCGCGAGACATTGTTGTTCTCAACGAACCAAGTGAATGGTACACGTTTGACGGGCCTAGAGGGGTAAGTGATATTGACGTGACGCTTGTGAATGGGGCAGCGAGCATAATGTTTGATTTCAGCTGGCGTGTCCGTGGTGGGTGGGGCATAAGTGATCACAATTTGATCCAAATTGTGATGGCTGTGCCTGCCCACAGTATCAATGAAAGGGCGGGTGTGTGTGACAGGCGATGGCGCACCTGTGGTGTGAATTGGGAGACTTACGGTTTCCATGTGCGTGAAGTGGTCACGGAAGTACCACTTAGTGACTTTGAAAGTATGGATGTGGACGACCAGGTCGCTCGTCTTAACGAGTGTGTCTGGCGTGTGAATGACAGTATGCTTAAAAAATGGGAGAGAGTGAATCAGAGGCGGGTGAAGTGGTGGACGAGTGAGCTGAGTGCAAAGAGGCGGTCGGTCAGGCGTCTGAGACGAAAGTTTCAGCGCGACCGGACGGCCAATTCTGAGCACTTGGCCCAGCGCAGGTGTGATTTCAATAGGTGTATGAACGAGTATTAGAGTATGCTTGTTCGCGTTAAGGAAGACAATTGGCGGGAGTTTGTGGCAGACCATAGGGATGATCCATGGGGTCATGTCTATCGGATCTGCCGCAGTAAGAAAAAGCAGGTGGATGAGAGCGCTCTCCGTGTTGGTGACACTATGACATCAACATGGAGAGATAGTGTGAACGTTCTCTTAGCCGAGTTATTTCCTAGGGCGGTTGAGCAGACGCCACCAGCACAAGTGGCAGCTGCTGAGCCATTAGAAGACGGAGAGTTAGGTTATCCATTTGGCTTGGTTAGGTCTAGAAGGTCACCGGGTGTCGATGGTTTGACTGGCGAGATGTGCAAAGCCTTGTACAAAGTCATTCCGGAGTACCTGGAGGCCATCTACGAGAAATGCCTTTATGAGGCTTATTTTCCACTCGCGTGGAAGATAGCTAGGGTCGTAGTGCTCTTGAAGTCTCCTGATAAGATCAGGACTAACCCCCGTTCTTATCGGGGTATCTGCCTCCTACCGGTACTTGGTAAAGTACTGGAACGGATTATGGTGGATCGGCTTCAAGCGCAACTGGGTGGGCTATCGGATAGACAGTTTGGGTTTCGAAAGAGACTCGGCGTGGAAGATGCGTGGATGTATGTTAAATCGGTGGTGCGTGAGAGTTGCGAGAACTATGTTCCCGGTGTGTTTGTATATTTTAGGGGGGCGTTTGATCACCTGCGCTGGGATAAAGTGGTTGAGTGGTTGAATCATGCCAACTGCCTGGAAACGGCTCTCTGGAAGAGCTATTTCACAGACAGGAAGGCATGCGTGATTGGGGAGAATGAACGGGTTGAAATAGATGTGGCTCGAGGATGCCCGCAGGGTTCCGTCCGTGGTCCATATATATGGAACTACATGATGGATCCACTACTGCGGCGTCTGGCAGCAGTATGCAAGTGTTGTGCGTATGCGGATGATCTGCTTATCCTTGTGGAGGGCAGATCAAGAGCGGATGTAGAGCGCTTAGGGGAGCAATATATGTGTATGGTGTGTGAATGGGGTGAATCGGTGGGTGTGGATGTGGCAATGGACAAGACTGTGACCATGCTGCTGAAAGGCAAATTGGCTCGCAGTCGTCCGCCCATTGTGCGTGTGAATGGTGTTGGCCTCCGGTATGAGACGCAAGTCAAATACTTGGGGCTAACAATTGGCGAAAGAATGAGTTTTGCTCCTCACTTGGTCAGGCTGAAAGAGAAGGTTGTGTGCATAATGGGTCAGGTGCGCCCGATACTCAGGAGTGACTGGGGGCTCGGCCGACGCGCAGTTCGTACCATTTACCACGGTCTGTTCGTAGCTTGTGCTGCGTACGGAGCGTCGGCGTGGCACGAATTGGCCGCGACGGTTGTAGGCCGCAAACACTTGCTGTCTATTCAGCGTGTTATGTTGTTAGGTTGTATGCCTGTGTGCCGCACTGTATCAACAGATGCATTGCAGGTGTTGATGGGTGCGGCTCCTCTGGATCTCGTAGTCATACGGCGTGCCGTAGGCTTCGGGCTAAGGAGGGGGAACAGAGAGGTGCTGCTGCAGTATGAGTGGCTGCAAGGCGAAGGTGTGGAGAGTGCTGACAGTATGAAGCGTAAGCGAATACTGGAGGACTGTGTTCTGCAACGTTGGCAACAGCGTTGGGACGAAAGTCCCCATGGCAGAACGACATATGAGTATATACGGGACGTGAGGTTCGTGGTAGGGCTCAAGGATTTCGGCTTGAGCCTTGGGTTTCTACTCACCGGACACGGGTCACTCAATGCATTTTTGCATGAGAGAGCCCTGAGTGCAAGTGCTGAGTGTATGTGTGGGGCTGTAAGAGAGGATTGGTTGCATGTGTTGTGTGATTACCCGTTGTACTCAGATTTGAGGGACCTTGGGCGGATGGGGATTAGTCGGACGGACGGTGTGTGGTGTGTGCGTGAAGCACTCTCCACCAGCCAGCTGATTGCCATATTGAATGAATATGCGAATGCTGTGTTTCGGCGGCGACGGCAGTTTGGTGTATTGCCAAGTGTGAATGTGTGAGCGGGCTGTGTGGGGGGGCCGGTCTATTGGGTGGATGAATGAGTGCGCACGTGAATGAGGTCAATGTGCGGTGCGGTGGTCACCAGTCCACGAGCTAAATGGGGCTCAACTGGTAGTAGCACGGCTACGAAGTCTGACCAGAGGCTTTGTCTGGTACCACGGGAATGAGGGTGCCCCTGGAGCCTTGTGCTTCAGCCTGATTATGGGAATGGCCCCCTCGGGGAGTTCCGTGGTGGCGTGGTTTAACACCCAAATGCGGGTAGAGTTTCGACTCGGCGTGGAGTTGCGTTTACAACCGGGTGCCGGACCCATAGCACGGCAGAGGTTTAGATAGGCCTCGATCCCTACCAAGGAGGGGTAATGTCCATTTGCATTAACCCAATTGGTACCGGGAGCTAGTCTCTCGGGGCGCTTATCAATGCTTAATTTTGATACGCTGTGCTTTTGAGCACCGTGGGGCTAGGCCACACTGTGGCGGCACTCACGTTAAAAATTCGACATTCAATGTATCTTTCGCACTTACGGCGACTACTGGCAAACACTGCGACTAACGGTACTGGCAATTTCTCCTTTACGACGGCTGCGAAATCTAACAGCAACGTAACTGGCAAATACACGGCGAGTCTCTTTTTCTTTTTACGGCGGCTTCGAAACGAACGTTCGCGAAGGCAAGGGCGACCAACGGATGCCAATAAAACGAATTTAATAACAAAACGCAACCGGATTTAAAGCAATCGTGTTTATTTGTTGAATGTTGCTTGGTCTTAGTTTATAAACAGTTGTTGTTGTTTTAAATTACTGGTGGTCGTTAATTTATGTTGGGTTGGTTGTTTCTGTTGCTGGCGGTTGGCAGTTGTCAATTGTATTGGTTGTTGATTGGCGGTTTTCCGGCGATTGTTCCGGCGATTGTTTATTGGTAGTTCTTTCGCTGCCGCCCTACTCGACTGCTTCCTTCACGCGTTTCTTTCTGACTGACTTCCCGGCTCCCTGCCACCCTGCACTTGAACAGTGCGGCCACTGACAATTTGAATGGTGTAGCCATATCTGCTCCTTACAGATGTAGAAAAATAATGATATTTTTTAGAACATATGATACGATGAAAACGATTGTCGTATGTGCTATTAAATTCAATGGAACATAGGACATTCCTTTTCTACGGCGACGAAATGCGAATACTATTTATTATTATTATATTATATAGGGGAATTCTTTGTAAGGTGCCACCCCATAGCTTTTTTGCGCATAACTCGTTAGAAAACTAACGTGTCGCCAATGTTAATATACCGTTGGAAAGAGGGTTAAAAGAGCTATGATCCAAGGTAACACTTCATTTGAATTTTTCGTAAATACGAATTTTACAGGCAATTTCCCAAAGTGTTCAAAATCGACACCCTTAAATTTTTTAATGTAAAGTGCCACCCCCTAAAAAAACCGCTAAAAACGTAAAAATCTCAAATAACAATGCATGATTTAGAAAATTTAGGAAAGATTATTGAATTTAATTTGAATTGAATAGAAAATGAACGAAAGAAAAATGCAATTTGAATGGTAACGAATAGAATGAATAATTATATGGAAATTAATAAACAAAACTGAACTAATTCATTCCTCATGATAGGATTAGAGCAAAAATGGCTAAGAACACTTTAAATTCCTTTTAATGACGATTCCGAGCAACAAAAAGGCATTTTACCGATATAGGACTATAAAACAATGAAAAAAGGGGGGTGGCACCTTACAAAGAAAAAAAGGTGGCACTTTACATTTTTATGCCATTTTGGAAATCATTGTATAAATTTGTTCCTTTTACGATATGCTCGGATATCATTTCGGATTATGAAAAACCATTAAAAATTAAGTCAAACACTGATTTTTACCTTAGTTTTTTGCGCGTATTTGATTTATTTTTCAAAGCAAGAAAAACCTTCAGTTTTAATTTTTATGTTTTGTGTTAACCAAATTTAACATTTATATTTACCCAGACCATGTTATTGCGTCTTTTCCTTCAAAAACCACATTAAAATTGATGTTGGCATATATGCCTTAAATGACAATAGGCATTTTTTTGCTTGGATTGCTGGAACGTCGAAATCGAGCAGGGGTGGCACCTTACAAAGAGTGGCACCTTACAAAAAATTCCCCTACTAGTATTTGCCTCTTATATTTCCGTACGGTGAATTTTTGAATACATCGATGACTACTAGACCATCGAAAATATCAATTTGAATTCAAAATCATTTGCACAAAAAGTTACATTATTGGTGTGGTGGGGTATGTCATACCCCAATGAACTTTAGCGGGATGTGACTGAAATCTGATCACACTCAAGGTGCTTTAGGACAGCAAATGTGTATGGTTGGACTGTTATAAAGAGCTACTAGAAGCGATAGTGCTCACATAAAACCGATATCCGTATTATTAACAAAAATACAACCACTGGGGTACGGTATACCCCACCACACCAATGCCGGGTTAATAATAGTATCCCCAATTCTTGCTTACATATTTCTTGTTTATTCCCAATATATAAATTAATTTATTTTATGTTACATTTTGGTTTTTAAAAAAAGAGTCGAGGAGACAACACCTCGACTGCACTTTATTGAATTCAAAACACGATTGAGTTAACAAAACAAACTTAATTCTAAGTCGCTGCCATGCCGTTGGTTTCGCTGCTCGATGAAATGCAGAGTCAGCCAAATTTGTTGGGAACGGTGTCGGATGCTAAGTTGCATGCTGTAAACATGCCAGGTGTTCGCTCCGCGTTGCTGCTCAATGTTTAAGTATGCGATGTGTTAACTGCTCCCCCTCTAGATTTTAAACGTCCTCGTTTACATTATTTGTTTTTTTGTTAAATATTTGGTTTAGGCCCTCTATTGCCTCTTCCGTCAATTGGAATTTTTGTAATTTGTCGTCTTTTTCTGATTTATTCCGACTAGTGTCAATTTTTTCGATTCTTTTGACAGGGAATTTCTTTAAACATATCATAATTGTTATAGTTAATAATAGTATTAATAACCCAAAGTTGATGCCAAATTTGGTTTTGTCCTTATTTTCCAATAAGCTAATGTATTTGATGTTTTTAGAATGTAATTCTTTCATCAATTTTTTCTGTATCATTATTGGAAGTTGTTTCAAACTGCAGCACAGCTGGCATGAGTTTGCTGCTTGTAATTTCTCTGGAGCCAAAAATACGATTATTTATATTTATTGTAGCGTTGTGGTGACGTAGAATGAATGTTCCGTTCAGGTTCATCGTCTTGTTATTGATGCTTATCACGCCGGCATATTGGTTGAGCAGTATTAACCCTCATGAGATTTCCTCTATAGATGGGATATGTTGATTGTTGATTTCAATACAGTTGGGCAAGCGACTATGGCTAAACTTATGATACATGAAGAGTTACTTAATTCAATTATATTATTACTAGAACAAATAGCTAATTCATTATAGGTTTTACATTTTTCTTAAATTCCATATGTAGTTTCTTTGCATTCCATTATAGTATGGAATTCAACTTTCTTTATTTTATTACCCGTCTTAACGGCTCTAATTTGGAACAGATTACAAAATTCTGATTCGGTAGTTGGTAGGCTAATTATGTAAATTAACAATTTACCATCGGTGGCAATTTTTATTTCGGCATATTCTAAGGCCTCATCTAAATTTAGGTATGGAATATTCTCGTATTTTGAGATAATGTTAATTTCATTATTTGTCAATATATACGAGTTAGCAATATTGGCCTTTGCCCAATGAATTGCATATGCTATATTTATAATTTCCTCTTTTATGATTTCCAATTCGTATTTCAATTTGTAAACAATTTCATTTTCTATAACCTTTTCAGTTTTCAGCAATTTTTAAATTTTATTTGTTACATTTGTTATTTCATTTACTCTCTCGATTGTAATCTTAACACTTCGTTCAATAATGTGTGTGACTAACTAATTAAAACACATTTTTTTGCCAAAATTCTTTTTTATTCATCAACATAGTCCCCTTTTAGGGAGATACAATCATTCCAACGCTTTTCCAATCTTTCGATACCGCCTTTGTAGAACGATTTTTCTTTGCCTTCAAAATAGGCGTTAGTTTCGGCGATTACTTCATCATTTGAGCCAAATCTCTTACCACGGAGCATCTTTTTGAGGTCTGCGAAGAGCCAGTAGTCGCTGGGCCAGATCTGGAGAATACGGGGGATGAGGAAGCAATTCGAAGCCCAATTCATGCATTTTTGCCATCGTTTTCATCGACTTGTGACACGGTGCATTGTCTTGGTGAAACAACACTTTTTTCTTCTTCATATGGGGCCGCTTCATCGCGATTTCTTCTTTCAAACGTTCCAACAACGCTATATAATAGTCGCTATTGATTGTTTTCCCTTTCTCAAGATAGTCGATGAATATTATTCCGTGCACATCCCAAAATACTGACGCCATAACCTTGCCAGCCGATGTTTGTGCCTTTGGACGCTTTGGGCGGCTTTCACCGGTTGCATGCCACTCAGCAGACTGCCGATTTGACTTTGGAGTGAAATGGTGGATCCATGTTTCATCCATTGTGATGTACCGACGCAAAAACTCCGACTTGTTGCGCGTAAACATGTCCAAACAGCTCTTTGAATCATCGATTCGTTGTTGTTTTTGCTCCGGTGTGAGCAAACGCGGCACCCATTTCGAAAACACCTTTTTCATAACCAAATGTTCGTGTATTATGGTGTGTACACTGCCTGCTGATATCTTTAGAATGTCAGCAATCTCCCCCACTTTCACTTTACGGTCGGACATAATGATTTTCAGTGTTTTTTCAACGTTTTCCGGAATAACAGCGTCATTTGGCCGTCCAGTAGATGGAATGTCATCGGTGTCTGTACGACCACGTTTGAATTCGGCATACCAATAACAAATGGTTCTTTTTGATGGAGCAGAGTCCGAATAATGTTTTTCAAGCCATTCCTGGCATTGAACAGTATTTTTTTTCATTAAAAAACAATGATAAATCAGCACACGGAATTGCTTTGAATTCATTTTTTTGAAAACTCAAAAGTAGTGTCACTTAAAGCACTGTAACTTGTAAACTAATGGTCGGATTGACATATAATTTTGACAGTAAGCCTAAAAAGGTTCACAATTTCGAAAAAAATATTGATTTAATATTAGTGCCGCCATCTATGTGTCAGTCACACACATTATTGAACGAAGTGTTATTAATAACTACTTGTTTATTATTGTTTTCAAGTACATTGTTTAACTTATTTTCTACTATTTCATGGTCATGGTGGCCTGGACTGCCAGCTAACCATTTCCATGCAGTACCAAGAAAATCTAACCATCGCTTATTAATTCTATTGTGAATTTTAAGTTTGTTCAAATGGTTTCTTATTTGGGACTGTTAGTATCCCATGGTATGGTATGGATAGGATAGGATGGGTGGTCGGTGTTAATTCGTTTATTGATGGCATTCTCTATGGTGTCCGTCACTTCTGAATATTTATCGATGTCAACCGTATGGATAATTTTGAATGTACCAGTCTGTCTTTGTGCAGTCCCCGTATTGCTGGTTATTATTTGTGAATGACTAGGATTTGCACGTCCGCTAACACGAGTGGTATGAACAGACTAGAATAAGAATAAAGCTGATTACTTACTATGTTTCAGTTGCGTATGTGACTCTTATGTATGATCCTCCCATTTTCGATTAGTACCGTACTGTGTCTATTTTCTTTAACAATTTCTTTAGTGTATGGTTTTGATATTCTAAATCTTTCTGCTGTTTTTGTGCTAACTTTTCTAGATTGTCTTATCTGGTTTTTTCTATGTCGTCTGGTGTGAATGCGACCGTGCGTCCAAAGAAAAGATCAACAGGTTTTTTCTTAGTTACCGAATGTACTGAATGATTATATTCAGCTACAGCGCGTTCTAAAAGTTCATCAAAGTTTCTGTGGCCTCCGTTTTCTTTGAGGCAACGCATTATTTCTATAAGAGTCGAGTGAAATCTCTCGACTTGGCCATTCGCCTGACTTCGATAAGGGGGTGTGGTGCAAACTTCAATTTTTAATTCATCTACCATCATGAATTTCATCGAATTCGAATTAAGTGATGGTTCATTGTCAATAACTATACGCTTAGGTACGCCAAAAAAAATATCAAGTCTCTTAATGGTCTTCTTATGTCTTCTATTGCCCTGGTTTTAAGAAGTTTTGTCTGTGCATATTTTGTGAATTTATCTAAGGCTGTCATTACTATTTTACCCTCTGTCAGAAATATGTCAATGTGTACGGTGTGTCCCGGATATGATGGTAAGGGGGTCTTCCCTGCTTGGTAGCCACCTTGTCGCGGTGCGGGGGCTTAGTTACCAGGATCCGGCCTGGCCATGCTGATGGGCATGGTCGAACTATGTTTCGGTCATGTCCGGTGGGTTCAACCGTGTCAGACGGGCAGCCGGGGAGTACGAACTAAGCGCTACCATCCACCCGAACCTCCCTCAAACCTATCCCTCTGCTTCCCGTCACTTCTCTATCCCTACCTAAAATCCAGGGGCGTCGGTTCCCACAATGGGCGGTACCTGGTCTGCGTCTGACTCCAGTGGGGCGGCAGTTTTTCCTTTTACCTGGCAGTAGGTATAAAATGCAACCCCCACCCCCTTTTTCAATGGTGAAGCCTACTCCCGGTTATTCTGCACGGGGTAACCAGACTTCTGGGAATCCTCCCGCCGATCCGTCGGCGGCTTGGGCATTGGATGTGCAGGCCCAAAGCTCACCTCTCCTTACGACCGAGACTGACACCCAGGGTCCCGGAGGAAGCAAATTACTAGCGGTGGACGATGGCACATTGACTATGTCAATGGAGAGCCTACTGTTGGAGGAGAATGTGGACAGACTAATGTCAGAAGCATCAAAGTCAGCCGTCAAGGTTGATGGAGATGTGGAGATGTTAGATAGCCCACCTACTTCAACGAGTCGAATTCGGGTATCATGCGTATCTCCGAAAACGGTTAAACCTGGTGCGAACCAGGAGAGTGCCGGTAAGGAGGTTGCTGGCATCGAGGGTTCGAAGGCAGGTGAAGAGCTGTCTGCCAGACAGCGCAAAAGGAGGAGGCAGAACAAGAGGAAAGCTGCCGTGAAAGCAGCGGCTAGTACTCAAGTTTTGCCAACCTCAACACCTGTGATGGCCACAGGAAAGCGTGACAGAACGGGCGATGATACGTCTGCCATGGCACACTCTTCTGAGGCCGCTCTGGGGTCTGAGCATTCGGATGTGAAGAGTAGCAAAGACAAAGAGGAGGAAGGTCCTTGGACCGGAATCGGACGTGCCGGCACGCTCGACGCAGGAGTCTACAGGTCAGCCGTCTACTGAAATGGGGACGGCTGCAGAATCCCGGAAAATGTCGGATTACACTCAGCCATCCACCTCTGGTGCCACTTTCGCGGAAGCGGCTGCCAAAGCGATGATGGTTGAGATACATACCGACAAAGGAAATGGTCTGTTGTCCAAAGGACAGCAATACTTTTTCGACTCCTACCTTTGGAAGGCAATTGGTGATTCGAAAGAAACACCGATGTTCGAAGGAAAGCGCGTTGAAAACGGCATCATTAAGGTGCAATGCTGCAACGCGGTTTCTCGAGAATGGCTGGAAAAAGTCGTAGCGAAGATGCCAGCCTGTGAAAAGAGTAAGTTTGTGCCCACGGAGGATGGAAATAGCATCAGGTTGGTGAGGGCTTCAGCCTGGATACCGGATATTCTCCGGAAACCAGGTGAAATCCTTGCACGTATCCGTGTCCAGAACGCAGGTCTGGACACGAGTGAATGGCGAATATACTCGCTAACCAGGAATGTATCGGCTGTCAACAAAGAAGTCGGTGTACACCTGGTGGTGGGTATTGACTTAGACTCGTTGAAGGTCCTGAAGTCGAAGTACGGGTACCGTCCCCACCTACACCTGGGGCGGGTGCACTTCCGCCTACAGGACAAGGAGGAGGATAAGGCGTGACGGTAGTTTCGGTCCCTGACAGGGCCGTAGCTAGGGGGGGGGGGTTAGGGGGTTCTGACCCCCCCGAAATGTTAGAACATTGTTTTAATTTGTAATATTCTAAACTAGTTACTAATCACACAATGCATGGCTACGTTTACATTGAGCCCAAGTGCCTAATTAAGTTAAATTAGTAATTTAATTTAGCTTGGAAGCTTGTTTTCAGTCAGCTGTCGGGTTTTGATTTGAGTAACCCCCCCCGAAAAAAAATCCTGTCTACGGGCTTGGTCCCTGACATGACTGAAATTATTATCACGCAGATCAACTTGCAGCATAGCAAATCGTCTACTGCTCTACTATGCAACAGGCATGCGAAACTGCAAACATGTCCTCAAATAATATTAATCCAAGAGCCATGGGTGTGCTATAAGCGTATCTGTGGTCTGGGTGCCATTACGTGGGGACAAATCCTTCAACACCAAGGGAGTGATAGACCGCGAGCATGTATCATCATGCCGCGGTCGATCGAATGCACGATGCTTAGACAATTCTGTTCTCAAGATGTCGTTGCGGTTAAAATAAAGTACTGGGTTGGTGGGAACAGCGTCGAAACTGTAATAGTAATGGCCTACCTGCCGTATGATTCTATACTTCCTCCTCCATCGAGGGAACTAATGGAAGTCGTCCAGTATGCTGAATCCAGGGGTTTGGGACTCATAGTGGGCTGTGACGCGAATTCACAGAACATTGTTTGGGGTAGCAGTAAATGCAATCCCAGGGGTACTAAACTTTTGGAATTCATTATGTCGGCTGATCTGGTGATTCAGAACGTTGGTAACAAACCAACTTTTGTGATCAGCAGAAGACAAGAAGTGATTGATCTAACACTAACCAACAGGAAAGTGGCAGATCAGATCATGCAATGGCGGGTATTGGAGGAGGTCTCTCTTTCAGATCACCGTTTCATCGAATCCCGACTCGGTATTGATCTACTGTCGGTACCAGGTGGACAGAATCCTCGCAAGGCGGACTGAAACAGGTTTGGTGAGCTTCTGACAGAGCGTATACCAGTCCTGAAAAAACTCCGGACTACAGCCAAAATTGAAGAAGCGACTAGGGAACTAGGAGCAACTTTGATTGGCTGCTATGAGGAGGTGTGTCCGCTGAGAGCGAGCAGACAAGGCAAAGCAGTTCATGGTGAAGTTCCGAGCTTCCGAAGCTACGCAAACGATCTAGGAAGCTTCTGAATAGGGTGTGGTGGTCACGGAGTCGTATGTTTGTCTAAGTATGTACGTGTAGTTTTCGCCTATGTTTATTCGACGGGCCGCGCCAATGTTTTCTGGCTCCGAAAAGCCGATCTGTTTGAACCTCTGATCAAATAAAACAATGCCACCGGGCACTTTGATTATCGAACAAGAAGTTAACTTTGTTCGGAAAATTTGGGTCTTATATACTAAAATTATAACTGTAATACTCTAATGCATTTCCAGGGCTCCGCCTCCTTTTCCACGATATTTTTCGTTTGACCAATCATCGACCTGGGTCACTTCTTCTGCGTCAGCACATTTGCATTTGGGTCAATGGCCGGCGCTAAACGGCCTCGGATAATTTCTGATCGTTTCCCACGCCGCCAAAGGGTCGGCATAATGTACGCTGCATTGCACTGCGGTAGGTGGCATCATATGTCACCCCGCTCGCTCAAGTGGTTGCGCATAGCGCACCGTGGCGACTTCAAGTGCAGCCATTTGACACCAGCGAATTTGTGTGCGCAAGTGTACGGTGATTTGTTTTGGTCGGCATGAGTGATTGCGTAATATCACTACATGCAATGTTATGGTCGGCATAGATGGTTGGGTAGTACCACTACACCATTGCCCTCAAGCGAAAAATTATCATCGTGATGAATAATTTTTTACGATAGGTTTGGTCAGGTCGGAGGTTTTGGAAACTGCTTTACAAATGTTTTTTGTTTTGTAAGAATGTGTAAAAATTTATTTTTTGTAAAAATTTTTTGTTAAAAATATTTTAAACATAGTATTAGCTTAATATTCCGATAGGTAATGTAAGACTAATGATTATATGATTAATTATGCTATGACTACGTATAATATTGGTTGTTATGATTATGTTTTAAATGAAACTATTATTACGTTTCCTTGTTTTGCTTATTTGTAAGATTACATGTAGTTACTATATCTCTATGGTGTATCGCTTAAGATTATTATTATGCATTTTCTTTATTTGGCCATTTATTTCTATGTATGTATTTACCCCTTCTGTTTTTATGACTTTATAAGGTTCATGATAAGGGCTTTGGTTTTTCTCCCTATTTTCTACTTTAACTAAGACTAAGTCTCCAATTCGTACATTTCGCTTATTTGTATCTCTAATCTCTTTTCGTTTTTCTTTGACCGTGTTTATGTATTGTCTAGCTTTATTTGTTGCTGTTCTAAGTCTTGCTTTTAGTTCGTTTGCATACGAGTCGATGTCGTAACATATATTGGTGTATTTTTTGTTATTTCGTCACTTGGCATGTACGGTATTTTGCCAAATACTAATTCATAAGGCGAATAGCCTGTGTCAATGTTTGGTGAAGTGTTGTACGCGAATGTGTAAAATGAGATCCATTTGTCCCATTCTTGGTCTTCCGCGAAGGTCAGCATATATTCGTTAACTACCCTGTGGTTTCGTTCAACCGTGCCTAATGTTTCATGGTGGTATGGTGCCGAGAATATTTGTTTTATTTGTAGTTGTTTGCAAATATTTTTCATCAGCTCGTTAGTGAATTCGGTCCCTCTGTCTGTTTTTAATACTTTGAAATTGCCGTACTTGAGAATGAAACGGTTTACGAGTGTTGATGCGACTGTGCTTGCGTCTTCATGTTCCATCGGGTGTGCTATAACAAATTTTGTTAGTTCACATTGTGCGGTAAGTATGTATCTATACCCGTTTGAAATTCTCAATGGTCCTACGGTGTCAACCGCGACTACTTCAAAACTTGTGTTTGGTGTGTCTGTTACAATTAGTTGTTCCTTCGAATGTTTTATTCAGGGACTTAACTATTATAAGTTTTTTAAGAAACTTATTGCAACGTAACTATTACGATGCAACAAAAATTTTTTTTGTTGATTTTAATTATTATTTGCAACAATTAATTTTTACGTTGCATAATAACTGTTATGAAAAAAAAAAAAAAAATTTCGTTCTCGATAATTATTATTTTGCAATTTTTTTTTTTACGTTGCTTCATAACTTTTATTTTCGATTTTTTTTTATTTACGTTACCGATAACTATTATTTTCAGAAATTTTTTTTTTACGTTGCTTCATAACTTTTATTTTCGATTTCTTTTATTTACGTTGCTTCATAACTTTTATTTTCGATTTTTTTTATTTACGTTACCGATAACTATTATTTTCAGAAATTTTTTTTTTACGTTGCTTCATAACTTTTATTTTCGATTTTTTTTATTTACATTGCTTCATAACTTTTATTTTCGATTTTTTTTTTTTACGTTGCCGATAACTATTATTTACACAAAATTTTTTTTTTACGTTGCTTCATAACTTTTATTAAAGAAAAAATTTTTTTTTACGTTGCCTTGCCACATTTTGAGTTCAAATTGATTTTTTTTTGTTTCAATACATTTATTTGTGGTACAACAAATTGAAAAACGCAAATTTATTGCAGAAAATCAATTTACACCAACAACTAAAGTGCATTTAAATTTTTGTGCACATGAAAATCGCATATGGCAAACACCTCAGTGTTTGTAATTTCATTTGAAAAACCAAAACCCATATTTATGAAAAAAAAAATTCTTCGGACGGTGGGATTTGAACCTGCAACCTTCGGAATTGAAGCTTGCGTACACTACTGTGAAGCCACAAGCTGACTTAAATCAAGTTAGCAAAATTAGGAAAATAGGATTTTGTTGGCACGTATAAAAATCACATTTTTAGCCACGCGGAAATAAGTTATGCCAATGTTATCACGTGTTATCAATGAAATCAATGATATTCTACGCATTGTCATAACTGTCACCTGCAAGTGAAGTTCAATTTAAGTGAAAGTGGATATTTAAAGTGATTTAAATTTAATATTTAAAGTTATGGGTAGAAAACGAAACATTTTTATTCGCGAGTTTTTTAATTACATAGAATCTGCTAAAATAAGCAAATGCAAAATATGTTCTTCGACATTTTTGGGGCAGAATGTTACCAATTTAAAGAGGCACATGGTTTCCGCTCATTTGGAAATATACCAGCAGGAGCAAACCCAAGAAGAATCGCAAACCGAAATGGACGAAAAAAAAAAAAAAGTTAAATTTTCGTCGGAACTTTCGAAAAAAGAAGTTCTTGATGCTTGCATTGAATTTGTGACGGTGCAATCCCAGCCTTTATCATTTTTTGATTCCAAGGCATTCAAGACGTTTTCGGCTCAGACCTTCAAAGGTTTAAAAATGGAGCCTGTCACTGCCGGAAACATTTGTGATGTAGTCGATGAGCGTTACACCAAAATAAAAACGCACATCGTCCAATCGATGAAGCAGAGAATGGTGTGCATAAAAATGGATTCTGCAACTCGGCACGATAGGTCCGTTTTAGGAATAAACGTTCAATTCATACAAAAGAAGAAGCTCGTGTTTTATACACTCTCTATGAAGGAAATTTGTATCCGGCAAACTGGTGAAAATTTGAAGCAAGAGCTAAACAAAGTTCTGCAAGACTTCGAATTGACAAATAGCCAAATCTACGCAATAACCACCGATAACGGAAGAAATATGGTTAAAGCAGTAGATTTGTTGGCTGCGTCAAGCGAGGAGGATGATTCAGACGATTGTGCAGATGACGAGGAGCTTGATTTGATGCAAGGTGAAGGGACAACTATAACATCAATCAAATGCGCCGCACATACGTTGCAACTTGCGGTCAAAGATTTACTCACGGCAAATGTGACCAAAACCGTTCACCGTGCTCGTGAAGTAACTAAAACATTAAGGACACCTAATTTTCGGTAAGAATTTGTGTGTTATCCTTCCGTTACAAAACAATTTTTCAAACGCAAACACACAATTCAGTCTGTCAGACCGGGTACATAAAACTTTCTTTTTGAGATAGGTTTTTCAAGATATTCGAAATATTTAAATTTTTTTAGTTAAGTGGATTATATTCATGTAAATAAAGTTGAATAATGAAAGTAAAATATGAATTTACTGGTCTCACAGACGAATGACGTGTAAAGAAAGGTTAATACGTTAATACTACGTAAAAATTCTCTTCTTTCTTTTTTCTCAATTAACTTTTTTTGTATACTTATAGACATACATTGAAAATGTTGAATTTGGGAAAACCTCAACTTGACGTTCCAACCAGATGGAGCTCCACATATAAAATGTTGGAACGACTTTTAAAATTTAAAGATTTTTGCTCGGAGCACTTAAAAAATCCATTGAAGGATGAGGAATGGGCCGAAATTTTAGAATTGGTAACAACTTTGAAACCAATTCATGAAATCACTATCAAACTCCAAAAAGAGCAGCTTGTATTCGGTGATTTCTTTAGAGAATGGTTCACCTTAAAAGTGATTCTCAAATCGAATCAGTCACCTACGGCAACAGCACTCTTAACGTTTGTTTCAAATAGAGAACCTCAAGTTTTAAACAACGTTGTTATGAATGCTGCGCTCTTTTTGGATCCCCGTTTTTACCGTACACTTAATGCAGTGCAGAAAGAGGATGCAAAACAGCATTTAAAGAAGCTTTCCCGGCAATTGATTGCGCTTAAACAGGTTCGTATTTCTTAATAACACATTACACCGTGCGACAGCATTTTCCACACTGGAAAAAATTCATATAGGCGTGAAACTAGACACCAAACAAAGTAATATGCGTACTTCGTTTTTCATTTCTACATCCTTTGTCTTTTTTAAAGGACTTCACAATTTTGAAGGGGATTAAAAATAAAAAAAATATTAAAAAATACTTAACCTAGTTAAAATATGGTGGTATGTATATCAGATGAAAGAGGAAAGACTGAAACATTTAAATAAAACTGATTTTTAATCTATTTGTAAAAAAAAGGATATGAAAAAAGTCCTTTAAACATTTTAATCCTTAATATCCTTGAAAATTTATGTAGAATTTTCTTGAAAAGTAAGTATGTTAGAACTCGAAATCTTCTTGATCATGTGTCAAAATTTCATTACTCTACCTTATTGGTTCGAAAGTTATTAAAAAAAGTGGAAGCTGCAAGTCTAATGAAGAACAAAAATTTTAATTTATTTGCGCATGGATTTTTTCCAGTGTGAACAAAATTTTTCATTTTTGGCACGGTGTTATATTTCTGTGTATTTTCCGAGTAAAGCTATTATGGTATGTTTCCAGGAATTTAAAAATAGTAATGAACATAAACATTCTTTTAAAACTATTTTTAGCCAAGCATTGCATTACCCAGCTCTCCTCCTGTGCTTCCTAATACCCCTGATAATTTGGATATCGATGAATCTACCAGTCACAGTACCACGTCTCTGCTCAAAAATGCTCTGAGGGAACTAGAAGTCGATTCGTCTTCAGATGATGACGTTAGCAATGGGTCATCGCGCGAAATTTTGGCTGCGTATGCCGAAATTGATAATTTTAAACCACAACGTCTAGATATTGAAGCAGACCTACTCACGTACTGGGAGGAGAAAAAGTTTTCCTTTCCTTTTTTGCGACAACTGGCACATATAATACACGCTGTACCAGCTACCCAAGTGACAGTGGAAAGGGCGTTCTCAGCTTTACGACTCACATTACGTGATCAAAGATGTAACCTATCGGATGAAAAGTTGGCGCGCATTATGTTCGTGAAACTAAATTACTCAGAAAATGAATAAAAAAAAAATTCAAGAACGTTCTTTACATTTTATAACACTACTAGCAGGACACCGAGGCTTTGCACGCAAGTTTAAAGCCAATAAATCAAGTTCTTCTTAACTTTTTGTTGATCCAATCAGATTTTTATGAAACAATTCTTATCTCATTACTTCTTATTTGAAGTGTTTTCACCATATTTGAAATCAATAGGCTTATATCAAGTTTCTTCATACAACACCTTAACCCCTGTTTTGCCTCTTTAGACCCCGATTTTCAAAAACTCCCGTCTTAGCGTCTTCATTTTTCAATATGTACCTGCAGTTCAAATTTCATATTTGTAGCTTTGGGTTGGGCGGTGATTAATCAGTCAGTTAGTCAGGACAAACAATTATATATACATAGACTTCTTATTCCTTCACGTGCACGTACAATGCATAGTAATGATTTTGTTGATAACACGTTATAACTGTTATTTACGATTGCTACTTAATAACACGTGATGATATTGATAGAACTAATTTCCGCGTGGCTACTTTTGTATCTTCTTTTTTTCTGACTTCATGTAAGTCAGCTTGTGGCTTCACAGTAGTGTACGCAAGCTTCAATTCCGAAGGTTGCAGGTTCAAATCCCACCGTCCGAAGAATTTTTTTTTTCATAAATATGGGTTTTGTTTTTTCAAATGAAATTACAAACACTGAGGTGTTTGCCATATGCGATTTTCATGTGCACAAAAATTTAAATGCACTTTAGTTGTTGGTGTAAATTGATTTTCTGCAATAAATTTGCGTTTTTCAATTTGTTGTACCACAAATAAATGTATTGAAACAAAAAAAAATCAATTTGAACTCAAAATGTGGCAAGGCAACGTAAAAAAAAATGTTTTCTTTAATAAAAGTTATGAAGCAACGTAAAAACAAAATTTTGTGTAAATAATAGTTATCGGCAACGTAAAAAAAAAAAATCGAAAATAAAAGTTATGAAGCAACGTAAAAAAAAAATGTCTGAAAATAATAGTTATCGGCAACGTAAAAAAAAAAAAATCGAAAATAAAAGTTATGAAGCAACGTAAATAAAAAAAATCGAAAATAAAAGTTATGAAGCAACGTAAAAAAAAAATTTCTGAAAATAATAGTTATCGGTAACGTAAATAAAAAAAATCGAAAATAAAAGTTATGAAGCAACGTAAAAAAAAAAAATTGCAAAATAATAATTATCGAGGACGAAAATTTTGTTTTTTTTTCATAACAGTTATTACGCAACGCAAAAATATTTATTACATGATAATAGTTACAGGCCATGTAAAAAAATTTTTATTGGAAATAATTATTATAAAGCAATATTTATAAAAATATCTTAAATAAGGGCAATTTTTTTATTTCCAAAAATATTGATAATAATTATTTTAGGTCTCTGGTTTTATTTGCTTGTTTAGTTGGCATGGTTTACAATTCGAGATGTATTTCTTGACCATTTTTTACATGTTTTTCCATATGTACCGCTGTTTTAGTTTTAGTATTGTTTACCTTACTCCGAAATGCCCTCCGCTAGGCGAGTTGTGATATTCTTCTATCAGTTTATATTTCATTAAATAATTTTTTATACTTTGGGGACTTTTATATATCAATACTTTTGGGCCATTTCTTTCTTTTATTCTTTGTTGCAACAAATTATATTTCTTTTTAAATGCATCCTTTTGTAAATGCTTAAATATTTCGTCTTCTTCATTTAGAGCTAATTCTTTAATCTTCAATTCGTGCATTTTTGATGATAGCTTCTCCAAAGACAAGTCGAGGTTGTTTAGATTATCACTACATCGCACAATTATTTTATTTTCTTTTACGTCTTCTTTTACGTATATGCCCTTAATGTTGCTATTTACTTCAAATTGTAATTTCTTTGTGTTCCTGACGTCAGCTATAGAGGTGCAGTCCCAAATGTGAAGTTCATAACTCTTCGTTGGTGAGCAGCATCCTTCTTTATTTTCTTCCTTTTCTGCGTTAGTTTTAGCAGTCATGCCCCGTGTTATTATAGATAGATAGATAGATAGATAGATAGATAGATAGATAGATAGATAGATAGATAGATAGATAGATAGATAGATAGATAGATAGATAGATAGATAGATAGATAGATAGATAGATAGATAGATAGATAGATAGATAGATAGATAGATAGATAGATAGATAGATAGATAGATAGATAGATAGATAGATAGATAGATTGATTCTTTATTAAATTTTCAAATAACAATAATAAAGAATGTACGTCAATGACTTTAAAAAGTCGTCTGTCGGAAAAATAATTACCTTTACAATAATTGACAATCGTTCATACATATATAGAGAGTTAACAATATTCATTTACAATCAGATTCCTGTATTATTTAAGAACATAGTGCCCAAATATCTACATCTAATTCTTTTCAAATTGGACACCTACCCAAAAAATGAGTTAAAGTTTCTAACTCGTTCAAGTTACAAATAGTGCAGTTTAAATTTCTGTGACCGCCAAGGTATATCATATAACATCTAGCCTTTAAAATCCACATTATCTTATGTTTCCCGAGACTGTCATTTAAATAACTTTTACCTATGTTATGGTCTAATTCTTTGTATATGCGTGCGCTTTTGAGAGCCCTGTCCCACAATTTCTGCCTATTTGCCCCGTGTTATTATTAATGTTTTATTTACGGATTTGTCATCGGTATTCGGTATCATGGTCTTAAGTAAGTCTGAGTCAATTTTTATTCGTGATAATGCGTCTGCATTTGTATTCATTTTTCCTTGCTTGTAGACGATCTCGTAATCATAGTCTGAGAGGTCTAAGCGTATTCTTGTTAGCTTAGAGGATGGGTTTTTGTGGGAAAACAGTGAGACTAATGGTCGGTGATCAGTGACTACTATAAATTTTCGTCCGAATAGGTATGGTCTGAAGAAAATGATTCCCCAATGAATGGCTAGCAATTCCTTTTCTATTACTGGTTTGTTTAATTCGTGTTTATTCAAGGTTTTACTTGCATATGATATTGGTAAGTCGTTTCCTATTTCTCCTTGCGATAGTATTGCTCCTAATGCGGAATCAGAAGCATCAGTCGTTAAAATGAATGGTTTTTCAAAATCGGGATATTGTAGGACTGGTGGGTTGATTAGTTTTTGTTTCAAAGTTGCAAATGCGTTTTGGCATTCGTTTGTCCAAATGAATGGTTGTCTTTTCTTGAGTAGGTTATTTAGACATCTGGCTATATCGGCAAAATTTGGTATACATTTTCGGTAATAATTGCAGAATGCTATGAATCGTCGAACTTCGTCTGAATTTTTTGGTATTGGATATTGTTCGATTGTTTTGTGTTTTGCTGGATCCGTTCGAACACCTGATCTCGTTATTAAGTTTTGGTTTTGAGTTTTTCTCCAGTGGGATTTGATGGAATGAGCTCGTCATATCTAGAGTTGAAAAATATTTGGCTCTTCCCAGTTGGTCTAATACATCCTCCAGTCTTGTCAGTGGAAATTTGTCATTTACTATTTTTTTATTCAGTTGTCTGAAATCTACTTCTTCGGTACTAGTAGTAGTGATTGCTGGCATATGGCAACGCCGAATTCGGCGTGGCGTCAGTCTGAAGCGGTCCCCGGCGAAGTGCAGTTCAGTCTTAAATTTCGCAGCATCTTAAATCTTAAATTTTAAATTTTAAATAAATAAATTGGTTGTGTTTGAATTTCGTGCGTCTTCAAGTCAGAAGTGGGATAGGTAGCCATCGTGTCGGCGAAAAAGTGACGTGCATAAACGATACGTGCAAACGCGAGCCGAACGCAATTTCGAAGGCCAAAATTTTAACGCCATATTTGAACGGTATTCGCGGAAGAGCGCCTCCGCGAACGTACAGTACGCATACGCGGCGTCTAAGTCAGACTCGACGTCGCCGTCAACGACAGGCAGCGACGCCTAACGCGCAAACGCAAACGAACTTCTAAGAAACGGAACGAAAAGAAAGCGGGGCACGAGTAAGAAGAAAAACGAACGATTTTCGCTCGCTAGTGAAAACGCAACGAATACTACATGGGCTGAAAAGTCCTTGGCCTGACATAGAGATGGCGCCAAAAATTAAGAATTATTGTGTTGTACATGGAAAACCATCCTTAACTTAGATTCTGTCAAAGTTTCATGACATTTGGTTGACTCGTTTTCAAGTTATTGCTTTCGAAGTGACGCTACCTCTGAATTTTTGTAAACAATGGAAAAAAGTGAATTTCGTGTTTTGATAAAACATTGCTATTTGATGGGCAAAAATACAGTGGAAACAAAAGCATGGCTTGATAAATGTTATAATACATCTGTATTTTTGTCCATCAAATAGCAATGTTTTATCAAAACACGACTTTTGAGAGTCGAACAGCTCAAGGAGTTGCTGCGAGAAAAGGGGCAGCCGACAGCAGGCACGAAAGCCGAGCTGATTCAGCGATTGTGTGAAGTGGTGGGAGACGACGAAGTGATGTTGGCGAGTGAGGGTGAAAGTGAGACGGTGCAAGAACAAATAAACGGGTTGCGCGACATGATGCAAAATATCATGTCGCTGCTACAGGCAAAAGAAACGCAACAGCCGATGTTGCAGTCGCCAGCACAATCACAAGTGAACGATATAACAAGTGACGACCGTGTGTCACCACCGTGTCAGAACGTAACGGCTGCTAGTATGCGCTACTCAGTAAAAGAAATTGCTGAGACTATTCCGGTCTTTGACCCAGGGGACGATTTGTCGGTGTCCGCAGAACAATTTGTCGAGTGCGTTGAAAGTGCGCGGAACGCCTATCAGTGGGAGGAGAAGTGTCTAATGCTAGCGGTGCATAGTCGCATGAGCGGCGTTGCCAAATTGTGGGTCAACGTGCAACAACATTTCCAGTCGCGCTGGAATGTGTTCGCGAAGTGTTTGGTGGACGAATTCGGAATCAAATATAATGAGGCAGACGTGCACTACAAAATGACAAACGCGGTGCGGAGAAACGACGAAAAAGTTATCGATTACTGTTTTCGAATGAACGCTATCGGACAGAGGTACAACCTCAGCGAGGTTGCAATAGTGAAATATACGCGTGACGGGCTACGGCACCGCGAATTGCAAGTGGCAATAGCGCCGCTACGGTTTGAAACGATGCGACAATTCCGAGAAACCGTAAACGACTTTTTGAACAACCACCGGTACACACCACACTCCGTAAAGGGTGACGATAACCGATCGAAACCGCAAAAAAGTGCTGCCGATCCGCAAAAGTCGGACGGCGAGAAAAGGAAAGTGATATGTTTTAATTGCTCGGAAGAGGGGCACATTTCGAGCAAATGCCCGAAACCACAGCGCAGGCCACGGTGCGTAGACTGTCAAAAGGTGCATCCTAAGGGTGAGCCAACCAATTGTGGTAAGAAAACTGTAACCGTGCGGAAATCACAGTGCGATGTCGATTTGTGCAACAAAATCATAACGATTGGTGGTTTCGCGGCGAATGCTTTCATCGATACAGGTAGCGAGTGTAATATGATTGGCGAATCGTTTGCTGAGAAGTTGCCGCCTAAACGTGAACGGTGCTCGCTGAAAATAAAAGGCATATGCGGTGGGGCTCTGTACGCGAATGAAATGATCGAAACGATTATCACTATCGATGGTTAGTTAGACGTATTGCTTTATGTTGTCGCGGATGGGCTGCTGAACACAGAGGTTTTGTTAGGCCGTGACGTGTTTGAACGAGACAATATTTGCGTAACGGTGAACGAGGGGCGAATGACTTTTAATTATTCAGCCAAAAAGAAATTGAACACACCTGTCGCGCGTGAAATAAACGAAACGGACATTAAGAGTGGTGTCGTCGACGAAGCCGAAAAAGTACAGTTAGTGAAAATGCTAAATGAGTACGGTGACATTTTTGCAAATGATATGCGATAAATCGGTAAAACAAACGTTATCGAGATGAAAATCGAAGTAACCGCGAAAGAGCCGATTGCTCAAAATCCGTATCGAATACCAGAGCCGAAAAAAAATCATAGTGCAAGAAATGATAAACGAATTGTTGCGCAACGACATAATTGAAAAATCGGAATCAGAATATGCCAGTCCCGTCGTGCTGGTCAAGAAGAAATCGGGTGACTCGAGGTTATGTGTCGATTATCGTAAACTTAATCAGTATGTGCGCAAAGAGGTTTAACCGATGCCACATATCGAAGAACAGCTACAGGAAGCAAAGCGGTATATCTATTTCACGGTATTAGATATGAACAGTGGGTATTACCAGATACCAATAGAACGTGCGAGTCGCAAATACACTGCGTTTGGTACTACGGAAGGGCTATATCAATTCAAGCGAATGCCTTTTGGCCTCAAGAACGCGCCGGTTGTTTTTCAAAGATTAATGGCGAAGGTGAAGGAGCGTACCCAACAGGGTGACATGATAAATTACATGGACGACATCCTGGTTGGTAGTGCGTCGATGGACGAAATGTTTGTGAAGCTGCGGCGGATATTCGATATAGTGCGCGATTTAAAGTTGACATTGAATTTGAAAAAGTGCGAGTTTGCAAAGAAAACAATTGAATTTCTGGGTCATGAGCTGACACCGGACGGCATTAGTCCCGGAACGGTGAAGACAGTTGCCATTACAAACTTTTCAACCCCGACTAACGTGACAGAAGTAAGACGGTTCTTGGGCTTAAGTGGATATTTTAGAAAATTTGTTCCCGGGTATGCGATTAAGTCGGAGCCGTTGCGCCGATTGCTACGTAAAGACCAACCATTTCGGTGGCAAGATGAACAACAGAACGCGTTTGAGTGGTTGAAGCAATCGTTATCATCCAAGCCGGTGATGGCTTCGTATCGGGCCGAATGTGAACATGAGATTCACACTGATGCCAGTTCCATCGGCGTGGCAGGCGTATCGTTGCAGAAAGAGGACGGCGATTGGAAGCCGGTTGTGTACTTCAGTAGATCAACGAGTGACAACGAAAAGAAATTTCATAGCTACGAATTGGAGACTTTGGCCGTGGTAGAAACTTTGGAGCGTTTAAAGTACTACGTGAGTGGCAAGGCGGTAAGAGTAATCACCGATTGTAATGCGGTCAGAACAGCGATGGAGAAGAAGGAGCTTATACCTCGTATAGCGCGCTGGTGGTTAAGAGTGCAAGAATATGACATTACGATTGAGCATCGATCCGGCAAGCGAATGGAACACATTGACGCGTTGAGTCGAGCACCAGTGGAGAATCCGAGAGAAGTTAAAGAAGCATCATTACGAGTATATAAAACCGGAATAGATGAGTCGGACTGGCTCTTGAGTATGCAGCTGCAGGATGAAGGTATCAAAGCGATCATCGATGACTTGTCGGTGGGTAAGAATAACACAAGAAACGAGTACACATTGGAGACCGGGCGACTGTTCCGGCGCGGCTGTGGGTCGTCCCGAAAGCTCTAAGAGCAAAAATACTACACGATTGCCACGACAATGCTGGTCACCTGGGGGTCGATAAAACGATTCAACGAATGCGGAACTACTTTTGGTTCCCACGGATGCGAAACTACACCAAGGCATATCTCAAGTCTTGTGTAGAGTGCGCGTACAACAAAAGCTGCGGTGGGCGCAAGGAGGGTGAGTACCACTATGACGAACCCGTACCAATACCATTCCGAACAATCCACATGGACCACTTGGGGCCGTTTCCAAGAAGCAGCCAACGAAACGAGCACCTGCTTGTGCTGGTCGACGCTTTCTCAAAATTCACCGTCCTCCGAGCTGTTCCAAGCACCAAAACTAAGTTCGTACTCAAGGTGCTGGACGAGCTTAGCGGATATGTAGGAATGCCAGCGCAAGTCATCACAGATCGTGGAAGAGCATTCACATCTAAGGATTTCACGAAATACTGCAACGACAACAGCATAAAGCACATCAAAAATGCCGTGCGAACTCCGAGGGCAAATGGGCACGCAGAACGCGCAAACCGGACGATCTTGTCGATGCTGTTGCCAATGACAGCCACCGATAAGCGATGGGACGAGAGACTGCGAGAAATCCAGTGGAGCCTCAATTCAATGCAGAATAGTACAACGAAGCGAACACCACAGGAGCTGTTACTCGGGTTTACCCCTCGCGATATCCTGCAGAACAAGATACTGCTGACGTTACAGGACGCAGACGGCACAAGTCCCAACGACGAGCAACTACAAGACATTCGACGCAGCGCAGCGGTCGAAATCAGCAAAGAACGAGAACGAGCGAAACGTCGGTACGACGAAAACCATGCAAAGCCGAAGTTGTACGAGGTGGGTTAGTTGGTGTTGGTCGAAAACGAGCCGGTGATTACTGGGTTCTCGCGAAAATTAGAACCGCGGTACAAGGGACCATTCATTGTCACCAAGGTCCTGGGACGAGACCGTTACCTAGTGGAAGACCTACCGGGCTCCCACCGGAAGCAGCGCCATTATGCTTCAGTGCATGCATCAGACAAATTAAAGATGTGGTGCACGTTGCCACCCTACGAAGATGAACGAGACGAGGAGGAGGTCGAGCGAAATCCCTCAGCACAGGAACGAGACGAGGAGGAGGTCGAGCGAAATCACTCAGAGCCGGAGCGAGGTCGCACCGCTATGTCAGGAACGGCCGAGCTGTAACCCTGACCGTGCCGAGCAGGACTGATTGCTGGCATATGGCAACGCCGAATTCGGCGTGGCGTCAGTCTGAAGCGGTCCCCGGCGAAGTGCAGTTCAGTCTTAAATTTCGCAGCATCTTAAATCTTAAATTTTAAATAAATAAATTGGTTGTGTTTGAATTTCGTGCGTCTTCATACGGGTGTTTTATCTGTTAACTGTAATTTTTGGGAGTAGAAATTGTTGACTGAGAGTGCTTCATCTTCTAGGTGGAAAATATGTTGATATCTTTCGCTGTTTCATCCATGCTGTCTATGTTTAGTGTAGCTTTTAGTTTGTTAAATCTTGTGTTTTCGTTTTGTCTTCCTGTGTACTCTTTTTGATTGATTATGTAATATTCATTTAAAGGTTCTGTCTTGATGGCTAGAGTTGTAAATGTTGCTGGTTTTTCAGTTGTGTTTACTATTTTTATGTGACAGTTGCCGTTTGCTGGGGCAATAGAATTTCCGATGAATATTCCTTCCTTTATTTCATCATTTAATATTACACTGTCTTCAGTTAGCTTTAAATCTATTGCGCATATACATTCTGATCTCGGTGGGATTTTTATATGTTTTATTCGTGTTGCGTTTATTGGTATGAATATTTCGTCTTCGTTGATAGCTATTTTCAGTGTAAAAGTTTCATAGTCAATTGTGCACATGTGTTTTTGTAAGAAATCTGCACCAATGATTCCGTCTGTGTTGATGGGGAAATTGGAATCGACTACTTGAAATTTATGTTTTATGATTTGATTTTCGATATTGAGTGTTAACTCAGTCTTTCCTAGGGATTTAACTTCGTCTTTTGTAATGCCAGTTAGTATACAAGAGTCATTTGTGGTGATTTCGTGGTATTCGGGTAGTATTTCTTCTTTACATATTGAGATGTCTGCGCCTGTGTCTATGAGAAATGTCAATGGTTTGCTGATTTGAGTGCTTTTTATGGTGACGTAATTGGTTGATTTTTCTGATATTATGTATATTCGTTCTCTATGTGTCTTTGTTCCCCCGGAGGAGTGGAGTATTCGTCCTCCGGGTCGCCCTCGTTTCCCTGAATATAATGTATGCGTGTGGGGCGACCTTGTTGGTTATTGTTTTGATTACGGTTCGCATTATTGTGTGCGTTATATCTGGGATTTTTGTTGTTATTTTGGTTTTGGTTTCTATTAACACTTCGTTCAATAATGTGTGTGACTGACACATAGATGGCAGCACTAATACTAAATCAATATTTTTTTTCGAAATTGTGAACCTTTTAGGCTTACTGTCAAAATTATATGTCAATCCGACCATTAGTTTACAAGTTACAGTGCTTTAAGTGACACTACTTTTGAGTTTTCAAAAAAATGAATTCAAAGCAATTCCGTGTGCTGATTTATCATTGTTTTTTAATGAAAAAAATACTGTTCAATGCCAGGAATGGCTTGGACGCTGTTATTCCGGAAAACGTTGAAAAAACACTGAAAATCATTATGTCCGACCGTAAAGTGAAAGTGGGGGAGATTGCTGACATTCTAAAGATATCAGCAGGCAGTGTACACACCATAATACACGAACATTTGGTTATGAAAAAGGTGTTTTCGAAATGGGTGCGTTTGCTCACACCGGAGCAAAAACAACAACGAATCGATGATTCAAAGAGCTGTTTGGACATGTTTACGCGCAACAAGTCGGAGTTTTTGCGTCGGTACATCACAGTGGATGAAACATGGATCCACCATTTCACTCCAGAGTCAAATCGGCAGTCTGCTGAGTGGCATGCAACCGGTGAAAGCCGCCCAAAGCCGCCTAAAAACTGTAAGGCTGTATTGTTCATTTAGTTTAGTTATTATCGTTTGTTCTGCTGTTGTTGGATTGTCACCAGCTTGTGCAATTTGATGCTTCTTTAGCTCGGCTATCATGTTTAATATTCTGTCTTTGTATGAGGTGATACTCGAGTTGCGTTGTGTCAGACATGACAATTGGTTTTGTAATTGCGGAATTGTAGTTGTGCTTCGGTATCTTGCTTTAAGCAATGTAGTTAGTTCTTCTAGCGTATTCGGTATGCGGTTACCGATTGCCGTTCTTGTTGTTACTGTTAATTTTGCATAAAATATGAACTCTAGTAGTTCATTCTTGCTGTTTGTGTCAAGTTTTCTGTTTACTAATTCTGTAATCTTTATGAACGTTTCTAGTTCTTTATGGTTGCCAGAAAAGTTTGGGATGGCTTTCATCGCCGTCTCGATGTTGAAGGTTGCCATGTTGGATTGCTCTTGGTTTTCAGAGTATAGTTCTTTTAATTGTTCCTGTAGTGTACGTCTGATTGTATCGTATGTGTGGTGGAATTGTATTTTCAGTCCTACTATCTCTTCTTGTTTTTGTGTCGAGTTGAGTAGGTCGTCAAAATCTTGTTTCAATATGTTAATAGTGTCAACTTTTTGTATTAGTGTTTGTCTTGTATACCTCCGTTTTGGGGTTTTTCGCAAGTTCGTTAGAATTTTAGTGAGTTCGTTAAGGATGTTCTCCATCTAAAATCTGAGATTTAGCTTGTCGAACATTCTGTAACACTCCTCTTCGCGTGTCGTGGGGTTAGTTACGTCTTGCATCGTCGGTTGTCTTGGCATTTCTATGAAAGTCCATAGTTTTTTCAAATGAGCTAGTTTTTTTTTTAGGTCTATCTCGTCGTCTATGTTGGTTTGTTTGTTTGGTCTGTTTTTCGATTGTCTCTCCGACATTTTGTTCTTATATATATATATTTCTAATTGTATTTTAATTGTTGATACTGCTAAACTATTTTAATTTAATAAAATGTTTTTATTGTTATTTATTTATTTTTTTTTATTTTACACTTGAGTAACATTCTTTTTCATATTCTGTTTTGTTACAATTTTTTTATAGTATTTGTTTATTTTTAAGAGTAATAATATGATTACAATTATTAAAATATAGTGTTGAATGCTGGGGTACCGGCTGTTAGTGTTGTCGGCGATGGCGCTTCCGTTGTCGTTGTTGATAGCTATCACGATTTCCTCCTTGGATTCTTTGCCGCCCATTTTTTTTTTATATAACTTCGGCAATTAGTTTTTTCTTCTGCTGGGGGTCGGTGGTGATACTTACCACGCGCTGCAGTTCTGCAATTTCTTTTCGCAGTTTTACGCGCTGTCCTCCTCTTGATTTTTTTCTTTATAGTGGGTGCTGCGTGTGTTGGTGGACGCTTCTTCTGCCTTGCCCCGTATTATTCTATTATTAATAGCTTCGGGCCAGCTGTCACTGGTGTTGGAGTATAAGTGGGTGGTGCCGGTTCGTCCAGTTGTAGTCCCTCTGGGATGTATTCCTCTTTGAGGAATTCCTCCCACTTCGCAAAGATTGCGTCGAACTCGTCCCTTGATGTCATCAGAAATTGTCCTTGTGGTTTAAGTTAGGCAGGATCGCCATGTGGAGGTCAGATGTACTGTGAGGTTGTCTACCAGGTATGCGCCTATGAACCGACATCTAGCGGTAAATAGCCGAATATTTATATACTTCGGAACCGTACCAAATCTCATGTTTACTTCTTCTGTCATATGTCAACAATATTCAGTTCACAATTTGTCAAGTTTCATCCAACAACGCATTGTTTGACGCTCCGGAAAATGTCGGATTACGTGCCTACAAATTACGATTTGCGGACACAGTTAATTTTGTGGCGTGGTGTCATATGGTATGACCTTCTAAAACCTGGTGAAACGGTGAACGTTACCAACAACAATTGGCCGAAAAAGTGATTTTCCTCGATGACAACGCACCACCACACCGCACTAGAGCCACCAAAGAATTGGTTGCATCGTACAACTGGGAAGCTCTTGCTCATGCGGCTTACTCACCAGACTTGGCGCCTTCGGATTATCACATGTTCGCATCGATGGGCCACGCATTAACGGAACGGCGCAAAGTGGGGTATTTGATGCCCAAAATGGCGATTAATTCAAAAAATGAAATTCAAATATCTTGATAATATTTGGTATGGGGGAAAAGTAGATAAAATTGTGCATCACTGGGTGAAATAAATGATCTACATTGAACGGTATTGTCACAGTGCGCTTTGCAAAATGCATATTTGTTCATTGCTCCGTTGTGTTTAGAGCGCGTTACGCATTTGCCAGTGATTTGAAGTGCTTTTTTTAATATCATTCTTGCAAAACTTAATTTTTTAACCTCAGGTATTGTACTAATGTTTAAACAAAATTATGTTTGTAGAATATGTGTATTAATAATTTATAAAAATTTGTTAGTTATAATCTTAAAAATGTACATATTTAAAGGATATAGGTAGACATATAGTTGCTTTGGCTGTGAAAGGCCGTAATAATTTTATATGATATGTAAAGAACATATATTTGACTACTATATTGCAAAAAATTAAAGTGCACTTTTGTACATTTTCTGAAATATTTAAGTTTTAGTGCTTCAAAGTCAGTGCCAAATTTTGTGATTTCGCTTGATCTTCTTGGAGTAATGAATGTTGTTGTTATCATGTGTTTCTGTTTTGTTTTTGTTATTCTACTGCAAGGCACTACAAATAAGGCACTGAGACTACTTCAACTCAAAAGTGTTACTTATGCGGTGCAACTAGAACACAATTCAACTTAATTGACGAAATGATTGCAAGAAATGTTGAAAGCACTCATCCTAATTTTGGACTGTCAGTACTGCATGGTTCGATACGATTTTTTTAAATGCCTTCTTCATTTATCGTACAAATTACCAATAAAAAAATAAGGTAAGGTCAGAAAACGAAACAGAAAAAAATATTCAAAACGGATTCAGAGAGAAAGCAGGTTTGATTGTTGATCAACCGAAACCCGGATTCTGCAATTCAAATGATGGAAATACGGCAAGAAGGTTCTTTCGAAACGCAGAGCTATCGTCTGAAATCACGAATGTTGACTTGAACTTGATAAAAAGGTTGCACGTTATACTGATAGTGGTTTCTTGTGGCCATGAGGTAGATATTGCAAAGTTTCGAAATTTCGCACATGATACTGCGAGATATTTTGTATCAAAGTATCCATGGTGCAATATGCCACCTACGGTGCACAAATTGCTAATTCATGGGCCAGAAATAATACACCACGCTCTGTTACCAATTGGCCAATTAACTGAGGAAGCTGAAGAAGCACTGAATAAAGAATTTAAAAAATACGGAGAACATTTTACACGCAAGACTAGCAGAGAAAAAAACAAATCATGATATTTTGCATCGAGTTCTTGTTGCTTCCGATCCAATTCTATCAAGTTTAAGGAAACTTCTTAAAAAAAAATCCAACACCTACCACTATCAGCTATTGAACTTTTAAAATCACCATCTGTAAAAACTTCAACAGATAATACTAATTTCCAGTCTGGTAATGATATTGCGTTTGATGATGATGATGATGATGATGATGACGATGATGATGATAATAATAGCGATGACATTTAATAATTCTAGCGTGAGAAGCCCAAAACTTGAAATATTTACTTAAATTGAATAAATTTAATAAAAAAACAACAACAACAATATTTTTTTTTCAATTTGTCTTATATATGCTTCATCTATGTAAAAAAAATACTTTACATTCATTTTAATAGCTCAGGAGAATTAATCGCCGTTTTCAATGCTCAATACCCCACTGTGCGGCGCTTCAATTCTCACGCAGAAGTCAAAAAATGGATCGATGATTGGTTTCAGGCAAAAGACGAAACATTTTTTTGGCGAGGCATCCATAAATTGCCTGAGAGATGGGAAAAATGTGTAGCTAGCGATGGCCATTACTTTGAAGAATAAAATTGTAATCATTTCCTCACAATAAACGTGTTTTTTTCATAAACGTGTTTCATAGGCGCATACCTGGTATATGTTCGTGTGTACAGTTTGAAAAGGTAAATTCAGTGTGTGTGTGATTTTGGCCTATATTTATTCGGCGGGCCGCGCCAATGTAGTATGGCTCCGAAAAGCCGATCTTATTGAACTCTTGCAAAATAAAACAATGCCACCAGGCACTTTGAATGTCGAACAAGAAGTTAACTTTATTTGGAAAATTTGGGTCTTATATACTAAATTATAACTGTTATACTGTCATGCATTTCCAGGGCTCCGCCTCCCTTTCCACGATATTTTTCGTTTGACCAATCATCGACCTGGGTCACTTCTTTTGCGTCAGCACATTTGCAATTGGTTCAGTGGCCGGCGCTAAACGGCCTCGGATATTTTCCGATCGTTTCCCACGCCGCCAAAGGGTCGGCATAATGCGCGTTGCGGTATTGTTGCAATGCACTGCGGTAGGTGGCATCGTATGTCACCCCGCTCGCTCAAGTGGTTGCGCATAGCGCACCGTGGCGACTTCAAGTGCAGCCATTTGACACCAGCGAATTTGTGTGCGCAAGTGTACGGTGATTTGTTCTGGTCGGCATGAGTGATTGCGTAGTACCACTACATGCAATGTTATGGTCGGCATAGATGGTTAGGTAGTACCACTACAATATGATGCACTTTTGTGTGGCAATTTTTTCATACTTGTTACAATGGGGTCAGAATTAAAAACAAAAAACTTTAAAAAATGTTTTCAATGGTATTTTTTCAGTCCACTTTCGTAAAAAATTCTCCCTGCAACACTAGAAATTGTTATTCCGTGATTCTTGAGCTTCTTCCGACAGTTGGCCGATTGGTAATGAGGCATGTGATATTATTTGTGGAAAATTTTGGATCCATTAGTTGTCATAGACGACGGTATCGTTGTAATCAATGACGGTACTGTCAGGGTGCAAGGGACTGGTGATATTGAAAGAACTGTCAACGGCACTTATCTCCTGACATTTGAGGGAGAAGTCCAAATCAACGGCACCACGTATGTCAACCAGAAAGGAGTTCCGATGCGTCAACCTATTACGGCTGCGCTCCCCCTGCTAAACACAACTGGCCATCAGGACATCTTGAGTCTTCCCCTCCTGCACCGAATGAACATGGAGAACCTGTATTTTATTGGCGAAATGAAGCAAAAATTGGTGACGCACCCTCTGGTGGCCTGTTGCTTAACCTCTATCCTCTTCATTGCTTGCTACGCAATCTTGGTTATAAAGCGGCGCCGAAAGAAGAGAAGCAGGAAAATCGAGCTCCGTGAGGTCATAGGAAATTTGGCCAAGACCGAGGGCGGCCTTGATCTAAGCAAGGGAGTAGTTAACCCGACGACGCACAGTGGGGTATTTGATGCCCAAAATGGCGATTAATTCAAAAAATGAAATTCAAATATCTTGATAATATTTGGTATGGGGGAAAAGTAGATAAAATTATGCGTCACTGGGTGAAAAAATAAATGATCTACATTGAACGGTATTGTCACAGTGCGCTTTGCAAAATGCATATTTGTTCATTGCTTCGTTGTGTTTAGAGCGCGTTACGCATTTGCCAGTGATTTGAAGTGCTTTTTTTAATATCATTCTTGCAAAACTTAATTTTTTAACCTCAGGTATTGTACTAATGTTTAAACAAAATTATGTTTGTAGAATATGTGTATTAATAATTTATAAAAATTTGTTAGTTATAGTCTTAAAAATGTACATATTTAAAGGATATAGGTAGACATATAGTTGCTTTGGCTGTGAAAGGCCGTAATAATTTTATATGATATGTAAAGAACATATATTTGACTACTATATTGCAAAAAATTAAAGTGCACTTTTGTACATTTTCTGAAATATTTAAGTTTTAGTGCTTCAAAGTCAGTGCCAAATTTTGTGATTTCGCTTGATCTTCTTGGAGTAATGAATGTTGTTGTTATCATGTGTTTCTGTTTTGTTTTTGTTATTCTACTGCAAGGCACTACAAATAAGGCACTGAGACTACTTCAACTCAAAAGTGTTACTTATGCGGTGCAACTAGAACACAATTCAACTTAATTGACGAAATGATTGCAAGAAATGTTGAAACCACTAATCTTAATTTTGGACTGTCAGTACTGCATGGTTCGTTAAAATTTTTTGAATGCCTTCTTCATTTATCGTACAAATTACCAATAAAAAAATGGCAAGTAAGGTCAGAAAACAAGAAGAAAATTGTTAACGAAACAGAAAAAAATATTCAAAAGGGATTCAGAGAGAAAGCAGGTTTGATTGTTGATCAACCGAAACCCGGATTCGGCAACTCAAATGATGGAAATACGGCAAGAAGGTTCTTTCGAAACGCAGAGCTATCGTCTGAAATCACGAATGTTGACTTGAACTTGATAAAAAGGTTGCACGTTATACTGATAGTGGTTTCTTGTGGCCATGAGGTAGATATTGCAAAGTTTCGAAATTTCGCACATGATACTGCGAGATATTTTGTATCAAAGTATCCATGGTGCAATATGCCACCTACGGTGCACAAATTGCTAATTCATGGGCCAGAAATAATACACCACGCTCTGTTACCAATTGGCCAATTAACTGAGGAAGCTGAAGAAGCACTGAATAAAGAATTTAAAAAATACATAGAACATTTCACACGCAAGACTAGCAGAGAAAAACCAATCATGATATTTTGCATCGATTTCTTGTTGCTTCCGACCCAATTTTATCAAGTTTAAGGAAACTTCCTAAAAAAAGATTCAACACCTACCACTATCAGCTATTGAACTTTTAAAATCACCATCTGTAAAAACTTCAACAGATAATACTAATTTCCAGTCTGGTAATGATATTGCGTTTGATGATGATGATGATAATGATGATGATGATGATGATGATGACGATGATGATGATAATGATGATAATAATAGCGATGACATTTAATAATTCTAGTATGAGAAGCCCAAAACATGAAATATTTGCTTAAATTGAATAAATTTAATAAAAAAACAACAACAACAACAATTTTTTTTTTCAATTTGTCTTATATATGTTTCATCTATGTAAAAAAATACTTCACATTCATTTTAATAGCTCAGGAGAATTGATCGCCGTTTTCAATGGTCAATACCCCACTGTGCGACGTCGCAACCCGCCGCCACAAATTAAACCAGCGACTCTGCAGCCCGCTACATCGTTGCGCAAGCAAACAACGCTGCTGTCGTCGTCGCCAGCGCAAGCCACCGACCCAGCTACTTCGCGGTAGCTGCCGTCAGCAGATTCGAACAATGCTGCTGGCGATCGATCGTTCGATTCTTGCACGGGTTGCAAGATCAGCGAATCGTGGACATTGCTGCTGATGGTCGATCGCTCGCTTGCACGAGCTGCAAGATCAGCGAAACGATACGGCGCGCGCGGAGTAGGGCTTTAGGGTAGGCTTAAGGATTGGTGTCAGTTAGTTCACGAAGGCAGCTTAAGAAGAACGGAGCACTAAGCTCAAAAATGAAGTAACTAAATAAAGTAACCAAATAAAGTAACTTGCATGCGACATTTGACACTTGCAATGTAAACAAAGTGGCGCGCACACAGTGCGATGCAAGTCGGTCTTGATGACTGGCTTGTGCGCTATTGTGTTGGCATAAGTGGTCACGCGGGACCACTACACCCTTACCCTTAAGCGAAAAATTATTCCTTGGAAACATTTTTAGAATTTCATCGGGGGGGGAGGGGGGGCATTGGAATTGCTTTACAATGTGATAGTAGCTGTTATCAAATAAATTTACAATGTGATATTTATCTTATAAAACAAGTTTGATTTTGTTGATTTTTTTGTATAGCGTATTGGTTATGTAGTTAATTTATGTTCTAATAATAATTGTAGGTTAGGTTAGGTTGAAATGGCTGGATAGCAAATATCCTTCACTTAGGCCAAAATACTGGCCCATTGTGATGCCATATACAGCTAGATCTAACTGGATTGTTCCTGGTCAAGCCATCTGGACGATGTTACGAACCTAAGAAGGTTTCTGACATCTATGCAGGATGTTTCCACTAGGTCTGAGAGGAACGGTTGTCCAAGAGTGCGTAGCCTACTTCTGCAAAGTGCTGGGCAGTGACAGAGGAGATGCTGTACGCTTTCTTCCTCTTCAGCACAGTCGCAGCTTCTACAGAAGTCTCTTGCATTAATACCTAGTCTAATGGCGTGTGCTCCAATTAACCAGTGTCCTGTGAGGGTTCTTATTAGCATGGATATCTCCTTCCTCTTGAGGTCCAATATGCTCGCAGTACGCCTCCTGTCGTATCCCGGCCATGTGAGCCTGGCTGTTGCGCATGAGGAGAGATTTTGCCAGCGCTCCTGTGCTGCTCGGATTGCGTTTGTTCTGGCGCGAAACTTGAAAGTGGTCAACGGCATACCTATCGTCTCCTTGTCGGGAAGGATACGGGTGGTCGTGCCTTTCCTGGCCAGCTCGTCCGCTTTACAGTTACCTTCAATGTTACGGTGTCCAGGCACGCAGATTAGGTGAATACTGTAGTGCTTACACATCTCGTTAAGAGATCTGCGGCACTCAGTGAGAGACTTTGTGTTGTCCACGCACGAGTCCAGAGCTTTCAGCGCAGCTTGGCTATCAGAAAAGATGAAAACTTGCTTCCTTCTATTAGGCGTTGGGTTCAGGTGCAGAGTGGCCTCCTGGATGGCGATCATCTCCGCCTGATATACGCTGCAGTGATCCGGGAGACGGAAAGAGACTTCAACCCCCAGGTCTGGGAGAAAACGCCTCCTCCAACTTTACCGTCCAGCCTAGATCCGTCAGTGAAAAAATTGATCGCATCTCGTATGTTCGGAGGTCGATCGAGCCACTCCTGTCTGTTTGGTATGTAGACATCATATTCTTTGTCAAAGGCCATAGCAGGTATACAGTAGTCTGTATTTTGGGGAATCGCTATAGGAGCCTGCGTTCCCAGGATGAGGGAGTGTCCAAAACTGCCCATATGCCAAGACCCAGACTCTCTAAGTCGTAGCGCGCACGTCAGTGCTACCTCCTGAGCTATAATGTCAAGAGGAGGCAAGTGAAGAATCGTGTTTAGAGCATCAGTGGGGGTGGAACGAAGTGCACCACTGATGCAAATTTCAGCACTTCTTTGCACACTGTGCAACTGCTTCAGCGTCGTTGACCTCTTGGTTGCTGGCCACCATACAATTACTCCGTAGAGTAAAATTGGTCTTACTATGGCTGTATATATCCAGTAGGTAATTTTGGGGGAGAAACCCCATGTCGTGCCAATTGCTTTTTTGCAAGTAAATAGCGCTGTAGTCGCTTTTTTGAAGCGCTCCATGACGTTTTCATTCCAGAGCAACTTCTTGTCAAGAATGACCCCTAGGTATCTTGCCTTATCACTAAGGGTGAGATCTACCCCTCCCAACTTGGGAGGGGTAATGGAAGGAGTCATATATCGTCTAGTGAAAAGTACTAGCTCAGTCTTATTCGGGTTTACAGCGAGTCCACAGCCGCTCGCCCAGGTCGAGAGGGTGTGAAGGGCTGATTCCATGATATCGGCCAGCGTTTGAGGGAATTTCCCTTGTACAATTACCGCGACGTCGTCCGCATAGGCGATAACCTTGAAGCCCTCCGCTTCCATGCGCTGCAAAAGTTGGTTGACCGTTGCAACCCACAGGAACGGAGAGAGTACCCCACCTTGTGGAGTGCCTCTATTAACGAACCTGCGAACCGCGGCACCCCCTAGCTCCGAGTTGACCGCCCTGCAGGTGAGCAATTGGCGGATAAACCGAACCAGGGATCCGTCGACTCGCAGGCTCGTTAGGGCCGAAGTGATAGCCCCCGGTACGACATTGTTGAAGGCCCCTGCTATATCCAGGAATGCTACCAGAGCGTACTCCTTGAGTTCCAGGGACCTTTCGATATCAAAAATCAGGGAATGAAGGGCCGTTTCCGTGGACTTGCCTTTGCTGTAAGCGAAGAACTGACTGTTTGTCTGATGTAGACTTCTATAGGTCTCTCCAGGGTTTTCAGGAGAAACGAAGATAGACTGATCGGCCTGAAGTTATTCGGCCTAACATGGGAGGCTTTCCCTGCCTCCGGAATAAAGACGACTTTTACTTCCCTCCAGCTTAGCGGGATGTAGTTAAGCCTTAAGCAGCTAGCGAATATTATTTGCAGCCAGGATTTGGTTATTTCCAAGGTGGATTGTAATTGTACCGGGTAGATGCCGTCCGGTCCCGGCGATTTGTAAGGTTTGAAGGTAGACAGAGCCCAAGCTAGTTTCCTGTCATTTATTATATCCAGGTATAGCCGAGGTTCCACCAATGTCAATTCCATTGGAGTAGTGGGGAGTGAGGTGCAGCCTCACTAAGGAGTTGTATCGTTTCCAAACTAGAGTCTGTCCACGATCCGTCCTCCTTCTGGATAAAACTTGGCGAGCTTGGTGCCTTGGCCAGCACTTTTCTCAGCCGAGAGGCATCAGAGGAAGCTTCTATTTGATTGCAGAAATCTGCCCACGATGTACGTTTGGCTTTCCTAATGGCCTTTTTATATGTGCTAAGTACGTTCCTATAGCTAGCCCAGGAAGATTCTTGGCCCTTTCGCTTGGCGGCGTTGAAAGCTCTCCGGCACTCCTTTCGGAGCCGGTTCAGCTCAGAGGACCACCAGGGAGGTTTGTACGCCTCTTTGTATTTCCTCCTGGGGCAAGCTTTATCTAAAGCTGCCGAACAGCAGCCTGTAAATTGTTCGACTAAGTTGTCAATGTCTCTCTTAGTTTTTGTTATGTAGGGTGGTTCGCGAGATAGATTTTTATAAACCAGCTTGGAGTAATACCCCCAGTTAGTCTTCCTCACATTTTGTAGGATTTTGGGGGGGAGGAGGCGAGCCAGAAAATGTAAACTCTATATACCGGTGTTCTTCGAGCACCTTCCAAGTTGCTATTTTACTATAGTGAATGTCCGCAACGAGCGTTATGTCTAAAACTTCCCTGCGGTTACTAGTTATGAATGTGGGGTCACAGCCTCTATTACATAAGTTAAGGTTTGTACTTAATAAGTAGTTAAAAAGTAACTCACCCCGCTCATTGATTCCCGTGCTGCCCCACTGGGTGTGGTGGGCGTTCGCGTCTCCTCCCATAACCAGTATTGCGCTGTTTGGGTCTGTGTCCCTCACCAGCTCCTGCAGCAATCTGGTTGGAAGTGATCCTTGATCATCGTGCGCCAGATAAAAACTGGCTATCCTATATATCTGTTGCTCTAGCTCCCAGCTCACTGTCGTGATATCCCCGTCGCTAAACTGAGGAAGAATAAAGGTGTTAAGGCTAGCTTTGGCTAAAATACAGGTACGGGGTTTTCCTTTACCGTGCACACAATGTAGCGTATACTTAGGGGTCCTTAAACCACGGATCCTATCAGCAGTGATCCATGGCTCTTGGACCAGAGCGAAGTCGACTTCGCCTGATGACAGGCGAAGCGTGAGTGCAGCCGAGGCTGCCTTACTATGATGAAGGTTTATTTGGAGGACCTTCATCATGGCTGTATCTGCCCCCCTCCTCCGTGAGCGTCGCATCGGCTTCGTCATCGCCTAAGAGTTCCTCCTCCTCATAGAGCCTTCGCATTACTGCCCCCGCTTCAGAGGAGGAAGCGGAGGAAGCGTAACCACTCAGCTCATCGTTGGCCTTACCCGTTTCCATACCGACGTCGCTCTGCGGTCCATCCTCCTCCACGCAGGATGCCAAATTAACTAAGGCTTCAGTGTCGGTTTTGTATACCTTAAGGTGGATTTTCCCGAATCCGTAGTTAATTTGGTGGTTGCGCTGCTTTAACGGCTCTAAGCTCTCATTATTGAGAAGCAGGACCACCTGCATGGTTGCTCTCTCCGTTTTCTCCGTGTTCACAACCCTCCAGGTGCCGGTAGGGATGTCCGGATTGAATTCTTGGAGCATTTCCAGAATCTCTGCCGGCTCTGAGGGTGTGACCGGGACCCATGCGCGAGCCCTAGGGCGTGATGGTATATCCCGGGCTTCCACGACTTTAAGGCCGGCTCCAGGGTATACCTCACCTACTCGCGCAACCGCTGCCCTGTATAGGTCTGCCGACCTCGCGTCATCGCAAGCAATGAGCTTCACGTTGCCCTGAAACCAACCAGCATCAGTGCAGGAGGGTGGCGGGCCTGGATTTTCACGCTTGACCAGCAGCGAACATTTGGCCAAGGCAGCATTCACCCAATTCCATTGGTGTCTGGGGATTCTGCCGTCCTCGTTGCTTTCGTCAACAACGCCAATGATTTTCCGATCCTTGGCCACCTCAGCAAAGGATCGGGTTCAGGCAACATGCGTCTTGGCCCTCTTCGGTGCCACCTGCGTAGACTCCTCGACTGACCTCTGGCGCTTGACGACATTCGTTCGGCCGTACCGGTCGAGCTCGAAGTCTGGGATGACTGAGTTGGCCCACACAATGTCCTCCTGTACCATGGCAAAGTCCTCTTTGAAGACTTGGTCCTCCCTTATCGGTGAGGTTGCCAGTCTCCGAAAAATACGCGACGCAGTACGTCGGTCATGGTGAGTAGCGTTCGCGGGTTGTGCCCTTACGAACTCCTTGGCCCTGGCGCTGACCATCGCGGTGGTCCTGCCTTCCACCGCAGTCGGATCCCCAACCGCATGCCGCTGGTTGGAAACTCCGCTGTCCGAGGGGGCAGGCTTAACCACGTCTGTTTTGCTGGGGCCGGCCATGGCTATACACGCGCTGTCCGCGCTAGGAGCGCCCGTTCCATATGGAGCCTTCGTACCCGGCGGAGCACTCGCCCGTGCAGCTGTGCACCGACTACCAGGACCAGGTTGTACCTTTGTCTTGATAGAATTTGTATAAGCGCGCATAAGACTTTGTTGTGACTTACTTACCTTAAGCGGCCTAGAGCCCGCTGGTAGCGTGACTCGCGCCGCCACAGTCCCTGTCTGCCTCTTCTGCGGGGACCCGGACCCCTTGGCCACGCTGGACACTGGTGTGGACGTGCTCCGGTCCATGCCGCCAAAGTTCTGTCACCACTCAGCCTGCCCTCCGTATTGCGCACAATTACACTGTTCAGGTTATGAGGTATACACTTGCCCTCCTTGCAAATTGTGCCACTTGTGTGTAGTAAAAGTTGCTAAGTACACAAAACTTTTTGGTTTGCCTTTCACCACGGTTTTTATTGAAAAATATATTATAAATGTCACAAAATACCAAATGGTTTTCGCAATTTGTTCAAAATTTAGACTTTTTAGAAGAACCCAGCACGAGAGTGCACCCTGCTGCTTGGGTGTTGCCAGATCTCTGACTGAATTGTATGTTTTCTTAAAATGTATTTTATTTTTGTTGTATAAGATTAATGTCTATATATAGTCTTAGCATTTATTGTTTATCTCCTAAGAATATATTAAGATTGTTGTTATGTAATTCTTTGTGTTTTCCATTAATATATATTACTGTACTAGCTGGGCCCTGCGGCTTTGCACGCAAGCTCTCTTGTTTCCCCCGATACGAACTCTTAACCTATTGTTGAGCCAATCAGATTATGATTAAAAAAAAAACCTTGTCTAACTATCTTTGATTTCGACATTTCACATTTACTGCAAACAAATTCTTAACCCTTGGCTTACCATGGTAGATTTCGATTTTCCAAAAAATTAAAACACGTTTTTATTATTTCCCGATTGAAGTGCTTTTGATTAGTTTGAAGTCAGAACGACCAATAAATCTTGTTTCTCTATACAAATTGTTACCCCATTGTTGACCCCGTTAGATTTTGATTTTCAAAGAAGTGATTTTCACGTGTCAAATTATTTCTAACTAAGAGTACTTTCAAAAGACTCAAACAACTATGTTTTTCTATACATACTTTTAACCCGTCGTTGATCCAGTTAGATTTTGATTTTAAAAATAATGAGAAACACGTGTCTAACTTTATTTATTTCAAATATTCAACACAGTTACGTGTGGGCAGACGTGCCTTTTTGTGCTCGTGGTCTTTTAATGTTTCTGTCCATCTCGCGCGTGTATTAATGTTCGTCCGCTTGTGTGTTTGTCTTTTAACCCGGTGTATGCAGCCCCGCGTGTGTCAATTTAATAAATTTGCGTGGATTGTTGTGAAATAAATATAAAAATTAAAAACGAAACCAATAGAAAATCATCAAAAGCCGTTGCTCGATATCGCCGTCCGCCGCAATGACCCCTGCTCGCGTTGTGTTGTTTGTGGTTCGTTTTCCGTGTCTCCCTCCTCTGTCCGTTCTCAGTAGCGCTACATGCGGTCCTGTTCGACATTGAGAAATTGACTGTTCTGTGGTAAAGGCATAACACTTACCACAGAGCATCATCAATTTCTTAGGTCGGCAGATCTCATTCCCTGCTACTTTCCTTGATCTTTAGCCCATGACCATGGTGGTGGATAAATTCCGCATAGCCTTTTGTAACGTGCGCGGGCTTAGGGCGAACTTATTCGCAGTTTACGCGTACGTTAACCTCCATAAACCCCACATAATGGCACTAGGCGAGACGCAGGTGTGTGAAGATGCGGATCCACTGAATTTTCACATCCCGGGGTACCACTTACTGCCATTATTCATATTTGTCGAGCTCTTTTCCGAGTCTAATAACTTGACTCAATTAGTGCATGTTGTGCAATTAGTGTTGAAATGCACGCACCTCTTGGAAATTCAGACCATTGTACCATTTTGGCGTCTTTCTCATACTCTTCTATCCGCAATGCTTCGCTCTTAGCCCCGAAGCGCCTAGTGTGGATGTATGATAAAGCTAACTGGAGTGGACTTAATGAATTTTTCGTCCACTTCAACTAGAAATTGTGTTTTCTTGATAGAAACATAAATGCAGCAGCCAAAATGGTTGAAGAAATAATATTATTGGGAATGCGGTCCTTCATCCCCAATAAGCTAATTTGCATTAAACCTAAGGACAATCTATTGTTTAATGAGACATGCAGAATTGCTGTCAGGTCTAAAGAGGAAGCTTTCAGAGCATGGCAGGCAAATAAAATTGCCACCACTGAACAGCTGCGTAAATAGGCTAGAAATCCATGCAATGCCATCCTAAGGTGCCAAAAGTTTCTGCACGAACAGCGCCAAAGGAAAAAAGTTCTTCAATGTCAGCGTGGTAGTAAGAACTTCTGGTCATTCGTTAAGAAGGTGAAGAACCAAACATCATCTTCAATTCCAACTCTTCTCAACAATGATCAAATCATCTCTCACTCGGTTGATAAAGCTAATTTGTTGGCTAAAATTTTCGCAGAGAGTTCCTCCCTGCCCCCCAGCGATCAACCACTACCCGTAGTCGAGAATGTATCTTGCTCTATGCCAGAAATTCATTTTCGGACACGGGTAGTTAAAAGAGTGCTTGCAAATCTCGATGTAAATAAGGCTTCAGGGCCGGACGGCATTCCAGCCCTTGTTTTGCAAAAGTGCTAAGTGACCGCCAATACGGCTTCCGAAGACAACGATCGACGGGAGACCTTATGGCGGTCCTCACCGAGAAATGGAACCATAGCATTCTAAATCTCGGTGAAAGCAAGGTTGTTGCATTGGATATTTCCAAGGCCTTTGACCGGGTGTGGCATAAAGCACTCGTGTCAAAATTGATTGCCTATGGTGTCGGTAGTACCTTCTCTCGTTGGATTACGAGCTTCCTCTATGATCGCTCTATTCGTGTTGTAGTAGACGGCATAGCCTCGGAAAAGCATTCCCTTAGCGCGGGAGTGCCGCAGGGTTCGGTCCTTTCTTCAACCCTCTTCCTGATCTTCACCAACGACCTGTTGTCGTCGACGAAGAATCCCATCTACTCGTTTGCGGATGACAGCACCATTTGTCATTCATACTCTTTCACAAAGCGTCCCAGCTCTGTGGAGATTAAGAGAGAACGACGCCGTATGAATGACACACTTAATAGCAACCTACAACCAATCACCAAGTGGTGTCAAGTGAACAGGGTCGATTTTAATCCCCGCAAGACCAAATGTTGCCTGTTATCCCACAAACGAGTCTCCCCACATCCCAACACATCTTTGGTTATGGGTGGTGTGGGTATTGCGGAATCGGCAGCTGTTGATGTTCTGGGTATGTCCATTAAGAACGATCTTCGTTGGAACGATCATATTTTTGGCGTGTCGAAAGAAGCAGCCAAGTGCCTCGGCTTCCTAAAGCGGTGCAAAAAATATTTCACTCCGTCTGATCTCCGCATTATTTACACCACTTATATCCGACCTAAAATGGAGTTTAACTCGCAACTCTGGGCGGGGGCTTCAAAAACCCATTTGGAGCTCCTCAATCGGGTGCAAAACCGTGCGATTAAACTTATAGGGGACAGTAGGGCATCCAGCTCTATTGACTCCTTGGAACATCGTCGAAACGTGGCATGTGTGGTGTTATTTTACCGATACTTTTTCAGTAACTGCTCAGTGGAGATGAGCAGCTTGATGCCATCACTCCGGGTATTCCCCCGGGCAACCCGTTTGAACACTGGCACCCATGCTTTCCACGTCGAAACGATGTTCCAGCGCACTACGCACTACAGGGAAAGTTCGTTTCTGGCCCGTACAGCGCGGTTGTGGAATGGTCTCCCTGCGGATATTTTCCCCAGCACTTATGATCTCGATGGGTTCAAGGCAAGAGTTCATAACCACTTCACTCATAACCCTATCTCCTAACCTTTATATCCTTCCTGAACCAACGCAATGCTTCGCATTAATAGGGGTCATCCCCTGCGCGTTTGTTCCTGTTCAAAAAAAAAATAAAAATTTGTAGAAGTCAGTAGACCCATCGGTTCGTGTTGTTTGTTTCGGAGTCTCTCCGTAAATAAACCTGAACCAATTGTTGGGCCAATTAAATTTTTATTTTGTTTTGTTGAGTTTTGATCTAGAATATTTTCAAGAAATTCGAAATCTTTATGTCTATTAAATCTCGTTTCTTCAAAGAACACTTTAACACATGTTTTGCCCCTTTACACCCCGAATTTTAAAAAATCCCGTCTTAGCGGAGGTTCAGTTCTCAAGATGTACCTATTGTTTAAACTTAATGTTTGTAGCTTCAGCGGTTTGGGCTTGGCGATTATAAATCAATCAATCAGTCAGTCAGCCAGGGTAAACAACCTATGTATAAAAAAATGGAGGCGTACCACGCCCCTAGTCTAATGCTCACAACTTTCTTCTGGTCGAATTGTGCTACTAAGTGGAAAGTTCGTACCAACTTTCATTGATGTGCGACTTACAGTTCTGCTTAAATGTTGGGTCATAAAAAATGTGCCACACCCTTTGTCAAACGCCCATCAAATCTCATCAGTAATATGACACATCTATGAGACGACGGTACACCAACTTTCAATGCTGTGCGGCTAAAGATTCCGAGGAGATCCCATATTAAAGAATTGAGTTGTATGGGCGGTGCCACGCCTCTTGACCAGAATCCGCCTTATTCCCCCTGCCGAAGGACACGACTTAATCGTAAATTTGTACCGAGTGTCATTAATGTGAATGCTATAGTTCGCCCCTTGTCCAACGCCCATTAAATTTTATCGATGGAACGACACGTCTACGCCATGACACTGTTCCGTGTAACTTATAATTCCGAAGATATTCCATGTTAAAGAATTGAGTTGTATGGGCGGTGCCACGCCCCCTTGTTCAAACCCCACCCCATTTTCCCTGTCGAAGGACACGACCAAATCGTTAGCTTGTACCAAGTTTCGTTGATGTGAATGCTATAGTTCAAAAGTTATGCCGGAATTGAAAAAGTGCCACGCCCTCGTCCAACGCCCACTAAATTACCGGTGGAATGACACGTCTACGCCAAGACGCTGCACCGAATTTCAATGCTGTGTGACTTATGATTCCGAAGATATTCCATGTTAAAGAATTTAGTTGTATGGGCGGTGCCACGCCGCCTTTTCCAAAATACACCCTATTCCCCCTGCCGAAGGACATGACCAAATCGTAAGTTTGTACCGAGTGTCATTGATGTGAACGCTAGTTCCAAAGTTACACCGGATTTTAAAAAGTGCCACGCCCCTTGTCCAACACCCATTCAATTTTACCGGTGGACTGACACGTCTACGCCATGACGCTGTACCAAATTTCAATGCTGAGCGACTTATAATTCCGAAGATATACCATATTAAAAATTTAGGTTGTATGGGAGGTGCCACGCCCACCCACGTACAAACATGTAATATCGCTATAAACCACCGCATTGATATCTTCTATCACACACAAAATAAATTTTCCCAAAAGAATGAACCGTTTTCGCAAACACTGGCTACACACAGAATGTGTTTTTTTATATATAAGATTTACTCCTTTCCTTTCCTTTCAATTATTTTGTACGGTCCGTGGTATGGACTTTGTAGTTTCTTACGAGTCTCTAACTTTACGTATACTAAATCTCCTACTTCTAAGTTTGTTACATTAATGTTGGTGTCGTACTTTAGTTTTCTTTTATCTTTGGCTAATTCTATCATATTCCTAGCCTTATTCGTAACCTAATTTTTAGTTCATTTGCATAATTTTCAATGTCATAAGTTTTTTCATTTCTGTTTATTTTGTCACTTGGCAATTGTGGCAACTTACCAAACCCTAGCTAATATAGTGAATATAGGGATTCGACATGTGGTGTCGTGTTGTACGCGAATGTGTAGTACGGTACCCACTTGTCCCATTCATAATCGTTCGTAAAAGCAAGTAAGTATTCGTGTAAGGTTCTGTGGTTGCGTTCAAGTGCGCCAATTGTTTGGTGGTGGTAAGGCGTTGAAAAAATGTGTCGTGTGTCAAGTAACTTGCATATGTTGTGCATTAGCTCGTTTGTAAATTCGATGCCTCTGTCTGATTTCAACGTGTTGAAGCAACCGTACTTGAGTACGAATTGTACGTCTTTTGTTTCTATTGGGTGTGCTATGACGAATTTCGTAAGGTCACATTGCATTGTCAGTATGTATCGGTATCCGTTTGATATACGTAACGGTCCGATTGTGTCAATTGTTATTGCTTCAAAGCTTGTTACTGGTGTGTCTGTTTTAGTCAGTGCTTCTTTTGTGTGTCTCGTTATTTTGTTTGCTGTGCGTTTCGAACAGTTGTTTACAAACTCTTTAACCATTTGTCTCATATTTTTCCACACGTATCTTTGTTTTAGTTTTAGTAGGGTTTTTCTTATACCCAAGTGTCAGGCTGTGCATGTGTTATGGAATTCGTCAATTAGTTTATACTGTTGTATTGGGCTTAGTATTTGGAGTGAAGTGTCGTATTAGTTAGTTAGTTAATTAGTATTTTTATGGGCGAGTATTTGTTTACATGTAGTTCATTATACTTTCTTTTGAACTCATTCATTTCAATATTTTCAAATTTAAAATTTTGTCTGCAAAGGGCTAACTCCTTTATATGCAGCTTCCTTAGTGAACTATGTAGCTTCTCCAACATTGGATCTAGTTCCAAAGGGTCATCACTACAAGTCACGTGCACTTCATTATTACATATTTAGATCGTCGGCTGATGCTTTTCAATAATAAAATTCAGTCTTTTCATATTCTTCACGTCAGTCACAGAGGTATATTCCCAAATGTGGAGTTGCGCAGGCTCCTTTGGAGATATGTCCGTACTGTTGATGTTGTATTTATTTCTTTCTTCTTATTTTGCCCTTTTTCAATTTTTTCTTGTGTTCCTGTTTTTGTTGTCTTACTTCGTGTTATAGCTAGTACTTCTTGTGTCGGTATCATTGCTTTTAAGTCGTCACTGTCTAGCTTGATGCGTGATAGTGATAGATGATTTCGAAATCATAATCGGATAAATCTAGTCTAATTGTAGTATTTTCGGCGATGGGTTTTTATGGGAAAATAGTAGAGATATGATCTGAAATAATTTATTCCCCAGTGTATTGCTAAGAGTTCTTTTTCTATAATTGGTTTATTTATATCGTGTTTCTGTAGTGACTTGCTTGCATAAGAGATTGGTAAGTCATGTCCTAATTCACCTTGTGATAGTACTGCACCTATTGCAATGTCTGAGGCGTCTGTTGTTAGTATGAAGGGTTTGTTAAAATCTGTATATTGTATCTGTGTATATTATACAGGTGGATTGATTATTTTTTCTTTTAAATTTTTAAAGGCTCGTTCGCACTCGTCCGACCAAATGAAAGGTGTACCTTTCTTAAGGAGAGAGTTAAGACATTTTATTATTGATGCGAATTCTGGTATGAAGCGTCTGTAGTAGTTGCAAAATGCTACAAATCGACGGACTTCATCAGCATTCGTTGGTGTTGGATAATTAAGTACTGCTTCGCATTTTGTTAGATCTGTTCTGATGCCTTTGTCTGTGATTAAATGTCCTAGGTAGATGACTTCTGGTTTTAAAAATTGGCATTTGCTTGCATTTAATTTCAAGTTGTACTGTTGTAGGCGGTCAAAAACTTTAATCAAATTTTCGTTGTGGTGTTTTAATGAACAAGTAGTATTTGGTTGTTCATATGTCGTCAACATAGAGGAATGCTCCTGAGGTAAGTCCACTTAGTGCTAGGGTCAGCATGCGTTGGTTTTGTTTGAGGATATCTTGAGGGGGGTTTTTTTTTGTTCTTAATGTATAATGTAATAACAAGTTGCAAATGTTTTCGGGTGTGTTTGTTGGGTTTGATGTTATAAGTGTTGTTATAATGTTGTTATTACTTATTCTTGTGTACATACTTATTTATTTTTTTTTGTTTTTATTTTTGTATTGTAAAATTATGAAAATAATTGTAAATGTATAGGAAACTGTTGTTGATGATTTAGGTGCAATTTTCTTGGATCTTGCGGCAGCTTAGTTGATTTCCTGTGGTGACGAATTATATATAGAACTTTGCGTCTGGGCGGTTTCGATGGGGTTTCATCAGGTACGCAACTTTTGTGGTAAGCTGTTTGCGTGACGTCTTGCTGTCTGTCAATTCATGAGCAAAGTGTTTGAAATGGGCCATCGTGGTTTTCCATAAGAGGGTGGTCGGTGCCATTGTCATCGGTGACTGCATTATCATGTGAGGTCAGATGTGTAGAATAGTAAGAAGTCCAAGTCGGTGTGGCAGGATCAGAAGCTGTGGTTGGTGTTTGACAGTATCAGTGTGTTGGGCAGGATCGACATGTGGAGGTCAATGAGTGGTATGTTTGTCTAAGTGTGTAAGTGTAGTTTTGGCCTATGTTTATTCGGCGGGCCGCGCCAATGTTTTCTGGCTCCGAAAAGCCGATCTGTTTGAACCTCTGATCAAATAAAACAATGCCACCAGGCACCTCAGATTCATTAATGAGTCCGGGAAATATGCACAGGAGAATCCATAACTCCCTCTCCCCTTCCACCCACTTTCTCTTTTTCTTTTCCCATTCCCATTTTCTCTATCAACCTTTTTCCTGAGCCTTAAGTACAATGGGCTATAGAGCCTGAGTGCTTGGGGTAATGACCTCCCTTAGGTTATTTCCTCGGCTCCCCTTCACATCCATCCATCCATCCAAGGGGGTCTCGCTTATTATGGGTTGGTTTGGGTGCCTTTCCTATTTATTCTCCTTACAGGTGGTACAATTTGTCGTTATCCTTTTTATTTTGCTCAGCATCCCTGGGAAGTAATACTTTTCAAGAATCTGGGTTTTATTTTCGGAAGCATTTCGGTGAGCTCTTTGGTGCGTTTCAAGTATAATATTTTCTTGCTCTTGCTCGTTGCTTATATCCTGAACTTGTTTTTGCGTATACCGAGCTTTGTAATTATTAAGGTGAGCTGGATAAAGATTTTGTATGATACCCCTTATCCTCTCTTCCGTATGGATGCCATTGATTACGGAGGGATTGAGATATGTTTTTAAATGAGATAATACATTTTCCTCATTGAATTGTGGTTCTGTTATGTGCCTGTGAACGGTTGGAAATATTATTTTGAATTGGTAGGAAGAAGGTTCTCCTTTTTTAGGAATATTTGATTTCTGAATACATTTATGGGTACTCCCGTACAAGGAATTAAATTTTGATTCGAGCTTTCGTCGCTATGAACAGTTAGCGTGAGTGAATTTATCTCTACTGGTATTCGAGATAAGGTATCTGCGACAACATTCGCTCTTCCAGGTTTATAAATAAGATCATAATTATACTCTTCGAGGATGGCTTTCCATCTCTTCATTTTACTATTTGTATTTTTGCTGCTCAGTGCATAAGTTAATGGCTGGTGATCAGTAAAAATATGTATTTTCTTAGAACCGTTCAAATAGATAGATAGATAGATAGATAGATAGATAGATAGATAGATAGATAGATAGATAGATAGATAGATAGATAGATAGATACACTGCGGGACACTTGATTACCCTCACTTTACTTTGTTAGCTAAGATTTTTGTTATGAAGTCAACAACTTTTTTTTTAATGTCAAAATTTTCTGGACACTTAGTTACATGTGTTCCTGTTTTTGAACCGCCAAAATTGTATGCAAAATGATGATGAACCACATTTTTGTCCTTTTAAGGGGTTATATACCTTTTTGTGGCTCAAAAATCGGAAAAAATTTTTATGACTTCTTTTTGAAGTATATACTTTTAACAATTTTTCTGCAAAATTTCATCGAGATCGGGGCACTAGAGCCTAAGATACGGCCGTTCATAGCGCGCAGTTTCCGGAACTCAAGTATTCAACTCAAACTTTAAACGTGATTTTCTCCAAATGATGTTTTTTGAAAAATGCCATCGCGGTGAGCACGATATCCCGCTAACCACTACATCGATCAATTTGAAATTTTGAGGGGTTGTTTGTACATACAATAGCTAATTCGTGAACGAAGGAATTTTTTTTTCGACAAATTCTTCAATTTTTTTTTGGCAAAAAACTCAATTTTTTTACCTTAAAAAATCGACATTTTTGGGAAAAATAGCACTGTAACTGTAAAAATTTTTTTTTTGTAAAATCCTTCGTTCACGAACAAGGTAACACTATGTACTAACGTGGTCTTGTTTTTTTTTTTTTTTTAGCTGAGCCGTTACCTCGATTTCATGCTCACCGTCAACCACTGCTAACAAAAGGAGTTCTGCGGCAAGGACTGTAACTTCCCCAATTTTTCGAATTTTCGCTTGAAATTTTATACAAATTCACATAAGGACATGTACTTTTATAAACTTTGTATTGCATTTGAATAAAACTATGGTAACATGCTTAAAAAAAAAAATTAAAACTCTGTATTTCCCTACAGAAAAAGATATATAACCCCTTAAGCCTATTTCAAGTGGGACACTTGATTACCCTCATTGCAGTTTCAGACCTGTAACAAGTGTTAGAAGGCAGGATTAGTGTAAATTGGTTTGAAAAACTAAATTGAAAGTATTAGGCATATAATTTTTGCGAAATTTACAGACGGCAGATGCAATGGCCCGCGGTAAAACCTTAAAAGAATTGGAAATGGGACGAATTTCGGCGTACAAGGAGGAAAACATAAGTAACCTCGAAATCGCTCGTAGAATCGATCACGATCCATGGGTAGTAAACCATTTTCATAAAACATCCACAACTTATGGCAAAATCAGCAAAGGTCGTAGCGCAACAGCAACTTCTCTTAGAGAGAGAAGAGCAATTCTTCTTGAAGCGTCCAATTCCTCTGTGTCTGCGGGTCGCTTACGAGGTCTAACCAGCACGACAGCCAGTGTCAGCACTGTCCACAGAGTAATTAAGCAGTTTCCTTACATCAAACGCAAAAGGCTGCAAAAAAAACCACGTTTGCTGCAAAGTCACAAAACGGTACGCTTAGTTCGCGCGAGCTCATCTCAGTTGGCAGCAGGAGTGGAAGTCAGTCGTCTTTTCCGACGAAAAGAAATTTAATTTGGACGGACCCAATGGCTTCCAACACTATTTTCACGATCTAAGAAAATCTGAACGATTTTTGTCGCGGCGTCATTCAGCAGCATTCTCAGTTATGTTGTCGGCAGCAATGTCGGCCCATGGCGCAATTAATTTAACAATATTGGAAGGGCGCCAAGTTTCACAGAATTATATGGAAATGTTGGAGATTGAATTTGTAAACTTTGACGAAATATTCGAGGGGAAACGCTGGATTTTCCAGCATGATAACGCTGTCATTCACACCGCTAGTTAGTGAAGGATTGGTTTGAAGCGGAAAATTTTAATGAAATAGATTGGTCTGCATTCTCTTCCGATCCAAACATAATCGAAAATGTTTGGGGATGGTTGACACGTAAAATTTATGCAGATGGCGTCTTATAGACACAATTGAAAAAGCATTTTCCGAAAACCCTGAAAATTATCTTACATCGTTGGACAACTCTTCGCCTTCTCGTCTTTTTGAGGTTATTCGCAGTAATGGTGTCCATACAAAACATTAGTAATAAAAAATTAATAAATGTAATGAATAATTACCTCTAGTTTCTTTGTTTTCTATGAGTGAGGGTAATCAAGTGTCCCACTTGAAATAGGCTTAAAAGGATAAAAATGTGGTTCATCATCATTGTGCATACAATTTTGGCGGTTCAAAAACAGGAACACATGTAACTAAGTGTCCAGAAAATTTTGACATTAAAAAAAAAGTTTTTGACTTCATAACAAAAATCTTAGCTAACAAAGTAAAGTGAGGGTAATCAAGTGTCCCGCAATGTAGATAGATAGATAGATAGATAGATAGATAGATAGATAGATAGATAGATAGATAGATAGATAGATAGATAGATAGATAGATAGATAGATAGATAGATAGATAGATAGATTCTTTATTCAATTGTTTAACAAATATTACAGAAATAGGTTAGGTTAGGTTAGGCTGGCTGACCCACGGGGGGGTCTCACATAGACCATGTTGGTCCATAGTGATACCAGAAAGGTTCTGGAGCTTCAGACCTGTATGTAATTTTTTAAAAACGTTTTGGCAAATCTAAGCAGGTCGCCGCTTTTTTGTTCCGCGATTCTTTCCAAGGAAGGGAACGACGCGGATCCGCGGCAGCTGACCCGTGATCTGTAGAGAGCAGGGCAGTGGCACAGCAAATGCTCCAGGGTACCCTTGGCACTGTCTTCACCAGATCTTGTGCATGCATCACTTGGTACCAAGCCAAGTTTGGCAGCGTGGGACGGTGTGAGACAGTGTCCCGTGAGTATCCCGGTTAATAGTTTGCAATCATCTCTTCGGAGTGATAGTACAAACTATGTGTTGTTGATATTATGTTCGCGAAGCATGATTTTTGCTGTCCTGTGAGATGCAGATCTCTCCCACATGGACGCCGCTTCACGAATCATATTCTCTTCTATTTCCGTCTTGAGCGTGGAGAGGGGTGGATGGATGTCTGGCTCGCTAACCGTAGGCAGTCGTGCCCCGGCTTTGGCGAGCGCATCAGCCTCCCCTCAACTCCTTTGTGACCCGGTACCCAATAGATAGTGACTACTCTGTTGCGACAGAGTTCGTCCAATTTGGTTTTGCAGTTCCGTACGCATATCGAGTTTGACAATACCCCAGCTGCTGCTTTTATGGCTGCTTGGCTGTCGATATAGATGTTTATCCGAGAGTCTGGAGGGGTGCGATCCATTGCTAGTTGCGCCGCTCTTGTGGCAGCGTGTACCTCTGCTTGGAAGATGCTGCAGTAGTCCGGGAGCCGGAAAGACTGTTGAAGGTCAAGTTCCGGACAGAAAACTGCAGATACCACTCCCTCTGTCATCTTGGATCCATCCGTGAACAGGTTATAGGATTGACGGCTTGGTTCGAGCCCCTGTCGCCACCCATCCGGTTCTAGGATCACGTGGGGTTTGAAGTCGAAATTGGCTTGACGTACGGCGTAGTCTGAGCTTTCGCCTACCCCTGCGTGTAACCTGCTGTGGCCATAATGTCGTAACGTGAGCTGTCCAGTTACCTTAAGTCTAAGCGCCGCCTTTTTAGCGACGCTTTTCGCAGTCAGACCAATTGGATAAAATCCCAAGATTTTGTCCAGTGCCGCTGTCGGAGTGGTGCGCATTGCGCCTGTTATACACAACCCAGCGGCTCTCTGTACAGTCTCGAGTCTTTTGGCATAGGTATACTTATCCACCGCAGTCCACCATACTATGATCCCGTAGAGCATAATAGGTCTAATCACTGCAGTGTAAATCCAATGTGTGAGACGGGGGGATAACCCCCAGGTCTTACCGAGCATTTTCCTGCAAGCGTATAAGGCGTTCAAGGCTTTCCTTTTCCTGTCTTCCACATTCAATTTCCACGACAGTTTACTGTCCAAGATGACTCCTAGGTACTTAGTGTTGTTCAGTTTGGGAGGAAGCCAGGTTGGGATCTTGTACTTTGTTGTAAAAAGAACTAAGTCCGTCTTGTCTGGGTTTGTTTCCAGTCCCACAGTCTTTGCCCAGTTATTAATCACTTTCAGTGTCCTCTCGAGTACTTGGCTCATTGAGTTGAGACACCTACCTGAGACGACAACGGCTAGGTCATCCGCGTATGCGGTTAGCCTTGGCCCCCCGTCCCTCAACTTTAAAAGGATCTTATTAACGACTAGATTCCATAGTAACGGAGAGAGCACACCCCCCTGGGGGGTGCCCCTGTTCGCCTTCCTCGTCATGGTTGTTGCGCCCCACTCCGCTACCACTGTACGGCAATTCAACAGATTACCAATCCAGTCCTGTATGGGTGGGTGCACCTCAATTGATGCAAGGCCTTCCAACAGTGCCTCTGTGGAGACATTGTTGAAAGCCCCTGATATGTCGAGGAAGGCTCCCAGCGCGTATTCTCCGTAGTGAAAAGCTTTTTCTATCTGAAAAACCACCTGATGAAGTGCTGTCTCCGTTGACTTGCCTTTCATGTAGGCGTGTTGGTTCGTTGATATTAGGCCAGGTGGAACCCTTTCCTTAATAAACGAGTCTAGCAATCTTTCAAAGGTCTTCAGTATCAACGAGGTGAGGCTGATGGGCCGATAGTCCTTCGGATACAAATGGCTGCTTTTACTTGATTTCGGCAAAAATACAACCCTTGATAATCGCCAGTCCATCGGTACATTGTTCAGTCTCAGACAGCTCCTGAAAACGTCCTTGAGCCACGGTGTCAGAACAGCACTTACCTTTTGCAGAAGCGCGGGAAAAATGCCGTCCGGACCCGTGGATTTGAAGGGATCGAAAGAGCCCAAAGCCCATCGAAGTCTGGATGTGGTGATTAGGCCCTCACAATTCCCTTGCTCTGTGCCGAGTGCAGTTGAGACCGAGTCGGGAACCTCTGAACAGCCAGGAAAGTGGGCTTCCATAAGTGCCTCAAGCGTCTCCTTGCCATCCTTGGTCCATTCTCCAGATTCTTTGCGGATGAGTGATGGTATAGGGGGGGATTTGGCGAGTATCTTCCGAAGTCTGGATGCCTCGGAGGTCTTGTCCATACTTCCACAGAAGTTCTGCCAGGAACTTCTTTTGGCCCTCCGTATCTCTTGTTTGTAGGAGTGAAGTAGTGTCTTGTACTCTCTCCAACACTCCGCACAGTCGGCAAGTTTGGCCAGTTTGAAAAACTCTCTAAGTTCCCTTCTTTGCCTACCAATATCCTTACTCCACCAGGGCGGATAGGATTTTCGTCCTACCGGCCTTGAGGGCGGGCAGGATTCGTGGTAAGCAAGGAGGATCTTTGACGTTAGGAGTTTCGCCTTAGCCTCAACGTCCGAGCTGGAGAGGGTCTGAGAGGCATTACTCAGATGGGTCTTTAACCGATTTGCATACAGATCCCAGTCCGTATTTCGGGGGTTTCTGAAGACCCTTTCTGTACGCAACGGTTTAAAGTTGACCGTAAAGTGTATGTAGCTGTGATCAGAGAAGGAGGGTCTTTCCAGCACCCTCCAATCCGAGATCCAGGTATCTGCCCCGTAAGAAAAAGTAATGTCCAATACGTCTTCCGACGTCGGACCCTTGAAAGTTGGGATGTTCCCTCTATTAGCTATATCTACATTGTTTTGTAATATAAAGTTAAAAAGGGACTCACCCCGTTCGTTCGTGTCCTTGCTTCCCCACTGAGGGTGGTGCGAATTGGCATCCGCACCTACCACGGCGTCGAAACCTTGTCTGAGGACTTCTTCCGCCAGGTGCTGTAGTTCTGTGGGGGGTGCCTCGACGTCGTGGGCCATATAGCACGAGGCCACAAGTCTAAGCTTGTCGTCCCCTTCGATGGCGACCACCGTCAGGTCATCAGAACTGAAATTAGGTAGAAGATATGCGTTAATATCGTTCCTAACAAGGATGGCAGATCGAATCTTACCTCCCGTTGTTGCATGGAAAAGATTATAGTTCGTGGACCCTAACCCTGAAACCTTATTTCCGGAGGAAAGCCAGGGTTCCTGGATTAGGGCCACGTCGTAGCTGCCCTCCTCTAGTGTGAGAAGGAGCTCAGCTGAAGCCACCTTACTGTGGTGGAGGTTGATTTGTAGGACCTTTCCCTTCAGAAGGTACAGTGTCCTTCAAGGTGGGTATGGCTGTCACCGCCGACACTCCACCCGTCTCAACCTCCATCTCGTCAATCTTCCCGTCGTCTAGCCGAAGCATGAAAGTAGCGTCGGTCATGGGTTCCAGCCCAAGATCCTTTTCTGCTTCACCTGGCTTCAGAGTGTTTTCATTCCCGTCTTTCGGATGACGTTTTTTGAGGCGCAGGTAAACACTACCCGTCCCCCAAGACATCTTTCCGAACCGTTGGTACAACTTGTCCTCTGCCTCTTTGTTGATTTGGAGGATCAGATCAAGTGTACCGTCGACGTTGGGTTTCCCCGCGTGGATCATCTTCCAGTCCGTCGTCGGGACATCGGGCTTCTGCCGCTGGAAAAGCAGTAGGGCGTTTTCCGGTTTCACCGCGCTTGGTACACGTACCTTAGCCCGCGGTGGACCGGGAATATCGTCCCTATCCACTATAACCAGGTTAGCGCCCGGCCACAGTCCTCGTAGTTTCGGGACCACCTCCTTGACCCATTTAAGCGTGAGGTCGTTATTGCACTTTAGAATCTTGACTCCCCTGTACCACCCCGCTCCTTCAAAGGAGGGCGAAGGTTTGTTAGGTTCGTCGATCGCCTGTGCAACAATGGCCTCGAGAATTTTGCTGTCCACTAGCTTCCACTGTTCCGCCGTCATCTGGCCATTTTCGTGTCGTCGGTCAACGAGCGCCACGGTCAAGTGCCGTTTGGCTACTTCGCTGGTCGTCGCCACTCTTTTGGACGAGGTCGGTTGGTCAGATGGAGTAGCTGTGGTGTGAGTGCGAGGACGTTTGGCCGCGGGTCTTTCTCCCTCCGTGGACCTCTGTCTCTTCGCCTCCGTTTCCTTCATAGCGTTCGCTACGTTTTCTTCTATTTTGTTCACGAAGGTGGGATGCGTGGTCGCAAACCGTTCGGTTTGCGAAAAGTGCTCCCTGCCTTTCGTGACCGTCTCAGTTGCCCATCGTAGGTCCTCTCGCTCCGTGGGCGAAAGAGTGTCCTTATTCTCCAGGCGCAACTTGATGCGTATTGCCGCTTTGTACTGGGCGAGCGCGTTCAGGCCCTCCTTATTGGGATTCTTCCTTTGCTCGCTCCTACTAGTGGATGCGATGCTCGGGTCGAAAGCCTTCGGGGACTTCAGCAGCTCCTCCTCAGCTATCGTATTTGTGGTTGCCACGCTGCATACGCTGTCGAGGTCTGAGTCTGTGTCGACTGCAGTACCCCTAGTGGCTAACCTAGCCTTCGTAAAATTTGCAGTCGCATGACGACTGCTAGAGCCTGCAACCACTCTAGCAGAGGTGTGACCGCTGGCGACACGCAGAGGGAAATCAAGTTCCCCACCGTGCCCGCCGGTGGTAGCAGTCACTTCTTCCACCGACGTTTGGGTCAATATCCTGACCCGCTCTTTCCCCTTCTTCGACTCCAGACTGGTTTTTATTTCAGGGACTCCTCCCTTAGCGTTTTATGCCTACCCGCCAGGCACCACTTAGCATGACTGAGGTAAGACTCCACAAGCCGCACCTCGGGGAGGCATGTAAGCTGGACCTCAGGCATGACTTGTGGAGCCCTACCTCACTCTTAGCTAGACATCGCCGTGCCTTGCCAGTTTACCTGCGCATAGACACGGCGAAGCCCATTGCCCGGTCGGCACCCGCGAGGAGGGTTAAACTAAGTGGATTTTTGCCGACCATTACAGAAATAATTTTAGAGAAATAATTTAATTAACAATAGATACCATTTATAATAATGAATTTACGACAATGACTTTAAAAAAAAAGGAAAAAAGGAAAATTCATTACTCTAACATAAAGCATACATACATATTAACAGAATTAATTTACAATTATGCTCCTATATTTTAAAGCATCAGTGAAATACAAAACAAGACAATCCCATCCACCTACGCCAATTCCATTTAGCTTGTTTACAATTTGATCTTGAGTTAAAAAGAACTTTCCAAGATATCGATCTGATATCTGATTCTTTTCAAAATTGGACACCTACCCAGAAAATGTGTTATATTTTCTAACTCGTTCAAATTACAAAGACTGCAGTTTAGATTTCTGTGACCCCCAAGAATTATCAAATCGCACCTGGCCTTCAAAATCCACATTATTCTATATTTTCCAAGATTGTCATTCAAGTAGCTTTTACCGATGTTATGATCTAAGTCTTTATATATACGTGATCTATTAAGAGCCCTTTCCCATGATTTTTGTTTATTTGTCGAGTTCAGAACGGATAACAATGTGTAAATGTTTTCATTCCAACTTCTTCTATTTAAAACGTCATAATTCCAACTAATATTCAATTTTTTTAATAATTTTTGAAAGTTTGTGTGGCAATCTGCTATCGTCGTATTCAAATAGAGTTTTAGAAATATATTTAAGATGAAGCCGTAAAGTATACAGATGACAGTGTGGTATGTATGTTTCTAACATAAGACAATAAGAGGGTGTGTTTGTTGGTAGATGTAAAATTTTCTTTAAGAAATAAAATTAAATTACGGTTCTTAGAACCGTACACATAGTTTCGAAGGGAATTAAGGGCCCAAATTATGGCAACCAGCTCCTTTTCATTAGTGGCATATTGCTCTTCTGTCTTTGATAGAGTTGTTGAACTAAATGGGATTGGTTTGTTATCTTGGGAATCGGAGCACAGCTCCGATTGCAAAATTAGATGCATCAGGAGTTAATGCAAATGGTTTTTCGAAGTTGGGATGAGAGAGAATGATATCCTCAGATATAAGTGAACTTTTTATTTTATTAAAGGCATTAATTGCCTCAGCATCTAATTGGATAATTTTGTTTTTCGATGCATTTTTTGATACATGACCTGCCTCACCGCGGAAAAGAGTTGTTAAAGGCTTTGCGAGATTTGCATAGCCCCTAATAAATTTCCTATAATAACCTGCCATGCCGCGAAATGATCTGAGTTCCTTAAGATTCTTGGGTATGGGAATTTTAGCTATTGCCTCTACTTTTTTAGGGTTTGTCTTAATTCCACCTGTTCCAACCACAAATCCTAAAAATTCTACTTCCTCTTTTAAAAATTCGCACTTGTCAAGTTGTATCTTCATGTTGGCAGCTTCTAATGTCCTAAAAATGGTTTCTAAGTTTTCGAAATATTCTTCTTCGGTTTTTCCAAAAATGATGATATCATCGATATAGACATAGCATCTGCTACCGATATGTTGTCGTAGGATATCATCTAACGCTCGTTGGAAAGTAGAAGCCCGAATGGGAGTCGTAGAAATTCATACTTCCCATTGTTTATAGAAAATGCGGTTTTCTCTATATCCGATTCTCGAAGGGGTATTTGATGAAATCCGCTTTTCAAATCTATGACAGTGAAAAATTTAATTTCACCAAGGTTCGCAAGGACTTCATTAATCTCTGGACTCGGATATCTATCTGGGTTGGTGACTGAATTTAGTTTACGATAGTCGATAACCATGCGGTATTTTTTTTCGCCGGAGGCGTCCATTTTTTTATCGACTACCCAAACTGGAGAGTTGTAGGTAGACTTAGATTTCCTTATTATGCCATTAGCAAGGAGTTCTTCCACCTGACGTTCGACTTCCCATTTTAGTGCCATGGGATAAGGGTATGGTTTGGAATAAACAGGTAAATCTGTAGTGGTACGAATTTCGCCTTTGACTAATGTTGTGTAGGTCAACTTTTCATCGGGATCAGCAAATAAGTTGGGGCATTTCATTATTATATTGTTTAATTTATGTTGTTGCGTAGTTGATAAATGTGACATTCGTACGGCTACTGTGTTTACTTCCTGCGCTACTCTTTGTTTTAAGGGAATTTTTATATTCTGGTCTAGTATCATAAAATTTTTATCGGTATGGATTGTGGCCTTTAGTTCTTTGAGAGTATCATTAAGTCGGTAAAATAAAAAATTTTAATTTTTGTGTTTGCGGTCCGAATACGTTTAAAAATGTATGATGGGTTATCTCAATGTCGCCTACTACCGAACTGACTTTGAAAGAATTTTCATTTGGAATGAAATTCCTAATTCGAGTGCCCTGGATATAGTTCTTATTGGAACCCGTATCGATGAAGAATTCTATTTTGTCTCCACTTCTAGTTGTGTATTCAAAACATGGAAGCGAAGACGGTGTTACTCTAAAAAATTAATATTATCTTCTTCGGGAAAATTTCGTCTGGGTCACCATTAGGTGTTATCATATCTGGCATATTTTCGTTTGGATAGTTCACGTTTGATCGCGGATCAGCATCACTATTACTCTATATTTCACTAGCGTGATATGTGTTTAGATGGTAATTCCGTTGTATTTTATTAGGTGGGTGCAGCATTTGGCTCGGATATGGTCTTTTTTGTGTGAAATTTTTCGGTGGTCTGTTTTGGTAATTGATTTGCTTAGTCTGAATCGAATTATCAATGTTCATTGGGACAGGGGGTTTCGGTGGGAAGTTTGGCCGATTATTAAACCCAGAAGGATTTGGTTGTAAACTTCGATTTTGTTCGAAGCGATTGGCACTGTTCATCGGTGTGTACTAGGCATCGCAATCCCGGGATCCCGGACTTTTTCCAGTCCCGAAAATCCCGGGATTCAAATCTTTTAATCCCGGGATTTTCGGGATTGCAAAAGATGCTTCAAAGTTCAAATGAAATAAATTTAAAAGCACAAAACCCCAATTCCTTATCTGAAGGAGGAGGGAGGGGATAGAGGGCGTCTTTTGCAAAAGGCTCATAATTATTTACTTAGCATTCAACCAGCAAGTGTTGAATCTGAAAGATGTTTTCTCTCAGCAGGGTTTATTTGCAATAAATTTCGCTCTAGATTAGAGGGCAAAACATTTAATGCCTTTAGTATTTTTTATTTTATTTTTAGTTTTTAGTTAATCACAACGCTTAACTTTTTTATCGAAATAATCGAAGTAAAACTAAAAGTACTAACAAGTTAACTATTTTATTTTTTTTTATCAAATATGCGTATATATGTACTTTATGATAAGTACATTTGATGCAAAGCAATAAGTTATGTTTAAGTGTCATTTTTGGATAAAACAAAATGTTATCAAACTGAAGTTAAATGTCAAATGAAAAACTTTTAAGTTAAACAAAATGTTGTCAAGGATGACTATGTTTATTTATTTGATTTAAATTTAAACTGACAATTTTGAATGTAATTGACAACTGATTGTAAATGACAACTGGATTTTGGTGATGTGCCGCGCACAACCAACCACTTCGACGACTCAACACCGACTGCCTCCCTTTCCACCTTACAATGTGATTAAATTCAAGATAAAAAAATCTTAAAACTACTCCAAATGTGATTAAACTGTGTCCATTTTTATGGTAAATATATTATAAACAAGTATTTATGCAATTTGGTAAAATTGTTTTATTTAAAAAATTTGTTATTTGAATCCCGGGATTTAATCCCGGGATTCAAATAACAAATTTTCCCGGGATTTGACTTTTCAATCCCGAAAATCCCGGGATCGCAAAATGGCAAAAAATTGCGATCCCTAGTGTGTACGTATTTTGCCGAAACCGTTGGAAACCATTATTGAATCGCCTATTGTACGCATTAAAATTATTTTGTCTCGGGGGATAGTTGTATCTATGCGGCGGTCTTGGGAATGTTAGTTCAGGGTAAAATTGCTGTCTGTTTGTGCTTGGTAAAAATGTGGTTGGCCGTGGAGGCCTCTCGAGTACTTGGCTGATTGATTTGAGACACCTACCTGAGACGACAACGGCTAGGTCATCCGCGTATGCGGTTAGCCTTGGCCCCCCGTCCCTCAACTTTAAAAGGATCTTATTAACGACTAGATTCCATAGTAACGGAGAGAGCACACCCCCCTGGGGGGTGCCCCTGTTCGCCTTCCTCGTCATGGTTGTTGCGCCCCACTCCGCTACCACTGTACGGCAATTCAACAGATTACCAATCCAGTCCTGTATGGGTGGGTGCACCTCAATTGATGCAAGGCCTTCCAACAGTGCCTCTGTGGAGACATTGTTGAAAGCCCCTGATATGTCGAGGAAGGCTCCCAGCGCGTATTCTCCGTAGTGAAAAGCTTTTTCTATCTGAAAAACCACCTGATGAAGTGCTGTCTCCGTTGACTTGCCTTTCATGTAGGCGTGTTGGTTCGTTGATATTAGGCCAGGTGGAACCCTTTCCTTAATAAACGAGTCTAGCAATCTTTCAAAGGTCTTCAGTATCAACGAGGTGAGGCTGATGGGCCGATAGTCCTTCGGATACAAATGGCTGCTTTTACTTGATTTCGGCAAAAATACAACCCTTGATAATCGCCAGTCCATCGGTACATTGTTCAGTCTCAGACAGCTCCTGAAAACGTCCTTGAGCCACGGTGTCAGAACAGCACTTACCTTTTGCAGAAGCGCGGGAAAAATGCCGTCCGGACCCGTGGATTTGAAGGGATCGAAAGAGCCCAAAGCCCATCGAAGTCTGGATGTGGTGATTAGGCCCTCACAATTCCCTTGCTCTGTGCCGAGTGCAGTTGAGACCGAGTCGGGAACCTCTGAACAGCCAGGAAAGTGGGCTTCCATAAGTGCCTCAAGCGTCTCCTTGCCATCCTTGGTCCATTCTCCAGATTCTTTGCGGATGAGTGATGGTATAGGGGGGGATTTGGCGAGTATCTTCCGAAGTCTGGATGCCTCGGAGGTCTTGTCCATACTTCCACAGAAGTTCTGCCAGGAACTTCTTTTGGCCCTCCGTATCTCTTGTTTGTAGGAGTGAAGTAGTGTCTTGTACTCTCTCCAACACTCCGCACAGTCGGCAAGTTTGGCCAGTTTGAAAAACTCTCTAAGTTCCCTTCTTTGCCTACCAATATCCTTACTCCACCAGGGCGGATAGGATTTTCGTCCTACCGGCCTTGAGGGCGGGCAGGATTCGTGGTAAGCAAGGAGGATCTTTGACGTTAGGAGTTTCGCCTTAGCCTCAACGTCCGAGCTGGAGAGGGTCTGAGAGGCATTACTCAGATGGGTCTTTAACCGATTTGCATACAGATCCCAGTCCGTATTTCGGGGGTTTCTGAAGACCCTTTCTGTACGCAACGGTTTAAAGTTGACCGTAAAGTGTATGTAGCTGTGATCAGAGAAGGAGGGTCTTTCCAGCACCCTCCAATCCGAGATCCAGGTATCTGCCCCGTAAGAAAAAGTAATGTCCAATACGTCTTCCGACGTCGGACCCTTGAAAGTTGGGATGTTCCCTCTATTAGCTATATCTACATTGTTTTGTAATATAAAGTTAAAAAGGGACTCACCCCGTTCGTTCGTGTCCTTGCTTCCCCACTGAGGGTGGTGCGAATTGGCATCCGCACCTACCACGGCGTCGAAACCTTGTCTGAGGACTTCTTCCGCCAGGTGCTGTAGTTCTGTGGGGGGTGCCTCGACGTCGTGGGCCATATAGCACGAGGCCACAAGTCTAAGCTTGTCGTCCCCTTCGATGGCGACCACCGTCAGGTCATCAGAACTGAAATTAGGTAGAAGATATGCGTTAATATCCTTCCTAACAAGGATGGCAGATCGAATCTTACCTCCCGTTGTTGCATGGAAAAGATTATAGTTCGTGGACCCTAACCCTGAAACCTTATTTCCGGAGGAAAGCCAGGGTTCCTGGATTAGGGCCACGTCGTAGCTGCCCTCCTCTAGTGTGAGAAGGAGCTCAGCTGAAGCCACCTTACTGTGGTGGAGGTTGATTTGTAGGACCTTTCCCTTCAGAAGGTACAGTGTCCTTCAAGGTGGGTATGGCTGTCACCGCCGACACTCCACCCGTCTCAACCTCCATCTCGTCAATCTTCCCGTCGTCTAGCCGAAGCATGAAAGTAGCGTCGGTCATGGGTTCCAGCCCAAGATCCTTTTCTGCTTCACCTGGCTTCAGAGTGTTTTCATTCCCGTCTTTCGGATGACGTTTTTTGAGGCGCAGGTAAACACTACCCGTCCCCCAAGACATCTTTCCGAACCGTTGGTACAACTTGTCCTCTGCCTCTTTGTTGATTTGGAGGATCAGATCAAGTGTACCGTCGACGTTGGGTTTCCCCGCGTGGATCATCTTCCAGTCCGTCGTCGGGACATCGGGGTTCTGCCGCTGGAAAAGCAGTAGGGCGTTTTCCGGTTTCACCGCGCTTGGTACACGTACCTTAGCCCGCGGTGGACCGGGAATATCGTCCCTATCCACTATAACCAGGTTAGCGCCCGGCCACAGTCCTCGTAGTTTCGGGACCACCTCCTTGACCCATTTAAGCGTGAAGTCGTTATTGCACTTTAGAATCTTGACTCCCCTGTACCACCCCGCTCCTTCAAAGGAGGGCGAAGGTTTGTTAGGTTCGATCGCCTGTGCAACAATGGCCTCGAGAATTTTGCTGTCCACTAGCTTCCACTGTTCCGCCGTCATCTGGCCATTTTCGTGTCGTCGGTCAACGAGCGCCACGGTCAAGTGCCGTTTGGCTACTTCGCTGGTCGTCGCCACTCTTTTGGATGAGGTCGGTTGGTCAGATGGAGTAGCTGTGGTGTGAGTGCGAGGACGTTTGGCCGCGGGTCTTTCTCCCTCCGTGGACCTCTGTCTCTTCGCCTCCGTTTCCTTCATAGCCTTCGCTACGTTTTCTTCTATTTTGTTCACGAAGGTGGGATGCGTGGTCGCAAACCGTTCGGTTTGCGAAAAGTGCTCCCTGCCTTTCGTGACCGTCTCAGTTGCCCATCGTAGGTCCTCTCGCTCCGTGGGCGAAAGAGTGTCCTTATTCTCCAGGCGCAACTTGATGCGTATTGCCGCTTTGTACTGGGCGAGCGCTTTCAGGCCCTCCTTATTGGGATTCTTCCTTTGCTCGCTCCTACTAGTGGATGCGATGCTCGGGTCGAAAGCCTTCGGGGACTTCAGCAGCTCCTCCTCAGCTATCGTATTTGTGGTTGCCACGCTGCATACGCTGTCGAGGTCTGAGTCTGTGTCGACTGCAGTACCCCTAGTGGCTAACCTAGCCTTCGTAAAATTTGCAGTCGCATGACGACTGCTAGAGCCTGCAACCACTCTAGCAGAGGTGTGACCGCTGGCGACACTCAGAGGGAAATCAAGTTCCCCACCGTGCCCGCCGGTGGTAGCAGTCACTTCTTCCACCGACGTTTGGGTCAATATCCTGACCCGCTCTTTCCCCTTCTTCGACTCCAGACTGGTTTTTATTTCAGGGACTCCTCCCTTAGCGTTTTATGCCTACCCGCCAGGCACCACTTAGCATGACTGAGGTAAGACTCCACAAGCCGCACCTCGGGGCGGCATGTAAGCTGGACCTCAGGCATGACTTGTGGAGCCCTACCTCACTCTTAGCTAGACATCGCCGTGCCTTGCCAGTTTACCTGCGCATAGACACGGCGATGCCCATTGCCCGGTCGGCACCCGCGAGGAGGGTTAAACTAAGTGGATTTTTGCCGACCATTACAGAAATAATTTTAGAGAAATAATTTAATTAACAATAGATACCATTTATAATAATGAATTTACGACAATGACTTTAAAAAAAAGGAAAAAAGGAAAATTCATTACTCTAACATAAAGCATACATACATATTAACAGAATTAATTTACAATTATGCTCCTATATTTTAAAGCATCAGTGAAATACAAAACAAGACAATCCCATCCACCTACGCCAATTCCATTTAGCTTGTTTACAATTTGATCTTGAGTTAAAAAGAACTTTCCAAGATATCGATCTGATATCTGATTCTTTTCAAAATTGGACACCTACCCAGAAAATGTGTTATATTTTCTAACTCGTTCAAATTACAAAGACTGCAGTTTAGATTTCTGTGACCCCCAAGAATTATCAAATCGCACCTGGCCTTCAAAATCCACATTATTCTATATTTTCCAAGATTGTCATTCAAGTAGCTTTTACCGATGTTATGATCTAAGTCTTTATATATACGTGATCTATTAAGAGCCCTTTCCCATGATTTTTGTTTATTTGTCGAGTTCAGAACGGATAACAATGTGTAAATGTTTTCATTCCAACTTCTTCTATTTAAAACGTCATAATTCCAACTAATATTCAATTTTTTTAATAATTTTTGAAAGTTTGTGTGGCAATCTGCTATCGTCGTATTCAAATAGAGTTTTAGAAATATATTTAAGATGAAGCCGTAAAGTATACAGATGACAGTGTGGTATGTATGTTTCTAACATAAGACAATAAGAGGGTGTGTTTGTTGGTAGATGTAAAATTTTCTTTAAGAAATAAAATTAAATTACGGTTCTTAGAACCGTACACATAGTTTCGAAGGGAATTAAGGGCCCAAATTATGGCAACCAGCTCCTTTTCATTAGTGGCATAATGCTCTTCTGTCTTTGATAGAGTTGTTGAAATAAATGGGATTGGTTTGTTATCTTGGGAATCGGAGCACAGCTCCGATTGCAAAATTAGATGCATCAGGAGTTAATGCAAATGGTTTTTCGAAGTTGGGATGAGAGAGAATGATATCCTCAGATATAAGTGAACTTTTTATTTTATTAAAGGCATTAATTGCCTCAGCATCTAATTCGATAATTTTGTTTTTCGATGCATTTTTTGATACATGACCTGCCTCACCGCGGAAAAGAGTTGTTAAAGGCTTTGCGAGATTTGCATAGCCCCTAATAAATTTCCTATAATAACCTGCCATGCCGCGAAATGATCTGAGTTCCTTAAGATTCTTGGGTATGGGAATTTTAGCTATTGCCTCTACTTTTTTAGGGTTTGTCTTAATTCCACCTGTTCCAACCACAAATCCTAAAAATTATACTTCCTCTTTTAAAAATTCGCACTTGTCAAGTTGTATCTTCATGTTGGCAGCTTCTAATGTCCTAAAAATGGTTTCTAAGTTTTCGAAATATTCTTCTTCGGTTTTTCCAAAAATGATGATATCATCGATATAGACATAGCATCTGCTACCGATATGTTGTCGTAGGATATCATCTAACGCTCGTTGGAAAGTAGAAGCCCGAATGGGAGTCGTAGAAATTCATACTTCCCATTGTTTATAGAAAATGCGGTTTTCTCTATATCCGATTCTCGAAGGGGTAGTTGATGAAATCCGCTTTTCAAATCTATGACAGTGAAAAATTTAATTTCACCAAGGTTCGCAAGGACTTCATTAATCTCTGGACTCGGATATCTATCTGGGTTGGTGACTGAATTTAGTTTACGATAGTCGATAACCATGCGGTATTTTTTTTCGCCGGAGGCGTCCATTTTTTTATCGACTACCCAAACTGGAGAGTTGTAGGTAGACTTAGATTTCCTTATTATGCCATTAGCAAGGAGTTCTTCCACCTGACATTCGACTTCCCATTTTAGTGCCATGGGATAAGGGTATGGTTTGGAATAAACAGGTAAATCTGTAGTGGTACGAATTTCGCCTTTGACTAATGTTGTGTAGGTCAACTTTTCATCGGGATCAGCAAATAAGTTGGGGCATTTCATTATTATATTGTTTAATTTATGTTGTTGCGTAGTTGATAAATGTGACATTCGTACGGCTACTGTGTTTACTTCCTGCGCTACTCTTTGTTTTAAGGGAATTTTTATATTCTGGTCTAGTATCATAAAATTTTTATCGGTATGGATTGTGGCCTTTAGTTCTTTGAGAGTATCATTAAGTCGGTAAAATAAAAAATTTTAATTTTTGTGTTTGCGGTCCGAATACGTTTAAAAATGTATGATGGGTTATCTCAATGTCGCCTACTACCGAACTGACTTTGAAAGAGTTTTCATTTGGAATGAAATTCCTAAACCGAGTGCCCTGGATATAGTTCTTATTGGAACCCGTATCGATGAAGAATTCTATTTTGTCTCCACTTCTAGTTGTGTATTCAAAACATGGAAGCGAAGACGGTGTTACTCTAAAAAATTAATATTATCTTCTTCGGGAAAATTTCGTCTGGGTCACCATTAGGTGTTATCATATCTGGCATATCTTCGTTTGGATAGTTCACGTTTGATCGCGGATCAGCATCACTATTACTCTATATTTCACTAGCGTGATATGTGTTTAGATGGTAATTCCGTTGTATTTTATTAGGTGGGTGCAGCATTTGGCTCGGATATGGTCTTTTTTGTGTGAAATTTTTCGGTGGTCTGTTTTGGTAATTGATTTGCTTAGTCTGAATCGAATTATCAATGTTCATTGGAACAGGGGGTTTCGGTGGGAAGTTTGGCCGATTATTAAACCCAGAAGGATTTGGTTGTAAACTTCGATTTTGTTCGAAGCGATTGGCACTGTTCATCGGTGTGTACTAGGCATCGCAATCCCGGGATCCCGGACTTTTTCCAGTCCCGAAAATCCCGGGATTCAAATCTTTTAATCCCGGGATTTTCGGGATTGCAAAAGATGCTTCAAAGTTCAAATGAAATAAATTTAAAAGCACAAAACCCCAATTCCTTATCTGAAGGAGGAGGGAGGGGATAGAGGGCGTCTTTTGCAAAAGGCTTATAATTATTTACTTAGCATTCAACCAGCAAGTGTTGAATCTGAAAGATGTTTTCTCTCAGCAGGGTTTATTTGCAATAAATTTCGCTCTAGATTAGAGGGCAAAACATTTAATGCCTTTAGTATTTTTTATTTTATTTTTAGTTTTTAGTTAATCACAACGCTTAACTTTTTTATCGAAATAATCGAAGTAAAACTAAAAGTACTAACAAGTTAACTATTTTATTTTTTTTTATCAAATATGCGTATATATGTACTTTATGATAAGTACATTTGATGCAAAGCAATAAGTTATGTTTAAGTGTCATTTTTGGATAAAACAAAATGTTATCAAACTGAAGTTAAATGTCAAATGAAAAACTTTTAAGTTAAACAAAATGTTGTCAAAGATGACTATGTTTATTTATTTGATTTAAATTTAAACTGACAATTTTGAATGTAATTGACAACTGATTGTAAATGACAACTGGATTTTGGTGATGTGCCGCGCACAACCAACCACTTCGACGACTCAACACCGACTGCCTCCCTTTCCACCTTACAATGTGATTAAATTCAAGATAAAAAAATCTTAAAACTACTCCAAATGTGATTAAACTGTGTCCATTTTTATGGTAAATATATTATAAACAAGTATTTATGCAATTTGGTAAAATTGTTTTATTTAAAAAATTTGTTATTTGAATCCCGGGATTTGACTTTTCAATCCCGAAAATCCCGGGATCGCAAAATGGCAAAAAATTGCGATCCCTAGTGTGTACGTATTTTGCTGAAACCGTTGGAAACCATTATTGAATCGCCTATTGTACGCATTAAAATTATTTTGTCTCGGGGGATAGTTGTATCTATGCGGCGGTCTTGGGAATGTTAGTTCCGGGTAAAATTGCTGTCTGTTTGTGCTTGGTAAAAATGTGCTTGGCCGTGGAGGCCTGGGTGTCTGTACGCCTGCATTGAATTTATTTCCGTGCGCATAGTTCATGCGAAAAGTCATATTGTCCAATTTCTGGCATAAATGTAATGCTTGTGGTAAAGTAGTCGGTTCTCTGATGCTTAAAAGTCGAGGTAAGTCACCATTTAAACCACGAATAAAAGTATCAAGGGCCTTATCTCTGTATGAATTAGTCATTGCCTTTATTGCCCCCTCATTGCGGTCCAAGCAAGCGATTTTGTCCAATATCAGCGACAGATGCTGATAGACCTTTTGGTGAAATGTAGGAATAGAATCGTGGCGTTGAGCCAAAGTCGTCAATTGGTACTCCAATGTACCGATGTCCCTTTTGTCTGAGTAGTGCATCATCAAGCACTTTCTTATCTGTCCCCAGTCCAATGGAGTCCTATAAGACTCAAGAGCGGTGTCTGCCTAACCGATTATTTTATGCCTTACTGTGTGCAGTATGGCGAAATATTTTGGAGTGCCGTGAAGATTTTCGTAGGCTTTGAAAATCCTGTCTACAGTCTTTCGCCATGGCCGTTCAAATTCTCCTGGCCGTCCGCTAAACTCTCAGGCATTTGACCATATCAGGAATTTTATCCAGTTCGCTCATGTTTCTTTCGGTTACGGTTTGGTCGTATCGCCCTCGGAGTAATTTACGATATGGTCGGTGGTTAATTTCGCGTACAGTAAATTAGCGATGTCCCTAATTGTTTGTGAGTCCATTCTAGTAGTGGCGGTTGTGGAAGAAGTGGGGGAAGTATCAACTAATCCTAGCTGGCTTATTCTATTGATTAATTCCTCTTCTGCCATGTTAAAACTTTTTCCTTTTAGGTGTCTAAGTGAACTTTTTCTTCAAAAATGCGTTTTTGTTGTTGGTTTTTCGTATTATTAATTTTTAAATTATAATTAGTATATTATTATTTCAATCTTCGTTTTATTTTTTTTTCTTTGGTTACACAGTATTTCTCAATTTATTTTATCTTTTAAATTCATCTATTCTTCTCTTACTACATTTACGTTATTTGACAATTTTAGCTTTCCTTTTTTCGATTCAATTTCGTTTTATGTGTTATTTTTCACTTGATTTCTTTTTCAACTTTAATTAGCTTTTTCTTCTATTTTTACCATGTATTTCTTACAATATTTTTCAATTTATTTCTCTTTTTCAAATATTTCTTGTTTTATTTTTCACTTCAATAAATCTCACTTTTTAATTTCCACATATTCTCTTTTTTCTTTCATCTTAAAAATATCTTACAATAAAAACATCTCCAACGTTGGGGCTCCAGTTTGTTGAGCCGGTCAGGATTATCCTTTTCCCGTATTGTACTTGGGTCCTTCGCAGCTACAGTTCTCCGGTCCTCCGTAGCTCCAGTAGGCGCACGTTCCTCGTTGAACTTTACTTTTTATTTTCAGGTTCTTTCCATTCGGCACACGCGGAGTCTTACTTTTTTATTTTCAGGCTACTACTCTACTTTTGCACGTTGGTCCCTGCTCGGGCGCCAGTTAATTTATTTTATGTTAAATTTTGGTTTTTAAAAAAAGAGTCGAGGAGACAACACCTCGACTGCACTTTATTGAATTCAAAACACGACTGAGTTAACAAAACAAACTTAATTCTAAGTCGCTGCCATGCCGTTGGTTTCGCTGCTCGATGAAATGCAGAGTCAGCCAAATTTGGTGGGAACGGTGTCGGATGCTAAGTTGCATGCTGTAAACATGCCAGGTGTTCGCTGCGCGTTGCTGCTCAATGTTTAAGTATGCGGTGTGTTAACTTATATATACCAATTTCTCGACGCGTTTACACACACAGTTGTAAACTTCTATCCTCAACAGAAATACAAGTTCGTATTGAAAATTTGTTTGACTTTCGTGTACATATTCCATTTTTGAATTATCGTTCGCGCGGACGCGGTAATATTTCCGGTTTATTCCCCATAAGCCTTGTATTTATATTCAATCGAATTTCAAACCCCTTTCGAGCTTCTTTAAGCCATTAAAATGTCTGTTGAACGATCCCCCATGCGTCAAATTAACGAATAGGAATCTCTCTCCCCAAGATATCCAAAGTTAACCGAGGCACATTTGACAGTTCCTGTCACTCGCGAGGCACTCAAAAGCCGCTCCACGCCCTCTAGTCACAAAGCAACCGATCCCAGTGTTGCCACATTTGGTTTTGAGTCTGAGAGACTCGTGCAATTATGCACACAATTTTCATCGGCTCCCATTGAGGATTTCACCAAATCACTGCTCCAAATTAAGCAGAAAAATCTGCAAGCCCAATGGGAGAGCCTAAGTGCGCGTACACACATGAAGCGGTGCTGTGCTGTGCGGCGCTGCGCTTCACCGAGCGGCGCTTTCAAACTGCCGCTATCAAATGCACGTGTTCACACCAGTGATGTTAAGTTTTTTTTGAAAAATCCCTACGCGACTTGAAAAAAATCCCTACTTTTCCCTACGCTGTCCAGCAATTTTCCCTACGAAACTCCCTACACTTATTTTCCAAGTATTTTGTAATATTTAAGGTGTTTTTAATTTTTGTGTGAATAAAAGTCGCAAAAGTTAAAACCATAACATTTATTAATTCTTCTTTTAATTCATTTGCACCATGAAAACAACAAAACAAAGTTGTGCTTTGTACTGAGATACGATTTAAAACATGGAAACATAACAACATAAAAAAATTGTGCTTTGCACTGGATACAATTTCATCACATTAAAAAATCAGTACAAAAATTACACTAAGACTAATTATTTATGGTCATACTACTCAGTGTATGCCATTTTCTTAAAGTGCTGTTCTTTCCATTGAAAATTTACACAGGTGATATCTTCGTCTTCTAAGTAAGAGCGAGTTATACAAATTGAAGTCAAATTGTCATGGCTTGATGTGTTCCTTTTTTGTTCGAAAATATTCTTTCAGAGTCTGCATTAGAATGTGGTATTGCCGAAACATATTTGGCCAACTTTGACAAATTGGGAAACAACATTTGATCGTTAAAATTTTTAGTTTGACTAATTTGACTTCAAAATTTTCCATAACCAGGGTTGTTTGAAAATTCCCTACATTTAGTGAATTTTAAAAAATCTGTCCTTTTTTCCCCTACGCACACAATTTTCGCTAAAATTCCCTACATGTAGGGAATTTTCCCTACAGTTAACATCACTGGTTCAGACATGCTACTTTTTCAGCAGCGTCACGCAGCGCTTGGTTTGAAACTTTCAAAATATTTGATTTCGTCGCCGCGTGACGCTGCTGCAGCAAGCATGGACTGCGAAAATTTGATATCAGAAATTGTGATCCGGCGTGCGTTGTGGGATTGCCAGCAAAAAATTACCACAATAGAGACGTAATTGATAAGCTATGGCGAGAAATTAGTGAAAACATACATTATTCAGGTATTTAATTAAACCAAAAATTTATTTTATTAAATAATAAATATATTTCATTCAAAACAATGTGGAAAAGTGTAATTATAAAAGTAATTAACAAAATCAGTATGATTTAACTCTATATAAATAGTCGCATAATACATCGCGATTTTTTTTGCTTCGTTCGTTGAACGGTTATATGATTTGTTGAAATTTCGTCTTATATTTGTTGATGCACATGCCGCTATTGGAATATTTACTTCTTCATAAGTAATGATCATGTTATGTAAAACGCAAACTGCTTTTATTATGTCGCAAGCTTTTTCTGGACTGGTTTCGATATCTTTTCCTAGTATTCTCCATTTTTGTGATAGAACTCCAAAGGCACATTCCACACATCTTCTAGCCGCGGACAATTTTTCGTTAAAGTGTCGTTTTGCATCATCCAAATTGTTTCTTGGGAATGGTCTCATTAAAAAAGTGGTAAGGGGGTAAGCTTCGTCACCAACAAAATATGCAGGTAGTTTTGTAGCAGAATTTGGTAGCATTCGGTTTGGTGGTATGCAAAAGTTATTTTCTTGAATCAACTTCAAAAGTGTGGAATTTGAAAAAGTGCCACCATCGCTTTGCCTGCCTTTTGCACCTACCTCAATCGTAACAAATTTTAAATTTGCATCCGCTACTGCTTGTAGAACTACTGAGAAATAATGTTTATAATTGTAGTATAGGGACCCAGAATGTGGCGGACATTTGATGCGACAATGCTTTCCGTCTATAGCGCCCATACAATTCGGAAAGCCGCAATTTGTGTAGAAACCATTAATTACAGTTTCCAAGTACTCCCGAGTTGGTTTTGGCATATACAGCTGCGGTCAAAATAATAGTAGTACGCATACAACGAAAAGAAAATTAGGAAAAAATAATCTGCTTTTTTTACAAATATTTATTTTGTATTTTTTTTAACAAGTTATATGTGTTAACAATGCAATCATAAAAGAAAACTTAAGAATTAAACTCAGTTTGGGTTGATTTAAATTAAATGCGTCAAAAGCTCCAAAATATGGACGGTCAAAAAAATAGTAGTTCGCTTTACTTTCATAAAAATTAAGCAACAATTGTGTTTCATTTTAAAAGATTTTGTGGTTAAATAGTAATAACGAAATGTTTCTTCAAATTAGTATTTAGTTGCGTGACTGTTGTTTGGCTATTACTGCAGCACAGAGCCGATGCATTGAAATAACCAAATTTTCATATCTTTCTCTAGGGGCGTGGTCTACTGCTTCTCAAAGTTGATTTTTATTTAAAAGATTATTGTGAGCAACTGCTCTCTTCACGTCACACCACAAATTTTTAATTATATTGAAGTCTGGTGATTGTGCGAGCCATTCCATAATCCTAATCCTGCTCTTGCGAAGCCCCTTTCGTGCGACCTTGCTTGTATGCTTTCGGTTATAATCCTGTTGGAAGATCCAAAGCATTGGCGTTTTTTCACGGACATACGGTGGCACGATTTCCCGCAAGATTCGTACACATACACATCGATCCATCGTTTTCTTGATCAAATAAATAGCGCCACCTTCATAAAACGTAAGACATGCTCAATAAATAAATGCATGTCTTACGTTTTATGGAGGTGGCGCTATTTATTTGACATACGGTGGCACGATTTCCCGCAAGATTCGTACACATACACATCGATCCATCGTTTTCTTGATCAAATAAATAGCGCCACCTCCATAAAACGTAAGACATGCTGAATAAATAAATGGATGTACTACGTTTTATGGAGGTGGCGCTATTTATTTGATCAAGAAAACGATGGATCGATGTGTATGTGTACGAATCTTGCGGGAAATCGTGCCACCGTATGTCCGTGAAAAAACGCCAATGCTTTGGATCTTCCAACAGGATTATAACCGAAAGCATACAAGCAAGGTCGCACGAAAGGGGCTTCGCAAGAGCAGGATTAGGATTATGGAATGGCTCGCACAATCACCAGACTTCAATATAATTAAAAATTTGTGGTGTGACGTGAAGAGAGCAGTTGCTCACAATAATCTTTTAAATAATAATCAACTTTGAAAAGCAGTAGACCACGCCCCTAGAGAAAGATATGAAAATTTGGTTATTTCAATGCATCGGCTCTGTGCTGCAGTAATAGCCAAACAACAGTCACGCAACTAAATACTAATTTGAAGAAACATTTCGTTATTACTATTTAACCACAAAATCTTTTAAAATGAAACACAATTGTTGCTTAATTTTTATGAAAGTAAAGCGAACTACTATTTTTTTGACCGTCCATATTTTGAAGCTTTTGACGCATTTAATTTAAATCAACCCAAACTGAGTTTAATTCTTAAGTTTTCTTTTATGATTGCATTGTTAACACATATAACTTGTTAAAAAAAATACAAAATAAATATTTGTAAAAAAAGCAGATTATTTTTTCTTCATTTTCTTTTCGTTGTACGCGTACTACTATTATTTTGACCGCAACTGTAAATAGGCTGCAATGTTGTCCAAATAACTCGGCACGTTTCTAAAACAATTAGCTGCACGGTACTTGCTCCCATTCTAAATGAAAACGCAAGGCCACGAAAAGATATTCCAGTTGACAAAAACCTGAAAAATATTTTTATGAAATATTAAATTAAACCTGTGTCGTGGATCTTATTTTATTTTCAGTTAACGAATGTAAGAAAAAATTGAAATATTGGAGAGATCGATTTCGTTTGGAGCTTAAGAAACATCCTGTTCCAAGATCTGGTGCCGAAGCTACTGAACTTAATAGCTCTTGGTGTTACTTCACTCAAATGATGTTCATCAAAAATCAAATGGTTGGTTGTAAAGGCTCTGGGAATTTAGAAGATCATGATAATTCCGATCTGACAACAGAAAAAGCCATCAAGAAAACGAAAAATTGATAGCGCAACAGAACGATTTTTGGAACTTGAAGAAAAAAAGGCTGCACTTTTAGCCAAAACCATGAAAGCTGATGAGTCAGATGACTTACTTTTTTTCAAAAGCTTGTTGGGATTCATGAAAAATTTTTCTCAAACCCAAAAATTGCGTGTGCGTGACAAAATTCAAAAAGCCATTTTGGATGAGCTATCTTCAACTTCTTCTTGGCCAGTTTGTGTAACTTTGGAATCTTCACTCTCAAATGAATTTTTTAATATTTGTATTTATTTATTTTTATTTATTTATTTATATTATATGAATTAATAATTTATTTTTTTATTATTTTTTTATTTTTATTAATTTATTTTTCCTTAATTATTTGTATGCAACATGAGTTATATTTATTTCAAAATAATGTAAACAATCTTTCTTTTTCAATAACTATTGATGTTTCAACATTACCTTATTGTAACCATAAGTCGCTCAGCAGGTGAAATAGGTCGACGCCATTTAGTTGTTTGTCTTATAACCTTTGATGCGATCGCATTTAAAATGTGATCAAATGCTTCTATTGACATCCTCATATATTCGTAAAATTTATCGGGATGTGCTCGAAGTTTTCCATATAAATGGTGAAATTCGCCATGTATTTCACGTTCCGCATTTATTTCACTTACACCAACTCTTTTATTGAAAATTTTCCATTAAAAAAAACTATTTTCACTGAGAAACGTCAAATCTTCACTACACAGCGACATGTTGACAACTGGTTGATTCTTTCAAAAGCTCCGCTCCGCACCGCGTTAAGTGTGAACACTGAAAGCCATGGCACAATAAACAAGGTAGTGACAGGAAGGAGCGAAAAAATTCACGTGTATTTTGTTAGTGTTTTTGTTCGGTTCATTGTCAAATCGGACGGACGGTTCTCTTGCCAACAGTATTGCCAGCATCGAATAGACCACTTGGTCTATTCGAGAACGTAAAAATACACCAATTAACAGCAAAAGTACATAGCTTCTTTGTTTTAATCTGTTGTTTTACAATTAGGGGCAAAAGTGCTAAGTGCTAGTTCGCCGATTTTGCGTTAATTCATAAAAGTTAACGAAAATTGGAAAAATAATATCCTTTCGTCATTGCAAACATGCTTAAAATTTCACAGAAAAAGAGTTGAGTGGCCATGCTGTTCGCCGAATGTAAACAAAGCAGACAAAAATTTCTGACAACCTACCGAACTCTGACGAGAAAAAAATAAAATTCGCTCCTTCCTGCCACTACCTTGTTTATTGTGCCATGCTGAAAGCGTAGCAAAGCGCCGCTCGGTAAAGCACAGCGCCGCACAGCACAGCACCGCTTCATGTGTGTACGCGCACTAATGGGCGCACATCAGGCAGTCTTCATTGCTGAAGAGAACAGCCAGTCCGACGGTTTCAAAGAGTCGGCTAGGCAAAAGATCGATGTTTGCCCAGACCAATACGAGTTGTGCATGGCTAAGATGTCGGATATCATTGAGATGCTCCAGCCTCAGTCCCCCCAGGCCGCTACGCATATGGAACCGGTTCAACCCCTAGAACCAGCAAATACTTCTGTAAGGCGAAAGGGGAGGCAGTCGGCGTTGAGTCAATGACTACATGACGCGAAACTGCGAGGAGTCACGGTTGCTAATTCGGTCAAACCAGGCCCCAGAGTCTCAAATTCGGTCAAACCAGGCCCCAGAGTTGATTAGGGTTCGTACAGCAAATTCGCCATACAAAAGTCAGGGCAGGGGCTGCTGGTGCGTTCGAAGTTTATTTGCAAATGAAACAATTGTTTTTTTTCTTTCATTCTGTAGTACGTTTATAGGAAATTGATTGCAAAAAAAATGTTGTTGCTGAAAAACGTCATAAGTATGTTCCAACGTGTTTTAATATGATTTAACTTCAGTTTTCGTGATTGCCATCAAAGCCTTAACGTTTGAATTGCTTGTGTTGCAGCTCTGCGTTTGAAAAGAGTTCAACTTGCCATCACTGTTTCTTGCTGCACTAGAAACTGCAAACTCAATGAGACATGAACTGAATGAAAAAGCAACCGAATATCTGCTGACTTTACCGTCTGAAATAATTTATTTATGCTTTCTGTTGGTACGGGTAACAATCAAAATGACTTCGACCAGTAAAACAAGGTTTTTCGCAACGTTATATTTACAGCAAATAAGAAAAGTTATCATTTTAAGGTGCAAACAATTAACTGGTAACCGGTGCTGTGCGAATGTTTGGGTAAAACCCGTACACTATCGGACTATTGGAAAAAGCAAAAAATGGTCTGAAAATCATTTCTCCTCTCAGTTTCGCGTCACGTAGTCACTGGTTGAGTCATCGAGGTGGTTGGACGTGCGCGGCACATCACCAAAATCTAGTTATCAGTTTAAATTGTCAGTTACATTTTAAAATTAAATAAATGAACATAGTCATCCGTGACATTCAGAAGAAGAGGGATTCGCTAGAATTCAAATTCTCGGATCGCGGTCGGGTGACGTGTACGACGCGTGCGCACGTTGACTACCACACGAGCAACACCAGTGAAGGTGCAAGCCTATACGAAAGGCATACGCGCTGTGTACAGGCTCAGCGCACTCCGGGTTGCCAGCGCATTTCGCTCCGTACGATGCTATCTGCGTTCTGGCAGGTAAACCGCCCGTCGACTTACTAGTGCTGGAGATGCAGCGCCTCTACAAGCCAGGCGCAAAATCCTCCGACGCCACAAAGTTAGCCGAAAGGTGTAAAACCGTAGCGGAATGGCAGCGCAAATGGAACCAGTCCAACAAAGGCCGCTGGACGTATAGCCTCATAGGAGACATCAACGAGTGGATAAGCCGCAAACATGGCGAGCTTGACTACCACATCACACAAATACTAAGTGGGCACGGCTGCTTTAAGCAGTACCTCCACAAGTATAAGCACGAGGATGATCCGTACTGCCCGCGCTGTCCGGATGCTTACGAGACTGCGCAGCACGTATTTTTCGTGTGCCCACGGTTCAGCGAAGTACAAAACAACCTAAGCGCAGCCCTCGGTCAACGCCCACGGCAAACAAATCTGGTGTCGCTTATGTGCGAAAGAGCCGAAAACTGGAGAGCAGTAACATCAGCAGCGGCTACGATTATGCAGAGCCTGAGACGCATTGAGCGTGCGCGGAAAGCGGCGCGCACAGCGCTGCGAAATGAATAACGTGGAGCATAATTGACTGCGGCAACAGGAGTTGCGCCGCTTGATATATAGGAGTAGGGCACAAGGGCCCTTCATACAGTAGCAAGGCGCTGCCAACACGGCAACATAAAAAACACAGACGATAAAGACAGAAAAAACAGACGATTGAGTGGCAACGCTCACAACGGGCTCCTGACGAAATACTTCACGTAGGTCCCAGGGGGGTAACCGTTCGGACGAGAGGAGGGTTTAGCGTGTTAAAATCTCGCACTGACTGGGTGGCTGTTTATGCTTCCCTCCTCGTTAAAATAAAATAAAAAAATAAAAAAACACGAGCAACACCACCAACGGTTGCGTGATAGACGCGCACAGAAAAGGATAAATTAAGCTGCACGATAGACGCGCATAGAAAATGAGAAATAAGGCTGCACGATAGACGAGCACAGAAAAGGAGAAATAAAGCTGCACGATAGACGTGAGAGAGACGTACTGAAAAGGAAAAATAAAGCCGCGCGATAGACGCGCACAGAAGAGGAGAAGTAAAGACAGTTAGACACTGCAACTGTTTGCGTGATAGACGTGCAGAGAAAGAAATACAAGTAGTGAGACAGGAGCAAAGCTACAAACGGCTCCGCGATAGATTTGAACAGCGGAAAAAGGGCAGTGTACAAAGTGACTCGGAAGGCGACGGTTGTGCGATAGACGTGCACGGTGAAATAAAAAGGAAGAAAATGGTGAAATTCTCATTGCTGAAAGTGGAGCAACTCAATACGCTACTCCGTAATTAAAATTTATCAGTTACGGGGAAACAAGGCGCATAAAATTGTCAGGCTGATGGAGGTGTACGACACGGATGAGGTCGATGAAGACGAACTGGATGGGCTGGACCAGGAGGCCACATGGCAACAGCAGATCAGCGAGTTGAGGGAGGTTGTCACCAATATGGCAAAAGTGGTGAGCGATTTGACTCTACGAGACAAGAGATGCAGGTACAGTCAACAGGTAACGCACGGTAGACCATATCCGAGCAGCCGACGGCAGCCCATGGAGCGGATAGCGGGCCGGTCAGGGCATTCTCAACACCAATAGAGACTTCGATCCACTAAGAGGGCATCGATGAGCGCAGCAGTTTGTTGAGAAGATCGAGCAGCTGCGGTCCATTTACGGTTGGAGCGAGGAAGAAGTGCTGTTCGCGGCGCAACATAAATTGAAGGACGTCGCAAAGGAGTGGTCGGATGCGCAGACTGCTTTCGTAACGTGGGGGCAGTTCGTCGGCAAGCTGACGAAAGACTTTCCGAGCTCAGTAAATGTAGCTGAAATTCATCGGCAGATGGCCAGGCGTACGAAAAGGCCAAAGAAATCCCTTAAAGACTCCCGTCAATCAACTCTTACATAATTGGAGTGTTGAATGATTACAACTTGACGAGGACATTACTGACCATGGACCTCAAGACTTGTGACGACCTTCTGAGATCATTGGAAAAAGTGTCGATGGTACCGTGTGGGTGTAAAGGTCCTGCCGAGGGAGCGCCGCAGCCAACGGAAGAACCGGAGACTGGGGAGGCCGAAGCCGAAACTCTATTCCGTGTTACAACTGTGGGGAAACGGGACATATAGCAGCCAAATGCCAGCAACCACAGCGCAAACCCAGGTGCAGTAACTGTAATAAGATTGGTCATGAAGCTAAGGCGTGTAGAGCAACGAAGACTACGATTGCTTAGATTGAAGAGGAGCCAGTAGGGTCACCGCCGGTGATGAAGGAGGTGGGAGTATTTGGGAGGAAGATATCAGCATTCGTAGATACGGGTAGCAACCTGTCATTTGTTGCTGAGTCAATGGTTCCAAGTGAGGCGCAACGCCAGCCTAGTGTGAAGCGACTCCGGGGATTTGGAGGGGCGGTAGTCGAAATGAAAGAAACAGTGGTAGCTGAGGTGGAGTTGGAAGGGTGCACGATTGAAGCGGCCTTACTTAAAGTCCCAGATTATTTGATGGAACAGCAGTTACTATTGGGGCGAGACGTTTTGCTATCCGGCGGGGTTAAAATTGTATTGGATTCAGGCATCTTGAGGGTGCAAAGCCTCGGTAGGGAAGGTAATATCAACAGTTTGGGTACCGAAACCAGTTGAATGTAGTTGACGAAACTATTGGGAGACTACGACGACTGTTTCGCTGAGGATCTGGCATATCTGGAACTGTGCAATACAACTCAGATGGAGATAAGGGTCGCCACGGATCAGTCGATCATAGGAAAACGTCACCCACTGCCATTCGCACAACGGCCGGTGCTGTCGTCTATCATAGAGGAGTTGCTAAAGTACCAAATCCTTCGTCCAAGCTAGTCCCCACTTGCAGCGCCAGTCGTTATGGTTAAGAAAGCGAACGGGGAAGACTGCATGTGTGTGGACTTCCGAGTTCTGAATAAAGTAACAGTCAAGAAACAGTTTCCGATGGCCATCGTCGAAGAGCAGTTGGCGAAACTTGGCGGTAATCGATTTTTCTCGACTTTAGTCATGACGGCAGGGTACTACCAAATTCCGCTGAAGGAGGAGAGCAAGCCGTTTACTGCATTCTTAACCCCCGATGGCCTTTTTGAGCATAATGTGATGCCATTTGGGCTGGTGAATGCGCCGATAGTCTTCCAGGAGATGGTGGTTCATCTCGTACGTGGGCTGAGACAGCGGGAGCGGGTCGTTAATTATATTGACGAGGTGATCATTGCGACAACGACGGCAGAAGAGGGGATCCAAGTCCTTGAGGAGTTTTTTTCAGCAGTGCGAAGTGCGGGTTTGACTTTGCGACTACCGAAATGTCACTTTTTGGCAACGACAGTCAACTTCTTGGGGCACAGCATTGGTGAAGGTGTCATTCAAGAAAGTTCGAAGCGTGAAGGAGTTGCCGATTTCAACAACAGCGACACATGTGCGGCAGTTCCTGGGACTAACGGGGTTCTTCAGGAAGTTTATCCGGGAGTATAGCCTCATCTCGAAGCCGCTGACTAACTTGCTGAAAAAGGAGGTGAAGTTCGAGTGGACTCAAGAGCATGAAAGGGCGTTTAATCAACTAAAAGCTGCTCTTATTCACGACCCCGTGTTAACAATGTTTAATTGCCAAAATTCACATGAAGTGCATACAGACGCCAGTGCGTATGGGCTTTCGGGCGTACTTTTGCAGCGCGACGATGTCTTAAACCTGTACAGTACTACAGCCGGCAGTGTAGCGCAGCGGAGCATAAGTATGCGAGCCACGAGTTGGAAGTGTTGGCCGTCGTGGAGACTCTCACCCGAATCCGGGTCTTTCTTTTGGGCACGAAGCTCACGGTGGTCACAGACTGCAATGCGGTGGCTACGACAAAAGCGTCAACACTCTTGCAGCCGCGAATAGCCAGGTGGTGGCTAAAACTCCAAGAGTTTGACTTCGATTGTGTACATCGGCCGCGCGAGAAGATGGCGAATGTAGACAGCCTGAGCCGAGCTACAGTGCAGCCTCCATCGGAAGTGACGACGGTCGCCGAGAACGTGCTGAAGATGGACGTGAAGGAAGATGGGCTATACGCGATGCAAATGCAAGACGAAAAATTCAAATGAATCTGTGAGGTGTTGAAGAAGAAGCGGCCACCGGAGGACGATCACGAGAAGCAGATCTGCGTGGACCATCAGATCCAACATGGCCGGCTTCACCGGAAGGTGAAAGGTAACCTGAAGTTAGTGGTCCCACAAGGGATTCGATGGCGTAATACCAAGGCGTGCCACGATGACGCAGGACATTTTGCAGTGGAAAAGACAATCGAGAGGATCGAAAAGCAGTGCTGGTTTCCGCGAATCCGACGGTATGTAAAGTCATACATTAATGCCTGCGAGGAGTGTTGTTTCTTTAAGGTCAGAGGCGGAAAGTCGGAGAGTCAGCTCCACCTTCACGACATACTACCGATTCCGTTCAGACCTCTCAATATCTACCACCTGGGGCCGTTTCCGAGAAGCCGGAGGGGCAATCTGCACATCCTGGTTGTGGTGTGTGGGTTCAGCAAGTATGTGTTGCGAACGCAATACGAAGACCGAGCCAGTGGTGAGAAGCTTAGAGGAGGTGATGGCAATGTTTGGCCAGCCGTTACGCATCACCTCAGACCCAGGGTCGGCGTTCACCTCCAAGGCCTTCGACGACTTCGTCAAGCGGTATGGTATCCAACACGTGAAGACAGCGGCCCGTACTCCTCGAGCGAATGACCAGGCCGAGCGGGTTAACCGGACGATTTTGGGCGCAATCAAGTGCAGCGCCAAAACCGAAAGAGAGTGGGACGCGACATTGCCAACCATTCAATAGGCAATCAATTCCCAACGGAACAACGTGACAAAATTCAGCCCGAATGAGTTGGTGCTGAATTTCAACCCCCGAGATTTTTCCAAGAACCGAATCATACAAGCGGTGCATGACAGGCCAGTGGTGACAGAATATGTAGAACTGAAGTACAGTGAAGCGGCGTCAAACATCCAGGCGGAACGAGAACGATGGAAGAGGCGTTATGACGATAAGCATCGGCGGCCACACGAATACGCAGCTGGAGACTTAGTCTTGGTGGACTATGTTGCATCGGCGACGGGAAAGTCGCACAAACTCGATCCGGCGTGTAAGGGGCCATACATCATCGCCAAGGTCCTCCAGCATGACCGCTATGTGGTAGAAGACTTACCAGACGCCACCCTAACACAACGTCGGTATAGCAACGTGTGCAGTGCGGACAACCTAAAGCCATGGTGCGCGATCAGCCCCGATCTGGATGTCAGCAAAAACGAGGAGTCGGCCGAGGCGGCCAAAGGGTCAGGAGAGGCCGAGCTGTAAGGCGAAAGGGGAGGCAGTCGGTGTTGAGTTGTCGAGGTGGTTGGACGTGCGCGGCACATCACCAAAATCCAGTTATCAGTTTAAATTGTCAGTTACATTTTAAAATTAAATAAATGAACATAGTCATCCATGATACTTCCTACATTTGCTTCCAAGTTCCACCTTGCGACACCGAAATATTCTTCGGGGGCTATGAGCAGTGGCCGTCCTTTCGGGACATGTTTACTGCGGTAAATAAAAAAACGGTCGTGTTAGCTTGCACTCCAAGTCGTTTCTGACTTTATTCAATGCCAGAATTTGCAATCTACTCTCACAAAAGCTCTTACATATAAACATACTGTTACGGAAATGACTTCTCTAGGTTCGTTTTGGATTGTGCTTGAAAATAAAACCACTTCAATTACTCAGCGCAAAACGCAGTCAGAAACCAACAATCGCTTTATTTACAGATTTACACTTTGCTTGTATCTACACTTGTTACTACTTTGCTTGTTCAAATCAGACTTGACCCTCTGCGCTGCAAACTGCTGCCCTGTATACCTGTCTGGTTATCGCACCGACTGTTCTAGCACATTCCAATTCGACAATGCTCGACCATTCTCGCACAGCCCATTACCACCGCGAACCATCCTTGCTATATCGTAATTATAGCAAGTTTGCCGTACTCTAAAGTGTATGCCTAAAAGTATGGTCGTAAAAGGATTCATGCATAGCACAGCAACAGAGTGCCTCATCGTTACAATACATATAAACATACATATACTATAAGCTACTGGCAGCCGTTGTCGCTGCAATTCCTGGGATCTGCTGTTTTGTCTATTTGATGTTTTAGATATTTATGCAGCTGCACCAAATGTTACACCGTCAGCAATTTTGGTGCGAAAACAATGAGCAAGCGGATGCATACTACAACCATTCCTTAACTCCCCCTTTTGTTAGATGAATCGTCCCGATTCAAGGAGGAGTAATAGGTGATCGTTTCCATCATGTGGTCGAAGGACATTGCTGATTCTCGTATTGGTGTTTGTTTAATGTTGTTTTTTTTTTTAACAGAAACAAACGCGCAGGGGATGACCCCTATTAATGCGAAGCATTGCGTTGGTTCAGGAAGGATATAAAGGTTAGGAGATAGGGTTATGAGTGAAGTGGTTATGAACTCTTGCCTTGAACCCATCGAGATCGTAAGTGCTGGGGAAAATATCCGCAGGGAGACCATTCCACAACCGCGCTGTACGGGCCAGAAACGAACTTTCCCTGTAGTGCGTAGTGCGCTGGAACATCGTTTCAACGTGGAATGCATGGGTGCCAGTGTTCAAACGGGTTGCCCGGGGGAATACCCGGAGTGATGGCATCAAGCTGCTCATCTCCACTGAGCAGTTACCGAAAAAGTATCGGTAAAATAACACCACACATGCCACGTTTCGACGATGCTCCAGGGAGTCAATAGAGCTGGATGCCCTACTGTCCCCTATAAGCGCGATCGCACGGTTTTGCACCCGATTGAGGAACCCCAAATTTGTTTTTGAAGACCCCGCCCAGAGGTGCGAGTTAAACTCCATTTTAGGTCGGATATAGGTAGTGTAAATAATGCGGAGATCAGACGGAGTGAAATATTTTTTGCACCGCTTTAGGAAGCCGAGGCACTTGGCTGCTTCTTTCGACACGCCGAAAATATGATCGTTCCAACGAAGATCGTTCTTAATGGACATGCCCAGAACATCAAGAGCTGCCGATTCCGCAATACCCACACCACCCATAACCAAAGATGTGTTGGGATGTGGGGAGACTCGTTTGTGGGATAACAGGCAACATTGGGTCTTGCGGGGATTAAAATCGACCGTGTTCGCTTGACCCCACTTGGAGATTGTTTGCTATTAAGTGAGTCATTCATACGGCGCCGTTCTCTCTCAATCTCCACAGAGCTGGGACGCTTTGTGAAAGAGTATGAATGACAAATGGTGCTGTCATCCGCAAACGAGTAGATGGGATTCTTCGTCGACGACAACAGGTCGTTGATGAAGATCAGGAAGAGGGTTGGAGAAAGGACCGAACCCTGCGGCACTCCCGCGCTAAGGGAATGCTTTTCCGAGGCTATGCCGTCTATTACAATACGAATAGAGCGATCATAGAGGAAGCTCGTAATCCAACGAGAGAAGGTACTACCGACACCATAGGCAATCAATTTTGACACGAGTGCTTTATGCCACACCCGGTCAAAGGCCTTGGAAATATCCAATGCAACAACCTTGCTTTCACCGAGGTTTAGAATGCTATGGTTCAATTTCTCGGTGAGGATCGCCATAAGGTCTCCCGTCGATCGTTGTCTTCGGAAGCCGTATTGGCGGTCACTTAGCAGTCTATTGCGCTCCAGATATTTCACAAAGTTGAAGTTTACAATGCTTTCCATTACTTTGGAAAGCACCGAACAGATTGCTATAGGTCGGTAGTTCGCAGGGTCAGTAGTCTTGCCTTTTTTAGGAACTGGTTGAACATTTGCTACCTTCCAGCATGTCGGAAATACACCTGTGGTGTATGACATGTTGAAAAGTTTGCGTAATGGACAAGCCAGTGAGGTAGCGCATTTTTTCAAAACAAGGGCTGGAATGCCGTCCGGCCCTGAAGCCTTATTTACATCGAGATTTGCAAGCACTCTTTTAACTACCCGTGTCCGAAAATGAATTTCTGGCATAGAGCAAGATACGTTCTCGACTACGGGTAGTGGTTGATTGCTGGGGGCAGGGAGGAACTCTCTGCGAAAATTTTAGCCAACAAATTAGCTTTATCAACCGAGTGAGTGATGATTTCATCATTGTTAAGAAGAGTTGGAATTGAAGATGATGTTTGGTTCTTCACCTTCTTAACGAATGACCAGAAGTTCTTACTACCACGCTGACATTGAAGAACTGTTTTCCTTTGGCGCTGTTCGTGCAGAAACTTTTGGCACCTTAGGATGGCATTGCATCGATTTCTAGCCTGTTTACGCAGCTGTTCAGTGGTGGCATTTTTATTTGCCTGCCTAAAAGCTTCCTCTTTAGACCTGACAGCAATTCTGCATGTCTCATTAAACCAGATATTGTCCTTAGTGTGGTGGACAGCGTTAGGACGTGTGAGTGCACAAAAATGGTTGCGTCAGTAGCGTCCGGGGTGACCTATATGATACGGCAGGTCGCGCCAATTATCGTATGGCTTAGGAGCCGATGTGTATGAGCTTGAGTCAAAGAAACGCACAAGTTGTCTCTTGTCAAGAAGCTGATTTTATTTTCCGAATTTGGTGTCTTACATACTTAATTTACAAAGTGTTATGCGGAGGGGCAATTCCAGTATTCCTCCCTCTATTTCCAATGCATTCGCATCGCGCCAATCACAACGCGGGTCAAATCTGACGACGCGGCACTTTCCCAAAGTGGGCCAGCGCACTGCGTTGACCTGCGGTAGGTCGGGTCGTGTTGCATGCGCGATCGGTGCAAGTGCCAACATGTGTTGTGACATGTGCCGCTTGTGCAAGTGCAGGCCACTTGAGTGACGCCGGCGTTCTTGTGCAAGTTAACCCGACGACGTCGCAACCCGCCGCCACAAATTAAACCAGCGACTCTGCAGCCCGCTACATCGTTGCGCAAGCAAACAACGCTGCTGTCGTCGTCGCCAGCGCAGGCCACCGACCCAGCTACTTCGCGGTAGCTGCCGTCAGCAGATTCGAACAATGCTGCTGGCGATCGATCGTTCGATTCTTGCACGGGTTGCAAGATCAGCGAATCGTGGACATTGCTGCTGATGGTCGATCGCTCGCTTGCACGAGCTGCAAGATCAGCGAAACGATACGGCGCGCGCGGAGTAGGGCTTTAGGGTAGGCTTAAGGATTGGTGTCAGTTAGTTCACGAAGGCAGCTTAAGAAGAACGGAGCACTAAGCTCAAAAATGAAGTAACTAAATAAAGTAACCAAATAAAGTAACTGGCGCCCAACAGCACTCAGCCCACGAAGGTGCATTCAGCAACGACTGAACCAGCTCTCTGAGACCCTGAGACCTGAGATTGCAACCGGACAGGACTGCGTCCACCAACGGGATCATCGACCAGCTCCTGAGATAGAATAAGACAGGATGGAAAAATTGTAAGTGATTGCTCGTTAACCACGACAGAACCTTAAGTAAGAAATATAAAGTGAAAAATATAAAGTGAAAGTGCTACAGAAATTTGTTTTGTGTCGGCTGCAGCGGTGTCAATTGTGATTTCGGCCCACGATTCTGTCAGTGTTCATGAGTGATAGCGAGTTAGACGAGGTGCTTGTTGGGCTTGAGAAATTTAAAGTTAACGCAGATTGTTTCCAAGGGATTAATAAGAAAACGAATGCGCACGAACTACAAGCAGTGGTTCAAGCGGCAGTGGCAGCGGCGTTGAAACTGCAAGCGCAAGAATTCAACGAAAAGCTAGGAGAAATAGATAGGAAATTCAGTGAAATTGCTCTAAAACAGCCAGTAGTGGAGGTGTATGAACCCATCCAAATTATTGAGGGCGTTCAGTGTGATGAGTCCCTCGATATAGTGAAATCAATTCCAGAATTTGATAGAAAACATGAAAACTACGTTTCTTGGAGGCAAGCGGCACATAACGCCTACCAATTGTTTGAAAAATATAACGGTAGCTCAAAGCACTTCCAAGCAGTAAATGTCATTAGAAATAAGGTGAGGGGCACGGCTGACGCCGTGCTAGCCTCATTTAACACTGTCTTGAACTTCAGGGCAATAATTGCACGTTTGGATTTTACATATGCCGACAAGCGGCCGCTACATTTAATCGAGACAGAGCTCAGCACTCTGCGACAGGGCAACATGACTCTTTTGGAGTACTATGACGAGGTAGAAAAAAAGCTGACCCTACTCACGAACAAGGCTATCATGACGTACGATAGCACACTAGCAAACGCTCTCAACGAAAAATATAGACAGGACGCTTTGCGGGTGTTCGTGTCGGGTTTAAAAAAGTCGCTCGCAGATATTTTATTTTCGGCTCGTCCGTCTGACTTGCCCACTGCGTTGGCCTTGGCACAGGAGGCTGAATCTAATCATGAGAGATACAGATTTGCAGCAGGTTTTGCTAGGAGCTCGAAGGAAAAATCGCAAAGGTATTCGGGCCAGCATTCGCATGAACGATCAGTGAATAATAAAATTAACAGCCAGCAGGGAAACACACGGCAGGACTATGAGAAGGGTGACTTGGGTCGAGAGAAGACGCCATACTTCACCAGGGGCCAGCGGAAACATTATCAAGCTCAGGGTGGTGGCCAGCAGGTCGTCAATAGGCGCGATCAGGTAGAGAAAATGGACGTGGACCCGTCTACATCTCGTTTTAGACAACCGACAGATTACCAGAGACAGAACGATAGTCAGTTCCATAGGCAAACGTTTAAGAGACCAAATGGCTCCGAGAGGCAATCAGGGCAAAGGCGACAAAGAATAATTCACATAGCCCAAGAGGAATCTGTGCAGGAACAGGAATATACGGCTGTAGCCGAGGCAGCAGCAGCTAACTTGGAGTCAGAGTGTGAATTTGGCTCTGTAAATTTTTAAGGGCACATTCCCTGCTGCCACTCGTACAGCGGAAAATAGCGGGGAGATTAGTAAAATTTGTAATTGATACAGGGGCGTCCAAAAATTACATTAAGCCCCTGGAGGAGATACGAAATGTTGTTCCGGTCGAAACTCCGTTCGTTGTGAAGTCCATACATGGCTTTAATAATATTAAGAATAAATCCTTTTTGAGTATGTAGAGACAGCACCTTTTTCATTTTACCTGATCTTGATACTTTCGACGGCATCATTGGCCTCGACTTGTTAACGCGGGTGAACGCCACAATTTGTCTAAAGAATAAAGAGATACATTCCGACTCTGGATCAGAACCGATCCAGTTTTACAAATTGGAGAACGTTAACTTTACAAAAGTTGACGATATTTTAGTCCCTCCATCAGTAAGGGCTGACTTTCAAAGTATGTTGAAAAAAAGAATAAAAACGTTTGCAGATCCAAACGAGATGCTGCGGTTTAACACAAACATCGTTGCCACCATTCGGACCGAAGTGAACGAACCAATCTACTCCAAATTATATCCATATCCTATGGGCGTGTCAGATTTCGTGAATAGCGAAATAAAGGACTTACTGAAGAAGGGCATTATAAGGCCATCTAAGTCTCCTTACAATAACCCCATTTGGGTGGTGGATAAAAAGGGCGTCGATGAGTTGGGCAACAAGAAGAAACGTCTAGTAATAGATTTTCGAAAGTTAAACCAGCTCACAATCGCTGACAAATACGCGTTTCCCAACGTTACGGTAATTTTATCAAATATCGGGAGGGTCAAATTTTTTACAACTATCGACTTGAAGTCCGGTTTCCACCAGATTCAGCTGGCGGAGCGGGATCGGGAGAAAACGGCATTTTCCGACAACAATGGAAAATACGAATTCTGCCGACTACCGTTTGGGCTAAAGAACGCGCCCAGTATTTTTCAAAGGGCCATCGACGATGTTCTCCGCGAGCATATTGGCAAAAGATGCTACGTTTACGTCGACGATACAATCATCTTTTCCGAATCGAGGCGGAGCATGTGAGGGACATTGACTTGGTGTTGGCTAGCTTGTTTGAAGCGAATATGAGAGTATCGCAGGAAAAATCACATTTCTTAAAGGACGAGGTGGAATATCTCGGATTTACAATATCGCGAGGAGGCATAAGGACAAGTAGCGATAAGGTAGCAGCTATTAGGGACTACAAAGAACCCTCCACACTGTTCGGTGTCAGATCATTTCTGGGGCTAGCTAGCTACTATAGGTGTTTTATCAAGGACTTTGCTTCCATTGCAAAAGCTTTGACCGACCTTCTGAAGGGAGAAAACGGCAAGGTGAGTGCCCACAGATCAAAAAGAATCAATATACAATTCGGTGATAGGGAGCGCCTAGCTTTCGACAAGTTGAGGGAAATCCTGACGTCGGAGGACGTCATGTTACAGTACCCTGATTTAAAAAAACCGTTCGATTTAACGACGGACGCTTTCTTCTATGGCCTTGGGGCTGTCCTATCGCAGGATGGAAGGCCAATTACAATGATTTCAAGAACCTTGAAGGATAGGGAGTTAAATTTTGCAACCAACGAGCGGGAACTCCTGGCCATTGTATGGGCCCTCAAATCCCTGCGTAATTACTTGTACGGAGTAAAAAATTTAAATATTTTTACTGACCACCAGCCCTTGACATCGGATCGAAACCCAAATGCTAAGATAAAACGCTGGAAGGCATTCATCGATGAGCACAATGCCCAAGTAATCTACAAACCAGGAAAGGAGAACTTTGTCGCTGATGCGTTATCACGGCAGAGTATAACGCCTTGGAACACGAGCAAGCGAATTCCGATGCTGCTACGATTCATAGTGAGGTTTCTATGACCTATACCATCGAGGCAAACGAGAAACCGGTAAATTGCTATCGAAACCAAATTATAATTGAAAATGGAGAGTCAGCCTCGACTCGTACATTTATAATATTTGGAAAAAGACGCGACATTTCGTTTATTTCTCGGACAAGAATGAACTTATAGAGGCAATCAGCCGTGCGGTAAAGCCGGATGTTGTAAATGCGATTCATTGCGACCTCCCAATTTTGGCTCACATTCAGCACAGATTAATTGAGCTATTGCCGGCGACGAGGTTTTTACATTCAAAAAGTTTAGTGACCGACGTATTTAATATTACCGAACAGAGGGAAATACTGACTAACGAACATAACCGGGCTCACAGAGCAGCCCAAGAGTACGTCAAACAGGTTATGTTTGATTACTTCTTCCCAAAAATGACCAAACTGGCAAACGAGGTGGTTACAAATTGTAGAACATGTTCAAAAGCGAAATACGACCGACACCCAAAAAAAGAGCTAATAGGGGAGACACCAATTCCGTCATATGCCGGCGAAATTCTGCATATTGACATATTTTCCACAGATAGAAAATATTTCTTGACCTGTGTCGATAAGTTCTCGAAATTTGCAGTTGTCCAGCCATTATTATCCCGCACAATCGTGGACATAAAAGCACCAATTTTGCAATTGATGAATATTTTCCCGCAAACAAAACCAATTTTCTGTGACAATGAGGCATCCCTGAACTCCCAAACCATAAGGTCAATCTTGTTAAACCATTTTGGCGTAGAGATAGTCAACGCCCCACCTTTGCATAGCACCTCCAATGGCCAAGTGGAGTGGTTTCATAGCACCCTGCTCGAAATCGCAAGGTGCCTAAAACTCGACACGAGGATCGAGGACACGGTTGACCTAATGCTACACGCAACTATAAAATATAACGGAACAGTCCACTCCGTTATCAACAAATCACCACTGGATGTAATTCACTCGGCCCCAGCCGAGCTCAAAGAAGAAATAAGGAATAGAATTTCACAAGCGCAGGGGATACAACTACGAAGGCACAACAGAACAAGACAACATCGAAATTTTCAGGTGGGAGATACAGTGTTAGTAAAAACCAACAGAAGATTGGGCAATAAACTCCCACCACTCTACGTGGAAGAAAAGGTAGAAGCTGATTTGGGAACTACGGTTCTTATTAATGGGAGGGTGGTCCATAAGGACAACCTTAGGTAGGAACCTCGTCACAGTTATTCACATGCCAATGATTGAGGACGGAACCATTAATCTTGCACTTGCAGGTCATTGCTCCTTGCCGCGATGACGACGGGTTACAAACTAACTGACTACACCCAATCTGATTATATTCCAATTCTGGACGGAGATGTGATCGTCTGGCAGAATTATCAGTACCACAGGCATTTGTGGGCACTTCTCTTAACCCTAGACATCCACCATAGACAAGTCCGAAGTTTGAATTTTTTAGGCACAGCCCTGAAAGTAGTTGCCGGTACTCCCGATTTTGATGATTTCGAACAGGTAAAATTCGCTCAGGCACAGCTCATTGATTCAAACAACAGACAGGTAGTCATTAATACAAAAACTCAAGAGCGAATAAATAAACTTACTGAGACTGTCAACTCTCTCCTTGGGGAGGCCAAGAAGAAACAAATTGACACTGCTCACCTCTATGAGGTTGCCTTGGCCAGAAATAGAATGCTAACAAATGAAATTCGGAACTTAATGCTTTCTATTGCACTAGCTAAAATAAACGTTGTAAATCCGACAGTCCTGGATGATTCGGACATAAAGCTAGAGGTTAACGAGCAGCTCACAAGTGTAAGTGTAGCGGAAGTTATGGAAGTATCTAGTATTAAGGTTTTGCAGAATAATCATGTTCTACATATTATCATAAAGTACCCTAAACCTAAGCTTAGTTGTAAGAAAGTTAGCATTTTCCCGGTCGCGCACAACGGAATGGTCCTGTCTCTTCTGGATAGTAGCGTCGTGGCCGACTGTATTGGACTGACGGTGGCGGTCGTTGAGTGCGCCCCAACAACAACGTCGACGTTCTGCAGGGAAAGGACTGATTCGACCTGCGCTCTACAATTGTTCTCCGGCGGCGTGGCGCATTGCAAAACTCGTCCTAACCATCTGGATCCATTAGTTGTCATAGACGACGGTATCGTTGTAATCAATGACGGTACTGTCAGGGTGCAAGGGACTGGTGATATTGAAAGAACTGTCAACGGCACTTATCTCCTGACATTTGAGGGAGAAGTCCAAATCAACGGCACCACGTATGTCAACCAGAAAGGAGTTCCGATGCGTCAACCTATTACGGCTGCGCTCCCCCTGCTAAGCACAACTGGCCATCAGGACATCTTGAGTCTTCCCCTCCTGCACCGAATGAACATGGAGAACCTGTATTTTATTGGCGAAATGAAGCAAAAATTGGTGACGCACCCTCTGGTGGCCTGTTGCTTAACCTCTATCCTCTTCATTGCTTGCTACGCAATCTTGGTTATAAAGCGGCGCCGAAAGAAGAGAAGCAGGAAAATCGAGCTCCGTGAGGTCATAGGAAATTTGGCCAAGACCGAGGGCGGCCTTGATCTAAGCAAGGGAGGAGTTAACCCGACGACGCACAGTGGGGTATTTGATGCCCAAAATGGCGATTAATTCAAAAAATGAAATTCAAATATCTTGATAATATTTGGTATGGGGGAAAAGTAGATAAAATTATGCGTCACTGGGTGAAAAAATAAATGATCTACATTGAACGGTATTGTCACAGTGCGCTTTGCAAAATGCATATTTGTTCATTGCTTCGTTGTGTTTAGAGCGCGTTACGCATTTACCAGTGATTTGAAGTGCTTTTTTTAATATCATTCTTGCAAAACTTAATTTTTTTAATATGGAACCTTCAACCTCAGGTATTGTACTAATGTTTAAACAAAATTATGTTTGTAGAATATGTGTATTAATAATTTATAAAAATTTGTTAGTTATAGTCTTAAAAATGTACATATTTAAAGGATATAGGTAGACATATAGTTGCTTTGGCTGTGAAAGGCCGTAATAATTTTATATGATATGTAAAGAACATATATTTGACTACTATATTGCAAAAAATTAAAGTGCACTTTTGTACATTTTCTGAAATATTTAAGTTTTAGTGCTTCAAAGTCAGTGCCAAATTTTGTGATTTCGCTTGATCTTCTTGGAGTAATGAATGTTGTTGTTATCACGTGTTTCTGTTTTGTTTTTGTTATTCTACTGCAAGGCACTACAAATAAGGCACTGAGACTACTTCAACTCAAAAGTGTTACTTATGCGGTGCAACTAGAACACAATTCAACTTAATTGACGAAATGATTGCAAGAAATGTTGAAACCACTAATCTTAATTTTGGACTGTCAGTACTGCATGGTTCGTTACAATTTTTTGAATGCCTTCTTCATTTATCGTACAAATTACCAATAAAAAAATGGCAAGTAAGGTCAGAAAACAAGAAGAAAATTGTTAACGAAACAGAAAAAAATATTCAAAAGGGATTCAGAGAGAAAGCAGGTTTGATTGTTGATCAACCGAAACCCGGATTCGGCAACTCAAATGATGGAAATACGGCAAGAAGGTTCTTTCGAAACGCAGAGCTATCGTCTGAAATCACGAATGTTGACTTGAACTTGATAAAAAGGTTGCACGTTATACTGATAGTGGTTTCTTGTGGCCATGAGGTAGATATTGCAAAGTTTCGAAATTTCGCACATGATACTGCGAGATATTTTGTATCAAAGTATCCATGGTGCAATATGCCACCTACGGTGCACAAATTGCTAATTCATGGGCCAGAAATAATACACCACGCTCTGTTACCAATTGGCCAATTAACTGAGGAAGCTGAAGAAGCACTGACTAAAGAATTTAAAAAATACATAGAACATTTCACACGCAAGACTAGCAGAGAAAAACCAATCATGATATTTTGCATCGATTTCTTGTTGCTTCCGATCCAATTTTATCAAGTTTAAGGAAACTTCCTAAAAAAAGATTCAACACCTACCACTATCAGCTATTGAACTTTTAAAATCACCATCTGTAAAAACTTCAACAGATAATACTAATTTCCAGTCTGGTAATGATATTGCGTTTGATGATGATGATGATGATGATAATGATGATGATGATAATGATGATGACGATGATGATCATCATCATGATGATAATAATAGCGATGACATTTAATAATTCTAGTATGAGAAGCCCAAAACATGAAATATTTGCTTAAATTGAATAAATTTAATAAAAAAACAACAACAACAACAATTTTTTTTTTCAATTTGTCTTATATATGTTTCATCTATGTAAAAAAATACTTCACATTCATTTTAATAGCTCAGGAGAATTGATCGCCGTTTTCAATGGTCAATACCCCACTGTGCGACGTCGCAACCCGCCGCCACAAATTAAACCAGCGACTCTGCAGCCCGCTACATCGTTGCGCATGCAAACAACGCTGCTGTCGTCGTCGCCAGCGCAGGCCACCGACCCAGCTACTTCGCGGTAGCTGCCGTCAGCAGATTCGAACAATGCTGCTGGCGATCGATCGTTCGATTCTTGCACGGGTTGCAAGATCAGCGAATCGTGGACATTGCTGCTGATGGTCGATCGCTCGCTTGCACGAGCTGCAAGATCAGCGAAACGATACGGCGCGCGCGGAGTAGGGCTTTAGGGTAGGCTTAAGGATTGGTGTCAGTTAGTTCACGAAGGCAGCTTAAGAAGAACGGAGCACTAAGCTCAAAAATGAAGTAACTAAATAAAGTAACCAAATAAAGTAACTTGCATGCGACATTTGACACTTGCAATGTAAACAAAGTGGCGCGCACACAGTGCGATGCAAGTCGGTCTTGATGACTGGCTTGTGCGCTATTGTGTTGGCATAAGTGGTCACGCGGGACCACTACACCCTTACCCTTAAGCGAAAAATTATTCCTTGGAAACATTTTTAGAATTTCATCGGGGGGGGAGGGGGGGCATTGGAATTGCTTTACAATGTGATAGTAGCTGTTATCAAATAAATTTACAATGTGATATTTATCTTATAAAACAAGTTTGATTTTGTTGATTTTTTTGTATAGCGTATTGGTTATGTAGTTAATTTATGTTCTAATAATAATTGTAGGTTAGGTTAGGTTGAAATGGCTGGATAGCAAATATCCTTCACTTAGGCCAAAATACTGGCCCATTGTGATGCCATATACAGCTAGATCTAACTGGATTGTTCCTGGTCAAGCCATCTGGACGATGTTACGAACCTAAGAAGGTTTCTGACATCTATGCAGGATGTTTCCACTAGGTCTGAGAGGAACGGTTGTCCAAGAGTGCGTAGCCTACTTCTGCAAAGTGCTGGGCAGTGACAGAGGAGATGCTGTACGCTTTCTTCCTCTTCAGCACAGTCGCAGCTTCTACAGAAGTCTCTTGCATTAATACCTGGTCAAATGGCGTGTGCTCCAATTAACCAGTGTCCTGTGAGGGTTCTTATTAGCATGGATATCTCCTTCCTCTTGAGGTCCAATATGCTCGCAGTACGCCTCCTGTCGTATCCCGGCCATGTGAGCCTGGCTGTTGCGCATGAGGAGAGATTTTGCCAGCGCTCCTGTGCTGTTCGGATTGCGTTTGTTCTGGCGCGAAACTTGAAAGTGGTCAACGGCATACCTATCGTCTCCTTGTCGGGAAGGATACGGGTGGTCGTGCCTTTCCTGGCCAGCTCGTCCGCTTTACAGTTACCTTCAATGTTACGGTGTCCAGGCACGCAGATTAGGTGAATACTGTAGTGCTTACACATCTCGTTAAGAGATCTGCGGCACTCAGTGAGAGACTTTGTGTTGTCCACGCACGAGTCCAGAGCTTTCAGCGCAGCTTGGCTATCAGAAAAGATGAAAACTTGCTTCCTTCTATTAGGCGTTGGGTTCAGGTGCAGAGTGGCCTCCTGGATGGCGATCATCTCCGCCTGATATACGCTGCAGTGATCCGGGAGACGGAAAGAGACTTCAATCCCCAGGTCTGGGAGAAAACGCCTCCTCCAACTTTACCGTCCAGCCTAGATCCGTCAGTGAAAAAATTGATCGCATCTCGTATGTTCGGAGGTCGATCGAGCCACTCCTGTCTGTTTGGTATGTAGACATCATATTCTTTGTCAAAGGCCATAGCAGGTATACAGTAGTCTGTATTTTGGGGAATCGCTATAGGAGCCTGCGTTCCCAGGATGAGGGAGTGTCCAAAACTTCCCATATGCCAAGACCCAGACTCTCTAAGTCGTAGCGCGCACGTCAGTGCTACCTCCTGAGCTATAATGTCAAGAGGAGGCAAGTGAAGAATCGTGTTTAGAGCATCAGTGGGGGTGGAACGAAGTGCACCACTGATGCAAATTTCAGCACTTCTTTGCACTCTGTGCAACTGCTTCAGCGGCGTTGACCTCTTGGTTGCTGGCCACCATACAATTACTCCGTAGAGTAAAATTGGTCTTACTATGGCTGTATATATCCAGTAGGTAATTTTGGGGGAGAAACCCCATGTCGTGCCAATTGCTTTTTTGCAAGTAAATAGCGCTGTAGTCGCTTTTTTGAAGCGCTCCATGACGTTTTCATTCCAGAGCAACTTCTTGTCAAGAATGACCCCTAGGTATCTTGCCTTATCACTAAGGGTGAGATCTACCCCTCCCAACCTGGGAGGGGTAATGGAAGGAGTCATATATCGTCTAGTGAAAAGTACTAGCTCAGTCTTAGCCGGGTTTACAGCGAGTCCACAGCCGCTCGCCCAGGTCGAGAGGGTGTGAAGGGCTGATTCCATGATATCGGCCAGCGTTTGAGGGAATTTCCCCTTGTACAATTACCGCGACATCGTCCGCATAGGCGATAACCTTGAAGCCCTCCGCTTCCATGCGCTGCAAAAGTTGGTTGACCGTTGCAACCCACAGGAACGGAGAGAGTACCCCACCTTGTGGAGTGCCTCTATTAACGAACCTGCGAACCGCGGCACCCCCTAGCTCCGAGTTGACCGCCCTGCAGGTGAGCAATTGGCGGATAAACCGAACCAGGGATCCGTCGACTCGCAGGCTCGTTAGGGCCGAAGTGATAGCCCCCGGTACGACATTGTTGAAGGCCCCTGCTATATCCAGGAATGCTTTCGATATCAAAAATCAGGGAATGAAGGGCCGTTTCCGTGGACTTGCCTTTGCTGTAAGCATGCTGTGAGCTAGACAGCTGTGAAGAACTGACTGTTTGTCTGATGTAGACTTCTATAAGTCTCTCCAGGGTTTTCAGGAGAAACGAAGATAGACTGATCGGCCTGAAGTTATTCGGCCTAACATGGGAGGCTTTCCCTGCCTTCGGAATAAAGACGACTTTTACTTCCCTCCAGCTTAGCGGGATGTAGTTAAGCCTTAAGCAGCTAGCGAATATTATTTGCAGCCAGGATTTGGTTATTTCCAAGGTGGATTGTAATTGTACCGGGTAGATGCCGTCCGGTCCCGGCGATTTGTAAGGTTTGAAGGTAGACAGAGCCCAAGCTAGTTTCCTGTCATTTATTATATCCAGGTATAGCCGAGGTTCCACCAATGTCAATTCCATTGGAGTAGTGGGGAGTGAGGTGCAGCCTCACTAAGGAGTTGTATCGTTTCCAAACTAGAGTCTGTCCACGATCCGTCCTCCTTCTGGATAAAACTTGGCGAGCTTGGTGCCTTGGCCAGCACTTTTCTCAGCCGAGAGGCATCAGAGGAAGCTTCTATTTGATTGCAGAAATCTGCCCACGATGTACGTTTGGCTTTCCTAATGACCTTTTTATATGTGCTAAGTACGTTCCTATAGCTAGCCCAGGAAGATTCTTGGCCCTCTCGCTTGGCGGCGTTGAAAGCTCTCCTGCACTCCTTTCGGAGCCGGTTCAGCTCAGAGGACCACCAGGGAGGTTTGTACGCCTCTTTGTATTTCCTCCTGGGGCAAGCTTTATCTAAAGCTGCTGAACAGCAGCCTGTAAATTGTTCGACTAGTTTTTGGTATGTAGGGTGGTACGCGAGATAGATTTTTATAAACCAGCTTGGAGTAATACCCCCAGTTAGTCTTCCTCACATTTTGTAGGATTTTGGGGGGGAGGAGGCGAGCCAGAAAATGTAAACTCTATATACCGGTGTTCTTCGAGCACCTTCCAAGTTGCTATTTTACTATAGTGAATGTCCGCAACGAGCGTTATATCTAAAACTTCCCTGCGGTTACTAGTTATGAATGTGGGGTCACAGCCTCTATTACATAAGTTAAGGTTTGTACTTAATGAGTAGTTAAAAAGTAACTCACCCCGCTCATTGATTCCCGTGCTGCCCCACTGGGTGTGGTGGGCGTTCGCGTCTCCTCCCATAACCAGTATTGCGCTGTTTGGGTCTGTGTCCCTCACCAGCTCCTGCAGCAATCTGGTTGGAAGTGATCCTTGATCATCGTGCGCCAGATAAAAACTGGCTATCCTATATATCTGTTGCTCTAGCTCCCAGCTCACTGTCGTGATATCCCCGTCGCTAAACTGAGGAAGAATAAAGGTGTTAAGGCTAGCTTTGGCTAAAATACAGGTACGGGGTTTTCCTTTACCGTGCACACAATGTAGCGTATACTTAGGGGTCCTTAAACCACGGATCCTATCAGCAGTGATCCATGGCTCTTGGACCAGAGCGAAGTCGACTTCGCCTGATGACAGGCGAAGCGTGAGTGCAGCCGAGGCTGCCTTACTATGATGAAGGTTTATTTGGAGGACCTTCATCATGGCTGTATCTGCCCCCCTCCTCCGTGAGCGTCGCATCGGCTTCGTCATCGCCTAAGAGTTCCTCCTCCTCATAGAGCCTTCGCATTACTGCCCCCGCTTCAGAGGAGGAAGCGGAGGAAGCGTAACCACTCAGCTCATCGTTGGCCTTACCCGTTTCCATACCGACGTCGCTCTGCGGTCCATCCTCCTCCACGCAGGATGCCAAATTAACTAAGGCTTCAGTGTCGGTTTTGTATACCTTAAGGTGGATTTTCCCGAATCCGTAGTTAATTTGGTGGTTGCGCTGCTTTAACGGCTCTAAGCTCTCATTATTGAGAAGCAGGACCACCTGCATGGTTGCTCTCTCCGTTTTCTCCGTGTTCACAACCCTCCAGGTGCCGGTAGGGATGTCCGGATTGAATTCTTGGAGCATTTCCAGAATCTCTGCCGGCTCTGAGGGTGTGACCGGGACCCATGCGCGAGCCCTAGGGCGTGATGGTATATCCCGGGCTTCCACGACTTTAAGGCCGGCTCCAGGGTATACCTCACCTACTCGCGCAACCGCTGCCCTGTATAGGTCTGCCGACCTCGCGTCATCGCAAGCAATGAGCTTCACGTTGCCCTGAAACCAACCAGCATCAGTGCAGGAGGGTGGCGGGCCTGGATTTTCACGCTTGACCAGCAGCGAACATTTGGCCAAGGCAGCATTCACCCAATTCCATTGGTGTCTGGGGATTCTGCCGTCCTCGTTGCTTTCGTCAACAACGCCAATGATTTTCCGATCCTTGGCCACCTCAGCAAAGGATCGGGTTCAGGCAACATGCGTCTTGGCCCTCTTCGGTGCCACCTGCGTAGACTCCTCGACTGACCTCTGGCGCTTGACGACATTCGTTCGGCCGTACCGGTCGAGCTCGAAGTCTGGGATGACTGAGTTGGCCCACACAATGTCCTCCTGTACCATGGCAAAGTCCTCTTTGAAGACTTGGTCCTCCCTTATCGGTGAGGTTGCCAGTCTCCGAAAAATACGCGACGCAGTACGTCGGTCATGGTGAGTAGCGTTCGCGGGTTGTGCCCTTACGAACTCCTTGGCCCTGGCGCTGACCATCGCGGTGGTCCTGCCTTCCACCGCAGTCGGATCCCCAACCGCATGCCGCTGGTTGGAAACTCCGCTGTCCGAGGGGGCAGGCTTAACCACGTCTGTTTTGCTGGGGCCGGCCATGGCTATACACGCGCTGTCCGCGCTAGGAGCGCCCGTTCCATATGGAGCCTTCGTACCCGGCGGAGCACTCGCCCGTGCAGCTGTGCACCGACTACCAGGACCAGGTTGTACCTTTGTCTTGATAGAATTTGTATAAGCGCGCACTGTTAGACTTTGTTGTGACTTACTTACCTTAAGCGGCCTAGATCCCGCTGGTAGCGTGACTCGCGCCGCCACAGTCCCTGTCTGCCTCTTCTGCGGGGACCCGGACCCCTTGGCCACGCTGGACACTGGTGTGGACGTGCTCCGGTCCATGCCGCCAAAGTTCTGTCACCACTCAGCCTGCCCTCCGTATTGCGCACAATTACACTGTGCAGGTTATGAGGTATACACTTGCCCTCCTTGCAAATTGTGCCACTTGTGTGTAGTAAAAGTTGCTAAGTACACAAAACTTTTTGGTTTGCCTTTCACCACGATTTTTATTGAAAAATATATTATAAATGTCACAAAATACCAAATTGTTTTCGCAATTTGTTCAAAATTTAGACTTTTTAGAAGAACCCAGCACGAGAGTGCACCCTGCTGCTTGGGTGTTGCCAGATCTCTGACTGAATTGTATGTTTTCTTAAAATGTATTTTATTTTTGTTGTATAAGATTAATGTCTATATATGTGGGGTTTCTTTCTTTTATCAGTTCATTTCAGTTTATTTCATTCTAGTTCAATAACATTTTTAGTTTTACAAGTTCGTTTACAACATTTTAGTTCAATAACACTTCTTAGTTTTACAAGTTTTCGTTTACAACATTTTAGTTCAATAACATTTTTTAGTTTTACAAGTTTTCGTTTGCAACCTTTTGGTTTGTCCGTTCCCGTCCGCGTCGCGTGATCAACTGTCGAGTCGTCCGTTTTCCTGTTACCTCTTCCCCTGGTTTTGTCGTCCGATGGTCCCGTTATTCGTCCGCGTCTCGTCAAATGTCCGTCCGCCCAGTTATGTATTTTTACGTTCTTTCGTCCAGTCCTGCTGTCCGTCCGTCAGGGTCGCATTCCATTTCCCACATTCGGCCAGCCTGACATATCGTTCGGCTCGGACGATGTGGCCCACGGCTTTATGAACTCCGCGACGGTGGTTGTGCGCCGTGGCCCTTCGCCTTCTCCAACCTTCTCCACTTCGTACCGGTTGTGGGGCATTGTTTTCGTAATTTTATATGGTCCAAGGAATTTAGGGCGCAACCTAAGCCCACTGCCGAATTGCGTTCGCTTGATGGCTACTAGCTCATTCACCCGGTACACGGTCGCCTTCGTTCTCTTGGTATCGAAAGTTCTACAGTTCTCTCGCTGTATTTTCTCTATGTTCTCTTTCGCCTCCTTTCGGGCATCTTCACGCTCTCTATCCAGTTCCTCGATTGCTTCGTCCTGCAGAAACTCTCGCAACTCCGGGTCTAACTTCACTCGCATCTCCACTCCTGTGAGCAGCCTAAACGGTGAGATCTTGGTGCTTCTAGGCGGAGTATGGTTAATCGTCTGCTGTACTCGCTCTACGTACTTGTACCAACTACCTGGATACTCGGAACACATCTTGGCTAACATTGGTATGATAATTCGATGGATCCGCTCGACTTGGCCGTTCCCTCTGGGGACACCTGTGGCGATCAGCAAATGCTGTATGCCCTCATCTTCGCAGTAGGACGTGAAAGAATTCGATGTAAACGCCGCGCCTCTGTCAGAGATAATGCGCTTGGGGTTTCCAAACACCGACGATTGCCTTTTTAATCTCTCAACAACCTCATCCGCTCCGGTGCTGCGAGTAGGGTATAACCATACAAATTTCGTGAATCCGTCGACCACCACGAGAATGTAGCTGTAGCGCTTGTTTGTTTTTTCCATGGGCCCAACATGGTCGATGTGGAATGTTCCCAGCGGTCGATCTTCTTTGTGTATCGGCTCCAAAAATCCCTCCCTTTTCCCTCCTTTTGCTTCCGAGATGATGCACGGCACGCAGCTCCTTATAACTTTTGTTATCTTGGCTGTCACTTGTGGGATATGAAATGTCTTTTCGATGGCATCTTGTGTCCTTCTAGCCGAGAAATGGCCTTGATTATGGGCCGTTCTAATGATCTCCTCCTCCATTTGTGCGGGCACTACTATCAACTCCTTGGTGGGATCTTTGTAGAGTATACCTCGCTTCACATAAAAATCATCATAACTGTCCTTTTCGAGTATTTTCAATACAGCTCGCACCCACTGGTCTTGCTCCTGCGCCTGCTGCAATCGGTAATTTAGGGAATCTTCCAATAGCAGACACGATACCCTACTCAAAGCATCGACGTGCTTCATTCTACTGCCAGATCGATGCTCAATTTCATACGTAAAGTCTTGTAAGAAAAGAGCCCAACGTGCTACCCGTAACGGTACGTCTTTTTTCCGCATCGTCATCGTGAATGCGTTGCAGTCGGTAATTATCTTAAACGGGATACCCAACAAGTACACGCGCCATTTTTTCAACGCACCCACAATAGCAAGAACTTCGAGCTCATACGAATGGTAACGCTCCTCCGTCGGCGACGTTTTACGACTCATATACTGGATTGGATGATACTGCAGGTCCTCGCTATCCTTTTGCAGAAGCACTGCACCGTAGCCGTACATCGATGCGTCCGTATGCACCTCGGTCGATGCTTGCGGATTGTACAGCCGTAACACGGGCGCGCTCACCAGCGCAGCTTTCAATTGTTGCAATGCTGCAATCTGCTCCTCTCCCAAAACGAACCTTGTTCCCTGACGCAATAAGTCGGACAGTGGTTTAGCGACCACTGCGTACCCTTCGATAAAACGTCGGAAATATGAGGTCAATCCTAAAAATCTCTGAACTGCCTTCTGGTTCGTCGGTACCGGAAACCTCTCTACTGCCTGAGTTTTTGCTTCCGACGGCCTAATGGTACCCCCTTCTACAATATACCCTAGGAAGTCGACTTTCTCCTTAAGCAATTGGCACTTTTTCCACTTGATACGCAAATTAAACTCCTCTGCTCTCTTCAACACCGCTTTCAGCCTTTCGACGCCCTCGTCTATATCCTTGGAGGGAATTATAAGGTCGTCCATATACGCCACAACGATGCCGCTCTCTACCAAATCCCTCAACACTGCCGATATGTACCTCGAAAAAACCGCGGGAGAATTGCATATTCCGAACGGGACATACAGAAATTCGTATTGGCCTTGGTGGGTTACAAACGATGTGTATTTCCTCGAACTACGCTCCATCGGCACGTGGAAAAACCCATTCGCTAAGTCAAGGGTTGTGAAAACACGCGCCCCCTGTAACTTTTCAATGACATCATCCATCAGCGGCATCGGAAAGTTGTCCTTCATTATTTTCTCATTCAGGCGACGGTAATCGCAACACAATCGGTGGCTACCATCTTTCTTCGCTACCAAAACAATTGGGGATGCGTATTCTGAAACACTCGGCCGTATGATCCCGTCCCTTAACCATTCTGCTACCTGTTTGCTGACCACGCACCTATTCGAATACGACATACGCCTTGGTCCTTGGCATACAGGAGTATCGTCGGTTAAACAAATTTTCATTTCGATCGGAGATTTACGCTGCGTACTAGGAGTATACCCTCTGATTGTTTCTTCTACCTCAAAAGCCTGCGCTTCATCGAGATGTGACAAATCGACGTCGACTTCTCCCCTGTCTACCGGCTCCGCGTTCATGCACAGATTTTTGAACTCTTCTACCAGTTCGATTTCCGACGCATGCTCCGCTACGCCAACACTGTCAACCACGTTCGCTCTCTGCCTGAACACAACTTGACCCTCTGTAACCAGCATGTCGACCAGCTTCAGCACATTATTACCAAGGATAGCTTGGTAAGCGATGTCGCGTTCCCGAATGACATGGAATGTTACTTCTAGCTGCATACTGTCTACCTCCAATTTCACCACGCAACTGCCCAATGTTGTCAACTCGCTACCCCCTATACCCTTCAATCGGTGCCTATCTTCCGACAGCCCGATGTCGCCAAACATCATGAGGACGTCGTATCGCAGAAGACATAGGTCACAACCTGTATCCAATAGTGCGGAAAATTTGAACCCGTTGTATTGCAAATCCTTAAAAACCGCACACCCAATCGACGTGGCATTGGTTACCGTCTCTATCGTGTTCATCCTAGCACCCTCTTGCTTCACCTGAGCCTGTCTCTTGGTACACTCTGACGCGCGATGGCCTACCTGACCACAACTGTAACATGTCAATTGATTTTGTTTACAATTTCGGGCCACATGCCCAGCCGTTCCGCACCGGAAACAACGCCTGTCGTCGCTACCTTGCGTATTCGGCGCAGTCGGATTTCTGTTACCCTGAGGGTTTCGGGCCGGATTAGTAGTGGGTTGACGCCCAGACCGCACCTTTTCGTAAACTCCTAACTGCTCCTTTAACTCTTCAACAGACCTGGCTTGGTACAGATTAATTTTATTTGGCCTGGAATCTGGAATACCGTCCACAAAATACTCTAAAAGACTCCTTTCATCCAGATCTATCGGTCTACCAATTTCCATTAAACTATACAGATATTCCCGATAATCTTCATTGGGCCGTTTACGACGATTTCTTAGCGACCGGTGAACTTCAATTGCCGAAACTTCGGTACCGAATTCCCCTTTCAGAGATTGCTTTAATGAGCTCCAATCTTTTATTCCTCTCTGACTACGCACAAAAATCTTTGCTGCTCCTTTTAGCAATTGTTTTGCATAAATAAATTTTTGAAGATCATTCCACCGTACTGCTGCCGCGTTCTCTTCGAACTCTTCCAGCCATTGCTCCAAGCCGGGCTGCCCTGAACCGCTGTACGAGGTCATGGAGTCCTCAATGTCACGCAACGTAAATGCGGACCGCTCAGCCGAAGGCTCACGCACGCTACGCCGGCTTGTCGCATCATCATAATCGGAGCCATCGTCATTGTCCTGATTTAGCCCGAAGTGTTCTAACATCCTGTCTTGTAACGTCACTTTTCTCCCGACGGTCGGTAGTCCCAAATCCCCCAATTTAGTTCTTAACCCGTCAACCGTTAAGCCTAATATCTCGTCCCTGTCCATGTCTTACAATATTGTGTTTTTTTTTTTTTTTTGTAAATCAGCTTTTATTTTCACACTCGTTTCTTTTCCTTGTGCTTGTGCACTTCCAACAGCTTAAAATTATTATTAATTATTATAATTACACAAAATTATGTTCAAAAGGTAACAGTGTTCTATGTGTGTTTCTACTTATCTACATCGCCGCAATATGTACTGCCTCAGCTACAGCTTTCATCCCTCGCCGCCGTCACGCCCCTCAGCGCTCTTCCTCCACTGTCGCTTTCGTTACACTTTCACTTGTGTGTGTAGTTTTTCGTCGCGGCTGCGCACACGTTGCTTTGTGTTCTGCTGCGCAGTCTCAGCTTATGTTTCTTTCGTTGTTGTGTTTGTTATGTACACACTTGACTGCTGTGCTCGTTGTGCACACACAGCTGATGAAAATTGTTCGCGCACCCGACTGCTGTGCTCGTTACGCACACACAGCCGTTCAAAATTGTTCGCACGTTCGACTGCTGTGCTCGTTATGCACACACAGCTGATGAAAATTGTTCGCGCACCTGACTGCTGTGCTCGTTACGCACACACAGCCGTTCAAAATTGTTCGCACCCCCGACTGCTGTGCTCGTTATGCACACACAGCCGTTGAAAATTGTTCGCGCACCTGACTGCTGTGCTCGTTACGCACACACAGCCGTTGAAAATTGTTCGCGCACCCGACTGCTGTGCTCGTTATGCACACACAGCCGTTGAAAATTGTTCGCGCACCTGACTGCTGTACTCGTTACGCACACACAGCCGTTCAAAATTGTTCACACGTTCGGCTGCTGAGTTTCGCTGCTCACTTGCTGCTACGCGTTCGGCTGCTCGCCCGCTGCCCCGTGTTCCGCTGCCTTGTGTTCCGCTGCTCACCTGCTGCCTCGTGTTCCACTGCCTACTCGTTGCTCCAGCTGTCGCTGCCGAAGCCGTGATTATTGTTCTCGCCAAAATTTCCCAATTGCTTGTAGACCGCTTCGTAGTTCCTCCTTTTTTCCTCCCAGTGATTTTCAAAATGTTTAACGTTTGGTTGGAGTCGAATTGAGCGTTGCGATATGTTTGTATTCTCGGGTCGCGCAGATTTTCTCACGATTACTTGCCGGTTGTAGTTACAGCTACGGTTATTGTTGTTATGGCGGTGGTTGTTTCGCTGAGTTGCTGCCACTAACTGCCGACTTTACGCCGTTTAGTCGCCACCACACACAATTCTCTCGTTTCTGCTGTATTTTACTTTACGACAAAAATTCGCTTTTTCCTCACTGCGCTACGTTTATTTTACTCACAACGCTTTCCCACAAAATTTTATCGCATTTCGTCTTTTCCACTTCACTGCACCTTCCAACCGTTTTCTTATTTGACTCGTGTATTCTACTTTCTGCCACTAGCTCGTTCGTTTGCGCCCTTGCGGCGGCTTCGTTGTTGCTATTTGTTAGGCTGCGCTTGCGCTTCCGTTCTTTTCTCTTTTTTTTTCTTTTCTTTTTTTTTTCTTTCCAAACGTTTCCAAACTAGAGTCTGTCCACGATCCGTCCTCCTTCTGGATAAAACTTGGCGAGCTTGGTGCCTTGGCCAGCACTTTTCTCAGCCGAGAGGCATCAGAGGAAGCTTCTATTTGATTGCAGAAATCTGCCCACGATGTACGTTTGGCTTTCCTAATGACCTTTTTATATGTGCTAAGTACGTTCCTATAGCTAGCCCAGGAAGATTCTTGGCCCTCTCGCTTGGCGGCGTTGAAAGCTCTCCTGCACTCCTTTCGGAGCCGGTTCAGCTCAGAGGACCACCAGGGAGGTTTGTACGCCTCTTTGTATTTCCTCCTGGGGCAAGCTTTATCTAAAGCTGCTGAACAGCAGCCTGTAAATTGTTCGACTAGTTTTTGGTATGTAGGGTGGTACGCGAGATAGATTTTTATAAACCAGCTTGGAGTAATACCCCCAGTTAGTCTTCCTCACATTTTGTAGGATTTTGGGGGGGAGGAGGCGAGCCAGAAAATGTAAACTCTATATACCGGTGTTCTTCGAGCACCTTCCAAGTTGCTATTTTACTATAGTGAATGTCCGCAACGAGCGTTATATCTAAAACTTCCCTGCGGTTACTAGTTATGAATGTGGGGTCACAGCCTCTATTACATAAGTTAAGGTTTGTACTTAATGAGTAGTTAAAAAGTAACTCACCCCGCTCATTGATTCCCGTGCTGCCCCACTGGGTGTGGTGGGCGTTCGCGTCTCCTCCCATAACCAGTATTGCGCTGTTTGGGTCTGTGTCCCTCACCAGCTCCTGCAGCAATCTGGTTGGAAGTGATCCTTGATCATCGTGCGCCAGATAAAAACTGGCTATCCTATATATCTGTTGCTCTAGCTCCCAGCTCACTGTCGTGATATCCCCGTCGCTAAACTGAGGAAGAATAAAGGTGTTAAGGCTAGCTTTGGCTAAAATACAGGTACGGGGTTTTCCTTTACCGTGCACACAATGTAGCGTATACTTAGGGGTCCTTAAACCACGGATCCTATCAGCAGTGATCCATGGCTCTTGGACCAGAGCGAAGTCGACTTCGCCTGATGACAGGCGAAGCGTGAGTGCAGCCGAGGCTGCCTTACTATGATGAAGGTTTATTTGGAGGACCTTCATCATGGCTGTATCTGCCCCCCTCCTCCGTGAGCGTCGCATCGGCTTCGTCATCGCCTAAGAGTTCCTCCTCCTCATAGAGCCTTCGCATTACTGCCCCCGCTTCAGAGGAGGAAGCGGAGGAAGCGTAACCACTCAGCTCATCGTTGGCCTTACCCGTTTCCATACCGACGTCGCTCTGCGGTCCATCCTCCTCCACGCAGGATGCCAAATTAACTAAGGCTTCAGTGTCGGTTTTGTATACCTTAAGGTGGATTTTCCCGAATCCGTAGTTAATTTGGTGGTTGCGCTGCTTTAACGGCTCTAAGCTCTCATTATTGAGAAGCAGGACCACCTGCATGGTTGCTCTCTCCGTTTTCTCCGTGTTCACAACCCTCCAGGTGCCGGTAGGGATGTCCGGATTGAATTCTTGGAGCATTTCCAGAATCTCTGCCGGCTCTGAGGGTGTGACCGGGACCCATGCGCGAGCCCTAGGGCGTGATGGTATATCCCGGGCTTCCACGACTTTAAGGCCGGCTCCAGGGTATACCTCACCTACTCGCGCAACCGCTGCCCTGTATAGGTCTGCCGACCTCGCGTCATCGCAAGCAATGAGCTTCACGTTGCCCTGAAACCAACCAGCATCAGTGCAGGAGGGTGGCGGGCCTGGATTTTCACGCTTGACCAGCAGCGAACATTTGGCCAAGGCAGCATTCACCCAATTCCATTGGTGTCTGGGGATTCTGCCGTCCTCGTTGCTTTCGTCAACAACGCCAATGATTTTCCGATCCTTGGCCACCTCAGCAAAGGATCGGGTTCAGGCAACATGCGTCTTGGCCCTCTTCGGTGCCACCTGCGTAGACTCCTCGACTGACCTCTGGCGCTTGACGACATTCGTTCGGCCGTACCGGTCGAGCTCGAAGTCTGGGATGACTGAGTTGGCCCACACAATGTCCTCCTGTACCATGGCAAAGTCCTCTTTGAAGACTTGGTCCTCCCTTATCGGTGAGGTTGCCAGTCTCCGAAAAATACGCGACGCAGTACGTCGGTCATGGTGAGTAGCGTTCGCGGGTTGTGCCCTTACGAACTCCTTGGCCCTGGCGCTGACCATCGCGGTGGTCCTGCCTTCCACCGCAGTCGGATCCCCAACCGCATGCCGCTGGTTGGAAACTCCGCTGTCCGAGGGGGCAGGCTTAACCACGTCTGTTTTGCTGGGGCCGGCCATGGCTATACACGCGCTGTCCGCGCTAGGAGCGCCCGTTCCATATGGAGCCTTCGTACCCGGCGGAGCACTCGCCCGTGCAGCTGTGCACCGACTACCAGGACCAGGTTGTACCTTTGTCTTGATAGAATTTGTATAAGCGCGCACTGTTAGACTTTGTTGTGACTTACTTACCTTAAGCGGCCTAGATCCCGCTGGTAGCGTGACTCGCGCCGCCACAGTCCCTGTCTGCCTCTTCTGCGGGGACCCGGACCCCTTGGCCACGCTGGACACTGGTGTGGACGTGCTCCGGTCCATGCCGCCAAAGTTCTGTCACCACTCAGCCTGCCCTCCGTATTGCGCACAATTACACTGTGCAGGTTATGAGGTATACACTTGCCCTCCTTGCAAATTGTGCCACTTGTGTGTAGTAAAAGTTGCTAAGTACACAAAACTTTTTGGTTTGCCTTTCACCACGATTTTTATTGAAAAATATATTATAAATGTCACAAAATACCAAATTGTTTTCGCAATTTGTTCAAAATTTAGACTTTTTAGAAGAACCCAGCACGAGAGTGCACCCTGCTGCTTGGGTGTTGCCAGATCTCTGACTGAATTGTATGTTTTCTTAAAATGTATTTTATTTTTGTTGTATAAGATTAATGTCTATATATGTGGGGTTTCTTTCTTTTATCAGTTCATTTCAGTTTATTTCATTCTAGTTCAATAACATTTTTAGTTTTACAAGTTCGTTTACAACATTTTAGTTCAATAACACTTCTTAGTTTTACAAGTTTTCGTTTACAACATTTTAGTTCAATAACATTTTTTAGTTTTACAAGTTTTCGTTTGCAACCTTTTGGTTTGTCCGTTCCCGTCCGCGTCGCGTGATCAACTGTCGAGTCGTCCGTTTTCCTGTTACCTCTTCCCCTGGTTTTGTCGTCCGATGGTCCCGTTATTCGTCCGCGTCTCGTCAAATGTCCGTCCGCCCAGTTATGTATTTTTACGTTCTTTCGTCCAGTCCGGCTGTCCGTCCGTCAGGGTCGCATTCCATTTCCCACATTCGGCCAGCCTGACATATCGTTCGGCTCGGACGATGTGGCCCACGGCTTTATGAACTCCGCGACGGTGGTTGTGCGCCGTGGCCCTTCGCCTTCTCCAACCTTCTCCACTTCGTACCGGTTGTGGGGCATTGTTTTCGTAATTTTATATGGTCCAAGGAATTTAGGGCGCAACCTAAGCCCACTGCCGAATTGCGTTCGCTTGATGGCTACTAGCTCATTCACCCGGTACACGGTCGCCTTCGTTCTCTTGGTATCGAAAGTTCTACAGTTCTCTCGCTGTATTTTCTCTATGTTCTCTTTCGCCTCCTTTCGGGCATCTTCACGCTCTCTATCCAGTTCCTCGATTGCTTCGTCCTGCAGAAACTCTCGCAACTCCGGGTCTAACTTCACTCGCATCTCCACTCCTGTGAGCAGCCTAAACGGTGAGATCTTGGTGCTTCTAGGCGGAGTATGGTTAATCGTCTGCTGTACTCGCTCTACGTACTTGTACCAACTACCTGGATACTCGGAACACATCTTGGCTAACATTGGTATGATAATTCGATGGATCCGCTCGACTTGGCCGTTCCCTCTGGGGACACCTGTGGCGATCAGCAAATGCTGTATGCCCTCATCTTCGCAGTAGGACGTGAAAGAATTCGATGTAAACGCCGCGCCTCTGTCAGAGATAATGCGCTTGGGGTTTCCAAACACCGACGATTGCCTTTTTAATCTCTCAACAACCTCATCCGCTCCGGTGCTGCGAGTAGGGTATAACCATACAAATTTCGTGAATCCGTCGACCACCACGAGAATGTAGCTGTAGCGCTTGTTTGTTTTTTCCATGGGCCCAACATGGTCGATGTGGAATGTTCCCAGCGGTCGATCTTCTTTGTGTATCGGCTCCAAAAATCCCTCCCTTTTCCCTCCTTTTGCTTCCGAGATGATGCACGGCACGCAGCTCCTTATAACTTTTGTTATCTTGGCTGTCACTTGTGGGATATGAAATGTCTTTTCGATGGCATCTTGTGTCCTTCTAGCCGAGAAATGGCCTTGATTATGGGCCGTTCTAATGATCTCCTCCTCCATTTGTGCGGGCACTACTATCAACTCCTTGGTGGGATCTTTGTAGAGTATACCTCGCTTCACATAAAAATCATCATAACTGTCCTTTTCGAGTATTTTCAATACAGCTCGCACCCACTGGTCTTGCTCCTGCGCCTGCTGCAATCGGTAATTTAGGGAATCTTCCAATAGCAGACACGATACCCTACTCAAAGCATCGACGTGCTTCATTCTACTGCCAGATCGATGCTCAATTTCATACGTAAAGTCTTGTAAGAAAAGAGCCCAACGTGCTACCCGTAACGGTACGTCTTTTTTCCGCATCGTCATCGTGAATGCGTTGCAGTCGGTAATTATCTTAAACGGGATACCCAACAAGTACACGCGCCATTTTTTCAACGCACCCACAATAGCAAGAACTTCGAGCTCATACGAATGGTAACGCTCCTCCGTCGGCGACGTTTTACGACTCATATACTGGATTGGATGATACTGCAGGTCCTCGCTATCCTTTTGCAGAAGCACTGCACCGTAGCCGTACATCGATGCGTCCGTATGCACCTCGGTCGATGCTTGCGGATTGTACAGCCGTAACACGGGCGCGCTCACCAGCGCAGCTTTCAATTGTTGCAATGCTGCAATCTGCTCCTCTCCCAAAACGAACCTTGTTCCCTGACGCAATAAGTCGGACAGTGGTTTAGCGACCACTGCGTACCCTTCGATAAAACGTCGGAAATATGAGGTCAATCCTAAAAATCTCTGAACTGCCTTCTGGTTCGTCGGTACCGGAAACCTCTCTACTGCCTGAGTTTTTGCTTCCGACGGCCTAATGGTACCCCCTTCTACAATATACCCTAGGAAGTCGACTTTCTCCTTAAGCAATTGGCACTTTTTCCACTTGATACGCAAATTAAACTCCTCTGCTCTCTTCAACACCGCTTTCAGCCTTTCGACGCCCTCGTCTATATCCTTGGAGGGAATTATAAGGTCGTCCATATACGCCACAACGATGCCGCTCTCTACCAAATCCCTCAACACTGCCGATATGTACCTCGAAAAAACCGCGGGAGAATTGCATATTCCGAACGGGACATACAGAAATTCGTATTGGCCTTGGTGGGTTACAAACGATGTGTATTTCCTCGAACTACGCTCCATCGGCACGTGGAAAAACCCATTCGCTAAGTCAAGGGTTGTGAAAACACGCGCCCCCTGTAACTTTTCAATGACATCATCCATCAGCGGCATCGGAAAGTTGTCCTTCATTATTTTCTCATTCAGGCGACGGTAATCGCAACACAATCGGTGGCTACCATCTTTCTTCGCTACCAAAACAATTGGGGATGCGTATTCTGAAACACTCGGCCGTATGATCCCGTCCCTTAACCATTCTGCTACCTGTTTGCTGACCACGCACCTATTCGAATACGACATACGCCTTGGTCCTTGGCATACAGGAGTATCGTCGGTTAAACAAATTTTCATTTCGATCGGAGATTTACGCTGCGTACTAGGAGTATACCCTCTGATTGTTTCTTCTACCTCAAAAGCCTGCGCTTCATCGAGATGTGACAAATCGACGTCGACTTCTCCCCTGTCTACCGGCTCCGCGTTCATGCACAGATTTTTGAACTCTTCTACCAGTTCGATTTCCGACGCATGCTCCGCTACGCCAACACTGTCAACCACGTTCGCTCTCTGCCTGAACACAACTTGACCCTCTGTAACCAGCATGTCGACCAGCTTCAGCACATTATTACCAAGGATAGCTTGGTAAGCGATGTCGCGTTCCCGAATGACATGGAATGTTACTTCTAGCTGCATACTGTCTACCTCCAATTTCACCACGCAACTGCCCAATGTTGTCAACTCGCTACCCCCTATACCCTTCAATCGGTGCCTATCTTCCGACAGCCCGATGTCGCCAAACATCATGAGGACGTCGTATCGCAGAAGACATAGGTCACAACCTGTATCCAATAGTGCGGAAAATTTGAACCCGTTGTATTGCAAATCCTTAAAAACCGCACACCCAATCGACGTGGCATTGGTTACCGTCTCTATCGTGTTCATCCTAGCACCCTCTTGCTTCACCTGAGCCTGTCTCTTGGTACACTCTGACGCGCGATGGCCTACCTGACCACAACTGTAACATGTCAATTGATTTTGTTTACAATTTCGGGCCACATGCCCAGCCGTTCCGCACCGGAAACAACGCCTGTCGTCGCTACCTTGCGTATTCGGCGCAGTCGGATTTCTGTTACCCTGAGGGTTTCGGGCCGGATTAGTAGTGGGTTGACGCCCAGACCGCACCTTTTCGTAAACTCCTAACTGCTCCTTTAACTCTTCAACAGACCTGGCTTGGTACAGATTAATTTTATTTGGCCTGGAATCTGGAATACCGTCCACAAAATACTCTAAAAGACTCCTTTCATCCAGATCTATCGGTCTACCAATTTCCATTAAACTATACAGATATTCCCGATAATCTTCATTGGGCCGTTTACGACGATTTCTTAGCGACCGGTGAACTTCAATTGCCGAAACTTCGGTACCGAATTCCCCTTTCAGAGATTGCTTTAATGAGCTCCAATCTTTTATTCCTCTCTGACTACGCACAAAAATCTTTGCTGCTCCTTTTAGCAATTGTTTTGCATAAATAAATTTTTGAAGATCATTCCACCGTACTGCTGCCGCGTTCTCTTCGAACTCTTCCAGCCATTGCTCCAAGCCGGGCTGCCCTGAACCGCTGTACGAGGTCATGGAGTCCTCAATGTCACGCAACGTAAATGCGGACCGCTCAGCCGAAGGCTCACGCACGCTACGCCGGCTTGTCGCATCATCATAATCGGAGCCATCGTCATTGTCCTGATTTAGCCCGAAGTGTTCTAACATCCTGTCTTGTAACGTCACTTTTCTCCCGACGGTCGGTAGTCCCAAATCCCCCAATTTAGTTCTTAACCCGTCAACCGTTAAGCCTAATATCTCGTCCCTGTCCATGTCTTACAATATTGTGTTTTTTTTTGTAAATCAGCTTTTATTTTCACACTCGTTTCTTTTCCTTGTGCTTGTGCACTTCCAACAGCTTAAAATTATTATTAATTATTATAATTACACAAAATTATGTTCAAAAGGTAACAGTGTTCTATGTGTGTTTCTACTTATCTACATCGCCGCAATATGTACTGCCTCAGCTACAGCTTTCATCCCTCGCCGCCGTCACGCCCCTCAGCGCTCTTCCTCCACTGTCGCTTTCGTTACACTTTCACTTGTGTGTGTAGTTTTTCGTCGCGGCTGCGCACACGTTGCTTTGTGTTCTGCTGCGCAGTCTCAGCTTATGTTTCTTTCGTTGTTGTGTTTGTTATGTACACACTTGACTGCTGTGCTCGTTGTGCACACACAGCTGATGAAAATTGTTCGCGCACCCGACTGCTGTGCTCGTTACGCACACACAGCCGTTCAAAATTGTTCGCACGTTCGACTGCTGTGCTCGTTATGCACACACAGCTGATGAAAATTGTTCGCGGACCTGACTGCTGTGCTCGTTACGCACACACAGCCGTTCAAAATTGTTCGCACCCCCGACTGCTGTGCTCGTTATGCACACACAGCCGTTGAAAATTGTTCGCGCACCTGACTGCTGTGCTCGTTACGCACACACAGCCGTTGAAAATTGTTCGCGCACCCGACTGCTGTGCTCGTTATGCACACACAGCCGTTGAAAATTGTTCGCGCACCTGACTGCTGTACTCGTTACGCACACACAGCCGTTCAAAATTGTTCACACGTTCGGCTGCTGAGTTTCGCTGCTCACTTGCTGCTACGCGTTCGGCTGCTCGCCCGCTGCCCCGTGTTCCGCTGCCTTGTGTTCCGCTGCTCACCTGCTGCCTCGTGTTCCACTGCCTACTCGTTGCTCCAGCTGTCGCTGCCGAAGCCGTGATTATTGTTCTCGCCAAAATTTCCCAATTGCTTGTAGACCGCTTCGTAGTTCCTCCTTTTTTCCTCCCAGTGATTTTCAAAATGTTTAACGTTTGGTTGGAGTCGAATTGAGCGTTGCGATATGTTTGTATTCTCGGGTCGCGCAGATTTTCTCACGATTACTTGCCGGTTGTAGTTACAGCTACGGTTATTGTTGTTATGGCGGTGGTTGTTTCGCTGAGTTGCTGCCACTAACTGCCGACTTTACGCCGTTTAGTCGCCACCACACACAATTCTCTCGTTTCTGCTGTATTTTACTTTACGACAAAAATTCGCTTTTTCCTCACTGCGCTACGTTTATTTTACTCACAACGCTTTCCCACAAAATTTTATCGCATTTCGTCTTTTCCACTTCACTGCACCTTCCAACCGTTTTCTTATTTGACTCGTGTATTCTACTTTCTGCCACTAGCTCGTTCGTTTGCGCCCTTGCGGCGGCTTCGTTGTTGCTATTTGTTAGGCTGCGCTTGCGCTTCCGTTCTTTTCTCTTTTTTTTTCTTTTCTTTTTTTTTTCTTTCCCCGATTGAGCCGGTCACGCCACCGTATGCTGCTCTCGGCGCGTTGCCTTTTCCCGATCTGGCGCCGCACAGGACTTTACGCGGAACTGTACACCTTCTTTCATATGGTTTTTTTTTTTGTTCTTTTCTTTTCCACGGGGCGCGCACTACTTTTCGCGGACGGAAACGGACTTGGTTCTCAAAGTTCACGCACCACAGCCATCCCACTTCTGACACCACTTGTGGGGTTTCTTTCTTTTATCAGTTCATTTCAGTTTATTTCATTCTAGTTCAATAACATTTTTAGTTTTACAAGTTCGTTTACAACATTTTAGTTCAATAACACTTCTTAGTTTTACAAGTTTTCGTTTACAACATTTTAGTTCAATAACATTTTTTAGTTTTACAAGTTTTCGTTTGCAACCTTTTGGTTTGTCCGTTCCCGTCCGCGTCGCGTGATCAACTGTCGAGTCGTCCGTTTTCCTGTTACCTCTTCCCCTGGTTTTGTCGTCCGATGGTCCCGTTATTCGTCCGCGTCTCGTCAAATGTCCGTCCGCCCAGTTATGTATTTTTACGTTCTTTCGTCCAGTCCGGCTGTCCGTCCGTCAGGGTCGCATTCCATTTCCCACATATATAGTCTTAGCATTTATTGTTTATCTCCTAAGAATATATTAAGATTGTTGTTATGTAATTCTTTGTGTTTTCCATTAATATATATTATTGTACTAGCTGGGCCCTGCGGCTTTGCACGCAAGCTCTCTTGTTTCCCCCGATACGAACTCTTAACCTATTGTTGAGCCAATCAGATTATGATTAAAAAAAAAACCTTGTCTAACTATCTTTGATTTCGACATTTCACATTTACTGCAAACAAATTCTTAACCCTTGGCTTACCATGGTAGATTTCGATTTTCCAAAAAATTAAAACACGTTTTTATTATTTCCCGATTGAAATGCTTTTGATTAGTTTGAAGTCAGAACGACCAATAAATCGTGTTTCTCTATACAAATTGTTACCCCATTGTTGACCCCGTTAGATTTTGATTTTCAAAGAAGTGATTTTCACGTGTCAAATTATTTCTAACTAAGAGTACTTTCAAAAGACTCAAAAAACTATGTTTTTCCATACATACTTTTAACCCGTCGTTGATCCAGTTAGATTTTGATTTTAAAAATAATGAGAAACACGTGTCTAACTTTATTTATATCAATTATTCAACACAGTTACGCGTGGGCAGACGTGCCTTTTTATGCTCGTGGTCTTTTAATGTTTCTGTCCGTCTCGCGCGTGTATTAATGTTCGTCCGCTTGTGTGTTTGTCTTTTAACCCGGTGTATGCAGCCCCGCGTGTGTCAATTTAATGAATTTGCGTGGATTGTTGTGAAATAAATATAAAAATTAAAAACGAAACCAATAGAAAATCATCAAAAAAGCCGTTACTCGATATCGCCGTCCGCCGCAATGACCCCTGCTCGCGTTGTGTTGTTTGTGGTTCGTTTTCCGTGTCTCCCTCCTCTGTCCGTTCTCAGTAGCGCTACATGCGGTCCTGTTCGACATTGAGGAATTGACTGTTCTGTGGTAAAGGCATAACACTTAACACAGAGCATCATCAATTTCTTAGGTCGGCAGATCTCGTTCCCAGCTACTTTACTTGATCTTTAGCCCATGACCATGGTGGTGGATAAATTCCGCATAGCCTTTTGTAACGTGCGCGGGCTTAGGGCGAACTTATTCGCAGTTTACGCGTACGTTAACCTCCATAAACCCCACATAATGGCACTAGGCGAGACCCAGGTGTGTGAAGATGCGGATCCACTGGATTTTCACATCCCGGGGTACCACTTACTGCCATTATTCTCTCCCCACAGGGGTCTTGCCCTTTATGTGTGCAGTAATGTTGCGTACCAGTGCCAGCAGCAACTTTACACGACGGATGCCGAATTTAGCTCCATGTGGGTTAAATTCAATATCCAGTCGCACATTCTGCACTTCTGCTTCCTTTATAGAAGCTCGAACTCAGGGAGAGATTTTACTTATAACAAGTTTGAGAGAGAGAGAGTTTACTTATAACAGAGAGAAGATCTGATTCTATATCTCATATTCTGGAATCGTATCCGAATAGTGAAATTGTAGTTACTGGTGATTTCAATATTCATAATTCCAATTGGCTACGCCATTCCAGCCACACAACTCCTGAAGGCTTATTTGTCGAGCTCTTTGCCGAGTCTAATAACTTGACTCAATTAGTGCATGTTGTGCAATTAGTGTTGAAATGCACGCACCTCTTGGAAACTCAGACCATTGTACCATTTTGGCGTCTTTCTCATACTCTTCTATCCGCAATGCTTCGCTCTTAGCCCCGAAGCGCCTAGTGTGGATGTATGATAAAGCTAACTGGAGTGGACTTAATGAATTTTTCGTCCACTTCAACTGGAAATTGTGTTTTCTTGATAGAAACATAAAAGCAGCAGCCAAAATGGTTGAAGAAATAATATTATTGGGAATAAAATACAGGTACGGGGTTTTCCTTTACCGTGCACACAATGTAGCGTATACTTAGGGGTCCTTAAACCACGGATCCTATCAGCAGTGATCCATGGCTCTTGGACCAGAGCGAAGTCGACTTCGCCTGATGACAGGCGAAGCATGAGTGCAGCCGAGGCTGCCTTACTATGATGAAGGTTTATTTGGAGGACCTTCATCATGGCTGTATCTGCCCCCCTCCTCCGTGAGCGTCGCATCGGCTTCGTCATCGCCTAAGAGTTCCTCCTCCTCATAGAGCCTTCGCATTACTGCCCCCGCTTCAGAGGAGGAAGCGGAGGAAGCGTAACCACTCAGCTCATCGTTGGCCTTACCCGTTTCCATACCGACGTCGCTCTGCGGTCCATCCTCCTCCACGCAGGATGCCAAATTAACTAAGGCTTCAGTGTCGGTTTTGTATACCTTAAGGTGGATTTTCCCGAATCCGTAGTTAATTTGGTGGTTGCGCTGCTTTAACGGCTCTAAGCTCTCATTATTGAGAAGCAGGACCACCTGCATGGTTGCTCTCTCCGTTTTCTCCGTGTTCACAACCCTCCAGGTGCCGGTAGGGATGTCCGGATTGAATTCTTGGAGCATTTCCAGAATCTCTGCCGGCTCTGAGGGTGTGACCGGGACCCATGCGCGAGCCCTAGGGCGTGATGGTATATCCCGGGCTTCCACGACTTTAAGGCCGGCTCCAGGGTATACCTCACCTACTCGCGCAACCGCTGCCCTGTATAGGTCTGCCGACCTCGCGTCATCGCAAGCAATGAGCTTCACGTTGCCCTGAAACCAACCAGCATCAGTGCAGGAGGGTGGCGGGCCTGGATTTTCACGCTTGACCAGCAGCGAACATTTGGCCAAGGCAGCATTCACCCAATTCCATTGGTGTCTGGGGATTCTGCCGTCCTCGTTGCTTTCGTCAACAACGCCAATGATTTTCCGATCCTTGGCCACCTCAGCAAAGGATCGGGTTCAGGCTCCATGCGTCTTGGCCCTCTTCGGTGCCACCTGCGTAGACTCCTCGACTGACCTCTGGCGCTTGACGACATTCGTTCGGCCGTACCGGTCGAGCTCGAAGTCTGGGATGACTGATTTGGCCCACACAATGTCCTCCTGTACCATGGCAAAGTCCTCTTTGAAGACTTGGTCCTCCCTTATCGGTGAGGTTGCCAGTCTCCGAAAAATACGCGACGCAGTACGTCGGTCATGGTGAGTAGCGTTCGCGGGTTGTGCCCTTACGAACTCCTTGGCCCTGGCGCTGACCATCGCGGTGGTCCTGCCTTCCACCGCAGTCGGATCCCCAACCGCATGCCGCTGGTTGGAAACTCCGCTGTCCGAGGGGGCAGGCTTAACCACGTCTGTTTTGCTGGGGCCGGCCATGGCTATACACGCGCTGTCCGCGCTAGGAGCGCCCGTTCCATATGGAGCCTTCGTACCCGGCGGAGCACTCGCCCGTGCAGCTGTGCACCGACTACCAGGACCAGGTTGTACCTTTGTCTTGATAGAATTTGTATAAGCGCGCATAAGACTTTGTTGTGACTTACTTACCTTAAGCGGCCTAGAGCCCGCTGGTAGCGTGACTCGCGCCGCCACAGTCCCTGTCTGCCTCTTCTGCGGGGACCCGGACCCCTTGGCCACGCTGGACACTGGTGTGGACGTGCTCCGGTCCATGCCGCCAAAGTTCTGTCACCACTCAGCCTGCCCTCCGTATTGCGCACAATTACACTGTGCAGGTTATGAGGTATACACTTGCCCTCCTTGCAAATTGTGCCACTTGTGTGTAGTAAAAGTTGCTAAGTACACAAAACTTTTTGGTTTGCCTTTCACCACGATTTTTATTGAAAAATATATTATAAATGTCACAAAATACCAAATTGTTTTCGCAATTTGTTCAAAATTTAGACTTTTTAGAAGAACCCAGCACGAGAGTGCACCCTGCTGCTTGGGTGTTGCCAGATCTCTGACTGAATTGTATGTTTTCTTAAAATGTATTTTATTTTTGTTGTATAAGATTAATGTCTATATATAGTCTTAGCATTTATTGTTCATCTCCTAAGAATATATTAAGATTGTTGTTATGTAATTCTTTGTGTTTTCCATTAATATATATTATTGTACTAGCTGGGCCCTGCGGCTTTGCACGCAAGCTCTCTTGTTTCCCCCGATACGAACTCTTAACCTATTGTTGAGCCAATCAGATTATGATTAAAAAAAAAACCTTGTCTAACTATCTTTGATTTCGACATTTCACATTTACTGCAAACAAATTCTTAACCCTTGGCTTACCATGGTAGATTTCGATTTTCCAAAAAATTAAAACACGTTTTTATTATTTCCCGATTGAAATGCTTTTGATTAGTTTGAAGTCAGAACGACCAATAAATCTTGTTTCTCTATACAAATTGTTACCCCATTGTTGACCCCGTTAGATTTTGATTTTCAAAGAAGTGATTTTCACGTGTCAAATTATTTCTAACTAAGAGTACTTTCAAAAGACTCAAAAAACTATGTTTTTCCATACATACTTTTAACCCGTCGTTGATCCAGTTAGATTTTGATTTTAAAAATAATGAGAAACACGTGTCTAACTTTATTTATATCAATTATTCAACACAGTTACGCGTGGGCAGACGTGCCTTTTTATGCTCGTGGTCTTTTAATGTTTCTGTCCGTCTCGCGCGTGTATTAATGTTCGTCCGCTTGTGTGTTTGTCTTTTAACCCGGTGTATGCAGCCCCGCGTGTGTCAATTTAATGAATTTGCGTGGATTGTTGTGAAATAAATATAAAAATTAAAAACGAAACCAATAGAAAATCATCAAAAAAGCCGTTACTCGATATCGCCGTCCGCCGCAATGACCCCTGCTCGCGTTGTGTTGTTTGTGGTTCGTTTTCCGTGTCTCCCTCCTCTGTCCGTTCTCAGTAGCGCTACATGCGGTCCTGTTCGACATTGAGGAATTGACTGTTCTGTGGTAAAGGCATAACACTTAACACAGAGCATCATCAATTTCTTAGGTCGGCAGATCTCATTCCCAGCTACTTTACTTGATCTTTAGCCCATGACCATGGTGGTGGATAAATTCCGCATAGCCTTTTGTAACGTGCGCGGGCTTAGGGCGAACTTATTCGCAGTTTACGCGTACGTTAACCTCCATAAAGCCCACATAATGGCACTAGGCGAGACCCAGGTGTGTGAAGATGCGGATCCACTGGATTTTCACATCCCGGGGTACCACTTACTGCCATTATTCTCTCCCCACAGGGGTCTTGCCCTTTATGTGTGCAGTAATGTTGCGTACCAGTGCCAGCAGCAACTTTACACGACGGATGCCGAATTTAGCTCCATGTGGGTTAAATTCAATATCCAGTCGCACATTCTGCACTTCTGCTTCCTTTATAGAAGCTCGAACTCAGGGAGAGATTTTACTTATAACAAGTTTGAGAGAGAGAGAGTTTACTTATAACAGAGAGAAGATCTGATTCTATATCTCATATTCTGGAATCGTATCCGAATAGTGAAATTGTAGTTACTGGTGATATTTGTGAATATTCATAATTCCAATTGGCTACGCCATTCCAGCCACACAACTCCTGAAGGCTTATTTGTCGAGCTCTTTGCCGAGTCTAATAACTTGACTCAATTAGTGCATGTTGTGCAATTAGTGTTGAAATGCACGCACCTCTTGGAAACTCAGACCATTGTACCATTTTGGCGTCTTTCTCATACTCTTCTATCCGCAATGCTTCGCTCTTAGCCCCGAAGCGCCTAGTGTGGATGTATGATAAAGCTAACTGGAGTGGACTTAATGAATTTTTCGTCCACTTCAACTGGAAATTGTGTTTTCTTGATAGAAACATAAAAGCAGCAGCCAAAATGGTTGAAGAAATAATATTATTGGGAATAAAATACAGGTACGGGGTTTTCCTTTACCGTGCACACAATGTAGCGTATACTTAGGGGTCCTTAAACCACGGATCCTATCAGCAGTGATCCATGGCTCTTGGACCAGAGCGAAGTCGACTTCGCCTGATGACAGGCGAAGCATGAGTGCAGCCGAGGCTGCCTTACTATGATGAAGGTTTATTTGGAGGACCTTCATCATGGCTGTATCTGCCCCCCTCCTCCGTGAGCGTCGCATCGGCTTCGTCATCGCCTAAGAGTTCCTCCTCCTCATAGAGCCTTCGCATTACTGCCCCCGCTTCAGAGGAGGAAGCGGAGGAAGCGTAACCACTCAGCTCATCGTTGGCCTTACCCGTTTCCATACCGACGTCGCTCTGCGGTCCATCCTCCTCCACGCAGGATGCCAAATTAACTAAGGCTTCAGTGTCGGTTTTGTATACCTTAAGGTGGATTTTCCCGAATCCGTAGTTAATTTGGTGGTTGCGCTGCTTTAACGGCTCTAAGCTCTCATTATTGAGAAGCAGGACCACCTGCATGGTTGCTCTCTCCGTTTTCTCCGTGTTCACAACCCTCCAGGTGCCGGTAGGGATGTCCGGATTGAATTCTTGGAGCATTTCCAGAATCTCTGCCGGCTCTGAGGGTGTGACCGGGACCCATGCGCGAGCCCTAGGGCGTGATGGTATATCCCGGGCTTCCACGACTTTAAGGCCGGCTCCAGGGTATACCTCACCTACTCGCGCAACCGCTGCCCTGTATAGGTCTGCCGACCTCGCGTCATCGCAAGCAATGAGCTTCACGTTGCCCTGAAACCAACCAGCATCAGTGCAGGAGGGTGGCGGGCCTGGATTTTCACGCTTGACCAGCAGCGAACATTTGGCCAAGGCAGCATTCACCCAATTCCATTGGTGTCTGGGGATTCTGCCGTCCTCGTTGCTTTCGTCAACAACGCCAATGATTTTCCGATCCTTGGCCACCTCAGCAAAGGATCGGGTTCAGGCTCCATGCGTCTTGGCCCTCTTCGGTGCCACCTGCGTAGACTCCTCGACTGACCTCTGGCGCTTGACGACATTCGTTCGGCCGTACCGGTCGAGCTCGAAGTCTGGGATGACTGATTTGGCCCACACAATGTCCTCCTGTACCATGGCAAAGTCCTCTTTGAAGACTTGGTCCTCCCTTATCGGTGAGGTTGCCAGTCTCCGAAAAATACGCGACGCAGTACGTCGGTCATGGTGAGTAGCGTTCGCGGGTTGTGCCCTTACGAACTCCTTGGCCCTGGCGCTGACCATCGCGGTGGTCCTGCCTTCCACCGCAGTCGGATCCCCAACCGCATGCCGCTGGTTGGAAACTCCGCTGTCCGAGGGGGCAGGCTTAACCACGTCTGTTTTGCTGGGGCCGGCCATGGCTATACACGCGCTGTCCGCGCTAGGAGCGCCCGTTCCATATGGAGCCTTCGTACCCGGCGGAGCACTCGCCCGTGCAGCTGTGCACCGACTACCAGGACCAGGTTGTACCTTTGTCTTGATAGAATTTGTATAAGCGCGCATAAGACTTTGTTGTGACTTACTTACCTTAAGCGGCCTAGAGCCCGCTGGTAGCGTGACTCGCGCCGCCACAGTCCCTGTCTGCCTCTTCTGCGGGGACCCGGACCCCTTGGCCACGCTGGACACTGGTGTGGACGTGCTCCGGTCCATGCCGCCAAAGTTCTGTCACCACTCAGCCTGCCCTCCGTATTGCGCACAATTACACTGTGCAGGTTATGAGGTATACACTTGCCCTCCTTGCAAATTGTGCCACTTGTGTGTAGTAAAAGTTGCTAAGTACACAAAACTTTTTGGTTTGCCTTTCACCACGATTTTTATTGAAAAATATATTATAAATGTCACAAAATACCAAATTGTTTTCGCAATTTGTTCAAAATTTAGACTTTTTAGAAGAACCCAGCACGAGAGTGCACCCTGCTGCTTGGGTGTTGCCAGATCTCTGACTGAATTGTATGTTTTCTTAAAATGTATTTTATTTTTGTTGTATAAGATTAATGTCTATATATAGTCTTAGCATTTATTGTTCATCTCCTAAGAATATATTAAGATTGTTGTTATGTAATTCTTTGTGTTTTCCATTAATATATATTATTGTACTAGCTGGGCCCTGCGGCTTTGCACGCAAGCTCTCTTGTTTCCCCCGATACGAACTCTTAACCTATTGTTGAGCCAATCAGATTATGATTAAAAAAAAAACCTTGTCTAACTATCTTTGATTTCGACATTTCACATTTACTGCAAACAAATTCTTAACCCTTGGCTTACCATGGTAGATTTCGATTTTCCAAAAAATTAAAACACGTTTTTATTATTTCCCGATTGAAATGCTTTTGATTAGTTTGAAGTCAGAACGACCAATAAATCTTGTTTCTCTATACAAATTGTTACCCCATTGTTGACCCCGTTAGATTTTGATTTTCAAAGAAGTGATTTTCACGTGTCAAATTATTTCTAACTAAGAGTACTTTCAAAAGACTCAAAAAACTATGTTTTTCCATACATACTTTTAACCCGTCGTTGATCCAGTTAGATTTTGATTTTAAAAATAATGAGAAACACGTGTCTAACTTTATTTATATCAATTATTCAACACAGTTACGCGTGGGCAGACGTGCCTTTTTATGCTCGTGGTCTTTTAATGTTTCTGTCCGTCTCGCGCGTGTATTAATGTTCGTCCGCTTGTGTGTTTGTCTTTTAACCCGGTGTATGCAGCCCCGCGTGTGTCAATTTAATGAATTTGCGTGGATTGTTGTGAAATAAATATAAAAATTAAAAACGAAACCAATAGAAAATCATCAAAAAAGCCGTTACTCGATATCGCCGTCCGCCGCAATGACCCCTGCTCGCGTTGTGTTGTTTGTGGTTCGTTTTCCGTGTCTCCCTCCTCTGTCCGTTCTCAGTAGCGCTACATGCGGTCCTGTTCGACATTGAGGAATTGACTGTTCTGTGGTAAAGGCATAACACTTAACACAGAGCATCATCAATTTCTTAGGTCGGCAGATCTCATTCCCAGCTACTTTACTTGATCTTTAGCCCATGACCATGGTGGTGGATAAATTCCGCATAGCCTTTTGTAACGTGCGCGGGCTTAGGGCGAACTTATTCGCAGTTTACGCGTACGTTAACCTCCATAAAGCCCACATAATGGCACTAGGCGAGACCCAGGTGTGTGAAGATGCGGATCCACTGGATTTTCACATCCCGGGGTACCACTTACTGCCATTATTCTCTCCCCACAGGGGTCTTGCCCTTTATGTGTGCAGTAATGTTGCGTACCAGTGCCAGCAGCAACTTTACACGACGGATGCCGAATTTAGCTCCATGTGGGTTAAATTCAATATCCAGTCGCACATTCTGCACTTCTGCTTCCTTTATAGAAGCTCGAACTCAGGGAGAGATTTTACTTATAACAAGTTTGAGAGAGAGAGAGTTTACTTATAACAGAGAGAAGATCTGATTCTATATCTCATATTCTGGAATCGTATCCGAATAGTGAAATTGTAGTTACTGGTGATTTCAATATTCATAATTCCAATTGGCTACGCCATTCCAGCCACACAACTCCTGAAGGCTTATTTGTCGAGCTCTTTGCCGAGTCTAATAACTTGACTCAATTAGTGCATGTTGTGCAATTAGTGTTGAAATGCACGCACCTCTTGGAAACTCAGACCATTGTACCATTTTGGCGTCTTTCTCATACTCTTCTATCCGCAATGCTTCGCTCTTAGCCCCGAAGCGCCTAGTGTGGATGTATGATAAAGCTAACTGGAGTGGACTTAATGAATTTTTCGTCCACTTCAACTGGAAATTGTGTTTTCTTGATAGAAACATAAAAGCAGCAGCCAAAATGGTTGAAGAAATAATATTATTGGGAATAAAATACAGGTACGGGGTTTTCCTTTACCGTGCACACAATGTAGCGTATACTTAGGGGTCCTTAAACCACGGATCCTATCAGCAGTGATCCATGGCTCTTGGACCAGAGCGAAGTCGACTTCGCCTGATGACAGGCGAAGCATGAGTGCAGCCGAGGCTGCCTTACTATGATGAAGGTTTATTTGGAGGACCTTCATCATGGCTGTATCTGCCCCCCTCCTCCGTGAGCGTCGCATCGGCTTCGTCATCGCCTAAGAGTTCCTCCTCCTCATAGAGCCTTCGCATTACTGCCCCCGCTTCAGAGGAGGAAGCGGAGGAAGCGTAACCACTCAGCTCATCGTTGGCCTTACCCGTTTCCATACCGACGTCGCTCTGCGGTCCATCCTCCTCCACGCAGGATGCCAAATTAACTAAGGCTTCAGTGTCGGTTTTGTATACCTTAAGGTGGATTTTCCCGAATCCGTAGTTAATTTGGTGGTTGCGCTGCTTTAACGGCTCTAAGCTCTCATTATTGAGAAGCAGGACCACCTGCATGGTTGCTCTCTCCGTTTTCTCCGTGTTCACAACCCTCCAGGTGCCGGTAGGGATGTCCGGATTGAATTCTTGGAGCATTTCCAGAATCTCTGCCGGCTCTGAGGGTGTGACCGGGACCCATGCGCGAGCCCTAGGGCGTGATGGTATATCCCGGGCTTCCACGACTTTAAGGCCGGCTCCAGGGTATACCTCACCTACTCGCGCAACCGCTGCCCTGTATAGGTCTGCCGACCTCGCGTCATCGCAAGCAATGAGCTTCACGTTGCCCTGAAACCAACCAGCATCAGTGCAGGAGGGTGGCGGGCCTGGATTTTCACGCTTGACCAGCAGCGAACATTTGGCCAAGGCAGCATTCACCCAATTCCATTGGTGTCTGGGGATTCTGCCGTCCTCGTTGCTTTCGTCAACAACGCCAATGATTTTCCGATCCTTGGCCACCTCAGCAAAGGATCGGGTTCAGGCTCCATGCGTCTTGGCCCTCTTCGGTGCCACCTGCGTAGACTCCTCGACTGACCTCTGGCGCTTGACGACATTCGTTCGGCCGTACCGGTCGAGCTCGAAGTCTGGGATGACTGATTTGGCCCACACAATGTCCTCCTGTACCATGGCAAAGTCCTCTTTGAAGACTTGGTCCTCCCTTATCGGTGAGGTTGCCAGTCTCCGAAAAATACGCGACGCAGTACGTCGGTCATGGTGAGTAGCGTTCGCGGGTTGTGCCCTTACGAACTCCTTGGCCCTGGCGCTGACCATCGCGGTGGTCCTGCCTTCCACCGCAGTCGGATCCCCAACCGCATGCCGCTGGTTGGAAACTCCGCTGTCCGAGGGGGCAGGCTTAACCACGTCTGTTTTGCTGGGGCCGGCCATGGCTATACACGCGCTGTCCGCGCTAGGAGCGCCCGTTCCATATGGAGCCTTCGTACCCGGCGGAGCACTCGCCCGTGCAGCTGTGCACCGACTACCAGGACCAGGTTGTACCTTTGTCTTGATAGAATTTGTATAAGCGCGCACTGTTAGACTTTGTTGTGACTTACTTACCTTAAGCGGCCTAGATCCCGCTGGTAGCGTGACTCGCGCCGCCACAGTCCCTGTCTGCCTCTTCTGCGGGGACCCGGACCCCTTGGCCACGCTGGACACTGGTGTGGACGTGCTCCGGTCCATGCCGCCAAAGTTCTGTCACCACTCAGCCTGCCCTCCGTATTGCGCACAATTACACTGTGCAGGTTATGAGGTATACACTTGCCCTCCTTGCAAATTGTGCCACTTGTGTGTAGTAAAAGTTGCTAAGTACACAAAACTTTTTGGTTTGCCTTTCACCACGATTTTTATTGAAAAATATATTATAAATGTCACAAAATACCAAATTGTTTTCGCAATTTGTTCAAAATTTAGACTTTTTAGAAGAACCCAGCACGAGAGTGCACCCTGCTGCTTGGGTGTTGCCAGATCTCTGACTGAATTGTATGTTTTCTTAAAATGTATTTTATTTTTGTTGTATAAGATTAATGTCTATATATAGTCTTAGCATTTATTGTTTATCTCCTAAGAATATATTAAGATTGTTGTTATGTAATTCTTTGTGTTTTCCATTAATATATATTATTGTACTAGCTGGGCCCTGCGGCTTTGCACGCAAGCTCTCTTGTTTCCCCCGATACGAACTCTTAACCTATTGTTGAGCCAATCAGATTATGATTAAAAAAAAAACCTTGTCTAACTATCTTTGATTTCGACATTTCACATTTACTGCAAACAAATTCTTAACCCTTGGCTTACCATGGTAGATTTCGATTTTCCAAAAAATTAAAACACGTTTTTATTATTTCCCGATTGAAATGCTTTTGATTAGTTTGAAGTCAGAACGACCAATAAATCTTGTTTCTCTATACAAATTGTTACCCCATTGTTGACCCCGTTAGATTTTGATTTTCAAAGAAGTGATTTTCACGTGTCAAATTATTTCTAACTAAGAGTACTTTCAAAAGACTCAAAAAACTATGTTTTTCCATACATACTTTTAACCCGTCGTTGATCCAGTTAGATTTTGATTTTAAAAATAATGAGAAACACGTGTCTAACTTTATTTATATCAATTATTCAACACAGTTACGCGTGGGCAGACGTGCCTTTTTATGCTCGTGGTCTTTTAATGTTTCTGTCCGTCTCGCGCGTGTATTAATGTTCGTCCGCTTGTGTGTTTGTCTTTTAACCCGGTGTATGCAGCCCCGCGTGTGTCAATTTAATGAATTTGCGTGGATTGTTGTGAAATAAATATAAAAATTAAAAACGAAACCAATAGAAAATCATCAAAAAAGCCGTTACTCGATATCGCCGTCCGCCGCAATGACCCCTGCTCGCGTTGTGTTGTTTGTGGTTCGTTTTCCGTGTCTCCCTCCTCTGTCCGTTCTCAGTAGCGCTACATGCGGTCCTGTTCGACATTGAGGAATTGACTGTTCTGTGGTAAAGGCATAACACTTAACACAGAGCATCATCAATTTCTTAGGTCGGCAGATCTCATTCCCAGCTACTTTACTTGATCTTTAGCCCATGACCATGGTGGTGGATAAATTCCGCATAGCCTTTTGTAACGTGCGCGGGCTTAGGGCGAACTTATTCGCAGTTTACGCGTACGTTAACCTCCATAAACCCCACATAATGGCACTAGGCGAGACCCAGGTGTGTGAAGATGCGGATCCACTGGATTTTCACATCCCGGGGTACCACTTACTGCCATTATTCTCTCCCCACAGGGGTCTTGCCCTTTATGTGTGCAGTAATGTTGCGTACCAGTGCCAGCAGCAACTTTACACGACGGATGCCGAATTTAGCTCCATGTGGGTTAAATTCAATATCCAGTCGCACATTCTGCACTTCTGCTTCCTTTATAGAAGCTCGAACTCAGGGAGAGATTTTACTTATAACAAGTTTGAGAGAGAGAGAGTTTACTTATAACAGAGAGAAGATCTGATTCTATATCTCATATTCTGGAATCGTATCCGAATAGTGAAATTGTAGTTACTGGTGATATTTGTGAATATTCATAATTCCAATTGGCTACGCCATTCCAGCCACACAACTCCTGAAGGCTTATTTGTCGAGCTCTTTGCCGAGTCTAATAACTTGACTCAATTAGTGCATGTTGTGCAATTAGTGTTGAAATGCACGCACCTCTTGGAAACTCAAACCATTGTACCATTTTGGCGTCTTTCTCATACTCTTCTATCCGCAATGCTTCGCTCTTAGCCCCGAAGCGCCTAGTGTGGATGTATGATAAAGCTAACTGGAGTGGACTTAATGAATTTTTCGTCCACTTCAACTGGAAATTGTGTTTTCTTGATAGAAACATAAATGCAGCAGCCAAAATGGTTGAAGAAATAATATTATTGGGAATGCGGTCCTTCATCCCCAATAAGCTAATTTGCATTAAACCTAAGGACAATCTATGGTTTAATGAGACATGCAGAATTGCTGTCAGGTCTAAAGAGGAAGCTTTCAGAGCATGGCAGGCAAATAAAATTGCCACCACTGAACAGCTGCGTAAACAGGCTAGAAATCGATGCAATGCCATCCTAAGGTGCCAAAAGTTTCTGCACGAACAGCGCCAAAGGAAAAAAGTTCTTCAATGTCAGCGTGGTAGTAAGAACTTCTGGTCATTCGTTAAGAAGGTGAAGAACCAAACATCATCTTCAATTCCAACTCTTCTTAACAATGATCAAATCATCACTCACTCGGTTGATAAAGCTAATTTGTTGGCTAAAATTTTCGCAGAGAATTCCTCCCTGCCCCCCAGCGATCAACCACTACCCGTAGTCAAGAATGTATCTTGCTCTATGCCAGAAATTCATTTTCGGACACGGGTAGTTAAAAGAGTGCTTGCAAATCTCGATGTAAATAAGGCTTCAGGGCCGGACGGCATTCCAGCCCTTGTTTTGCAAAAGTGTGCTACCTCACTGGCTTGTCCATTACGCAAACTTTTCAACATGTCATACACCACAGGTGTATTTCCGACATGTTGGAAGGTAGCAAATGTTCAACCAGTTCCTAAAAAAGGCAAGACTACTGACCCTGCGAACTACCGACCTATAGCAATTTGTTCGGTGCTTTCCAAAGTAATGGAAAGCATTGTAAACTTCAACCTTGTGAAATATCTGGAGCACAATAGACTGCTAAGTGACCGCCAATACGGCTTCCGAAGACAACGATCGACGGGAGACCTTGTGGCGGTCCTCACCGAGAAATGGAACCATAGCATTCTAAATCTCGGTGAAAGCAAGGTTGTTGCATTGGATATTTCCAAGGCCTTTGACCGGGTGTGGCATAAAGCACTCGTGTCAAAATTTATTGCCTATGGTGTCGGTAGTACATTCTCTCGTTGGATTACGAGCTTCCTCTATGATCGCTCTATTCGTGTTATAGTAGACGGCATAGCCTCGGAAAAGCATTCCCTTAGCGCGGGAGTGCCGCAGGGTTCGGTCCTTTCTCCAACCCTCTTCCTGATCTTCATCAACGACCTGTTGTCGTCGACGAAGAATCCCATCTACTCGTTTGCGGATGACAGCACCATTTGTCATTCATACTCTTTCACAAAGCGTCCCAGCTCTGTGGAGATTAAGAGAGAACGACGCCGTATGAATGACACACTTAATAGCGACCTACAAACAATTACCAAGTGGGGTCAAGTGAACAGGGTCGATTTTAATCCCCGCAAGACCCAATGTTGCCTGTTATCCCACAAACGAGTCTCCCCACATCCCAACACATCTTTGGTTATGGGTGGTGTGGGTATTGCGGAATCGGCAGCTGTTGATGTTCTGGGCATGTCCATTAAGAACGATCTTCGTTGGAACGATCATATTTTTGGCGTGTCGAAAGAAGCAGCCAAGTGCCTCGGCTTCCTAAAGCGGTGCAAAAAATATTTCACTCCGTCTGATCTCCGCATTATTTACACCACCTATATCTGACCTAAAATGGAGTTTAGCTCGCAACTCTGGGCGGGGGCTTCAAAAACAAATTTGGGGTTCCTCGATCGGGTGCAAAACCGTGCGATCGCGCTTATAGGGGACAGTAGGGCATCCAGCTCTATTGACTCCTTGGAACATCGTCGAAACGTGGCATGTGTGGTGTTATTTTAACGATACTTTTTCGGTAACTGCTCAGTGGAGATGAGCAGCTTGATGCCATCACTCCGGGTATTCCCCCGGGCAACCCGTTTGAACACTGGCACCCATGCTTTCCACGTCGAAACGATGTTCCAGCGCACTACGCACTACAGGGAAAGTTCGTTTCTGACCCGTACAGCGCGGTTGTGGAATGGTCTCCCTGCGGATATTTTCCCCAGCACTTATGATCTCGATGGGTTCAAGGCAAGAGTTCATAACCACTTCACTCATAACCCTATCTCCTAACCTTTATATCCTTCCTGAACCAACGCAATGCTTCGCATTAATAGGGGTCATCCCCTGCGCGTTTGTTCCTGTTCAAAAAAAAAATAAAAATTTGTAGAAGTCAGTAGGCCCATCGGTTCGTGTTGTTTGTTTCGGAGTCTCTCCGTAAATAAACCTGAACCAATTGTTGGCCCAATTAAATTTTTATTTTGTTTTGTTGAGTTTTGATCTAGAATATTTTCAAGAAATTCGAAATCAATATGTCTATTAAAACACGTATCTTTCAAGAACACCTTAACACATGTTTTGCCCCTTTACACCCCGAATTTTAAAAAATCCCGTCTTAGCGGAGGTTCAGTTCTCAAGATGTACCTATTGTTTAAACTTAATGTGAGTAGCTTCAGCGGTTTGGGCTTGGCGATTATAAATCAATCAATCAGTCAGTCAGCCAGGGTAAACAACCTATGTATAAAAAAATGGAGGCGTACCACGCCCCTAGTCTAATGCTCACAACTTTCTTCTAGTCGAATTGTGCTACTAAGTGGAAAGTTCGTACCAACTTTCATTGATGTGCGACTTACAGTTCTGCTGAAATGTTGGGTCATAAAAAATGTGCCACACCCCTTGTCAAACGCCCATCAAATCTCATCAGTAATATGACACATCTATGAGACGACGGTACACCAACTTTCAATGCTGTGCGGCTAAAGATTCCGAGGAGATCCCATATTAAAGAATTGAGTTGTATGGGCGGTGCCACGCCTCTTGACCAGAATCCGCCTTATTCCCCCTGCCGAAGGACACGACTTAATCGTAAATTTGTACCGAGTGTCATTAATGTGAATGCTATAGTTCGCCCCTTGTCCAACGCCCATTAAATTTTATCGATGGAACGACACGTCTACGCCATGACACTGTTCCGTGTAACTTATAATTCCGAAGATATTCCATGTTAAAGAATTGAGTTGTATGGGCGGTGCCACGCCCTCTTGTTCAAACCCCACCCCATTTTCCCTGTCGAAGGACACGACCAAATCGTTAGCTTGTACCAAGTTTCGTTGATGTGAATGCTATAGTTCAAAAGTTATGCCGGAATTGAAAAAGTGCCACGCCCTCGTCCAACGCCCACTAAATTACCGGTGGAATGACACGTCTACGCCATGACGCTGCACCGAATTTCAATGCTGTGTGACTTATGATTCCGAAGATATTCCATGTTAAAGAATTTAGTTGTATGGGCGGTGCCACGCCGCCTTTACCAAAATACACCCTATTTCCCCTGCCGAAGGACATGACCAAATCGTAAGTTTGTACCGAGTGTCATTGATATGAACGCTCTAGTTCCAAAGTTACACCGGATTTTAAAAAGTGCCACGCCCCTTGTCCAACACCCATTCGATTTTACCGGTGGAATGACACGTCTACGCCATGACGCTGTACCAAATTTCAATGCTAAGCGACTTATAATTCCGAAGATATACCATATTAAAAATTTAGGTTGTATGGGAGGTGCAACGCCCACCCACGTACAAACATGTAATATCGCTATAAACCACCGCATTGATATCTTCTATCACACACAAAATAAATTTTCCCGAAAGAATGAACCGTTTTCGCAAACACTGGCTACACACAGAATGTGTTTTTTCTTATATATAAGATTTACTCCTTTCCTTTCAATTATTTTGTACGGTCCGTGGTATGGACTTTGTAGTTTCTTACGAGTCTCTAACTTTACATATACTAAATCTCCTACTTCTAAGTTTGTTACATTAATGTTGGTGTCGTACTTTAGTTTTCTTTTATCTTTGGCTAATTCTATCATATTCCTAGCCTTATTCGTAACCTAATTTTTAGTTCATTTGCATAATTTTCAATGTCATAAGTTTTTTCATTTCTGTTTATTTTGTCACTTGGCAATTGTGGCAACTTACCAAACCCTAGCTAATATGGTGAATATAGGGATTCGACATGTGGTGTCGTGTTGTACGCGAATGTGTAGTACGGTACCCACTTGTCCCATTCATAATCGTTCGTAAAAGCAAGTAAGTATTCGTGTAAGGTTCTGTGGTTGCGTTCAAGTGCGCCAATTGTTTGGTGGTGGTAAGGCGTTGAAAAAATGTGTCGTGTGTCAAGTAACTTGCATATGTTGTGCATTAGCTCGTTTGTAAATTCGATGCCTCTGTCTGATTTCAACGTGTTGAAGCAACCGTACTTGAGTACGAATTGTACGTCTTTTGTTTCTATTGGGTGTGCTATGACGAATTTCGTAAGGTCACATTGCATTGTCAGTATGTATCGGTATCCGTTTGATATACGTAACGGTCCGATTGTGTCAATTGTTATTGCTTCAAAGCTTGTTACTGGTGTGTCTGTTTTAGTCAGTGCTTCTTTTGTGTGTCTCGTTATTTTGTTTGCTGTGCGTTTCGAACAGTTGTTTACAAACTCTTTAACCATTTGTCTCATATTTTTCCACACGTATCTTTGTTTTAGTTTTAGTATGGTTTGTCTTATACCCATTTGTTATGGAATTCGTCAATTAGTTTATACTGTTGTATTGGGCTTAGTATTTGGAGTGAAGTGTCGTATTAGTTAGTTAGTTAGTTAATTAGTATTTTTATGGGCGAGTATTTGTTTACATGTAGTTCATTATACTTTCTTTTGAACTCATTCATTTCAATATTTTCAAATTTAAAGTTTTGTCTGCAAAGGGCTAACTCCTTTATATGCAGCTTCCTTAGTGAACTATGTAGCTTCTCCAACATTGGATCTAGTTCCAAAGGGTCATCACTACAAGTCACGTGCACTTCATCTATATCATCTATATATTGTAACGATGAGCCAGTCTGTCGCGGTGCAAAGCAACCCTGCCGCTACGTGCCGTGCCATAACCCAATCTGGCAACGACGGCCGCGATAGTCCAACCTGGCAACGATGGTCGCGGTCATCAGGGAAACTTCTAGTCCAATCTGGCAACGTGCGAGAACGATCTGCGCGACGGCCGGACAGAGTATAAAAGGTGGCCAGATGCGGTGCAGCGAGTCAGTCTGGTTTTGACAAGTGAAGTTGCCACACGAAGTGACTAAGCAAATACTTAGGTGTACGAACAGTAAAGTGTAAACTGTGAATAATAAAGTGACTGTTGGTTTATTTTATTGTCTGCGTTTAAGAAACTGTGTTTTATTTTCAAATTACACAATCCAGAGATACGCAACAGCCCACTAGACTTAGTATTCGTAAAATTTGGTGTCAGAAGTGGGATTGTGGAAAATTGAAGATAAAAAAAAAAAAACTAAGAAATAAAATTATAAAAGCACGGACATGGTGAAATTCGAGCTGCTGAAGGTGGACCAGCTGAAGAAGGAGCTGGCTGCCTGGAATTTGCCGACTGCTGGCGGAAAGGTGGAGTTGCAGTTGCGCTTGCGAGAAGCATGTGAGGAACGAGGCGTCGATTGGACTGTGCACGAGTTCGGAGTGCAAGAACAAGAGGCGTCGGCCAAAATGGAGGAATCGCCTGCAGGTGCGGCGTCGATGCAAAGTACGACTGCAGCGGCTGCGCCGCCACAAGCAATGGACATGAGCCAGCTAATGGTTGCACTTAAAGGCATGTTCGAGACTTCCAACCGCGAAATGGCAGCGAAAATGGAAACTGCGAATCGAGAAATGTCAGCGAAGCTGGAAACTACGAATCTCGAAATTTCGGCAAAAGTCGAGACAGCAAATCGAGAAATGTCAGCGAAGCTGGAAACTACGAATCTCGAAATTTCGGCAAGAGTCGAGACTGCAAATCGAGAAATGGCGGAAAATTCTGCGCGCATAGAGCAGAAGGTGGAGGAAATTTCCAATAGCCTGAATGTGAAAGTTGAGCATCTCGAGACGCGAATAGACGATTGGGACAAACGAGTTGACGAAATGGGTGAATCCCTGAATAGACGAGTTGACAACCTGGATGAGTCCTTGAACAAACGAGTTGACAGTCTGGAAGATTCGATGCACAGAAAGATAGACGAACGGTTTCGAGAGGTACAGCCACGAGAATGTTTGCCACCGGTTCAGGACGGTTTTGCTGCCAGAACAGAAGTGCCTACTTATGACGGTGCTGCGCCGTTCGACACATTTAAATTGCAATTCGACTTGGCTGCTTTGGAAAATCAGTGGACTGATATCAGGAAAGGTCGGAGGTTGGCACTGGCGCTGAAAGGTCCTGCGGCGGAGGTAATCAAATCAGTTCCAGAATGTTTAAGAAGTGATTACGATGCCATCATAAGAGCATTAGCAGCGAAGTATAGCAACGAGCACAACCATGCGCTATACTACTGTGAGCTGAAGAACCGCAAGCAAAGAGCCAACGAGGCGCTGCAGACATATGCAGCAGACATTGAGCGGCTCGTACAGTTGTGCTACCCAAAATTTGGTGCTGATGATCTCGAGAGGATGAAGATTGAGTCGTTTGTTGAAGGTCTTCATGATCCAGAAACACGTCGCAGTGCGTTGATGATGGGCAAGCCAACATTTAAGGAAACGGTGACCAGCGCGATGACATATGAAGCGGCATGGATGGGGAGCACTCGGTATGCACCTGCAAGGATACGCCAGATTCAGGCGGACAACGACATTCCGATCCAAGCCATAAGCTCTGAGATACCGGGCAGGCCACGAGTGGTCTCCTCTAAAGTTGTTTGCTGGGTGTGTGGCAAGCAGGGCCACATATCACGAGACTGCCGCCAACGAAAGAGGCGTTCCCGTTCCCGATCGCAATCGCCTGAAGCGAAGAATACTGACAATCGAGGCTCAGCCAACAAGCGCAGGGCTGAGGACGAGGAGTCGTTAAACTAAAACGGGTCAGCCCAAAGGGGCGTGAGCTGATCCCCACAATCTGCCGCCCCACCATCCTTGTCTCACAGCTGAAACGACAGCCCAGCAGCTTGACAATTGAAGGAAGGATAGATGGAAAGTGGTTCGTGTTGACACTAGATACTGGAGCGTCATATTCGATCATAAAAAGGAAGCTGCTGAAGAACTGGGAACCGCTGCATGGCATACAGCTGCGGACTGCGACTGGCGAGCGCGTGCCGGTGAGAGGGAAAGTTACGAAAACGATTGCTATCGGCACCAGCAGCCTGGAACATGAGTTCATCGTCGCGGATATAATGGACGACGTGATTATCGGCGTGGATTTCATGATTAGGCACGGTTTTACGCTGGACCTGAAGGAAAATGTGCTGAGATATGCCAACGTTGAATTCCCGCTGCACACCGGTTATGAGCGAAGCGTGGCGGTAAGGAAGGTTGTATCGGGTCAACGCAGGAGGATACCAGCGAATTCTGAGGCGATTGTGTGGGCAAAGGTGGACGAGGACGATGGGACGAGTCGGCTGTGGGTAGTAGAAGCACCGAAACAAGGACACGACAACATCATCATCGGACGTACATTAATGGAACCAAAGAATGGCAGGATACCAGTTAGAATACTGAACCCCCTGAATGCACCCAGATATGTCGGAAAAGATGAGGTAATCGGCGAGTGTAAGGAAGCTGTAGCAGTGGTCAATTGCGAGAGTAGCCCACCTGGAGGTAATAAGAAGAGCGGTTTTAACATGGACGCCATACCGCAGGAGAACCAGTGGAGCAGCGAGTTGACGGCCAAGCAGAAACGGAAGGCGAGGTCACTCCTGCAGCACTATGGGTCAATTTTTGCGGCAGAAGCAGGCGGAAGAACAGCCATAGTGAAGCACAACATCGACACCGGAAGTGCAAAACCGATTCGCCAACCGCCAAGACGAGTTCCTCTGGCCAAGAGGGAGGAGGTCACCAATTTGATCGAGAACATGCGGAAAGACAAGGTCATAGAGCCTTCTTCGGGCCCCTGGTGCTCGCCGGTCGTGCTAGTCAAGAAAAAAGATGGCAGTACCCGGTTTTGTGTGGACTATCGGAAGCTCAATGATGTGACCAAGAAGGACAGTTATCCACTACCTCGGATCGATGACACCCTGGACACACTGTCAGGCACGCAGTGGTTCTCCACGCTCGACTTACGCAGCGGCTATTGGCAGGTAGAGCTTGCAGACAAGGACAAGGAGAAAACGGCTTTCAGTGTTGGCGATGGTTTGTGGCAGTTCACCGTCATGCCGTTTGGACTCTGCAACGCACCAGCAACATTCGAGCGGCTAATGGAACGCGTGCTAAAAGGGCTGCATTGGCGGACGTGTCTGGTGTACCTCGACGACATAATCGTAATGGGTAAAAGCTTCGACGACCACCTGGGAAAGCTGAAGGAGGTATTTGAGCGGATACAACAAGCCGGGCTTAAACTCAACCCAAAGAAGTGCTCGCTGTTCCAAAAGGAGGTCAAGTATCTGGGCCATACGGTTTCCGCCCGCGGAGTGCATACGGATGAAGGCAAAATCACGGCGGTGAAGGAGTGGCCCCGACCACGCAATCTACACGAACTCCGCAGTTTCCTGGGCCTGTGTACATACTACCGCCGATTTGTTCCGGGATTCGCGAACATAGCCAGCAGCTTGCACAAACTGACGAAAAAGAGCCAAGCTTTCGAGTGGAGCGAGGAGCAGGAACAGGCTTTTGCACGTCTGAAGGAAAAACTGTGCAGTGCTCCAATTCTGGCCTTCCCCGTGCCTGGGGAGATGTTTGTGCTGGATACAGATGCAAGCGGGAATAGTATTGGCGGTGTGCTATCACAGATAATAGACGGCCAGGAACAAGTGATAGCGTACTACAGTAGGGTTCTATCGAAACCGGAGCGCAACTACTGTGTGACACGGAGAGAACTGCTGGCGGTATTGGACTGCGTAAAACACTTCCACAAATACCTGTATGGACAAAAGTTTCGCCTGCGCACAGATCATGCGGCATTGAGATGGCTCCTGAACTTTAAAGATCCTGAAGGGCAATTGGCGCGGTGGATCGAGCGACTGCAGAGCTACGACTACACGATAGAGCATCGCAAGGGCAGTAGCCATGGAAATGCCGATGCCTTGTCCCGCCGTCCGTGCAAAGTCGAATGCAGGCAATGCTCGCGAGCCGAAAGCAAAGAACAGATAGTGGACGTCCGGTTGATAAGCGTTATGCCAGAGGAAGAGTGGTCTGCGGAGAGGCTACAAAAGGACCAGCGCGTGGATGCGGATCTTGCAAAAATCGTCGAAGGCAAGGAGCAAGGCGCACGTCCAGACTGGCAGGAGATGGCCAGTGAAAGCCCGATCGCTAAGGCTTACTGGGCACAGTGGAAAAGTCTGCGGCTGAAGGAAGGCTGCCTGTACCGCGAATGGGAGAGCGCGGGTGGTCGTACCAGCAACCCTCTAATGGTAGTGCCGAAATGCAGAATCAACGAGGTCATCGAGGCATACCATAACGACTCCAGTGGAGGGCACCTAGGCATCACCAAAACCGTCGCCAAAATAAAAAGACGATTCTACTGGGTAGGATGTCAGGAGTCTGTAGCCGAGTGGATTAAGAGCTGCGACCGATGTTCAGCCGCGAAAGGGCCGACAAGAAAATCTCGAGGCCGCATGCAGCAGTACAACGTGGGAGCGCCCTTCGAGCGGATTGCTATGGACGTCGCCGGCCCATTCCCAACTAGCACTCAAGGCAACAAATATGTGCTGGTCGTAATGGATTACTTCAGCAAATGGCCCGAAGTGTACCCTATTCCTAACCAGGAGGCCACCACGATCTCGGAAAAGCTGGTAAACAACTGGGTAGCCCGGTTCGGAGTTCCGTTGGAGTTGCACTCAGATCAAGGCCGGAATTTCGAGTCTGCGGTATTCAAGGAAGTGTGTGGGCTGCTGGGGATAAAGAAAACGCGTACCACTCCTTTGCACCCACAGTCCGACGGCATGGTGGAACGCTTTAACCGGACGCTGGAGGAATACCTGCGGAAAGTGGTAGGCAGGAATCAAAAGGATTGGGACACGCATATCCCCCTGTTCCTGATGGCGTATAGGTCAGCCCCGCACGACACGACATCACTCACTCCAGCCCGAGCAGTGTTCGGCACAGAGTTGCGGTTACCCGCTGACTTGAAGTTCGGGGTAGTCAGCACGACGGGAGGCGCTAAGACGGAATACGTGGCCAATAAGCGGGCGGAACTGGAGGAAATTCACCAATTTATAAGGGGCCGCACCAAACTGGTCAGCGATAAGGCGAAAGCCAGATACGATCTACGGGCCAACTCAGCAGGGTTCCAAGAAGGCGATTTGGTAATGCTCTACAACCCGCAGCGGAGGAAAGGTTTGTCTCCAAAACTTCAAGCGTCATGGGAAGGACCTTACGAAGTCGTGACTAGGATTAACGACGTGGTATACCGGATTCAACGTTGCAACAATAGAGGCGCTAAGCTGAAGGTAGTCCATTTGGAGCGCCTGGCGCCTTATCACAGCGGAGCCTCGGCACTTGTTCGGGACGAACAAGTCTAAGTGGTGGGCAGTGTAACGATGAGCCAGTCTGTCGCGGTGCAAAGCAACCCTGCCGCTACGTGCCGTGCCATAACCCAATCTGGCAACGACGGCCGCGATAGTCCAACCTGGCAACGATGGTCGCGGTCATCAGGGAAACTTCTAGTCCAATCTGGCAACGTGCGAGAACGATCTGCGCGACGGCCGGACAGAGTATAAAAGGTGGCCAGATGCGGTGCAGCGAGTCAGTCTGGTTTTGACAAGTGAAGTTGCCACACGAAGTGACTAAGCAAATACTTAGGTGTACGAACAGTAAAGTGTAAACTGTGAATAATAAAGTGACTGTTGGTTTATTTTATTGTCTGCGTTTAAGAAACTGTGTTTTATTTTCAAATTACACAATCCAGAGATACGCAACAGCCCACTAGACTTAGTATTCGTAACAATATATAAAAATGAATCGTGGTCCATTCGACTGCGTATCAGTCGAGAACGGCTGGACCAACTTGAATACTTCCTTCGGCGGGTTTGTTCGAAATTGTTACGTGAAGGTTTATAAAAAAAGAAAAGTCGGGAAAACGGGGCGTGCCGCCACCAGAATACATTTTTAGACAATAACTGTGGAACCATAAGTCACACATCAATTAAATTTAGTTCGCACTTACTATTTAATCATGTCCTTCGACTGACGGAATGGGATGGGTATTGTATTCCGTCGACTGACGGAAGGGGGTGTGGCACCACCCATACAACTCAAATCTTTTAAATGGAATAGCTTCGGAATTGTAAGTCGCAAAATATTGAAATTTGGTGTACCGTCGTTTCATAGATGTGTCATTCTACTGTTAAAATTTTATGGGCGTTGAATAAGGGGCGTGGCACATTTTTTATGCAGCAGAACTGTAAGTCCTACATCAATGAAACTTGGTATGAACCTACCAATTAATCATATCTTTCGGCAGAGGGAATAAGGTGGGTATTGAACAAAGAGGTGTGGCACCGCCCATACAATTCATTTCTTTTAAATGGAATAGCTTCGGAATTGTAAGTCGCACAGCATTGAAAATTAGTGAGGCGTCGCCTCATAGATGTGTTATTCCACTGTTAAAATTGTATGGACGTTGGACAAGGGGCGTGGCACATTTGTTTGACCCAAACTATCCGCATAATTTTGAAACTGTTAGTCGCACATGAATGAAACTTAGTACGAATTTACCATTTAGTCATATCTTTCGGCAGAGGGAATGAAGCGGGTATTTAACTCGAGGGCGTGGCTCCGTCCATACAACTCTAATCTTTTATATGGAATAGCTCCGGAATTGTAAGCCGCACAGTATTGAAATTGAATATGCCATCGTCCCATAGAAGTGTCATTCTCCCGATAATATTTTATGGGCGTTGAACAAGGGGCGTGGCACATTTTTTATGCAGCAGAACTCTAAGTCGTACATCAATGAAACTTGGTATGAACCTACCACTTAATCATATCTTTCAATAGAGGGAATGGGGCGTTGGTCAAAGGGCGTGGCACATTTTTTATGCTCAGACAGTTATGCAGTACACACATACATCAGTGAAACTTGGTACGAACTTTCCACTTAGTAGCACAATTCGACTAGAAGAAAGTTGTGAGCACTGGACAAGAGGGTGTGGTACCGCCTCCATTTTAATATACATAGATTGTTTGCCCTAATTGACTGACTGATTGATTGATTCATCATCGCTCAGCCCAAACCGCTGAAGCTACGAACATGAAATTTGAACTGTAGATACATCTTGAAAAATGAACCTCCGCTGAGACGGGATTTTTTGAAATTCGGGGTGTAAAGGGGCAAAACATCTGTTAAGGTGTTGTATGAAGAAAAGTGATTTAAGAGACATATTGATTTCGAACTTCCTGAAAATACTCTAAACAAAAAATAATTCGATACGTATTTTATAATTTTTCGAAAATCAAAATTTAACTGGACCAATAATGGGTTAAGATTTGTTTAAGAGTAGACTCGAAAAAAACATGAACCGATAGGCCTATTGACTTCAAAAATTATAAAAATACTTGAAATAAAAAAATTATACACGCGTTTCTCATTATTTTCAAAATCGAAATCTAACTGGATCAACGACGCACTATGGCCCAACGGTCGGTAAAACGTTGCAAAAATCAAAAATTTCATGAAAGCGTTCGATAAAATGAATACACGCATCTTATTGAGAATTTTCCAGGGATTACGAATATGTAACTTTCATTAAATTCAGATTAGTAGTTTGGGAGATAGAGCCGCTCAAAGTTGACAATTTTTCCACATCGAGAAAAATGTGTATTTTTTGGTTTTTTTTTTCCTCTTTAAGATTGATTTGTATGGAAATGAAGCGACCAATCGGTAACTTGATGGTTTTTTCTAAAAGGTACGTTAATTGTTAATATAATAAAAATAAAAAATGTTTATTTTGTTTTAAAAGTTGTTCGATCTACCGATTGCTCGAAAAGTCTATATTTCGACCTTTTTTTCAACTTTGATCGAAAATAAAAAAAAAAGACCAAAAATGACCTCCGCGAAATTGAGGGAGGTTATTTGCTATTCAATTATTTACCTAACTTCCAAAACTCAGCTGCAACTTTTTGCAACTTTACTTTCCAGAGCAATAAAAGTGAAGCAACCTCGGGTCGAAAACCACGTAATTATACGGAAAATTGCGCACATTTAGTACGGTCAAAAACCCTTTTGTGTTGCTGGCATTTATCTATATCTATATATGTAATGACGCTCAGCCGGACTGGCCGATTTCAATGAAATTTTCTTTATTGGATTCGTCTTGTGTCAGTTCAGGTTCGTGCGAAAAGAAAATTCCGGAAAATCTATTGGAAAAGTCGGAAAACCCCTGTAATTTTTGACTGTGAATCCTGAAAATTGTCAGACGATAACGTTGGAACTATAAGTCACACATCAATTAAATTCACTAGGAACTTACTATTTAGTCGTGTCCTTCGACAGATGGAATGGGGCGGGTATTGGACGAGGGGGCGTGGCACCACTCTTACAAGCCAAATCTGAATAATGGAATATCTTCGAAATTGTAAGGTGCACAGGATTGAAATTTAGTATTGTGTCGTCCCATAGATGAGTCATTCTACTGGTAAGATTTTATGGGCGTTGGACAAGGGGCGTGGCATATTTTTTGTGACCTTAATATTTTGCTGAATTATAAGTCGCACAGCAATGAAACTAAGTACGGACCTACCATTTATTCATATCATTCGACAGCGGGAATTGTGCGGGTATTAAACAAGGGGGCGTGGCACCGCCCATTTAACTTAAATCTGGTTCAAGCGCAGTAGATTTCTTTACTAAATCTTAGCAGTCTCGATTGCAGCCTCGATTGAGTTTTTTAGAGAAAAAACTTACTCCTACGGTGCATAAAATTGAAGCACATGGAAAGGATTTTATAGTATACCAGTGCTTACCAAAAGGGGATTTGTCTGAAGAAGCTCAAGAATGAAAAAATAATGACTACAAAAGGTATAGATGTATGAACGCTTGCAAAATATCACGAGCTAGACAAAATGAAGACCTTTTCAAGATGTTAGCAGTCTCTTCTGATCCAGTTATTTCATCTATGAGATCTGTAAGATCACAAAAAGAACTTACAGATACTTATAGCTTAGAAATGATTTCATTATTAGACATTCCTTCCAGTGTAGATAGCGATTTTGAAAAAATTTAACTTTCCAAAAATTTTTTTTTGTAAAAAATTACGTATGAATCAATAAATTATATTAATTTATTAAAAAAAATATATCAAAAAAATAATTTTTTAATGCAAACAAATAAGTAATTTCATTGTAGTATGAAGTTTTACTAAATCTTAACTTTGGCAACGAATTTTAAAGCCCCCTGTTACTGTGGCACCCTGTTTTTAGCCCATTTTAAAGCTTAGATATTACACTTTCAGATGCAGTTTAAATTTTTTAAATATCTTTATTAGTTCAGAAGTTATGATTTTTGCAACGAAAAATGGCAAACCGGGCCATAGTGCGACGGGTTAAAAGTATGTATGAAGAAACAATTTTTGTTTGTCTTTTAACTTCAAACTTGGTGAAAGTACTTTAAATGTAAAATAACTCGATACGTGTTTTTCATTTTTTTAAAATATTAAAATCGGACGGGGTCAACGACCGGTTAAAAGTTTGTATGGCGAAACTGTAAAAAAAAAAATGAATTAACGGGCCCACTGACTTCAAACTTTGTGAAAGTACTCTGAGTGAGAAATAATTTGACACGTGTTTTTCACTTTTTTGAAAATCAAAATGTAACGGGGTCAACAATGGGTATTGGTCCTTTTGACTTCAAACTTGGACAAAAAGCACTTAAATCGGGAAATAATTACAATGTTTTTTTCATATTTTTGAAAATCGAAATCTACCGTGGTAAACTAAGGGTTAAGATTTTGTTTAGAGTAAACGTGAAAACTCATGATTTAAAGGGCCTTTTGACTTCACAGTTTTTAGAACCACTTGGCATCAAAGATAATAGACATATGTTTTTATTTAAATCAAAATGGTTTTTATTTAAACCATGCGTTCAAAATATGTATCGGGTTAAAGAAGAGAGCTTGCGTGCGAAGCCGCGGGGCCCAGCTAGTTATTACATATTTTGATCGTCGGCCGATGCTTTTCAATAATAAAATTCAGTCTTTTCATATTCTTCACGCCAGTCACAGGTATATTCCCAAATGTGGAGTTGCGCAGGCTCCTTTGGAGATATGTCCGTACTGTTGATGCGTGTATTTATTTCTTTCTTCTTATTTTGCCCTTTTTCAATTTTTTCTTGTGTTCCTGTTTTTGTTGTCTTACTTCGTGTTATAGCTAGTACTTCTTGTGTCGGTATCATTGCTTTTAAGTCGTCACTGTCTAGCTTGATGCGTGATAGTGCATCTGCGTTTGTATTAATGTATTAAGGTTGTAATTGTTGTAATCGGTCAAATACTTTGATTAAGTTTGCGTTGTGATGCTTCAATGTGCATCCAAACACAATAATGTCAACGTATAAGAATGCTTCTGAGCTTAATCCGCTGAGAGCTATTGTTAACATTCTTTGGAAACTATTGGAGAATATTTTAAGTCCAAAAGGGAGTCTTTTAAATTGATAGTGTCCATCTTGAGTTGAAAATGCTGTGGGTGGTCTTGAACTTGGTGCTAAAGGGATTTGGTGAAAAGAACTGGTCATGTCCAAAGTTGAAAAGTATTTTGCTCTTCCTAGGACGTCTAGAACGTCTTCTAGTCGTGTGAGTGGAAATTTGTCGTTAATTATTTTGTCATTGAGTTTTCTGTAGTCCACAACTAGTCGCCATTTCTTTGTGTTATCATCACTCTTTTTCGGTACTAGTAGCAAAGGTGCATTATAGGGGCTTGTTGAAGGTTCTATTACGTCGCTGTCTATTAGTTTCTGTACCTGTTGTTTTATCTCTTCTTGTTGTGTTTGTGGTACCCTATAATTCTTTATATAAACTGGTGTTGTATTTTCTAGATTTAAGTGCTGTTCATAAAAATTGTTTGTAGTGAGTTCTTCTCCTTCCAAATGAAATATTGACGAAAGATTGTAGCCTCTGGGTGATGGCATTCGAGACTAGCCATGTTTCACTTCCGTACAACAATGTCGACTTCACACATGCGTTGAATATTCGTAGCTTCGTGCGTCTGGAGATTTGCGAGCTTGCCCATACTGAATGCAGCCGTCCGAACGCTGCCCTGGCTTTACTCAGTCTGCAGTTGGCATCTTCTTCCGCTCCGCCGTCCGCCTTGATTGTGCAGCCGAGGTAGCAGACGAACTCCACAGCCGTCAATCATTATATGGTTTGTGCTGCTATGATTGACTCTCATGGCCTTGGTCTTGGCGATGTTGACCTCCAAACCGACGGTGCGTGCCAGCGCGACCAGGCAGTCGGCTTTTGATTGCATGTCGGAGAATTTGTGCGAGAGGAGGCAGATGTCATCAGCGAAGTCCAAGGCCTCGAGATGCCTGGTGAAGGTCCATACGATGCCTCGTTGGTGCAGGGTGAGTTTGCTCATGACGTCGTCTAGTACGATGGCGAAGAGGAGAGGCGACAGGGGGCAGCCTTGCCTGACTCCTGCGTTGGTGGTGACAGGGTCACTGATGTTGCCGTTATGTAGTACTGCCAGTTCGGAGTTCTCGTACAATGCTCTGATGAGCCGAATTAGTTTGTGGGGAACCCCCTTTCTACTCAATGCTAACCAAATTGCGCTTCTTTTTATTGTGTCGAATGCTTTCTTAAAGTCGATGAACAACATGTACAGCGGGGAGCGCCACTCAACTGATTGCTCTACTATGATGCGGAGTGTGTTAGCTTGGTCAACACAGCTCCGATGAGGGCGAAAGCCAGCTTGCTCATCTCTTAGGGAGTTCTCGACACATTGTAGTCTTCCTTGTATAATTGTGGCTATTATCTTGTAGATGGTGTTGAGTAGGGTTATTCCTCTCCAGTTGCCGCAGTCCCGCAAGTCGCCCTTCTTCGGCAGCTTTACAATGATGCCTTTTGTCCATGAAGGAAGCAGCTTCTCCCTGTTCCAGGCAGAAGAAATGTGAGGATGGAGGATTTCGGCTGATATTTGGGGGTCGGCAAGCATTAGCTCTGGTTGTATGCCGTCTACACCCGCAGCTTTGTTTAGCTTCAGCTTCTTTAATGCTTCCCTAATCTCCGCTATGCTAGGGCAGGTTGTTGCTATTTTGTTGTTGGTTTTAGTGCTGCTCACTTCGCAGCTGCCCTCATCGTTTGAAGCGATGTTGCTGACTGATTCGAAGTGTTCTTTCCATCTACGAACTTGGTCATCATTGCACGTTAGTAATGCACCACTCAGATCCCTAATTGGCTGGTGTCTATTACTTGGTTGGTTGGTTAGGCGCCCAACTAAGCGATACAGCTGTCTCATATTGTAGGCTCGTGCTGCCGCTTCGGCATCACTGGCGAGGTTTTCCATGAACTTTCTCTTATCATTTCTGGCCGATTTCTTGACTAGCTTTGCGGCTTCTCTGTAGGCTGGCCTCACAGCATCGTCATTGATAAGTTGCCTTTTGAGTTCATTTCTGCGCTGGATGATACCCCAAGTAGTGTCTGAGATCCAAGGTTTGGAGTCTGTAGGTTTTACTGTGCCAAGTTTTTCTTGTGCGACTTGCCTGAACGTGGCATTTGTAGCCTCCCAATCGGTGTTACTTTGATTTGTGAGCAACTTCCTGCGAAAGGCGCTGGCCACTTCCTTTCTGGTGACGGCATTGCGCAATATGGTAGTTGTACATTTAAGCGCTTATATCTGCGTTGCGTGTCAGTTTTCTTTCTAAATTTCAGCTTGATCTTTATGTCACCGGTGATGAGTTCATCGTCGCTATTTATGTCAGCTCCCCGTCTGTTCCTGACATCAATTAGCGAACCCCTCCACCTCCGGCTCACGCAAATGTGGTCTATTTGGTTGCATGTAGCGCCACTAGGAGAAGTCCAAGTGTATTTATGGATTTCTTTGTGGGAGAAGATAGAGCCACCAATGACTAGCTGGAACGTCTGACACAGCTCAATGAGCCTGTCACCATTGTTGTTTCGTGTGCCGCAGCCGTGAACCCCCATAATCTGCTTGAGACCAGAGTTGTTGTTCCTGATTTTCGCATTGAAGTCGCCCATCAGGAAGGTAATATCGCCTCTACGGATGGTGCTGAGCGTTGTCGTTAACTGCATGTAGAACACATCTTTGATAGGACAGTCAGCGTCTTCCGTTGGCGCATAGCATTGCACGATGATGTGCCGGTGAACATTTCTGCAGAATCGGGCCAGGATTATACGGTCTGAAATAGGCTTCCAGGAGTGCAAGGTGTTCCGCATGTCCTTGGAAATTATTAGACCTACGCCGCTTTCCCCTCTGATTTCTTTTCCACTGTGCAATACAATGTTGCCATACGCTGACGTACTTTCTCCACTGCCGTTCCATCTAATTTCGCTCACGCCGAGAATGTTGATGTTATAGGTCGCCATCTGCACTTCAAGTTGAGCTTGTCTGGATGCTTCCCTAAGAGTTCTAACGTTCCACTGCGCGATCCTTGTCCGGGTATGTGTGCCAAATGTCGTCAACTTAGGGGTGATTGTGTATCCGAGGCTTTGTCTTGTGTTGGTTACGTTAATCGGTTGTGTTGTTCTGCCAGGGTAGGTGATTGGCCTGCCGCAGGTAGTCCTGTAGGGCTAGTTGCCTCTATCGAAATGTATATGTAATGAAACGCGAGCTTGCACGTTGTAACAACTTCTCTTTCATTATAAAATGATGCAAAAAGGAATAACGGTTGCCGGCGCGACTGCAGCGCACGGCCTTCTACGATAAAAACATTTCGTTGTGTTCAAATTTGCTGAGTTGCTGACAGACAGCATTGCCAGCATTACATTTAGAGAGGGCATTGCCGCCACAGTCCTAAATGATATTCTGCCATCTAACGCCGCTTAGGAACGTCGCCTCCGGTTTTTGTTTCGAGCTGTGGCCACTCGCGCAAGTACTGGCAACACTGTGGCCACTTGCGCAAGCGCTGGCAACACTGTGGCCACTTGCGCAAGCGCTGGCAGCATCTGACACAAAACAGCGGCGTGCCTTGCAGTTGGCAGTCGTGGGAAAAATACCGTTGGTGGAAGCTGTGGTTGGTAGCGTGTGATCAGCCGCCAACGCGTCGCGACGTGCTTTAATATTTTTGTGCACTTAGTATTAATAAATCGTTTTAAACTTATTTGTGGACTTTCATTCCCACAAACTGGCGACCCCGTATAAGAAAATGAATACCGACGATCAGCACGCTCAACCTGTGGACACATCGTTCTGTGCCACAACGAGCGCTCCTACGGACACCGCTGGCACTTGCGACCACGTATTCGCAGCACGCGCAGTTAAGTTTCCTCCTTTCTGGAAAGACAACTGCACGCTATGGTTCGCGCAAGTGGAAGCGGCCTTGGAACTTGCACAAATACGCACAGACGCGTCACAGTTTCGATACGTGCTCATGCACTTGGACGAGACCACTCTGCCTTTCACCGCTGACATAGTCACAGCGCCCCCGCCGGTGGGCAAATTCGCTGCCTTGAAAGAAAGACTCATTAGCGTTTTCGACGAAACTGAGGAGACCAAACTGCGTCTCCACAAGGGTAGTCACCTTGTCGTGGTGTGGGGGCTTGCCGCGGGCAGGGACGCCGCAGACTGTTCCACTCCGAGTGATGAACGGAGTGGAATAGTCTGGTGCGGAGCCCGTACTAAGCACTACCCCCCCCAACCCAGGGTGTTACGCGGACCGTGCCCACTGGGTGGTTTGCAGCCAGGGGGTATACCGGCTGTATTATTACGGTGCCTTCCTGATACCGGGCCGCCTCAGGAAGTACAATGGCCTTGCCATGGTATGCGGGCTCTGCCATGGTCGACCAACCCTGTCCCAGCCAGAATTTTTGGCCGCCATCGCCTTCGCCTCGCGCGCGGGCAGGCGGCCGCACCGCAAATATGATGAGCAAAAAACAAGGAAATGGCGGTAAAAATAAACGAGGCATGCCACTCGTTCTGCGGGACTACACCGCAACTCAACTTGCAGCAGTACCGGAGCATGCGCTCCAAAACACAGAAGTAGACCTGAGGCCTAGCACCAGCCGAGGAAGAATACCTTCCAAGGTGGCGAGGGGCCCACTCAGGGGCGGACGAGGGGCCGGCGGTGCTGGCAGAGGGGGAGTATCGAGACGAGGCAGGCCTCTGTTTGATACCTCTGCTCTGGCAGCATCAATCAGCACTCGTCCCACCACAACTCAGGTGAGCAAGGCTCTGACTCTCCCTACTGGTCCAGGAGGCATTCAGTCCAGACTGGTGGTGGGGGCGGATCCCACAGGCTCGGCCCATAGTGCTAGCGTCGCTGCGACTGCACGGGAATTACCACCGTCATCCACCGCTTCGGCGCTGGCAGTAGGCCGAGCTGCTGACGTAGAGGCAAGAAGGCCCAAAACACAGCTCCCCAAACTACCTCCCTTAGGGCAACCAGGCGGCCTGGATGACCCTCTAAGGCGTGGTTTGAGCGGGGCTAAGGTCAAATGGTACCTCCGATACCTCGGGCAAGGACTGAGTAAGGAGGAAGCCAGGAGTAAGGCGGTAGAGCATGGAGGAGGACCCACAGCTACGGCGACAGCTGCGGCTGCTCAACCGACTCAGCCAAGAAAGAGAGGGAGCGACAACATCACTCCACCCCAACGTCCTGAAATTAAAAAGTCCAGGACGTGTACTCAGGCACTGGTCGCTAGGACGGGCAAAGCCCAGATTAGCGACCAGTCTGGAGATGGGCCTAAGACGGATGCAACGTACTCGAGTGTCCTCAGAAAACCTGAGGCCATTCGAGTGGCGGTTCTGCCAAGGGACTATCCCCAGACGTCACTGAGCAAGGAGGAGCTCTCTGTCTTGGAAGAAGCTATCGTGGAGGAGATAGCAAAAGGGTGGGCTACCCCATTAGTGTTCACCAGAATCCACTTCCGGCCGGGACATCTGTTGCTGGACTGCAGTGACCAAGGCACTGCGGACTGGCTCCAGCAGACGGTCCCGAAGTTGGAGGAGTGGAAGGGAGTAGAGCTTCGTATGTGCCTTGGAGATGAAGTCCCCAAGACATACCACGTCACTCTATTCCTTCCCAGGAGCGCGGGTCAGGAACCCAGCAAGCTATTCGCGCTGTTACAAGCGCAAAATGCTGGGGTTTCCACTAATCTTTGGAAGGTGGTGACTTCCAAGGACGAGGGCAAGGGCGTGTTGTGGAACCTGGTCGTTGACGAGAAATCCTTCGCCGCGATCAGGGAAAACAACAACGCCTTGAACTTCAGATATGGGAGTATCCCAGTTCATATTCCCAAATCTGGAGGCCCGAGCAGTGAGGTAGCACCTCCCATTACACCAGCTGAATCCGGGAATCCACCGGATGAAGCAGGGGGCTCAGGTATGGTGCAGTCTGCTGCACCCGGGACCTCACCGGACGGCAGGAAGCAAGCCAGAGCAGAAGCAACAGAAATAGCGGCTTCTCAAGATTCCCTTGAGGAGATAAACCTCGAAGCGCTGGGGCTGAGAGGCAGCTCAAACGAGGAAGAGGAGCAGTTGTCGGACGAGATCTCGTTGACGACACTGCTTGAGATGGATGAATCCTCTCCTAAGCTCTAACCCTCGAGCAATGAAGGTTGTGCAGATCAACCTTCACCACGCGAAGGCGGTGTCAGCCGTCCTAGCGCATAAGTTCACCCGAGACCACATCGGGGCGGCGCTAGTGCAGGAGCCTTGGTGCTATAACGGCAGAGTCTGCGGGCTCAACTCGCAGCAAACCAAGGTAATTTGGGACACAAGGCACGAGAAACCTCGTGCCTGCGTGGTAGTTGAGAAAAATACTAACTATGTTTGTATTTCAGAGTACATGTCCAGGGACCTGGTAGCGGTGGCGATGACGGTCCATATCGAGGGTCGTGACCTCGAGATCGTCCTAGCGTCGGCGTATTTTCCAGGAGACGACATGACGGTTCCTCCCACGAAGTGCAGGGCCTGGTGGAGTACTGCAGGGCAAACGCCTTGCCACTCCTAATAGGCGGGGACATGAACGCCCACCACACGATCTGGGGAAGCACGGACGATAATCTTAGGGGTGAGTACCTACTTGATTATATACTAGCAACTAACCTAGTTATACTTAATTCGGGATGTTCCCCGACATTTGTCACTAGAGTTAGGCAGGAGGTCCTAGACCTTACCATATGTAACAGTAAGATTAGTGACTATGTATCTGATTGGAGAGTATCGAATGAACCCTCCCTATCAGATCATAGGATGATTGAATTTAGATTAGCAGCCACCCAAATGGAGTCATCTCCAACAAAAAACCCCAGGAAGACCGACTGGGAAAAATTTACAAGGTTGCTCGAAGAGGATCAACCCTTGCTGGATGTTCGGGGCAGGATGCGACATCCCCTCGAAATCGAGCAGGCGGTTGAAACAGTAAACGGGGCAATAATCAGTGCTTTTCACTCAAGCTGTCCTGAGAGTAGGAGGACCAGGAAGAAATCCACACCGTGGTGGAATAGTACCCTGGCGAAACTCAGAACAGACACGCGGAGACTCTTTAACAGGGCAAAGCGGACAGGTGACTGGCAGGAATACACTGCCGCTCTCACTAAGTACACAAAGGAAGTACGGAAAGCGAAAAGGGCTAGTTTCCAATCGTTTTGCGAAGAAATTTCTTCCACCCCCCAGGCAGCAAGGCTGCACAAGGCGCTAGCAAAGGGGGCAACGGAAAACAAGATGGCACTCAAATTACCGGATGGTAGTTACACGCGCAATGAAGAGCAAAGGGCTCTTGCTCTTCTAAGTGCACACTTCCCTGGGGCAATCCCCCAGGACGCACTTGCCGATTGTGCTATCTATCGTCCAAACAGAGGGGACTGGGAGCTGGCGCATAAAGTCATCTCTCGGGATAAGATTGACTGGGCATTGAACACCTTTCAACCCTTCAAATCGCCAGGCCAGGACGGGCTCTTTCCTGTCTTTCTACAAAAAGGCAGGGGGGCCCTACTCAGGCATCTCACTGGCATAATGAGAAGCTGTCTAGCAACAGGGTACATCCCCGCTAGTTGGAGAAGTGCCCTGGTAGTTTTTATACCAAAAATAGGAAAAAAGGACTATACGGAGCCGAAGTCCTTTAGGCCAATCAGTCTAACATCCTTCTTCATGAAGACCATGGAGAAGGTGTTAGATCAGTATATTAGAACCGTGACGCTTAAGAGAACACCTCTGCATGCAAAACAGCATGCGTATAGGGCAGGCAGATCGACAGAGACTGCCCTATTTCAGCTCACGAGTTCAATCCAAGAAGCTATTAAAAGCAAAGAGATTACCCTGTGTGCTTTTCTGGATATCGAAGGAGCCTTCGATAACATGTCGCATGAGGCGATAGGAAGAGCGCTCAGCAGGAGAGGAGTAGAAGCCTCACTTAGCTGCTGGATAAGAGCCATGCTCTCCACCAGATCGGCCATAACGAAGGTGGGCACTACCACCAGGAGCGTGCTGGCAAAAAGAGGATGTCCACAGGGCGGGGTACTATCACCGCTGCTGTGGAGTCTGGTAGTGGACGAGCTCCTTGAACTACTGACAAGCAATGGCATAACGTGTCAGGGATATGCCGACGACATTGTCATTATTGCTAGAGGAAGGTTTGAAGACACTCTCTGTGACATAATCCAGAGAGGCTTAAAAATAACCCAAGAATGGTGTGCCCGAGTAGATTTGCGAATAAACCCGGACAAAACCACCATAGTACCTTTTCCATGGAAAAGAAAGCTGCCACACATGCGGACAATACGCTTACTCGGGAAGAGCATAGCTTATAAACCAGAGGTGAAATATCTAGGTGTAACACTAGACTCGAAGTTACTCTGGAATAAGCACGCGGAGGCAGTTATCAGTAAAGCAACGAAGGCGGTCATGGTATGCAGATCATCAGCAGGCAAAACTTGGGGATGCAAACCGAGCATACTGAAATGGATGTATACCATGATTGTGAGGCCAGCACTCACATATGCAGCAGTGGCATGGGCCCCAAGAGCCACACTCACGACAGTGAGGAAAAGGCTCGACAAGGTCCAGCGACTTGCGTGCACGTGCATTACAGGAGCTATGATAACCTGTCCCACGGCGGCACTGGAGGTGATACTTAATATATCGCCATTGCACGTAGCAATTGAGATGGCGGCCAAGCGTACAATCCTTGGATTGGCCAGAACCAGTAAGGGGGAGGATCACATCCTTAGGCATAGAGACTTAGATGTGCTTTCCACTTGTAACCCTTATGTTTTGTATCCGATGGATACAATAACAAGAACATATAACTACGAGAAACACTTCGAAGTTTATATGAGCAATAAAGTAGACTGGGCCTGGGAAGACCACCAAGTCCATTTTAAACCACACACAATTAAGTGGTTTACAGACGGCTCGAAAACGCACGAGGGAACAGGGGCGGGGGTGTTTGGACCTCGCCTCAGGCACTATGAGCCCATGGGGAAAACACCCAGCATATTCCAGGCTGAACTCTATGCAATCAGGCTCTGTGTGCAAGTCAACCTCGAGCGTGCGTACAGAGGGCAGGACATCGTCATCTGCTCCGACAGCCAAGCAGCCATCAAAGCACTAATCTCATATGAGATAACCTCAGGATTAGTGCTGGAATGCATTGAGGCATTGAATGCACTGGGCAAATGCAACCAGGTGAAGATCCTCTGGGTTCCAGGACACAGAGGTATCGAAGGAAACGAGGAAGCGGACAGTCTCGCTAGAACCGCGGCAGCCACGCCCCCCCTAGGACCTGAACCCTTTATTGGGCTGGGCAAAAGCGCCTTAACGGAGTCACTGAGACTTGAGGAAAGGACCAGGAACACAGAACACTGGACTAGCGCCTCCGGTCTCAGGCAATCGAAAATCTTTATCAAAGATTACAACCCCAAATGGAGTGAAGAATGCCTCAAACTAAGGAGAAACCAGCTTAGACAGGGCACAGGTCTTCTAACTGGGCATTGCAGATTGAGGAAACACATGCATACAATCGGGATAGAACAGGTAAGCGTCTGTAGACTCTGCGAAACAGAAGAGGAGACTCCCGAACACATCATAATGCACTGTAATGCGGCTTGTCGCAGCAGGTTGCGTTACCTGGGCCAGTTTTGGCTTGCAGAAGAGGACGTCAAACACCTAGACCCCCGCGAGTTACTAAGTTTCATTAGGGCGGTAGGTCTAGGGGATGTACTCTAACATTTGTAAGGGGCACAATAGATCAATCCTGGTCTCAGTGCAGTTTACCCTAATCAATTCTATTCTATTCTAAACTGCGTCGCCTTCTTCGAGGCGTTGATTTCATTAAAGGCAAGCCATCAAGTTTTCTCCATCATCTACGCAGTTTGGGCGCTAATAAATTACCGGGCGCCGTCCTACGCAAAATTTTTCTCGAGCAACTACCACAAAACGTACGCTCAATCCTGGCAATCAGCGACGTTGCCGATCTAAATCATCTGGCTCGACAAGCGGACAGAATTTTCGAGGTCCAACACAGCATCATGCGAGTTGACAGAAACTCGCACGAGCACAGCCTTGGCAGCAGCGCAACAGCTGAAACGAAACCTGCGGCCGTCGACAAATCTGACATCGACGAATTGAAAGCAGAAGTCCAGGAGCTTTCCAAGAAGGTTGGGGCGATGAAAAGCGGCATAAGCGGGGCGGAGACCAAATTCTGCTGCTACCACACGAGGTTTGGCAACCAAGCACGCAAATGTCGCCAGCCTTGCTGCTTCCCCAACAATAACGATCGCAACCCGTTAAACTAAAACGGCCTTCAAGAATCTTAGTAGGCACTGCTGAGGGCCCATTCACCTCACGCCTGCAAATCAAGGATCGCAAAAATCACATCACATATCTCGTCGACACCGGCGCCGATATTTCGGTGCTACCCAGAAGAGTCGCTGGCGTTTTTCATACAGATTGCTCGAAGACTAACTTTCTTCTTTTTGCAGCGAATGGTTCTACGATAAACACATATGGCACACAGTCAATAGTCCTCGACCTCGGTCTCGGACGAAAATTCACGTGGTCTTTTACTGTTGCCGCGGCTGCATCCATTTCTGCCAGTTGTTCGGTGCGCCAGCTGTTAAAACAATTTGAGGCAATCACCAAGCCTTGTTCGCGTCAGGAGCCGAAGCACGGCGTGCAACATCACATTACAACGCACGGTACCCCGACGGCAGAGAGGGCTCGACGGTTGACTGGTGAAAAAGTTGCTGCCGCCAAAAAGGAGTTCGACAGCATGTTGCAACAGGGCATTTGTGTACCTTGTAACAGTGTGTGGACCAGCCCATTACACCTGGTGAAGAAAAAGAACAACACGTGGCGCGCATGCGGCGATTATCGACGCCTGAATAGGCAGACGGTGCCGGATCGGTACCCCATACCGCACTTGCGTGATTTCACCTTTCTGTTACATGGTTGCCATGTTTTTACCACACTCGACCTTTCTCGGGCATACTACCAGATACCTGTTGCAGTGGAGGATAGAGCAAAAACCGCGGTCATAACCCCGTTTGGACTGTTTGAGTTCAAGGTAATGACTTTCGGATTGTGCAACGCCGCGCAATCATTTCAGAGACTCATGGATTCAATCTTCCGAGGCCTTGACTTTTGCCATGTCTACATCGACGACATCCTTGTCGCCTCATCGTCTCCAGAGCAACACCACGAGCATCTGCGCATTGTATTCGAGCGCTTGCAGCAACACGGTCTGTCAATAAATTTAGAAAAATGTATTTTCGCTCAACACGAGGTTAAGTATCTAGGCCATACCATTAAGGGGGTGTTCTGTAGTAACAGCTCGTTTTCTTAGGTGTTTTTTGAATTCTACTGTGAAGTAACTATTAAATTTTTTTTATGCGGTTTTTTTTCAATGTTTTATTATACTTTTAACTACAAAATTCAGTATAAGGTTTGAAAAAATAGTGATTCGTTGCTGCACTGCAGCGCCGCAAAGTGATGCCCCCAAAAAAAACATGCGTTGACGGTTCACACGATTGCTCCAGTCTGAAACATGGAAATCGGAAATTTTTTTTTTGTTGTAATCTATATGAGTGCGATTATCGTCCGACGGGAGCTTTTTTGTTTTTCATCAAAATTCTCAAAATGGCGCGACTTGAAAGTAAAAAATTTGTTGTTCCCCATTTTTTCAAATGAAAAAAATTTATTTAACACTAACTAATAACAAAATCGAAAAAAACGCTCGTCGGACGACAGCGACAACTTTTAGAAACATTTAAAAAAAAAATTATCAAAATCCGTCTACTCAATCATTTGTAATCGTATGAACCAGTTCGAAAAACATGGTTTCGGGAAAAACGCGTTTAAAGTTTTTTGTTCACTGAAAGTACTGTGGAAATTCGGCGGAGCGCGTGACGAAACCTCCTTTACAAATGACTTTCCGGTCCGAATTCATCAAAGACCTTTTTTATATCAGATGTACAAGTTTGCTTCCGCCGTTTTTTTCCAAAATTAAAAGCTTTATTGCGAAAAAGTGCTTACAGATGTATTATTCAAAGTATTGTCCGTCGCTAGCGACAACTTTCTCCCATCTTTCCGGCAATTTTCGGATCCCGGCTCGAAAAAAGGAGTCCTTTTTTGACGCTATCCATGAAGAAATCCATTTTTCCAATTCTTCGAAGGATTGAAAATGTTGATCTGCCAGGCCGTGTGCCATCGAACGGAATAGGTGGAAGTCAGAAGGGCGACATCTGGGAATACGGCGGGTGGGGCAAGACTTCCCATTTCAGCGTTTCCAGGTACTTTTTGACCACTTTTGCGACGTGAGGCCGAGCATTGTCGTGTTGGAGGATGACTTTGTCATGTCGCTCTTCCATTTTTAAAACGTTGAAACCACTCCCGACACGTTCTTTCACTCAGAGCAGCATCACCGTAAGTTTCTGAGAGCATTCGATGCGCTTCAGCTGCATTTTTTTTCGAATTGTAACAGAAAAGTAAAATTTCCCGCAAATGGCGAGAATTGGGCACATAAACGGACATTTTCGAGCGTGAATAATACGAAAACAAGAACAACTGTCACTGAAACGGCGATGACAATTCGTTAGGCACTGTCCACACTCACTTTAAAGGCATTACCATCTATGTATTTCAACCAGCCTCAGCCGGTACAGCCACCTATCGGAAAACGGCGGAAGCAAAGTTGTACACCTGATACGATAGATAACATTACCTGTTGAAAAATGCAAAAAAAATCGATTTTTTGAAAATTTTACTACAGAACACCCCCTTAAGGCCAAAGGGGTCAAACCGACGACAGAGCGCATCGAAGCCATTCGTGATACACTATGCCGAAAACCGTAGCAGACCTACGCCGCTTCTTGGCCTCATGGAACTTTTACCGTCTGAACATTCTGGGCGCTTCCGAAATACATGGACCGCTGGTAGCCCTCATCGCAGGAGCCAAGAAGAATGACAAAAACACAATCAAATGGGACGACGTCACTTGCAAAGCGTTCGAAAAATGTAAACAGTCACTGGTCGACGCAGTCCAGCTCGCTTACCCTGCGCCCAACGTCACCTTGAGTCTCCTCTGTGATTCTTCAGACCAATCTATCGGCGCTGCACTCGACCAAGAGGTAAACGGAGTCAAGCAACCGCTCGGATTTTATACGAGCAAGCTGAACACAACAGAGAGAAACTACAGCGCCTATGACCGCGAACTACTCGCCATCTTCAGAGGGATCAAATTTTTCAAACACCTTCTCGAGGGAAGACACATCGTGGTTCTGACCGACCACCGACCATTATCATTTGCATTAATACTGTTACAAATACTACGTCTAGTGGGCTGTTACGTATCACTGGATTGTGTAATTTGAAAATGAAACAACTTTAATTATTCCAACGCAGCCAATTCAAAACCAGACAGTCACTTTATTATTCACAGTTTTACACTTTACTGTTCGTACACTTAAGTATTTGCTGAATTACTCCGTGTGGCAACTTCACTTGTCAACCAGACTGACTCGCTGCGCCGCATCCGGCTGCCTTTTATACCTGTCAGGCCATCGCGCGGATCGTTCCCGCACATTCCGGAGTGGACTAAAAGTTTCCATCATTGCCAGGTTGGACTAAAAGTTATTATCGCGGCCATCGCTGCCAGATTGGACTAAAAGTTACTATCGCGGCCGTCGTTGCCAGATTGGGTTATAGCACGGCATGTAGCGGCAAGGTTGCTTTGCACAGCAACAGACTGTCTCATCGTTACAACAGAAAACTCCGATAAAGCTTCACCAAGGCAACAACGCCAGTGGCAATACATCAGCCAATTCACCACTGACATCAGGCACGTACCAGGCACCGAAAACGTGGTCGCCGACGCGATGTCACGCATCAACGCAGTTACCCTCCCAACGTACGTTTCCGCGCAGGAAATTGCAGTGCAACAAGGAGAGGATCAGGAACTCCTTCAGTCAAGTTCGACATCACTGCAATTATAATAATTAATAATTGATTGGCACGACAGCCCGCTTACGCGAGACTAAGCCCTAGCTTCCCGCAACCACCCGTGTTGTGCGTGTGAATTTGTACGCGGGTGGAAGGGACCTATAGTTTTATGCCGGTTCCGAACGGCAGGTTGGGAGCTTTTTCATAGGCAATTTTTACTCTCAGAGGTTTGCCATTTCCAGCTGAGAGGACAGCCACCGAAAGAGAAAACGAGTTTCCCGTTATTTTTTTAGGTGTTACTTCATGCATCACTGCAATTACACAAACTAAAAATCGATGACGTAAACACCATGGTATATTGTGACACCTCAGCGGGCGTTATACGGCCGTACATACCAGCATCTATACGGCGTATCATTTTGGAAAGCGCCCACAACGCATCTCACCCGAGCGGGCGGGATACACAAAAACTTATATGCAACGCTTCGTGTGGCCGCACATGAATCGCGATGTGGCAAAATGGACTCAATGCTGTTTGGAGTGGCAGCGAAGTAAAATACATCGGCATGTTAAGAACGTTCCTCAACGCATCGACATCCCCAGCGAACGCTTCAAACATGTACATGTGGACATCGTCGTCATGCCGCATTGCGACGGCTTTCGGTATTGTCTCACGATTATTGATCGCTACACCCGCTGGCCGGAGGCAATACCACTGAAAGATATGTATGCTGAGACGGTGGTAAACGCGTTCTTCAATCAATGGGTCAGCCGATTTGGAGCACCTCTGACCGTTACCTCTGATAGGGGCTCGCAGTTTGAGTCAAAATTCTTCGAAGCATTCACTAAGCTCATTGGATGCAACCGCATATGCACCACGACCTATCACCCTGCATCGAACGGCATGATCGAGCGATGGCACAGATCTCTCAAGCAGTCCATCATGTGTCACGCTTCATCACATTGGGTTAACGCGCTGCCAGTAGTGCTGCTCGGCCTGCGCACTAGCTACAAAGAGGACATAAAAGCCAGTGCTGCTGAGATGCTTTATGGTACAACGCTTCACCTCCCTGGCGAATATTTCATCGATGAGGAAGTATCACCTGAGCCGCAACACTTCGTTGAGAGGTTTCGTGAATTCATGAGGGAAGTCCGTTCGGCACCCGCCGCCCACAACAACAAATCGCGGGCATTTGCACATAAAACTTTGCACACGTGTTACCACGTTTTCATCAGGGTAGACGAAGTGAGGAAGCCCCTTGAAGCAACCATACCGCGGCCCATTTGAGGTTCTGGCGCGGATAAGCGACTTCGTGTTCAAGGTGAACGTGGACGGCACACCAGCAACCGTATCGACGGAGCGTCTCAAACCAGCTTTCATCGAAACAGACCTACTACTTGCTGCCCCGCAACCAGCAGACAGCGGCGGGACCACCGAAAGGACGTACGCGCCGGCAAGTGGTTCCAGATGGCCTTCGAACTCACGCACCTATAGCCGCAACGTATCCGTGACTTCTCATCGTGATTCAAGTCACTCCGGAGGGGATACTGTGGCCACTCGCCCAAGTACTGGTAACACTGTGGCCACTTGCGCAAGCGCTGGCAGCACTGACACAAAACAGCGGCGTGCCTTGCAGTTGGCAGTCGTGGGAAAAAATACCGTTGGTGGAAGCTGTGGTTGGTAGCGTGTGATCAGCCGCCAACGCGACGTGCTTTAATATTTTTGTGCACTTAGTATTAATAAATCGTTTTAAACTTATTTGTGGACTTTCATTCCCACAGAGCTACGCTCGTAGCGCCATCTGTTGTGTAAAGAGGTTAACAGCAGGATGGTTGGGGACTTCGCTAGATAAATTAATGATTTTAATCAATTAAAAATGTCTATTAGTTCTTGTTTAATTTGTGGGTCAAAAGTATCTAGCTTTAGCGTGGCTATGAGTTTTTTAAATCTGCTATTGCTTGTGCATTCATTTTTGTGTTGTGTTCTTAATATTGTGTAATTTGACAGTTTTTCTATTTGTGGTTCTATGTCTTTTATTGTGATTGTTTTGTTTGTTGTGTTAATAATTTTGATGTGACAATTGCCTTTTGCTGGTGCAATGGAGTTGGCTAAGAATACTCCGTTTGTGAGTTCTTTATTTAGAATGACGGTGTCTTCTTCTAGGCTTAAATTAATCGGTAATATGACTTCACATCTGGGTGGAATTGTGTGTGTTTTGTTGTGTGGGGTTTTTGTTGTAATGGGGAGTATGTGTTCAATTTCGTTTATAATAATTGTTAAAGTGAGGGTTTCGTAATCTACTTTACACATGTATTTGAGTAGAAAATCTCTTCCTAAAATTCCATCTGTGGTAATTGGAAAATCGTCATTGAAATGTCAGTTTAAATGTTCCAAGTGAGTTGATTTATTCAGGTGATATTCCTGTTAATTTGCATTTGTTTTCTGTGTTAATGTCGAAACTCGCCTGACTTTGTACAGGCTAACTGGCAAGGGAAGGCGATGTCTAGCTAAGAGTGGGGTAGGGCTCCACATGCCGTGCCTGAGGTATCGCTTTACATGCCGTTCCCGGGGGGGCGGCCTGTGGAGTCATACTTCACTCATGTTAAGTGGTGCCTGGCGGGTAGGCCTAAAACGCTAAGGGAGGAGTCCCTGAAAAAATAAACCAGTCTGGAGTCCAAAAAGGGAAAGGAGCGGGTCAGGATATTGACCCAAACGTCGGTGGGAGAAGTGACGGCTACCACCGGCGGGCACGGTGGGGAACTTGATTCCCCTCTGCGTGTCGCCAGCGGTCATACCTCTGCTAGAGTGGTTGCAGGCTCTAGCAGTCGTCATGCGACTGCAAACCTAACGAAAGCAAGGTTAGCCACTAGGGGTACTGCGGTCGATACAGACTCAGACCACGACAGCGTAAGCAGCGTGGCAACCGTCAACACGATCGCTGAGGAGGAGCTGCTAAAGTCCCCTAAGGCTCTCGACCCGAGCATCGCATCCACTAGCAGGAGCGAGCAAAGGAAGAAGCCCAGTAAAGAGGGGCTGAAAGCGCTTGTTCAGTACAAGGCGGCAATAAGAATAAAGTTGCGCCTGGAAAGCAAGGCCACTCTTTCGCCCACGGAGCGAGAGGACCTACGATGGGCAATTGAGACGGTCTCGAAAGGCAGGGAGCACTTTTCGCAAATCGAAAGGTTTGCGACTACGCATCCCACCTTCGAGAATAAAATCGAGGAAAACGTTGCGAAAGCAATGAAATAAACGGAGGCGAAGAGACAGCGGTCCACGGAGGGGGAGAAACCCGTGGCCAAACGTCCTCGTACTCACACCACAGCTACTCCAACTGACCAGCCGTCCACGTCCAAGAGAGTGGCGACGACCAGCGAAGTGGCCAAACGGCATCTGACCGTTGCGCTCGTTGATCGGCGACACCCGAATGGCCAGATGACGGCGGTACAATGGAAGCAGGGGGATAATAAAATTCTCGAGGCCATTGTTGCACAGGCGATTGACGAACCGCACAAACCTTCGCCCTCCTTTGAAGGAGCGGGGTGGTACAGGGGAGTCAAAATCCTGAAGTGCAACGATGACCTCACGCTCAAATGGATCAAGGAGGTGGTCCCGAAGTTAGGAGGATTGTGGGAGGGCGCCGACTTGGATATAGTGGATAGGGACGACATTCCCGGACCACCGCGGGCTAAGGTACGAGTACCTTGCACGGTGAAACCGGAAAGCGCCCTACTGCTTTTCCAGCGGCAGAATCCCGATGTCCCGACGAAGGACTGGAAGGTGATCCACGCGGGGAAACCCAACGTCGACGGTACACTTGATCTGATCCTCCAAATCAACAAAGAGGCAGAGGACAAGTTGTACCAACGGTTCGGAAAGATGTCTTGGGGGACGGGTAGTGTTTACCTGCGCCTCAAAAAACGTCATCCGAAAGACGGTAAAGAAAATACGCTAAAGCCAGGCGAAGTAGAAAAGGATCTTGGGCTGGAACCAATGACCGACGCTACTCTGATGCTGCGGCTAGATGACGGTGAGACGAACGAAATGGAGGTTGAGGCGGGTGGAGTGTCGGCGGCGGCAGCCACACCTACCTTGGAGGATACTGTACCTTCTGGAAGGGAAGGTCCTGCAAATCAACCTCCACCACAGTAAGGTGGCGTCAGCTGAGCTCCTCCTCACATTAAAGGAGGGCAGCTACGACGTGGCCTTAATTCAAGAACCCTGGCTTTCCTCCGGGAACAAGGTTTCAGGATTGAGGTCCACGAATTACAACCTATTCTACGTAACAATGGTAAGGAGGACTCGATCTGCCATCCTTGTTAGGAAGAATATAAACGCACATCTTTTACCCAATTTCAGTTCTGATGACCTGACGGTGGTCGTCATCGAAGGGGACGACAAGCCTAGACTTGTCGCCTCGTGCTACATGGCCCACGACGTCGAGGCACCCCCCCCCCAGAGCTGCAGCACCTCATGGAAGAAGCCCGCAGACGAGGATTCGACGTAGTGGTAGGTGCGGACGCGAATTCGCACCACCCTCAGTGGGGAAGTAAGGACACAAATGAACGGGGTGAGTCCCTCTTTAGTTTTATATTAGAGAATAATGTAGAAATAGCTAATAGGGGGAACATCCCAACTTTCAAGGGTCCGACGTCGGAAGACGTACTGGACATTACTTTCTCCCACGGTGTAGATACCCGGATTTCGGATTGGAGAGTGCTGAAGCAACCCTCCTTCTCTGATCACAGTTACATACATTTTACTGTAAACATTAAACCATTACGCATAGAGAGGGTCTTCAGAAATCCGAGGAATACGGACTAGGATCTGTATGCAAATCGGTTAAAGATGCACCTTAGTAACGCCTCCCAGGCATTCTCCAGCGCGGACGTTGAGGCTAAGGCGAAACTCTTAACGGCCAAGATTCTCCTTGCATACCATGAATCCTGCCCGCCCTCAAGGCCGGTAGGACGTAAATCCAAAACACCCTGGTGGAGCAAGGACATTGGTAGGCAAAGAAGGGAACTCAGAGAGTTTTTCAAACTAGCCAAACTTGCCGACTGTGTGGAGTGTTGGAGAGAGTACAAGATACTACTACATTCCTACAAACAGGAGATACGGAGGGCCAAAAGAAGTTCCTGGCAAAACTTCTGTGGAAGCATGGACAAGACCTCTGAGGCATCCAGACTTCGGAAGATACTTGCCAAATCCCCTTCTATACCATCACTTATCTGCAAAGAATCTGGGGAATGGACCAAGGACGGCAAGGAGACGCTTGAGGCACTCATAGAAGCCCATTTCCCTGGCTGTTCTGAGGTGTCAAACTCGGTCCCAACCACACTTGGCATAGAGCAAGGGAACTGTGAGGGCCTAATCACCACGTCTAGACTGCGATGGGCCTTAGGCTCTTTCGATCCCTTCAAATCTCCGGGTCCGGATGGCATTTTCCCCGCGCTTCTGCAAAAGGGATGTGCTGTTCTGATACCATGGCTCAAGGACGTATTCAGGAACTGTCTGAGGCTGAACTATGTACCGATGGACTGGAGATTATCAAGGGTTGTATTTTTACCAAAACCAAGTAAAAGCAGCCACTTGTATCCGAAAGACTACCGGCCCATCAGCCTCACCTCGTTCATACTGAAAACCTTTGAAAGACGTCTAACAGTCGTTTATTAAGGAAAGGATTCGACCTGGCCTAATATCCACAGATCAACACGCCTGCATGAAAGGCAAGTCAACAGAGACGGCACTTCATCGGGTAGTATTTCAGATAGAAAAGGCTTTACACTATAGAGAGTACGCGCTGGGAGCCTTCCTTGACATATCAGGGGCTTTCAATAACGTCTCCACAGAGGCATTGTTGGAAGGTCTCGCATCAATCGACGTGCACCCATCAATACAGACCTGGATCGGTAATCTTTTAAATTGCCGAACGGTGGTGGCGGAGTGGGGCGTGACGACCATGGCGAGGAAGGCGAACAGGGGTACGCCCCAGGGGGGCGTTCTTTCTCCGCTACTGCCGCACCAGCGGCACTGGACAAAATCTTGGGATTCTATCCAATTAATCTGACAGCAAAAAGCGCCGCTAAGAAGGCCGCGTTGAGACTAAAGGTAATTGGACAACTCACGCTACGACCCTACGGTCATAGTAGGATACACGCAGGGGTAGGCGACAGCTCAGACTACGCTATACCTCAAGCCAATTTTGACTTCAAACCCAACGTGGTCATAGAACCAGATGGATGGCGACAGTGGCTTGAACCCAGCCGTCAATCCTACAACCTTTTCACGGACGGATCTAAGATGTCAGAGGGTGTGGGATCTGCAGTTTTCTGTTCGGAGCTTGATCTACAACAGTCTTTCCGGCTCCCGGATTACTGCAGCATTTTCCAAGCAGAGGTATTCGCTGCCACAAGAGCGGCGCAACTAGCAATGGAGCGCACTCCTCTTAACTCTCGAATTAACATTTATATTGACAGTCAAGCAGCCATAAAAGCGGCAGCTGGGGTAATGTCAAACTCGACATGCATACGGAACTGCAGAACTAAATTAAAGGAACTCTGCAGTAACAGAGCAGTTACTATTTATTGGGTACCGGGTCACAAAGGAGTTGAGGGAAATGAGAAGGTTGATGCGCTCGCCAAAGCCGGGGCACGGCTGCCTGCGGTTAGTGTGCCAGACATCCATCTGCTCGAACACTCATCTACTATAAATAGTTCGCCGTCAATCCAACAACCAAGTTGACCGCGCGCGCCGAGGTTGACCGCGCGCGCTGTACGTGCGAGCCGCGCACGGCGCGAGAAGTACTCATTGCGCGTACATTGCACTCTCTGCGTGCAATTAATAACTATGGTTACATTATTTTCTCGGTACAATGATTAATTTAGATTAAGTTGAACTTGTTTTTTTTTTGTTTTTTTTATCCAAGGGAAAACGGGAAATCCATCATGGACAAACGAGAAGGTCTGTCCTTGCCGAATAGTGTGAGACTTCTACTCACTAAGACCCGATAAAACCCCAACTATTGCATATTCAGCGCTCTGTAATGTATGTGTGTGTATTGCTGTATAGCTTTTAATAAGATCCGGAAGACTGGGGTTGGAAAAAAACGAAGAGCATTTATATGCCCGTCGCCTGCGAAAAAGATCCAGCGCCGCCAAGTTTGCTGAAATTAATTTCTTGCACCTGCAAAACTGGTTGTTCTCCAATTTGTACGACTTGTAGCGGTACCGCGTGCAAAAACATCGCCCAATATTCTACCCTGCAAGAAGATGACGATTTTCTCAACGACGACGGGAACTTACAATCCATTCCTGAAGAAGATGAAGGTGATCAAGAAGAAGACGCTCGTGGCGACACACTTGGAAACGATGAAGAATACGAAGGAGGCGAAAAAAGTCCATCCAATAGGGCTAAATTCACATGAAAGTGGCAAGCAGGAAAACTTCCAGGTAAAATTTATGATCAGAACACTTTGATTAATTAAAAATTATACAGCAATACACACACATACATTACAGAGCGCTGAATATGCAATAGTTGGGGTTTTATCGGGTTTTAGTGAGTAGAAGTCTCACACTATTCGGCAAGGACAGACCTTCTCGTTTGTTCATGATGGATTTCCCGTTTTCCCTTGGATAAAAAAAACAAGTTCAACTTAATCTAAATTAATCATTGTACCGAGAAAATAATGTAACCATAGTTATTAATTGCACGTAGAGAGTGCAATGTACGCGCAATGAGTACTTCTCGCGCCGTGTGCGGCTCGCACGTACAGCGCGCGAGTTATGTATAAGTTGGGTTCTTTTATGTTTTATTGAAATGCAATTGAGAACAATTTGGGTTTTTATACTAATTGGGTTCTTTAGACTTTATTGAATTGCAATTCAGAACAAATCGGGCTTATTTATACTTAATTGAAATCGGTACTATGACCGGCGCGGTTGGAGTTCGGATGAAGACTAAAGTCTGCGCGTCGCGGCGGCAATGACCGCTGGCCAGCACTATGCGCGTTTTCCGCGCTGTCATCAGTTTTGGCTGCGACGGCACTATTGCGAAATAAGCGCGCGCTGCAATTATTTCAAGCGCGGCTTGATTCCGAGAATTGAGTGCCGTTGCACTGTTGACTTTACCGATTGGTAAAACAATTGACAGCGAGGGCATTGACTTCCAGAATTGGATGTCGTTGCCCGAGATAAGCTATTTGCTTAGAATGCGGAATTTAATTAATTGGACATTTGAAACCGAAGGCATTGGTTTCCAGATTTTAATAGCTGTTTAAACGCAAGCATTGCTCAATTCTAAGAATTGAGCGCTTGAAAAGAAGAAAAAAATGCTTTAGTAAGGCTATGCCTTAACTCCTCCGCCCTTAAGATCGAACGTCCTCGTTCGACGGAGCTGTCTGGCAAAATTTCGGTAAATCTTCTATTCGTACTTCATCCGTCACCGGTTTTGCTACAATTCTTACGCGTCTAGTGTTTCTTTTAGTTCTTAATAATAAAAATATGGTCAAAAGTGTAGTGATAACTAATATTATACTAATCGAAAAATAAACGTTATTTTTGATTTCTAACATTTTTAAATTTCTTATTTCGTCCACCTGGAGGTTTTTAATAGCTTCTAGCGATAATATTTCCTCCGTTTGGCTGTCATATGCCATTGGTTGTAATATTGCCGGTAGCGGTTTATTTATTGTAATCTCTTTTGATATAAAAATCTTATTATCTACTTTTACACTTGTATTGTAGTGTTTCACTAAATACGTTCCGTTAAGTTTTACAATTTCATTTTCGAATTCTATAATTCCGTTAAAGTTGTTCAAAAATAATACATCGCTTGCGATATTTTCTACATTTTTTATATGCTCATTATTAATTTTGGTACAATTATCAATTTTACTTTTCAGCAGATGTACTATGCACGTGCCGTTCGTAATATCTTCTAGCTCATTTTGCGAGCAAATTGACAAATTGTTGTAATGCTTACATTCCTTATTTTTTCCGTAAACTTTATCTTGACATACTAATATTGAATTATAATTTATTTTATTTATAAATTTTTCTTTTTTTACCGCTCTTATTTTTAAGTCTCTACAGTCATATTTGCCTGTTGTGGGCAAGTTCATTATGTATATCAAACATTCATTATTGGCCGCTATTTTGATTTCAACGAATTGTAGTGCTTCGTCCATGTTGACGAAAGGAATATTCCCGTCTTCTAGAAATTTTCTGGTAATTTCCATTTCTTTGTCGGATAATATGTATGAATTTGCTATATTCGACTTCGCCCAATGAATGGCGTAAGCTATATTAATTAATTCTTCTTTAATTATTTCTAATTTATATTTTGTCTTTATAATTAGATCGTTTTCAATTTGATTATTTCCCTGTATAATTTTATTTATTTTGTTCGTATTTTCAATTACTTCATTAATTTTTTCATTAGTCATTTTATTTATGACCACTTGTCTGTTATTATTTTCCAAAACATTGTTAATTTTCTCTATTAAGACCTGGTAGTCGCCATGGTCTGGGTTTCCCGCCAGCCATTTCCAGGCGGACCCTATGAAGTCCAAAGATCTCTTACTTATATTTTTATTTACTCTTATTCTATTTAAATATGCCTTTGATTGATTAATTAAAGATGAAAGGATGGGGTAAAGGGGGTGTCCTCCTAATTTGGAGCTTGTAACGGTCTCTATATTGGATATTACATTGTCGTAATTATTCAGTTCAACTATGTGGATTATCCTGAACGTTCCTGTCTGCAGTTTCGCCGGTCCTGTATCTACTGTGACGAGTTGGGACATGGTGTAATCGAGTATCTGAACTTCCGCAACCACTGACATTACCGCTGCAACCAACCTGAAGTATAAATTGATATTCGTCTTTTGAGTTTTTTGTAATTTGTTTCATTTGTCTATTGTATTTCTATTTCTTTGTGTTAATTTTTTATTAGGCTCTTGTGCACCACCTTTCCTGTTTCTGTCAAGTAGATCTTCAAATGTCCTGTCTACGTCCTCGGTCTTTAGGCATCTTAAAATTTCGGCCAGTGTTGAGTGAAAGCGCTCAACCTGTCCGTTCGCTTTACTCGAATGGGGTGGTGTTCTGTAAATATTAATTCGCAATTGGTCTTCGATCATGAAGGTCATGGAATGTGAGTTAAGTGACTTTTCGTTGTCAATACTTATTGTTTCTGGTATCCCGAAAGTAAAAAGTAATTGTCTGAGGGGGTCGCGTATGTCCTCTACTGATCTCGATTTTATCACTCGTGCTTGGGCGTACTTTGAATATTTGTCAATTGCGGTCAATACCAGATTTTTTTCGGCTATAAATATGTCGATGTGAAGGATTTGACCTGGGTATTCTGGAATTGGTGTCGGTTTTATTGGGGGTTTATTTGGATGTCTGTCGTATTTGTTTTCTGCGCAAATCCTGCATTGCTTGACTATTTTTTTTATTTTGGCTAACATTTTGGGAAAATAAAATTTCTGAATAATTTGTCCTTTGTTTTCTTTTGCATTTCTATGGGCTCTCTTATGCTCCAGGATAATTTGCTGCTCTTGCTGTTCATCTGTGTCCAAGTCTTTGACCTGTGATTGTGTGTACCTAATTTTGAAAGTGTTGAAATGTACAGGGTATAGTTTTTGGATTTTACCCATTATCTCCTCCGAGGTAGGCAGTCCGTTTATTACTGAAGGGTTTAAATAGCGCTTTAATATGGATTCTAAGTCGTCTAATGAATAGTGGGGTTTGGTAACTGTGTGTCTGTGGTATGTTGGGAAGGGAATTTTGAATTCATAATCATTTTTCTGGTCAGTCAATGACCATATTTGATTTTTTAAAAACATTTATCGGGGCTTTGAACAGGCAAACGAGACCTCGAACCAGGTCGATGACAACGTGCCGTTTCGCGTCCGGGATCGGGACAAAAACTTCTGTTATTGTACATTTTCGGGGTCGGGTGCTGATAATGTAACTCTGGGACAGGATGGTGTTGTCGGCTGAACCGTTGAGGATTATGAATTTTGTTACGTGAAGCAAAACCTGATTGACAGGGGTAGACAATTTTATTCAAAGATTTCTGGGGAACAAGGTTATGCCTTGTTGCAACTAGCTGATCAACGTTTTTTGAAAATGACGAAATGAAAATATTTTTGAAAGAATTTCGTAGCGATTGATGCTAAAATCACGCTTCATGCATTCATACGGCAAATCTCGGCCATGATGCTTCTCTATCGCCACAGCCAATTCCTCCAAAATTTGTAACATAACTCTTTGAACCTCCTCCTCAGGAATCTTCCCGATATACTGTCGGTATTGCCGTATGGCGGTCGGAAAGTGCTTTTCGCAAAATTCCAGACGGTGATTGTAGCCCATCAAGTGATCTTGCATACCAGACTCATCTGACATAAATTCGCATAACCCACACTCAAACTTCGCATTTGGGTCACCAGAGCCCTTAAGTATTTTGATTACATACTCAACGCCTATCAATCCCAGTACTTTGTCATCACTTCGCCTATAACTAAATGTTTTTGTTGCAAGCGTTGGGTCCGGTGCGAGGTGTAGATTAGGTGCAGAGTTGGGTGGGTTGGGGTTAGTATCGGGGTGGTTGTCTTGGTTCCCTAAAACGGGGGGTCTTATGAGGTTATTTGGGTTCGCCATACTGAGGCAGGCTTTTTATTGCAGTATAACGATCCAAAAAAAAAGAAAATGAAAACAATCTCGAAATGGCAATTAACACAAGATACGCCAACAATGTGTGATATTTTAAGTTGTTATCCCTTCTGGGAAAGGATGCTCTTCTATACTGGAGGGTCCTTTTTATAGGATTCGCAGCATTGAGCTAAGTTATATTTATTTTTAATTTCCTGTTAGGGGCTGTACAAGCCGTTGGTTTATTTCTTTTTGATTTTTAAATATTACTTACTTCTTATAAATAATAATAGCTTAAATAATAATTCAAATTTCGTGTTCTTACTTAAGTGTTATTTTCCTTCTTGTGAGGAGAGGAAAAAAAAAATCACAAAATTTCCTTCAATTATATAATCTAAATTATTAACTTTAATCTTACAGTACTATTTGAGTCTTCATCTTTCCTTCCGGCCGTTGTTGCGTGCTATTCTCCGTCTGTTGGTTCTTCGTGAAATGCTGCAGGTCGGTCCAGGTGGCTGCTCCGGCAGATCGGAGCTCCGTTTTGCTATCAGCTACTTGGGGGCCTCTTTCCCTGGTGGTTGTCTGCGATTTACTGGTCTGGTCGGATTCCTGCGCGCCGTTGTTCGTTCATCTACCTCTTCAGCAATTTATGTGGCACTTTGTTTGGTAGTGGCACCTTTAAATTTTTTCAGCTGTTTGTGTGGCACTCTTCAGTAGTGGCACTTTCACACTTTTGAATTTTTCCGCTATCTGCGTGGCACTTTTTTTTTGTAGTGGCACTTTTGCAGTTTATGAATTTGCGTGGCACTTTTTTGATAGTGGCACTTTTGCGGTTAATGAAATTTTTCACTATTTGCGTGGCACTTTTTTCGTTAGTGGCACTTTTGCAGTTTATGAAATTTTTCACTATTTGCGTGGCACTTTTTTCGTTAGTGGCACTTTTGCAGTTTATGAACTTCCGTCGCGCAATCTGCCTTCCTCCGACCAAGATATTTCTTTTTGCTCGGGCGCCAGTTGGGTTCTTTTATGTTTTATTGAAATGCAATTGAGAACAATTTGGGTTTTTATACTAATTGGGTTCTTTAGACTTTATTGAATTGCAATTCAGAACAAATCGGGCTTATTTATACTTAATTGAAATCGGTACTATGACCGGCGCGGTTGGAGTTCGGATGAAGACTAAAGTCTGCGCGTCGCGGCGGCAATGACCGCTGGCCAGCACTATGCGCGTTTTCCGCGCTGTCATCAGTTTTGGCTGCGACGGCACTATTGCGGAATAAGCGCGCGCTGCAATTATTTCAAGCGCGGCTTGATTCCGAGAATTGAGTGCCGTTGCACTGTTGACTTTACCGATTGGTAAAACAATTGACAGCGAGGGCATTGACTTCCAGAATTGGATGTCGTTGCCCGAGATAAGCTATTTGCTTAGAATGCGGAATTTAATTAATTGGACATTTGAAACCGAAGGCATTGGTTTCCAGATTTTAATAGCTGTTTAAACGCAAGCATTGCTCAATTCTAAGAATTGAGCGCTTGAAAAGAAGAAAAAAATGCTTTAGTAAGTCTATGCCTTAACTTATACTCTCCCGTATACCACACCAGAAGTCCATGCAATTGTAAATAGGTATGTCCAAAGTCAATAAACTCGGCACAGAACGAACTCGACATTGTAAGTTCAACGTTTGCTGCGGAAATCGGATACGCCGAAAAAGCTAACGACCAGGCAGAACCAACATCAGCGTTATGATCGCTGAGTTGTTTATGCTTGGCCAGCAGAAATCCGCCAAGTGAGCAAACGGTCAATGAGTTCGTTTTCTGCCGAATTGGCGATTTTTGTATGGGCATACTTGCTATCGATCGGCACTTGGTTGTGGCATGGGGAAAAATTGTAAAGTTAGTATTAAGACCAAGTTTAAAGAATAAAGTTGATAATCGGAACAAATCTCCGGCTTTTATTTTAAACGTAAAACATAATTGGCGCAGTCGACGGTTTGCAGTTCCGAAGAACAGCAAAATAAGAACCCGCTCGGAAACATTCATTCAACGACAAAGTGTGCACACAAAGCTTAACGGCAAAATTTTAATTTATAAAAAAAAAACTGAAAAACAAAAACATTTCAAACAAAACAAAAGTTTCCAACACAAAAATCAAACAAACAAAAACAATTTTCAAGACCGAAAAACAAAAACAAAAAAAAAAAAAATTTCATGAAAAAACAACCAAACAAGTTCGACAAACAAAGAAACATTAATATGAACGAGGAAGCAGCCCACCAGATATGCAAGCGGCCATTGTCCGCCAGGAAGAAATTATCACCCAACTAAGACAACAACTGCAGCAGCAACAGCAGCAGCAACAGCCGCAGCAACAGCAACAGCAACCATGGCTGACACAAAAGGACATAATACAACAGTTCAGGCAACTGAGACCACTGGACGACCAACACGACGTACTGTCATTTATCAACTCGGTCGAGGCGGTGATGGCACTTTGTCCCGATGACGAACAGTTACTGAAGTTCGGCATCGGGATAGTCACGAACGAAAAGTTCACGGGGGAAGCCGCAAACTACGTGAGGCAACTGGGAGTGAACCCAACCTGGAGCAACGTGAAGCAACGATTAAAGGAACAAATGCGACCGAGGACCACATACGAAGACGTCTTCAACAAGTGCAGATATGTCAGAGTAAGCAGTTTAAGAGATCTTTTCAAAATATTCCAACAAGCGAAACATGAAATAAACCAAATATTCATGTTCGACGAAGCAAAGCCACTAATCTACACACCGGAAAGGGTAGATAGGGACCTCCTAAACATTATGATAGATAAAATAGATACGCCATTCAGGGTCCACATCGACCAGAATAGCACAATAAATGACACTTTAACCAAATACACTCAACTAAAGGCACTAGATGATCCCAGAGCAATCAACAGTCACACCACCATCAAACACTAACAGAAACCTCAGATACAACAATGAACAACAAAGAAACAACATTCAAGATAATAGCAACAATAACAACCAACAAGCAAAAACTAACTATCAGGCGACTTACAATAGGCAACATGGAGCAAGCTATAACGAGAATCAACAACAACACCAATATCAAACCTCAACAAACAACTACAAGGAAAATACCACAGTTGTACGAAGCCACCCAAATACTAACAGGAATTATTTTTAAAATAATCAGTACCGTAGAGACAATAATACCAGCCAAACTAGAAATACCCACACAAGTACCGATAACCGCAATGCTAGATTAGCACCAGAACCTATGGAAATAGGTACTCTCCAGGAAGCCAAGGTAGAAGGGGATAATGAAGTAAATTTTTTAACATTGCCTCACGATTTACACTACCCATAGTGAATATGTCAATAGGAAAACAGAAAATTAGATGCTTAATCGACACAGGCTCCACGACAAGTATTCTTAACCTTTGTGTCAACAACAGAAAAATTATACGTTAGTCAACAGCAGCATACCCGGGTACGCACGTATATTTTGTATGGGAAATGGCATAACTTTGTGATAAATATGTGAATATTTAGCGCATTCTTTTCAATCTGCCTAACTTTTTGCTGTTAGTTTATTGAAAAATATGTTTTTTAAGTATGTATGTTAAAAAATTTGAGAAATATATTATTTTATTGTATAAATATTGAGTTTTTTAAAACATAGTTTATAGTGGTGGCTTATGAATGTATGCAAAAATGTTTGTTTATGTAGAAATATTTGATGATTATGTGAAAAAAGTTGTTGAAATAGACGAAAATAATTCTTGTGATGGTTTTTTGTTATATCATGTTCGTTATAATTGAAAAAATTTAACACCGACTCGCCGTTGTTGGTAACAAGTGTTTTTGTAGAAAAGCATGTCATGAGACGTGGTGATGAAAAGTGATGATGATGAACTTGATGATGTACCCTGTGAAGCCGGAGAAAGTTTTACTGGCAGAGATGGAACAAATTGATCTGCTGTGCTACCTCAAACTGGCAGATTCCGTACACACAATATACTAAGATCTGCAAATTATGGACCAGTATGGGGAACACAAGGATTGTCCATTGTAGAAACGTTCAAGTTGATCATGTCTGATGGAATGTGCGACATCATAATTCGCGGAACAAATCGAAAAGCAAAGCAATGCTATGAGCGTAACAATGCACAAAACCAAGCACGAAAACCGCGCACATGGAAAGCCGTAACAAGGAGTGAATTTGATGCATATTTGGGTCTCCTTTTGCTGAGTGGCGTGACACATTCCGGTTACGTTCATACTAAAGATTTATGGAAAACTACCTCACATCCGCTATATCGTGCTGCAATGAGTGTACGACGCTTTTAGGCAATAAGTCGTTTCATACGTTTTGATAACGGAAACACACGCCCGCAACGCAAACAAACTGACAAAGCAGCAGCAATTGCGGATATTTTTTTGATGCTGAACAACAATCTACATAGCAATTACATAGCAGGAGCCAACGTAACTGTTGATGAACAACTGTGTCCTTTCCGTGGTGGTACTGGCTTCACACAATACATACCATCAAAGCCCGCCAAATATGGAATAAAAGTGTGGTGGGTATGCGACTCCATTTCATCTTATCCATTGAAGGGACAAGTCTATACGGGAATGGCGGCGTCCGGTGAACGGGAAAAAAAGTTGGTGAAAGAATAGTGAAAGATTTGTGCGTCAATCTGTTTCATGGAAGTGGACGAAACATTGTGTGCGACAATTTTTTCACCAGCTACAATTTGGCGAAAAGTAAAATGATATACAACAATATATCGATATTGGGAACAGTAAATAGAAGACGAACGTTTGTGTCACCACAATTTGCTGTTCCAAAAGGACGTGATATTGAATCGGCTGTATTTGGTTTCAGCAACAATGCTACACTGTGTTCCTACGTGCCGAAAGAAAATAAATCAGTTGTGCTCTTATCAACTATACATTACACAACCGAAACACAAGGTCCCAAGAACAAGCCAGTAATGATATTGGACTATAACAAAAGCAAAGGCGGCGTCGATAATATGGATAAATGCCTGGCAGAATATTCAACAAAGCGGCGAACGAGCAGGTGGCCTTTGGCATTCTTCTAAAACGTTCTCGATGTGGCTGCCTTTGCAGCGCACATTATTTACATGGACAACAACCCGCATTTGAAGGCTTGTACAAGCCGGCGAAGGAAGTTCCTTCACCAACTAAGTGAACAACTTGCGAAACCTAACATATATATAAGATCCAATAATACTAAAATATCAAGAATATTCTCCATACGCAACGCCATGGAAGCTATCAACGGCGGTCCCTTGAATATAATAGGTACCGCAACAAAAAGCAAGGAAGAACGTGACAGCACCGGCAGAATAAAAAGGAAGGAAACAAGGAAAGCATGCACATTCTGCAAAAAAACCCGTGTGCACAGAACATTCCATGGATATGCCGCAATGCAACAGATGCAATTGAAAATTTTATAAACTCTAATTCATTTTATTTATACTTTTTTATATTATTACATGGACTATTTTGAAATTTTCATGGAAAATAAAAGTTCAGTTTTCAATTATATCAACATATTTACATGCGTTTTCATATACGTACCCGGGTATGCTGCTGTTGACGTAAGGGGTGTAAATCGAAAATTGGCCATATATCTGGACCCGAGGGTCCAAGCTTAGCGAAACTTGAGAATATGGTGTAAAATACTTTTTTAGAGGATATCAAAAAATTTCAGGTCGCTCCGAGTGCTACTTTCAGAGCTACTGCGATTTGAAAACGCAAAACATACCCGGGTACGCTGCTGTTGACACAAAGGTTAAAGAAGGATCGTTGGCAGAACAATACCCAACAATTACACTTAAAACACCATTATTTTATAAAACACTCAATGGTATAAATTTTTTTTTTTTTAAAACTTCCATTTTTATTACACCTGCCTAATAAAAGGCATCTCGTAATATTCTAACATTATTTGGAAATAATTTATGTACTTAGATCAATATCAGAATATACATACATTTACGAATTTAACAAAACACTAGCGTATAACAGTAAGTTAAATCTCAGTTTACAATACATACAGACAGTTTACAGTACATATTTCATTAAAAATGTCTAGATGGTAAGTCAGAAGTTGTAAGTCGTTTAAGCCTTCGGATTCGCCTTTCTTCGATCAGGGGTATATGCTGTATTTCGACGTTGCCGTGATTTTTCATGTCAATAATATGTTTCGTGCTGAGTTTTTTTATTGTTTCTTCAACTGTGCTGATTGAAAGGTCCCGATGCAAAGAGTCGTTTGTGATGTACCAAGGAGCGTTTACTATTTTTCGTATTATTTTTGATTGCGTACGCTGTACAATGTCAACGTTTGTTTTGCATGCCGTACCCCATATCTGAATACCATATCTCCAGATAGGAGCAATGACAGTGTTGTATATCAGTAATTTGTTGCTTAGGGATAAGTTTGATTGTTTGCCTAGAAGCCATTGCAGTTGTCGGAACTTGTTAATCTCATTCTTTTTTTTCTTAATATGTTCACGCCAGTCATCGACTGCTACTCGGCGTGAACGGTTGTGTTTTTCAGTGATCTCTGTGTTTACTTTCGTTCTACTCTGGTAATCTACACCTTCTCGGTTCTCTTCTTTTCCGTCTCTTTTATAGTGACTCTATACCTGACTACACATATAACACTTCGTTCAATAATGTGTGTGACTGACACATAGATGGCGGCACTAATACTAAATCAATATTTTTTTTCGAAATTGTGAAACTTTTTAGGCTTACTGTCAAAATTATATGTCAATCCGACCATTAATTTACAAGTTACAGTGCTTTAAGTGACACTACTTTTGAGTTTTCAAAAAAAATGAATTCAAAGCAATTCCGTGTGCTGATTTATCATTGTTTTTTAATGAAAAAAAAATACTGTTCAATGCCAGGAATGGCTTGAAAAACATTATTCGGACTCTGCTCCATCAAAAAGAACCATTTGTTATTGGTATGCCGAATTCAAACGTGGTCGTACAGACACCGATGACATTCCATCTACTGGACGGCCAAAGGACGCTGTTATTCCGGAAAACGTTGAAAAAACACTGAAAATCATTATGTCCGACCGTAAAGTGAAAGTGGGGGAGATTGCTGACATTCTAAAGATATCAGCAGGCAGTGTACACACCATAATACACGAACATTTGGTTATGAAAAAGGTGTTTTCGAAATGGGTGCCGCGTTTGCTCACACCGGAGCAAAAACAACAACGAATCGATGATTCAAAGAGCTGTTTGGACATGTTTACGCGCAACAATTCGGAGTTTTTGCGTCGGTACATCACAATGGATGAAACATGGATCCACCATTTCACTCCAGAGTCAAATCGGCAGTCTGCTGAGTGGCATGCAACCGGTGAAAGCCGCCCAAAGCGTCCAAAGGCACAAACATCGGCTGGCAAGGTTATGGCGTCACTATTTTGGGATGTGCACGGAATAATATTCATCGACTATCTTGAGAAAGGGAAAACAATCAATAGCGACTATTATATAGCGTTGTTGGAACGTAGAAACGAAGAAATCGCGATTAAGCGGCCCCATATGAAGAAGAAAAAAGTGTTGTTTCACCAAGACAATGCACCGTGTCACAAGTCGATGAAAACGATGGCAAAAATGCATGAATTGGGCTTCGAATTGCTTCCTCATCCCCCGTATTCTCCAGATCTGGCCCCCAGCGACTACTGGCTCTTCGCAGACCTCAAAAGGATGCTCCGTGGTAAGAGATTTGGCTCAAATGATGAAGTAATCGCCGAAACTAACGCCTATTTTGAAGGCAAAGAAAAATCGTTCTACAAAGGCGGTATCCAAAGATTGGAAAAGCGTTGGAATGATTGTATCTCCCTAAAAGGGGACTATGTTGATGAATAAAAACGAATTTTGGCAAAAAAATGTGTTTTAATTAGTTAGTCACACACATTATTGAACGAAGTGTTAATTTACTTCAATAGTCAAAATGTCCCTACGGGGGCCTTCCCTAGGGGATAATAGGTTTTCCCTATTATCCACTAGCCCCAAACCCAAAAGAAAAAAACTACAAACGACAAACCTACCTTTTCCGACTTTACCTACAGCTAAAAAAGAAAATCCGAAGTACGTTGTTGTAAGTGCTGTTGACACAAATAAACCAATTAATAAATTCTCATGCTTCGCTGTCCACAAAGCGTTAAAGAACATTAGTTCTGAAATTATAAAAATATCCGAAATGAGAGATGGCAATTTATTACTTCTTGTAAAAAGCAACTCCATAGCAAAAAAATTCACAGCAACAAAACAATTATTGGGAGTTTGCAATGTCAAAATTGATTTCGACCATAACCTCAACTCTTCTAAGGGCACGATTTACGCCCCATGCTTGAATGAGGTCTCCGAGAGTGAAATAGTTGAGAACTTGAAAGAACAGGGTGTCGTATCAGTTTATAAATTTCCAAAGTATATTGAAGGCAAGCCAATTCCAAGCGGAGTTCTTCTACTCACTTTCGATCTGTACCACTTGCCTGAAAAAATTGATGTTTCATGGTACACCACAAAAGTTAGACCTTATTACCCAAACCCGATGAGATGCAAAAGCTGTCAAACTCTCGGTCATACGGCAAAGCGTTGTAAGAAGACCCCTGTATGTGACACGTGTGCCTTTCCACCTCATTCCCCAACAGCATGCTCACGCACTCTTTGCGTGAATTGCTCAGGAAACCATCCCGCATCCAGTAGATTATGCCCCAAATTCTTACAAATGAAGCAAATAATTACCATTCAAACGGACAACAAGTGCTCTTTTCGCGAAGCAATAAATATACACAAATTGCAAATTCCACCACCTCTCAACGATTCCTCTCCCTCATTCGCCAACACTGTAAGAAACACTCTCAGCAAACACAACAACAACAACAACCAGCAAACTAACCCACAAAACTCTAACAACAACTTGAACACTACCGACAACAAACCACTCGAAACTGACTCAAATTCAACAATCTCGCTTAACGCTCTACCAACAACAATAGCAGTCGATGACTCCACAACAAACACAATAATCGCTAACATTCTCAAACAAGTAACTCATTTAGACAATACTTCCCCGTTCTCTACTGATATAACCAATGATGCTAACCCCATTGAATAAATCATGAAAATTCTACAATGGAATATCAATGGTTTATTCAATAACTACACTGATCTAAACATCCTGATACATGAATTTTCTCCACATGTCATTGCCCTACAAGAAACCCACATCCCAGTAAATAAAACAGCTATTACACCCCATAAATACATAGGTTACTTCCACAACGCACAACAAAACACCACTAGTAAGCAAGGAATTGCCCTTTTCATAAAAAAATCCCTAAACCACAGAAAGATCCCCATCACTTCCAATATCTTAGCCCTAGCAGTTGAGATTGATATTGGTTTTAAAGTTACGATAATTTCATGCTATATTCCTCCCCATCAAAAATTTAACAATAAAGATCTCATTACAATTCTTACAACATCTGCCACTCCTTCTATAATATTAGGTGACTTCAATGCCTGGAGCCCTCTTTGGGGCTCTGCATCGACTAATCAAAGAGGCCAAATAGTTGAAGATTTCATCCTAACTGAAAACCTTGTCGTTCACAATGACGGCGCCCCCACTCACTTCTCAACTCATGGGTCTTTCACCCATCCAGACATCGTCCTTTCCTCTGCTTCCATAGCCCCTAAACTCTCTTCCCATACACTTGACGATCTCCATAATAGTGACCACTTCCCTATTATCACTTCCCTTATTGTTCCAAAGCTATCTGTCATTAAACCCAAGTCCAAATTTCTCACAGACAAAGCAGACTGGCAAAAGTATTGTGCCCTCATCGAATCTCTAACTACAAAAAAAGCAATATCCAAAAACATCAACGCAGAAGCAGCAGCAATAAAAACTATTATCCGTTCTGCAGCTCATATTTCTATCCCGCAAACCAGCACAAAAAAATTTGCAGCCAAACTTCCTTATTGGTCTAATTTACTAGCAAATTTAAGACATACAAAGCAATCCCTTTGGGCTTATTACAAGCAGAATAGAACTATAGAGAATTTAGTGAAGTACAAAAAAGCAAACGCTGCGTTTAGAAGGGAACTAAAAACTGCAAAAAAACAATCTTTTGAAAATCTCACTGCTAATATAAATCCAACCTCTAACCCCAAAAAGATATGGTCGGACATAAAAGCGTTGTCTGGTACATACCGATACAATAAAATCGACTTTATTCATTCCCCTCAAGGCCCCATTTATGCCCCCGAGAACATTGCTGAGCAATTTGCAGCAACATGGTCAAGCAATTCACATTGCTCAAACTTTCACCCTACTTTCAACAATCTGAAAACCCGCATTATAGCAGAAAATTACATAAATCCTTCGCCTTGCCCTAAAGCCATCCTCACCGAATCCCCGATCACCACAGAAGAATTTGACTCCACAATTTTGTCGATGTCAGGAAAAACTCCTGGCCCCGATAAAATATCATACCCTCTCCTTAAAAACCTTCCTTTCATCCTTAAATCCCGACTGGTTAAACTATATAACTCCATCTTTGAACAAGGCATCTATCCCCAAGATTGGAAAATCGCAGCTGTTGTCCCCATTCCTAAGTCCAATCAGTCCAATTCCTACATTTCTAATTTTCGACCTATATCTTTAATTCCTTGCATATCAAAAATTCTGGAAAAAATTATTGCTAATAGGATAATGTGGTATGCCAAACAAAAAGAACTTATTAGCCCGCATCAGTTTGGTTTTCAAAAAGGATTAGGTGTCATTGACCCTCTTCTATACTTCGAAAATTTTGCTTCCACCTCTTTAGCCTCAAGAAACCACGTTTCTGTTTTAAGCTTAGACTTTGAAAAAGCCTTCGATAAAATTGGAGCTCATATTGTTTTGAGAGAATTAAAACAATGGCGTGTAGGAAAGAAAATCTATAATATTGTTAAATCTTTTTTACTTCATCGTAAATTCTTTGTTAGCGTAAATAACCATCGTTCAAATTTACATCCTCAGTTTAATGGTATACCACAAGGTTCGCCACTTTCCGTTACTTTATTCATAATAGCTTTTAATGAAATTAGTTCCATTATTTCCTCACACGCTTTGGTCAACCATCTAATTTATGCTGACGACGTCCTTATATTCTCAGATTTAAAAGACTTAAGGCAAATACAAATTATTTTCTCTGACATTCTTTTTGGCATCTCTAACTGGTCCAAATCATCGGGCACCAACATATCTGCGAGCAAAAGTTCAACGTTTCACATTTGCAGAAAGCATAAATGTACTTTTCCTAGCCTGTCCCTATCTAACACTGTAATTCCACACTCTAACACGCTAAGAATTTTGGGTTTAATATTTGACAAAAAACTTACGTTTAAGGAACATTGTAAATATACTAGGTTAAGCCTACTTTCAAGACTCAATATTATAAAATACCTTTCTTCTAAGCATTCTCTAATACACATGTCAACACTTGTTAATATTACTAAAGCACTAATACTATCAAAAATCGATTTTGCACTTCCAATATACGGGCACTGCGCTAAATCTCATCTTAAACTCCTGTTACCTCCATATCATGCAGCGGCCAGAAGAAGTATTCGCGCTTTTCCTACATCACCCATCAAAGCAATTTTAACTGAAGCAGGACTACCAGACATCCCTTTTAGAACAACATACAACACAATGATGCTTATTCCAAGACTGCTGCACTGCAAAAACAAGCTTATGTACAACTCGATACAATCGTCCATGCAACACAAACGTCAAAATAATAAAACTTCAACGCTGACACGATGCTTAATGCTAGCCACACAGCTTAACATTGTAGCAGATCCAGTTTTAATTGAGGCGGCAACCCATCCACCGTGGTTAATTCCCAAATCATCTTTTATTAACAGCTTAATTAAGTATCCAAAAAACGCCACCAATCTACATGTATATCGCCAACTATACAATGAAACAATTGAGCCCTACAAAGCAGAGTGGGAGTTCATCTTTACTGATGGATCAAAATCAGATACCGGTATTACGTTTGCAGTAACAAATGACCTAGGTGTCTCAATAGCTGTCGGGATATTGCCAACGTACTGCTCAGTATTTACAGCCGAAGCGGCCGCCTTACATGAAGCTGTACTATTTGCCTCTCGAACTGGTCTAAAGTACATTATATGTAGTGACAGCAAATCCGTTATAGATGCGCTCTTAAACACAGCAAATGACACAGTGCTGATCGAAAATATTCGAAAGGTGTTGTTTAATAACAAACATAAAATAAAAATCATGTGGGTGCCGGGACACGCTGGCATTCGAGGCAATGAACTGGCCGATGAAAAAGCGAAGTATGCTGCTAGACAACCTCTACATTTGTTCGGTTACGTTACACCCAAGGACATACGCAAACAAGCTTTCATCACATGCAGGGCTGAACACACCAGTGAATGGATGAATTACCAACACCATTACAAAACCCATAATCCAACCGGTGCAAAACCTTTGTATCCGCCAGACTGCACATGCCGAAGCCTGAGAACGTTTGTGCGCCTTAGGATAGGCCATACTATAGCAACACACAGCTATCTCTTAGATGGAACTGCTAAGCCAACTTGCCGCTTTTGCAACTCTTCACATTTTTCAGTCACGCATATCATCGACGAATGTCCCGAGCTTAATCAAATCAGGAGATCAATATTTAATAATGCGAATCCTTCAAACTGCCTGAAGTCAATCAATATAGATAATATTAGTGCTATTAATAAATTCCTAGAACTTTGTAATATTAAAGACATTTAAATTGCTGTAAAAGATAACCCCAACACTGTAATTTCATACATTATGCAAATTTAGTTAACGAGAGCCGAAGGCCATGGTAGCCAGTGCTTTTTCCTTTAGTGCAATAATTATTCTATAATTATTTCTCTTGTAAATAAATAAAATAAATAAATGTTCACGCCATGTAAGTTTTGCATCAATTGTCATACCCAGGTATTTTGCCTTATTGTCAATTTGAATTGTGCAATCGTCTATTTTAAGCAGGTGCTGTTTAAAAGATCTGTTGGTGTAGATGACTTCTACTGTTTTTTCAGCATTTATCTGGATACCCCAGGTCTTGAACCATCTCACTGTGTCATTTATTATGGTTTGAAGGTTTCGTTCAGCTGTTATAAGTTGCTTGCTAGATGAAAGCAAAACTGTGTCGTCGGAAAATGGTATAAATGAAATTAGGTATGCAGTGACCACTCCGTTTCCAAAAGAATTCGGTTGTCTTGGAACGCTTCAGTGGAAACTTATCAATTTTTCAAACAAAAATTTGTCAGCCATTATAGGGCAAAATTTTTTGCAAGCTTTAAAAGCGAAAGTTAACATAGAACAAAACTGCCTTGAAATTTTAAATAAAAAACTCTATTTCGAAGAATATAACTATCCGGAATATTTCCAAAACATAAATAATTTGCAACAAATTCAAAACAAGGACGTAAAGGACAACTTTAATTTATCTCACTTAAACACTGAAGAACATCAGGCAACCCTAAGGCTGCTTACTGAGTTTGAAGACTTATTTTTTAAAGAGGGTGATATGCTATCGTGAACAAATGAAGTGCAACATGAAATAATAACCACGAATGATAGGCCTTTGTATTCTAAAATCTATAGATATCCGCAAGTACATGAGGAAGAAATAGAACGCCAAATAAAATACATGTTAAAGCAACAAATAATAATAGAAAGTAACTCGCCGTACAATAGCCCACTCTGGGTCGTAGAGAAGAAGGTAGACAACTCGGGAATAAAAAAATATAGGATTGTTATTGATTATAGGAAGCTAAATGAATTTACAGTCGACGATAAGTTTCCAATTCCAAATCTAAATTCACTGCTGGATAAGTTACAGTCGACGACTAACCTCCGTTGAGATCAGACGTGTCTTTTCTTCGCTCTCTCGATAGCAGTAGTTGATTAAAGCATCACAACTTACTCATTTTTACCACGTTGTTCTTACGTAATATTCAGCATTGCAAGTAAACCAAGTACAAATGGCTCCCGGGCCCCCCGACCGGTCCAACCGCTTCTGGGGCCTTTCAGAAGGTATGGACTTCATTGCCAACCAGACCGACAATTTCCCTACTTTGCCTGGAAAAAGTGCACAAACAAACAACCCAAGTGACTCCAACGTACCCCTATCCAAACTGAGCCCTTTTGCCATTAAAAAAAGTCTTGAGAACATCTCCACCGAAATAAACTCAATCTCTCAACTAAAAAACGGCTCCTTATTAATCTTAGCCAAAAACCAACGTGCCACTGAAAAATTCCTAAAAATTAAAAAATTACCAAACCTTTGTGATGTGACAACAAAACTACATGATACCCTAAATTTTGTCAAAGGAGTAATCTACGCTCCCTGTCTATCCCACGTGCCTGAAGAGGAGATTCTCAGTGAGTTAAAACCACAAGGTGTAGTAGGAATATACAAATTTACACGCATACTAGACGGTAAACCCATTTTCACTGGTAAATCAGTTCTTACATTTGATCGGTTTCGCCTTCCTAGCGCCATAGATGTTGCCTGGTACAAGGTAAAAGTACAACACTATATTCCTAATCCTATGCGCTGTAGGAACTGCCAAAAACTGGGGCACACACAAAAAAGGTGCACAAACCAGGCTTCTTGCAATGATTGCAACTTACCACCACATAACCCCGAAAAATGCACTCGAACACTCTGCGCAAATTGCTGTGGCAATCACCCAGCATCAGAAAAGACATGCCCCAAATATATGGAAGCCCGAGACATTTTAAAAATAAAAACAATCGAAAAATGCACAATGAGTGAAGCTCGCAGAAAATATCGAGAAAAACCCACAAATCAAACACACACAACTTCATACGCCCATGCGCTTAAAACCAGCACACCTAACCTATTTTTGACATCTACTTACTCTCTTCCAACATCGGTCTCAAATACAACCAACAAAAGAAACCTCAGCTCACCCATAAAACAACAGAATGATAAAAAAATAGCCAAAACGTCACACGATCAATCACACTCCTCTACTCAACACTCTCTTCTACAAACATCTCCACGCTCATCAGTACCCCTCTCTCACACTGTGAAAACAACAACAGAATCCAAAACTCCCTACAACAACCCAACTACAAGTAAAATTAAAGCAACTACACACAAAAACAATATCACCAACTCCATCCACACAAAAACATCAACCAATGAAACCCACAACAAAGCGAATAAAAAAACCATTCAAAACTCTCCCACCACTCAAAAACAAAATATACTAGATTTGACAAAAGATCACGAAACGATTCTGTCCGACAGCTCAGAAAGCTCTAATTAACTCTTCCTACCATTTACCACTCTCTCTTGCTCTTTTTTCTCTCTTCTATAAATTTAAGTTTATAAGACTCGAGAAATTACACCTCACACATGGACTTTTCTATATTGCAGTGGAACATACACGGTTTCATTAACAATATATCAGAGCTCCAAATAATAATCAAAGAGCACAATCCCTCATTCATAGCTCTCCAAGAGACGCACTGTAAGAACTCATTTTTGCCAATTGCCCCAAAAAACTACATTCCATACTTTTTCAATCCCAACAGTACGTCAAAACAAGGCGTCGGTATTCTTATAAGAGACAATATTCCCCACAAACAAATCAACATCAACTCTCCATTCCAAATGATCGCTATTGAAGTTAACTTAAACATAAAATTCACTATTCTGTCATTATATATTCCACCCTGTCAGACCTTTTCAACAAATGAACTAACCAGTGCATTCAATTTAAATACGCCTTTTATAGTATTAGCAGACTTTAACAGTTGGAACACCTTGTGGGGATCGCCAGTGAACAACAGCCGTGGCAATATTGTCGAGAGAGCACTTTTGCAATGCAACTTATGCATACTCAACGATGGTCGACCTACTCACTTCTCCACCCATAAATCTTTCACACACGTCGACATTTCTTGCTGTTCACCACTCTTAGTCCCAATGTGTGATTGGAATATTTTCAACGATCTCCACAATAGTGACCACTATCCAATAAAAATCAAAATAAAAACGTCTTGCAATACCCAAATTATGAAACCTCGAAAAAAATTTTTACTTGACTTGGCAGACTGGCCAAACTATTCAAAAACTACTGATTTAGAACTTGAAATAAGAACAATAAAAAACGCTAGTAACCGAGACGCATTATCGCTAACTAAAGCAATGCGAAAGGCTGCTCACCTGCATATTCCTCAATCAAACAACACTATATCAAAAAACGTCCCTTGGTGGAGCCCTGAGTTGAGTAAAATTAGAAGGGAAAAAATCGTAGCATGGCAGAACTTCAGAAATAATCCTTTACAAGCAAACCTTATTTTATATAAAAAAATTAATTCGAAGTTTAGAAGAGAAGTTAAGAAACGTAAAAGAGATAGTTTCATGGAATTTACAAGTAGCATAAACAGAAATTCTGCCATCAAAGATCTATGGAATAAAATTAATCGCATATCCGGTAGAAATTCAAATAAATCAATCGTTGCAATACGGTGTAACAACCTCATGATCACCGAACCTAACGAAATTGCAAACCATATTGGCAAAGAGTGGTCTAACTACTCGTCCGATTCCAACTTTACAAACTTGTTCACAACTCAAAAAGCTCAAAGTAACACGTTAGAACCTAGCTCCGGAAACGACACCTTCGCAAACATAATTGAAGAAAACATTAGCTTAACAGAACTAACAATGAATCTTGCCAAAGTAAAAGGCAAAACTCCTGGACACGACCGAATATCATATAGTATGATAAAAGCACTTTCACCTTCAGGGAAAAGTAGGCTTAAAACTTTATAATAATATTCTCCAAACTGGTGTTATCCCACAAACCTGGAAAATAGCTACCATTATTCCTATTCCTAAACAGAACAACGACATTACCAACGTCACAGGATACCGTCCAATATCCCTCTTGTCCTGTCTAGCTAAAACACTCGAAAAAATAATAGCGAGAAGAATATCATGGTTTATGATGTCGAAGGACCTTATTTCAGCCAACCAAGTAGCCTTTAAAAATAAAAGAGGATGTACAGATGCTTTGCTGCACATAGACCACTACGTTACCCAAGTCCTTTCATCACGGAAACACGCCACAATTCTCTCGCTCGATTTCGAGAAGGCATTTGACCGAATAGGTATACATGTTATTTTGAAGCGCTTGTACTCTTGGGGCATTGGACCAAAAATCTTTAATTACGTTAAATCCTTCTTAACGAACCGTAAATTTAGAGTCCGCGTTAACGATACCTATTCACACGTTTATCCCCTGTATAACGGCATTCCACAAGGATCTCCTCTGTCCGTAATCCTCTTCTCGATTGCTTTCAATGACATCAGCACAATTATACTAAGACAACCTCAACTAGATCACTGCCTTTACGCTGACGATCTATACATATTAAACAAAACATTCGACACTACAGAAGCGACTGAATCTCTCAAAGCTATTTTGAAGGATATCTTGGAATGGACTACCATATCCGGAGCCAAAATATCTCTCAACAAAACGAAAAAACTTCATATTTGCCGTAAACGTATATGTAATGCCAATAGCCTCAATATCACTATCAACAACAATGTAATCCAAATTGTAAACAAATTAAAAATTCTGGGCATTGTATTTACCTCTAATTACCGATGGAAAGAACATTGTCTTACTTTAAAGAAATCCTTAACGACCAGAGTTAACCTAATTTTGTACTTTTCAACTAAATATGTACACATTAACACACTTACCTACCTTGTTAAAACACTAGTTCTAAGCAAAATTGATTATGGCTTATATTTATACGGCAACTGCCCAAAAACTACTTTAAATATTGTTAAACCTATCTATCACCAAGCTGTCAGGGCCAGCATATATGCTTATCGTACTACAACAGTATATAACATGCTGGCAGAGGCTGGACTACCGTCTCTTGACCAAAGATGCTACGAGATAAAATCTAAACTTATACCAAAACTCCTTTATTCGGAACCATCACCAATTGTAGCTGATATTCAACAAACAATTATATCAAAGCGAAAATACAAACTGCCATCAGCGATCCAGCAGATCTTAAATGCTGCACCTACATTTGACATTGCACTTACCCCCATCAAACATCAACACTCCACGCCCTCCTGGAAAATCGAAAATAGTTCATGCGACATTAGTCTAACGCGCTTTAAAAAGGACAATACACCAATCGAAGCCTTTCAACAACAATTTATCAACAAGAAAATCTCTCTTAAGGCCGACGGCTGGTCTATCTTATATACAGACGGATCAAAAATAAAGAATGCGCGGACCAGCTTCGCCATAGTTGATGAATCTGGTGAAGCATACTAATGAAAACACTTTCTACAATTTCAACAATATTTACAGCTGAAGCATTAGCAATTTTTAACGCATTGAATATTGCCCTTGCAAAACAGCAAAAAACAACAATATGCTCCGACAGTCTATCTGTAATTCAAGCAATTCTGAACCCATCATCTTGCGATTGGCTCACAATAAACAACATACGACAATTGCTAATCTCCAACAAAACAACACTAAAACTGTTGTGGATACCGAGCCACGTTAACATCTACGGAAATGAGCAAGCCGACAAAGCTGCTAAATTCGCATGCAATGCGCCAATCACTACCGACATGACTGTTGAAAAGAACGACATGAAACTATACATTTCACACCACATATTAAAAAGGAGAAAGACATCATGGAGGCAATACACCCACCATCACTACACAAAAATAAACGCAGATCTAGAGGCACCAATATATCCCGTAGATATAGGGAAGCACAAAATAAAAATATTCTCACGCCTGCGTCTTGGACACACCATAACGACTCACCAACACATCCTGCGAAAGGAAAGCGTCCCCAACTGTCCATTCTGTGGCGACCCTACGTCAATAGAGCACATACTCATTACATGTCCAACATCCAGTACCCGCCTGAAACTGATATCACCGAACAGTACAAACACCCTTGAAATACTAAAAAATCCAACTGCAGAAAATATTTATATAATACACAAACTAATAACCGACCTAAAATACCTAATCTGAGAACACATCTTTTGTAATTACATAAATAATTTTAACATTTTATGATTAATACATAGAGCTGATGGCCCTGGCAGCCAAGCTTGTACGATAGTTAATTTTATAATTTATTATAAACTTAATAAATAATAATAATAATAATAAATAAGTTAGGTAGAGCGCAATATTTTACGACTCTAGACCTAGCCAAGGGCTTCCACCAGATCCCGGTCAGAGAGGAAGACAGAGCGAAAACTGCTTTTTCAACACCATTTGGGCATTACGAGTTTATTCGCATGCCATTCGGCCTTAAAAATGCCCCATCAACCTTTCAAAGGTTGATGAACAAAGTTTTACATGAATACATTAACCGAATATGTGTCGTATACATGGACGACATTTTAGTATTTGGCACTTCCTTAGAAGAACACTTAATCAACTTAAAGTTGATATTTCGGGCAATAAGATCAGCTAAGTTAAAAATACAAGTGGACAAATGTGATTTTCTGAAGAAAGAAACACAATTTTTGGGCCACATACTGACAACAGAAGGAATTAAGCCAAATCCCGCCAAGGTTGAAATCATCCAAAATCTGAAACTTCCAAATACAGCAAAGAAGATAAAATAATTTTTGGGAATGACTGGATTTTATAGAAAATTCGTCAAAGATTACGCAAAAATTGCCCACCCTATGACACAGTACTTGAAAAAAGAAAAACAAATCAATGAACATGACCCTAGCTTCATAGCCGCATTCGAAAAGCTAAAAGATATAGTTACAAATTCACCAATTTTACGTTACCCAAATTTCGCAAAAACGTTTAAAATAACCACAGATGCTAGCAATTTCGCAATTGGAGCTGTTCTATCTCAAGATGGACACCCTATTGCATACGCATCCAGAACCCTGAACAAACACGAAACAAACTACGCTACTATAGAAAAAGAATTATTAGCGATAGTATGGGCTGTAAAATATTTTCGACCGTATGTCTTCGGTAGACAATTCGAACTAGAATGTGATCATCAGCCGCTGAAGTGGTTAATGACAAAATATTCAGGAAAAGACATAAGCCCAAAACTTCAAAGATGGTTAGTGAATCTAGGTGAATATAATTTTTCCCTAGATTATATAAAAGGAAAAACAAACAATATCGCTGACTTTTTAAGTAGAATCAAAAACGACGAAATAATTGCACAACTAGAAATCTTTCAAGGCGACGAAGAAAACAATAGCACATCAGTGGAAGTAGAGACGGCCCATTCTCAGGAAGAAAATTTAGGTTTTGAAATTCCAATATTAGACACTGTAGTTAATAGGTTCAAAACATAAATAATTATAACACAAGAGAAGCAAACGACCGTTGAGTCGCTATTTAATCACAAACGAATTTATATAGACAAAAATGATATCGATCAAAACAACGTACTGGATATTATCAGAAGACACATAGAAAAAGGAAGAATAGGAATATATTCTCACCTTAATGATCACGAGTACTATACAATTCAAACAATTCTCGAGGAAGAATTCTCTGCGGATCCCAATGTAAAATTTGTCAAATGCTCCCACCTAGCTAGAGATATCCAAAATGAAGAAGAATTGAGAAAACAAATTGCCCTATTTCACAAAAACGAAAGTGGTCATTGCGGAATAACGGCAACCTACGAGAAATTAAAGACAAGGCTATACAATCCCCATCTTAAAGAGCAAATAAACAGAATAATAAACAACTGTGACATATGTTCAGGGGGAAAATATGACCGCAACCCAATAAAACACAAATTTCAAATAACAGACACACCCAAGAGCATCAACGAAATAATTCACGTTGATACTTATGTAAATAGCAAACATTCGTTTATTCTCTTCATTGATAAATTTTCAAAACATGCTACCTGTTTGCCACTTACAGATAGAAACAGCAGAACGCTTGTAAGTCAACTACAACAATTTTTATCCATTACAGGCAAAGTGAACAAGATGGTATTTGATAATGAATTTAATAATCAAAACGTTAAAGAGTTCTTGCAGAGCGAGGGAATACAATACCATATTACTAAACCAAATAGTCACACCGGCAACAGCGACATAGAAAGATTGAACAACACTATTACCGAAAAAATTCGAACTCTTAATCTTGAAAGTTACCTACCAATTACACAGCAAATTTTCAAAGCAATTATGCTATATAACGATACATACCACAGTACAATTAAATGCACTCCATTAGAAGTACACATTCACATAATAAACCACACAATAATTTACGAAAGGCTTTGCAAAGTTAAAGAAGAAAAAATACAACAAGCTAATGAGAAAAGGGAAGATTATACAGAAACAAGGCAAGTAGGGTTTATTAAAAACTATAGAAATGTAGGGCATAAAGAGGAACCTAAGTTTAGAAAACAGCCGTTAGATGGAATCCATATTAGTAATATTAAAAGACCAACTAAATATAGTAATCTAGCAGAAGGTAATACCGAAAATAACTCTTCAACTTAAAATTGCAGATAATTGTATGGACACTAGTAATAATAATGACAACGACGCCAACCCAAGCCAACATAACAACTTATCCGATAATGGAAACTAATGGCTACATTGAAATTTACGACAACAATCATAGCATCCCAATAGAATCGGACTTAATTTTGCACAAAATAGATATCCAGGAAATAGGGAATGTACTAATGCTAATGAAAGACACCTCGAACACTTTTAATAAAAACCAGAGGACATTAATAAACAATCAGGTAGATACATTAATGAGTAAACTAAGAACAATAACGCCAACCAATAGACAGAAAAGAGGACTAATAAACCTAGTAGGCCATGCCTACAAATACCTCTTTGGAACAATGGACAATACAGATCAAGAGGATATCACTAATCACTTCAATACGGTTGACATTAATATGCATAACTCAATAACTGGACTAAATCAACAAATAAAAATTAACGATCATTTTAACACAACAATACAATTAATAAAAGATACAATACAACAAAATCAAAATGCTATTCTTTACAACCTAAAAGGTCTCCATAAAACAGTAAGAGATATATTGTCACAAAACCTCTACATAGAAAAATTATTAATGTTAACTACAATTAGAAACCACATAGAACATATTCAAAGTTATATAACAACAGCACAAAATGGCATAAATGATGCATGTATTCTAACAAAACAAGAAATAGACGATTACGAAATTAATATAAATAAAATTAAATATCTAAGAACAGCAATATTCGAGATAAATAATGACTTAATATTTATAATTAAAGTACCCAAAACATTTCATATTATACAAGTAAAAACAATAATACCTATTCCTCACATAAACAAAGAAATAAATGCGGAAATCGAAAACGTATTTAAATATGATAATAAAACATATGTATACAAAGAAAACAACTATATAAACGAGTGCGTTTTGTCAAAACATTGTACGATAGGAAAAACATGCGAACTAATAACAAATAAAAACACTGAAATTATAACCATTAACGATCACACACTAATCGTGAAAAATGCTAAAAACAACTCCATTTCAAGTAACTGCGAGTTGGAAAGCAACAACCTATATGGAAACTTGATCATACAATACAATAATTGTTCGCTGGAAATAGAAAACAAAAAATTTTCAAACAACGCGAACATTTATGTTGACACTATCATGTTACCGAAGTTTAGCAATGTTACATTTAACACTTCACTCACTATAGAAGATATAAAATTAACAACAATAGAAAATCTAAAAGAAATAAGAGAAATCAAATACAAAAACCAAATTATAATATACAGCGTACCAACAATTATAGTAATAATATCAATAGCAATTACAATAATATTATTGTCCAAAAATTGTTCACCAAACAACCAAGGAATTCAGGAGAATCCTTTATCAAGGGGGGGAGGAGTTATGTATACTCTCCCGTATACCACACCAGAAGTCCATGCAATTGTAAATAGGTATGTCCAAAGTCAATAAACTCGGCACAGAACGAACTCGACATTGTAAGTTCAACGTTTGCTGCGGAAATCGGATACGCCGAAAAAGCTAACGACCAGGCAGAACCAACATCAGCGTTATGATCGCTGAGTTGTTTATGCTTGGCCAGCAGAAATCCGCCAAGTGAGCAAACGGTCAATGATTTCGTTTTCTGCCGAATTGGCGATTTTTGTATGGGCATACTTGCTATCGATCGGCACTTGGTTGTGGCATGGGGAAAAATTGTAAAGTTAGTCTTAAGACCAAGTTTAAAGAATAAAGTTGATAATCGGAACAAATCTCCGGCTTTTATTTTAAGGCCAGGTTCCTCCAAACAATTTTCAAAAAATCGAAATTTTTTTTTTTCTATAAATTGCTAGAAAATACTCTTCGAAATAATATAAAATTAGTCCCGAAGGTATGCGCTACCTAGAAGTAGGTAGAGATAAGGGAGAACGGTGCGCGCCCAAGCGGTGAATTCGCCCGCTCGAGCACCCACGTTTGCGGCAGCTCCCCTGGGTGCATATACTATAATATAATATCATTGATCATATCATAACAGTAAACATTTATTCTTATAAAAATAGAAATCTATAAATCGTACATATTAGAAAAGTATACACTGATTCTCAAATAGAGCAGTTGTACGTAGTACACGGAGCACAGTAACGTATGCGGAACTAACTAACTCCGTCAGTGAAATTTATCCGTTGTATTGATCTTCAGTCGAATGATTGCGGGAATAGTACCGTTACCTTTCTCATATTTAGTTTTGCTGTTGCTATTTGTTTAATAATTGGAATGATGGTTGGAAATCAGTTCATATTTCATTCCGCATACGTTAGAATTTTCGTGACGGTAAATTTTTCGTTCGTTTATCATGGACAGAAAAAAAAGACAAGGAGTACGGTATAGACCAAAAAGGAAAAGTTTCCATGGTAATCAATTTAGTTCAGGTGATAACACTGAAAAAACCAGTTCTGCTGCTGAAAAACTGAAACACGCCGATCACCAATTTGAAGTAACTACGCATCCGTTTCTGACTTACGTGATCGTTCAGTGGTCTGTATTTGCAACATTGCAGCAAAGAGTTGCTTGTGTAAACTGCGGTAAAAAAGTGGAGTTTGGAAAAAGTGACTCAAAAGGATTGGGTTTTCAATTAGAAATTATCTGTAATTGTGAGAAGAGTGAACCGATCCCTTCATCTCCAAAAATAAAAAATGGTTATGAAATAAACAGAAGAATAGTTTATGCAATGCGCTTGATGGGAGTTGGTTTTTCTGGCTTATTGAATTTTTGTGGACTGATGGATATCTCAGCTAGTGCATTTAGTTTAACTGGCTATTACAAATGCTTACAGCACATTTATATCGCAGTGAAGGCTGTTAGTGAAATGGTTTTTAAAAAAGCTGCCAAAGAAGAGCAAGACAAGAATAAAAATAAAGGATTACCCGAAGATAGGCTTACTGTTTCGGGCGATGGCTCCTGGCCAAAAAGAGGATTCACAGCTTTACTTGGCATTGTTAGTTTGATCGGCAAATATACGAACAAAGTCATTGATGTAATAGTCAAATCAAAAATTTGCCAAGCATGCAGTAATTATTCCAAAAAGTTTGCCGAAAATACGCCAGAGTTTGATGCTTGGTTTACTGAGCATTGTGAAGCAGGAAATTGTACAAGGGATCATGATGGCAGTGCCGGTCTTATAGAAGTTGAAGGAGTGGAAGAGATGTTTCTGAGATCTGTGGAGCAGTACGGTGTAATGTATGAATATTATATTGGGGACGGTGACAGTAAAACATTCAAGCGGCTCGAAGAAACTGAACCGTATGGTGAGGCTCTCAAAGTAAAGAAAAAAGCATGTGTTTTACACGTAGGCAAGAGTATATACAGACGTGGTAAAGAAGCAAAAAGAAACCTTGCAAAAATAAAGAAAGCTCTGAAAGCACAAGAAAAAAAGTGGCATTAGAAAAAGGTGAAGAAGTACCCAAAAGTAAGAGGGCTAAAAAAAGTGACAAACCTGCAGTAAAACCTTTACAATTCACTGAAGCGCAACTGTCGAAATTATCTGGCTATTTTAAAAAAGCTGTGCTTGCTCACCCCGATTCTGTGACAGATATGAAGAATGCAATTCTGGCCTCATTTTATCACAAGTGTTCCACCGACGCTAACCCGCAACACGAGCACTGCCCAGCCGGAGCAGATTCATGGTGCGCTTATCAAAAAGCAGTAGCTACAGGACAATTACGTAACTTCAAACATCCTCCAGCTTTTGATCAAGAAATTCAAACTATTTTACAACCAATTTATGAAGAATTAACTGACGAAAAGTTGCTCGAGAGATGTTTAGGGGCTAATTCGTGTGTCTGGAACATAGCTCCTAAACACAAGTTTGTTGGAAAAAAAACACTTGAAATCGCTGCTCTCAGTGCTGCTTGCATTTTTAATGAAGGGCTTTTACCGATATTGAAAGTTATGGAAGTTATGGGAGTCAAAATCGGCCCGCAAGCAAGGCAGTTCGCTGATAAGGCCAACGACAAGCGTGTTGATCGAGCCGAGCTTGAAGCCACTGAAGCGTCTAAAGAAAATCGTACTGCCACTAGAAATGCAAGAATACTTGAAAATGATGCCTACGGAGATGAAGAAGGAGTTGTGTACGAAGCTGGAATGGATATGTGAGTAAAATTCACCTTTTTTCACGATTTTTCACGAATAAAAACTTTAATCGGCTTTTTCTCGGAACTACATTTTTTCAACTGAGTGTCACTCGTATTTCAAAACTATTTCACTTATTATCATGAACCAAACGGAATTCTACTCTTAAAATGTCTCTCTATGGTCGGAACCACAACCAAAAATATTCATTGTTATTTAAAAAAGTTATTAACAATCAAAAGTGCAAAAAAAGGGTCGAAAATTAAAAAGTACGCCATTTTTTTTGTTTTTCGTTGAAAATGTTTCGTTTTGGTTCCGACCATAGACAATTGGATACAGAATATGAAACTGTTTTGCTTTTTGCTTTTAGATGATTCGTTTCCAAGAAATGGTGACACTCATCAGCAAATCGGACGAGTTTGAGCAGCTGTTTTTGGAGCCGTCATAATAAAAAAAAAAAAAAAAAATTGTTTTTTAATAGCTTAATGTATGGACTGTTATTTGTAAAAAAAATTTCTTTTCAAATTGTTTTTTAACAATAAATAGAATTTTTTGAAAAAAACGTGTTTTTTGGAGGAACCTGGCCTTAAACGTAAAACATAATTCGCGCGGTCAACCTCGGCGCGCGCGGTCAACTTGGTCGTTGCATTGACGGCAAACTATTTATAGTAGATGAGTGTTCGAGCACTCATTTTGTAGGTAATTTCAAGTACTTTAAAATGGTATCGAAGCAGTATGCGAAAAAACCTACCGGTTTCACGGTATTCACGAAAAACGAAAAACTATCCCTCACTTTTGACCTTTGACCGGCCATTGTGATTCACCTAATCGATAGATTTTATTATCATTAGATAGATAATTTTATTCCCCACAAATTTGATCCCTCGGACTTGACGGTACGAGCAATAGCACCGGAGATAAGAAATTAAATCGAACTCACCCCTAAATAAACAGGGGGTAGTATCTTCCCCCACGCCCTCGAATACGAAAACTTAGTTTTAGACTCAGGACATGCCCCCGAACACACCCTCAAAATTTCAGCCATTAAGTATTTTTTTTTTAGTAAATGTGGTTTATTTGTCTGTATTTACTGTACTATCTGTTGGTTGTCTTTTTCTAATTCGAGTGCAAGCTCAGCTGCTTGTTGGAAGGTTTTTGGCATTGCTGCGAAGATAGTTTGTTTGTAACTTTCATTGAGACCACTCTTGAAGACCATTAAGCTGTATTGGTCATTCATTTTTCTAATCAGTTTTTTCTACTTGAGTAGTACTTCCTGCTTGTGTTATTTGCAAGTCATTGAGTTCGGCTATTAGATTTAAAATTTTGTCTTTATATGTTGTAATGCTTGTGTTTCTTTATTGGAAACATGACAATTTGTTTTGTAACTGTGCTACCGTTGTCGTGGTCTTGAATCTGTCTTTTAGTGTTTCTGTAAGTTGTTGGAGAGTTTCTGGGAAATTGCTGCCGATTGCTGTCCTTACTGTTGGTGTTAATTTCGCAAAGAAAATGAATTCTAATAATTCTGTTTGTCCAGTGTTGTCCAGTTTTTTGTGGATTAGCTCTGAAATTTTTATGAAAGTGTCCAATTCTTTATGGTTTCCCGTAAAGTTTGGTATGGCTTTCATAGCCGTTTCAATGTTGAATGTAGTCATTGTGGAGCTGTTTACCTGTGTTCTTAGTTCTTCTAGTTTGTTGGTCAGTATTTGTTTGGTTGTATCATGGGTTTTATTAAATATTATTGACAATCCTGTTGCGTCTTTTTGTTTGATCGCTCGGATTGCAAATTCTCTTTTGATTATCTGTAGTCTGTCGAGTTTGTTTTGTATTGTCTGTCTAGTGTATGACCTGCTGGGTGTTTTTCTAAGGTTTGATAGTAGTCGGTTTGCTTCTTCTACTAGATCTTCCATTTAATTCTGGAGATTAAACTTTTTAAACATGAGGTATGTCTCTTGTTCAAGTGTCGTGGGGTTCTCCACGTCCGCCATAGTCGGTTTTCTGGGCATACCACTTAGTTGCCAGTGTTTTACTAAAAACTTTAGTTTTGTCTGTTCGTCTAGTTCTTCATGTTTTAACACTGTATCTTCTGTTTTTGGTTTGTATTGTCTATGTTTTCTGTCCATGTTATAAACATTTGTAATATGGTGAGCTATGGTTTTATTATTTATTAATTTGCTCAGACCTGTGTTACATGTATGGTTTTTGTATGTTATTTTACATAGTTCTTATAACACCGTGCGACAACAAATTTTACACACGAAAAAATCGGTATACTCGCAAAACTAGGGGCCAAACGTAGTAAACCTGCGTTTTTAGTTGTTTTCTCTGACGTCAGGATTTTTTTTAAAAGGACTTTGAAATTTGAAGGACATGTTTATTTCAAAAAATTATTTAAAAAATTGAGCACATTGTAGAATAACAATATGGGTATCAAATGAAAGAGAAAAATCCTTAGAATCTTAAAAAAATAATGTTTTTGGTGTAAAAGAACGAAGAGGTATTGAAAATGTCCTTTTAAAACTTTAAAAAGGTATTGAAAATGTCCTTTTAAAACTTTATCCTTGAATATCCTTGAAAATTTCCAATATTTTTTTGGAAAAAAATTTATCTTAAGGACTAATATGTACACTACCACATCCCCGAATTTCGTTCTTCTAACTTTAATAGTTAAGGATATAAAACATTTTATATTTCTCATTATAAAACAAAGATATATTGCACCGTACGATAAAAATAAAATATTTAATTAACTCATGAATGGAATGGCCGTCGTGCCGTCAGTCACTCAGGGGGAACAACATGTAACACTGGAAAGTGTACGTGCCGTAACTGAGCTGACTGACGGAAGCGTGTGCTAACACCTCCACGTGGTGACGGCTGGAAACGGCCACTTCCGGATCTGGTTCTGGTCGTGGTCGGCTAAGGTAGCACAGCGGAACCTCCCTAATCCGGGGTGTCATGCGACCCGTGCCCATCGGACTGATTTGCAGCCAGGGAGTATATCGGCTGTATTTGAACGGAGCTTTCCTGATACCTGGCCGCCTCAGGAAGGAACGGTGGCCTTATCGCGGTAAGGGGCTCTGCCGTGACGGACACTCCCTTTCCCCATTCCCGCTTTGGTCACCGTGCTGGCACTCTCATCAGTGTCATGCACAGCCCGCCAGGTCGGGCAGGTGACCGTACGAAACAGATGATGTCGACACTCAAAAATTTAGCCTCGGATGAAGACGGACAGACGGTGGACACGGACAAACGGATAATGGACTCGGACAAGCGACAAACGGACATGGACAAACGACTGACGGACAGGAGAGAGGTGGGCACTTCCTCCGAAGACGACCTCCTGGCATCTAGCCAGGAAACCCTGACTTCCTCAGTGGGAGTGCGTGCTGTGGGCCACAGCACCCCTACCTCCACCGAGCAACCAACAACATCAGCAGCGGCAGCGAAAGCCATCAAGAAACCGGCCAAGCCTAGAGAACCGTCTAGGTATAAGCAGTACCAGAGAGCCTTAGCTATCCTCGGTAGGATCAGCAAAAACGAGGCTGCTGGTGCTGCTCATCCCAAAGACGCGGAGGACAAGGTACGGTTTCAGAAGGTTGTCGATGAGTACTTGGCGTACCAAGCGACCCTGCCGAAAGCGACAGCAACAAAACGCGACCGGTCTGCCCACGACAGCTCGAACCGCGAGACAAAAAAGGCGAAGGTTGCCGGTGCAACCGACGCAGCGGCGAGACGCGCTTTCAGTGACGTGGCACGGGACCACCTGCAGGTAGCACTGGTCGATGCCACTTCCAACCGCGGCAAGGAAGCCTTGGAGAAATGGGGAGAGATCGAGGCCAGGTTGACACAGATGGTCATGGACCACGTGATGAGCAACCTGGCAGCGAACCCGAAGGTGCCTCTCCCCGGTTTCGACTCGGCAGAAATTGTTCGCGGGTATCGGGTCATTAAATGCGAGAACCAATTCTCTAAGGATTTCCTGGAGGGCTGCATCTCCAAGATGGAAGAGATCGCAGGAGGCTTGAGGCTCAAGCTAATCCCCGCCAGTGAAATCCCGAAGAGACCCAGGGCTCGCATTTGGTTGCTCAATATGCCCTTGGACAGTGGTAAGCTGGTACCCTACCTGCAGGCACACAACCCGGCAGTGCCAATGACGGACTGGCAAGTCATAAAAGCGGAGGCTCCGCAAAAGAACAGTCTGTCCTTCCTCCTCGTAATTAGCGAAGAGAGTCTTCCTGCCTTAGAAAAGGCAGATTATAAACTTCGGTTTGGCGTGCGGCACGCGAGGCTAAAGGTCTTTCGCTCCTCTAACCCGGAAGAGGAGGATGTAGACGAGATCGTGGACGCTCAAAAGTTGATGGACGACGTACGGCTCTACGATCCGGATCCTACCGCCCCGAAACAATAGGCTTGGGGTTGAAGGTTGTCCAGGCTAACATCCAACATTCAAAGTTGGCAACGGACAACCTTACCGTCCTTCTATCGGAGGAGGACGTAGACATCGCTATAGTCCAGGAACCTTGGGTGCGGGGCACGGAGGTGAAAGGACTTCGGCGGAGCGACTACAACCTCTTCTACAAAAGGGGTGAAGGTAAGGCAAGGGCGTGCATAGTCGACAAAAAACATCTTAATATGTATCTTTTACCCCATCACAGCACCAACGACACCACGGTGGTAGAGCTAGTTGCGGCTGGTGGGAAAAAACTGCGCATAGTCTCGGCCTACATGGCGCACGATAGGCCTGCGCCGCCGGAAGAGGTCCGGATACTTATGGACGGCGGAAGCACCCACAGCACGGTGCTGATAGGCTGTGACGCAAACGCAAGGCACACCCTATGGGGCAGCACCGAGAACAATGAACGAGGTGAGTCACTCTTCGACTTTATACTTAACACTAACCTAGTAGTGTGTTACAGGGGTAATACCCCCACCTTCGTCTTCCCAAGCACTGATGGTTTCAGTGGGTGGGAGGAGGTTCTAGATGTTACACTACTAACTGACAGCGAACAGGTGAGGGTGGACAAATGGAGGGTGTCCAGCAAGAAATCCTTTTCGGATCATGCATGGATACTCTTCGAATTGGATCTTCAGGTTGAAGCACCCGCACCATATCGTAATTCCAGGCGTACCAACTGGAATCGATTCGCCGGCATAATCCGTAATGGGATAGGGAAGGTTTCTCCTGTCAGTGTCTCCTCGGTAGAAGACATTGACCGTAGAATCGATCAGTTGGAAAATGCGATGGCTTCCGCTTTCAAAACGTCTTGTCCTATCAAATATTCCAAAAAATCGTTTCCACCTTGGTGGAATGATGATCTATCACGTCTGAGATCGGAGGTCCGGAGGTCATTCAACCTAAGCTATTCTACAGGTAACTGGCAAAGCTACAAGAGCAGCCTAAGAAAATATAAGAAGGCCATTAGAAATTCCAAGAACAAGGGTTGGAGGGATTTCTGCTCGGCCATTGAAACTACGAAGGATTCGGCAAGGCTAGGAAAGGTGCTGTCCAAAGAACACACCTGCCCCTCGTTCATAAAGAAGCCGGATGGCTCCTGGACTGAAAGTACCGAGGAGGCCTTAGACCTGCTGTTGAACACACATTTCCCAGGCTGCACAAAGGAGGAAGCTGCGATCAGGTGTACGCCACCGGATCAGCTTCCACAAAACAATAATAACAACGTTGTAACGAGAGAAAAGCTTACATGGGCTGTGAAAAGCTTTTCTCCCTATAAGTCTCCGGGACCAGATGGCATTCTTCCTATAATGCTTCAGGTGTCACAAGACTCGGTATTACCATGGCTAGAGGCAATTTTTAGGGCCTGTCTAGCATGTAACTATATCCCCGTCAGCTGGAGACGGGTGAAAGTCGTCTTTATCCCAAAGGCTGGGAAAAGAGGCCACGATTCGGCGAAGGATTTCCGGCCCATAAGCCTGACATCCTTCATGCTCAAAACACTCGAGCGACTACTTGACCTCCATATACGCGAGGAAATAGAACATAAGCTTTCTGAAGCCCAACACGCCTACCTAAAGGGTAGGTCAACGGAGACCGCCCTCCATGAGGTAGTGCGAACAGTAGAAAGGTCACTGGAATACAAACAATATACATTGGCAGCCTTCATGGACATAGAAGGTGCCTTTAATAACATAGAGACTAGGGCGATAGAGGAATCGCTGGTAAATCTTGGAGTCAATGCACAGATACGCACCTGGGTCACTGCAATGCTCCAAACGAGGGTGGTGAGCGCGATGCTTGGTAACACCCACCTTACAAAATTTGTAAGCAGAGGCACACCACAAGGAGGGGTACTGTCGCCTATCCTGTGGGTTTGTGCCTTGGACAACATTTTAACGGAACTCAACCAGAGAGGGGTCAAAACGGTTGCGTATGCTGACGACGTGGTTGTAATGGCATCGGGGATGTGCCCTGATGTGATTAGCGGAATCCTTCAGGGAGGTCTCGATAGGTTAAGCGCTTGGTGCACGGGACGTGGACTAAGCGTTAACCCTACCAAAACCGAACTGATGCTATTTACGAACCGTACCAAGATACCGACCTTTAGACGACCTCATCTCGAGGACACAACGTTATCCCTTTCGTCTAGTGCCAGATACCTCGGGGTTATTCTGGACCCTAAACTGAACTGGAAGCTGAACGTTGAACAAAGAATACACAGAGCAGGGTTTGCGCTCTACTCCTGTAGGAAAATGATCGGAAGGAGGTGGGGCCACCGACCAAGTTTAATGCTATGGATGTTCAAGATGGTTGTACGTCCAATACTATCATACGGAGCTCTGGTCTGGTGGAAGGCCCTGAGGAGGGATTACAACATCACCCAGCTCGGTAGGCTACAAAGAACAGCTTGTGCTGGAACCACGGGAGCAATCAGATCCTGCCCTGCAGAGGCGTTGAATGTGCTGACGCACCTGCTCCCGATTGATATGCATATCATGAAAACCGCAACCCTTAGCGCTCTTAGGTTGAAAGAAACAGGTTGCTGGAAAGACAGACCTTACGGGCACGGTAGTCTATTATCACAAGGGCAAAGGTGCCTGACTACGACTACGGATTACACAATTCCCACCATTACTTTTGGGAAAAACTATGATATCCGTATCCCCTCCCGTCTGGAATGGAAGAGGGGAAACATCTTAAATAACTTAGGCACCACAATCTACACTGACGGCTCCAAGATGGAATGTGGAGTAGGAGCAGGAGTCTTCTCCGAACATCTTAAGCTAAGTGTATCTTTCCGGCTCCCAAACACAGCAAGCGTTTTCCAGGCGGAAGTGCTTGCTATTAAGGAAGCATGCAGGATGGCACTGGTTGATACATCCTACAAAAGCCACATCACCATACTTTCCGACAGCCTATCCACGATAAAGGCACTGAACTCGTCGATCCTATCGTCAAAACTAGTGGTGGAATGCAAGAAGATCCTTACAGAGCTAGCTCATCGGTTCAAAGTAACCCTGATATGGGTGCCGGGCCACAATAACATTGACGGGAACGAGCGGGCCGATGAACTGGCTCGAAGAGGCTCCGCTCTTGATGAGAGTGAGGCGCTGACGGTTCTCGCCCCACTAGGCTCTATCAAGAGCGAGGTCTCCAAGGACTTCTTCGCCAAAGCCAACACTAGATGGCAGAGGATGGAATCCTGTAAAATCAGTAGATCACTATGGCCAACATATGATAAGAAGAGAACCGCGGAGTTCTTAAACAAGGGCCGCCGGGACGTGGCGAGACTGACTGCAGTCATCACAGGTCACTGGCCCATTGGTGAGCACGCGGCTAAAATGGGGATTCCATTCAATATCAGCTGTCACAGCTGCGAAAACCCGAACGAGAAGGAAACCGTCCACCACTATCTTTGCGCCTGTCCGGCCTTGTCAAGAAGGAGATGGAAAACGATAGGAAAAACAACATTCCAGAATCTCGAAGAGATAGCGAACTGCACCATACACTCGCTACTCTCTTTCATCAACCTCACGGATTGGATATAGGATATCCATCGTAGAGTCTAGAAGACATCAGTATTATGGTATACCATTATGGTATATATAGCACCTACCGGGAATAGTGGTAACAAAACGGCGCCAACGCGCTAATTGGATGTTCATGTTGGATGTAACATCGCCACTGGAACCAACCAACCAACCAACCAACTCATGAATAAATCGTTATGCTGCTAATACTGCACGGTAGGCAGGAAGCATCGATAGGTTGCAAAAAAATGTCGACGAAAACTGTAATCGGGGCTGTATTTGTTGATGATTATAAGTGCAAAATCCGTTCGAATTTAAATCCGACCTGCTTCTTCTCAAAAGTTATACATATTTTTATATTTCGAATCGGGACAATTTGTAACACAGGATAACAAAAAACACTTTTTTTCTGTTGCATGGAGTTTTTCTACTGTTTCTTACTAATTTGGATGCGCTGATTTCGAATCTACCCTCAGATTTTTTCTAGCAACTCTAGTTAGTTGAAATTTGTAGTTTCCTTTTAAAAAAAATCCTGACGTCAGAGAAAAAAACTAAAAACGCAGTTTTACTACGTTTGGCCCCTAGTTTTGCGAGTATACCGATTTTTCCGTGTGTCTTGGAATTTTTTGATTTTTGTCGCACGGTGTAATATAACCACATAGAAGCCTGAAACTTAAAATATAAAATTTTAAGTTTCCCAGTAAAAATCTGTAGTGAAAGGGTTAATAAGAATTTTTAAAAATTAAAGTAATAATGTGAATTCACACTCTTTTTCGTCATAGCTTTGTAGCATTCATTTGTGAAGAAATTTTGCATATGTATGTATTTAAATGTTTGATTTGTGATTAAATCAATACCCAAGTGGTGATGTGAACTGAACAAAACTAGTCCGAGCCAGGAATCGAAGCTGGAGCCTTTGGTATGAGAAGCCAGCGCGCTACCCGCTGGACTATCAAGGCCGACCAATAGTAGGTTCTTTATTCTACAAAAAGTGCAACCGTTCACAAATAAGAGGGTGAAGAGAGACATTTAAAGCTGCCGCTCCCAGCCTGGCGTACCTTGTTAATATACCTTGCTTGCGTCTGCGTACGATGAATTTGCCGATTCATTGTCGCTAACTGCCTCTTCCTGTTCGTCATCGAATACCACCCGTTCTAACAAACGCATCTGCAATTCTCTCTTTCGCCCCCTCACACTCAAATTAAGCTCTCGCAGCTTCTCCTTCAACGTCTCAACTGTCATGGCTCTAATGGTCAAACTCCATAAAGCGCGTTTCAGGCGTTCAGGGTTTGTCGCGTTATGGCGTTTCTCGCGTTGCAATGTTGTATACTCCATAACACGCGTTTCACGCGTCAGCTTCTTCTTCTTACGTCAGCTGATGCTAATTTTTAGTTGGCAAACTGCAGATTGATTTCGTTGTGAATTGTGAAAAACAATGAAATGAAATTGCTATACGACGTTATAGATTTTATAGAATTTACTGATTTCATTTTAAACACAATAAATGCATATCGGGCATTGCAAAAAATAAAAAAAAGATTCAGTTGAATTCAACTTGTAGCAATTTATTTCACAGGGATGAGTAAAATTCGATCGAAAACGAATAAGCTATCGAATTTCCAATACAGCGAAGACTAAGTTTAGTCTGTCGAAGAATTATGCTAATTTATAGGAATTTCTTCACCTTTTATGTTAAAATGTAGGATTGGAAAGGTTTCTTAAATGTATTTAATAGCTTTCGTGAAAATAAATGCATTTGACTTTTGCGATAACACAAGTTTGTTATCGGCATTACCATTTAACCACATAATTTATTACATCTTTAGGAGCTCTATCAGCTGTTTGACATCGTTAAGCGCGAAACGCCAGAGAAAGTTGAAAATAGTTCAACTTTTGACGCGTTTCGGGCGTATCGACGTCAAGTCATGGAGTTTGCTTCATACAAATACACTGATTCTACTTTTTCTCGAAACACGGGAAACGCGACAAACGACAATACGCTTGAAACGCGCTTTATGGAGTTTGACCATAACTGTGTCCGCGTCCATTATACAAAATTTCTTAGAAATACTGTAGCGACACGTGGCAACACCGTACCAAATGTCATGGAAAGCAAATATGTAAAACTGAATGAATAGAACACTTTGGACTTACATGGTGGCCGTGACGGTCGGGCCATAATTTCGACGAGGAGGCTGCCGAGTGGCTGCGCGAGAAGTATTTATCGAAAATTGGTAAATTGACAAAACAAAGTCGACCAGCACCAAATCAAACAGGAACGCAAGAAAACGGAGCGCGCACGCAAGCGGCGCAACGCAAGTCACCCCCACAGCGCTGCAACCGCAGCAGCAGCATCAGCAGTCCAGTATTTTTCGATCCGGATTTCATGTTCGCTTTGAACGACAAAGAGTTCCAGTAGATTTTGGCCGACGTTGCCGAAAATCCCGCCAACATCGCGAAACACAAGCATATTCCCACGCAGGAGCGAACGAAGGACGAGTGCCCTAACCTCACATTAAGCAGTACCCACGCTAGAGGAGCCTCGGCGACTTTGCCGAACGCGCGACACCAACTGCAACCATACCATCACGCCACTTTGCCGAACGCGCGACAACAACTACAACCATACAATCACGCCACTTTGCCGGACGAGCGGTAACAACAACAACATCAGCAGTATAGCGAAGAGGACGAGTTTGATAGCGGCAAAAGCAGCAGCGAAAACAGAAACAGCAAATTCTCGAGGGGTGTGCAGCTGAAGCAGGAGGTGAACGTGACCTTTGTGCTCGCCATTAGCGGAAGTACCGAGATGAAGGGCAATTTCGGCGACTCACTGCTCGATGTAATGGTGAACAACGTGGACCCGGACGGCTATAAGCGGTAATGATAAGTAGTAGTAGTGCCAGTGTGAGCGCAACGGCTTGCTTTTATAAGTTAAAAAGGTTAACCTACATATATAATATATACATATATTTAAAAAGTTGACATACATATATATACATCAGTATATTTTTCATACTACATATACATACATACTAAATTTAATGTCAACTATACGTGCATACAACTATATATGCACACAAGAAGGAAGAAATTACACAGAGAACAATTAATCCTAAAAACAAAACAACAAGGGAAATCTCAAATAGAAAACTGAAGCAAATACTATAAACTTTGAAATAAGAATTTACAAAAAAAAAAAAAATTTGAATCTGGAATTTAGGAAATACAATTGCTACAATAACATTTTTTTTTCCTATAATCAACTGAACAATTTTTACATCAAGTTATGTTCTCATACAGTACAACGTGTGTACTGATTAGGCATCGCATCCCGGGATCCCGGACTTTTTCCAGTCCCGAAAATCCCGGGATTCAAATCTTTTAATCCCGGGATTTTCGGGATTGCAAAAGATGCTTCAAAGTTCAAATGAAATAAATTTAAAAGCACAAAAACCCAATTCCTTATCTGAAGGAGGAGGGAGGGGATAGAGGGCGTCTTTTGCAAAAGGCTTATAATTATTTACTAAGCATTCAACCAGCAAGTGTTGAATCTGAAAGATGTTTTCTCTCAGCAGGGTTTATTTGCAATAAATTTCGCTCTAGATTAGAGGGCAAAACATTTAATGCCTTAGTATTTTTAAGATCTCAGTTTTTAGTTAATCACAACGCTTAACTTTTTTATCGAAATAATCGAAGTAAAACTAAAAGTACTAACATATTAACTATTTTATTTTTTTTTATCAAATATGCGTATATATGTACTTTATGATACATTTGATGCAAAGCAATAAGTTATGTTTAAGTGTCATTTTTGGATAAAACAAAATGTTATCAAACTGAAGTTAAATGTCAAATGAAAAACTTTTAAGTTAAACAAAATGTTGTCAAGGATGACTATGTTTATTTATTTGATTTAAATTTAAACTGACAATTTTGAATGTAATTGACAACTGATTGTAAATGACAACTGGATTTTGGTGATGTGCCGCGCACAACCAACCACTTCGACGACTCAACACCGACTGCCGCCCTTTCCGCCTTACAATGTGATTAAATTCAAGATAAAAAATCTTAAAACTACCCCAAATGTGATTAAACTGTGTCCATTTTTATGGTAAATATATTATAAACAAGTATTTATGCAATTTGGTAAAATTGTTTTATTTAAAAAATTTGTTATTTGAATCCCGGGATTAAATCCCGGGATCCCGGGATTTGACTTTTCAATCCCGAAAATCCCGGGATCGCAAAATGGCAAAAAATTGCGATCCCTAGTACTGATACATTACATCTCTCAATGACTGAATTCGAAGTCACATTCTCAAACTTATATTTAGAGTTCATTAAAACAACCAAACGCGTTCTACAGAGCCGACCACTGTCAGCTAACACAATAAAAATTGAAGAATACAAAAACCTTCTAATTGAAAATTATAATTCCATATTAATATATGCAAGTGAGCACACTAAAGAATCTTCATGTGGCAAACAAAGTGCTAAAATTTTACGGTGTAGGGCACTATTACTAAAATGTTTCAGTAAACTACAATGCAGCATAAGGGTACCACAGTACACAAACTGTTTAGTTTAAGTCGATAAAGACATTTGTACAGATAGTGAAATAGACGACGAGTGATGCCAGATCGGAACAAAATCTCGAAAAACATATCAAACGTTCCTCTTCTTTACCGTCTTTGACAGACACACTAAACGTGCTAGACACAAATTGCTCAGCTACGAGTTCACCAAATATCCCGTTTCTAATAAACAATTACGCGTACAAGGTCGAAATGGCCACCGTCGAACAAAAGAGATTTTTCATAAACATGTGTGCGTCAATGATCCGTGAAAACTACAACGGAGATCCTCTGGCGCTGGAGTCTTTTATAGATAAAATTACATTAATTGAAGACTTGACTGATTCCAATTTAACAGACACTTTTATAGCATTCATCAAATCCAAGTTAGAAGGCAAAGCTCGTGAGGCATTACCTACCACAATTGCTACAATTCTTGACATTAAAGTCGCTCTACGCTCTCGAATTAAGCCTGATAATTCAAAGGTAGTCGCTAGTAAGATCGCTTCAATTAAAGTTCAAAATAATAACTATTCCGATTTTGCAAAGCAAGTTGAAGAACTATCTGACTCCCTGGAGTGTTCCTTGATCGTTGAAGAAATAACTCAAGCTAAGGCACATAACATGGCTACAGAACAAGCAGTTAACGTCTGTCGGCTAAATGCTAGGTCCGATCTTATAAAGTCAATCCTAGCATCTACAACTTTTTCAGACGCTAAAGATGTAGTAGCAAAACTTATTACCGAGCAAACAAAAGAACAGCAAGTGTTAGCATTTCGCACACGTTCGAATAATATTACGAACAACAGTTACCAAAATCGTTCACGATACTTCAACAACCGAAATTATAGACCTAATAATAACAACAGATTCGATAATAACGAGACTAACAGACGTTTTGCTAACCATAACATCAATCGTCCTCCTTACAACAATAACTTTAACAACTACGCTCCTTCTAACGACACGCGTAACAGAAACACAAATGTACGGGCTTTAAACGCGGAAGCCCCTCAGCAAAGAACGCTGGGGGAGGATAACAGCGAAACTTAAATTTTACAAATCCAGAAAAAACCATTTATTTTATAAACCTAAATCATGCTGATTTTGTTGAAATACATTGTATAGGGGTCAAATTTTCTCAAGTGGGCCACTTTAAAATCGATGGTCTCAGTTTTCGTTGATCAATACGGTTTTCGATCGGCTTGGAGGTAAAAACGACACCCCAAAAATAATTTAGAAAAAAAATGTTTTTTTCATTAGTTATTTACAGTTAAAGTTTTTGATCATGTTTTTTTCAAAAATTCATAACTCACGAACGGTTTATCGGAACTCAACGTTTTCTACATCAAAATTTTTGTCAATTAATATACTTTGACATGAAATTTTTCTTCACAAAAAAATTATTATTTAGCTGAAAAATCATATTTGTTGTAAATAATTGAAAATTAATGAAACTTCTCCGCCAGCGAGAAAATTTTGACACATTTCATTCAATTCTGCAATCCCTCACAAAAATTTTGGTGAAAAAAAAGTCATTATTTTGCATTACGTCAAAAGTTATACATGTTTTTGTGACCGCGCTCCTACCTCTAGCGCTGGAAGAGCACATATTGACGCGCGCGCGCTTAGTCATCGTGTCACACGATGACGATTCGGTCACACGATAACTAAGCGCGCGCGCCTCAATATGTGCTTTTCCTGACTGAGACCATCGATTTTAAAGTGGCCCACTTGAGAAAATTTGACCCATAGACTCAACCAAACTGTGCACTTTTCTTGTTGATACACAAGCTGATATTTCGCTAATCAAACTCTCTAGCATTAATAAATATGCAAACATTAATAAAAATGAAATAATAAACATCACAGGTGTGACTTCACATAAGGTCACGACCCTAGGTACGATAGCAACCAACCTAGTAATATCTGACAATCAAATTCCTCATACTCTACATGTCGTACGAGACGAGTTTAACATACCGTCCGATGGGATATTAGGCAAAGACTTTTTAAAATTAAACGAATGTAACATAAGTTACGAAACCAATTCTCTTTCATTACGGACAGGCAATCTGAAATTAGTTCTACCAATTAAACATGGAACAAGTTCCAATACCTGTGTTTTCCCACCAAGGTGCGAAGTTTATCGTATTTTCAATCTGGGTAAATGCGATTATCCGGTTTTTATCGATTCTCAAGAAATTTGTAATGGCGTTTTTGTAGCTAGGTGCGTCGCACAGTGTTGCGAGTTCATATAGCGCAATGACAAAAATAGAAGGAGTGGTCGTATATAAATGAAATTTGGTATACAGTTATTGTATGAGTAAAGAACTTACCGTGCAAAGTTTCAATGAAATCCAACGGAAACTTCGACTACCTCCCATACAAACGGATTTGAAAAAACTTTATATTAACAATGAAAATTATCTAAGTTCATAAAAGATACATTAAAAATATTTGTATTTTAATATAAATTTATTTATAAATGTGTATATAGATAAAATGCGCTTTTTTCAAAAGTGATTGAAAATAAAATCGCAATAAAGTGCTCCACGGCTGCTCAGAAATTGCTCTTAGAGGGTTCAAATCTTGGACTGACCCCACTAATTTTTCCTCCTGAATCTTTTTTTCGAACATTCCTACCCTCTATCTCCAACGCTTAATGAGGCTCCCATACAAAACCATCGTTTTTATAAAGTGGGCTCCCGCTGCTCTCAGGTTGGTCCCAGACGTACCATATGTAAGACTGACCCCAATTTATTTTTCCTTTTGAATATTTTTTCCATACACACCTAACCGCTATATCCAACTCTTAAGGTGGCTGCCATACAAAACTAGTAATTTTCAATGGAACTGGTTCCACACTTGTAAATGTAGTCAAGTAAGCGAAGAAACATCATATCTGGGAAACTACTGAACCGAGTTGAATGATTTATTCAACAATCATCAACATTCCTGAGTGCAAAAAATACAAAATTAATTGAAGTTCAAAAATTCACCACCAGAGGGCGCCTCCCATACAAATGATGTGGTTAAACTTTTGGTTCTGTACGAAAAAAAATCAAAGTGTACTGTCGAAACTCTATTAACCCTTCTATTTCGAATATAATGGTAATCGTAATTGATTTTCCGGAGCTATCTTCAACAAATGTTTTCATCACCAGCAGAGCATTAATTGACCGATTGCTATTGGCTTTTAACCAAACTGTGAAAATATCACGAATTTGCACTCAAGTCTTCACCGAAAAATGCCAATAACTTCCATTCGCGCAAATATGCGCAGCTAAAAATTGTACAGCATAATCTACATACTTGCCAAAACAAAATATCAAAAAATTTCAAAAGTGATATTTAACGTTTTTTTTTAAATCACTTTTAAAATTTGAACTCACTTTTTATTCCCTCGCTTTCTTTACTTAATTTTCATCATAACGGTACTGCTCATAGGTGAGAGTAATCAGCAAAATGTTGGTCTTGTCAGACCTAGATTATATAGAACTTACGACAATAGTAACTTTTAGAGACCTGCTCATAATTTATTTTAAAATATTCAACCTCAAAGTCAAAGCAAAAAATTGCTGTTTGTACACAATGTTTTTTCATCGCTGGAAGAGCGTACTTTAAGAGCTCATAACTTCTATGTTATCCAATATTTTTTCATAAAACTTCGGATTTCTCTTAACTGAAGTATTTCCAACAAAACCTCGTATTCAGATTTTTGCGCTTATACAGTTGCATTTTGGCATTTTTGTCACTACTCGCAACACTGTGCGTCGTTGACACCGCTACTCCAATTTTAAAACTGGTCAATACCACAAATGACGTAAAATACGCAAAAAACACGAACCTTGAAACAGAACCACTTAACAATTACAACGTTTACAAAATTGGTGATCCCAGTACAGATTCTAACCGTTTACGTGACTTGTCATACGTGACTGGATATTACAGAAACAAATACCAAAACACGTCGGAAGCAAACTACTAGAGTTATGTCTAGAATATGCGGATATATTTGCTTTACAAAATTACCGAATGACAATTAATAACTTCTATGAACAAAAACTTAGATTAATAGGCCAGACACCTGTATACACCAAGAATTACCGTTTACCTTATTCTCAACGAGAGGAAATAAATAGACAAGTTGACAACTTACTAAAAAACAATTTAATAGAACCAAAGAATATGAAGTGTATAGAAGGCGCATCTGAGCTCAAAAATTCAAATTTTTGTTTGCGAGCTTCAAAGAGCGGGGGGAAGCCACAAAAGGGAAAGAGTGGTGCCAGCAGGAGAGCAAGCGCTTCAGTTTACGCTCATTGACTGTGCGAACTGAAGCACGCGCTACAACAAACACACATGAAGTGAAAGTACCGCTTCTCCTGTGTAATTTGAGGCGTTGGTGGTTGTTTTGGTCACTCAATAATTTTTTGTGCAAATTTCTCACAGCAACACCAGCCAGCGCAATGATCGTCGTTTCAACGACGCTGTTGTTGTTGTAGTTTTTATGTGTACACAGCTCGAGAAAAATGTAAACAGCTCTTCTTTTGTTGTTTTTTAATTGTTTATGTTTTGCATCGTTTGGAACTTCCTTTTTTTTTATTTACTGTCACAGCATTCACCAGGAAATCCGAAGGAGCAAATAGGTAGCAAATGTCTGTAACCGATTGATAATTTTTATGGAACATGTTTCACTTAGCGCAGTGAAAAGGTTATCATTTCTTAGTTTTTGGAAACATATGCCACAATTATTATCTATGTTAATTTTTACTCGATTGTCGAAGTTTTTATCTACAAAATAATTTGTTGTAATAATTGTTGTAATTACTGCTGAAATAAAATAATAAAAAGACAGTTTCGTCTGTCTCAGCATGTAGTAGGTTTTGATTCATAGAATCCTGTGTATCTTCGAAATTAGTTGTTACACTTGACCGAGTACTACTTGAATTTTGTCCCAAAATTGCAAAAGTATTTTCTAATTTATCTTCGTTAAAAAACATGTTTGTTATAAAACATTTATGTGGGTTATTGCTTAATTTAATCAGTGATTAAAAAACAGATTTTAGTTCTAAAAATACAACTTGAATCATCCATACATTTAACATCTTTCAAATAATTAAAAAAATCTTTATAAATTTGTACGACTCATTATTCAATTGTAAAGCCGATCTAAAGCAATTATCCGATTGCCCTATTCATGCAATCAAATATTAGGTCTACTTTTTTGATAAATTATTCAGGAACTTTGTTTGTAGCGACCACATAAGTCGTCACGCCAACCATATTTTATTTTCTTTTCTATGATTTTGCGCACACTACTCTCTGCAATAAGTTCAGGAGCAATATGCGACGCCGTTCAGGCTTGTAGAAGAAGAACAAAAGCCAGCCAGAAATCAGAAATCGTTTTAGAATTTCAGATTTTCGCCAGCGCAATAACAACAACAACAGCGTTCGTCTTCACCTTGCAATCATTTCACGCCACAACAATGTACTAACGCACACTCGCTGCAGTGAGCGCAACCAAAGAGCGCAACACATAAAATTACGTTCTCGCTTGTAAAGCAACGCTCTCACCACATACGTGATCTGTGCGTGCAGAGCGCGGGTTCCAATGTTAGAACCCGCCATACAAAATTTTTGCTTGTATGACATGCGCGTTCTGTATGTTTATTTTCTTTGATAGAACCAAGTTACGCTAATTGACTAATAAATTAATTACGCTAATAAACTGTTATAGTCCATTAATTCTTGTTCCAAAAAAGAACCCAGACGGTCAACGAGCCTACCGCATGTGCGTAGACTTTCGTGCGGTCAATAAAAAGTTGATAGCAGATAAATTTCCTCTCGCTCGTGTTGACGATATACTCGACAATCTTGGACGAGCCAAATATTTTTCCACATTGGATCTCTTCTCCGGATTCCACCAGATTCCATTGCACACAGAATCACGAGACATTACTTCATTTAGTACCGATAAAGGAGCCTTTCGTTGTAAAGTTTTACCATTCGGACTCAACATCGCTCCAAATTCCTTTCGCTAAATCAAGCATTTCTTTATGTAGACGATATCATTGTCATCGGCAGTAGCGAAGCTCATCACCTCAAGAATTTATGAACCGTTTTCAAAACATGTAGAAAATTTAATCTTAAACTAAATCCAATTAAGTGTAACTTTCTTCAATCAGAAGTAACATTTTTAGGCCATAAGTGTACGGCGAATGGACTGTTATCAGATGATTCAAAAATAAGCGTCATTGGGAACTACCCAAAGCCAACTGATAAAGATTCTGCTAAACGTTTTGTAGCGTTTGCAAACTACTATCGTAGATTTATTCCCATTTTTGCGTCAATGGCAGCACCAATAAACAGCTTAAGTAGAAAAAACGTAGAGTTCATTTGGGATAACGAATGCGACACATCGTTTGAAAAACTGAACTGAACTGAATCCTATGCGGGTAACAAATATGCTATTACATTGATATGCGATTTCACAAAGTACTTAGTCACGGTGCCAGTACCTGGCAAAAGTGCTAATACAATTGCCAAAGCAATTTTTGAAAGTTTCATATTAATTTATGGCACAATGCATTCCCTTAAATCCGATTTAGGAACGGAGTTCAAAAATGAAATTTTCTCAGAACTAAACAAATTATTACACATCAAACACAGCTTTTCAACAGCTCACCACCATGAAACTGTTGGAACTGTTGAACGTAATCATCGGGTATTCAACGAATATCTTCGATCATATTTAAACGACAATCCTTCCGACTGGGACACATATCTCAAATATTTCAATTTTTTTTACAATACTACACCGAATACCGTTTTCGACAACAAGTTCACTCCTTTCGAACTAGTTTTCGGTAAAAAAGCAACATTGCTACATGAAGTACAACAAAAAGCAATTGATCCTATTTATAACGTAGAAAATTATGCTAAAGAAGTAAAATTCCGTTTACAAAAAACACATTTGTTTATTAAAGAATTAATAGACAAACACAAATCGAGAAATAAATTGTATTACGATAAATATGCGCGACCGCTGATAGTGAACGTAAATTATATGGTGTTAGTTGAAAAAGAACCTTATGACAAACACCATAGCATTTACGAGGGTCCTTATGTTATAAAAAACATTGATGGATGTAATGTAACACTTTATAACAAATGCAATAAGAAAAACAAAATTGTTCATAAAAATAGGTTAAGAAAAATATAATGTATTACAAGTAGTAGTAAGAGCTTATTATTATTTATATAAAAACAAAAAAACATACTCAGTATTAGGTTACAAATTTAGTCGAAGTTAAGAATTTGTTTTCCAAAATATGTATTTATTAAGCAAATGCCTAAGAAATGTATTACAAAAACTTGTACAAATTAGAATATTGTATTGTAACAATAATGGATTGAGGGATAAATTGAAGTATGTAATAGAATTACTATAAGTATACGATTTTAACAAAGGAAACGGAAGGGCGGAAGGAGTGGCCACCCTGGCGTCTTTTCCTTTTCCTTTGGAAAGGAGGTGTAGCGACACGTGGTAACACCGTACCAAATGTCATGGAAAGCAAATATGTAAAACTGAATGAATAAAAAACTTTGGACTTACAATACCTTATTGACTAATACAATAAAATTCAAAAACGTATATATGATCTGCTTCTTCACTGGCTTTCACTGCTCGCCCCTTCCGATATGTTGCTTCTTGCCGTAGCTGCTGCTTCTGTTTCTCTGCTTTGATTTGATCTCTTTACTCGCTGTTTCACGTCGCCGCAATCAATCGCTCAATTCGCCGTGGCTTCTCTTGCCGATTCTGTATTGCACGCAATTCCGCCTCTGCTGTACCTCGTTTTGTCCGTACGCTAACGGTAAATTGCGATTGCTTGCGCCTGCTAGGTCGCGTTTGAACGTAACTGTAGTTTTTTTGTAACGGCCGCCGCCTTCGCGCGTTACCAAGCGGAGCACCCCTTGTAGTGTAGAGCGCCCGCCCGCGTTCTCTGTTTAACGCAAATTTCTCGATGTTTCTGCTCCGCGCTTCGCACTGCATTGATCTTTACACTGATCGTCTACTTCCGTGCTGCACAATCGTTTTCACAGTCACACATTACAACCACAAGGCATTTTTTGTTATTCATTTTGCATCTTTCTGCACATGACAAATAAGTTGGCGCTTATTGTGCGTTTAGAAATATTTTTTGCTTTTTTTCTTCACTATTCACGGAAACACATGCCCCGCAAATAAACGTTGCTAGTCGCGACCGTGCTCCACGCACTGGTCACTACCGCGCTCCACGCACCCGTCACTCCCGTTTAGGCCGACTCCGTTCCCGGACGAGCCCCCAAGTTTGTGGTATTATTGTCCCACTGACGGTTTAACGACCTATTGCCGGCCTTTTGAATTAAAGACTCCAAGTACAGGTTATTGTTATTTATTTTAATTTAATTTAAGCGTGTCCGGTCGCGTCTAGTGATGGGACGATTAATCATTTGATACACAATAATCGATTTTTTTTCTTTCAATTCACGATTTAATTGTATCGAAAAATGGGTTTCGATTAATCGAAACGTTAATCGATTAGATGCTAAAATAATAGAAAGAAAACGTTTCACTACCTTTTTTCTTCGCGCAAAATAAAAACTTGAGACGGACACTTTGATGCGATATTGAATTTGATTTATGGGCCCACCACAAGTTGCTGGCTCACAAACGTCACAAAAAACACAACGACCTAACCCAAATTCAGGTTGAGCTTAGCTTTCTTTGAATGCTCCCATTTTGAAACTAAAACGCAACGCCATCAATGCCTGTGAAGAAACGCGAACAGTGAGCAGAGCCCCTCTTTTCAAAAGCAGGTGCAACTGCCACTGAAAAGAGGCACAGGTTTACGATCTCCCGCTTTTCAAAACTATTATTTCTAAACTCTGCAATGAACAAATGAAATACAAATACTACTGTGCCCAAAATAAGGTGACATTGTATTTATTTTGAAAATTCTTTATTTATTCTTCCAAATCAATTTCCTCCCCATCAAAGTAATCCCCTCCCGATGCAATGCACTTATGCCAACGGATTTTCCAATCTTCGAAACACTGCCTGTAGTCACTTTCCGGGATGGCCTTCAGCTCCGTCTTCGCTGCGGCTTGAATCTCCTCTATCGTATCAAAACGGTGTCCCCGGAGCGGTCTTTTGAGCTTGCTGAACAGCCAGAAGTCGCACGGCGCCAGATCAGGTGAATACGGTGGTTGCGGAACGATATGGGTTGAGTTTTTAGCGAAATGATCACGAATTACGAGTGCAGTATGGGATGGTGCATTATCGTGGTGTAAAAACCAAGAATTGTCTTTCCACAATTCCGGCCTTTTTAGGCGGATAGCGTTACGCAAACGACGCATAACGTTCAAATAATTTTCCTTGTTGACTGTTGACTAAAAAAAAAAATAATTCTTCAAATCATTCGACGCGCGTAGTTTAAATTCAAATGTCACCTTATTTTTTGGACACAGTAGTATATATTTTTTCCTTTAATATGTACTTACTTTCATTAATTAATTCATTGTTATTATTTTTATAAGGCAATTGGTAAAAATTTACATTTTAACATGTTTAAAATTAGACGGTTGAGTTAAAATATTAAGAAAATCATTCGATTATTCGATTAACATCCATTTCTTTCGATAATTTGCAATTAATAATCGCTCTGTTTCAATTAATCATATGATTCATTAATCGATTTCTGAATTGTTTTTCCCATCACTAGTCGCGTCAACGTCGTGGCAACGAATGCCTGTCGTTCTTCGTTTTTCTTCTCTCTTTTCGTCCGTCTGTCAGCGTTGTAATTGAAAGGTCCGTCCGCTTTTTCTGTCAGAGTTGTCCTACGTCCGTTTGTCCCTCCTACAGAAATACCCTACACTAACATTGAAGAAGAATTAGAATTCACCGATATAAAAATATCCACAAATGGCAGCACAATAATTTATATTGTAACGATGAGACAGTCTGTCGCTGTGCAAAACAACCCTGCCGCTACGTGCCGTGCTATAACCCAATCTGGCAACGACGGCCGCGATAGTAACTTTTAGTCCAATCTGGCAGCGACGGCCGCGATAATAACTTTTAGTCCAACCTGGCAATGATGGAAACTTTTAGTCCACTCTGGAATGTGCGGGAACGATTTGCGCGATGGCCTGAGAGGTATAATAGGCAGCCGGATGCGGCGCAGCGAGTCAGTCTGGTTTTGACAAGTGAAGTTGCCACACGGAGTAATTAAGCAAATACTTAAGTGTACGAACAGTAAAGTGTAAACTGTGAATAATAAAGTGACTGTTGGTTTATTTTATTGTCTGCGTTGAAGAAACTGAGTGTGTTTTATTTTCAAATTGCGCAATCCAGTGATACGTAACAGCCCACTAGACGTAGTATTCGTAACATTTGGTGTCAGAAGTGGGATTGTGGAAAATTGAAAGTAAACAAAGAAAATTATAAAAGCACGGACATGGTTAAACTCGAGCTGCTGAAGGTAGACCAGCTAAAGAAGGAGCTGGCTGCCTGGAATTTGCCGACTGCTGGCGGAAAGGTGGAGTTGCAGTTGCGCTTGCGAGAAGCATGTGAGGCACGAGGCGTCGATTGGACTGTGCACGAGTTCGGAGCGCAAGAACTGGAGGCGTCGGCCAAGGTGGAGGAGTCGCCGGCTGGTGCTGCTTCGCTACAGAGTACAGCTGCAGCGGCTGCACCAATACAAGCGTTTTACATGAGCCAACTAATGGCTGCACTCAAAGGCATGTCGGCGCAAATGGAAACAGCGAATCGAGAAATGGCAGCGAAGCTGGAAACTACGAATCGAGAAATGGCAGCGAAGCTGGAAACTACGAATCGAGAGATGGCAGCGAAGCTGGAAACTACGAATCTCGAAATGTCGGCAAAAGTCGAGACTGCAAATCGGGAAATGTCAGCAAAACTTGAAAATGCAAATCGGGAGTTGTCCAGCAAGCTTCAGGAAAATTCTGCGCGCTTAGAGCAGAAAGTGGAGGAAATCTCAGACAGGATTAATGGGAAAGTCGAGCACCTGGAGACGCGGGTAGAGCACTTGGATAAATGAGTCGACGACCTAAATGATTCCCTGAACAAACGAGTTGATAGTCTGGAAGACTCGATGAACAGAAAAATGGACGAGCGGCTTAGGGAGGTACAGCCGCGAGAATGGTTGCCGCCGGTTCCGGAAAGTGTTGCCCCCCGAGCGGAAGTGCCTAGTTATGATGGGACTACGCCGTTCGACACATTCAAGCTGCAATTCGACCTGGCTGCTCTGGAAAATCAGTGGACCGATGTAAGGAAAGGTCGGAGATTGGCGCTGGCTCTTAAAGGTGCTGCGGCTGAGGTAATAAAATAAGTTCCAGAATGTTTACGAAGTGAGTACGAGACCGTCATAAGGGCGCTGGCAGCCAAATACAGCGACGAGCACAACAGAACGCTGTACTACTGTGAGCTGAAGAACCGCAGGCAAAGAGCCAACGAGGCGCTGCAGACATATGCAGCAGACATTGCAGACAGTGCTACCCGTCCTTCGGCGCTGATGATCTCGAGAGGATGAAGATTGAGGCGTTTATTGAAGGTCTTCATGATCCGGAGACACGTCGCAGTGCGTTGATGATGGGCAAGCCGACATTTAGGGAGACGGTGACCAGCGCGATGACATACGAGGCGACATGGATTGGGAGCACTCGGTATGCACCTGCAAGGGTACGCCAGATCCAGCCAGACAACGGCATTGCGATCCAGGCCATAAGCTCTGAGCCACCGGGCAGGCCACGGGTGGTCTCCTCTAAAGTTGTTTGCTGGGTATGTGGCAAGCAGGGCCACATATCACGAGACTGCTGCCAACGAAAGAGGCGTTCCCGTTCTCGATCGCAATCGCCTGAAGCGAGGAATACTGACAATCGAGGCCTAGCCAACAAACGCAGGGCTGAGGACGGCGAGTCGTTAAACTAAAACGGGTCAGCCCAAAGGGGCGTGAGCTGATCCCCACAATCTGCCGCCCCACCGTCCTTGTCTCACAGCTGAAACGACAGTTGTTCGTGTTGACACTGGATACTGGAGCGTCATATTCGATCATAAAAAGGAAGCTGCTGAAGAACTGGGAACCGCTGCATGGCATACAGCTACGGACTGCGACTGGCGAGCGCGCGCCGGTAAGAGGGAAAGTTACGAAAACGATTGCTATCGACACCAGCAGCCTGGAACATGAGTTCATCGTCGCGGATATAATGGACGACGTGATTATCGGCGTGGATTTCATGATTAGGCACGGTTTCACGCTGCACCTGAAGGGAAATGTACTGAGATATGCCAACGTTGAATTCCCGCTGCACACCGGCTATGAGCGAAGCGTGGTGGTAAGGAAGGTTGTATCGTGTCAACACAGGAGGATACCAGCGAATTCCGAGGCGATTGTGTGGGCGAAGGTGGACGAGGACGATGGGACGAGTCGGCTGTGGGTAGTAGAAGCACCGAAACAAGGACACGACAACATCATCATCGGACGTACATTAGTGGAACCTAAAAATGGCAGAATACCAGTCAGAATACTGAACCCCCTGAATGCACCCAGATATGTCGGGAAAGATGAGGGAATTGGCGAGTGTAAGGAAGCTGTAGCAGTGGTCAATTGCGAGAGTAGCCCGCCTGGAGGTAATAAGAAGAGCGGCTTTAACATACGCCATACCGCAGGAGAACCAGTGGAGCAGCGAGTTGACGGCCAAGCAGAAACAGAAGGTGAGGTCTTTCCTGCAGCACTATGGGTCAATATTTGCGGCAGAAGCAGGCGGAAGAACAGCCATAGTCAAGCACAGCATCCACACCGGAAGTGCAAAACCGATTCGCCAACCGCCAAGACGAGTTCCTCTGTCCAAGAGGGAGGAGGTCACAAATTTGATCGAAAACATGCGAAAAGAAAAGGTCATAGAGCCTTCTTGGGCCCCTGGTACTCGCCGGTCGTGCTAGTCAAGAAAAATGATGGCAGTACCTGATTTTGTGTGGATTATCGGAAGCTCAATGATGTGACCAAGAAGGACAGTTATCCCCTACCGCGGATCGATGACACCCTGAACACACTGTCAGGCACACAGTGGTTCTCCACGCTCGACTTACGCAGCGGCTATTGGCAGGTAGAGCTTGCAGACAGGGACAAGGAGAAAACGGCTTTCAGTGTTGGCGATGGTTTGTGGCAGTTCACCGTCATGCCGTTTGGACTCTGCAACGCACCAGCAACATTTGAGCGGTTAATGGAACGCGTGCTAAAAGGGCTGCATTGGCGGACGTGTCTGGTGTACCTCGACGACATAATCGTAATGGGTAAAAGCTTCGACGACCACCTGGGAAAGCTGAAGGAGGTATTTGAGCGGATACAAAAAGCTGGGCTTAGACTCAATCCAAAGAAGTGCTCGCTGTTCCAAAAGGAGGTCAAGTATCTGGGTCATACGGTTTCCGCCCGCGGAGTACATACGGATGAAGGCAAAATCACGGCGGTGAAGGAGTGGCCCCGGCCACGCAATCTACACGAACTCCGCAGTTTCCTGGGCCTGTGCACATACTACCGCCGATTTGTTCCGGGATTCGCGAACATAGCCAGCAGCTTGCACAAACTGACGAAAAAGAGCCAAGCTTTCGAGTGGAACGAGGATCAGGAACAGGCTTTTGCACGTCTGAAGGAAAAACTGTGCAGTGCTCCAATTCTGGCCTTCCCCGTGCCTGGGGAGATGTTTGTGCTGGATACAGATGCAAGCGGGAGTAGTATTGGCGGTGTGCTATCACAGATAATAGACGGCCAGGAACAAGTGACAGCGTACTACAGTAGGGTTTTATCGAAACCGGAACGCAATTACTGTGTGACCCGGAGAGAACTGCTGGCGGTATTGGACTGCGTGAAACACTTCCATAAATATCTGTATGGACAAAGGTTTCGCCTGCGCACAGATCATGCGGCATTGAGATGGCTCCTGAACTTTAAAGATCTTGAAGGGCAATTGGCGCGGTGGATCGAGCGACTGCAGAGCTACGACTATACGATAGAGCATCGCAAGGGCAGTAGCCATGGAAATGTCGATGCCTTGTCCCGCCGTCCGTGCAAAGTCGAATGCAGGCAATGCTCGCGAGCTGAAAGCAAAGAACAGAGAGTGGACGTCCGGTTGGTAAGCGTCATGCCAGAGGAAGAGTGGTCTGCGGAGAGGCTACAAAAAGACCAGCGTGAGGATGCGGATCTTGCAAAAATCGTCGAAGGCAAGGAGCAAGGCGCACGTCCAGACTGGCAGGAGATGGCCGGTGAAAGCCCGATCGCTAAGGCTTACTGGGCACAGTGGAAAAGTCTGCGGCTGAAGGAAGGATGCCTGTACCGCGAATGGGAGAGCGCGGATGGTCGGACCAGCAACTCCCTAATGGTAGTGCCGAAATGCAGAATCAACGAGGTCATCGAGGCATACCATAACGACTCCAGTGGAGGGCACCTAGACATCACCAAAACCGTCGCCAAAATAAAAAGACGATTCTACTGGGTAGGATGTCAGGAGTCTGTAGCCGAGTGGATTAAGAGCTGCGACCGATGTTCAGCCGCGCAAGGACCGACAAGAAAATCTCGAGGCCGCATGCAGCAGTACAACGTGGGAGCGCCCTTCGAGCGAATTGCTATGGACGTCACCGGCCCATTCCCAACTAGCACTCAAGGCAATAAATATGTGCTGGTGGGAATGGATATCTTCAGCAAATGGCCCGAAGTGTACCCTATTCCTAACCAGGAGGCCACTACGATCTCGGAAAAACTGGTAAACAACTGGGTAGCCCGGTTCGGAGTTCCGTTGGAGTTGCACTCAGATCAAGGCCGGAATTTCGAGTCTGCGGTATTCAAGGAAGTGTGTGAGCTGCTGGGGATAAAGAAAACGCGTACCACGCCTTTGCACCCACAGTCCGACGGCATGGTGGAACGCTTCAACCGGACACTGGAGGAATACCTGCGGAAAGTGGTAGGCAGGAATCAAAAGGATTGGGACACGCAAATCCCCCTGTTCCTGATGGCGTATAGGTCAGCCCCGCACGACACGACATCACTCACTCCAGCCCGAGCAGTGTTCGGCACAGAGTTGCGGTTACCCGCTGACTTGAAGTTCGGGGTAGTCAGCACGACGGGAGGCGCTAAGACGGACTACGTGGCCAATAAGCAGGCGCAACTGGAGGAAATTCACCAATTTATAAGGGGCCACACCAAACTGGTCAGCGATAAGGCGAAAGCCAGATATGATCTACGGGCCAACTCAGCAGGGTTCCAAGAAGGCGATCTGGTAATGCTCTACAACCCGCAGCGGAGGAAAGGTTTGTCTCCGAAACTTCAAGCGTCATGGGAAGGACCGTACGAAGTCGTGACTAGGATTAACGACGTGGTATACAGGATTCAACGTTGCAGCAATAGAGGCGCTAAGCTGAAGGTAGTCCATTTGGAGCGCCTGGCGCCTCATCACAGCGGAGCCTCGGCACTTGTTCGGGACGAACAAGTCTAAGTGGTGGGCAGTGTAACGATAAGACAGTCTGTCGCTGTGCAAAGCAACCCTGCCGCTACGTGCCGTGCTATAATCCAATCTGGCAACGACGGCCGCGATAGTAACTTTTAGTCCAATCTGGCAGCGACGGCCGCGATAATAACTTTTAGTCCAACCTGGCAATGATGGAAACTTTTAGTCCACTCCGGAATGTCCGGGAACGATCTGCGCGATGGCCTGAGAGGTATAAAAGGCAGCCGGATGCGGCGCAGCGAGTCAGTCTGGTTTTGACAAGTGAAGTTGCCACACGGAGTAATTAGCAAATACTTAAGTGTACGAACAGTAAAGTGTAAACTGTGAATAATAAAGTGACTGTTGGTTTATTTTATTGTCTGCGTTGAAGAAACTGAGTGTGTTTTATTTTCAAATTGCACAATCCAGTGATACGTGACAGCCCACTAGACGTAGTATTCGTAACAATATTTTAAGTTTACCTACTACAAAAAGCGAAATTTGTGAAAAATTAAGAATAAAAGAAGTAAAAAGAAATAAATAAAATTGATTTCGAAAAAATACTTAGATGTAAGAGAATAACATACGGATTAAAATCAGAATGAAACGAATACAATAAAATAACAATTTGTAATGAAATTAATCTAATCGAAATCACTACATAGTATAAAGCAAAGTCGCTGTCGCTGTCTGTCCCTATGTATGCTTAAATCTTTAAAACTACGCAACGGTTTTATAGGCGGTTTTTTTTAATGGATAGAGTGATTCAAGAGGAAGGTTTATATGTATAATACAACCTAAATTTTTAATAAGGTATATCTTCGGAATTAAAAGTCAAACAGCATTGAAAGTTAGTACAGTGTCATGGTGTAGGCGTGTCTTTTCATCGGTAAAATTTAATGGACGTTGGACAAGGGGGAGTGGCACCGCTCATACAACTCAATTCTTTAATATGGAATAGCTCCGAAATTATAAGTTGCTCAGCATTGAAATTTGGTACAGTGTCATGGCGTAAGCGTAACATTCCACCGGTAAAATTTAGGGGGCGTTGGATAAGGGGTGTGGCACTTTTTAAATCCAGGTGTAACTTTTGAACTATGGCATTCACATCAACGACACTCAGTATAAACTAAGGATTTGGTCGTGTCCTTCGGCAGGGGGAATAAGGTGGATTTTGGACAAGGGGCCGTGGCACCGTTCATACAACTAAATTTTTTAATATGGAAAAGCTTCGGAATTATAAGTCGCTCAGCATTGAAATTTTGTACAGTGTCATGGCGTAAACGTGTCGCTCCACAAATAAAATTTAATGGGCGTTGGAAAGGGGCGTGGCACTTTTTAAATTCCGGTGTAGCTTTTGAACTATAGCATTCACATCAATGACACTCGGTATAAACTTATTATTTAGTCGTGTCCTTCGGCAGGGGGAATAGGGTGGATTTTGGACAAGGGGGCGGGGCACCACTCATGCAACTCAAATTTTTAATATGGAATAATTTCGAAATTATAAGTCATACAACACTAAAATTTAGTACCCTGTCGTCTCATACATGACTCATTCTAATGATAAGATTTGATGGGCGTCAGACAAGGGGCGTGGCGCATTGTTTGTGACCCAAATATTTTGCTGAACTTTAAGTGGCACAGCAATGAAACTAAGTACGAACCTACCATTTTCCCTTTCGACAGACGGGATGGTGCGGGTATTGAACAAGGGGGCTTGGCACCGCCCATATAACTTAAATCTATATATATATACAAGAAAGTGGCTGTATGTGAGTTACGGCATCACACTCAAACGGACCGTTTGGGCGAGACGAAGTTTGCCGGGTCAGCTAGTAAGTAATAATAGTTGCATAGATACCTTAATGAATAGTAAACGTCCCAATTGCACGCTCATCAACGCAAACCACATAGTAAAGGAAATATAAGAACTACAACCCGGCATACTGTTTATGAATGACTACAATGGAACAATAACTGTAGACGAGCAACTCCTATAATTTAGCGGCACGGTCCTCATAAAACACAATAATTCAACCCAGTGGGGCACGCAGGATTTTATTTCGGGGAGGGGGGCGGTGTTTCGTGTAACTTTTTTGAGAACTTTGAAATAGAATAAAATTAAGATGTATGAGACTACAGACTGAGATCTAAAGCATGTATGTTTCCCCTAACTGACATATTTTGGTCCTAAAAGTTCAAAATAGAAAACTTATTTAAAAGGAGACAATTTTTCTCTTTTATTTGATACCCGTATCTTCATTATTGCACAACCGCAAATACGAGGGCAGTCCGATAAGTACTTAGCCCCACCGCCCGATGGTGCCACTATCGTAAGAGAAATTTACTATCGTGTAGTACATCCTCGTAGACGGCTACTGTCAAAATTTCAGCCATATTGGATTTGTAGTTTTGTTTTGACGGCGTGTGGAAACGAACGTGTGACTTTTTTTTGTTTCCAAACATGAAAAAGTCACTCGCCGGGCAAAAATTTGAGTCGAATGAGGAGGTTATCGCCCCACGGAGGCCTCCAGAAAACGTATTTTTCAGACAGGTTAAAGAAGTTGGAGCATCGCTGGGTCAAGTGTATTGAGTTGAAAGTCTCCTTTCGTTGAGAAATAAATCACCACTTTTCCAAAATTTTCGTTTTTCTTTTGTAGGCTAAGTACTTATCGGACCACCCGCGTATTAAAAAAAATATTTGAAATGTGTATGTCCTTAAAATTAAAAGTCCTTTAAAAATCACTTTGGGTCAGAAAATGAAAACTGACTACGCCAGGTAAATGATCTCTAGTTTCACGCCTATATCAACATTTGGATGGGTCACGGTGTAATAAATGTAAAGTTGGTGTTTTCACTCAGTGCATCATACCTTTGTCATTTTCCTTTCGATTCCATTGATGGTAGGCTTAATATTTGCACAAATAATGTATTTTTCATCTTAGGTTTTGAAACAAAAGGAAATAATTTATTTTATCTATAAAAAAAACATTTAGAAATTTATACTTTTTGAAAATGGTCGAAAAATTTACTTTTTTACAACTTTCATCGTCAGTAATTTCTCCAAATCTCATCTGATTTGGACAATCTGTACATCACTGGAAAACCTAAGGTATTATCTTCTGGCCGACGGACATATTGTGTTAGTCGGATGGTTCGTTTACGACATATGTGCTCATAACTGAAACAACAGGGTAAAAACTGGTTTTTCGAAGATTTGAAAACGCTTCTCACAAAATTTGTTTGATCTTCAGTTTCGTGTTCAGCGGCCCAAAGTTATAACCTGATTCTGTGTATTCTTGACAATTTTTTTATCACGGTATTTTGTTTTTACAGCAGCCGTGGCTCAGTTGGTTAGTGCGCGGTCCAACGAGTCGCATGCAGAGCAACGCAAGATCGAATACTGCATGTAGTAACACCTAAAAAAAATAACGGGAAACTCGTTTTCTCTTTCGGTGGCTGTCCTCTCAGCTGGAAATGGCAAACCTCTGAGAGTAAAAATTGCCTATGAAAAAGCTCCCAACCTGCCGTTCGGAACCGGCATAAAACTGTAGGTCCCTTCCACCCGCGTACAAAATTCACACGCACAACACGGGTGGTTGCGGGAAGCTAGGCCTTAGTCTCGCGTAAGCGGGCTGTCGTGCCAATCAATTATTAATTACAAAGTACAACAATTTTAAACTTTTTGTGTGCAACAGAGTAACGACCGTATATTTCTGAAAGAGGACATCATACTGATCATTTTTGCCGAACAAAGTAATAGTCCAGCACGTCTGAGTTTTTTGTAATTTGCACATAAAGGTTAAAGGGGTCCCTATATACTTTTACACGAAAAGTATAAAAACTTGAAGAGCTAGAGCTTCGATGTCTAAGACCAAGTTGTTTGCATTAAAAGTGTGAATATTTTTTGGGTACACATGAACCCCCCTCCCCCTTTCCTTACCCCCCTTTTTTCATGTTTTTCGGAAAAAATTTTCATAAAAAGCTTGTATTGAGTAAAATATTTAAAAAAATACCATATTGTCTTTTGGGAAAATATTCTTCATTAAAAAATAGGGGGGGGGTCTTCAAACACTAACATTTTCTCAAAAGTCCCCCAGCAAAATAAAAATCCTTAAACACGAAACCTTCACTTAATATTTTTTTCATAAATTGCTAGCTCTGCTTGAGATGTTGAGAAAAATGTTGAATATAAAAAAATATATATATTTTCCATTGGAAAATAGTTCATTTGGTCTTCTAACCTAGGGGGACCCTAAAAAGTCCGCTCTTAATAAAAAAAAAACAATTTTTATGATTTCAAAAAAGACTTTATTAAGTTCGTGGATATTTCGCTTTACGGGAATGCTCAGATGGGTCAATATTGCGATTCATATTCCAAACGTACTCTGCGAGCATTGTACAGTGAGATTTACCTTTATACCTTTCTTCAAGAAGTTTAATTTCTTGATGAAATCTTTCACCGTGCTCATCAGAAACAGCCCCAAGATTTTCTTTAAAAAAGTCAAGGTGTGAGTGAAGCATATGCAGCTTAAGAGACATTTTCACATTGATATGATGAAAAGCAATAAGCATGCTCTCAATGTTCTCTTTATAATTTGTTGCCCTTTGATTTCCTAAAAATTCAGTAATCACTGATTTCATAAAATCGTATGCCAGCTTTTGCATATCGCTTAAGTTTTCATAGAATTCCTCGTCGTTTAACATTTTTCTTATATCTGGGCCCACAAGCATCCCTGTAAAAGAAATATACATCTGTTACAAAATAAACAAACAAAATAACTTAATTCCATCGGACATTACCTTCTTTAATTTTTGCTGCAGATAGTTTAGGAAACATTTCCGCGAGTCGTTTAAATGCTGCTCCTTGAGTGTCTAGACTTTTGATACAATTTTTTACTATCCCCAGTTTTATATGAAGGGGCGGAAGAATAATTTTTTCTTTTGCAACAATTGGCTCTCGAATTACATTTGATTGCCCAATAACTGCTTGACGACGTGGCTTAAAGCATTTTATGTGGTAGTGGCTGTTTATGTCTCGTGTGTTCCACTCACAGAGAAAACACATATGTTTTGTGTATCCAGATTGCAAACCTGTTAACACGGCAATTAGTTTAAAATCCGCACATATTTCCCATTCATATTTGGCATATTGGATTTTTTCCAAAAGGTTGGCTACATTTTCGTAGCTCTCTTCTTTTTTAGTTGAATAAGCTACAGGTAGTGGGGGATAAATATTGCCATTGTGGAGCAAAACGGCTTTTAAGCTGAATTTTGAACTGTCGATGAACAATCGCCAATTCGAAAAGTCTATCGGCAGGTCCAGGTAGCGCATTATTTGCTCAATATTGTCGCAGTACACCAAATCAAATCATCATCAAATGTTTTGAAGAATGCTTCCAAATCTGCACTCCGTTTTCTTGAAAACGTCACTCTGACTTCGTCCGTTATTAGATTTATATTTAAAACCGTGTGCATAATATTTCTGCCTTAGCCTTAGTAAGTCCTAGATCACGCACCATGTCTTCAAAATATGCTTGATCTATAAGATTGGGACGTTTGTCGGCGCAATATGAAGGTGTGTAATCTTCATCAGCTCCACGTGTCATTACCGTTGCTATTTCTGTTTCTGCATATGGGCATCTCCCAGTGGCACGGACGCGACATTCGCACGCTTTCAATTACATAAAAAACAAGAAAGAAACACAAAAAGTCGATATGTTTTTTTAGTGTTCTAGCGCGCTGAAATAGTGCTACATTTTAGAAATATATTGGAAATATTTAGTACAAATTAGTACAAAATAATAAGCAATAATGCAATGAAACGGACGCGACAAAAAAAAGAAGTTTTTTTGAAGCTCTTATAGAAATATAAAAAATTTAGCGATTTTTGGGAACTTTTTTTTTATATATATACATGCAAATGAAGGTCAAAGGATAACTTTTCTTCGTAGACTTATGAAATATGAGAATTTTGTCTTACCTTTTTTTAATTAGGTATATCATGAATACGGACGCGACATCACGGACGCGACAAATTTTTCCAAGGGTATTCCCCGTATTAAATACAGTAATCGTTTTTATTAAAACACTTCAACTTTTAATAAAAATAACACATAACAAGTAAAATTCAAGTTACAGCAATCAAAATAAGGAAAAATTAAAGTTAAAAGTTCTTAGTGTGGTTTATTTAATTTTCCTGAGGAACTCTATTGGAATTAGATCTTGTTTAATATCGCGCACACAGCTCTTACAATCATTAGCAATGCACCTTTCATTCATCACATCGCAGCAAACTGGTTTTAGAAATAACTTAATAAATTAATTAAATTAATTAACTAGCTGAACATATTTGTACAGTATTTTTCATTAACCCTTTCAGGAAATTTTTATGATATATCGTACAATTTTTTTTAAAGATTTTTTTTTGACAGCGAACGTTTTTTTATGAAACGGCTTTTAAATTCTTATTAAGTAGGTTATGTTTTACCATTCTGTTTGAAAATATAAATCACAATAGCCGTGGGTATACAGTGTGAGTGCGATTTGTAAGCAGCTCTTTGCAAGAATTTGGCGATGCTATGCTTCTGCGGCGGAATTTTTAAATATGTAATACTTTTTAGTAGCAAAAAGACAAACAATTTCAAAGTTTGAATCTCAGTTGATTTATAAAACTTATTAAATTTAAAAATTTTTGCTTCTAAATATTTTTCCCGAGCCTTTAAAAAATTGTATGATATATCGTACAAATGACCACAAGGGTTGCAAAGCTTTGTACGATTTATCGTACAAATGGCAGGCAAAGGTTGCAAATGATGTTTGCATTTTTTTTAAGTTATGGATTGGTAACAGAATTTTTCTGTTTGCTTGAATGCCACGCCCATCACTAAATCGTATGACTAATACAATTCGACTGATCGACTATTTCTATTCAGAAATAACAATTACTTAACGATTTTGTTTCACTGGGCAGACACAGATTATGTAAGGTTAGACATGAGTACTTGCCACTCCCACTACGATAATAAGAATCAGCTATATTCGGTATCTTTCTACAAAGCTATATGGTGTTTGGTTGATTCTGTTTTATTGAGGGGAAAAGGGCTTTGCAAAAGCAATAACGGTTTTATAAGGCCTGATAGATGTTACTCAATTGTTTATATATATAATTTATATAGTTTTCGATCAATGAAATCACGTTTTGATTTTTGTTGTTAAATTTATATTTTCTTATCAAATAAACCAATGAATTGTTCATAAAATAAAAAAAAACGAAAAAAAAGTTTCATGCATTTTTACTCCTTTGCGGACCATTGTACGATATATCGTACAAAATTGCTGAAGCTGTTATTCTCAACCAAAATAATTTTTTTGATATTTTCTTGTATTTTATTGCTAAAATGTTCAATGAGAGTCAATATTTTGAAAAAAAAAATTGTATCTCAAGAAATGCGGAAATTTACCGGAAATCGAAAAACAATCGAATCGATTCAGAGCTTCCGGTTACGGACGCGACAAATTTTAAACACCCATAAAATTTTTTTCCGATTTTGCCGGGAACCAATTATTATATTTTCCTAACGGGAACAATGCACCTATTTAAAAACTGACAGCTACTTGCATTTGAAAAGTTTGTCCACTAATGGCAACAACTAATAAGGTTTTTTGGGCACGGACGCGACAATAAGATACAGGAAGAAGCAAACTAAAAAAACTTCCGTTCTTCGAACTCCACTTTCTCTCGCTTTCTCTAATACATAAGATTGTTGTTAGTAGACAACTTTTGCATTACAAGAAAAATATAATATTACTTGAATAAGATAAAAACGCAAAGACAAAATGTGCATATAATTCGTCAAAAGGCTCAGAAACAAATTTTTTTCTTTTACAGTAGTATATTTCGGTCAAAAATTAAAAAAAATTAAAAATTCTTTTACATTTATAAAATATAGATATTTAAGCTGTATTATTGGATAATAAAAAGTTTTTCTGAGCAATTTGAATTTTTCACTCGTGGTGGACCTTTTTTGGGAGATGCCCATATGTGCTTGGACCCAACTGGAATCTTTCTGTCGGTGGTGGTGGTGGAGGAATATCTTTAGCACGCAATTCTGGCGGACTTTTTAGGGTCCCCCTAGGTTAGAAGACCAAATGAACTATTTTCCAATGGAAAATATATATATTTTTTTATATTCAACATTTTTCTCAACATCTCAAGCAGAGCTAGCAATTTATGAAAAAAATATTAAGTGAAGGTTTCGTGTTTAAGGATTTTTATTTTGCTGGGGGGACTTTTGAGAAAATTTTGGTGTTAGAAGACACCCCTATTTTTTAATGAAGAATATTTTCCCAAAAGACAATATGGTATTTTTTTAAATATTTTACTCAATACAAGCTTTTTATGAAATTTTTTTCCGAAAAACATGAAAAAAGGGGGGTAAGGAAAGGGGGAGGGGGGTTCATGTGTACCCAAAAAATATTCAGACTTTTAATGCAAACAACTTTGTCTTAGACATCGAAGCTCTAGCTCTTCAAGTTTTTATACTTACCGTGTAAAAGTCTATAGGGACCCCTTTAACCTTTATGTGCAAATTACAAAAAACTCAGACGTGCTGGACTATTACTTTGTTCGGCAAAAATGATCAGTATGATGTCCTCTTTCAGAAATATACGGTCGTTACTCTGTTGCAGAAATGCTGTTGTACAGTGTTATTATTAGTAAAAAACTCATTTAATTTAACATAAGGTGAATATGCGATAGTTGTCAAATTGTCAAAAAATAAGACAAATAAAAAATTGAAAAAAGTAATTTTGAAACTATTTTGAAATTTTTATTAAAAATGTTTAAAATTTTGTGAGACAGATGATTGGCTCATGGGCAAATTACAGTTTTTACCAACGCATTTTTGGTAGGATCCATGTCCAAAAAAATGCAATGCCGCCAGAACGCGTATGGGCAAAGATAGCCCAATTAATCGATGCCTCAAGGATCGAGTTAGCCGGAAATTCTTCGTGAATTCTTCTTCGTGCAACGAAGGCAAATTATTTGTTTTCTTCTGCTTCTGATTTCTTCTCTTCTATCCTCCTCAACCGTTAAAAGTCTAAACATGCACAATTTTTTCAATTTTCAATAGGCAAAATTTCAATTTATGCTGTTGTCAATTTATCAAGAAAAGAGCTTTTAGTTTTAGGAATAGAATACAAATTCTTGACAAATAGTAAAAACTTGACAAATAGTCAATATGGTGAATGTATCAAGTGTACAGAATTGGGCTGTTAGTCTAGAAACAACTTTTTTTTAGGTACATTTTTTGTGTCGAGTATTGTTATTGATGAGGAGAGGAAGAAAGAGAGGTGCCTTTTTAGACGCAAGAAACGGGTGCAAGAAAGGCGCGAGCGTGAGGAAATCGAGGATTGCAGGAGCAGGATTGACGCCCGAAAATTCTTCCAAAAAGTTAAGCGTCTCACGGAAGGATTTAAGTCCGGGGCATCTTCTTGCAGAGACGAAAACGGGGATCTGGTTACGGATGCGCAGGGTGTGCTGGGGTTGTGGAAGGAGCACTTCACCAAGCTGCTCGCAGGCGACGAAAGGAACAATACCGCCAGTGGTGAAAATGTCCAGATGGCACCAATCGACGACGATGGTGTGGATGTGCCACCGCCCAGCCATGACGAGGTCCGCGTCGCTATCCAGCGACTCAAGAACAACAAAGCTGCAGGGCCGGATGGGCTACCAGCTGAATTGTTCAAGGCCGGCGGCGGTGAGCTGATTGGGTGCATGCATCAGCTCATTTGCAAAATATGGCTGAAGGAACGAATGCCCAACGATTGGAACCTCAGTGCCCTTTGTCCTGTGCTGAAGAAAGGCGACCCAACAATATGCGCCAACTACAGGGGTATCAGCCTACTTCCCATTGAATACAAGGTCCTGACGAGCGTATTATGTGAAAGATAAAAGCCACTCGCCAAGGCGCTGATTGGACCTTATCAGTGTGGCTTTAGACCTGGTAAGTCCACCATCGACCAGATATGCACTCTACGCCAAATCCTGAAGAAGACCCATGAGAACTAAATCGATACACACCATCTCTTCATCGATTACAAGGCAGCATTCGATAGCCCGATAAGGGATCGCCTATATGCCGCATTGTCTGAACTTGGTATCCCTGCAAAGCTCGTGAGACTTTGCAGAGCGACGTTGAGCAATACGCGCAGCTCCGTCAAGGTTGGAAGTGACCTCTCCGACCCCTTTGATACCGTTCGAGGTTTCAGACAGGGCGATCCTTTGTCCTGCGACCTCTTCAACTTCACCATGGAGAGTGTTCTGCGCAAGGCCGGTGTACATCGTAATGGCACAATTTTCAACAAAAGTGTCCAGCTCCTTGCTTACGCTGATGATATTGATGTCATCGGACGTAACAAGGGAGATGTCACCGCTGCCTTTGCGGCTATCGAAAGAGAATCTGCCAAAATGGGTCTGGTGGTAAATGAGGGCAAGACGAAGTATATGCTGTCTACACGCAGGGACTCGCAGCGGCTAGGGTCTCACGTCGAGGCCGACAGGTATGCTTTTGAAGTTGTCAAGGAATTCGTCTACCTTGGCACCGCCATCAACAGCAGCAATGATGTCAGTCTGGAGATAAAGCGAAGGATAACTCTTGCCAACAGGTGCTACTACGGTCTCGGTAGGCAATTGAGAAGTAGAGACCTCTCTCGACCGACAAAACTTGCACTCTATAGGACGCTTATCTTGCCCGTGCTCCTCTATGGCGCTGAAGCATGGACAATGACACGAAACGACATAGCGGCCCTTGGAGTGTTCGAGAGGAAGGTGCTTCGCAAAATCTTCGGCCCTGTTCGGGTTGGTGACGACTATCGCATACGAACCAATAACGAGCTGTATGAGCTGTATAAGGACATGGACGTAGCGCAGCGAATTAACATCCAGCGGCTACGCTGGCTCGGTCATGTCTGCCGCATGGACGACGAAGCTCCGGCGAAAAAGGTATTCGATGCGATGGTTGGAGGTCGACGGCGAAGAGGGAGGCCGTGTCTCCGGTAGAAGGACCAAGTGGAAGAGGCCCTGCTATCTCTTGGTGTGACCAACTGGAGAAGGCGCGCGCGAAGCAGAGGCGCCTGGAGAGACGTTTTGCGGCAGGCCGTAACCCGATAACGGGTTGTTATGGCCAGTTAAGTAAGTAAGTAAGTAAGTGTTATTGATGATTGAACATATGTGCGACGGTTTTAAATTAAATGTCTGTACTAACTTAAAAATATTTCCGGGGGGTTTGATTCCACCATCAGAGCCAAAAACAAAATTTTCTACGTTCACGAGAGCAGTAACCTACAACCTTTACCAACCATCCTGCAACAACGAGATTCAGAAACACCTATAGAAGAGATCCTATCGCTCGAAAGAATAAAAGACTTACAAGTACAGAATACCAAGAAAATTGAGCTGATCAGCGAAATCAATAAAGTTGGCATAACATCAACCACAAGCGTCTTGACATTGGTAACAATAATAATTGGGCTGCTCGCAATCAAGTTATGGAAGAAGAAGAAATTAAATAAAGACAAAAACGCAAATTACGATTTACCCACTTCCGCAGACACCATAGAAACAACGCAAACGACGACGCTCGCACTTGAGGAAGGAGGAGTTAACACGACACCTTACGCCACGGTCGTCAAACCGCCAAAACTGCAACGACTCGAAGGTCATCGACTACCGATCCCGTGGGAAGTGCAGAACAAGCAAAATGCACCCGCTCACGTTCATCGCGCACCGGACTCATAGTTTACGCATTAATTTAAGAACAATTTTGTACTTAGTCTTAATTTGGAAGTCAATAAAAGCAGACCTCTGTCTGCAAATAAAAATATTTTATTAGACTTTAAATAATCAAATAATTTAACTTAACTTAACTTGCTCAAAGAGCAATCAAAATCTGAAGAGAAAAAACAGACTACCTTAAAAAAATATTTTAAATAAATGTATTTTTTTTATATTGAAACGAAAAGGCACTCTGTGCTGTGCATGAACGCTTTTAGGCATGCACTGTGAAGTACGGCAAACTGGTATAATTCGCTTGGTATAGTCCGATATGGCAAGGTTCGCGAGAAATGGCCTGTGCGAGAATGGTCGAGCATTTTCCGATTGGAAGTTGCAAGAAACTTCGGCGCGATAAGAAAGCTGGTATAAAAGCAGCAGTGTGCAGCGCAGTGAGTCGAGTCGGTGTTGAGCAAGCAATGGGGAAACATGCAATAGTAGTAGTGTAAAGTAGAACCAGTGTAAATTGGTAAATAAAGCGATTGTTAGTTTTGACTACGTTGCGCTGAATAACTGAAGTTGTTTTATTTTCAAACACAATCAAACGAACCTGGGACAACTTGAGATTTTCGTAACATTTGGTGTCAGAAGTTCGGATTGTGTTACTGAAGATAAAAAATAAATAAAATTATAAAAACGTAGACATGGTTAAACTCGAGCTGCTGAAGGTGGACCAGCTGAAGAAGGAGCTGGCTGCCTGGAATTTGCCGACTGCTGGCGGAAAGGTGGAGTTGCAGCTGCGCTTGCGAGAGGCGTGTGACTCACGAGGCATCGATTGGGCTGCACATGAGTTCGGAACGCAGGAACAAGAGGCGTCGGCCAAGGTGGAGGAATCGCCTGCGGGTGCTGCGTCGATCCAAAGTACGGCTGCGGCGGCTGCGCCACCACAAGCATTGGACATGAGCCAGTTAATGGTTGCACTTAAGAGACTTCCACTTTGAGACTTCCAACCGTGAAATGGCAGCCAAAATGGAAAATGAAAATCGTAAAATGTCGGCGCAAATGGCAGCGAAACTAGAAACTACGAATCGAGAAATTGCAGCGAAACTAGAAACTACGAATCGAGAAATTGCGGCGAAGCTAGAAACTACGAATCGAGAAATTGCAGCGAAATTGGAAATTACTAATCAGGAAATTTCGGCGCGAATGGAAACGTCGAATCAAGAAATGTCAGCGAAACTCGAAAGTGCGAATTGCGAGTTGTCCACCAAGCTTCAGGAAAATTCTGCGCGCTTGGAGCAGAAAGTGGAAGAAATCTCCAACAAGCTAAATGTGAAGGTGGAGCACCTGGGAGCTCAAGTGGAACACTTGGACAAACGAGTCGACGACCTGGATGATTCCCTGAACAGACGAGTTGACGGTCTGGAGGATTCGGTGAACAGAAAAATCGACGAGCGGCTTAGAGAGGTACAGCTGCGAGCAAGGGTGCAGTCGGTTGAGGAAAGTTTTGCCATAGCAGTGCCTACTTATGATGGTACTACGTCGTTCGACACATTCAAACTACAATTCGATATAGCTGCTTTGGAGAGTCAGTGGACCGATGTTAGGAAAGGTCGGAGACTGATACTGGCTCTAAGGGGTCCTGCGGCTGAGGTAATAAAAACAGTTCCGGAAGGTTTGAGAGGTGATTACGAGATCGTCATAAGGGCGCTGGCAGCCAGATACAGTGACGAGCACAACAAAATGCTGTATTATTGTGAGCTGAAGAGCCGTAGGCAAAGAGCCAACGAGGCGCTGCAGACATATGCAGCAGACATTGAGCGGCTCGTAGAGTTGTGCTACCCGAAATTCGGCGCTGATGACCTCGAGATGATGAAGATTGAGTCATTTATTGAAGGTATTCATGACCCAGAGACACGTCGCAGTGCGTTGATGATGGGCAAGCCGACATTTAAGGAGACCGTGACCAGCGCGATGACATATGAGGCGGCCTGGAGGGGAAATATTCGACAGTCATCTGCGGAAAGGCGTCGAGCCCAATCTGGACGTGTCACGCAAAGCCAGACAGTGAGCACGGGGGCACCAGCGGGGCTGCGGGCAGTGTCATCTAGAGTCGGTTGCTGGCGATGTGGCAAGCAAGGACACATATCACGAGACTGCCATCTGCGAGAAAAGCGTTCCGGACAACAGACGTCGCCAAGAAGGGCTAACGCTCTGCCACACCATTCTTGCAAACCCGAGCGCAGGCATAATTCGCAAACCGAAAACGAGGGACAGATTGGATTGGTGGATGTACGGTCGGTAAGAGTTGGGCAAGAGGAAGATTGGCTTGCGGGAAGGCTACAGAAGGACCAGCGCGAGGATACGGATCTCGCGAAGATCATCAAAGGCAAAGCGCAGAGGTTACGGCCGGACTGGCAGGAGATAGCTGGTGAGAGCCCGGTCGCGAAGGCTTACTGGGCGCAGTGGCAAAGCCTACGTCTGAAGGATGGCTGCCTATACCGCGAGTGGGGGAGCAGGGATGGCAGGACTAGAAAATCCCTAATAGTGGACCCAAAAAGCCGGATCGACGATGTCATCAAGGCAGACCATAACGACTCCAGTGGAGGGCACCTAGGCATCGCAAAAACTGTCGCCAAGATAAGAAGGCGGTTCTATTGGGTAGGATGCCTTCGCTGAGTGGATCAGAGGCTGTGATCGGTGTTCGGCCGCGAAAGGGCCGAGGAGAAGATCACGGAGCCGCACTCAACTAGTTGAGAGCAGGTTGACAGCGAGCTATGGTCTACGAGCTAACCTAGAAGGGTTCCAGGAAGGCGATCTGGTAATGCTTTACAACCCGCAGCGGAGAAAAGGTTTGTCTCCGAAACTTCAAACGTCATGGGAAGGACCATACAAGGTCGTGACCAGGATTAATGACATGGTGTACAGGGTTCAACGCTGCGGCAACAAAAACGCCAGGTTGAAAGTAGTCCATTTGGAGAGCCTGGCGTCTTACTCCGGCGTAGCCTCGGTACTTGTTCGGGACGAACAAGTCTAACAGTCAAACCTAAATTGGAGCGTCAGCGGCAAACAACTGTCAAAATTGCTTCATGCCCATACAGATTGTATGGGGCAAACCGCAATTGAAACGCTCTGACGCTGATCTATTCGAATTTCCAATTTTGACAAGGCGTTAGCGGTTGAAGTTGGCTGCGACTAACAAAAACGCCTGTAATTTATATTTGATTTGAGTTAAATTGTAAGGAATTTATTCAAATAAGAGCTAAGTTTTGTAAAATAATAATAATTTGTTGTTTTTTTGGCAACTAAACAGATATTTTCTTTACATTTGTTTTCATTTCATGATTTTGACAATCCCAACGCAACGCCTCAATTTCGGTATGCCGTACGCTCCAATTTAGGTTTCACAGTAAGTGATGGGCAGTGAAACGAAAGGGCACTCTGTGCTGTGCATGAACGCTTTTCCAAGCATACTTTTAGGCATGCACTGTGAAGTACGGCAAAACTGGTATAATTCGCTTGGTATAGTCCGATATGGCAAGGTTCGCGAGAAATGGCCTGTGCGAGAATGGTCGAGCAATTTCCAATTGGAAGTTGCAAGAAACTTCGGCGCGATAAGAAAGCTGGTATAAAAGCAGCAGTGTGCAGCGCAGTGAGTCGAGTCGGTGTTGAGCAAGCAATGGGGAAACATGCGATAGTAGTAGTGTAAAGTAGAACCAGTGTAAATTGGTAAATAAAGCGTTGTTAGTTTTGACTACGTTGCGCTAAATAACTGAAGTTGTTTTAGTTTCACACACAATCAAACGAACCTGGGAAAACTTGAGATTTTCGTAACAATACAATCAGATTTCTTGATTTAAATGTAGGGTAAAAGGTTCGGTTGTGGGCATAGTTCGGTTGTGGGCACCCCTTCGTATCTTTTGATAGAAAGCAGGCTGGGTTTTTTTGACTAAGGCCATATGTTCATTATGGAACCACGATCTTTTTGTGCCAAATACTGAGTCGAACAGACACGCCTGCTTTGTGCTGGGACCATATATATCTTTCTGTGCTTAAAAAATAAGACAACAATTTTTTTACACATTTTAAATGGTGTCATAAATCGAAGTGAATCCATCGAGAAGGCGAGTAAAATGCATTTTTATTTAGTTAATTTATTATACTTTGTGATCCAATATTGATTACAACCAATATGTTTACCCCGAACACATTTTTCACTACTTCTCAAAATGGCTGCCAAATTCGGTTGTGGGCACCGCAATTAGTTCGGTTGTGGGCACCCGTCTTTTAGTGATTTTGTAAGTTTTGGTAAGTTATTTCATCAAAAATGGTCTTTTAACGCATTTTTTGGTTGTTTTAGCTATATCTTCCGAGGGTAAATAACAAAAATCCTCCGATATTTTTTTAATGTGTTGGATGTAATTTAACATTGTTCTGCAGATAAGCTAACCACAAAATCGACTGCCGCAGCGTATGCGATTTCCCAAACAAATCTCCAACGCTACAAAAAGAAGTTGGAAGAAAATTTCGGAGACATCAAAGCTGTCGACGGTGGTGTTTTCTTCTTTTTCTTCTTTTCGTGGATGTTATCGAATCAGGTTGACTGGTGTTTTCCACCTTCTTCACGTCACAGCACTTGAAGAGTGTTGATTAATTAGGTTGAATTTCATTTTACTTTAGGTCTTCTTGACAGCCCAGGAGAATGACTTGGTCACTTACATTTTGAAATGCCCGTTCATCTAAAGTGTGCCGACAGGCGTACCAGCTACTTCACATGCGTGCATTGTGCTTCAAATAATTAAAACTTAATATTTGTCTATATTCGTGTTGGTTTTCCTTCATATTTCCCCGTTTCCAGCAGATTTTCCAAGGGTGCCCACAACCGAACCAAAAAAAAATTTTCGTTAAAAATGACTACTTTACAAAATTAAAACAAAAACTTTTCTATTTGACGGAATCGATTTACTTTTGTCATTACTTGTTAGCTAAGGTTTCTAGCTTTCCATAGATGTCCATATGTCCGATTAAGAAGAACTTGGTAAAAAGTTATGAGCCAAAAACAAAAAGGTGCCCACAACCGGACCCATTCCCCTACGTTTATAGAAGCAGTTTCACATGTTCTTATAAAAAATAAATAAAAATAATAAAATTTATAAACCTCTTTTAACCGGTATTTTCGATTATCCGTGATGAGTCCGGTCCCGAACAACCCGGATAATCGAGGTTCAACTGTATATATAAACATAATTTTTATATATATATATACTTACATACGTAGCCTACCATATAAACATACAAAAACTTCATCTGTCATTGCGCTTTGCCTTTGTCAAAAGCCTCACCCAGATTTCGTCTGGCCAGACGACAAAGTGCAAATGTGTAGTAACTACTTACTGCCCATCGAAGGGTTAAGAAAGTGATAAGTGGAAATCTATTGCTATAAGTTTAATCAGTTCTGGTGCTGCAACTACTTATTGAATTTGCCGTGGCGATCGCTTTGCCAAATCAAACACCATTTCAATGTGAATAATGTAAAGAAGAGGTCGGTAAAATTGACAATGAGATGGTGTTAGTGAGCGCAGTGAAATTTCTCTCCACTGTGTAAATTATACCTGAACAACGGTTGATTGAGAGAGCGTACTGTGTACGTGTGCTGAGCGTACTGCTCATATGAGTAAGCTTTGCCGACCAGTGATGAAAAGCCAAGCTGGCTTGCTGCAGAAAGCAATAACATTGCGTGTTGTTGTCGAAATGAAAATAAAGCACAAATATGTGTACATAAATTCGCGCTTACTCTCTCGGTTCCAGTGTTGCCGTTGTGCGACTAAAGTGTCAAAATTACCCTTTTTGGGGACCAATGCCACCTGACACCGACTTTTTAAAATAGGCTTATTTAAATTAAATTCAAATTAAATTCAATAACCTTTTATAAATTTTCTAAGTCATGCATTTTTACTTGAGATTTTTACGTTTTTAGCGGTTTTTTAAGGGGGTGGCACTTTACATTAACACTAGGATGAGCGACTAGTTTGTAGCCGCTAAGTGGAGCAACTGGGCCTGGCGAGGCCCGTAAGCGTAATCAGCTATTCCTACGATTTTCGCCCAGTTAGGCGTGGCATAGGCAGCTGATACTTGGCACATGTACTCTATGATAGTATAGCTATGTGTCGATGTAATTATTTGGGGGGATTTCTTAAGAGGGTGGGGGGTTGAGGAGCCCTAAAAAGTAAAACCGCTCTTTGTATATGGCACAACATTTAATTAATAAATTTATTGATTAAATTCAAATCAACAAAAAAAGAGACAGTTTATCTGCAGCACAGCCATGGCATAAAAATAGTTTATTTACACAGCCGTGTTCAAGGCCCATGAAATGTTTACATGTTTTCGTAAATATATGAAAAATGTACCTAAAGTGTACGTAAGCCGTTAAACAAAAATGATTCAAACACGAGCAGCCATGTTTGGTGACTCTATTACAATTAATATGTGCAGTGGCGCACGCAAGGGGGATTATAAAACCCTTTATTTTATCTGTTTGTTACAAAAATTGCGGCTGGAAAATGTTCTTTCAAATAATGTGGCAAATGGCAATTGTAGGAACTGTCCGTCCCAATAAACGGTTTGTCCCAGAGGAGTTCAAAAATTCGACGAATCGTAAACTGGAGGAAACATTGTTTGGCTATTACAACGAGCAAGTTTCATTGTGCTCATATGTGCCAAAAAAAAAATAAGGCAGTAATTTTGCTCTCAACACAGCATTATGTATCCAAAGTTGACAATGCCAATAAAAAAAGCCTTATCAAATTTTGGATTACAACGAAAATAAAGCAGGTGTCAATACTATGGACCAGATGCTCAGTAGCTACTCGTGCAAGCGTGGCACAAACCGTTGGCCACTTTCCATGTTTTATAACATACTAGCTGACCCGGCAAACTTCGTCTCGCCCAAACGGTCCGTTTAGGTGTGATGCCGTAACTCACGGTCGGAAGGGAAAATGGTAGGTTCGTACTTAGTTTCATTGCTGTGTCACTTAAAGTTCAGCAAAATATTTGGGTCACAAACAATGCGCCACGCCCCTTGTCTGACGTCCATCAAATCTTATCATTAGAATGACTCATGTATGAGACGACAGGGTACTAAATTTTAGTGTTGTATGACTTATAATTCCGAAATTATTCCATATTAAAAATTTGAGTTGCATGAGTGGTGCCCCGCCCCCTTGTCCAAAATCCACCCTATTCCCCCTGCCGAAGGACACGACTAAATAATAAGTGTATACCGAGTGTCATTGATGTGAATGCTATAGTTCAAAAGCTACACCGCAATTTAAAAAGTGCCACGCCCCTTGTCCAACGCCCATTAAATTTTACCGGTCGAACAACATGTTTACGCCATGACACTGTACCAAATTTCAATGCTATACGATTTATAATTCCGAAGATATTCCGTATTAAAAAGTTGGCTTGTATGGGCGGTGCCACGCCCCCTTGTCAAAAACCCACCCTATTCTCCCTGTCGAAGGACACGACCAAATCGTTAGTTTGTACCGAGTTTCACTGATGTGAACGCTATAGTTCGAAAGTTACACCGGAATTTAAAAAGTGCCACGCCCCTTGTCCAACGCCCATTAAATTTTACCGGTCGAACAACATGTTTACGCCATGACACTATACCAAATTTCAATGCTATACGACTTATGATTCCGAAGATATTCCGTATTAAAAAGTTGGCTTGTATGGGCGGTGCCACGCCCCCTTGTCAAAAACCCACCTTATTCTCCCTGTCGAAGGACACGACCAAATCGTTAGTTTGTACCGAGTTTCACTGATGTGAACGCTATAGTTCGAAAGTTACACCGGAATTTAAAAAGTGCCACGCCCCTTGTCCAACGCCCATTAAATTTTACCGGTCGAACAACATGTGTACGCCATGACACTGTACCAAATTTCAATGCTATACGACTTATAATTCTTAAGATATTCAATATTAAAGCATTGAGTTGTATGGGCGGTGCCACGCCCCCTTGAATAATGCCACGCCCCCTATGCTAAGAACCTTCCACACGGTGTCCGTAAACACACACGTAATATTTTATTAAAATAGGTCTGGTGGTTTGGGAGTCTATAGAACACATACGGAATTTATTTGATTTTTATATATATAGATTAGATATTGCTGGCCTGGCATCCTTTATTGTTCACGATTCGTTCAAACGATCACCCAAAACGGATAAACGTCGTGAATATCTAACGCTTTTAACGACTCAGTTGGTCACTCCTCACATGGAAAATAGGGCAATGAACAGTCACGTTAGCCGCTGGCCTAATATCAGTGCAGCTATGGCGAAATTTAATGTTTTTGTAAGTAATTATTAAAAATAAACTATTATGCATTGTTAATTCTGTCTTTATTATTACAGACACAAGCTTACTACCCAGCCCCAAGCACATCCGCACGACCAGACAAGAAACAACGAAAGGACTGTGCATGGTGTAAGCCTAAACATGACAAAAAACGGCGCAAAACCTTCTTCTCGTGTAACTCATGTAAAAACTTCATGTGCCTTGAACACGGCTCTGTAAAAAAAACTATGTTTGTGCCATGGCTGTGCTGCAGAATAAACTGTCTCTATTTGTTGATTTCAATTTAATCAATAAATAAATAATTTAAATGTTGTGCCATATACAAAAAGCAGTTTTACTTTTTGGGGCTCCTCAACCCCCCACCCTCTTAAGAAATCCCCCCAAATAATTACTTAGACACACAGCTATACTATCATAGAGTACGTGTGCCAAGTATCAGCTGTCTATGCCACGCCTAACTGGGCGAAAATCGTAGGAATAGCTGATTACGCTTATGGGCCTCGCCAGGCCCAGTTGCTCCACTTAGCGCCGACATACATAAAGTGGTCATGTTTGTTCTACAAAATGTATGCAAATAACCTTTTGTTAGTTTCGTTTCGTTTAGAAAACATTAGCGATAGTTGGCATAAAATATTTCAGCGATCAGAGCTAAAGAAACAATTTGGCGACTAATCAAAGTCAAAATGGGCCTGGAAAAGCCCAGTTGCACATCCTAGTGTTAACAAATTTTAGGGTTTCGATTTTAAACACTTTGGGAAATTGGCTGTAAAATTCACATTTACAAAAAATTCAAATGAAGTGTACCTTGGATCATAGCTCTTTTAACCCTCTTTCCAACGGTATATTAAGATTGGCGATACGTTAATTTTCTAACGAGTTTTGCGCAAAAAAGCTATGGGGTGGCACCTTACAAAGAATTCACATGAAACATTTAGTGAAATTAAAGAAATCTTAAGAGAAACTAAATCTCAGTTCTTCACTCACGACCTTAAAAGTGACCGGGCGTTTAAAGTTGTGCTCTACGGACTTGAAAATAAATCTTCCGACGAAGTGAAAAGCGAATTGCTTTTGTTGGGGCTGAAGTGCAAAGAGGTCAAAACAGTGACAAAATCATTTGGCAATTACAAAGATACTTTTATATCGTATTCTTTGAAAACGGCACGGTCAAACTACACGATCTCAAACGAAATGTTAAATCTCTTTTCCATGTTATCATACGATGGGATTACTAGCGTAAAATAAAAAACAAACTTATTCAGTGCCGAAACTGCCAAATGTTCGGGCATGGAGAGCGTGGTTGTTTTATTAAAACAAAATGCGCAAACTGTGCGGGCAAACACAAAACCTCCGACTGCAACGTCACCGACAAAATCAAATGTGCAAACTGTAACAATAGTCATAAATCTACCGATGAGGAGTGTCCAAATCGGGCGATGTACTTGCAAATAAAACAGAAGCAAAATCTGCAAAACCTCAAGGCCGCGCGAGCTATAGTTACGCCGAATAACAATTCCCAGCTCTCATCCCGCGAGCGATACTCTCAACACGTAAAGAGCCGACAGCTCCAACAACAGCACCAGCGTGGTGCTCTTCAAATGTCAATCCGACTGCACCCATCCCCAACAACAACCATCTTTTCACTGAGCAAGAGATCACTCAGCTTACATTCGACCTTGTTATAAAACTAAGAGATTGTAATAACAAACAAGAACAATTTAACGTTATCGCACAATTAGCTATTAAGTATTTGCACTCCACTAATAAATAATGTCTGATTCTAACCTTAAGATCATTTATTGGAACTGTCGTAGTGTCCGTAATAAGTTCTTAGAACTCTTTGACTTTCTTGTAAAGAACAATATTGATATCTGCATGCTCTCAGAGACATGGCTTAAGAAAACAGATAAGCTTTATCGCCAAAACTACTTCTGTCTTCGTAATGACCGAGAAAGTACAGGTGGAGGAGTTGCCATACTTGTAAAACATGTAATTAAATTCTCAGAATTACCATATATTAATACCGAATCAATCGAGAACATTGGGATTGAGATAACTTCTGCCAACAACAACAAGATTAAACTATTCAGTATTTATTTTCCTGGGGGTTCTGGTAATCCAGAGCTGCGTAAACAATTCAAGAAAGATTTAAGAAACCTGTTTAATGTAAATGGATCGTTTATTTTTTGCGGTGACTTCAACAGCAAACATCGCAACTGGGGTTGTACAAGAGCAAACTGTTGGGGAAATATCCTAAATAACTTTACCACTTTCTTTCCTATCACGATCTCCAATTCATGTGAACCAACATACGTTCCTTCATCAGCTAATTCGTCGACTTCAAATATAGATCTTATTCTCTCAAATATTCCACAGTACATTTCGCAACCAATAACAACATACGAATTTACTTCAGATCACTTACCTGTAATGTTCTCACTTAGCTTAAATGTGGCGCGGTATGAAAATTTCTATTTAGACTTCGCAAATGCTAATTGGAAAAGTTATCGTTCGTTTCTCCCATCTTCTCTGTGTAATCTGCCAGCAGATATAAACGACATAACTTCCACAGACGAAATAGATACAAATTTAGAATATTTCAATTCAAAGGTACTAGCCGCGGTACAAAAATCTGTCCCCAAAAAAGTCCCCAAAACTAATTTTATACAGCTACCCCCCACATATTAAATTTAATAAAATCTAGAAATTATCATCGCAGGCAAATTATCATCGCAAAGAGATTGCCTTTTTCAGAAACACAAACTGGCGTGACAAATTACCACAATTACCACAAATAACCACAAAGTTTCTGAAAATATGAGCTCAACACAACAAGAAAATCTTATAAACGCATCTATGAACAATTTTCGTAGTCTCGTTGAAGACACCCCAGAATCTGAATATGTCAAGTCCGATTATATACAAGATCTAATTTCTGTAGCCCCATTAAGAAAGTCGACAGGTCACGATGACATAAAAAATATAATGTTAAGATATCTACCTAAAGTGGCCGTAAATTACTTAACATTTCTGATAAACTCATGCCTGAAATTTCAATATTTTCCCAACAGCTGGAAAGTAGCCAAAGTGGTACCTATTCTTAAACCAGGTAAGCCAGCTAATGTTGCTAATAGCTACCGACCCATCAGTCTTCTAAGTGGTGTAAGCAAAATATTCGAAAAAATTATAAAGGAAAAAATATTAGAATTCACAGAAAACAATAGAATTATCCCAGATGAACAATTTGGGTTCAGAAAATACCATAGCACTACGCACCAGATTAAACATATACAAAACATGTTAAAAATAATTTTCAATTAACAAAATCAACCGGTCTAGCTTTATTAGATGTAGAAAAAGCATTCGACTCAGTATGGCATAATGGTCTAATACACACGTTTATTCAATTTAATATACCTGCATACCTCACAAAGCTAGTTAAAAGTTTTTTGAAAAATCGTTATTTCTGTGTGTGTATATCTGGAGAATACTCTGACATGATTGCAGTGCCCGCGGGAGTCCCCCAGGGATCTGTCCTGGGACCCCTCTTATATTTAATATATTGTTCAGATTTTACAAAATATAAAAACTGCCAATATGCAATGTATGCCGACGATATTGGGATTTACTATTCGCACAATTCTAGTTACGAAATTGTGACGGATCTGCAAGGTGCGCTAAACAGCATATCAGTTTATGTAAATAAATGGAAAATTAAATTAAACGCTGGTAAAACGCAAGCCATCTTTTTCACACGGAAAAGAAACCTTTGCGCCATGCCAAGCGCAAACTTAAAAATTGAAAGCCATGACATATCCTGGGCAAATAATGTCAAATACCTTGGTGTAGTCTTTGACAAGAAATTAATCTTCAGTGACCACATTAGGCTTATCAAAGATAAGTTCAATGTTGCAATTAAGCTATTATATCCTCTGATAAATCAAAATTCTAGCCTAAGCAAGGAAAACAAAATAACAATATACAAAACTATTTTTCAATCTATAATGTTATGTGCATGCCCATCTTGGGCCATCTTTGCCAAAACGCATTTAAAAACATTACAAATTTCACAAAACAAGGTCCTTAAAATGATGTTTGCACTGCCATAGGATTATTCAACTAAAAAATTCACGTTGAATGTAATGTCAAGTTAGTTTCCGATAGCGTAAAACACGCAACCGAAAAATTTAAAATTCGGTGCGGTTTTTCTGAAAACCATTTGGTTGCAGACTTATATTGTTAACTGTATTGCTACTATATTGTAACGATAAGACAGTCTGTCGCTGTGCAAAGCAACCCTGCCGCTACGTGCCGTGCTATAATCCAATCTGACAACGACGGCCGGGATAGTAACTTTTAGTCCAACCTGGCAACGACGGTTGCGATCATCATGGAAACCTTTAGTCCACTCTGGAATGCGCGGGAACGATCCGCGCGATGGCCGGACAGGTATAAAAGGCAGCCGGGTGCGGCGCAGCGAGTCAGTCTGGTTTTGACAAGTGAAGTTGCCACACGGAGTAATTAAGCAAATACTTGTACGAACAGTAAAATGTAAGCTGTGAATAATAAAGTGACTGTTGGTTTTTAATTGGCTGTGATACGTACTAGCCCACTAGAACTAGCATTCGTAACATTTGGTGTCAGAAGTGGGATTGTGGAAAATTGAAAATAACTAAATAAATAAAATTATAAAAGCACGGACATGGTTAAACTCGAGCTGCTGAAGGTAGACCAGCTGAAGAAGGAGCTGGCTGCCTTGAATTTGCCGACTGCTGGCGGAAAAGTGGAGTTGCAGATGCGCTTGCGAGAGGCGTGTGAATCACGAGGCATCGATTGGGCTACACACGAGTTCGGAACGCAGGAGCAGGAGGCGTCGGCCAAAGTGGAGGAATCGCCTGCGGGTGCTGCGTCGATCCAAAGTACGGCTGCACCGGCTGGACCATTACAAGCATTAGACATGAACCAGCTAATGATTGCAATAAAAGGCATGTTCGAGACTTCCAATCGTGAAAATCGTGAAATGTCGGCGCAGATGGCAGCGAAAATGCAAACTGCGAATCAAGAGATGGCAGCGAAGCTGGAAACTACGAATCTCGAAATTTCGGCAAAAGTCGACACAGCAAATCGAGAAATGGCGGAAAATTCTGCGCGCATAGAGCAGAAAGTAGAGGAAATTTCCAATAGGCTGAATGTGAAAGTTGAGCATCTCGAGACGCGAATAGACAATTGGGACAAACGACTTGGCTGCTTTGGAAAATCAGTGGACAGATATCAGGAAAGGTCGGAGGTTGGCACTCGCGCTGAAAGGTCCTGCGGCTAAGGTCATCAAATCAGTTCCAGAATGTTTAAGAAGTGATTACGGTGCCATCATGAGAGCGTTAGCAGCGAAGTATAGCGACGAGCACAACCATGCGCTATACTATTGTGAGCTGAAGAACTGCAAGCAAAGAGCCAACGAGGCGCTGCAGACATATGCAGCAGACATTGAGCGGCTCGTACAGTTGTGCTACCCAAAATTTGGTGCTGATGATCTCGAGAGGATGAAGATTGAATCGTTTATTGAAGGTCTTCATGATCCCGAGACACGTCGCACAATGGGGTAAACATGCCGAAAACCCGCGCATTACGGCTAATCTTAAAGTTACGGGCCTAACTTTTTTTGGGGACTTTTTGTAATCTACATGCATGTAGCAGTCAGAAAACGCTTTTTGCATATTAATTGGACCCAACTGGCTGCTATATAGCCATTCAAAGCTGGGTGTTTTTATACTCAATTTCATTTTGTCGACGTAACTTTTTTGATGGGTGTGCAAAAATCTCAATAAAATCGTTGTTTATAAATATAATAAATAAAATAAATATAATAATTTTTAGTACACATAATAAGCATATTCCTACAATTAATTTGACATATAATTCTTTTACATGGCACATTTCCTTGTAAAGATATAAGTTCTCAAAGTTTGGGCAAAAACGACGATTTTTTAGGAAAATGTCTTACTTTCGTGGTGTATAACTTTTATGGTTCATCATGGATCATCGAAAATCTTTAAGGAAGATAAGTGGGAACCTTCATAAAAAAAATGGTACCCAATTTGTCTGCGGAAAGCTGCGGAATGGTAAGATTTTTGGACTTTTATTCACGTCTCTTAGTAAGAAAACAAATATATATGAACTGAAAACTTTTTAACGCGCGTATGGGTTGGTACGTTTATAACACTTGGTGCATATATGTAGTATTAAAAAAAAATAAAAAAATAAAAATTGATATGATTTACCTGAATTAATAAATATGCTAAAACAAAATTTTTTTTATCAATTTTTTTGGCTGGTACGCAGGATGATTCTTGAAAAAGGCAATATATTTCAATAAAACTTTGTAAGGAATTTACAAGTGGACTAACTATGTTAAACTCTGACATAAAAATGGGCATGGTACGACTACTTTTACGTAGGGTTGCCATATAAGCATACTTTGTTAAATTGGGAAAATTTATTATATTTATATACTAACCAACGTCATCTGCACTTTTGTGGTTATTTAAAACGGTAAGTGGGCGTGGTACTCCCCATTAACCCGTTATGAGCCGTATCAACCCGTATCAAATGGTTTTTGTTTAAATACGAGTTACCCTATATGATTGTATTTTATGTGGGTATTTTATTAAAGGAGGCGAAAAATCGGGGCGAGGCTGCAATCTAGAGTATTCATTAGTCAGTTTGGGTTGATTTAAATACTATAACTTTGGTTTTGTTTTCACTAATGACGATTTAAAAAAATGCCTAATTGCCGACTGTAGGGTGGCGGTGCACGATACAATAAATAAAAAAAAATTATGGTGGCCCAATCTCTGAAGAGTTTTGAAGGAGGTGTCCAAATTTGAGGTATTTATCTTTAACCGTTCAGATACTACAGCATAAAATAGGCAATGCGCGGGTTTTCGGCATGTTTACCCCATTGTGCGTCGCAGTGCGTTGATGATGGGCAAGCCGACATTTAAGGAAACGGTGACCAGCGCGATGACATATGAGGCGACATGGATTGGGAGCACTCGGTATGCACCTGCAAGGATACGCCAGACTCAGGCGGACAACGACATTCTGACGGGTGGTCTCCTCTAAAGTTGTTTGCTGGATATGTGGCAAGCAGGGCCACATATCACGAGACAGCCGCCAACGAAAGAGGCATTCCCGTTCTCGATCGCAATCGCCTGAAGCGAGAAATACTGACAATCGAGGCCCAGCAAACAAGCGCAGGGCTGAGGACGGCGAGTCGTTAAACTAAAACGGGTCAGCCCAAAGGGGCGTGAGCTGATCCCCACAATCTGCCGCCCCACCGTCCTTGTCTCGCAGCTGAAACGACAGCCCAGCAGCTTGGCAATTGAAGGAAAGATAGATGGAAAGTTGTTCGTGTTGACACTGGATACTGGAGCGTCATATTCGATCATAAAAAGAAAGCTGCTGAAGAACTGGGAACCGCTGCATGGCATACAGCTGCGGACTGCGACTGGCGAGCGCGCGCCGGTAAGAGGAAAAGTTACGAAAACGATTGCTATCGGCACCAGCAGCCTGGAACATGAGTTCATCGTTGCGGATATAATGGACGACGTGATTATCGGCGTGGATTTCATGATTAGGCACGGTTTTACGCTGGACCTGAAGGAAAATGTGCTGAGATATGCCAACGTTGAATTCCCGCTGCAAACCGGCTATGAGCGAAGCGTGGCGGTAAGGAAGGTTGTATCGTGTCAACACAGGAGAATACCAGCGAATTCTGAGGCGATTGTGTGGGCAAAGGTGAACGAGGACGATGGGACGTGTCGGCTGTGGGTTGTAGAAGCACCGAAACAAGGACACGACAACATCATCATCGGACGTACATTAGTGGAACCTAAAAATGGCAGAATACCAGTCAGAATACTGAACCCCCTGAATGCACCCAGATATGTCGGGAAAGATGAGGGAATTGGCGAGTGTAAGGAAGCTGTAGCAGTGGTCAATTGCGAGAGTAGCCCGCCTGGAGGTAATAAGAAGAGCGGCTTTAACATACGCCATACCGCAGGAGAACCAGTGGAGCAGCGAGTTGACGGCCAAGCAGAAACAGAAGGTGAGGTCTTTCCTGCAGCACTATGGGTCAATATTTGCGGCAGAAGCAGGCGGAAGAACAGCCATAGTCAAGCACAGCATCCACACCGGAAGTGCAAAACCGATTCGCCAACCGCCAAGACGAGTTCCTCTGTCCAAGAGGGAGGACGTCACAAATTTGATCGAAAACATGCGAAAAGAAAAGGTCATAGAGCCTTCTTGGGCCCCTGGTACTCGCCGGTCGTGCTAGTCAAGAAAAATGATGGCAGTACCTGATTTTGTGTGGATTATCGGAAGCTCAATGATGTGACCAAGAAGGACAGTTATCCCCTACCTCGGATCGATAACACCCTGGACACACTGTCAGGCACACAGTGGTTCTCCACGCTCGACTTACGCAGCGGCTATTGGCAGGTAGAGCTTGCAGACAGGGACAAGGAGAAAACGGCTTTCAGTGTTGGCGATGGTTTGTGGCAGTTCACCATCATGCCGTTTGGACTCTGCAACGCACCAGCAACATACGAGCGGCTAATGGAACGCGTGCTAAATGGGCTGCATTGGCGGACGTGCCTGGTGTACCTCGACGACATAATCGTGATGGGTAAAAGCTTCGACGACCACCTGGGAAAGCTGGATGAGGTATTCGAGCGGATACAAAAAGCTGGGCTTAAACTCAACCCAAGGAAGTGCTCGCTGTTCCAAAAGGAGGTCAAGTATCTGGGTCATACGGTTTCTGCCCGCGGAGTACATACGGATGAAGGCAAAATCACGGCGGTGAAGGAGTGGCCCCGGCCACGCAATCTACACGAACTCCGCAGTTTCCTGGGCCTGTGCAAATACTACCGCCGATTTGTTCCAGGATTCGCGAATATAGCCAGCAGCTTGCACAAACTGACGAAAAAGAGCCAAGCTTTCGAGTGGAATGAGGAGCAGGAACAGGCTTTTGCACGTCTGAAGGAAAAACTGTGCAGTGCTCCAATTCTGGCCTTCCCCGTGCCTGGGGAGATGTTTGTGCTGGATACAGATGCAAGCGGGAATAGTATTGGCGGTGTGCTATCACAGATAATAGACGACCAGAAACAAGTGATAGCGTACTACAGTAGGGTTCTATCGAAACCGGAACGCAACTACTGTGTGACACGGAGAGAACTGCTGGCGGTATTGGACTGCGTAAAACACTTCCAGAAATATCTGTATGGACAAAGGTTTCGCCTGCGCACAGATCATTCGGCATTGAGATGGCTCCTGAACTTTAAGGATCCTGAAGGGCAATTGGCGCGGTGGATCGAGCGACTGCAGAGCTACGACTACACGATAGAGCATCGCAAGGGCAGTAGTAGCCATGGAAATGTCGATGCCTTGTCACGCCGTCCGTGCCAAGTCGAATGCAGGCCGTGCTCGCGAACCGAAAGCAAAGAACAGATAGTGGACGTCCGGTTGGTAAGCGTCATGCCAGAGGAAGAGTGGTCTGCGGAGAGGCTAGAAAAGGACCAGCGTGAGGATGCGGATCTTGCAAAAATCATCGGAGGCAAGAAGCAAGGCGCACGTCCAGACTGGCAGGAGATAGCCGGTGAAAGCCCAATCGCTAAGGCTTACTGGGCACAGTGGAAAAGTCTTCGGCTGAAAGAAGGATGCCTGTACCTCGAATGGGAGAGCGCGGATGGTCGGACCAGCAACTCCCTAATGGTAGTGCCGAAATGCAGAATCAACGAGGTCATCGAGGCATACCATAACGACTCCAGTGGAGGGCACCTGGGCATCACCAAAACCGTAGCCAAAATAAAAAGACGATTCTACTGGGTAGGATGTCAGGAGTCTGTAGCCGAGTGGATTAAGAGCTGCGACCGATGTTCAGCCGCGCAAGGACCGACAAGAAAATCTCGAGGCCGCATGCAGCAGTACAACGTGGGAGCGCCCTTCGAGCGAATTGCTATGGACGTCACCGGCCCATTCCCAACTAGCACTCAAGGCAATAAATATGTGCTGGTGGGAATGGATATCTTCAGCAAATGGCCCGAAGTGTACCCTATTCCTAACCAGGAGGCCACTACGATCTCGGAAAAACTGGTAAACAACTGGGTAGCCCGGTTCGGAGTTCCGTTGGAGTTGCACTCAGATCAAGGCCGGAATTTCGAGTCTGCGGTATTCAAGGAAGTGTGTGAGCTGCTGGGGATAAAGAAAACGCGTACCACTCCTTTTCACCCACAGTCCGACGGCATGGTGGAACGCTTTAACCGGACACTGGAGGAATACCTGCGAAAAGTGGTAGGCAGAAATCAAAGGGATTGGGACACGCATATCCTGTCGTGCGGGGCTGATGGCGTATAGGTCAGCCCCGCACGACACGACATCACTCACTCCAGCCCGCAACAACTAGTCTAGAAACAACTTTTTTTAGGTGCATTTTTTGTGTCGAGTAGTGTTATTGATGATTGAACATATATGCGACGGTTTTAAATTAAATGTCTGTACTAACTTAAAAATATTTAGGGGGGGTTTGAACCCAAAACACCTCTGTGTGCGCCACTGATTTCACCATCAGAGCCCAAAACAAAATTTTCTACGTTCACGAGAGCAGTAACCTACAACCTTTACCAACCATCCTGCAAAAACGAGATTCAGAAACACCTATAGAAGAGATCCTATCGCTCGAAAGAATAAAAGACTTACAAGTACAGAATACCAAGAAAATTGAGCTGATCAGCAAAATCAATAAAGTTGGCATAACATCAACCACAAGCGTCTTGACATTGGTAACAATAATAATTTGGCTGCTCGCAATCAAGTTATGGAAGAAGAAATTAAATGAAGACAAAAAAACAAATTACGATTTACCCACCTCCGCAAACACCATAGAAACAACGCAAACGAGGACGGTCGCACTTGAGGAAGGAGGAGTTAACACGACACCTTACGCCACGGTCGTCAACCCGCCAAAACTGCAACGACTCGAAGGTCATCGACTACCGTTCCCGTGGGAAGTGCAGAACAAGCAAAATGCACCCGTTCACGTTAATCGCGCACCGGACTCATAGTTTACGAATTAGGTTAAGAACAATTTTGTACTTAGTCTTAATTTGGAAGTCAATAAAAGCAGACCTCTGTCTGCAAATAAAAATATTTTATTAGACTTTTAATAATCAAATAATTTAACTTATACAAAGTCATTTGCTCAAAGAGCAATCAAAAGCTAAAGAGAAAAACAGACTACCTTAAAGGAATATTTTAAATAAATGTATTTTTTGAAATATAGTAAGATTTATTGATTTAAATGTACGTTTATAGAAGCAGTTTCACATGTTCTTATAAAAAATAAATAAAAATAATAAAATTTATAAACCTCTTTTAACCGGTATTTTCGATTATCCGTGATGAGTCCGGTCCCGAACAACCCGGATAATCGAGGTTCAACTGTATATATAAACATAATTTTTATATATATATATACTTACATACGTAGCCTACCATATAAACATACAAAAATTTCATCTGTCATTGCGCTTTGCCTTTGTCAAAAGCCTCACCCAGATTTCGTCTGGCCAGACGACAAAGTGCAAATGTGTAGTAACTACTTACTGCCCATCGAAGGGTTAAGAAAGTGATAAGTGGAAATCTATTGCTATAAGTTTAATCAGTTCTGGTGCTGCAACTACTTATTGAATTTGCCGTGGCGATCGCTTTGCCAAATCAAACACCATTTCAATGTGAATAATGTAAAGAAGAGGTCGGCAAAATTGACAATGAGATGGTGTTAGTGAGCGCAGTGAAATTTCTCTCCACTGTGTAAATTATACCTGAACAACGGTTGATTGAGAGAGCGTACTGTGTACGTGTGCTGAGCGTACTGCTCATATGAGTAAGCTTTGCCGACCAGTGATGTAAAGCCAAGCTGGCTTGCTGCGGAAAGCAATAACATTGCGTGTTGTTGTAGAAATGAAAATAAAGCATAAATGTGTGTACATCAATTCGCGCTTACTCTCTCGGTTCCAGTGTTGCCGTTGTGCGACTAAAGTGTCAAAATTACCCTTTTTGGGGACCAATGCCACCTGACACCGACTTTTTAAGATAGGCTTATTTTGACACTTTTTTCGAACGTTGGCCAATTTTTTTAAGCCAGGCCCATGCTTACCAGCGAAAAATGATGAAGACAGTGATCTGCGGGTTACAATTTCTTCATCATCTTCAGACTAAAGCCATTTTAAAAAATTATGTATGTATATGTGCATTAAGGTGGGTCGCGAAAAAAAATTGGTGTTGTCACCACCTAAAAATAAAATTCAGAGTGTTTAATGACTATTTGGAAAATATTGAAAATATTTTGAAAATATTATTGAGGTAAGCCAATTGTGAGCGGTTTTGCTTCAAAAATACCTCTAATTATCATGTTAACTCAATAAATTAACAAAAAAATTTTTACAAAATATGTGCAATCCAAGAACTCCTGAAGGTTTATCTAACCAAAAAAAATTCGAAAATGTCCAACAACAAAAAAGTTACACCCAAAAAACATGTTTCGTTTTCTCTTTCGGTGGCTGTCCTCTCAGCTGGAAATGGCAAACCTCTGAGAGTAAAAAATGCCTATGAAAAAGCTCCCAACCTGCCGTTCGGAACCGGCATAAAACTGTAGGTCCCTTCCACCAGCGTACAAATTCACACGCATAACACGGGTGGTTGCGGGAAGCTACCCTGCAAGACATGACTGATGAGAACTCCAACACATTCACGAAAATGTGTGCTGAAACTAACACATAGGCAGTAACTAGGGAAATTTTTCTATTTCAATGTCCAATGTTCAATATTAGCAAGAACGAGAAGATTCAATCGGTTTAATTTTTCTGTATGCGAAAGCGAGATGGCGATATGCATACGGCACGTGCCATCATGGCGCGTGCGCCCATGCCAGATGACACCTGACTTTGCAAATTGTGTCCAACACAGGTTCGAGATGTTTTCAGCGTTGCCATAGCATCTCATGTTTTTATATGTCAAAATCTCTAAACGAAACTTGCAGACTCGCCTCCTTGCAGCAGGCTGCAACATCTTAGCAGATAACCTAGTATTTCAATAAAATTCAGTAACAATCAAAATTTGTACAAAACAAATCAACTAAAAGGAGTGGGGAAAATCCCTAAATAACCAAAATTCCGAAATTGGGAAAAAATAACAATTAAACAAAAAACAATAAAAGTGGCAATGCTGAACACAAAAAAGTCAAAACATTGTGGAAAATTAAAATAAAAGTGCAATTGTTCGTGGCAGCCAAAAAAGAAAAAAGCAAAGGAGAAGAAAGCAGAGGTTAAAGAAGGCAAAAGAAGGCAAAAAAAGGAGGATTCAACTGGGAAGGCAAGTGGGGGAAGCGATCGCTGGCACAATTGTCAATTGTTGATAAAATTTTACGAGGTACGATTACTAGGCGATTCTTGTAAATGCACATACTAATTGTCAACTTTTTATTTCATTTAGACGTATTCAACAAGTCAGGCTTAACTTAAGCCACCACCGGTATAACCAACGCAAATACCATACAAAAGTAAACAAATCGCCCACACACTTGCCCGGTAGCAAAGCCGTGCGCATTAGCGCTGCTGTAGCACAAACAGAGGCCAAAGCGCCTGTGGACGTCGAAGTATTCCTCGACGACAATCCTGTGGTCCTGCAGCAACTCCAATTGCCGCATATGTCTGGTCGAGGTGAAGAAGAGCCCCAAGTTAAGTGATCGCGTTGGCGATACCCTTAGGTTAGGTTAGGTAGGGAAGGGTGTGTGCGTCCCAAGGGCAGCACTTCCACTCGGAGGCCAAAATGGCCCATTGTGAATCCCTTCATGGAAGATTCTGGAGCTAACCAGTGGCTCTCAGTTCGGGGCAAACCAATTCGACCTCTTGATGAAGGAGAGTAGATCCGATATTTCAACTACTGCTGCGCAGGCCAAGTCCACCATGAACCTTGACCCCAAGGTACGGAGTCGGCGTTCCTGCAGAGCCGGGCAGTGGCACAGGTAGTGTTGGATCGTTTCCACTTCTTCCTCATCTCCACAGCTTCTGCAGACATCACTGGACGAGAGGCACCATTTGACCAGCATAGATCCAATGGCGCAGTGTCCAATAATGACTCCAACAAGCTGCCTAATAGAGGTTCGACTCAGGGACAGTACATATCGTGTTTTCCTCACGGAAAGGGAAGGCCATATTCCCCGGCAGGTACTGCAATCAGTTCTGCTCCGCCATGAGGGCTCGATGTAAGTTTTACTCAACCTGTCAATACGCAAATACAGGGCAGAAATCGGAGGGAGCACAGAGTTATCCACTTCGGTGAGAGGCAGGGCGACCCCCTTTCTTGCCATCTCATCCGCTGCCTCGTTTCCTGCCAGCCTGAGAGCGCCTTTAGCGGCACAGCACTTAATGAACTGCTCTATTGGGTGGAGATGTAGAATCATCTCTAGGCCTGCCTGGGGGGTGCTTTTGACGGTTCCTGCTATTCCCATAGCCGCCAGTCTCTGCACCTTCATCAGTTTCGTCGCCAAGGACCTGGTGTCCGTGGCCGGCCACCAGACAATGGCTCCGTAACATAAGATCGGCCGAATGATCGCTGTATACATCCAGTGGACAATGCTCGGCCGCAATCCCCACTTTTTCCCGAAGGCCTTCTGACAGACGTAGAAGGCATTCAGGCTCTTCTTCACCCGCTCTTCCACGTTGCGTCTCCAAGAAAGCTTGGAGTCGAGTGTGGTGCCAAGGTATTTCACCTCGGGTGAGAGGGTGATAGTGATGCCGCTGAGTTTCGGCAGCCTAAACTCCGGTATTTTGTATCTCCGGGTGAACAGTACCATAACCGTCTTTGAGGGGTTAACTCCTAGACCGTTATGCTCTGCCCACCTAGAGAGTTCTCCTAAAGCAGACTCCATGAGATCACTGATGGTGGAAAGAAATTTTCCAGGGATCAGGATAGTGACGTCGTCCGCATATGCTACTACTCGCAGCCTCCTGGATTTGAAGATCTCGAGGATGTTGCTTATCACAAGCAGCCACAGCAGAGGCGAAAGGACGCCCCCCTGAGGTGTGCCCCTTGTGGTTAACCTCCTCACCGAGCACGAGCCTAGGCTGGAGTGAACCCTTTTGCTACTAAGCATATCGCTGGTCCACCTCACCACTTTCTCGTCAACTTCGAATTTTCTAAGTGCACTGGTTATTGCCTCTAGAGTGACGTTATCAAAGGCCACCTCAATATCGAGCAAAGCGGCTAACGTATACTCCTTGACGCTCAGCGATTTTTCAATCGTCTGAACGACCTCATGCAAGGCGCTGTCTACAGATTTTCCCCTGCAATACGCATGTTGCGTCCTGCAGAGTCCCCTGGACTGTGCCACTCCCCTGACATAGACATCTACCAGCCTCTCCAAAGTCTTAAGAAAGAACGATGACGGCTGATCGGTCTTTTGCAGTGATGTGGTTTGACTTCCCCGCCTTGGGGATGAACACCACCTTAACCTATTTCCAGGCGCGTGGTACATAGCCCTGTTGGAGAGATTCCCGAAAGATTCGCACCAAGACTTTGACCACTGCCTCCTTAGACCATTGCAGCATAGCCGGAATGACACCATCGGGACCCGGAGATTTGTACGGGTTGAAGGTGTCTATCGCCCATGCCACTTTGACCTCATCGATAATCTCCTGAACTAATACATCCGGTCGTGACGAGTGCTGTCTATGAGGCGTTGTCGTCTCAACAACACTTGTGCAACCGGGAAAGTGGGTGTTCATGAGAGTCTCTAGAAGCTCCTCTCTCGATTCTGTCCACGAGCCGTCAGATTTCCTAATGCTGCTAGGGGTATGTGATGCCCCAGCTAGCACTTTGCGAAGTCTGGCGGCCTCGTTAACATTGTCGAGGGATTCGCAGTAATTCCTCCAATCATCCCGCTTGGCCGCCTTAATAGTCTTCTTAAACTTATTAAAGCTAGCCTTGTAGGCTCCCCAGTCTTCTTCAGTTCGGCTAAGCTTAGCCTTATTGAAGAGACGTCTAGTATCTGTTCTAAGTTGTCTTAGCTCTGGGGTCCACCACACTGCGTTGGTTTTTCGTGGAGCTCGACTTTTAGGACAGGATTCGTTAAAAGACTTGTTAAGCACTTTCGTTAGAAGATTTACTGACCTATCAATGTTGTTCCTCTCGAATGTAGCTCTCGCTTTGAGCGATGCCAGTTTCTGAGAAACTAGTGCACTGAATCTAGGCCAGTTAGTCTTCCTCGGATTCCTATAGGTTTGTTGACTTCCAACTTCTATGGCCACTGAAAAGACTATACGGTTGTGGTCCGAGATCGAACATTCCGTCAGTACTTTCCAATCGACCACAGAGATGGTGTTGGAGTCGGTAACTAAGGTAATATCTATTACTTCCTCCCTAATCCTGTTGTGGAAAGTCGGCGTATTGCCTCTATTACACAGCACAAGGTTAGAGCTAAGAAGAAATTCAAAAATTGACTCGCCCCTACTATTTGTGTCGGAACTTCCCCACAGCATGTGGTGTGCATTGGCGTCACACCCGATGATGAGGTCGAGCCTGCGTGATCGGGCGTGCGCAGCAAGGTCCCGGACTTCCTTCGGCGGTGGTTCCTCTCCTTCGAACGGCATGTATGCGGACGACAGAATCAGGTCTCGCCCCTCGTGTCGTTCGCATGTAGCCACACACAGGTCACCAGTACTGTATTGAGATAAGAGAAACAGATTAATGTACTTTCTATACACAATACAGGCTCGTATCTTACCTTCACCGCGCGAATGAAGTACTCTGAATTGACTTGAGCCCAATCCACAAACGTTGCCTCTGACGAGCCAGGGTTCCTGGATCAAGGCCAAGTCAACTTCCTCCTCCTCCAGGAATTGCATAAGATCGTGGGTGGCGGCTTTAGAGTGGTGCAGGTTTATCTGCACTACCTTCAGCCTTTCCCTGTGTGGCGCGCTCCTTATTGGGGAAACGAGCTTTTAGGGAACCCAAGCCGAACTTAACAACACCAGAGGAGTCTCGCAGATGAGTGAAGGACGGTTGGTCAACAGCGACCACGAGGTCCTTACCCGTCTCATTTTTGCTAGTAGTGGAGGAAATTACTCTCCACTCTCCAGTATTAAGGCCGCTGTTCTGCCGACCTATCAGCTTCAACGTGTCGTCATCCTCCATGACTGGAGGCGGGACCCACAGTGTGACGATAGGTCGGAGAGGCAATCGGTCGCGAGGTATGACCTCGAGTTTTGCTCCCTGCCAGAGAGGCTCAAGACCGCCGATTGTGCGCACCAGGAAGTTGAGTGACTGCCTGTTGCCACAACCGACGATTTTGACGCCCTTCTGCCAGCCAGCGCCGTCGAAGTCGATTTCATCGTCCGCCGCCCCGAGCATCGCTCGCAGAATGCGCGCCTCAACAGAGAGCCAGTTTTCCGGGCGAATTTTCCCATCGGGATCGCTCCGGTGCACTACGGCAATCTGCAGCTCCTGTGGAGAGGAGAAGCTGGCTGAGGGTTTCAGCTTTTTCCCCTCCCCTGTAGGCTGATCGTCCCCCGATCTACCCCTTTTGACAGCCTATCCACTATGGTGGAAGTGGGCTTTGTCGAGGTGGATGGCTTCTGATCAGCCTTCCGCATTGACGAGGCAGCCGTGGCACTGTGTCCAGGCTTCGCCGCTCCTGCTCTGTCCGGCCGTACAGCTGTAGCGGCCGTGGCCGTTGCCCTAAAACCAGGCTTTGCCGCCGTTGCTGTACAGGTGGACGACTGTGCAGCAGCGGCCCTGTCTCCAGGCGTTGCTGCAATAGTCAAAGTCTCAGCACCAGAGGTCGTCGCCTGCTTCTTTTCGAATTTAGCCACGATCTTCTGGTGCTTCTTTATCAGCTCCTTCTCCTTGTCAGACAAGGATACGGGCTCCTTACTCATTTTTCGGAGAAACGCAAGCGAGCGCCGGTAGCCATTTCTGGCTTTCTTCGCAGCACTGCTCGCCTTGCGTTCCCCCTCCGATGAAATTCCAGGAGTGGAACCCGTGGCCGCAGGCTCGTCCCCCTCCTCCAGGAGTGCCGCCTCCGCCCCAGAGTCCACCGACCCGGCGCTGCTACCCTGCGAGAGAATCATAGATTCCCCCTCTATAGCAGCGTCGAGTCGGAGGCCCCGGAGCTGAGGCACCACCCCCGAAAGTGAGGGGCTAGCCTGTGCGATGGACTCCTGCGCCTTTTGCCTGCTTAGAGCAGGTCTGGGCGCCTCCTGCTTCCCAGCAGCATTAGTAGACCGTGCAGCCTGGGGTCCCGCTGCACAGCCTAAGCGGTCGTTGGGTGACGACGCCAGACAGCCCGCTCGCCCACTGTCTACCGCCGGTACTGGGGATCCGACTCCCTGCACCGTAAAAGAGTCCTTATGGGAGCCCTCCAGAATGGTTTTGATGAAGGGGGTCGCCTTCCCCTGTGGCGTTTCTTTGACATCTATCACGCCACCAAAAGATGATAAGAAAACAGCCGCTCCTAACATGGAGATCAGACGCTGACCAGGGAGCCGCCCACTGTGGGTCAGACGCTCCTGGATTTCCGCAGCTCAAACTTTGCCGGCTGAGAAGATGGGCTCCAACAGCCGCCCAGGGACCGCCCGGTTACCGAAGCAACCTACGTGGAGGCGTTGAGTCCGCTTGGCCTGGTACCCATAAGGATCGCAGCCGAAGATGCAGACCATGTCCCCATCCGTGCAGTCAGGTGCTTTACCTTATGGACCCAAACCCTGATCCCAAACGATACCCTTGGTGCGTACTATTTATTCACATATTACTATTATTATTTGCTTATGTTTGTGTTTATGTTGTTTATGTTGTCAAATACTACACTATTTTTATTACTACGCACGACCATTCTAAATAAAAAATAAGTAAAAATAAAAATAAATATATAAAAAAATTTTCTACAGTGTAATCAAAAGTTGTTTTTTATTTGGGATTGAGTCACCCTGCTGAACAGCTGATCGGCAGCAACGTCAATAATGAGCGAGACAGGTATACATTTTCTCATACCACAAGCCTCAGTAGTGGGAGTGAGAAAGTATATCACACGTACACAAAAATCCCACAAAAATCCTCACACGTACACAAAAAATCCCATCAGAATTTTCCCGTGAGGGTACGGAAACTGGCGAAACTTCTGATTCGCTTCCCGTCATTGCTTCCGATCAAATGACTAGTCATCTGATCGGAATATGTCTTGCAGGGTAGGCCTTAGCCCATTAAGCCCTGAGCGTTGCGTTTGCGCAACGTTTGGGAATTTCGCTACATTAAGTAATTCATAAAGATATAAGACTTGAAAATGGGTAGAATTGGATTCGAATTGATCGTTTTAGATTCTGCCATACTGAAATTTCAAAATTTTTTAAATATTCATATCTTTTTTTCGATCCAAAGTCAAAGGTTTTTTTTGGGGAATTTTTGAAATTCAATTAAAAATACTTATTCTTCAAACCTATCAAAATCCCTTTGTGGGCTGCATTTTGTAATGCTAAACTTTTTAAAAATAACTTTAAAAAAATTTTTTTTTTTTTTAATTTTATGTTTTGTATGTGACTAAGGCCCAAATTGCGTTTGCGCAACGTACCCTCCTGGTTCAGGGGGTGGGGGTATGAATTATTTTCTTGATTTTTTTTCTTGATTAGGTCAATTACTAAGATTGTGCAAAATTTTATGGAAATCCACAAGCCCTTCTGGGGTCAGGTTTTAATGGGTTAGTCTCGCGTAAGCGGGCTGTCGTGCCACTCAATTATTAAAATTATTATTAGATGTGGCCAAATGGCCACGTAGTAGTTCGAAGTGGTCATGTAGTTACAACAATTTGGCCACAATAAAAATGTTTGTTGAAAAGGATAATGCGCTTTTGAATAAAATAAAAACGAGGGTGACGTATGGAATTTGTCAATAGCATACAATCTAGAATTCATAGGGCAATTACCAAGTACAGAGAATCGATGAGTACTATTTTTTGAGTTAAATTTTTAGTTGCCAACATTAAGATGATCTGGTACAAATAATTTATAGATTACGAACGCCATATACATACTGTGAGCGTCAAAAGAAAGTAAACACTCATGTTCCATGTATTCATCGATTTATTACAACGTTAATGTTTACTTAAATTAAAAACTAACATTGCAGATTTGTGAGCTTATTTAATAGTAACTTAATTGCTTTTAAACAAAAAACAGAAATATAACACAACAGAAAATATTTCACTTAAACCAAAATAACCACAATTTTTACGCGTTAAAAAAAAGTAAACATGGCAGCACTCCTACTAAAGTCTTTTCCATTTTCGGGAAACCACCGGATAAGCTCCGCAGAAATTTTACAACTCGTCTAGGATTGCTTTATTTGGTTGTGTCGCACTTTGTTTTCGATTCTTTTAACAAATTTATGTGAAAATTAAAAAAAAAATATACAAATTTGCACCATGGGTAAACAAACATCTATCGAAACTCGAAAAATAATATTAGATTTGAGGCAAAAAGGAGAATCATATCGTAAGATAGATGAAATTGTTGGAAGAAGTCATTGCACAATTAAAAAAATTGTTGATAAATACGCCAAACGCAAGCAGATTGATGATTTTCAACGGACTGGTCGACCAAGGCGGCTTAATGGCACTGAAGTTAGAGCTGTGGTGAGGGAAGTAAAGGCAAATCCGAGAGAAAAGAGCTCTTCACGAAAACGGCTTGCATGGAAGGATACCACGCAAAAAACCTTACATATCCAAACCCAACCAGAAGAAGCGCATGAGATTCGCCAAAAAGTACCAAAATAAGAATTTGAATTTCTGGGAAAACATATTATTCACTGATGAAAACAAATATGAAATTTTTGGAGCAAAGAAACCGGCTAAAATCTGGCGAGCAGCGAATGAAGCATTTAATGACAACTGTGTTATTAAAACGATTAAACATGGCGGTGGCTCGGTTATGGTCTGGGGCTGCATGTCGGCAGCAGGTGTCGGAAATCTAGCTTTCATCGATTCGCCTATGGACAAAATGAAATATTTAGCCATTTTAAAAGAAAATGTTGCCCCAAGTATTGCAAAGTTAGGCTTATCTGGCAATTGGATCTTTCAACAGAACAACGATCCTAAACACACATCGAAAGTAGCAAGAGAGTGGCTACTGTATCGTGCACCTAAGACCCTAGATCACCCGCCGCAGTCTCCAGACCTTAACCCTATTGAGCATTTGTGGGAACATCTCGACCAAAAAATAAGGCAGAGAGTAATTTCAAATGAAGACGACTTAAAAAACGCTCTTATTGAAGAATGGAGCAATATTTCTCCTAATATAACAAAAAACCTGGTAGAATCTATGCCTAGACGTTTAAATGCAGTGTTGAAATCGAAAGGAAAACAAACTAAATACTAATCAGTTATGTTAATTGAACAACTTCATTGAATTTTCATATTTACGACTTTTGTTTACTTTTTTTTGACGCGTAAAAATTGTGGTTATTTTGGTTTAAGTGAAATATTTTCTGTTGTGTTATATTTCTGTTTTTTGTTTAAAAGCAATTAAGTTACTATTGAATAACTCACAAAACTGCAATGTTACTTTTTAATTTAAGTAAACTTTAACGTTGTAATAAATCGATGAATACATGGAACATGAGTGTTTACTTTCTTTTGACGCTCACAGTATAACGAATGATGGAATGAAATTACAAACCAGAATCTTTTCGAAAACGTTTTTTATGAAACTCTTTCTGAGTACAAAGTGAAATCGGGCTCATGGTAACTTCTTTCTTTCTTGTGAAGAAACTCTGCTACAGCTGGCCTGGGTCATAAATCGGTAGTTTTGAAAAAACAGGTATTCATAGTTCGCGGTTTTTTTAATGATTACACAGGTCAACAGTTAACCCTCTACTGCCCCAATTTTTTTTTTAAGTCGAAAAAGTGTTCACCAAGTAGATTTAGAATCATATAAGAAGGGAACATTTTTAAAATACAAAAATTTACTTCTGTGTGGGCGTGAACCTATATAAATTTGCGTGCCTTAAGGCCGTACTGGGCACATAAACTGAAGAACAGTTTCAGGTTTTATTGATTACACTACTCGACATAAAAAATGCACCTAAAAATAAAAGTGTTTTCTATGCTAACTTAAGCCCACTGAACATGAAAATGAAAATCCAAATATTTTCGTAACAAGCGGTTTCGAAAAATCTTTGAAAACGATTTTTTTTCTTGTTGTTTCAGTTTGACGCACACATCTTATAAACGACTAACACAAGCTATGCGGCGGTCAGAAGATAATATCTTAGCCTTTCCAGCAATATACAGATTGTCCAAATCAGATGAGATTTTGGGAAGTTACTGACGGTGACCAACTTTACATTTATTACACCGTGCGACAAAAAAATGTTTTTTCCGAGACCCATCCAAATGTTGACATAGACGTGAAACTAGAGGTCATTTATAGTAACTTGGCATAGTTGGTTTTTCATTTTCTGTCCCAAAGTCCATTTTAAAGAAACCACATACAAGTATACGTAGTGAAAAAATACATTAAATCTTTTCGCTTTGGTGCCTGATGCAGCTTAAAGGCAGTCTGCTTTGCCAAGCCGAAAAAGTAACTGTAAATCCTTTTTTTTCACTATAAAACACTTCAAATCAATAAATTACATAACAAGGTACTCACTTATAATTTTCTTGTTTTCATCTTTTGACGAAAAGTATTTTTAATGTTTTTTCTTTTTTTTACTTTACTTTTCACGAAATAATTATTTCTACTAATTTCCACGAAGTTCAAATTTCAACTGATAATAATGGGAAATATGTGATGCTTACAGCCGTGCTACATTCATATGACAAAATACTTGTCTTATTATTTATTTCTTTATTTAGTGCTTTAGTAGTGCTTTCGACATATTGAAAGTCAATACACCTATTAAATTATGCTTGTCCATACAATCTTTTAACCCTTGGTTTGTCCGTTCGATTTCGATTTAAAAAACAAATTAAAACACGTATCTAATTATTTTTGATTTCAAGTGTTTTTATGAATTTTGAAGTCAATATAGCCATCAGTTAATTTTATTTCGTAGTTTTCCCATTTTCTCAAACTTGTAATCATCCATGTGAAAAGATAAACAAATATTTTTATTTCGAACTCGCCACGTAAAAATATTTGTAAACATTTTAAATTGGGATCAACCACCAAATTTTAAAAGCCATACACCACAAAGATTCGATTGATAGAAATATGATAGCAATTTGGGCAGCAAAAACAATCTGCCGAACAAAAAAGCATACACACAATAATCGACAACAACAAAAACATTAGCGAATCCCGAGTTATCTTCGTTGAAACGATGATGACGATGCTTTGGTTCGTTGTTTGCTCTTTGCTTGCCATTCGGCAAACAAGATCAAGAAACATACATGCAAAAAATGATTGAGCGAACGCTACGCTGCAACCAAAGAAAATAAACATACAGAATGCGCATGTCATACAAGCAAAAATTTTGTATGGCGGGTTCTAACATTGGAACCCGCGCTCTGCTCTCATAGATCACATATGTAGTGAGAGCGTGGCTTTACAAGCGAGAATGTAGATTTATGTGTTGCGCTCTTTGGTTGCGCTCACTGCAGCGAGTGTGCGTTCGCGCATTGTTGTGGCGTGAAATCATTGCAAGGTGAAGACGAACGCTATATTTGTTGTTATTGCGCTGGCGAAAAGCTGAAATTGTAAAACGATTTATGATTTCTGGCTGGCTTTTGTTCTTCTTCTACAAGCCTGCACGGCGTCGCATATTGCTCCTGAACTTATTGCAGACTGTAGTGTGCGCAAGATCATAGAAAAGAAAATAAAATATGGTTGGCATGACGACTTATATGGTCGCTACAAACAAAGTTCCTAAAGAATTTATCAAAAAAGTAGACCTAATATTTGATTGCATGAATAGGGCAATCGGATAATTGCTTTAGATCGGCTTTACAATTAAATAATGAGTCGTACAAATTTATAAAGATTTTTTTAATTATTTGAAAGATGTTAAATGTATGGATGATTAAAGTTTTATTTTTAGAACGAAAATCTGTTTTTTATTTATTTATTTAAATCAGAAAAATTATAATACAATTATAATTTTACACGAGAAAGAGTACTAGCTGCCAGGGCCTTTTTTAATTACTGATAAAATTATTAACCCACATAAATGTTTTATAACAAACAAGTTTTTTAACCAAGATTTTTTCAACCAATAAACTAGAAAATACTTTTGAAATTTTGGGACTAAATTCAAGTAGTACTCGGTCAAGTGTAACAACTAATGTCGAAGATACACAGGATTCTATGAATCAAATCCTACTACATGCTGAGACCGACGGAACTGTCTTTTTTATTATTTTATTTCAGCAGTAATTACAACCATTATTACAAAAAAATTATTTTGTAGATAAAAACTTCGACAATCGAGTAAAAAATTAGAATGGATAATAATTGTGGCATATGTTTCCAAAAACTAAGAAATGATGACATTTTCACTGCGCTAAGTGAAACTTTTTCCATAAAAATTATCAATCGGTTACAGACTTTTGCTACCTATTTGCTGCTTCAGATTTCCTGATGAATGCTGTGACAGTAAATTAAAAAAGGAAGTTCCAAACGATACAAAACATAAACAATAGAAAAACAACACAAAACACAAAAAAACATACACACAAAAACTACAACAACAAAAAGCAATTGTGTCGTTGAAACGACGATCATTGCGCTGGCTGGTGTTGCTGTGAGAAATTTGCACAAAAAATTATTGAGTGACCAAAACAACCACCAACGCCTCAAAGTACACAGGAGAAGCGGTACTTTCACTTCATGTGTGTTTGTTGTAGCGCGTGCTTCAGTTCGCACAGTCAATGAGCGTAAACTGAAGCGCTTGCTCTCCTGCTGGCACCACTCTTTCCCTTTTGTGGCTTCCCCCCGCTCTATGAAGCTCGCAAACAAAAATTTGAATTTTTGAGCTTAGATGCGCCTTCTATACACTTCATATTCTTTGCTGCAACACAACCATTTCAATGTACAAGAGTGAAGCCGTTGCGAACAATAACATTGCTTTTTGCTGTTGTCCTACGAAAATCTAACAGAAAATGTTATGAACTTAACATTCTCAAATACCTACGCTTCGCTCTTCCCGCTCGCATCATAACAGCCGAAAACACTTTTGTGCCCAATGCGCGTTCTATATTACTTTATATTCCTTGATAATAGCAAAGAATATGAAGTAATATAGAACGCGCATGTGGGCACAAAAGTGTTTTCGGTTGCTATGATGCGAGCGGAAAGAGCGAAGCGTAGGCATTTGAGAATTTTAAGTTCATAACATTTTCTGTTAGATTTTCATAGGACAACAGCAAAAAGCAATGTTATTGTTCGCAACGGCTTCACTCGTGTACATTGAAATGGTTGTGTTGCAGCGTAGTGTTCGCTCAATCATTTTTTGCATGCATGTTTCTTGATCTTGTTTGCCGAAGCGCAAGCAAAAAACAAACAACGAACCAAGGCATCGTCATCATCGTTTAAACGAAGATGACTCGGGATTGGCTAATGTTTTTGTTGTTGTCGATTATTGTGTGTATGCTTTTTTATCATATTTCCATCAATCGAATCTTTGCGGTGTATGGCTTTTTGATGGCCAACGCTTTGATTGATCTTAAAATTTGGCGGTTGATCCCAATTTAAAATGTTTACAAATATTTTTACGTGGCGAGTTCGAAATAAAATTATTTGTTTATTTCACATGGTTGATTACAAGTTTGAGAATATAGAAAAATTACGAAAAAAAATTAACTGATAGCTATATTGACTTCAAAATTCGTAAAAGATAGATACGTTTTACCAAGGGTTAAAAGATTGTATGGAAAAACCTAAATAGGTCTATTGACTTTCAATATGTCGAAAGAACTACTAAAGCACTAAATAAAGAAATTAATAATACATAAGACAAGTATTTTGTCATAAGAAAACTGTGATTTAGGAATGCCTACGTTTAAAAATAGTATAAATATTCTACACCTGAATGGTTCTATGGCGAATGATGGGACCATAAATTTACAATACATGATTTTCTTAGTTTAGTTCTTTTAAGCAAGCATTATATGTGGGACCGAAAATTATTACGGGCTAATAAAAACGTCTTCCTTTCTTTCCAATTTCCCTTTTTAATTGTCTTTGTTGATTACTTATTATATATTTTTTATTGCCTGTAGCGATCATATAGGTCGCCATGCCAGCCATGTTTTATTTTCTTTTCTATGATTTTGCGCACACTACGGTCGGCAGTGAGTTCAGGAGCAATATGAGACGCCGTGCAGGCTTATAGAAGAAGAACAAAAGCCAGCCGCCAGAAAATAGAAATCGTTTTACAATTTCAGCATTTCGCCAGCGCAACAACAACAGCACATCGTCTTCATCTCCCAATCATTCCACGCCGTAGCAGTGTGCTAACGCAGACTCGCTGCAGTGAGCGCAACCAAAAGCAAGCCTTCGTATGTTTATTTTCTTTGCTTCTACTCACATGCTACGCCGAAGTTACAGAGATTTCTGCTGTCAATAACAGAGGGTACTACCAGCAGTACCCGCCATACAACACGTTTGCTTGATTCAATTGATTGAACATTATTAATAATTGATTAAACATTAAAAGAGTAATTCTGTATCGAAATAATATTGCCTTGTGGTGGGTAACATTCTTCTTTTGCCTTCTTAACAAGATTGTAGGATGGACAAACGTTTAAGTTTATACCCTTCAGCTGCTGTCGCATCATGTTATACTGCTGCACGCTCAAATGGGCATTGACTATTAGTCCCAAAGCCGCTTCTGTGAGCTATCTGCCTGTTGTTTTTTATAATGAAATACGCGAGATGGCGATTCTAAGGCGATTCAAATTGACAAAGAAAACCACCTAAAGGAAGAGGAGGAGCTACTGATTAACGCAATCGAGGCCCACAAATCAGCAATGTTGCTGCTAAGTTTCAGTAAAGAAATGGACTGCGCTTGAACCAGATTTAAATTACATGGGCGGTGCCACGCCCCATTATTCAATACTCCCACACTGTTCTCTGTCGAAAGAAAAATTGGTGGGTTCGTACTAAGTTTCATTGCTTAGCGACTTATAGTTCAGCGAAATATTTGGGTCACAAAAATCTGCCACGCCCTTTGTCCAACGCCCATTAAATCTTACCAGTAGAATGACTGATCTATGGGAAGACGCCATACTAAATTTCAATGCTGTGCACCTTACAATTTCGAAGATATTCCATTATTAAGGTTTGGCTTGTATGGGTGGTGCCACGCCCCCTCGTCCAATACTCACCCCATTCGCCCTGTCGAAGAACATGACTTAATAGTAACTTCTTAGTGAATTTCATTGATGTTTGACTAATGGTTCCAAAGTTATCGTCTGAAAATTTTCAGAATTCACGGCAATATGGCAGTGATTTTCCGACTTTCTCAATAGATTTTCCGGAGTTTTCTTTTCGCACGAACCTGAACTGACTCAATACTAATTCAACAAAAACAACTCCATGGAAATCGGCCGGTCCGTTTGAGCGTGATGCGCTTACACACATACATCCACTTTCTTTTATATATATAGATGGCAACCCTACTTGAAAGTAGGCGGACCATGCCCATATGCATACCAGTTCTCAGGTGAAACACCAGCAGTATCTGTACACAATTTCACCACGATATCGTTACGCATTCAAGAGTTATTAAGTTCCGCTAGATTGACCATTTCGCACACCGTGCGTTGCTACGAAATGTCGCATATCATCGTTGATGGAGGTTCGCAGGCGCCAAAGCTTTCACGAGCAAACGTTCTCAGTGCCACAGTCTGTGTCATCAAACTGACTTTCAAACCTACGTTTACCGATGTAAACCTATGTTTACGATGGCAAGTACATTGAATATAAAAACTTTATAAATACTTTTAATAATTTTGTGAATAATGATTCTTATGTACCTATAATCGACAAATTTTATAATTTGCCCTCTTGTCTGAGTGGTGAAGCGCTTTCTACCGTAAAGGCATTCCAGGTAACAGCTCGAAGAGAGGTACAACAACAACACCCTAATCTTTTTAGAAAACGTTTAGACGTTGTTTGACATTCCTAAGGCAACTAAACCTCTGCCATCCCAGCTGCGGCAAATCGTAGACACAGTATCAGCACTCTATAGCTCGTTACAATCTCTAGGTTCACATGAAAAAATATGTGACGCTATTATCATTCATGTAGCAATGAGCAAAGTGGATTCTGAGACGAAGCGCAAGTGGGACGAGCACCTTCAATACTCGAAATTACCATCTTGGGAAGAGTGCTGCACAATGCTGGACAAACGCTGTCAACAACTTAACGCGCAAAACAAGGGCCATTGTAATACTACAGTGGCGCCCACGCATCATCGCAATTATTCTACCAACGGTGGATTGAGACAGTAATTTCTCACCAAACAAAGTTCTTCAAAGGAGATCGTGTGTTCGTTTTGTTCAAAGGTAGGACATGCTATATCGACATGGCAAGGATTCATTGTTCTTCCCGTGAAACAACGCGCACAACAAGTCAAAGAACACCATTTATGCTTCAATTGTTTGGCAGGAGGTCGTGGTATTGCACAATGCCCATCGAAGTATTAATGTCGCTTTTGTAAACAGCGCCACCATTCGCTACTGCATGACACTTCAGGAGACGGATCTTCAAATTCATCAACAGGGTTTATGCCCACTGCCACCTCATCCTCATTGGCTGCTGTTCATGCCAGCACAATTGAACATATAGGTTTAGAGCCAGCGACTACGAGTCAGGTCATTTTGGCAACGGCACTAATATTGGTCAGAAATGCAGCTGGTGAATTCGAACAATGCAGAGCTCTTTTAGACTCGTGCTCACAAGTTAATTTTATAACTCAATCACTGTGTAATTCGCTTAATTTAAAGAAGTCTAGAAACAGAATGGACATTTGCGGAATTGGTGTGTCATCGCTAAAGGTGTCGTGGAAAACTCAAACAACAATTCGCTCACGGAGTACTAACTTTGAAGCAGCGCTCGAATTTTTGATAACGAATAAAATTTCTGGCTATCATCCTGATGAAAACGTTTCAGTACAAGATTTACAGATACCTGATAACTTGGACTTGGCTGACCCAGAGTTTCACCGATTTCGCTCAGTGGATATGCTCCTTGGTGCCTTTTTCTCACTATTAGCAGTCGGACAAATTCGTCTCGGAGCAAATCTACCAACATTGCAGAAAACATTATTTGGATGGGTGGTATCAGGTAAATATACCTCAACAGCTAACAACAATAGCCTCTCCTCGCACTGTGTAGCATCTTCCAGAAACGTCGAAAAGTTTTGGCAAGTTGAAGAAATTGGAAACAAACAAAAACTCTACACACGACAAGAACAAGCATGTGAGAACTACTTCTTGAACACTGTAGCAGTTAACAGCGATGGCAAACTGGTAGTTAGGCTACCATTCAAAGGTGGTATCCACAGTCTTGGGAATTCCAGAGATATCGCACTTCGCCTTTTATTGCTCTGGAAAATAAGTTAAAGAAGGACTTGGACTTGAAACGTCAATATGCGGACTTTTTGAAAGAGTACCAAGCTTTGGGACATATGTCATTAGTCGACAATGTGAATTTGGATTCGGCACATTATTTTATTCCTCATCACTGTGTTTTGAAACCAAGCAGTACAACAACTAAGGTGAGGGTGGTGTTTGATGCCTCATGTCGCACAGCATCACAAATTTCACTTAACGAATTACTTATGGTTGACCCTCAAATTCAACATGAGTTACTCATCACTCTTTTAAGATTTCGTTGTCATAGATATGCCATTACGGCCGACATCACTAAAATGTACAGACAGTTCTTATTGCATCCGGATGATCGCAAGTTTCAGTTAATTCTTTGGCCGAATTCTTTCCGAATCAAAACCAATATCTACTTACATGCTCAATACCGTAACGTATAGCACCGCATCGGCACCATATCTTGCAATTCGTTCGCTACATTACGCTGCTGACACCTATCCACATGGCAATGAACTCGGAAAGTCTATAATAAAGACCATAAAAACGCAAGTTACAGAAATTCTCAAATATTTCAAACTCACACTAGCAAAATGGTATAGCAATAAAAAACAAAATAAAGAGCGCACAAAATTTCCTATTTGGCACACTTCACAGTACTGTCAAGTACTGTACTTCAGTGTCGCAATGACAGCAAATTCAAATGCTCAATAGTTCTATTCTGCAACAAAGCAAGCACTGCATGATTCCAAAACCTTTTCGCCAGCGATAAAGCGATGTGAAACTGGGAGAGTAAGCCGATTTTTGTGCGTTTTTTGCAATTCACGTACACAGTCCGTGTGTGCTGGCAGTGATCAGCTCTTCACTGTGTCTGCTCTTTTCCCGATATTAGGGATTAGGGATTCCTTACAATTATTTGCTTTTTAAAGTATGTTCTCATTAATTTTCTAAATTAAATGCCAACACATAAACTTTTTTGGTTTAATTATGTAAATATTAATGAAAAATATACCAAAGAACACAAAGCTAAATGCATTGAATATGACAGGGTCAATTGCCGTCCTTTGTATTTCGCATTTCTTCATTTAGCGAATCTCTAACGATCAGGTATGCTTTTTTTCCTAAATGCTGTAGTTTGACCGCAGGGTTGTTTTTTTGAATGCAGCTTATAAAATCTTAATTTAATTGAATTAAAGTCATACCCAAAGATTATTTTGACGCTTTTGGGCAATAATATATTTTTCTAGTCAATTTTATACAAACGTATTACAAAATGGCACCAAAAATATACAAATAAAAATACAAATTTCTTTGGTCACAAAAAATGACTCACACCAGCTACACTGGCAATTTGAAATCAACTAGAACAACAACCCCGTTTTAGAAATTTATATGGAGGAAAAAGTACCTTCCTGATCAAGCTTGGGCCCTACTAGTAGGCCCCAAGGTTACAAGTTTGCAATAATATTAGTGTAATTCTGTGCATGTATTTCTACCGGCTCTCCCAGTTTCACATCGCTTAATCGTTGCTTTTCGCTACAGCAGCGACAGTGCTTGTGTTCTGTTGCGAAACAAAACATCAAAACAGAAAGCTATAATGAGGTTAAGTAACGGTAAATCATAGCAAGCACACGGAGTGAATTAGAACTTCTACTTTACACCGTGTGAAGCAGAACTTCTACTTCACAACGAGTGAAACAGACTTAAATAAATATCGAAAAACATGTTTTAAACCTGCGTTTTTCTACATTAATGTTGTTGTAATGCTTGAAATGCAGCCCAGATTCCATACAAAATACCAGAAACAAACATCAGCTACTCCGATCGTGCAAAACAAAACACCGTATGCTTGAAAATGTTCTACTTCAGTGCTGCACTTCAGTCTTGTTCTACTTCAGTGTTGTTCTACTTCCGTGTTGTTCCACTGCAGTATTGTTCTACTTCAGTGTTGTTCTATTCCAGTGTTGTTCTACTTCAATTTTGTTCTACTTCAGTGTTGTTCTATACTTCAAGGTGCTTGAAGTTCTATTGTCGTTTCGTGCAGTATTTGTATGAATATCAAAAGCTTCCTTCACTGCAGTGCTTGTTTTGTACAGTGTTGGAACTTATTACTTTTGACAGTAACATATTACTTATTACACATTACTGACATTTGAAAGTAATATCGTTACATTACTTATTACTGGAAATGTGAAGTAATGTATCACAAAAAGTAATATATTATTTTCAGTCAACAAATCGAAATATTTGCGGAATTTCCAGCTATTAAAAGTAGTCATTCTGCAAAATAACAATCAGGTTAAATGTTTATTTCATTTTGAATTACAATTTGAATTTCGCTTCCTTTTTTATTAAAACCGCTTGAGTTTGCTTGCAAATGTTAATTGTTTCTCCACTACCAAACTCAGTTGGAAATGAAACACGCGAGCTATGTTTAGTATTGAAAAGTGCAGCGTTGTATAATTGTAATACATCTTAATTATGTTATCAGTGCTGCTGTTTTACAAGAAAATTAGAACTTTGTAGACTAAAAAGTAATATTGTAATAAGTAACTTGAAAAAAGTAGTAATATTACTGAAGGTGATTACTTATGGGAAAAGTAACTAGTTGCACTACATATTTAAAGCAAAAGTAATATACTACGTAATTAGTTACACTACTTTAATATATCAGGTGTACAACTTTGCTTCCGCCGTTTTCCGATAGGTGGCTGTACCGGCTGAGGCTGGTTGAAATACATAGATGGTAATGCCTTTAAAGTGAGTGTGGACAGTGCCTAACGAATTGTCATCGCCGTTTCAGTGACAGTTGTTCTTGTTTTCGTATTATTCACGCTCGAAAATGTCCGTTTATGTGCCCAATTCTCACCATTTGCGGGAAGTTTTACTTTTCTGTTACAATTCGAAAAAAAATGCAGTTGAAGCGCATCGAATGCTCTCAGAAACTTACGGTGATGCTGCTCTGAGTGAAAGAACGTGTCGGGAGTGGTTTCAACGTTTTAAAAATGGTGATTTCGACATGACAAAGTCATCCTCCAACACGACAATGCTCGGCCTCACGTCGCAAAAGTGGTCAAAAAGTACTTGGAAACGCTGAAATGGGAAGTCTTGCCCCACCCGCCGTATTCCCCAGATGTCGCCCCTTCTGACTTCCACCTATTCCGTTCGATGGCACACGGCCTGGCAGATCAACATTTTCAATCCTTCGAAGACTTGGAAAAATGGATTGCTTCATGGATAGCGTCAAAAGAGGACTCCTTTTTTCGAGCCGGGATCCGAAAATTGCCGGAAAGATGGGAGAAAGTTGTCGCTAGCGACGGACAATACTTTGAATAATACATCTGTAAGCACTTTTTCGCAATAAAGCTTTTAATTTTGGAAAAAAACGGCGGAAGCAAAGTTGTACACCTGATATTAGTCACAACACTGGTTTTGTAGTGAAAGTGAAGAAGAGCGGCAGTATTTGAAAGCACAGCGATGGCTTGCAAGTCATTTTTATAGTGCTTGCGCAGCTCTTTGGTTGATACCGCGTGGAAAGCAATCTGGTTCGACTTGCAGCAAGCGCCGAAAATACGGATCCCTAGATTTGCTCTCATGGCGAATTCAATTGAACTGCAGGTGCATGGGTTTGGAGATGCGTCTGTTAAAGCATATGGATGCTGTATATATTTGCGATGCAAAGATGAGTTTGAAAATGTCATGGTAAACTTGTTTTCATCGAAGTCACGTATTGCTCCACTTAAGGTGTGCACACTACCACGACTAGAACTATGTGCTGCACATCTACTAGCAAAATTTTGGAATAAAATTAAAGACTATTTGTCATGTAACATTTCAAGCGTACATTTTTGGTCTGACTCACAAATCACTCTCCATTGGATTCAAGCTCAATCTTCTCTTTCCCAACCTTTGTAGGAATTAGAATCGCCGATATTCAAAATTGGTCTTACAATACAACGTGGAGATATGTTCCTACTGATCAAAATCCAGCTGATTATATATCCCGAGGCTGCACAGTGCAGGAGCTCTTAGATTCGAACTGGCTGCATGGACCCTCATATCTTCAACGGGATTCATCGCAGTGGCCTCCACCATTCAATGAGTACTCGCCGGGTGAAGAATACAATGCAGAGAAGCGGAAAACAGTATACATTTGCGAGGCGGTTGAGCAATTATATTTATTGCAACGTATTCACCAAATTAGCAACTACACAAAATGTTTGCGAGTGGTCGCATTCATGCTGCGACTTTGTTCGAAAAACGAAGCCAACCGCACCGAGTTGCTCTCTTCAACAGAACTGCAGTGCGCTCTTCATCGGATAGTGTGGATCGTCCAACAACATTACTTTGCGCACGAGATTGAATTACTCAAACAAAAGAAAGTATTTACTGAGGCGTTCGTGTCGCTTAGCCCGTTTCTTCAAGACTTCGGCGACATCCAACTACTGCGAGTGGGGGGTCGGCTGCGACATGCTAATATTCCCGAATCTGCGAAGTGGCCGTTCCTGCTGCCTAAAGCTGATCCATTCGTAAAACATATGGTATCACACATACATCGTTCCAACTACCACGCAGGCCCTTGCGCACTTGTGGCCCTAATACAACAACAGTTTTGGATAGTAAATTGCCGTACACTGGCACGTGAAGTTGTCCACGACTGTATGCAGTGTGCTCGCTACAAACCAAAGCTCTTGACACAGGTAATGTGATGTGGACCGTGTGATTGGTTGCAGGCCATTTATGGTGACAGGAGTAGACTTCGCAGGCTCAATACCAACATACCTAAGGATCCGAGGGAAAACGCCGTAATATTGCATTCAAGCTGACTCATTTAAACTAGTTTAAGTAAAAAGAGCTTTTTGTTGAACACAACCGTCCAGACTGCTCAATGAAGTTTAATTTGACAGCAGTTTGTTTACACACAACAAGCAAATACTTTTGTAAACTGATGTGCTGGGAGCATAATTCGAGCGAAATATTGGCGCATATTTCATAAACCACGGCATCGTACTCAACTTCATTCAATATTAGACGCCTTGTATTCAGATGCCACAAAAAGGCGATGAATAGAATGAAAGCAGTGCGAGCAAAACGATAATTTTTATATATTTCAACATTTTCAATGTTTGTTTGGTTTTGTTGTGATAAATTGAAATTTTGTTGTGATAAATCTGTAGGGATGTTTTTTCTGGTTTGTGTTTAGGGTGTGCGCTGTATTCAGTTGACAAAAAAGCTTTTTCATAGAAAGCTTTCGGATGCAACCTTGTGTTAAACTCGTTTCAAAACATGTTAAATGGTTTAACACGTTTAATTTCCAACAACAATTGCATGTGAGTGAACAGGTTTTCGAACTGGTTTTGTTCATTTAACTTGTTTAAGCACATTAAACACGTTTAAGTCGTCAGTTTGAACGCCATATAAAAGTCATACATTGCAGTGTTTGTATGCTTCTCGACGAAAGCAGTGCATATCGAGGCAGTGACCGATCTTTCAAGTGACGCATTTTTCGCTGCCCTCAAACGCTTCGTGAGCCGACGGGGCTTGCCCTCCAAATTGTATAGTGACAATGCCACCAACTTCGTGGGAGCCGATGCAAAATTGCGAGAGTTTCAGGAATACTTTCACAACTCAGCGAATATAAGCAAAGTATCTGATTTTTGCTCAACTAATTTTATTGAATTTTCGTTTATTCCCCTAGAGCACCACACTTTGGCGGCCTCTGGGAGGCTGCTGTTAAATCTGCCAAATCTCATCTTTACCGTATTCTATCAAATGCTCGACTGACATTTGAAGAGCTGACTACTGCCTTGGCTGAAATTGAAGCAGTTTTAAACTCTCGTCCGATTTCTCCATTATCTTTGAGCCCCAACGATTTGGAAGCATTAACGCCAGGTCATTTTTTAATTGGTGGTCTACTCAGAAGCATCCCCGAACGCGTGAAGTTCGTCAACGATATTGCGAATTTACATCGCTGGCAGAAAATTGCTGCAGCGAAGGTGCACTTTTGGCAGCGGTTGAGCCGTGAATATCTGTATGACCTGCAAAATCGATATCGCTGGCAGCAAACGCAGCAAGATCTTCAAGTCGACGATTTCGTACTCATACACGAGGATAACCTACCGCCAATGAAATGGGTCATGGGTCGAGTGATCAATGTTGTTACTGGAACTGACGGGCATGTTCGGGTTGCAGATATTAAAACAGCTACCACTACGCTACGCCGCCCAATCACGAAATTAGCGCTATTGCCAATAAATTGAACCTAGTGGTTGCAATGTGGGGCGGTATGTTTGGTCATCAGACCAAATGTCTTATACAAGCGGTCTTAATATAGTTAGCCGCCACTGTAGGTCCTACTCTTCGAATGTGTACGTTTTCTATTCTCTTGAAGTTATTATTGTACGAATAGCTTTATATACGAGATACGGAAAAAAATGCATGAATTATTGTAAACCTGTGCTACAAGTCAGACGTCTTTCATCATTATATCGAAATTAGAAACTATACGCGTTCCCGTGTTTTGCAAACCCAACTCGAACCTTTGGGTAGGAATTAACTCGAACGCATTTCAGTTAATTCCCGAATTGTCAAATCAGGCAATTTGTTCAACGGGGTTGGCAACATTGTTTTAGTTTTTAAATTTAACGTGTTATTCGTGAGCGTAAGATCGACAAATTTAAAAAAGAAAAATAATTGCGCTGAGAAATGTCTCCAACGATATCAAAAGTGTGGAAATACTTCGAAAAAAGTGATGAATCAATAGCAACCTGCAAGCAATGCTGTAAAGTGGTGAAGTATTGCGGAAATACTTCAAATTTGCACAAACACCTGAAAGTGCATGGAATTGAATTAAGGTCACCCCAATGTTTCTTTGCTGCAATATAGGTTATTTAAAATCTTTTATTTTATTATAGAAATCCCTGCAACAAATCCACTGAAAGCCATGTGGATAGTTGCGATAGGCTTTTCCTGGGTAGCTTGCCGGAAAGAGAATTTTTCACAATAATTACACATTAACATAACAAGGCATTTTATAAAAAGAAAATAATTTCTTTTTATTTATAAATATTTATATGTATTCTAAAATACTATAGGGGTATTCTCGATGTCTTGCACGGAGGAAGAATTCGTAAAAATGCAAACGTGCAAGACTGGAAAATGCTACACATCGAGAACGCACAAAAAACCACACATTACAAATATTGCAAAAATGCCGCAAACAGTCACAAACTTTCTCCTTTTCTTTTTAATTTGGTTTTCGGTTGATCTATTTTTAATTCAAATTATATAAAAAGATTAAAATAAACCCAAATATAAAGAAAATACGCTTGCGCACACGAATTATATGGCTGTCGCACAATCGTGTCGTGTCGTGTGTCGTGCGCACCTACACACGATGTCACACACAAAACAAGGGTTTTTGCGTAGCATGATATGCAAAAAATGCAAACTTTTTTTGCTTGTATTTTGTTTTTGTATCATTGCACGGATTGCAAGATTCTGCAATTTTTGCATTTCGTGCACCTTGCAAAGGTTTTGCAAGACATCGAGAATACCCCTTTTCTATTTACTACCTGTTTCAAACACAACATATTTCAAAAACAAAACATAACATTTTATAAATAGAAAAAAATTTAGTTTTGTTTTCTTTATAAGGCTTTAAAATGCTTGTAGGTTGCGTTTTATTGCAAAACTACTTGCGATACCAAGTAATATCGATACTTTTTGTTCGATACTTACTAATGAGTACAAGTATCGATACTCTGAGGTATCGTCCTATCCCTACTGTCGCACAATCACCTGACGCAGGGTTGCACCCACACACGATGTCACACACAAAACAAGGGTTTTTGCGTAGCATGACATGCAAAAATGCAAAATTTTTTTGCTCGTATTTTGTTGTTGTGTCGTTGCTCGAAATGCATAGCCATGTCAATTATGCATTTCGTGCACGATGTCAGGGTTATGCAAGACATCGAGAATACCCCTCATGTTTCATCACCCGTAACAATTGTTTTCAGGAAGTTTGGATCATTTTCTGCGGCTGCAACGATGTCTGTAGAATGACTATAATAATTTTTAATAATAATTGATTGGCACGACAGCCCGCTTACGCGAGACTAAGGCCTAGCTTCCCGCAACCACCCGTGTTGTGCGTGTGAATTTTGTACGCGGGTGGAAGGGACCTACAGTTTTATGCCGGTTCCGAACGGCAGGTTGGGAGCTTTTTCATAGGCAATTTTTACTCTCAGAGGTTTGCCATTTCCAGCTGAGAGGACAGCCACCGAAAGAGAAAACGAGTTTCCCGTTATGTTTTTAGGTGTTACTACATGCAGTGTTCGAACTTGCGTCGCTCTGCATTCGACTCGTTGGACCGCGCACTAACCAACTGAGCCACGGCGGCTGCAGAATAGAATAGGCTGTAGAATGACTGACTCTCATTAATTTTTGCTACAATTTCAACATCAAACGAAAACGTGATTTGCAAAATGAATTTTAATAAATATTAAATGTCAACCAAATTTCATGAAATTTTGAAAGTTGAGGAAGGTTGAAGCTTCAAAACGCATGTGCTCGCACATAGATGACGCTTGGTTGCTTATTATCGCGATTAATAAGACTCGAGGCGGTTAGATTTCAATTGCTTTATTCAATAAACGTAACTAACTAATCACGCGTGCGCTCTACTCCATTGCCAGTAGAGCTGCAAAACTATCGATGTCACTATCGATAGTATCGATAGTTTTCATTTTTACTTCACTATCGATGGTTTTCGTTACTATCGATACTATCGATTCGCTGCCATCTGTGTTTTCGATCAGGAAAACACGAGTGTTGGCGCTTTGGTAGAATTCTAAAAAACTTGTTTGAATTTTTTTATTGAATTTGGTCGATTTTCAGAAAACTTTATGTGTCTTCTTCAATTCGTGAAAAAATTGTCAGATAATATCAGAAGTCTGACAAAATTGTAAAGAAATGCTTAGCATGACCGGTAATATAAATATTTGAACTGAAATGTGAGAAGCTGACATACTATTTAGTATCTGTTGTTTTGTCAAAAAGGGCGAGTAAGACGACTTATGTGCATGTTTCTTCAATTGCGGAAACATATTCTTGAGTCTGGGTTTTTGTCGTGCTGGCTGCAGCAATTGCATTGATAACGTTTAATGTTTGAAAATATACTTCAATATACTTTTTATTCAAACCATCAAAACTATCTGATGCTATCAGGCATGTTCTACAATTCGTTTTCGGACGAAAATGTGAACGAAAACGTAATAGCATGTTCTGAATTTCGGTATAACGATTTCGATTTCGAAAATGAAATCGTCACGAATTAACGTGTTCTGTCAATCGAATTCGTTACTTTACTTCCATTTTGAATTCGTTGAGCAGAAATTGCGTAGTTTGAAAACGGGCGTAAAAAATGTAAGTATTTCATACCAAAATGCATGAAGTAAAATAATAAATTGTTTTCAGGGGTAAACACAAGAACCAATGCCAGGAGGAAGAATTTATTGCATTTATGGAGAGGCATCCTGGTCTGGCAAAAAATTTTGCCAAAGGCGATAGAGTGGCAATGGAAAGTATGTGGGCAGAGTTGGCACAAAAGCTGAACTCACAAGGACCACCACAAAAGGATGTAAGCGGATGGAGAAAAGTGAGTAGCTACATCTGCAGTTTATTATAAATGTTATGTATTAACATATGTGCGTGTATTTTCGCGTTTTGCAGGTTTGGTCAGACTGGAAGGGCACCATCCGCAAGAAAATCGCGCATAACAAGGCAGAGACGAGAGCCACTGGAGGTGGCGAATACAATAAGTTTGTCCTCACAGCAACAGAGGAGCGGATAGCGCTGCTGTGTGGTCTGTATGTAGCTGTTGATGGCATCGCAGAAACAACTGCATACGGCACAGATGATGTCGTCATCCAAATTCTGGATGATTTGTCTGAGGATGCTCCCACATCACCGCGCAGCCCAAATACATCAACAGACAGACCACCAAAACGGACGACAACTTCTACCAACTGCGTCTCAACGCCAAAGCGTATCCGTGAGGACACATTACAAGATTGTTTGAAACGGCATATGCAATCCGAAGGTGGTGCCGTTGACAGTATTTCAAATACTTTAAAACAGGTGCTCAAAAATTCGGAAGCAAATTCAAAAGTTCTGGCAGAGGCAAGTAGTGGAATTAGGAGAACTTACAAGTCAATAGAAAAACTGACAGATGCAGTTGCGCAACAGAATGCGCTCATTGCTGAGCAAAACGAAGACCGTCGCAAATACTACTTGGCAATGGAGGAAAATGCGTTGGAAAGGAACAAAATTAAAAAAGCCATTTTGGAAATTAAACGAAAGCAACTTGCATTGCAACAATGCAACAAAAATTGACTGAACATTGAAATTGACTGAAAATTGTCCTTATCTTTTTGTTATCCTATTACTTATATATGTTACTTTTTGCTTTGTTTCTGTTAACATAAAATGCGTTGAATATATCTTTTATTTGAATTTTTACATTGAAAGTCTTAGTATGTTATTTGCAATTTCATCTCGAATCATTTGAGCGGCATTAAAATTCCTGCTGTCTTCTTCATCGATTTCCAATCCGTCGTCTATAATTTCTAACGCAGTCTTCAGCAACATTACTAACATTGTGAAGGCGGCATATATTGTGAAGAGCGCTACACTCATTTATAATTCTTACAACCTTTTGCGGGGCATATGGCAAAGTGGATTGCAGACATTTGAAGCGACTTTTCAATACTCCAATTACTCGCTCAACGATATTACGAGCTTTTGAATGTCGTAAGTTAAATTTATGCTGCCTTGTCCCAACACTTGCATCGCGATATGGTGTAAGCAAAAATGGTTCTAAGCCATAACCAGAATCGCCAAGCAGCCAAGAATTTCGGTCGCCATTATCGTATCTGTGTTGTAGGTATTGCTTTACTTTGCTCAAATTGAAAATAAAAGCATCGTGGCTAGACGGTAGTCACAAACCTGTAATTTAATTAGATAAATTATTATGGAAACATTAAATATGTAAACATACTATCATCGCATTAATACTGAAGCAACCTTTTCTATTGTAAAATAGATGGTCATTGATGTTCGGCTTCAATAATTTAATGTGGGTGTCATCCACGCAGCCAACTACTCCGGGAATGCTAAGGTTGTTGGAAAAATGTTCCTTTGACTGGCGCACTTCTTCCGGACTCATTTTTACACTAATCCATTTTGGACAAAGCACTTTTTCTAAGATGCGTAGCATCTCTGTTAATATTTTGGATGTGGTACTTCTACCAAGCGCTATGTCACTATCCTTTCCAATGGAACGTTGGAATCCTCCTTCAGCAATAAACCTTAATGTAGCCGCTAGTTTTAGTTCAGCGGAAATTGAAGAATGTTTTAAAAAAGGTTTCACGTCGTTCAAAATGCTTTGGAAGGAGTTCTTGTCTACCCTGTAATACGCGATAAATCTGCAATGCAGGAAAAGGTCAGCTTGTGCCTGCAAAACAATAAAATTTATACTTACACGGCTTGCGGAAGATCTAGTGGATTAGAACGGTCCCTCAAAATTCGCCGACGTACTTTTTCGTTGCTGTACCATTCATTTTGGCATAAATAAAATGCACAAAGTGTGAAAGCGCTCATTTTCTTAAACTTTTGTGTATAAAATTTAAATTTTTGAATCAAATTCAAACGAAATATTTCTGTCATATGACACTCAGCTGATTCGAAGTTAATTTCGAATTATTCATAAATCGTGCGAATTTCAGAACAGGGTGTAACAATTCGTGCGATTTCAAGTTTCGGTTTCGATTTGAAATCGCGTGAATGCTGGAACATGCCTGTATGCGATAGTTTCGTTAGATTTGATAGTATCGATAGTATCCATTGTTTTTTCCAAACTATCGAAACTATCTGATAGTTCGACTATCGCTCTAGTTGCCAGCTTTCGACTCCTTGTCTTTGCTGCCACACCAGTGCTGCCAGCGCTCGATGCACGAACCAGTGTCGCCACATGATGTGGGAACACACTAGCCACCTAGTGGTGAAGATTGTTTTGACAGCTGTTCGGCGTTCGACTTCGAACTTTCAAATGCGAACTGGCAGTTAGAACGCCAGCAGGCGTTTACACGTTTTTTCCTTTTTATTCTTTTTTAGTCGCGTTGTGAAACTTGTATTGAACGGTTGTGTTGTTTAAATAAACGTAGGCCAAAACCTACAATTGGTGACCCCGCATTGTTTGCAACATAATTCTAACAATTACACGCCGTCAAGCCGCCCGAGATCAAACCAGCCACAAAAGAGGATGCTCGATCTCTACAACAGGAGCACCCAGCGGGCGACGCGACTCACACAACAACACGCCCATCGGCCGCAATCAACAGCAACGCCCGGAGAAAATTACTATCGTCGAGACGGCACCAACAACAGCTACGACGACGGGCTACAACAGAGCCCCGAATCTGGGGGCACGCCAGACGTGCAGAAGTGGTGGCAGCACAGACTTTGCTGGAGCAACAGCAGCCGCAGGAGGCATTGCAGTGGCAGCGATCGCAGCACAGCAGCAGCAACTACATCATCATCTGCCACATCCACTAATTGCACACTCCCACCCCAGCAACAACAGCGAATTCATCATCATCATCATCATCAGCAGCGACAACAACAACAACGATCGTCGTCGCAAACGCAGCAACAACAACAACAAGTGCATTTCTACCAGACGTTCTCCAGTAGCGCCGTAGCAGCAACGACGGCCGCCGCAGCCGCAGCTACGTCCTCACCGCCTCTTTATCTATGACCGCATCACCGGAACGAAATTCCTCGTCGACACCGGCGCGGATATTTCTGTTGTTCCTGCAACTTCAGCGGACAAGAGGAGGTCTTCCGACTACCAACTCTACGCAGTCAATGGAAGCAAAATCAACACTGTCCACTGGGTCTTTTGCATCGCAAACATCCTTCCAATCAGTCACCAGTAAAACACAATACTCGTCACTACATCCAAACATCAGGACCACCGTGTGCACAGCGCGTCAGACCACTCTGTCCCGAGCGACTTGAACTCGCCAAAAACGAATTTCAGTCGATGATCGATTTGGGCCACATCAGACCATCTAACAGCCCATGGTCTAGTCCACTTCACTTGGCGCCCGTGTGGGGACTATCGCAAGTTGAATGCGCAAACCCTACCCGACCACTACCCGATTTCCCTTCTCCATGACTACACAGCACTTGCCGCGGGCAAGGAGGTCTTCTCTACCATAGACCTTCGACGCGCATTCTACCACATTCCAGTAGCCGAGGAAGACACACCAAAGACGGCCGTCATCACCCCGTTCGGTCTCTTTGAGTTTGTCAGTATGCCCTTCGGCCTGTGAAATGCGGCACAATCATTTCAGCGATTCATTAACGAAGTGCTCGCTGGCTTTGATTTTGTTTACGCTTACATCGACGATCTGGTGGTGGCGTCTGCCACCCACGAAACTGCCACAAACTCATCACCACCAATCAAGGTACACAGTTCGAGAGCGCGCTCTTTACATCGCTTTCACGCTTACTGGGCAGCAAGCGCGTGCGTACCACCGCATATCATCCCCAAGCTAACGGCAAGGAGATCAATGTAAGCGTCGAACGACTGAAGCCAGCCCATCTCGCTACCGACGACGTGTTTGACCCCGCCTCGAGCCCTCTACGAGCAGCGCCACAAGCAGCGGGCGACGCACCCATTAGGCAAGGACTGCTTCAGCCACCCACCCAACTCCGGACATACTCGAGGAAATCAAGGCCCGCAAGCGGCGAGCAACCTCCGGCAACGCTCCCCACTCGCGGGGGGTGCCATGTGGGAACGCACTAGCCACCTAGTGGTGAAGATTGTTTTGACAGCTGTTCGGCGTTCGACTTCGAACTTTCAAATGCGAACTGGCAGTTAGAACGCCAGCAGGCGTTGACACGTTTTTTCCTTTTTATTCTATTTTAGCCGCGTTGTGAAACTTGCATTGAACGGTTGTGTTGTTTAAATAAACGCAGGCCAAAACCTACACTGAGATATGGTTCGAGTATTAATACGTAATTGTTGCACTGTGTATATACAGTATACCACTGAAGTCTTCGTACAACACCTGGTTCAGAACTAATTATTTAAAAAAACTAAATATTTTATAGTAATTTTGAAAAAGTGTCGATGCAGATCTGTTTATTTAGCATTTATATTTAATACAACAACAAAAACTAAAAGATTTCATTAGATAGTTTAAAAGTTTTAAACCTAAAACAAAAAAAATCGCTTGTTTACTTCCAATAAAGTCTTCGTACACTTAAGCTATGTCTGTCCTTTTGCCCATGATAATGATTTATTGAAAACTATTCTTTGAAAAAGCAATCAAACGAGACATCTATCATTCATTTGTAGAATGAAAGTCAGATTTGAAGCAATTTATTTGAAAATATTATAAAAAAATGCCTGGAAAATACTTGTCCGTTGAAGAGCGTAAGCTTAAATTGAATTGAAGCACGTGAAGCAGCAAAAATCCTACGCGGAAATAGCTATACTCGTTTCCCGCAGCCGTTCTATGTGTACTGTGCAATTGGTCATTGTGAGGTTTAAATACGAAGGCCGCGTAGTGAATAAGCCTAAATCAGGACGGCCTCCAATTCTCACACGAGGAGATCGCCTGCAAATTAAGCGTATGATTGCAGCGGGATCCGTTTATAAGTGGACCGAAAATAAGCTCAGAGTTCCTTTAATTGGAGAAAAAAAAGTTCACCCGGAAACTGTGCGAAAAGCCGTGATTGATGCCAGTTTTAAGTCTCGCACTCCTCCCCGAAAGCCATTGGTAAATTTAATAAATCGCAAAAAGTGTTTGAACTTTGCTTGTGACTACTAAAATGCATCTCATGAGTTCTGGCACAACGTTATATTCTCCTATGAGTTTAAATACAATATCTTTGGCTCTGATGGAAGGATCAAGGTCTGGAGAGAGACGGGAGAAGCTTACAATCCAAAGAATACGATCAAGTCTGTTAAGCACGGCGGTGCACAGAGGGCGAAATGGTCAATCTAGAGGAACTTAATTCAAAATTTAAAATTTCGATTTGCTCAATTTTTTTTATTGTTCTGATTACTAATACCAAAGAATATGAAGTAATATAGAACGCGCATCTCATACAAGCAAACGCGTTGTATGGCGGGTACTGCTGGTAGTACCCTCTGTTATTGACAACAGAACTCTCTGTTACTAACAGCAGAAATCTCTGTAACTTCGGCGTAACATGTGAGCAGAAGCAAAGAAAATAAACATACGAAGGCTTGCTTTTGGTTGCGCTCACTGCAGCGAGTCTGCGTTAGCACACTGCTGCGGCGTGGAATGATTGGGAGATGAAGACGATGTGCTGTGGTTGTTGTTGTTGCGCTGGCCAGCTGAATGCTGAAATTGTAAAACGATTTCAATTTTTTGGTGGCTGGCTTTTCTTCTTCTATAAGCCTGCACGGCGTCTCATATTGCTCCTGAACTCACAGCCGACTGTAGTGTGCGCAAAATCATAGAAAAGAAAATAAAATATGGCTGTATATATATGATCACTACAGGCAATAAAAAATATATAATAAGTAATCAACAAAGACAATTAAAAGGGGAAGTTGGAAAGAAAGGAAGACGTTTTTATTAGCCCGTAATTATTTTCCGTCCCGTTCTTTGGAACTAATTTTACTGCCCACATATAATGCTTGCTTAAAAGAACTAAACTAAGAAAATCTTTTATTGTAAATTGATGGTCACATCATTCGCCATGGAACCATTCAGGTGTAGAATATTTATACTATTTTTAAACGTAAGCATTCCTAAATCACAGTTTTCTTATGACAAAATACTTGTCTTATTATTAATTTCTTTATCTAGTGCTTTAGTAGTGCTTTCGACATATTAAAAGTCAATAGACCTGGCTAAATGAGTGCACAACAACAACAAGACACAACCCAAAGCAGACAAAAGGGGCAGCAACAACAAACACACTCAACAAACACACAACACATCACACAGCAGTGAGCAAATTGTATCCGGAGCACAAATTTATCACGTCTTACTCACTCACAAGTAGGTGTGAGTACTACTTGTGAGTGAGTAAGACGTGATAAATTTGTGCTCCGGATACAATTTGCTCCGGTGGTGTTTTTAAAGCCGCAGGAACGCAGACAACCCGCTCAAAATCCGTGCGAAGGTGTGACGTAGCAGTGTATCTACTGTGCGTGTTATCCGGGACACTATAGTGATTATTTAAGTGGTCAAAAATCCGGTCGCCACAAAGGCCTAAGCAATGTCAAAAAACAAAACAACAACGTTTATGCGCGAAAATCAGCTGTTTTTCTGCGCTACTGCTTTTCGCTGCAAATTCGTGATCAGTGTAGCGCGAGCCGGCATAAAGTAATTTCCAACCACCCACTAAACACGACTAAGGCGCTAAGTGACAGGGTGTGGTGACAACCCAAGCAACAGCAGTGAATGATCAGCTTTTCACCTCAGCGTGGTAAAGCTCAGCATCGTGGTGGAATGGCGGACTCTGCTGGAGGTGGATGATCGAGTAAGCGCCGCATGCCAAGCACAAACAACGCAACGACGGTAAGTGCGTATGTTACAAGTGATGTATCGACAGACACAGAAGACGGTGTGGCTGCGTTTGCCCGAAGCTGCAAAGTGCAGCGCTCGCCCACGCGCATTAGCACAACCAAACCGAATGGGGAGAGCCAAGCGACTAAATGCGAAGCTCACGCACCCAACACGATCCCCCTCAACGAGGTGGATTCAGACACGGGAACTTCTTCATTGGCAGCGAGAGAGCTTTCCAACATTCTCCAAGAGAGTTTCTGGAAAGAAGGCGGAGCGTTCTCACCAGATGTCCAATCTGCCTTCGGCAAGTTGGGTAGAAATGTCCAGGCGCTTGTGAAAATGTTAGTGGGGCAGAGATGGGTGAACAACCAGATGAGGAGTTTAGCAGCGGCGGTTGCGCGAGCGTATCAGCAGGCTGCAGAAGAAAGCGCAACAACAAAACAAGCAGGGCTTACAATAGCTACACAAACAACTATGCCGACCGATAGCGCACAAGGTAAGCGGCTGAGGAAAGAAAGTGAATTTTCACCACGGCCTGCCAACAAGCGAACCCGTATACTCTCGCCAAGAGTGCGAGTGAGCGAGCGAAGCAAAAATAGCAAAGCAGGAAATGGCGAAAAAGAACAAACAATGCCTATTGCGTCTGACGAGCAGCGATCGACCAATGATGACGCAGAATGGGTCGAAGTGCAAAAGCCAAAGCGGAAGCCAGCCATAGCCGGAAACATGCCTAGGAGTGGCAGCAGAAATGTCTCGTATGCGCATGTAGTACGTGATGGTGAGGTGGTGCGCGCTCCGGCGAAGAAGCAAGTCAAGCCAAAGCCAGACGCTTTTATCATTGCCAAAAAAGGCGAAAGCTCGTACGCAGATATTTTGCGAAAAATTAAATCGGAGCCTAGCTTAGCCGAACTTGGTAGTCACGTAAGCCGGATCCGGAAAACCCAGAAGGGGGAAATGCTGCTGCAAGTAGGAACAAATGGTGAAGGCGACAATGAAATGCGACATGGTGCGCAAAACACTGGGAGATGAAGCGGAAGTTAGAACGCTCACGCATAATATGGGTGTACTGTGCAAAGACCTAGACGAGGTCACTACGAAAGAGGACATAGTCCGCGCCATACATGACCAGTTTGGCTTTCAGGATGTGAGCGAAGCTGCTGTAAAAAGCCTCCGAGCAGCCTACGGCAATACGCAAACCGCACATATTGTCCTACCCGCTAAAATGGCAAACACATTGCTGGAAAAAGGCAAACTAAAAGTTGGCTGGGTGGTGGGCAGACTAAGAGAACTTACTCCGCAGCCAACGCGCTGCTTCCGCTGCCTTGACTTTGGTCATCTGGCTAAGGAGTGTAAAAATTGTGATCGCTCCAATATGTGCCGAAGATGCGGAAAGGAGGGCCACGCTCTGCGCGAATGTGAAAACGAGCCAAAATGCATAATTTGCAGTAAAACACAGGGAGTAGACGCAAAGCATATTACTGGAAGTATTAGGTGTCCTGCCTACCAGAGAGCGCTTTCGGCTAGATCAAAATGAGGATAATTCAAATTAATCTAAACCACTGTGAGGCAGCCCAGGATCTGCTAAAGCAAACGGTGAGCGAAATAGAAGCTGACGTGGCCATCATATCAGAGCCCTACAAAACTGTAGAGGGCAGTGTCTGGGCATCCGATAGCTCGGGAAAAACGGCTGTGTGGGCATGTGGCAACCATCCATTCCAGGAGGCGAAGCGGCAAGTCGACGATGGCTTCGTGTGGGTAAAAGTGTGTGGAATTCACATATGTAGCTGCTATGCCCCACCAAGTCTGCCACACACAGACTTTCAAGCGCTACTGGACAACATTGTGAACTCAGCAAGGCACAGGCATCCTGCTGTAATCGCAGGCGATTTCAACGCCTGGTCCACGGAGTGGGGCAGCAAAAGAACGAACGCAAGAGGCGCGGCACTGCTGGAATCCTTTTCCACGCTCGAAATTGTGCTAGCCAACGTGGGCAGTACAAGCACTTTCCGCAAGGACCAGAAATCGTTAGTCATCGACATTACATTTGTGAGCAGCAGCCTAGCCAGACAAACATCGTGGCGTGTAAGCGAGCGCTACACCCACAGTGATCATCAGGCGCTGATCTATGACACTGCCAAGCAAGCGACTGAAAAGTCAACGACGGCGAGTAGCACACGACGGGGCTGGAAGGTGAATGTGCTGGACGCCGAACTATTTCGGATAGTACTTGGCGAAACGATATTGTCATCCGGCAGCGAGCTAGACGCCAGAGCGGCTGCAAATAAGCTAACCAGCAGCATAGTTAAAGCTTGCGATGCGTCGATGCCTAGGATAGCCAAGGCAGCAAATCGCAGACCAATGTACTGGTGGAGCGAGAAGATCAGGCAGCTCAGAGCGGAGTGCCTGCACGCGAGACGCCGCTTCCAGAGATGCCGAAGCGACATAGTACGTGAAGCCTTGCGGCACACATACAAAGCCCAACGCAAGAAGCTGCGAGATGAAATTCGCCGTAGCAAAAGGACGCTTCAAGCAACTGTGCGAGGACGCTGACACCAACCCTTGGGGCGGCGTCTATCGTATAGTTATGAACTCTTGGCCAATATAATTCGGACCCCGTTTCCTCATCGCAAAACAGACAGCGCACCCTGTGATGCTGTAGTGATAGATGAGGTTGAAGAAGTGACGGCGGATGAGATTCTGACAGCCTGTAGGCGGATTGGGGACCGCAAAGCCCCTGGCCCTGACGGTATTCCAAACAAGGCACTTGCGAACTGGCCATTTGCGAACATCCGGAAACTATAGCCCACGTCCTCCAGCTGTGCCTAGAGCAAGGCATATTTCCTGACAGGTGGAAAAGGCAGAAGCTGGTCCCGCTTCCAAAGCCAGGAAAATCACCTGGTACTCCTCAGGCTTATCGCCCTATCTGCCTGCTGGATACGCTGGGAAAACTTCTAGAGCGAGTCATACTAAATAGACTACTCCCGCACACGGAAGCGGAAGGTGGCTTATCCGAATGTCAATTTGGCTTCAGACGAAAGCGCTCAACGATAGATGCCATCAACATGGCGATGTCTATAGCCACCAGTGCCATAGCGGGCAAAAGATGGAAGGGGGAGCGCTACTGCGCCATTATAACCTTGGACATCCGCAATGCCTTCAACACCGCGCGATGGGACGTTATGCTATCGGCAATTAAAAATATGGGCGTGCCAGCATATCTGTTCAGGATAATCAAAGATTATTTCTGCAATAGAATCCTCAAGTATGACAGCAATGAGGGGCCGAAAAACTACACGGTCACAGCAGGTGTTCCACAAGGGTCTGTTTTAGGGCCAACCTTGTGGAACATCATGTACGATGGCATTTTCAAACTGTCTTACCCAGAGGGGGTAAAGATTATTGGCTTCGCGGACGACGTGGCCTTAACGGTTGTGGCAAAACACATCGCGCAGGTCGAAGCAAATGCGAACTCGGCCATAGAAAGGATAAGGCAGTGGCTTGAACACGTCGGTCTATCACTGGCACAAGAGAAGACGGAGGCGGTGCTAATTAGCAGCCGGAAGAAGCCGGAAACTGCGACCTTCACTGTGGGCATCTGCACCATCGCATCTCGTAGACACCTGAGGTACCTTGGCGTCATTATCGATGACAGAATGACAGCAGAACCTCACGTCCAAAATGTTAATCTCGCGAGCCGTATGGAATGCGGTGAGCGATGCGGCGGTGCACATCCACAACGAGCTGAAAAAGGCTGAGCAGCGGCGCACAGTGGCTCAATTTGTCATTTCAGGTTGCAAAATTAATAACTCTTAATAACGCTTATGCTATATGCATCTCTTGCATCGAAGTATATTATTTTTTCTAACCACTCCTCATTACTCTGGACAAAATTTAATTAAACATTATTGTGCTTCTTCTTCGGTTTAGTTGCAGTGGCGGAGTTGAAGTGAAGTTTAGTTTAAATTAAATTCGAAACTAACTTTACTTACATTCAAATAGCAGGCACTAAGCTTCTAGTAATAGCAGGTACCTGCAGTTCTTAGGTTGTGAGATTTTTGAACAGCCCAGACATATAAGTGGGTTTTAGGCAATGCACATAGATATAAGTCTACTTTTTGTTTTTCAATAACTAATTGTTTCATTGGCGCGATTCAACTCTAAGACTAATGGCGACTGACTGAGTTTTGCTCAAATTAAAAAAAAAAATGTATGCCAGGCACAGTGTTAGTATTTTGTTAAAAACAAAAGCATTACATCAAAGGATACATGACAGCTGATTGCCGGAAATGAAAGCCAACTTGTTTTTCTTACATGCGAACTGCGCATCCAGCAAAAGTACTCTTTACTTCGAGCTTACAGCAATATACGCCAAAAAAAAAGTCGACTCAATATGGAGTTGCAAGCTTGTATCACATCTTAAATGAAGCCAAAATCCAAATTTGCATGCCCTGGCAACGATTATAATCGCGTGTAATTGATTCACTATCAAAATCTTGACGAACTTGCTCGAACGCACGCACCCGAAAGCACAAAATTGCGCGAGGTGGCCACAGAAAAATCGCTGTAAAATCCAGTCGGGCAAAATCGGGCACCCGATCTCTTCAGGGCAGTACTCACAGAAGACTAGTGAACAATGGCCTTTTTTTTTAAACTCTATCGAAAGTTCAAAAAGTGTGATAAAAACAGTGCTTCAAGTGAGTGGCTATGAAAAGACAACAACAACAACCAACTTTTTTTTTCTATATTTAATTATTTACAACAAATGCCTTCTTTTACGATGCCGGTGCAAAAAGTTTCAATTAATTTGCTCCTTTCCGTATTTTAAAACTTCAGCTTTGCCGAAAAAGTGCAAATTGCTGATATTATTTCACACTCTAAAAATTGCTCAACTTTGACGGGCTCTACAAGCAAAACTATTTGTCCAATTTAGTTAAGGTTTTCGGATGTCTTAGGTCCAAGCATTCATCTATCGGACAAGTATAACAGTTTCCCCCAAATCGAACATGACAAAATCGACTTTTGCAACCTACGTCGGCAGAATCAGCCACTGTGCGGCGTCGCGCTCCGGCAACAGTAGCTGAGGACCAGCGCTGGCAATAGCGACAGACGCCCTAGTACGGCGACCAACAGACGGGATATAGTGCCAACCGGGTGGGGTGGTTGAAGAACCGAACAGGGCGGTACTTAGCTGACAGGCAGTTGGGAGGGAAGCATGTGCAGCTTGAGACAAACCGTACAAGAACAGTGACAAACGATGAGCCTAGCGCTCAAATCCGCCCTCCGACGAAAAACTTGACGGTAGTGTCCGGAGGGGTAACCGGTACATGACGTGAGGAAGTTTAGTGTGTTAAAGTCTTACACTGACGGGATTAGGCTTTCGATGCTTCCTCCTCGTTAAATATAAAAAAAAAAACAGCAGTGAGGAAGAGCACTGCAAACAACAAAAGCAAGCAGCACAACAATCAGCACAAACGGCGGACACAAACGACGTAGAGGCACTCCCCATTCTCGGGCATTGTGCCCCCTTAAGATAAGCACAAAAATGTTTATTAAAAATTAACAAATATCTCTACAATCACATACACTAACACAAAAACATATATTTAAAAAATATATATATATATATTCCCATTCCCTAAAATCCAGTTAAAATATTATACACTGGTACCCCGCCCGCTGTCCGCTTTTCGTGTACATTTTTCTGTACACATTCAAATTAACGCAGTGCAGTAAGCATTCCCGCTACTGCACATAATTTTGCGCTATTTGTTTGCACATTCCCTTTTTGCGCTGCAGCCTACTTTTCACTCCTTTTCTAATTTGCACATTTCCCCAAATTTTGCTTTATGCATATCGCAGATCAGCAGCGACCACTCCAGCTGTTGATCTCGCGCTCTCCCACTCGTGTACATTTTCGCGTTTCGCTTTTAGTACAGTAAATTGGTATATTTTACTAAAAAAAAATACTTAATGGCTGAAATTTTGAGGGTGTGTTCGGAGGCATGTCCTGAGTCTAAAACTGAGTTTTCGTATTCGAGGGGGTGGGGGAAGATACTACCCCCTGCTTATTTAAGGGTGAGTTCGTTTTAATTCCTTATCCCCGGTGCGATTGCTCGTACCGACATGTCTGAGGGATCCAAATTTGTGGGGAATAAAATTATCTATCTAATGATAACAAAATCGAGGTCACAGGTCGATTAGGTGAATCACAATGGCCGGTCAAAGGTCAAAAGTGAGGGATAGTTTTCGTTTTTCGTGAATACCGTGAAACCGGTAGGTTTTTTCGCATACTGCTTCGATTCCATTTTAAAGTACTTGAAATTACCTACAAAATGAGTGCTCGAACACTCATCTACTATAAATAGTTCGCCGTCAATCCAACGACCAAGTTGACCGCGCGCGCCGATGTTGAGCCGCGCACGGCGCGAGAAGTACTCATTGCGCATACATTGCACTCTCTACGTGTTCGCACGTACAGCGCGCGCGGTCAACACCGGCGCGCGCGGTCAACTTGGTCGTTGGATTGACGGCGAACTATTTATAGTAGATGAGTGTTCGAGCACTCATTTTGTAGGTAATTTCAAGTACTTTAAAATGGAATCGAAGCAGTATGCGAAAAAACCTACCGGTTTCACGGTATTCACGAAAAACGAAAACTATCCCTAACTTTTGACCTTTGACCGGTCATTGTGATTCACCTAATCGACCTATGACCTCGATTTTATTATCATTAGATAGATAATTTTATGCCCCACAAATTTTGATCCCTCAGACATGTCGGTACGAGCAATAGCACCGGAGATAAGGAATTAAAACGAACTCACCCCTAAATAAGCAGGGGGTAGTATCTTCCCCCACCCCCTCGAATACGAAAACTCAATTTTAGACTCAGGACATGCCCCCGAACACACCCTCAAAATTTCAGCCATTAAGTATTTTTTTTTAGTAAATGTGATTTATTTGTCTCTATTTACTGTACTATTTGTGCGATATACGCACGCACAAGCAGCAAGCACTCCCGCTGCTGCCTCCAAGTGCAATCACATTTTCGTTTTTTCTGCCTAAGCAATTCCCCTTTTTCGCTAACAGAAGTAAACAAAGCGTATACAGTGGGACGAGTAACTCTTTTTTGCAGCATATTGATAATTTTCTTGTGCTTAGAAAATTTTCAATAGTGCTGCATATACTCATACACTGCACATCTGCTGCCATCCCAAGTGCATACCGGGGGACAAAGACATCCCACCTGTGCACAAAATTTTTTGTACACAAAATTAATTTTACCCTTTTTACCTACATTAACACACTAAAACAAATAATCACATACACATATATACATATACACACAAATATACACACAATTCCCTACAAGGAGACTACCGGTCATATGACTAGTTATATAACCGGTATACATAACCAACATATCGGTTATATTTCTAGTCAGATTTGTTCTAGCAGTGTGAAAAATCTGACTAGTCCTTTTGTGTACGTGTGACTTGATTTTGTGTCCGTGTGATTTGATATCACCTTCTAACGCATGCACTCTGAAACCTTGGCAAACGTACAGCTGTCTCGCTTACTCACATGGAGTCTCGCATGTACAATCAGTTACGTCTAACCGACAAACCGGTCAGACCTATCTGGTAGGCATAACGTACGAATCGGTATGTCTACCGTATAAACCAGTTACGCCTAACCGGTAAACCAGTTAGACCTATCTGATACTAATAAAAATTAAATGAATTCAAATTTATTTATTTATTTAAAGTAAAACGTAGGAAACTAAATTTAATATAATTAAGCCAATAAAAAAATACGTAAGACAGACGGAAAGACTTTCGGCAAACGTAGATTCCAACGGACGCTTGCCACATTTGCCTTCATGGTTGAAATGTGCTGGTAACATGTTGTCTGATCACCGCAATCAGATCGTCCTTCCTTCTGCACTTTGTCTAAATAAAAGAATTTCAGATTTTTATTTGATTTAACTTTAATTTTACTCCTTTAAAACTTAACTTTATTTGGATGCCCTCCGATTGTTCAACATCGCGACACAAATTTCAGTTCAGCACTGACATTGTAAAATCAGGTGACGCACCACGTTTATATCGCCATCTCACTCTTTCATACAGAGAATATGGAAGGTATTAATGCGAATATATTCTTTCATTCCCACTTACTAGAAGAAATCCCAAAATGTGAAATGCAGATTTGTATGTGTTAGTGAGATTTGGGATATTTTTATGCATGTGTTAGTTTTTAGACAAATTTTAAACTTTTTTCTGGAGTTTCGGTTAGGCATTCCTTGTAGGGTTATACACACACAACCCTACAAGGAATGCCTAACCGAAACTCCAGAAAAAAGTTCAAAATTTGTCTAAAAACTAACACATGCATAAAAATGTCCCAAATCTCACTAACACATTCAAATCTGCATTTCACATTTTGGGATTTTTTCCAGTAAGTGGGAATGAAAGAATATATTTGCATTAGTACCTTCCATATTCTCTGTATGAAAGAGTGAGATAACGATATAAACGTGGCGTGCCACTTGATTTTATGCCCAAAATGTCGTAGTTCACGCGAAGACTTCAACTGGTACGTCAGGCAAGCGTCCGCTGACGAATTTATTTTTGTGGAACGTTTTGAAGGTAATAAAATATTTACTTGACTAAAAAATAACATTAAATTGAATTATTATTTCATGATTGTTCTATATAGATCTTTTCCGAAGCATGGATATGGATAATTCAACAAAAGAACCCTGGAGGCTAAAACCAAAGGCGCCGGAAGAAATGTTGTGTTTTTTTTGTGTGTCTTTCTCGCTTTTCCTCTTTGTATTTATTTTTTATGATAGCCAAATAAATTTTTTTAAACTAATCGTCCAAATAGTTTTAATGTATATTTACGTAATGACTATCAGGTACATCTAACCGACAAACCGGTTAGACCTATCTGGTAGACATACCGAATCGTACGTTATGTCTACCAGATAGGTATGACCGGTTTGTCGGTTAGACGTAACTGATTGTTACGGTAGACATACCGATTCATACGTTATGCCTACCAGATAGGTCTGACCGGTTTGTCGGTTAGACGTAACTGAATGGTACATGCGAGACTCCATGTGAGTAAGCGAGGCAGCTGTACGTTTGCCAAGGTTTCAGAGTGCATGCGTTAGAAGGTGATATCAAATCACACGGACACAAAATCAAGTCACACGTACACAAAAGGACTAGTCAGATTTTTCACACTGCTAGAACAAATCTGACTAGAAATATAACCGATATGTTGGTTATGTATACCGGTTATATAACTAGTCATATGACCGGTAGTCTCCTTGTAGGGAAATTTATACACATACACATACATACGTGTATATTAATATAGTGAATATTCACACACATTCACATTCACATACAAATAAATTCACTTTTCACAAATAAAGAGAAATGTTCACACACAATTGACTACACATATTTATATTCTAGACATACAATTCCCATTCTTTTAAATACATTCCCTACTCACATTTACAACAAATTTACTTAATTCCCATATACACATTCCTGTTTAATACCCATTCCCTATTTAGGTTTTTCCATACAATCTTTTAACCCTTGGTTTGTCCGTTAGATTTCGATTTAAAAAAAAAAAATTAAAACACATATCTAATTATTTTTGATTTCAAGTGTTTTTACGAATTTTGAAGTCAATACAGCCATCAGTTAATTTTTTTCGTAGTTTTTCGATATTCTCAAACTTGTAATCAACCATGTGAAATAAACAAATAATTTTATTTCGAACTCGCCACGTAAAAATATTTGTAAACATTTTAAATTGGGATCAACCGCCAAATTTTAAAATCAATCAAAGCGTTGGCCAGCAAAAAGCCATACACCACAAAGATTCGATTGATGGCCCTGCAGTAAAAATCTCAACTAGTTGCTTAAATTTCTATTTGTGCAACTAGTCCAAACTGGACTAGATTCAAACTAGTATATGGATGCAGCGGGGGTGAGTTGAAAAGAAAAGAAAAAAAAACTATGCAATAGTCAGATATGTGCACCAATGCTGTTGTCGATAAACGAATTTTCTGGTGTGTGTATTTATTCCTTTTTAAACTAATTTCTTAGTTTAATTGAAAAAAAACCTTTTATTTGAGGATTGTATGCTGTGTGTTAGAAAATACAATATATATATCTATCAAATTATTCAAAAACTTCATATTTACACCGAGCGAACTCGTACAAATAATCTATATGTGAGCAATCAGCTGTTTTTCGATAAATCAATCGCTCATATCTAAGTTACGTCAATGTGATTGTGAAATTGTGAAAGCTGAAAGTGAAAAACAAAAGTAAGTACAAAAATTATTATAAAATGAGCAAAAGGTACATAAGAAGGCTAATTAAGGAGGAACAAAACAAATATGTGGGTAGGCTAAGTGCTAAAAGTGAAGTGCAGGAGGAATATGTGCAGGCAGACGCTGCGTCTGTCCAATTAAAGGGAGATGACCAGGCAGATTCATTCAGAAGAAAAAAGTTTAAAAGATAAGCTAGTAGGTTGGTATTTTAGAAATAGGCCTTCTCGCCAAAGTTTTGAGGAGCATCTCCTCATTTTACGCGAAGAAAATTTAGATGTACCCCGGAGTGCCGAAACTATATTCTCGGGAAACAAAAAGGACAAGGCAATTATTTGCAATATTTCGCCAGGGGTTTACTGCCACATAGGAATAAGAAAGCAGTTAGAGAAAATGGGTAGAGTTCTAGCTGATCATGATTTAATTCTTTTAGATCTAAATGTGGATGGTTTGCCATTATATAAAAGCTCTCGAGCTCAGTTATGGCCAATATTAATGAGAGTAGTGGGCAATAAAAACATTTCAGTTTTTCCGGTAGGCATTTATTTAGGTTTACGGAAACCGGATTCAGTTGAGATTTATCTTGCTCTCTCAGGTTAGCAGAAAAGTAACAATAAGTCATCTCATTTTTCTATATATCTATACAATTATCTCGTTACAGATGCTATTTCAATCTTGCCATCTACTCAAGACCCAGAAAAGCAGTTGCGCAAGGCGATTCAATTGCTGAACAAGAGGTCGTTCAGGAACAAAGCAACAAAATTGGACAGTCCCAACTCCCCTACTTCGGAATAATTTTGTTTCTTTTCTTTTTATATGTTATTTTACGTTTCTATGCTATATGTTCCTTATTCCCAACTCCCCTACTTCAGATGAATTTTGTTTCTTTTCTTTTTATATGTTATTTTATGTTTCTTGTTATATGTTCCTTTTTCCCAACTCCCCTAATCCAGATAAATGTTTAATTTTTTTATATATGTCAATTTATGTTCCTACGTTATATGTTCCTTTTATATAAGTTAAGATTTGATCAAACACAGCAGTTACCTTCCACTATGTGGAATTTATAAAAAAGCTATTTAGTTAAGATGTAATCAAACGCAGCAGTTACTTTCCACTATGTGGAATTTATAAAAAAGTGATTTTATTCTGCCGAAGGGCAACCGGTAGATTTTACAGTCAAATTACGACTAACTAAATGTAATCCAACTGCCGCAGTCTTGCCGCTGTCACCATCGCCGTATTCGCTGAAGTCAGTGCCCGCACGCGCATCCGCTCGACGTTCCATAGCGCTGATGTAGCATTATTTGCCATGGTTGGTTATTGACCACCGCTGGCATGGTGGTATTGCCCGCGCTGTTATTTGAGAATTCCTGCCACGGTCGTTCGTTGTGTTGCGTGATGCGGGATGTGCGGGGTGTGGATATGCTTACGTGCTAACTACCCCCCCTCTTAAAGAGGAGCCGTCCTCGGCTTCTGTTAACACCTTTTTCAGTGCTGCTAGGCGATTACTGCGTTGCCTCCCAAGCATAACAAGTAGCCCTACTACAATTGCAGCAAGTATCCCGATTAGGAGGATGGAGGTTCCCAATGACTGTGAAAAACGAGTTTGGACCAGGTCCCTTAAGCTCGCGATATGTGCCAAGTTTTTAATATGGAGGTTGTTCAAGTATGGGAGAGACAACCATGGGACATGTTCAGTGAGGTTAACTATTTGTGCTGGCGGGGCTTCCAGTAGTCTTCCAGTTTGTAAAGGTAGTGCCGTTGATGGTAGCGTTTCTTTCGAAGGCGACCAGAAATGTGCCACGAACTATGGTCGTCGAATTGTTTCCATCGCGAACTTCTGCTGTCTGATCGTTCACCACCACTAAGCCGTCATCGATTTCTTCAATAGGTGCAATGTGGTCGGCTGAGGACGTTTTACAAGCCGCAGAATGCTGGTTGAGCAGTTGTTGCACGCAGTAACTCTTTTCGCATGGTTTGCAGAACGGCATAGCTATTGATTCCTTGCAGTCCGTCAAGGGGTGATAGACGTGGTCGCAGTTAGCCACTACATTTGTTTCTAGCATTACTATTTTGTGATCGTGGACAACGGGCAGGAGCCTAATCTTACTACAAATTTTCGTAATTTTTGGGTACTTAATTATAAAGTAAATACAGTTATTATCTTGCAAAATTTTGAGTTTGGAAATACTTAATATGCTATTTATATTAACGTTGGCGGAGTGCTCAGCAACTATTAACCTCTCAGTTTCTTTATTTGCGAGGATAATTGGGTTAATTATATTTGCTTTCCCTAGAGTTACTGTGTAAATAATATTTTCGATGTCTGTTAGCATTGCTTTATTCCTGGCGGTAAGCAGTTCGAACAGGTTACCCGCGTTTACGTCCTTTTCCTTTGTCTCGTCAAGTAAGTTGTTCAGTCTTTGGGTCAACTCCTTTATCTTCATCTGTATTTCCGTGTTAATGACCATTTGCCGTTCATTCGCCTCTATGAGGGCTTGTTCCTTGGTCGCTGCGTCATTAAAGTCGTCGAAGTCCGGGGTCCCCGCAATGTACTTCAACATTGTACCCAGGAAGTTAATGCTACGGGCTTGCCGGTGGTGAATTTTGAGGGTGTTTAATAGGTGGAAAATTCGGTCAATGTCAATTTGTACTATCTTCCTGATGGGAGAGTGAGGCAGATGGTCGAATAGGCTCTCTGTTTCGCGTGCCATGGTCTCATAGTCCGAGAGGTTAGTTCTGTGCAGTAAGAGGTCATACTGTTCGAAAATGGCCACGTCCCCGTTGGTGATCGGTATGTAGAAGGAATTGGTGTAGTTCAGTAGTTTCGCGTCGGCCGGTTGGGTTATAGAGAGGGTGAGGAACCTGGAAGTACAAATTATCGCAGGTTAGCTTTATGAATTTGCTTGCCTTCAACTAGAACGGTTGTCCCTAGATCCCTTTCGACAGTTTTTTCTACGTAGAGCTTCGTAAACTTATTTCCTATTCGTCTATTGGTTTTAATGAAGACTTTACCCCCGGTTGGAACATTTTTGTTATCCGGTCCCTGTTGCATCGTTCTAAGTCTTTTTCCTGTGCCTTGCTGATTCTGGTTTTAATTTCCTCTTTAAGGGCATTTGGGATAGAGTGAATTATGTCTATGGGCTTTTGTCCCGTGACGGAATGGACCGATCGGTTATATTTGGACGTGGCAAGCAAGATTAAATCCGAGGTGGCGTTCAGCCCTTGGGTCATCTTAACGCATCGAGCGATTTCTGATAGAGTACTGTGAAATCGCTCGACTTGGCCGTTAGTGGTACTATGGTGCGGGGGTGTTGTAAATATATCTATTGCAAAGTGATCCCTCAATAAGGATTTCACTGTTTGAGAGTTTAGGGATTTTTCGTTGTCGCAAACTACGGTTTTTGTATTCTTGAAAAAGTTAAGGATTTGTAGGATGGGTTCTTTTATGTCAACTATTGACCTCGAATTTATGGGGGAGACAATAGCAAACTTAGAAAATTTGTCCACACACGTCAGGAAGTGCTTTTTGTCCGTCGAGTAGATGTCAATATGTAAGATTTCGCCGGGGTATTGGGGAATTGGGGAGCTACCTACTGTTGGTCTGGGAGGGTGGCGCTGATACTTGGCTTCACAGCAGACCGTACAGGTTGAAACCAATTCCTTCAATCTTTTTCGCATGTTGGGGAAAAAATACTCGCCTAGTATTTGCTGCAAATTTTCACGCGCAGAACGGTGAGCCCTGTTGTGTCCTGTTTCCAGAATTTCCCTTTGATCGCTTTCATTAAAGACATCCATTACTTGTTTTGAAGTATGGAGAAATCTAACGCCAGGAAACATCGTAAGTAACTCATTCTGAATTTGTGCCAGGACGGGCATGTCACATAGTAGTCCATTGACCACATTGGGGTTAACACATTCCTTAATGGTGGATAAAAGATCGCTTATATTGCTAAACGTAATATGATGTCTGGTCTGGGACCTGAATAGAATTGTCGTCCTTTTTGTTGGTGTCCGTCCTTCCTCTAGAATAAGCTGATTCTTGAAGCAGTTGATGGGGTTTGCAATTGTGGGGATGGCCTTCGTCAATGATTCCTCGCTGTGCACTGTAGCGGAGAAGGCGCTTGAGTCCTCTAACGCATTGACATGTTGGCGGGACAGTGCATCCGCCACGACATTCGCTTTACCTGGCTTGTAGAAAAAATTTGGTGCAAATTCCTCTGCGAACGCTCTCCACCGTTTAAGCTTAGCATTCGGATTCTTATCCGATATGGCAAAGGTGAGAGGTTGGTGGTCCGTATAGATGTTCAGTTGCCTAGCACCATAGAGGTAATTTCTTAGTTTTTGCAGAGACCACACTATCGCCAAGAGCTCACGCTCATTGGTAGCGTAGTTTTCCTCAGTTGCGGACAAGGTACGGGAGATCATGGTTATGGGTCGACCCCCCTGGGACAGGACTGCGCCCAATGCGTGCGAGGACGCGTCAGTGGTCAGTTCGAAGGGTTTAGCGTAGTCGGGATAAAGTAAGAGGACGTCCTCGGAGGCGAGAATTTCCTTGATTTTGTTGAAAGCTCTCAGTGCCTCTTCGTCGAGCTGGATACGAACGTTTTTGGACCGATTGGCTCCGATGTTCCCGTTCTCGCCACGCAGGTACTTCGTCAGCGGTTTGGCGATAGCTGCGTAGTCTTTCACAAATCGTCGGTAATACCCCGATAGTCCCAGAAACGATCGTAGGCTACGTAGAGTTTGTGGGGTTTCGTAATTCAGGATGTCTCGCACTTTGTCCGGGCAAGTTCTTATCCCATCCTCGGAGACAAGAAATCCGAGGAATTCCACCTCCCTTCTCATGAATTTCGTCTTCTCCAATGACACCCTCATATTTGCCGCGAAAAGCTTTTCGAGAATGCGGCCTACATCGTTGATGTGAACGTGGCAACACTTGCCAATCTCATCTCTTAGAACATCGTCAATAGCTCGCTGAAAAATGCTTGGAGCATTTTTAAGTCCGAATGGCAGTCGGCAGAATTCATACTTGCCATTATTGACAGAGAATGCTGTTTTCTCCCTGTCGCGTTCTGCTAGCTTGATTTGGTGGAACCCCGATTTGAGATCCAGGGTCGTGAAGAAGGTGGACTTGCCCAAGTTAGCGAGGATGACGGAAGTGTCCGGAATGGGATACCTATCCGATACTGTTTTCTGGTTAAGCTTCCTGAAATCGATGACCAACCTCAACTTCCGTTCCCCTGTCTCTGTTGTGCCCTTTTTATCAACGACCCATATTGGATTGTTGTACGGGGAACGTGATGGCCTAATTATGCCGTCTCGTAGAAGGCTGGCCACCTCATTGTTGACAAACTCGGTCGCAGACATGGGATAGGGGTAGGTCTTTGAGTAAACCGGTTCGTTGTCGGTCGTCCTGATCGTTGCCACCACTGTTGTGTTGTATGGCAGCGATTCTGTTGGGTCAGCGAAAACTCCGGATTGTTCCTTGAGTAGCCGAGAGAGTTTTTCGTTATAGTTTGGGATTGCCATTACGCTATTAACGTCCTGGCAGTAGAAGTACATCAGTATCTCCTCTCCGCCTTCATAATAGAGGGTTCCCTTTTTCAAGTCCAGTTTAGCATTTATTTCTCTAAGGAAATCAAAACCTATAATGCCGTCGAATGTTTGTAGCGAGGGTAAAATGAAAAAGTCAGTAGTTTTGCCAAAAATGTTTATGGTGCACTTTTGGCGAATTGTGTCGGTGCCGTGAAGTGTCTTAACAGCAAAAGGGCTTTTGACCGCTTTGATACCCTTAAGGCCACTAAGATTTTTTACATAATTCTTTGCAGCACCTGTGTCAATCAGAAATTTTAGTTTCCCTCCTGCGAATGTCCTGCTGACATAGGGTAGGAGGGATCTGTTCCTAAAAAATTTATCTCGTCCGTCTCTTGATTGGTGTAGTAATCGTCGGGTTGTTCGCCTTCGTCGTAGGCGTCATAAGTCTGGATCCCTTCATATTGGTGGTCGTCATCTTGTTCTTGAGCCCGTACGTGGTTTATACGTTGCAGTTTCGGAATTGGCTGTCTATCGCTTTCATTGCGCCTCTTTTGAGCCCTCTCTTGATCATGCCATTCTGGCACTGGACGTCCATTGAAAGGGTTCCTTTGTACGAAAGGACCCGGAGTGGGCCTAAGGTAGTTTCCCTGATTTTGAGGTACCGGTGGCCGTGGTGCTGGCCTATTCTGCCTGAAGTATGACAGTGATGGATCGACCTCCATTGGTGTTGCAGCCTGTCGTCCGACTTCCAACTTCCGATAATGCGGGAGATTGCTAAATTGGTTTGGTCTAGGCCTTGAAAGTTGTTCGGTTCGGTTTAAGAATGACTGGGCAAATGAAGAGCGGGCCTGGTTGGCTTCCAGCTCCCGTGCGAGGGCTAAAGCCGTAGGCATATCAGCGGGTCTTGATGAAAATATAATGTCACACAAAGGCCTGTTAAGCCCCGAAATGAAGACTCGGAGCGCATCTTCCCTATACTTCCTGTTCAGGGATTTTATGAGGTCCCTTTGCTCCCCATAAGTCATGATAGTTTTATTAACTATCAATGTCAGCTTCTTCTCCACCTCGTCATAAAATTCCGTTATAGAAAGCCTACCCTGACGTAATGTGCACATTTCCTGCTCTATCAAGTACACCGGCCTCTTGTCTGCGTACGTGGAGTCCAGCCTGGCTATAATTGCCCCAAAATTCAGAACGGTGTTGAAGGACGCTAGTACTGTGTCGGCAGCCCCTACAATCTTGTTCCGTATGATAGCCACTGCCTGATAATGACGGGAGCTGCCCTCGTATCTTTCAAAAATTTTTTAGGCAGCATGTGCTGCCTGTCTCCAAGAGACATAATGCAGCTGTTCCCCGCGGAATTCAGGCAGAGACTTCACCAAGTCCAACGACTCGTCGCAGTCTACGCCGTCCCTGATCGTCACTGGTTCGTATTCGACGATTGCCGTAGGGGTCTCTAGGGTAGCCAGTCTATTAGTCAGGTCGTCTACGGTAGCCCGGAATTCGGCCCTAGTTTGCTCTGTTGCGGCTTTTATAGCCGCGTTTAGCAACTGCTGAACTACTTGTACCTCCATTGAAAACAATTTTTAAACATTTTATTGAAAAATTCTATTAAAAAACTATATTGAAATGAAATCGTTTTAAATCGTTGCTGGGCACTTCACTTACATAATTGTAATGAACGAAAGCATGCTCGGTGTAATAAAATTCGAAAGTCCAATAAAATTCCACTCCAAATTCTTCCTATTGTTGATTGCTCCGGTCCTGCAGTTTTCCCTCGTTGGCGACGCCTCGGCTTGGCGTGCAATGCCTTATGTTCTTTTGCACTTTAGGTTTGATTTTTTGCACGATTGTTTACTTTTTCGTTGTGTAAATTCCTCCGTTCTTTCTTTGTTTCTGTTCTATCGTTGCACTGTTGATTTAATTTTTGCGCGATTGTTTACTTTTGTTTGAATGTTTTTTGTTTTTTAGTTTTTGAAAATTGTTTTTGTTTGTTTTTTTGCACTCGCGGGTTCGTGCACTCGGGCCACTTCTAACTGTCCTTTACCGGGACTTTTTTGTGTGTGGCCCCACGTTGGGCGCCAGTTAAGATTTGATCAAACACAGCAGTTACCTTCCACTATGTGGAATTTATAAAAAAGCTATTTAGTTAAGATTTAATCAAACGCAGCAGTTACTTTCCACTATGTGGAATTTATAAAAAAGTGATTTTATTCTGCCGAAGGGCAACCGGTAGATTTTACAGTCAAATTACGACTAACTAAATTTAATCCAACTGCCGCAGTCTTGCCGCTGTCACCATCGCCGTATTCGCTGAAGTCAGTGCCCGCACGCGCATCCGCTCGACGTTCCATAGCGCTGATGTAGCATTATTTGCCATGGTTGGTTATTGACCACCGCTGGCATGGTGGTATTGCCCGCGCTGTTATTTGAGAATTCCTGCCACGGTCGTTCGTTGTGTTGCGTGATGCGGGATGTGCGGGGTGTGGATATGCTTACGTGCTAACTTATACATGCCTATATACGTACAAAATTAATAAATTTAATATTAAATACGACAGTTTATTTATATAAATGTAAATTTGTTTATTTTGAAATGGCTGGGTATTGGAATTCAGCGTTCTAGTCCAAAACTAGCGCATTTTTCACTAGTTGCAAGCTAGTCTGGAATGGTCTAGTCCAAAACTAGCGCATTTTGCACTAGTTTAAAACTAGTTGGAATGTGTGGCAAAGTGTGACAATTGCCACAGCGTAGGACATGCACATGTTAAAACGGACAGTTCGTAGCATTGAAATGGGATTGAGCGTGGACTGGTACCGGTGCAGAATGGACTAGTTGTGCACTAGTTTTGGACTAGTCATTTTTACTGCAGGGGGTGAGGTGACAGCAATCTGTGCAGCAAAAACCGATCGGCATCACAAAAAAGCATACACACAATAAACGACAACAACAAAAACATTAGCGAATCCCGAATCATCTTCGTTGAAACGATGATGACGATGCCTTCGTTCGTTGTTTGTTTTTTGCTTGCGCTTCGGCAAACAAGATCAAGAAACATGCATGCAAAAAATGATTGTGCGAACACTACGCTGCAACAACCACCACTTCAATGTACACGAGTGAAGCCGTTGCGAACAATAACATAGCTTTTTGCTGTTGTCCTACACAAATCTAACAGAAAATTTTATGAACCTAACATTTTCAAATGCCTACGCTTCGCTCTTCCCGCTCGCATCATAGCAACCGAAAACACTTTTGCGCCCACATGCGCGTTCTATATTACTTCATATTCTTTGCTAATACCAAAGAATATGAAGTAATATAGAACGCGCATCTCATACAAGCAAACGCGTTGTATGGCGGGTACTGCTGGTAGTACCCTCTGATATTGACAGCAGAACCCTCTGTTACTAACAGCAGAAATCTCTGTAACTTCGGCGTAACATGTGAGTAGAAGCAAAGAATATGGAGTAATATAGAACGCGCATCTCATACAAGCAAACGCGTTGTATGGCGGGTATTGCTGGTAGTACCCTTCGTTATTGACAGCAGAACCCTCTGTTACTAACAGCAGAATTCTCTGTAACTTCAGCGTAACATGTGAGTAGAAGCAAAGAAAATAAACATACAGAATGCGCATGTCATACAAGCAAAAATTTTGTGTGGCGGGTTCTAACATTGGAACCCGCGCTCTGCTCTCATAGATCACATATGTAGTGAGAGCGTGGATTTACAAGCGAGAATGTAGTTTTATGTGTTGCGCTCTTTGGTTGCGCTCACTGCAGCGAGTGTGCCTTAGCCCATTGTTGTGGCGTGAAATGATTGCAAGGTGAAGACGAACGCTGTTGTTATTGTTGTTGTTGTTGTTGCGCTGGCGAAAAGCTGAAAGCTGAAGCTTGTAAAACTATTTATGATTTCTGGCTGGCTTTTGGTCTTCTTCTACAAGCCTACACGGCGTCGCATATTGCTCCTGAACTTATTGCAGACTGTAGTGTGCGCAAAATCATAGAAAAGAAAATAAAATATGGTTGGCATGACGACTTATATGGTCTCTACAAACCAAGTTCCTAAAGAACTTATCGAAAAAGTATACCAAATATTTGATTGCATGAATAGGACAATCGGATAATTGCTTTAGATCGGCTTTACAATTGAATAATGAGTCGTACAAATTTATAAAGATTTTTTTAATTATTTGAAAGATGTTAAATGTATGGATGATTCAAGTTGTATTTTTAGAACTAAAATCTGTTTTTTAATCACTGATAAAATTAAGCAATAACCCACATAAATGTTTTATAACAAACATGTTTTTTAACGAAGATAAATTAGAAAATACTTTTGCAATTTTGGGACAAAATTCAAGTAGTACTCGGTCAACTGTAACAACTAATTTCGAAGATACACAGGATTCTATGGATCAAATCCTACTACATGCTGAGACCGACGAAACTGTATTTTTTATTATTTTATTTCAGCAGTAATTACAACAATTATTACAACAAATTATTTTGTAGATGAAAACTTCGACAATCGAGTAAAAATTAACATGGATAATAATTGTGGCATATGTTTCCAAAAACTAAGAAATTATGACCTTTTCACAGCGCTGAGTGAAACATTTTCCATACAAATTATTAATCGGTTACAGACTTTTGTTACCTATTTGCTCCTTCAGATTTCCTGATAATGCTGTGACAGTAAATTAAAAAAAGGAAGTTCCAAACGATGCAAAACATAAACAATTAAAAAACAACACAAAACACAAAAAAACATACACACAAAAACTACAACAACAAAAAGCAATTGCGTCGTTGAAACGACGATCATTGCGCTGGCTGGTGTTGCTGTGAGAAATTTGGACAAAAAATTATTGAGTGACCAAAACAACCACCAACGCCTCAAAGTACACAGGAGAAGCGGTACTTTCACTTCATGTGTGTTTGTTGTAGCGCGTGCTTCAGTTCGCACAGTCAATGAGCGTAAACTGAAGCGCTTGCTCTCCTGCTGGCACCACTCTTTCCCTTTTGTGGCTTCCCCTCGCTCTATGAAGCTCGCAAACAAAAATTTGAATTTTTGAGCTCAGATGCGCCTTCTATACACTTTATATTCTTTGGTTTTATGCATATTTTGCTCTGTCTTTCGCGCAAAAAAATTACAATAACAGTGATGCCAATACTTATTAGATTGTAAATTTGACTATTACTACATATGACGTAAACTCTAATAATCGAAAGTGGCACCTTCAAGTGGTACCTTGCTTACACTGCCCCATAGCTCTGCAAAGCGAAAATGTTCTGAACTTTTTCTTATTAAAACTAAACTTAGAAATAAGCTAGAAGTTGATACAATCAACAATATAATGCTCCCCAAAGAGATTTTGCCAAGAAACATTGAATCTGAATATGTATGGGCTCCAAAAAGCGAACTGTAGTTGGAACTGAGCCCTTTTGATTTATTGCAATCAGTTTTACTATAATTCCACCAATTTCCTGGTTTTTATTTATTTTGCAGAAATTAGTACTTACTATTTTTATTTGTTTATTACCCAAAGTTTGTAGCCTATTTTATTATTACAAATAGAACAAATCACGTCGCAAGTATTTGTAATGCCGCGTACGGAGCCAGTAATCTAATTTGAATGATTGCTATTTTGCCTCACCTCGTGAGTTAGCAGCAGTCGCTCTGTACCCAGCATAAAACAAACTGTAAGCACATGAAGTTTTCCTAGAACACAATCGGATGACATTTTTGTCAAAAACTACTGTTTTTGTGTTAAGTTTGAGATTTCAATGCAGATAACTTCATAAAATTTCATATATATTCTAGCGGTCAAAAGACCGCTCATGGTAGACAACGGTAGAGTACATATTATTATCAGGAAAAAAGAAAGAAGAAGAGAAATATATATTGAAAAATTAAACAGCTACATATTATAGAAAAAGTCGTGCAGTAAGTTCAAGAAAAATAAAAACCTGGAATTTAATAATTTTGATTAACGTCTCAAAAGCGGTCATTTGACCGCTCTGGTAGGTTTAGTGTTAAAAAAAGGAAGTTCCAAACGATGTAAAACATAAACAATAAAAACAACAAAAGAAGAGCTGTTTACATTTTTCTCGAGCTGTGTAGCAAAACTAATCGTCAACACAAAAAAGCATACACACCAAAACTACAACAACAAAACGCAATGGCGTCGTTGAAACGACGATCTTTGCGCTGGCTGGTGTTGCTGTGAGAAATTTGCACAAAAAATTATTTAGTGACCAAAACAACCACAAACGCCTCAAAGTACACAGGAGAAGCGGTACTTTCACTTCATGTGTGTTTGTTGTAGCGCGTGCTTCAGTTAGCACCAGTGTTGCCATTAAGAATTTTTTTCTCCTACCAAAATTGGTCCAAAATCAATCTCAGCCTACCAAAATAAATTTAAAATTCGTCTTCTTGCACAGGACCTTTTTTACAGAATGAATAAAAGCGCTAAATTTCAATAATTTCTTCTTTGTTTAAACCTTTTTTTAATAATGAGAATATCAAAAACTACGCGAAAATGTGAATAAATTTGGCCACTTAAACGTCAAAAAAAATTCAAGCAAAGTTGCAAGTAAAAAGTCTTCATGTAAATGCATGAAGATTTATGCAGCAACTTCAAAAGAGCATTGAAAAAAAAACGCAATGGGAAAAAGCCTTCGTGTAAATGGCTCTTTCTAACATTTTGCTTTTTTCTTTTTTATATCCTTCCTCAAATACTGGGTTGGCACATAAATGCATGTCGAAAGCAGAGATTTTCAAATCATAAAAAATTTAATAGAAAATGTATTAATGCAGTGTGTTGCCTACCAAAATTCCTTGAAAATCACACCAAACCAACCAACCTACCAAAACCTTAATTTAGGAAACGAAGCTACCAATTTTGGTCCAATGACAGCAGAAACCTTTGTTACTAACAGCAGAAATCTCTGTAACTTCGGCGTAACATGTGAGTAGAAGCACAGAACAAACAATATACAGAATGCGCATCTGGTGTAAAGAAAATTTTTTTTGCGGGTTCCAGCGGTAGGACCCGTTTGTTGATGCGGAGGAAGCAGTAAAAGGGACGAGAACGCACGGAGCGCGAGAGCGTAAGCTGAGAAGCTGTGAGAGCGGTGTATGAAACAGTGACGCACCACACACTGTGGTTGTTGTTGTTGGGCAACAAAGCGATGTGCCGCTTGCATGTTGGTGGTGGCTTATGCTTGCTCTCCGCTTGCTTTTTTACAAACATGAACAAGAAGTGGACAGGCAAAGATTGCATAGAAAAATTGATTGAGCGATCGCCAAAGCGCATAAAAAAGGTGGTAGCACTACGGGAAAAAAACAAAATTCAATGGATTTTATTAGTTCTTTTGGTCTGCTTGTAAAATAGAAGTTGTAAAAAGTACAAATGGCTACAATGAAAATAAATATATGTATGTGTAAAAATATTGGAACAACCAACACGCATTAAGAAAGTGATAATAAGTGGATAACTATTGCTACAATGTTGTGCTAATGATCAAAGAAAGAAGTTTAATCAGTTCTGGTGCTGCACCTACCTATTGAATTTGCCTTGGCGATCGCTTTGCCAATTCAACCACCATTTCAATGTGCACGAGTAAAGTCAAGCTGGCTTGCTGCGGAAAGCAACAACATTGCGTGTTGTTGTCGAAATGAGAATAAAGCCCAAAACCATCGAATCTATAGGCTTGATTACACGTAACGAGTAGAGTGAGAAGACAGCAACTCGAACGAGTACTCGTTTCGTCTAAACGGTAAGGCGAGTTCTTGATTGAGTCAGTCACCGATGAAAGTGGCGAGAGAGCCACTAGAATCACATTTTGTTTGCTAGGCCGAGCGACCACTACTTTACCGTTATATTTTTCTCTTTTCGCAGCGATTCGCGGAATCGCTCGTGACATGCGGAATCGCTCGTGACATGCGGTATGCGTCACACACCACTTTTCGCTCGGTTGAGTTTAATTGCGCGAGTTGCTTAGTTCATTTTGTGCATTGTAAAACCGAACTGACTCGCCGCGTGTCGAAATACGTTTGAACAACTCGTCGCTTTTGCTCGCTATCCCAATTCTTTCGGCCTAGTACCATTTTGATATCTCGTCACTCGACTCGTTACGTATAATCAAGCCTTATGCGTGTACATCAATTCGCGCTTACTCTCTCGGTTCCCTTAAATTTTCCTCACCTTTGTTGCTTTCCGCCCGCTTCAGAAATGAAATCGCAAAATTATTTCAGATGCGCCTTCTGTATACTGTTTATTCTGTGGTAGAAGCAAAGAAAATAAACATACGAAGGCTTGCTTTTGGTTGCGCTCACTGCAGCGAGTCTGCGTTAGCACACTGCTGCGGCGTGGGATGATTGGGAGATGAGGACGATGTGCTGTTGTTGTTGTTGTTGCGCTGGCGAAATGCTGAAATTGTAAAACGATTTCTATTTTCTGGCGGCTGGCTTTTGTTCTTCTTCTATAAGCCTGCAAGGCGTTCCATATTTCTCCTGAACTCACTGCCGACTGTAGTGTGCGCATAATCATAGAAAATAAAATAAAATATAGCTGGCGTGGTGACCTATATGATCGCTACAGGCAATAAAAAATAAATAATAAGTCATCAACAAAGACAATTAAAAAGGAAAATTGGAAAGAAAGGAAAACTTTTTATCAGCCCGTAATAATTTTCCGTCCCGTTCTTTGGAACTATTTTTACTGCCCACATATATTGCTTGCTTAAAAGAACTAAACTAAGAAAATCTTATATTGTAAATTTATGGTCCCATCATTCGCCATAGAAACATTCAGGTGCAGAATATTTATACTATTTTTAAACGAAGGCATTCCTAAATCACAGTTTTCTTATGACAAAATACTTGTCTTATTATTAATTTCTTTATTTAGTCAGTTGACACACGGTACTCACAGAGAACAGTCGTCTTCTAATCGATCCCGCTTCGTTTTCTGCACTTAGTTTGCAAGTTCCTCTTTGACTCACGTTTCTTCTCTTACTCTCGTGTCGGTAGTGCTAGTGCTTTATATAGTGACAGCTGAGCAAGTGACACCAACTCAGAATGGCTACCTCCTCAGGAGGCAACTACTACTCCCTTCTGGACCCAGACGGAAAATCCAATCATAACCTAAAAAAGAAAAAACAATCACTCAAACTTTAACATCAACAATATCACTGACTTTCCAACAATTGGCAATAAATCCAATCCTAGCAAAAACTGCCCAAAATTCATCTTAATAAAAAGCAAAATCCCAGACAAATCGCTTAAGACTTTCAACATCTTCCTTGTGTCTAAAGCCCTTGAAAAAATAAGTTCCCGAATGTCCCCTTAAAATCTCATACACTCGTGAAGGCGACCTCTTAATTCTCACAAAGAACGAATCACAAACCAACAAATTCTTAAAAGTCACCAACCTATCAAATATATGCCCAGTGCACACCACTCTCCACCCAACTCTCAACACAATCAGAGGCGTTGTTTTCGCACCACCACTCCGTAACTTGTCAGAACAAGAAATTCTTGAAGGTCTGAACGACCAATCTGTAGTAGGATGCGACAAGATAAAGAAATTTGTCGATGGGCAAACAATCAACACCGCACTACACATTCTCTTCTTCAACAGATTCGAGCTCCCTAAAGAAGTAAAAATAGGTTTCTTGAACTATAAAGTAGAGCCATATATACCCGCACCTTTACAATGCAAAAATTGCTTCAAACTGGACCACACAAAAAAACATTGCAAGTCCGAAACGAAATGCGACGTCTGCTCTAGTAGCATACATGACCCTTCTCCATGTTCCAAGGTCGAATGCATAAACTGCAAACATGCTCACCGAGCTACCAACAAAAACTGTCCTACAATAATAAAAAGACAGGAAATCATAAAAATTAAAACTATCAACAATTGTTCCTTTGTAGAAGCCACTAAAATAGCAAACGAAAATAATAATACCGTTACACACGTTCCAACTGAGTCACTTGACGAAGCCATGAAAACCAGACAAAAGAGATCCAATAATTCACTAAATTCAACCACCAACAAACAATCCAACACAACAAACTCCAATAACTCTACTAACTCTTCCATATCGCTCTCTTCTCCCGATAACAAGAAACCATCACACACGACAATAAATGACACCTTCCCCTTCAGCACAATAGAACACATTACAAAATCTAACTCTGCTAACAATTCCATTCCAAAATCAGCCAACACACCTATCCCAGACACTTCACCAATATCAGAAGATGAAACCTCATAACCCCAACCCGTTTAACTCTCACTAGTATATCTTCCGTGTATTGTAGCGATGAACCTTCACCTGCATGAGTGCATGACTACATGGCGTAATACGACATTACGATCCAAGGTCGCAAGCGTTCAAGTGAAGTCTCAGCAACTGACTCCGCGCACTTAACGTGTATACCGCAGCGTCAGCACTTTCGCACGCTAGCCGGTCTGCATATTTAGCGCACAGCTTAAGCTGATGATTTTTGGCATTTTGAAAATAAAGTCAGTCTGTCTTTGGACACTCAAATAAGAACATCGCCGTTTTACTTACTACATGGCGGCCGTGACAGGACCGCGTCGTCTCAATTCGTGCGGACTGGAGTGCGACTTGATTTGAGTGGAATTGGTGTATTAAGAAGCAAAAGGGCAAATAAGTGTGTGTTCCAATGTTGTTGAATGCAACAAGAAAAAAAACAAACATGCAACAACATGATTTGTAATTGGCGGTTCAATGGTGCAAGAGATGAAAACAAATTTTGCTAAAATACAAAACAAAAAAAAAAACCAGAATTAAAAGAATGATTTGTGCAAACCAATGGATGATTCCAGACTTGTAAACAAGTTGCGGGTTTTGTAAAACATGAAATAAACGAGTAGTGCGCTTCCGTGTCGCAGCGATCGTATGCGCACTCCTAATGGTCCTTCGATCCGGTGCGAAAACTAAAAGTGCCAGAAGACACAACAAAAAACCAAATACATAGTGACAACAAAACTAATCAGAAGAAACTAAAAAGTGTAACTACAAATACGAAAACAGTGCACAAATATACAAATCACAGAAACCAAAGTTTCAAAAATTGAAAACAAAAAAAAAGGGGTACAAAACATTGAATAGTGCAGTGACACACAAAAGAAGGGCAGCAGAATAAATAACAACAAATACACTCACAACAGACCCAAAGCGGAAGAAGAAAAATGCAAATAACAACAGCAAGCAACACAGCACAACACAGCGGCGGACAAACAACAGCATATAGAGGAGATTCGCATTCACGGGGACTGGGCCCCAATAAGATAAGCCCACAAATTTTTATTAAAAATTAACACGTAAATTTTTGTGTTACTGTGTGTGTATGTAACACAGTAACACAAAAATTTAATAAAAAAAAATATATATATTCGAGCTGGCTGATTATATTTAATACCATATGTGTACAATATTTAAGATAAGAATTACAATTCCTTGTACATACAAAATGTAAAACGACAATAAAACAAAAACCAAAAAGAATAAAAATTGTATTAAAATTTTTAAAATGTAAACTTAAGATTTTAAAAACCAAAAACAAAATGTAGTAATAACAATAATACAAATACAAAGACCGGACGACAAAAGACTAGCGAAATATTAATCATGGGAAGTCAACAGACAAAATTAAACAAACCAACGGCTAATGTCATTAACGAAGTTAACGAAACAGTAACGACTAATTCGGATTTAAGAGCACCCCTATGGATCATAGCAATTGTAATGCTGATCCTAGTTGTAATCAAAATTTATAAAATTCACACACGGGGTTTAAAAAAGAAAGCCGTTAGAGCCTTTTCCATAGCTAACAACCTGGATAAGGTTTAAACTTATTATTTTCAATAATTATTACATTTTTTTTCTCCTCCTCTCGTTCGATATATGGAGGATATATGTCCTAATTCAATTTTTTTTGAACATTATTCGACAAACTTAAAAAAAAATTAAGTAATTTTTGGGTTTTGGCCCGCTTAAACATTCATCAGCAAAATATTTAGTGCAAAACAAGATGGTTCCGTCAAAAATGGTTTCGCCTTCGCGATTTTGGTTAGCAGCTCCATATGTTCAATTTCCGATCGGCGCAACAATCATTCTATAATTTTCTTTCTTTTTCTTATTATGTTATTGACGATATATGGTTAGTAGCTCCATTCGTCTGCTTGATAATTACTTAGTAAAATAGTTAGTGCAAAACGTTACTTTAATACATATTAATATTTTCTTTTCTCCAAATAAATATCTACATTGAGAATGAAGTGGGACGATATCATAAATAACATTAACGAACACAAAATTGAATTCGATAAGTCCTTCAAATGCCTAAACACAAATAGGCAAATTTCTCAAGAAACCGTAGATAAACATATAAAAATTAGGGGATCAGGGTTTGGGGCCATAAGGTAAAGCACCTGACTGCACGGATGGGGACATGGTCTGCATCTTCGGCTGCGATCCTTATGGGTACCAGGCCAAGCGGACTCAACGCCTCCACGTAGGTTGCTTCGGTAACCGGGCGGTCCCTGGGCGGCTGTTGGAGCCCATCTTCTCAGCCGGCAAAGTTTGAGCTGCGGAAATCCAGGAGCGTCTGACCCACAGTGGGCGGCTCCCTGGTCAGCGTCTGATCTCCATGTTAGGAGCGGCTGTTTTCTTATCATCTTTTGGTGGCGTGATAGATGTCAAAGAAACGCCACAGGGGAAGGCGACCCCCTTCATCAAAACCATTCTGGAGGGCTCCCATAAGGACTCTTTTATGGTGCAGGGAGTCGGATCCCCAGTACCGGCGGTAGACAGTGGGCGAGCGGGCTGTCTGGCGTCGTCATCCAACGACCGCTTAGGCTGTGCAGCGGGACCCCAGGCTGCACGGTCTACTAATGCTACTGGGAAGCAGGAGGCGCCCAAACCTGCTCTAAGCAGGCAAAAGGCGCAGGAGACCATCGCACAGGCTAGCCTCTCACTTTCGGGGGTGGTGCCTCAGCTCCGGGGCCTCCGACTCGACGCTGCTATAGAGGGGGAATCTATGATTCTCTCGCAGGGTAGCAGCGCCGGGTCGGTGGACTCTGGGGCGGAGGCGGCACTCCTGGAGGAGGGAGACGAACCTGCGGCCACGGGTTCCACTCCTGGAATTTCATCGGAGGGGGAACGCAAGGCGAGCAGTGCTGCGAAGAAGGCCAGAAATGGCTACCGGCGCTCGCTTGCGTTTCTCCGAAAAATGAGTAAGGAGCCCGGATCCTTGTCTGACAAGGAGAAGGAGCTGGTAAAGAAGCACCAGAAGATCGTGGCTAAATTCGAAAAGAAGCAGGCGACGACTTCTGGTGCTGAGACTTTGACTATTGCAGCAACGCCTGGAGACAGGGCCACTGCTGCACAGTCGTCCACCTGTACAGGAACGGCGGCAAAGCCTGGTTTTAGGGTCACGCCAGGGCCGCTACAGCTGTACGGCCGGACAGAGCAGGAGCGGCGAAGCCTGGAAACAGTACCACGGCTGCCTCGTCAATGCGGAAGGCTGATCAGAAGCCATCCACCTCGACAAAGCCCACTTCCACCATAGTGAAAAAGGCTGTCAAAAGGGGTAGATCGGGGGACGATCAGCCTACAGGGGAGGGGAAAAAGCTGAAACCCTTAGCCAGCTTCTCCTCTCCACAGGAGCTGCAGATTGCCGTAGTGGACCGGAGCGATCCCGATGGGAAAATTCGCCCGGAAAACTGGCTCTCTGTTGAGGCGCGCATTCTGCGAGCGATGCTCGGGGCGGCGGACGATGAAATCGACTTCGACGGCGCTGGCTGTCAGAAGGGCGTCAAAATCGTCGGTTGTGGCAACAGGCAGTCACTCAACTTCCTGGTGCGCACAATCGGCGGTCTTGAGCCTCTCTGGCAGGGAGCAAAACTCGAGGTCATACCTCGCGACCGATTGCCTCTCCGACCTATCGTCACACTGTGGGTCCCGCCTCCAGTCATGGAGGACGACGACACGTTGAAGCTGATAGGTCGGCAGAACAGCGGCCTTAATACTGGAGAGTGGAGAGTAATTTCCTCCACTACTAGCAAAAATGAGACGGGTAAGAACCTCGTGGTCGCTGTGGACCAACCGTCCTTCACTCATCTGCGAGATTCCTCTGGTGTTGTTAAGTTCGGCTTGGGTTCCCTAAAAGCTCGTTTCCCCAATAAGGAGCGCGCCACACAGGGAAAGGCTGAAGGTAGTGCAGATAAACCTGCACCACTCTAAAGCCGCCACCCACGATCTTATGCAATTCCTGGAGGAGGAGGAAGTTGACTTGGCCTTGATCCAGGAACCCTGGCTCGTCAGAGGCAACGGTTGTGGATTGGGGTCAAGTCAATTCAGAGTACTTCATTCGCGCGGTGAAGGTAAGATAGGAGCCTGTATTGTGTATAGAAAGTACATTAATCTGTTTCTCTTATCTCAATACAGTACTGGTGACCTGTGTGTGGCTGCATGCGAACGACACGAGGGGCGAGACCTGATTCTGTCGTCCGCATACATGCCTTTCGAAGGAGAGGAACCACCGCCGAAGGAAGTCCGGGACCTTGCTGCGCACGCCCGATCACGCAGGCTCGACCTCATCATCGGGTGTGACGCCAATGCACACCACATGCTGTGGGGAAGTTCTGACACAAATAGTAGGGGTGAGTCAATTTTTGAATTTCTTGTTAGCTCTAACCTTGTGCTAGGGAGGAAGTAATAGATATTACCTTAGTTACCGACTCCAACACTATCTCTGTGGTCGATTGGAAAGTACTGACGGAATGTTCGTTCTCGGACCACAACCGTATAGTCTTTTCAGTGGCCATAGAAGTTGGAAGTCCACAAACCTATAGGAATCCGAGGAAGACTAACTGGCCTAGATTCAGTGCACTAGTTTCTCAGAAACTGGCATCGCGCAAAGCGATCGCTACATTCGAGAGAAACAACATTGACAGGTCAGTTGGTCTTCTAACGAAAGTGCTTAACAAGTATTTTAATGAATCTTGTCCTAAAAGTCGAGCTCCACGGAAAACCAACGCGGTGTGGTGGACCCCAGAGCAAAGACAACTTAGAACAGATACTAGACGTCTCTTCAATAAGGCTAAGCTTAGCCGAACTGAAGAAGACTGGGGAGCTGCTACAAGGCTAGCTTTAATAAGTTTAAGAAGACTATTAAGGCGGCCAAGCGGGATGATTGGAGGAATTACTGCGAATCCCTCGACAATGTTAACGAGGCCGCCAGACTTCGCAAAGTGCTAGCTGGGGCATCACATACCCCTAGTAGCATTAGGAAATCTGACGGCTCGTGGACAGAATCGAGAGAGGAGCTTCTAGAGACTCTCATGAACACCCACTTTCCCGGTTGCACAAGTGTTGTTGAGACGACAACGCCTCATAGACAGCACTCGTCACGACCGGATGTATTAGTTCAGGAGATTATCGATGAGGTCAAAGTGGCATGGGCGAAAGACACCTTCAACCCGTACAAATCTCCGGGTCCCGATGGTGTCATTCCGGCTATGCTGCAATGGTCTAAGGAGGCAGTGGTCAAAGTCTTGGTGTGAATCTTTCGGGAATCTCTCCAACAGGGCTATGTACCACGCGCCTGGAAAGAGGTTAAGGTGGTGTTCATCCCCAAGGCGGGGAAGTCAAACCACATCACTGCAAAAGACTACAGACCGATCAGCCTGTCATCGTTCTTTCTTAAGACTTTGGAGAGGCTGGTAGATGTCTATGTCAGGGGAGTGGCACAGTCCAGGGGACTCTGCAGGACGCAACATGCGTATTGCAGGGGAAAATCTGTAGACAGCGCCTTGCATGAGGTCGTTCAGACGATCGAAAAATCGCTGAGCGTCAAGGAGTATACGTTAGCCGCTTTCCTCGATATTCAGGGGGCCTTTAATAACGTCACTCTAGAGGCAATAACCAGTGCACTTAGAAAATTCGAAGTTGACGAGAAAGTGGTGAGGTGGACCAGCGATATGCTTAGTAGCAGAAGGGTTCACTCCAGCCTAGGCTCGTGCTCGGTGAGGAGGTTAACCACAAGGGGCACACCTCAGGGGGGCGTCCTTTCGCCTCTGCTGTGGCTGCTTGTGATAAACAACATCCTCGAGATCTTCGAATCCAGGAGGCTGCGAGTAGTAGCATATGCGGACGACGTCACTATCCTGATCCCTGGAAAATTTCTTTCCACCATCAGTGATCTCATGGAGTCTGCTTTAGGAGAACTCTCTAGGTGGGCAGAGCATAACGGTCTAGGAGTTAACCCCTCAAAGACGGTTATGGTACTGTTCACCCGGAGATACAAAATACCGGAGTTTAGGCTGCCGAAACTCAGCGGCATCACTATCACCCTCTCACCCGAGGTGAAATACCTTGGCACCACACTCGACTCCAAGCTTTCTTGGAGACGCAACGTGGAAGAGCGGGTGAAGAAGAGCCTGAATGCCTTCTACGTCTGTCAGAAGGCCTTCGGGAAAAAGTGGGGATTGCGGCCGAGCATTGTCCACTGGATGTATACAGCGATCATTCGGCCGATCTTATGTTACGGAGCCATTGTCTGGTGGCCGGCCGCGGACACCAGGTCCTTGGCGACGCAACTGATGAAGGTGCAGAGACTGGTGGCTATGGGAATAGCAGGAACCGTCAAAAGCACCCCCCAGGCAGGCCTAGAGATGATTCTACATCTCCACCCAATAGAGCAGTTCATTAACTGCTGTGCCGCTAAAGGCGCTCTCAGGCTGAGAGAGGCCAACTTGTGGAAAGAGCACGCTTATGGACACTCTGGGATCCTAAGGTCATTTACGAGGCCAGGTACGGAACATCAATTAGATTCCTGCACGGACTATCTGATTCCATACCTGGATTTTGAGTCGCGCGCACTTACCTCCTTTCCCTCAAGGGAAGAGTGGGGACTTACAAGTGTGACAAGAGACGCCTCCATCACCATCTTCACAGATGGTTCTAAGATGGAGGAATGTACAGGAGCTGGTCTCCACTCAGATGTACTAGGGGCTCAACGGTCTTTCAGACTCCCGGACCTCTGTAGCATCTTTCAGGCGGAGATTTATGCAATCTGGAAAGCTGCTGAATTAATCCGCAACAGCGGATTATCACCCACGGATATCACAATCTGTGTGGATAGTCAGGCAGCCCTTAAAGCGCTGGAATCAGCGACTGTGAAATCAAAGGTAGTGCAGAGTTGTCGCACTGCACTTCGCGGCATCGGACATCACCGAGTCACTCTCTGCTGGGTTCCGGGCCACTCTGGAGTGGCAGGAAACGAGGCAGCGGATGAGATGGCAAGAAAGGGGGTCGCCCTGCCTCTCACCGAAGTGGATAACTCTGTGCTCCCTCCGATTTCTGCCCTGTATTTGCGTATTGACAGGTTGAGTAAAACTTACATCGAGTCCTCATGGCGGAGCAGAACTGATTGCAGTACCTGCCGGGCAATATGGCCTTCCCTTTCCGTGAGGAAAACACGATATGTACTGTCCCTGAGTCGAACCTCTATTAGGCAGCTTGTTGGAGTCATTATGGGACACTGCGCCATTGGATCTATGCTGGTCAAATGGTGCCTCTCGTCCAGTGATGTCTGCAGAAGCTGTGGAGATGAGGAAGAAGTGGAAACGATCCAACACTACCTGTGCCACTGCCCGGCTCTGCAGGAACGCAGAACTCCGTACCTTGGGGTCAAGGTTCATGGTGGACTTGGCCTGCGCAGCAGTAGTTGAAATATCGGATCTACTCTCCTTCATCAAGAGGTCGAATTGGTTTGCCCCGAACTGAGAGCCACTGGTTAGCTCCAGAATCTTCCATGAAGGGATTCACAATGGGCCATTTTGGCCTCCGAGTGGAAGTGCTGCCCTTGGGACGCACACACCCTTCCCTACCTAACCTAACCTAACATATAAAAATTCTAATAACACAATTCAATATCATAAGAAGCATATTAAATGCGTATAACAGAAAATTAACTGAAGAACATATAAAAGAAGCTAATGCAATTTGTAGCAAATTCAGAGATAATTTGCTCAAAATATGCACAAAGCGTAAAATAGAACTGGACATACCAGTGACATCAGAAATTGAAGTTGGATACAACTACAATTATATAAACAGTTCCGACTCGGAAGTGGAACTAGAAAAAGTTAACTATACCAAAATGCCTCAAACAAATATTGAATTTTTGAAAACAGCATCACAGCTGATACCGGAATTTGACGTAAAAATTTACGAAGTTTCGTTGATGCCCTAGAACTAGTAAACACAATAAAAGAAGGTCACGAAGCAATAGCCGTTTCCTTAATAAAAACAAAACTTAAAGGCAATACTAGAAACCTTATTAGCAATGAGGTCACTCTAAACGACATTGTAAGGACACTGAAATCTACAGTAAAAGGGGAATCCGTAGAAGTAATTACGGCAAAGCTAATGAATGTTAAACAAAAACATAAGACCGCAAACCAATACACGAAAGAAATAGAAGAACTTACAAAAACCCTGCAGGGCGCATACATAACAGATGGACTTTCGCCAGAATTAGCAGCAAGATATAGCACACAACTGGCCGTCAAAGCGATGACGAAAAATTGCGCTAATGATAAGGTAAAACTTATCATGGAGGCGGGCACGTTCAATACAATGAACGATGCTGTCTCCAAATTCGTGAATAGCTGTACAGAAGCGACGGGACAGGAGGACTCTGTATTTTACTACAGTAGTTCAAATGGATACCGTGGACGATACCGTGGAAACTCTGGAGGATACCGTGGAAACTCTAGAGGATACCGTGGAAACTACAACAGTCGTGGCAGATTTAACAACCAATGAAGAAACACATACAACAATAGAGGCCAATACAACAACGACGGATACACCGACAATAACCACAACCGCGGAAATAATAGCCGCTACAGAGGAAACAACGCCAATAATACGCGAAACGGTAACGTGCGCGTAATACAAAATGATCAGCAAAACGATTATGAAGAGTTTTGTGATCAGCCGGAAAACCCATAAATACCCCTAGGAAATTAAACCACAAGAATGCAGTTGCCAAATTACTAACATTAAATCTGAATCTAAGTATATTTATCAAAATAAAACAACCATATACTAACGAAATTCTAACAATACTTGTGGACACTGGAGCAGAGATATCACTGTTAAAAAATTTAGAATTCATTAAAGAATATAAAATAAACACTACAAACAAAACTGAAATTAGTGGCATGGGTGACGGGAGTATTCAATCCATTGGATCGTTAAATCTTGACTTAACAATACAAAATCTTGTAATCAACCACCAATATCAAATAGTAGATGAAACTTTTCCAATACCATGTGACGGAATATGGGGAATGGATTTCATAAAGTCATACAACTGCGTACTAGACTTTATGAATGATAACGATTGGTTAATCTTGCGCCCGAATTGTTGTTGTTGATGGCTCTCACTCTGAGCCATTCACTGCTACTTCCGGGGTTCCTCAGGGCAGCATCCTTGGTCCTCTGTTCTTTGTACTGTTTATCAATGATATTAGTAACTGCTTTTCCAAATGTAAGTTCCTGCTGTATGCGGATGATCTAAAAATCTACACTGCTGTCCGCAGTCCCCGCGATGCCGACGATCTACAGTCTGATTTGGACAGCGTCAACCAGTGGTGCAATAGAAACCAGCTCTCATTAAATCTAAAAAAATGCTATTATATGACATTCTGTAAATCGTCAGCTTTTATCCAGTCCTCATATCGTATTGCTAGTACGCCTCTCGAGAGGCTAAGCGTCTTCACAGACCTTGGCGTAATCTTTGACCCCAAACTGTCATTTATTAATCATGTGAACTTCATTATCTCTAAATCCTACTCTCTGCTAGCATTTGTCCGTCGTAATAGTTTCGAATTCTCTGATCCCTACACCCTCAAGCTCCTATACACTTCTTTTGTTAGATCTCGTCTGGAGTATGCATCTTTTGTCTGGAATCCATATTATTCTTCTCATTCTAATCGTATTGAGCGAATTCAAAAATACTTCTTGAATTTCGGCCTTCGATCTCTAAAGTTTTCCAATCCCATTCCTCCATATCTATCGCGTTGCTCACTCATAAACCTTAAATCACTTGAGAGTAGAAGAACTATCCTCTCTTTGGTGTTCGTCCATGAGGTTATTAGTGGGTCTGGTGATTGTCCTTACCTCCTGAGTCTTATTAACTTCAATGTTCCTTCTCGTGTCCTCCGTCACTACGACTTATTTGTCTTATCTCCCTGCAGGTCTAATTACGCTTTGAATGCCCCTTTGGTGAGAGCGCTTTCCGAATTTAACAAGATTTGTGGCTCTCTTAACCTCGATCTTTCGATTTCCAAACTTGAATTAAAATCACGTCTGAATTTCTTTTATAAATAACGTTATTCTCATTGTTGTTCTATTCTTAAGTTTTATTCCAATTGTTATTCTATTTTTAAGTTCTTTTATTGTTGTTTGCTTAGTCTGTAAGTTCATTACTGTAGACTTGAAATAAATGAAATGAAATGAAATATTACTATAAGAAAAATAATACGAAAAAAAAAAACATTTTTAAATAACAATTTGTTTAGCAATTAAGAAAAATCTTTAACATTAAGATAGTTCATAAATATAATATTAAAGATTTTTTGTAAAAAGGGAGGTGTAGCGATGAGCCTTCACCTGCATGACTGCATGACTACATGGCGTAATACGACATTACGATCCAAGGTCGCAAGCGTTCAAGTGAAGTCTCAGCAACTGACTCCGCGCACTAAACGTGTATACCGCAGCGTCAGCACTTTCGCACGCTAGCCGGTCTGCATATTTAGCGCACAGCTTAAGGAGAGGTTCTCCTCTTTTTTTTTTTCAAAAAATCAATTTTTTTTTTTTTGATGAAATGAAAGGTATGAATGTCGAGAATATGTGTGCAAAAGGATTTTTCGATCCGCAGCATATTTATCGCATAGGAGCGTCTCTGATGCGTCGAACTTTCGCGCGCGGAGGAACGCTCTGGTGCTATTTTACTGCGCGGCCAAAGATGTTTACGCGTTTATCTCAAAACCATTTTTTTCATCCTAACGTCAAGCGTAACTCATGATCTACTTATCCGAGTTACTTCATCTATAGCATTTCTTAAAGGGTATGATTTTTTATCTGACTTATACCTAAAACAAATATAAACAAATGTGTAATAATAGTCTTTTAACAAAAGAAAAGTCGAAAAAAGATGGTAAAAATTGAACTTTTTCTATGATTATGCATAAATTAGATGATTTTTTATAAAAATTATTCAAAAATAGGTATAAGTCATAGGGAATTTAATATTCTTTACTATAAAAAAAAAATTTTTGATTTCAGTTCACTACAAGTGGCTACAGCCTTGACGTTTCCGAACAATGTCTCGCTTGCAGAGGTTGACAAGACCCGCCATTTTTGGGCCGCCATATTGGATTTTGTAAAAAAAAATTTTTTTCTTGTATTTTAGAAAGATGGCTTAATAAATCATCAAAACCGTCTATTCGTGAGTCGTTTCATTATCCGACAGTAAATGAAAGAATTTCGCTTTATTTTCGGCCGAAAAGAGGAGAACCTCCCCTTAAGGGGGTCTTCTGCTTACGCGCCCGGAATTTTAGTCTATTTTTGGAAATTAATTGTAAGGAAACTATACAAGATAATTGAAAAATTTTTTTTTTATTATTTTTGTACATGTTTAAACTTGAAAAATGACAAATGTCTTATGTGTGTGCATTTCCGTTATCTTTAAACGCATTTTCCCGAAAATCACCTTTTTTATACTTTGTGGTATGACTTCTACAAGTAATTTTCATCGGATTTGACTAATTTTTTTTTCACTTCTTCATAAAACACTTCTCTATGCTTCTCTGAGTACGATTTTTTTTATTTTTAAAATTTTTCAAATTATACGGTTTTTTGTGAAAAGCTGTATTTTCAACCACGTTTTTTGACCTGTTGAGGGTCATAAAAATTGAACAAACCAAAATTTCAAAAATCGTACTCGGAGAAGCATAGAGAAGTGTTTTATGAAGAAGTGAAAAAAAAAATTAGTCAAATCCGATGAAAATTACTTGTAGAAGTCATACCACAAAGTATAAAAAAGGTGATTTTCGGGAAAATGCGTTTAAAGATAACGGAAATGCTCGAAACGGCTGGAGGCGGCTATGTTTCCGGCTTCGAAAACCCAAGAAGGAATGTGTTTTTCACGAAACCGTTTATAAGACGTATTCCTTATATCCTCTATATTCAAAAAATGCAAAAACAACAAAATTTTTTCAATCCGCGTAAGCAGAAGACCCCCTTAAGCTGATGATTTTTGGCATTTTGAAAATAAAGTCAGTCTGTCTTTGGACACTCAAATAAGAACATCGCCGTTTTACTTACTACAGTATACTACTGACGAGACCACGTCTTTCTTTGCTTGTTATGGTACTGAAAATTCTTCAATGGAATTTAAATGGATTCTTTAACAATCTACATGAGCTTCAACTTTTGTTAAGCGAATACAAACCCGACGTAATAGCTCTCCAGGAAACGCATCTCAGAATCAATCAAACTAATCAAGTACACCTAAACAACTATCATCCATACCTTGCTAACCTAACTAACATTACTAGAGGCAAAGGCGGAGTTGCAATCTTCGTAAGAAACACTATCCCCCACAAACTAGCACTCACACCCAACAACATACAAGCAATAGGCGTGGAAATCTCTCTGGAAACAAAACTTACAGTACTGTCAACATACCTTCCCCCATCCGAAGCTCTTACCTTATCGAAATTAACTTCTCTCTTAAACAATATAAATACACCTGTCCTCCTCCTTGGCGATTTCAACGCCCATAGCACCCTTTGGGGCTCCACTCACACTAACAGCAGAGGCAAAACCATCGAAACTTTTTTCCTTCAAACCAACCTTTCTCTACTCAACGACGGCTCTCCCACCCATCTATCCACACATTCTACACTTACCCATATAGATCTCTCTTTCGCCTCTTCCAATCTACTCTCTTCTCTTAACTGGAACATTAAATCTCACCCTCACGGAAGCGATCACTTCCCAATTACCATCTCCTTCCAACGCCTCTCTGCTATTGTAGCCCCTCCAACTTTTACAAAAAAGCGCAAACAATTCAAACTAGAAGAAGCTAACTGGGAGAAATGCCATGATATCTTAAATAGCACACTAAACACCTCGCACCTTTCCCATAACGTTAACAAAGAAGCTGCTCTCTTTCACAAAAAAATTATCGCAGCAGCCAACGCTTCAATTCCCCGCACTTCCTCCCGTAATACCTTCCCGAAAACAGTCCACTGGTGGAATAATAACCTATCCCACCTCCGTTTGAATAAACAACATCTCTTCCACAAATTCAAAAATAACCCCTCTAAAGAGAATCTCATTGCCTACAAAAAATCAAACGCGCTATTTAGACGCGAAGTAAAACGCTCCAAACGCGAATCGTTCGCTAACTTTACATCACTTCTAAGCCCCAATACTCCGGTTAAACAAATCTGGAACAACGTAAATAGACTCTATGGCAGTAACACTAATTTTACCATAAAACATATCGAGTCTAGAAACGGCACCAAAACATCAGATACAAACGAGATTGTCATTTGCTTCGCTGAGGAATGGTCATCCAACTCGAGTGACTCCAATTTCACAAACACTTTTAGAAATAACAAAAGGAACACAAAACTAAACACTCACTTCTGTCCAAACCCAGCAGCGCAACTAACAGAATCTGACATATCCCTATTGGAGTTTAACAGTGCGTTATCAGCGGTTAAAGGCAAAACGCCTGGATTTGACAATATCAGCTACCCCATGCTCAAACACCTACCTATTGGTGCCAAACTTCATCTCATACGCCTCTTCAACATTATCTTTACAACAAGCACTATTCCTCAAGAATGGAAAAACGCCACAGTAATCCCTCTGCTGAAACCAAACAAACCCAGAAACCAACTAACAAGTTATAGACCAATCTCGCTTTTACCATGCGCTAGCAAAGTGCTAGAGAAAATAATCGCCAAAAGACTCTCGTGGTGCTTAAACCGCAACAATCTTCTCAGTCATAATCAAGTTGCATTTAAAGCCACCAAAGGTACTATTGACGCATTATTATTTCTAGACCACAAAATCACAAGCGCTCTATCTACTAAAAATCACATGTCCATTTTCTCAATTGACTTTCGCAAAGCTTTTGACAGAGTTGGCTGCCACACCATCATTCAACAACTCATAGAATGGAAAATGGGGACAAAATAATCAACTATGTCAAAAGCTTTCTTACACACCGCAAATTCATGATGATGATGATGATGATGAGCATAATAGAGGGCAAAAAACACATAAACCAGCCGATGAAGAGCGTAGTTAGCAGCATTGCCGAATTGTACGAGCGACTAGCCATGCAAGTCTCCAACGGCAACAACAACCTCAAGGCAGCTACTAACACTTGCGCAACGCAGACTGAGGAGAAGGCAACTACTCGCGGTAAAAGACTGAGAGCAGCGAACGATGGTAGTGCAGGGGCGGCAGAAAATTCACCACAGCAAAGCAACAAACGCACGCGCATTGTGTCACCAAACATAAAGCGGAGTGCGAACAAAATGCAAGGTGGGGAAGCCAAAAATACCGACAGGCAGCTGAGCGAGCAAGCGCAGAGCAGCAGGCCGCAGCCAATCAGCGCAGCGATCGGGCAAGCGCAGCCAGGACGCCAGCAAAATGGCTGGGTGAAGGTCAAAAGCCTAAGAAAAGGGCAGCTCGCCCTGATGCGCTGGTCGTTAAGGTAACTGGCCAAACTACATATGCCGACATGTTGCGGAAAGTGAAGGCCGCGCCAGAACTGAAGGAGCTGAGTCTCAGCGTTAACCAGGTTCGAGAAACGGCCAAGGGCGAGCTGCTTTTCGAACTGAAGAAAGCAGCCAACCCAACAACTGACGTCATGCACCAGGCGCTGGAGAATTTTCTGCGGAATGAAGCGGAAGTAAAGACGCTGACACAAACGACGACCGTAGAGTTAAAGGACTTGGACGAAATCACGACAGCCGAGGAGGTTATTGCTGCAATAAAGCGGCAAGTCCCAGAGGCTGCAGGCATATCAGCGGCGGCTCTTAAAACGTTGCGGCCAAGTTTCGCCGGAACGCAAATGGCTGAGCTAGTCCTGCCGACAAATATGGCCAATGCAGTGCTGAAGATGGGCAAAATCCGCGTTGGTTGGGTGCAGTGTCGCATCCGAGAGAAAATCCGGATGCGCCGCTGTTACAAATGCATGGGCTTCGGGCACCTGGCCAGGGACTGCAAGAGCGTAAATGATTGATCCGATCTATGCATGCGGTGTGGCGAAAAAGGCCACAAGATTAGTGACTGCGCTGCGACGCCAAAATGCATGCACTGCGCACCAAACAAGCTGGAAGCGAGCCACGTTACTGGCAGCTACAAGTGCCCAGTCTACCAGGCGGCTGTCAAAAACCGCAAATGAGGTTCATCCAACTCAATTTGAACCATTGCGAAGCGGCGCAGGACCTTTTGGCCCAAACTATGCGAGAGTTGGTCGCAGATGTAGCGCTCTTAAGCGAGCCATATAAGCAAAGGGACGAGGGCGTGTGGGCCGCAGACGAAGCGGGAAAAGCGGCTATCTGGATCTGTGGCAGAAGCCCACTTCAAGAGCAGGCAAGAGGAGCCAGGGGTTTTGTGCGAGCCAAGGTGGACGGCATCTTCCTTTATAGTTGTTATGCGCCGCCGAGCATCGCTATCGACCAATACGCAGCGATGATAGATGAAATAGTGGCAGATGCGAGGGACAGGTCGCCGAAAATAGTCGCGGGCGATTTTAACGCTTGGGCAACGGAGTGGGGCTCCTCCAGGACTAACGCGAGGGGGACGATCCTTCTGGAGGCGTTCGCAGCGCTTGACTTGGTGCTGCTCAACACTGGCGGGCAGCCCACGTTCAGTAGAAACGGCAGGACCTCCTGCATCGATGTCACGTTTGCAAGCTTAGGGCTGGTGCCGATGGCCTCTTGGACGCTTAGCAGCGGCTACACGCACAGCGACCACCAGGCTATATGCGGCAGCGTCTCAGGCTCGCGCACAACCGTGCAACCGACGCATGCCAGAAAACAGCATTACGGCTGGAGTAGCCGCACTTTTGATAAGCAGCTCTTCGAGCTAGCCATGGATGGCCCGCCGCTGGATGGCCCAGCGCCCCAGAAGTCGAGGCAGCTGATGGAGCGAATTACGCGTGCGTGCAATGCCTCAATGAGAAGGAGGGGTGGCAACACACGGCGTCCGCCCGTATACTGGTGGAATGCCCGAATTGCGGAACTTCGAGTGGATTGCAACAGGAACAGGCGACGCTACCAGCGAGCAACGGATCCTTCAGTCAAGAACGTGTGGCACACTGCCTATCGAAATGCGCGCAAGGCCTTGAAAACTGCTATCAAGGATAGCAAGAAAAGGAGTTTCTTGGAACTACTGAAGACCGTTGACGACAATCCGTGGGGTAAGGCGTACCAGGTGGTAATGAGGAAGCTGGCAGTCTTCGTTCCCCCACCACCAGTATCAGCACCGTTCGTGGCCAGAATCGTCAGATGCCTGTTCCCTGACCAACAGCGCCTGCCCGCATGCAATAGCGGGTTCGACAGGGCCGCGGATGAGATCCAGCTGGTAACGCCAGAAGAAGTTGCTGCAACCTGTTCGAGGATCGGTGACAGCAAGGCCCCAGGTTGCGACAGAATACCAAACGCAGCGCTCAAGGCAGCTATGAGGCTCCATCCACAGTTGTTTGCAGACGTTTACAACTCGTGCCTGCACGAACAATACTTTCCAGATCTTTGGAAAGTCCAAAAGCTGGTGCTTCTGCCCAAGGGAGGAAAACCTCCGGACGACCCTTCCGCATATCGCCCAATATGCCTGCTGGACACGGCGGGAAAAGTGTTGGAGCGCATAATTGCCGATAGGCTGGATGCTGCTATCGCAGCAGCTGGTGGTTTTTCGGACCAACAATATGGTTTCCGGAAGGCACGATCAACTATCGATGCGATTAGCGTGGTTGTGGAAACGGCTCGAGGCGCAATCAGCGGCACGCGCTGGAAGGGCGGTAAGAAAGAGTACTGCTGTCTGGTTACGCTAGACATCAAGAACGCGTTCAATTCCGCAAACTGGGGCCATATCCTGGCAGCTTTGCGGGAAAAAATGGTGCCAGAATATCTGGTACGCACGATAGCCAGCTATTTCTCCAACAGGCGCCTGCTGTACGGCACGGACGAAGGAGAGAAGCTTCATCTGGTGACGGGGGGGGGTCCCACAAGGATCGGTGCTGGGCCCGATGTTGTGGAACCTCATGTATGACGGCGTGCTACGATTAGACGTGCATGAGACGGTAAAAATCGTCGGCTTTGCTGACGACATAGTCATAGTGGTGACAGGCAAGCACATCCACGACATCGAGGCAATCTGCGACGACACGGTGGCTAAAGTGCACCACTGGCTCACGGCAATTGGCCTACAGCTGGCCGAGCAGAAAACGGAGGTCCTGCTGGTGTCAAGCAGGAAGAAGGTGGAACAGGCACGGGCCCATGTAAACGGCCACACGATCGCGTCAAAGGACGCAATCAGATACCTAGGCGTCATACTAGACCATCGGCTGACGTTCAAGCAGCATCTGCAGCACGCAGCGGAGAGAGCCACAAGAGCTGTGGTGGCGCTAGCAAGGCTAATGCCAAACCTCGGCGGACCGAAGCAGGCAACGAGGCTGCTCTTGGCAAGAGTAGCAACCTCCACGCTTTTATACGGCGCACAAATATGGGCCCCTGCAATGAAGGTGCGCTCCTACAGGCGAAAGATGGAGGCTACGTATCGCCTCTGCGCGTTGCGAATATGCCGGGCATTCCGCACGACCTCCTACGACGCCGCCTGTGTGATGGCCGGCACGATGCCGATCGATCTGCTAGCGTGGGAGGCGCACAATAAAGCCCACGATGACAGTGCGCGCAGCAATGGTAGACAGCGGAGCCTAGGCGAGTGGCAGTATCGCTGGAGTGGCTCATCCAAGGGCAGGTGGACTCACCGCCTCATTCCAACAATCAGCGGCTGGCTCAACCGCAAGCATGGCGAGGTGACGCATCAGTTGACGCAACTGCTGACGGGTCACGGGTGCTTCAAGGCATACCTGCACCGCTTTGGGCACGAAGCTGACCCATACTGCACCATGTGCATCAGCGAGGTGGAGGATGCAGAGCACGTGGTCTTCCACTGTCCTCGATACGAGACGCAGAGACAGGCGCTGCAATCAGTGCTAGGCGGCCAGATCTGCGTGCAGAACCTGGTCCAACACATGCTGGATTCAGCGGAGAAGTGGAATGAGGTGTGCAAGTTCGCGGCACAAATCATGGCCGAGCAGCGAAGAGTGGAGCGAGAGCGTAGGGCAGAGGGCCCCAGCAGTAGTCACGAGCCAACCCATTAAGGCTGAAAACCCGCCCGGCGACGCAATACCCACCGGTAGTCCCGCCGGGATCACGGGTTGGAGACAGGGGTGGTTTTTAGTCGGTAAGAATCCGGCATACAGCTGAACACGGGTTCGGTTGTATCTTTCGAAGATTTTCCACCTCCTCCGAGAAAAAAAAAAAAAAACACCGCAAATTCAGAGTCAGAATCGATACAATTCACTCTCGCCCCTTGCCATTATTCAACGGGATTCCGCAAGGTTCCCCACTATCTGTGGTCCTATTCCAAATTGCATTCGAATCGCTTAACAGTATCATATAGTAAGTAAACACAAATCTTTCAACCACTGTATCTACGCAGATGATCTGTACATTACCGCCAAATACAAAGACGAACAACTTCTACACCTGAAATTTAACGAACTAATTGCCGACATCAACTTGTGGTGTCAAGGCAATGGAGCTCTAATATCAACTGACAAAAGCAAAGTCCTCCACATATGTAGGAAAAGAAATTGTAACCCTACCAACTTTATCATTAATTCAAATACTCTACAGTTTGTAAATACCCTTAAAATCCTAGGTATTATCTTTAATCATAAGTACAACTGGTCTTCACATGTAGAATACTTAAAAAAGTCACTTGTTAATCGACTTAACTTAATCAAATGTATAACGTCATACCACAGCAACGCTCATCCAACTGTTACCATAAGATTAATCAAAGCACTTATAGCATCTAAAATTGATTATGGCCTCGCATTATATGGACACACTTCCAAATCAAACCTTCGTATAATCAACACAGTTTATAACGCCGCTGCCCGCTACAGTATAAATGCCTTCCGCTCCACTCCGATCCCAAACATACTTACAGAGACTGGTTTACCGTCTTTGGACCAGAGAGTAAAGTCTGCGACTCGGAAACTAATTCCTAAAATCATCAATCCAACTGACAACTTATTCCCAAAACAAGTACTCAAGCATCACACTCCAAAACCTCATTCAGGTCTTCAATATATCTTGCAAGCTGCTTTGGATATGGGACTAGCTGCAAAACCATCCACAATATACAAACCTCGCCAACCACCATGGAATCTTAATGAACACTCAATTATCAACACTCTAACGCTGCTTTCAAAAGAAACAACAAGTCCCTCAATGTACGTTGCGCTATTTCAAGAATGTGCCGCTAAATTTAAAAATTGGAACCTGTACTACACCGATGGATCCAAGAAGGAGAAAGGTGTTGGCTACGCAATAGTCGGCCCGAAACACAACATTCTTCGACTAGCACATCTTGACCCGCACTGCTCAATCTTTACAGCCGAATCCGAAGCCGTACTTTATGCTGCAAACATGTGCAAGAAATCGAAGGGTAAACACATAATTTGCACCGACTCGCTCTCCACAATAAAAGCAATAAAAAACACATCAAACATGTATACCACAATCGCAAAAATACGCGATATTCTAATAACACACAAACACAAAATAAAAATTATGTGGATACCTGGCCACGTTGAAATAGCGGGGAATGACACAGCCGACGAAGCGGCTAAATTTGCTACTCACGCCCCTTTCATCCCACCTTCAACCCGTCAGATTTTTCACAACAATTGGCCAGATTGTCCACTAAAGAACAAAGCCAGCACTGGAACGACTACACACATTACTATAAACATTTCAACCCGGACGGAAATGCAGCTACTTATCCCATTGACTGTCAAAGGATTCACATACAAAAATATGTAAAACTCCGGCTCGGCCACTCGCTCCTCACTCACCGGCACTTAATGGGAAACTCCACTCCACTCCCATGCCCCCTCTGTAGCAGGCACACAATCTCCATGAAACACTTTCTCGAAGAATGCGAAATTCTTAAAAGCCATAATACTCGTACGCAAACCAAGTCACTAACAAATATGCTTAGTAACATAAACAATGACAACATTATAAATATTATAAATACACTAAAAAGAGCTAACATCTACCACATTATCTGAATTTTGTTAACCCGATAGGCTGAAGACCATAGTAGTTAATGCCTAATTTATAGTTTGTTTACAGAAATAATAATAATCTTTATTTATTTTTTTTTCGAATGCATTGGGGAATATATGTTGCCTAGTCAGCTTATGGCACATTTTAGTTTTGGAGTTCTCTTCTCTTTCCCACAGCTCCTGTACGACCTTAAAACTAACTACTCCATCTGGTGTTTTTAAGTCGCATTTCAGCAAACCGTTTCTTATAGCCTAGACAGACGGCAGCGTTAATGCGCATTAAGAGCCTTAATGCAAATTATTTCGTGCATTAGCTCACTCAAATGCACATTAGCGCTGGCGCAAATGCACGAAATTAATGAGCATTTGTACTGCATTTAGGAATTTCAATATGACAATGCCGTCGAAATAAATCGATAATTTTCTGAAAGTGTCAAGTCCAAATAAAACAAAAACGAAAATTTGAAAAAAAAAAATTTCCACAACCGTCTTGCTCTAATCTCAGAGGGTGAAACTAGGATCCCAGCTTGTACCATCACATTGATATTTGTGTGAGCTATTGCATTGATGGTTCTGGCATTGTAAAGTAGTTTCAGCAAAAGTAATTGCAGCTTTCTTTGAATTGCATTTTGCTTTTGAATCAAGACCGCTGCCGCGAATAGTAATTTTTGTCGCCTTTCCATTTCAACAAAATAAAACTCAGATGTCAGTTTGTCGTCTGTCAGAGTGAATTTCTAATTTGCATTTGTGAGTCAGTTTGTCGTCTGTCGGGGTGAATTTCTAATTTGCATTTGGGAGTTTTTAATGCACATTAACGCTGCCGTCTGTCTAGGCTATTAATGACTTAATTAAATGAGGAAAGTCAAACATAACAAAAACTTTTTGGTTATTGAATTCAAAAAAAGGACGTTCCAGACTCACTCACTCACCCTGATCACACACTAACACCTTGACCGTTATTTCAAAAGAACTAAGTAATTTTAAGTTTTCTGTAATTATTTTACACAGATTATCTGCATTTAGTCCATTTTCAGATATGAAATAATTTAAAATAAAACTTCTACTGGAGAACATGGACTTGAGCATAAACACGCACACATGGTTACCAATTTTTGTTGTTCTTTCAAACCCATTGCATTCAAACCCGTCAACTAAATCGAATTTCGCATTATACCTTAATTCTTTTTTAATCGCCATTTCATCCATTAACAGTACAGTGGACGTCCAGTATAAGGAACTTCCCATTTAACGAATTTTCGATTTAACGTACGGAAAAATGTTTTCCATTGATGGTTCTATATTACAACCAAAAGTGAAATTCGCTATTCGATATAACGAATATTGATGTTGATTGTTGTTTTTATTTACATTCTTTACCATAACAATGAATATTTGGTTTCATCAAGTGAACGGTACCTCAATTGTTTTTGTTTTTGTTAAGTTAAAACATTAAAATTTACGTCAAGTTACCAACATTTTCAAATTCTGTTTGTATTCATTGCTGATAATTTTCACAGGATTTGTTTTACGTTCGGCCGGCTTTTTTCTTTTAAAAATAAAAATTGCAATAATCAATCAAGAGAAATTGCCAAACCGAAAACTTTACTTGCGGTAAAGAGGCAATCGCGGATCGAAGACTTTTTCACTGTACACACATAGCCACATTTGTATTATGAAAATGCTAGAGTAAAGCAAGATGTTTGTTTAACCTTTTGTCTGTCCTTTGCTAAAAAATAGCGATCACTGTCCTTTGGGGTCAGGATGACCCCAATCAAACGGTTATAAGATTTACTGACAAAACATGAAGAAATGTTACACATAAATCACAAAAGAAAAGGGGAAAGCTCCGAAAAGTGTTTTTCTAGATTTGTTATTGGGTTGTAAGCGCGATTAACACTAAATAACAAAAGTAGACGACCGCTCAACCGTTTTTAATTCCGCCTGGGGTCAAATAGGCCCCAAGGGACAGGCAGAAGGTTAAAAACTGAATATGTGAGACTTATTACTTTAAGAAGGATGGTTTAAAACAAAAAAAAAAAATTCGTTCGATTTAACGAATTCTTCGTTTTAACAAATTGGGGTTACATCATAAGATTCGTTATATTGGACGTCCACTGTACTATGCTATTTTCATTTGTTTTCTTTTAAATCCAAACACAAATTCTTAATGGATTCGAAAGCGCTATTTTTGAAACCAGGCTGAAGGAACTTTATTGGGGCCTATCTATTTAATGTGCTAATATGCGGCAAATTCAAATTTAGCTTGTTCCGCAGGAAGCAATATGTCGATTGGGAAATGTAAAAAATATTTTGTGCCAAATATTTCACATCAGCCGAGTATTCCTTTGGCCTGGAACTTGTTAACAATTTGCAAACAATTTTTGATTCTTTGCTTATTCTTGGTAACGAGTCAATTGTATTTTGCAAATTTTTCAGTGTATTTTTTTATTCTTATTTAGTTTAATAGGATGCTTTTCTCGTCGCATCTTTTCTTGAATTCTTTTAAATTTTCTTAACAGATCAGTGTATTTCTTTTTGTACAAGCGAATTGATTTTGCATTTTTTTTTCGCAATTAATACACATTAATTCTCCTAAATTCCTGAATTCTCAGGTTCTAAAAATTCTTCTTCTGAATTCTGACAGTTCTCACCCAAATTTATAGTTGGAATCGCATCGAGTTTTAATTTTCTTTTACCAAGGAAAGAACTAGAAAAATGGTTTTCACAAATATGAAGATTTTTGTCGTAATCTTCATGTGCAATATTGCATTTCTCACGCCAGATTTGACCAAAAATCAAATCGGCACCCGGAAACTTAAATATTCGCAAATTTGGATAATTACGTCTAGATTTTTTGCAACTGGGAACACAGCATTGAATTCCAGACTCTTGCTTTGCTTTGAAGCCATATTGAATTGTAAAAAAATTAGGATCAACCACGTCAAAATATAAACAAATATTTCTATTTGAAACAAGTCAAGTAAAAATAAGTATTTATATAAAGGATTAATTGGTTCAACCACGTCAAAAAACACTTGCAAAAAATTTAAAGTAAGGATCAACCACGTCAGAATATAAACAAATAATTCTACTTGAAACTAGTCAAGTAAAAATTAGTATTTATATAAAGGTTTAATTGGTTCAACCACCTCAAAAAACACTTGCAAGGAATGTAGGATCAACCACGTCAAAATACAAACAAATAATTCTCTTGGAATGAGCCAAGTAAAAATTTTTGATTAAATTTTGATTCTGGATCAACCACGTCTAAGTACTGTAAGTTTAAAATTATTCAATCAAAGCTCAGCATAAGCCAACAAACGACTGCACGCCTCAGCGACAGTGACTACGTGACGCGAAACTGAGAGGAGAAGTGTGAAAAAAGCCACAATACACACATAAAATTCACCAATACTCTCACATAACAGCTGATACTCCGGCCCCACAGCTGATATTCCTGACTCCATACAAACTGAAAATGGAGGGTTGTGTTGGTCAATTCCAAAATGGAGGGTTGTTGTGCTAGTCAATTTTCATGTGTGAGGGTTATCGTTGTGGTTAATTTTTAATTGCATAGAACATTAATTTATTTTGTGCACAGAGTTCTGTGATATGTTTATAGAAAAAAGAATATAAAATTCTATTACTGCTTACAAATATAATAACATCGTTTGAATATGTCTCTAACATGTCATTATTTAAGTTTTCATTGACTCATTATCAAAAATCACCCTTGTGTCTAGAACAGTGCATTTTACACCAAAAGCATCTCTGAACTCCGATGATTTGGTGTTTAATTTGCGAAACGCAAATCGGGTTGACCCTGGATGGCTGCTAAATGTGCAGCTGCACATAATAACATAACAAATAACATAAAAACATAACAATGTTTAGAAAATGTATGCATTTTTTATTGAAATAATTGACAATTATGATAATAATAACATGCAACGAGAAAATGTATGTCTTTTTTATTGAAATGATTGACAATTATGAAAATAATAACATGCATCGTATTAATACGCCTTTTTCTAAAAGACAAGCTACCTCTAAATTGCAACTTTGCGCTTTGTTCTAACTTCAACGCGACCACACTGTTGAACCAATCACTGACCCACCCCTGTCGGACCTGAGACAACTGGTTCCCAAAATTTAATGGTTTTTCAACTGGTTTTTTGTAAGTTAATTTAACAATTACTTGTTCAAGTGACTGGCAGCGACGCCACGTTAAAAGGGTAAGTTTGCTCCAAGGAAACGAGTCGGTTCTGAAGTCAGCTATGACTGACAAGCAACCACTTGAAAAACTACATGGTTCAACCAGTCCCATTTCCTACAGGGCCATGACACCTCACACAGATTGTGTATGTGAAATGCAAAAAATGCCAGTTTCGTATCACGTCATCACTGTCAGCGATTTGATTGATAATGGCAGTAAACATTCTGTTCAATATTGACGTCACATATATCTCGAGCAAAACCAATCGCCAAACAAAAAAGCATACACACAAAAACTACAACAACAAAAAGCATTGGCGTCGTTGAAACGACGATCATTGCGCTAGCTGTGTTGCTGTGAGAAATTTGCACAAAAAATTATTGAGTGACCAGAACAACCACCAACGCCTCAAAGTACACAGAAGAAGCGGTACTATCACTTCATGTGTGTTTGTTGTAGCGCGTGCTTCAGTTCGTACAGTCAATGGGCGTAAACTGAAGCGCTTGCTCTCCTGCTGGCACCACTCTTTTCCTTTTGTGGCTTCCTCCCGCTCTATCAAGCTCGCAAACAAAAATTTGAATTTTTGAGCTCAGATGCGCCTTCTATACACTTCATATTCTTTGATAATATTTTGTCCAGCAACATTTTCCACGGGAAACGTAATACGTACGTAATGCATTTTTAACTAATTTTTTTAGCCTTGAGTAGATTAACCAATCCAGATCCTGCCATTCTATAAGCCTGTTTGTCTAGTCTACTTTTGTATTGTGCAACATGAAACCTTTAAAACTTTTAATAAAAATTGTACCCTTTTTGCCCATAAGTTTTCAAAAAATCAACACTGCGGGAGAAATTCAGGTAGACAATGAATTGGCAACACTGAATACGACACGTATGACCGAATGAAACAGCAATATGCAAATATTTAAATAAATAATAATAGTATCAGGTGCTCGTCGCGTTTAAATTTGCACATTTATGCACAAAATTGTGAAAAATTCGTAAAAAAGTGAAATCAGTGAAAAATAGACGCTGTGAAATTTGAAAGGAAAAAACGGAAAACAGATAAGTATCAATTTTATTACAATATTTGTTTAACTTGCTAACTTAACCCATTGCTGCCCAATGGGTAAAATTTTACCCATGAAAATTGATTTTTTTTTTAAATCACAAAAAAGTCAATGTTTGAGATCTCTCAAAACCATTGATAGGGATAGTTAGGGTAAAGATGAAACTACCTTAACCTAGTGAAGGTCACCCTAAAATTTCGGCATCTAGCTAGAGTTATCAGACTCCAAATATCGTGAATTTTTCGAAGGTGGAAAATGTGGCGAAACGTAGTGGCCTTAGAACTTAACAAAAATCTGCCTTCTAACTCACCTGTAAAAAATACAACTTTCGTTCACGTGTTTAGCTGATCACTTCTCAAAGTATGGAAAAAAGTTACTATTGCTGCGTAATGGGTACAAAATACCTAATGAATATCTCAGCAACGTGCAGAGATATAAAGCTGAATTTGTTTCTGATCATTTTGGCTTACTTCTAGGTCGTGTATGAAATTTTATCAAAATCGTATGGGCGGAACTGGTACCCGGCAGCAATGGGTTAATGGGGTCGTCTACGTAGCGGCCCGATTTTCGAGCCTTTTTTTTAATTTATTACGAAGGAACGAAAAAAGATATTCACTCACTTTTTTTTGTTTTTTGTTTATTTAATCGTAATCTTTCAAATGGCAAGATCATAAAAATTATATTTCTACATATTCGAGTGCGGGATGACCTTGAACCTGCCCTCATCAGAATTTTTATATCAATTTCAAACTAATCTATAATTTTATATTACATCAGCTATACTTAGACACGAGCTTTTTGTAAAATTCAAAAATCTCTCGAAATGGTGGACATATTTGAAAAAAAAAGTTATTTTTTCCCTTTTTTTCAAATGTTTATTGCCTGTTATAATAAAACAAAACAATATTTTGTCAAAAGCTCGTGTCTACTCATAGCGACATTTTTTCTGAGCAAGTAAAAAAAGAAACCGAATCGATGCGTGTAAAACTTTTCTTAAAATCGTGCAAGTAAGTTAGAAAAGTACGACTTTCGGGAAAACGCGTTTAAAGTTCACAGGGAGCGTGCGGAAACACCATGAGCGAGCGTGCTCAATGCTCTACTGCTCTCTACTTTGTACGTAGACGACCCCCTTAAAAGAGTTTACGCCAATAACAGGCAGTTTGATAATGTAGAACAGAGGTACCCATGCCCGTATGCTTTCGTTGCTCATTTGTTTTTGCAAATCCTCTTCAGCATAGGCGGAACTGGTACCGGGCAGCAATGGGTTAAACGAAATATTTGTAGTGACGAGGCTCTCCTTCGGTTTATCTTGGATTGAAGGTGCAGCAAGCGGGCATTGGAGAAACTTCGTTCAATGGATGAAATTTTGTTTGGTAAGCATAACTTAAATCAAAGAAAATAAACATACAGAATGCGCATGTCATACAAGCAAAAATTTTGTACGCGGGTTCTAACATTGCGACCCGCGCTCTGCTCGCACAGATCACGTATGTGGTGAGAGCGTTGCTTTACAAGCGAGAACGTAGTTTTATGTGTTGCGCTCTTTGGTTGCGCTCACTGCAGTGAGTCTGCGTTAGCACTCTGCTGCGGCGTGGGATGATTGGGAGATGAAGACGATGTGCTGTTGTTGTTGTTGTTGCGCTGGCGAAAAGCTGAAATTGTAAAACGATTTCTATTTACTGGCTGGTTTTTGTTCTTCTTCTATTTGCTTGCACGGCGTCGCATATTGCTCCTGAACTCACTGCCGACTTTAGTGTGCGCAAAATCATAGAAACGAAAATAAAATATGGTTGGCATGGCGACTTATATGATCGCTATAGACAAAGTTCCTAAAGAATTTATCAAAAAAGTAGACCTAATATTTGATTGCATGAAAAGGGCAATCGGATAATTGCTTTAGATCGGCTTTACAATTAAATAATAAGTCGCACATATTTATAAAGACTTTTTTTAAATTATTTGAAAGATGTTAAATGTATGGATGATAAAGGTTGTATTTTTAGAACTAAAATCTGTTTTTTAATCACTGATAAAATTAAGCAATAACCCACATAAATGTTTTATAACAAACAAGTTTTTTAACCAAGATAAATTAGAAAATACTTTTGCAATTTTGGAACAAAATTGAAGTAGTACTCGGTCAAGTGTAACAACTAATTTCGAAGATACACAGGATTCCATGAATCAAAACCTACTACATGCTGAGACAGACGAAACTGTCTTTTTATTATTTTATTTCAGCAGTAATTACAACAATTATTACAACAAATTATTTTGAAGATAAAAACTTCGACAATCAGTAAAAATTAACATAGATAATAATTGTGGCATATGTTTCCAAAAACTAAGAAATGATAACCTTTTCACTGCGCTAAGTGAAACATTTTCCATAAAAATTATCAATCGGTTACAGACATTTGCTACCAATTTGCTCCTTCAGATTTCCTGATGAATGCTGTGACAGTAAATTAAAAAAAGGAAGTTCCAAATGATGCAAAACATAAACAATAAAAAAACAACAAAAGAAGAGCTGTTTACATTTTTCTCGAGCTGTGTACACATAAAAACTACAACAACAACAACAAACAATGCGCTGGCTGGTGTTGCTGTGAGAAATTTGCACAAAAAATTATTGAGTGACCAAACCAACCACCAACGCCTCAAAGTACACAGGAGAAGCGGTACTTTCACTTCATGTGTGTTTGTTGTAGCGCGTGCTTCAGTTCGCACAGTCAATGAGCGTAAACTGAAGCGCTTGCTCTCCTGCTGGCACCACTCTTTCCCTTTTGTGGCTTCCCCCCGCTCTATGAAGCTCGCAAACAAAAATTTGAATTTTTGAGCTCAGATGCGCCTTCTATACACTTCATATTCTTTGCTTAAATTCACACGCACAACACGGGTGGTTGCGGGCAGCTAGGCCTTAGTCTCGCGTAAGCGGGCTGTCGTGCCAATCAATTAATTATTAAGCATAACTTACATTAGTTTCCAAATTCGTTAACATCATTTGACTGTTATTCCTTTTTTAAATAATTTTTTTATATGTTTTTAGATGTTTTCAAGGTACCTGGGCGGTCGGCATTCGAAAAAGCCATCAAAATTTGTGGAACGGTCGAGCAACCGGTGAAGCAAAAAAAGGAAAAAAGGAAGGAAAAAGGAGGAAAATAAAAAAATTAAATATAGATAAGTATTTGTATTTAGTGTATAAAATTAATAAAATGAAAAAAAAATTGCAAAAGTGCTTGAGCAGACAGAAAAGGATTTACGAATCCCATGCCCCGAAATTTAAGAAATTTCGGGAATCTGCTCAAGCAATGGAATGTCGGAAAAATCATTTGAAAATATCAAAATTCATAACTAAATGATAACCCTTTCCTTACCCTATTTCAAACCACGAACTTGCACAAAATCAAAGATTCAACTGGAGATGGAGACATCAGCATCGTAATGAAGAAAACGCTTGCAGACAAAGTGATAATTCAGTTTTTTTTCTATGATTTAAATTATTTAATTAATAGTAAAAATAACAATTTTCATTTATTTTACTTTAATTCATTTCAATTTCATTTTGTAGAAATAAATGAATTATATTATGTAGTAAAATTAAAAAATTTAACAATGAAAAATTACTTTTAATTAGTGCTGATAGGTTTATACACCAGTCTTGATATCAGAAATCAATAAATTTTCTATCAGGGCCGATTAATCATCTGATTGATCAGGACTGACAGAGACACTGTTGAAGTCTGATGTGAGGGAGCGAGACAGCTTCATAATCAAAAGAAATTCAAAGCGAGTGAACAGCTGCTCATTGAATCTTTTGCCATAGTAGGTGCGAGCTAGACAGCTGTATATCTGACCAAGATACTGCTTGTATACATTGTATATGGGAGTTGTTTGGAAATACAGAAAAAATGCAAGATTTTGACATAACGGGGCCTCGAACAGGCAACAGTTTATTTTGCGCAGCACGACTATTCAGTGGCGGTTGGTGTGAGGCGTTGGGTATAATGGTGACGTTTACCGAGATAAATATTCACAGCGAGCACCAATGGCAATCCAACGCAGCACAACAACAACATAACAAGCGATAGTCGTTTCCGTCGATTTGTCTCGTGTTGTTCAAGTTAGCACCAGATACGCTGACCAACGGCTCAGCGAACAACTAAAACAGCACAACACCAAAATGCTGACACCTCAACACTGGGGACGATGACCAGGGGCCCAACCAGCACAACACAAACATGCTGACACTACCAACACGCGCTGCATGGCAGGCCAAAATAAACCGAGCCAGCAGAATACAGGCGATCACGTCGGAAAATATCAATAAAAGGGAACGGAAGTAAAACCGAAGTAAAAAATCATTTTTTTAATAAGATAAACCAAAGTTTATCTAACTGGCGCCCGAGCAAAGTAGTTCGTGACGGTGACGGCAAAGTGAAGTGGTGAGTCTGAGAATTATAAAGTGCCGCGAAAACCAGTAAGAAAGCGCCACAATCAAAGACAGTGCGAGTCAGAAACATAAAGTGCCGCGAAAACCAATAAAAAAGCGCCACAATCAAAAACAGTGCGGGTGATCCAGGACATAAGTGCCAAGTAAATAAAATTTCACAAGACGAACACTGCCAGGGATACCATAACAAAGCCGCAGCCAACCAAACCAACTATAGTTCAACAGACAGGAAACGAGACCCCCAAGTACCGAGAGGTACTAGTTAAGTTCTTTTAGAACTAAAATTGTAACTATAAATAAGATAAAAACAATAACGTAACGTAAAAACATAACACAACAGTAAATTGCCATAACAAAACCTAATTCTGCGATTCCTACGGAACCCTCCAAGATAGAAAGGTTATAATTAAAAACAGAAAGAGATGTAAGAATTGGAATTCTAAAGGCTAAGGAATTCTAATTTTCCACGATGTCAAACCAAAACAATTTAATTAGACCACCAGTGCTAGGTACTCAATCCTCTCAAGCATGCACCTCAAACCCTAACCCTAACCCTCTCCAAGCATCCCCCGAACTAGACGAGTTAATCAAAAATATAGTAACAGAAGTAGCTAGGACAGAATACGCAACCATAGTACAGAGAATGACCAACCCCACTCCCGACATAGCAACTGACCAAACTATCGACCCACGATTTAGCAACGATTGTCCAATATGGACAAGATCCCCGAAGTAGTCAGATCACTTAGGGAATTCAACGGAAACCCGACTGAATTTAGTAGCTGGAGAAAAAGCGTAGAACGAATACTGAATATTTAAGAAAACCAAGTAGGTAGCCCAAAATATTTCGGAATCTTGAATGTAGTAAAGAATAAATTCTCTAAATACTTCTCACACAATAAAACATTTCGCATCATACGTTGCAAAGAAATCCTTAAAGATATAAGACTTGAGGACGAACAAGAAGAAATAATCCGTACTTTCCACGAACGATCAAACCACAGCGGAATAGATGAATCCCTTCTACATTTAAAACGAGAAGTTTATTTCCCCAACATGAAAAGCAAAATAACAAAGACCATAAATAACTGTGACAAGTGCAAAATTCACATATACGACAGAAATCCTCCCAAATTACAATATGAACAGCCAGAACTACCAACAAAACCACTAGAGATCATTCACATAGACATATACACTATAAATAACAACCAAATCCTCACAATTATAGATAAATTTTCTAAATTTGCTACAGCTTCCACACTAAATGCCAGAACTAGCATAACAGTTCTTAAGGCATTAAAAAATTACATAACCCTTTACGGCATCCCCAACAAAATTGTGTGCGACCAAGGATCGGAATTCATAGCAAATATATTTCAAGACTTTTGTAGGCAACATAAAATTGACCTACACTTCACATCCTTCCAGCAGACAAGCAGCAACTCACCAGTAGAAAGACTTCACTCCACACTAACCGAGATATACAGAATAATATTTGCAACACGTAAAGAACATAAACTGACCACCGAACACGACGAAATGCTAAACGAAACGCTCATCACATACAATAACGCTATACACTCTTCAACCAGACATACCCCCCACGAACTGTTCTTCGGAAGACCATATAAATTCCTTAAAACATTAGACACCACGGACGAACACGAATACTTATCTAAATTAAACGAATTCCTCAATAAAATATATCCACAAATCAAAGAAAAAGTAGAAAAAGTCACCCGAGCAAGAATCGATAACTCAAATAAACCTAGAGAACCTGCAGAAGACCGAGATGAAAACGAAGTTGTATTCAGGAAGGAAGCCAGGCGTAACAAACTAACACCAAGATTTTCGAAACACATAGTATCAAAAAACAATAAGGTCACAATCTTGACAAACCAGAAAAAGAAAATACACAAAAGTAAGCTTAGAAGAAAAAATAAATAAAGAACAATACTTATCGCAATATATAGCATGCATATTATATTCTTCACGGTTAAGCCCATCCTTCACAGGAGTTCTGACGCCTATCAGTACAGCGGTTTAACCAGAATAAGAATGATAACAAGAATAACATAAACATATCCTCTACTCTGCAGTTAAGCCCATCCTTCATAGGAGTGCTGACGCCTATCAGTACAGCGGTTAAACCAGGGAAATGGAAATATATATACAAATAAGAATATAATAATAATAAAAAAAAAAACATTTTAATAACAAATTTTTCCTCTTACACATACACACAAACTAACAGCATTCCATCCTCTAAAAACCACACTATTTCAGACTAACACTCGCGTCCGTACAGATCATTGAAATCCACCACTTGGCAAACAACCACACCATACTACCTCTACAACTCGGACCGTCAAGAACTATTACTAACTTCACACACCTCATTCACATAATTAAACTCGAAGACTACGAATCCAATATCGCAAACATCTCTGAAACTATCAACACATTCGAGAAAAGAGCAATAAACACGGGCCCCATACAAATAACCAAACTAAAACTAAAAGAACTACAAAACAAACTATTAACACTGACACCCATAAAAAGACATAAAAGAGGTCTAACGGGTTAGGTACAACAATCAAATTCATTACTGGAAACATGGACGCACAAGACGCCCATAACATCAATAAACAAATAGAACACCTCACATCTAATGCAAACAACTTGACAAACGCGATACAAGCTCAACATGTAATGAACTTCCAATTAATTAATAGATTCAAGAACATAAGCAATATAAGCCATATAAACGCAGAACAAAATACAATAAAAACATTTATGGAAAAATCTACAAACAAAATTAAACAACAAGAAGACATGCTGATCGAAACGCAATACCTCAATCAGATTAACTTCAATATTGACCTACTAACCAACCATATATCGAACATAGCCGAGGCAATACTAATAAGTAGACTAAATGTAATACCTTAATTCTTGTTGTCGAAAAACGAATTAGAGGAAATTGAAAACCATCTTAACAAACAAGACTTCAAAATTGAATCTCTAGAACAACTGTACGAACTCTTAAGCATGCAAGCGTACTATAATAATTCAAACATCATTTTTAATATACGCATCCCTAACTTATCTCCAGAAAAATATTCCCTATATCATATCATCCCACTCCCTATTAATAACACCAAACTAATATTAACTAAACCTTACATAAACTTTAATGTAAAGAACATACAATATTTAAATGCACCGTGCCAAAGAATAGAAGCCACATACTTTTGCCATGAATCCAAGTCACAGGCCAGCACATCGGACTCAAACTGCATCGGAGAACTCATGAAAAATGAACCAGCCCACTGTTCACTCCAAGATGTCGGACATATAGAATCCATCACCCAACCAGAACCAAACTTCATCCTATTTGTCAACGTTCCCGCTACTCAAATAAAATCTACCTGCAGCATTAAGGACACCGAAATACGAAACACGGCACTACTCCACTTCAGAAACTGCAACGTGGAAATAAACGGAATTACCTACGAGGATAAAAACGAGATATTCTGGGACGAAATCCACATACCACCCCTACCACTCAACAAGATCCAAACAAATACCAAATTCGAAGCACTAAATCTACAAAAACTAAAGGAATATAACTTCAACACGGCAACAGAATTAGACAATTTTAAAATAGAAACAACTGTCAAGCATCACCTCACCACAGCATCAATAACCATACTATAGGGTGTTTTTTTTAGAGGTTTGTTTTTCGAATAGAGATAAAACTGGCATTTTGTGGTCAAATCAGGCAACTCTAATGTCATTTATGTTCAGTTTGGTTTGCCATTTCATCATGAACAGGTTGACAAAAGAACAACGCTTGCAAATCGTGCAAATTTATTTCGAAAATAATGGTTCAGTTCGCGAAGTTTACCGCAAGCTCCGTCCATTTTATGGTCGACATAATCGTCCATCAGAGCAAAATCGGTCCATCCATCGGTTAACCATGGGTCGTTTTCGCACTACGTTTACTCTATGTGATAATACGCATCCGCAGAGACGTCGAACAGTGCGCACCGAAGAAACAATTGCCGCTGTAGAGCAAAATGTTGAAGAGGACCCGAATGAATCGATTCGCCACCGTGCACAGCAATTGGAGCTTTGTCCATCAACTTAAAAAATTGGACCTGTAGAATTGGCTTTATTCGAGCCAGCCGCGGCGGCCACATGCCCGAAATCATATTTAAACATTAATGGCATAAAATTATCCTTCCAATAAAGCCAAATTGATGGACATTAAAACGATTTTCTTGTGTTTTATTTCAATTCGAAGTTCTATACCCCTAAAAAAAACACCCTATACTACTAGCAACACTCGCAATCGCAACCTTCACCTTTAGGAAACTCAATAAAAAACAAACACCGCCAACCCTGAAATCCTTCACTCCTGCCCCAATGACCTCATTGTGGCCGTCGCTCTATTCCAAGGGGGGAGGAGTTACAGCCCCCACTGCAACAACTGCAACAACAACAGACAGCGCACCGCCAAAACCACCGAGAACGATGTAACAGGCCGTTGACACCGACATAACAACAAAAACGCATTTAAAGCACAATTACAAATAGGAAATAAGATATACGAAATACTTTGCTTAGCAAGCGTCTACGGACTGAAATATAGAATAAGCACTTTTTGTAAATTAGCAAATAAGCTTTCATAATCAATTACCAGAATAAAGTCAATCACTCTTGATTCTGAAGACAACTGCAACGGTAGTGTTTCGTTTTCGCTCCAGTTGTGGAGCTAGATTTATATTTTTTTTGGTGATACGCAACGGAGAAACGTAAGTCGCGCGCTAGCCAGCTGAGCTACGTAGCTATGGCAGCCGACGGCTCTTAATCATTTATATTAACTCAGATGCGAGTTCTTGTCAGCAGATGTTTCTATTGTTGTCTCATTCTTACACATGCGTGTATAAGCAATTAATGTTTCTATGGTTGTCAAATGGTTTGTTTCAGTTTAAATGAAAGACAAATTGCAGCGATATGTTGTCTCATATGGGCCAAATTTCCTGCAAATGTATTGGTAAATTCAAAAAATGTTGCGAATGTAGTGGAGTTCCGGTCAGTCGCGTCTTGTAGGGCGCCTTCCGCAAACACGTTTCAAACACCACGGCGCCGGACACTTTAAAAACATCTAAATACCAAATTAAGTTAAATAAAATCAATATAAACTATTTCGGATTTCTCAATTTTGGCTTACCTCTTAAGTTTTGGTTAATCAGGCACAATTGACTAAGTGCCCGCTTGTCCCATCTTCCGTCCCAATTGTATGATTCTAACACATTATGTTATCTGTAAACATTTTCCTTAAGGCAGGTTCTCACCTTGTGGATCCGAAAAAGAGCATTTTTTTGAGAAAACGGTTAAAGATACAACGCTGAAAATTGTTTCTGGATATGAACACACATTTATTTAGAGAATACAATTTTTAAAATTGAATGAATCAAAAAAGGGGGGGAGGGGGCGTCCATCAGTGGTGGCATGTCGGCGAGGAGATGTCCCGCTACCGGAAGTGATTCCGTCAAAACCCGTGATCGGAAACACAAAAATCGAACACATTCTTAATGTGTACCGTATTTTCTATTGAATGAACTACGATCATGAAAAAAAAATCGAAATTAAAAAGTTATGAGGTTTTGAAAAAAAAATTACGATCTTCGCATTTTTTTGTTCACTAATTATTTTTTTAAATAAACAATTTTCAATATTTTTGGCTGATCGTAGTTCGTTTATTAGAAAAAACCCTAAGGAACATTTGGAAAAAATTTGGTGACGATTGGTTCATTCCAGCGCCTTCAATCACTTCCGTAAGGTCCGAAAATGTGGTTCTGAGAAAAACGCGTTTAAAGTTTAAAGCGCGCTTGGCCGGTACTCTACACTGCTCTTTGTAACCGCCTGTAACTTTTGTAATTTTTCAGATTTTGATCTGAAATTTCTGGAGCACATTTTTGAAACATATATCTACACGATAAGGCAAAAAAAAAAATTTTGTATTTTTTTTTCCACAAGGTGAGAACCTGCCTTAACACTTTGGCGATGTCATCAGATGATCCTTTGAGACTGTGCAAGTACGTCGTCTAAAATTAAAAATTTAATAGGACATAAATGAGAACATTACAATTAATAAATGAAATAATCTCTACATATAAAACTGTTTATCCTGACTAACCATCGCTTGAGCATATTCCGGTCGTTTTAAATTTTTCTCGGCTTCCAGCACTTCACTTAAAGTCTCGAAGGGTAGAGTGCTTGCGATGTCCTCCATCTCTTTATCGCGTAACTCGCCCTTCATGCGACAAACGGATTGCTCAATTTTGACAATTCCCACCTTACACTCGCGCAGGAGTTTAATTTGCGCCATCATTTCGTCCTTGTCCACCATCTGTTTGATAAAATATATTTGGTATTGAATAAATGAGTTCAACGACATTAAGGGGTAACACCACTCTAGCGGCAGATAAAAAAGTCTAACTTGACTTTTGGCGGAATACACATTCGCATCGAAATAATACAAAAAAAGTGCTCATACCAATTTCAACACTTTTCAGTAATTTGTTAATGATTTACTTAAAAAACAAAGAGCCTCCAGATATGCAAAGTTCTTTTTTATTTTCCTTCCCTGGTTCGTAAAAATAAAAAACAAAAACATTTTGAATTGCTCGATGAAAAATAAAAACAAAAAACTATGCATATTTTGAGGGCCTTTTTAAGTAAATCATTGAAAAATTACTGAAAAGTGTTGAAATTGGTATGAGCACTTTTTTTGTATTATTTCGATGCGAATGTGTATTCCGCCAAATAATTTGGCTTTGTTGTATTGCATAATGTATGGAAAATGTGTATGTTTCTGGCCATCAAAGAAAACGCCTTAAAATTCCATACACATTCCATATACATTTTCCGACTTCCGACAGCGCATCCAAATTAGTAAAAAAAAAAACAGAGGAAAGCTCCATGCAATAGAAAAAAAGTGCGACTTTTTTGTCCTGTGTTAACAGCTGGATATTATTTTTGCAAAATCCTACAGTGGTGTTACCCTTTAGTACTTACATTTAGCTCAATTTTGGTAATTCGCTCATTTAGTCTTTTTTGGTTTTCTAATATTTTTTTGAGAAGATCCAGTGCTCCTAAACAAATAAAAAAGTCGGATTTTGCATACCATGCGGTTATAAAAAGTAAAAGTAAATACGTACCATCATTAAATGCACACACAGAATTCGGCGTGGCATGCGCCATGCTATTTTGGCCTGGAGACAATGGATCCGTGGAGTCATCCAGAATGCTGAAGCTAGATTCCATGTAAATATATCAAAGTTAGATAAATTCAATAGCAATTCCTGTTTTCTTTAGTTTTTTCCTTTTAATTCATAATCCGTGGTAACTTCTCTAGTGAAATGCACGATGACAGTTTTCACAGATTTTGATATATGATTAAATAGAATGTGCAAGCTAAGTTGAAAATTCATGGAAAAGATGGTGCAAAAGTGGTATAAGAAGAAATTTCCCTTCATAAGGTATGCTAAAGTATTTATAATCAATGTCTTCTATTGTAACTTCTACTGTTTCGGGACTAATCTCACTTGCAAAAACTATACCTAGACCAACAAATGACTGAAGAGGCTCTTCAAAAAAGTTTTCAGTTTTCTGAAAAACTTTACAAATGAATTTTTCGGCCTCGCAGGACTTAACTACTCTCACAACTTTCACAGGACCTGCCTTTTTGCAGAAACAAAAGCAATCTTTCTGTTTTTTGTCATTAATATGAAAGGATCCTAACTTGGAACATTCGTTAGGATGTGACATATGTCCTTGCCTTTCTTGAAGCCGTAAGGACAGTTGCTGCAAAATTTTATTTGGTTTATTAATTATTTTTTTTTAAAACTGCATATAATTTTCGAATTTATAAGCAGAAAAACTATCTAATGGGCCATATTGCTTTACACACTGGGACAAGTGCAGCAACCCATGAATATTGAAGCTAACTAGTTCATCGCCATATAAAATACCAAAATTGCTGACAAAATCTTCTATCATTCGTTGAGCAACATCAGCTTCTACCCTGCACGACCTTTCACAAGAAAGAAGTCTAATGCTTGCATGCAACAACAAAACATGGTAATACAAATCGCTACTAATACAATCCTTTAAAATAAATATCCCCGTATATAGTAAAAACTGTCTATATTCTGTGGATTTCCAATTACTAAGTTCGTCTAAGCTTCTAGACAGGCGACCAAATTCTATAGGGACAAAATTTGTAAGGACACTAATATTTTGATTCATTTTTCAATATTTCCTCCCTTAATGAGAAGTTTTAATAGTTTTCTAACTACACCTAAGTCAACTAAATGCATACTATCTAATGGAAACTGGGAAACCATCCCAAAACTAGCTTCCTCTAGAACACTTTTTTGTTCTTTACACTTGAGGCTATGGTGAGAAGGATTTATTCTCGACTTGAAAGTTTCATCCGACCTAAGGACCACAACCTCTTTAGAAAAACACACCCTTCTGTCCTTAAACGTACCTACTTGACAACATTTAGGGCAGCTACTTTTTAAATTATGCGACTGAACACCAGACACAAACGACCTAGCAGGGGAATCGCACGAAAAGGCTCGGACTTCAAATTTTACTAAAACCTGATTTAAACCTACTTTAACACCATTTGCCTGCAATAACTTCACTTCCGCACAGAAATCCCTCATAAAATCATTTATGTTTTCTGGTTTTTTCAACCCAGAGGCACTATCAACATCTATTTCAAATGAATTTTCTGCACATTCCATTGCTTGAGCAGATTCCCGAAATTTCTTAAATTTTGATACATTGGATTCGTAAATCCTTTTCTCTCTGCTCAAGCAATTTTGTAATGTTCTTTTATTCATTTTATACAATAAATACACAAATACTTATCTTGATTTCGATTTGAGTTGTTTCCTTGTTCCTTTAACTGCTTTTATTCCTCCTTTAAATGCTTTTATTCCTCCAGCACGTCCGTAGCATTTCAAACTTCACAACAATTTACTATTTTTGCGCGTCATGTGCACGAGCACCTGTCAGCTTCACGTGCCAATGTATACATTAGCTATCTCGTTCTCTCATACATAACTTCACGTTTGTAAGAAATGTAGCCGAACTATCTCTTTTATTAACATACACCGTGCGACAAAAATCAAAAATTTCAAAACACACGAACAAATCGGTATACTCGCAAAACTAGGGGCCAAACGTAGTAAAACTGCGTTTTTAGTTTTTCTCTCTGACATCAGGATTTTTTTTAAAAGGACTTTGAAATTTGAAGGACATGTTTATTTAAAAAAATTATTTAAAAAACAGAACGCATTGTAGAATAACAATATGGGTATCAAATGAAAGAAAAAAATCCTTAGAATCTTAAAAAAATAATTTTTTTGGTGTAAAAGGACGAAGTGGTATTGAAAATGTCCTTTTAAAACTTTATCCTTGAATATCCTTGAAAATTTCCAACATTTTTTTTGGAAAAAAATATATCTTAAGGACTGATATGTACACTACCACATCCTCGAATTTCGTTCTTCTAACTTTAAAAGTTAAGGATATAAAACATTTTATATTTCTCATTATAAAACAAAGATATATTGCACCGTACGACAAAAATAAAATATTTAATTAACTCATGTATAAATCGTTATGCTGCTAATACTGGAGGTTAAATACACTAATTCTGCAACTTCAAAATTGCGTTTGAACGTAAGTATTTGTTTTTACAAGACATTGAAAATTAAAAAATTGAGTTGTCTTGAATAAAACTCACCCAAGAGTAACAAGATGAATGCATGAGGATACGTACTTACAGTGAATACTAGTGCTCATAACTTAATTTCATTTTGTTACGTTTTACGGCTTAAAAAGGGCTTCTCAAAAAATCAATGTTTTTTATGCCTATATCAACCACAAATGGGAGCCTCGCATAACTCTTCAACTTGGCCGCGACAGCATCGATCATATGACTCTAGTCCCTTCATCAAAAATAATACTTCCACCGCTCTACATAAAGTTAGGCCTGATTCGACATTTTATTCGCTCTCTTGACGCTGATGGTCGAGCTATTAGGTCTGTTTGGCAGAGAATAATTTGTACGAATTTGTAAAAATTTTTACTGGATCCTGTTTGTTGACGCCAAATCTCCAGTAACGAGAGAGTAACTGAGAGCGTAAAGTGACAGTTCGTTTCGTGAGAACTTGCAAGTTTTTGCTGGAGAAATTTTGTCCAGTAACTTTTAGCCAGTAAGAAGAAGAACAAGAAAAACATATGACTGGCGGACATATGATCGAAATAATTTTTGCAAAATTTTGGAGGCAAATGGAACCTGCAAAGAACTTGTGCGTTCGCAAGTCTGCTGACCCACAACCGTCTTGCTCAGCTTAATCCGCTGAAGCTGAAAGGGAAGAATCGCAGATTGAGCGCAACGAACTGTTTGCCTTTTGCATTAAATGTATGATTAACCTTAATTTTCCCTACCGCTTCAAGCCTCAAATGAAACTTTTAGATCAGCTGTTGCTGTCTTTAACCCTCCTGCTTACACCCTTTTTACTGTGTATTGTGGGTGTGCGAAGTACCACTGGTGTAACCAAGAGTTAAAACTTGCAAATTCTTACAAATTGCTGTTTGTTCACTTTTTTGGATCGTTTGATTTTAGGGAGCGTAAGCTGGCTTACTCTCTTGATATTTTTTACTGGATAATTTTTACTGGAAATCTGGCCAAACAGACCTATTAATTATTTGAAACTAATTTTCCAAAACAGCCGCCGTGGCTCAGTTGGTTAGTGCGCGGTCCAACGAGTCACATGCAGAGCGACGCAAGATCGAATTCTGCATGTAGTAACACCTAAAAAAAAAATAACGGGAAACTCGTTTTCTCTTTCGGTGGCTGTCCTCTCAGCTGGAAATGGCAAACCTCTGAGAGTAAAAATTGCCTATGAAAAAGCTCCCAACCTGCCGTTCGGAACCGGCATAAAACTGTAGGTCCCTTCCACCCGCGTACAAAATTCACACGCACAACACGGGTGGTTGCGGGAAGCTAGGCCTTAGTCTCGCGTAAGCGGGCTGTCGTGCCAATCAATTATTATTAAGTTATTAAATTATTAATTTTCCAAAACTAAGCGATGCAAAGATTTCCGCTGGTACGTTACCCGATTGTAAAACTTTGTTTCTATTAATTTTTATATGTTTTTCAGGGGTTTTAAACGGGCCACAGTTGAAGAAATTATTGCAGCATCAGGAAATTGCTGATCTTTTGAATCCGGTTGAACTAACTGCCTGGCAAAGCTTAAGCGATGTAATTAATAACTTCTTAGGAAACAAGAAGGCTGAGAATTATAAAGAACTTGTCCGCAAGATGATTGACGCCTATCGCGAAATGGGGGTCAACATGTCTCTCAAGATACATTTTTTAGAGAGCCACTTGGACTTTTCCCCCGAAAACTTAGGTGACGTTAGTGATGAACACGGAGAGCGCTTCCACCAAGACATTGCGCTAATTGAAAATCGCTTTCGGGGAAAAGATATGTGCCACATGCTTTCCGAGTATTGTTGGTCGCTGTGCCGTGACACGTACCAAAAACATAAACGGCAAAGTAAACGCATACATTTTTCTTAAACAATTTGTTTCAAAATAAATCATTCATTAAATGCATTTTAAATGACTTTTGTTAACTTTTAAATTAAGTTATGAGCCCTAGTATTCACTGTAAGTACGTATCCTACGTATTCATCTTGTTACTCTTGGGTGAGTTTTATTCAAGACAACTCAATTTTTTAATTTTCAATGTCTTGTAAAAACAAATACTTACGTTCAAACGCAATTTTGAAGTTGCAGAATTAGTGTATTTAACCTCCAGTATTAACGTATGCGGAATGAAATATGAACTGATTTCCAACCACCATTCCAATTATTAAACAAATAGCAATAGAAAAACTAAATATGGGAAAAGTAACGGTACTATTCCCGCAATCATTCGACTGGAGATCAATTGAACGGATAACAGGTAATCGCAAAAATGTCATTGTCGGAATTAGAACGTCACAAATTGATTTGTGAATTTTGTGAAAAAAATCCAGACAAGAGGAATTATGAGATTTTTCTTCATTTTTCTGAAATGCAATTTTAAAAAATATTTATTTAGAAAACTATAACGGCTTTAAAGAGTTGAAAAACGTTTGAAAAAAAACGCGGCTCCGGTAAAAAGTGTGCTTTGCAGAGCAGCCAATGTCGGGCTAAATTAAAAGCAGAAATCGTGGGTCATTCAGCAAAGTCGTATCGTGCGTTGGCGAAGAAGTATCTTGCTAGTTAGAAAACTATAAAAAAGTATATAGCAGACATGGGAGTTGTCAAATGTGCAAAAAAACTCTACCAGCAGTCTTTGAAAGGCAGTCAGTGATAATTAAACAACGGCTGCGTGCTCTATCACAAAATTTGTTTGCTGCTAATTCAACGTACGTTTGTATAATGGATGATGAGAGTTATTTTACAGTAGAAGGACACAAATGGGCCCCCAAACATTATTTCAAGCTTCCTGGTCCTAATCCACCTGATAATGTAATCAACATTACCAAACCAAAGTTTCCCAAAAAGGTTTTATTGTGGCTGGCGATAAATGAGCGTGGCATCAGCGAGCCTGTGTTCATAAAATCAGGCTTAGCTGTAAATGCTATTGTGTATATTGATAAATGTCAACCTGTTCTTAGAAATTGTATCAATAAGTATCATAAGAATGATAAAACAATATTTTGGCCGGATTTGGCATATGCCCATTATGCCGGTGCCACACAGTCTGCTTTGGAACATTTAAGCATTCCACAGCTAAGGCCCATTGAAAGTTTCTGGGTAAATTTAGAAAGAAATGTTTACGGGAACGGTTATAAACCAAAAAATGTGGACCGCCTTATTTTTAAAATTAAAAGAGAACTGGCCAAAAAAATACAGAGGAAGATTTAAGAGGCAATGCGTAAGGTGCCGCAAAACATAAGGAAAGCCGACTGTTGTGGATATGAATCCTTTTTGTAAAATTACCTTAAGGGAAGGCTCCCCTGGATTTGGGCAAAAATAAGGCAAAGTTTGTAATTTTTTTGTGGGATAATGAAAAGGCGTACAAACTTCCGGTTTTGACTATTAAATTCGTCTATTATTTAGGAGTTTAAAAAGTTAAAAAACTTGATGAAATTCAAAATGGCGGCTACAAAATGGCGATTTCCGTAGGCCTCTGCGCGCCAAACATCGCTCGAGAACTGTAATCCTGCAGCCTCTTGTAGTGGACTGAAATCAAAAAGCATTGTCATTACTTAAAGATAACAAAATTGTCTGTGAATTGAACCAGACTCAAAAAATTGAAACGAAAAATTCTTGCACAATGAATATTTGAAGAAAAAAGTTAAATTTTTTGCACCTTTTTTAAATTTCAACCACATTTAAAAATTAAAAATAAATAACTATTTATGCAAATTGTAGGTTCAAGGCATACAGAAAATCAAATACATTCGAGCAGTTTTTAGATGAAGAAAATCGGATCATTAGATCAAGTCCGGTGATTTCAGTTAGATTGGAAAAAATGGTTTCGAGATAAACGCGTTTGAAGCAAATTAGAGCAGTGGAGCGTCCCGTAGCGCGCGTGAGACAGGTGTGTTCTCCCATGAAAATACGCGTCGTATCAAAAAATCCTTTTACACACATATTCTACATATATGTAGCCTTCGTTTTATGCAAAAAAAAAAAAAACCATTTTTCGGTCCAAATCCAGGGGAGCCTTCCCTTAAGTTATGTACTTTAACCTGTTTTAATACAAAGTTCCTAATAAGTGAAACAAAGATTTTGTTATTGTTAATGTGCCAGTTCGTATTTCATTCCGCATACGTTAGCAGCATAACGATTTATACATGAGTTAATTAAATATTTTATTTTTGTCGTACGGTGCAATATATCTTTGTTTTATAATGAGAAATATAAAATGTTTTATATCCTTAACTTTTAAAGTTAGAAGAACGAAATTCGAGGATGTGGTAGTGTACATATTAGTCCTTAAGATCTATTTTTTTCCAAAAAAAATGTTGGAAATTTTCAAGGATATTCAAGGATAAAGTTTTAAAAGGACATTTTCAATACCACTTCGTCCTTTTACACCAAAAAATATATTTTTTTAAGATTCTAAGGATTTTTTTCTTTCATTTGATACCCATATTGTTATTCTACAATGCGTTCTGCTTTTTAAATAATTTTTTGAAATAAACATGTCCTTCAAATTTCAAAGTCCTTTTAAAGAAAATCCTGACGTCAGAGAGAAAAACTAAAAACGCAGTTTTACTACGTTTGGCCCCTAGTTTTGCGAGTATACCGATGTTTTCGTGTGTAAAATTTGTTGTCGCACGGTGTTATCATTGAATTAATAGCAGAAGAAATTTTGTTTTTGATTCAGATTTTTTTTATTCAAAGGGAATATGTAAATGTGTTAGTTTCAGCGAGAATTTTTGTGGATGTGTTGGAGTTTCCATCAGTCCTGTCTTGCAGGGTACGCTGCAACAACCACCATTTCAATGTACACGAGTGAAGCTTTGCGAACAATAACATTGCTTTTTGCTGTTGTCCTACGAAAATCTAACAGAAAATGCTATGAACTTAACATTCTCAAATGCCTACGCTTCGCTCTTCCCGCTCGCATCATAGCAACCGAAAACACTTTTCTGCCCACATGCGCGTTCTATATTACTTCATATTCTTTGGTAGAAGCAAAGAAAATAAACATACAGAAGGCTTGGTTTTGGTTGCGCTCTCTGCAGCGAGTCTGCGTTAGCACACTGCTGCGGCGTGGGATGATTGGGAGATGAGGACGATGTGCTGTTGTTGTTGTTGTTGTTGTTGCGCTGGCGAAATGCTGAAATTGTAAAACGATTTCTATTTTCTGGCGGCTGGCTTTTGTTCTTCTTCTATAAGACTGCACTGCGTCATATTGTTGCTTAAATCACTGCCGAATGTAGTGTGCGCAAAATCATAGAAAATAAAATAAAATATAGCTGGCATGGCGACCTATATGATCGCTACAGGCAATAAAAAAATAAATAATGAGTAATCAGCAAAGATAATTAAATAAAAAGGGAAATTGGAAAGAAAGGAAGACGTTTTTATTAGCCCGTAATAATTTTCGGTCTCGTCCTTTGGAACTTTGTTTACTGCCCACATATAATGCTTGCCTAAAAGAACTAAAATAAGAAAATCTAATATTGTAAATTTATGGTTAAATCATTCGCCATGGAACCATTCAGGTGTAGAATGTTTATACTATTTAAGCGTAGGCATGCCTTAATCACATTTTTCTTTTGACAAAATACTTGTCTTATTATTTCTTTCTTTATTTAGTGCTTTAGTAGTGCTTTCGACATATTGAAAGTCAATAGACCTTAAAAAATAGGGTCAAAACTTGGTTTATCCGTTAGATTTCGATTTAAAAAAATTAAAACACGCATCTAATTATTTTTAATTTCAAGTGTTTCACGAATTTTGAAGTCAATATGCCTATCAGTTCATTTTTTGTTGTAGTTTTCCCATATTCTCAAAATTGTAATCAAGCATGTAAAATTATAAACATATAATTTTACTTCGAACTCGCCACGTAAAAATATTTGCAAAAATTTTAAATTGAGATCAACCACCAAATTTTTAAATCAATCAAATCGCACCATTAATAATTGTTTGGCACGACAGCCCGCTTACGCGAGATTAAGGCCTAGCTTCCCGCAACCACCCGTGTTGTGCGTGTGAATTTTGTACGCGGGTGGAAGGGACCTACAGTTTTATGCCGGTTCCGAACGGCAGGTTGGGAGCTTTTTCATAGGCAATTTTACTCTCAGAGGTTTGCCATTTCCAGCTGAGAGGACAGCCACCGAAAGAGAAAACGAGTTTCCCGTTATTTTTTTTAGGTGTTACTACATGCAGAATTCGAACTTGCGTCGCTCTGCATGCGACTTGTTGGACCGCGCACTAACCAACTGAGCCACGGCGGCTGTCGCACCATGGGCCAGCAAAAATCCATACACCACAAAGATTCGATTGATGGTGACATTGCAGCAATTTTTCCAGCAAAACCAATCGGCAACACAATAAAGCATACACACAATAAACGACAACAACAAAAACATTATCGAATCCCGAATCATCTTCGTTGAAACGACGATGACGATGCTTTGGTTCGTTGTTTGTTCTCCGCTTGCGCTTCGACGAACAACATCAATAAACATGCATGCAAAAAATGATTGAGCGATCACTACGCCACAACAACCACCATTTCAATGTACACGAGTGAAGCCGTTGCGTTGTGATTTGGTAATCACAGTGTCACACTGCGATTGACTGGCAACGAAAACAGCGATTGTAAATCACTATTTTCCAAATCACTCTTTTGCCAAAATCGCTGTGAACAAATGAGAAGCGAATCGCACCTTGACTGGCAACGAAAACAGCGATTGTAAATCACTGTTTTGCCAAAATTGCTGTGAACAAATGAGAAGCGAATCGCACCTTGACTGGCAACGAAAACAGCGATTGAAAATCACTGTTTTGCCAAAATCGCTGTGAACAAATGAGAAGCGAATCGCACCTTGACTGGCAACGAAAACAGCGATTGAAAATCACTGTTTTGCCAAAATCGCTGTGAACAAATGAGAAGCGCTTCGCACCTTCCCTGCAACGAAAACAGCGATTGAAAATCACAGTTTTGGTAAAATCGCTGTGAACAAATGAGAAGCGAATCGCACCTTAACCCTTTCCGACATGAAAATAATGCCGGGCTGTATGAATTGCATGGGCTTTAGTCCAATATATTGGACATTGTGACTGAAAGGGTTAACTGGCAACGAAAACAGCGATTGTAAATCACTGTTTTACAATAATGGCTGTCGTTTCCACCACGAATTACAACTCCATCATCAAAGTGAAATTTGTATGGAAAGTTGCTCTGTAACTGTAGCAACATAAAGTCATAAAGTTAAAGTTTTTTGGATGTAAATTGCTAAGAACTGGATGTGTAACTTCCTTAATATTAGACCAATGTTAGAACCAATGTTTATTTTTTCGCAATCAAACAAGTCCGCGAGCTGCCGCGTGCGATAGATAGATTCTTGCAATAGAACTGTGATTCAAAATCACAGTGATTCAAAATCGCAGTTTTCAATCACAGTGATTTTCACATCGCAATCGCAAATCACACTGTGATTTGAAAATCGCCGTTTTGCTCATCACTATTGCGAACAATAACATTGCCTTTTGCTGTTGTCCTACGAAAATCTAACAGAAAATATTATAAACTTAACATTTTCAAATGCCTACGCTTCGTTCATTCCGCTCGTATCATAACAGCCGAAAACACTTTTGTGCCCACATGCGCGTTCTATATCCCTGCCAGACGCGTGTGATCGATACTTCAAAACATTTACAAAAATTCTCGCTGAAACTAATGCGACCTTTAGACGATCGCACATGTTTGCAATCATGTGCGATGGGGAAAATGTGCGATGAGCGTTTACACGGTCAAACATGTGCGCACACTTCAGTTGTCTCGCTGCTGTCGACGAAGGAACATGACGCGCGCATTCGCATGCATTTCTCAAAATTTGCATAAAAGCACCTCATATGCTCTTTTACATTTATTTTTATATTCTTCGCTTTTCACTTTCCACAGTTCGGGATGGTGTCTATACACTTGAATGAACTCCTTCCATAACATTTCATTTCTTTGCGACGCCATCCTCACTGTTTGCTGTCTACCGATCGGATGACAAAATGCACTATGTGCGTCACACAGCCGTTTACACGGTCGCACATGTGCGTCACGCCGACAGAGAAATCCAAAAATTTGGAAAACCTTCAAACATGTCCGACGACACGAATTTCTTGCGTTTACACGGTCATTCTTCTCGTCACGCCGCACATGATTGCAAACATGTCCGACCGTCTAAAGGCCGCATAACACATAAACATTTACAAAGGAAATTTTTAAGTATTGTAACGATAAGACAGTCTGTCGCTGTGCAAAGCAACCCTGTCGCTACGCGCCGTGCTATAATTCGATAATAAGGGAAACTTTTAGGCCAACCTGGAAATTATGGAAACTTTTAGTCCAACCTGGCAATGATGGTCGCGATCATCATGGAAAACTTTAGTCCACTCGGGAATGTGCGAGAACGATCTGCGCGATGGCCGGACAGGTATAAAAGGCAGCCAGGTGCGGCGAAGCGAGTTAGTCTGATTTTGACTAGTGAAGATGCCACACGGAGTAATTAAGCAAATAATTAAGTGTAAAGACAGTAAAGTGTGAAATCGGTGAAATAAAGTGATTGTTGGTTTTCCTTGACTGCGTTTGGATAATTAAAGTTGTTTTATCTTCAAATTGCACAATCCAGTGATACGTACTAGCCCACTAAAACTAGCATTCGTAACAGTATGTTCCATGCAAGCGGGAAAAATAAGTTTCAGTACGTTAAATTTCCCTCTATGAGAAAATGAGATGGCAATTATGACGTTTGCGCCCATGACGCAAATGTCAACTTGTGAAAAGTGAAACAAAAGTGTGTCAAAAGCAGGTCAGCGGTGGAAAAGTTAAAAAAAGATAAGTACAATAGTTTATTTTTTTTGTAATAAATATGTTAATTAAATTTTATTTAAAGTAGATGAGAAGTGTATAAAAATCTTTGTAGATTGTGTTCAGCCCTAGCACTCCTAACCTCGAAAATGTCGTTGACTGTGGGTGAATTTCATTTATTTATATTTTGAAAATGTTGAATAATTTCATTATTTTGTTTCGTACTATAAATGCGTAAGTTTTCAAAATAAATTAAATTCAATTTCAAATTATTGATTTTTTAATAATAAAAAACCATGTTTATTAAAATAAACATAGGAAATAATAAAATGCCAAGACTTTTTATTTTCAGTCAGCTGTGATAGGTTTATGCGTCAAGTGTGATACCATTTACAACCCTATTGTGGCACTTCCGTAACAATTGTTACCCCCCGTAACAATTGAATTGAATTTGATTGTTTCCGTATTCTGGAAAAATGGTGACAAGAAGAAAGTTCAAACAATTCACTACTCGAGGTGAAAGCTCTGTTACTGTCGAAACAGCCGTTTTTGTATTTTTTCTGTCAAACAGTAAAAAAATAAACAAACAAAAAATGGCAAATGCAGAAAATCTGGCGATGCGTCTTTTTTTTGGAGTTTCTTCACAATGTATGTATATATTCTTTTGGTTTTTAGAGTTCTTAAGATTAAGCGCACGACGCGTCGCGACGCAGGAGCAGCTGAAGCATTTTTTTTGCAGTTTCTCAAGGCGTATTTGAACACGAAATTTGAATTTTATAATTTTTGTATGCTTGTCACCTGGAGGTAAAAAATTTCGAAACAATTGTCACCTTTTGAATTTGCTCCAGAATACTGTAACGATAAGACAGTCTGTCGCTGTGCAAAGCAACCCTGCCGCTACGTGCCGTGCTATAATCCAATCTGGCAACGACGGCCGCGATAGTAACTTTTAGTCCAATCTGGCAACGACGGCCGCGGAAGTAACTTTTAGTCCAGCCTGGCAATGATGGAAACTTTTAGTCCACTCCGGAATGTGCGGGAACGATCTGCGCGATGGCCTGAGAGGTATAAAAGGCAGCCGGATGCGGCGCAGCGAGTCAGTCTGGTTTTGACAAGTGAAGTTGCCACGCGGAGTAATAAAGCAAATACTTAAGTGTACGAACATTAAAGTGTAAACTGTGAATAATAAAGTGACTGTTGGTTTATTTTATTGTCTGCGTTTAAGAAACTGTGTTTTATTTTCAAATTACACAATCCAGAGATACGTAACCGCCCACTTGACTTATTAACAATACAAAAAAGTGACAATTGTTACCAAGTATTAAGTTGTTACCGAGGTGACTATTGTTACGGTTGCCAGAATAGGGCTGTTAATATCAGTCGTGAGGGAGATGCGCTTCAGCAGTGACTAATCACACCTGATTGGGATTTGATCATTGCTGATTAGAGTGAGTGAGACAACTATATGTTGGACCACGTTTTAAAGCGCCTGTGTACGAAGGTGATGCAGAATCACATGGACACAAAAATACCCATCACAATTTTCACACTGCTAGTGGAAAAATGATGAAGATTGTGATCGAAATTTCATCACATGTGATTGTCATATGTGTTTACGTGGGCGGAGCGGGTTCAATAAAAAAGACCGAATTGTTCGGGTTTATGGGGTGTGTCTTTATTTGTCGACGTTAGAATCACGAGTGTGATACAAAGAATACATGAAACATTGAACGAGACAAACGGCCGAAGCCGGGGAGCAGAAAATAGGGGGAAACATGAGTACAAAGGGAAAGAAAAGGAAGGGATTAGCGGTGGGAACTACAGATCATTAGAGGCAGCACTCATTTAGCCATCGGGGCCGCCATTGCATATTGCAATCAATGGATGCCGAGGGCCAGACGGGCGAGGACTCCGTGGTGCAGCTTTTGCGGGTGCGGGTGTGCCATCCATCGATGCCTCGTCCTCGAGGGAGTGCTGCTGCAGCGGTTGGGGCGTAGTCACCGATCTGCAAATAGATTAGATGTCAGAGGATTGAAATTAGAATGTGGACATCGTGTGCATGGGAAATAGTGGCTAAGCTGCAGGGTTTGCGTAAGCCGAGGGAATATGCGAAAAATACATATAACAATTGGCCAAGTTGCCATTTACTTTTTCGAAGTGAATGGGGATTTTCGGAGTATTTTTAGGTGTATATATTCCTGTTCGCAGGGCTCGAGAGAAGCAAGAGAACCGATCGAGAATGTCGGTTTGCTCTTCGAGAGGGTGGTGGCAGTCAACAGCTCTTTGATCCGGAATTGGAACTTTGTGAGCATGAGAATTACTGGAGCCGTTCCACCAGAGAGGGAGATCTTATAGATCTTGGAGTTTATACCCGATCAGTCCGACGTCTGCGGGATTTGCAGCTCTTGGAGCATGTCGCACTGGAGTGGCGACTGTCCTCTTTTCGGACCCGGGATGGAGTCGGTGCAATGAGGAATTGCGAGGGATTGCAATTTCCGTCAGTTGCTGTGAATGTGGGAGACCTCATTAGAGGCGAAAGCCATCCTGCGGGGCCGAAACGTTTGGCAACGAAGGGGGAAATTTGCCGGTTTGAGAATGGGTTTGCAGGAGTGGTGGGCTTAAAGTGATTTTCCATTATTTCCGGAAACCCTACGGGATTGAGGGCGGCAATCACTTGCGAAAGGGCTTTCTTTAGTGCGGTAAGATTATTTTGAAGGGCGGGTCCAGTATGCGTATGGCGACTTGGGACCTCTGTGGCACATGTCAAATGCGAAGGGGGTACTGGACCGCTTAATATCCAACCGAAGACTGTATGCTGAGCAAGTAAGCTGCCACATACGTTCCGGTGGATACCTTCGAGCATGATCTGTGGTATGAGATCACTGCCAATCACTATATCGATCTGCGCTGTCTCGAAGGGCTTTGGATCAGCGAGATCTAGCAGGGCGAAATTTTTCATATTAGGGGGATTTATCTGAGAAGTTGGTAGCAATTTCGTAAGCTCTTGGAGCACGATTGCTTGCACGGGGAGTTTCGTGCGCGTTTGAGGGACTGCCAATGTCAAGAAGCAAATGTGATTGGCGTTTTCCACAATCTGACCGCTCATGCCCGAGATTTGGAACTTTGAACAACTTTCCTGCGTGCTCAACAGACACCAGTGCCGTAGGCAGAAGGGATTGGGTGCCATTATTAGAGTGTAGGACTTGTACTTTGGGCGTACTTTGCCTGGAAGATGTGCGGGGTTGCGCATCCGAAAGGGGAGAATGAGTAGCAGAGTTGTTGTGCGTTCGTTTTGGAGCTGTTGCGACCTGTGGAGTGGTCGAATGCGAGAGAGAGTTGCGCATTGCCTTTAGGGAAATGAAGCATGGAATGGTGCTTCTTTTGGCAATTTTACGCACGTAAAATTGCTTGTACAATCTTTAGTGAGATGCGATGTAGGGTGGCAGATCCTTCCGGGATGTCAGTGATTGCTCCCATAGAGCGAGTGTCTCTTAGGGCAATTTGGTACAACATATGTAAACCAATAGCGGATCCCAATTGTCAGTGTCTACGGCCTGAGAATTGAGAACAGACAGACAATTGTTTATTGTGTTTTGGATCCGCTGTAGCGCCTCACTATTTTCAGTGTGGGCAGGAGCGATATTCAAAAGGGATCTGATTTGTGTATCAATGAGCATGCGTTTGTTTTCGAAGCGTGATTTTAAAGCTTCCCACGCGAGTCCGAAATTCTCATCGGTTAATGCATATTGCTTTACAATAGCACCGGCTTTGCCTTGCGTCTTGTACCGGAGGTGATACAATTTTTGGGCTGGAGTGAGCTGGGGGTGGTTAATGTAAACCGCGGTAAACATGTCTCGGAAGGACGGCCATTGCTCATAGCCCCCGAAAAAGGTTTCGGTATCACAAGGCGGAACTTGTAGGCAAATGTAAGGGGTATTTGCTGGTTCTAGGGGTCGAACCGGTTCCATATGCGCAGCGGGCTGGGGGGACTGAATTTGGAGCATCTCAATGATGTCCGACATCTGAGCCATGCACAACTCGTACTGGTCTGTGCAGGCGTCGATTTTTTGCCTAGCCGACTCTTTGAAACCGTCGGGCTGTCATACTCGAAAGTCAATTTGGCAACACTGGGATCGGTTGCTTTCGGACTAGAGATTTTGGAGCGAGTGTTTGGTGGCTCCCGAGTGACAGGAACTATCAAACGTGCATTTGATGATTTTGTGTGTCTGGAGGAAGGAGTCTCCATTGTGACAAGTTGTCGTTTGGGTGATCGCTCAGCAGGCATTTTGGTCAGAAAAGCTCGATAAAGGGTAAAAGGTTTGAATATGTGTATGTAAATGTAGGGTATTGGGGAAATAGACGTGTAGTCTAACCGCGTCCGCGCGAACGATATTTGAAAATGGGAAGAGTTGGAAATGTGAAAATTCGTTTAACCGAATATATATTTTTGTCGAGCAAAAAAGGGTTACACCCGTGTGTGTAAATGTGAAATATGTGTGTATGGGTTATAAGAAATGTGTGTATGGGAAATGAGCAAAATTTGTGTATAAGTATGTGTATTGGGAATATATGTAGAATAGAATAGAATTGATAAGGGGGTATGTTGCACTGAGACCAGGATTGATCTATTGTGCCCCCTACAATTGTTAGAGCACGTCCCCTAAACCTACCGCCCTAATGAAACTTAGTAACTCTCGGGGGTTTAGGTGCTTGACGTCCTCTTCTGCAAGCCAAATCCGGCCCAGGTAACGTAACCTGCTGCAACAAGCCTCATTACAGTGCAATATGATGTGTTCGGGAGTCTCCTCTGCTGTTTCGCAGAGTCTACAGACGCTTACCTGTTCTATCCCGATTGTATGCATGTGTTTCCTCAATCTGCAGTGCCCAGTTATCAGACCTGTTACCTGTCTAAGCTGGTTTCTCCTTAGTTTGAGGCATTCTTCACTCCATTTGGGGTTATAATCTTTGATGAAGATTTTCGATTGCCTGAGACCGGGGGCGCTAGCCCAGTGTTCTGTTTTCCTAGTTCTTTCCTCAACTCTCAGTGACTCCGTTATGGCGCTTTTGCCCAGCCCAATGAAGGGTTCAGGACCCGGGGGGCGTGGCTGCCGCGGTTCTAGCGAGGCTGTCCACTTCCTCGTTTCCTCCGATACCTCTGTGTCCTGGAACCCAGAGGATCTTTACCTGGTTACACCTGCCCAGTGCATTCAATGCCTCGATGCATTCCAGCACTAACCCTGAGGTTATCTCATATGAGATTAGTGCTTTGATGGCTGTCGGAGCAGATGACGATGTCTTGCCCCCTTTACTCACGCTCGAGATTGAACTGCACACAGAGCCTGATAGCATATAGTTCCGCCTGGAATATGCTGGGTGTTTTCCCCATGGGCTCATAGTGCTTGAGGCGAGGTCCAAACACCCCTGTCCCTGTTCTCTCGTGCGTTTTCGAGCCATCTGTAAACCACTTAATTGTGTGTGGTCTAAAGTGGATCTGGTGGTCTTCCCAGGCCCAGTCTGTTTTATTGCTCATATAAACTCCGAAGTATTTTTCGTAGTTATATGTTCTTGTTATTGTATCCATCGGATACAAAACATAAGGGTTACTAGTGGATAGCACATCTAAGTCTCTGTGCCTAAGGATGTGATCCCCTCCTTTACTAGTTCTAGCCAGTCCAAGGATAGTACGCTTGGCCGCCATCTCAATTGCTACGTGCAATGGCGATATGTTAAGTATCACCTCCAGTGCCACCGTGGGACAGGTTCTCATAGCACCTGTGATGCACGTGCACGCAAGTCGCTGGACCTTGTCGAGATTTTTCCTCACTGTTGTGAGTGTGGCTCTCGGAGCCCATGCCACTGCTGCATATGTGAGTACTGGCCTCACAATCATGGTATACATCCATTTCAGTATGCTCGGGTTACATCCCCAAGTTCTGCCTGCCAAGGATCTACATACCATGACCGCCTTTGTTGCTTTACTGATAACTGCCTCCACATGCTTGTTCCAGAGTAACTTCGAATCTAGTGTTACACCTAGGTACTTCACCTCTGGTTTATAGGCTATGCTCTTCCCGAGCAAGCGTATTGTCCGCATATGTGGCAGCTTTCTTTTCCATGTAAAAGGTACTATGGTGGTTTTGTCCGGGTTTATTCGCAGGTCTACCCGGGCACACCATTCTTGGGTTATTTTTAAGCCTCTCTGGATTATATCACAGAGAGTGTCTTCAAACCTTCCTCTAGCGATAATGACAATGTCGTCGGCATAGCCTTGACATGTTATGCCATTGCTTGTCAGTAGTTCGAGGAGCTCATCCACTACCAGACTCCACAGCAGCGGTGATAATACCCCGCCCTGCGGACATCCTCTTTTCGCTAGCACGCTCCTGGTGGTGGTACCCACCTTCGTAATGGCCGATCTGGTGGAGAGCATGGCTCTTATACAGCGGATTAGTGGGGCTTCCACTCCTCTCCTGCTGAGCGCTCTTTCTATCGCCTCAAGCGAGGTGTTATCGAAGGCTCTTTCGATATACAGAAAAGCGCACAGGGCAATCTTCGTGCTTTTAAGAGCTTCTTGTATTGAACTCGTGAGCTGAAATAGGGCAGTCTCTGTCGATCTGCCTGCCCTATACGCATGTTGTTTTGCATGCAGAGGTGTTCTCTTGAGTGCCACGGTTCTGATATACTGATCCAACACCTTCTCCATTGTCTTCATGAAGAAGGATGTCAGACTGATTGGCCTAAAGGACTTCGGCTCCGTATAGTCCTTTTTTCCTATTTTTGGTATAAAAACTACCAGGGCACTTCTCCAACTTCTCATTATGCCAGTGAGATGCCTGAGTAGGACTCCCTTCCTTTTTGCAGCAAGACAGGAAAGATCCCGTCCTGGCCTGGCGATTTGAAGGGTTGAAAGGTGTTCAATGCCCAATCAATCTTATTCCGAGAGATGACCTTATGTGCCAGCTCCCAGTCCCTTCTATTTGGACGGTAGATGGTACATACAGCAGGTGCGTCCTGGGGGATTGCCCCAGGGAAATGTGCACCTAGAAGAGCGAGAGCCCTTTGCTCTTCACTGAGCGTGTAACTACCATCCGGCAATTTCAGAGCCATCTTATTGTCCGTTGCTCCCTTCGCCAGCGCTTTGTGCAGCCTCGCTGCCTGGGGGGTGGAAGAAATTTCTTCGCAAAACGATTGGAAACTAGCCCTTTTCGATTTCCGTATTTCCTTTGTGTACTTGGTGAGAGCGGCAGTGTATTCCTGCCAGTCACCTGTTCGCTTTGCCCTATTAAACAGCCTCCGCGTGTCTGTTCGGAGTTTCGCCAGGGTGGTGTTCCACCACGGTATGGATTTCTTCCTGGTCCTTCTACTCTCAGGGCAACTTAAGTGAAAAGCATTGATTATTGCCCCATTTACTGTTTCAACCGCCTGCTCGATTTCGAGGGGATGCCGCATACTGCCCCGAAAATCCAGCAAGGGTTGATCCTCTTCGAGCAACCTTGTAAATTTATCCCAGTCGGTCTTCCTGGGGTTTCTAGTTGGAGATAACTCCAATAGGGTGGCTGCTAATCGGAATTCGATCATCCTATGATCTGATAGGGAGGGCTCATTCGATACTCTCCAATCAGATACATAGTCACTAATCCTACTGTTACCTATGGTAAGGTCTAGGACCTCCTGCCTAACTCTAGTGACAAAAGTCGGGGAACATCCCGAGTTGAATATAACTAGGTTAGTTTCTAATATATAATCGAGTAGGTACTCACCCCTTAGATTATCATCAGTACTTCCCCAGATCGTGTGGTGGGCGTTCATGTCCCCGCCTATTAGGAGTGGCAAGGCGTTTGCCCTGCAGTACTCCACCAGGCCCTGCACTTCATGGGGGGAACAGCCATGTCTTCTCCTGGGAAATTCGCCGACGCCAGGACGATCTCGAGGTCACGACCCTCAATTTGGACCGTCATCGCCACCGCTACCAGGTCCCTGGACATGTACTCTGAAATACAGACATAGTTAGTATTTTTCTCAATTACCACGCAGGCACGAGGTATCTCGTGCCTTGTGTCCCAAATTACCTTGGTTTGCTGCGAGTTGTGCCCGCAGACTCTGCCGTTATAGCACCAGGGCTCCTGCACTAGCGCCGCCCCGATGTGGTCTCGGGTGAACTTATGCGCTAGGACGGCCGATGCCGCCTTCGCGTGATGAAGGTTGATTTGAACAACCTTCATGTTTCGAGGGTTAGAGTTTAGGAGAGGCATCATCGTCCATCTCCAGCAGCGTCGTTATCGAAATTTCGTCCGACAGCTGCTCCTCTTCCTCGTTCGTACTACCTTGAAGCCCCAGCGTTTCAAGGTTTAGCTCCTCAAGGGAATCTTGGGAGGCTTGCAAAATTACTTCTGCCCCGGCTGCCTCTCCGCCTTCCGGTGTTTTCCCGGATTCGGCAGATCGTACTCCACCTGAGGGCCCTGCTTCCACCGGTGCATCCCGGTTTCCACTGTTTGCGTAGGGGGGCCTGTCACACTATTCGGGCCTCCAGGTCTAGGGGCATGAACTGGGACGCTCCCATACCTGAAGTTTAGGGCGTTCCCGTTTTCCCTGATCTTGGCGAGGGATTTCTCGTCAATCACCAGGTTCCACAGGACACCATGGCCCTCCTCCTTGGAAGTAACCACCTTCCAAAGGTTTGTGTAGACCCCAGCATTTTGCGCTTGAATTAACGCAAAAAGCTTGCTGGGTTCCTGTCCAGCGCTCCTGGGAAGGAATACGGTAACGTGGTGTGTCTTGGGGACATCATCTCCAAGGCACACACGAAGCCCCACTCCCTTCCAATCCTCCAGCTTCGGGACTACCTGCCGGAGCCAGTCTGCAGTACCTTGGTTACTGCAGTCCAGCAGCAGATGTCCCGGCCGGAAGTGGATGCCACTGAACAGCAGTGGGGTGGCCCACCCTTTGGCTATCTCCCCTACGATAGCCTCCTCGAGAAAAGAGAGCTCCTCCTTACTCAGTGTCTTCTGGGGATATTCCGTAGGCAGGACCGCCACCCGGGTGGCCTCAGGTGTTCTGAGGACACTCGAGTAGGTTGCGCCCGTCATTGGATCATCCCCAGACCGATTGCTATTTTGGTGCTTGCCCGTCCTAGCAACCGGTGCCTCGGTGGTGGTCCTGGATTTTTTAAGTTCAGGACGTTGGGGGGGAGTGATGTTGTCGCTCCTTCTCTTTCTCGGCAGAGTAGGTTAAGCCGCCGTGGCCGCGGGTATTCCGCCATGCTCTACCGCTCTGCTCCTCCTTACTCAGGCCTTGCCTGAGGTAGCGAAGGTACCATTTTACCCTCGCACCGCTTAATCCGCGTCTTAGGGGGTCGTCCAGGCCACCTGGTTGCCCTAAGGGGGGTAATTCTAGGGTTTGCCTTCTCTCCAAATTTGCCGAAGTCAACGGGGGCACTCCCCGCGCGGCCGCAGCAGCACTTGTACTTGGTGCCATTACGTCAGCAGCCCGCCCTACCACCGGTGCCGAAGCGGATGTTGACGGGGGAGTTTCCCGCACGACCGCAGCGACGCCGGTACTAGGAGCAGGGCCTATAGGTTTTGCTCCTACCACCAGTCCGGAAGGTATGCTTCCGGAGCCAGTGGGAAGAGCTGAAACCGTGCTCACCTGGCTTGAGGTGGGTCTTCCGCTGGCAGATGCAATCAGAGCAGAGATGTCAAACAGTGGCCTTCCCCGTATTGACGCCCCCCCCTGACCGTACCCCAGCTTTCCGACCGCCCCCGCCAACGTCAACGCCACCAGACTACCCCAAGGGCTTAGCAATAGATTGGTCAGCATAAAACTCGCTACAAAGCAAGCCGACCAATAAAACAAACACTTGACCGATGTCAATCAACCCGGAATCACTTTTGAGTTTTTCCGTTGCAACCATAAATTCGGTCAAGCGATCATTTTTCGTAAACACACTGAAGTGCTGTTACAGCGAAGAACTTGTTGCAACCATAAATTCGGTCAAACGATCATCTTTCCATAAACACACTTAAGTGCTGTTACAGCGAAGAACGAATTGCGCCAATGTAGTACAAAGCGGCCAATCGCGGCGATCATGTTTCAATGGTCGTAAATTCGTTCAATCGCTGTCACAACAAAAAACCAATTGCCCAAACATTTTCAATTTCTCTCTCCTCCATTCCCTTCGCCTTCTCGATGGTCATACTCCTAAATACATAAGAAATATTTTGTACATAGGAATAAGAGGTTAGCTTAAGACTATTTCAATAAAGAAAAATTATTCTGATTCCAACCCCGAAACTATTCGGACGTTTTAATTTTTGGCCTTAAGGTCTAAAGGAATAGAAGCAACCTAACTCGCGCAAGGCGAAGGCGCTGGCGGCCTATAGTTCTGGCAGGGACAAAGTTGGTCGACTATGGCAGAGCCCGCATACCATGGCAAGGCCATTGTACTTCCTGAGGTGGCCCGGTATCAGGAAGGCACCGTAAGCATACAGCCGGTATACCCCCTGGCTGCAAACCACCCAGTGGGCACGGTCCGCGTAACACCCTGGGTTAGGGGGGGGTAGTGCTTAGTGCGGGCTCCGCCCCAGACTACTCCATTCCGTTCATCACTCGGATTGGACTAGTCTGCGGCGTCCTTGCCCGCGGCAAGCCCCCACACCACGACAAGGTGACATATATTCCTACCCCTTGTGGGGTAGGAATATATGTATATGGGAAACAAATAAAATTTGTAAATGTGAATGGGGAATGTATTTACAAGAATGGGGAATGTATGTACTAGAATATAAATAAAATATAAATATGTAGTCCAATGTGTGTGAAAATTTGTCTTTATTTGTGAAAAAGTGAATTTTTTTGTATGGGAATGTGAATGTGTGTATATACGTATGTATGTGTATGTGTTTTGGGGATCTGGGTTTGGGTCCATAAGGTAAAGCACCTGACTGCACGGATGGGGACATGGTCTGCATCTTCGGCTGCGATCCTTATGGGTACCAGGCCAAGCGGACTCAACGCCTCCACGTAGGTTGCTTCTGTAACCGGGCGGTCTCTGGGCGGCTGTTGGAGCCAGTCTTCTCAGCCGGCTAAGTTTGAGCTGCGGAAATCCAAGAGCGTCTGACCCACCGTGGGCGGCTCCTTGGTCAGCGTCTGATCCCCATGTTAGGGGCGGCTGTTCTTCTCATCATCTTTTGGTGGCGTGATAGATGTCAAAGAAACGCCACAGGGGAAGGCGACCCCCTTCATCAAAACCATTCTGGAGGGCTCCCATAAGGACTCTTTTACGGTGCAGGGGGCACTGCTGAAGGAGGGAGACCGACCTGCGGCCACTGGCTCCACTCCTGGAATCTTACCGACGGGGGAACGCAAGGCGAGCAGTGCTGCGAAGAAAGCCAGAAATGGCTACCGGCGCTCGCTTGCGTTTCTCCGTAGAGTGAGCAAAGAGCCTGGATCCTTGTCCGATAAGGAGAAGGATCTGGTAAGGAAGCACCAGAAGATCGTGGCTAGATTCGAGAAGAAACAGGCGGCGATTTCTGGTGCAAAATGCACGGCCGTTGCAGCAACGCCTGGTGACAGTGCCACGGCTGCACGGCCCACCGAAGGTGCAGTGGAGGCGGAAAAGCCTAGGAACAAGGCCACATCCTCCGTCACTGCACGGGTGGGAGTAAAGACGGGGACGGCAAAGCCTGGAAACAGTGCTGCGGTCGCCCGGTCAAGTAAGACTGGTCAGAGACCCACCACCTCTTCAAGGCCCACTTCCACCACGGTGGAAAAGGCCGTAAAAAGGGGAAGATCGGGTGACGATCAGCCGACAGGGGAGGGGAAAAAGCTGAAGCCCTCAGCTAGCTTCTCTTCCCCACAGGAGTTGCAGATAGCCGTGGTGGACCGGAGCGATCCTGATGGGAAAATTCGCCCGGAAAACTGGCTTTCTGTAGAGGCGATGCTCGAGGCGGCTGACGGCGAAATTGACTTCGACGGCGCTGGCTGGCAGAAGGGTGTCAAAATCGTCGGTTGTGGCAACAAGGAGTCCCTCAACTTCTTGGTGCGCACTATTGGCGGTCTTGAGCCCCTCTGGCAGGGGGCGAAACTCGAGGTCAGACCTCGTGACCGTCTGCCACTCCGGCCTATCGTCACACTGTGGGTGCCCCCTCCAGTTATGGAGGACGCCGACACGGTGAAGCTGATTGGCCGGCAGAATAGTGGCCTGAACACAGGAGAGTGGAGAATTGTATCCTCCACTACTTGTAAAAATGAGGCGGGCAAGGACATCGTGATCGCGGTAGATCAATCGTCCTTTGCCCATGTGCGGGACTCCCTGGGAGTTGTTAAGTTCGGTTTGGGTTCCCTCAAAGCTCGCTTCCCTAACAAGGAGCGCGCCACACAAGGGAAGGCTGAAGGTAGTGCAGATAAACCTGCACCACTCTAAAGCCGCCACCCACGACATTATGCAGTTCCTTGAGGAGACTGGAGTTGACTTGGCTCTAATTCAGGAACCCTGGATCGTAGGAAACAGGGTTTGTGGGTTAGATTTAGGTCAATTTAGATTGCTTCATTCACGCGGTGAAGGTAAGATACGAGCCTGTATTGTATACAAAAAGTGCATTAATTTGTTTCTTTTGTCTCATTACAGTACTGGTGACCTGTGTGTGGCTGCATGCGAACGACGCGATGGGCGAGACTTGATCCTGTCGTCCGCATACATGCCATTCGAAGGGGAGGAACCACCGCCGAAGGAAGTCCGGGACCTTGCTGTGCACGCCCGATCACGGAGGCTCGACCTTATCATCGGGTGTGATGCCAATGCACACCACATGCTGTGGGGAAGTTCCGACACCAACAGTAGGGGTGAGTCAATTTTTGAGTTTCTTATAGGCTCTAACCTTGTGCTGTGCAATAGAGGCAATACGCCGACTTTCCACAATAGGGTTAGGGAGGAAGTCATAGATATTACCTTAGTTACCGACTCCAACACTATCTCCGTGGTCGACTGGAAAGTACTGACAGAATGTTCGTTCTCGGACCACAACCGTATAGTCTTTTCAGTGGCCATAGAGGTTGGATGTCCACAAACTTATAGGAATCCGAGAAAGACTAACTGGCCTAAATTCAGTGCACTAGTTTCTCAGAAACTGGCATCGCGCAAAGCGATCGCTCCATTCGAGAGAAACAACATTGACAGGTCAGTTGGTCTTCTAACGAAAGTGCTTAACAAGTATTTTAATGAATCTTGTCCTAAAAGTCGAGCTCCACGGAAAACCAACGCGGTGTGGTGGACCCCAGAGCTAAGACAACTTAGAACAGATACCAGACGTCTCTTCAATAAAGCTAAACTTAGCCGAACTGAAGAAGACTGGGGAGCCTACAAGGCTAGCTTTAATAAGTTTAAGAAGACTATTAGGGCGGCCAAGCGGGATAATTGGAGGAAGTACTGTGAATCCCTCGACAATGTCAACGAGGCCGCCAGACTTCGCAAGGTGCTAGCCGGGGCATCACATACTCCTAGCAGCATTAGGAAGTCTGACGGCTCGTGGACAGAATCGAGGGAGGAGCTTCTAGAGACTCTCATGAACACCCACTTTCCCGGTTGCACGAGTGTTGTTGAGACGACCACGCCTCATAGACAGCACTCGTCACGACCGGGACTCTGCAGGATGCAACATGCGTATTGCAGGGGAAAATCTGTAGACAGCCCCTTGAATGAGGTCGTTCAGACGATCGAAAAATCGCTGAGCGTCAAGGAGTATACGTTAGCCGCTTTCCTCGATATTGAGGTGGCCTTTAATAACGTCACTCTAGAGGCAATAACCAGTGCACTTAGAAAATTCGAAGTTGACGAGAAAGTGGTGAGGTGGACCAGCGATATGCTTAGTAGCAGAAGGGTTCACTCCAGCCTAGGCTCGTGCTCGGTGAGGAGGTTAACCACAAGGGGCACACCTCAGGGGGGCGTCCTTTCGCCTCTGCTGTGGCTGCTTGTGATAAACAACATCCTCGAGATCTTCGAATCCAGGAGGCTGCGAGTAGTAGCATATGCGGACGATGTCACTATCCTGATCCCCGGAAAATTTCTTTCCACCATCAGTGATCTCATGGAGTCTGCCTTAGAAGAACTCTCTAGGTGGGCAGAGCATAACGGTCTAGGAGTTAACCCCTCAAAGACGGTTATGGTACTGTTCACCCGGAGATACAAAATACCGGAGTTTAGGCTGCCGAAACTCAGCGGCATCACTATCACCCTCTCACCCGAGGTGAAATACCTTGGCACCACACTCGACTCCAAGCTTTCTTGGAGACGCAACGTGGAAGAGCGGGTGAAGAAGAGCCTGAATGCCTTCTACGTCTGTCAGAAGGCCTTCGGGAAAAAGTGGGGATTGCGGCCGAGCATTGTCCACTGGATGTATACAGCGATCATTCGGCCGATCTTATGTTACGGAGCCATTGTCTGGTGGCCGGCCACGGACACCAGGTCCTTGGCGACGCAACTGATGAAGGTGCAGAGACTGGCGGCTATGGGAATAGCAGGAACCGTCAAAAGCACCCCCCAGGCAGGGCTAGAGACGATTTTACATCTCCACCCAATAGAGCAGTTCATTAAGTGCTGTGCCGCTAAAGGCGCTCTCAGGCTGAGAGAGGCCAACTTGTGGAAAGAGCACGCTTATGGACACTCTGGGATCCTAAGGTCATTTACGAGGCCAGGTACGGAACATCAATTAGATTCCTGTACGGACTATCTGATTCCATACCAGGATTTTGAGTCGCGCGCACTTACTTCCTTTCCCTCAAGGGAAGAGTGGGGACTTACAAGTGTGACAAGAGACGCATCCATCACCATCTTCACAGATGGTTCTAAGATGGAGGAAGGTACAGGAGCTGGTCTCCACTCAGATGTACTAGGGGCTCAACGGTCTTTCAGACTCCCGGACCTCTGTAGCATCTTTCAGGCGGAGATTTATGCAATCTGGAAAGCTGCTGAAGTAATCCGGGACAGCGGATTATCACCCACGAATATCACAATCTGTGTGGATAGTCAGGCAGCCCTTAAAGCGCTGGAATCAGCGACTGTGAAATCAAAGGTAGTGCAGAGTTGTCGCACTGCACTTCGCGGCATCGGACATCACCGAGTCACTCTCTGCTGGGTTCCGGGCCACTCTGGAGTGGCAGGAAACCAGGCAGCGGATGAGATGGCAAGAAAGGGGGTCGCCCTGCCTCTCACCGAAGTGGATAACTCTGTGCTCCCTCCGATATCTGCCCTGTATTTGCGTATTGACAGGTTGAGTAAAACTTACATCGAGTCCTCATGGCGGAGCAGAACTGATTGCAGTACCTGCCGGGCAATATGGCCTTCCCTTTCCGTGAGGAAAACACGATATGTACTGTCCCTGAGTCGAACCTCTATTAGGCAGCTTGTTGGAGTCATTATGGGACACTGCGCCATTGGATCTATGCTGGTCAAATGGTGTCTCTCGTCCAGTGATGTCTGCAGAAGCTGTGGAGATGAGGAAGAAGTGGAAACGATCCAACACTACCTGTGCCACTGCCCGGCTCTGCAGGAACGCCGACTCCGTACCTTGGGGTCAAGGTTCATGGTGGACTTGGCCTGCGCAGCAGTAGTTGAAATATCGGATCTACTCTCCTTCATCAAGAGGTCGAATTGGTTTGCCCCGAACTGAGAGCCACTGGTTAGCTCCGGAATCTTCCATGAAGGGATTCACAATGGGCCATTTTGGCCTCCGAGTGGAAGTGCTGCCCTTGGGACGCACACACCCTTCCCTACCTAACCTAACAATGCGTATGTGTATAAATATCATATGTGTGTGAATAAATATGTGTATGTATAAATATAGATATATGTGTATGATTATGTGTTTTAGTTTGTAAAATAAGTTAACTTATTGTGTGTGAATGTGTGTGTGAATATACACGTATGTATGCGTATGTGTATAAATTGGTGTGTGTATTTATATGTATATGTGTATGTGATGATTTGTATTATTGTGTCAGTGAGCGTAAAAAAGTGTAAAAATAATTGTATGTACAAAAAGTTTTGTGTGCGAGTGGGCGATATTTGTCCCACTGTATGTACTTGGGATAGCAGCGAATGTGCAGTGAATGAGTATCTGCAGCCCTATTGAAAATTTTCTAAGTCCTAGAAAATTTTTCAATATGCTGCAAAAAGGGAGTAACTCGTCCCACTGTGCTTGTGTTTATATACTTCTGCTAGCGAGAGTGGGAAAATGCTTAGGCAGAAGTATAAATATGTAATTGCACTTGGAGGCAGCAGCGGGAGTGCTTGCTGCTTGTGCGTGCGTATATCGCACAAAGCGAAACGCGAAATTGAATGCAAGTGGGAGAGTGCAGGCGTAACGCACAAGGAGGAGAAGTGCGTGCTGTTGGATGCTGGCTGCAGCGAGAGTGTTGTTGCTCTGCCAGCAGTGATCGCACAAAGGGAATGTGAAAAAGCGCAAAGTAATCTGCAGTACCGCGATTGCTTACTGCGATAAACGCACAGTGGCCGGGATTTTTTTGGATTTTTGAGGGTTGGGAATGGGTATATGTATTTATTTATTTATTTTTTTTAAATATGTTTTGTGTTAATTTTTTATAAAAATGTTTTGGGCTTATCTTAGTGGGCCCAGTGCCCGAGAATGGGAATCTCCTCTGCAGCTGTGTGTGCGCTACTGTGATGTGCTAAGTTGTTTGCTGTTGTTGCTGATTGTTGTTTGCCGTTGTTGCTGATTGTTGTTTGCCGTTGCTTGCCCTTTTCGTCTGCTTTGTGTTCTCTTGTGGTTGTGTTTGTTGTTGGATTTATGTATGCTGCCCTTCTTTTATGTGTCACTGCACTTTATTGTCACTGCACAATGTTTTGTTAAGAATTTTTGTTTTAATTTCTGTAATTTTGTGCACTTTGTTTTGATGCTGTTTTATCTCTTTAGTTGTGATGTGTGATCTGATTTCACTGTTTTGTTTTCTTGTAGTTAATGTCACTTGTTCACTTGTTTAGTTTTCACACTATGTGATTTTTAATTGTTTTTTATTTTAAAAATGTTTGTATTTCCGCGGCGCGAGTTCGCGGTTGGCTCGAAGGACCATGTTTACTTCGGCGGAGCGGGTTCAATAAAAAAGACCGAATTGTTCGGGTTTATGGGGTGTGTCTTTATTTGTCGACGGTAGAATCACGAGTGTGATACAAAGAATACATGAAACATTGAACGAGACAAACGGCCGAAGCCGGGGAGCAGAAAATAGGGGGAAACATGAGTACAAAGGGAAAGGAAAGGAAGGGATTAGCGGCGGGAACTACAGATCAATAGAGGCAGCACTCATTTGATCAAATGATGGTCACTGTGCTTGCAAGGATTACTTCATATTCTTTAGTTGCATGCTATTGGTAAGCTAAACGGTAAGCATGTGTTCGGAGAGATGCTTACTTTTTCAACAATGCGTAAAGCATGTTTGGTATGCGCTCACTTTCGCATTACCTTACTATACGAAAAGGTAAACAGTATTTGGAATGCAAGCATGAAGTATTCTGAGCATTTTCTTTGCATTACTTTCTATTTAAGGCCGTTTTCTCAACTTACCGATAAAGTGACCTTTAGCTAAAGGTCACTTTAACCCTTTCCGTCATGAAAATAAACCCGTTCTGTACGAATTGTATGGGCTGTAGTCCAATATATTGGACATTGTGACTGAAAGGGTTAAAGTGCCCGGTAACTATTTTCGTTTTTTTCAACTGCCTGATAAATATAAATTTAACAAGTCTAATTTTTTGGCAACTCTGGTCTACGATGGGCAGCACTTGGCGGCGCAATCAGCTGTTTCTGAAAATTTATAACTATTTTTGAAGGAAAAAAGAAAAATTTTTTCCTGGCAAAATCTTGCTGATGCTTTTACTGCCAAATGGAGCGTGTCCCGACGTTGGAAATCGTTGAGGGACAAGTTCGACAGCTTGAAGCGCAAGTCCAAGCTGGAACTTGCAGCGCAGAAGACCGAGACGTATCGCACAGGTGGCGGCCCAGCAGCGATTGGACATGTCAGCAGTAGGATTGCCACCCGTCCTCCATTGTGGAGGACAGTCCTCCAAATTACTCAAATATCCTCCGTCCTCCAAAGAGGGTAAAATGTCCTCCACGAACACGAAACATGTCGATTTTACTTTTTCTTTTGGTAGCAAACACGAAATGCATCATAATAATCTGAGTTGAAATTAACAATTTTTCGTATAAAAGCAGCCTAAACTTATTGATATATATTTCGATAAAAATCGATATTTTTTGTTTTGATCTCATTATTAACCCTCTAACTCCAAATTTTTGATTTCGTTCATAAAATTAAACAACGTTAAGAACCTTAAGGCAGGTTCTTACCTTGTGGGAAAAAAACAACGATTTTTTTTTGCCTTATCGTGTAAATATATGTTTCAAAAATGTGCTCCAGAAATTTCAGATCAAAATCTGAAAAATTACAAAAGTTACAGGCCGTTACATAGAGCAGTGTCGACCACTGACTTTAAATGCGTTTTTCTGAGAACCACATTTTCGGACCTAACGGAAGTGATTGAAGGCGCTGGAATGAACCAATCGTTACCAAATTTTTTTAAATGTTCCTTAGGGTTTTTTCTAACAAACGAACCACGATCAGCCAAAAATATTGAAAATTGTTTATTTAAAAAAATAATAAGTGAACAAAAAAATGCGAAAATCGTAATTTTTTTTCAAAACCTCATAACTTTTGTAATTTTGATTTTTTTTCATGATCTTGGTTCATTCTATAGATAATGCGGTACACATTAAGAATGTGTTCGATTTTTGTGTTTCAGATAACGGGTTTTGACGGAATCACTTCCGGTAGCGGTAACGACATGCAGCCACTGATGGACGCCCCCTCCCCCCTTTTTTGATTCATTCAATTTGAAACATTGTATTCTCTAAATAAATGTGTGTTCATGTGTGTGTGTTTTCAGCGTTGTATCTTTAACCGTTTTCTCAAAAAAAATTCATAAAAAAAGTGCACTTTTTTGGATCCACAAGGTGAGAACCTGCCTTAAGGAAAAAATATCTGCTGTCTCAAATTTTCAAAAAAGTGTTTTTTATAACATGTGGAGCTAAAATAGTTTACCCCGCCTGAAGGCGAGCCTGGGTCGTTAGTACTAAAAAATATGTCATATGTAACGCAATTCAAATTTTATTTTTTTTAACAAAAATTAACAAAAATCAATGAAAACAAATAAGCTATAATCGACAAAGCTATTTTCGAGCATTAAAATTCTAATTAGTGAAAAAACTAATATGGAAAAATTATTTGCGAACATGAAAATTCATAAAACAAGATTTTGTTGTGGAATCACATAGGTTTAGTTCACACTTTGTGCAGTATGCCTGGGTTTCAGACTTAAATCCTAGTAGTTTGCGTATTTGTTTTTCCAGATTTGTCTGTAAATGTACACCAATGACCAACATTGTCGTATCGAACGTCATCCGGAAGTATGTAAAACTTCTTTGGTTTGGGCTGTGGGGCCGTCATCGGTCTACCCGCTTGCCTCTTCTCCGAACTGGTATCAATCGCGCATAGTGATTCAGCCACTTCTGTGCGAAACTTTGGGTTCCTCGTCCTCCCTTATTCAAACGATGAGAAAGAACATATGCATTTACCATGGCTATATCCATGATAAGAAAAAAAATTCGATTGGTCCACTTCCTGGTTTTTACGGCATATCATCCCGTCCATGGAGTCAACTCCTCCCATATGTCGGTTGTTTTGCTTTTCGGTCCCATCTTATTGCTTTAAGAGGTTGCTGTTCAATGTTTCGGGACGTAAATGGTTTGACACCTGCGTAAGTGGACAGCAAACGCACAGTTTTATTATCCCACCACAAAACATTGCTTATATCGATTCCGTATACAGTCGCAACATATTCCTCAGAATAACCTCGCGAAACCTTTTTGTTGGACAACTCTGCTTCGGTAGACAATTTTATCTTCGGAGCTCGATTTGCGTGCACTCTACCCAAACTATAAATTCCACGACTTTTTAGGTATGTAATAAAGCCTAGCGACGTGTAAAAGTTCGTTCATTTTCGTTGCACACATCTGTTCGTCGACACATAGACGCTGCAACATTGGAGCAGCACCAAATCGTTTATTGAAGTTGTTGTAAATTAATTAAGATACGACTAAATGTAATGCAACCCTGCCTAAAATACAGAACGTATTGTACAACCCTGAAGTGTGAAACTCTGAACATACAGTTGAATAAAACAGTTGGAATTGGAGCAGCATCCACGACGGTCTTATTTTTCAACATTGGCGACGAGGAAAAAGGAAAAAAAAAAAAAAAAAACCTTGTGATTCGTACGTTTAGCTTTCGCAGTTTCGTGTCGGGATTTCGGTAAAATGTCGAACGAGAGCGAAATTATAAAACAATTGTTGCTCGAACAAAAACAGTTTACAGCAAATTTGCTACAACAGCAAAACCAATGGATGCAGGCAGTCTTGCAAACGCAAGCTGAGGGCGTGAACCGCGGTGGCAGTGCAACCGTTGTGCCGTCGTTTCCAAAATTCTGTAAAGAGCAGCAGACATGGGAATCATATTTACAGCAGCTCGATCAACATTTTAGTGCGTATGGTGTGGATTCCGCGCAAAAGCAAAAGGCTTTTTTCCTATCGTGGAGCGGTGCGGAAATTTTTGAACTCCTACAAAATCTTTTTGGCAGCACGCAACTGCAAGAACATACGTTTCAGCAAATAACGGAAAAGTTAACGGAACATTTCCAGACAAAGCGTCACGTGGTCGCGGCGCGTTATGATTTTTTTAAGCGGGGAATGAAACCACAACAAACATGCAGAGAGTACGTAGCCGAACTTCGCGGTCTCGCGAAAGAGTGTCAATTCATTTGCTCTGCCGCGAATTGTTCTCACAGTTTTGTAGATGACATGATACGGGACCAAATCATCACGCATACACCGCACGACGCTGTTCGCTCAGCTTCGTTGCAAAAATTGCAACCAACACTCGCCGACGTCATGCTTATTGCTGAGTCGTTTGAAACTACAACAAAATCAGTAGCAACGATAAAGGAGGAAGTGTGTGAGAAGGAAATACCTCTCAATGCTGTGAATGTGAAAGAATACAAGTCTTGCTCAGGCTGCGGTAGTTCGCATTCGCGACAAAACTGCAAATTTAGAAACGCAGTGTGCAACAAATGTGGGAAAAGTGGCCATATTGCGCATGTGTGTATGAGTAGTCGAAGCAAAAACTACACCGAAAATAGAGATCAAAACAAAGGAAAAGAAAGGCGGCACATTCATACAGTACACAGTGTAACTGGAGTGGTGAACACCGAACACAATAAAAACTATATCGACTTGAAAATTTTCGGGAAAATTATTAAATTTCAAATGGATTCTGGTGCGACCATTTCCGTAATAAACGCAAAAACATACAGACAATTAAATAGTCCAAAGCTTCGCGCGTCTAGAAGAATTTTGTTTGGGTTCGGTGAAAAACCCATTCCAGTGTTGGGTGAACTTTCTGCACGAGCGACATGTGGCAAAAAAGAGGAACAAGTTGAAATTGTAGTGGCAGACGTTGAAAGTGGTGACAATCTTTTCGGGTTTGACTTGTTTAAACAATTCGGGTTTAAAATACAACAAATTTCGAAAGTCACGGAACAAGAAGTGAAGCAAGTTAATGCGCTTTGTACAAAGTACAGTGAAGTGTTTACACCTGCCCTGGGCAGGTTGGTTGGGTTGGTTGGTTGGTTGGTTGGGCAGTTGGATTCAGCGGAGAAGTGGAATGAGGTGTGCAAGTTCGCGGCACAAATCATGGCCGAGCAGCGAAGAGTGGAGCGAGAGCGTAGGGCAGAGGGCCCCAGCAGTAGTGACGAGCCAACCCATTAAGGCTGGAAACCCGCCCGGCGACGCAATGCCCACCGGTAGTCCCGCTGGGATCACGGGTTGGAGACAGGGGGTGGTTTTTAGTCGGTAAGAATCCGGCATACAGCTGAACACGGGTTCGGTTGTATCTTTCGAAGATTTTCCACCTCCTCCGAGAAAAAAAAAAAAACCTGCCCTGGGCACGATAAAAGACTTCAAAGCTACAGTTTATTTGAAACCAAATGCAACACCTAAGTTTTTTAAAAGTCGCAAAATTCCCTTTTCGCAAATTTCGGTTTTTAAAAAAGAAGCGGAAAGACTCACCAACGCGGGTATTTGGGAGCCAATTAAGTTTTCGCAGTGGGCATCACCAATCGTATTGGCACCAAAAGCAGACGGGTCCATAAGGATATGCGGTGATTTCAAACAGGCTGTAAACGCGCAAATTGACATCGAACAGTATCCGCTACCAACACGTGAAAGCCTATTCCACGCCATTCGCTTCGGTCAGCACTTTTCCAAGATAGACCTCAAGGATGCGTATCTCCAAATGGAGCTCGATGAGGACTCAAAAGCAATCATGGTGGTCAACACGCCATTGGGCTTATATCAATACCAGCGCCTACCGTACGGGATAGCCAGCGCCCCAGCAATCTTCCAGAAGTACCTCGAGCAATTACTCCAAGGCATCGAAGGCTGCGCCAATTATCAAGACGATATCATAATTACTGCGCCAACCTTCGCTGAGCACATGCAGCGGTTGGAAAAAATTCTACAAATTCTTCAAAACAACGGGATACGTTGCAAACAGCAAAAATGCTCCTTCCTACAGGATAAAATAGAGTATCTTGGACGTCAAGTCAGCGCAGAAGGAGTGTTGCCAGATGAATCCGGCCTTGCAGCAGTAAGAGATCTGAAGCCACCTACAGACCTAAAACAAGTCGAAGCGTTTATGGGTAAGGTAAACTATTACCACAGCTTTATTCCGAATTACTCCCAATTATCTGCCCCTATCAACATGTTACGCCGCAAAAATGTATCTTTTGCGTGGGGCCCAAAACAACAGCAAGCGTTCACATCTCTTAAGAAGCATATTCTCAATGCAACACAGTTGGCGCACTACGACGAGCAGTTACCACTGGTGCTAGCCACTGATGCGTCATCATATGGCATTGGAGCCGTGCTGTCGCATATTTATCCTGATGGAAGCGAGCGCCCCATAGCCTTTGCTTCAAAAACTCTGGATAAGCATCAAGTGCGTTACAGCCAAATTGAGAAAGAAGGATTATCGATTATTTTTGGTGTTCGACGGTTCCACCAATACCTTTATGGCAGGTCGTTTACGTTGTTAACTGATCATAAGCCGCTGGTTAGCATATTCAACCCGAGTAGCCAATTACCGACGATGACGACGAATCGCTTACAACGCTGGGCTATGACGCTCATGGGTTATCAGTACATTGTCAAGTATCGTAAGACGTCGGAGCACGGCAACGCAGACGCCTTGTCCCGTCTTCCACTAGGTCCAGACGAAAAATTCGACCAACGGGAAGCATGTTACAATATCTACACAGCCAATACGCCGTTAGATCCGGGGACTATCGCAAAACACGCGGACAGGGATGCTACCCTGCGCCGAGTACGCACTTTTGTGGAACAGGGGTGGCCAGAGAAATTATGCCCGCAAGACTCCGACCTTCGCCCATTCCACAACAGGAAAAATTCTTGCACTATAATCAATAATCTGCTTTGCCTTCAAACGGAGTATACCCGTGTAATTATTCCTTCCTCATTAAAACCACAAATCCTTGACTTACTGCATGATGGTCACTGGGGAGCTTCAAGGATGAAACGATTGGCAAGACAACACGTATGGTGGGCCGGCATTGATGAGGATATCGCACAAATCGCTGCTAAGTGCGATGTATGCAAAGTTGTCAATCCCGCGACAGCAAGAGAATACGAGAGCTGGCCTGAGCCCAGTCGTCCATGGGAAAGGGTTCACATCGACTTCGCTGGCCCAGTGTTTAACTCCATGTGGCTTATTTGTGTGGATGCTTTTTCGCAGTTTCCTTTCGTAGCTCAAATGACAAATACAACTACATCTGATACGATTTCAGCATTATCTGCTATTTTTGCAATTGAAGGACTCCCAAATACCTTGGTAAGCGACAACGGTCCGCAGCTTACATCAGATGACTTTGAGAAATTCTGCGCTCAGTTGGGCATTAAGCACATCACCAGCGCACCGTTCCATCCTGCATCGAACGGCCTGGCCGAAAGATTCGTCAGGACTTTCAAGACAGCTGTTAAGAAAAACACTGACGACGGGCTCCCGTTAAACACTGCCGTAACAAAATACCTCTCAACTTATCGGTTCATGCCTAACGCCGATGGTAAATCGCCAGCGGAACTGCTGCACGCCAGACCTGTTCGCACCTTGTTAAGCCAGATTTTGGAAGTGCCGAATAAGAAAGCAGAAACTACAGCTCGTAAAAACAAGTTCTACGTGAAGCAACTGGTCTTTGCTCGGAACTACGCTAGAGGGGAAAAATGGGTACCAGGCATAGTTACAAAACTACTCGGAAACATGGTTTATGTGGTAAAAACTTCTTGCGGCTACTTCAAACGCCACGCTAACCAGTTGAAGGTTAGACATAGCCCTAACCGGGGGCCTTCGCAACTAGAACCAGATTTTGTACCTTGGCTTCCACACCCTGAGGGCTGGGTACCACCTCCTGCCGAGCAGTCTACGCAGTCACCTTTTGAAAGGACCCCATCGCCGGAGTACCCAACGATTCGTCGAAGTTCACGTATTCGCCAGGGGGTCAATCGCTATGCACCTGAGGATTTTCGTAAATAAACGTCAACATTTTACTATCCATTAATGTTAATTACTTTTATAAAGCCATTTTATTCAGGGTGAAGTAGTGTTGTAAATTAATTAAGATACGACTAAATGCAATGCAACCCTGCCTAAAATACAGAACGTATTGTACAACCCTGAAGTGTGAATCTCTGAACATACAGTTGAATAAAACAGTTGGAATTGGAGCAGCATCCACGACGGTCTTATTTTTCAACAGAAGTGCTTCACCAAGGGGCGCACTTTGTACAGTTGTCGTTTCCAAGATCCGTAGAGATGTCCATATCATCAAAAGAATAATGGGGATTAACGTCATTTTGCACTATTTTCAATGTCGGAGTCTATTGTTTTAATCAATTCTTCAATTTCTGCCTCCGACATGGCCGAAAAATTATAAAGTTCCTTGCAGAGTGACATAACTAATTACAAACAACACCAAAGAACGCACAATTCAAAGAATACTGCAAAAAAAAAGTAAAAAAAATACACTAAATCAAAACTAATACTGAAATGCACTACACAAAAAATTTCACTTGGATGCCCAGCCCTGCCTACAGACGGCCCACGAAATCTTTAAATTTGCACTTCCAAATACACTACAGAAAATCATTTCCAACACTACCCGATAAAGAATTGTACATTTCACTCACAGATATTTTTTTTAATTCGGTACGACCACTAGGAGATTTTATTTTAATTTTTTAATACGGCAGCCGCCGTGGCTCAGTTGGTTAGTGCGCGGTCCAACGAGTCGCATGCAGAGCGACGCAAGATCGAATACTGCATGTAGTAACACCTAAAAAAAAAAATAACGGGAAACTCGTTTTCTCTTTCGGTGGCTGTCCTCTCAGCTGGAAATGGCAAACCTCTGAGAGTAAAAATTGCCTATGAAAAAGCTCCCAACCTGCCGTTCGGAACCGGCATAAAACTGTAGGTCCCTCCCACCCGCGTACAAAATTCACACGCACAACACGGGTGGTTGCGGGAAGCTAGGCCTTAGTCTCGCGTAAGCGGGCTGTCGTGCCAATCAATTAAATTATTAATTAATTAATATTTATTACTCGACTGAAAATCTGAACACGTCTTATTTTCGCAAATTCAAACTTTCAAAGGATGTAACTGCCAAAAAACACGTGCTGTAGTAACGGTAAATAGATGAGTAGATACATACACATTTCAACAATAAGTTTAAAAATAATTTTTTTCAAACAGTGTGAGTTCTAGCCCAATAGGTTAAGCCCATCTAGAAGCGGTCTTGGGAGTTAGAGGGTTAATTGATTACATTATTATTAATTTGACGATATCATTCAATGCAATATAAGTTTGATTTAAGCAGCAAAGAGCAATGACAAATACTTATTTAAAAGCAAATAGTCTTTGAAAAGCACATAAATGTATTTATGTAACTGAATTTACGTGTATTTATTTATTTTTTAATTGCTTTCGTATTATGTTTTATGCTTACTCGTTTTGTTATCTTTATGTTTAAATGTTAATATTTTTGGGAGCTTTTTCTGTATACATATGTACTATTTATGTATGTATATAAAAGATCAAATACATGAACACTCGCACTCTAAAAATATATGATTGTTTATAATATTTTTTGGTGTCCTCCAAAGCCATTTTAAAAAGGTGGCAACCCTAGTCAGCAGTGCAAAGCAGTGAAATAGTCCAATCGGCTGTTATATGTTCTATTTGCCGCGTTTTGCGACTCCGTACCTCTTCCAGTGCATGAATATAAAAACACGCCTATTTCCCATACCGAAAGATCTCAAATTCATATGTTATTTCTATTTGTTATTTCATTACCAGCTGTTTTTTGTTTGTAAACAAACATATGCAAGTTAGCACACCCGCGCCGCTACGCGCACTCACTAACGTTGCGTCTACTAAACGCAACCTGATCCTCGCGCACTGCACGCGCATCCGGACAAATCGCTGCCAGTGCAAATCGTCGCAGTCACGTTGCACCAACACCGTGGGAAGCGCTGCGTCAGCGTTAGGCTAAGTTTTAGGCTACCTAGTGATAAGCTTTAGCGCTAAGTAATTAGGAGTTAAGCATGCATTCTGTGTTTGGAGCTGAAACGATGCACAAGCCCTTTGATAAATAAAATAATTCTGAGTGGAATTCTGAATGCGAGGAGCTCCCCGAGGGATTTCCTCGCACAAATTTTTTTATCGAACTTTGCGAGGAGTTCTTAACTGGCGCCCGAGCAGCGACCCGCAAATAAAATGCGGGCCCCTTGGAAAAAGGACATCGTGGTACGAGTGTAAGGCTGGTCGTCGCAGGTCTTTAAAGGAGGCCGGGCCACAGCCTAAAAGTGTAGTAAAAGTGATAAAAAGTGATGTGGTGAAAAAAGTGAAAATTTCTGGCTGCGATTCCTACGGGACCCTCCAGTCCTTAAAAAAATTAAAATAAATACGAAATAATGAAAAAATACGTCCAGACCCTGCGACTCCTACGGGACCCTCCAGGGTATAACAATATAAAAAAAAGGACCTGTGACCCCGAAGACCCTCAGGCCTCGAAGTGAAAACGAAAAACCTATAAAGCACCATCACCACTAAATAAAACAAAGTAAAACGATAACAAATTTTGTAGAACTGATTGTAACGAAGTTCAAGTCTGCGACTCTGTAGCCCAAAAAGCCAGACCCTCAAGACTAAAAGAACATTTACAGTAAAAAGTGAAGATAATTGTAAACGAAAGCACTCAAGCCACGGTGTCCACGTAAATCGGCAATGGTTAACAAATTTTGTGGTCTTGCGATAGCCGCCGCGAAGTGATCCTGGTACGCCCTAACGGGTGCACGTTGTCGTTCCCGTGAGAACACAGCAACTGTTCCACGATCACGGCGGCCATTTCCTGGTGTTCCCATAAGAACACGCCGGAGATCGCTTCAAGCCCAAATTATTGTTGTGGAGTAATTCGTGCCTTAGTAGGTCGACCGCAATCGTAAACGCGGACGACTAAAAAGGATAGCACGGCCCTTCCTTGACCAAAAGAGTAAAACGCTAGACTATTGCAGTATGGGGCGCACACAGGCGCATGTCGCTGTTCCCGTCAGAACACAGTAAAGCCCCACAACCAAAACATTAAAAATAATAATCACTTTCTGAGAAATACTAATAAAATGCCGCTTGCAGGAAATGCTGAAACTGTAAGGAAACCAGCAAAAGAAACGAAATAAGAAAAAGAAAAACAAAATACAGCCGCCAACCTTTCCAACGAGTCGTTAGAAGCCTTCCTGGGATTATCATAGATCCGTGCGTGGGGTAAGTCCTTGTGAATCAAAAATAATAAGAAGTAATTAGAAAGAATCTGATGGAGCATCTGTCGAAATCAGTTACCGAGCTGACCGGGGCGGTGAATGCTATCCTGGATCAACTGGAAACGATTCAGACACGATTAACTTCAGTTGAGAATTCGGGGGTAGATGTCGAGCGATCTCTCTTACTAATTGAGGAAAAGTTTAGGGATAAATTCCGTACACTAGAGCAGTCGGCCATTCCAGACGCAGGAGCCACGGGTAGTCCTGCTGCTACCGTGCGTGCTCCTGATACGGAGGATGAGCTGAGGGAAATAAGCAGACTCCCCGATTGCGTGAAGGAATTGCCGGTTTTTGACGGCAATCCTTCACAATATATCTCTTGGGTGCATAACGTGGAGTGCGTTTTGAAGGACTATGCGATTGTTAAAGATAAGCCGATCTTCCGGGCAATACTTCAACATGTCAGACAAAAGTAAAGAGGTAGGGCTGACTCGGCGTTGATATCGTACAACATTGTCGGGAGCGATTGGGCGGATATAAAGAGAGTGTTATCACTCCATTATGCAGACAAGAGGGATGTTCGAACACTGGAACATCAATTAAATCCGTTGGCTCCACGTGGTTCCAGACTAGACGAGTTTTACGCCACAGTAAACCACCAGCTTTCGCTTCTCGTAAATAAGATCAAATGTGAAGAGTATTCTCAAGAGACGGTAGACGTTTTGGTAGAAACATACCGCAATAGGGCTTTGGATGTTTTTATTCGTGGCTTGAATGGTGACTTGTCTAGGATGCTTGTGGTGCAAAAACCAAAAACGCTGCCAGAAGCTTATTCGGCCTGCCTAGATATGCAGAATTTAACGATGAGAAATAAGACGATTCACGTGAGTTCCCATAACAAAATTGTAGTTCCTATAAATTCCATGACGAATGTCGCCCAACGCCCGCCCTTGCCTCCACGGCAACGACACAACGACAACTGGAATAGAAACCCCACCTCGGGTAACTTCCGCGCTTATTCCCAGAGGTTTTCAGGCAATCAAAGAACCGCAATTTTCTCTCCCGGTAGACCCAACGCCTCCAAGCCGGTTGAGAAAATGCAAGTGGACGGCTCTATCCTGAACTGAACTATATAAATCGCCCGCAGGGCAACAATCCCTTTAAGCGGGAATCATCCCCAACACCAGACAAATACCCGAAGCAGCAAAGACTCTACAACCTACAAGCGGATGTCGAGGAAGAGGACCGCCAGCAGCCAACTTTTATGGAGGACGGCCCACCAGCCTTCTTAGTGTAGGAATTACCGGAGGAGCAAAAGACAACAGCCACTCCAGCGTCCCACACATCTCAGGCGCGAACGCGGCCGGCAAACAACTTGACCTCCCGATAGACACCGGGTATCCCGCCAGCATTTTTTATATAGGGGATAAGGTTGTTGGCGATGGTACCGACGGTCGAAATACAACTAACATACATTCCAGCATACCCTATTTTACAATCCTTACCTAAAACGGCAAGCAACTAAATTTTCTGGTTGACACTGGTGCGAACAAAAACTTTGTCGGAACAAAGTTGGCGGGTAAAGCTGAGCCTGTGGAGCAACCTTTTCCAGTTCAAACCCCCGGAGGAGGAGTTTCTATCAATCGTAGGCTCAGCGGTAAATTTTTTGAGAGTATAGGAAACTCCATTATAGTTACCTTTTACGTCCTCCCTGGGCTAAAGTCGTTCGACGGCATAATCGGCGAGGACACCTTAAAACAGCTAGAGGCCGTAATCGACCGCAAAAATCATACACTAACGATTAAACCCAACATTGTGATCCCCCTTAAGAACAAGTCACTCACTTCCCTGAACCACCTGACAGACCTCACGGACGTACCACTAACTGCAATGCCAAAGTAAAATCTGCTATTAACCAAATACCAAAACTTGTTCAGCCCCCTGGATGCTAAGAACAGCGTAAAGACAGCGGTGGTGGCAGAAATCAAAACGTCGACCAATGACCCAATTTACACCAAGAGCTACCCATACCCCGCGTGTATGAGAAGGGAGGTAGACAGGCAGATTAAAGAGCTGCTGGAGGAGGGCATCATTCGGCCTTCAAGGAGTCCCTATAACTCTCCTGTCTGGGTTGTCTCAAAGAAGCCCAAACCTTCCGGGGAGAAACAGTACAGGATGGTTATTGACTTTAAACGACTGAATGCTGTAACAATTCCGGACACCTACCCCATCCCCGACATTAACTCGACACTTGCGAGTTTGACCTCACTTCGGACTTTCATCAGATTCCGATGAAGGAATCTGACATCCCTAAAACGGCATTTTCCACCATGAATGGAAAATATGTGTTCCTAAGGCTTCCGTTCGGACTCCGAAATGCCCCAGCTATATTTCAATGAACGATTGACGATGTGCTGAAGGAGTATATAGGGAGGCTGTGTTACGTCTACATAGACGACGTGATTGTTTTTGGAAAAAACGAAGAGGAACATCTGGAAAACATAGAAACTGTATTTGCAAGACTGGCCGAAGCAAACCTGAAGGTAAATCTGGAAAAAACCCAATTCATGAAAACAAGTGTTGAATTTCTTGGGTACATTATTACTCCGGACGGTATTAAACCGGACCCCAAGAAGATTAGTGCAATCCAGGATATGTCGCCACCCGAAACCCTCAAAGAGTTGAAGCGCTTCCTTGGTATGACTTCTTACCATCGGAAGTTCATCAGCGACTACGCCAAGGTCGCGAAACCATTGACCAACCTGACCCGGGGAAAAGAACCTCAATAGGTGAAAAGAACTTCTAATTTCCTCAGACATTTTGGCCTTCCCCGACTTTGATAACCCGTTTAACTTAACAACAGACGCTTCTAACTACGCCATTGGTGCTGTCCTTTCGCAAGGGGAATACGGTAAAGACAAACCGATTGCATACATTTCCCGCTCACTAAACAAAACAGAAGAAAATTACGCTGCGAATGAGAAGGAAATGTTAGCAATCGTGTGGGCTCTTGACAACTTGCGCTCATACCTGTACGGAGCGAAAAAGATTCGTATATATACGGATCACCTGCCTCTCACCTTTGCGTTGGGAAGCAGGAATCACAACGCCAAACTGAAAAGGTGGAAAGCCCGAATAGAGGAGTATAACCACGAATTGATCCAGGTAAATCTAATTTTGTGGCGGATGCTCTGTCAAGAATGAAGTACAAGATGAACGACCATACGAGACTCCACATTATCAACGGCGTTGGCGGAAATGGCTCCGATACGGAAACTGCTAGCGAAGGAGGAAACGGTCCTTCCACGACGACGAGAGCGGAAAGGAGTTCAATTGTGGAAACTGCAAGGAGATCGAAACAGTCCATAGCGCGGACCAGGACGCATCTGATCTAATACCCCATGTTGAAGCCCCCTTAAACGTTTTTAGAAACCAACTGGTTATAAAAGAAGGCAGAGATTTGTTTAGCGTTGAAACCCCACACCAAGGTTACACCCGACACTACGTGACGTTGGACAGAATTGACAGGGAAACACTGGTGGGAGTATTGATAACTCGCTTGAACCCAACACTAGTGAACGGCATCAAAATACCTGAAAAATGACTTCAATTACTTCAGGACGTATACCGTGACCACTTTCTTTTTTACAAGGTCAGAATAACACAACGGTTAGTCGAAGATGTCTCTATGGAAGAACGAATGTGTCGAATTATTGAGGAAGAACACAAACGTGCCCACAGAAACCCTGTAGAGAACAATCAACAAATTCTCGAGAGGTACTATTTCCCTAGTATGACCCGTAGAATCAAACAGTACACCAAAGCGTGTGAAGTCTGCCGCCTAAATAAATACGACAGGCACCCCTCTCCCCGGAATTACAAGATACACCAGTCCCGAATTATCCAAGCGAAATATTACACATTGATATTTTTGAGCTTCAGAAGGAAAAATTCCTTAGTTGCGTCGACAAATTCTCTAAGTTTGCGAAATTCTTCCATATCAGGAACAAATCCGCGACTAATATACGGAGCAAATTTGCAAAAATTCTTCACTACTTCACCGCGCCATCGTTCTAGATAACGAAAGGGGTGTTGTGAGCCCACTAGTAGTAAACTTTGTGAGGGGGCTGGGTATACAAGTGTATCAAACCCCAACACAAAAGAGCGAGGTCAATGGGCAGGTGGAGAGACTTCATTCAACAATTCTCGAAATATATCGTTGCCTACGAAGAGAAGTACCCAACACTAACCCAAAAGAATTGCTCTACATCGTAGTCGATCGGTACAACAACACGATCCACTCCATAACGAAGCAGTAACCCAGCGATATATTCTTTAACAGAACTCAGAGAATTAACTATCAAAACCTAGTAGATTTCCGTAGTAGGGTTCACCGAGAGATCAAGGCGCAAATAGAAAGAAATCAAGAGTTACGAAACTTGCGCGTAAATAGGAAAAGACGTGAGCCTAAGAAATTCGAGAGAGGGGATTCTGTATACGTAAGGGACAGGCAAATTAAAAGCAAAGACAAACCCTCATACAAAACGGCGACAGTAGGGAGAGATAACAGGGTGACCATACACACTGACTCAGGGAGAAAAATTCACAAAACTCACATTAAAAATTGACAAACACAATGAAGGAAATTAAGGAATGACACAATGGCACAATTTGAATTGAGAAGTATAGGCAAAATAAAACAAAGAAGAGAGATCGCAGGGAAAGACAATAGGGTGACAATACTGACAGACGGAAATAAAAAGACTCATGAGGCACAAATTAAAAACGCATGAAAAAATCTATGAAAACCTACTACGAAAATTAAGTAGTAGTACGAACATATTGTAACGATAAGACAGTCTGTCGCTGTGCAAAGCAACCCTGTCGCTACGCGCCGTGCTATAATTCAATCTGGCAACGACGGCCGCGATAATAAGGGAAACTTTTAGGCCAACCTGGCAATGATGGAAACTTTTAGTCCAACCTGGCAATGATGGCCGCGATCATCATGGAAACCTTTAGTCCACTCCGGAATGTGCGAGAACGATCTGCGCGATGGCCGGACAGGTATAAAAGGCTGCCGGGTGCGGCGCAGCGAGTCAGTCTGATTTTGACTAGTGAAGGTGCCACATGGAGTAATTAAGCAAATAATTAAGTGTACAGACGGTGAAGTGTAAAAGTGTGAAATAAAGTGATTGTTGGTTCTTATTGACTGCGTTTGGATAGTTAAAGTTGTTTAATTTTCAAATTGCACAATCCAGTGATACGTAACATCCCACTAGACCTAGTATTCGTAACATTTGGTGTCAGAAGTGGGATTGTGGAAAATTGAAAATAAACAAAAAAAAAATAAATAAAAGTACGGACATGGTTAAACTCGAGCTGCTGAAGGTGGACCAGCTGAAGAAGAAGCTGGCTGCCTGGAATTTGCCGACTGCTGGCGGGAAAGTGGAGTTGCAGCTACGCTTGCGAGAGGCGTGTGAGGCACGAGGCATCGATTGGGCTGTGCACGAGTTCGGAACGCAGGGCTAGAGGCGTCGGTCAAGGTGGAGGAATCGCCTGCGGGTGCGGCGTCGATGCAAAGTACGACTGCAGCGGCTGCGCCACCACAAGCAATGGACATGAGCCAGCTTATGGTTGCAATGAAAGGCATGTTCGAGATTTCCAATCGTGAAATGTCGGCGCAGATGGCAGCGAAATTTGAAAATGTAAATCGGGAGTTGTCCAGCAAGCTGCAGGAAAATTCTGCGCGCTTGGAGCAGAAAGTGGAGGAAATCTCAGACAGGATTAATGGGAAAGCCGAGCACCTGGAGACGCGAGTAGAGCACTTGGATAATCGAGTCGACGAAGTGGATGATTCCCTGAACAAACGAGTTGATAGTCTGGAGGACTCGATGAACAGAAAAATGGACGAGCGGTTTAGGGAGGTACAGCCGCGAGAATGGTTGCCGCCGGTTCCGGAAAGTGTTGCCACCCGAGCAGAAGTGCCTACTTATGATGGGACTACGCCGTTCGACACATTCAAGCTGCAATTCGACCTGGCTGCTCTGGAAAATCAGTGGACCGATGTAAGGAAAGGTCGGAGATTGGCGCTGGCTCTTAAAGGTGCTGCGGCTGAGGTAATAAAATCAGTTCCGGAATGTTTACGAAGTGAGTACGAGACCGTCATAAGGGCGCTGGCAGCCAAATACAGCGACGAGCACAACAGAACGCTGTACTACTGTGAGCTGAAGAACCGCAGGCAAAGATCCAACGAGGCGCTGCAGACATATGCAGCAGACATTGACCGGCTCGTGCAGCTGTGCTACCCGTCCTTCGGCGCTGATGATCTCGAAAGGATGAAGATAGAGGCGTTTATTGAAGGTCTTCATGATCCCGAGACACGTCGCAGTGCGTTGATGATGGGCAAGCCGACATTTAGGGAGACGGTGACCAGCGCGATGTCATATGAGACGACATGGATTGGGAGCACTCGGTATGCACCTGCAAGGATACGCCAGATCCAGCCGGACAACGACATTACGATCCAGGCCATAAGTTCTGAGCCACCGGACAGGCCACGGGTGGTCTCCTCTAAAGTTGTTTGCAGGGTATGTGGCAAGCAGGGCCACATATCACGAGGCTGCCGCCAACGGAAGAGGCAGTCTCGATCGCAATCGCCTGAAGCGAGGATACTGACAATCGAGGCCCAGCCAACAAGCGCAGGGCTGAGGACGAGGAGCCGTTAAACTAAAACGGGTCAGCCCAAAGGGGCGTGACCTGATCCCCACAATCTGTTGCCCCACCGTCCTTGTCTCATAGCTGAAACGACAGCCCAGCAGCTTGACGATTGAAGGAAGGATAGACGGAAAGTTGTTCGTGTTGACACTGGATACTGGAGCGTCATATTCGATCATAAAAAGGAAGAAGGGAGAACTGGGAACCGCTGCATGGCATACAGCTAAGGACCGCGACTGGCGAGCGTGCGCCGGTAAGAGGAAAAGTAACAAAAACCGTTGCTTTCGGCACCAGCAGCCTGGAACATGAGTTCATTGTCGCGGATATAATGGACGACGTGATTATCGGCGTGGATTTCATGATTAAGCACGGTTTTACGCTGGACCTGAAAGAACATGTGCTGAGATATGGCAACGTTGAATTCCCGCTGTACACCGGCTATGAGCGAAGCGTGGCGGTAAGGAAGGTGGTATCGTGTCAACACCGGAGGATACCAGCGAATTCTGAGGCGATTGTGTGGGCAAAGGTTGACGAGGACGATGGGACGCGTCGGCTGTGGGTTGTAGAAGCACCGAAACAAGGACATGACAACATCATCATCGGACGCACATTAGTGGAACCTAAGAATGGCAGAATACCAGTCAGAATACTGAACCCCCTGAATGCACCCAGATATGTCGGGAAGGATGAGGTAATTGGCGAGTGTAAGGAAGCTGTAGCAGTGGTCAATTGCGAGAGTAGCCCACCTGGAGGTAATGAGAAGAGCAGTTTTAACATGGACGTCCTACCGCAAGAGAACCAGTGGGGCAGCGAGTTGACGGCCAAGCAGAAACAAAAGGTGAGGTCTTTCCTGCAGCACTATGGGTCAATATTTGCGGCAGAAGCAGGCGGAAGAACGGCCATAGTGAAGCATAGCATCGACACCAGAAGTGCCAAGAGGGAAGAGGTCACAAATTTGATCGAAAACATGCGGAAAGAAAAGGTCATAGAGCCTTCTTCGGGCCCCTGATGCTCGCCGGTCGTGCTAGTCAAGAAAAAGGATGGCAGTACCCGGTTTTGTGTGGGCTAACGAAAGCTCAATGATATGACCAAGAAGGACAGTTATCCACTACCTCGGATCGATGACACCCTGGACACACTGTCAGGCACACAGTGGTTCTCCACGCTCGACTTACGCAGCGGCTATTGGCAGGTAGAGCTTGTAGATAAGGACAAGGAGAAAACGGCTTTCAGTGTTGGCGATGGTTTGTGGCAGTTCACCGTCATGCCGTTTGGACTCTGCAACGCACCAGCAACATTCGAGCGGCTAATGGAACGCGTGCTAAAAGGGCTGCATTGGCGGACGTGTCTGGTGTATCTCGACGACATAATCGTGATGGGTAAAAACTTCGACGACCACCTGGGAAAGCGAAAGGATGTATTCGAGCGGATACGAGAAGCCGGGCTTAAACTCAACCCAAAGAAGTGCTCGCTGTTCCAAAAGGAGGTCAAGTATCTGGGTCATACGGTTTCTGCCCGTGGAGTACATACGGATGAAGGTAAAATCACAGCGGTGAAGGAGTGGCCCCGGCCACGCAATCTACTCGAACTCCGCAGTTTCCTGGGCCTGTGCACATACTACCGCCGGTTTGTTCCGGGATTCGCGAACATAGCCAACAGCTTGCACAAACTGACGAAAAAGAGCCATGTTTTCGAGTGGAACGAAGAGCAGGAACAGGCTTTTGCACGTCTGAAGGGAAAACTGTGCAGTGCTCCAATTCTGGCCTTCCCCGTGCCTGGGGAGATGTTTGTGCTGAATACAGATGCAAGCGGGAATATTATTGGCGGTGTGCTATCACAGATAATAGACGGCCAGGAACAAGTGATAGCGTACTACAGTAGGGTTCTATCGAAACCGGAACGCAACTACTGTGTGACACGGAGAGATGGCTCCTGAACTTTAAGGATCCTGAAGGGCAACTGGCGCGGTGGATCGAGCGACTGCAGAGCTACGACTACACGATAGACCATCGCAAGGGCAGTAGCCATGGAAATGCAGATGCCTTGTCACGCCGTCCGTGCAAAGTCGAGTGCAGGCAGTGCTCGCGAACCGAAAGCAAAGAACAGATAGTGGACGTCTTGTTGGTAAGCGTTATGCCAGAGAAAGAGTGGTCTGCGGAGAGGCTACAAAAGGACCAGCGTGAGAATGCGGATCTTGCAAAAATCGTCGAAGGTAAGGAGCAAGGCGCACGTCCAGACTGTCAGGAGATGGCCGGTGAAAGCCAGATCTCTAAGGCGTACTGGGCACAGTGGAAAAGTCTGCAGCTGAAAGAAGGATGCCTGTACTGCGAATGGGAGAGCGCGGATGGTCGGACCAGCAACTCCCTAATGGTAGTGCCGAAATGCAGAATCAACGAGGTCATAAAGGCATACCATAACGACTCCAGTGGAGGGCAAATGGGCATCAACAAAACCGTCGCCAAAATAAAAAGACGATTCTACTAGGTAGGATGTCAGGAGTCTGTAGCCGAGTGGATTAAGAGCTGCGACCGATGTTCAGCCGCGAAAGGGCCGACAAGAAGATCTCGAGGCCGCATGCAGCAGTACACCGTGGGAGCGCCCTTCGAGCGGATTGCTATGGACGTCGCCGGCCCATTCCCAACTAGCACTCAAGGCAACAAATATGTGCTGGTGGTAATGGATTATTTCAGCAAATGGCCCGAAGTGTACCCTATTCCTAACCAGGAGGCCACTACGATCTCGGAAAAGCTGGTAAATAACTGGGTAGCCAGGTTCGGAGTTCCGTTGGAGTTGCACTCAGATCAAGGCCGGAATTTCGAGTCCGCGGTATTCAAGGATGTATGAGAGCTACTGGGGATGAAGAAAACTCGTACCACGCCTTTGCACCGACAGTCCGACGGCATGGTGGAACGCTTTAACCGGACACTGGAGGAATACCTGCGGAAAGTGGTAGGCAGAAACAAAAAGGATTGGGACACGCATATCCCCCTTCCGTGCCCCGCACGACACGACATCACTCACTCCAGCCCGAGCAGTGTTCGGCACAGAGTTGCGGTTACCCGCTGACTTGAAGTTCGGGGTAGTCAACACGACGAGAGGCGCTAAGACGGACTACGTGATCAATAAGCGGGCGGAAGTGGAGGAAATTCACCAGTTTATAAGGAGCCGCACTAAACTGGTCAGCGATAAGGCGAAAGCCAGATATGATCTACGGGCCAACTCAGCAGGATTCCAAGAAGGCGATCTGGTAATGCTCTACAACCCGCAGCGGAGGAAAGGGTTGTCTCCGAAACTTCAAGCGTCATTGGAAGGACCTTACGAAGTCGTGACTAGGATTAACGACGTGGTATACAGGATTCAACGTTGCAGCAATAGAGGCGCTAAGCTGAAGTTAGTCCATTTGGAGCGCCTGGCGCCTTATCACAGCGGAACCTCGGCACTTGTTTAGGTGCACGGGTGCACGGGACGAACAAGTTTAGGTGGTGGGCAGTGTAACGATAAGAGAGTCTGTCGCTGTGCAAAGCAACCCTGTCGCTACGCGCCGTGCTATAATTCAATCTGGCAACGACGGCCGCGATAATAAGGGAAACTTTTAGGCCAACCTGGCAATGATGGAAACTTTTAGTCCAACCTGGCAATGATGGCCGCGATCATCATGGAAACCTTTAGTCCACTCCGGAATGTGCGAGAACGATCTGCGCGATGGCCGGACAGGTATAAAAGGCTGCCGGGTGCGGCGCAGCGAGTCAGTCTGGTTTTGACTAGTGAAGGTGCCACACGGAGCAATGAAGCAAGTAATTAAGTGTACAGACCGTGAAGTGTAAAAGTGTGAAATAAAGTGATTGTTGGTTCTTATTGACTGCGTTTGGATAGTTAAAGTTGTTTACTTTTCAAATTGCACAATCCAGTGCACTAGGCCCACTAGACCTAGTATTCGTAACAATATAAAGAAATGGCATGAAATAAAAAATATACAAAAAAAAAGTTCAACTGTCCTAACGAGAACGACACAAAAGTTGGAAAGAGTTAATTATTAACAATGCTGAGAAACATTGAAGAAACTCTAATGTTAAAATTAAATGTTGAAAAGAATGTTAAAATTAATAAAGAAGAATAAATTGAACACATGAAAGATATATGGTGAAAAGCTTAAACGCTTAAATCACTGAAGAAACAGCAAATGGATCACATTGAACGGTTGCAAAGCATAGCACTGGAAAAAGTAAAAAATAATAGCGCCAAATTAATATAAAAGCGCATAAAATTAATTACCCACCTATCTTTTAAGGGGGGTTTCTACCTTGTGCGGTCAAAAAAATCGATTTTTTTTTCATGCATTTTTGGATTAATACATTATTATAGAATACGCTTCCAAAATTTGGAGTTGAAATCTTTCGAATTACGGAAGCAATTTATCGAAACAGGTAGCGGTGTCGAGCGCGCCGAGTACTGAAGCAAAACTTTGAAGGCGTTTTTCTCAAAACTACATTTTCTGACCTTGCGGAAGTGATTTAGGCCACACGAGTTGAGCAATAGCTACGAAATTTTAAACAGTCATTTATCAAGGTCTTAGCTATGGCCCGAACTAGGATCTTCAAGAAATAATAATTTTTTTTCATTAAAAATAGACATTTGTATTGAAAAAAGTAGGTAAAAATTGAGTTTTTTAGTCAAAATCGCATATATCCTTCATTTTTCTTTTTTTTTTTAATCCTAGTTCCAGCCATAGATAAAAGGATACAGAATAAGAAAAAATTTCATTTTTGTGTTTCAAGTCATCTCAAACAGCGGCAGGACTTCCGCGAGTAAGGAAGTCCTGCCGCCATTGCTCGATGGCCCCCTCCCCACCCTTTCCATATTTTATCTTGAAACTTTTTTTACTTGTACAATAAACATATACCTACATCTGAAAAAATTTTCCAGTATTTATCTTAAAAACCTTCCCATCAAAAATTTTTCAAAAAAAACATGTTTTCTCGGCCGCACAAGGTAGAAACCTGCCTTAAGGGGGTCGTCTAGTGTGAAGGCCGTATTTTTATGCCTTTTTTGACAGTCATTATTAAAAAAACCGTTCAAGTAAAATAACTTTTGAATTTTATTTCTTCTTTGAGTACATTTCCACAAAGTTTTATAATTATTTGAAGCCAATCTATTGATTAGTATCGGAGTTACACCACTCAACAGGAAGACGTAAAAAAAAAAAGTTGCTCCACTGCTGCCATGATTCCGGGCGTTGTGATTATCTGAAATCAAAAAACCAAACGCCATTTCATTCCTGAGACTTCAAACTGCAAATTGAGCTAAAAGAAAGTTCGAATTCCAAAAAAAAGTATTTTTTGCCTAAACATAAAAAAAATATGAGTCTTTCGACTATTTTTCACGTGCATATAATTGAAGAAAAAAAAAAGTAACGAAGCAATCTTAATTCTTTTAGCTTAATTTGTAGTTGGACATGTACTCAAGATGGTGTAAAAAGTTGAGCATTAATAGTTAAATAGTTTTTGAGATATCGTGGCAGCAGTTTTGAAGAAACGTGTTTTGAGAAAAACGCGTTTTTAAGTTGGAAGTTGGAGGTATGCGCTCCGCATACCTACTCCGGTTTACAAGTGCAACTTGATAACGGCTTCGAATTTACAAAAATCCATTTATACACGTCTTCTAAACATGTTTTAGAAGTGATTTATGAAAAAAAAACAAAAATGATTTTTTTGACCCGTCACACTAGACGACCCCCTTAAGCAAAATTATACGTACTCTTAACTTGATAATGATAATTGTATTAATTGTATTGTATTAATTGTATTAATTAAGAAACTTATATTAAGAACACTGTTACTGCAACATTGTAAGTAATTTAATCGCATTGAATGATGCTTTCTCTTTGTCGCTTTTGTATTCTTAAAACATTCATTTTCTTAAATGTTAATCTTGATCGATTTTCGAGAATCAGATTACTTTTAGTCTCTGGAGTTGCTAGCTTTAATATATTCAGCTACAATTCGCCGCTGGTGGCGATACAACACGGTAATGGCTGGGTAGTGAGCGGACACTTCCGGCTGGTGCACACCATCGACATTGATTTCTTCGACGTAACTTTGAGGAGGCTGGAAGTATCAGCAGCCACTATGAAGAACGATGCGGTGAAATCCTTCATCGACTATCATCTCAACCAAACCAGGCAACGGCTCAAAGAGTTGCGAGCGGTGAAGGTACGAGAGCGTCGATCGGTCAATTGGATTGGATCGGCATGGAAATGGATCGCGGGATCGCCGGATGCAGCAGATTGGGATGCAATTTTAAGAAGCCAAAATGACGTTGTGGCAAACAACAACCACCAGTTCAAAGTTAACGAGCAACTCTTCAACATCACCCGAACATCGATTGAGCAGCTGAACGGCATGGTGAAGTACGTGAACGCCATTGGTAAAGAGGTCAACGCCGGGAGCGTGGAGGCCTTACTCGCTAACAGAGTCGAAATCCTAAAAGAGCAAACGAACGAAATCGTACGGGCATGCCAGATGGCAAAAACGGGCATTGTGAACACAAACCTCCTCGACCAAGAAGAAATCAGGGAGATAATCGCCGAGGAGGAAGCATTGCCATACCAGAATGCTATTGAGGCCATTGAGTATGCAAGACCATCAATATACTCGAATGGCACCCTGCTCCTCTACATCTTGTCCATCCCAAAGGTGAAACCAACGAAATATCGTCGACTAATCACAAGGGCTGCCACTTACCCTGGCAGAAAGGTAGCCTTACCGTATGCGGAGGTTTTGGTGAGCGACGACGAGACATTTGGTGTAACTGGCAAATGTCCTTCGATCAACAACTCAGCGATTTGTGAAACAAAATCCCTCGAAGAGTTACCCGAAGATGGATGCTTACCACGGCTGATAAAAGGAGGGGACTTAGCGTCCACTTACCACTTTGGCCCAATAACAAAGAAGTCGTGGAGCTCATTGACGAAAACACGCTCTACCTATCTAACTTTGAAGGAACGGTGTACTATGGAAACTACTCAAAATCCCTAAACGGCACGTTCGTCATCCAACTAAACAACGAGACGATTGTGGTGAACAACCAAACTTTCTCTAGCAGGACGATGAAGAAACTACAAGTGTTGCCAGCGGTTCTCACCAGTGTATCCAGCCGGGGCCTCAAACCAAGCCTGGAGTATGTGCACGGGTTAAGCCTGATGAACATCAAACACCTAAATGCACTGAGTACCAAATTTGTGTCGTCAATCCTCTCCGATACTTTTATATTGATTACCGTAGCCATCATTGGAGTCCTTACATGGCGGAAGCTAACAAAGAAGGTAAAGCTGCCGGTAGTCCTGATGGGTGCCAACCCGAAGCCGGAGCCACCCCATCAACACGCCTAGGGAAGCTATCTGCGGGACGCAGATTTTAGAAGGGGGGCAGTTAGCACACCCGCGCCGCTACGCGCACTCACTAAAGCGCTGACGTTGCGTCTACTAAATGCAACCTGATCCTCGCGCACTGCACGCGCATCCGGACAAATCGCTGCCAGTGCACATCGTCGCAGTAACGTTGCACCAACACCGTGGGAAGCACTGCGTCAGCGTTAGGCTAAGTTTTAGGCTACCTAGTGATAAGCTTTAGCGCTAAGTAATTAGGAGTTAAGCATGCATTCTGTGTTTGGAGCTGAAACGATGCACAAGCCCTTTGATAAATAAAATAATTCCCCGAGGGAGCTCTTCGCACTCATTTTTTTTATCGAACTTCGCGAGGAGTTCTTAACTTGCATATACTTGGCACCACTTCCACTTAAAGTTCACTTTAAAGTTTAACAGGCACTCAATCTGACCGGTAAGTCGGCCCGTTAAAGTGAACTTTAAAGTTAAAGGTAAGTTAAGGGGGCACTCCATGAAACGCTAAAAAAATGACCAATTTTCTTTATTTTACTGTACAAAAAAAATGCCTGAGTAGCGGTAAGCGTCAGTACACATTGTAAACAAGTTACAGTAAGGGGCTTGTGTACAATTTGTTGTTGCGTAGATATTGCGTAAACAAGCCACCGTTGGTGGCTTGTGTGTATAGTGTTGTTGTGCACAAAAGTGTAAACAGGTTGCCGTTAGGTGGCCTGTCTGCATTGTTTGTGTACTGCGTGAGCCAAGCAAGTAGCCGTAAGGCACTTGCAGTGTATACAGTAGTTGTTGCACATCAACTGCTGAGTTGAGGAAGTGAGTGTTGTTGTAATATTGTAAGTAGTGTAAATAGTAGTAATAAGTCTAGTGTTAAACTAGTATAGTGTGTAGAGTGTGAATGGGGCGCCCTAAACGCAAAGGGAGTGTGACGGGGGACTCTGCCTGGGAGCCGACATGAAGTCTTCCGATGCGGAGTCGGTGTCGGCGGACGTCCGGTCGCCCCCTCGTAAGAGGGTTGGGCACGTGGCTTCGTCCGGCAAGGGGCGCGCGGCTTTGCCCGGGGTAGGGCTTGGGCGCACGGCTTCGCCCGGGTTAGGGCGGCTTCGCCGCCGACACTATAGGAGGAGTGATGAGTACGGATGAGGCCAGAACGTGCACGGACGGTGCTGAGTCGCCGGTTGTGAAGGCGGGTGCAAACGTATCCGTCGTTGCGGCTTGCGGTGAGGTGCCGGCTTGGTCGCCCTTGGCAGTGCGCGTGTTATAGCTGTCAGCAAGTTTGAAGTCAACGACCAACCAAACATCCAACAAAAACAGCCAGCAACAACGAGCATATTTTAAGTTAAGTTGCAATGTCATTAACTCGATATGTAATATGAGCTCGATTGTTTGCTCGATTGTTTGATTTGCTCGATCAGCAATGACAAACGTTCGAGCTTAGAGTAAGTGAATGAAATAAAATCAGTGTTATTCCACCATCCAACTTGTATGCATTCAACATTTTTAAGTGGCGCAGTCGGTTAACGTAACCACAACGAAAACGAGAAGAAGAGACACACAGCTGCTTAAGAAAAGAAAATTGCAGTGAAGAGACGACTTCAACCGTAAACAACAAAACAGGAGAGGAACACAGCTGCAGGAAGACAAATTTACCCCGCAACGAAGAAACAACTCCAAAAGAAGAAACAACTCCAAAAGAAGAAACAACTCCAAAAAAAGACACCAAAATTGAAAGGACCAGAAGGAATAGAGATTTCGATAGGAGTCGAAATATAGAAGCAGAAATTAGTACCGTGGAGCAGTGTTTAGTTGCGCTAACAAACATACTTAGCCAACAACAGCAACAACAGCGGACTTCGGCCCGAACGAGACTGGAGAAGGAATTGCGATACTTGCCAGCATTCGAGGGGGAACCAGGACAGCTGCCGTCATTCATTGACAGCGTCAGCAGAGCCCTATTGGATTATCCCGGAGAGGAGCAGGAGGCCTTCAACACAATATACAACCTCAAAATCGTGGGAAAGCCGAAGAATCTGTTAAATATAAATCCGCCAACATTGTGGGAAAGATGCAAGGAAAGGCTAATGGACCACTATCGGCCCAGGAAGGACCAGATGAAGATATCGAGGAGAATAAACTCTCTTAGAGTGAGTAGCATAGAGGATCTAGATAATAAGATTCGAGAAATTGTAGAGGAAATCACAGAATATGTTGCTTACGAAGAGACAAAAACAGTGCTGGACATATTTAGTGGAATGCTCGTGCAGAGGATAAAAGAACTAGTGGCAGGCACATTGTCATATACTATAATGAATATTTATAATTTAACAGAAATTAGAAAAGAAATCCGCAAGTTTATTGGCCAAGACCACAGCAATTTAAATTTAAATATGATTTTAAAAACGAATGATAACAATAGTAGGAGAAGTAATCAAAATTATACAAATTACCAACAAAGAACCAACACTAATTCTTATCAATACAGAGGCACAAATACTAATCATTTTACTAGTAACCAGACTAATGTCAATAACCAATCTAGAACAAATAACATTCCCGCTCATTATATTAATGCAAACGCCAACCAATGGCAAAATAACAGAACTCAGCAATTTAGACAAAATGACAGTAGACCTAATTTAAGCCAGCAGAATAGACAAAGACCAGAGCCAATGGAAGTAGATGCAATGAGTAATAATGAAGCAAATGAAATTGATGATACGTTTTTTACAAATTAGCCTCGGATCAAAGTAAAATATTTTTAGCAGTTACAATAGAAAATGAACAGTACCTAGCACTAGTGGATACAGGCTCAACGGTTAGCATATTAAATCAAACAAGATTTTCCGAAAATAAATACAAACTTATTAATGATTCAATAACAACGATAAACACTATCCAAGGAGAGGTCAAAGGTCCCAACAAAACAGTGGCTACAAAATGCCCAGAAGAGTTCAATTACCCCAGCAATGCCAGGATTAAATGGATTGCAATGTATATCAATAAACCATATGATCTATTATTAGGCATGGACTGGATTTCGAAAAATATTATATAAAATATAAATATAATATAAATATAAAAATATAGAACTTAATATAAAAAATAAAGACATTTGTTTAAATAATGGAGTTAGTCTTCCATTCCTTTCTAAATCGTACGAAGAGGTTAATGTATTGGAAGTAAGCGAAATCAGAAATCTTCAGACAGATCATTTAAATGAAGGAGAGAAAACAATTATTAAAAAACTACTGAATAAATATAATCAACTTTTATATAAAGACGGAGACATATTAACTAATACAAATACCATTGTACACGAAATAAATACTTCAACTGACCAACCAATCAATTCAAAATTATATTGTTATCCGCCAAAGCATGAAGAAGAAGTGCAGAGGCAAATACAAGAAATGGAATCACAAGGGATTATTCGTAAAAGTAGGAGTAGGTATAGCTCTCCAATAATAGTTGTGCCCAAAAAGTTAGACAAATCTGGAATTCAAAAATATAGGATTGTTGTTGACTACAGACGACTGAATCAGATAACAGTTAGTGACAAGTATACTTTACCAAACATTGACGCTATTTTAGACAAGCTTGGAAAGGCACAGTATTTCAGCACACTAGACCTTGCAAAAGGCTATCATCAAATACTTGTTGCCGAGAAAGACATTCGGCCTTATGCTGAATGTCGTCTCACTCATCGTTGACGATCGTCTATGTGTATCGTCAAATCTATCGTTTCGTCGACACTTCGGTATGCTGTACAAGCAACGTAGACGAAACGTTGTGCACTGAATAAACACGGCAACTCTATGAGTGGGAAATTTTTTCTTTTGGGTATTTCACGTGGGAAATTCTGTTACTTCAAATGATTTGTGTGTTTATTTGAAAAATAAATGGATTACGAGCTGTTTTTTTTCAAGCGACGAGGAAGAAAATAAATCTTTGACGGTGCAGCGGAGGCTGTTAATGCAAACAGTGGACTTATTTGCGTTGCCTGAAACCAAGTAATTTATTTTTCTTTGACCAATGCAAGTGGAGCCCCCACTGGGAGGAAGGATGCGGCCTCGGTAAGCAGCGTTCTGCTCCGGCGAGTTCGCCCACCTCGCAGTGGCCTACGATACCTTGTGCCCTGGCACCCAAAATAATGAGACGTTGGAGCCTTTAGCTAGGGTGATTAAGAATTTTTGGAAGTCCAAGACGAGCCTAGATGAGGTGGTCGCCTCCGCGAGCGGCTTGATGGCTGCCTGACTGTCCGAGTATATGTGGACATCCGCTTTGTACGCGTTTTCGCAGATAAGTCATATAGAAACCTGGTAAATGGCCATTACTTCTGCCTGGAAGACACTGCAATGATCAGGTGGAAGGAAAAGCTGGGGCTTCGCTTCGCTGACTGCAGAAAATACCACAGCCAACCTTGTTACCTATGTTACCACCACACTACGCTCCCTTCCCTGGAAAAGGGAAGCCATTGGGAAACGGGAGATCCCAATTTTATTTCAGTATCGTTTTAGTTTCGTCAGCAAAATTTCCGACGATGGAAATATTCGTCGATAGACGAAAGGCGAAGGCGATAACGATGACGAGCATAGCACTCCGTCGTCAGCTGACGATACGACGATGAGCAGCATACGTCATTTTCAGACGATGACGATATTCAGCATAAGGCCGATTGAAAAAACCGCGTTCGTAACCCCAAATGGTCTATATGAGTATGTACGAATGGCGTTTGGATTAAAAAATACCCCAGCGACGTTTCAAAGGTTAATGAATGACATATTAAGAGAATATATCAATAAAATCTGTGTTGTTTACTTAGACGACATATGGATATTTTCAACAACAATTGAAGAACATGAAAACTCACTTCGAAAAATGTTTGAGACGCTACGGAAGCACAATTTGAAAATACAAGTCGACAAATGCAGCTTTATGAAAAGAGATACGGAATTTTTAGGGCACATTTTAACCAATGAAGGTATTAAGCCGAATCCTGAAAAGATAAAAGTAATCAAAGATCTTCTTATTCCAAGAAACGAAAAACAACTTAAAGGATTCTTAGGAGTAACAGGTTTTTATAGAAAATGTATTAAAGATTATTCCAAAATTGCATACCCTATGATAAAGTACTGATAAGTAAAGGCAGTAAAATTAACATAAATGACCCAGAATACATATCAGCGTTTGAGACTTTGAAATGTCTCATAAGTTCTCATCCTATATTAAAATATCCACAATTCGAAAAGCCATTTACAGTCACTACAGATGCAAGTGATAATGCAATAGGAGCGGTACTATCGCAAGAGGGTCACCCTATATGCTACGTTTCACGAACTCTAAATAACCATGAAAAGAATTACTGTACTACAGATAAAGAACTTTTAGCTATTGTTTTTTCAATAAGCTATTTTAGACCGTATTTGTACGGAAATAAATTCAAAATAGTTACCGATCACGTTCCAATCAAGTAAGGGAGAGGGCTGGGGTGTGAACCGGGTTTTGTTTTTCGGCTCTAATTTTTCTCAGAATAAAGATATCGAAAAATCGAAGATACCGTTGGAAAGGTGAATATATAACGCAACTTTGTTATGAAGACAGATTACCGTTTTGATTGAAATTTAACTCTCTACGTCCAATTTTCTAAGAACGTGATTTTTCGCTTTTTCAAAAAAGTGGCTGGGTTGTGAACCATCTGGAAAATCCCTATTAAAGTCAGAAAATACGAAGAAAACACCCATAATTTTTAAGTACATTGAGAATTTATTTAATCAGGAAGCCTCAAGAGGTGAAAAACAGTTATAATGACGCCTCTTAGGCCAAAAAATCGCAATGAATGAAACTGCTCAATTTTTTAAATTTTCATCCTAATCTGTGTCGGAATATTTGCATGTGAAATACGAACGTGTTCTCGTATTGGCTCACTTCAAGTGAACACAACGAAATCGAGTTAAATTATATAAAATTACTTTATTTTAATATATCCGCCCATATTTGACAGTGTTAGAACAAATGTAGTACGAAAAACAGGTGGTTCATAACCCAGCCACCTCAGTGGTTCACAGCCCAACCACGATGCCATTTTAGAAACTTTAAAATAAACGACACTTCCAATCATAATTCGACATAAACAAATATTGCATCGTAAAATAGAATCAAAACACTAAATAAACATGTATTACACTGACCTTTTTGCAATAAGCTCAGTCACTAAGGTAGCACTTTAAAAAAAAGCCAACAAGTTTTCGCAGTCGATTTTCAAACACGATGTCTTTCAAACTCGATTGCTGCCACAAGCAATACGTGTTTGTACTTCGGTGTAACCACAAAAGCAGAGTCATATCATAAGACAAAATTGACAGTTGAAAGATTGGCGATATGTCAATTAGGGAAAGAAAAAACGGCAATGGTTCACACCCCAGCCTGGTTCACAACCCAGCCCTCTCCCTTACTTAAATAATAAATACAAAGGAAAAGAATTTTCACAAAGACACCAGCGATGGCTTTTGAAGTTACAAGAGTACAATTACGAAATAGAATACCTTAAAGGCAGCGAAAATAAAGTCGCTGATTTTTTAAGGGGGAACTACCTTTAGAGGCCGAAAAAAAGGTAATTTTAACAGTCGATTTACAGGGAAATGAAAACAGTTCTTTTCAAATCAATATAATATATATTTACAGTGTCTGAGGTAAAACAAAAAAAATTTTTGTAAAAGTGAAAACAGAAATTTAACAAATTTTTCAATGATTCTGTAAGTCATATCGCCGCTGACATCGTAAATTGTGTAAGTGATGCTGGCCACAATTTTAGTCTGAAATAAAAAAACCAAACATTTTCTTACTCGAGAGGGTTTTCTATCGTCGATGAACTAAACATTTTACGAAATTCGAAAATGAACCCTCTAAAACAGGCTTCACAAAAAAAAATTAGGATTTTCACAAGAAATTTTGTTATATATGCAGTCAAAAAATGTCTAAAAATGTTTTGTTTTTTAAATCTTTAGTTTAGATAGAACAATTTTTTATGCTCTTTAAAATGAATGCTGGATAATGAAAATCTGTTCATTAGTAATTTTATTATCATTTACACAATTTTGAAAAACATGGTTTCGAGAATATGCCGTTTAAAGTTTAAAGTTTGCGCTCGGCGAGCTCGGCGCCAGTCATTTCCGGGATGCATCTCTTCCACAATTTCGAGAATTACCTTTTGAAACTTTGACACGATATTCTAAGGCAATATACCTATCGATTAAAACAATAAAAAAAAAATCGATTTTTTGAAGTGTCTAAAGGTAGTTCCCCCCTTAAGCAGGCAGGAAGGCACCGCGAAAATAAATGAACAAAATGAAAATGAATCAAATTTAGAATTATCTGACACATTGCACTCAGCTGATGAAGAACAGTTAGATCACATAGCTATCAGGGAAGAAATTGTGAATAAATATAAAACACAAATTATTCTGGCATATAGTACACAATTGGAAATGACAACAATACATAAACGAAACATTATTGCAATAAATCCTCAAGAAAGCGAAACGAGTATAAAAGATATTTTAAAGCGGCACATTAAGTCAGGCCATGTAGGAATTTATTCAGAGGTTACTGACCACGATTACCATAAGGTACAATTAATAATTATGTCAACGTTTGCAAATGCAAAACATATCAAATTCATAAAAACAACTCAACGAGCAAGAGATATTCCGACGGAAGAAGAATTACACAAACAACTATCTGTTTACCATACAAAAGAGTCAATGCACGGTGGCATTAAGGAGTGTTACAATTCACTTAAGAATAAAATTTTTTTTCCTAAATTAATTGAACATATACAGTTGGTTATAAATAATTGCAAAACATGCCAAGAAATAAAGTACGACAGACATCCCATAAAACCGAAATTTAAGCTTACAGAAACGCCAACAGCCAAAAACGATACAATTCATTTAGACATATTCCACTACAAAAAACGTTGCTTCGTAACAGTAATCGACAAGCTTACAAAATTTGCAAACAGAAATTGGGTAGCGAAGAAACAAATAATTGTAGAGCATTTTGCGAAGTTCGGAAGGCCGAATAAAGTTATTATGGACAATGAATTTAACTCCCAGCAAATTTTGACTTATTTAAACGAAGAACAGGTTGAATCACATTTCACAACACCAAATTCAGATACAGGCAATGCAGATATAGAGCGATTACACTCAACACTTATTGAAAACATAAATGGAATTGAGGATAATGAACTCTCGGTAGAAATGAAGATACAGATTGCTATAAAAAATTACAACAATCGATATCATTCAACAATAAAATGCACACCAGTAGAAGCAAAAGAAACTGTAGAATTGAATATTTTAGTGGAAAGAATAAATTTAAGCAAAGAACGTATAATTTAAAAAGGAACAATGATAGGGAATCATATATAGAAAATAGGCAAAATGGACCAGTTAGGAACTACAAACGATTAAGACACAAAGAAGAGCCATATTATAGAATAAAACCATTGCAACATGTACATTGTACGAATATTAAAAGACCTCTTAAATTTGCAGATACCGATAATCGCAATGGCCATACTGACGACAGTAGCAGCGGTTCAAAGATTTTTGCAAATAATACCAATTAATGAAAACGCAGGATATGTACCAGTAAGATTGCGAGAAGTAGAAATAGTTAATCGAACTATTACAATATTATATATAATTCACCCCAAGGAAATCAAAAGCATTGTTGATCAAGTTGAGGAATATATAAACAATACCGACATAAATAACAAGGACATATTAAGAAGTAAAATAGAAATAATTAAGGCAAAAATAAAATCAATTACTCCAAAGGAGAACAACAGACAAAAAAGAGGGTTATTCAACTTTATAGGTACAATAGACAAATGGTTATTCGGAGTATTAGATGATACAGATAGAGAAGAAATTTTAGCTCATTTAGAGGTTACTGATAACAACAACCATAATATTATTGGAACCGTTAATAATCAAGTAAAAATAAATACACATTTTAATGATTCATTTAAAGTATTAAAAGACGCTGTAGAGGATGATAGAAGAAAAATTAAAGATTCATTTAACCAGATAAAGGAACAAAATTTAGAAATTTCACGGCATTTGTTATATACAGACAACATGCTTAAGTTGAAATACATAGGAAAAAACAACTTAATTCAAGACAACATAGCATCCGCAAGGTATAATACTATACATCCCGGTATTTTAACAGCAACAGAAATAGAAGCTTATGAAATAAATTTCTATAAGTTGAAATTAATCAGAGTAGGCATAATGTCTTACCAAAATGACTCAATAATTATTGCAATTAAAATTCCAAAAGACTATGTTATAACAGACCCGAATCTAATAACCCCATTACCATCAGAACACCACTTGGAAATAAATGAAGGAAATGAATTTGTAGTAAAGATCAATAATAATACATACACATATGAAAAAGATGCTATCTTAAGAAATTTAAAATTCAGTAAAAATTGTATTTACAAAAACAAATGTGATTTAGTACCTATTCAATACGGTCGGAAAAAATCCACTTAGTTTAACCCTCCTCGCGGGTGCCGACCGGGCAATGGGCATCGCTGTGTCTATGCGCAGGTAAACTGGCAAGGCACGGCGATGTCTAGCTAAGAGTGAGGTAGGACTCCACAAGTCATGCCTGAGGTGCAGCTTACATGCCGCCAGGGGCGGCTTGTGGAGTCTTACCTCAGTCATGCTAAGTGGTGCCTGGCGGGTAGGCATAAAACGCTAAGGGAGGAGTCCCTGAAATAAAAACCAGTCTGGAGTCGAAGAAGGGGAAAGAGCGGGTCAGGATATTGACCCAAACGTCGGTGGAAGAAGTGACTGCTACCACCGGCGGGCACGGTGGGGAACTTGATTCCCCTCTGCGTGTCGCCAGCGGTCACACCTCTGCTAGAGTGGTTGCAGGCTCTAGCAGTCGTCATGCGACTGCAAATTTTACGAAGGCTAGGTTAGCCACTAGGGGTACTGCAGTCGACACAGACTCAGACCTCGACAGCGTATGCAGCGTGGCAACCACAAATACAATAGCTGAGGAGGAGCTGCTGAAGTCCCCGAAGGCTCTCGACCCGAGCATCGCATCCACTAGTAGGAGCGAGCAAAGGAAGAAGCCCAATAAGGAGGGCTTGAAAACGCTCGCCCAGTACAAAGCGGCAATACGCATCAAGTTGCGCCTGGAGAATAAGGACACTCTTTCGCCCACGGAGCGAGAGGACCTACGATGGGCAACTGAGACGGTCACGAAAGGCAGGGAGCACTTCTCGCAACTCGAACGGTTTGCGACCACGCATCACACCTTCGTGAACAAAATAGAAGAAAACGTAGCGAAGGCTATGAAGGAAACGGAGGCGAAGAGACAGAGGTCCACGGAGGGAGAAAAACCCGCGGCCAAACGTGCTCGCACTCACACCACAGCTACTCCATCTGACCAACCGACCTCGTCCAAAAGAGTGGCGACGACCAGCGAAGTAGCCAAACGGCACTTGACCGTGGCGCTCGTTGACCGACGACACGAAAATGGTCAGATGACGGCGGAACAGTGGAAGCTAGTGGACAGCAAAATTCTCGAGGCCATTGTTGCACAGGCGATCGACGAACCTAACAAACCTTCGCCCTCCTTTGAAGGAGCGGGGTGGTACAGGGGAGTCAAGATTTTAAAGTGCAATGACGACCTCACGCTTAAATGGGTCAAGGAGGTGGTCCCGAAACTACGAGGACTGTGGCCGGGCGCTAACCTGGTTATAGTGGATAGGGACGATATTCCCGGTCCACCGCGGGCTAAGGTACGTGTACCAAGCGCGGTGAAACCGGAAAACGCCCTACTGCTTTTCCAGCGGCAGAAGCCCGATGTCCCGACGACGGACTGGAAGATGATCCACGCGGGGAAACCCAACGTCGACGGTACACTTGATCTGATCCTCCAAATCAACAAAGAGGCAGAGGACAAGTTGTACCAGCGGTTCGGAAAGATGTCTTGGGGGACGGGTAGTGTTTACCTGCGCCTCAAAAAACGTCATCCGAAAGACGGGAATGAAAACACTCTAAAGCCAGGTGAAGTAGAAAAGGATCTTGGGCTGGAACCCATGACCGACGCTACTCTCATGCTTCGGCTAGACCACGGGAAGATTGACGAGATGGAGGTTGAGACGGGTGGAGTGTCGGCGGTGACAGCCACACCCACCTTGAAGGACACTGTACCTTCTGAAGGGAAAGGTCCTACAAATCAACCTCCACCACAGTAAGGTGGCTTCAGCTGAGCTCCTTCTCACACTAGAGGAGGGCAGCTACGACGTGGCCCTAATCCAGGAACCCTGGCTTTCCTCCGGAAACAAGGTTTCAGGGTTAGGGTCCACGAACTATAATCTTTTCCATGCAACAACGGTAGGTAAGATTCGATCTGCCATCCTTGTTAGGAAGGATATTAACGCATATCTTCTACCTAATTTCAGTTCTGATGACCTGACGGTGGTCGCCATCGAAGGGGACGACAAGCTTAGACTTGTGGCCTCGTGCTATATGGCCCACGACATCGAGGCACCCCCCACAGAACTACAGCACCTGACGGAAGAAGTCCTCAGACAAGGTTTCGACGCCGTGGTAGGTGCGGATGCCAATTCGCACCACCCTCAGTGGGGAAGCAAGGACACGAATGAACGGGGTGAGTCCCTTTTTAACTTTATATTACAAAACAATGTAGATATAGCTAATAGAGGGAACATCCCAACTTTCAAGGGTCCGACGTCGGAAGACGTATTGGACATTACTTTTTCTTACGGGGCAGATACCTGGATCTCGGATTGGAGGGTGCTGGAAAGAACCTCCTTCTCTGATCACAGCTACATACACTTTACGGTCAGCTTTAAACCGTTGCGTACAGAAAGGGTCTTCAGAAACCCCCGGAATACTGACTGGGATCTGTATGCAAATCGGTTAAAGACTCATCTGAGTAATGCCTCTCAGACCCTCTCCAGCTCGGACGTTGAGGCTAAGGCGAAACTCCTAACGTCAAAGATCCTCCTTGCTTACCACGAATCCTGCCCGCCCTCAAGGCCGGTAGGACGAAAATCCTATCCGCCCTGGTGGAGTAAGGATATTGGTAGGCAAAGAAGGGAACTTAGAGAGTTTTTCAAACTGGCCAAACTTGCCGACTGTGCGGAGTGTTGGAGAGAGTACAAGACACTACTTCACTCCTACAAACAAGAGATACGGAGGGCCAAAAGAAGTTCCTGGCAGAACTTCTGTGGAAGTATGGACAAGACCTCCGAGGCATCCAGACTTCGGAAGATACTCGCCAAATCCCCCCCTATACCATCACTCATCCGCAAAGAATATGGAGAATGGACCAAGGATGGCAAGGAGACGCTTGAGGCACTTATGGAAGCCCACTTTCCTGGCTGTTCAGATGTTCCCGACTCGGTCTCAACTGCACTCGGCACAGAGCAAGGGAATTGTGAGGGCCTAATCACCACATCCAGACTTCGATGGGCTTTGGGCTCTTTCGATTCCTTCAAATCCCCGGGTCCGGACGGCATTTTTCCCGTGCTTCTGCAAAAGGTAAGTGCTGTTCTGACACCGTGGCTCAAGGACGTTTTCAGGAGCTGTCTGAGACTGAACTATGTACCGATGGACTGGCGATTATCAAGGGTTGTATTTTTGCCGAAATCAAGTAAAAGCAGCCATTTGTATCCGAAGGACTATCGGCCCATCAGCCTCACCTCGTTGATACTGAAGACCTTTGAAAGATTGCTAGACTCGTTTATTAAGGAATGGGTTCCACCTGGCCTAATATCAACGAACCAACACGCCTATATGAAAGGCAAGCCAACGGAGACAGCACTTCATCAGGTGGTTTTTCAGATATAAAAAGCTTTTCACTACGGAGAATACGCGCTGGGAGCCTTCCTCGACATATCAGGGGCTTTCAACAATGTCTCCACAGAGGCACTGTTGGAAGGCCTTGCATCAATTGAGGTGCACCCACCCATACAGGACTGGATTGGTAATCTGTTGAATTGCCGTACAGTGGTAGCGGAGTGGGGCGCAACAACCATGACGAGGAAGGCGAACAGGGGCACCCCCCAGGGGGGTGTGCTCTCTCCGTTACTATGGAATCTAGTCGTTAATAAGATCCTTTTAAAGTTGAGGGACGGGGAGCCAAGGCTAACCGCATACGCGGATGACCTAGCCGTTGTCGTCTCAGGCAGGTGTCTCAACTCAATGAGCCAAGTACTCGAGAGGACACTGAAAGTGATTAATAACTGGGCAAAGACTGTGGGACTGGAAACAAACCCAGACAAGACGGACTTAGTTCTTTTTACAACAAAGTACAAGATCCCAACCTGGCTTCCTCCCAAACTGAACAACACTAAGTACCTAGGAGTCATCTTGGACAGTAAACTGTCGTGGAAATTGAATGTGGAAGACAGGAAAAGGAAAGCCTTGAACGCCTTATACGCTTGCAGGAAAATGCTCGGTAAGACTTGGGGCTTATCCCCCCGTCTCACACATTGGATTTACACTGCAGTTATTAGACCCATTATGCTCAACGGGATCATAGTATGGTGGACTGCGGTGGATAAGAAGACCTATGCCAAAGACTCGAGACTGTACAGAGAGCCGCTGGGTTGTGTATAACAGGCGCAATGGGCACCACTCCGACAGCGGCACTGGACAAAATCTTGGGATTTTATCCAATTGGTCTGACTGCGAAAAGCGTCGCTAAAAAGGCCGCGCTTAGACTTAAGGTAACTGGACAGCTCACGCTACGACATTACGGCCACAGCAGGTTACACGCAGGGGTAGGCGAAAGCTCAGACTACGCCGTACGTCAAGCCAATTTCGACTTCAAACCCCACGTGATCCTAGAACCGGATGGGTGGCGACAGGGGCTCGAACCCAGCCGTCAATCCTTTAACCTGTTCACGGATGTATCCAAGATGACAGAGGGAGTGGAATCTGCAGTTTTCTGTCCGGAACTTGACCTTCAACAGTTTTGCGTACGGAACTGCAAAACCAAATTGGACGAACTCTGTCGCAACAGAGTAGTCACTATCTATTGGGTACCGGGTCACAAAGGAGTTGAGGGGAGGCTGATGCGCTCGCCAAAGCCGGGGCACGACTGCCTACGGTTAGCGAGCCAGACATCCATCCACCCCTCTCCACGATCAAGACGGAAATAGAAGAGAATATGATTCGTGAAGCGGCGTCCATGTGGGAGAGATCTACATCTCACAGGACAGCAAAAATCATGTTTCGCGAACATAATATCAACAACACAGAGTTTGTACTATCACTCCGAAGAGATGATTGCAAACTATTAACCGGGATACTCACGGGACATTGTCTCACACCGTCCCACGCTGCCAAACTTGGCTTGGTACCAAGTGATGCATGCACAAGATGTGGTGAAGACAGTGCCAAGGGTACCCTGGAGCATTTGCTGTGCCACTGCCCTGCTCTCTACAGATCACGGGTCAGCTGCCTCGGATCCGCGTCGTTCCCTTCTTTGGAAAGAATCGCGGAACAAAAAAGCGGCGACTTGCTTAGATTTGCCAAAACGTTTTTAAAAAATTACATACAGGTCTGAAGCTCCAGAACCTTTTGGTATCACTATGGACCAACATGGTCTATGTGACACCCCCCCGTGGGTCAGCCAGCCTAACCTAACCTAACCTAACCTAGTATTCAATACAAACAGCCATCACAGCGAAAGTCATGGCTGCTGTGATTGGTGCGGATGGTGTCAGCGCCGCTGCCATGAAGAAGGTGGATGAGGTCGCGGGCGAGTATGAGCTGTTGCTCATGAAGCTCGTGGCCGAGAATGCCATGTTGAAGGGCCGCATCGCTGGCCTGGAAAGTGCGGGGGCTCCGGCCTCACTGGCCATGCCGGCGCCGAGTGCGGTGCGTGTGGGTGGCCCCCAGGCGGCCGCTACTTCGGCGTCGGTCCCTGTACGCCGGCGCCGACGTGGTCGGTTGTTGTCCGTTAAAGAGGCGGGTCCTTCACTGGGCGTGAGGGTTCCTCAAGGTGAAGCCACTGCGTGGTGGCGGTGCGATTATTCGCACCCCCTCCAAGGCCGAAGCAGTGAAGCTGACCCACAATGCCAAACTGAGCGAGCTTAGGCTTGACGTGGCTGCGAACGAGAAGCTGGGCCCGAGGGCTGTCGTCCATGGGGTTCACTTGGAGATTTCTCCGAGTGAATTCATGGAAGAGCTCTATGAGTTGAACCTCAAGGAGCGGATAAGCCCGGCTGCCTTTAAGAAAGGCGTCCGCATGGTGAGTCGCCCGTGGGCCGTTGGCTCGGGTGGAGCATCGAACGTCGTGTTGGAAGGAAACGAAGGCTTGCTTTCGTCCCTTCTGGAGGCGGGCGGTCCTACATTAAGTTGTTTTCGTTCCTCGTGCGGCCTTTCATGCCGACGCCTGGCTGCTTTAGGTGTTTGAGTTTTGACCACAGAGTGGCTGAATGTCGTATGAAAGCGGACGTTTGTCGGCGCTGTGGCCAGAGCGGTCATCGCGTTCAGCAGTGCAGCAATGAGCTGCATTGCCGGAATTGCGCGTTCCGGGGCAAGCCGGCTGGGCATTATATGATGTCCACCGACTGTCCGGCGTATAGCCAAATTCTGACCAGGGCGCAGGCTCGTCATTGATGGGTCTGCAGACAGTACAGTTAAACTGTCAGGGCGCGTATGCCGTGATGCGTGAGCTAGATGCATGTATGAATGAATGTGGCAGTGCAGTTGCCCTGGTGCAGGAACCGTACGCCATCAATGGTGTCGTACGGGGAATACCTGCAGCAATTAGGTAGGTAGGTAGATGTGGCGGCCCTTACGAGAGCACACGTAGGCCAAAATAGGCCCATTGTGATGCCACTGGATCGTTATCCCCTTCAACTTAGTAGGTCTCAAACCAACCTGAACAGTTAATGAAGCGTATTAGGCCTTTGGTGTCGACATTTGATATATCGGCTAGGTTGGCGGTGTAGTAAAAACCTAAGTGTTTTTTGCGAGTCCTGCAAAGAGCAGGACAGGTGCAGAGGAAGTGTAGAATGGTTTCTTCCTCTTCTACGTCTCTGCAGCTACGGCAGAAATCGTTGGCTAGATGGCCCAGCCCTAGCCTTCTTGCGTGGCCACCCTACAGTTCGTCCGCCCTACAGTTCCCCGGGATGTCTCTGTGACCTGGGACCCATAATAGGTGTATGTTAAGCTGCTCAGCCATCTCGTCGAGAGATCTGCGGCAGCTGATCACTGTTTTTGATGTTAGGACATGAGACCCTAGGCGCTTGGCTGTCAGAGAGTATGCTAACATCTCGTACTGAGATGTTGCGCTCGTTGACCAGCTTCAGGGCGGCTTCAATGGCCGTCACTTCCGCCTGGAACACACTACAGTGGTCCGGTAGTCTAAAGGAGTAGTCTATACCCAATGAGTCCGAAAAGACGCCTCCGCCGACTGCTCCATTTAGCTTGGAGCCATCGGTGAAGACCTGACATGAGCTACCTGTTAGTGGTGTTGAACCGTCCTCCCAGCTGCTTCTATCTGGGATGGTACAGAGTAACTTCTTGTTGAAGAGAAGTTGGGGAGGAGAGTAATCGAGTTCTCCGGTTTGTCCTAAGAGAGAGAGAATCCTGCTATGACCCGTATTTGATTCCGACCAATGGCCGAAAGCACGAAGAAGCAGCAATTAGTGTTGAGCAAAAAATCGCAACCGGTGATTTTTTCACTGTGATTTTGTAATCACAGTGTCACATTGCGATTGACTGGCAACGAAAACAGCGATTGTAAATCACTGTTTTGCCAAAATCGCTGTGAAAAAATGAGCAGCGAATCGCACCTTGACCGGCAACGAAAACAGCGATTGTAAATCACAGCGATTGTAAATCACTGTTTTCCAAATCACTGTTTTGCCAAAATCGCTGTGAACAAATGAGAAGCGAATCGCAGTTTGACCGGCAACGAAAACAGCGATTGTAAATCACAGCGATTGTAAATCACTGTTTTCCAAATCACTGTTTTGCCAAAATCGCTGTGAACAAATGAGAAGCGAATCGCAGTTTGACTGGCAACGATTTCAGCACTCGTTTCTCTGCACTGTGACCAGCGATTAATCGCTGACTGTGACAATGCTGCTAACATTTATTTCATTTTCTAGTGCTCCCTTTTCCACTACAGGCAAATGGTTGATATCGCTTTAAGAGACTATGTATATCTGTTTTGCTTGCACGCATGTATCCATTTTCAATTCCTCTTTCTCAGTTAAGTGATGCCATGCAAAATTATTTTTCATCAAATCTTTAAATAAGAATTTAAACAACAATTAAATTGTGAATAGTTAGAATAAATCAAGTAAATAAAGTACATATTATTGAAATAATTTTTAGGAAATTTTTGTAATGTGACGTTTTGTAATGTGACGCACGATGAAAATGATTTTATTTGATGTTATATTCGTTATTATTTACGTCGTTATATTTTATTGTTTGTGTGGCAACTTTTGGTGAGGTTTGAATTCACTGATATTTTTACATTTAACTGTGACTGTTTGCAATTTTTAAAAAGTGAAAATGTCGGGAATTAAACGCAAAAGCAGTAAAATGTGGGAATTTTTCCACCCAGTGGATGCAATTTACGCGAAGTGCGCGATTTGTGCTACGAAGTTGTCATACAAAACCCGTTTGACGAACTTGAAAAGGCATTTGGAGAGCAGACATCCAACGGTGTCAATCTCCGCCACCACTGCAACTCCTGCGAATTCAGCTCCTGCTAATCAGCATTCAACACAAATGCAAGCGGTAAAAGGCAGTAATACTGTTAAAATATGAAAGTAAGTATCATGATTTATGGTTTTGCAGCATCAAGAAATTGTGGAACTGAATACGCAGCCAAACAATGCCCAGGGGGAAAATTCGCAAACGCTACCGTCCAATGGTCAGAAGGAATCGGATCGGTTCCATCCTTATAGACAACAGCAAAAAATAACATCCTACGTGCGAAGACCTCTTACTAACAATCATAAGGAAGAAATTGATAGTGCTTTGCTTAATTTATTCACAAAAAGCTACCTATCATTTCGCATAGTTGAGGAAGAATCGTTGAAATTATTTGTAAATTCACTAAACTCAAACTATGAACTTCCGACTAGGCATACAATTTCTCGTACATTAATACCTGCGTTGTACGAGAAATGCAAGCTTCAGGTTCGAGCTTTGATCAAAGAAGCTCGAAAAGTGTGCATTACAACTGACTGCTGGACGTCAAGCAACAATGACGGGTACATGGCAGTCACTGCGCACTACGTAGATAATAACTTTTGTATGAAGTCTGTGTTGTTAGAGTGTTCAAATGTCAGAGTTAGTCATTCTTCAGAAAATTTGGCCGCTGAATTAAGGGGGCCGATACATGTAAATAGTGTATTTTTTGAGAATTTTTTTGGGGGATAAGGAATTTGGCAATTGATTTTCTTTTGTTTTTAATCTTTTATTAACTAATTAAAGGTTCTTTTTCCATTTTTTTTTTGACCCGAGAATCCAAGATGGCGGCGGCGCGTGGGATCAAAAAACCCCCTCCAATCTGATGCGCTGCGCGATTGCGCTGCTCGTATGGGGCTGAAATGAAAAATGAAAGGAAATCAATTAAAAAACAGTTGTGGCTTCGATGTGAACCTGGTTTAGTAAAGAAATTGTGATTTTTTTGGAAACGGCAGAAAATTGAATTTTTGGGGCAGCTGTTTTGATGAATTTGCAAGCACCAACATGAGATTTTTGCAGATTTGTAAAAACAAGTGTGGTTAAAATTTCATCGCGATCGGTTAAGCGGTTCTCATGCAATCGCGCAGCCCATACCGAAAAACGTGGTTCCGAGAAAAACGGGCTCAAAGATTGAGTAAGCGACAGGCTTATACCTGACGCCGCCGCTTCTACCTGTGTTTTGTCTGGGAACGGATTAGAATTTTGGAAAACGCTCTTAGCCATACATTGAAAAGGCTTTGTAGAACATATTCCCGAGAAAACCAAAATTTCCAAAAATACTTGATTTTACATGTATCGGCCCCCTTAAGTAGAGTTGTTTTAGACTGGGGTGTGCAAAGCAAGGTATTACTGGCGGTTTCTGATAATGCAGCCAATATAAAAAGCGCATTAGAGCAAAAATTACATTGGAAAAGCTTAGGATGTTTGGCACACACAATTAATTTAATTGCGGTTAATTGTTTAAAAAAAAATCTTGAAGTGTCCCTTGCTATAGACAAAGTTAAAATGGTCGTAGGGTTTTTTAAAAGAAGTACTATTTCTGCATTAAAGTTGCAAAACTATCAACGAAGCCAGGGGCAAGTCCCTTTGAAGTTGATACAGGACACTCCGACAAGGTGGAACAGTACTTTCTACATGTTAGAAAGATACTTACACTTGGAGGACGCTGTGAAGGCTACAATAGCTCTTATAGCTACAGACTTGCCAGTATTGTCTCAAAGTGAATGGCAAATGTTTAAAGAGCTGGTAGATGTTTTAAAACCGTTCGAGTCCGTAACGAAATCGTTCAGTGGGGATTCCTATGAGACAGGATCTCTTGTCATTCCAATTGTAAATGGTCTAATTGACATTTACGATAAAATTCTGCGCAAACCATTTATGCCATGCATAAAAACTGTAATTTTACAGGTGCAAAAGGATCTTCGAGACCGACTCGGTAACGTGGGGAGGAGTAAAACCTTGTGCGATAGTACTTTTTGTGATCCTAGGTTCAAAACCATTCCATTTAAAGAAATAGGTATTATAGACAGTACAAAGTCCAGGTTAATTTCTGAAGTTGCTGACCAAATTTCCTTAGAAATGCACAATCAGTTTGAAGTAGCCCAAGCAACTGAAACTAGCGTAGATGAGTTTTCTGTTTGGTTTTCTTTTGACAAAGCTGCTGCTTCTGTTATCCCTCAAGGAACAGCAACCTCTAAGGCAATAATTGAGGTACAGAGGTATTTATATTCTGGAATTATCTCTAGACAGCAAGATCCGTTTGAGTGGTGGCGAACGAATAAATATTTATTTCCATATTTAGCCAAAATTGCTCAGGAGAAATTATGTGCTTTATGCACATCTGTACCCTGTGAGAGAATTTTTTCCAAAGCAGGTTTAATAATTTCTGATAGACGTACTCGTTTAAATACAGGGAAAACGGCAATGCTTCTTTTCTTGAATGCTAACTCTAGATATTTAGAAAATTAAGACATGCGTGCACTCACAGACCAAATATTTATATATATATGTATATATGCTATTTTTTGTATAATACATGCTTTGTATACATAGTATATGTTTTATATAGTATATGCTTCATATCTATTTATTGAATTCTTTTTAAAATTATTATTTCCTTATTTATTTTAATTTTATTTATTTATAAAATTGTAATGGGTGATATATGCCTACAGGGGAACCGAGCACCCAAACAAAAAAATTCGGTAACGCGCCTTATTTGCATACCTCTACGGTGGTGCGGAAAATGCAATCTTATTAATATATTGTAACGATAAGACAGTCTGTCGCCGTGCAAAGCAACCCTGCCGCTACGTGCCGTGCTATAATCCAATCTGGCAACGACGGCCGCGATAGTAACTTTTAGTCCAAGCTGAAAGTCCATTATGAAACATCAAAAAAACAGCTGATATTTTCTCAGCGTATCTTTTGCACATTGGCAGCACGAAAATTGTATAAGAAAAGCTGTCGGAAGAATGCAGAATTGTGACAATATAAGGACCATTGGCTAAGATTTAATGATGATAAACTCCTTAAGTTTTCTCTTAAGTTTGAAAAATAACATATAATCTGCTTCCGGCACAGATTTTAATATAAAAGAAAATTCTATGGCCCAACTTCCAGGCGCGGAAATTTTCGCAAGCAAGAAACAGCTGATATCACTATTTCGTTTCCACCACGAATTACAACCCCATCATCAAAGTGAAATTTGTATGGAAAGTTGCTCATTTATAATGCAAAACTGTAGCAACATAAAGTTAATATTTTTTGGATGTAAATTGCTAAGAACTGGATGTGTAACTTCCTTAATATTAGACATTTTCTTCCGACTAACATTTGAATGGAAAACCAATGTTAATTTTTTCGCATACAAACAAGTCCGCGAGCTGCCGCTTGAGTTACGTCACAGGCAATGTCCAGCGATAAGAGCAGACTCTCGACATTGCCAGTGCCCAACCGAAACCTCAAGATAAACTGGGAAACATAAAACCTCCCAAACAGTCCCGATATTGTAAACCATCCAAACAGTCGTAAATCAACTGATAAGAGATGTTTGGGTGCGTAGTAAAAGGGACTGTTAAAAATAGATAAGCAACAATTATGTATATTAAGATAAGGATTATTGAGCTAGCACTTAAGATGATATTTGAAAAATAAACCAGAACATATTTGAGCTCTGAAGAGACCAGACGTGTTTCAATACGAAAAATATAATTGGCGCAGTCGGTAAACCCTACCGAATTCAAAGATTTTTATTGAACTGAAGTTCAAATCGAGAAAAATCACGAATTTGAAAATAAGGACAAGTGATCCGAAGATCCTGTCTTAAACATTAAAATTAACGAGAGTACGAATCCCAAGATCGTAACTCAAAAGTGAAGTGAAGTGAATCGATCAAGGCCTTAAGATCCTGACACAATCACGACGAAGATCAGAGCGAGAAACTGAGGGAAGAAGGCGAACAGGTTATGCCAAAAACACAAAAAAGCAAACCTGCAACTTTAAAACCATATACCATACCCGAAGAAGCGACAGAAGACGAGATGGCCCTTTCGATACCAGCGTCGGAGCTCCTGAAGGAGGCATCCAGGATAAGGGAATTCAACGGAAGCGGTGACTACAGTCTGACGTCTTTCATAAGGGAAGTGGACCAAATTCTTCCCCTCTTTGAAACCAACCCCAGCATGAAGGAATTCGTGTTTAGACGATACGTCACCACAAAGATCCAAGGAGCGGCACTCAACGCGGTCCAGACTTTAGACGCTAACGCCTCATGGACGGACATCAAAGCGGAGCTGATCCATTCCTTCGGAATTCGGGAGAGCTACTTGAGCCTCCATCACCCAACCTTCACAACTCTATAACAAATCTAAATCAACAAATCAAAGTTAACGACTATTTTGAAAAAACATTTAAATATTTAAAAAATATGATGGAGAATGACAGACGAACAATACAGGCATACATAAATGCAACACAGAAAACAATTAAAGATGCACTGTCAAACAATTTCTTTACCGAACAAATTCTACGAATTAACATATTAAAAGAAAAAATTGATCACATTCAAGATAGCATTGTCTCAGCAAGAAGTGGGTTGTTGCATCCAGGTATATTAACCAATGAGGAAGTTGACATGTATAATATCGACCTGCATAAACTAACACACTTAAAAATATGTGCGATTGAGTACGCACAGAAACTACTTCTCCTTATTATTAAAGTGCCGAAAGATTTTGAAAAAATACAATTAAAACATATATATCCTATAACAAACAACCAAAAGTGGGAGATAGAACACAATTCAGAAATAGTTTTTACATATAAAAACAAAACATATACATACGAAGAAAGTAAAACTTTAAACGAATTCAAAATATCGAAACATTGCATTTATACGCAAACTTGTAAATTAATTAGAAATAATATCACTGAGGTTGCGGTAATTGATGAAGAAACATTATTGTAAAAAAACTTTAAAGATGTCAAGTTATATCAAAATTGTGATGACAGACAAATAATATTGAAAGGTAATTAACTAATTCACTATCATAACTGTTCAATGACAATAATGGAATACTCGTACTCAAACACGAAGAGTTTCTTTCAACAAAGATTTTACTTTCCAAACGTCGAAGTACAAAATTTCTCACAAAAGTTAACATTCGATGAAATTGTACTCAATAACATTGAAAATATTAAAGAAATAAAAGAATTGCAATACCACAAAAAAGTGATATATTCTGTCTCGACACTTATGATAATTTTAATCACTGCTGCCATTATAACAATAATAATCTTGCTAAAGAAGCAAAGAAAAATGAAAATCGAATTTGTAAACAAAACCCAGGAGTGTTTTGAGTTAAAGAGGGGAGAAGTTACGTCACAGGCAATGTCCAGCGATAAGAGCAGACTCTCGACATTGCCAGTGCCCAACCGAAACCTCAAGATAAACTGGGAAACATAAAACCTCCCAAACAGTCCCGATATTGTAAACCATCCAAACAGTCGTAAATCAACTGATAAGAGATGTTTGGGTGCGTAGTAAAAGGGACTGTTAAAAATAGATAAGCAACAATTATGTATATTAAGATAAGGATTATTGAGCTAGCACTTAAGATGATATTTGAAAAATAAAACAGAACATATTTGAGCTCTGAAGAGACCAGACGTGTTTCAATACGAAAAATATAATTCGTGCGATAGATAGATTCCTGCAATAGAACTGTGATTGAAAATCACAGTGATTCAAAATCGCAGTTTTCAATCACAGTGATTTTCACATCGCAATCGCAAATCACACTGTGATTTGAAAATCGCCGTTTTGCTCATCACTAGCAGCAATGCGGGGCTTTTCTGACACCAGGGCAAATGCAGCTGTAATTGTGAATGACGTCCATCTGGACTGTATGGTTGTGTGTGCGACTGAATATGGTGTTTGTGTGAGCGTGCAAGGTCACTTAGGTAAAGTAATTGTAGGCAGTGTCTACTGCAAGTATGCTGAGCCTCTAGAGCCCTACTTGGACTATCTTGACACGGTGTTCCGTCTAGCAGGCGGCACACCTGTCCTGATAGGTATGGATGCGAATGCCACATCCCCGCTGTGGTTCAGCAAGGTATCGCGGCATTCTGCCGGCTACCGGAGCCACGGTAGGGGTGAGGCAATGAGTGAATGGTTGGATCCGCGAGACATTGTTGTTCTCAACGAACCAAGTGAATAGTATACGTTTCACGGGCCTAGAGGGGTGAGTGATATTGACGTGACGCTAGTGAATGGGGCAGCGAGCAGAATGTTTGAATTCAGCTGGCGTGTCCGTGGTGGGTGGAGCATAAGCGATCACAATTTGATTGAAATTGTGATTACTGTGCCTGCCCACAGTGTGAATGAAAGCGCGGGTGTGTGTGACAGGCGATGGCGCCTGTTTCCATGTACGTGAAGTGGTCACGGAAGTGCCACTTAGTGAATTTGAATGCATGGATGTGGACGACCAGGTCGCTCGTCTTAACGAGTGTGTCTGGCGTGTAAATGATAGCATGTTTCAGAAATGGGAAAGAGTGAACCAGAGGCGGGTGAAGTGGTGGACGAATGAGTTAAGTGCAAAGAGGCGGTCGGTCAGGCGTCTGAGACGAAAGTTTCAGCGCGCTCGGGCGGCCAATTCTGAGCACTTGGCCCAGCGCAGGTCTGATTTCAATAGGTGTAAGAATGAGTATAAAAGTATGCTTGTTCGCATTAATGAAGACAATTGGCGGGAGTTTGTGGCAGACCATAGGGATGATCCATGGGGTCATGTCTATCGGATCTGCCGCAGTAAGAAGAAGCAGGTGGATGTGAGCGCTCTCCGTGTTGGTGACACTATGACATCAACATGGAGAGATAGTGTGAACGTTCTCTTAGCCGAGTTCTTTCCTAGAGCGGTTGAGCAGACGCCACCAGCACAAGTGGCAGCTGCTGAGCCATTAGAAATTGGAGAGTTAGAGTACGCATTTGGCCTGGTTAGGTCTAGAAGGTCACCGGGTATCGATGGTTTGACTGCCGAGATGTGCAAAGCTTTGTACAAAGTCATTCCGGAGTACCTGGAGGCCATCTATGAGAAATGCCTTTTTGAGGCTTATTTTCCACTCGCGTGGAAGATAGCTAGGGTTGTAGTGCTCTTGAAGTCTCCTGAGGTATCTGCCTCCTACCGGTACTTGGTAAAGTACTGGAACGGATTATGGTGGATCGGCTAGGCGCAACTGGGTGGGCTATTGGATAGGCAGTTTGGGTTTCGAAAGAGACTCGGCGTGGAAGATGCGTGGATTTATGTTAAATCGGTGGTGCGTGATAGTAGCGAGAACTATGTTCTCCGTGTGTTTGTGGATTTCAGGGGGCGTTTGATCACCTGCGCTGGGATAAAGTGGTAGAATGGCTGAACAATGCCGACTGCCTGAAAACAGCTCTCTGGAAGAGCTATTTCACATACAGTAAAGCATGTGTGGTTGGGAAGAATGAACGGGTGGAAATAGATGTGGCTCGAGGATGTCCGTCTGTGGTCCATATATATGGAACTACATGATGGATCCACTACTGCGGCGTCTGGCAGTAGTATGCAAGTGTTGTGCGTATGCGGATGATCTGCTTATCCTTGTGGAGGGCAGATCAAGAGCGGATGTAGAGCGCTTGGGGGAGAAATATATGTGTATGGTGTGTGAATGGGGTGAATCGGTGGGTGTGGATGTGGCAATGGACAAGACGGTGACAATGCTGCTGAAAGGCAAATTGGCTCGCAGTCGTCCGCCCATTTTGCGTGTGAATGGTGTTGGCCTCAGGTACGAGACGCAAGTCAAATACTTGGGGCTAACAATTGGTGAAAGAATGAGTTTTGCCCCTCACTTGGTCAGGCTGAAAGAGAGGGTTGTGTGCATGATGGGTCAGGTGCGCCGGATACTCAGGAGTGACTGGGGATTCAGCCGACGCGCGGTTCGTGCCATTTAGCACGGTCTGCTCGTAGCTTGTGCTGCGTACGGAGCGTCGGCGTGGCACGAATTGGCCGCGACGGTTGTAGGCCGCAAACACTTGCTGTCTATTCAGCGTGTTATGTTGTTAGGTTGTATGCCTATGTGCCGCACTGTATCAACCGATGCATTGCAAGTGTTGATGGGTGCGACTCCTCTGGATCTCGTAGTCATACGGCGTGCCGTGGGGGAATAGAGAGGTGCTGCTGCAGTATGAGTGGCTGCAAGGCGAGAGTGCTGACAGTATGAAGCGTAAGCGAATACTGGAGGACTGTGTTCTGCAACGTTGGGACGAAAGTCCCCATGGCAGAACGACATATGAGTATATACGGGACGTGAGGTTCGTGTAGGGCTCAAGGATTTCGGCTTCGGCTTGAGCCTTGGGTTCCTACTCACTGGACACGGGTCTCTCAATGCATTCTTGCACGATAGAGCCCTGAGTGCAAGAGCTGAGTGTATGTGTGGGGCTGCGCCTGAGGATTGGTTGCATGTGTTGTGTGAGTGCCCGTTGTACTCAGATTTGAGGGACCTTGGGCGGATGGGGATTAGTCGGACGGACGGTGTGTGGTGTGTGCGTGAAGCACTCTCCACCAGCCAGCTGTTTGCCATATTGAATGAATATGCGAATGCTGTGTTTCGGCGGCGACGACAGTTTGGTGTATTGCCAAGTGTGAATGTGTGAGCGGGCTGTGTGGGGGGCCGGTCTATTGGGTGGATGAACGAGTGCGCACGTGAACGAGGTCAAGTGCGGTGCGGTGGTCACCAGTCCACGATCTAAATGGGGCTCAACTGGTGGTAGCACGGCTACGAAGTCTGACCATAGGCGTTGTCTGGTACTACGTGAATCAGGGTGCCCCTGGAGCCTTGTGCTTCAGCCTGATTATGGGAATGGCCCCCGCGGGGAGTTCCGTGGTGGCGTGGTTTAACACCCAAATGCGGGTAGAGTTTCGACTCGGCGTGGAGTTGCGTTTACAACCGGGTGCCGGACCCATAGCACGGCAGAGGTTTAGATAGGCCTCGATCCCTACCAAGGAGGGGTAATGTCCATTTGCATTAACCCAATTGTTACCGGGAGCCAGTCTCTCGGGGCGCTTATCAACGCTTAATTTTGATACGCTGTGCTTTTAAGCACCTTGGGGTTAAGCCTCACTGTGGCGGCACTCACGTTAAAAAATTCGACATTCAATGTACAAAAAAAGAAAGAGACAGGAACAATCCGTTTGGAACATCTGTAGGTATTAGTTAAAAGTTCAAAAAAAAAAGTTATACATAAAAAAATTAAAAATGGCAAACATATTGAACATCTTCCGAGGCTTGGTTTAAAAAAAGACGTCTTCCCGTCCACACGATGCGGTCCGAAGTTAAAGTCTGAAACATACAAATTATATATCAAATTAATCAGCAGGCTTGTCGCAAGTGTGTGAACCTCAAAAACTATAAAAATTTTCAACATTTAGCAAAAAAGCCATATAAACTACAAAAAGTTCGTTTCTTCTTACTTTTCTTTATTAAAAAAACAGTAAAAATATTTTTATAATATATTTCAGAGGTTCATGCACTTCTCTGTTCAATATCCTACAAAAGGAGTATATATTCGTGTAAATCGGTTCAGTAGTTTTTTTTTATCATGTGGACGGACTACAAAAACGTGCTTATGAGGAAACGTGTTCCAAAGTTATTCGGAACACCTGGTGTGGCTGAGCGCGCGTCGATGAAAAGAACTGTGTCTCCGAAAGTTTTCAGAGTTCGACTTTGAAAGTTTGCAATAATATTCTCGGATAATATATCTTTCGATTAAAGCAAAAAAAAAATCGATTTTTTGAAACCATTTCATGGAGTGCCCCCTTAAGAAAACGGCCCTTACATATGTGATTCTCCTTATCTTCTTCTGCTTGACTAGTACGACAGCCCGATTACGAGTCTAAGGCCTAGCTACCCGCAACCATCCGTATTGTGCGTGCGAATTTGAACACGGATGGAAGGGACCTACAGTTTTATGCCGATGCCGAACAGCGAGTTGGGAACTTTTTCATAGGCAATTTTACTCTGAGAGGTTTGCCATTTCCTGCTGAGAGGATAGCCGCCGAAAGAAAAATTGTTGTTGATTCTCTTTATACTTTACGAAATAATGCTAACGTCAGGCGGCCATTTCTTTAAGAAAATAATAGGAATTCGTAAGGGAAATATGGAGTACTCCACAACGAAAAATAAGCATTCCGTAATGCATTGATTCATCGTTCCATTTCCGACTGGGTAGTTGCCCATAAATACACTGTAAAAAAGGGATGAATCTGGATTCTCTTTTTTTAATTCTATCACTTTTAAGCATGTTTTATTATGAATGTGTCTAAACATATATATTATATAAAAAATGCATATTTTGTATTTATTCAATGCATTTATGGCCCCTGCAAGAACACTTCCAGTCATATGACTAGTCATCTGATCGGAATGTGTGATGGGAATTCAGTCAGATTTCTCATCAGTTTCTGAAGAGCCCAGTGAAAAATCTGATGGGAAATTTTCTGTACGTGTGATTTTATAGCACATTCTAACACACAGGGTTTCAATACATAATCAAACATATAGTTGTCCTGCTCACTCAAAATCAGCTCTAACCAGAATTCTTTTAAATTGAATTGCTTTTACAATCAGTCCTGATCGAACTGCTTTTCATGATTTATTTTTATTATTTGATTGAAGATTGAATGAATAACAACATTTTTATTTTAATATTATTATGTAATTTTTAAACTGCTACCTTGCACTCATGCATCAGCTTACTGTGCGCCAACACCTCACTCTTGTCCACCATCTGTTGAACAAAATATTACCAAAATTTACGATTTATATTATTTAAAAAACAGCGCCTTCAATTTCGAAGTTGTAATTTTGCAATTTCAATCAATTCACGCAACTTTTCACAAAATTCACACAAAATCACACAAAAGCTTTTTGTAAATTGACTACTCAGTGTTGCCACTTCGAGTTTTTGTGAATATTGAAATTTTTTACCACATTTCGAATTTTTTATTATTTAGGGATTTTTCAGCTCCTGTTATTTTCTTAATTTTGTACAACCTCAAGGCGTACATAAGCCATATATTTTAATACTTACGGAATTAGATGGTAATACTATAACATTTGTTATGATAATGCAGCCTGCTGAAAGGATGCGACTAGTTTAGGGATTTTGAAACGTAGAAAATATATTTTTATGGTAACGCTGTAAACGTGCCGCACCATGGCTACATCAGCTTTCTCGTTCTCGCATACGTAATTTTATGGTCGCAATGAATACAATCGAGTGTATTTTTTCCAACCGACAGAATAAAGTCCGAAAATGATAGGGAAATTTTGAAAAACTATGCATTAGTGTTGGTTTCAATGAAAATCGTTTGAATGGGTTGAAATTCCCATCAGTCATGTCTTGCACTTGCATATTAAAGTAGTGTAACTATTTATGTAATATATTAAAATTACTTTGCGTTAAAAATGTAGTGTAACTAGCTACTTTTCCCATAAGTAATCACCTTCAGTAATACTACTACTTTTTTCAAGTTACTTATTACAATATTACTTTTTAGTCAACAAAGTTCTAATTTTCATTAATCCTTTCAGTCACAATGTCCAATATATTGGACTACAGCCCATACAATTCATACAGAACGGGTTTATTTTCATGACGGAAAGGGTTAAAAACAGCAGCACTGATAACATGATTAAGATCTATTACAATTATATAACGCTCCACTTGTTCATACTAAACATAGCTCGCGTGTTTTATTTCCAACTGAGTTTGGTAGTGGAGAAACAATTAACATTCGCAAGCAAATTCAAGCGGTTTTAACAAAAAAGGTAACGAAATTCAAATTGTAATTCAAAATGAAATAACCATTTAACCTGATTGTTTTTTTTTTGCAGAATGACCACTTTTAATAGCTGGAAATTCCGCAAATATTTCGATTTGTTGACGGAAAATAATATATTACTTTTTGTGATACATTACTTGACATTTCCAGTAATAAGTAATGTAACGATATTACTTTCAATTGCCAGTAATGTCCCTGTAGGAAATCGGACTGGTCGCTTGACAGTCATATATGACCTCAGAACCGACTTGTTTTCTTTGAGCAAACTCACCCTTTTAACATGGCGGTGTCCTAGGCGACGGTCAATTGTCACCGTCTGCATCCATTTGCAACTAGTCCAAGGTTAGTCCGAAGTAAACCAGTTTTCAAACCAGCTGCAAAGCGACTAGTTTGCAAACTAGTTTATTCTGGATTAGTTTCCTAACCACTAGATTTTTATGGGGAAAATAAAACAATGCATTTTTTAAATAATTATTTTATTTTAAAAAATATTTAAAAATAAAAACAATATATCATCTCAAATAAAAACAAATTTTTGGTGCATTTAAAGATAAACCAAGATGAAGTTCGACTTGTTGTTACACTTCTGCCGGATCTGTTTTGGGGACTTCGCCTGCAATAAATAAATAAATAAATAAATTGAAGAATAATTTCACAAATAAATAAATAAATATATTAATACATACCTTTAAGCTGCCGCTGCAATTCCTTGCTTTACGCAACCACGCGAAATTCTAACTGAAATCATTCAAGACAAAACGTGAAAATCGAGAAAACTTCGTGTCAGAAACAGAAAGTTCGAAAAATGCAAACATTTCTACGTTGTTGTTGCAGCAGAACAATCGCAAGATCAGCCTTGACAGTATTTTTTGCTTCTCTCATCTCTGTTTCGTTTTTCTCATTTTTATGTGCTCTTCTATGAACGCGCACATAGAACGTGAACGATTAGACGCGAACTGACTGACTTCTGCATCCGCTGGCAGCTACTTTGACAACTTACAAAAAAACCAATTGAAACACCAATGAATTTTGTCAGTTGCCAGTTGTCTAATGTCTGACAGGGCGAGTTCATGTTTTGCGATGTTTGTGTGAATTGTTTAGGCCAAGGGTGAGCAACTTTTTTAATCAACCAATTTAAATTGTAAAATTTTTTTGGGGTCCGCAAATAAAGTAACACTTATTAATAATTTACAAAACTTTATTTATACTTAACATTAGAACAAAATCGATAAAATAAATTCAATTTTAGAAATGCTTGGCGGGCCGCATAAACATGTTTAACGGGCCGAAAGCGGCCCGCGGGCCGCGTGTTGCTCATCCTTGGTTTAGGCATATCGTGCATGAACTAGACCTAAACTTCTGTGTAGCTTCAGCAACAGGAGCAGTTGGCACCTGGAATGGTGAAACTGCAACGGCAACTGAATGATAAGTTAATATATTGAAACGAAAAAGCACTTTGTGCTGTGCATGAACGCTTTTGCAAGCATACTTTTAGGCATGCACTGTGAAGTACGGCAAACTGCTATAATTCGCTTGGTATAGTCCGATATGGCAAGGTTCGCCAGAAATGGACTGTGCGAGAATGGTCGAGCATTTTCCAATTGGAAGTTGCAAGAAACTTCGGCGCGATAAGAAAACTGGTATAAAAGCAGCAGTGTGCAGCGCAGTGGGTCGAGTCTGTGTTGAGCAAGCAAAGTGGTAACAAGTGTAGATACAAGCGAAGTGTGAATCTGTAAATAAAGTGATTGTTGATTTTTGCTGAGTAATTGAAGTTGTTTTATTTTCAAAACCAAGCCAAACGAGCCTGTGAAGTAATTTTCGTAACATTTGGTGTCAGAAGTTCGGATTGTGTTACTGAAGATAAACAAAAAAATTATATAAATGCAGACATGGTTAAACTCGAGCTGCTGAAGGTGGACCAGCTGAAGAAGGAGCTGGCTGCCTGGAATTTGCCGACTGCTGGCGGAAAGGTGGAGTTGCAGTTGCGCTTGCGAGAAGCATGTGAGGCACGAGGCGTCGATTGGACTGTGCACGAGTTCGGAGCGCAGGAACTAGAGGCGTCGGCCAAGGTGGAGGAGTCGCCTGCTGGTGCTGCTTCGCTACAGAGTACAGCTGCAGCGGCTGCGCCAATACAAGCGTTGGACATGAGCCAACTAATGGCTGCACTCAAAGGCATGTCGGCGCAAATGGAAACGGCGAATCGAGAAATGGCAGCGAAGCTGGAAACTGCGAATCTCGAAATTTCGGCAAAAGTCGAAACGACAAATCCAGAAATAGCTAAAATGGAAACGACGAATCGAGAAATGGCAGCGAAACTGGAAACTACGAAGCAAGAAATGGCTAAAATGGAAGCGGCGACCCATGAAATATCGGCGCAGGTGTCAGCGAAACTCGAAAGCGCAAATTGCGAGCTGTCCACCAAGCTTCAGGAAAATTCTGCGCGTTTGGAGCAGAAAGTTGAAGAAATTACAGACAGGATTAATGGGAAAGTTGAGCACCTGGAGACGCGAGTAGAACATTTAGACAAACGAGTTGACAGTCTGGAGGATTCGGTAAACAGAAAAATCGACGAGCGGCTTAGAGAAGTACAGCCATGAGAATGTTTGCCGCCGGTTCCGGAAAGTTTCGCCACCCGAACAGAAGTGCCTACTTATGATGGTGCTACGCCGTTCGATACATTTAAACTGCAATTCGACTTAGCTGCTTTGGAAAATCAGTGGACCGATATCAGGAAGGGTCGGAGATTGGCTCTGGCGCTGAAAGGTCCTGCGGCTAAGGTAATGAAATCAGTTCCGGAATGTTCGAGAAGTGATTATGAGGCCGTCATGAGAGCGTTGGCAGCGAAGAACAGCAACCAGCACAACCATACGCTGTACTACTGTGAGCTGAAGAACCGCAGGCAGAGAGCCAGCGAGGCGCTGCAGACATATGCAGCAGACATTGAGCGACTCGTACAGTTGTGCTACCCAAAATTCGGAGCTGATGATCTCGAGAGGATGAAGATTGAGTCGTTCATTGAAGGTCTTCATGATCCCGAGACACGTCGCAGTGTGTTGATGATGGGCAAGCCAACATTTAAGGAGATGGTGACCAGCGCGATGACATATGAGGCGACATGGATTGGAGGCACTCGGTATGCACCTGCAAGGATACGCCAAATCCAGCCGGACAGCGACATTTCGATCCAGGCCATAAGCTCTGAGACACCGGGCAGGCCACGGGTGGTCTCCTCTAAAGTTGTTTGCTGGACATGTGGCAAGCAGGGCCACATAGCACGAGGCTGCCGCCAACGAAAGAGGCGTTCCCGTTATCGTTCGCAATCGCCTGAAGCGAGTAATACTGACAATAGAGGCCCAGCCAACAAGCGTAGGGCTGAGGACGACGAGTCGTTAAACTAAAACGGGTCAGCCCAAAGGGGTGTGAGCTGATCCCCACAATCTGTTGCCCCACCGTCCTTGTCTCACAGCTGAAACGACAGCCCAGCAGCTTGACGATTGAATGAAGGATTGATGGAAAGTTGTTCGTGTTGACACTGGATACTGGAGCGTCATATTCGATCATAAAAAGGAAGAAGGGAGAACTGGGAACAGCTGCATGGCATACAGCTAAGGACTGCGACTGGCGAGCGTGCGCCGGTAAGAGGAAAAGTAACAAAAACAGTTGCTATCGGCACCAGCAGCCTGGAACATGAGTTCATTGTCGCGGATATAATGGACGACGTGATTATCGGCGTGGATTTCATGATTAAGCACGGTTTTACGCTGGACCTGAAAGAAAATGTGCTGAGGTATGCCAACGTTGAATTCCCCCTGCACACTGGCTATGAGCGAAGCGTGGCGGTAAGGAAAGTTGTCTCGTGTCAACACCAGAAGACACGAGCGAATTCCGAGGCGATTATGTGGGCGAAGGTGGACGAGGACGATGGGACAAGTCGGCTGTGGGTTGTAGAAGCGCCAAAACAAGGATACGACAACATAATTATCGGACGTACATTAATGGAACCCAAAAATGGAAAACTACCAGTCAGGATACTCAACCCACAGAACACACCCAGAATATCGAAAAAGATGCGGTCATTGGCGAGTGTAGAGAGGCTGAAGCAGTTGTCAATTGCGAAAGCAGTCCACCCGGAGGAAGTAAGAAAAGCAGTTCTAACATGGACGCCATACCGCAGAACCAGTGGAGCAGCGAATTGACAGCCGAGCAGAAACAGAAGGCACGGTCACTCCTGCAGCACTGTGGGTCCATATTTGCAACGGAGGTGGGCGAAAGAACAGCCATAGTGAAACACAATATCGACACCGGAAGTGCGAAACCAATCCGCCAACCGCCAAGACAAGTTTCTCTGGCAAAGAGGGAAGAGGTCACAAATGTGATTGAAAACATGCATAAAGAAAAGGTCATAGAGCCTTCGTCAGGTCCTTGGTGCTCGCCGGTCGTGCTAGTCAAGAAAAAGGATGGCAGTACCCGATTTTGTGTGGACTATCGAAAGCTCAATGATGTGACCAAGAAGGACAGCTATCCACTACCTCGGATCGATGACACCCTGGACACACTGTCAGGCACACAGTGGTTTTCCACACTCGACTTACGCAGCGGCTATTGGCAGGTGGTGCTTGCAGACCAGGACAAGGAGAAAACAGCTTTTAGTGTTGGCGACGGTTTGTGGCAGTTCACCGTCATGCCGTTTGGACTCTGCAACGCACCAGCAACATTCGAGCGGCTAATGGAACGTGTGCTTAAAGGGCTGCATTGGCGGACGTGTCTGGTATACCTCGACGACATAATCGTGATGGGCAAAAGCTTCGACGACCACCTGGAAAAGCTGAAGGAGGTATTTGGGCGAATACAAAACGCCGGCCTTAAACTCAACCCAAAGAAGTGCTCGTTGTTCCAAAAAGAGGTCAAGTATCTGGGCCACAGGGTTTCCGCTCGCGGATTACATACGGACGAAGGCAAGATCACGGCGGTGAAGGAGTGGCCCGGCCACGCAATCTACACGAACTCCGCAGTTTCCTGGGCCTGTGCACATACTACCGAAGATTAGTTCCAGGATTTGCGAACATAGCTGGCAGCTTGCACAAACTGACGAAAAAGAATCAAGCCTTCGCGTGGGGTGAAGAACAGGAGCAGGCTTTTGCACGGCTGAAGGAAAAATTGTGCACTGCTCCAATTCTGGCCTTCCCCGTGCCTGGAGAGATGTTTGTACTGGATACAGATGCAAGTGGGCATAGTATTGGTGGTGTGCTATCACAGATAATAGATGGCCAAGAACAAGTGGTAGCCTACTGCAGCAAAATTTTGTCAAAGCCTGAACGCAACTACTGTGTGACACGAAGGGAGTTGCTCGCAGTATTGGAATGCGTGAAACACTTCCACAAATACCTGTATGGGCAAAAGTTTCGCCTGCGCACAGATCATGCGGCATTGAAATGGCTACTGAACTTTAAAGATCCGGAAGGCCAATTGGCGCGGGCGATCGAACGGCTGCAGAGCTACGACTACACGGTAGAGCATCGCAAGGGTAGCAGCCATGGAAATGCCGATGCCTTGTCACGCCGTCCGTGCAAAACCGAATGCAGGCAGTGCTCGCGAGCCGAAAACAAAGAACAGATAGTGGACGTTGGTCAGCGTTATGCCAGAGGAAGAATGGTCTGCGGAGAGGATACAAAAGGACCAGCGCGAGGATACGGATCTTAAAAAATTCATTGAAGGCAAGGAGCAAGGCGCACGTCCAGACTGGCAGGAGATGGCCGGTGAGAGCCCGATCGCGAAGACTTACTGGGCGCAGTGGCAAAGTCTGCGGCTGTCTGATGGTTGCCTATACCGCGAGTGGGAGAGTGAGGATGGCCGGAGCAGCAATTCCCTAGTTTTAGTCCCGAAATGCAGGATCAACGAGGTGGTCGAGGCATACCATAACGACTCCAGCGGAGGGCACCTAGGCATCACAAAAACCGTCGCCAAAATAAAAAGGCGATTCTACTGGGTAGGATGCCAGGAGTCTGTCGCCGATTGGATTAAGAGCTGTGATCGATGTTCGGCTGCGAAAGGGCCAACAAGAAGATCTCGGGGCCGCATGCAGCAGTACAACATGGGATCGCCCTTTGAGCGAATTGCCATGGACGTCGCCGGGCCATTCCCACTTAGCACTCAAGGCAACAAATATGTGCTGGTGGTGATGGACTATTTCAGCAAATGGCCCGAAGTGTATCCTATTCCTAACCAGGAAGCCACCACGGTCGCGGAAATGCTGGTAAACAACTGGGTGGCCAGATTTGGGGTTCCACTGGAGTTGCACTCGGATCAAGGCCGGAATTTCGAGTCTCTTGTATTAAAAGAAGTGTGTGAGCTACTAGGAATAAGGAAAACTCGCACTTGTCCTTTGCATCCCCAGTCCGACGGCATGGTGGAACGATTCAATCGAACACTGGAGGAGTATCTGCGGAAAGTAGTAGGCAGGAATCAAAAGGATTGGGACACGCATATTCCGCTGTTCTTGATGGCGTATAGGTCAGCCCCAAACGATACGACATCACTCACCCCAGCCCGAGCAGTGTTCGGCACAGAGTTGAGATTGCCTGCTGACTTGAAGTTCGGAGTGGTCAGCAAGACGGAAGGCGCTAAGACTGATTACGCAGTGAATAGGCGATTGGAGCTGGAAGAAATCCACCAGTTTATAAGGGACCGTATCCAACTGGTCAGCGATATGATGAAAGCCAGATATGATCTACGAACTAACACAGCGGGGTTCCAAGAAGGCGATCTGGTAGTGCTTTACAACCCGCAGCGCAGGAAAGGTTTGTCTCTAAAGCTTCAAACGTCATGGGAAGGACCGTACAAGGTCGTGACCAGGATAAATGACGTGATGTACAGGGTTCAACGCTGCTGCAGCGGAAACGCCAGGCTGAAGGTAGTCCATTTGGAGCGCCTGGCGTCTTACTCCGGCGGAGCCTCGGTACTTGTTCGGGACGAACTAGTCTAAGTGATGGGCAGTGAAACGAAAAGGCACTTTGTGCTGTGCATGAACGCTTTTGCAAGCATACTTTTAGGCATGCACTGTGAAGTACGGTAAACTGGTATAATTCGCTTGGTATAGTCCGATATGGCAAGGTTCGCGAGAAATGGACTGTGCGAGAATGGTCGACCATTTTCCAATTGGAAGTTGCAAGAAACTTCGGCGCGATAAGAAAACTGGTATAAAAGTAGCAGTGTGCAGCGCAGTGGGTCCAGTCTGTATTGAGCAAGCAAAGTGGTAACAAGTGTAGATACAAGCGAAGTGTGAATCTGTAAATAAAGTGATTGTTGATTTTTGCTGAGTAATTGAAGTTGTTTTATTTTCAAAACCAATCCAAACGAACCTGTGAAGTAGGTTAGGTTAGGTAGGGAAGGGTGTGTGCGTCCCAAGGGCAGCACTTCCACTCGGAGGCCAAAATGGCCCATTGTGAATCCCTTCATGGAAGATTCCGGAGCTAACCAGTGGCTCTCAGTTCGGGGCAAACCAGTTCGACCTCTTGATGAAGGAGAGTAGATCCGATATTTCAACTACTGCTGCGCAGGCCAAGTCTACCAGGAACCTTGACCCCAAGGTACGGAGTCGGCGTTCCTGCAGAGCCGGGCAGTGGCACAGGTAGTGTTGAATCGTTTCCACTTCTTCCTCATCTCCACAGCTTCTGCAGACATCACTGGACGAGAGGCACCATTTGACCAGCATAGATCCAATGGCGCAGTGTCCAGTGATGACTCCAACAAGCTGCCTAATAGAGGTTCGACTCAGGGACAGTACATATCGCGTTTTCCTCACGGAAAGGGAAGGCCATATTGCCCGGCAGGTACTGCAATCAGTTCTGCTCCGCCATGAGGACTCGATGTAAGTTTTGCTCAACCTGTCAATACGAAAATACAGGGCAGTTATCGGAAGGAGCACAGAGTTATCCACTTCGGTGAGAGGCAGTGCGACCCCCTTTCTTGCCATCTCATCCGCTGCCTCGTTTCCTGCCACTCCAGAGTGGCCCGGAACCCAGCAGAGAGTGACTCGGTGATGTCCGATGCCGCGAAGTGCACTGCGACAACTCTGCACTACCTTTGATTTCACAGTCGCTGATTCCAGCGCTTTAAGGGCTGCCTGACTATCCACACAGATTGTGATATCCGTGGGTGATAATCCGCTGTCGCGGATTAATTCAGCAGCTTTCCAGATTGCATAAATCTCCGCCTGAAAGATGCTACAGAGGTCCGGGAGTCTGAAAGACCGTTGAGCCCCTAGTACATCTGAGTGGAGACCAGCTCCTGTACCTTCCTCCATCTTAGAACCATCTGTGAAGATGGTGATGGAGGCGTCTCTTGTCACACTTGTAAGTCCCCATTCTTCCCTTGAGGGAAAGGATTACCTCCTTACCTCCAGGTATGGAATCAGATAGTCCGTACAGGAATCTAATTGATGTTCCGTACCTGACCTCGTAAATAACCTTAGGATCCCAGAGTGTCCATAAGCGTGCTCTTTCCACAAGTTGGCCTCTCTCAGCCTGAGAGCGCCTTTAGCGGCACAGCACTTAATGAACTGCTCTATTGGGTGGAGATGTAGAATCATCTCTAGGCCTGCCTGGGGGGTGCTTTTGACGGTCCCTGCTATTCCCATAGCCGCCAGTCTCTGCACCTTCATCAGTTGCGTCGCCAAAGACCTGGTGTCCGTGGCCGGCCACCAGACAATGGCTCCGTAACATAAAATCGGCCGAATGATCGCTGTATACATCCAGTGGACAATGCTCGGCCGCAATCCCCACTTTTTCCCGAAGGCCTTCTGACAGACGCTCTTCCACGTTGCGTCTCCAAGAAAGATTGGAGTCGAGTGTGGTTCCAAGGTGTTTCACCTCGGGTGAGAGGGTGATAGTGATGCCGCCGAGTTTCGGCAGCCTAAACTCCGGTATCTTGTATCTCCGGGTGAACAGTACCATAACCGTCTTTGAGGGGTTAACTCCTAGACCGTTATTCTCTGCCCACCTAGAGAGTTCTTCTAAGGCAGACTCCGTGAGATCACTGATGGTGGAAATAAATTTTCCAGGGATCAGGATAGTGACGTCGTCCGCATATGCTACTACTCGCAGCCTCCTGGATTCGAAGATCTCGAGGATGTTGTTTATCACAAGCAGCCACAGCAGAGGCGAAAGGACGCCCCCCTGAGGTGTGCCCCTTGTGGTTAACCTCCTCACCGAGCACGAGCCTAGGCTGGAGTGAACCCTTCTGCTACTAAGCATATCGCTGGTCCACCTCACCACTTTCTCGTCAACTTCGAATTTTCTAAGTGCACTGGTTATTGCCTCTAGAGTGACGTTATTAAAGGCCACCTCAATATCGAGGAAAGCGGCTAACGTATACTCCTTGACGCTCAGCGATTTTTCGATCGTCTGAACGACCTCATTCAAGGGGCTGTCTACAGATTTTCCCCTGCAATACGCATGTTGCATCCTGCAGAGTCCCGGTCGTGACGAGTGCTGTCTATGAGGCGTGGTCGTCTCAACAACACTCGTGCAACCGGGAAAGTGGGTGTTCATGAGAGTCTCTAGAAGCTCCTCCCTCGATTCTGTCCACGAGCCGTCAGACTTCCTAATGCTGCTAGGGGTATGTGATGCCCCGGCTAGCACCTTGCGAAGTCTGGCGGCCTCGTTGACATTGTCGAGGGATTCACAGTACTTCCTCCAATTATCCCGCTTGGCCGCCCTAATAGTCTTCTTAAACTTATTAAAGCTAGCCTTGTAGGCTCCCCAGTCTTCTTCAGTTCGGCTAAGTTTAGCCTTATTGAAGAGACGTCTGGTATCTGTTCTAAGTTGTCTTAGCTCTGGGGTCCACCACACCGCGTTGGTTTTCCGTGGAGCTCGACTTTTAGGACAAGATTCATTAAAAGACTTGTTAAGCACTTTCGTTAGAAGACCAACTGACCTGTCAATGTTGTTTCTCTCGAATGTAGCGATCGATTTGCGCGATGCCAGTTTCTGAGAAACTAGTGCACTGAATTTAGGCCAGTTAGTCTTTCTCGGATTCCTATAAGTTTGTGGACATCCAACCTCTATGGCCACTGAAAAGACTATACGGTTGTGGTCCGAGAACGAACATTCCGTCAGTACTTTCCAGTCGACCACGGAGATAGTGTTGGAGTCGGTAACTAAGGTAATATCTATGACTTCCTCCCTAACCCTATTGTGGAAAGTCGGCGTATTGCCTCTATTGCACAGCACAAGGTTAGAGCCTAGAAGAAACTCAAAAATTGACTCACCCCTACTGTTGGTGTCGGAACTTCCCCACAGCATGTGGTGTGCATTGGCATCACACCCGATGATAAGGTCGAGCCTCCGTGATCGGGCGTGCGCAGCAAGGTCCCGGACTTTCTTCGGCGGTGGTTCCTCCCCTTCGAATGGCATGTATGCGGACGACAGGATCAGGTCTCGCCCATCGCGTCGTTCGCATGCAGCCACACACAGGTCACCAGTACTGTAATGAGACAAAAGAAACAAATTAATGCACCTTCTGTATACAATACAGGCTCGTATCTTACCTTCACCGCGTGAATGAAGCAATCTAAATTGACCTGAATCTAACCCACAAACCCTGTCTCCTACGATCCAGGGTTCCTGAATTAGAGCCAGGTCAACTCCAGTCTCCTCAAGGAACTGCATAAGGTCGTGGGTGGCGGCTTTAGAGTGGTGCAGGTTTATCTGCACTACCTTCAGCCTTCCCTTGTGTGGCGCGCTCCTTGTTAGGGAAGCGAGCTTTGAGGGAACCCAAACCGAACTTAACAACTCCCAGGGAGTCCCGCAGATGGGCAAAGGACGATTGATCTACCGCGATCACGATGTCCTTGCCCGCCTCATTTTTACAAGTAGTGGAGGATACAATTCTCCACTCTCCTGTGTTCAGGCCACTATTCTGCCGGCCAATCAGCTTCACCGTGTCGGCGTCCTCCATAACTGGAGGGGGGACCCACAGTGTGACGATAGGCCGGAGTGGCAGACGGTCACGGGGTATGACCTCGAGTTTCGCCCCCTGCCAGAGGGGCTCAAGACCGCCGATAGTGCGCACTAAGAAGTTGAGGGACTCCTTGTTGCCACAACCGACGATTTTGACACCCTTCTGCCAGCCAGCGCCGTCGAAGTCAATTTCGCCGTCAGCCGCCTCGAGCATCGCCTCTACAGAAAGCCAGTTTTCCGGGCGAATTTTCCCATCAGGATCGCTCCGGTCCACCACGGCTATCTGCAACTCCTGTGGGGAAGAGAAGCTAGCTGAGGGCTTCAGCTTTTTCCCCTCCCCTGTCGGCTGATCGTCACCCGATCTTCCCCTTTTTACGGCCTTTTCCACCGTGGTGGAAGTGGGCCTTGAAGAGGTGGTGGGTCTCTGACCAGTCTCATTTGACGGGGCGACCGCAGCACTGTTTCCAGGCTTTGCCGTCCCCGTCTTTACTCCCACTCGTGCAGTGACGGAGGATGTGGCCTTGTTCCTAGGCTTTTCCGCCTCCACTGCACCTTCGGTGGGCCGTGCAGCCGTGGCACTGTCACCAGGCGTTGCTGCAACGGCCGTGCATTTTGCACCAGAAATCGCCGCCTGTTTCTTCTCGAATCTAGCCACGATCTTCTGGTGCTTCCTTACCAGATCCTTCTCCTTATCGGACAAGGATCCAGGCTCTTTGCTCACTCTGCGGAGAAACGCAAGAGAGCGCCGGTAGCCATTTCTGGCTTTCTTCGCAGCACTGCTCGCCTTGCGTTCCCCCGCCGGTAAGATACCAGGAATGGAGCCAGTGGCCGCAGGTCGGTCTCCCTCCTCCAGGAGTGCCGCCTCCGCCTCAGAGTCCACCGACCCGGCGCCGCTGCTTTGCGAGAGAATCATAGATTCCCCCTCTATAGCAGCGTCGAGTCGAAGGCCCCGGAGCTGAGGCACCACCCCCGAAAGTGAGGGACCATCCTGTGCTGTGGACTCCTGCGCCTTTTGCCTGCTTAATGCAGGTTTGGGCGCCTCCTGCTTCCCAGTAGCATTTGTAGACTGCACAGCCTGGGGTCCCGCTGCACAGCCTAAGCGGTCGTTGGATGACGACGCCAGACAGCCCGCTCGCCCACTGTCTACCGCCGGTACTGGGGATCCGACTCCCTGCACCGTAAAAGAGTCCTTATGGGAGCCCTCCAGAATGGTTTTGATGAAGGGGGTCGCCTTCCCCTGTGGCGTTTCTTTGACATCTATCACGCCACCAAAAGATGATAAGAAACAGCCGCTCCTAACATGGAGATCAGACGCTGACCAGGGAGCCGCCCACTGTGGGTCAGACGCTCCTGGATTTCCGCAGCTCAAACTTCGCCAGCTGAGAAGACAAGCTTCAACAGCCGCCCGGGGACCGCCCGGTCACCAGAAGCAACCTTCGTGAAGGCGTTGAGTCCACTTGGCCTGGTACCCACAAGGATCGCAGCCGAAGATGTGGACCACGTCTACATCCGTGCAGTCAGGTGCTTTGCCTTGTGGATCCAAACCCTGATCCCCCCTGTGAAGTAATTTTCGTAACAATATTTATTATACGAATGCTATTATTAACTCAACACGCCATAGACCAAAGTAAATCCTAAGTAGGGCGACTTCTTTTTGGCCGGGCACTAGTGGCAATGTTGCCGCACAAGCAACGTTACCCCACAACGATTTTCTTTTGGTTTTGGGAGTAAATTGTAGGCCTAATTTTCTGACTGCTCTTTCCAATCAAGAAATAAAGAAATGTTTGAAAGATTAAATATCTTAACGAATCTGTAAAATTACTGTATAAATACAATAGTTATTACCACAATTGATTAAAATAGACAACATTTTAATACAAATTTCAATTTTGCTTTCGCACAAATAATTTCATGATGAAAACATAAAACATTCCGAATCAATATTGTTACGAAAACTACTTCACAGGTTCGTTTGGATTGCGTTTGAAAATAAAACAACTTCAATTATTTAGCGCAAACCGCAGTCAGAAACTAACAATCACTTTATTTACAGAATTACACTTTGCTTGTATCTACACTTGTTACCACTTTGCTTATTCAACTAAGACTCGACCCCTTGCGCTGCACACTGCTGCTTTTATACTAGTTTTCTTATCGCACCGATGTTTCTTGCACATTCCAGTTTTACTTTCTATCTCGATTGTTCTAGCAAAGCTCATCACCTTTCGCGAACCATCCTTGCCATATCGGACTATAACAAGCGAATTATACCAAATTTGCCGTACTTCAAAGTTCATGCCTAAAAGTATGCTTGGAAGAGCATTCGTGCATAGAAAAGCCTTCAGCACAGAGTGCCTTATCGTTTCACTGCCCTTCACTTAGACTGGTTCGTCCCGAACAAGTGCCGAGGCTCCGCCGGACTAGGACGCCAGGCGCTCCAAATGGACTACTTTCCACCTGGCGTTTCCGGTGCCGCAGCGTTGAACCCTGTACAGTTTGAAGTTTTGGAGAAAAACCTTTCCTCCGCTGCGGGTTGTAGAGCATTACCAGATCGCCTTCTTGCAACCCCGCTGTGTTAGCTCGTAGATCATATCTGGCTTTCATCCTATCGCTGACCAGTTGGATACGGTCCCTTATAAACTGGTGGATTTCTTCCAGTTTCGACCGCTTATTGACTGCGTAATCAGTCTTAGCGCCTTCCGTCGTGCTGACCACTCTGAACTTCAAGTCAGCAGGCAATCTCAGCTCCGTGCCGAAAACTGCCCGGGCTGGAGTGAGTGATGTATCGTGCGGGGCTGACCTATACGCTGCAACGTGTCTCCGGATCATGAAGACCTTCAATGAACTACTCAATTTTCATCCTCTCGAGATCACCAGCGCCGAATATTGGGTAGCACAACTGTACGAGCCGCTCAATGTCTGCTGCATATGTCTGCAGCGCCTCGCTGACTCTTTGCCTGCGGTTCTTCAGCTCACAATAGTACAGCGTATGGTTGTGCTCGTTGCTGTTCTTCGCTGCCAACGCTCTCATGACGGCCTCATAATCACTTCTCGAACATTCCGGAACTGATTTCATTACCTCAGCCGCAGGACCTTTCAGCGCCAGAGCCAATCTCCGACCCTTCCTGATATCGGTCCACTGATTTTCCAAAGCAGCTAAGTCGAATTGCAGTTTAAATGTATCGAACGGCATAGCACCATCATAAGTAGGCACTTCTGTTCGGGTAGCGAAACTTTCCGGAGCCAGCGGCAAACATTCTCATGGCTGTACTTCTCTAAGCCGCTCGTCGATTTTTCTGTTCACTGAATCTTCCAGATTGTCAACTCGTTTGTCTAAATGTTCTACTCGTGTCTCCAGGTGCTCAACTTTCACATTAATCCTGTCTGAAATTTCTTCCACTTTCTGCTCCAAGCGCGCAGAATTTTGCTGAAGTTTGATGGACAACTCGCGATTAGCATTTTCAAATTTGTCCGCATTTTCCTGGAGTTTGGTTTCCATTCACACTGCTACTTCTCGGTTCGCCGATTCCATTATTGCTGAAATTTCCTGATTCGCAGTTTCCAGTTTTCCTGCCATTTCTCGATTTGCAGTTTCGACTTTTGCCGAAATTTTCTGATTCGTAGTTTCCAGTTTCGGTGCCGTTTGCGCCGACATTTCGCGATTGGAAGTCTCGAACATGCCTTTCATTGCAATCATTAGCGGGCTTATGTCTAATGCTTGTAGTGACGCAGGCGCTTCAGCCGTATTTTGCATCGACGCAGCACTAGTAGGCGATTCCTCCTTCCGAACTCATGCGCAGCCCAATCGATGCCTCGTGCCTCACACGCCTCTTGCAAGAGCAGCTGCAACACCACTTTACCGCCAGCAGTCGGCCAATTCCAAGCAGCCAGCTCCTTCTCCAGCTGGTCCACCTTCAGCTGCTCGAGTTTAACCATGTCTGCGTTTTTATTATTTTATTTATTTTTTTTTTCTTGTTTATCTTCAGTAACACAATCCTGACAATCCTGAGGTTTGAGAGGGGATTACGAGACCGTCAGAAGGGCATTGGCAGCCGGATACAGTGACGAGCACAACAAAATGCTGTATTATTGCGAGCTGAAGAACCGCAGGCAAAGAGCAAACGAGGCGCTGCAGACATATGCAGTAGACATTGAGCGGCTCGTACAGTTGTGCTACCCGAAATTCGGCGCTGATTATCTCGAGAGGATGAAGATTGAAGCGTTTATTGAAGGTCTTCATGACCCGAAGACACGACGCAGTGCATTGATGATGGGCAAGCCGACATTCCGTGAGACGGTGACAAGCGCATTGACGTATGAGGCGGCCTGGAGGGGAAGTTTTCGACATTCATCTGCGGAGATCCCTGGAGTCCAATCTGGACGTATCACGCAAAGCCAGACAGTGAGCTCAAAGGCACCAGCGGGGCTGCGGGCAGTGTCATCTGGAGTCAGTTGCTGGCGATGTGGCAAGCGAGGCCACATATCACGAGATTGCCATCTGCGAGAAAAGCGTTTCGGACAGCAGACGTCGCTAAAATGGGCTGACGCGCTGCATGATTCGCAAGGCGAAAACAAGGGACAGAATGTGGATGTTCAGTCGGTAAAAGTTCTGCAAGAGGAAGATTGGCTTGCGGAAAGGCTACAGAAGGACCAGCGCAAGGATACGGATCTCGCGAAGATCATCAAAGGCAAAGCGCAGAGATTACAGTCAGACTGGCGGGAGATGGCTGGTGAGAGCTCGGTCGCGAAGGCTTACTGGGCACAATGGCAAAGTCTACGTCTGCAGGATAGCTGTATATACCGCGAGTGGGAGAGCAGGGATGGCAGGACCAGAAAATCCCGAATAGTGGTCCCAAAAGGTCGGATCGACGATGTCATCAAGGCAGACCATAACGACTCCAGTGGAGGGCACCTGGGCATCGCAAAAACTGTCGCAAGATAAGAAGGCGGTTCTATTGGATAGGATGCCAGGAGTCTGTGGCTGAGTGGATCAGAGGCTGTGATCGGTGTTCGGCTGCGGGCCGAGGAGAAGATCACGGAGCCGCACTCCACTAGTTGAGAGCAGGTTGACAGCGAGCTATGGTCTACGAGCTAACCCAGAAAGGGTCCAATAAGCCAATCTGGTAATGCTCTACAACCCGCAGCGGAGGAAAGGTTTTTCTCCAAAACTTCAAACTGTACAGGGTTCAACGCTGCGGCACCGGAAACGCCAGGTGGAAAGTAGTCCATTTGGAGCGCCTGGCGTCCTAGTCCGGCGGAGCCTCGGCACTTGTTCGGGACGAACCAGTCTAAGTGAAGGGCAGTGAAACGATAAGGCACTCTGTGCTGAAGGCTTTTCTATGCACGAATGCTTTTCCAAGCATACTTTTAGGCATGAACTTTAAAGTACGGCAAATTTGGTATAATTCGCTTGGTATAGTCCGATATGGCAAAAATGGTTCGCGAAAGGTGATGAGCTTTGCTAGAACAATCGAGATAGAAAGTAAAACTGGAATGTGCAAGAAACATCGGCGCGTTAAGAAAACTAGTAAAAAAGCAGCAGTGTGCAGTGCATGGGGTCGAGTCTATGTTAAGCAAACAAAGTGGTAACAAGTGTAGATACATACGAAGTGTAAATCTGTAAATAAAGTGATAGTTTCTGACTGCGTCTTGCGCTGAATAATTGAAGTTGTTTTATTTTCAAACACAATCAAAACGAACGTTGGAAAACTTGGGATTTTCGTAACAATACCAATTCCATGATGAAATGAACTATTTTTTTATTGAAAATTATTTTTAAAATCATTTCATCCAGCATTAAGGGGGTCGTCTAGTGTGACGGGTCAATCAAAAATCAAAATCGTTTTTTTTGTTTTTTCATAAATCAATTCTAAAACATGTTTAGAAGACGTGTATAAATGGATTTTTGTAAATTCGAAGCCGTTATCAAGTTGCACTTGTAAACCGGAGTAGGTATGCGGAGCGCATACCTACTCCGATCCAACTTAAAAACGCGTTTTTCTCAAAACACGTTTTTTCAAAACTGCTGCCACGATATCTCAAAAACTATTTCACTATTAATGCTCAACGTTTTACACCATCTTGAGTACATGTCCAACTACAAATTAAGCTAAAAGAATTAAGATTGCTTCGTTACTTTTTTTTTTCTTCAATTATATGCACGTGAAAAATAGTCGAAAAACTCATATTTTTTTATGTTTAGGCAAAAAAATACTTTTTTTTGGAATTCGAACTTTCTTTTAGCTCAATTTGCAGTTTGAAGTCTCAGGAATGAAATGGCGTTTGGTTTTTTGATTTCAGATAATTACAACGCCCGGAATCATGGCAGCAGTGGAGCAACTTTTTTTTTACGTCTTCCTGTTGAGTGGTGTAACTCCGATACTAATCAATAGCAACTTTGTGGATTGGCTTCAAATAATTATAAAACTTTGTCGAAATGTACTCAAAGAAGAAATAAAATTCAAAAGTTATTTTACTTGAACGGTTTTTTTTTAAATGACTGTCAAAAAAGGCATAAAAATACGGCCTTCACACTAGACGACCCCCTTAAGTAAAATCTTAAATTCAATTTCAAATTCATAACAACATTTATTTGTGGTGAATATATTTATCCAGCCAGAGTTGATTTTGAACAGCAAACGAAATAGTTAAAATTTGTTCATAAAATTTTCTACAAATCAACTAATTTATGAAAGTTTTATTCAATGTTCTTTTCTTTGGCGATACCAACATAAAAAGACAGCGATTCCTTTATAAAATCGTCTTAAATTACGTTTAAGAAATTCATAAAAACCGAAATTTTGTCAGTATTTTTCACGCAATCCGCCACTAGTGTCCGGCCACCGTGGTGAGACTAGTTATACACGTGAACAACAACAATTTGACAGTTCTTGTTATACAGAATCGATGTCTGGATGTCAAAGAGTCGCGCTACTTAGGATTTACTTTGCCATAGACTTTCAGCGCTTGCGGAATTCTAGAGAAGCGAACAGTATTCGGATTTTTTTGACCAATTGAGTACATAAGCCATTGGTTGTATCGTGTAGTCTGATGGGTTGTCATGTCAACAACATTCTCGTCGTTAAAAAAATCAGCCATTCTCAAATAACACTAAGCAGACGATTTTGTGATTTGAAGTTTACTCCTCGACTTTCAAAAACGAACTAACACATCACCAACGTTAAAAATGCAGGCAATTTCGAATAGCAACAAATTCATATGAATTATAAATCAAGCCTTTGTAAAAATCAAATGACTTTAACATACAAACTGACCAAGAATGTAGAAAAGCGCTTTTTTTCGCTTACTTAGTTTTTCGAAATTTTGAAATAACTTTCCATTTTTACATTTTCAACAAGCTCGCAGCATGCTGTAATTATTAAGCTATCATTTTTAGAATTAAAAGAAAGTTAAAGTAATAATAAAAACTAGTAATACACTCGATTCTCGCAATAAACATTTTTCGTCTGGCCAGTCGACAAAGTGCAGATGTGTAGAAACTGACTTTGTGACAAAAAAAATGCATTGAACCGCGAACAAATTCTTTTTATTACTTACGTTATATCACATAACAAACAATATACAGAATGCGCATCTAGTGTAAAGAAAATTTTCTTTGCGGGTTCCAGCGGTAGGACCCGTTTGTAGATGCGGGGGGAAGCAGTAAAGGGAACGAGAACGCACAGAGCACGAGAGCGTAAACTGAGAAGCTGTGAGAGCGGTGTATGAAACAGTGACGCACCACACACTGTGGTTGTTGTTGTTGGACAACAAGGCGATGTGCCGCTTGCATGTTGGTGATGGCTCGTGCTTGCTCTCCGCTTGGTTTTTTACAAACAAGAACAAGAAGTGGTAAAGTTTGCATCGAAACATTGATTGAGTGATCGCCAAGCAGTGTGCTTACTTCTACCACATATGTGGTAGATCTACCTTTTTACCACGGAGGGCTTAAAATCTACCACCTTTTTGTAGAGCATACATTTTTCTATTAACCAACCTATTACTCCAAGTAAATTAGAACTTTATGTTGTAAAATTTATGTTAGGGCTGCATTGAACATTATAAGTGAAAATGTGCAAAAAAAAACGTATGTGGTAGCACTCTCATCACTTTGAAAGCAGTGCACTACAAATAGTTGACAGTTTGACAATTATTTTGGCGGCAGGTGAAATTAAAATGGAAAAATTTCTAACAAAGGTGAATAATATTTGCCTTTATTTTTTAGTAACGTTTGGTTTTTTAGAATATCGCATGGCGATGGCAATGCGCTTAGACGGGACGAAGTTTTACAACGCGAAGTTGTACCTGCTGCTGAAATTTGCGAGTCCGAGCTCCCAAAAAAGAATAAAAATATAGTCAACAATACAAAACACAATGGGAAGATACCCGGCACAAGTTAAAGTGCATAGAATAACGTAATATACAATTAATGTACAAATACAATGAAATACAATAAATGTACAAATGCAATAAAATACAATTAATGTACAATACAAAAAAACTACCACATTTCATTCAAATCTACCACATTTTTTTCACTGGGTCTACCACATAAATGAAAAATTAAGTAAGCACACTGTCGCCAAGGCGCATAAATAAGGTGGTAACACTACGGAAAACACCATAATTCAATAGATTTTATTATTTCTTTTGGTCTGCTTGTAAAATAGAAGTTATAAAAATGGCTACAAAAAATTAATATATGTGTAAAAATATTGGAACAACAAAGGCGCATTATACAAGTGATAAAAAGTGGAAAACTATTGCTACAATGTTGTGCTAATTATCAAAACAAAAGTTTAATCAGTTCTGGTGCTGCAACTACCTATTGAATTTGCATTGGCGATCGCTTCGCCAAATCAACCACCATTTCAATGTGCACGAGTAAAGCCAAGCTGGCTTGCTGCGAAAAGCAACAACATTGCGTGTTGTTGTCGAAATGAGAATGAAGCCCAAAACCATCGAATCTATGCGTGTACATTTAAGAGCTGCGATGGATGATTCATTTCTCCCTACACACAGTGTGATTCGGTGCAGTGTGCACTGATTGCTAGTAATCACTGTGGTAAGAGAGCAGTATGAGAATGACAACAAAACGGAAACCGCAAGAGCAGTCAACACTCATTTGCTTGTCTCTGCAAGGCACGCACTGTTTTCTCTCTGCTATATACACTGCTAGCAATGCTAATGAATCGTTGACAGTGCGTAACGGGCCGAAATGATACATGTACGCTGAGTGCAATGAGTCATTGAAGGACAGTTTGGCACGCGTAATTAAGTGAGACAGTTTCGGAAAACATTTTAGTTTCTGACAAAATATCAATTAAAATGGAAGTTCATGATGAGTAAATATAATATATTTAAATAAATAATTTAAATGTAATATTAATGTAATATATAAATGTTATTTTAAAAAATTAATTAAATGTAATATTAAAAAATACGCTAGTCAGAATATGTTTGCGTACAGGTAAGTCAAAATTATGTTATGATTAATTTTGACCTCAAAAATGGGTTCTTTCTTTATAAAAACTTATCCACATTTTTCATATATGCTTTAACTACACTTTTTGTTCTGTTTTAGATATATTAAAATAATAATTTTCCATGTATTCGTTTTTATTGACAATATACTCACAAAACGGAGCAGAATAAGTTTGCGTACAAAACTAATAACGGGGATTTCCAGTTATGCTTTTTATTTTTATTTGGAAATTTGTATTCCATTGAGCAGTAAACGGACTTGTAAATTTTTTTAAACGTATATGTGCTTGAAATTATATAGAAAGCGATAGAACCCAAGCGAAAAAAATTAAAATGGATAAATTAATGGATAATCTTACTAATTCTTTCCTAAATCGACAAACAATTTCGTGAGATTAGAGAAATTTTTGGAAGAGCACATTCGTTATTCCAAAAAGCCATCTTAAGGGGGAAAGCCACTGTGACGGGTCAAAAACTTAGTGATTTTAAACATTTTTTTTGATCGAGTAAATATAGGAATTTTTGGATCGGGTTTCTTTTATTTTATTAAGCAGACATCTAATAATATTTCCACAAATTTTTATTAAAAAATATTAAATAGTTTAAACAATAGAGATGATCCCGTAGCGCTTGAAAAAAAATTCCCCCTCCATGGCGGCATCGATTTCTCAAAAACCCGTACTCAGAAAAAATAAAATAAAATTTTATTGTAATCTGTATGAATGTAGCTATCTTTGTACGTAGCCGTTTTTTTTTATTTTGATTTTTCACAAAATGGCGACCGATTGAAAATATTTCCATGTTTTCGACCTTGTTTTTTTGGTTTTGAGACAGTTTAAAAAATAGTAAACAACAAAATTTTCCAAATCGGCTACGCTTAACCTTAACCACTACTAAGACGAACAAAACAAAAAAATTAGAAATCGGTTCATAATTGTTCGAGTTATTGATGCCGCCAGTTCAAAAAACGTCGTTTCGAGAAAAACGCGTTTAAAGTTTTGAGTCCATTTCTCTCGTAATGAAATCATGTATCTTTTAAAATTTTAAAATCGTTGTAACTTAGTCAATTTTTGAAATTTTGACTTGCAACTTTGTACACATATTTGTGAATATATAAGCTTTGATTTAAAACAAACAAAAAAAAATTTTTTTTTTTTACCCGTCACAGTGGCTTTCCCCCTTAAATCACAAAAAAAACAGAAAATCTTCCTTCGTTGCTACGATCTGGCCATTTTCCTAAGCTACCCAGGCAATAGGATTAGATTGTTTTGCGATCAGTGCGTCATAATATAAGGCTAGTTGCATCCGATTTCTTCAGAAATGTATAGAAATATTTTATAAAACCCAGTAGCAGTGACTTTATAAGAAAAGTCCTGAAATAAACATATTTTCTCTACATAACAGCATGTAAGAATCTCATATTTAGCTTACTAACAAGGAGCACATAATTGCTTTTGTGAAAGAGTCCATCAAAGAGTCTAGAAAAACAGATTTCCAGGACTATGTGTTGTTATCTATGGAGTAGGAAGATTTTTTATTCTCTGATAATGGTTTAGTATATTTGGCATTAAAAGGCATCAACTAATTTGAAGAGGATTCAGTTAAAAACAAAAATCTCACATTAACAGCAAAGCATAGCATTTGAGGGGGTATGGTATAGGACTGCATGTCTAGTAAAGGAGTGAGCAGGCTGTGTTGTTTTATTTATAAATGGTACCGAGGGGTCATCTACATATTCTAAAAGCTTATGCAAGCCAAAGTTTCAAAATCTTGGCTCAGGTTCCAACATTTCATTCAACTTTACGATGACCTTAAGGCGCAATGCATACGATGCGAAGCTATTTTTGCTATTAACTGGCTCAACAAAGTTGAAAAAGTTCCTCCCTAGTCACTTAACGTGCATCTAATTGAGTATATAAGGAGTTTACTTGAACCCTGAGCCCAAAAACACTCCATCTTCAAAGATATAGTAAATCAATATAACAATTCAAGGATATAACAAAATAGCCGCTGAAAAAACACCGAATTTAATAAAATGTACGCCGAAACTTCTGCAGGGAGTTCAAAACTTAGTTTCAATTACATTTTAACTACATAACCTTATCTGGTACGCAAACTTTTTCTAAAGTGTATTCATAACATATTTTGTTTTTGGCTTTTCTTTTACAGTTTGGTCAAGTTTTTCATATTATTATCTTAATGGAATGAAATAACTAACTTTACGGAAGAAATAAAAAATATTTTGTTTTTGAAAAATAACTTTAACTGATTTATTTTTCATATGAAAAAGCTACGTACCCCTTGTACGCAAACTTATTCTGACTAGTATATATGTTGTTACAATATTATTGTAATTTTTAGTCTAGCAATCAGCTAACCAACGCCATAATTAAAATAAAAATTGTGAAAAAAGGAGTTAGATGCACAAGTAAATATAATTTAATTTTTCTGTTCAATTTTTTATGTCCATAAAACACAATAGTTTTAATTTAGGTGAAAATATTTTATTTGTAAATTCATATGAAATTTAATTTGAATTAAATACCATTAAAAAAACTCAAAAATATGCGTGATTATTACAATAACAACAAAGCACTAATTGTTCTATTAGTATAACCAAAGAATATTTTTCCATACTTTTTGGTATAACTTACTGCATTCAGTGTTATTGCAGTAAATTTCATTGCCTTTACTGTGCATTGCTTTTAGTGTGTTCGCACACACTAATGTTATAAAGCAACAAAGACTCAGCTCTCATATGTCATGCACACACATGTTTTGCTTCTCTTCGCTGGCAGCTCTGATTCGATCTGTTTGCACTGAGCCAGTGCAGTGCAGTGCCGTGCAAAGAGAGAGAGTGTCTTGAAACAGCTTTCAAATGCACAATTGCAGCTCTTTAGTGTACATCAATTCGCGCTTACTCTCTCGGTTCCCTTTACATTCTCCTTACCTTTCTTGCTTCCCGACCGCGTTATTCTTTGTTTATATATAGAGGATAACGAAACTTGAAAAGTTGAAAAAGTTGTGGATACAAACAGAACCATTTCGTTTGGCCAGACGACAAAGTCCATCTGAGGGTTAAATTATGCAATTGTCAGGCTTTGTCCACAGTGCCTCTTAAACGGTTGCTCCGACACGTCCTTTGCAGTTTATGGCCGAAGCTCTACCTTCGCCATTGCTCAATGGGTTGTGGACTCTCCTAAGTTCAAGTCCGTATATTTTCAAACTTTCTGGCAGCGCCATCTATGGTGAAGTAGCTGTAAATGTCAGCTACAACAAGGCCGCCAATCGAGGAGTGCCAGCTGATCGCAAACAATTTTAGATATTAGCAAAGAATATGAAGTAATATAGAACGCGCATGTGGGCACAAACGTGTTTTCAGTTATTATCATGCGAGCGGTGATCAGGGTTCGGACTTTGCTACGATCGTAGTGAATCTGCTGCGGTTTTCACAACATTTTAAAATCTGCTTCGCGACTCCGCTTGAGATCCAATCTACTTCGATTTTTTCCGAGGCAAAATGTGGGAAAAATGTGCACATTTTATAATCCCGGTTGCCGAAATACGTAAATTGTTGTAAGTTTTTTTCACTCGCGAATATTTTCTGAGGTAGACTACCATATCAAATCAACTTATGGATGTCAATTTAATTGGATTTGTCTAAATTCAAAAATTCACTACGGAAATTTTGGTTTCACTACGCTTTTTGGCATCTGTCACTACAATTTTAGATTTGCCAGATCCGAACCCTGGCGGTGATTACCAGTGACTACGTGACGCTCAACTGAGAGGGGAAATGATTTTCAGACCATTATTTGCTTTTTCCAATCGTCCGATAGTGTACGGGTTTTTTACCCAAACATTCGCACAGCACCGGTTACCAGACAATTGTTTGCATCTTAAAGTGATAACCTTTCTTATTTGGTATATAGCCTTGCGAATCACCTTGTTTTACTGGTCTAAGTATTTTTGATTGTAACCCGTACCAACAAAAAGCAGAAATAAATTATTTCATACGCTAGTCAGCTTTTCGTTCGGTTGCTTTTTCCTTCATTTCATGTCTCATTGAGTTTGCCGTTTTTAACGCAGCGAGAAACAGAGATGGCAAGTTGAACTCTTCAAACGCTGAGCTATAACTCAAGCAATTCAAACGTTAGGGCTTTAAGGGCAGTCAGCAAAAACTGAAGTAAAATCATATTCAAACACGTTGCAACATACTTATGACGTTTTTCAGCAACAACGTTTTTTTGAATGAAGAAAAAAAACAATTATTTTATTTGCAAATAAAATGGATTTACTGAATAAGCGTGTCCCCACTCAGTTTCACGTCATCTAATCATTGGTGCTTACTTCATGTTCGTTGATATTACCAAATGGAATTGTCTAAGCCAATTAAATAAATATTTACAATTTAAATTTTTAGAAATTGTAGCACCGCTCTGATGGAATCAACGCGCCCAACATACAAACCAAACATTTTTGAATGACGCAGCTGCAAGACTAGTCAACTGGCAAGCAGGTTATTGTTTTGTTGTATTATGTTTACTTGTTGATTGGCCGTAGAGTCCGACCGATTAATCGGCATCGGCTAGTATCGGCCAATAAAACTGGTATCGGCATCGGCTAGTATCGGCATCGACTAAAAAAATAAGTATTGGCCGTTTTTGGTCGATGATGCAGAGGACCTACAGTTTAACGCCGAACTCGAATAGTGTAATAGTTCCTTTTGTTATTTTATAAAATAGACTGTGTTTTTGATTGAATTCATTCATGTTATTTTTTATATGTAATCGGCATTGGCCGATTTTCGCCCTTTCGACCGATTAATCGGCATAGGCCAAAAAATTTTGTATCGGTCGGACTCTAATTGGCCGGCTGTCCCGTCGCCATGTGCGTGCCGCTATGACTGCGGCTGCAACTGCTACCGTATTACCGAGCCAATACACGCGCTTGCAAGCGCCCTGTTGAATTTTAGCCGGCCCGAGTAAGAGACTTTCTTAACACCAATCCTTCCCTTGTATCAGTTGTCAGCCGGGCAGTGGCGCATGAGCACAGGAAAAGCTGTTGGTGCGCTGCAGCGTCGCATATGATAACATTGGCTTCGTTTGAGAATGTTCGCGGTCGAAATAAAATAATTTCGGAAACAAAAGAATTACAGCAAAATAAACATTCGGGTGGTTGCCAGTTAATTTATAAATTAATTAATTTTTAATTAAAAAAATTTTAAAGAATAAAATCATAATTTAAAATAGAAAGATATTATATGGCAAATATAATTTAAATAAAATATATAAAAAAATAAAATAAAAATTTAACTACGAATAAAATTTAAATTAATTTAATAATGAATTGAAATTAATATGAGGTACGGCTTTTGAAACTAGCATAATACTTCCGCTTTTCAAAAAAGGCGATAGAACCTTAGCATCAAACTACAGAGGGATTTCTTTTATGAACTGTATTGCAAAGATTATGATGGGCATATTAAATGAAAGACTTACAAATTGGTTAGAAAGTAAAAAGCTGATTACCGAATATCAGGCAGGATTCAGAAAACAACATTCCACGCAGATTACATTTATAATTTAACTTCAATCATTCAAATTAGATTCGCAGAAAAAAGAAAGTGTACGCTTTTTTTGTAGACTTTAAAGCCGCTTTTGACACGGTTCCCAGAAAACTTTTAATCTATAAACTGCATAGCTTGGGAATCCCAACCAAAATGGTAAATTTCTTTGAAAATATGTACAACCATACGGATTCGATTATATGGACTGGCAGTGCAATATCAAATAAATTTATGGCCCTATTACCGTTCGCGAGTCGAATGAAATATTGGGCGAATAGCATTATTTCATATTCGCCTGTCATTCGCCACTGTGACATTCGCCTCAGCGGCGAACGTGTAAATTTTCAAATTATGAAAAGCGAGTGAACGGTTCTTCGTTCGCTTCATGTGTCAAAAACGAGCGAATAAAAATTGTGTGTGACTGGGAAGCATCATGGCTGAAAATTTGAATAAAATGTAAGTATTTGAATTCAAATATATTCATTACTAGCTGACCCGGCAAACTTCGTCTCGCCCAAACGGTCCGTTTGAGTGTGATGCCGTAACTCACATACAGCCACTTTCTTGTATATATATATAGATTTAAGTTATATGGGTGGTGCCAAGCCCCCTTGTTCAATACCCGCACCATCCCGTCTGTCGGAAGGGAAAATGGTAGGTTCGTACTTAGTTTCATTGCTGTGCCACTTAAAGTTCAGCAAAATATTTGGGTCACAAACAATGCGCCACGCCCCTTGTCTGACGTCCATCAAATCTTATCATTAGAATGAGTCATGTATGAGACGACAGGGTACTAAATTTTAGTGTTGTATGACTTATAATTCCGAAATTATTCCATATTAAAAATTTGAGTTGCATGAGTGGTGCCCCGCCCCCTTGTCCAAAATCCACCCTATTCCCCCTGCCGAAGGACACGACTGAATAATAAGTTTATACCGTGTGTCATTGATGTGAATGCTATAGTTCAAAAGCTACACCGGAATTTAAAAAGTGCCACGCCCCTTTCCAACGCCCATTAAATTTTATTTGTGGAACGACACGTTTACGCCATGACGCTGTACAAAATTTCAATGCTGAGCGACTTATAATTCCGAAGCTATTCCATATTAAAAAATTTAGTTGTATGGACGGTACCACGCCCCCTTGTCCAAAATCCACCTTATTCCCCTCCCGAAGGACACGACCAAATCGTTACTTTGTACCAAGTGTCGTTCATGTGAATGCTATAGTTCAAAATTAACACCGGAATTTAAAAAGTTCCACGCCCCTTGTCCAACGCCCATTAAATTTTACCAGTCGAATGACACGCTTACATAATGACACTGTTCCAAATTTCAATACTGAGCGACCTATAATTCTGAAGATATTTATAATCAAAAATTTGGGTTGTATGGGCGGTGCCACGCCCCCTTATCTAAAATAGACCCAATTCCCCCTGCCGAAGGACACGACCAAATCCTTAGTTTATACTGAGTGTCGTTGATGTGAATGCTATAGTTCAAAAGTTACACCTGGATTTAAAAAGTGCCACGCCCCTTATCCAACGCCCACTAAATTGTACCGGTGGAATGTTACGCTTACGCCATGACACTGTACCAAATTTCAATGCTGAGCAACTTATAAGTTCGAAGCTATTCCATATTAAAGAATTGAGTTGTATGAGCGGTGCCACTCCCCCTTGTCCAACGCCCATTAAATTTTACCTATGAAAAGACACGCCTACACCATGACACTGTACTAAATTTCAATGCTGTTCGACTTTTAATTCCGAAGATATACCATATTAAAAATTTAGGTTGTATGGGAGGTGCCACGCCCACCTGCCGTACAAACATGTATAATACATATAAACCTTCCTCTTGAATCACTCTATCCATTAAAAAAAACCGCTTAAAAAACCGTTGCATAAGATTTAAGCATACATAGGGACAGACAGCGACAGTGACTTTGCTTTATATACTATGTAGTGATTTATAAAAAATAAATTAATGCAAATAATTTAGCAACAGTATGAAGAAAACAAATGCCAAGCAATTCGAGAAGATGGTTGCACTAATGCTGGAGCATCCAGAAGTGGGACGAGGGCTTGGCAGCTTCGGCGCCAGCAAGAAATCGACAGCGGAGCAATGGAAGCAGTTTGGAGCAGTGCTTAATACTCTAGGGCCACCAGTACGCGATGGACCAGGCTGGAATAAAGTGAGTCCATAATCCCTCAACCCTTATTATATAATTTCAACGTTTTACCATTTTCATTTTAAGGTTTGGCTGGACTTTAAACTAAAGTTAAGGAAAAAGTTAGCGGGTAATAGACGGGAGTCAGTTGCGACCGGTGGCGGTCCATACAGCCAAGTGACTCTTTCGCCTCTAGAACAGGCGGTGGAGTCACTTCTAAGCCTGAATGATGCTGTCAATCCTGAGGGTCCCATTTTTGGACCCAGAAGTGGCACAAGCGACCCCAGCACAAGCACACACGGCCCCAGTGCAAGCGAAGACGGCCCTATCAATTACATAAGCGTGCCTGAAGACGACGAGACAATGGTGGAACATCAGGAGAGGGAAATTCAAGCCACCCCCCCCCCATCTCTGTCGGATGTACAAGTTCGCGAAAGAGAACGCTTGGAGTTGCTAAAGAAGCAGACTGCGAATCAGGAGGAGCTAATGAAAGAGGTGAAAAACGTGAATCAACATTTGAAAGAAATTGCAAGAAAAGATTTTGAATTGAAAAAGGAAAAGGAAGCTCGAAAAGCAAAGGAACACCAGGATCGTATGCACATGCATAAGGAGAAAATGGAAATTAAAGTACGTGAGATAGAGTTGAAAGAATTGAAATATAATATTGAAACGAAAAGGCACTTTGTGCTGTGCATGAACGCTTTTGCAAGCATACTTTTAGGCATGCACTGTGAAGTACGGCAAACTGGTATAATTCGCTTGGTATAGTCCGATATGGCAAGGTTCGCGAGAAATGGACTGTGCGAGAATGGTCAGCCATTTTCTAATTGGAAGTTGCAAGAAACTTCAGCGCGATAAGAAAACTGGTATAAAAGCAGCAGTGTGCAGCGCAGTGAGTCGAGTCTGTGTTGAGCAAGCAAAGTGGTAACAAGTGTAGATACAAGCGAAGTGTAAATTCTGTAAATAAAGGATTGTTAGTTCTGACTGAGTTTGCGCTGAATAAGTGAAGTTGTTGTATTTTCAAAACCAATCCAAACGAACCTGTGAAGTAATTTTCATAACAATATGAATAAATAAAACGATTTTCACGACTGTTTATGTATACTTAATTTTTTTTTAATATTATCACTGCGAACAAGATATGGTTTGTTCTACCATACATATTGCAGCGGTTTGGTTTTTTTTTTCAAAATAAAGATGACAAAATTTCATTTCTTCGTCGCACTCCATCATTAACGGAGGTGTCCGCAGTGTTATATTCTAAAGAATCGGGAGGATCTATGTAACTTTCTATATCTTCTGGAATCGTCATCTTAAAGTGCACACATATGTTGTGCAAAGCACAGCAAGCATTTATGATCTGTATTGCTTTTTGTGGTAAATAATGTAGTTTTCTTTCTGCTAAAAGGCATCGAAATCTACATTTAAGTACGCCAATCGTTCGCTCAATTACGTTTCTGGCTTTGGTATGGTTTTTATTGAACATTGATTCTCTACTGCCAGCACTCGCATTACGGAATGGCGTCATCAGATATGGCCGCAAAGGATACCCAGAGTCACCTATGGTGGATGTGGAGTTTTTTTTTTGTATTAAACAGCAAAATTACAACATAGGTCATACGCATACCCAAATACATTGAACAATGTTTGCATTCAACTCACTGCAGTTCCATACTAATGAATCGTGGGTCGATCCAGGGTACCGTGCGTCGACGTACTGTATAATCATGTTATTGTCACAAGCCTTAAACAATTAGAAAAGATTTAATTGAAATTGAAAAATATGTATGCTTAGTATATTCTTTAAGAAGATGTACTTACAATCATTGCGTTCAAACTGTAAAATCCTTTGCGGTTCAAATAAAGGTGTTTTCGGTGAGGTGGAGCAACAACAGCTATATGTGTTCCATCCACACATCCAATTATTCCCGGCAACGACGATCTCCCGTAAAAATAATTTCTAGCTGCTTGCTTTTCATCTTCAGTCATTTCCATGGTAATCCACTCATGGCAAATGACCCTTTCAAATATCAGCAACACTTCCTTCAGCACAACTGAAACTGTTGCCTGTGCAAAGCCGATTTCATAGTCATTTTCAACACCTTTTTGGTAGGAGCCATCTGCGAATCGCAGCACTGCGTGTGGATGTCATCAATGGGCTGATTTTCTCGAGCACATGCACAAATGCTTCTTTACTTAAGTGAAAGTACGATACAAAACTAGAAGCAAATTTTGTATAATCCTCGCGGAAGTTATAAAATACGCATACTCGTCTTACAGTCGGTTGTTTAAATCGAGTGGATTAGAGCTGTCTCTAATGCTACGTCACAGTCTCAACATGTTTGCTTCCCCAACGTTGTAACCATCTTCAAAAAATAAATCGGCGCTGCTCATCATAATGAAAAAACCAAAAAATGTTCCAACAATTCAAATACAAATTCAAACTTTCACGTCTGTCAAGTTTATTTTCGTATTTTAAGGTTGGTAACAACAGCGAATCAGTTTACTCGCTAACCATAACACGTTTTTGGTTGTGACTCGCCAAATCGGGCGAATAGAACAATTCATTCGACTCGCAAACGATAATAGGCCTCTTAATATTTCAACAGGCGTAAAGCAAGGATGTTTAATGTCACCTTTGTTGTTCTCTACTTATCTGAATGACTTACATGATAGTTTGGGAGGGGGAATTTGGATAGGAAACTTGAATGTGCGACTACTGTTGTATGCGGATGATATAGTATTGATATGTAGAGGATTGACAATGTAGAGGAGCTGCAGGGAATGATATTTAGGTTAGAAATTTATTGCAATGTGTGGAACATGCAAGTAAACCTTTCGAAATCGGCCATAATGGTTTTTCGACAAGGCGGCAAATTGGCGGATAGAGAAAAATGGACATTTAAAGGCGAAAGTATCCCTATAGTGTCAGAATACAATTACCTCAGTGTAAAATTAACACCAAAATTAAGCTTTAAAAAACATGTTGAAAATAGAAACTGTATGGCTAAAAACAGTATCAATGCAACATGGTGGTCCTTTCTAATCAAAAATAAGATACAATTATCAGCTTAATACAAATTATTTTTAGCAGTAATTAGAGCTATACAAAGTTATGCTGCAGAAGTCTGGGGCTTTGAGTTGTATGAATTGGTGGATAAAATTCAATTTTATTTCTTAAAGAAAATTTTACATCTACCAACAAACACACCCTCTTATTGTCTTATGTTAGAAACAGACATACCACACTGTCATCTGTATACTTTACAGCTTCATCTTAAATATATTTCTAAAACTCTATTTGAATACGACGATAGCAGATTGCCACACAAACTTTCAAAAATTATTATAGAGAAAAAGATCTTTTGGGTAAAATCAATGCAAGTTTTAGGAGAAAAATTGAATATTAGTTGGAATTATGACGTTTTAAATAAAAGAAGTTGGAATGAAAACATTGACAAACATTGTTATCCGTTCCGAACTCGGCAAATAAACAAAAATCATGGGAAAGGGCTCTTAAAAGTTCACGTATATATAAAGACTTAGATCATAACATCGGTAAAAGCTACTTGAATGACAATCTTGGAAAATATAGAATAATGTGGAATTGAAGGCCAGATGCGATTTGATAATTCTTGGGGGTCACAGAAATCTAAACTGCAGTCTTTGTAATTTGAACGAGTTCGAAAATATAACACATTTTCTGGGTAGGTGTCCAATTTTGAAAAGAATCAGATATCAGATCGATATCTTGGAAAGTTCTTTTTAACTCAAGATGAAATTGTAAACAAGCTAAATGGAATTGGCGTAGGTGGATGGGATTGTCTTGTTTTGTATGTCACTGATGCTTTAAAATATAGGAGCTTAATTGTAAATGAATTCTGTTAATATGTATGTACCATATATGGGTCAAATTTTCTCAAGTGGGCCACTTTAAAATCGATGGTCTCAGTTTTCGATTGGCTTGGAGGTAAAAACGACACCCCAAAAATAATTTTGAAAAAAAATGTTTTTTTCATTAGTTATTTACAGTTAAAGTTTTTGATCATGTTTTTTTTCAAAAATTCATAACTCACGAACGGTTTATCGGAACTCAACGTTTTCCACATCAAAATGTTTGTCAATTAATATACTTTGCCATGAAAAAATCTTTCTTCACCACAAATTATTATTTAGCTGAAAAATCCTATTTGTTGTAAATAATTGAAAATTAATGAAACTTCTCCGCCAGCGAGAAAATTTTGACACATTTTATTCAATTCTACAATCCCTTACAAAAATTTGGGTGAAAAAAAGTCATTATTTTGCATAAGGTCAAAAGTTATACATGTTTTTGTGACCGCGCTCCTACTTCTAGCGCTGCAAAAGCACATATTGACGCGCGCGAGTTACCGCACCCCTCTCAACCGCTACCCATACACCAAAACTTTGAACAGCGATTACACAACGACGCCGACGCAAGTCACTGACACTGCACAGCACATACGGAAACCACTGACACTGCACATGCGGCGAGTCACTGACTCCGGAATTGGGTCAGTAAAGTGTCGAGACAGCGGAATCGACCAGCGGACTCAAAATGCCATGACAGCGGAATAACCGACGGACGATGGATATTATTTGTTTACGCGACGGAATACTTTGTCTACCTTGTTTACATTTGTCGAAGCTTGTTTACAAGCAAAGGGCCACCGACGACGAAAACCGCGTCAGCGGAATTGAAAGCTACGGACTATTTTAACAATTAAGATTCTATATGTATATTTTTAAGTTTTCTTTGTGGCAAAAATAAGCTGCAGAAGGCAGAATAAACTGGCATTTCAACTCGAGTGGTTCACTTTTCTTTTTCCTGGTGGAGCTGAACTGGTAACTGGCGCAGTCGAAAACCGGACTAAAGGAGCAACCAAACAAGAACAAAAAAAACTGTAACGGAATATTACAGCAAGTTCTTGGTGCTCAGGTCCTGGAACCTTACGTGCAAACATCAGCTGAGGAGGAATCTCGAACCCTACATACAAACATCAACTAAAAGGAGAATAAATCGCGAGGACACGTCGCTGCGATGACAACATCAGTGCTGATAACTGGGTGCATGTAAGTCGTGAATAAAAGTGAAATGATTAATAAGTACATAAATAAAACTAAGGCTCGTACAGCTATAAAAAAATAAATAAATTAATCAATATATAACAAAAACTCAAATCTGCGACTCCGTAGCCCCAAAAGCCGGACCCTCCAGGTTAGAAGAGTTGTAATAATAAAAAAATTGTATGGAGACATAGATATTGAACCTTGATACCAATAAATTTGCGCCAAGTCCATCCTGTTTTATACGGTGACGGAATATCACTAAAAATAAGAACAGGAGTACGGAGGGCATATTCGTACAGTGGCAAGGCCAACAAATTTACAAGGATTTTGATAAGAAATTTAAAATATAAAAACAAGAAATCTGGAAAAAACATAAGGGTATAGGAATTTTTTTTAATAAGTGCGAAATAATATCAGGGAAATATTTGTGTGTGGAAAAATAAAACAAAAACAAATTACGATACGAAAGGAACAAAAACAAAAAAAAAAAAACACTGAACAAGAATAGCAATACAAAAATAAACTGAGAATTGGAAAATTACTAGAATAAGAAACTAAAATATAATAATTTGGGAAAAAGGAAATATAAAAAAGAAAAGGAAAATAAAGTTACTAAAAGGAATAATCATTAGTAATTATTATTATTAAGCAGTATAATTACAATTAAGACATACCAGGAAAAAAAACAGTTTCGTCATTGGGAATCTTGTATAGCAAATTGCTAAATGTCAAAAAATAGATTCATTCCATACACTAGGAGCAAAACAAAACTACAGCAACCAGCAACCCGACAACTTGACATAGTAACGGAAGAACAAGCAGGACGACAGCGAGGCGCAACTTCCAAGAGGCCATCCACAACATTGACCACGATGACATAGGAACCACGGAGACCGTCACAACAGAGGACCTGTGCAATGTCAACGATACTAAAAATTTTTGAATATTTGCCTCCCCACGCCAACGGGATACTTAGATCGCGAAAAATACGGACATGAATTGATATACATCAATATCAACTCACCGTTCGGCAGACCTTTAAAATTTTTAATCGATACCGGGGCGACTTCTTCATTCGTATCCCCGAAGTTCATAAACCAAAAGCATCAATTTACAGGCAGTACAGCAATTATTAAGACGGTCTTGGCCAAACATGAAATAAATAAATTTTGCATACTTCCCCTATTTGAGGAATTTAAACAAGACGGCGAATGCCGATTCATACTTTTTAATTTTCATAACTATTTTGACGGCCTATTGGGCATTGATTATTTGACTCGCATTGGTGCACAGGTTGATTTAGTTAATGGAATTCTTAAAACTTACAACTCCCAAATACCGTTAGTAAGGAAACCAAACATATCGTCTGGCAAAATAACCATACCTGCTATGACCAAACAAATAGTAAGACTCCCAGTAGATATAGAGTCAGGGGAATTCTATCTCGCAGGCCTAGAAATAAATCCCAAAATATTACTGTCGGAAGGCATCTACACCGCGGAAAATTGGACTGCAGCGGTTGAAGTTACTAATATCACCAATGACGACCAATCTCTATATGTAGAGCAACCACTTAAAACTCAAGATTATAACAAGGACAATTTCATAGAAGCTAACACTTTCGAAATAAATATGAAGGACGTAGACCCAATAGACATTCAAACTCTCATTAAAACAGACCATTTGAACACTGAAGAAACAAAAAATCTTCTTAGACTCTGCCGACGATACGATGATATATTTTATATTGACAATACAGCGCTTACATTCACAAATGAAATAAAACACGCCATAAGAACCACAAATGATATACCCATTCACACAAAATCATATAGATACCCGTATATCCATAAACAAGAAGTGCAAAGACAAATATCGAGTATGTTAGACCAAGGAATTATAAGACATAGCTATTCACCCTGGAGTTCACCCGTATGGATAGTCCCCAAGAAATTAGATTGCAATAACGAGAGGAAGTGGCGACTTGTAATAGATTACAGGAAACTTAACGAAAAAACAATTTCTGACCGTTATCCACTTCCGAACATCAACGAAATTCTCGATAAAATTGGGAAATGTCTGTATTTTTCCACCTTAGATCTAGCAAGCGGGTTCCATCAAATCGAAATGAACCCCGCCGATATTCCTAAGACCGCCTTTACAGTGGAAGGTGGACATTACGAATTTATTCGTATGCCGTTTGGGTTGAAAAACGCACCGGCGACCTTTCAAAGAGTAATGGATAACTTACTTAGGGACCTTATCGGTAAAATATGCCTCGTCTATTTAGACGACATTATTATTTACTCCACATCCATGCAGGAACATATTCAAGCGTTGTCCACAGTTTTCGAAAGGCTAAGAGCCTCAAATTTCAAAATACAACCGAATAAATCCAAGTTTCTACGAAAGGAAATTGAATTCTTGGGACATATTGTTACAACCGAAGGCATAAAACCCGATCCAAAGAAAATTTCGGCAATCCAAAATTTCCCAATACCCAAAACAACCACCCAGATAAAATCATTCATTGGTCTCATGGGGTATTACAGGAAGTTTATTAAGGATTTTGCTAAGCGAACAAAACCTATCACACAATGCCTTAAATCGGGAGCCAGCATAAACCTAAACAAAGAATATGTAGACGCATTTGAAACGTGTAAAAGATTACTCTGTAACGACCCGATTTTGCAATACCCTGACTTCACGAAACCGTTTATCCTCACTACTGACGCCAGCAATTTTGCATTAGGCGCAGTACTCTCACAGGGCCGAATCGGTAGCGACAAACCAGTTTGTTACGCAAGCCGCACACTTTCCAGCTCCGAAATCAACTATTCCACTATTGAAAAGGAGCTGCTTGCAATCGTGTGGGCAACAAAATACTTCAGACCATATCTTTTTGGCAACAAATTTACAATAGTGACCGACCACAGACCCCTTACGTGGCTAATGAGTCTGAAAGAACCTAATTCTAAATTAATTAGGTGGCGACTCAAATTAGAAGAGTATGATTACGAAATTATTTACAAAAAGGGTAAACAAAACACTAATGCAGATGCGCTTAGTAGGGTTAAAGTAGACATCAACGTCAACGACACCTCCTCGATTGCAGCAACACAAGGCACTACCGTACACTCCACAAACGAAAATCTCGACGATGGCATACCGATATCAGAAAGACCTATAAACGAATTTAATATCCAAATTATCCTCAAGGATAATTCAAATCGGAATATTAAAACCGAAAGTCCTTTTAAAAACAAACTCCGTCTAACAATAAGCAAAACACAATTCACTGACGCCTCAATATTGGAAGTACTACAAAAATTTCTAAAGCCAAACAAATTAACAGCAATTCTCACAACTGATCAGATTTTCAAAATGGTACAAAAAATATATTCCCAATATTTTGCGGGTAGCAAAATTTACAAGATTATAAGATGTACACAAATCGTTCAGGATATTAACACCAGCGACGACCAAGAGACCCTAATTAAAACTTACCATACAAATAATAACCATCGAGGTATCGACGAAACTCTCCGTCACCTAAAGAGAGACTATTATTTTCTACATATGCGCAACAAAATCGCACAAATTATAAATAACTGCGACATTTGCCATACTTTAAAATACGATAGACAACCACAAAAAATCGCATTTGAGACACCTGAAAGTCCTGAAAAGCCCTTAGATATTTTACATATAGACCTATATTCAATTAATAACCAAAAGATTTTGACAGTAATAGATACATTTTCAAAATTTGCGGCGGCTTATACACTACCCGCAAGGGACAGTCTAAACGTACTAAAATCTCTTAAGATTTTTATAACAAATTTCGGAATTCCTAGGAAAATCGTATGTGATCAGGGTGCAGAATTTTCATCGGAAATATTTAAAGATTTTTGCAAGCAATACAACATTAATTTACACATAACGTCATTTCAACAATCATCGAGTAACTCTCCCGTCGAGAGACTACACTCCACACTCACTGAGATTTACAGAATTATAGTGAACAAAAAGAAAGAATCGAAGATTCCATACGACCACGACGAAATTCTCTCTGAAGTGCTTATAACATATAATAACGCTATTCACTCTGCTACACACTTTACACCCTATGAAGTCTTCTTTGGGAAGACCCACAACTTTAACAATACAATCCAATTTAATAACCACCATGAATATCTCCAAAAGCTAAATGAATTCCAGGAGAAACTTTATCCTAAAATAAAGGAAGGTTTTGATAAAACCGTTAAGGACAGAACTGACAAACTAAACCGAGACAGACGAGAACCACAGGACCTTGCTGAGAACGATATAATTTTCAGAAAAGAAAACAGGCGTAACAAAATGACACCGCGATTCTCAAAACATGTGGTCAAGCAAAACAACAAAGTCACATTAATAACCGGGAAGAATCAAAAAATTCATAAATCTAAGATAAAGCGTAGAATTAAGAAACAAGTTAGCAATTAATTATTTTCTTACAGACTATGGTTCGTACTCCAAACGTACTCGCAAACTCTGGACATACAACAAATCGACAATAAACTACCAATAGCGGAACTGAGACTCGGGCAATCAAAAATAATTTCAAGCTACCAAAACCTAGTCCACATAATCCACTTAGACGACTACATCAATGGAATTAATCAATTCAAAGAAGCACTACACCTTCTTGAGGAGGACACGGAAAACCTTTTTACAGACTCCATAGATATAGTTAAGGCAAAATTGAAACAATTAGAAGGGAAACTTAGTACATTGATACCAAATGGAAGACAGAAACGGGGTATCATAAATGGACTGGGATCAATAATAAAAGTCATAACCGGCAACATGGACGATGCGGACAGAACGAATATTGAAGAGCAAATGGCATATTTGACAAAAGGCAAAGAGTCCATCATGGCGTCACTCCATGAACAGAGTGCGCTGAATGAAGACATGTTGCGGCGTTTCGATATGGTAACCGAACACCTTAATAACGAACAAGGCATAATAAATAAATTCTTAAGACAATCGCAAAACAAGATTTTCAAAGACGAAAATGAAAAACTGAAGAAATTACAATATATAAACAAAATACATTTTAATATTGATATTTTATATAACCACATTAGTAATATCGCTGAAAGCATAATATTTGCAAAATTAAAAATTGTACCAAAGTTCATATTAACAGAGAATGAACTTAACAAAATTTTTGAAACACTCCATAATCAAGATATAGGAATTTTGTCAGGGGAAAACTTATACCAATTATTAAAATTACAAGCATACCAATACAATCATAAAATTGTATTCAACATAGGCATACCAATAATGAATGTAAACGAGTTCAAATTTTCACATATTATACCCTTACCCATCAACAAAACATATTTCGCAATAGTATCAAAATATATAGCTTATAACAATAAAATAATAAAATTCTACGACGAAACATGCCCCAGCATCGAGGGAACATATTACTGTCAGGAGGCCGCAACAACAGAACGCATGAAAGACTCACCGTGCATCGGGAAAATGCTAACAAATCTCCAACCAACATGCGATGTCAGGGACACGGGGGAGCGGGAAACAATCTTCCAGCCAGAACCAAACTATATTTTTATATTTAATGTAATGGAATTAACGATAAAATCTAGTTGCAGAACGCCATTTGTGTTAGAGGGCTCAGCTATAATCCACCACACGAACTGTACAATCCACATCAACGGGCTGCCTTATGACAACCTGATGACAGAGAACGAGCACATACTAGTAATACCGGGCCATCCCCCACTGCTGGCAAACAACACTATCGAAGACCTCAATGTAGAGAAATTGCAACTTGCAAGCATCAGGAACCGGGTGCAACTGCACCATGTCCAAGCCAACGTCACCAGACACCACTACATCATGTATTCAGCGATCACATCTCTAATACTACTGCTGGCAGCGCAAACAATTGTGCTCGCAAGAAGACCGAAAACCACCTTCATCACCACCACGCCGATCGAAATCGCTCAAGCCCCAATGACATCATTGTGGCCATCGCTCTACTCTAAGGGGGGAGGAGTTACCGCACCCCTCTCAACCGCTACCCATACACCAAAACTTTGAACAGCGATTACACAACGACGCCGACGCAAGTCACTGACACTGCACAGCACATACGGAAACCACTGACACTGCACATGCGGCGAGTCACTGACTCCGGAATTGGGTCAGTAAAGTGTCGAGACAGCGGAATCGACCAGCGGACTCAAAATGCCATGACAGCGGAATAACCGACGGACGATGGATATTATTTGTTTACGCGACGGAATACTTTGTCTACCTTGTTTACATTTGTCGAAGCTTGTTTACAAGCAAAGGGCCACCGACGACGAAAACCGCGTCAGCGGAATTGAAAGCTACGGACTATTTTAACAATTAAGATTCTATATGTATATTTTTAAGTTTTCTTTGTGGCAAAAATAAGCTGCAGAAGGCAGAATAAACTGGCATTTCAACTCGAGTGGTTCACTTTTCTTTTTCCTGGTGGAGCTGAACTGGTAACTCGCGCGCTTAGTCATCGTGTCACACGATGACGATTCGGTCACACGGTAACTAAAAAAAACATGATCAAAAACTTTAACTGTAAATAACTAATGAAAAAAACATTTTTTTTCAAAATTATTTTTGGGGTGTCGTTTTTACCTCCAAGCCGATCGAAAACCGTATTGATCAACGAAAACTGAGACCATCGATTTTAAAGTGGCCCAATTAAGAAAATTTGACCCATATATATTGTAACGATGAGACAGTCTGTCGCGGTGCAAAGCAACCCTGCCGCTACGTGCCGTGCTATAACCCAATCTGGCAACGACGGCCGCGATAATAACTTTTAGTCCAACCTGGCAACGATGGTCGCGGTCATCAGGGAAACTTCTAGTCCAATCTGGCAACGTGCGAGAACGATCTGCGCGACGCACTATGGCCCGGTTTGCCATTTTTCGTTGCAAAAATCATAACTTCTGAACCAATAAAGATATTTAAAAAATTTAAACTGCATCTGAAAGTGTAATATCTAAGCTTTAAAATGGGCAAAAAACAGGGAGCCACAGTGACAGGGGGCTTTAAAATTCGTTGTCAAAGTTAAGATTTAGTAAAACTTCATACTACAATGAAATTACTTATTTGTTTGCATTAAAAAATTATTTTTTTGATATATTTTTTTTAATAAATTAATATAATTTATTGATTCATACGTAATTTAAAAAAAAAAATTTTTTGGAAAGTTAAATTTTTTCAAAATCGCTATCTACACTGGAAGGAATGTCTAATAATGAAATCATTTCTAAGCTATAAGTATCTGTAAGTTCTTTTTGTGATCTTACAGATCTCATAGATGAAATAACTGGATCAGAAGAGACTGCTAACATCTTGAAAAGGTCTTCATTTTGTCTAGCTCGTGATATTTTGCAAGCGTTCATACATCTATACCTTTTGTAGTCATTATTTTTGCATTCTTGAGCTTCTTCAGACAAATCCCCTTTTGGTAAGCACTGGTATACTATAAAATCCTTTCCATGTGCTTCAATTTTATGCACCGTAGGAGTAAGTTTTTTTTCTAAAAAACTCAATCGAGGCTGCAATCGAGACTGCTAAGATTTAGTAAGGAAATCGACTGCGCTTGAACCAGATTTAAGTTAAATGGGCGGTGCCACGCCCCCTTGTTTAATACCCGCACAATTCCCGCTGTCGAATGATATGAATAAATGGTAGGTCCGTACTTAGTTTCATTGCTGTGCGACTTATAATTCAGCAAAATATTAAGGTCACAAAAAATATGCCACGCCCCTTGTCCAACGCCCATCAAATCTTACCAGTAGAATGACTCATCTATGGGACGACACAATACTAAATTTCAATCCTGTGCACCTTACAATTTCGAAGATATTCCATTATTCAGATTTGGCTTGTAAGAGTGGTGCCACGCCCCTCGTCCAATACCCGCCCCATTCCATCTGTCGAAGGACACGACTAAATAGTAAGTTCCTAGTGAATTTAAATGATGTGTGACTTATAGTTCCAACGTTATCGTCTGACAATTTTCAGGATTCACAGTCAAAAATTACAGGGGTTTTCCGACTTTTCCAATAGATTTTCCGGAATTTTCTTTTCGCACGAACCTGAACTGACTCAAGACGAATCCAATAAAGAAAATTTCATTGAAATCGGCCAGTCCGTTTGAGCGTCATTACATATATAGATATAGATAGATGCCAGCAACACTAAATGGGTTTTTGACCGTACTAAATGTGCGTGATTTTTCGTATACCTGCGTGTTTTTCGACCCGAGGTTGCTTCACTTTTATTGCTCTGGAAAGTAAAGCGGCAAAAAGCGGCAGCTGAGTTTTGGAAGTTAGGTAAATAATTGAATAGCAAATAACCTCCCTCAATTTCGCGGAGGTAATTTTTGGTCTTTTTTTTTTATTTTCGATCAAAGTTGAAAAAAAGGTCGAAATATAGACTTTTCGAGCAATCGGTAGATCGAACAACTTTTAAAACAAAATAAACATTTTTTATTTTTATTATATTAACAATTAACGTATCTTTTAGAAAAAACCATCAAGTTACCGATTGGTCGCTTCATTTACATACAAATCAATCTTAAAGAGGAAAAAAAAACCAAAAAATACACATTTTTCTCGATGTGGAAAAATTGTCAACTTTGAGCGGCTCTATCTCCCAAACTACTAATCTGAATTTAATGAAAGTTACATATTCGTAATCCCTGGAAAATTCTCAATAAGATGCGTGTATTCATTTTATCGAACGCTTTCATGAAATTTTTGATTTTTGCAACGTTTTACCGACCGTTGGGCCATAGTGCGACGGCCGGACAGAGTATAAAAGGTGGCCAGATGCGGTGCAGCGAGTCAGTCTGGTTTTGACAAGTGAAGTTGCCACACGGAATAATTAAGCAAATACTTAAGTGTACGAACAGTAAAGTGTAAACTGTGAATAATAAAGTGACTGTTGGTGTATTTTATTGTCTGCGTTTAAGAAACTGACTGTGTTTTATTTTCAAATCACACAATCCAGAGATACGTGACCGCCCACTAGACTTAGTATTCGTAACATTTGGTGTCAGAAGTGGGATTGTGGAAAATTGAAGATAAAAAAAAAAACTAAAGAAATAAAATTATAAAAGCACGGACATGGTGAAATTCGAGCTGCTGAAGGTGGACCAGCTGAAGAAGGAGCTGGCTGCCTGGAATTTGCCGACTGCTGGCGGAAAGGTGGAGTTGCAGTTGCGCTTGCGAGAAGCATGTGAGGAACGAGGCGTCGATTGGACTGTGCACGAGTTCGGAGCGCAAGAACAAGAGGCGTCGGCCAAAATGGAGGAATCGCCTGCAGGTGCGGCGTCGATGCAAAGTACGACTGCAGCGGCTGTGCCGCCACAAGCAATGGACATGAGCCAGCTAATGGTTGCACTTAAAGGCATGTTCGAGACTTCCAACCGTGAAATGGCAGCGAAGCTGGAAACTACGAATCTCGAAATTTCGGCAAAAGTCGAGAAAAATTCTGAGCGCATAGAGCAGAAGGTAGAGGAAATCCCCAATAGGCTGAACGGGAAAGTTGAGCATCTTGAGACGCGCATGGACAATTGGGACAAACGAGTTGACAACCTGGATGAGTCCTTGAACAAACGAGTGGACAGTCTGGAAGATTCGATGCACAGAAAGATAGACGAACGACTTCGAGAGGTACAGCCACGAGAATGTTTGCCACCGGTTCAGGACGGTTTTGCTGGCAGAACAGAAGTGCCTACTTATGATGGTGCTGCGCCGTTCGATACATTTAAATTGCAATTCGACTTGGCTGCTTTGGAAAATCAGTGGACAGATGTCAGGAAAGGTCGGAGGTTGGCACTGGCGCTGAAAGGTCCTGCGGCCGAGGTGATCAAATCAGTTCCAGAATGTTTAAGAAGTGATTACGGTGCCATCATGAGAGCGTTGGCAGCGAAGTATAGCAACGAGCACAACCTATACTACTGTGAGCTGAAGAACCGCAAGCAAAGAGCCAACGAGGCGCTGCAGACATATGCAGCAGACATTGAGCGGCTCGTACAGTTGTGCTACCCAAAATTTGGTGCTGATGATCTCGAGAGGATGAAGATTGAGTCGTTTATTGAAGGTCTTCATGATCCAGAAACGCGTCGCAGTTCGTTGATGATGGGCAAGCCGACATTCAAGGAGACGGTGACCAGCGCGATGACATATGAAGCGGCATGGATTGGGAGCACTCGGTATGCCCCTGCAAGGATACGCCAGATTCAGGCGGACAACGACATTCCGATCCAGGCCATAAGCTCTGAGATACCGGGCAGGCCACGAGTGGTCTCCTCTAAAGTTGTCTGCTGGGTATGTGGCAAGCAGGGCCACATATCACGAGACTGCCGCCAACGGAAGAGGCGTTCCCGTTCCCGATCGCAATCGCCTGAAGCGAGGAATACTGACAATCGAGGCCCAGCCAACAATCGCAGGGCTGAGGACGGCGAGTCGTTAAACTAAAACGGGTCAGCCCAAAGGGGCGTGAGCTGATCCCCACAATCTGCCGCCCCACCGTCCTTGTCTCACAGCTGAAACGACAGCCCAGCAGCTTGACAATTGAAGGAAGGATAGATGGAAAGTTGTTCGTGTTGACACTGGATACTGGAGCATCATATTCGATCATAAAAAGGAAGCTGCTGAAGAACTGGGAACCGCTGCATGGCATACAGCTGCGGACTGCGACTGGCGAGCGCGCGCCGGTAAGAGGTAAAGTTACAAAAACGATTGCTATCGGCACCAGCAGCCTGGAACATGAGTTCATCGTCGCGGATATAATGGACGACGTGATTATCGGCGTGGATTTCATGATTAGGCACGGTTTTACGCTGGACCTGAAGGAAAATGTGCTGAGATATGCCAACGTTGAATTCCCGCTGCACACCGGCTATGAGCGAAACGTGGCGGTAAGGAAGGTTGTATCGTGTCAACACAGGAGGATACCAGCGAATTCTGAGGCGATTGTGTGGGCAAAGGTGGACGAGGACGATGGGACGAGTCGGCTGTGGGTAGTAGAAGCACCGAAACAAGGACACGACAACATCATCATCGGACGTACATTAGTGGAACCTAAAAATGGCAGGATACCAGTCAGAATACTGAACCCCCTGAATGCACCCAGATATGTCGGAAAAGATGAGGTAATTGGCGAGTGTAAGGAAGCTGTAGCAGTGGTCAATTGCGAGAGTAGCCCGCCTGGAGGTAATAAGAAGAGCGGTTTTAACATGGACGCCATACCGCAGGAGAACCAGTGGAGCAGCGAGTTGACGGCCAAGCAGAAACAGAAGGCGAGGTCACTCCTGCAGCACTATGGGTCAATTTTTGCGGCAGAAGCAGGCGGAAGAACAGCCATAGTGAAGCACAACATCGACACCGGAAGTGCAAAACCGATTCGCCAACCGCCAAGACGAGTTCCTCTGGCCAAGAGGGAGGAGGTCACCAATTTGATCGAGAACATGCGGAAAGACAAGGTCATAGAGCCTTCTTCGGGCCCCTGGTGCTCGCCGGTCGTGCTAGTCAAGAAAAAAGATGGCAGTACCCGGTTTTGTGTGGACTATCGAAAGCTCAATGATGTGACCAAGAAGGACAGTTATCCACTACCTCGGATCGATGACACCCTGGACACACTGTCAGGCACGCAGTGGTTCTCCACGCTCGACTTACGCAGCCGCTATTGGCAGGTAGAGCTTGCAGACAAGGACAAGGAGAAAACGGCTTTCAGTGTTGGCGATGGTTTGTGGCAGTTCACCGTCATGCCGTTTGGACTCTGCAACGCACCAGCAACATTCGAGCGGCTAATGGAACGCGTGCTAAAAGGGCTGCATTGGCGGACGTGTCTGGTGTACCTCGACGACATAATCGTAATGGGTAAAAGCTTCGACGACCACCTGGGAAAGCTGAAGGAGGTATTTGAGCGGATACAAAAAGCCGGGCTTAAACTCAACCCAAAGAAGTGCTCGCTGTTCCAAAAGGAGGTCAAGTATCTGGGTCATACGGTTTCCGCGAATCAACGAGGTCATCGAGGCATACCATAACGACTCCAGTGGAGGGCACCTAGGCATCACCAAAACCGTCGCCAAAATAAAAAGACGATTCTACTGGGTAGGATGTCAGGAGTCTGTAGCCGAGTGGATTAAGAGCTGCGACCGATGTTCAGCCGCGAAAGGGCCGACAAGAAAATCTCGAGGCCGCATGCAGCAGTACAACGTGGGAGCGCCCTTCGAGCGGATTGCTATGGACGTCGCCGGCCCATTCCCAACTAGCACTCTAGGCAACAAATATGTGCTCGTCGTAATGGATTACTTCAGCAAATGGCCCGAAGTGTACCCTATTCCTAACCAGGAGGCCACCACGATCTCGGAAAAGCTGGTAAACAACTGGGTAGCCAGGTTCGGAGTTCCGTTGGAGTTGCACTCAGATCAAGGCCGGAATTTCGAGTCTGCGGTATTCAAGGAAGTGTGTGAGCTGCTGGGGATAAAGAAAACGCGTACCACTCCTTTGCACCCACAGTCCGACGGCATGGTGGAACGCTTTAACCGGACACTGGAGGAATACCTGCGGAAAGTGGTAGGCAGGAATCAAAAGGATTGGGACACGCATATCCCCCTGTTCCTGATGGCGTATAGGTCAGCCCCGCACGACACGACCTCACTCACTCCAGCCCGAGCAGTGTTCGGAACAGAGTTGCGGTTACCCGCTGACTTGAAGTTCGGGGTAGTCAGCACGACGGGAGGCGCTAAGACAGACTACGTGGCCAATAAGCGGGCGGAACTGGAGGAAATTCACCAGTTTATAAGGAGCCGCACCAAACTGGTCAACGATAAGGCGAAAGCCAGATACGATCTTCGGGCCAACTCAGCAGGGTTCCAGGAAGGCGATTTGGTAATGCTCTACAACCCGCAGCGGAGGAAAGGTTTGTCTCCGAAACTTCAAGCGTCATGGGAAGGACCTTACGAAGTCGTGACTAGGATTAACGACGTGGTATACCGGATTCAACGTTGCAGCAATAGAGGCGCCAAGCTGAAGGTAGTCCATTTGGAGCGCCTGGCGCCTCATCACAGCGGAGCCTCGGCACTTGTTCGGGACGAACAAGTCTAAGTGGTGGGTAGTGTAACGATGAGACAGTCTGTCGCGGTGCAAAGCAACCCTGCCGCTACGTGCCGTGCTATAACCCAATCTGGCAACGACGGCCGCGATAATAACTTTTAGTCCAACCTGGCAACGATGGTCGCGGTCATCAGGGAAACTTCTAGTCCAATCTGGCAACGTGCGAGAACGATCTGCGCGACGGCCGGACAGAGTATAAAAGGTGGCCAGATGCGGTGCAGCGAGTCAGTCTGGTTTTGACAAGTGAAGTTGCCACACGGAATAATTAAGCAAATACTTAAGTGTACGAACAGTAAAGTGTAAACTGTGAATAATAAAGTGACTGTTGGTGTATTTTATTGTCTGCGTTTAAGAAACTGACTGTGTTTTATTTTCAAATCACACAATCCAGAGATACGTGACCGCCCACTAGACTTAGTATTCGTAACAATATGTTAGAGTAATGTATTTTCCTTTTTTCCGACAGACGTCTTAAAAGTCATTGTTGTAAATTCTTTATTATAAATGTTATCTATTGTTAATTAAATTATTTCTGTAATATTTGTTAAACAATTCAATAAAGAATATATCTATCTATCTATCTTAATATGAGGTACGCAAATTAGTTCTCGCTGTTTGTCAATAGTAGCTTCAGCAGCAACAGCTGATCGATTTTGGCATATCCAAAGTGTCATGTACACGGTTCATACATATGGGCATCTCCCAAAAAAGGTCCACCGCGAGTGAAAAATTCAAACTGCTCAGAGAAACTTTTTATTATCCAATAATAAAGCTTAAATATCTATATTTGATTAATGTAAAAGAATTTTTAATTTTTTAAAGTTTTTGGCCGAAATATACTACTGTAAAAAAGACAAAAAAGTTCTGAGCCTTTTGACGAATTATATGCACTTCTTTTCTTTGTGTTTTTAGCTTATTCAAGTAATATTATATTTTTCTTGTAATGTAAAAGTTTTCTACTAACAACAATGTTATGTATTAGAGAAAGCGAGAGAAAGTGGAGTTCGAAGAACGGAAGTTTTTTGAGTTTGCTTCTTCCTGCCTCCTAATGTTGCGTCCGTGTTCAAAAAACATTATTTATTGTTGTCATTAGTGGACAAACTTTTCAAATGCAAGTAGCTGTCAGTTTTTAAATAGGTGCATTCTTCTCGTTAGGAAAATATAATAATTCGTTCCCGGAAAAATCGGAAAAAAATGTTATGGGTGTTTAAAATTTGTCGCGTCCGTAACCGGAAGCTCTGAATATTCGATTATTTTTCGATTTCCGGTCAATTTCCGCATTTCTTGAGATACAAATTTTTCTTTCAAACTATTGACTCTCATTGAACACTTTAGCAATAAAATACAACAAAATATCAAGAATATAATTTAAGTTGAAAATTACAGCTCAATCAAATTTGTACGATATACCGTGCAATGCAAAGGAGTAAAAATGCATGAAACGTTCGTTTCGTTTTTTTAAGTTTTATGAATAACTCATTGGTTTTTTTATAAGAAAACATAAATTATAACAACAAAAAATCAAAACGTGATTTCATTTTGATCGAAACCTATATAGATTATATCTACATATATCTATACTACTATATAAAAGCAAGTGTGACGTTTTTTGAGCCACAACCAGGCAAAAACCACTGAACCGATTTAGACGAAATAAGCACCAAACATTGTTTTATCTGTGGGAATGGTACATAGGTTATATGAGAATGACCACGCCTCCTTTGTACGCCCACTATGGTAACAAAACTCATCTATGGTATGCTTTTGTAAGGCAATATGAGTATCAAATGATTCAGCTTATCATTGCGGCAAACATAGGCTATAATATAAACGGCCACGCCCACTTTCCGCGCCCACTACACTTACAAAACCAAGCTACGGTACATGTCCGTAAATCAGTAGGTATTAATACCAAATGATTCCGTGTTTCATTGATGTTATCATAGGATATATAAGATTGACCACGCCCACCTGATATGTCTTTTCATCACGCCCACTATTATAACAAATCATCCATGGTATATTTGTCATAGCAATATGGGTATCACACGATTCAGCGTGTCATTGCGACAAACATAGGCTATAATATAATCGGCCACGCCCACTTTCCGTGCCCTCTAAACTAACAAAACGAAGCTACGGTACATGTCCGTGCTTCGTTGATGTTAACATAGGATATATAACATTGACCACGCCCACCCGATATGCTTTTTTGCCACGCCCACTATAATAACAAATCAGCCATGGTATATTTGTCTTAGCAATATGGGTACGAAACGATTCAGCGTGTCATTGCGGCAAACATAGGCTATAATAGAATCGGCCACGCCCATTTTCCGCGCCCACTAAACTAACAAAACAAAGCTACGGTACATGTCTGAAAACAAGTGTTGATGTAAAATGATTCTATGTTTCATAGCGGTAAACATAAGCTATTAAAGGTTGACCACGCCCACCTTTTACGCCTTCCTGCAATACCCATTATGACGACAGAAATTAACTGTGGTATATTTGTGCAAAACAATATGGATATAAAAAAAATTTTGCGAGTCATTGCAGCAAATATCTTTATGTTGTATATAAAAATTAATGTATATTTGTTTGTTGGCCCCACGGCATTAAAACTCAAAAACTAGACAGCCGATTAGCTGAATTTTTCACGGAATTTTCGTCTTGAGTAAGTCTCGGTAAACCACATAGTGCGAAAGCGACCCGATAGGTAGGCGTGGCACCTCTCATACAACTTAAATTTTCAATATGGAATATTTTCGTAATGAGAAGGCGAGCAGCATTAGAATTTGGTGCGGGTCCACCGTTTAGATGTTCCGTTTCACTGGTAAAATTTGATGGGCGTTGGGCAAGAGGTGTAGCACTTTTAAATGCCGGTGTAACTTTGAAACTATAGTGTTCTCATTAATGACACTCGGTACAAACGTATGGTTTAGTTGTGTATTTCCATATGGGGAATAGGGTGGGTTTTTGACAAGGGGGCGTGGTACCGCCCATACAACTTCAATATGGAATATCTTCGGAATGAAAAATCGGGCAGCATTAAAATTTGGTGCGGGGTGACCGTTTAGATGTGCCGTTTCACTGGTAAAACTTTGTGAACGTTGGACAAGAGGTGTGGCACTTTTTAAGCAACTCAAATGTTTCGAATAACTGTGGAACTACAAATCACACATCAAAGATTTACGATTTAGATGTTCCCTTCGACATGGGGAATGGGTTGGGTATTGGACGAGGGGCATGGCACCGCCCATAGAACCCAAATTTTTAATGTGGAATAGCTCCGGAACAATAAGTTGGAAAACTTTGAAGTTTTGTATATCATCGTCCCATAGATGTGTTATTCTACTGGCAAAATATTATGGGCTTTGAACAAGGGGCGCGGCATATTTTTTGTGACTGAAAGTTTCCGCGTAACTTTGGAACTGAAAGTCGCATATTAATGAAACCAGGTCACACCCTTCGGCTGGAGGAATGGATTGGGCATTGCATAAAAGAGGCGTGGCATCGCCCAAAGAGTATAGTATGAAGAAACTTGATTTATTGGGCCCATTGACTTCAAGCTTGCGTGCAAAGCCGCAGGGCCCTACTAGTATATAAATATTTGAGTCACATTTATCAGGCCTTATAAAACCGTTATTGTTGTTGCAAAGCCCTTTTCCCCTCCATAAAACACAGAATCAACTAAACACCATATAGCTTTGTAGAAAGATACCGAATATAGCCGATTTTTATTATCGTAGTGGGAGTGGCAAGTACTCATGTCTAACATTACATAATCTGTGTCTTCCCATTAAAACACAAAATCGTCTAGTAATTGTTATTTCTGAATAGAATTAGTCGAACAGTCGAATTTTATTAGTCATACGATTTAGTGATGGGCGTGGCATTCAGGCAAACAGACAAATTCTTTTACCAAATCCATAGCTTAAAAAAATGCAAACATCACTTGCAGCCTTTGCCTTCCATTTGTACGATATAACCAAAGAAAATAAACATACAGAATGCGCATGTCATACAAGCAAAAATTTTGTGTGACGGGTTCTAACATTGGAACCAGTGTGCTTACTTAATTTTTCATTTATGTGGTAGACCTAGTGAAAAAAATGTGGTAGATTTTTTGTATTGTACATTAATTGTATTTCATTGTATTTGTACATTAATTGTATTTTGGGTTCTTCTATGCACTTGAACCTGTGCCGTGTTTCTTCCCATTGTTTTTTTGTATTGTTGGCTATATTTTTTTTTGTTTTTTGGAAGCTCGGACTCGCAAACAGCAGCAGGCACAACTTCGCGTGGTAAAACTTCGTCCCGTCCAAGCGCATTGCCATCGTCATGCGATATTCTAAAAAACTAAACGTTACTAAAAAATAAAGGCAAACATTATTCAACTTTTTTAGAAATTTTTGCATTTTAATTGCACCTGCCGCCAAAACAATTGTCAAACTGTCAACTATTTGTAGTGCACTGCTTTCGAAGTGATGAGAGTGCTACCACATAAGTTTTTTTTGCACATTTTCACTCACAATGTTCAATGCAGCCCTAACATAAATTTTACAACATAAAGCTCTAATTTACTTGGAGTAAAAGGTTGGTTAATAGACAAATTTATGTTCCACAAAAATGTGGTAGATTTTAAGCCCTTCGTGGTGGATGTGGTAGAAACTTGATTTTAAAAATAAATGTGGTAGATCTACCACATATGTGGTAGAAGTAAGCACACTGATTGGAACCCCCGCTCTGCTCTCATCAACGATTGAAACCGAAGCCGTAAACGGCTAAGAGATAAGCAGTTAAAATTATTCATTGAGTGCACGGAAAAAACTGATGGGACGTTGTTGAACGGAAACCGCGCTGTAAGAGTACCGCGTTACTGTCGCAATTTCAGCTCCGCGTTATATGGAAACCGCGTTCTGAGAGTACCGCGTTATAGGAGGGTTGACTGTAGCAGTGACTACGTGACGCGAAACTGAGCGGGGAAATGATTTTCAGACCGTTTTTGCTTTTTCCAATCGTCCGATAGTGTACGGGCTTTTTTACATTCGCACAGCACCGGTTACCAGTCAATTGTTTGCATCTTAAAGTGATAACTTTTCTTATTTGCTGTAAATATAGCGTTGCAAACCACCTTGTTTTACTGGTCTAAGAAATTCTGATTGTAACCCGTACCAACAAAAAGCAGCAATCAATTATTTCATACGCTAAAGTCAGCAGATATTCGGTTGCAATTTGCTTCAGTTCATGTCTCATTGAGTTTGCCGTTTCTAGTGTAGCAAGAAACAGTGATGGCAAGTTGAACTCTTTTCAAACGCAGAGGTGCAACTCAAGCAATTCACACGTAAATGCTTTGAGGGCAGTCAGGAAAAACTGAAGTAAAATCATATTAAAACACGTTGCAACATACTTGTGACGTTTTTCAGCAACAACGGTTTTTGCAATCAATTTCCTATGAACGTACTACAGAATGGAAGAAAAAAAAACAATTATTCTATTTGCAAATAAACTTCGAACGCACCAGCAGCCCTTGCCCTGGCTTTTGTATGGAGAATTTGCTGTACGAACCCTAATAAACTCTGGGGCCTAGATTGACCGAATTTGCGATTCTGGGGCCTAGATTGACCAGATTAGCAACCGTGTTCCGCGTTCCCCTCTCACTTTCGCGTCATCTAGTCATTGATATTGTTACGAATACTACGTCTAGTGGGCTGTTACGTATCACTGGATTGTGCAATTTGAAAATGAAACAACTTTAATTATTCCAACGCAGCCAATTCAAAACCAACAGTCACTTTATTATTCACAGTTTTACACTTTACTGTTCGTACACTTAAGTATTTGCTTAATTACTCCGTGTGGCAACTTCACTTGTCAAAACCAGACTGACTCGCTGCGCCGCATCCGGCTGCCTTTTATACCTGTCAGGCCATCGCGCAGATCTTTCCCGCACATTCCGGAGTGGACTAAAAGTTTCCATCATTGCCAGGTTGGACTAAAAGTTATTATCGCGGCCGTCGTTGCCAGATTGGACTAAAATTTACTATCGCGGCCGTCGTTGCCAGATTGGATTATAGCACGGCACGTAGCAGCAGGGTTGCTTTGCACAGCGACAGACTGTCTTATCGTTACAATATGTAGTGAGGGCGTGAATTTACAAGCGAGAATGTAAAGAGCTTTTCATAATTATAGCACCACCAACTTTTTTGCGATTCTGACAAAACAAGCAATGTTAGAGTTTCAGTGTATTAGACGAAAATGTTGAGAAAGGTAAGTAAAAAAGAAATAACGGTAATTTACGGTTTACTAATATTTCGGGTTTTATTAAGTGAAGTTTGTAATAATGCCGCGTGGAAAATTGCTAAACGAGATTGAAAAAGGACAAATTGTAGTCCTTAAAGGACTCTCAATACGGGCAATTGCCAAAAAGCTTAAGAGGTCGCATAAAGTGGTAATAAATTTTCTTAAAAATCCTTCGGAATATGGTAAAAAAATGGAATCTAGATGGACCAGATGGACCCCGATACTATTGGCTGGATCTTAGAAAGGAACCGATGTACTTTTCAAAAAGGAATTTCGGTGGAGGAAGCTTAATGGTTTGGGGAGCAATTTCTGCAAGTGGTTGCTTAGAACTCCAATTTCCTTCTACACGAATGAACAGTGAAGAGTACATAACTGTTCTGCAATGCAGTTTAATACCCTTTTTACGACGAAACTACGAAGACCAATTTGTATTCCAATAAGATAATGCCAGAATCCATGTCAGTAAACAAATGCCCCGTTCTGACTATGTCAAATATGGTGTCATTTGTAGTCAGTTCAATGAGAACGGGTTGTTATATCGTGTCATTTGCGTTTGACTGTATGTATGACTACGATTCGCCATACGAAATGACAATCAAATGAGAACGATAGAATTTGTGTCAAACGAACGATTTGACTACGTTTGACGACAAAACAAAATATGTCAACATGCTGGCAAATCGCTTGTCAATGACTATGCAGCAATGCACCAAGAACCAGTGATGGCAAGTTGAACTCTTTTCAAAAGCAGAGTTGCAACTCAAGCAATTCAAACGTTAAGGCTTTGAGGGCAGTCAGTAATAACTAAAGTAAAATCATATAAAAACACGTTTCAACATACTTATGACGTTTTTCATCAACAGCGTTTGTTTTTGCAATCAATTTTCTATAGACGTACTATACAGATTTACAGAAAAAAAAAACAAATTATATTATTTGCAAATAAACATCGAACGCACCAGCAAGCCTTGCCCTGGCTTTTGTATGGGAAATTTGCTTAACGAACCCTAATCAACTCTGGGTTGCCAATTCTGGTTTGACCGAATTAGCAACCGTGACCTGTCTCAGTTTCTGACAGAAGCAGAATTGCCATTTGTGTTTATATTTGTAAAATTTAACGTTTCGCTCCAATGACAGGAAGAGGTAATTACATACATATTGTATTTAAAATAATTCATTTATTTAATTATTGACTTAACATTTCAGATCATGGACGCCATCATCAGCCCAGACGCAACACAAGCAAAACCAAACGGACGAGGAAGCTGCAACACAATTGGACGAGCGAGGAGACGGAGCAGCTAATAGAGGCGGTACAGTTTCGGGAAGGGACGTGGAACTTCCTCTGCGCAGATTACAGAGATAGGAATCTGCGCGAGTCTCTTTGGCAAGATATTGCCAAAGATTTGAAGTTGCCACGTCCCGAAGTAACCACAAAATGGAATAGCCTCCGCTGCTCTTTCCGTGTGAGTATTATCAAAACGTATAGAACATAAAGCGGTATAATTCCACGTTACATAAATGTAGGCTGCCTTCAACCGCATGGGAGCGAGTAAAAGTGGACAAGGTGCGAACAAAGTGGGCGCTCCGTATCCAGTTTACAATGCCTTACAGTTTTTGGAACCCACTTTGAAAGTAGAGGCATCTACGACATCCAATATGAAACATTTTAGTTTGTATATTTATATTGAAAAAGAAATTACTTATTGTCGTTTTTATTTAAAGGTAAATATTCCTTCTTCAGAGCAGTCAACTGACGATGACATTTGGGCAACAGAAGCCCCACAGTGTACCCCGCCACCAAACAAAACCCCCAAAAAGCGTCCACACAGGGATGATGACAGCGAATATTCAAAAGTCTGCAATGAATGCATCAACCACAAGCGATAAATGAGACGATGTGGGTAACTTCGTGGCATCAAATGGACGCGAGTTTGAAATGGGAAATCCTCAACTGGCAAAACGATTTAAATCTGCAATCACTGAACTTGTTTTAAATTTCCAGAGAGAAAACGAAATGTAAATGCTGCACTTGTATACATACTGATACGATGAGAAATTCTGTGCCGCACTGTACAGGAATGCTTTTCTCCGCACGAATGTTTTCCAAGCATACTTTTAGGCATGCACTGTGAAGTACAGCAAAACTGTTATAAATTCGCTTGGTATAGTCCGATATGGCAAGGATGGTTCTCGAATAAATGGGCTGTGCGAGAATGGTCGAGCGCTTTCCAATTAGAAGTTGCAAGAAACTTCGGCGCGATAAGAAAATTGGTATAAAAGCAGCAGTGGCAGCGCAAGGAGTCGAGTCTGTGTTGAGCAAGCAATGGGGAAACATGCAATAGTAGTAGTGTAAAGTAGAACAAGTGCAAATTTGTAAATAAAGTTAGTTTCTGATTGTTGATTTTTGCTGAGTAACTGAAGTTGTTTTATTTTCAAATACAATCAAAACGAACCGTCGATAACGAACTGTGGAATTTCGTAACAATACATAGGTGCCCATGCAGTCAAGTACTTACAAATATTTCTTCAACAGATTACAAGATTACACCATCGAATTATTAATGGATTGAAATTTGGTGCACTAATAAGTATAGTTTTTATTTAAGTTTTTATTTGATGTATTCAGAATGGATTTAGTTAAAATACAATGAATTTATGGTTTTGTAATGAAATGTATCCGCATAAACATATACAATAATACTTCGCACGTAATAGCTTTATCGCATGCACCTAAAATACCAAGTATTCTCTAAACCAATTTTGAGTTGCTGTACACTAAAAGGAATAGAAATTGTTTTTGGTAAAGAAACATTTCGCAAAAGTTCAATAAACACATTTTTCCAGCACACCATATCGGAGACTTTTTTTTAGATATGTGATTGTGGGTATTGCAGCCGCCGTGGCTCAGTTGGTTAGTGCGTTGGACCGCGAGTCGAAGGCAGTGACCCAGGTTCAAATACTGCCTGTAACAACACCTAAAAAAAAATAACGGGAAAACTTGTTTTCTCTTTCGGTGGCTGTCCTCTCAGCTGGAAATGGCAAACCTCTGAGAGTAAAAATTGCTTATGAAAAAAGCTCCCAACCTGCCGTTCGGAACCGGCATAAAACTGTAGGTCCATTCCACCCGCGTACAAATTCACACGCACAACACGGGTGGTTCCAGGCACGGTTGCCACAATTGGTAACTTTCTACCAACTTTTAAACTGTTTGGTAACTTGGTAACTTTATTTTCATTTTGGTAACTTTTGCAATCAAAAATTGATTTGAAGTAATAGACAAGAAAATTTGTTTTTGTATTTATAAATTTATATCACATCTTGTTATATACATTAAATACGCAGCACTGGCAACAATGCCTTCAGCCCGGTTCAATGGCAGCATTGTTGGCACACTTCTACTATTCGATTAACTAACATCACAGAACAAACAATATACAGAATGCGCATCTGGTGTAAAGAAAATTTTCTTTGCGGGTTCCAGCGGTAGGACCCGTTTGTATATGCGGGGGAAGCAGTAAAAGGGACGAGAACGCACAGAGCGCGAGAGCGTAAGCTGGGAAGCTGCGACCGCGCACCTCACACTGTGGTTGTTGTTGTTGGGCAACAAAGCGATGTGCCGCTTGCATGTTGGTGGTGGCTCGTGCTCGCTCTCCGCTTGCTTTTTTACAAACAAGAACAAGAAGTGGACAGGCAGTTTTCATAGAAAAATTGATTGAGCGATCGCCAAGGCACATAAGGTGGTAGCACTACGGGAAAAACCAAAATTCAATGGATTTTATAAGTTCATTTGGTCTGCTTGCAAAATAGAAGTAGTAAAAAGTACAAATGGCTACAATGAAAATAAATATATGTGTAAAAATATTGGAACAACCAAGACGCATTAAGAAAGTATTAATAAGTGGAAAACTATTGCCACAATGTTGTGCTAATTATCAAAGAAAAAAGTTTAATCAGTTCTGGTGCTGCAACTACCTATTGAATTTGCCTTGGCGATAGATTTGCCAAATCAAACACCATTTCAATGTGCACGAGCAAAGTAAGCTGGCTTGCTGCGGAAAGCAACAACATTGCGTGTTGTTGTCGAGATGAGAAAACCATCGAATCTATGCGTGTACATCAATTCGCGCTTACTCTCTTGGTTCCCTTTGCATTTTCCTCACCTTTGTTGATTCCCGCCCGCGTCTGAAATGAAATCGCAAAATTATTTCAGATGCGCCTTCTGTATACTGTTTATTCTGTGCTAACATCGACTAACATTGCGAACGTTTTGTGATACAGTTGAAAATTAGTATTCCAGGGTTAATATTGTATTTGATATTTACTTTTAAAGCATAATGAATGATTTGAAAGCATGAATGATTTTAAAGCTTAAAAAATGTCAATTGCTTTGAAAATTTGTTTCACGTGAATTCGTTTTGAATTAACTCGTTTGATTTTGCTGTTCTCGAACGCATGAGTGCCGAACTCAGTATTACCAAAGAATATAGAATATAAAGAATACGCATCTTCAAAAATTTGTCAAGCGTGTTTCTTGATGCGGGCGGGAAGAGATGAGCGGAGGCATAGGTTGCGGGAAATTTGCTCGCGCTCAACAGTTTGCGATCTTGTTCGTCGAAGCGCAAGCGAAGAGTAAATAACGAACCAAAGCATCGTCATCGTCGTTTCAACGAAGATGATTCGGGATTCGCTAATGTTTTTGGTGTTGTCGTTTATTGTGTGTATGCTTTTTTGCTGCACTGATTGCTGTCAGCTCACCATCAATCGAATCTTTGTGGTGTATGGCTTTTTGCTGGCCAATGCTTTGATTGATTTAAAAATTTTGGTGGTTGATCCCAATTTAAAATGTTTGCAAATATTTTTACGTGGCGAGTTCGAAGTAAAATTATTTGTTTATATTTTTACATGCTTGATTACAATTTTGAGAATATGGGAAAACTACAACAAAAAATGAACTGATAGGCATATTGGCTTCAAAATTCGTGAAACACTTGAAATTAAAAATAATTAGATGCGTGTTTTAATTTTTTTTTTATCGAAATCTAACGGAGGATTAGAAGATTGTATGGAAAAACATAATTTAATAGGTCTATTGACTTTCAATAGGGCACGAAAGCAATACTAAAGCACTAAATAAAGAAATAATAAGACAAGTATTTTGTCATAAGAAAATTGTATTACGGCATGCCTACGTTTAAAAATAGTTTAAATGTTCTACACCTGAATGATTCCATGGCGAATGATGTGATCATAAATTTACAATATTAGATTTTCTTATTTTAGTTCTTTTAAACAAGCATTATATGTGGGCCGTAAGAAAAGTTCCAAAGAACGAGACGGAAAATTATTACGGGTAATAAAGACGTTTTCTTTTCTTTCCAATTCCATTTTTATTGATTACTTATTATTTATTTTTTAATTGCCTGTAGCGATCATATAGGTCGCCATGCCAGCCATATTTTATTTTCTTTTCTATGATTTTTCGCACACTACAGTCGGCAGTGAGTTCAGGAGCAATATGCGACGCCGTGCAGGCTTATAGAAGAAGAGCAAAAGCCAGCCAGAAAATATAAATCGTTTTGCAATTTCAGCTTTTCGCCAGCGCAACAACAAGAACAACAGCACATCGTCTTCCTCCTCTTCGGACAATTGAGCGAGAATGAACGAGTGAGCACAGACGCGGCATTCGTGTTTCTATGATTTGCGCTCAGAGCATTGTGCTGTAATTTCAAGTGTTTCCTCTTGTTGTCTACCCCCCCGCATCTAGAAGACGGGTGGCGATATCAGCACCCGCATTCAAATTTTTGCTTGTATGAGATGCACACTCTTTATGTTTCATAATTTTTGATACTATGTAGTGATATTGTAATACTCAATTTTTGAAAATTAGTTTTGTATGGAAATCTATCTAAAAGTAAAATACGTATATTTTTCTATACCGGTCATGCCTCCTTTAGAGTATTATAATCTCTAAGACAAAGTAAATACATCCTAAGCATCTCAGTGCAAGCTATAAGCAAAGTTGACGTAGACCGGCAAGACCGCCGGCAGGCGATGTGCAACATGACGTAAAACGGCAGCCCCGCCTACAGGCGGTCTTGCTTTAGGGGTGGCTGTAGGTCTCCCAATGATAATTCTCATAAACAAAATCAATTATATACAAATACAAATATTGGTTTGCTCACTGCAATTTTCTGCAGCTTCAATCTCCAAGATTTATTAGTCTTTTTATTAACCCTGCTGTTAGGTTAAGCCCGTTTGGTCCAATTTTTGGCTTGTTTCCTTTGTAACTTTTGACTAACTATTTAACTATCAACTATTTTTACATCAGTTATGTTGAGTTAAGAATGAATAATAATATTTACGCAATATTGAACCAAAATAAATACAAAAAATTTGAATAAATTGTTGTTTTGTACGAAAATTGCAGTATGAACCAAATGGTCCCTTTTCTAACCTAACAGCAGGATTAAATGAAAAACTCATACTCGCGAAAATAATTATTTTCGTCCGAATTCGACAAATTCTCACTTCAAATGGGTTTAAAACCAAAAGTAGCTCACTTATGGTCACAAAGGGAACTATTCCAAATCATTATCAGCCATATTTAAATAAATAAAGTTCGTCGCTTACTCAGCAAACGCATTTGGCTGTACCCCGCCTGGAGGCGGGCTTGCCCGCTAGAGGGTTAAACATGACATAGCGCCGCACCAAGGTGAATTAATACAGGTGTCCTCTTGAATCAGCTGATTTGATTTTTTTGTGGTGGAAAAAGTCTAGATTGTCAAAATGCCTGTGTGTTTAAAATGAAAAAAATCAAGCTTTATTTTGATTGGCTGATTTTGACAATCTAAGCCCAGAAAACAAAAACAAAATACATTGAAATTTTTTTGCTGCCCTTACGCTATCACCTGTATGAACTCGCCTTGCGCCGTACTCTCGGCGCTTTGCTGTAGGGCGTGGCGTCTAAAAAACGTTGTTATTAACAATTAGCCGTCGTTGGCGGCTTCACGATAGATCTAGACTTTGCTTCCAGTTTTGCGAAGTTTTTAAGATTAATTAAATTTTAATTTTTATTGTTCCAATTGTACAAGAATCAGATTTCTGCATTAAGGCAGGTTCTCACCTTGTGGAAAAAAAACCATTTTTTTTGCCTTATCGTGTAGATATATGTTTAAAAAATGTGCTCCAGAAATTTCAGATCAAAATCTGAAAAATTACAAAAGTTACAGGCCGTTACATAGAGCAGTGTAGACCACCGGCCAAGCGCGCTTTAAACTTTAAAGGCGGTTTTCTCAGAACCACATTTTCGGACCTTACGGAAGTGATTGAAGGCGCTGGAATGAACCAATCGTCACCAAATTTTTTCTAAATGTTCCTTAGGGTTTTTTCTAATAAACGAACTACGATCAGCCAAAAATATTGAAAATTGTTTATTTAAAAAAATAATTAGTGAACAAAAAAATGCGAAAATCGTAATTTTTTTTTCAAAACCTCATAACTTTTTTAATTTCGATTTTTTTTTCATGATCGTAGTTCATTCAATAGATAATACGGTACACATTAAGAATGTGTTCGATTTTTGTGTTTCCGATCACGGGTTTTGACGGAATCACTTCCGGTAGCGGGACACCTCCTCGCCGACATGCCGCCACTAATGGACGCCCCCTCCCCCCCTTTTTTTGATTCATTCAATTTTAAAAATTGTATTCTCTAAATAAATGTGTGTTCATATCCAGAAACAATTTTCAGCGTTGTATCTTTAACCGTTTTCTAAAAAAAAAATGCACTTTTTCGGATCCATAAGGTGAGAACCTGCCTTAAGCAACCAGTGCTAATTCGCCATCAATAACATAAGCAATTACTTCAATTCCACATTGAAATGTTAGGTTAAAGTTAGGACACGCGATACGGAGTACTCGTCGGTACTGAGTACAAATACCATTGCTGACTGCTTTTGAGTACTCGGTCCAAGACCAGTTAACGGTCATCTAAGACCGCAACATGATGGCCCGAACACATCGAAGACGGCAGCGGCAGGGAAACACGACTGCAAGATAGTGTCGGCTTCAACCGTTGCCACTGAATCATATTTTCTGTGCGCAAATTTTGGGTTGCTTGCTCACTTCCTTTATTGATCATTCGTCTATATTCCTTTTATCCTACTACCATCAGTTTAAAATAAATGACAATGTCAGAACTAATAAATTTTAACTTAAAAACTAACAAATTTATAATTGTTTTAAGAAGATTGTCATTTAAGCCAGGGACTTAACATAACTTTTATAAGTTTTTTAAGAAATTAATTGTAATGTAGCAATTACAATGCAACATCAATTGTATTTGTTGATTATAATTATTATTTGCGACAGTTAATTTTTACGTTGCATAAGAACTGTTTCATTCTCGATAATTATTATTTTGGAATTTTTTTATTTACGTTGCTTCATAACTTTTATTTATGACTTTTTTATTTACGTTACTGATAACTATTATTTTAAGAAAACTTTTTTACGTTGCTTCATAACTTTTATTCATGATTTTTTGTTGTTGAAGAAGTGTTGCGAAATGATTTGGTTGTGTTGCCTGCAAAATGAAAGTAGCTCTAACGTGGCGACAAACACAACTGTGGTCTTGTAGACATGTAGTCATGAAAACAATCGTCTTCATGAAAACGTTCTGATTCTATATTTTGACAGATCCGGTGTTAGGGTCATGACTGATGCTGGCCAGATGACTGGGTGCTGCTTTGAACGTCGGGCAACGGTCGTTTCTGCTGTTGTTGTTCCGTTGTTTGCTTCTCTCAAACATGAGTGGCTGAGTAGCTACTGAGAATGAAAGATGCTGGGCCCGATAACAAGGAGTGTGTCGCAGCGCGGCGAAAACAACGCGCTGCACAAGCAATTACCGATAAAATCGAGAAAAACCAAGGTATATTAACAAGGTACGCCAGACTGGGAGCGGCAGCTTTAAATGTCTCTCTTCACCCTCTTATTCGTGAACGGTTGCTCTTTTTGTAGAATAAAGAGCCTACTATTAGTGTTGATATTGTTTGTACAACTATACTTTTGTGTACAGATTTGGCTAACATTGTAAAATACATATAAATTATCACAAAGACTTTTTGAGTTTTACTTCGGTCGCGACTGCGAGCCGAGTTCCTTTATTTTCCGTCACCAACTAACTACTACTTACAATTTTGCTTAAAGCTAAACCTCTCCCAACACCCCAAATATGCTGACCACGCGATATCGGTTAATTAGGTCAGCGTCGGAGCAATGCCCGCAACATTGTCGTCAGCCAAAGCTGGCGCTGCAGTGCGACGTCCGCAAGAATTGCTGATGGCGCATTATCGGTCGCGGAGCAATGCCCGCAACATTGCCGTCAGCCAAAGCTAGCGCTGCGGTGCGACGTCCGGAAGAACTGCTGAAGCCGCACCTCAGCCAACGTTTACGGTGCGTGTTTGGCTTGGCAACTTTGTTGCTGGGTGGTCGTGTTAACTTATACGCGAAATATAGCCCATGACACCAGCCTGATACGCACTAAAATATATTGTAACGATAAGACAGTCTGTCGCTGTGCAAAGCAACCCTGCCGCTACGTGCCGTGCTATAATCCAATCTGGCAACGACGGCCGCGATAGTAACTTTTAGTCCAACCTGGCAATGATGGAAACTTTAAGTCCACTCCGGAATGTGCGGGAACGATCTGTGCGATGGCCTGACAGGTATAAAAGGCAGCCGGATGCGGCGCAGCGAGTCAGTCTGGTTTTGACAAGTGAAGTTGCCACACGGAGTAATTAAGCAAATACTTAAGTGTACGAACAGTAAAGTGTAAAACTGTGAATAATAAAGTGACTATTGGTTTTGAATTGGTTGCGTTGGAATAATTAAAGTTGTTTCATTTTCAAATTGCACAATCCAGTGATACGTAACAGCCCACTAGACGTAGTATTCGTAACAATATTGTGGAATGAATACAAATCAAAGAATGAAATAAATTGAAATTGAAAATTTTATGTGTTAGTAATTTGTTCAAAATTGTATGTTCTTTTCCTAATTCTGTTCAGCTTGCTGAAGAAGTAAAACAACTTTATTTTAATGTAGAATATATTTTAGAATAAGGAACTTAAACAAAAATTTAAAACAAAAACAATTGGGAAAAAGATTTTACGTAAATAAAAAATTATCAAAAACTCTTCCATAGAAATTTACATTACATTTTTATTTTTGAATTGGCAAAAAATATATAAGACATTCAGCAACACTATAACAATTAATACCAAATTATCTTTGTGGCATTCTATTAAAACTAACTAATTATAACATTTGTCCTACATAAACGGAGTTTCTAGAGTTTGAGGAACAAATACTAAAAGATGCAACCAACAATTCATACCTAACAAAAAGCAACTCTGATTTGGCCCCTTATTTTGACAGCTCTCTGAGCCTGGCGTACCTTGTTAATATGCCTTGGAGAAAAACAACATAATAACACAACGCTAGAGCTATGAAACTATCGATGGCACTATCGATAGTTGAATTTTTTTACTATCGATAGATAGTGAGACTATCGACTATCTATTTGTGTGCGGCTTGCTCATCACTAATTTGCTGACGAAATTGTAGAGTCGAGTAAATAAAATACATTTTTGTTTTTTCGTAATAAAACGTTATTTGTTGATATTTTGTTGTTTGTATTTGTTGTGTTGGTGTTGATGGTTCTTCAGCAATGGAGTAATACTTGGAAATGTTCAATTGTAAGTAAAAGTTACAAAATAAAGTGAAACATTCTCATTAAATTTTTGCACATGTTTTTAAAAATTTTAAGTTATTTTTGTGTTTTAAATACATAACATATATGAATTAGTAAAAATAAAATAATCTCAATTTAAATTTTACAATTAAAATGTATTTTATACTAGTAGGACCCTGCGGCTCTGCACGCAAGCTTGAAGTCAATGGGCCCAATAAATCAAGTTTCTTCATACTACACTCTATGGGCGATGCCATGCCTCTTTTATGTAATGCCTAATCCATTCCTCCAGTCGAAGGGTGTGACCCGGATTCATTGATATGCGAATTTCAGTTCCAAAGTTACGCGCAAAATTTCAGTCACAAAATATATGCCACGCCCCTTGTTCAACGCCCATAAAATTTTACCAGTAGAATGACACATTTATGGGACGATGGTATACAAAACTTAAAAGCTTTCCAACTTATTGTTCCGAAGCTATTCCACATTAAAAATGTGGGTGGGCATGGCACCGCCCATAGCTCCTCGTTCAATACCCACCCCATTCCCTATGTCGAAGGACACATCTAAATCGTAAATATTTAATGTGTGATTTGTAGTTTCATAGTTATCAAAAACATTTGAGTTGCTGAAAAAGTGCCACGCCCCTTGTCCAACGCTCAAAAAGTTTTACCAGTGAAAAGGCACATCTAAATGGTGGCCCGCACCAAATTTTAATGCTGCCCGATTTTTCATTCCGAAGATATTCCATATTGAACATTTAAGTTGTATGGGCGGTGCCAAGCCCACTTGTCAAAAACCCACCCATTCCCCCTATCGAAAAACAACTAAGGCATACGTTTATACTAAGCTTCATTGATGTGAGCGCTATAGCACTATAGCTTTAGCGCCCCTTGTCCAACGCCCATTAAATTTTACCAGTGAAGCGGAACATCTAAACCAGGGGTGCCCAAAACCTTCTTATGGAAGAGGAAACACCAATACATAAAAATTAATTGATACGCTGAACAACAACAAAACCTACGTGGAAGACAACTGTCGCCAATTTGTACCAACAAAGCATATTGTGCTGCGTGTGTATACTGAAATGCTCAGCCTATGCCGACGATTATTTACAATAACAAATGAGGAACTGAAATCCTCAGCCTATGCTGAAGAGCATTTACAAAAACAAATGAGCAACGAGCGCATAGGGCATGGGCACCTCTGATCTAAACGGTGGCCCACACCAAATTTTAATGCTGTCTGACTTCTCATTACGAAAATATTACATATTGAAAATTTAAGTTGTATATGAGGTGCCACGCCTACATATCGGGTCGTATTCGCACTGCGTGGTTTACCGAGACTTACTCAAGACGAACATTCCGTGCAAAATTCAACTAATCGGCTGTGTAGTTTTTGAGTTTTAGTGTCGTAATACATACATTAATTTTTATATACAACCTATATGTAGATATTTGCTGCAATGACTCGCAAAATTTTGTATATCCATATTGTTTTGCACAAATATACCACAGTTAATTTCTGTCATCATAATGGTCATTGCAGGAAGGAGTAAAAGGTGGGCGTGGTCAACCTTATATAGCTTATGTTTACCGCTATGAAACATATAATCATTTTACATCAACATTAATTTTCAGACATGTACATGTATGTGTAGTGGGCGCGGCAAGTAGGCGTGGCCGATTATACTATAGCTTATGTTTGCCGCAATGACACGCTGAATCCTTTGATACCCATATTGCTATGAAAAATATACCATGGCTGATTTGTTATTATAGTAGGCGTGGCGAAAAGGCATATCAGGTGGGCGTGCTCAATCTTATATATCCTATGTTAACATCAATGAAACACGGAATCATTTGATCTTAATACCTTCTGATTTACAGACATGTACCGTAGCTTCGTTTTGTTAGTTTAGTGGGCACGCAAAGTGGGCGTGACGTGATTATATTATAGCCTTTGTTTGCCGCAATGACACGCTGAATTGTTTGATACCCATAATGCTATGACAATATACCATGGCTGAGTTGTAGGCGCGGAAAGTGGGCGTGGCCGATTATGTTATAGCTTATGTGTTAGATAATAAGTAGTGGTACAACCCTGTGTTCGATAATAAGTGTGTAGTGGTACAACCCTATGTTAGATAATAAGTAAACATTTTCTTGAAATAAACAAAAGATCTGACAACACTGAAAAAAGGTCAGACCATCGTGAATTGCGCAACTGCACTGGCTTCAACTCGCTGACTTCTTATTTCTCGACTTTTTATTCTATTAATGTTTTCTACAACACTATGTTTACCGCAATGACACGCTGAATCGTTTGATACCCATAATGCTATGACAAATATACCATGGCTGATTTGTTATTATAGTGGGCGTGGCGAAAAGGCATATCAGGTGGGCGTTGTTAATCTTATATATCCTATGTTAGCATCAATGAAACACGGAATCATTTGATATTAATACTGATTCACCGACATGTACCGTAGCTTCGTTTTGTTAGTTTAGTAGGCGCGGAAAGTGGGCGTGGCCGATTATGTTATAGCCTATGTTTACCGCAATGACACGCTGAATCGTTTGATACCCATATTGCCTTACAAAAGCATACCATAGATGAGTTTTGTTACCATAGTGGGCGTACAAAGGAGGCGTGGTCAATCTCATATAGCCTATGTACCATTCCCATAGATAAAAAATGTTTTGCCTGATTGTGGCTCAGAAAAGTCACACTTGTTTCTATACACTTTGTTTCAAAGCTATAAAGACATTAATTTTTTTCGTTATATACTTACTTACTTACTTAACTGGCCATAACAACCCGTTATCGGGTTACGGCCTGCCGCAAAACTTCTCTCCAGGCGCCTCTGCTTCGCGCGAATTAAAAAAATGTTGAATCCGGACAAGTTGGATGGTGGAATAACACTGATTTTATTTCATTCACTTACTCTAAGCTCGAACGTTTGTCATTGCTGATCGAGCAAATCAAGCAATCGAGCAAACAATCAAGCTCATATTACATATCGAGTTAATGACATTGCAACTTAACTTAAAATATGCTAGTTGTTGCTGGCTGTTTTTGTTGGATGTTTGGTTGGTCGTTGACTTCAAACTTGCTGACAGCTATAACACCACCAAGGCCAGATTTAGAATTCTCCTGAATTCTTTTATTTGTGATTTTTACAGTTACTCCTTTTTTCTTCTTTACAATTACTATGACAATTACAGTAACAATAGCTAATATAATCATTAAGTTTAATCCATATGAAATATTTTTGTGAAACTTCAATTCCTTAATTTCTTTTATATTTTCAAAATGTTTAACAATTATTTTTTCAAATGTTGGTTTTATGTCATAAGACTGATTTAATTTATTAACAGGGTAGTAAAACTTTTCTTGGACAGTTTCTTTTTGGTTGTAAAATATTTCGCCTTCTATTTGAATTTCACAATTCGCAAAGTGTATCATATAATTTCCGTTTAGTTCTAGTTTTCTTTTGTCACAATTATTTATAATTTTCATTTTCTCAGAATTTTTTATTAGTATTGTTTCATCGTCTATTTGCTCAATTGTGGTTTTGTTATTGAATACTAAATCACATTTGTTTTTGTAAATACAATTTTTACTGAATTTTAAATTTCTTAAGATAGCATCTTTTTCATATGTGTATGTATTATTATTGATCTTTACTACAAATTCATTTCCTTCATATATTTCCAAGTGGTGTTCTGATGGTAATGGGGTTATTAGATTCAGGTCTGTTATAACATAGTCTTTTGGAATTTTAATTGCAATAATTATTGAGTCATTTTGGTAAGACATTATGCCTACTCTGATTAATTTCAACTTATAGAAATTTATTTCATAAGCTTCTATTTCTGTTGCTGTTAAAATACCGGGATGTATAGTATTATACCTGGCGGATGCTATGTTGTCTTGAATTAAGTCGATTTTGTTTTCTATGTATTCCAACTTAAGCATATTGTCTGTATATAACAAATGCCGTGCAATTTCTAAATTTCGTTCCTTTATCTGGTTAAATGAATCTTTAATTTTTCTTCTATCATCCTCTACAGCGTCTTTTAATACTTTAAATGAATCATTAAAATGTGTATTTATTTTTACTTGATTATTAACGGTTCCAATAATATTATGGTTGTTGTTATCAGTAACCTCTAAATGAGCTAAAATTTCTTCTCTATCTGTATCATCTAATACTCCGAATAACCATTTGTCTATTGTACCTATAAAGTTGAATAACCCTCTTGTTTGTCTGTTGTTCTCCTTTGGAGTAATTGATTTTATTTTTGCCTTAATTATTTCTATTTTACTTCTTAATATGTCCTTGTTATTTATGTCGGTATTGTTTATATTTTCCTCAACTTGATCAACAATGCTTTTGATTTCCTTGGGGTGAATTATATGTAATATTGTAATAGTTCGATTAACTATTTCTACTTCTCGCAATCTTACTGGTACATATCCTGCGTTTTCATTAATTGGTATTATTTGCAAAAATCCTTGAACCGCTGCTACTGTCGTCAGTATGGTCATTGCGATTATCGGTATCTGCAAATTTAAGAGGTCTTTTAATATTCGTACAATGTACATGTTGCAATGGTTTTATTCTATAATATGGCTCTTCTTTGTGTCTTAATCGTTTGTAGTTTCTAACTGGTCCATTTTGCCTATTTTCTATATATGATTCCCTATCATTGTTCCTTTTTGAAATTATACGTTCTTTGCTTAAATTTATTCTTTCCACTAAAATATTCAATTCTACAGTTTCTTTTGCTTCTACTGGTGTGCATTTTATTGTTGAATGATATCGATTGTTGTAATTTTTTATAGCAATCTGTATCTTCATTTCTACCGAGAGTTCATTATCCTCAATTCCATTTATTTTTTCAATAAGTGTTGAGTGTAATCGCTCTATATCTGCATTGCCTGTATGTGAATTCGGTGCGATTCAACCTGTTCTTCGTTTAAATAAGCCAAAATTTGCTGGGAGTTAAATTCATTGTCCATAATAATTTTATTCGGCCTTCCGAACTTCGCAAAATGCTCTACAATTATTTGTTTCTTCGCTACCCAATTTCTGTTTGTAATATTATATGCTGCTGCAAATTTTGTAAGCTTGTCGATTACTGTTACGAAGCAACGTTTTTTGTAGTGGAATATGTCTAAATGAATTGTATCGTTTTTGGCTGTTGGCGTTTCTGTAAGCTTAAATTTCGGTTTTATCGGATGTCTGTCGTACTTTATTTCTTGGCATGTTTTGCAATTATTTATAACCAACTGTATATGTTCAATTAATTTAGGAAAACAAATTTTATTCTTAAGTGAATTGTAACACTCCTTAATGTCACTGTGCATTGACTCTTTTGTATGGTAAACAGATAGTTGTTTGTGTAATTCTTCTTCCGTCGGAATATCTCTTGCTCGTTGAGTTGTTTTTATGAATTTGATATGTTTTGCATTTGCAAACGTTGACATAATTATTAATTGTACCTTATGGTAATCGTGGTCAGTAACCTCTGAATAAATTCCTACATGGCCTGACTTAATGTGCCGCTTTAAAATATCTTTTATACTCGTTTCGCTTTCTTGAGGATTTATTGCAATAATGTTTCGTTTATGTATTGTTGTCATTTCCAAATGTGGACTATATGTCAGAATAATTTGTGTTTTATATTTATTCACAATTTCTTCCCTGATAGCTATGTGATCTAACTGTTCTTCATCAGCTGAGTGCAATGTGTCAGATAATTCTAAATTTGATTCATTTTCATTTTGTTCATTTATTTTCGCGGTGCCTTCCTGCCTACTTAAAAAATCAGCGACTTTATTTTCGCTGCCTTTAAGGTATTCTATTTCGTAATTGTACTCTTGTAACTTCAAAAGCCATCGCTGGTGTCTTTGTGAAAATTCTTTTCCTTTGTATTTATTATTTAAGTACTTGATTGGAACGTGATCGGTAACTATTTTGAATTTATTTCCGTACAAATACGGTCTAAAATAGCTTATTGAAAAAACAATAGCTAAAAATTCTTTATCTGTAGTACAGTAATTCTTTTCATGGTTATTTAGAGTTCGTGAAACGTAGCATATAGGGTGACCCTCTTGCGATAGTACCGCTCCTATTGCATTATCACTTGCATCTGTAGTGACTGTAAATTGCTTTTCGAATTGTGGATATTTTAATATAGGATGAGAACTTATGAGACATTTCAAGGTCTCAAAAGCTGATATGTATTCTGGGTCATTTATGTTAATTTTACTGCCTTTACTTAAGTACTTTATCATAGGGTATGCAAGTTTGGAATAATCTTTAATAAATTTTCTATAAAAACCAGTTACTCCTAAGAATCCTTTAAGTTGTTTTTCGTTTCTTGGGATAAGAAGATCTTTGATTACTTTTATCTTTTCAGGATTCGGCTTAATACCTTCATTGGTTAAAATGTGCCCTAAAAATTCCGTATCTCTTTTTATAAAGCTGCATTTGTCGACTTGATTTTACAGATTTTATTGATATATTCTCTTAATATGTCATTCATTAACCTTTGAAACGTCGCTGGGGCATTTTTTAATCCAAACGGCATTCGTACATACTCATATAGACCATTTGGAGTTACGAACGCGGTTTTTTCAATGTCTTTCTCGGCAACAAGTATTTGATGATAGCCTTTTGCAAGGTCTAGTGTGCTGAAATACTGTGCCTTTCCAAGCTTGTCTAAAATAGCGTCAATGTTTGGTAAAGGATACTTGTCACTAACTGTTATCTGATTGAGTCGTCTGTAGTCAACAACAATCCTATATTTTTGAATTCCAGATTTGTCTAACTTTTTGGGCACAACTATTATTGGAGAGCTATACCTACTCCTACTTTTACGAATAATCCCTTGTGATTCCATTTCTTGCATTTGCCTTTGCACTTCTTCTTCATGCTTTGGCGGATAACGATATAATTTTGAATTGATTGGTTGGTCAGTTGAAGTATTTATTTCGTGTACAATGGTATTTGTATTAGTTAATATGTCTCCGTCTTTATATAAAAGTTGATTATATTTATTCAGTAGTTTTTTAATAATTGTTTTCTCTCCTTCATTTAAATGATCTGTCTGAAGATTTCTGATTTCGCTTACTTCCAATACATTAACCTCTTCGTACGATTTAGAAAGGAATGGAAGACTAACTCCATTATTTATCTGTATCCACTAGTGCTAGGTACTGTTCATTTTCTATTGTAACTGCTAAAAATATTTTACTTTGATCCGAGGCTAATTTGTAAAAAACGTATCATCAATTTCATTTGCTTCATTATTACTCATTGCATCTACTTCCATTGGCTCTGGTCTTTGTCTATTCTGCTGGCTTAAATTAGGTCTACTGTCATTTTGTCTAAATTGCTGAGTTCTGTTATTTTGCCATTGGTTGGCGTTTGCATTAATATAATGAGCGGGAATGTTATTTGTTCTAGATTGGTTATTGACATTAGTCTGGTTACTAGTAAAATGATTAGTATTTGTGCCTCTGTATTGATAAGAATTAGTGTTGGTTCTTTGTTGGTAATTTGTATAATTTTGATTACTTCTCCTACTATTGTTATCATTCGTTTTTAAAATCATATTTAAATTTAAATTGCTGTGGTCTTGGCCAATAAACTTGCGGATTTCTTTTCTAATTTCTGTTAAATTATAAATATTCATTATAGTATATGACAATGTGCCTGCCACTAGTTCTTTTATCCTCTGCACGAGCATTCCACTAAATATGTCCAGCACTGTTTTTGTCTCTTCGTAAGCCACATATTCTGTAATTTCCTCTACAATTTCTCGAATCTTATTATCTAGATCCTCTATGCTACTCACTCTAAGAGAGTTTATTCTCCTCGATATCTTCATCTGGTCCTTCCTGGGCCGATAGTGGTCCATTAGCCTTTCCTTGCATCTTTCCCACGATGTTGGCGGATTTATATTTAGCAGATTCTTCGGCTTTCCCAGGATTTTGAGGTTGTATATTGTGTTGAAGGCCTCCTGCTCCTCTCCGGGATAATCCAATAGGGCTCTGCTGACGCTGTCAATGAATGACGGCAGCTGCCCTGGTTCCCCCTCGAATGCTGGCAAGTATCGCAATTCCTTCTCCAGTCTCGTTCGGGCCGAAGTCCGCTGTTGTTGCTGTTGTTGGCTAAGTATGTTAGTTAGCGCAACTAAACACTGCTCCACGGTACTCATTTCTGCTTCTATATTTCGACTCCTATCGAAATCTCTATTCCTTCTGGTCCTTTCAATTGTGGTGTCTTTTTTGGAGTGGTTTCTTCTTTTGGAGTTGTTTCTTCTTTTGGAGTTGTTTCTTCTTTTGCGGGGTAAATTTGTCGTCCTGCAGCTGTGTTCCTCTCCTGTTTGTTGTTTACGGTTGAAGTCGTCTCTTCACTGCAATTTTCTTTTCTTAAGCAGCTGTGTGTCTCTTCTTCCCGTTTTCGTTGTGGTTACGTTAACCGACTGCGCCACTTAAAAAATGTTGAATCCGGACAAGTTGGATGGTGGAATAACACTGATTTTATTTCATTCACTTACTCTAAGCTCGAACTTTTGTCATTGCTGATCGAGCAAATCAAGCAATCGAGCAAACAATCAAGCTCATATTACATATCGAGTTAATGACATTGCAACTTAACTTAAAATATGCTAGTTGTTGCTGGCTGTTTTTGTTGGATGTTTGGTTGGTCGTTGACTTCAAACTTGCTGACAGCTATAACACGCGCGCCTTCTCCAGTTGGTCACACCAAGAGATACCAGGGCCTCTTCCACTTGGTCCTTCCACCGGAGACACGGCCTCCCTCTTCGCCGTCGACCTCCAACCATCGCATCGAATACCTTTTTCGCCGGAGCTTCGTCGTCCATGCGGCAGACATGACCGAGCCAGCGTAGCCGCTGGATGTTAATTCGCTGCGCTACGTCCATGTCCTTATACAGCTCATACAGCTCGTTATTGGTTCGTATGCGATAGTCGTCACCAACCCGAACAGGGCCGAAGATTTTGCGAAGCACCTTCCTCTCGAACACTCCAAGGGCCGCTATGTCGTTTCGTGTCATTGTCCATGCTTCAGCGCCATAGAGGAGCACGGGCAAGATAAGCGTCCTATAGAGTGCAAGTTTTGTCGGTCGAGAGAGGTCTCTACTTCTCAATTGCCTACCGAGACCGTAGTAGCACCTGTTGGCAAGAGTTATCCTTCGCTTTATCTCCAGACTGACATCATTGCTGCTGTTGATGGCGGTGCCAAGGTAGACGAATTCCTTGACAACTTCAAAAGCATACCTGTCGGCCTCGACGTGAGACCCTAGCCGCTGCGAGTCCCTGCGTGTAGACAGCATATACTTCGTCTTGCCCTCATTTACCACCAGACCCATTTTGGCAGATTCTCTTTCGATAGCCGCAAAGGCAGCGGTGACATCTCTCTTGTTACGTCCGATGACATCAATATCATCAGCGTAAGCAAGGAGCTGGACACTTTTGTTGAAAATTGTGCCATTACGATGTACACCGGCCTTGCGCAGAACACTCTCCATGGTGAAGTTGAAGAGGTCGCAGGACAAAGGATCGCCCTGTCTGAAACCTCGAACGGTATCAAAGGGGTCGGAGAGGTCACTTCCAACCTTGACGGAGCTGCGCGTATTGCTCACCGTCGCTCTGCAAAGTCTAACGAGCTTTGCAGGGATACCAAGATCAGACAATGCGGCATATAGGCGATCCCTTATCGGGCTATCGAATGCTGCCTTGTAATCGATGAAGAGATGGTGTGTATCGATTTGGTTCTCATGGGTCTTCTCCAGGATTTGGCGTAGAGTGAATATCTGGTCGATGGTGGACTTACCAGGTCTAAAGCCGCACTGATAAGGTCCAATCAGCGCCTTGGCGAGTGGCTTTAGTCTTTCACATAATACGCTCGTCAGGACCTTGTATGCAATGGGAAGTAGGCTGATACCCCTGTAGTTGGCGCATATTGTTCGGTCGCCTTTCTTCAGCACAGGACAAAGGGCACTGAGGTTCCAATCGTTGGGCATTCGTTCCTCCAGCCATATTTTGCAAATGAGCTGATGAATGCACCCAATCAGATCACCGCCGCCGGCATTCAACAATTCAGCTGGTAGCCCATCCGGCCCTGCAGCTTTGTTGTTCTTGAGTCGCTGTATAGCGACCCGGACCTCGTCATGGCTGGGCGGTGGCACATCCACACCGTCGTCGTCGATTGGTGCCATCTGGACATCTTCACCACTGGCGGTATTGTTCCCTTCGTGGCCTGCGAGCAGCTTGGTGAAGTGCTCCTTCCACAACCTCAGCACACCCTGCGCATCCGTAACCAGATCCCCGTTTTCGTCTCTGCAAGAAGATGCCCCGGGCTTAAATCCTTCCGTAAGACGCTTAACTTTTTGGAAGAATTTTCGGGCGTCATTCCTGCTCCTGCACTCCTCGATTTCCTCACGCTCGCGCCTTTCTTGCTCCCGTTTCTTGCGTCTAAAAAGGCACCTCTCTTTCTTCCTCTCCTCCCGGTATTTTTCTGTCATGGCTCGCGTGGCGGCCGACTGCAGGGTCTTCTTGTATGCAGCATTCTTCACTGCAGTGGCTGCGCGACACTCTTCATCGTACCATTGGTTTTTTGGTGGTGGGCGTCGAAAACCAAGGACATTTTCTGCGGCGGCGCGCATAGAGTGGGATAAGTGAGCCCATAATCCGCCGATGTCATCAGGTGGAGAGGGGGAGCGACCGAGCTGGTTGGAGAGTTGAGCGGAGTAGGCTTCGGCTACCCCTTGTGATCGCAGCTTACTGATGTCCAGCTTTCTTCGCAAACTAGGTTGTGCGGTCTTCGCTGCGCAAAGACGCATGCGTACTTTGGCTGCAACAAGGTAGTGGTCCGAGTCGATGTTGGGTCCTCGGAACGTGCGCACATCTAGAATGCTAGAAGCATGCCTTCCATCAATCACAATGTGATCAATCTGGTTGCGGGTGGATTGATCGGGGGATATCCAGGTGGCCTTGGGGATATCGAGGTGCTGGAATCTGGTGCTACTAACTACCATGTTTCGTGCCGCGGCGAAATCGATCAGCCTCAGACCGTTGTTCGAAGTGGTCCCATGGAGGCTGAACTGCCCGACTGTGGGGCCACAGATGCCTTCTCGCCCGACCTTTGCGTTGAAGTCCCCGAGGACAATTTTGACGTCATGGGCCGGGCACCTGTCGTAGACGTCCTCGAGCTTCGCATAGAAGGCATCCTTGGTCGCATCGTCCTTCTCTTCCGTCGGGGCGTGCGCGCAAATCAGGCTGATGCTAAAGTATTTAGCTTTGATGCGGATCGAAGCCAGCCGTTCGTTCACCGGAGTGAACCGAGAGACGTGGTGGCGAAGTCTCTTGCTGACCACAAATCCGCAGCCAAATTCGTGCTTCTCCGCATGGCAGCTGTAGTAGATATCGCAGTCTGCTCGCTTGGAGCAACCTTGTCCTGTCCATCGCATTTCCTGGATGGCGGTGATGTCAGCCTTACATTTCGTGAGGGCTTCCGCCAGTTGGATAGAGGCACCTTCCCTATAGAGGGTCCGGACATTCCAGGTGCATATCCTCAAATCATGGTCCTTGAATCGTTTGCTGTGGTCGTCAACATTGTGGGTTCCTTCCGAGGCTTGCTTTTTGGCTTTCATTGGTATTTAGTTTTCCGTGGCGGGCACCAAACCCTGCGCACAACCCAAATTTTAAGTCCTGGGGATAGGACTCGCTGCACACATTAGTTCACTATTCAGCGGATGCCAAATAGCTATCCAGAAGGGCCGCGCGGAGGCTGTGTATCAGCTTGGATTGGACAGGGACAAGGATCGTTCTGGCGTTCGCCAGGTTGAACGCAATCAGAGACTTTACCTTGTATGTCCGCTCCCTTCCCTCCTTTTTCGTTATATGGGAAAATTAAAATATATTAAATAAAAATAATAATGCAGTTTTTTTTTCCTACATGGTCAACATAAAAAATAGCAACAATAACATTTTTGTGCTAACGGTAAATATTGAGAGAAAAAGAGAAATGTAAAAAATTCAATAGAAACGGTGTTTCATTGCTATAAAGACACTCACTCCACTGTTGATAAATAAAACAACAATCACTTTTTCGGTGCAGTTAGTAATTTATTACTCTACCATTATTTGCAATGATCTCATAAATTCTATTTGGCATAGAATTTGTGTAGTTGTTTAGCATTTCTGGGGTCAGTTGTTCCCATGCAGCTAAAATGGCCTCTTTCAACTGCTCCACTGTGTCAAATTGTCGAAAATTTGCATACACCTTCCGGACTAGCCAACCCCAGATGTTCTCAATGGGATTGAGATCCGGAGAACAAGCGGGCCAATCCATTGTCTCAATATTTTGACATCTAAGCCACGTTTTGGTTGATCTGCTCGTGTGGATTCTGGCATTATCCTGTTGGAATATGAATGCTTGCTCCCGGTGGTTGCCAATATAAGGAAGCAAACTATGCTCCAACACTTCCTGATATTCCGAGCTATTCATTCTGCAAGTTGGGAACGCCAACGGGACTGTGCCTGAGCTTGAGAAGCCACCCCAAACCATTTGCGATTGGCCACCAAAATTTATCTTAGAGAAATACCGTGGGTCCATTCGCAAATCTCTCCAATATCCTAAAAACCCATCAGGACCATCAAGGTTGAATTTTTTTTCATTCGCACGCACAACACGGTTGGTTACGGGTAGCTAGGCCTTAGCCTAGGCGTATACGGAGACGCAGGCCGCACAACACAGCACAGGGCAAATTAAACTGTGTTACGCAGCAAATGTTTCAACAGCGTATACGAATCTCGGAAAACCAACACACGTGTTCCGTATTCATTCCATAAACCCAGTAATATGAGTTATTTGTCTGAATCAGACTTTGAAACATAACCTATATAATATAATTTGAATGTAATATGGGCTGTCCACGCACTTTTTCAATTCATTCTTCAATTTTTGCAAGAGAACGTGTCGGCTGCGCGTAGGAAACTGTATTTCAACTACAACGCGATGCAGTTGTGCGCAGGCACGTCTCTCCGCTGCACGCGACTATGTCGCTGTATACGCTGTCATATGGTACTGCATTATTTACAAAAAATTGAAGTACGCTGAGCTGTGCTGCGTGTGAGGCCTAGGCTTAGCCTAGGCGTATACGGAGACGCAGGCCGCGCAACACAGCACAGGGCAGCGCAACGCAAATTAAACTGTGTTACGCAGCAAATGTTTGAACAGCGTATACGAATCTCGGAAAACCAGCACACGTGTTCCGTATTCATTCCATAAACCGAGTAATATGAGTTATTTTTCTGAATCAGACTTTGAAATATAACCTATCTATACTATTATATAAAAGCAAAAAGTATGAAACATAAAGAGTGTGCATCTCATACAAGCAAAAATTTGAATGCGGGTGCTGATATCGCCACCCGTCTTCTGGATGCGGGGGGGTAGACAACAAGAGGAAACATTTGAAACGACAGCACAATGCTCTGAGCGCAAATCATAGAAACACGAATGCCGCGTCTGTGCTCACTCGTTCATTCTCGCTCAATTGTGCGAAGAGGAGGAAGACGATGTGCTGTTGTTCTTGTTGTTGCGCTGGCGAAAAGCTGAAATTGTAAAACGATTTCTATTTTCTGGCTGGCTTTTGTTCTTCTTCTATAAGCCTGCACGGCGTCGCATATTGCTCCTGAACTCACTGCTGACTGTAGTGTGCGAAAAATCATAGAAAAGAAAATATAATATGGCTGGCATGGCAACCTATATGATCGCTACAGGCAATTAAAAAATAATAAGTAATCAACAAAGACAATTAAATAAAAATGGAGTTGGAAAGAAAAGAAAACGTTTTTATTAGCCGTAATAATTTTCCGTCTCGTTCTTTGGAACTTTTCTTACGGCCCACATATAATGCTTGTTTAAAAGAACTAAAATAAGAAAATCTAATATTGTAAATTTATGATCACATCATTCGCCATGGAATCATTCAGGTGTAGAACATTTAAACTATTTTTAAACGTAGGCATGCCGTAATACAATTTTCTTATGACAAAATACTTGTCTTATTATTTCTTTATTTAGTGCTTTCGCCCTATTGAAAGTCAATAGACCTATTAAATTCTGTTTTTCCATACGATCTTCTAACCCTCCGTTAGATTTCGATAAAAAAAAACATTAAAACACGCATCTAATTATTTTTAATTTCAAGTGTTTCACGAATTTTGAAGTCAATATGCCTATCAGTTCATTTTTTTTCGTAGTTTTCCCATATTCTCTAAATTGTAATCAAGCATGTGAAAATATAAACAAATAATTTTACTTCGAACTCGCCACGCAAAAAAATTTGCAAACATTTTAAATTGGGATCACCCACCAAATTTTTAAATTAATCAAAGCATTGGCCAGCAAAAAGCCATACATCACAAACATTCGATTGCTGGTGACATTGCAGCAAAATCAATCACAACACAAAAAAGCATACACACAATAAACGACAACACCAAAAACATTAGCGAATCCCGAATCATCTTCGTTGAAACGACGATGACGATGCTTTGGTTCGTTGTTTACTCTTCGCTTGCGCTTCGACGAACAAGATCGCAAACTGTTGAGCGCGAGCAAATTTCCCGCAAGCTATGCCTCCGCTCATCTCTTCCCGCCCGCATCAAGAAACACGCTTGACAAATTTTTGAAGATGCGTATTCTTTATATTCTATATTCTTTGATAAAAGCAAGTGTGACGTTTTTTGAGCCACAATCAGGCAAAAAACACTGAACCGATTTAGATGAAATTAGCACCAAACATTTTTAAATCTGTGGGAATGGTACATAGGCTATATGAGATTGACCACGCCCCCTTACTACGCCCACTATGGTAACAAAACTCATCTATTGTATGCTTTTGTAAGGCAATATGGGTATCAAACAATTCAGCATGTCATTGCGGCAAACATAGACTATAATATAATCGGCCACGCCCACTTTCCGCGCCCACTACACTTACAAATCCAAGCTACGGTACATGTCCGTAAATCAGTAGGTATTAATATCAAATGATTTCGTGTTTCATTGATGCTAACATAGGATATATAAGATTGACAACGCCCACCTGATATGCCTTTTCGCCACGCCCACTATAATAACAAATCATGGCCATGGTATATTTGTCATAGCAATATTGGTATCAAACGATTCAGCGGGTCATTGCGGCAAAGATAGGCTATAATATAATCGGCCACGCCCATTTTCCACGCCAACTAAACTAACAAAACGAAGCTGTGGTACATGTCTGTAAATCAGTATTAATACCAAATGATTTCGTGTTTTGTTGATGTTAACATGGGATATATAAGATTGGCCACGCCCACCTAATACGCCTTCTCGCCACGATCACTATAATAACAAATCAGCCATGATATATATGTCACAGCAATATGGGTGTCAAACGATTTAGCGATTCGATAGGGGGAATGGGGTGGGTTTTTGACAAGGGGGCGTGGCACCCCCCATACAACTTAAATTTTCAATATGGAATATCTTCGGAATGAGAAATCGGGCAGCATTAAAATTTGGTGCGGGGCCACCGTTTAGATGTGCCGTTTCACTGGTAAAACTTTGTGAGCGTTGGTCAAGAGGCGTGGCACTTTTTAAGCGACCCTATTGTTTTCAATAACTTTGGAACTGCAAATCACACATCAAGATATTTGGCACATACTTACGATTTCGACGTGCCCTTCGACAAGGAGAGTAGAGTGGGTTTTGGACGAGGCGCATGGCACCGCCCATAGAACCCAAATTTTTAATGTGGAATATCTTCGGAACAATAAGTTGGAAAGCTTTGAAGTTTTGTATACCATCGTCTCATAGATGTGTCATTCTACTGGCAAAATTTTACGGGCGTTGACAAAGGAAGCGGTATATTTTTTGTGACTGAAATTTTCCGCGTAACTTTGGAACTGAAAGTCGCATATCAATAAAACCGGGTCACACCCTTCGACTGGAGGAATGGATTGGGCATTACATAAAAGAGGCGTGGCATTGCTCATAGAATGAAGTATGAGGAAACTTGAGTTATTGGGCCCATTGACTTCAAACTTGCGTGCAAAGCCGCAGGGCCCTACTAGTATAATATAATTTGAGTGTAATATGGGCTGTCCACGCACTTTTTCAGTTTATTCTTCAATTTTTGCAAGAGAACGTGTCGGCTGCGCGTAGGAAACTGTATTTCAACTACAACGCGACGCAATTGGGCGCAGGCACGTCTCTCCTCCGCACGCAACTATGTCTAATTGAACTACGCTGAGCTGTGCTGCGTATGCGGCCTGCGTGTCCGTATACGCCTAGGCTTAATCTCGTAATCGGGCTGTTGTGCCAGTCAAGGAGAAGAATATTATAAATTTGGGGGTTTTAGGGAGAAATGGATTTCATTCTAGGGGGATTGCTTGAAATCGATCTGGCAACACTGATGCAGCATCAATGAGCTGGCCGTCCTGGCTAGTCGTCGCATGTATGCTAGCCCCATATATGTATGTATATGTATGTAGCATGATTCAATACAGAGATTGCGCCTTCCGAGAGAAAATCAATTGTAAGCCGCACCAGTGACGTCATCGGAAATATGTAGCGATTCCATCAGTACTTTTCAAACTCTTTTATTTTGAACTTACATTTTGCTTTACTCTTTTGAGCAAATATATGGCTTTCTTTATACTAAAGCCCCTTTATATATGGACTAACAGTTTAATATAAATTTTTATATCTTTACAAAGTAAAATGTAAATTCGTATTATTCGTTCATATAAATAACACAAATAAAACAAGTGAAATTCGGGAGGAAACCCTGCAATTCAATTTGAATTTCGTGCTTTGTTTTTATTCGTTGAAAATTTTGTATTAAAAAATATTTCGTTTTTTGTAAATCGTACCGCTTTTGCTTGTTTGTTTTCATTTTTTTTTTGGTAAAATAATTAAAGAATTTCTATGTTCGAAAGTCCTTGCGGTAAAAGTGCGTGTGCGGAAAATTTTCAAAAAAAGAAAAAAGAACAGGATCATGCGGTGTGCAGTGGGCCTGTGTACACAAAATAATGAAAATTTACATGAGTGGCGAAGTGCTTTTCAAATTGAATATATATGTGCATATATCCTTGGATATAACGAGGGTATTTTATCTACGAATGGGAACGCCGAATAAGATAACACGCTTGATTTAGATGGGTTACAATACTCTCTTACAGGTGATATTGAATTATTATCTAAAAAATAAAAACAACTCATTACAGTTTATTGCACAGGAACAATCCTTAAGAGTCTAAACTCAAATTGCAACCAGGTTTCAGAGCCAGTCAACGATGACGTTGAATTAAATGATATGGAGTATGACGGTTTGGAGAATTTGGCTGGCTATATTTGCCACCGAATGAAAAAGGAGGACCCAACTTTAGCAGCCACCTTTCTTTAAGGAGGTATTACGATTTTTTTGGGCGATTTTCAATTTTTTTTTTGAGAAACTGAAAAACTTTTTTTATTCAAATCTTTTTACACATCGTAGTATCAAACTTCAAGAGTACAAAAAATTTTTTTTTTTGACATTTTCATTTAAAGTGTAATTTATAGAGGGCGCTGAAGTGGACATCCCAGTCGGCAAATCAGTTGCGGCTCCAGCTAGATCAGCAATTCTGCATATCTGAAATCAAAAAATCAAAGTGTTTTTGAAAGATAAGTACAATATCTAGTGCCTGACGAGAGCAAATTTTTCTAACTTTAAATGTAACAAAATGGCAGCACTTTAAAAAAAACATACGAAAAATGGTCGTTTTTTTGGGACGAAAAGTCGTGTAGAAAAAAAAATACGAAGTAAAAAAAAAAAAGCTCTCGTCAGGCACTAGATATTGTATTTAAAAATAAGTAGAAAAAAAATTAGGCCGATTGCACTTTACAGTTTTTCTCCCGAGCTGGAACCGATTTCAAAAACATGATTTCGAGAAAAACGCGTTTAAATGTTCCTGCGCGCCCTGCGTTCGCTTCTTTTTCACGCATACATATAACAATATATATATCAATAACTTTTTTTCTAATGTACGGATCGATCTGATATTCGGGGGACGAATTCTAGACGCATATACAAATAGAATGAAACAATAACAAAAAAATCGAAAAAAAAAATTTCAAAAATCGTAATACCCCCTTAAGAAAACACTTATACGTGGGTCAATCATCTCAGTGAGGGTGGCTTGGTAAAACCAGCAAGTAAATTAATGGAATGAATGATAGCACTCGATAAAGTTTTGAAGCACCTTAATGGTGAAAAATTATTAATAAGTAAACAATACCTTCAAAATCATTTGGATAAAGTAAAATATATTGTTACGAATACTAGTTCTAGTGGGCTGATACGTATCACTGGATTGTGCAAATCGAAAATAAAACAACTTTAATTATCCAAACGCAGTCAATAAGAACCAACAATCACTTTATTTCACAGATTTACACTTAATTTAATTACTCCGTGTGGCACCTTCTCTAGTCAAAACAAGACTGACTCCTGCGCCGTACCCGGCTGCCTTTTATACCTGTCCGGTTATCGCGCAGATCGTTCTCGCACATTCCAGAGTGGAGTAAAGGTTTCCATGATGATCGCGAGCCATCATTGCCAGGTTGGACTAACAGTTTCTCTTATTATCGCAGCCATCATTGCCAGGTTGGACTAAAAGTTTCCCTTATTATCGCGGCCGTCGTTGTCAGATTGAATTATAGCACGGCGCGTAGCGACAGGGTTGCTTTACACAGCGACAGACTGTCTCATCGTTACACTGCCCACCACTTAGACTTGTTCGTCCCGAACAAGTGCCGAGGTTCCGCTGTGGTAAGCCGCCAGGCGCTCCAAATGGACTACCTTCAGCTTAGCGCCTTTATTGCTGCAACGTTGAATCCTGTATACCACGTCGTTAATCCTAGTCACGACTTCGTAAGGTCCTTCCTATGATGCTTGAAGTTTCGGAGACAAACCTTTCCTCCGCTGCGGGTTGTAGAGCATTACCAGATCGCCTTCTTGGAACCCTGCTGAGTTGGCCCGTAGATCATATCTGGCTTTCGCCTTATCGTTGACCAGTTTGGTGCGACTCCTTATAAACTGGTGAATTTCCTCCAGTTCCGCCCGCTTATTGACCACGTAGTCCGACTTAGCGCCTACCGTCGTTCTGCTCACACACTTCCTTGAATACCGCAGACTCGAAATTCCGGCCTTGATCTGAGTGCAACTCCAACGGAACTCCGAACCTGGCTACGCAGTTGTTTACCAGCATTTCCGAGATCGTACTGGCCTCCTGGTTAGGAATAGGGTATACTTCGGGCCATTTGCTGAAGTAATCCATTACCACCAGCACATATTTGTTGCCTCGAGTGCTAGTTCGGAATGGGCCGGCGACGTCCATAGCAATCCGCTCGAAGGGCGCTCCCACGTTGTACTGCTGCATGCGGCCTCGAGATCTTCTTGTTGGCCCTTTCGCGGCTGAACATCGGTCGCAGCTCTTAATCCACTCGGCTACAAACTCCTAACATCCTACCCAGTAGAATTGTCTTTTTATTTTGGCGACGGTTTTGGTGATGCCCAGGTGCCCTCCACTGGAGTCGTTATGGTATGCCTCGATGACCTCGTTGGTTCCGCATTTCGGCACTACCATTAGGGAGTTGCTGGTCCGACCATCCGCGCTCTCCTATTCGCGGTAGAGGCATCCTTTTTTCAGCCGCAGACTTTTCCACTGTGCCCAGTAAGCCTTCGCGATCGGTCTTTCGCCGGCCATCTCATGCCAGCCCGGACGTGCGCCTTGATCCTTGCCTTCGGCGATTTTTGCAAGATCCACATCCTCACGCTGGTCCTTCTGTAGCTTTTCCACAAGCCAATCTTCCTCCTGTAAAATTCTTACCGACCGAACGTCTACAATTTGTCCCTCGGTTTCGGCTTGCGAATTATGCCTGCGCTCGATTTTGCACGAATGGTGTGGCAGAGCGTCAGCCCTTCTTGGCGACGTCTGTTGTCCGGAACACTTTTCTCGCAGATGGCAGTCCCGTGATATGTGGCCTTGCTTGCCACATCGCCAGCAACTGACTCTAGATGACACTGCCCGCAGCCCCGCTGGTGCTTCCGAGCTCACTGTCTGGCTTTGCGTGATACGTCCAGATTGGGCTCGACGCCTTTCCGCAGATGAATGTCGTAAACTTCCCCTCCAGGCCGCCTCATACGTCATCGCGTTGGTCACCGTCTCCTTTAATGTCGGCTTTCCCATCATCAACGCACTGCGACGTGTCTCTGGGTCATGAAGACCTTCAATAAATGACTCAATCTTCATCCTCTCGAGGTCATCAGCGCCGACTTTCGGGTAACACAACTGTACGAGCCGCTCAATGTCTGCTGCATATGTCTGCAGCGCCTCATTGGCTCTTTGCCTACGGCTCTTCAGCTCGCAATAATACATCATTTTGTTGTCCTCTTCACTGTATCTGGCTGCCAGCGCCCTTATGACGGTCTCGTAATCACCTCTCAAACCTTCCGGAACTGTTCTTATTACCTCAGCCTTAGGACCTCTTAGACCCAGTATCAGCCTCCGCCCTTTCCTAACATTGGTCCGCTGACTCTCCAAAGCAGCCATCTCGAATTGTAGTTTGAACGTGTCAAACGACGTAGTACCATCATTGGTAGGCACTTCTATGGCAACACTTTCCTCAACTGACTGCGACCTTGTTCGCAGCTGTACCTCTCTAAGCCGCTCGTCGATTTTTCCAGACTATCAACTCGTTTGTTCAGGGAATCATCAAAATCGTCAACACGTTTGTTCAGGGAACCATCCAGGTCGCCAACTCGTTTGTTCAGGGAATCATCCAGGTCGTCGACTCGTTTATCCAAGTGCTCTACCCGCGTCTCCAGGTGCTCGACTTTCCCATTAATCATGTCTGAGATTTCCTCCATTTTCTGCTCCAAACGCGCAGAATTTTCCTGAAGCTTGCTGGACAACTCCCGATTTGCATTTTCAAGTTTTGCTGACATTTCCCGGGTCGTAGTTTCCAGTTTCGCTGCAATTTGCGCCGACATTTCACGATTGGAAGTCTCGAACATGCCTTTGACATTCTCGATTTTCGCAGACGTTTCCTGAAACATGCCTTTGACATTCTCGATTTTCGCAGAAGTTTCTTGAAACATGCCACTCATTGCAATCATAAGCTGGCTCATGTCCATTGCTTGTGGTGGCGCAGCCGCTGCAGCCGTACTTTGCATCGACGCCGCACCCGCAGGCGATTCCACCACTTTGGCCGACGCCTCTAGCTCCTGCGTTCCGAATTCGTGCGCAGCCCAATCGATGCCTCGTGCCTCACACGCCTCTCGCAAGCGCAGCTGCAACTCCACTTTACCGCCAGCAGTCGGCAAATTCCAGGCAGCCAGCTCCTTCTTCAGCTGGTCCACCTTCAGCAGCTCGAGTTTAACCATGTCTGCGTTTTTATAATTTTATTAATTTTTTTTTGGTTTATTTTTTTTTTGTTTCTCTTAAGTCACACAATCCCACTTCTGACACCAAATGTTACGAAAACTAGTTCTAGTCAGTGATGTTAACTTTTTTTTTGAAAAATCCCTACGCGACTTGAAAAAAATCCCTACTTTTCCCTATGCTGTCCAGCAATTTTCCCTACGAAACTCCCTACACTTATTTATTAATTCTTCTTTTAATTCATTTGCAACATGAAAACAACAAAACAAAGTTGTGCTTTGTACTGAGATACGATTTAAAACATGGAAACATAACAACATAGAAAAAATTGTGCTTTGCACGGAGATACCATTTCATCACATTAAAAAATCAGTACAAAAATTACACCAAGACTAATTATTTATGGTCATACTACTCAGTGTATGCCATTTTCTTAAAGTGCTGTTCTTTACATTGAAAATTTACACAGGTGATATCTTCGCCTTCTAAGTAAGAGCGAATTATACAAATTGAAGTCCAATTGTCATGGCTTGATGTGTTCCTTTTTTGTTCGAAAATATTCTTTCAGAGTCTGCATTAGAATGTGGTATTGCCGAAACATATTTGGCCAACTTTGACAAATTGGGAAACAACATTTGATCGTTAAAATTTTTAGTTTGACTAATTTGACTTCAAAATTTTCCATAACCAGGGTTGTTTGAAAATTCCCTACATTTAGTGAATTTTAAAAAATCTGTCCTCTTTTTCCCTACGCACACAATTTTCGCTAAAATTCCCTACATGTAGGGAATTTTCCCTACAGTTAACATCACTGGTTCTAGTGGGCTGATACGTACCACTGGATTGTGCAATTCGAAAATAAAACAACTTTAATTATCCAAACGCAGTCAATAAGAACCAACAATCACTTTATTTTACACTTTTAAGGTACGATTACACGATGCGTCCAACGCACGAATAATTCGTTATATTGAACAAATTTCATTCGTGCACTGTGTAATATATGTACGAACGTGTACGAATGTTGACGAATTTTAAGTGCGTGCGCATTCGTCTCGAATAAAAATGCGTACATTGTACGCACCGTATAATCGCCCGCTTTGTGTCGTATAATCACTTCTACAATAGTTTCAAAAATTCGTGCACGCATAATGTGCACGAATAAAATTTTCAATTCGTTCAAGGCATTCGACAACGAATATCATTGTGAAATTTTCAAATAATTTTCTTAACTTTTTTCAAGTCCGAAACTGCGGTATGTAACTTAATAATATCAACAACTACCAAACACATTATTAATACGTAATTTTCAGCACAATGGAAGCAACACCCGAGGAATATAGCATACCAACCAAAAAACGCAAAACAAAGGTGGAAAAGAAGTCGGAGCATGAGGATATAGAAATTCTTATAGGACAAGCTGAAATGCATCCTTGCTTGTGGGATGCATTGAGTAAGGATCATAAAGATAGAAATCGGCGTGCCAATGCGTGGGAAGTAATTGCACGAACTTTTGAGGGGCGATATAGTACTACTGACTGTAGTACTAAATGGCAGTGCTTAAGGGCCACGCACCGAAGTGTATGCAGCCAGTTGAAAAAAAACAAGTCCGGGCAAGGTGCAACTACTCAACCGATATGGCGCTATTATAACGCTATGTCATAAATAACTGCTGCAGAATTATCATTTAAAACGAAGCAGCAACGGTCAGCAACTTGGTAAGATGGTGAAGTGTTATGATATTTTGTGTGTAACCGATGTTGTTTATTGGCAGCCTGATAATGACGATAGCAATAACACCATATTAGTGGAAGAACAAACACCAACAGCACAAGCGGACTTTGGCCACACCGACAGCAAAACAGCGATTACTGGCCAGCGCAAGTTAAGGCTTGATTACACGTAACGAGTAGAGTGAGAAGACAGCAACTCGAACGAGTACTCGTTTCGTCTAAACGCTAAGGCGAGCTCTTGATTGAGTCAGTCACCGATGAAAGTGGCGAGAGAGCCACTAGAATCACATTTTGTTTGCTAGGCCGCGCGACCACTACTTTACCGTTATATTTGTCTCTTTTCGCAGCGATTCGCGGAATCGCTCGTGACATGCGGAATCGCTCGTGACATGCGGTATGCGTCACACACCACTTTTCGCTCGGTTGAGTTTAATTGCGCGAGTTGCTTAGTTCATTTTGTGCATTGTAAAACCGAACTGACTCGCCGCGTGTCGAAATACGTTTGAACAACTCGTCGCTTTTGCTCGCTATCCCAATTCTTTCGGCCTAGTACCATTTTGATGTCTCGTCACTCGACTCGTTACGTGTAATCAAGCCTTTAAAATCTAAGTCTGTTAATGGTGCTGCTGCAGATGACACACGTGCGATGGCTACAAAAGCACTCGAGATGGTGGTAGAGCGGATGGAAGCAACTTCAGCTCAAGATAGTGCACAGACATTTGGAAACTTTATAGCATCGCAGTAGCGCGGCCTTAATAACGATATCTCCAAAAGAATTCAGAGGAAAATAACTCGTGTGATGTTTGATATGCTGGATGAATACGAAACACAGGTAAATATTTGTATAAACACAATGAATTTTATTCAACTCAACAAATCAGGCTGTCATTGAAAATCCTAATCTATCCATAAATGAATTTATAATATTTGATAACTCTAACTAATTAAATAAATAACAATGCTGAGAAATGGTTTTTGGACAAACAGTGTTTAAAAGGGTCGTTTTTAGGCTTAAAGCTCATGTGCAGAAACATTAAACAAAGCTAAAGCAAAAAATGTACTACAGTTGTACGAAGATTAATAACATAGCCAAATAACATGTGGATATCCGATGGACTCGACTAGTCCGTTATGTATTTTGAGTCACTGATTTTGAATTTGAGGTCGGAATTGAAAAGATTCAACATTTTGGTGGTTGGTGTGAATCATTATTTTATATGATCCCACTGCCACGGTGTCGCTCCCTCATTCATAAAATATTCTTCAAATTCTTGCCGAATTTGCTTGGCGTTTTGGGAAATGTTACCACGGTTTGCTTCCAAAGACCACAAGTTGCTTGAGGCCGGCTCTCTTCGCCACTCGCCCGCAATAATATCACCGTTATTATGAACTCGACCACCAAAATTACTTGATCCTTTGTGCACCATTAAAAAGTTGTGCAGTGCGCAACAGGCCAATGTTACTTTTCGTGTTTTTACCGCATCCAGATGAATTGGTGATCGAAGTACACGAAACGTCGCTGACATGATGCCGAAAGTGTTTTCAATGGTACGACGAGCGCGACACAGTCGATAATTATGTATGCGTTTCGGTGGTAGTAAATTTCGCATTGAATATGGTTTCATTATATGAGTTGTTACGGCAAATGCATCATCAGCTACAAATACATGCGGCACTTCGATGGAACGACCAGGTAAAGGCTTTGGTGGTGGCAAATTCAATTTGTCATTGTAAAGCGCATTTGCAAGCATTAAAAACGCCGTCATCAGATGATCGCCCATTGCATCCAACATCAACGTATATGAATTTATACTCAGCGTCACATATAGCCATAAGAACAATGGAATGGCTGCCTTTGTAATTGTAATATACGCTGCCTGCATTTGGTGGAGCGATCATGTTGACATGTTTGCCATCAATGGCACCCAAACAATTGGGAAAATTCCAAACATTTTGGAATTTTTCCGCAATTTTAGCCCATCTCTCTGTGCTTCTTGGTACCTACAAAGAAGGCAAATATATGTTCACGAAATTAACAGAAGAATATGGTAACTTGTGTATCCTTGTGAAGGTTGTGGGGCATAACCCTACTCATGTATATTATATATTGTTACGAAAATTACTTCACAGGTTCGTTTGGATTGGTTTTGAAAATAAAACAACTTCAATTACTCAGCAAAAATCAACAATCACTTTATTTACAGATTCACACTTCGCTTGTATCTACACTTGTTACCACTTTGCTTGCTCAACACAGACTCGACCCATTGCGCTGCGCACTGCTGCTTTTATACCAGTTTTCTTATCGCGCCGAAGTTTCTTGCAACTTCTAATTGGAAAGCGCTCGACCATTCTCGCACAGCCCATTTCTTCGAGAACCATCCTTGCCATATCGGACTATACCAAGCGAATTTATAACAGTTTTGCTGTACTTCAAAGTACATGCCTAAAAGTATGCTTGCAAAAGCGTTCATGCACAGCAAAGAGTGCCTTTTCGTTTCACTGCCCATCACTTAGACTTGTTCGTCCCGAACAAGTACCGAGGCTCCGCCGGAGTAAGACGTCAGGCGCTCCAAATGGACTACTTTCAACCTGGCGTTTCTGTTGCCGCAGCGTTGAACCCTGTACACCACGTCATTAATCCTGGTCACGACCTTGTACGGTCCTTCCCATGACGTTTGAAGCTTTGGAGACAAACCTTTCCTCCGCTGCGGGTTGTAAAGCATTACTAGATCGCCTTCTGGCTTTCATCATATCGCTGACCAGTTGGATACGGTCCCTTATAAACTGGTGGATTTCTTCCAGCTCCAATCGCCTATTCACTGCGTAATCAGTCTTAGCGCCTTCCGTCTTGCTGACCACTCCGAACTTCAAGTCAGCAGGCAATCTCAACTCTGTGCCGAACACTGCTCGGGCTGGAGTGAGTGATGTCGTATCGTTTGGGGCTGACCTATACGCCATCAAGAACAGCGGAATATGCGTGTCCCAATCCTTTTGATTCCTGCCTACTACTTTCCGCAGATACTCCTCCAGTGTTCGATTGAATCGTTCCACCATGCCGTCGGACTGGGGATGCAAAGGACAGGTGCGAGTTTTCCTTATTCCTAGTAGCTCACACACTTCTTTTAATACAAGAGACTCGAAATTCCGGCCTTGATCCGAGTGCAACTCCAGTGGAACTCCAAATCTGGCCACCCAGTTGTTTACCAACATTTCCGCGACCGTGGTGGCCTCCTGGTTAGGAATAGGATACACTTCGGGCCATTTGCTGAAATAGTCCATCACCACCAGCACATATTTGTTGCCTTGAGTGCTAAGTGGGAATGGCCCGGCGACGTCCATGGCAATTCGCTCAAAGGGCGCTCCCATGTTGTACTGCTGCATGCGGCCCCGAGATCTTCTTGTTGGCCCTTTCGCAGCCGAACATCGATCACAGCTCTTAATCCAATCGGCGACAGACTCCTGGCATCCTACCCAGTAGAATCGCCTTTTTATTTTGGCGACAGTTTTTGTGATGCCTAGGTGCCCTCCGCTAGAGTCGTTATGGTATGCCTCGATCACCTCGTTGATCCTGCATTTCGGGACTAAAATTAGGGAATTGCTGGTCCGGCCATCCTCACTCTCCCACTCGCGGTATAGGCAACCATCAGACAGCCGCAGACTTTGCCACTGCGCCCAGTAAGCCTTCGCGATCGGGCTCTCACCGGCCATCTCCTGCCAGTCTGGACGTGCGCCTTGCTCCTTGCCTTCAATGATTTTTTTAAGATCCGTATCCTCGCGCTGGTCCTTTTGTATCCTCTCCGCAGACCACTCTTCCTCTGGCATAACGCTGAGCAATCGCACGTCCACTATCTGCTCTCGGCTCGCGAACAATGCCTGCATTCGGTTTTGCACGGACGGCGTGACAAGGCATCGGCATTTCCATGGCTGCTACCCTTGCGATGCTCTACCGTGTATTCGTAGCTCTGCAGTTGTTCGAGCCACCGCGCCAACTGGCCTTCCGGATCCTTAAAGTTCAGCAACCATTTCAATGCCGCATGATCTGTGCGCAGGCGAATCTTTTGCCCATACAGGTATTTATGGAAGTGTTTCACGCATTCCAATACTGCGAGCAACTCCCTTCGGGTCACACAGTAGTTGCGTTCCGGCTTTGACAAAATTTTGCTGTAGTAGGCTATCACTTGTTCTTGGCCATCTATTATCTGCGATAGCACACCACCAATACTATGCCCACTTGCCTCTGTATCCAGCACAAACATCTCTTCAGGCACGGGGAAGGCCAGAATTGGAGCAGTGCACAGTTTTTCCTTCAGTCGTGCAAAAGCCTGCTCCTGCTCTTCGCCCCACGCGAAGGCTTGATTCTTTTGCGTCAGTTTGTGCAAGCTGCCAGCTATGTTCGCAAATCCAGGAACGAATCTTCGGTAGTATGTGCACAGGCCCAGGAAACTACGGAGTTCGTGTAGATTGCGTGGCCGGGGCCACTTCTTCACCGCCGTGATTTTGCCTTCATCGGTATGTACTCCGCGGGCGGAAACCGTGTGACTCAGATACTTGACCTCCTTTTGGAACAGCGAGCACTTCTTTGGGTTGAGTTTAAGCCCAGCTTTCTGTATTCGCTCGAATACCTCCTTTAGCCTTTACCATCACGATTATGTCGTCCAGGTAGACCAGACATGTCCGCCAATGCAGCCCTTTTAGCACACGTTCCATTAGCCGCTCGAATGTCGCTGGTGCGTTGCAGAGTCCAAACGGCATGACGGTGAACTGTCACAAACCGTCGCCAACACTAAAAGCCGTTTTCTCCTTGTCCTTGTCTGCAAGCTCCACCTGCCAATAGCCGCTGCGTAAGTCGAGTGTAGAAACCCACTGTGTTCCTGACAGTGTGTCCAGGGTGTCATCGATCCGAGGTAGTGGATAGCCGGCCTTTTTAGTCACGTCATTGAGCTTTCGATAGTCCACACAAAATCGGGTACTGCCATCCTTTTTCTTGACTAGCACGACCGGCGAACACCAAGGGCCTGACGAAGGCTCTATGACCTTTTCTTTACCCATGTTTTCGATTAAAGTTGCGACCTCCTCCCTCTTGGATTGGTTTCGCACTTCCGGTGTCGATGTTGTGTTTCACTATGGCTGTTCTTCCGCCCGCTTCCGTTGCAAATATTGACCCATAGTGCTGTAGGAGTGACCTGCCTTCTGTTTCTGCTCGGCTGTCAACTCGCTGCTTCACTGGTTCTCCTGCGGTATGGCGTCCATGTTAGAACCCCTTTCCTTACTTCCTCCGGATGGACTGCTTTTGCAATTGACAACTGCTTCAGCCTCTCTACACTCGCCAATGACCACATCTTCTCCGACATATCTGGGTGTGTTTAGTGTGTTGACTATCCTGACTGGTATTTTGCCATTTTTTGGTTCCACTAATGTACGTCCGATAATTACGTTGTCGTATCCTTGTTTTGGCGCTTCTACAACCCACAGCCGACCTGTCCCATCGTCCTCGTCCACCTTTGCCCACACAATCGCCTCGGAATTCGCTGGTATCTTCTGGTGTTGACACGAGACAACCTTCCTTACCGCCACGCTTCGCTCATAGCCAGTGTGCAAGGGGAATTCAACGTTGGCATATCTCAGCACATTTTCTTTAAGGTCCAGCGTAAAACCGTGCCTAATCATGAAATCCACGCCGATAATCACGTCGTCCATTATATCCGTGACGATGAACTCATGTTCCAGGCGGCTGGTGCCGATAGTAACTGTTTTTGTTACTTTTCCTCTTACCGGCGCACGCTCGCCAGTCGCAGTCCTTAGCTGTATGCCATGCAGCGACTCGTCGTCCTCAGCCCTGCGCTTGTTGGCTGGGCCTCTATTGTCAGTATTACTCGCTTCAGGCGATTGCGAACGAGAACGGGAACGCCTCTTTCGTTGGCGGCAGTCTCGTGCTATGTGACCCTGCTTGCCACATGTCCAGCAAACAACTTTAGAGGAGACAGCCCGTGGCCTGCCCGGTGTCTCAGAGCTTATGGCCTGGATCGAAATGTCGTTGTCCGGCTGGATTTGGCGTATCCTTGCAGGTGCATACCGAGTGCCTCCAATCCATGTCGCCTCATATGTCATCGCGCTGGTCACCGTCTCCTTAAATGTCGGCTTGCCCATCATCAACGCACTGCGACGTCGGGATCATGAAGACCTTCAATGAACGACTCAATCTTCATCCTCTCGAGATCATCAGCTCCGAGTTTTGGGTAGCACAACTGTACGAGCCGCTCAATGTCTGCAGCGCCTCGCTGGCTCTCTGCCTGCGGCTCTGCAGCTCACAGTAGTACAGCGTATGGTTGTGCTCGTTGCTGCCAACGCTCTCATGACGGCCTCGTAATCACTTCTCGAACATTCCGGAACTGATTTCATTACCTCAGCCGCAGGACCTTTCAGCGCCAGAGCCAATCTCCGACCCTTCCTGATATCGGTCCACTGATTTTCCAAAGCAGCTAAGTCGAACTGCAGTTTAAATGTATCGAACGGCGTAGCACCATCATACGTAGGCACTGTTCACTTCTGTTCGGGTGGCGAAACTTTCCGGAACCGGCGGCAAACATTCTCGTGGCTGTACTTCTCTAAGCCGCTCGTCGATTTTTCTGTTTAGCGTTATCTTTCTGTTATCCTCCAGACTGTCAACTCGTTTGTCTAAATGTTCTACTCGCGTTTCCAGGTGCTCAACTTTCCCATTAATCCTGTCTGAAATTTCTTCAACTTTCTGCTCCAAACGCGCAGAATTTTCCTGAAGCTTGGTAGACAGCTCGCAATTTGCGCTTTCGAGTTTCGCTGCCATTTCTCGATTCGCCGTTTCCATTTTAGCTATTTCTAGATTTGTCGTTTCGACTTTTGCCGAAATTTCGAGATTCGCAGTTTCCAGCTTCGCTGCCATTTCTCGATTCGCCGTTTCCATTTGCGCCGACATGCCTTTGAGTGCAGCCATTAGTTGGCTCATGTCCAACGCTTGTATTGGCGCAGCCGCTGCAGCTGTACTCTGTAGCGAAGCAGCACCAGCAGGCGACTCCTCCACCTTGGCCGACGCCTCTAGTTCTTGCGCTCCGAACTCGTGCAAGTTATTCTTTTTATTCAAACAACATTTAGTCTTGTTTGTTCTTCTTTATTTTCGCACCGTTTCGTGCGACTGCGGAATCGAGACTGGACTTGAAGACAATGCTAGCAAATCGCATTGCCTTCTGGTTTGCCTACATTCTGCCACCTGAGCTCACATTCTGCCACCTCAGCTCGCCAGCCCGCTGCGCGAGCAAATACGCAGACACTACGTTGCAGTTTTACGCGGCGTAGTGACATCGGATCTTTGTGCGAAACAGCGAGAAGCGCTGTGGCCGTTGGCATACCGTAACTTCCCTCCCTCTTAAGTATGAGTGTCCTCACTCATGATGGTATTGACTCGAGCTGTGACCATCTCTTTGAGTGATGTCTCGAAGTCGGTGTTAGTGGCTTGGATCTGAATCCTCCTTGGTCTAATCTTTATGAAGATTAGGGCTGCAATAGTGCAGGAAAGAATACCAAACACGCCGTACCATAGCCACTTGCTGGTCTCAAGGGTTACCCCGAAGCCTTCGATTTTTTCGTTATTACGAAGGTGAAGCTTATGTAGGTACGGTAGGGAAATTTTTTCCCGAAACGACGTCTCTTCTAGAGACGTGATTTTTGGAGCTTTCACCTCCAGAGTTTCCATTACGCTGTCTGCCGTGAAGGTCTGTCCGTTAATGGAAATGCTATTTTCAAAATTAATCAAAATTGTGCCGTTGGCCCTTATGGTTTGATTATCATAGATAATCTCAAAAAAATCATTGCGCGCTACGATAAGCCCGTTTTTGACGATTTCAACAGATGGTAGATGGAGAGCTGACGTGGTAGGACAAGAGGCTGAGTGAGTGTTTAATAATTGTGACAGGCATGTGTCACTTTTATCAATATTACAAAATTTATACATTAAAGCCTTCTTACAGTTAACTATTGGGAAGTAATAATTCTTACAAAGTGCCGTGACATTATTCTTAAGATCTATGATTTTCTTGTTCCTGATTACAGGGCTGATTTCGAAACTTTTACAAATATCTGTAACTAGGGGTAATTTTATGAGATAGACTACTGCAGTTTCCTGCATGTAAATTTTAACATCCGAAATTAACAATAGATCGTTCATTGGTATTCGTACATTTTCTTGTTGCCTGATTAGTTCCATTTCCTCCGAGTTCAGCATTAGGGAATTAACTATGTTTACCTTCGCTAGAATCAGGGCATAGGCGTTGTTATTTAGGTTATTTATAATAATTTTATTACGCCTAGACATAAAAGTTAGCAATGTTGGGTGGTCAACTATGGCATTCCCGTACCTCAAGCTATTAATTCTGTCTGTTATTTCGTTGAGCTGCTTTTCTATGTCCGTGTTAATGTCGACTTGTCTGTTCGAGTTTCTAGTGAGCTCGTTAATTTTGGCTTCAATCACCTCCATGTCCTGGTGGTCTGGAACGCCGGCTACGAATTTGATTGCAGACCCGAGGAAGTCTATGGACCTTTTCAATCTGGTAGACGTGCGAAAGAGGCTCAGTAGCTTCCTTATTTCCGTAATGTCCTCTCTAAGTGCATCCTTGTCCCGTTCGTCGAGCAGTGTCGGTATCGTGTTGATGTTGTCCTGGATAGCAGCCTCTATCTGCGTCAGGTTTGTCGAGTGCTTGAGGTATAAGCTTCTATTAAAAATGGCTACATTTCCGACCGGGATTGGTATAAAGAGTGCTGCTGAAAAATCGGTAATGCCGGCTCTAACTACGGGAAACGCTAATCTGCAAAAGAGGGAAGGGAAGAGTTATTGGTCAGGGGTAGTCTGTCAATCGTTTGAAAATTTATTTGGCTTTGATATTGTCCTTATGAACCTGCCTATTGTCGATCACTACTGCGGTCCCTAAGTCAGCCTGTACGATTTTTTCCCTGTACACCTTTGAAAATTTTTTACCTATCCTCTTGTTATTTTTTACGAACACTTTGTCTCCGACTTGGAAGTTCCTCGTTTTGGTTCTTTTGTTGTGGAACGCGAGATCTCTTTTCTGCGTTTTGGCCAATTTGTTCCTGATCTCTGCTATGAGTTCTTCTGACGGGTTGAAAAAGATATCGACCGGTTTCCGGTTAGTAACAGAGTGAATACTATTGTTATATTTGTAAGTTGCTAATAAGATAGTTTCGACCACGTCTGTCTTTGTACCTATTGTGCACCTGGCTATTTCTGCTAGAGTGGAGTGAAAGCGCTCCGCTTGTCCGTTACTCAGACTGTGTAGGGCAGGAGTTGTGAACATGGAGATGTTAAATTCATTTACGAGGAGGTCTTTAACGGAGTCTGAAATAAACGCGCCCTCATTGTCGGTTACGATTAGTCTCGGTCTGTGAAATTGCATGATTAGTTCTAGCAGGCGGCTTTTAACGTCGGTGGTGTTTCTGGAAGGTGTGTGCTTGGTCACAGCAAATTTTGAGAATTTGTCGACACAAGTTATAAAATATTGTTTCCCTGTGTTGTAAATGTCTATAGGAAGTATCTCTCCTGGGTATTTAGGGATGGGTGTTACGCCTATTGGGTGTTTACCGGGGTTGCGATCGTACTTATTTTCGTTGCAGATTTTGCATTTTTCAACAAATTCTTTGATTGATTTTTTTAGATTGGGGAAATAGTATTCGGACAATATTTGGTTGTAGTTCTCTTTCAAGCCTCTATGCGCTCTTGAGTGTTCTATAACTATTATGTCGTACTGGTCATCTGCATTATAGACATCCTGCACTATTTTGGGTGCGTATTTCATTTTTACCTTTGGGAATGCTTCTATTAGTTTATTTTGGATCCGACCTAGGGTTTCTATTGGGCAGTTAATTCCATTGATACGTTCAGGGTTCAGTGTGTTCTTCAAAGTTTTTATTAGTGCTGCGACTGTTGTGAAAGTTATATTATGCCTAATTTGTTTCTTAAATAAAATTGTGGTTTTTTTGTTGTTTTCCGGGCCCTCCTCTAAGATGAGCTGGTTTGCGAAGCAATTGATAGGGTGGGGGACTGTCGGAATAGTTGCAGTAAGTGATTGTTCGCTGTGAACTGTATCGCTCGAATCGGTTTTAGCAATGGTGTTGATAAATTGACGAGAGAGTGCGTCCGCGACCACATTCTCTCTTCCTGGTTTGTATATAAAATTGGGGGAGTACTCCTCCACGAAGGCTTTCCATCGTTTGAGTTTTGTGTTTGGATTTCGCTCTGAAATAGCAAAGGTGAGCGGCTGGTGATCCGTATGGATATTAATATTGGGTGCGCCGTAAAGGTAGTTTCTCAGTGTTTTCAAGGCCCACACTATGGCCAGCATTTCACGCTCGTTCGTGGCGTAATTGCTTTGTGCTTTGCTCAAGGTGCGAGAAATCATTGTGATGGGGCGGCCCCCTTGCGATAATACAGCGCCGATTGCATGTGCCGACGCATCTGTAGTAAGGTCGAATGCCTTTTGGAAGTCTGGGTAGAGCAATAGTACGTCTTCGGAGGCTAGGATATTCTTTATTGACTGAAAAGCATCGAGCGCCTTGTCGTTCAATTCAATTTTCACGTTTTTAGACTTCCTCGCAGAGACGTGGCCATTTTCTCCTCTCAACAAACTCGTCAAGGGCTGTGCAATCTTAGCGTAGTCCTTGATGAATTTGCGGTAATAGCCCGCCAATCCTAGGAAGGATCTTAGCGCCCGTAAAGTATTGGGTACTGCAAAGTCAAGAATGTCTTTCACCTTATTGGGGCATGTTCTGATCCCATTTTTAGCTACTAGGTAGCCGAGAAATTCTACTTCTTGCTTAAAAAATTTGCATTTCTCTACGGAGACGCGCATGTTAGCTTGAATTAATTTAGAAAAAATGCATTCTATGTGTTTTAAATGGTCTTCTTCCGTTTGGGAAAATATGATTACATCATCGATGTAAACGTAACAAAAGAGCCCGATGTAGTCGCGAAGCACATCGTCGATGGTTCTTTGAAAAATGCTCGGGGCATTCTTAAGGCCGAACGGTAATCTGTAGAATTCAAATTTACCGTTGTTGATAGAGAAGGCCGTTTTTTCTCTATCCTTTTCATCCAAGAGAATTTGGTGGAAGCCTGCTTTCAGGTCGAGGGTGGAAAAGTAATTAGACTGTCCCAGATTGGTCAGGATAACGGAGGTCTCGGGAATCGGGTAGCGGTCGGGTATCGTTTTTTCATTAAGTTTTCTATAGTCGAAAACCATACGGTGTTTTTGTGTTCCGTCCTCGTTCTCTCCTTTTTTTCTCACCACCATAATTGGAGTGTTATATGGGGATTTGGAGGGTCGGATTATACCATCCTTTAAGAGTTTCTGGATTTCCTGATTTACGAAGGGGACTGCAGATATGTTGTATGGTCTTGGCTTAGAATAGACGGGTTCTGCGTCCTTCGTACGTATTTTTGCTATTACAGTGGTGTTGAATGGTAGGCTCTCATTTGGATTAGAAAATACTACTTCACAACATTTTAAAAGGGTTTTAAATTGGGTACGGACTTTCTCCGAGACGGACTGTGTACTAATTTGTAGGTTATTGACTTGTTGGAAATTGAGGAATTTAATTTCGTCCTCCCCGTTATTATGCAAAAACATCTTCCTGCCCGTATCAATCACCCCCTGTATTTGATTAATGAAGTCGTAGCCCAAAATTGCGTCGAATGAATTCAAATGTGGGTGTAAAAAGAATTCGGCTAATTTTCCGAAGAGCTGGATTCGGTATTTGTGTGCAATTTTTGTTCCTCTGTCGAGGGTTTTGACTATAAATGGTTTATCGTTAAGGATTGGGTCGAGTTCGGGTATTTTTCTAATGTAATTTTTCGCTGTTCCTGTATCGAGTAATATTTTTAATTTAGTTTTTTTATTAAGAGTCTTCTCAATATAGGGAACAGCAGACCTTACTCTAAAAAATTGAGGCTGTCGTTTACTATTTCTTCCTCTGTTTCGCTGTCAAACTTCGCTAGTGATTGTGTGTCTTCTTCGTCCTCATCCTAAGAATCTATTTGGTCCACTCCCAAGTGATTTACTCTTTGTTGTTTGGGTTGAGGTGCCCTGTCCGATGAGGGTGCGCGCTTGCCAGGTCTGGGTGGCGCTTGTGTTTCAGTCCTGTTACTGAATTGCCTGGTCTGTCCAGAGAACCTATTGCTCTGGTTTCGTCTAGGATTAAAGGCTGTGTCGTAGCGAAATTTGGACGAAGGGTCAACGTCCATTGGCTCAGTTTCCGCATTGGTGTCCATTGGTCTCGGTTTTGGTCTCGTAGGTACTTGTTTAAAATTTGGATGGGGCCGCGGTGGAAGGGTTCTGGGGATCTGGTTGTCGAATGCTCTTGCGAAGGAGTAACGCTGGTTATTGGATTCCAGTTCCTGAGCCTTCGCTAAGGCAGAGGGTAGGTCCGCGCAACCAGCTGAGAATAGGATATTACAGTAAGGTTTGTTTAAACCTGAAATAAAAACCCGCAGAGCGTCCGCTCTGTATTTTTCCGGAAACGAGCTGATTAGTGTCGGATTGCCACTGTAATCCATTGTCACTTTATTAATGAGCATCGTTAGTTTCTTTTCTATTTCATCATAATACCCTGCAATCGACAATTTTCCCTCGCACAGGACGCTGAGTTCGTTCTCTAGAACGTGTAGTGGTCGCTTATCGCGATAAGTGTGGTCCAGTCTGGCGACAAGGGCGTCGAAATTGAGGACAGTGTTGAAGGATGACAGAATTTGGTCGGCTGAGCCCGTGATTTTGTTCCTAATTATAGCAACTGCCTGGTAATATTTTTCCGTACCCGCAAACGGATCAAAAAGTTTTATGCCGTGTGCGCTGCTTGGCGCCATGAAAGGTATCTCGTAGATTCACCGGAGAACTCCGGTAATGACTTGATTAGGTCAAGTGTGAGCGGGCACTGGTCATTCCTCGTTACCTCTATCGGTTTATATTCGATAATTGTTGAAGCTGATGGCAATTCTAAGGTTGCCATTCTCTCCGAAAGAGCCATAATCTGTTGTGCTAAATTCAGTTGTGTTGCATTATGCCTTTCAATATGACTCAACATATTGGTGCACGCTGTTTCTACTGCTACCTCTATGAGCGTTGAAAGCGTCGAGGGTGAGACGGGTTGGTTTTCGTTCGGGTTAGCCATTTTTTTTATTGTTTTTTATTTTTTTATATAGCAATGCCAAAAGACTCAAAAGACAATGACAAAAATGGACCTCGGAGGAGACGGCACTGCACAAAGTGTTTAACAGTTTCCTAATGAAATTTCCGACTATTTACCAAAGATTTAATGTATGGATTTTTTTTTTATGTAAATTCACAAGAATTTAGATCCTGCTTACAAATTAAATTACAAATTAACTAACCAACTTTATACGAATTTTTATACAATTGCAAAAATTTGGATATTTAAAAGGATATTTTCTTCTTCCTGAAAGATCTGGCTTAGAGCGTCAGCATCCATAGCGTCGTCATCCTCATCGTCCCTTGTTGTTGTTATTATGCTTGTTGTCTGATGTAAGCGACGCCAAGTTTTCAAGCATTCGGTGTCAACTTTGCCGAAGCCGCCACGAACCGCGTGATAACACTCGTACACGTTTTCGAGATATCCACGTGCAATTTTGCCGTCGCTGAAGATTGTCGCACGGTTCAGTTAGCACTACAGCGGTGGATAGTGAGCGCTGTGCTAGCTTTAGTACTTTTCGTTTGTTTCGCTATGCGGCAGTTTTAGTTTTTGGGCTTTTTCGCTATGCGAAACTTTTCACTTTTTTCCACTATGCGGAAGTTTCAGTTTTTAGACTTTTTCGCTATGCGAAAGTTTTCACTTTTTTCCACTATGAAGAAATTTTAGTTTTTAGACTTTTTCGCTATGCGAAACTTTTCACTTTTTTCCACTATGTGGAAGTTTTAGTTTTTAGACTCTTTCGCTATGCGAAACTTTTCACTTTTTTCCACTATGTGGAAGTTTTAGTTTTTAGAACTTTTAGCTTTCCGCTATGCGGAACTGGATTGCTGTTTTTACGCGCGGCTAGGTCTTTGGGCGCGGAGTCCTCGCAGTAGTATAGTTGGGCGCCAGTTATTCTTTTTATTCAAACAACATTTATTTTTGTTCCGCCTTTCCGCCAGCAGTCGGCAAATTCCAGGCAGCCAGCTCCTTCTTCAGCTGGTCCACCTTCAGCAACTCGAGTTTAACCATGTCTGCGTTTTTATAATTTTTTGTTTATCTTCAGTAACACAATCCGAACTTCTGACACCAAATGTTACGAAAATTACTTCACAGGTTCGTTTGGATTGGTTTTGAAAATAAAACAACTTCAATTGCTCAGCAAAAATCAACAATCACTTTATTTACAGATTCACACTTCGCTTGTATCTACACTTGTTACCACTTTGCTTGCTCAACACAGACTCGACCCATTGCGCTGCGCACTGCTGCTTTTATACCAGTTTTCTTATCGCGCCGAAGTTTCTTGCAACTTCTAATTGGAAAGCGCTCGACCATTCTCGCACAGCCCATTTCTTCGAGAACCATCCTTGTCATATCGGACTATACCAAGCGAATTTATAACAGTTTTGCTGTACTTCAAAGTACATGCCTAAAAGTATGCTTGCAAAAGCGTTCATGCACAGCAAAGAGTGCCTTTTCGTTTCAATATGTAATAACTTACTTTCAAATACGATGGAGATAATGCAGTATATATGGCATCGAGCACATCGGGTATAATTTTTGAGATAGTGCATTGCGGTATTCTGAATAAGTACTGCAATGAACGAAACGAATTTCCGGTCGCCAAAAAATTTTAAGTCTAATTGCAAGCCGCATGTTTGTATCCCGCTTTTTAATCATCGGGCCTACAAGTGATAGTAGGTGATCAAACGTCGCTTTCTCCATTCTATGAAAACTAGAAAATAGACGCTGCTCCATTTGATCACCGACCGACAGCTCTCGTAACAAGTTGGTACACACTCCTTGTTCATTTCTTTTTCTTAACCACGCGGAAACCCATGTTGAACGTGGGCGCCTTTTCTCCTCATTTGCGTCCAGAAGCAGTGAAATAGCCCCAGCAATGATGCACGCATTTTCTATGTCCTGCGACTGCAATGTTATATCGTATTCTGTGTGAAAATTTTATTGTAAAAGGTACCTGTGCTGTTTTTAACTATCGAGAAATGCGTTCGCAATTGCACGAATTTTTTTTTTCCGTGACGCACACAAATTTTCTAATCCGTATAATATATGGGCGAATGTGAACAAATGAAATTCGTGAAATATTTTTCAAAATTTTATTCCCCACATTCGTGCACGAACAAAAAATTCATCACGCATAAAAATTCGAGAAGTTGAACGCATCGTATAATATGTTTCAATACACATATTTATTTCGTCATATTTTGCCAACTGGCCTTCCGGATCCTTAAAGTTCAGCAACCATTTCAATGCCGCATGATCTGTGCGCAGGCGAATCTGTGTGCCTGACAGTGTGTCCAGGGTGTCATCGATCCGAGGTAGTGGATAGCTGGCCTTTTTAGTCACGTCATTGAGCTTTCGATAGTCCACACAAAATCGGGTACTGCCATCCTTTTTCTTGACTAGCACGACCGGCGAACACCAAGGGCCTGACGAAGGCTCTATGACCTTTTCTTTACCCATGTTTTCGATTAAAGTTGCGACCTCCTCCCTCTTGGCCAGAGGAACTCGTCTTGGCGGTTGGCGGATTTGTTTCGCACTTCCGGTGTCGATGTTGTGTTTCACTATGGCTGTTCTTCCGCCCGCTTCCGTTGCAAATATTGACCCATAGTGCTGTAGGAGTGACCGTGCCTTCTGTTTCTGCTCGGCTGTCAACTCGCTGCTCCACTGGTTCTCCTGCGGTATGGCGTCCATGTTAGAACCCCTTTCCTTACTTCCTCCGGATGGACTGCTTTTGCAATTGAAAACTGCTTCAGCCTCTCTACACTCGCCAATGACCACATCTTCCCCGACATATCTGGGTGTGTTTAGTGTGTTGACTATCCTGACTGGTATTTTGCCATTTTTTGGTTCCACTAATGTACGTCCGATAATTACGTTGTCGTATCCTTGTTTTGGCGCTTCTACAACCCACAGCCGACCTGTCCCATCGTCCTCGTCCACCTTTGCCCACACAATCGCCTCGGAATTCACTGGTATCTTCTGGTGTTGACACGAGACAACCTTCCTTACCGCCACGCTTCGCTCATAGCCAGTGTGCAAGGGGAATTCAACGTTGGCATATCTCAGCACATTTTCTTTAAGGTCCAGCGTAAAACCGTGCCTAATCATGAAATCCACGCCGATAATCACGTCGTCCATTATATCCGTGACGATGAACTCATGTTCCAGGCGGCTGGTGCCGATAGTAACTGTTTTTGTTACTTTTCCTCTTACCGGCGCACGCTCGCCAGTCGCAGTCCTTAGCTGTATGCCATGCAGCGGTTCCCAGTTCTTCAGGAGCTTCCTTTTTATGATCGAATATGACGCTCCAGTATCCAGTGTCAACACGAACAACTTTCCATCTATCTTTCCTTCAATCGTCAAGCTGCTGGGTTGTCGTTGCAACTGTGAGACAAGGACGGTAGGGCAGCAGGTTGTGGGGATCAGCTCACACCCCTTTGGGCTGACCCGTTTTAGTTTAACGACTCGTCGTCCTCAGCCCTGCGCTTGTTGGCTGGGCCTCTATTGCCAGTATTACTCGCTTCAGGCGATTGCGAACGAGAACGGGAACGCCTCTTTCGTTGGTGGCAGTCTCGTGCTATGTGACCCTGCTTGCCACATGTCCAGCAAACAACTTTAGAGGAGACAGCCCGTGGCCTGCCCGGTGTCTCAGAGCTTATGGCCTGGATCGAAATGTCGTTGTCCGGCTGGATTTGGCGTATCCTTGCAGGTGCATACCGAGTGCCTCCAATGCATGTCGCCTCATATGTCATCGCGCTGGTCACCGCCTCCTTAAATGTCGGCTTGCCCATCATCAACGCACTGCGACGTGTCTCGGGATCATGAAGACCTTCAATGAACGACTCAATCTTCATCCTCTCGAGATCATCAGTTCCGAATTTTGGGTAGCACAACTGTACGAGCTGCTCAATGTCTGCAGCGCCTCGCTGGCTCTCTGCCTGCGGTTCTTCAGCTCACAGTAGTACAGCGTATGGTTGTGCTCGTTGCTGTACTTCGCTGCCAACGCTCTCATGACGGCCTCGTAATCACTTCTCGAACATTCCGGAACTGATTTCATTACCTCAGCCGCAGGACCTTTCAGCGCCAGAGCCAATCTCCGACCCTTCCTGATATCGGTCCACTGATTTTCCAAAGCAGCTAAGTCGAACTGCAGTTTAAATGTATCGAACGGCGTAGCACCATCATAAGTAGGCACTGTTCACTTCTGTTCGGGTGGCGAAACTTTCCGGAACCGGCGGCAAACATTCTCGTGGCTGTACTTCTCTAAGCCGCTCGTCGATTTTTCTGTTTAGCGTTATCTTTCTGTTATCCTCCAGACTGTCAACTCGTTTGTCTAAATGTTCTACTCGCGTTTCCAGGTGCTCAACTTTCCCATTAATCCTGTCTGAAATTTCTTCAACTTTCTGCTCCAAACGCGCAGAATTTTCCTGAAGCTTGGTAGACAGCTCGCAATTTGCGCTTTCGAGTTTCGCTACCATTTCTCGATTCGCCGTTTCCATTTTAGCTATTTCTAGATTTGTCGTTTCGACTTTTGCCGAAATTTCGAGATTCGCAGTTTCCAGCTTCGCTGCCATTTCTCGATTCGCCGTTTCCATTTGCGCCGACATGCCTTTGAGTGCAGCCATTAGTTGGCTCATGTCCAACGCTTGTATTGGCGCAGCCGCTGCAGCTGTACTCTGTAGCGAAGCAGCACCAGCAGGCGACTCCTCCACCTTGGCCGACGCCTCTAGTTCTTGCGCTCCGAACTCGTGCAAGTTATTCTTTTTATTCAAACAACATTTATTTTTGTTTGTTCTTCTTTATTTTCGCACCGTTTCGTGCGACTGCGGAATCGAGACTGGACTTGAAGACAATGCTAGCAAATCGCATTGCTTTCTGGTTTGCCTACATTCTGCCACCTGAGCTCACATTCTGCCACCTGAGCTCGCCACTCGCAGACACTACGTTGCAGTTTTACGCGGCGTAGTGACATCGGATCTTTGTGCGAAACAGCGAGAAGCGCTGTGGCCGTTGGCATACCGTAACTTGCACAGTCCAATCGACGCCTCGTGCCTCACATGCTTCTCGCAAGCGCAACTGCAACTCCACCTTTCCGCCAGCAGTCGGCAAATTCCAGGCAGCCAGCTCCTTCTTCAGCTGGTCCACCTTCAGCAGCTCGAGTTTAACCATGTCTGCGTTTTTATAATTTTTTGTTTATCTTCAGTAACACAATCCGAACTTCTGACACCAAATGTTACGAAAATTACTTCACAGGTTCGTTTGGATTGGTTTTGAAAATAAAACAACTTCAATTACTCAGCAAAAATCAACAATCACTTTATTTACAGATTCACACTTCGCTTGTATCTACACTTGTTACCACTTTGCTTGCTCAACACAGACTCGACCCATTGCGATGCGCACTGCTGCTTTTATACCAGTTTTCTTATCGCGCCGAAGTTTCTTGCAACTTCTAATTGGAAAGCGCTCGACCATTCTCGCACAGCCCATTTCTTCGAGAACCATCCTTGCCATATCGGACTATACCAAGCGAATTTATAACAGTTTTGCTGTACTTCAAAGTACATGCCTGAAAGTATGCTTGCAAAAGCGTTCATGCACAGCAAAGAGTGCCTTTTCGTTTCAATATTGATACGATGAGAAATTCTGTGCCGCACTGTACAGGAATGCCTTTCTCCGCACGAATGTTTTCCAAGCATACTTTTAGGCATGCACTGTGAAGTACAGCAAAACTGTTATAAATTCGCTTGGTATAGTCCGATATGGCAAGGATGGTTCTCGAAGAAATGGGCTGTGCGAGAATGGTCGAGCGCTTTCCAATTAGAAGTTGCAAGAAACTTCGGCGCGATAAGAAAACTGGTATAAAAGCAGCAGTGGCAGCGCAAGGGGTCGAGTCTGTGTTGAGCAAGCAATGGGGAAACATGTAATAGTAGTAGTGTAAAGTAGAACAAGTGCAAATTTGTAAATAAAGCGATTGTTAGTTTTGACTACGTTGCGCTGGATAACTGAAGTTGTTTTATTTTCAAAACCAATCCAAACGAACCTGTGAAGTAATTTTCGTAACATTTGGTGTCAGAAAGTCAGGATTGTATTACTGAAGATAAATAATAAATAAAATTATAAAAACGCAGACATGGTTAAACTCGAGCTGCTGAAGGTGGACCAGCTGAAGAAGGAGCTGGCTGCCTGGAATTTGCCGACTGCTGGCGGTAAGGTGGAGTTGCACCTGCGCTTGCGAGAGGCGTGTGAGTCACGAGGCATCAATTGGGCAGCACACGAGTTCGGAACGCAGGAACAAGAGGCGTTGGCCAAAGTGGAGGAATCGCCTGCGGGTGCTGCGTCGATGCAAAGTACGGCTGCAGCGGCTGCGCCACCACAAGCAATGGACATGAGCCAGCTTATGATTGCAATGAGAGGCATGTTTCAGGAAACTTCTGCGAAAATTGAGAATGTCAGTCGTGAAAATCGCGAAATGTCGACGCAAATGGCAACGAAACTGGAAACTGGAAACGAATCAGGAAATTTCCGCAAAAATCGAAACTACGAACCGAGAAGTAGCAGAGCGAATGGAAACCAAGCTTCAGGAAAATTCTGCGCGCTTGGAGCAGAAAGTGGAAGAGATTTCGAACAGGATTAATGTGAAAGTTGAGCACCTGGAGACGCGAGTAGAACATTTAGACAAACGAGTTGACAGTCGACGAGCGGCTTAGAGAGGTACAGCCACGAGAATGTTTGCCGCCGGCTCCGGAAAGTTTTGCCATAGAAGTGCCTACTTATGACGGTACTACGTCGTTTGACACATTCAAACTACAATTCGAGATGGCTGCTTTGGAGAGTCAGTGGATCAATGTTAGGTCAGGCTGATACTGGCTCTAAGAGGTCGAGCGGCTGAGGTAATACAAACAGTTTCGGAAGGTTTGAGAGGTGATTACGAGACCGTCATGAGGGCATTGGCAGCCAGATACAGTGACGAGCACAACAAAACGCTGTATTATTGCGAGCTGAAGAACCGCTGGCAAAGAGCCAACGAGGCGCTGCAGACGTATGCAGCAGATATTGAGCGGCTCGTACAGTTGTTCTACCCGAAATTCGGCGCTGATTATCTCGAGAGGATGAAGATTGAGGCGTTTATTGAAGGTCTTCATGACCCGGAGACACGACGCAGTGCATTGATGATGGGCAAGCCGACATTCCGTGAGACGGTGACAAGCGCATTGACGTATGAGGCGGCCTGGAGGGGAAGTTTTCGACATTCATCTGCGGGGATGCATGGGGTCCAATCTGGACGTGTCACGCAAAGCCAGACAGTGAGCTCGGAGGCACCAGCGGGGCTGCGGGCAGTATCATCTCGAGTCAGTTGCTGGCGATGTGGCAAGCAAGGCCACATATCACGAGACTGCCATCTGCGAGAAAAGCGTTCCGGACAAAAGACGTCGCCAAGAAGGGATGACGCTCTGCCACACCATTCGTGCGAGACCGAACGCAGGCATAATTCGCAGGCCGAAACCGAGGGACAAATTGTGGATGTTCGGTCGGTAAGAGTTCTGCACGAGGAAGATTGGCTTGCGGAAAGGCTACAGAAGGACCAGCGCAAGGATACGGATCTCGCGAAGATCATCAAAGGCAAAGCGCAGAGATTACGGCCGGACTGGCAGGAGATGGCTGGTGAGAGCCCGATCGCGAAGGCTTACTGGGCACAGTGGCAAAGTCTACGTCTGCAGGATGGCTGCCTATACCGCGAGTGGGAGAGCAGGGATGGCAGGACCAGAAAATCCCTAATAGTGGTCCCGAGAGGCCGGATCGACGATGTCATCGAGGAAAACCATAACGACTCCAGTGGAGGGCACCTAGGCATCGCAAAAACTGTCGCCAAGATAAGAAGGCGGTTCTATTGGGTAGGATGCCAGGAGTCTGTCGCTGAGTGGATCAGAGGTTGTAATCGGTGTTCGGCTGCGAAAGGGCCGAGGAGAAGATCGCGGAGCCGCACTCTACTAGTTGAAAGCAGGTTGAAAGCGAGCTATGGTCTACGGGCTAACCCAGAGGGGTTCCAAGAAGGCGATCTGGTAATGCTTTACAACCCGCAGCGCAGGAAAGGTTTGTCTCCAAAGCTTCAAACGTCATGGGAAGGGCCGTACAAGGTCGTGACCAGGATTAATGACGTGGTGTACAGGGTTCAACGCTGCTGCAGCGGAAACGCCAGGCTGAAAGTAGTCCATTTGGAGCGCCTGGCGTCTTACTCCGGCGGAGCCTCGGTACTTGTTCGGGACGAACAAGTCTAAGTGATGGACAGTGATACGATGAGAAATTCTGTGCCGCACTGTACAGGAATGCCTTTCTCCGCACGAATGTTTTCCAAGCATACTTTTAGGCATGCACTGTGAAGTACAGCAAAACTGTTATAAATTCGCTTGGTATAGTCCGATATGGCAAGGATGGTTCTCGAAGAAATGGGCTGTGCGAGAATGGTCGAGCGCTTTCCAATTAGAAGTTGCAAGAAACTTCGGCGCGATAAGAAAACTGGTATAAAAGCAGCAGTGGCAGCGCAAGGGGTCGAGTCTGTGTTGAGCAAGCAATGGGGAAACATGCAATAGTAGTAGTGTAAAGTAGAACAAGTGCAAATTTGTAAATAAAGCGATTGTTAGTTTTGACTACGTTGCGCTGGATAACTGAAGTTGTTTTATTTTCAAAACCAATCCAAACGAACCTGTGAAGTAATTTTCGTAACAATATGTAATAACTTACTTTTAAATACGATGGAGATAATGCAGTATATATGGCATCGAGCACATCGGGTATAATTTTTGAGATAGTGCATTGCGGTATTCTGAATAAGTACTGCAATGAACGAAACGAATTTCCGGTCGCCAAAAAATTTTAAGTCTAATTGCAAGCCGCATGTTTGTATCCCGCTTTTTAATCATCGGGCCTACAAGTGATAGTAGGTGATCAAACGTCGCTTTCTCCATTCTATGAAAACTAGAAAATAGACGCTGCTCCATTTGATCACCGACCGACAGCTCTCGTAACAAGTTGGTACACACTCCTTGTTCATTTCTTTTTCTTAACCACGCGGAAACCCATGTTGAACGTGGGCGCCTTTTCTCCGCATTTGCGTCCAGAAGCAGTGAAATAGCCCCAGCAATGATGCACGCATTTTCTATGTCCTGCGACTGCGATGTTATATCGTATTCTGTGTGAAAATTTTATTGTAAAAGGTACCTGTGCTGTTTTAACTATCGAGAAATGCGTTCGCAATTGCACGAATTTTTTTTATTCCGTGACGCACACAAATTTTCTAATCCGTATAATATATGGACGAATGTGAACAAATGAAATTCGTGAAATATTTTTCAAAATTTTATTCCCCACATTCGTGCACGAACAAAAAATTCGTCACGCATCAAAATTCGAGAAGTTGAACGCATCGTATAATATGTTTCAATACACATATTTATTTCGTCATATTTTGGGCAAATTTTATACGAATTTTTGGGACGAATTATTCGTGCGTTGGACGCATCGTGTAATCGAACCTTTACACCTCACTGTCTTTACACTTAATTATTTGCTTAATTACTCCGTGTGGCACCTTCACTAGTCAAAACAAGACTGACTCCTGCGCCGTACCCGGCTGCCTTTTATACCTGTCCGGTTATCGCGCAGATCGTTCTCGCACATTCCAGAGTGGACTAAAGGTTTCCATGATGATCGCGAGCCCTTATTGCCAGGTTGGACTAACAGTTTCCCTTATTATCGCAGCCAATAGGAAACAATTTTGTACGACGTCACTAGTACGGTTTCAAATTTATTTTCTCCCGGAAGGTGCAATCTTCTATTCAATGAATCTTGTGTATGTAGTACTTCTATGTTGGCAGTAGGCTTAGGATACATTCGCCAACATCACAGTACAGCTATAGTGAAATATGAGCGAGAAAGCTTGACACATGTCAAAAGTGTCAAGAAGTCAGGTGCGTTCAGGCGGGAAAAAAATTGACTGAAAAAAAATAAGAATTTGTCGATATTAACTGAAAAGCCTTTTTCTTCAACCGCCCTTGGAGAGTTTGGCAGTTGTTTACGTGAATAAGTGCTCATGTATACACATATGAAAACTTATTGTGAAGATAGGTTGCTGCCAATATAGAAGTACTACATACACTAGTCAGAATACGTTTGCGTACAGGCAAGTCAACAGCCGCAGCAGCCGCCGTGGCTCAGTTGGTTAGTGCGCGGTCCAGCGAGTCGCATGCAGAGCGACGCAAGTTCGAATTCTGCATGTAGTAACACCTAAAAAAAAAAATAACGGGAAACTCGTTTTCTCTTTCGGTGGCTGTCCTCTCAGCTGGAAATGGCAAACCTCTGAAAGTAAAAATTGCCTATGAAAAAGCTCCTAACCTGCCGTTCGGGGCCGGCATAAAACTGTAGGTCCCTTCCACCCGCGTACAAAATTCACACGCACAACACGGGTGGTTGCGGGAAGCTAGGCCTTAGTCTCGCGTAAGCGGGCTGTCGTGCCAATCAATTATTAAATTAAAATTACAGGCAAGTCAAAATTATGTTATGATTAATTTTAACCTCGAAAATTGGTTCTCTGTTTATAAAAACTTATCCACATTTATCATAACACTTCGTTCAATAATGTGTGTGACTAACTAATTAAAACACATTTTTTTGCCAAAATTCGTTTTTATTCATCAACATAGTCCCCTTTTAGGGAGATACAATCATTCCAACGCTTTTCCAATCTTTCGATACCGCCTTTGTAGGACGATTTTTCTTTGCCTTCAAAATAGGCGTTAGTTTTGGCGATTACTTCATCATTTGAGCCAAATCTCTTACCACGGAGCATCTTTTTGAGGTCTGCGAAGAGCCAGTAGTCGCTGGGGACCAGATCTGGAGAATACGGGGGATGAGGAAGCAATTCATGCATTTTTGCCATCGTTTTCATCGACTTGTGACACGGTGCATTGTCTTGGTGAAACAACACTTTTTTCTTCTTCATATGGGGCCGCTTAATCGCGATTTCTTCTTTCAAACGTTCCAACAACGCTATATAATAGTCGCTATTGATTGTTTTCCCTTTCTCAAGATAGTCGATGAATATTATTCCGTGCACATCCCAAAATACTGACGCCATAACCTTGCCAGCCGATGTTTGTGCCTTTGGACGCTTTGGGCGGCTTTCACCGGTTGCATGCCACTCAGCAGACTGCCAGATTGACTCTGGAGTGAAATGGTGGATCCATGTTTCATCCATTGTGATGTACCGACGCAAAAACTCCGACTTGTTGCGCGTAAACATGTCCAAACAGCTCTTTGAATCATCGATTCGTTGTGGTTTTTGCTCCGGTGTGAGCAAACGCGGCACCCATTTCGAAAACACCTTTTTCATAACCAAATGTTCGTGTATTATGGTGTGTACACTGCCTGCTGATATCTTTAGAATGTCAGCAATCTCCCCCACTTTCACTTTACGGTCGGACATAATGATTTTCAGTGTTTTTTCAACGTTTTCCGGAATAACAGCGTCATTTGGCCGTCCAGTAGATGGAATGTCATCGGTGTCTGTACGACCACGTTTGAATTCGGCATACCAATAACAAATGGTTCTTTTTGATGGAGCAGAGTCCGAATAATGTTTTTCAAGCCATTCCTGGCATTGAATAGTATTTTTTTTCATTAAAAAACAATGATAAATCAGCACACGGAATTGCTTTGAATTCATTTTTTTGAAAACTCAAAAGTAGTGTCACTTAAAGCACTGTAACTTGTAAACTAATGGTCGGATTGACATATAATTTTGACAGTAAGCCTAAAAAGGTTCACAATTTCGAAAAATATTGATTTAGTATTAGTTCCGCCATCTATGTGTCAGTCACACACATTATTGAACGAAGTGTTATATGTCTTAACTGCACTTTTTGTTCTGTTTTAGATGAATTAAAATAATAATTTTCCAAGTATTCGTATTTATTGACAGTATACTTACAAAACGGTGCAGAATAAGTTTGCGTACAAAACTAATATCGGGAATTTCCGGTTATGCTTTTTATTTTTTTTTTGGAAAATTTGTATTCCATTGAACACTAAACGAACTTGTAAATTATTTTGAAACGTATATGTGCTTGAACTTTTATTGAAAGCAATAGAATCCAACAGAAAAAAATTAAAAATGGATAAAAGGATAATCTTACTAAAACTTTCCAAAATTTACAAAAAATTTCATACAATTAGGGAAACTTTTGAGAGATCACATTCTTCATTTCAAAAAACCCTCTTAAATCTCGAAAAAAAACAGAAAATCTTAGTTCGTTACTGCTATTTTCTTTAGCTACCCGAGCAAGAGGATAAGATTGTTTGCGATCAGTGCATCAAACCAACAATTTGGGGCCTCAAAATATTCAAAGCTTTTATTTATTTTTCTTTTATTCTTTTTGTTTTTTGCATGTATTTCAGATTATAAATGGAACGTAAAGAGAGCATATTTTGAGGAATTTTAAGAATATTTTAAGGAAAAAGTATGAAAAGTGATGAAAATGGATATGGGATATTTTTGCTATTATTTCGATGCGAATGTATATTCCGCCAAATAATTTGGCTGTGTTGTATTACTTGATGTGTCGGCTTTCATTATACACCAAATGGTTAACTGATTTACAAAAAATGTGTATGTTTTTGACCATCAAAGAAAACCCCTTAAAATTCAATATTTTCCGACTTTGAGGTCCAATTACCGCGGCATTTTAAAACTTATAAAAATAAGTTGTATCGGAAAAGAAGCCGTGTGGTGTTGTTAATGCGATAATGTAAAAATCATGTCAATCAATTTTTTGGTTTAGAAATTACGATCAAAAATATGGAAAAAGTAGAGGAAAAACTGAAAAAATGACACGGTACCTATATCTCACTAACTAGAGCTGCTAGAAAAAATCTGAAAAATCTGATTCGAAATCAGCGCACCCAAATTAGTAAGAAACAGTAGAAAAACTCCATGCAACAGAAAAAAAGTGTTTTTTGTTGTCCTATGTTACAAATTGTCCCGATTCGAAATATAAAAATATGAATAACTTTTGAGAAGAAGCAGGTCGGATTTCAATTCGAACGGATTTTGCACCTATAATCATCAACAAATACAACCCCGATTACAGTTTTCGTCGACATTTTTGTGCAACCTATCGATGCTTCCTGCCTACCGTGTTGAGTATATAAGGGGTTTACTTGAACCATGAGCCCAACAACACTCCATCTTCAAAGATATAGTAAACCAATATAACAATTCAAGGATATAACAAAATAACTGCTGGAAAAACACCGAATTAATTAAAATCTACGCCGAAACTTCTGCAGGGAGTTCAATTAAATTTTAACAACATAACAATATCTTGTACGCAAACTTTTTCTGAGGTGAATTCATAACATATTTTATTTTTGGCCCTTCTTTTACAGTTTGGTCAAGTTTTTGATATTATTATCTTAATGGAATAAAAGAACAAAGTTTACGGAAGAAATACAAAATATTTTGTTTTCGAAAAATTACTTTAAGTGATTTATTTTGTATATGAAAAAACTGACTAGTCTGACTAGTGTATATGGCTAGCCCCAGTGCTCGCTGCGACCGCTTCACCCAGTGCAAACACGAACGCTTCGCCCGTTATTGCCCAGTTGCTTAAAACGTCGACGAACAATATCTGAACGGCGCTAGCAAGGTATATTTACAAGGTAAAGCCACTAAAAGAACAACAAAATTCACATTTATTTTGTTAGTGGTTTTGTTCGGTTCGTTGTCAAAATCGACAGACAGTTCACTTGCCAACAGTATTACCAGAATCAAATACACTAATAATAATAAAAGATTTGTTTATTATTGTGCAGAAACAGGAGTTTCCAAATTAAAATGGTGAAATTTAGCGTTCCTTTGAAGTGTATATGGGAAATATAGAGGGCGGGCGGGTAGGTCCAGAAGTAGAATAAATATTAAAAAAAACTACTTTCGTTCAGCGATCATTAAAGCTTTTTTATGGCAATAACACTGTGCGTGAAATTTACCCTAAAAAATTGCAGCAAGCGGGGGAGCTACTGAGTTGCACAATTATACAAATACAATACAATTGAAGGCTTGTGGTGTCACGCAAAATATTCAATGTCACAATACCATAAAAGCAACAACGGTTTTAATGGCTATTTGGCGAAATTTAAGTTCTTAAAATAATGCAAAGCTAGAAATCTAGATCTTTTCAAATCTTTTTCAATATGGCAGGTACTTTGTAAAACCCCCTTCAGCTCTCATTGCCCGAAAGTGATGGCGAAGGTAAATATAAAATGGAGAATCAAGTTAGGAAAAATTTAAAAATTTATTCAGAAAAAACAAAAGCAAACATTTTTATGTTTCGTTGTAAAGATAATTTTACAGGCTACAATATGGTACCAAAATTATTGTACCTTAGTAATGGATTTTTTCGGGGAAAAAATGCGGTAAACAAATTTTTATAAAAAAATGTTTTTTTCGCTAAAACTTTTTATTAGTTGGGGAATTCTTTGTAAGGTGCCACCCCATAGCTTTTTTGCGCAAAACTCGTTACAAAATTAACGTATCTCCAATTTTAGTATACCGTTGGAAAGAGGATTTAAAGAGCTATGATCCAAGGTAACACTTCATTTGAATTTTTCGTAAATACGAATTTTACAGCCAATTTCCCAAAGTATTCAAAATCGACAGCCTAAAATTTTTTAATGTAAAGTGCCACCCCCTAAAAAAACCGCAAAAAATCTCAAGTAAAAATGCATGATTTAGAAAATTTACGAAAGATTATTGAATTAAATTTGAATTGAATAGAAAATGACCGAAAGCAAAATGCAAATTGAATGGTAAGGAATAAAACCAATAATTGTATGGAAATTAATAAACAAAGCTGAACTAATTCATTCCTCACGATAGGATTAGAGCAAAATTGGCTAAGAGCACTTTAAATTCATTGTAATGACGATTCCGAGCAATAAAAAGTCATTTTACCGATATAGGACCACAAAACAATGAAAAAAGCGGGCTGGCACCTTACAAAGAAAAAAAGGTGGCACTTTACATTTTTATACCATTTTGGAAATCATTGTATAAATTTGTTCCTTTTACGATATGTTCGGATATAATTTCGGATTATGAAAAACCATTAAAAATTAAGTCCAACACTGATATTTACCTTAGTTTTTCATAAGTTTTTGGTTACTTTTTCACCGCAAGAAAAACCTTCAGTTTTCATTTTTACGTATTTTCTTAACCAAATTTGACATTTCTGTTTACCCAGACCGTGTTATTGCGTCTTTTCCCTCAAAAAACATATTAAAATTGATGTTGACACATATACCTTAAATTACAATAGGATTTTTTTTCTTTGATTGCTGGAACGTCGAAATCGGGCAGGGGTGGCACCTTACAAAGAGTGGCACCTTACAAAGAATTCTACATCTTACGTATCTAATGTTGCACATTAAAAGAAAGGTATGAAAAATACGTTTCGTTTAATCAGTTGGAGTTTAATTGAGTTTTTTTGATAAAAACTTTGAACTTTGACCCCGAGCCACGCCTTTTATGGGCGTTTCCCAGGCAACATTTTTAGTTTGTTAGATGCAGGAGCCAACCCTCTATATAAAAGTATAATCATTTATTTTTTCACAAGGTTTTTGGGACATTTGTGTCGAAAACACAGTAGGGGTATTCTCGATGTCTTGCAACATTGCAAAACTTGCAGAAACTGATATTTGCAACCCTGAAAAGTGCTATACATCGAGAACACCCAAAAATTCAAACATTGTAAAAAATGCCGCAAACAGGCGAAAATTCGAAAATTGTTGATTTCTTGATTGAAAGTGCTGCATTTTAAATTCTGCATGACAATGGTAAGAATTTTTCTGGAAGATGGTAATAATTGAAACCAATTTTTGCTTTTAGCTGAAAAATTCAAAATGTTTATATAAAAGGAAATAAAACAAAATTTGTGTGAAAAATTTACGCTTGCGCACACGAAATAAAATGAACGAATTTTTTGACAACCAGCTGACACACGTTTGCACCGTCATATAAAACATGGGTATCACTGTTGTACATATTGCACAAATTTCAAAACGTTTTTCCCTTGCATTTTGTTTTTGTATCATTGCACGGATTGCAAAAGTCTGCATAATCCGCAACTTCTGCAATGTGCAAGGGTTTTGCAAGACATCGAGAATACCCCTAGTTTGAATGTATTTTTTTTGGATTGGTGCCTTAAGCAAACTTGTTGGTCGTTAAAATATCGACAAACTTGCCGAAGACAGTAAAGCGATATTCAGAACGATTTAGGACCTATTAGCATTTAAACGTTCGAAGACTTAAGCGACGAACTCGACTGAAATGAGCAAAATTTAAAGTCGGATTTCTCTTACACTAGAGCCAATCCAGCTAAACGCCTGGTGGATCTCAACTCAGTATAGCTATAGAAAAGTCGCTCAGTAGGTCCCCCGCTTGTTACTTTTTTCGACTTGCACAGTGTAATTAAATAACTAGGACAGGAAGTAAGGCAAGAAACTACATGAAGGGGAAAAGAAAACAGAAGAGGAAAGCTAGAATGAACTAATGTAAAATATATGTAAATTTTTTTATTCCATCGTACTTAAGTAATAAAACAAGGGTTTTTGAAATTTCCGAGCGTTACTAAAAGATAGCAGGTAAAGTGGCAGTGAATTCCAAAGGCGAATTACGTCGATAAAAAATTGCTGCTCTGACGTTAAGAGCTTATGCCTAAATTGAATGATTTGATTTGACCGGGCTGAACGAAAGAATTTTAAACGCGTGTGTAAGTAATAGGGCTCAAAGGAGTAGACAATCTTGTGCAACTGCAACAGGGTGCGCATATTTAAGAGATTATCAAACGTGATACCAAAGATTTGTTTTGCATGGACGGAGACATTATCAATGGTTATGTTATTGTAAAGTACACTATGATCAATAAGTACCGGGACTGCGTCAAAAAAACAAAATTTGTTTATTCTTCTGGTAAATTTATTTTATCCCCTTCAAAATAAGCCCCATCTGAAGCAATACACATATGCCAACGCTTAATCCAATCGTCCATGCACTTCTGGTAAGCCGAAGCAGGTATGGCCTTCAGCTCTCGCGTCGCATTTTCTTGACTCAAATCTCTTTCCACGAAGCGGTAACTTGAGTCGGGAGAACAGGAAAAAGGGTCACATGGTGCCATATCTGGAGAATAGGGAGCCTGATCGATGATATTCACACTGTGTTTGTTCAAATAATCGCGAATAATGTGTGACAAAATTTCAAACAAATACGTTGATCAACAAAATTATCCATTGTAAAATGCGACGAAGTACAAAAAGTTGACTGACGCTAACAGCTGCCAAACAAAAACTAATGATGCAATCCCGCTCAAAATTTGACACAGATGTCAGTTAAGGTCCTCCCGACCTGCATCGGGCAACGGCGGAAAATTTAAAATACACAGTCCCGGTACTTATTGATCATAGTGTATGGTTAATTTTTGTCGACAAATGCTGCCACAATTGGCGTATAGTTCACAACCATACAGCAGCGAAGGAATCATATACGTTTTAGCCAAAAGTAGACGAATTTTTTGTGGAGTGTAATACTGCGTTACCCAGAGTGATCATAGCATATCAGGTGTACAACTTTGCTTCCGCCGTTTTCCGATAGGTGGCTGTACCGGCTGAGGCTGGTTGAAATACATAGAATATTCACGCTCGAAAATGTCCGTTTATGTGCCCAATTCTCGCCATTTGCGGGAAGTTTTACTTTTCTGTTACAATTCGAAAAAAAATGCAGCTGAAGCGCATCGAATGCTCTCAGAAACTTACGGTGATGCTGTTCTGAGTGAAAGAACGTGTCGGGAGTGGTTTCAACGTTTTAAAAATGGTGATTTCGTGGTGAGTGAAAATTGTGAGTCATCCTCCAACACGACAATGCTCGGCCTCACGTCGCAAAAGTGGTCAAAAAGTACCTGGAAACGCTGAAATGGGAAGTCTTGCCCCACCCGCTGTATTCCCCAGATGTCGCCCCTTCTGACTTCCACCTATTCCGTTCGATGGCACACGGCCTGGCAGATCAACATTTTCAATCCTTCGAAGAATTGGAAAAATGGATTGCTTCATGGATAGCGTCAAAAGAGGACTCCTTTTTTCGAGCCGGGATCCGAAAATTGCCGGAAAGATGGGAGAAAGTTGTCGCTAGCGACGGACAATACTTTGAATAATACATCTGTAAGCACTTTTTCGCAATAAAGCGTTTAATTTTGGAAAAAAACGGCGGAAGCAAAGTTGCACACCTGATAATATAAACTTTCCCGATAGTTCGCAGGACATTATCATGCCAGGTTAGAGTTATATTAAATATCACACCAAGGTTTTTATGGTTTATTTGGACGTTTATATGGACGAGCGGTTTTTTGTAAATGATAAAGCATATCGATTTGGTAGGATTAAGGCAAAGGTCGTTCTCTTCAGCCCAAATACAGAAATTTTCCAGGTCCTCATTGAGTTTACTGACGCAAGAATTCATGTTGTTAAGACCACTACTTACAATGTCGCAATGTCATATTATTGGAAAATTCAGAGTAATCTCGAAACATTCTCAGTTTTTTTTTTTCAATTTGTGTTTAATATTGTAACGATGAGACAGTCTGTCGCGGTGCAAAGCAACCCTGCCGCTGCGTGCCGTGCCATAACCCAATCTGGCAACGACGGCCGCGATAGTAACTTTTAGTCCAACCTGGCAACGATGGTCGCGGTCATCAGGGAAACTTCTAGTCCAATCTGGCAACGTGCGAGAACGATCTGCGCGACGGCCGGACAGAGTATAAAAGGTGGCCAGATGCGGTGCAGCGAGTCAGTCTGGTTTTGACAAGTGAAGTTGCCACACGGAATAATTAAGCAAATACTTAAGTGTACGAACGGTAAAGTGTAAACTGTGAATAATAAAGTGACTGTTGGTGTATTTTATTGTCTGCGTTTAAGAAACTGACTGTGTTTTATTTTCAAATCACACAATCCAGAGATACGTGACAGCCCACTAGACTTAGTATTCGTAACATTTGGTGTCAGAAGTGGGATTGTGCAAAATTGAAAATAACTAAATAAATAAAATTATAAAAGTACGGACATGGTTAAACTCGAGCTGCTGAAGGTAGACCAGCTAAAGAAGGAGCTGGCTGCCTGGAATTTGCCGACTGCTGGCGGAAAGGTGGAGTTGCAGTTGCGCTTGCGAGAAGCATGTGAGGCACGAGGCGTCGATTGGACTGTGCACGAGTTCGGAGCGCAAGAACCAGAGGCGTCGGCCAAGGTGGAGGAGTCGCCGGCGGGTGCTGCTTCGCTACAGAGTACAGCTGCAGCGGCTGCGCCAATACAAGCGTTGGACATGAGCCAACTAATGGCTGCACTCAAAGGCATGTCGGCGCAGATGGAAACGGCGAATCAAGAGATGGCAGCGAAGCTGGAAGCTACGAATCTCGAAATTTCGGCAAAAGTCGAGACGGCGACCCAGGAAATATCGGCGCAAGTGGCAGAGCGAATGGAAGTCAAGCTTCAGGAAAATTCTGCGCGTTTGGAGCAGAAAGTGGAGGAAATCTCAGACAGGATTAATGGGAAAGTCGAGCACCTGGAGACGCGGGTAGAGCACTTGGATAAACGAGTCGACGACCTGGATGATGCCCTGAACAAACGAGTTGGCGACCTGGATGATTCCCTGAACAAACGAGTTGATAGTCTGGAAGACTCGATGAACAGAAAAATGGACGAGCGGCCTAGGGAGGTACAGCCACGAGAGTGTTTGCCACCGGTTCAGGACGGTTTTGCTGGCAGAACAGAAGTGCCTACTTATGATGGTGCTGCGCCGTTCGATACATTTAAATTGCAATTCGACTTGGCTGCTTTGGAAAATCAGTGGACAGATATCAGGAAAGGTCGGAGGTTGGCACTGGCGCTGAAAGGTCCTGCGGCCGAGGTGATGAAATCAGTTCCAGAATGTTTAAGAAGTGATTACGGTGCCATCATGAGAGCGTTGGCAGCGAAGTATAGCAACGAGCACAACCTATACTACTGTGAGCTGAAGAACCGCAAGCAAAGAGCCAACGAGGCACTGCAGACCAGAGCTGTTAAAGAATGCAATCAAATGCGAATTAAATCAGTTGAAGTCACAATCAATGACTTCAATTTTTGATTGCAGTCTTTGACTAGCGTTTTGACTAAAGACTAAAAATTTGAAGTCTGAAGTCATTTCTGTTATTCTGACTAATTAGTCATTTGGTGAAATCACTTAATGACTTCATTTTTCAGTGAAGTCACTAAATTAAGATCAGCGTATTTTGAAAAATATTTACAGGGCTATTCTGGCAAAGACTGTTCAAACACTTTCAAAAGATTATTGAAAGATAGTTTGAAAGACTGAATGAAAGATTTTGGCGATTCCAACGAAAAAATCTTTCGGAAAAAGCTCTAAAATTCAACACTCGAGTTGAAAAGCTGTTTTCGGCGAACAGCATTGCCAGCCAACTCTTTTTCTGTGAAATTTGAAGCATTTTTGCAATGATGAAAGAAAATTATTTTTCCAATTTTCGTTATGATTTTCTTTTTAATTACAGATGTGTTTATCAGGATTATTTTGCAGTTACGTATTTCTTTTTAGAAAAGACAAGAACTGGTGTAAAAATATGAATTCAAATTAATTGTTTTATTTTTTATGTGATGTTAATGATGTTGTCAGATTTAACCTTAAGGCAATGAATAGCACATGAAGACAAACACTTTCGGCCAATTTATATTATGTACTTTTGCTGTTAATTGGTGTATTTTTACGTTTTCTTTCATCCTTCATAAAAATCTCACATTTGTAAACCAAGTGCTCTGTTCGATACTGGCAATACTGTTGGCAAACGAATCGTCCGTCGTGAAATGAAAAATTCAAACAAAATTTCAAAAATTTCAATCAATGGCTGAAGAAATCAAGCTGAAGTAAAAATTAAAAAAGTAATTGCATTCTTTTATAAAATATGTCCATATATATTATATATATACGTACAGCTGCGGTCAAAATAATAGTAGTACGCATACAACGAAAAGAAAATTAGGAAAAAATAATCTGCTTTTTTTACAAATATTTATTTTGTATTTTTTTTAACAAGTTATATGTGTTAACAATGCAATCATAAAAGAAAACTTAAGAATTAAACTCAGTTTGGGTTGATTTAAATTAAATGCGTCAAAAGCTCCAAAATATGGACGGTCAAAAAAATAGTAGTTCGCTTTACTTTCATAAAAATTAAGCAACAATTGTGTTTCATTTTAAAAGATTTTGTGGTTAAATAGTAATAACGAAATGTTTCTTCAAATTAGTATTTAGTTGCGTGACTGTTGTTTGGCTATTACTGCAGCACAGAGCCGATGCATTGAAATAACCAAATTTTCATATCTTTCTCTAGGGGCGTGGTCTACTGCTTCTCAAAGTTGATTTTTATTTAAAAGATTATTGTGAGCAACTGCTCTCTTCACGTCACACCACAAATTTTTAATTATATTGAAGTCTGGTGATTGTGCGAGCCATTCCATAACCCTAATCCTGCTCTTGCGAAGCCCCTTTCGTGCGACCTTTCTTGTATGCTGTCGGTTATAATCCTGTTGGAAGATCCAAAGCATTGGCGTTTTTTCACGGACATACGGTGGCACGATTTCCCGCAAGATTCGTACACATACACATCGATCCATCGTTTTCTTGATCAAATAAATAGCGCCACCTCCATAAAACGTAGTACATCCATTTATTTATTCAGCATGTCTTACGTTTTATGGAGGTGGCGCTATTTATTTGATCAAGAAAACGATGGATCGATGTGTATGTGTACGAATCTTGCGGGAAATCGTGCCACCGTATGTCAAATAAATAGCGCCACCTCCATAAAACGTAAGACATGCATTTATTTATTGAGCATGTCTTACGTTTTATGAAGGTGGCGCTATTTATTTGATCAAGAAAACGATGGATCGATGTGTATGTGTACGAATCTTGCGGGAAATCGTGCCACCGTATGTCCGTGAAAAAACGCCAATGCTTTGGATCTTCCAACAGGATTATAACCGAAAGCATACAAGCAAGGTCGCACGAAAGGGGCTTCGCAAGAGCAGGATTAGGATTATGGAATGGCTCGCACAATCACCAGACTTCAATATAATTAAAAATTTGTGGTGTGACGTGAAGAGAGCAGTTGCTCACAATAATCTTTTAAATAATAATCAACTTTGAAAAGCAGTAGACCACGCCCCTAGAGAAAGATATGAAAATTTGGTTATTTCAATGCATCGGCTCTGTGCTGCAGTAATAGCCAAACAACAGTCACGCAACTAAATACTAATTTGAAGAAACATTTCGTTATTACTATTTAACCACAAAATCTTTTAAAATGAAACACAATTGTTGCTTAATTTTTATGAAAGTAAAGCGAACTACTATTTTTTTGACCGTCCATATTTTGGAGCTTTTGACGCATTTAATTTAAATCAAACCAAACTGAGTTTAATTCTTAAGTTTTCTTTTATGATTGCATTGTTAACACATATAACTTGTTAAAAAAAATACAAAATAAATATTTGTAAAAAAAGCAGATTATTTTTTCTTCATTTTCTTTTCGTTGTACGCGTACTACTATTATTTTGACCGCAACTGTATATCGTTTCTCTTCATAACACAAACACAACGCACGTACTTTTTGCAAGCTGAAAGACGACCCCAAAAGCACATCTTTCAAACTGTCTTTCATGTTACGGAAAAAAACTTTCAAGATAGTTGCTAGAATAGCAAATTGTCTTTCGAAAGATTTTTGTACTTCGAAAGATTGAGGTGAATTGAAAGATAGTTGCCAGAATAGCCCTGTTAATATATTAACAAAATTAAAATTAAAATAATTCATTCTAACAAAAGGTAGCAATCAAATGAATGTTAATTCATTCAAACGACATGATTAACTTTTAACAATAATAATTTTTCGAAATTTTTGTCCGAAAGGAAACCTCGACGAGGCGTATTTAATAGTGTTGCAAACGAAAATAACACCGGCATACAAAAAACAAAAAGTGGTCTGTACATTTGACTGGACCCACCTATCCTTATGTATTTTGGTGCGCTGAAACCGAAACCGAGGTCAGTTTGGTCCGTACACCCTCAAAATTTTGAGTAAATTGCAAAAAACTGCAAAAAATGGCTAAAAATCGCAAATAATGGCAGTTTTTTGCAATTTACTCAAAATTTTGAGGGTGTACGGACAAAACTGACCTCGGATTCGGTTTCAGCGCACCGAAATACATAAGGATAGGTGGGTCTAGTCAAATGTACAGACCACTTTTTTTTTTGTGTGCCGGTGTAACCGTTCCACGGCAGATGAAGAAGGTAACGGTGTGTTATATTTTAAATACGCTTTTTTAATTGTTGGATAGCGATTCAGCATTGTTATCGATGAAGACTTATCAACCATGTATGAAATGAATTCATCTTTAATGGAAGAACGAGAAGTTTCCAGCGATAACTCATCTAGAAAAAATTATATAAAATCTGTAGTAAAAACCTGTTGAATATGTTGATTTATTTGATATCACCTGTTGATGAAAAATCAAAAAATTGACTACCGCATCCTAACTGTGCATCGTCGGAGATAAATTGACTTGAAATTACATTTTTTAAAAAATCATTAACTTCAGTCGCTGGCTTTAGCTTAACTGCAAATGACTTCAAATCACTTCAGATGACTTCAAATTACTTCAATTGACTTCATTTTGATATTGCAATCAAATGACTGCAATCAAGTGACTAGCAAAAAATGAATGTAAAAATGAATAATTATTCATAAATGTTTAGTCTGAATAATGACTTAATTTTTTTATTCTTATTCATTGAATACAAAAAATGAATGCACTCTTTTGCCAAAGAATCAACTGACTAATTATTCGCAAATGATTGCATTCTTTAACAGCTCTGCTGCAGACATATGCAGCAGACATTGAGCGGCTCGTACAGTTGTGCTACCCCAAATTTGGTGCTGATGATCTCGAGAGGATGAAGATTGAGTCGTTTATTGAAGGTCTTCATGATCCAGAAACGCGTCGCAGTGCGTTGATGATGGGTAAGCCGACATTTAAGGAGACGGTGACCAGCGCGATGACATATGAAGCGGAATGGATTGGGAGCACTCGGTATGCACCTGCAAGGATACGCCAGATTCAGGCGGACAACAACATTCCGATCCAGGCCATAAGCTCTGAGATACCGGGCAGGCCACGAGTGGTCTCCTCTAAAGTTGTCTGCTGGGTATGTGGCAAGCAGGGTCACATATCACGAGAGTGCCGCCAACGGAAGAGGCGTTCCCGTTCCCGATCGCAATCGCCTGAAGCGAGGAATACTGAAAATCGAGGCCCAGCCAACAATCGCAGGGCTGAGGACGGCGAGTCGTTAAACTAAAACGGGTCAGCCCAGAGGGGCGTGAGCTGATCCCCACAATCTGCCGCCCCACCGTCCTGGTCTCACAGCTGAAACGACAGCCCAGCAGCTTGACAATTGAAGGAAGGATAGATGGAAAGTTGTTCGTGTTGACACTGGATACTGGAGCGTCATATTCGATCATAAAAAGGAGGCTGCTAAAGAACTGGGAACCGCTGCATGGCATACAGCTGCGGACTGCGACTGGCGAGCGCGCGCCGGTAAGAGGTAAAGTTACAAAAACGATTGCTATCGGCACCAGCAGCCTGGAACATGAGTTCATCGTCGCGGATATAATGGACGACGTGATTATCGGCGTGGATTTCATGATTAGGCACGGTTTTACGCTGGACCTGAAGGAAAATGTGCTGAGATATGCCAACGTTGAATTCCCGCTGCACACCGGCTATGAGCGAAACGTGGCGGTAAGGAAGGTTGTATCGTGTCAACACAGGAGGATACCAGCGAATTCTGAGGCGATTGTGTGGGCAAAGGTGGACGAGGACGATGGGACGAGTCGGCTGTGGGTAGTAGAAGCACCGAAACAAGGACACGACAACATCATCATCGGACGTACATTAGTGGAACCTAAAAATGGCAGAATACCAGTCAGAATACTGAACCCCCTGAATGCACCCAGATATATCGGGAGAGATGAGGTAATTGGCGAATGTAAGGAAGCTGTAGCAGTGGTCAATTGCGAGAGTAGCCCGCCTGGAGGTGATAAGAAGAGCGGGTTTAACATGGACGCCATACCGCAGGAGAACCAGTGGATAAGCGAGTTGACGGCCAAGTAGAAACAGAAGGCTTACTGGGCACAGTGGAAAAGTCTGCGGCTGAAGGAAGGCTGCCTGTACCGCGAATGGGAGAGCGCGGATGGTCGTACCAGCAACCCCCTAATGGTAGTGCCGAAAAGCAGAATCAACGAGGTCACCGAGGCATACCATAACGACTCCAGTGGAGGGCACCTAGGCATCACCAAAACCGTCGCCAAAATAAAAAGACGATTTTACTGGGTAGGATGTCAGGAGTCTGTAGCCGAGTGGATTAAGAGCTGCGACCGATGTTCAGCCACGAAAGGGCCGACAAGAAAATCTCGAGGCCGCATGCAGCAGTACAACGTGGGAGCGCCCTTCGAGCGGATTGCTATGGACGTCGCCGGCCCATTCCCAACTAGCACTCAAGGCAACAAATATGTGCTGGTCGTAATGGATTACTTCAGCAAATGGCCCGAAGTGTACCCTATTCCTAACCAGGAGGCCACCACGATCTCGGAAAAGCTGGTAAACAACTGGGTAGCCAGGTTCGGAGTTCCGTTGGAGTTGCACTCAGATCAAGGCCGGAATTTCGAGTCTGCGGTATTCAAGGAAGTGTGTGAGCTGCTGGGGATAAAGAAAACGCGTACCACTCCTTTGCACCCACAGTCCGATGGCATGGTGGAACGCTTTAACCGGACACTGGAGGAATACCGGCGGAAAGTGGTAGGCAGGAGTCAAAAGGATTGGGACACGCATATCCCTCTGTTCCTGATGGCGTATAGGTCAGCCCCGCACGACACGACATCACTCACTCCAGCCCGAGCAGTGTTCGGAACAGAGTTGCGGTTACCCGCTGACTTGAAGTTCGGGGTAGTCAGCACGACGGGAGGCGCTAAGACGGACTACGTGGCCAATAAGCGGGTGGAACTGGAGGAAATTCACCAGTTTATAAGGAGCCGCACCAAACTGGTCAGCGATAAGGCGAAAGCCAGATACGATCTACGGGCCAACTCAGCAGGGTTCCGAGAAGGCGATTTGGTAATGCTCTACAACCCGCAGCGGAGGAAAGGTTTGTCTCCGAAACTTCAAGCGTCATGGGAAGGACCTTACGAAGTCGTGACTAGGATTAACGACGTGGTATACCGGATTCAACGTTGCAGCAATAGAGGCGCTAAGCTGAAGGTAGTCCATTTGGAGCGCCTGGCGCCTCATCACAGCGGAGCCTCGGCACTTGTTCGGGACGAACAAGTCTAAGTGGTGGGCAGTGTAACGATGAGACAGTCTGTCGCGGTGCAAAGCAACCCTGCCGCTGCGTGCCGTGCCATAACCCAATCTGGCAACGACGGCCGCGATAGTAACTTTTAGTCCAACCTGGCAACGATGGTCGCGGTCATCAGGGAAACTTCTAGTCCAATCTGGCAACGTGCGAGAACGATCTGCGCGACGGCCGGACAGAGTATAAAAGGTGGCCAGATGCGGTGCAGCGAGTCAGTCTGGTTTTGACAAGTGAAGTTGCCACACGGAATAATTAAGCAAATACTTAAGTGTACGAACGGTAAAGTGTAAACTGTGAATAATAAAGTGACTGTTGGTGTATTTTATTGTCTGCGTTTAAGAAACTGACTGTGTTTTATTTTCAAATCACACAATCCAGAGATACGTGACAGCCCACTAGACTTAGTATTCGTAACAATATTAAACATTCCAGCATAAAATATATACATAGTTTTTCCACATTACTTATTTAATAGATATATTTACATCTATACTATTATATAAAAACAAAAGTGACGTTTTTTGAGCCACAATCAAGCAAAAACCACTGAACCGATTTAGATGCAATAAGCACCAAACATTTTTTTATCTGGGGGAATGGTACATAGGCTATATGAGAATGACCACGCCCCCTTCTTACACCCACTATTTTTTTTTTTTTAACAGGAACAAACGCGCAGGGGATGACCCCTATTAATACGAAGCATTGCGTTGGTTCAGGAAGGATATAAAGGTTAGGAAATAGGGTTATGAGTAAAGTGTTTATGGGCTCTTGCCTTGAACCCATCGAGATCATAAGTGCTGGGGAAAATATCCGCAGGGAGACCATTCAACAGCCGCGCTGTACGGGCCAGAAACGAACTTTCCCTGTAGTGCGTAGTGCGCTGGAACATCGTTTCGACGTGGAATGCATGGGTGCCAGTGTTCAAACGCGTTGCCCGGGGGAATACCCGGAGTGATGGCATCAAGCTGCTCATCTCCACTGAGCAGTTACCCACACATGCCACGTTCCGACGATGCTCCAGGGAGTCAATAGAGCTCGATACCCTACGGTCCCCTATAAGTTTAATCGCACGGTTTTGCATCCGATCGAGGAACCCCAAATGGGTTTTTGAAGCCCCCGCCCAGAGGTGCGAGTTAAACTCCATTTTAGGTCGGATATAGGTAGTGTAAATAATGCGGAAATCAGACGGAGTGAAATATTTTTTGCACCGCTTTAGGAAGCCGAAGCACTTGGCTGCTTCTTTCGACACGCAAATATGACAATACGACAAAAATATGATCGTTCCAACGAAAATCGTTCTTAATGGACATGCCCAGAACATCAAGAGCTGCCGATTCCGCAATACCCACACCACCCATAACCAGGGATGTGTTGGGATGTGGGGAGACTCGTTTGTGGGATAACAGGCAACATTGGGTCTTGCGGGGATTAAAATCGACCCTGTTCGCTTGACCCCACTTGGAGATTGTTTGTAGGTCGCTATTAAGTGTTCCATTCATACGGCGCCGTTCTCTCTCAATCTCCACAGAGTGTGAATGACAAATGGTGCTGTCATCCGCAAACGAGTAGATGGGATTCTTCGTCGCCGACAACAGGTCGTTGATGAAGATCAGTAAAAGGGTTGGAGAAAGGACCGAACCCTGCGGCACTCCCGCGCTAAGGGAATGCTTTTCCGAGGCTATGCCGTCTATTACAACACGAATAGAGCGATCATAGAGGAAGCTCGTTATCCACCGAGAGAAGATACTACCTACACCATAGGCAATCAATTTTGACACGAGTGAGGTGAGGACCGCCATAAGGTCTCTCGTCGATCGCTGTCTTCGAAAGCCGTATTGGCGGTCACTTAGCATGTTATGTATCGCGTTGTATGTATGTATGTTGCACGTCTCTAACCATGTAACCGACAGTTACAGACACTCCTGCGCAAGGATGATCCGGTATCAGAGGCTTCATGATCCTCCGGCCTTAATTGGTGAGAGTAGGTGTGGTGGAAGTTGTGGGGATGTTGACCTGGCTAACCCGTGTGCACTTGGCTTTTTAATTGACCCGTAGCTTCAGCGGGGGTGGGTTGAATAAGGCCAACCAGGTTTAAAGAAAACACCTATCCGCATGGCTATCATTAAGTGTTAGCCCGAATCGTTTGCGCGAGGACATAACACAAAAACAAAAAAGTTATGCACACGATTGCATCAAAACGAGTGAACGAATCTGCAAACTAAATCGGGCCGACTGTGGTGCACCAACGCATTGCACCTGCGAACCTTTTCCTTTTAGTATCCTGATGATAACGTTGTCGGATACTCCTTGCCCACCCTACCATTGTTCCTCGTAGCTGACGCAGAGAAACCCTTTAACGAAATATTTCCTACTCCCTTATTCCCAGGCCAAACTCAAATTCTTTCAATTAAACATTACAATCAAAATCATTTTTATTGATAAATTCCAAAAACATAGCCCATATTTATAAAAAGAAATCTATATATAGAAACCCAATATAGCAGCAGAAAAGTAAAAATTTGGCAAAACTTAAGGCTAAATACATTAATAAAATAATAATTGATTGGCACGACAGCCCGCTTACGCGAGACTAAGGCCTAGCTTCCCGCAACCACCCGTGTTGTGCGTGTGAATTTTGTACGCGGGTGGAAGGGACCTACAGTTTTATGCCGGTTCCGAACGGCAGGTTGGGAGCTTTTTCATAGGCAATTTTTACTCTCAGAGGTTTGCCATTTCCAGCTGAGAGGACAGCCACCGAAAGAGAAAACGAGTTTCCCGTTATTTTTTTTTTAGGTGTTACTACATGCCGTATTCGATCTTGCGTCGCTCTGCATGCGACTCGCTGGACCGCGCACTAACCAACTGAGCCACGGCGGCTGCATACATTAGGAAAATTATTAACAATAGCAAATTTTACAATTTTTTTGTTTAGCAAATTTTACTAAAATTTATTTTAACAAATTGTAAATTTTAAAAGAATTATAAATTTTAAAGGACATTAACTCCCTTCCTTTTCTTTTCTTTTCTCCCCTTCAAAATCCTAGTGAACCCTTTTTAGCAGCTGATCAAATCTAGCCAAGATTTTTATATAGATAAATGCATGGTACTTTTAGGAAACAAAAAAAATCCTTTATTTTTATGTGATCTTTATTTATCTTCTTCGAAATATTTGTAAATATTTTGTTTGTTTGTTTGTTTTTTTTTGTGTGTTAGAAAAATTGTGCCAAAAGTGACGTTGACGTACGTGAGTGTCTGTAGTGCATGTAGTCCATCGTTGGGCCCATCGATGCAGCTGAGGTACACTGAAAAAAAAAATATCGACATCCAAGCCAAAGCTTCATTGGTAATTTGGCACAACACAAAAAAATATGGAAATTTTGTAATTTTCTTAAACTTTCACCTTTTTTTCCCCCCACCAGGCCTTTACACTAATTGTATTTTTTCCCCACTTTTATTTTCACTATATATATGCAAGAAGCCCTTTGTTTCCCTCTTTTCTTAAAATTTCTCAATTTTCTCATAGGATTTTAACTTTTAAACATTTTTACTTTTAATAACTTCAACCCTCCGTCTTCGATTTTGCCCTTTAAACATTTATTTTCTTCCTTTTCACACTTTTGGTTTCCTCAAAACTTTAAAAACTTTTTTTTCTTTTTAAAAACAAAAGCCAGGATTCAAATTTTTACACTCTTTGATCGCCGTCGGCAGTTATCGTTGGACCCCTCGGAATTTTATGCTGGTGATGGCTGTGGTGGCACAATGCCGAAATGTATGATGAAAATTGTTGTTGTTGCTGTGGTGTTGAATTTAATTTCCCAAAAACTTGTTGTTGCTTGCATGCGTGTGTTGTTGAGGTTGTTGTGGTGTTGGCGTTTTATTGTTCAACCGAATGTTGTTGTTTGTCTTTGTTAAGTATTTTAGAACAAATTTTATTTCGACAGAAATGTTGTTGCGATTTGCATTTACTAGTTTAGAAAAGGTTTTTTTTTTTTTGCACCAACTATTGTTGTTGTTTTTGTTTGCAATTTATAATTTTAATAGTTTCACGCAAAAATGGTGTTGTTGCAGCGATTTTATTTAAAAAAAAATGTTCACTCCAAAAATGTCTACGTTAAGAAAGTGTTTGAAATACGTTCGCGGTTTTTGTTTCATCGTTAGCAACCACGCAAGAATTTTAAAATGTAATTTTGTCTTTTATTTGGATTTTAATGATGTTCGCACCGGCAATTTTCTTTAGACACGTATTTTTAATAGCATCTTTAACTTTAATTTAATTAATGTTAAATGTCTTTTTTTTCTTTTATTTTATGAAAGTGACAAATGCCCTCGGCATCGCGCAGCCGGCAGCGAGTCCGCGTCGGAGTGTGGCGTCTACTGATCTTCTTTTCCCGTTTGCGTTGGGTTGGCGCTATATATTAGTGTCAAAACAACGCCAAACCGTTTTTGTCCGTTTGTTCGACCTAATCCGCGCTATCCCGTTTTCTCTCACCGTAACTCATTTGCGTACATGTGTTTGTGCGTTTGTGCACCATTTTTCGCTCTACCAAAAAAAATATCCCACTTAGCAACAGCGGCAAAATAAACAACAACATTCCTTTATTTTTCCGTGTAACAACAACTTCGCTGATCGACAAAACCCGTCGATCACAACAACCACATTTAGTTTACCTAACATTACAACAACCACATTTAATTTGCATTGGGCTACAACACCCAACTTAGTGCATTACAACAACCACTTGCCTACTTGCTGGTCAGTACAACAACCACATTTAGTGACCGGCACCAGAGAACGGCACGAGTGCACCGCAACAATAAGTACACCGCATACATACTCTGTATATTGTATACTCGAGTGCCATAAACACCGCAAAAGAAATTGTGCGGTGTTGATTTTACTCATCGTTCATTTGCTGAGAGCCTCATGCGATCATAACATACTCAATACTTTTCGTTCTGTTCATATTTCTACTATGTAAACGCAATGAGCGCAAAAAACAGTACCAGTAAGTACCGTAACTAGCATGAGCGAAATTTTGAGTAATGTGCGTTTTCGCACTCAAGCTTTTTTTTAATATTTCGTTCTGCGCTTTACCTGCAGGAACAATGCTAGCTCGTAACACCTACACAACTTCGGCTCGCGCTCGACTTGTGGGTGACGAGCCTACTCAGCTTCTACACATAGCGCGTATATTGCTCACGCACTACAAAAGTGACACAACTAAAAATTTTTGATTTTTCAGGAAACGCAAAAAACTGTTTTTGAGCTAAATAAACATTTTTTTTTAAATAAAGTAAGGGAGAGGGCTGGGTTGTGAACCAGGCTGGGGTGTGAACCATTGCCGTTTTTTCTTTCCCTAATTGACATATCACCAATCTTTTAACTGTCAATTTTGTCTTATGATATGACTCTGCTTTTGTGGTTACACCGAAGTACAAACACGTATTGCTTGTGGCAGCAATCGAGTTTGAAAGACATCGTGTTTGAAAATCGACTGCGAAAACTTGTTGGCTTTTTTTTAAAGTGCAAGATAGCACTTTAAGCACTTTGAGCTTATTGCAAAAAGGTCAGTGTAATACATGTTTATTTAGTGTTTTGATTCTTGTTTACGATGCAATATTTGTTTATGTCGAATTATGATTGGAAGTGTCGTTTATTTTAAAGTTTCCAAAATGGCATCGTGGTTGGGCTGTGAACCACTCAGGTGGCTGGGTTATGAACCACCTGTATTTCGTACTACATTTGTTCTAACACTGTCAAATATGGACGGATATATAAAAATAAAGTCATTTTATATAATTTCACTCGATTTCGTTGTGTTCACTTGAAGTGAGCCAATACGAGAACACGTTCGTATTTCACATGCAAACATTCCGACACAGATTAGGATGAAAATTTAAAAAATTTAGCAGTTTCATTCATTGCGATTTTTTGGCCTAAGAGGCGTCATTATAACTTTTTTTCACCTCTTGAGGCTTCCTGATTAAATAAATTCTCAATGTACTTAGAAATTATGGGTGTTTTCTTCGTATTCTCCGACTTTAATAGGGATTTTTCAGATGGTTCACAACCCAGCCACTTTTTTGAAAAACCGAAAAATCACGTTCTTAGAAAATTGGACGTAGAGAGTTAAATTTCAATCAAAACGGTAATCTGTCTTCATAACAAAGTTGCGTTATATATTCACCTTTCCAACGGTATCTTCGATTTTTCGATATCTTTATACTGTGAAAAGTTAGAGCCAAAAAACAAAACCCGGTTCACACCCCAGCCCTCTCCCTTACCTATATACCGTTTAGTTGAAAATTCTACAGATTATGCTTTAGGATAAGTTACAAGTGTTTTGTTTTATTTTGCAAAAGAAAATCCAAAATTGTTAGTTGTGACTGTTTTGATGATATTTTAATTCAATAATTACCGAATTATTTCAAGTTATGCCACTTTTTCTGAAAAGTTGAAAGGAAAAATTTTGAAAATTCATAGTTAATTTTAATAATTAAAAATATATAAAAAAATGGTCAGAATTTTGTTTAAAATTAACTTCAACAAAAATTTATTTCGTTTAAAGTGTCACAATTTGAGTTAGGACTCTTTTGCATTGAGCTGCAGCGATCAAATAGCATCAAACTTCTGACATGAAAAGAGATCTAACTGTATTTTTGCAACAGTAAACAACAACAAAATATACTGAGCTTTTTCTTATTTGTAGATAAAGGCATTGTGCACAGTATTAACACATAAACCCGAAAATTAAAAATTTTTAGTTGTGTCACTTTTGTAGTGCGTGTGCGATATGTATCTTTTGCGCGACTGAATATCGAAAAAAATTCAATACATGCAAATAAAAAATCGTCTACGAGGGCCATTAAGAAGGAGCGTTTTGGTGACAGAGAGTAAGTTCCATTCGCAATATATTCAGCAACCAAATCATTGTTTGACGCCATGCCGAAATTGTTCCAACTGCTTGCAGTAACACTTCAAAACTAATAAACTTTTTGCAACAATTGACTTTTTTCTCAGTAAGAAACAGAATCATCAATATACGCACAATCATTGATAACGCTAAATAGGTCGTTTACCGTTATATGAGAGTGCTACAAACAAAAACAGTAACATCGCGGTGTCAATTTTGCGGCCGGCTGCATAGTTATTCTTATTTGCTACTGACTTCACTCATCTTCTTACTTACTTACTTAACTGGCCATAACAACCCGTTATCGGGTTACGGCCTGCCGCAAAACTTCTCTCCAGGTGCCTCTGCTTCGCGCGCGCCTTCTCCAGTTGGTCACACCAAGAGATACCAGGGCCTCTTCCACTTGGTCCTTCCACCGGAGACACGGCCTCCCTCTTCGCCGTCGACCTCCAACCATCGCATCGAATACCTTTTTCGCCGGAGCTTCGTCGTCCATGCGGCAGACATGACCGAGCCAGCGTAGCCGCTGGATGTTAATTCGCTGCGCTACGTCCATGTCCTTATACAGCTCATACAGCTCGTTATTGGTTCGTATGCGGTAGTCGTTACCAACCCGAACAGGGCCGAAGATTTTGCGAAGCACCTTCCTCTCGAACACTCCAAGGGCCGCTATGTCGTTTCGTGTCATTGTCCATGCTTCAGCGCCATAGAGGAGCACGGGCAAGATAAGCGTCCTATAGAGTGAAAGTTTTGTCGGTCGAGAGAGGTCTCTACTTCTCAATTGCCTACCGAGACCGTAGTAGCACCTGTTGGCAAGAGTTATCCTTCGCTTTATCTCCAGACTGACATCATTGCTGCTGTTGATGGCGGTGCCAAGGTAGACGAATTCCTTGACAACTTCAAAAGCATACCTGTCGGCCTCGACGTGAGACCCTAGCCGCTGCGAGTCCCTGCGTGTAGACAGCATATACTTCGTCTTGCCCTCATTTACCACCAGACCCATTTTGGCAGATTCTCTTTCGATAGCCGCAAAGGCAGCGGTGACATCTCTCTTGTTACGTCCGATGACATCAATATCATCAGCGTAAGCAAGGAGCTGGACACTTTTGTTGAAAATTGTGTCATTACGATGTACACCGGCCTTGCGCAGGACACTCTCCATGGTGAAGTTGAAGAGGTCGCAGGACAAAGGATCGCCCTGTCTGAAACCTCGAACGGTATCAAAGGGGTCGGAGAGCTCACTTCCAACCTTGACGGAGCTGCGCGTATTGCTCAACGTCGCTCTGCAAAGTCTAACGAGCTTTGCAGGGATACCAAGTTCAGACAAAGCGGCATATAGGCGATCCCTTATCGGGCTATCGAATGCTGCCTTGTAATCGATGAAGAGATGGTGTGTATCGATTTGGTTCTCATGGGTCTTCTCCAGGATTTGGCGTAGAGTGAATATCTGGTCGATGGTGGACTTACCAGGTCTAAAGCCGCACTGATAAGGTCCAATCAGCGCCTTGGCGAGTGGCTTTAGTCTTTCACATAATACGCTCGTCAGGATCTTGTATGCAATGGGAAGTAGGCTGATACCCCTGTAGTTGGCGCATATTGTTCGGTCGCCTTTCTTCAGCACAGGACAAAGGGCACTGAGGTTCCAATCGTTGGGCATTCGTTCCTCCAGCCATATTTTGCAAATGAGCTGATGCATGCACCCAATCAGCTCACCGCCGCCGGCCTTGAACAATTCAGCTGGTAGCCCATCCGGCCCTGCAGCTTTATTGTTCTTGAGTCGCTGGATAGCGACCCGGACCTCGTCATGGCTGGGCGGTGGCACATCCACACCATCGTCGTCGATTGGTGCCATCTGGACATTTTCACCACTGGCGGTATTGTTCCTTTCGTCGCCTGCGAGCAGCTTGGTGAAGTGCTCCTTCCACAACCCCAGCACACCCTGCGCATCCGTAACCAGATCCCCGTTTTCGTCTCTGCAAGAAGATGCCCCGGACTTAAATCCTTCCGTAAGACGCTTAACTTTTTGGAAGAATTTTCGGGCGTCATTCCTGCTCCTGCACTCCTCGATTTCCTCACGCTCGCGCCTTTCTTGCTCCCGTTTCTTGCGTCTAAAAAGGCACCTCTCTTTCTTCCTCTCCTCCCGGTATTTTTCTGTCATGGCTCGCGTGGCGGCCGACTGCAGGGTCTTCTTGTATGCAGCATTCTTCACTGCAGTGGCTGTGCGACACTCTTCATCGTACCATTGGTTTTTTGGTGGTGGGCGTCGAAAACCAAGGACATTTTCTTCGGCGGCGCGCATAGAGTGGGATAAGTGAGCCCATAATCCGCCGATGTCATCAGGTGGAGAGGGGGAGCGACCGAGCTGGTTGGAGAGTTGAGCGGAGTAGGCTTCGGCTATCCCTTGTGATCGCAGCTTACTGATGTCCAGCTTTCTTCGCAAACTAGGTTGTGCGGTCTTCGCTGCGCAAAGACGCATGCGTACCTTGGCTGCAACAAGGTAGTGGTCCGAGTCGATGTTGGGTCCTCGGAACGTGCGCACATCTAGAATGCTAGAAGCATGCCTTCCATCAATCACAATGTGATCAATCTGGTTGCGGGTGGATTGATCGGGGGATATGCCTTCTCGCCCGACCTTTGCGTTGAAGTCCCCGAGGACAATTTTGACGTCATGGGCCGGGCACCTGTCGTAGACGTCCTCGAGCTTCGCATAGAAGGCATCCTTGGTCGCATCGTCCTTCTCTTCCGTCGGGGCGTGCGCGCAAATCAGGCTGATGCTAAAGTATTTAGCTTTGATGCGGATCGAAGCCAGCCGTTCGTTCACCGGAGTGAACCGAGAGACGTGGTGGCGAAGTCTCTTGCTGACCACAAATCCGCAGCCAAATTCGTGCTTCTCCGCATGGCAGCTGTAGTAGATATCGCAGTCTGCTCGCTTGGAGCAACCTTGTCCTGTCCATCGCATTTCCTGGATGGCGGTGATGTCAGCCTTACATTTCGTGAGGGCTTCCGCCAGTTGGATAGAGGCACCTTCCCTATAGAGGGTCCGGACATTCCAGGTGCATATCCTCAAATCATGGTCCTTGAATCGTTTGCTGTGGTCGTCAACATTGTGGGTTCCTTCCGAGGCTTGCTTTTTGGCTTTCATTGGTATTTAGTTTTCCGTGGCGGGCACCAAACCCTGCGCACAACCCAAATTTTAAGTCCTGGGGATAGGACTCGCTGCACACATTAGTTCACTATTCAGCGGATGCCAAATAGCTATCCAGAAGGGCCGCGCGGAGGCTGTGCATCAGCTTGGATTGGACAGGGACAAGGATCGTTCTGGCGTTCGCCAGGTTGAACGCAATCAGAGACTTTACCTTGTATGTCCGCTCCCTTCCTTCCTCATCTTCACTTTGCCCAATATGTATCTCTGCATTCTCTTATACATATACATATTATTTATGTTGTGCACACGAAGTACGAGTAGCACTCATACTAGTCATCGTACTCGTCGGGTACGATTGCCGAATGTGATAAAAAAAATTACGAAGCAAAGTAAAGCAGATACCGCGAAATCATATGCTTGAGTATGCTAGTAGCTTAAACGCACCAATACTCAAATGGTAAATACTCATACAAAATCAATGCGGTGGCGATCACACCGCAACCGCTTTTAAGGCGAGTATACTCAGAGTCATAAAAATAGGCACTCGTGCAGTTCTCTGACCGGCACAGTTGAGCTTGCTCACGCACACCGATACAAATGTTTCGCAACATTTTGCGTCTACGTAGAAGTTTGAGCGATGTTGCGTGGGTGGTCTGAGTAACATGCGCAATGTTGAGCAACTTGCGCAGAATGTTTCTGGGGTTCCAAAACTTTTTTTTTTCGAGCGAGCATGCAGACCCCAACAACACCAGATATTGCGGCTACGCTGCAATATTTGTAAAAAGGACTGCATGCTAAGATTTCCTCTCGATCATGTCTTTCCGGTCGTAAAATTCTTTCTTTCCAGTCTCTTCGTCCTCGAGTTGGTACAGGTTGTTGCCTCGTTTGGCAATAACCTTGACTTTTATAAATTTCTTAGCGAACTTTAAACAAAATTTCTTACTTGCATCACTCAAAACAAAATTACGCCTATAAACTTTGTCTCCTATTTCAAAACTCAATAGCTTCTCTAATCAGTTTAATCTTGTCTAACCGGTCGATAGGTTAGGTTAGGTTAAAGAAGGGGAGTGTGCATTTGCACTTCCACTCGGAGGCCCTGTTGGGCCCATTGTGATTCCCTTCATTTTTATTTAACCGGTGCCTTGAGCCACATTCCGATTGAACCCGCTGTGGCAGAGAGCGGTGGTAGCACCGTGTCGACCGCCTCACTGGCAGTCATCGCTGACCCTGCACGAGCCAGTTCGTCCGCGTGCTCGTTCCCATCAATATTACTATGTCCGGGAACCCATCGCAGACTTACCCTGCAGTGCCTAATACTGACCAGTGCGCTCTGGCAGTCCAGCACTACCTTCGACTTGACCATAGCAGATTCAATTGCTTTTAGAGCAGCTTGGCTGTCCACACAAATGATGGCCTCATTAAGTGTGGAGTTTTTGATATGCTCGGCTGCTTTCATGACGGCAAAAACCTCTGATTGAAAAACGCTGCAATAGTCCGGCAGCCTGTATGACCAGTTGACCTGCTGCGTTCTACAGTAAACACCAGCACCGGTTCCCTCCTCTGTCTTCGAGCCGTCCGTATAGTAGACCGCTGACGCGTCATTAACTTCGGGCTCTTGCCAGCAATCCCTGGAGGGATACTCGATGGGTATCTTCGAATCGATATCGTTTCGCTTTACTAGATAATCAGTGGCCTTGTTAAGAAGGCCTTGTGTGGTATCGCTACTTGCTAGGGCGTTCAGTACGCTGGAGTGTCCATGAGTGGCCTGTTTCAGCTGGTTAGACTCCCTCAGTCTGAGGATTGTCTTTGCTGCACTGGCCTTAATGAACAGTTCCACCGGAGAAAGGTGTAGAAAAATCTCCAAGGCCATCCGCGGTGCGCTTTTCGCTGCACCTGTGATTGCCATGATGGCGAGTCTTTGAACTTTCTCCAGATTGCCTCGATTGCTCTTTTTATCCATGGCTGGCCACCATACGTGAGAACCGTAGGTAATGATAGGTCTCACTATTGCCGTGTACATCCAGTGGATTATGTACGGCTTTAGTCCCCACCTTTTACCGAAGGCTCTCTTGCAGGCATACAGCGCGTTTAGTCCTTTTTTCATTCTTTCCTCAATGTTCCGCTTCCACGAAAGTTTTGAGTCCAGAATGATGCCCAGATACTTGGCTTCCCTGGACAGTTTCAGGGTGTGCCCATCAACGCAGGGAAGAACAAAGTTCTGAATCTTGGTCTTCTTCGTGAACAGGACTAGTTCAGTCTTTGTAGGATTTATCCCTAGACCGTTGTCCCTCGCCCACGAAGATAAAACAGCCAATGAGGACTCCATCAGTTCACTGATAGTTGGCAGGTATTTGCCCTGAATCATGACCACGATGTCGTCCGCATAGGCTACTATTCTGGTGCGTCTTCTTTCAAAGACTTTCAGAATCTCATCCACAACCAATAGCCACAAAAGAGGTGATAGCACCCCTCCCTGAGGAGTTCCTCTTGTGGCTCTCCTTCTGATGGAGGCTGGTCCTATCGTTGAATTGATTATCTGTCGCGCAGCATAGTTTCAATCCAATCGATAACAAACCTTTCCACCCTGTGTGCGTTAAGCGCTCTTGTTATAGCCTCAGTGGTGACATTGTTGAAAGCCCCCTCTATGTCGAGGAAGGCTGCCATTGTGTACTCCTTCAAGGCCAAGGAACTCTCTATGGGACTGACCACACTGTGAAGTGCGCTGTCGACCGACCTCCCTTGGAGGTAGGCGTGCTGCGCCCTGCAGAGCGTAGAAGCTAGTCCCTGATAGTCTCGTATGTATCTGGCCAATAGCCTTTCCAGCGTTTTCAGTAAGAATGAGGAGAGGCTAATAGGTCTGTAGTCCTTAGCCGTTGTGTGGCTTGGTTTGCCTGCCTTTGGTATAAAAACTACTTTGACCTCTCTCCACTGCTTTGGAACTACATTCCCTAGTAAGCATCCACTGAAGATGTTCACAAGGGGCTGAAGAATACAGTGTCCGGCCTGGTGCAGCATCGCTGGGATGATGCCGTCAGGCCCTGCGGACTTATAAGAGTCGAACGACTTTATTGCCCATTCGACCTTTTTTGCGTCCACTATCTTGGCCACATCTTCTGGTAGTGTTGTAGTTCCGAGCTGGACTCCGGGGTTATCGGAGTCAGCAGAAACTTCACACTGGGGAAAGTGTGCCTCTACTAGAGTCTCGAGCGATTCTTCACTGGACTCTGTCCAAGTACCGTCAGGCTTGCGGATGCCGCTAAGAACGCACTGTTGCTTAGACAAGACCTTCCTCAGTCTGGACGATTCGTTGATACAGTCGATCGATTCGCAGAAGGCTCTCCAAGATTCTCTTTTGGCCGCGGTAATAGCTTTTTTTAAGGCGTTAGGTTAGGTTAGGTAGGGAAGGGTGTGTGCGTCCCAAGGGCAGCACTTCCACTCGGAGGCCAAAATGGCCCATTGTGAATCCCTTCATGGAAGATTCTGGAGCTAACCAGTGGCTCTCAGTTCGGGGCAAACCAATTCGACCTCTTGATGAAGGAGAGTAGATCCGATATTTCAACTACTGCTGCGCAGGCCAAGTCTACCAGGAACCTTGACCCCAAGGTACGGAGTCGGCGTTCCTGCAGAGCCGGGCAGTGGCACAGGTAGTGTTGGATCGTTTCCACTTCTTCCTCATCTCCACAGCTTCTGCAGACATCACTGGACGAGAGGCACCATTTGACCAGCATAGATCCAATGGCGCAGTGTCCAGTGATGACTCCAACAAGCTGCCTAATAGAGGTTCGACTCAGGGACAGTACATATCGTCTTTTCCTCACGGAAAGGGAAGGCCATATTGCCCGGCAGGTACTGCAATCAGTTCTGCTCCGCCATGAGGACTCGATGTAAGTTTTACTCAACCTGTCAATACGTAAATACAGGGCAGATAACGGAGGGAGCACAGAGTTATCCACTTCGGTGAGAGGCACGGCGACCCCCTTTCTTGCCATCTCATCCGCTGCCTCGTTTCCTGCCACTCCAGAGTGGCCCGGAACCCAGCAGAGAGTGACTCGGTGATGTCCGATGCCGCGAAGTGCAGTGCGACAAATCTGCACTACCTTTGATTTCACAGTCGCTGATTCCAGCGCTTTAAGGGCTGCCTGACTATCCACACAGATTGTGATATCCGTGGGTGATAATCCGCTGTCGCGGATTAATTCAGCAGCTTTCCAGATTGCATAAATCTCCGCCTGAAAGATGCTACAGAGGTCCGGGAGTCTGAAAGACCGTTGAGCCCCTAGTGCATCTGAGTGGAGACCAGCTCCTGTACCTTCCTCCATCTTAGAACCATCTGTGAAGATGGTGATGGAGGCGTCTCTTGTCACACTTGTAAGTTCCCATCCTTCCCTTGAAGGAAAGGAGGTAAGTGCGCGCGAATCAAAATCCAGGTATGGAATCAGATAATCCGTGCAGGAATCTAATTGATGTTCCGTACCTGGCCTCGTAAACGACCTTAGGATCCCAGAGTGTCCATAAGCGTGCTCTTTCCACAAGTTGGCCTCTCTCAGCCTGAGAGCGCCTTTAGCGGCACAGCACTTAATGAACTGCTCTATTGGGTGGAGATGTAGAATCATCTCTAGGCCTGCCTGGGGGGTGCTTTTGACGGTTCCTGCTATTCCCATAGCCGCCAGTCTCTGCACCTTCATCAGTTGCGTCGCCAAGGACCTGGTGTCCGTGGCCGGCCACCAGACAATGGTTCCGTAACATAAGATCGGCCGAATGATCGCTGTATACATCCAGTGGACAATGCCCGGCCGCAATCCCCACTTTTTCCCGAAGGCCTTCTGACAGACGTAGAAGGCATTCAGAATCTTCTTCACCCGCTCTTCCACGTTGCGTCTCCAAGAAAGCTTGGAGTCGAGTGTGGTGCCAAGGTATTTCACCTCGGGTGAGAGGGTGATAGTGATGCCGCTGAGTTTCGGCAGCCTAAACTCCGGTATTTTGTATCTCCGGGTGAACAGTACCATAACCGTCTTTGAGGGGTTAACTCCTAGACCGTTATGCTCTGCCCACCTAGAGAGTTCTCCTAAAGCAGACTCCATGAGGTCACTGATGGTGGAAAGAAATTTTCCAGGGATCAGGATAGTGACGTCGTCCGCATATGCTACTACTCGCAGCCTCCTGGATTCGAAGATCTCGAGGATGTTGTTTATCACAAGCAGCCACAGCAGAGGCGAAAGGACGCCCCCCTGAGGTGTGCCCCTTGTGGTTAACCTCCTCACCGAGCACGAGCCTAGGCTGGAGTGAACCCTTCTGCTACTAAGCATATCGCTGGTCCACCTCACCACTTTCTCGTCAACTTCGAATTTTCTAAGTGCACTGGTTATTGCCTCTAGAGTGACGTTATTAAAGGCCCCCTCAATATCGAGGAAAGCGGCTAACGTATACTCCTTGACGCTCAGCGATTTTTCGATCGCCTGAACGACCTCATGCAAGGCGCTGTCTACAGATTTTCCCCTGCAATACGCATGTTGCGTCCTGCAGAGTCCCCTGGACTGTGCCACTCCCCTGACATAGACATCTACCAGCCTCTCCAAAGTCTTAAGAAAGAACGATGAGAGGCTGATCGGTCTGTAGTCTTTTGCAGTGATGTGGTTTGACTTCCCCGCCTTGGGGATGAACACCGCCTTAACCTCTTTCCAGGCGCGTGGTACATAGCCCTGTTGGAGAGATTCCCGAAAGATTCGCACCAAGACTTTGACCACTGCCTGCTTAGACCATTGCAGCATAGCCGGAATGACACCATCGGGACCCGGAGATTTGTACGGGTTGAAGGTGTCTATCGCCCATGCCACTTTGACCTCATCGATAATCTCCTGAACTAATACATCCGGTCGTGACGAGTGCTGTCTATGAGGCGTTGTCGTCTCAACAACACTTGTGCAACCGGGAAAGTGGGTGTTCATGAGAGTCTCTAGAAGCTCCTCTCTCGATTCTGTCCACGAGCCGTCAGATTTCCTAATGCTGCTAGGGGTATGTGATGCCCCAGCTAGCACTTTACGAAGTCTGGCGGCCTCGTTAACATTGTCGAGGGATTCGCAGTAATTCCTCCAATCATCCCGCTTGGCCGCCTTAATAGTCTTCTTAAACTTATTAAAGCTAGCCTTGTAGGCTCCCCAGTCTTCTTCAGTTCGGCTAAGCTTAGCCTTATTGAAGAGACGTCTAGTATCTGTTCTAAGTTGTCTTAGCTCTGGGGTCCACCACACTGCGTTGGTTTTTCGTGGAGCTCGACTTTTAGGACAGGATTCGTTAAAAGACTTGTTAAGTACTTTCGTTAGAAGATTTACTGACCTATCAATGTTGTTCCTCTCGAATGTAGCTCTCGCTTTGCGCGATGCCAGTTTCTGAGAAACTAGTGCACTGAATCTAGGCCAGTTAGTCTTCCTCGGATTCCTATAGGTTTGTGGACTTCCAACTTCTATGGCCACTGAAAAGACTATACGGTTGTGGTCCGAGAACGAACATTCCGTCAGTACTTTCCAATCGACCACAGAGATGGTGTTGGAGTCGGTAACTAAGGTAATATCTATTACTTCCTCCCTAATCCTGTTGTGGAAAGTCGGCGTATTGCCTCTATTACACAGCACAAGGTTAGAGCTAAGAAGAAATTCAAAAATTGACTCACCCCTACTATTTGTGTCGGAACTTCCCCACAGCATGTGGTGTGCATTGGCGTCACACCCGATGATGAGGTCGAGCCTGCGTGAGCGGGCGTGCGCAGCAAGGTCCCGGACTTCCTTCGGCGGTGGTTCCTCTCCTTCGAAAGGCATGTATGCGGACGACAGAATCAGGTCTCGCCCCTCGTGTCGTTCGCATGTAGCCACACACAGGTCACCAGTACTGTATTGAGATAAGAGAAACAGATTAATGTACTTTCTATACACAATACAGGCTCCTATCTTACCTTCACCGCGCGAATGAAGTACTCTGAATTGACTTGACCCCAATCCACAAACGTTGCCTCTGACGAGCCAGGGTTCCTGGATCAAGGCCAAGTCAACTTCCTCCTCCTCCAGGAATTGCATAAGATCGTGGGTGGCGGCTTTAGAGTGGTGCAGGTTTATCTGCACTACCTTCAGCCTTTCCCTGTGTGGCGCGCTCCTTATTGGGGAAACGAGCTTTTAGGGAACCCAAGCCGAACTTAACAACACCAGAGGAGTCTCGCAGATGAGTGAAGGACGGTTGGTCAACAGCGACCACGAGGTCCTTACCCGTCTCATTTTTGCTAGTAGTGGAGGAAATTACTCTCCACTCTCCAGTATTAAGGCCGCTGTTCTGCCGACCTATCAGCTTCAACGTGTCGTCATCCTCCATGACTGGAGGCGGGACCCACAGTGTGACGATAGGTCGGAGAGGCAATCGGTCGCGAGGTATGACCTCGAGTTTTGCTCCCTGCCAGAGAGGCTCAAGACCGCCGATTGTGCGCACCAGGAAGTTGAGTGACTGCCTGTTGCCACAACCGACGATTTTGACGCCCTTCTGCCAGCCAGCGCCGTCGAAGTCGATTTCATCGTCCGCCGCCCCGAGCATCGCTCGCAGAATGCGCGCCTCAACAGAGAGCCAGTTTTCCGGGCGAATTTTCCCATCGGGATCGCTCCGGTGCACTACGGCAATCTGCAGCTCCTGTGGAGAGGAGAAGCTGGCTGAGGGTTTCAGCTTTTTCCCCTCCCCTGTAGGCTGAACGTCCCCCGATCTACCCCTTTTGACAGCCTTTTCCACTATGGTGGAAGTGGGCTTTGTCGAGGTGGATGGCTTCTGATCAGCCTTCCGCATTGACGAGGCAGCCGTGGCACTGTGTCCAGGCTTCGCCGCTCCTGCTCTGTCCGGCCGTACAGCTGTAGCGGCCGTGGCCGTGGCCCTAAAACCAGGCTTTGCCGCCGTTGCTGTACAGGTGGACGACTGTGCAGCAGCGGCCCGGTCTCCAGGCGTTGCTGCAATAGTCAAAGTCTCAGCACCAGAAGTCGTCGCCTGCTTCTTTTCGAATTTAGCCACGATCTTCTGGTGCTTCTTTATCAGCTCCTTCTCCTTGTCAGACAAGGATCCGGGCTCCTTACTCATTTTTCGGAGAAACGCAAGCGAGCGCCGGTAGCCATTTCTGGCTTTCTTCGCAGCACTGCTCGCCTTGCGTTCCCCCTCCGATGAAATTCCAGGAGTGGAACCCGTGCCCGCAGGCTCGTCCCCCTCCTCCAGGAGTGCCGCCTCCGCCCCAGAGTCCACCGACCCGGCGCTGCTACCCTGCGAGAGAAACATAGATTCCCCCTCTATAGCAGCGTCGAGTCGGAGGCCCCGGAGCTGACGCACCACCCCCGAAAGTGAGGGGCTAGCCTGTGCGATGGTCTCCTGCGCCTTTTGCCTGCTTAGAGCAGGTTTGGGCGCCTCCTGCTTCCCAGTAGCATTAGTAGACCGTGCAGCCTGGGGTCCCGCTGCACAGCCTAAGCGGTCGTTGGATGACGACGCCAGACAGCCCGCTCGCCCACTGTCTACCGCCGGTACTGGGGATCCGACTCCCTGCACCGTAAAAGAGTCCTTATGGGAGCCCTCCAGAATGGTTTTGATGAAGGGGGTCGCCTTCCCCTGTGGCGTTTCTTTGACATCTATCACGCCACCAAAAGATGATAAGAAAACAGCCGCTCCTAACATGGAGATCAGACGCTGACCAGGGAGCCGCCCACTGTGGGTCAGACGCTCCTGGATTTCCGCAGCTCAAACTTTGCCGGCTGAGAAGATGGGCTCCAACAGCCGCCCAGGGACCGCCCGGTTACCGAAGCAACCTACGTGGAGGCGTTGAGTCCGCTTGGCCTGGTACCCATAAGGATCGCAGCCGAAGATGCAGACCATGTCCCCATCCGTGCAGTCAGGTGCTTTACCTTATGGACCCAAACCCTGATCCCCAAAAGGCGTTGAAACTGGATCGATAAGCGTTTCAGTCTCTTTCCTCCCCGCTTACCTTTGCTCTGTTGAACAGCCGTCTCGTTTCCTGTCGAAGTAGTCGAAGATCAGAATTCCACCAGCTATCGCTGTGTTTCTTTTTGACCCGACTTAACGAGCAGGAAAACTTGAAAGCAGTATTCAATGTCCCCGTTAGAAGTTCAATTGAGTTCTCAATATCGTGTTTGTCAGTGACCACGTCGAATCGTTTCGACTCCAGTCTCGACTTCACGATGTTAGAGAATTTTTCCAAATTTGCCCTTCTTGGATTTCGGAATGGTGGTTTGCAAACTACGCCAAAGTTGACATCGTAGAGTATGCGGTTATGGTCCGAGAAGGAGCAATCACCTGACACTCTCCAGTTGTCCACCCTAACGTCCTTTGCCTCAGAAAGTAGAGTTAAGTCTATAACTTCTTCCCTGACCCTATTCTGAAAAGTGGGCGTATTGCCCTTATTGCAGATATTAAGAGAAGTGGAAAGAATGAATTGGAAAATAGACTCACCCCGCGAGTTGATATCGCTGCTTATCCATTGCGTGTCGTGGCCATTGGCGTCACAGCCCAACAGCAAAGCGCGTCCTTTTGCTCTGGCGAAGATCGCGGACCGCCTGGGATGGTGGGTCCTGCTCCTCGTACGGCAGATAGGCTGATGCGAGGATCAGGCAGTGCCCACCCTCTTGTTCAACCATACCTGCCGTAAGGTCTCCGTCGCTGTATTGGGAGAGAAGAAATAAATTAATATCTTTCTTTACTACTATACAGGCTCGTAACCTACCTTCAGTTGAGGGGTGATGTAGGGTGTATCGACCTGACCCCAATCCAGAAATCTTAGATCTTACAATCCATGGTTCCTGGATTAGGGCCACATCAATATCCTCCTCCTCCATGAATCTCATCAAGTCGTGGGTTGCTCCCTTGGAGTGGTGCAAATTAATTTGCACCACCCGTAGCCGTTCCCTCCGCGGCTTGTTCACGGTGACCCGGAAAACGCGCCTTGACGGAACCCAACCCGAACTTGATGCCACCAGAGCGTTGAAAGAGGTGGGTGTATGATTGGCGATCTATGGCAATCGTCACATCATTACCCACGCCGTTCTTGCTCTTGGCATTCGTAGCAATTCTCCAATCTTGGATCGCCAGTTCCTTGTTTTGAACGCCTATAACCTTCAGCATAGATTCCGCCGCCGGTACTGGGGGCGGAATCCATACCGAGATTACAGGCCTCAAAGGGAGGATGGAGCGCGATACGACCTCCAACTTGGCGCCTGACCATAGTTCGCCAAGGCCAGCGATTACGGAACGGATGAAATCCAATGATCTCGTGTTACCGCAACCGATGACCTTGACGCCCCTCTGCCAGCCTGCCCCGTCGAAAATGGTTTCTTCCCCATCAGCCCGTATAATGGCGTCCAAGATCTTAGATTCCACAAGCAGCCAGTTTGCGGCCGAGATTTTCCCATCCGGGTCATTTCGGTCTATAACGGCTGCTTGCAACTCGTCTGGGACTGAAAAGCTGGTAGACTGATGAGTCTTGTGCTTTTTAGCTTCCTTCTGAGCTTCCTCACCCGATCTGGCCCTCTTAGCAGCTTTGCCAACCTTGGAGGTAGCCGTTGCCGCCTTTGTGGTGCCAGCCTCGGTGCTGAGCGGCTTGCTCCCCCCTTTGGCGGCTCGAACAGCAGCAGCCGCAGTGTTAGCCGTGGCTCCAGCTGGTTTACCGCTGGTGGAGGGAACCGCGCCGGCTGGGTCCTTAGCAGCCTTGTCACTGCGTGACTTGTTGGCTGCAACGTGGACTGCCGTCGCACTTTCCTCCCCCCGGGGGTAGCCTTGGAGCTGTGGGCTACCTTTGGTTTCCCTTGCTCCGCCGAGTTGGTTGTCCCTATTTTCCTCTCAAATTTGGCAACAACCCTCTGATGCTTCTTGATGAGAAGCTTGTCCCTGTTAGTCAGAGACGAGGCTTCCACTTAGCTCATCTTGCGGAGGTAGTAGGCTGAAGCTTTGTAAGCCTTTCGGGCTTTTTGCTCCGCCGTTCTCCCCACACTCGTGGTATCTGACGAGGTGTCACCCAGCAAAGTGGCCTCCAGGTCGGGGTCTAGTGTATGGATGCTGCTGCCTTGCGATAAGGTGATTGCCTCATCATCGGTTGCAGCACCAATACGAAAACTGTCCAACCTGGAACCTATGTCCAGGTTTTCCTCGTTTGGCAAGGCTGGTTGTCGCTATAGCGACATTGCCTTCTTCCCAGTAGCATTAGTAGACTGCATGGCCTGGGGTCCCGCCACGCAGCCTGAGAAGTTGCTGGATATCGACGCCAGGTGGCCTTCTCGCTCACCACCTACCGCCGGCACTGCGCATCCGATTCCCTGCACCGTAACTTTTTTCTTTTAATCGGCCACGACAGACTGAAGGAAAGACACCCCTTCCCTGCGGGATTTCTTTTGAGTCTGCCATCCCACGCACAAAAAGACTCGGACTCGACCGCCCCTAACCTGGGGAACAGACGTCGTTGTGCGCCGCCCCTAACCTGGGGAAAACAGACGCACACTGGGTAAGTCTTAGTTCGTTCGCTCATCAACCGGCCTGCCTAACATGGGAACCCCTGTCAGGAGGCAGCGCAATTGCTGCCTCCGGTCAGTAAAGTCCGGTGAATCATTGCTAAAACTTAAGCCCCCACACCACGTCAAGGTGCCTACCCAAACCGGTCGATAACTGTGTCTTCAAACGAATTGAGCTTCCGCAGTAGTTCATGGTCACGCCCGTTGGAAAGCATTTGCTGACCAGTGATTGCATAATATGGAGTGCAGCCGATTGATTGATGATACGAGCTGCGCAAAGCTTCAGCGATACCAGTCAAATGTTTATCCCAAATTGTTTGGTCTCTGTTGATATAGGCGCGTATTCCTACCAGAATAGATCGGTCGACCCGTTCACTGGCGTTGGCCTGCGGGCTATATAAGGCGGTAAACATATGACGGATACCTCGTTCTTTCAAAAAGTCTTTAAAATGTGAAGATTTAAACTGTTTTCCGTTGTCAGACATAATTATTTCCGGTGTACCAAAAACACTGAACACTTGTTCACGCAAGAAGTCACAAATAACAGGTGCTGTTGCTCTTCGGACGGCTTTGAGCAACGGGAATTTAGTGAAGTGATCCAAAACAATTATAATCGCTATATTCCCCTGTTTCGATCTCGGATACGGACCAAGAAGATCAATATAAAGTTTTTGAAACGGTCGTTGAGTTGTGTAATAACCCGACATGGGTGGTCGCAAAATCCGGTTTGGAGCTTTGCTTTCACAATAGATGCTACACTTGCCTATGTAGTCTTTAAAAAAAGGAAAATAATAAAGGAAAATAAATTTTCCCTCAGCCGTCCTAGGGTCTTGGCGATGCCACCATGACATTTATTCGGCGGGCAATGAGCCTTCTCCAGTACTTCCGGTACCAATTCTCTCGGCAACCACAGCTTCCAGCTACTGGCTTCCACTTCCGGGTTTCCGTTCGCAAACTCGTTTCGTTTATACACTTCCTTGTCCAAAATTCGTAAGTCGGGCAATATTTCTTGATTTTCTCGCACGCGACGTTTGAGATCTTCGTATTCTGACGACGTAAAAGCAGGTGATTCTAGATCTACAATAGGACCAAATTCGATCTCAGCTGCTTCCGTTTCAAAATTTTGACGCGACAGGCTATATGGCACGATATTTTGGGTACCTCGTCGGTGTTCGATTTTGAACCTGAAGCCTTGTAGATTCAATGCGCTAATCGTCCCGATAAATCAGGTTGACGCATCAGCCATTGCAAGATTGCATGATCCGTCACTATCGTAAAATCCTGCCCCTCTACATATGCTCTAAATTTCTTTAAACTAAGCATAGCTGCCATACATTCGAGTTCCGTGACACTATAATTGCTCTGAGCTTTGTTCAATTCCCTAGAAAAATATGCGATTGGCACTTCTACCCCTTCGCTATTCTTTTGGGCCAAAACTGCCCCAACTCCGTGCTTACTTGCATCGCACTGTATTATGAATGGTTTGCTATAGTCAGGATTCGCAAGGACTGGCGTACTCGAAAGCTTGTGCTTGAGCTCGTCAAAAGCTAACTGCGCTTCTTCTGGCCAAGTGAAAGTTTTGCTGTTTTTCAGGAGGTTAGTAAGTGGTGAAGTAACAGCGACGTAAATATCTATAAATCTGCGGTACCATCCAGTCATACCTAGAAATCGTCTTAACTGTTTAACTGTTGTTGGCGCTGGATAGTTCGCAATTGGTGACACCTTATCCGGGTCCGTGCGCAACGTACCATCACCCACTATGTAACCTAAATATTTCACTTCCTTAATACAAAACTTGCTCTTCTGCACATTAATGGTTAAGCCAGCTTTGCGGAGAAGGCTGGCAACTTCAGACACGACTGTCATATGGTCATCAAAAGTTTCTGACACAATCAGTAAATCGTCTAGGTACACAAAAACCTGTTCTTTGAGCTGCGCTGGTATAACGTAATCCATCAGCCGACAAAGCGCTTGCGGCGCATTGCACAAGCCAAACGGCATAACGTGATATCTATACAACGGCCGATTTGGTACGGTGAAACATGTAAAATCTCTGGAATTTACTTCCAGCGGAATTTGACAAAACGCACGTCGTAAATCCAGCGATGAAATAAATCTAGCTTTGGGTAGTCGGCTTAAAATGCCCTCGATATGCGGCAGAGGATACGCATCCTTGATTGTTACAGCGTTCACCTTCCGCGAGTCAAGACACAGACGGACCTTTTCCCCTTTACGGACGAGAACTACCGGACTAGACCATGAACTGTTCGGACTTTCTTCAATAACCCCAAGATGCAACATTTCATCAATTTCTTTATGGACCAGTTTTTCGATAGCAGGAGAAATGGGAAAGTAACGTTGTTTGATCGGACGGACATTTGGCTCAACTTCTATGACGTGCTCCATTAGAGTGGTTTTACCCAACCCTTCGCGCTCATAAGAGGGAAATAACTTCTTCACCTCTTCTAATCGGTCTTGTTGGTGTTCAGATAATACCAAAGAATTTTCATTAGCAGTCGATGGCTGCTCAACATCAATTTGTGCTATAATATTTGGAGCTATTTTGAATTTTTGCCAAAAATCTATTCCTAAGATTACTGATTGTGCAAGATTTGAAACTATATAAAATGCTATTTCTGCCTCTCTATTCCTAAATTTCACCATCGTGTTTAGGATCCTATATACAATTTGTTTTCGCCCATCTGCTGTGTGAATCGATGTTTTATGGGCTCGGAAATCTTTCCTACCACTGAGTTCATTCGCCAGAGCACCTCCTATGCAAGATATCTGCCCCACTGTCAAGTAAACCGAGTAACTTCTGGTTGAAGAGTGTAATTTCTGCGTATGGACGCAAATCTAAAGGTTTGTGCTGAATTGCACAGATTTCTGCAACATGTTTACGCTGCCGCTTGACAGCTTGCCAGAAGTTACTCATACGCTCCGTTGAACGTGCTGCGCGTTTCGCTTTCGATGCCTTTGTATTGTTAAAAATCAAATCTCGGACTCTATTGTAGTTTGCTAATCGTTCACCATACGAAAGCATGTGACAAGGTCGAGTACTTGTCCCATGTTTCATCGGCAGCTCGGGTGCTGACGATGGCGTGTGTGATTTTGCCGTTACTGGCGCGTTTGGTCGTAGCGAGGACTCGCTTTGGGAGCCTCGCTCGCTTGGACGTTTCCCGGCCGACATGTTTCACAAGTTGGTCTATACACACCTGGTGCACCGCAACCATAACAAAACACGGTGCGTTTATCTAAGCAATCAAAATAACGATGACCTTCCTTTCGACAATTCCAACAAATAAGTTTGGACTTCGCGTTGGGTCTGGTCACTTCGTCCACTTCGACGACATCTTCGTTCAGTGCTTCATCCAACTCAAAGTCCAAGAAAAGTGTGAAGAATTCGCGTGGGCAGACGTGCCCTTTCGTTGCTCCGCGGTTTTTTAATGTTTTTATGTGTGTGCGCGCGTTAAATATACGTATAAATGTACTGAGTGTCGCGTATTGTCCGTCTGTCGCTGCTATCGCGTTGTGGCCCACCAAAATCAAGCGGCCACATCAAAAATATTAAAATTATTTAAACGCGTAATGCATTTGCAAACGCTAATCTGCAGTGCAAGCGCCGTTACATTCGCTGTCCGCCACTTCGACCTCCGTCCGCGTTGTGTTGTTGCTGCGTTCTTTTTTTCCCGTGTTGTCTTTTCCTCCGTCCGTTTTCAGTAGCGCTATATGTGGTCCTGTTCGACGCTGAGAAATTGACTGCTCTGTGGTAAAGGCATAACACTTACCACAGGGCATCATCAATTTTTCAGTGCGTCAGATCTCATTTCCGTCTGCTTTCCTTGTCCTTTAACCCACCCAGGTCATGGTGCTGGACAAATTTCGCATAGCCTTCTGCAACGTGCGCGGGCTCAGGGCGAATTTTTTTGCTGTATACGCGTTCGTTAACCTCCACAAGCCCCATATAATGGCACTAGGTGAGACCCAGGTGTGTGAGGATGCAGATCCACTGGATTTCCACATCCCAGGGTACCACTTACTGCCATTATTCTCTCCTCATAGGGGTCTTGCCCTTTATGTGTGCAGTAATGTTGCGTACCAGTGCACTGGTACAACGCATATCCCCTGCGTTGCTGGGCAAGCTCTCAACACTCTAGACCTTTTTCTCACTTCTCATCAAGAAAAATATGATGTTGAAATGCACGCACCTCTTGGTAACTCGGACCATTGCACCATTTTGGCGTCTCTCTCATACTCTTCTATCCGCAATGCTTCGCCCTTAGCCCCGAAGCGCCTAGTGTGGATGTATGATAAAGCTAACTGGAGTGGACTTAATGAATTTTTCGCCCACTTCAATTGGAAATTGTGTTTTCTAGATAGAAACATAAATGCCGCAGCCAAAATGGTTGAAGAAATTGTATTATTGGGAATGCGGTCCTTTATCCCCAATAAGCAAATTTGCATTAAACCCAAGGACAATATCTGGTTTAATGAGACATGCAGAATTGCTGTCAGGTCTAAAGAGGAAGCTTTCAGAGCATGGCAGGCAAATAAAAATGCCACCACTGAACAGCTGCGCAAACAGGCTAGAAATCGATGCAATGCCATCCTAAGGCGCCAAAAGTTTCTGCACGAACAGCGCCAAAGGAAAAGTTCTTCAATGCCAGCGCGGTAGTAAGAACTTCTGGTCATTCGTTAAGAAGGTGAAGAATCAAACATCGTCTTCAATTCCAACTCTCCTTAACAATGATCAAATCATCACTCACTCGGTTGATAAAGCTGATTTGTTGGCTAAAATTTTCGCAGAGAATTCCTCTCTGCCCCCCAGCGATCAACCACTACCCGTAGTTGAGAACGTATCTTGCTCTATGCCAGAAATTCATTTTCGAACGCGGGTAGTTAAAAGAGTGCTTGCAACCCTCGATGTAAATAAGGCTTCAGGGCCGGACGGCATTCCAGCCCTTGTTTTGAAAAAATGCGCTACTTCGCTGGCTTGTCCATTACGCAAACTTTTCAACATGTCATACACCACAGGTGTATTTCCGACATGCTGGAAGGTGACAAATGTTCAACCAGTTCCTAAAAAAGGCAAGACTACTGACCCTGCGAACTACCGACCTCTAGCAATCTGTTCGGTGCTTTCCAAAGTAATGGAAAGCATTGTCAACTTCAACCTTGTGAAATATCTAGAGCACAATAGACTGCTAAGTGACCGCCCATATGGCTTGCAAAGACAGCGATCGACGGGAGACCTTATCGGTGAAAGCAAGGTTGTTGCATTGGATATTTCCAAGGCCTTTGACCGAGTGTGGCATAAAGCATTCGTGTCAAAATTGATTGCCTATGGCGTCGGTAGTATCTTCTCTCGTTGCATAACGAGCTTCCTCTATGATCGCTCTATTCGTGTTGTAATAGACGGCATAGCCTCGGAAAAGCATTCCCTTAGCGCGGGAGTGCCGCAGGGTTCGGTCCTTTCTCCAACCCTTTTCCTTATCTTCATTAACGACCTATTGTTGTCGACGAAGAATCAAATCTACTCGTTTGCGGATGACAGCACCATTTGTCATTCATACTCCTTCACAAAGCGCCCCAGCTCTGTGGAGATTGAGAGAGAACGGCGCCGTATGAATGATACACTTAATAGCGACCTACAAACAATCTCCAAGTGGGGTCAAGCGGACAGGGTCGATTTTAAACCTCGCAAGACCCAATGTTGCCTGTTATCCCACAAACGAGTCTCCCCACATCCCAACACATCCCTGGTTATGGATGGTGTGAGTATTGCGGAATCGGCAGCTCTTGATGTTCTGGGCATGTCCATTAAGAACGATCTTCGTTGGAACGATCATATTTTTGGCGTGTCGAAAGAAGCAGCCAAGTGCCTTGGCTTTTTAAAGCGGTGCAAAAAATATTTCACTCCGTCCGATCTCCGCATCATTTATACCACCTATATCCGACCTAAAATGGAGTTTAACTCCAATAACAAAACTCCTTAACAAAAACCCATTTGGAGCTCCTGGACCGGGTGCAAAACCGTGCGATTAAACTTATAGGGGACAGTAGGGCATCCAGCTCTATTGACTCCTTGGAACATCGTCGAAACGTGGCATGTGTGGTTTTATTTTACCGTTACTTTGTCGGCAATTGCCCAGTGGAGATGAGCAGCATGCTGCCATCACTCCGGGTATTCCCCCGGGCAACCCGTTTGAACACTGGCGCCCATGCATTCCACGTTGAAACGATGTTCCAGCGCACTACGCAGTACAGAGAAAGTTCGTTCCTGGCCCGAACAGCGCGATTGTGGAATGGTCTCCCTGCAGATGTTTTCCCCAGCTCTTATGATCTTGATGGATTCAAGGCAAGAGTCCATAAATTCTTCACCCAACATCCTTTCTCCCAACCTATATATCCTTCCTGAACCAGCGCAATGCCCGCATTTATAGGGGTTTCCCCTGCGCGTTGGCTCGTATTAAAAAAAAAAAAAAAAAAGTCGACATCTAGCTCGTTCACTTGCCGCCTAAAAGGATTGTTGCGCGGCATGGCAGTTGCCGGTGTGTGAACAGAATTGTTTTTGGAGATCTCGTTGAACAAGCTTTAGACACAAGCTTAAGACACAAGCGACGCAGTTCGGCTAGAGAATTTGTGTTTACATATAATAGCTGTTGACGTATGCGCGGACGTAGTCCCCTCTGGATGATCTCTACTAGCTCTGATTCCGGAATTTGATTCTGTAAATTTTCAGCAATCCTCAGCACCGCGTTACGATAGTCGTCGAACGATTCTGTTTGTCCTTGCTTCCGGTTCCGCATCGCTTCCTTTATGTCGGTTTCCGTTTTATGTTCGCCAAAGTGTGTTCTTAACGATTGGCATAGCGTATGCCAGTTGACCCGATCAACCGATCTTCGGTATCGCGAATACCAATCCTTAGTCTCATGTGTGAACAAACTTTGAGCATGCTCACACAATAAATTGAAATTACCATATTTATAAAGTGTTAAAAACTTGTAGCTCAATTCTGAAAATTAAGTTTTCGACTGAAAGCTTTGGTGTACCATCAAATTTTATGCCCCAACTTGCAATTAAATGAGCAATTTTGCCCGAGTTGGTAACAGCTGACGCATCGCTCATTCGTAATGGAGGTGGAATGTGTTGCTCTCGATTGTTGTTGCTGTACGGTAGATCCTGTGGCCATTCTGGAGTTGAGTCACGTTGATCGTTAGAGGCGTTGCGGCCTTCACGCGGCTGCGTACCGTGTAGGTCTAACCTGCCTATTGCGTTAGCTAAGCTGTGCTCTAACTTCTGTTCTATCAACTGCCCTACTCGACTTTCTAACTCATCCAACAGATTCGCCTGTCTCGCGGCTAAGACTGCCCCTACTATAAATCGAATACGACTATCGCCAGCATTCTCACCAGTCTCAGCTGACAAATTCACTGGAGGCTCTGTCAAATTGTGCTCGGTGCGTGTGTCGGAATCCGCTGCGCGTGCAGCTTGTGCAGCGTGTGAAGTTGAAGGCGCCGGATTGTTGACATCATCGGTTGGTTCTCTCGCTTTTGCCCGAGTTCGCATGCCAGGAGTATGTTGGTTGGGATCTGCCATGAAATCCCTGCTGCTGCAAGCAGTTCGGCACTGCGGACAAGAAGAGTTCCGCTTCAATCAGTTGATCAAGCAACTCCTGTTAAAGACGTGTGCGCAGGCTGTGCGTAAGACCTCCGCACCATCGCTCAAACCTTCGCGACAAATTGAACATACTCTCTGCCCAGCAGTTGGCAAGTTTTCACTACTGTGACGCAACGGCATAGTGACAGCAGCAAAATCGTATAAAAAATAAACAATTAAAAAACTCAAAAAGGACAATTGCAAGCTGATTGTAATTAGTCGCAAAAGAAAGTATCTGATTCCCAAGATCAGATCGGCATGATCTCGACAAAAACTCCATCCAACCAACAAATGAAAAAAATTTACATCAGCAGCAGCAAAAGATAAATCTGGTCCAACCACAAAACGATAACTATCAGCGATAACGATATAACCTCATTCCTGTTATGGAAAAGAGATTCGGAAATATTTTATGAAATGAGGAAAAGTTCGAAGTGCAGCGTTGGTTATTAACCCTGACGACTTATCAGCAACAGCAATCGTGGTTATGAGTATCTTTCAACTCACTAAAATCCACGAAGCCTCGCGGTCGCAACGGTCATGTACCAAAAAAACACAATATGGAAATTCTTTTCGCAAACAACAGTACGGTAAGTGCTACTAGCATTTAGCCAAGTTAGCACTACAATCCAGAATCCGCGTTTGGCAAAAAAACCTCCAACCTAAAAACAAAAACTTTTGGAAGTTATTTGGACGTAATCACGCAGCGGTAAAGTTCCATGATATCTAACCATCAGAACTCAAAATCCATCGTACGTGCATTACGCAAAGCTACCAAAGCGATATTCAGACGGACGGACTACATTACTACAATAGCAATGCATGAACCCCACCTAAAGTGAGGCCCCACGTTGGGCGCCATTTTTTTGTTATGTATCGTGTTGTATGTTTTTTTTTTTTGTTTTTTTTTTTTTATTTTAACGAGGAGGGAAGCATCAACAGCCACCCAGTCAGTGCGAGACTTTAACACGCTAAACCCTCCTCTCGTCCGAACGGTTACCCCCCTGGGACCACCGTGAAGTATTTCGTCAGGAGGCCGTTGTGAGCGTTGCCACTCAATCGTCTGTTTGTCTTTATCGTCTGTGTTTCTGTTGCCGTGTTGGCAGCGCCTTGCTGCTGTATGAAGGGCCCTTGTGCCCTACTCCTGTATATCAAGCGGCGCAACTCCTGTTGCCGCAGTCGATTATGCTCCACGTTGTTCATTTCGCAGCGCTGTGCGCGCCGCTTTCCGCGCACGCTCTATGCGTCTCAGGCTCTGCATAATCGTAGCCGCTGCTGATGTTACTGCTCTCCAATTCTCGGCTCTTTCGCACATAAGCGACACCAGATTTGTTTGCCGTGGGCGTTGACCGAGGGCTGCGCTTAGGTTGTTTTGTACTTCGCTGAACCGTGGGCACACGAAAAATACGTGCTGCGCAGTCTCGTAAGCATCCGGACAGCGCGGGCAGTACGGATCATCCTCGTGCTTATACTTGTGGAGGTACTGCTTAAAGCAGCCGTGCCCACTTAGTATTTGTGTGATGTGGTAGTCAAGCTCGCCATGTTTGCGGCTTATCCACTCGTTGATGTCTCCGATGAGGCTATACGTCCAGCGGCCTTTGTTGGACTGGTTCCATTTACGCTGCCATTCCGCTACGGTTTTACACCTTTCGGCTAACTTTGTGGCGTCGGAGGATTTTGCGCCTGGCTTGTAGAGGCGCTGCATCTCCAGCACTAGTAAGTCAACGGGCGGTTTACCTACCAGAACGCAGATAGCATCGTCCGATACGGAGCGAAATGCGCTGGCAACCCAAAGTGCGCTGAGCCTGTACACAGCGCGTATGCCTTTCGTATAGGCTTGCACCTTCACTGCCTCTGCCCAGATAGGTGCTCCGTACAAGAGTATGGAGCTAGTCACTCTTGACAGCAACAGGCGTCGGCTTGCGCGCGGGCCGCCTATGTTCGACATAATGCGTGACAGCGCTCTATTCACCCGTGAGGCTTTCTCGCAGACTGCCTTGAGATGCTCCTTGTAGGTCAGCCTGGTGTCAATTAACACTCCCACGTATCGCAGCGACGGCTGTGATGTGATCTGGTGTTCACGTACGGTGATTGTGAGCACCTCGCTCAGCTTTCTCGTGCTCAGAAGAACCGCCTCTGTCTTGTGTGCAGCTAGCTCTGGCTTTGCACTGCATAGCCACTGCCTGACGCGAGCTATCGCTGTATTGCATGCTGTCTGCAATTAGTACAGTAAATAGGTATATTTTACTAAAAAAAAATACTTAATGGCTGAAATTTTGATGGTATGTTCGGGGGTATGTCCTGAGTCTAAAACTGAGTTTTCGTATTCGAGGGGGTGGGGGAAGATACTACCTCCTGCTTATTTAGGGGTGAGTTCGTTTTAATTCCTTATCTCCGGTGCTATTGCTCTTACCGACAAGTCCGAGGGATCAAATTTGTGGGGAATAAAATTATCTATATAATAATAATAAAATCGAGGTCATAGGTCGATTAGGTGAATCACAATGGCCGGTCAAAGGTCAAAAGTGAGGGATAGTTTTCGTTTTTCGTGAATACCTTGAAACCGGTAGGTTTTTTCGCATACTGCTTCGATACCATTTTAAAGTACTTGAAATTACCTACAAAATGAGTGCTCGAACACTCATCTACTATAAATAGTTTGCCGTCAATCCAACGACCAAGTTGACCGCGTGCGCCGATGTTGACCGCGCGCACTGTACGTGCGAGCACGTAGAGAGTGCAATGTATGCGCAATGAGTACTTCTCGCGCCGTGCGCGGCTCAACATCGGCGCACGCGGTCAACTTGGTCGTTGGATTGACGGCAAACTATTTACAGTAGATGAGTGTTCGAGCACTCATTTTGTAGGTAATTTCAAGTACTTTAAAATGGTATCGAAGCAGTATGCGAAAAAACCTGCCGGTTTCAAGGTATTCACGAAAAACGAAAACTATCCCTCACTTTTGACCTTTGACCGGCCATTGTGACTCACCTAATCGACCTATGACCTCGATTTTATTATCATTAGATAGATAATTTTATTCCCCACAAATTTGATCCCTCGGACTTGTCGGTGCGAGCAATAGCACCGGAGATAAGGAGTTGAAACGAGCTCACCCCTAAATAAGCAGGGGGTAGTATCTTCCCCCACCCCCTCGAATACGAAAACTCAGTTTAAGACTCAGGACATGCCCCCGAACACACCCTCAAAATTTCAGCCATTAAGTATTTTTTTTTAGTAAATGTGATTTATTTGTCTCTATTTACTGTACTAAATGCGCTAGTGTGTTTAGCCACCGCCACTACGGCGGTGTCGTCCGCGTAGGCGACGATGTGCGTATCTGCTGGCAGCTCCAATCGGAGAATGCCGTCGTACATGACGTTCCACAGGGTGGGGCCAAGCACCGACCCCTGTGGAACGCCACCGGTGATTTCATAGTGTCGTAATAGAGCACTCGATTTTCAAGATAATTTGATACCAGCCGCTGTAGGTACGCTGGCACTCCGAAATCGTACAGCGCATCCATGATTCGGGGCCAGTTCGCCGAGTTAAAAGCGTTTTTATATCGTGTTGTATGTATGTATGTATGTACGTATGTTGCACGTCTGTAGCCATGTAACCGACGCACACTGGGGTAATTCATGCCGATTTTGGCGATTAATTCACCCGGACTATTTAGACATGAAAAAAGTATTAGGTTAAGTTAATTATAGATAAAGAAGTAGAAAATAAATGTATTTGAACATACTTTAGTGGATTTTTTTTTATTTATGACCAAAAATGCAAAATTGTTACAAAAGGGTTACACAGAATTCCTCGCTTATTTATTAATTACTATCGGAATCATCATCGTATTCACCCACGCTTTCACCTTCGCATCCATTGTTATCATCATCATCATAATTGTTCATATCATCGCGTTCTTCTTCCGCAATTATCAACAAATCCAATGGTTCCCTTGGCATGAGCGTAACTGCTTTATGCGGCAATTTCATTTCTGTCGATATAATGAGATCAGAATTGATAAGCAGTCTCTTTAGAACATCTTCGTTGGTTTTTTCTCGGGTACTTTTTCGAGAAAAATATTTCCTGAAAGCCTTAAAATCTTTATTTCTCGCTTCCCGCGCTTCTTCAGATAATTCACCGATTCGCAACAAGGCGTGAGCTATGACCTCTGGTCCATTAATTAAATATTTATGAACAGTCGTAGGCATGTTATATTAGGGATAGTACTCAACGAAAGATTTGGCACAATTTAAGGCAAAGAGTTGGTCATTATGTAATAAAGACTTAAACGAGTATACCAAATAACATTGGATTCCGTTCCTAAATGAAAACAACCACCTTTTTTAATATCTTGAAAAAGTAGTATTTTGCAGTTACCCTTTACCTAATTAGTTTAATGCACATCAGTGGGGTTATTTCAATCGATTACTCATAAGTAATACAAACAATAACAATGCCCAATACTGCAACTTCTGATAAATAAGGTCAGCTGACCAAGTTTTGCACACACCGTACAACAAAGCCAAATGAAATAATCTAAGATATCGAAATTTTATTTGGTTCTGCATCATTTGAGATTATTTTTTATTGTGTTTCATAAATATCTTAAAAACCAAAAATACTCACGTGTCGCGATTCCCGCCTAATATGTCGTCTAATATGCTGGTTAATATAAATCTAACATGCCGGCCCCCCGTAATGTAGGTTAAAAAGCATAAAGAAATACTAAAAACCATACATTGAACAGCAACAAAACTAACATAAAACATATCGCTTGTTGCTTTTCTCATATTTTTTGCATTTACATATATTTTTTGTCTTTCCTTTCACGGACCGCGTGCATATTTTGCCAAAACTTCACATACAAAAATCGAAATGCTGCAAAAGTGCGCAACAATAGCGCAACTTTTTTTTTTCATAGAAAGTTGCTAGAATATCCACAGATTACGACAATGACAATATTTTAGGTGAACATCACTGAACAAACAACTATATGTTTATGAATAGGGCCAAAATAAGGCAATTTTTAGGCTTTTTTAAAAAAAAATAACAAAAATATTTACGAACACTTAAAAAAAAATAAAAGTTTATATTTTAATACTTAAATACCTGAACAAGAAGTCTCCATCATCAGTTTTATGCTACTTTAAAAACTTGTAAAACAAATTTGATTTAAATAATTGAAAAATTCACGTTTCACGCTGTGCGCACGTCAAATGAAAATAAATGTCAACTTTCAGAGTGCTTTGCCGGAAAACGGTAAACTATTTTGCAACAACTCTTTCACGTAGTGATGCAGAATTTTATCCACTTTAACCCGGTACCAAAAACGTATCTGTACCTTTATTTTTCGTTTTTGAATTAATCGCCACTTTACTTATATATTACCCCAGTGTGCGACGGTAAGAGACGCTCCTGCGCAAGGATGATCCGGTATCAGAGGCTTCATGATCCTCCGGCCTTGATTGGTGAGAGTAGGTGTGGTGGAAGTTGTGGGATGTTGACCTGGCTAACCCGTGTGCACTTGGCTTTTTAATTGACCCGTAGCTTCAGCGGGGGTGGGTTGAATAAGGCCAACCAGGTTTAAAGAAAACACCTATCCGCATGGCTATCATCAAGTGTTAGCCCGGATCGTTTGCGCGAGGACATAACAACACAAAAACAAAAAAGTTATGCACACGATTGCATCAAAACGAGTGAACGAATCTGCAAACTAAATCGGACCGACTGTGGTGCACCAACGCATTGCACCTGCGAACCTTTTCCTTTTAGTATCCTGATGATAACGTTGTCGGATACTCCTTGCCCACCCTACCATTGTTCCTCGTAGCTGACGCAGAGAAACCCTTTAACGAAATATTTCCTACTCCCTTATTCCCAGGCCAAACTCAAATTCTTTCAATTAAACATTACAATCAAAATCATTTTTATTGATAAATTCCAAAAACATAGCCCATATTTATAAAAAGAAATCTATATATAGAAACCCAATATAGCAGCAGAACAGTACAAATTTGGCAAAACTTAAGGCTAAATACATTAGGAAAATTATTAACAATAGCAAATTTTAAAATTTTTTTGTTTAGCAAATTTTACTAAAATTTATTTTAACAAATTATAAATTTTAAAAGAATTATAAATTTTAAAGGACATTAACTCCCTTCCTTTTCTTTTCTTTTCTCCCCTTCAAAATCCTAGTGAACCCTTTTTAGCAGCTGATCAAATCTAGCCAAGATTTTTATATAGATAAATGCATGGTACTTTTAGGAAACAAAAAAAATCCTTTATTTTTATGTGATCTTTATTTATCTTCTTCGAAATATTTGTAAATATTTTGTTTGTTTGTTTGTTTTTTTTTGTGTGTTAGAAAAATTGTGCCAAAAGTGACGTTGACGTACGTGAGTGTCTGTAGTGCATGTAGTCCATCGTTGGGCCCATCGATGCAGCTGAGGTACACTGAAAAAAAAAATATCGACATCCAAGCCAAAGCTTCATTGGTAATTTGGCACAACACAAAAAAATATGGAAATTTTGTAATTTTCTTAAACTTTCACCTTTTTTTCCCCCCACCAGGCCTTTACACTAATTGTATTTTTTCCCCACTTTTATTTTCACTATATATATGCAAGAAGCCCTTTGTTTCCCTCTTTTCTTAAAATTTCTCAATTTTCTCATAGGATTTTAACTTTTAAACATTTTTACTTTTAATAACTTCAACCCTCCGTCTTCGATTTTGCCCTTTAAACATTTATTTTCTTCCTTTTCACACTTTTGGTTTCCTCAAAACTTTAAAAACTTTTTTTTCTTTTTAAAAACAAAAGCCAGGATTCAAATTTTTACACTCTTTGATCGCCGTCGGCAGTTATCGTTGGACCCCTCGGAATTTTATGCTGGTGATGGCTGTGGTGGCACAATGCCGAAATGTATGATGAAAATTGTTGTTGTTGCTGTGGTGTTGAATTTAATTTCCCAAAAACTTGTTGTTGCTTGCATGCGTGTGTTGTTGAGGTTGTTGTGGTGTTGGCGTTTTATTGTTCAACCGAATGTTGTTGTTTGTCTTTGTTAAGTATTTTAGAACAAATTTTATTTTGACAGAAATGTTGTTGCGATTTGCATTTACTAGTTTAGAAAAGGTTTTTTTTTTTTTGCACCAACTATTGTTGTTGTTTTTGTTTGCAATTTATAATTTTAATAGTTTCACGCAAAAATGGTGTTGTTGCAGCGATTTTATTTAAAAAAAAATGTTCACTCCAAAAATGTCTACGTTAAGAAAGTGTTTGAAATACGTTCGCGGTTTTTGTTTCATCGTTAGCAACCACGCAAGAATTTTAAAATGTAATTTTGTCTTTTATTTGGATTTTAATGATGTTCGCACCGGCAATTTTCTTTAGACACGTATTTTTAATAGCATCTTTAACTTTAATTTAATTAATGTTAAATGTCTTTTTTTTCTTTTATTTTATGAAAGTGACAAATGCCCTCGGCATCGCGCAGCCGGCAGCGAGTCCGCGTCGGAGTGTGGCGTCTACTGATCTTCTTTTCCCGTTTGCGTTGGGTTGGCGCTATATATTAGTGTCAAAACAACGCCAAACCGTTTTTGTCCGTTTGTTCGACCTAATCCGCGCTATCCCGTTTTCTCTCACCGTAACTCATTTGCGTACATGTGTTTGTGCGTTTGTGCACCATTTTTCGCTCTACCAAAAAAAATATCCCACTTAGCAACAGCGGCAAAATAAACAACAATATTCCTTTATTTTTCCGTGTAACAACAACTTCGCTGATCGACAAAACCTGTCGATCACAACAACCACATTTAGTTTACCTAACATTACAACAACCACATTTAATTTGCATTGGGCTACAACACCCAACTTAGTGCATTACAACAACCACTTGCCTACTTGCTGGTCAGTACAACAACCACATTTAGTGACCGGCACAGTTGAGCTTGCTCACGCACACCGATAAAATGTTTCGCAACATGTTGCGATGTTGCGTGGGTGGTCTGAGTAACATGCGCAATGTTGAGCAACTTGCGCAGAATGTTTCTGGGGTTCCAAAACTTTTTTTTTTCGAGCGAGCATGCAGACCCCAACAAGCAGTCTATTGTGCTCCAGATATTTCACAAGGTTGAAGTTTACAATGCCTTCCATTACCTTGGAAAGCACCGAACAGATTGCTATAGGTCGGTAGTTCGCAGGGTCAGTAGTCTTGCCTTTTTTAGGAACTGGTTGAACATTTGCTACCTTCCAACATGTCGGAAATACACCTGTGGTGTATGACATGTTGAAAAGTTTGCGTAATGGACAAGCCAGTGAGGTAGCGCACTTTTGCAAAACAAGGGCTGGAGTGCCGTCCGGCCCTGAAGCCTTATTTACATCGAGATTTGCAAGCACTCTTTTAACTACCCGTGTCCGAAAATGAATTTCAGGCATAGAGCAAGATACGTTTTCGACTACGGCAGTGGTTGATCGCTGGGGGGCAGAGAGGAATTCTTTGCCAAAATTTTAGCCAACAAATTAGCTTTATCAACCGAGTGAGTGATGATTTGATCATTGTTAAGAAGAGTTGGGATTGAAGACGATGTTTGGTTCTTCACCTTCTTAACGAATGGCCAAAAGTTCTTACTGCCACGCTGGCATTGAAGAACTTTTTCCTTTGGCGCTGTTCGTGCAGAAACTTTTGGCGCCTTAGGATGGCATTGCATCGATTTCTAGCCTGTTTACGCAGCTGTTCAGTGGTGGCATTTTTATTTGCTTGCCATGCTCTGAAAGCTTCCTCTTTAGACCTGACAGCAATTCTGCATGTCTCATTAAACCAGATATTGTCCTTGGGTTTAATGCAAATTTTCTTATTATTTCTTATTGTTATATGGTAACACAACTCATCTATGGTATGCTTTTGTAAGGCAATATGGGTATCAAACAATTCAGCATGTCATTGCGGCAAACATAGACTATATAAATAAATAAATAAATATAATCGGCCACGCCCACTTTCCGCGCCCACTACACTTACAAAACCAAGCTACGGTACATGTCCGTAAATCAGTAGGTATTATCAGGTGTACAACTTTGCTTCCGCCGTTTTTTTCCACAATTAAAAGCTTTATTGCGAAAAAGTGCTTACAGATGTATTATTCAAAGTATTGTCCGTCGCTAGCGACAACTTTCTCCCATCTTTCCGGCAATTTTCGGATCCCGGCTCGAAAAAAGGAGTCCTCTTTTGACGCTATCCATGAAGCAATCCATTTTTCCAATTCTTCGAAGGATTGAAAATGTTGATCTGCCAGGCCGTGTGCCATCGAACGGAATAGGTGGAAGTCAGAAGGGGCGACATCTGGGGAATACAGCGGGTGGGGCAAGACTTCCCATTTCAGCGTTTCCAGGTACTTTTTGACCACTTTTGCGACGTGAGGCCGAGCATTGTCGTGTTGGAGGATGACTTTGTCATGTCGCTCTTGATATTTTTAAAACGTTGAAACCACTCCCGACACGTTCTTTCACTCAGAGCAGCATCACCGTAAGTTTCTGAGAGCATTCGATGCGCTTCAGCTGCATTTTTTTTCGAATTGTAACAGAGAAGTAAAACTTCCCGCAAATGGCGAGAATTGGGCACATAAACGGACATTTTCGAGCGTGAATAATACGAAAACAAGAACAACTGTCACTGAAACGGCGATGACAATTCGTTAGGCACTGTCCACACTCACTTTAAAGGCATTACCATCTATGTATTTCAACCAGCCTCAGCCGGTACAGCCACCTATCGGAAAACGGCGGAAGCAAAGTTGTACACCTGATAATATCAAATGATTTCGTGTTTTGTTGATGTTAACATGGGATATATAAGATTGACCACGCCCACCAAATACGCCTTCTCGCCACGATCACTATAATAACAAATCAGCCATAATATATATGTCACACCAATATGGGTGTCAAACGATTTAGCGATTCGATAGGGGGAATGGGGTGGGTTTTTGATAAGGGGGCGTAGCACCGCCCATACAACTTAAATTTTCAATATGGAATATCTTCGGAATGAGAAATCGGGCAGCATTAAAATTTGGTGCGGAGCCACCTTTTGATGTGTCGTTTCACTGGTAAAACTTTGTGAGCGTTGGACAAGGGGCGTGGCACTTTTTAAGCAACTCAAATGTTTTGAATAGCTTTGGAACTACAAATCACACAGTTAAGAGATTTGACACAAACTTACGATTTAGATATGCCCTTCGACATGGGGAATGGGGTGGGTATCGGACGAGGGGCCTGACACTGCCCATACAAACCAAGTTTTTAATATGAAATATCTTCGGATTGAATTGATCGATTGATTGAAATTTGATATAACATCATGGCTTAGACGTGTCGTTCAAGTGGTTCAATTGTATGGGCGTTGGACAAGGGCGTGTTCCTTTTTAAGCGACCTTATTCTTTTCAATAACTTTGGAACTGCAAATCACACATCAAGATATTTGGCACATACTTACGATTTCGACGTGCCCTTCGACAGGGAGAGTAGGGTGGGTATTGGATGAGGGGCATGGCACCGTCCATACAACCCAAATTTTTAATGTGAAATATCTTCAGAACAATAGGTTGGAAAGCTTTGAAGTTTTGTATACCATCGTCCGATAGATGTGTCATTCTACCGGTGGTATATTTTTTGCGACTAAATTTTTTGCGACTGTTACTTTGGAAATTAAAGTAGCATATCATTGAAACCGGGTCACACCCTTCGACTGGGGGAATGGATTTGGCATAACATAAAAAAGGCGTGGCACCGTCCATAGAGTCTAGTATGAAGAAACTTGATTTATTGGGCCCATTGACTTCAAACTTGCGTGCAAAGTCGCAGGGCCCTACTAGTGAGAAATAGAACTAAAAATTCATATATTCAGAATGTGACAAAACAATTGCAACTAAAAGAAAATTGAAATGTATTTACTAAAAGAGTTAATATTTTGATGCAAAACCTTTGTTTTCAATTACTGCTTTACATCGGCGTGTTATTGACTCAATTATTGCCACGTTAATCGCTTGGAACGTATTCAGAAGGTTTTCCTACGCTTCGCTCTGAAATCACTGCACTTTCAGGATCCTGTTCCATCTTACGTCTCGCGCTGTAAGCTCATTAATTTAAAAACCTTGCAGAATAGAAGATCCATCCTATCTTTGTCATTTGTTTTTGATGTTGTTTGCGGGTTGGTTGACTGCCCTTCCCTTCTAGAGAGGATTCACTTCAACATACCTTGTAGATCTCTCCGGCACTTTGATTTTTTCAATGTTGGTTTCGTCAAAACGAATTATGCTTTAAATGCTCCTCTTTTGCGAGCTGTAATATAAATTAATAAGATCTCAATGAACTCTTCGGTGGATTTAACTACTTCTAAAGCTATATTTATGAACTTGTTGAACTCTGTTTTTAATTAAGTTATCGATTGTTACGTAATATTTACTCTGTTACTGTTCTTTATTAGTCAGTAAGCATACAATTGTTCTTTGACTAATTATAAATAAATGAATGAAATGAAATTAAATTAAATTGATCATCATCGGAATCATTTGATATTAATACTGATTTACCGACATGTACCGTAGCTTCGTGTTGTAAGTGTAGTGGGCACGGAAAGTGGGCGTAAGAAGGGGGTGTGGTCATTCTCATACAGCCTCTGTACCATTCTCCCAGATAAAAAAAATGTTTGGTGCTTATTTCATCTAAATCGGTTCAGTGGTTTTTGCCTGATTGTGGCTCAACTGACGATTTATGGACAGAAATATATTTCTGAAAATATCCTTTCTTAAAATCGTCAATAACACGCTTAAGGGGGTCCTCTACTCTCGCGGTTTCGAAAAATCGATTTTTTTTGCATAATTTCAATCTATATGTATCTGAGAAAACGCCACAGAAAGAATTCCGTGAAAATCACATTTCTTTGCATGTTGCTGGGAACCGAAAGGTACCCGTCCCCTGCAAGTTATACAACGTAATTTATCTTTAAACGCGTTTTCCCGAAAGTAGTGTTTTTTGGCTGCCGAGTAAGACTTTTTATAAAAGTATTAGTCCGATTTCGATAATTCTTTTTTTTAATTGTTCAGAAAACATACCGCTATGTTTTAACGAGACAGAATTTTTTTATTTTGCACTGTGTAAAAGTTATGCAACAATTTGTAAAAAATTCAAATTTTTACCTCTTTTTTTGACCTATTAGGCGCTATAAAAACGGAACAAAATAAAATTTTGAAATTCTGTCTCGTTAGAACATAGCGGTATGTTTTCTGAACAAATTAAAAAAAAATTTATCGAAATCGGACTAATACTTGCATAAAAAGTCTTACTCGGCAGCCAAAAAAACACTACTTTCGGGAAAACGCGTTTAAAGATAAATTACGTTGTATAACTTGCAGGGGACGGGTACCTTTCGGTTCCCAGCAACATGCAAAGAAATGTGATTTTCACGGAATCCTTTCTGTGGCGTATTCTCAGATACATATAGATTGAAATCATGCGAAAAAAAAAATATCGATTTTTCGAAACCGCGAGAGTAGACACGGTAGGCAGGAAGCATCGATAGGTTGCACAAAAATGTCGACGAAAACTGTAATCGGGGTTGTATTTGTTGATGATTATAGGTGCAAAAACCGTTCGAATTGAAATCCGACCTGCTTCTTCTCAAAAGTTATACATATTTTTATATTTCGAATCGGGACAATTTGTAACATAGGACAAAAAAAACACTTTTTTCTTTTGCATGGAGTTTTTCTACTGTTTCTTACTAATTTGGGTGCGCTGATTTCGAATCTACCCTCAGATTTTTTGTAGCAGCTCTAGTTAGGGAGATATAGGTACCGTGTCATTTTTTCAGTTTTTCCTCTACTTTTTCCATATTTTTGATCGTAATTTCTAAACCAAAATATTGATTGACAGCCAAATTATTTGGTGGAATATACATTCGCATCGAAATAATAGCATACCCATTTTCATCACTTTTCATACTTTTTCCTTAAAATATTCTTAAAATTCCTCAAAATATGCTCTCTTTACGTTCCATTTATAATCTGAAATACATGCAAAAAACAAAAAGAATAAAAGAAAAATAAATAAAAGCTTTGAATATTTTGAGGCCCCAAATTGTTTAAGGAAAAAGTATGAAAAGTGATGAAAATGGCTATGGTACATTTTTGCTATTATTTCCGCCAAATAATTTGGCTGTGTTGCATTGCTTGATGTGTCGGCTTTCATTATACACCAAATGGTTAACTGATTTACAAGAAATGTGTATGTTTTTGACCATCAAAGAAACCCCCTTAAAATTCCATATTTTCCGACTTTGAGGTCCAATTACCGTGGCATTTTAAAACTAAAAAATAAGTTGCATCGGAAAAGAAGCCGCGTGGTGTTGTTAATGCGATAATGTAAAAATCATGTCAATCAAGTTTTTGGTTTAGAAATTACGATCAAAAATATGGAAAAGTAGAGGAAAAACTGAAAAAATGACACGGTACCTATATCGCCCTAACTAGAGCTGCTAGAAAAATCTGAGGGTAGATTCGAAATCAGCGCACCCAAATTAGTAAGAAACAGTAGAAAAACTCCATGCAACAGAAAAAAAGTGTTTTTTGTTGTCCTATGTTACAAATTGTCCCGATTCGAAATATAAAAATATGTATAACTTTTGAGAAGAAGCAGGTCGGATTTCAATTCGAACGGATTTTGCACCTATAATCATCAACAAATACAACCCCGATTACAGTTTTCGTCGACATTTTTGTGCAACCTATCGATGCTTCCTGCCTACCGTGTAGAGGACCCCCTTAACCAAACTTATTAGGCGCCATTGTCTTTACACTGATAATTGAAATATTTGAACTGATCCATCTCAAAAGCTCTCAGCAACTGATGTAGAATTTAAGTTTTTCTTTTAAGTAGTCCAAATAACGGTAAAAATTTAAAAATATTCAAAAATAAACAATAAATTGTGGCACAGGCTACTAAGTTGCAAATGTTTTGTCACACAGAAATTTGAATAGTTTTCAAATTTAAATCGCATAAATGTATAGCGGTCTAGATTTTTTTTTAAATTTAATTTATATTAATTGCTGAAATATTTAGTAATAAGCAAAAATTAAAAGGAACTGAATAAGTCCAGAAATTACTCAGTAAAAAAGAATTGAACAATTCTATTGTTGTTGCAAATGTTTCGCCCGACACTGTATGTACGTGGGCAGTCCAAATTTACTATCGGGTAGTACATCGTTGTAGACGGCTACTGTCAAAATTTCAGCCATATTGGATTTGTAGTTTGGTTTTGAGCGCGTGTGGAAACGAACGTGGATTTTAGAAAAATGGAAAAAGAGCAATATCGGTCGGTGATTCACCAAATTGGTCGCATTAGGCTGCGAACAGCTGCCCCATCCACCGTATTCTCCAGATTTGGCCCCGAGTGACTTCTTTTTGTTTCCAAACTTGAAAAAGTCACTCGCCGGGCAGAAATTTGAATCGAATGAAGAGGTTATCGCCGCCACGGAGGCCTCTAGAAAACGTATTTTTCAGACGGGTTAAAGAAGTTGGTGCATCGCTGGGACAAGTGTATCGAGTTGAAAGGAGAAACGTTGAAAAATAAATCGCCACTTTTCCAAAATCTTCGTTTTTCTTCTGTAGGCTAAGTACTTATCGGACCAACCACGTATAACTAGACATCGGCTGCATATACACTAGTCAGAATAAGTTTGCGTACAGGCAAGTCAAAATTATGAGATTCTAAATTTTGACCTAAAAAATTGGTTCTCTGTTTATTTAAACTTATCCACATTTTTCATACATGCCTTAACTTTTTGTTCTGTTTTAGATGAATTAACCCTTTGCACTCGAGCGGCGCTGCTTCGGCGCCCGGACAAAAAACTTTTTGTGAAAAATTTGTGAAATTGTATTATTTGTATACGTTTGTTTGTTTATAAATGTTTTTAAGTTCTTGTAATGTGTTTACCGAATTTGGCCGAAATCGTTTCAAGTTGCTGGTTCGCGCAAGCGAAAAAGGCCTCGAGTGCAAAGGGTTAAAATAATACTTTTCCATGTATTCTTATTTATTGACAATGTACACACAAAACGGTGCAGAATAAGATTTCGTACAAAACTAATAACGGCAATTTCCGGCTATGCCTTTTATTTTTTTTTGGAAAAGTTTTATTCCGTTGAACAGTAAACGGACTTGTAAATTTTTTTGACCGTATAAGTTATCGGAAACAAGTCCCGCTAAATGCTGACGGCGCACATTGGGAAAAAACAGGCAAAAACGCTCGCATTGGAGCAAATTCAAAAGTTGCGAATCTGAATTTTTTTTTTACTTTTTGTAATATAGATAGACTAACGAGACAGAAAATCAACTTTTCAAGGCTCTTCATCCCATGACCTGGTTTTTACGGCCTTTCAAAGTTAAACGTTTTATTATATTATTTTCACTTCAAGCAAAATATCGTTAACAGGGCTGTCTTCAAATGCCCGTAAAATCTATATTTTTTAATGAAATTCCATAATTTTTCACATGTGGGGTACCGATATCTAAGCAATTAATATGAAAAAAAATTCTATTTAAAAAATGTTTATTTTGGCAAAAAAAATATATCTAAATATATAAAAATATATATATATATAAAAATGAGAAAAATCGGGATTTTGTCTGGACTGTAACTTTTGAGATTCCACAGCATTCCACGAAATACGTATACACTGTTTAGGTGGGACATTCAGCTAAATGATGGTGCCAAACTCATCTGCGGCGTTCTGCGACAAAATGAATGCGAGCAATTTTCGCATGCCAACCCAAGCACTTTTTGTACTCAGTTGTGGTGAGCAACGATATATTTTAATAATAATAATTGCTGAGCAAAACTATAACGTATGAAAAACAGCAAGGCTGGTGTTGAAAGGAATAAATATGTATTTAAATGTATAGAATTGAGATATGTACATATATATCGCATTGATTTATATATGTCCGTCTGTTATAATGTCTTCCAATTCGTCTGTCTGAGGGAAGGTATTCACAATTGCTTTCGGAAAAGTTGAGACACGAAACTGAAATTTCGTACAAACACTTTGGAAATCACGAGAACAACATATTGCCTAAAATGGGCGTGCTTTGCCCATTCTTAACAGGGTTGCCATATAAAGATATTTTTTTAAATATGAACTTTTAAATATTTACCGTCCGTTTAGGGATATTTTTGTCTGGAAATAGGTGTGACATGCCTCTTTAACCCCTTGAGATACATAATAAGTCATAAGTTTAACTTTAAGTGAGGAAAGTTATACTTGTCAGTTAACCTTTTCCGTGCTTTATAAAAGTAAATGAATAGTTTAGATTTTTTTAAGAGAGTTTGCCGACTTTTATAAAAGTGGGTTAAGTGTCTCTAAAGAAAATTTTAATGCATGACAACAAGATTTTAGCCTATTTTAATATTGTTAAAAATAAAGTCTGTATGGAGAGTAGGCGTGGCCACAGGCGAATTTTTTTCATTTTTGGAATAAATCATCTTCTACTTATGGGAAACCATCATGCAAATTTTCAATCCTTTATCTTTTTTATTTCCGAAGTTATTAAATCTTTTGTTATACATTCGGAAACCATAAAATGTGCAGCAAAAAAGTGCTCAAATTAAAAAACCCTAAAACACGTGTAACTTTATTTTTGATCTTCTACTAGAATCAGTTATTAAAATATTGAATTATTTTGTTTGCTTCTGGTTATGCATATTTCTAAAACTCTTAACTTCCGACTGTAGGGTACCAGCTCCTGGTAAAGGAAATGAAAAAAAATTACACCCTACAATTCTCTGAGGAATTCTAAAGATAATAGCGAAATTTCAGTTCTCTAATGCAAAAACTATAGATTCTAGAGTTCAAAACAGGCGATGCGAGCGTTTTTGCCTGTTTTTCCCCCAATTCAATTTTCTGTAACTGTAACTTTTCATTCATTGTTGAATGCTGACGGTGCATCTGGCCGACACAAGACACTCGGGCCGTTGACCACCCAAAAGCACGGAGCGCTCAAGCTATTGACCGCACCAGTGCGTACGCTAGCGCTAGTGAAACCCTATACGGCACGCGAGGCGCGGAGTCAGCTAAAGTTGCGAGAACGGCAGTGGTGAGTGTAACGACGTCAGCAGAACGGCAGTGGAGGAACGCGACGCTGTAGCTTTAAGTTTAGATCAAGAATAATGTTACGTGTAGTTGGAAGACTTTTAGTAAACCGTTCGGATCGCCAGCCAACGCTGCGATCAGAAATGAGAATCAAAATTGTTTAATTTATACACCCAACTCTTTTTTTGCACGGTCTTTTTTTACAAAATTTTGAAATAACGCGGTTCACCAATAAGAATAAATACACTTTTTTACACGAGTTTTTTGTTCTAGCACGAATCCCAAAAAGTTTTTTAATTTTAACTTGACAGTGTCTTTCAAAAACTTATCTATACGGCAACTCTTCTTCATGGCTTGTTTACGTTACGGGGAATACCCTTTCGTTATTCAATTACATAAAGTTCTAAAAGTTAATGTTCAAATAAAAGTTCTTTTAATATTTAGTTCAATCTAAATTGTTTATAACTTTTTACTTCTAAAAAGGTAATACTGTGTTAAATTTTCGGTTACAAAAGTTCTATAAGCAATATTATTTTACATCGTTTTTACAGTACCCTTATTAAAAAATAATAAACGTGCATGCTTGTTATCAAGTAGCGTTGCAAAATAAATTTTTGTTCGTAAATTAATTTTAATTTTCACTTTAACTAATTTTAATTTTTTGTAATTAAAATGAATTGTTTTTGTTTTATAATTACTAATGTTATATGAATTTCATTATCACTTCTTTTGCACGGTTTTTTGGAAAATACTTAGAGTGAGCCGTAGCTCAGCTGGCTAGAGCGTTGGGCCGCGAGTCAAATGCGACGCTCGAACCCATGTTCAAGACTCCGTTGCTGCTAATACCGAAAAAAAACAATTTTTCGGCGGCTGTCCTCTCAGCAGGAAATGGCAAACTTCTGAGTGTAAAATTGCCTACGAAAAAGCTCCCAACTCGCCGTTCGGAATCGGCATAAAACTGTAGTTCCCTTCCAACCCTGTACAGAATTCGGACCACAGAATAAACAGTATACAGAAGGGGCATCTGAAATAAGTTTGCGTTTTCATTTCAGAAGCGAGCGGGAAGCAACAAAGGTGAGGAAAATGTAAAGGGAACCGAGAGAGTAAGCGCAAATTGATGTACACGCATAGATCAGTGATGGATGATCAGTGATCAGTGTATCGTATCAAAAATTAGCATAGGAGTGTACCATATTTAAGCAAGTTTAATCAATTTTTTCCAAGCTCCCAATTAAGTGAAAGGCCAATTTAATGACATTTTAATTAATAAACAATTCAAAAGATTTATTCGAAACTGAAATGTATGTTTAACAACAATGTATGTATGTTAATGTATGTTAAACAAGAAACATATATAAGTTAATGCACTCCCCTTGGGGAGCGCTAAAAAATTAGAGTGGGCCACCACTTGGCCCCTCTGGATTTGCTGCAAAATAAAAGAAAGCTTTTTAGTGTTATTACAAAAGAGGTTTATTACCCGTTTCTTCGGCTCTCCAAACAGAAGTGAGTCGGCTCGACTAAATTAACTTAACTCTAAGCTTATGGTTCTATGCCGCTTATTGCCTAATTCCGCTGATTTGGCGCTTCCCACGATGGTGTGCATTATCAGCGACTTAGCCTGATACGCGTGCAGCGCGCGAGGATCGAATTGCACTTAGCACATGCACCGTCAGCAGCTTAAGGTAGATGCATTTGCTAAGGTGGCAGAGCTAGTGTGTTAACTGCCCCCCCTTTAAAGATCTGCGTCCCGCAGATTCGAAAAAGGTTGCGGAGGGGGTGATGTTCCAGGGATCGGCTTGGAGTTGATGAGGATTGGAGGGATGGTGATCTTTTTCGTTAGCTTCCTCCAGACTGCGAAGCTGATCATGAGGACGGCGATCATTATGAAGACATCAGATGTGATTGAGATTTTGAATTTGTCATTCAGGCTGTTGAGGTGCTCGATGTTCGTTAAACTTAGTCCGTGTACATACTCCAGGCTTGGTTTGAGGCCCCAACTGGACACATTGGTTAGGACTGCTGGCAACACCTGTAATTTCTTCGTCGTTCTGCTAGAGAATGTTTGATTGTTCACTGTGATCGTCTCGTTGTTTATCTGGATGACAAATGTGCCTTTAAGGGCTTTCGTGTAATTCCCGCTGTACACCTTCCCATCAAAATTCGATAGGTAAAGCGTGCTTTCGTCGATTAGTTCCACCACCTCGCCGTTGTCTGGTTCGTAGTGGCATTTGGCGTCTCCTCCCTTCAGCAGTCTAGGTACGCATCCCTCTTCGGGTAACCTCTCCAGTGACTTTGCTTCACAGATTGTGGAGTTGTTGATTGATGGACATCGTTCTCTTAAGCCGTATGTCTCCATTTGATTCACCAGGACCATTTTGTAGCTCAAATTGATTTTTTCCCCTTGGAATATCGCGGCTCTTGTCACTAGCAGGCGATATTTGTTGACTTTAACCTTCGGAATCGAGAGTACGTAAAGTGGTAATGTGCCATTTGAGTATATCGAGGGCCTTGCGTGTTCTATGGCTTCTATAGCGTTTTGGTAGGGCAATGATTCTTCCTCGGCTAACACTTGCTTGACTTCGTTCTGGCTCAAAAGATTGGTGTTGATGATGTCGGCCTTTGCCATCTGCTAAGCTCGTATAATCTCGTCTGTTTCCTCCTTTAGCACTCGAATTTTGTTTAGAGTCATTGTTTCTGCGTGTTCCGTTCCAACTTCCTTCCCTAAAGCATTTGAAAATTGAACCATGTGGTTGATTTTATTTATCGCGTCACGAGTGGCGTTGAAGAGTTGCTGGTTGATTTTGTACTGGTGGTTGCTGGTCTCAACAATACTGCCCTGCATTTTCAAGACACTAGTCCAGTCAGTTGCATCTGGGGAACCTGCCACCCATTGCCATGCTGACCCGATCCAGTTAATTGCTCTTCGTTCCCTAGCTCTCGTTGCTTGTAGTTCGTTAAGGCGTTGGCGTGTCATGTTTAGGTAGTGGCCAGCTAAAGCTTTGTTTCCTGCGCTTCTCACGCCCATACGAGTAGAGGCTTCCAGTTCTTCCAATGTCGTTCTGAATTGATCCAAATTTACGATGTGTATTAGCCGGAAATAACCATCGAAGATCCATCCATCACCATGTTGTATCGCCACCAGCGGTGAATTGTAGCTAAAGATGTTAAAGGCGGTAGTGCCATTTGCTAAGATCAACCTATCTTATAGTAAGAGAAAATGTTACAATGTTTTCCTTAAGTAAGATTTCCCTTTATACTTGGGATCTTGTGCTTTACTTAAAAAGAAATTTTTACTTGTATTGCTTATTCTAAATAGTAGGGTAAAAGGTTCGGTTGTGGGCATAGTTCGGTTGTGGGCACCCCTTCGTATCTCTTGATAGAAAGCAGGCTGGGTTTTTTTGACTAAGGCCATTTGTTCATTATGGAACCACGATCTTTTTGTGCCAAATACTAAGTCGAACAGACACGCCTGCTTTGTGCTGGGACCATATATATCTTTCTGTGCTTAAAAAATAAGACAAAAATTTTTTTAAACATTTTAAATGGTGTCATAAACCGAAGTGAATCCATCGAGAAGGCGAGTAAAATGCATTTTTATTTAGTTAATTTTTTATACTTTGTGATCCAATATTGATTACAACCAATATGTTTACCCCGAACAAATTTTTCACTACTTCTCAAAATGGCTGCCAAATTCGGTTGTGGGCACCGCAATTAGTTCGGTTGTGGGCACCCGTCTTTTAGTGATTTTGTAAGTTTTGGTAAGTTATTTCATCAAAAATGGTCTTTTAACGCATTTTTTGGTTGTTTTAGCTATATCTTCCGAGGGTAAATAACAAAAATCCTCAGATATTTTTTTAATGTGTTGGATGTAATTTAACATTGTTCTGCAGATAAGCTAACCACAAAATCGACTGCCGCAGCGTGTGCGATTTCCCAAACAAATCTCCAACGCTACAAAAAGAAGGTGGAAGAAAATTTCGGAGACATCAAAGCTGTCGACGGTGGTGTTTTCTTCTTTTTCTTCTTTTCGTGGATGTTATCGAATCAGGTTGACTGGTGTTTTCCACCTTCTTCAGGTCACAACACTTGAAGAGTGTTGATTAATTAGGTTGAATTTCATTTTACTTTAGGTCTTCTTGACAGCCCAGGAGAATGACTTGGTCACTTACATTTTGAAATGCCCGTCCATCTAAAATGTGCCCACATGCGTACCAGCTACTTCACATGCGTGCATTGTGCCTCAAATAATTAAAACTTAATATTTTTCTATATTCGTGTTGGTTTTTCTTAATATTTCCTCGGTTCCAGCAGATTTTCCAAGGGTGCCCACAACCGAACCGAAAAAAAATTTTTGTTAAAAATGACTACTTTACAAAATTAAAAAAAAAAATTTTCTATTTGACGGAATCGATTTACTTTTGTCATTACTTGTTAGCTAAGGTTTCTAGCTTTCCATAGATGTCCATATGTCCGATTAAGAAGAACTTGGTAAAAAGTTATGAGCCAAAAACAAAAAGGTGCCCACAACCGGACCCATTCCCCTACAATTCAAATACAAATTCTTATGCTTATTAATTGTTTAATGATTATTAATTACTTATGGTTAGGCTGTATATTATTTCATTTTTCTTTACACGTTTTTCATATTTGAAAAGAAATACTAGTGGAGAAGTTGGAAAATTTATTTAATTTCTTATTTTTATGAACTTCTTCTTATTCTCCATTTTTGTTTAACTTGTAAAAATTTTTTTGCTGTGCCGTATATTTGCGTAATTTGTGATAAGAAAAAAATTATAAGTTGAATACTACTATTTTTAGTATATTTATTGGAATTGTGTGTCTTACTCTGATTTTCCAAGTGTACGTAGCCGTCTAGATAGGTAGATAATATTAGATTCTTATCTTTTCTTTTATTACGTGGTTTTTATGTGGGTTTTATGAATTTTTGCGCCTCTGTCCGTTTCTATTGTTACCCTATTGTCCTTTCCAACCTTTACTTTCCTATACAATGGTGTTTGCTTGGCCTTGATCTGTTTATCCCTAACGTAAACCATATCCCCTTGTTTAAATTTTTTGATTTCCTTCTTATTTTTATTCACTCTTAAGTTCCGTTTTTCTTGATTTATTTCAATTTGTGCTTTAATTTCTTTATGTAGCCTGCTTTGGAAATCCGTTAAATTCTGGTAGTTTATCCTCTGAGTGCGGTTGAAAAACACGTCGCTGGGTTTTTTCTTCGTTACGGAATGGTAGGTATTGTTGTATCGGTCTACAGCAATGTAAAGGAGCTCTTTTGGTTCCCTATTTTCCAAATCCTTCTTTAGGCAACGGTAAATCTCTATTAAGGTAGAGTGGAGCCTTTCCACTTGACCGTTAACCTCACTTTTCTGGATTGGGGTTTGGTAAATCTCAATCCCGAGACCTCTAATGTAGTTGCGTACAAGGGGGCTCAAGAATCCCTTTTCGTTGTCAGTGACAATCATTCTTGGCGCCGTAAAGTAGTGTATGAGTTTTGCGAATTTTGAACGTAAAATTGGTGACGATCGATTTTTGATGTGGAAAAGCTTGGCAAATTTTGAAAATTTATCTAAACAGGAAAGGAATTTTTCTCCCTGGATTTCAAATATGTCGACGTGTATTATATCGCATGGATATTTAGGAGTTGGAGTGTCTTTCAATGGTAGTACAGGAGGGTGTCTATCATATTTGTTTAATCGGCAGGTTTCACAGGCGGCAACATATTGTAACGATGAGCCAGTCTGTCGCGGTGCAAAGCAACCCTACCGCTACGTGCCGTGCCATAACCCAATCTGGCAACGACGGCCGCGATAGTAACTTTTAGTCCAACCTGGCAACGATGGTCGCGGTCATCAGGGAAACTTCTAGTCCAATCTGGCAACGTGCGAGAACGATCTGCGCGACGGCCGGACAGAGTATAAAAGGTGGCCAGATGCGGTGCAGCGAGTCAGTCTGGTTTTGACAAGTGAAGTTGCCACACGGAGTAATTAAGCAAATACTTAAGTGTTGGAACAGTAAAGTGTAAACTGTGAATAATAAAGTGACTGTTGGTTTATTTTAGTGTCTGCGTTTAAGAAACTGAGCATGTTTTATTTTCAAATTGCACAATCCAGTGATACGTAACAGCCCACTAGACGTAGTATTCGTAACATTTGGTGTCAGAAGTGGGATTGTGGAAAATTGAAAATAACTAAATAAATAAAATTATAAAAGTACGGACATGGTTAAACTCGAGCTGCTGAAGGTAGACCAGCTGAAGAAGGAGCTGGCTGCCTGGAATTTGCCGACTGCTGGCGGGAAGGTGGAGTTGCAGTTGCGCTTGCGAGAAGCATGTGAGGCACGAGGCGTCGATTGGACTGTGCACGAGTTCGGAGCACAAGAACTGGAGGCGTCGGCCAAGGTGGAGGAGTCGCCTGCTGGTGCTGCTTCGCTACAGAGTACAGCGGCTGCACCAATACAAGCGTTGGACATGAGCCAACTAATGGCTGCACTCAAAGGCATGTCGGCGCAAATGGAGACTGCAAATCGTGAAAATCGTGAGATGTCGGCGCGGATGGCAGCGAAAATGGAAACTGCGAATCAAGAGATGGCAGCGAAGCTGGAAACTACGAATCTCGAAATTTCGGCAAAAGTCGAGACAGCAAATCGAGAAATGTCAGCGAAGCTGGAAATTACGAATCTCGAAATTTCGGCAAAAGTCGAGACTGCAAATCGGGAAATGGCGGAAAATTCTGCGCGCATAGAGCAGAAGGTGGAGGAAATTTCCAATAGCCTGAATGTGAAAGTTGAGCATCTCGAGACGCGAATAGACGATTGGGACAAACGAGTTGACGAAATGGGTGAATCCCTGAACAGACGAGTTGACAACCTGGATGAGTCCTTGAACAAACGAGTTGACAGTCTGGAAGATTCGATGCACAGAAAGATAGACGAACGGTTTCGAGAGGTACAGCCACGAGAATGTTTGCCACCGGTTCAGGACGGTTTTGCTGCCAGAACAGAAGTGCCTACTTATGATGGTGCTGCGCCGTTCGACACATTTAAATTGCAATTCGACTTGGCTGCTTTGGAAAATCAGTGGCCAGATATCAGGAAAGGTCGGAGGTTGGCACTGGCGCTGAAAGGTCCTGCGGCTGAGGTAATCAAATCAGTTCCAGAATGTTTAAGAAGTGATTACGGTGCCATCATGAGGGCATTAGCAGCGAAGTATAGCAATGAGCACAACCATGCGCTATACTACTGTGAGCTGAAGAACCCCAAGCAAAGAGCCAACGAGGCGCTGCAGACATATGCAGCAGACATTGAGCGGCTCGTACAGTTGTGCTACCCCAAATTTGGTGCTGATGATCTCGAGAGGATGAAGATTGAGTCGTTTGTTGAAGGTCTTCATGATCCAGAAACACGTCGCAGTGCGTTGATGATGGGCAAGCCAACATTTAAGGAAACGGTGACCAGCGCGATGACATATGAAGCGGCATGGATTGGGAGCACTCGGTATGCACCTGCCAGGATACGCCAGATTCAGGCGGACAACGACATTCCGATCCAGGCCATAAGCTCTGAGATACCGGGCAGGCCACGAGTGGTCTCCTCTAAAGTTGTTTGCTGGGTGTGTGGCAAGCAGGGCCACATATCACGAGACTGCCGCCAACGAAAGAGGCGTTCCCGTTCCCGATCGCAATCGCCTGAAGCGAAGAATACTGACAATCGAGGCTCAGCCAACAAGCGCAGGGCTGAGGACGACGAGTCGTTAAACTAAAACGGGTCAGCCCAAAGGGGTGTGAGCTGATCCCCACAACCTGCTGCCCTACCGTCCTTGTCTCACAGCTGAAACGACAGCCCAGCAGCTTGACAATTGAAGGAAGGATAGATGGAAAGTGGTTCGTGTTGACACTAGATACTGGAGCGTCATATTCGATCATAAAAAGGAAGCTGCTGAAGAACTGGGAACCGCTGCGTGGCATACAGCTGCGGACTGCGACTGGCGAGCGCGCGCCGGTGAGAGGGAAAGTTACAAAAACGATTGCTATCGGCACCAGCAGCCTGGAACATGAGTTCATCGTCGCGGATATAATGGACGACGTGATTATCGGCGTGGATTTCATGATTAGGCACGGTTTTACGCTGGACCTGAAGGAAAATGTGCTGAGATATGCCAACGTTGAATTCCCGCTGCACACCGGCTATTAGCGAAGCGTGGCGGTAAGGAAGGTTGTATCGGGTCAACGCAGGAGGATACCAGCGAATTCTGAGGCGATTGTGTGGGCAAAGGTGGGCGAGGACGATGGGACCAGTCGGCTGTGGGTAGTAGAAGCACCGAAACAAGGACATGACAACATCATCATCGGACGTACATTAGTGGAACCTACAAATGGCAGGATACCAGTCAGAATACTGAACCCCCTGAATGCACCCAGATATATCGGAAAAGATGAGGTAATTGGCGAGTGTAAGGAAGCTGTAGCAGTGGTCAATTGCGAGAGTAGCCCGCCTGGAGGTAATAAGAAGAGCGGTTTTAACATGGACGCCATACCGCAGGAGAACCAGTGGAGCAGCGAGTTGACGGCCAAGCAGAAACAGAAGGCGAGGTCACTCCTGCAGCACTATGGGTCAATATTTGCGGCAGAAGCAGGCGGAAGAACAGCCATAGTGAAGCACAACATCGACACCGGAAGTGCAAAACCGATTCGCCAACCGCCAAGACGAGTTCCTCTGGCCAAGAGGGAGGAGGTCACCAATTTGATCGAGAACATGCGGAAAGACAAGGTCATAGAGCCTTCTTCGGGCCCCTGGTGCTCGCCGGTTGTGCTAGTCAAGAAAAAAGATGGCAGTACCCGGTTTTGTGTGGACTATCGGAAGTTCAATGATGTGACCAAGAAGGACAGTTATCCACTACCTCGGATCGATGACACCCTGGACACACTGTCAGGCACGCAGTGGTTCTCCACGCTCGACTTACGCAGCGGCTATTGGCAGGTAGAGCTTGCAGACAAGGACAGGGAGAAAACGGCTTTCAGTGTTGGCGATGGTTTGTGGCAGTTCACCGTCATGCCGTTTGGACTCTGCAACGCACCAGCAACATTCGACCGGCTAATGGAACGCGTGCTAAAAGGGCTGCATTGGCGGACGTGTCTGGTGTACCTCGATGACATAATCGTAATGGGTGAAAGCTTCGACGACCACCTGGGAAAGCTGAAGGAGGTATTTGAGCGGATACAAAAAGCCGGGCTTAAACTCAACCCAAAGAAGTGCTCGCTGTTCCAAAAGGAGGTCAAGTATCTGGGTCATACGGTTTCCGCCCGCGGAGTACATACGGATGAAGGCAAAATCACGGCGGTGAAGGAGTGGCCCCGGCCACGCAATCTACACGAGCTCCGCAGTTTCCTGGGCCTGTGCACATACTACCGCCGATTTGTTCCGGGATTCGCGAACATAGCCAGCAGCCTGCACGAACTGACGAAAAAGAGCCAAGCTTTCGAGTGGAACGAGGAGCAGGAACAGGCTTTTGCACGTCTGAAGGAAAAACTGTGCAGCGCTCCAATTCTGGCCTTCCCCGTGTCTGGGGAGATGTTTGTGCTGGATACAGATGCAAGCGGGAGTAGTATTGGCGGTGTGCTATCACAGATAATAGACGGCCAGGAACAAGTGATAGCGTACTACAGTAGGGTTTTATCGAAACCGGAACGCAATTACTGTGTGACACGGAGAGAACTGCTGGCGGTATTGGACTGCGTGAAACACTTCCACAAATATCTGTATGGACAAAGGTTTCGCCTGCGCACAGATCATGCGGCATTGAGATGGCTCCTGAACTTTAAGGACCCTGAAGGGCAATTGGCGCGGTGGATCGAGCGACTGCAGAGCTACGACTACACGATAGAGCATCGCAAGGGCAGTAGCCATGGAAATGTCGATGCCTTGTCCCGCCGTCCGTGCAAAGTCGAATGCAGGCAATGCTCGCGAGCCGAAAGCAAAGAACAGATAGTGGACGTCCGGTTGGTAAGCGTCATGCCAGAGGAAGAGTGGTCTGCGGAGAGGCTACAAAAAGACCAGCGTGAGGATGCGGATCTTGCGAAGATCGTCGAAGGCAAGGAGCAAGGCGCTCGTCCAGACTGGCAGGAGATGGCCGGTGAAAGCCCGATCGCTAAGGCTTACTGGGCACAGTGGAAAAGTTTGCGGCTGAAGGAAGGCTGCCTGTACCGCGAATGGGAGAGCGCGGATGGTCGTACCAGCAACCCCCTAATGGTAGTGCCGAAAAGCAGAATCAACGAGGTCATCGAGGCATACCATAACGACTCCAGTGGAGGGCACCTAGGCATCACCAAAACCGTCGCCAAAATACAAAGACGATTCTACTGGGTAGGATGTCAGGAGTCTGTAGCCGAGTGGATTAAGAGCTGCGACCGATGTTCAGCCGCGAAAGGGCCGACAAGAAAATCTCGAGGCCGCATGCAGCAGTACAACGTGGGAGCGCCCTTCGAGCGGATTGCTATGGACGTCGCCGGCCCATTCCCAACTAGCACTCAAGGCAACAAATATGTGCTGGTGGTAATGGATTACTTCAGCAAATGGCCCGAAGTGTACCCTATTCCTAACCAGGAGGCCACCACGATCTCGGAAAAGCTGGTAAACAACTGGGTAGCCCGGTTCGGAGTTCCGTTGGAGTTGCACTCAGATCAAGGCCGGAATTTCGAGTCTGCGGTATTCAAGGAAGTGTGTGGGCTGCTGGGGATAAAGAAAACGCGTACCACTCCTTTGCACCCACAGTCCGACGGCATGGTGGAACGCTTTAACCGGACACTGGAGGAATACCTGCGGAAAGTGGTAGGCAGGAATCAAAAGGATTGGGACACGCATATCCCCCTGTTCCTGATGGCGTATAGGTCAGCCACGCACGACACGACATCACTCACTCCAGCCCGAGCAGTGTTCGGCACAGAGTTGCGGTTACCCGCTGACTTGAAGTTCGGGGTAGTCAGCACGACGGGAGGCGCTAAGACGGACTACGTGGCCAATAAGCGATCGGAACTAGAGGAAATTCACCAGTTTATAAGGAGCCGCACCAAACTGGTCAGCGATAAGGCGAAAGCCAGATACGATCTACGGGCCAACTCAGCAGGGTTCCAAGAAGGCGATTTGGTAATGCTCTACAACCCGCAGCGGAGGAAAGGTTTGTCTCCAAAACTTCAAGCGTCATGGGAAGGACCTTACGAAGTCGTGACTAGGATTAACGACGTGGTATACCGGATTCAACGTTGCAACAATAGAGGCGCTAAGCTGAAGGTAGTCTATTTGGAGCGCCTGGCGCCTCATCACAGCGGAGCCTCGGCACTTGTTCGGGACGAACAAGTCTAAGTGGTGGGCAGTGTAACGATGAGCCGCTCTGTCGCGGTGCAAAGCAACCCTGCCGCTACGTGCCGTGCCATAACCCAATCTGGTAACGACGGCCGCGATAGTAACTTTTAGTCCAACCTGGCAACGATGGTCGCGGTCATCAGGGAAACTTCTAGTCCAATCTGGCAACGTGCGAGAACGATCTGCGCGACGGCCGGACAGAGTATAAAAGATGGCCCGATGCGGTGCAGCGAGTCAGTCTGGTTTTGACAAGTGAAGTTGCCACACGGAGTAATTAAGCAAATACTTAAGTGTTGGAACAGTAAAGTGTAAACTGTGAATAATAAAGTGACTGTTGGTTTATTTTAGTGTCTGCGTTTAAGAAACTGAGCATGTTTTATTTTCAAATTGCACAATCCAGTGATACGTAACAGCCCACTAGACGTAGTATTCGTAACAATATTGTTTAATTCTATTAGCCATCCTCGGGAAGTAAAATTTCTCAAGAATTTGTTCTCTATTCTCCCGAGAGTTTCGGTGAGCTCTCCTATGCTCAGCTTCTATGATGGCACAGACTCTGTCGGGATTGGCTACATCTTCCACTACTCTCTGAGTGATTCTGATTTTGTAAAACTGGAAGTGATTAAGATAAACGTCTTGGAGGAGCTGTACATAAATGGCTTTCAGGCATTTTGACTCCATTGATTACTGTAGGGTTAAGGTGTTCTTTCAATTTTTGGATAAGGGTATCTTGATCGAAAGTTGATAGAGAAATATAATGTCGATTATAGCCGGGATGAGGAGTTTCATAACAATACAACTCTTTTCCTAATCTGAAAATAATTTGGTTTTTAAAAACATTTAGAGGTACTTCAACATGGGGAATCAGATCAGTGGCGTCCTGGTTAGCACTATGCACTGTTTCGATCTCGCTTGCCGTTTCAGTTCTTGACTCCATCCCTGCAGTCATTGTCCTAGAGGTATCGGTAGCGCCTTCACTCGCAGTCTCAGTAACCGAAGAAGCCGTCATATGGTTGGCTTGGCATGGTAACCTCGAGAGAGCATCTGCCACGACGTTCGATTTACCAGGAGTGTAAATCAGCTCGTGGTTGTACTCCTCGATTCTCGCCTTCCACCTCTTCAGTTTCGCATTATAATTTCTGTTGCCTAGAGCAAAGGTGAGCGGCTGATGGTCTGTAAAAATTTTGATTTTTTTGGCTCCATACAGATAAGACCTTAAGTTGTCCAAAGCCCAGACGACGGCCAGCATTTCCTTTTCATTCGTCGCGTAGTTTTCTTCCGACTTGTTTAGCGAGCGCGAAATAAACGCGACCGGTCTGTCTTTTCCTGGCTCGCCCTGGGATAAAACTGCACCGATGGCATAGTTCGATGCGTCGGTAGTTAGGTGGAAAGGTTTATTGAAATCAGGGAATATTAGTATGTCTGCTGAAGTTAACAAGGTTTTTAGATTATTGAAGGCTTGTACAGCTGAAGCGTCTAACTCGATCCGAATGTTTCTCGACTGGTTGGCTTTTATTTGCGCATTCTTGCCACGCGTGAGGTTCGTCAAGGGTTTTGCTACCTTGGCGTAATCCTTGATGAACCTACGGTAGTAAGAGGTCATGCCCAAGAAACTTTTTAATTCTTTGAGAGTCTTCGGAGGTGAGAGGTCTGCGATGGCTTGCACCTTCGATGAGTCAGGTTTGATTCCCTCGGATGTAATCAAATGCCCAAGGAACTCTACTTCCGTCCTTACAAATTTAGTCTTTTCTAGATTCACCCGTAGATTCGATTCAGCCAGCCTAGCGAAGGTTGTTTCGACATTTATCAGGTGTTCCTCCACGTTTTTTCCATAGACTATGATGTCGTTGATGTACACATAGCAAATTTTTCCTATGTATTCTTTCAAGACGTCGTCTATCATTCGTTGGAAGATAGCTGGCGCGTTCTTCAAGCCGAATGGGAGTCTTAAAAATTCGTATTTTCCATTCATTGTAGAAAATGCAGTTTTTGCAATGTCGCTTTCCTTCATCGGGATTTGATGGAAGCCCGACGTAAGGTCAATCGTGGTAGAATACCTGGCTTCCCCTAAACTAGCTAGTGTTGCGTTAATGTCCGGAATAGGATAAGTGTCTGAGATAGTAACAGCGTTTAGTCGTTTGAAATCCACGACCATCCTATATTGTTTCTCACCTGAGGGTTTTGGTTTTTTTGGCACCACCCATATGGGGGAGTTGTAAGGGCTTTTAGAGGGCCGTATGATTCCCTCTTCGAGTAATTAAGCCACTTGTCGTTCTAATTCTTCCCTCATACTAGCGGGGTAGGGGTAACTTTTTGTATATATTGGATCATCTGTCACCGTTGCAATTTCAGCTTTGACTGTTGTCCGTATTTTAGTCCTAACATTCAATGGTTCAAATAATTCTGAGTACTTGCTTATCATGGAGTCAATGTACGGTCGTAATGATTCTGGGACGTTGATCATCTCCGCTATGTGAACACTGTCTAGAATTTTGTTCCTAAGGGGGATCCTAACGTTCGGGTGTATGAAGAGAGTATGGTTCTTACGATCTATTAACGCGCCAAGTTGTTTTAGCGTGTCATCCCCAATTATGCGATCAAAAGTCTCGAGTCCAGGTAATACGTAGAAAGTAATTAAAGTGTCGTTCCCTAGTCTTTCGAAAAATTTCACTTGGATCTTTTCATTGATGGACACTGGTCCCCCTGCTGTTTGAACGAGGAAAGGCGGTTGCACCGGTTTTGATTCGCCAGCAAGGCTTGCTTTGATAAAATTCTTGTTTGCCCCCGTGTCAATCAAAAATTCAAAGGACTTTCCGCTTTGTCCCACACACGTTAGGTAAGGTATGGAACTAGAAACATCGCCACCTATATAAAAAATGCGGGAGGGCCGCCTTTTAGAAAATCCGATTGTCCGGCGTCACATGTTTCTTCCTTGGTATCTGGTTCGCGCATTCCTTGTGAAATTTCCTCCGGTGTCGTATTAATGTTGTAAAGCTTCTGGAACTTTGGAGCCCCTCCATGTGATGATGAGGGTCCTCTTTTAAAAGCGTTGTTATTCGTTGGCCGATTGGAATAGCTCGAGCGTCTAGTTTGTTGGGACCTGTCGACCTCCATTTTTACTACAGCGTCCGTGTGGTAGTTAGGAGCCGGTGCCTGCATTTTTTGACTTTTAAATCTATCAAAGGACGATCTAAAGTTTCCCGAGTCGTTGGGTCGATTTTCCCAACTTCGATCGATTTTCCCATTCTCGGTGGCCTTGAAAGACAATAGTCATTTCTATTAAAATGGTTCACAGGAACCGTTACCATGTTGCTAAATCCCTTATCATGAACAGAATGACCCCTAAAATTCAAATTTTGGATATCGAGACAAGCGGTGTACGCCTCCGGCAGAGAGGCCGGATTCTGCACAATGATCATCCTTGCCAAATCCCCGGAAAGACATCTGATGAATACATCCAGCGCTCTATTCCTGTACGTCTCCATCAACGCATTCACCGTCTCAGCCGAGTAGTCTTCAGTTTTTATTTTATTGATTATTAAAGAGAATTGGTGGTTGACTCTGGCGTAGAATTCGTCTAGTTTCGAATTTCCCTGCGTCAATTGGCCGAGCTGATGTTCGAGGGTACGAATGTCCCTCTTATCAGCATAATGAAGGGATAGGCAGGCCTTGATGGCTGGCCAATCCTTCTCGAATATGTTATGCGAAACGAGCGCACTATTAGCACCACCCCGGATCTTTCCCCTTATACTTTTCAAGATAGCCCTATAGATGGGCCTGCCTCTAACTATCTTATAGTCGCTAAGGATACCTTCTACGGCCTGAACCCACGATACGTATTGGGACGGGTCTCCTTCAAACGGTTGTAGCTCCTTCACGGAGTCAGGAAGTTTTCCTATTTCTTTCAACTCGTCCTCGTTTGCCGGGCCGCGTAGAGGCACCTCTACTGGAACGGGTTGTGTGGCGTTAATCGCCTCGAGTTGTCGAATTCGTGCTTCCGCTTTCTTCAACTCATTTACAAGGGCTCCTACTGAGCCTGTCAACTCGGTAACTTTCTGCGTCAGTGAGTCCATGATTTAGTCTTTCAAGGCGAAAAATTCACTCACCACTTAATCCGCGTAGAATCTCAGCAGCTAGTACAGTTGGCACAGATCACACAATTCCTTTTTTGTAATTCAAATATTCCGATCACTGGATGTTTCTTACACCAACAACGCGGCTTTCATATCTGAAAAGCAGGAATAATAACAATCAGGAATAATTTTTTCTTTTTTATACAGTTATTAAAGAATAGTCATGGCAGTACCATGTAATCCTTTTTGGTCGCCCGAATGCTTTTTGTGCCTTCGGGCTCCCTACTAAGGCATGATTCCTGCACACTGGCCCAGGATTCATTGCGATTTCTACTTTGTTCTTAAGGATTAAAGTAGAAGACCAATTGCGTGAAAAGGGCGCTGTGTTCTCATGGGTACAGCGACATATCACCACTAGGGAGTATCACGAATCGTCTATCGCATCCGAATACCTATAGGCGAGCGACTATTCTCCGCGTTTAACAAGGATACCGTCGTGTACCCGGCAGCGATGTGTCGAAAAATTTGTGATCTGTCCTGACAGGGAGTTGAACCCAAGTTCCATTAGAACTACCATTTTGTCGAGGATTTTTTATGTTATTTCACGAATGGGCGCGGTGGCCTTTGTAAGTTAAAAAAAAATTTTCTCTGTGGGTGCCAGGAGGGTCTCCCCGAAGGTGATGAATCGCTGAGCACTATCACAGTTTACCATTTTTATTTTCAAGTTTTCCTGTGAGTGCCAGGAGGGTCTCCCCGAAGGTGATGAATCGCTGAGCACTATCACAGTTTATCACTTTTATTTTGAAATTTTATTTGAAGCCTGAGGGTCTTCGGGGTCACAGGCTTCTTGCATTAGTTATACCCTGGAGGGTCCCGTAGGAATCGCAGGGTGTAGACGTATTTCTTCATTTTTTCTGCGCATTTTATTAGTGGACTGGAGGGTCCCTTAGGAATCGCAGCCAAACACTTCATTTCACAATTTTCCACACTTTTTTTATTTTTATTTAGAGCCTGAGGGTCTTCGGGGTCACAGGTCTTTTTCGTTTATTATATCGTGGAGGGTCCCGTAGGAATCGCAGGATCGCGACGTATTTCTTTATGTGTCAATTTTTATTCGTGGGCAGGAGGGTCTCGTAAGAATCGCAGCCCCACACTTATCACTAATTTTGTTCACAAATTCACTCGTCACACAATTTTCGCCATCACTGCCAGGCAAGCATCCTTGTCAACGCTAGGACCACATTTTTAAAAAAATGTGGGTCCCTGCTCGGGCGCCAGTTAATGCACTCCCCTTGGGGAGCGCTAAAAAATTAGAGTGGGCCACCACTTGGCCCCTCTGGATTTGCTGCAAAATAAAAGAAAGCTTTTTAGTGTTATTACAAAAGAGGTTTATTACCCGTTTCTTCGGCTCTCCAAACAGAAGTGAGTCGGCTCGACTAAATTAACTTAACTCTAAGCTTATGGTTCTATGCCGCTTATTGCCTAATTCCGCTGATTTGGCGCTTCCCACGATGGTGTGCATTATCAGCGACTTAGCCGGATACGCGTGCAGCGCGCGAGGATCGAATTGCACTTAGCACATGCACCGTCAGCAACTTAACCCTTTACGGCTCAAGATCACCAAACTTAATGAAACCTGGTTGGATTGAATGCTTTTTGTAAATAAAAAAACATTTGTTCCACGAGTTTTCAAATTTTTATTATAAAGTGGATAAGTGGAGAAAAAAGCGGTTTGTGACATTTATGTCACATTGAGCTATAAAGAGTACAAAACTTAAATCTTCATTAAAATTTCAAAAAACTCTATTTTAGCTTAAAAGTTTTAATGTTTTATGAAGTGTGGAAAATTTTAAAGCAATTATTTTGGTTGTTATAACATAAGTCTACTCTACACTTTTCAGATAAAGTTTTCGAGACTCCTACGCATCCAGGGAGCTTGCACCGAATCCTTTTTCTGTCCATACCGGCCAATGTCTGATTTGATCATATCTTATCGCTATCGGTGGAGTACTCTGCGCTGGCCATTTATGTTTTTTAGCTTGGAGCTCGCGTTCAAGACTTTGTCGCTTTATGGGGCTAGTTGCGCCCATCTTACAGAGAACCATTGCGACTTCCATCCTGAAATCCGCTGATGATAGCTGACCATCTTTTTGACCATTTACTTTTCGAACTCTCTTATACTAAATCCATGCATTAGACATCGTGAGGGCAAGGAAATGGTAGAACATCCTAACTTGCCATCGCTTACTTCTCAGCAATAAATTGCTGTATACAAATTTTGGAAGCACGAAATTTGTTTTCAGGATCTTTTTGAACTACATATAAACTAGTTTGTTCTGCAATGTGCTCCATCAACTCTTCTGGAAACACTTGTAGGAAAAATTGAAAAGGTGTCTCTAAATTCAAAATTTCAGGGTCCAAGGAATCATGGCCCGTAAAACGAAGGGTTTCTTCACTTAATTGAAGATTTTGCTTCTTCTATAAAATGGTTGGCTGGCTGATAGACCTTGAGTATCGCGCTTTCTTAGTCTGTGAAGTCGATGGGATGTTGTCGTCGCTTTCCAAGTCGTCGATAATATTCTCAATATTTACGCCATCTTCCTCATCATGTAAGGAGAACTCCATATCCTCAACTAAATCATTATCGTTTCCGGTTCCCAAAACAAGGTTTTCCAGTGCATCATCATCATCCTCATCTTCGAACCCGTCCTCACTTTCTTCATAACTTCTAAAAACTGCTTCATTTAGTTCATCAATTTTTCTGTTGCGGTAAGCCATTGTGATAACTATAAACCATGAAAAATCACCACGAAGAAATTGAATAAAACATTCCTTAGATCTGCATTCATTTGTTTTGTATTCATTTTTTTCTGATCATTATAACGGTTTGTAACAGAAATGTCACATTGCGCGGTACACAGCAAAAGTTGCCTTTGTTCCGCAATGTGACAGAAATGTTACAAACAGTAATTTTTGGATTTCATAAAAACCATCAAATGTTTTTATGAATTCGACCACATTATTTAAAGAGAAAGTATTTACCTGTTATTTTGCACAAAAAAAGTAATTAAAAATCGCTTTGATAAATGTTTTAATAAATTAAAAATTCACGACAATGCACTGTTATAACACTCACGATTTCTGAACACTAAATGAAAAATTTTACATTTTAACTTAACGATTGCTATGTAGTACTTTTATATTACATGCACTACCGTAGATAAGAAGTAAAGAAAAAACAAAAACAGAGATTACTTGTTAACATTGCATTTTATTGCTATTTTAGTGGTTTGTTACAGATATGTCACACGGTGCCGTAAAGGGTTAAGGTAGGTGCATTTGCTAAGGTGGCAGAGCTAGTGTGTTAACTTATATGTAAATTGTTTTAAATAGGAATCATTATCTTCAGCTACATTTGCATAGGATAAGTCAATAGGAAGCTTAAAATCATAACAACATTTCTGTGGCCGTAAGGAATAACAGTCAAAGTTGATTTTATGAAGTTTTCAGGAGAGCACTTTTAATTTTCGAATTTACTTTAGATTTTTGGGCGTAAACCATTCATTTTATGAGCAAAAGCCAGAGAATTTTGTGTAGTAGTACATTTGAATACGACGAATGCAATGGTGGTAATTCAATTTTGTCCTAACTCGACTTTGGCTGTTATTCCTTACGGCCACAGATTTATAACTGGCATTCAAGAAATCTTTTGTTTGTGTTAAGGACGAAGCAGTTCTTACTTGTAAACGGGATCGTAACTTGTTTCTGATTAAATTTTGTACAGGAAATACGTGCTCTACACTGGATGAAGAGTGGGGAATACATAAATAACTTCAACAACTCTTAAAATGTTTTTGAAAAGAGACTCGTTTGATTTATTTTTTAGGCAAGAAACCAAGATTTTGGTTTTTCATATTCTGATAATTTCCAATAATGAGTATAGGTTAATTTCTTCGAGATATTTAATCTCTTTCGGAAACATCTTGGAATCAAATGGTACAACAGTTTTTGTTTTACGCAGCAAGGCATGCTTGGGTGAAAACCTTGGCAAAAAGTTGAATATATCATCATTAAAATGTTTGTTTTTAGTGCTAAAAGGCAATACAAATTTTTCTTTTGGTTTCTCGACCAGTGTGTACCAAAAAAGCGGCTTGTGTACCAACGTACTTTTTAAACTGTGATTGTATCAAAAAAGTACAATAGTATCAAGAATTCCAACACTGGCATAGATTCGATGGTTTTGGGCAGCGATTAAGCGATGTGAAACTGGGAGAGTAAGCCGATTTTTGTGCGTTTTTTGCAATTCACGTACACAGTCCGTGTGTGCTGGCAGTGATCAGCTCTTCACTGTGTCTGCTCTTTTCCCGATATTAGGGATTCCTTTCAATTATTTGCTTTTTAAAGTATATGGTTTTCCAACAAGAGGTGTTATTTTGAATCACTCGGTATTTCGGTAGCTGTCACTTTTGAAGCTTTTATTCTTTGACATTTGACAAGAAGAAACTATGCCATTACTAAAAATGGAACGATACACGCTTCAACAACGCATTTAAATTATTAAAATTCACTACAAAAATGGTGAAAATCTTGCAGTCACAGGTCGCAAAACTAAAGCATTTTTGGGTCGTTGTGAAGCACCTTGTCGGACCGCAATACAGAAATTGGTGGAAAAATTCGAGCTGTTGGGACAAGTTAGTGATGTGAAGCCTCTCCATCCTCAACGTTTGACTGTTTGGTGCGGTTTATGGTCCGGCGGGGTCATTGAACCATACTTTTTTGAAAATGAGGTTGGATCAACCGTTACGGTGAATGGATTGCGCTATCAAGAGATTTTTAATGATTTTTTATGGTCGGAGTTGGATGGTATTGATCTGGACAACGTTTACTTTCAACAAGACGGCGCTACGTGCCACACAAGCAACGAAACCATTGCTCTTTTACGGGAAAAGTTTCCGGACCGTGTTATCTCTGGAAGAGGTGATCACAATTGGCCACCGAGATCTTGTGATTTAACACCTTGCGACTTCTTCCTTTGGGGCCACGTGAAAGATAAGGTGTACGCCAACAGCCCAGCGTCGATTCAAGACCTCAAAGATAGAATTCGTGAGGCTATCGAGGACATAGGGCAGACACTTTGCGATTTGGTTATGGAAAATTAACCATAAAAATTAAATTAATTTATTATGAAATAAACATCCGATCATTTATCTCAAAAAGTGGCACTTTTCTTTGAATACCAAAATAACACCTCTTGTTGGAAAACCCTATATGTTCTCATTAATTTTCTGCATTAACCCATTACTGCCTGCATATAGTTCTAGCCAGCGAATTTTGTCTAAATTTACATATGTTTGTAAGGGGTGCTTAGAATAGTTATACACAAAAATTCAGGTATCTACCTTATATACCACCTGAGATATGGAGGGGGTGAAATTTCACCCATCCGGCACCAGGTGTGCCGAAATATCCATATATTGCAAGAAGCTTGGTTGATTTCTTATTGCCTCTTGAAAATTGCCGATATAATTAATTATTTTTATTTTTACGTTTATTTAATTATGGAAAGCATTATCTATTATAAAAAAAAGTAGCTGGGGTCTTCAGCTTTCATAAATGGGGCCAATCCCAGCTACTAATTCCACCTACCTTCTCCCCCTGGAGCTATTCCTTCCTTTCTTCCTATCTAGGACCCTACGACAGTAAACTTGCTAAATTATTAAAATCTAGTATCTATTATCTTGACTACTAACAAAAGAAAATGTGTATGACAATGTCGGCGCATGAAATTGACGCCAACATAAATAACGGTTTTCCATTCTATGTTTTGCACGTAAAATTATAAATGAAAGCGAGAATTAACAAAAAATCAATGAAAATGATTCGCAGACGTGAAGTTTTGAGCACCTTCAAAATAAATGACATAATTGAGGAAGAATGGAGTGAGCTCGAAGACATCGCAAGCCTTGGCTGAGCAGACGATATAGACGTAGTGCTTTACCACCCGATCGTGTGATTGACTTGACCGACGATGACAAACTTGTGATCAACGACACTGATCAAAATTTACCATCTGAGGTAGCCGGAGTAATGGAAGTAATGGAGTCACCCAATACATAGAGCTAAAAGATATGACCGTAAGCAATCTAAGCACATTTTCATTGACCAACCATATTCCCATTTTTACATACAACCAACGAATGAGTGGAGTTGATTTAGTAGATAAAGGCATTGCGAACTACAGAATCCGGGTTCGTGAAAAAAAATGGTACTGGCCTTTGATAAGTAATGTGTTCGATGCGGTAAACGCCTGGAAATTGCATTGGCTACTTACCGCAACGAGGAGACAAATACCGTCGTTGCAACCATTACCAAGGAAAAACCTTCTTTGCATGCATGAAGTGTGACGTGTGCCTGCATCCAAAAAACTGTTTCGAAAAATATCATAATGGTGAAAATCCGACCAAACGAACAACAAATTGATTTTATTGATATCAAAACTATTACAATATTATTATTATTATATTGTACTATTAAAATTGCTTCTAAGTACCAAAAACTCTTTTTCTAAGTACTAAATAATAACGCGCAATTTTTGAAACCACCCGGACGGGTGAAATTTCACCCCATTCTGGAAAATCATTCATTGTACACAGGTAGATAGTACAAGCAATACCAAAAATTCACAGAAGATAGGCAGGGCAATGCACTACATACTCCAGAAAAAACTGCTGGAATTTCCAATATTTACTATTTTTTAAGAATTTTAAACTTCTCGATAAAGTAAACAAAAAAAGTTAGTCAACCTTAAAGACGGATTGGGATAACTTAATATCACAATTCTTTAATATTATTAAAAACGAAATAAACCTGCATCTATTCCAATTCATTCTGCCAAAATTTCAGTCAAATCGCATAACACATTTAGTCAGGGAAGTCAAAGGAAAATCACCTTTCCAGGGGGTGAAATTTCACCCCATCCGGCTGGAATGGGTTAAATGCCAACACATAAACTTTTTTGTTTTCATTATATAAATATTAATGAAAAATATACCAAAGAACACAAAGCTAAATGCATTGAATATGACGGAATCAATTGCCGTCCTTTTTATTTCGCTTTTCTTCATTTAGCGAATCTCTAACGATCAGATCAGATCAGATCAGGTATGCTTTTGGTTCTACGGCTTTCGAAGACAGCGATCGACCTTATGGCGGTCCTCACCGAGAAATGGAACCTTAGCATTCTAAACCTCGGTGAAAGCAAGGTTGTTGCATTAGATATTTCCAAGGCCTTTGACCGGGTGTGGCATAAAGCACTCGTGTCAAAATTGATTGCCTATGGTGTCGGTAGTATCTTCTCTCGGTGGATAACGAGCTTCCTCTATGATCGCTCTATTCGTGTTGTAATAGACGGCATAGCCTCGGAAAAGCATTCCATTAGGGCGGGAGTGCCGCAGGGTTCGGTCCTTTCTCCAACCCTTTTACTGATCTTCATCAACGACCTGTTGTCGGCGACGAAGAATCCCATCTACTCGTTTGCGGATGACAGCACCATTTGTCATTCATACTCTTTTACAAAGCGTCCCAGCTCTGTGGAGATTGAGAGAGAACGGCGCCGTATGAATGACACACTTAATAGCGACCTACAAACAATCTCCAAGTGGTTCCAAGCGAACAGGGTCGATTTTAATCCCCGCAAGACCCAATGTTGCCTGTTATCCCACAAACGAGTCTCCCCACATCCTAACACATCCCTGGTTGTGGGTGGTGTGGGTATTGCGGAATCGGCAGCTCTTGATGTTCTGGGCATGTCTATTAAGAACGATCTTCGTTGGAACGATCATATTTTTGGCGTGTCGAAAGAAGCAGCCAAGTGCCTCGGCTTCCTAAAGCGGTGCAAAAAATATTTCACTCCGTCAGATCTCCGCATTATTTACACTACCTATATCCGACCTAAAATGGAGTTTAACTCGCACCTCTGGGCGGGGGCTTCAAAACCCCATTTGGAGTTCCTCGATCGGGTGCAAAACCGTGCGATTAAACTTATAGGGGACAGTAGGGCATCCAGCTCTATTGACTCCCTGGAGCATCGTCGAAACGTGGCATGTGTGGTGTTATTTTACCGATACTTTTTCGGTAACTGCTCAGTGGAGATGAGCAGCTTGATGCCATCACTCCGGGTATTCCCCCGGGCAACCCGTTTGAACACTGGCGCCCATGCATGCCACGTCGAAACGATGTTCCAGCGCACTACGCACTACAGGGAAAGTTCGTTTCTGGCCCGCACAGCGCGGCTGTGGAATGGTCTCCCTGCAGATGTTTTCCCCAGCTCTTATGATCTTGATGGATTCAAGGCAAGAGTCCATAAATTCTTCACCCAACATCCTTTCTCCCAACCTATATATCCTTCCTGAACCAACGCAATGCTTCGCATTAATAGGGGTCATCCCCTGCGCGCTTGTTCCTGTTAAAAAAAAAAAAAAAACCATAATAGTCTATACTATGCAGGAAAGCCTTCTGAATAAAAAAGTATTTCAATTTCTTGTTTCAGGTAAAAATTACGGGCTGAGTCTTGCACGGAGTTTGAGTTGTCCGCGTCGAGCTGCTGCGCAAGATTGTTCATAAATCGGCCATTTTTATTTATTTTGCAATTACATAAACTTTTTTTTGTTGAATAAACGTATGTTAAAAAATATGCAAAAGATCATTTGTTTCGCTTGTTGTGCTCATGTTCAAAAAAAATCCTGAAAAACTACCTTTTTTCCAAGCTACTGATGAGGAGACCCCCTTAAGCGATGTGAAACTGGGAGAGCCGGTAGAAATACATGCACAGAATTACACTAATATTATTTGCAATAAATGCAACCTTGGGGCCTACTAGTAGGCCGTATAATCGCGGCCATTATTGCCAGGTTGGACTAAAAGTGTCCCTTATTATCGCTGACGTCGTTACCACATTGAGCGACAGACTGTCTTATCGTTAAAATATAAATTTCTAAAACGGGGTTGTTGTTCTAGTTCATTTCAAAATTCCAGTGTTGCTGGTGTGAGTCGTTTTTTGTGACCAAAGAAATGTGTCTTTTTATTTGTATATTTTTGGTGCCATTTCGTAATGCGTTTGTATAAAATTTACTAGAAAAATATATTATTGCCCAAAAGCGTCAAATTAATCCTTGGGTATGCTTTTTATTTAATTAAATTAAGATTTCATTAGCTGCATCCAAAAAAACAACCCTGCGGTCAAACTAGAGCATTTAGCACCAAAAGCATACCTGATCTGATCGTTAGAGATTCGCTAAATGAAGAAATGCGAAATACAAAGGACGGCAATTGACCTTGTAATATTCAATGCATTTAGCTTTGTGTGCTTTGGTATATTTTTCATAATGAAACAAAATTCAATTTTAAAATTTACCATTGCAGGCAGTTCAAGGTATCAAAAAATTTTTCATGTCGTCTTGTGAGCAAAGTATTGAATATTTTACAAAGAGGTTTTGACAGATAAAAGATCATATGCAGATACACACAGGGCTGCTGTTTAATCGCTTCGTCGCGGAGCGGGGGAAAGAAAACGCGGTTGGTATCGGATTATGGGTGTTTTCGGGTCTTTATTGGCGGACGTTCGAATAGATTCGATTAGATTGGTTGGGGCTAGACATTGGCTGTCTATGGCACTGCGTTCATTTTGAACTATTGTGCCTTGCCCGAGTTCAGTACTGGAAGAGACTATTTCCTCCTATTTTCTCAAAGAACATTTTAATTCTTGGGAGATCAATTTCAGACAGATGAGTAGTCTGTAATAGTTCCTTGCCTAGTACTTGCTTTCTTGCATGAACTAAGGCCGGGCATTCAGTGATCAGGTGTATGGAAGTCTCGTCATCCTCCATACAAAATCTACATATTTCACTGTCTGTTAGTTTCAGACGGGTCTTATGTTTGTTTAGCAGAAAGTGTCCGCTGATTACCCCTGTCATGAGTTTTAGTTCCGCTCTGCTCAAGCGCAAGTGAAATTTTGCATTTCTGCTCGAGTATCGCAGGTAAAAGGCCTTGGTACATTCCATGCCACTTGATTTTGACCGTCTTGCATTTGCTTTGATCAAGTATTTTTGCTTAATACAACCTTTGTAATGAGATTTGTTGACACCTAAGATCGGTTCGGGTCCAAATGGTCGCTTTCCAGCTCCCTCCCTTGCCAATCTGTCTGCGTCCTCATTACCGTCATAGCCGCAATGCGCTGGGATCCAGTGTATTATCACCCGATTCCCTGTTGACAGTTGTTGGAGAAGATTAGCTGTCTCCCATACCAACTTAGAAGTAAATGTCGACGCGTGCAAGGCTCTTATTGCGGCCTGACTGTCTGACATTATGATAATCCTTTTCCGATGAGGGTCCAGGTTCAAGATTTCTATGGCACACTGATTGATAGCACAGACTTCCGCTTGAAAGACGGTTGCTAAACTACCAAGGCTGACTGACATTTGGGTACTGGAACTGTATATCCCAGATCCTGTGCCTTCTTCAGTCTTGGATCCATCAGTGTACCAGATAATGTCATCACAGGTAAGACTGATTTTTGAATTGTCCCAGTCTACTCTGTTAGGTATATGTGTCTTATATTTCCTGTTAAAGATATGTCGCGGAGGCATTGAGTCAAGAGGCAACCAAAAGCTTCCGTCTCGCCTCCGTTCCTTCACAATGGAGCGGTGACCGCTTGCATGTAGATCCTGTGGTATGAACGTTCGAATAACAAGTGTAACAAGTAGAAGCAGTAAACATTGAACGAGAACAACGGCTTAAGCCGGGAGCATAAATAGGGGGAACATCAGTACAAGAGGATAAGGAAAGGAAGAGATTAGTGGTGGGATCGACAGATCACTGAACAACCACAGCACTCATTTAGCCATCGCGGCCGCCATTGCAGAGTGCAATTAAATATAGTGGGGGTTGCTCGTCCACGCGTCCTCGGGTGTGAGGAAGAGTTGCGGCTGGCGGCTGGCTGGCGGTGATGCGCGGCTGACTGGCTGTACGGTGGGCGGACGGCTGTAGGGTTGTCGCCGTTCCGCCATGCCGGAGCGCTGGTGAGTGCGATGAGGGCCTCATCGCAGATGATGCGTGCGAATTACGTTTTTAAATGAGAAACAACTGAACTCTTCGGAGTCTAAATATTTTCTGCTTTATTTTTCAAAAATATCCTCTTAAGTACTAGTTTACATTTTTGTTTATCTTAACATATTTTTCTTATCTCTATTTAATGCGGTTCCTTCTTTTACAACTCATCCAAACAATTCTTATCAGTTGGTTTAGGATTGCTTGGATGGTTTAGAACATCTGGACTGCTCGGTTATCTGTTTGTTTAGGAGCTGGCAATGTCGAGGATCGAATCTTATCGCTGGGCATTGCCTGTGACGTAACTTCTCCCTTCTTTAACTCAAAACACTCCCGGGTTTTGTTTACAAATTCAATTTTCATTTTGTTTTGTTTCTTCAACAAAAGTATTATTGTTATGATGGCAACAGTGATTAAAATTATCATAAGTGTTGAAACAAAATATATAACTTTTTTGTGGTATTGCAACTCTTTGATCTCTTTAAGGTTTTCGATGTTTCTAAGTACAATATCATCAAATGTTACTTTTTGTGAAAAATTGTGTATTTCGACATTTGGAAAATAAAATCTCTGTTGAAAGAAACTCTTCGTATTTGAGTATGAATATTCCATTATTTTCATTGAACAGTTATGGTAGTGAATTAAGTAATTACCGCTTAATATTATTTGTCTGTTATCACAATTTTGATATAACTTGACATCTTTAAAGTTTTTTAGCAAGAGTGTTTCTTCATCAATTACTGCAACCTCTGTGATATTATTTCTAATTAGTTTACCAGTTTACGTAAAAATACAATGTTTTGATATTTTAACTTTGTTTAGAGACTTGCCTTCTTCGTATGTATATGTTTTATTTTTATATGTAAAAACTATTTCTGGATTGTGTTCTATCTCCCACATTTGGCTGTTTGTTATAGGATATATATGTTCGAGTTGTATTCTTTCGAAATCTTTTGGAACTTTAATAATAAGTAGAAGTAGTTTCTGTGCAAACTCAATTGCACCTATTTTCAAATGTGTGAGTTTATGCAGGTCGATATTATATGTGTCAACTTCCTCATTGGTTAAGATACCCGGATGTAACAACCCACTTTTAGCTGAGACAATGCTATCTTGAATATGATCAATTTTTTCTTTTAATATGTTAATTCGTAAGATTTGTTCGCTGAAGAAATTGTTTGATAGTGCATCTTTAATTGATTTTTGTGTTGCATTTATGTATGCCTGTATTGTTCGTCTGTCGTTCTCCATCATATTTTTTAAGTATTTAAACGTTTTCTGAAAATAGTCATTAACTTTGATTTGTTGATTTAGATTTGTTATAGAATTGTGAAGGTTGGTATGAACAGTTCTTAAGTGGTCCTCTATATCTTTCCGGTCATTATCGTCCATTGTTCCAAACAAATACTTGTAAGCGGTGCCAACAAAATTGATTAAACCCCTCTTATTTCTACTGACGATTAGTTTTGGAATTAAGGTTTTTACTTTGGTTTTTAATATGTGTAGTTCATTTAGAATTAGTTCGCGATGTGGTTTCATAAGTACGTTTACGTTAAAAATAAGGTTATTAATAAGTATTAGTATTTCGCGAGGATCAACTACGTGAACTATTAGGTTCGTTGAAACGACTATTTCCTTTGATTCACTACTGATTTCCACATAGCCGTTTTCCTCATGAATGGGTTGAATGTCCAATGTTGCTATTGTTACTGGAAGCAGCAGAGCCATTGTTATACCCAGCAATATCCATTTCATCTAAAAATTTTGTTGGTCTTTTAATGTTTACTGGGTGTACATTTTCTAGGTTAAGTTTTCAAAATCTAGGTTCGGTTTTATGCCGTAGTGCTTTGTAATTTTTTACGTAGCCTTCCTTGCGACTGTCTCTATATTCTTCCCGATTTATGTTAATTCTATTTATTGTTCTTTCTTTTGCGCTTTTACCCTATCATATATAACATCCTTTTCTACTTTACCGTTTGCAACATCTGTTGGTCTAGCTCTAAGTGTTGAATGAAAAGATTTATTATAATATTCTATATTTTTGTACATTTTCCCCTGTGTTGATAATTCTTTATCTTCAAGGTTAGCAATTCTCATTCTTTCTCCTATTATGTTGTGGAATCTTTCTATATCCGAATTACCGGTGTGGCTATTGGGTTTGGTGAAATGGATTTCATTTAAGTATATGCTGTCTACACGCAGGGACTCGCAGCGGCTAGGGTCTCACGTCAAGGCCGACAGGTATGCTTTTGAAGTTGTCAAGGAATTCGTCTACCTTGGCACCGCCATCAACAGCAGCAATGATGTCAGTCTAGAGATAAAGCGAAGGATAACTCTTGCCAACAGGTGCTAATACGGTCTCGGTAGGCAATTGAGAAGTAGGGACCTCTCTCGACCGACAAAACTTTCACTCTATAGGACGCTTATCTTGCCCGTGCTCCTCTATGGCGCTGAAGCATGGACAATGACACGAAACGACATAGCGGCCCTTGGAGTGTTCGAGAGGAAGGTGCTTCGCAAAATCTTCGGCCCTGTTCGGGTTGGTGACGACTATCGCATACGAACCAATAACGAGCTGTATGAGCTGTATAAGGACATGGACGTAGCGCAGCGAATTAACATCCAGCGGCTACGCTGGCTCGGTCATGTCTGCCGCATGGACGACGAAGCTCCGGCGAAAAAGGTATTCGCTGCGATGGTTGGAGGTCGACGGCGAAGAGGGAGGCCGTGTCTCCGGTGGAAGGACCAAGTGGAAGAGGCCCTGGTATCTCTTGGTGTGACCAACTGGAGAAGGCGCGCGCGAAGCAGAGGCGCCTGGAGAGAAGTTTTGCGGCAGGCCGTAACCCGATAACGGGTTGTTATGGCCAGTTAAGTAAGTAAGAAATGGATTTCAATATTTTCTGAGCTTAGAAAATGTTTCACGTTTGTGCAATTAAATTCATTGTCCGCGATGATTTTTCTTGGTTTACCCTTTATAGAAAAATACAGTCTTAGTTTTTCTACCAATGTTAGGCTATTCCTGTCTTCTAAAGGCAATGCTGTAGCAAATTTTGAAAATTTATCTATGAAAGTAATGAAGTTATGTTTTGAAATAGTGAACGTGTCAATGTGAACAATCTCATTAGTGTTGTTCGGTGTTTCTGTATAATTCAGTTTCGGTTTAATCGGGTTTCTGTCATATTTTGCTTTATTGCATACGTCACAGTTATTAATAAACTTTTGTATTAATTCTTTCAAATTTTTAATAAAAATTATCTTTTTAAGTCCGAGGTAGTTTTCGTTTATCCCGGCATGTCCAGTTCCGTTTTTGTGGTACTTGGAGATATAGCGATATTCACATCTTTTGCGTGATAACTACATTTGTAGAACTGCATACTTTTCCTATAGAGATCTATCAATTTCGACTGAACTAAATTGTACTCTCTATCGGAAAGTTCCGAAAATATTCCGATTTTACCACCTTTCAGATGTATGCGAAATATGTCTACCATGTAACCGCTATTAATATCATCTTGGCTGATATAAATTTTTCGTTTATTTTCTATTACCTCGCTTTCCGTTGTTTTGTGTTCGCATAAAATAATTTGCGTTTTAAATCGATTAACGGCAGTATCTAAAATTTGGAAGTGGTCATCGCCTTCTTCTTCTTGTTGTAATCTTTCATAAATTACATTTTCATCCGGTGCTTCTAAAGCCTGGATTTCATGATATTTATATGAACATGAATTTATAAATTTTGTCTTAATTCCATTAATTTTAATATAATTCTCTTTCATGTTAATATTTGCGGCTAATGGTTTCACTTTTGTTTTTAAATGTTGTTAACTTCCAACACATGTTATTCTTTTCGTTAAATTCAATTGGCAATGGTGTTACTATCTCTTCATTTATATAAACGATTCCATTAAGCGTTCTAAAAGTTATTGGTTGGCTTAGTTTGGTTCGTCTGTATTGTGTTAGTAGATTTTTGTCGACGTGACGTCGACAATCCTGTGTCTATCAAACATTTAATTTTTTTATTTCCTACTGTTAATTCTACTATCGGCAAGTCATATTGTGGGCCTGATACTGAAAAGTTATCCTCACTCCTTCCCTCGATGTGGTCAACTTCCATGGGCGTTGGAGGTTGGAATCGGCTTTGATTGGACTGATTCCACCTGAACTGTTGTGAGTTATGTCTAAGGTTTCCAGAGTTTCGGGGGTTTTGTCGGAATTGTCCGGAGAAATTTGGTCGAAAGTTTTGAACTGGAGGAGGAGTATACATTTGTATAAATTGCTCGTACCTAGGTTGGAATTGGTTTGTATTTCTATTTCCAAAGTTACTGTTATTGTTGGTGTTCGTTCGTTTACTATTATTTCCCACGTCATATGCCCTTAGCATACCTGTGTCTTGAAGTAAGTAATAAGCTTCTCTTAACTTTGTTATTTGCCTACTGTGAGTGATTCTAGCCAAATTAGGGTTAATACCATTTAAAAATGTTTTAAGTATAACCGATTCGTTTGAGATCGGTGAGAATTCTAAAGGCTTATTTCTATCGAACTCGTACTTAATATTAAGCTTATCTAATATGTCTCTTAATTTATTAAAATAGTCACTTACATTGTGATTCCTTAGGTTTATCGCCTGGTGGTACAATGTGTGGTACCCTTCCTTCACTCCAAAGTTTCGCACAAGCTCGTCCTTGATGGTCATCCAGTCCGCTTCTGCTCCTAGTGGTCGTATTACGTTGAGGGCTGCTCCTTGGATCTTCGTGACGACGTACCTCCGTAGGGCGAATTCCCTCATCGTTGGGTTGCCTTCAAATAAGGGAAGAATTTGGTCCACTTCCCTTATAAACGATGATAGATCGTAGTCTCCGCTACCGTTAAACTCTCGTATCCTGGAGGCTTCCTTCAGTAGCTCCGATGCTGGGATAGTGACTGCCATTCTGGTTTTTTCCTCTGTGTGAAATAACTTTGACTCACGGTTTGATGTAGTCTTATACGGCGATTTATTTTCGTTGGCCCTTCTTGTTGCTTTGGGCATAAGTTCGTTTTTCGTTGCTCCGAACTTCACTTTTTCGATAAAATGTTATTTTATTTATTTATTTTTTTTTCTGTCTTCGGACAGTTTTATTGTAATCACAAGTTATTTAATTAATTGTTCCGATTAATACTGACTTGTCTTATGACTAAGTACAGTTTATATTTAATTTATCGAAATGCTTTTGAGAGCGATTTGCAATATTAGTCTTAAGACTTAATATTGGTTTCCCGACTGCGCCAATTACGTTTTTAAATGGAAAACAACTGAACTCTTCGGAGTCTAAATATGTTCTGCTTTATTTTTCAAAAATATCCTCTTAAGTACTAGTTTACATTTTTGTTTATCTTAACATATTTTTCTTATCTCTATTTAATGCGGTCCCTTCTTTTACAACTCATCCAAACAATTCTTATCAGTTGGTTTAGGATTGCTTGGATAGTATAGAACATCTGGACTGCTCGGGTTACATTTATTTATGTTGCCCAATTTATTGCCACGTTATCTGTTTGTTTAGGAGCTGGCAATGTCGAGGATCGAATCTTATCGCTGGACATTGCCTGTGACGTAACTTGCGGGCGTGCGGGGCAGCTGCTGGAGTGGTTGCTAGCGCCGGATCTGCAAAAAGAGGAGATGTCAGTTGCTTAAAAATTAAGTTTCTGAGGCTGACATCATGGGTAAAAAAGCTTGGCTAAGCTGCGGGATTTGCTTAAGCTAAAGCCGGGAGAATATGGGAAAATACACATATAAATTGGCTGAGTTGCCACTCCAACCAACTCCGCTCGGGATAAGTATGTGCTCATAGGGCTTGAACGAAGCAGGAGACGCGACCGAGAATGTCGGTGTGCTCGTCGAGAGGGTGGGGCAGTCAACCGCTCTTTGGTCCGGAATTGGACTTGTACGAGCATGACCTTTGGCTTTAGGAATTGCTGAAGTTGTTCCACCCGAGAGGGAGATCTTGTCGATCTTGGTGTTTATACCCGATCAGTCCGACGTCTGCGGGATTTGCAGCGCTTAGGGCAGGTCGCAATGGAATGACGACTGACCTCTTTTCGGACCCGGGATGGAGGAGGTGCAATGAGGAACTGCGAGGGAATGCAATTTCCGTCAGTTGCTGTCAATATGGGCCGTTTTTGTTGGACCCTTTTGGGAGACCTCATTAGAGGCGAAAGCCATCCTGCGGGGTCGACACGTTTGGCAACGAAGGGGGAAATTTGCCGGTTTGAGAATGAGTGTGCAGGAGTGGTGGGTTCGAAGTGATTTTCCTTTAGTTCCTGGGGTGGAAACCCTACGGGATTGAGGGCGGCAATCACTTGCGAAAGGGCTTTCTTTAGCGCGGGAAGATTATTTTGAAGGGCGGGTCCAGTATGCATATGGCGACTTAGCACCTCTGTGGTACATGTCAAATGCGAAGGGGGTACTGGACCGCTTAATACCCAACCGAATACTGTATGCTGAGCAAGTAAGCTGCCACATACATTTCGGTGGATACCTTCGAGCATGATCTGCGGGATGAGATCACTACCAATCACTAAATCGATCTGCGTTGTCTCGAAGGGGTTTGGAGTTCTAGCATGGCGAAATCTTTCATATTAGGAGGTTTATATGAGAAGAGGGGAGCAATTTCGTAAGCTCTTGGAGCACGATGGAGTTTCGTGCTCGTTTGAGGGACTGCCAAGGTCAAGAAGCATGTATGATTGGCATTTTGCACAATCTGACCGCCCATGCCCGAGATTTGAAAGGGGGATTTCTCGATTGGCAATTTGAGGAGTTTCTGGACCTTCGAGGAGATGAAGATACGCTGAGAGGCTTGGTCGATCAACGCTCGAACCTTAAACAACTTTCCTGAGTGTTCAATGGACACCTGTGCCGTAGGCAGAAGAGATTGGGTGCCATTATTGGAGTAGAGGGCTTGTACTTTGGGCGTACTTTGCCTGGAAGATGTGCGGGGTTGCGCATCCGAAAGGGGGGAATGAGTAGCAGAGTTGTTGTGCGTTCTTTTTGGAGCTGTTTCGACCTGTGGGGTTGTTGCGACCTGTGGCGTGGTCGAATGTGACCGATTGGGAGATTGAGAGGGTTGCGGATTGCCTTTGGGGAAATGAAGCATAGAATGGTGCTTCTTTTGGCAATATACGCACGTAAAAGTGCTTGTACAATCTTTAGTGAGGTGTGATGTAGCAAGAGAATGTGCTTTTTAACGTATTTAAGGCGAATCTGGGGGGTGAGTCGTTTAAAGCTCTGGCAAGTCCGTATGGGATGATTTGCGTTGCAGAGTTTGCACGCAAAGTCGTTTTTCACTTGAACGTGATAATTTAGGGATTTATGTGGCCGATTTGGGAGGACATTGGAAGTCGAGGGCTGTGGTTTTGGCTTAGAAGGGCGAATACTTTGCAGGCGTTCAAGTACCTCATATCTTCCGGTCAGGAACTCATCCATTTGCGACCAGGGTGGCAGATCCTTCCGGGATGTCAGTGATTGCTCCCATAGAGCGAGTGTCTCTTGGAGCAATTTGGTACAACATATGTAAACCAATAGCGGATCCCAATTGTCAGTGTCTACGGCCTGAGAATTGAGAACAGGCAGACAATTGTATATAGTACTATTTTATTTTTTATTATAGTATTATTGGATCCGCTGTAGCGCCGCACTATTTTCAGTGTGGGTAGGAGCGATATTCAGAAGGGATCGGATTTGAGTATCAATGAGTATGCGTTTATTTTCGAATCGGGATCTTAGGGCTTCCCACGCGAATCCGAAATTCTCATCGGTTAATGCATATTGCTTTACAATAGCACCGGCTTTGCCTTGCGTTTTGTATCGGAGGTGATACAATTTTTGGGCTGGAGTGAGCTGGGGATGGTTAATGTAAACCGCAGTAAACATGTCCCGAAAGGACGACCACTGCTCATAGCCCCCGAAAAAGGTTTCGGTATCACAAGGTGGAACTTGTAGGCAAATGTAAGGGGTATTTGCTGGTTCTAGGGATCGAACCGGTTCCATATGCGCAGCGGGCTGGGGGGACTGAATTTGGAGCATCTCAATGATGTCCGACATCTGAGCCATGCACTTTAACTGAACACACATTAATTGCACATTTACTGAAAAAAAAAAGTTTTTTTGAGTTATGACGTTCCTGCAGCGAAGGAGCGATATGTTGGTATTTAATGCAGAACATTAATGAGAACATACTGTTACGAATGCTAGTTCTAGTGGGCTAGTACGTTTCTCTGGATTGCGTAATTTGAAAATAAAACACACTTAGTTTATCAAACGCAGTCAATAAAATAAACCAACAATCACTTTATTTTACAGATTTACACTTCACCGTCTTTACACTTAAGTATTTGCTCAATTACTCCGTCTGGCACCTTCACTAAATCAGGTTGACGCAGCGACCGCACCCGGCTGCCTTTTATACCTGTCCGGCCATCGCGCAGATCATTCTCGCACATTCCAGAGTGGAGTAAAGGTTTCCATGATGATCGCGAGCCATCATTGCCAGGTTGGACTAAAAGTTTCCATTATCGCGGCCATCATTGCCAGGTTGGGCTAAAAATTTCCCTTATTATCGCGGTCATCATTGCCAGGTTGAATTATGGCACGGCGCGTAGCGACAGGGTTGCTTTGCACAGCGACAGACTGTCTTATCGTTACACTGCCCACCACTTAGGCTTGTTCGTCCCGAACAAGTGCCGAGGTTCCGCTGTGATAAGGCGCCAGGCGCTCCAAATGGACTACCTTCAGCTTAGCGCCTTTATTGCTCCGACGTTGAATCCTGTATACCACGTCGTTAATCCTAGTCACGACTTCGTAAGGTCCTTCCCATGACGCTTGAAGTTTCGGAGACAAACCTTTCCTCCGCTGCGGGTTGAGCATTACCAGATCGCCTTCTTGGAACCCTGCTGAGTTGGCCCGTAGATCATATCTCGCTTTCGCCTTATCGCTGACCAGTTTGGTGCGGCTCCTTATAAACTGGTGAATTTCCTCCAGTTCCGCCCGCTTATTGACCACGTAGTCCGTCTTAGCGCCTCCCGTCGTGCTGACTACCCCGAACTTCAAGTCAACGGGTAACCGCAACTCTGTGCCGAACACTGCTCGGGCTGGAGTGAGTGATGTCGTGTCGATCGGGGTTGACCTATACGCCATCAGGAACAGGGGGATATGCGTGTCCCAATCCTTTTGATTCCTGCCTACCACTTTCCGCAGGTATTCCTCCAGTGTCCGGTTAAAGCGTTCCACCATGCCGTCGGACTGTGGGTGCAAAGGAGTGGTACGCGTTTTCTTTATCCCCAGCAGCCCACACACATCCTTGAATACCGCAGACTCGAAATTCCGGCCTTGATCTGAGTGCAACTCCAACGGAACTCCAAACCTGGCTACCCAGTTGTTTACCAGCTTTTCCGAGATCGTAGTGGCCTCCTGGTTAGGAATAGGGTATACTTCGGGCCATTTGCTGAAGTAATCCATTACCACCAGCACATATTTATTGCCTTGAGTGCTAGTTGGGAATGGGCCGGCCACGTCCATAGCAATTCGCTCGAAGGGCGCTCCCACGTTGTACTGCTGCATGCGGCCTCGAGATCTTCTTGTCGGCCCTTTCGCGGCTGAACATCGGTCGCAGCTTTTAATCCACTCGGCTACAGACTCCTGACATCCTACCCAGTAGAATCGTCTTTTTATTTTGGCGACGGTTTTGGTGATGCCCAGGTGCCCTCCACTGGAGTCGTTATGGTATGCCTCGATGACCTCGCTGATTCTGCATTTCGGCACTACCATTAGGGAGTTGCTGGTCCGACCATCCGCGCTCTCCCATTCGCGGTACAGGCATCCTTCCTTCAGCCGCAGACTTTTCCACTGTGCCCAGTAAGCCTTAGCGATCGGGCTTTCACTGGCCATCTCCTGCCAGTCTGGACGTGCGCCTTGCTCCTTGCCTTCGATGATTTTTGCAAGATCCGCATCATCACGCTGGTCTTTTCGATTGGCCTTCCTTGCGATTGTCTCTATATTCTTCCCGATTTATGTTAATTCTATTTATTTTTCTTTCTTTTGCGCATTTAACCTATCATATATAACATCCTTTTCTACTTTACCGTTTGCAACATCTATTGGTCTAGCTCTAAGTGTTGAATGAAATGATTTATTATAATATTCTATATTTTTGTACATTTTCTCCTGTGTTGATAATTCTTTATCTTCAAGGTTAGCAATTCTCATTCTTTCTCCTATTGTGTTGTGGAATCTTTCTATATCCGAATTACCGGTGTGGCTATTGGGTTTGGTGAAATGGATTTCACTATTTTCTGAGCTTAGAAAATGTTTCACGTTTGTGCAATTAAATTCATTGTCCGCGATGATTTTTCTTGGTTTACCCTTTATAGAAAAATACAGTCTTAGTTTTTCTACCAATGTTAGGCTATTCCTGTCTTCTAAAGGCAATGCTGTAGCAAATTTTGAAAATTTATCTATGAAAGTAATGAAGTTATGTTTTGAAATAGTGAACGTGTCAATGTGAACAATCTCATTAGTGTTGTTCGGTGTTTCTGTATAATTCAGTTTCGGTTTAATCGGGCTTCTGTCATATTTTGCTTTATTGCAAACGTCACAGTTATTAATAAACTTTTGTATTAATTCTTTCAAATTTTTAATAAAAATTATCTTTTTAAGTCCGAGGTAATTTTCGTTGATCCCGGCATGTCCAGTTCCGTTTTTGTGGTACTTGGAGATATAGCGATATGCCTCATCTGCGTCATTCACATCTTTTGCGTGATAACTACATTTGTAGAACTGCATACTTTTCCTATAGAGATCTATCAATTTCGACTGAACTAAATTGTACTCTCTATCGGAAAGTTCCGAAAATATTCCGATTTTACCACCTTTCAGATGTTTGCGAAAAATGTCTACCATGTAACCGCTATTAATATCATCTTGGCTGATATAAATTTTTCGTTTATTTTCTATTACCTCGCTTTCCGTTGTTTTGTGTTCGCATAAAATAATTTGCGTTTTAAATCGATTAACGGCAGTATCTAAAATTTGGAAGTGGTCATCGCCTTCTTCTTCTTTTTGTAATCTTTCATAAATTACATTTTCATCCGGTGCTTCTAAGGCCTGGATTTCATGATATTTATATGAACATGAATTTATAAATTTTGTCTTAATTCCATTAATTTTAATATAATTCTCTTTCATGTTAATATTTGCGGCTAATGGTTTCACTTTTGTTTTTAAATGTTGTTAACTTCCAACACATGTTATTCTTTTCGTTAAATACAATTGGCAATGGTGTTACTATCTCTTCATTTATATAAACGATTCCATTAAGCGTTCTAAAAGTTGTTGGTTGTCTTAGTTTGGTTCGTCTGTATTGTGTTAGTAGATTTTTGTCTAACAGTGACGTCGACGATCCTGTGTCTATCAAACATTTAATTTTTTTATTTCCTACTGTTAATTCTACTATCGGCAAGTCATATTGTGGGCCTGATACTGAAAAGTTATCCTCACTCCTTCCCTCGATGTGGTCAACTTCCATGGGCGTTGGAGGTTGGAATCGGCTTTGATTGGACTGATTCCACCTGAACTGTTGTGAGTTATGTCTAAGGTTTCCAGAGTTTCGGGGATTTTGTCGGAATTGTCCGGAGAAATTTGGTCGAAAGTTTTGTACTGGAGGAGGAGTATACATTTGTGTAAATTGCTCGTACCTAGGTTGGAATTGGTTTGTATTTCTATTTCCAAAGTTACTGTTATTGTTGGTGTTCGTTCGTTTACTATTATTTCCCACGTCATATGCCCTTAGCATACCTGTGTCTTGAAGTAAGTAATAAGCTTCTCTTAACTTTGTTATTTGCCTACTGTGAGTGATACTAGCCAAATTAGGGTTAATACCATTTAAAAATGTTTTAAGTATAACCGATTCGTTTGAGATCGGTGAGAATTCTAAAGGCTTATTTCTATCGAACTCGTACTTAATATTAAGCTTATCTAATATGTCTCTTAATTTATTAAAATAGTCACTTACATTGTGATTCCTTAGGTTTATCGCCTGGTGGTACAATGTGTGGTACCCTTCCTTCACTCCAAAGTTTCGCACAAGCTCGTCCTTGATGGTCATCCAGTCCGCTTCTGCTCCTAGTGGTCGTATTACGTTGAGGGCTGCTCCTTGGATCTTCGTGACGACATACCTCCGTAGGGCGAATTCCCTCATCGTTGGGTTGCCTTCAAATAAGGGAAGAATTTGGTCCACTTCCCTTATAAACGATGATAGATCGTAGTCTCCGCTACCGTTAAACTCTCGTATCCTGGAGGCTTCCTTCAGTAGCTCCGATGCTGGGATAGTGACTGCCATTCTGGTTTTTTCCTCTGTGTGAAATAACTTTGACTCACGAGGTTCCGCTGTGATAAGGCGCCAGGCGCTCCAAATGGACTACCTTCAGCTTAGCGCCTTTATTGCTCCGACGTTGAATCCTGTATACCACGTCGTTAATCCTAGTCACGACTTCGTAAGGTCCTTCCCATGACGCTTGAAGTTTCGGAGACAAACCTTTCCTCCGCTGCGGGTTGAGCATTACCAGATCGCCTTCTTGGAACCCTGCTGAGTTGGCCCGTAGATCATATCTCGCTTTCGCCTTATCGCTGACCAGTTTGGTGCGGCTCCTTATAAACTGGTGAATTTCCTCCAGTTCCGCCCGCTTATTGACCACGTAGTCCGTCTTAGCGCCTCCCGTCGTGCTGACTACCCCGAACTTCAAGTCAACGGGTAACCGCAACTCTGTGCCGAACACTGCTCGGGCTGGAGTGAGTGATGTCGTGTCGATCGGGGTTGACCTATACGCCATCAGGAACAGGGGGATATGCGTGTCCCAATCCTTTTGATTCCTGCCTACCACTTTCCGCAGGTATTCCTCCAGTGTCCGGTTAAAGCGTTCCACCATGCCGTCGGACTGTGGGTGCAAAGGAGTGGTACGCGTTTTCTTTATCCCCAGCAGCCCACACACATCCTTGAATACCGCAGACTCGAAATTCCGGCCTTGATCTGAGTGCAACTCCAACGGAACTCCAAACCTGGCTACCCAGTTGTTTACCAGCTTTTCCGAGATCGTAGTGGCCTCCTGGTTAGGAATAGGGTATACTTCGGGCCATTTGCTGAAGTAATCCATTACCACCAGCACATATTTATTGCCTTGAGTGCTAGTTGGGAATGGGCCGGCCACGTCCATAGCAATTCGCTCGAAGGGCGCTCCCACGTTGTACTGCTGCATGCGGCCTCGAGATCTTCTTGTCGGCCCTTTCGCGGCTGAACATCGGTCGCAGCTTTTAATCCACTCGGCTACAGACTCCTGACATCCTACCCAGTAGAATCGTCTTTTTATTTTGGCGACGGTTTTGGTGATGCCCAGGTGCCCTCCACTGGAGTCGTTATGGTATGCCTCGATGACCTCGCTGATTCTGCATTTCGGCACTACCATTAGGGAGTTGCTGGTCCGACCATCCGCGCTCTCCCATTCGCGGTACAGGCATCCTTCCTTCAGCCGCAGACTTTTCCACTGTGCCCAGTAAGCCTTAGCGATCGGGCTTTCACTGGCCATCTCCTGCCAGTCTGGACGTGCGCCTTGCTCCTTGCCTTCGATGATTTTTGCAAGATCCGCATCATCACGCTGGTCTTTTCGATTGGCCTTCCTTGCGATTGTCTCTATATTCTTCCCGATTTATGTTAATTCTATTTATTTTTCTTTCTTTTGCGCATTTAACCTATCATATATAACATCCTTTTCTACTTTACCGTTTGCAACATCTATTGGTCTAGCTCTAAGTGTTGAATGAAATGATTTATTATAATATTCTATATTTTTGTACATTTTCTCCTGTGTTGATAATTCTTTATCTTCAAGGTTAGCAATTCTCATTCTTTCTCCTATTGTGTTGTGGAATCTTTCTATATCCGAATTACCGGTGTGGCTATTGGGTTTGGTGAAATGGATTTCACTATTTTCTGAGCTTAGAAAATGTTTCACGTTTGTGCAATTAAATTCATTGTCCGCGATGATTTTTCTTGGTTTACCCTTTATAGAAAAATACAGTCTTAGTTTTTCTACCAATGTTAGGCTATTCCTGTCTTCTAAAGGCAATGCTGTAGCAAATTTTGAAAATTTATCTATGAAAGTAATGAAGTTATGTTTTGAAATAGTGAACGTGTCAATGTGAACAATCTCATTAGTGTTGTTCGGTGTTTCTGTATAATTCAGTTTCGGTTTAATCGGGCTTCTGTCATATTTTGCTTTATTGCAAACGTCACAGTTATTAATAAACTTTTGTATTAATTCTTTCAAATTTTTAATAAAAATTATCTTTTTAAGTCCGAGGTAATTTTCGTTGATCCCGGCATGTCCAGTTCCGTTTTTGTGGTACTTGGAGATATAGCGATATGCCTCATCTGCGTCATTCACATCTTTTGCGTGATAACTACATTTGTAGAACTGCATACTTTTCCTATAGAGATCTATCAATTTCGACTGAACTAAATTGTACTCTCTATCGGAAAGTTCCGAAAATATTCCGATTTTACCACCTTTCAGATGTTTGCGAAAAATGTCTACCATGTAACCGCTATTAATATCATCTTGGCTGATATAAATTTTTCGTTTATTTTCTATTACCTCGCTTTCCGTTGTTTTGTGTTCGCATAAAATAATTTGCGTTTTAAATCGATTAACGGCAGTATCTAAAATTTGGAAGTGGTCATCGCCTTCTTCTTCTTTTTGTAATCTTTCATAAATTACATTTTCATCCGGTGCTTCTAAGGCCTGGATTTCATGATATTTATATGAACATGAATTTATAAATTTTGTCTTAATTCCATTAATTTTAATATAATTCTCTTTCATGTTAATATTTGCGGCTAATGGTTTCACTTTTGTTTTTAAATGTTGTTAACTTCCAACACATGTTATTCTTTTCGTTAAATACAATTGGCAATGGTGTTACTATCTCTTCATTTATATAAACGATTCCATTAAGCGTTCTAAAAGTTGTTGGTTGTCTTAGTTTGGTTCGTCTGTATTGTGTTAGTAGATTTTTGTCTAACAGTGACGTCGACGATCCTGTGTCTATCAAACATTTAATTTTTTTATTTCCTACTGTTAATTCTACTATCGGCAAGTCATATTGTGGGCCTGATACTGAAAAGTTATCCTCACTCCTTCCCTCGATGTGGTCAACTTCCATGGGCGTTGGAGGTTGGAATCGGCTTTGATTGGACTGATTCCACCTGAACTGTTGTGAGTTATGTCTAAGGTTTCCAGAGTTTCGGGGATTTTGTCGGAATTGTCCGGAGAAATTTGGTCGAAAGTTTTGTACTGGAGGAGGAGTATACATTTGTGTAAATTGCTCGTACCTAGGTTGGAATTGGTTTGTATTTCTATTTCCAAAGTTACTGTTATTGTTGGTGTTCGTTCGTTTACTATTATTTCCCACGTCATATGCCCTTAGCATACCTGTGTCTTGAAGTAAGTAATAAGCTTCTCTTAACTTTGTTATTTGCCTACTGTGAGTGATACTAGCCAAATTAGGGTTAATACCATTTAAAAATGTTTTAAGTATAACCGATTCGTTTGAGATCGGTGAGAATTCTAAAGGCTTATTTCTATCGAACTCGTACTTAATATTAAGCTTATCTAATATGTCTCTTAATTTATTAAAATAGTCACTTACATTGTGATTCCTTAGGTTTATCGCCTGGTGGTACAATGTGTGGTACCCTTCCTTCACTCCAAAGTTTCGCACAAGCTCGTCCTTGATGGTCATCCAGTCCGCTTCTGCTCCTAGTGGTCGTATTACGTTGAGGGCTGCTCCTTGGATCTTCGTGACGACATACCTCCGTAGGGCGAATTCCCTCATCGTTGGGTTGCCTTCAAATAAGGGAAGAATTTGGTCCACTTCCCTTATAAACGATGATAGATCGTAGTCTCCGCTACCGTTAAACTCTCGTATCCTGGAGGCTTCCTTCAGTAGCTCCGATGCTGGGATAGTGACTGCCATTCTGGTTTTTTCCTCTGTGTGAAATAACTTTGACTCACGGTTTGATGTAGTCTTATACGGCGATTTATTTTCGTTGGCCCTTCTTGTTGCTTTGGGCATAAGTTCGTTGTTCGTTGCTCCGAACTTCACTTTTTCGATAAAATGTTATTTTATTTATTTATTTTTTTTTCTGTCTTCGGACAGTTTTATTGTAATCACAAGTTATTTAATTAATTGTTCCGATTAATACTGACTTGTCTTATGACTAAGTACAGTTTATATTTAATTTATCGAAATGCTTTTGAGAGCGATTTGCAATATTAGTCTTAAGACTTAATATTGGTTTCCCGACTGCGCCAATTACGTTTTTAAATGGAAAACAACTGAACTCTTCGGAGTCTAAATATGTTCTGCTTTATTTTTCAAAAATATCCTCTTAAGTACTAGTTTACATTTTTGTTTATCTTAACATATTTTTCTTATCTCTATTTAATGCGGTCCCTTCTTTTACAACTCATCCAAACAATTCTTATCAGTTGGTTTAGGATTGCTTGGATGGTTTAGAACATCTGGACTGCTCGGGTTACATTTATTTATGTTGCCCAATTTATTGCCACGTTATCTGTTTGTTTAGGAGCTGGCAATGTCGAGGATCGAATCTTATCGCTGGACATTGCCTGTGACGTAACTTGCGGGCGTGCGGGGCAGCTGCTGGAGTGGTTGCTAGCGCCGGATCTGCAAAAAGAGGAGATGTCAGTTGCTTAAAAATTAAGTTTCTGAGGCTGACATCATGGGTATGGGAAAGCTTGGCTAAGCTGCGGGATTTACTTAAGCTAAAGCCGGGAGAATATGGGAAAATACACATATAAATTGGCTGAGTTGCCACTTCAGTTCCTTAGAGGGAATGAGAATTTCGAGCGAGAGTTATGAGGGGGTTCGAGGGGTTGTTTATAAACAAAGCCAACTCCGCTCGGGATAAGTATGTGCCCTGCTTGAACGAAGCAGGAGACGCGACCGAGAATGTCGATGTGCTCGTCGAGAGGGTGGGGGCAGTCAACCGCTCTTTGGTCCGGAATTGGACTTGTACGAGCATGACCTTTGGCTTTAGGAATTGCTGAAGTTGTTCCACCCGAGAGGGAGATCTTGTCGATCTTGGTGTTTATACCCGATCAGTCCGACGTCTGCGGGATTTGCAGCGCTTAGGGCAGGTCGCAATGGAATGACGACTGACCTCTTTTCGGACCCGGGATGGAGGAGGTGCAATTAGGAACTGCGAGGGAATGCAATTTCCGTCAGTTGCTGTCAATATGGGCCGTTTTTGTTGGACCCTTTTGGGAGACCTCATTAGAGGCGAAAGCCATCCTGCGGGGTCGACACGTTTGGCAACGAAGGGGGAAATTTGCCGGTTTGAGAATGAGTTTGTAGGAGTGGTGGGTTCGAAGTGATTTTCCTTTAATTCCTGGGGTGGAAACCCTACGGGATTGAGGGCGGCAATCACTTGCGAAAGGGCTTTCTTTAGCGCGGGAAGATTATTTTGAAGGGCGGGTCCAGTATGCATATGGCGACTTAGCACCTCTGTGGCACATGTCAAATGCGAAGGGGGTACTGGACCGCTTAATACCCAACCGAATACTGTATGCTGAGCAAGTAAGCTGCCACATACATTTCGGTGGATACCTTCGAGCATGATCTGCGGGATGAGATCACTACCAATCACTAAATCGATCTGCGCTGTCTCGAAGGGGTTTGGAGTTCTAGCATGGCGAAATCTTTCATATTAGGAGGTTTATATGAGTAGGGGGGAGCAATTTCGTAAGCTCTTGGAGCACGATGGAGTTTCGTGCTCGTTTGAGGGACTGCCAAGGTCAAGAAGCATGTGTGATTGGCATTTTGCACAATCTGACCACCCATGCCCGAGATTTGGAAGGGGGATTTCTCGATTGGCAATTTGAGGAGTTTCTGGACCTTCGAGGAGATGAAGGTACGCTGAGAGGCTTGGTCGATCAACGCTCGAACCTTAAACAACTTTCCTGAGTGTTCAATGGACACCTGTGCCGTAGGCAGAAGAGATTGGGTGCCATTATTGGAGTAGAGGGCTTGTACTTTGGGCGTACTTTGCCTGGAAGATGTGCGGGGTTGCGCATCCGAAAGGGGGGAATGAGTAGCAGAGTTGTTGTGCGTTCTTTTTGGAGCTGTTTCGACCTGTGGGGTTGTTGCGACCTGTGGCGTGGTCGAATGTGACCGATTGGGAGATTGAGAGGGTTGCGGATTGCCTTTGGGGAAATGAAGCATAGAATGGTGCTTCTTTTGCACAATATACGCACGTAAAAGTGCTTGTACAATCTTTAGTGAGGTGTGATGTAGCAAGACAATTCACGCAGAGAATGTGCTTTTTAACGTATTTAAGGCGAATCTGGGGGGTGAGTCGTTTAAAGCTCTGGCAAGTCCGTATGGGATGATTTGCGTTGCAGAGTTTGCACGCAAAGTCATTTTTCACTTGAACGTGATAATTTAGGGATTTATGTGGCCGATTTGGGAGGACATTGGAAGTCGAGGGCTGTGGTTTTGGCTTAGAAGGGCGAATACTTTGCAGGCGTTCAAGTACCTCATATCTGCCGGTCAGGAACTCATCCATTTGCGACCAGGGTGGCAGATCCTTCCGGGATGTCAGTGATTGCTCCCATAGAGCGAGTGTCTCTTGGGGCAATTTGGTACAACATATGTAAACCAATAGCGGATCCCAATTGTCAGTGTCTACGGCCTGAGAATTGAGAACAGGCAGACAATTGTTTATTTTGTACTTTGGATCCGCTGTAGCGCCGCACTATTTTCAGTGTGGGCAGGAGCGATATTCAGAAGGGATCGAATTTGAGTATCAATGAGTATGCGTTTATTTTCGAATCGGGATCTTAGGGCTTCCCACGCGAATCCGAAATTCTCATCGGTTAATGCATATTGCTTTACAATAGCACCGGCTTTGCCTTGCGTTTTGTATCGGAGGTGATACAATTTTTGGGCTGGAGTGAGCTGGGGATGGTTAATGTAAACCGCAGTAAACATGTCCCGAAAGGACGACCACTGCTCATAGCCCCCGAAAAAGGTTTCGGTATCACAAGGTGGAACTTGTAGGCAAATGTAAGGGGTATTTGCTGGTTCTAGGGATCGAACCGGTTCCATATGCGCAGCGGGCTGGGGGGACTGAATTTGGAGCATCTCAATGATGTCCGACATCTGAGCCATGCACTTTAACTGAACACACATTAATTGCACATTTACTGAAAAAAAAAGTTTTTTTGAGTTATGACGTTCCTGCAGCGAAGGAGCGATATGTTGGTATTTAATGCAGAACATTAATGAGAACATACTGTTACGAATGCTAGTTCTAGTGGGCTAGTACGTTTCTCTGGATTGCGTAATTTGAAAATAAAACACACTTAGTTTCTCAAACGCAGTCAATAAAATAAACCAGCAATCACTTTGTTTTACAGATTTACACTTCACCGTCTTTACACTTAAGTATTTACTCAATTACTCCGTCTGGCACCTTCACTAGATCAGGTTGACGCAGCGACCGCACCCGGCTGCCTTTTATACCTGTCCGGCCATCGCGCAGATCATTCTCGCACATTCCAGAGTGGAGTAAAGGTTTCCATGATGATCGCGAGCCATCATTGCCAGGTTGGACTAAAAGTTTCCATTATCGCGGCCATCATTGCCAGGTTGGACTAAAAATTTCCCTTATTATCGCGGTCATCATTGCCAAGTTGAATTATGGCACGGCGCGTAGCGACAGGGTTGCTTTGCACAGCGACAGACTGTCTTATCGTTACACTGCCCACCACTTAGGCTTGTTCGTCCCGAACAAGTGCCGAGGTTCCGCTGTGATAAGGCGCCAGGCGCTCCAAATGGACTACCTTCAGCTTAGCGCCTTTATTGCTCCGACGTTGAATCCTGTATACCACGTCGTTAATCCTAGTCACGACTTCGTAAGGTCCTTCCCATGACGCTTGAAGTTTCGGAGACAAACCTTTCCCCCGCTGCGGGTTGAGCATTACCAGATCACCTTCTTGGAACCCTGCTGAGTTGGCCCGTAGATCATATCTCGCTTTCGCCTTATCGCTGACCAGTTTGGTGCGGCTCCTTATAAACTGGTGAATTTCCTCCAGTTCCGCCCGCTTATTGACCACGTAGTCCGTCTTAGCGCCTCCCGTCTTGCTGACTACCCCGAACTTCAAGTCAACGGGTAACCGCAACTCTGTGCCGAACACTGCTCGGGCTGGAGTGAGTGATGTCGTGTCGATCGGGGTTGACCTATACGCCATCAGGAACAGGGGGATATGCGTGTCCCAATCCTTTTGATTCCTGCCTACCACTTTCCGCAGGTATTCCTCCAGTGTCCGGTTAAAGCGTTCCACCATGCCGTCGGACTGTGGGTGCAAAGGAGTGGTACGCGTTTTCTTTATGCCCAGCAGCCCACACACTTCCTTGAATACCGCAGACTCGAAATTCCGGCCTTGATCTGAGTGCAACCCCAACGGAACTCCAAACCTGGCTACCCAGTTGTTTACCAGCTTTTCCGAGATCGTAGTGGCCTCCTGGTTAGGAATAGGGTATACTTCGGGCCATTTGCTGAAGTAATCCATTACCACCAGCACATATTTATTGCCTTGAGTGCTAGTTGGGAATGGGCCGGCCACGTCCATAGCAATTCGCTCGAAGGGCGCTCCCACGTTGTACTGCTGCATGCGGCCTCGAGATCTTCTTGTCGGCCCTTTCGCGGCTGAACATCGGTCGCAGCTTTTAATCCACTCGGCTACAGACTCCTGACATCCTACCCAGTAGAATCGTCTTTTTATTTTGGCGACGGTTTTGGTGATGCCCAGGTGCCCTCCACTGGAGTCGTTATGGTATGCCTCGATGACCTCGCTGATTCTGCATTTCGGCACTACCATTAGGGAGTTGCTGGTCCGACCATCCGCGCTCTCCCATTCGCGGTACAGGCATCCTTCCTTCAGCCGCAGACTTTTCCACTGTGCCCAGTAAGCCTTAGCGATCGGGCTTTCACCGGCCATCTCCTGCCAGTCTGGACGTGCGCCTTGCTCCTTGCCTTCGACGATTTTTGCAAGATCCGCATCATCACGCTGGTCTTTTCGATTGGCCTTCCTTGCGATTGTCTCTATATTCTTCCCGATTTATGTTAATTCTATTTATTTTTCTTTCTTTTGCGCATTTAACCTATCATATATAACATCCTTTTCTACTTTACCGTTTGCAACATCTATTGGTCTAGCTCTAAGTGTTGAATGAAATGATTTATTATAATATTCTATATTTTTGTACATTTTCTCCTGTGTTGATAATTCTTTATCTTCAAGGTTAGCAATTCTCATTCTTTCTCCTATTGTGTTGTGGAATCTTTCTATATCCGAATTACCGCTGTAGCTATTGGGTTTGGTGAAATGGATTTCAATATTTTCTGAGCTTAGAAAATGTTTCACGTTTGTGCAATTAAATTCATTGTCCGCGATGATTTTTCTTGGTTTACCCTTTATAGAAAAATACAGTCTTAGTTTTTCTACCAATGTTAGGCTATTCCTGTCTTCTAAAGGCAATGCTGTAGCAAATTTTGAAAATTTATCTATGAAAGTAATGAAGTTATGTTTTGAAATAGTGAACGTGTCAATGTGAACAATCTCATTAGTGTTGTTCGGTGTTTCTGTATAATTCAGTTTCGGTTTAATCGGGCTTCTGTCATATTTTGCTTTATTGCAAACGTCACAGTTATTAATAAACTTTTGTATTAATTCTTTCAAATTTTTAATAAAAATTATCTTTTTAAGTCCGAGGTAATTTTCGTTTATCCCGGCATGTCCAGTTCCGTTTTTGTGGTACTTGGAGATATAGCGATATGCCTCATCTGCGTCATTCACATCTTTTGCGTGATAACTACATTTGTAGAACTGCATACTTTTCCTATAGAGATCTATCAATTTCGACTGAACTAAATTGTACTCTCTATCGGAAAGTTCCGAAAATATTCCGATTTTACCACCTTTCAGATGTTTGCGAAAAATGTCTACCATGTAACCGCTATTAATATCATCTTGGCTGATATAAATTTTTCGTTTATTTTCTATTACCTCGCTTTCCGTTGTTTTGTGTTCGCATAAAATAATTTGCGTTTTAAATCGATTAACGGCAGTATCTAAAATTTGGAAGTGGTCATCGCCTTCTTCTTCTTTTTGTAATCTTTCATAAATTAGGTGCTTCTAAGGCCTGGATTTCATGATATTTATATGAACATGAATTTATAAATTTTGTCTTAATTCCATTAATTTTAATATAATTCTCTTTCATGTTAATATTTGCGGCTAATGGTTTCACTTTTGTTTTTAAATGTTGTTAACTTCCAACACATGTTATTCTTTTCGTTAAATACAATTGGCAATGGTGTTACTATCTCTTCATTTATATAAACGATTCCATTAAGCGTTCTAAAAGTTGTTGGTTGTCTTAGTTTGGTTCGTCTGTATTGTGTTAGTAGATTTTTGTCTAACAGTGACGTCGACGATCCTGTGTCTATCAAACATTTAATTTTTTTATTTCCTACTGTTAATTCTACTATCGGCAAGTCATATTGTGGGCCTGATACTGAAAAGTTATCCTCACTCCTTCCCTCGATGTGGTCAACTTCCATGGGCGTTGGAGGTTGGAATCGGCTTTGATTGGACTGATTCCACCTGAACTGTTGTGAGTTATGTCTAAGGTTTCCAGAGTTTCGGGGGTTTTGTCGGAATTGTCCGGAGAAATTTGGTCGAAAGTTTTGTACTGGAGGAGGAGTATACATTTGTGTAAATTGCTCGTACCTAGGTTGGAATTGGTTTGTATTTCTATTTCCAAAGTTACTGTTATTGTTGGTGTTCTTTCGTTTACTATTATTTCCCACGTCATATGCCCTTAGCATACCTGTGTCTTGAAGTAAGTAATAAGCTTCTCTTAACTTTGTTATTTGCCTACTGTGAGTGATACTAGCCAAATTAGGGTTAATACCATTTACAAATGTTTTAAGTATAACCGATTCGTTTGAGATCGGTGAGAATTCTAAAGGCTTATTTCTATCGAACTCGTACTTAATATTAAGCTTATCTAATATGTCTCTTAATTTATTAAAATAGTCACTTACATTGTGATTCCTTAGGTTTATCGCCTGGTGGTACAATGTGTGGTACCCTTCCTTCACTCCAAAGTTTCGCACAAGCTCGTCCTTGATGGTCATCCAGTCCGCTTCTGCTCCTAGTGGTCGTATTACGTTGAGGGCTGCTCGTTGGATCTTCGTGACGACGTACCTCCGTAGGGCGAATTCCCTCATCGTTGGGTTGCCTTCAAATAAGGGAAGAATTTGGTCCACTTCCCTTATAAACGATGATAGATCGTAGTCTCCGCTACCGTTAAACTCTCGTATCCTGGAGGCTTCCTTCAGTAGCTCCGATGCTGGGATAGTGACTGCCATTCTGGTTTTTTCCTCTGTGTGAAATAACTTTGACTCACGGTTTGATGTAGTCTTATACGGCGATTTATTTTCGTTGGCCCTTCTTGTTGCTTTGGGCATAAGTTCGTTGTTCGTTGCTCCGAACTTCACTTTTTCGATAAAATGTTATTTTATTTATTTTTTTTTTTTCTGTCTTCGGACAGTTTTATTGTAATCACAAGTTATTTAATTAATTGTTCCGATTAATACTGACTTGTCTTATGACTAAGTACAGTTTATATTTAATTTATCGAAATGCTTTTGAGAGCGATTTGCAATATTAGTCTTAAGACTTAATATTGGTTTCCCGACTGCGCCAATTACGTTTTTAAATGGAAAACAACTTCTTCGGAGTCTAAATATGTTCTGCTTTATTTTTCAAAAATATCCTCTTAAGTACTAGTTTACATTTTTGTTTATCTTAACATATTTTTCTTATCTCTATTTAATGCGGTCCCTTCTTTTACAACTCATCCAAACAATTCTTATCAGTTGGTTTAGGATTGCTTGGATGGTTTAGAACATCTGGACTGCTCGGGTTACATTTATTTATGTTGCCCAATTTATTGCCACGTTATCTGTTTGTTTAGGAGCTGGCAATGTCGAGGATCGAATCTTATCGCTGGACATTGCCTGTGACGTAACTTGCGGGCGTGCGTGGCAGCTGCTGGAGTGGTTGCTAGCGCCGGATCTGCAAAAAGAGGAGATGTCAGTTGCTTAAAAATTAAGTTTCTGAGGCTGACATCATGGGTATGGGAAAGCTTGGCTAAGCTGCGGGATTTGCTTAAGCTAAAGCCGGGAGAATATGGGAAAATACACATATAAATTGGCTGAGTTGCCACTTCAGTTCCTTAGAGGGAATGAGAATTTCGAACGAGAGTTATGAGGGGGTTCGAGGGGTTGTTTATAAACAAAGCCAACTCCGCTCGGGATAAGTATGTGCTCATAGGGCTTGAACGAAGCAGGAGACGCGACCGAGAATGTCGGTGTACTCGTCGAGAGGGTGGGGGCAGTCAACCGCTCTTTGGTCCGGAATTGGACTTGTACGAGCATGACCTTTGGCGTTAGGAATTGCTGAAGTTGTTCCACCCGAGAGGGAGATCTTGTCGATCTTGGTGTTTATACCCGATCAGTCCGACGTCTGCGGGATTTGCAGCGCTTAGGGCAGGTCGCAATGGAATGACGACTGACCTCTTTTCGGACCCGGGATGGAGGAGGTGCAATGAGGAACTGCGAGGGAATGCAATTTCAGTCAGTTGCTGTCAATATGGGCCGTTTTTGTTGGACCCTTTTGGGAGACCTCATTAGAGGCGAAAGCCATCCTGCGGGGTCGACACGTTTGGCAACTAAGGGGGAAATTTGCCGGTTTGAGAATGAGTTTGCAGGAGTGGTGGGTTCGAAGTGATTTTCCTTTAATTCCTGGGGTGGAAACCCTACGGGATTGAGGGCGGCAATCACTTGCGAAAGGGCTTTCTTTAGCGCGGGAAGATTATTTTGAAGGGCGGGTCCAGTATGCATATGGCGACTTAGCACCTCTGTGGCACATGTCAAATGCGAAGGGGGTACTGGACCGCTTAATACCCAACCGAATACTGTATGCTGAGCAAGTAAGCTGCCACATACATTTCGGTGGATACCTTCGAGCATGATCTGCGGGATGAGATCACTACCAATCACTAAATCGATCTGCGCTGTCTCGAAGGGGTTTGGAGTTCTAGCATGGCGAAATCTTTCATATTAGGAGGTTTATATGAGAAGGGGGGAGCAATTTCGTAAGCTCTTGGAGCACGATGGAGTTTCGTGCTCGTTTGAGGGACTGCCAAGGTCAAGAAGCATGTGTGATTGGCATTTTGCACAATCTGACCACCCATGCCCGAGATTTGGAAGGGGGATTTCTCGATTGGCAATTTGAGGAGTTTCTGGACCTTCGAGGAGATGAAGGTACGCTGAGAGGCTTGGTCGATCAACGCTCGAACCTTAAACAACTTTCCTGAGTGTTCAATGGACACCTGTGCCGTAGGCAGAAGAGATTGGGTGCCATTATTGGAGTAGAGGGCTTGTACTTTGGGCGTACTTTGCCTGGAAGATGTGCGGGGTTGCGCATCCGAAAGGGGGGAATGAGTAGCAGAGTTGTTGTGCGTTCTCTTTGGAGCTGTTTCGACCTGTGGGGTTGTTGCGACCTGTGGCGTGGTCGAATGTGACCGATTGGGAGATTGAGAGGGTTGCGGATTGCCTTTGGGGAAATGAAGCATAGAATGGTGCTTCTTTTGCACAATATACGCACGTAAAAGTGCTTGTACAATCTTTAGTGAGGTGTGATGTAGCAAGACAATTCACGCAGAGAATGTGCTTTTTAACGTATTTAAGGCGAATCTGGGGGGTGAGTCGTTTAAAGCTCTGGCAAGTCCGTATGGGATGATTTGCGTTGCAGAGTTTGCACGCAAAGTCATTTTTCACTTGAACGTGATAATTTAGGGATTTATGTGGCCGATTTGGGAGGACATTGGAAGTCGAGGGCTGTGGTTTTGGCTTAGAAGGGCGAATACTTTGCAGGCGTTCAAGTACCTCATATCTGCCGGTCAGGAACTCATCCATTTGCGACCAGGGTGGCAGATCCTTCCGGGATGTCAGTGATTGCTCCCATAGAGCGAGTGTCTCTTGGGGCAATTTGGTACAACATATGTAAACCAATAGCGGATCCCAATTGTCAGTGTCTACGGCCTGAGAATTGAGAACAGGCAGACAATTGTTTATAGTACTTTGGATCCGCTGTAGCGCCGCACTATTTTCAGTGTGGGCAGGAGCGATATTCAGAAGGGATCGAATTTGAGTATCAATGAGTATGCGTTTATTTTCGAATCGGGATCTTAGGGCTTCCCACGCGAATCCGAAATTCTCATCGGTTAATGCATATTGCTTTACAATAGCACCGGCTTTGCCTTGCGTTTTATATCGGAGGTGATACAATTTTTGGGCTGGAGTGAGCTGGGGATGGTTAATGTAAACCGCAGTAAACATGTCCCGAAAGGACGACCACTGCTCATAGCCCCCGAAAAAGGTTTCGGTATCACAAGGTGGAACTTGTAGGCAAATGTAAGGGGTATTTGCTGGTTCTAGGGATCGAACCGGTTCCATATGCGCAGCGGGCTGGGGGGACTGAATTTGGAGCATCTCAATGATGTCCGACATCTGAGCCATGCACTTTAACTGAACACACATTAATTGCACATTTACTGAAAAAAAAAGTTTTTTTGAGTTATGACGTTCCTGCAGCGAAGGAGCGATATGTTGGTATTTAATGCAGAACATTAATGAGAACATACTGTTACGAATGCTAGTTCTAGTGGGCTAGTACGTTTCTCTGGATTGCGTAATTTGAAAATAAAACACACTTAGTTTCTCAAACGCAGTCAATAAAATAAACCAACAATCACTTTATTTTACAGATTTACACTTCACCGTCTTTACACTTAAGTATTTACTCAATTACTCCGTCTGGCACCTTCAGTAGATCAGGTTGACGCAGCGACCGCACCCGGCTGCCTTTTATACCTGTCCGGCCATCGCGCAGATCATTCTCGCACATTCCAGAGTGGAGTAAAGGTTTCCATGATGATCGCGAGCCATCATTGCCAGGTTGGACTAAAAGTTTCCATTATCGCGGCCATCATTGCCAGGTTGGACTAAAAATTTCCCTTATTATCGCGGTCATCATTGCCAAGTTGAATTATGGCACGGCGCGTAGCGACAGGGTTGCTTTGCACAGCGACAGACTGTCTTATCGTTACACTGCCCACCACTTAGGCTTGTTCGTCCCGAACAAGTGCCGAGGTTCCGCTGTGATAAGGCGCCAGGCGCTCCAAATGGACTACCTTCAGCTTAGCGCCTTTATTGCTCCGACGTTGAATCCTGTATACCACGTCGTTAATCCTAGTAACGACTTCGTAAGGTCCTTCCCATGACGCTTGAAGTTTCGGAGACAAACCTTTCCTCCGCTGCGGGTTGAGCATTACCAGATCGCCTTCTTGGAACCCTGCTGAGTTGGCCCGTAGATCATATCTCGCTTTCGCCTTATCGCTGACCAGTTTGGTGCGGCTCCTTATAAACTGGTGAATTTCCTCCAGTTCCGCCCGCTTATTGACCACGTAGTCCGTCTTAGCGCCTCCCGTCTTGCTGACTACCCCGAACTTCAAGTCAACGGGTAACCGCAACTCTGTGCCGAACACTGCTCGGGCTGGAGTGAGTGATGTCGTGTCGATCGGGGTTGACCTATACGCCATCAGGAACAGGGGGATATGCGTGTCCCAATCCTTTTGATTCCTGCCTACCACTTTCCGCAGGTATTCCTCCAGTGTCCGGTTAAAGCGTTCCACCATGCCGTCGAACTGTGGGTGCAAAGGAGTGGTACGCGTTTTCTTTATCCCCAGCAGCCCACACACTTCCTTGAATACCGCAGACTCGAAATTCCGACCTTGATCTGAGTGCAACTCCAACGGAACTCCAAACCTGGCTACCCAGTTGTTTACCAGCTTTTCCGAGATCGTAGTGGCCTCCTGGTTAGGAATAGGGTATACTTCGGGCCATTTGCTGAAGTAATCCATTACCACCAGCACATATTTATTGCCTTGAGTGCTAGTTGGGAATGGGCCGGCCACGTCCATAGCAATTCGCTCGAAGGGCGCTCCCACGTTGTACTGCTGCATGCGGCCTCGAGATCTTCTTGTCGGCCCTTTCGCGGCTGAACATCGGTCGCAGCTTTTAATCCACTCGGCTACAGACTCCTGACATCCTACCCAGTAGAATCGTCTTTTTATTTTGGCGACGGTTTTGGTGATGCCCAGGTGCCCTCCACTGGAGTCGTTATGGTATGCCTCGATGACCTCGCTGATTCTGCATTTCGGCACTACCATTAGGGAGTTGCTGGTCCGACCATCCGCGCTCTCCCATTCGCGGTACAGGCATTCTTCCTTCAGCCGCAGACTTTTCCACTGTGCCCAGTAAGCCTTAGCGATCGGGCTTTCACCGGCCATCTCCTGCCAGTCTGGACGTGCACCTTGCTCCTTGCCTTCGACGATTTTTGCAAGATCCGCATCATCACGCTGGTCTTTTCGATTGGCCTTCCTTGCGATTGTCTCTATATTCTTCCCGATTTATGTTAATTCTATTTATTTTTCTTTCTTTTGCGCATTTAACCTATCATATATAACATCCTTTTCTACTTTACCGTTTGCAACATCTATTGGTCTAGCTCTAAGTGTTGAATGAAATGATTTATTATAATATTCTATATTTTTGTACATTTTCTCCTGTGTTGATAATTCTTTATCTTCAAGGTTAGCAATTCTCATTCTTTCTCCTATTGTGTTGTGGAATCTTTCTATATCCGAATTACCGCTGTAGCAATTGGGTTTGGTGAAATGGATTTCAATATTTTCTGAGCTTAGAAAATGTTTCACGTTTGTGCAATTAAATTCATTGTCCGCGATGATTTTTCTTGGTTTACCCTTTATAGAAAAATACAGTCTTAGTTTTTCTACCAATGTTAGGCTATTCCTGTCTTCTAAAGGCAATGCTGTAGCAAATTTTGAAAATTTATCTATGAAAGTAATGAAGTTATGTTTTGAAATAGTGAACGTGTCAATGTGAACAATCTCATTAGTGTTGTTCGGTGTTTCTGTATAATTCAGTTTCGGTTTAATCGGGCTTCTGTCATATTTTGCTTTATTGCAAACGTCACAGTTATTAATAAACTTTTGTATTAATTCTTTCAAATTTTTAATAAAAATTATCTTTTTAAGTCCGAGGTAATTTTCGTTTATCCCGGCATGTCCAGTTCCGTTTTTGTGGTACTTGGAGATATAGCGATATGCCTCATCTGCGTCATTCACATCTTTTGCGTGATAACTACATTTGTAGAACTGCATACTTTTCCTATAGAGATCTATCAATTTCGACTGAACTAAATTGTACTCTCTATCGGAAAGTTCCGAAAATATTCCGATTTTACCACCTTTCAGATGTTTGCGAAAAATGTCTACCATGTAACCGCTATTAATATCATCTTGGCTGATATAAATTTTTCGTTTATTTTCTATTACCTCGCTTTCCGTTGTTTTGTGTTCGCATAAAATAATTTGCGTTTTAAATCGATTAACGGCAGTATCTAAAATTTGGAAGTGGTCATCGCCTTCTTCTTCTTTTTGTAATCTTTCATAAATTAGGTGCTTCTAAGGCCTGGATTTCATGATATTTATATGAACATGAATTTATAAATTTTGTCTTAATTCCATTAATTTTAATATAATTCTCTTTCATGTTAATATTTGCGGCTAATGGTTTCACTTTTGTTTTTAAATGTTGTTAACTTCCAACACATGTTATTCTTTTCGTTAAATTCAATTGGCAATGGTGTTACTATCTCTTCATTTATATAAACGATTCCATTAAGCGTTCTAAAAGTTGTTGGTTGTCTTAGTTTGGTTCGTCTGTATTGTGTTAGTAGATTTTTGTCTAACAGTGACGTCGACGATCCTGTGTCTATCAAACATTTAATTTTTTTATTTCCTACTGTTAATTCTACTATCGGCAAGTCATATTGTGGGCCTGATACTGAAAAGTTATCCTCACTCCTTCCCTCGATGTGGTCAACTTCCATGGGCGTTGGAGGTTGGAATCGGCTTTGATTGGACTGATTCCACCTGAACTGTTGTGAGTTATGTCTAAGGTTTCCAGAGTTTCGGGGGTTTTGTCGGAATTGTCCGGAGAAATTTGGTCGAAAGTTTTGTACTGGAGGATTCGTTTGAGATCGGTGAGAATTCTAAAGGCTTATTTCTATCGAACTCGTACTTAATATTAAGCTTATCTAATATGTCTCTTAATTTATTAAAATAGTCACTTACATTGTGATTCCTTAGGTTTATCGCCTGGTGGTACAATGTGTGGTACCCTTCCTTCACTCCAAAGTTTCGCACAAGCTCGTCCTTGATGGTCATCCAGTCCGCTTCTGCTCCTAGTGGTCGTATTACGTTGAGGGCTGCTCCTTGGATCTTCGTGACGACGTACCTCCGTAGGGCGAATTCCCTCATCGTTGGGTTGCCTTCAAATAAGGGAAGAATTTGGTCCACTTCCCTTATAAACGATGATAGATCGTAGTCTCCGCTACCGTTAAACTCTCGTATCCTGGAGGCTTCCTTCAGTAGCTCCGATGCTGGGATAGTGACTGCCATTCTGGTTTTTTCCTCTGTGTGAAATAACTTTGACTCACGGTTTGATGTAGTCTTATACGGCGATTTATTTTCGTTGGCCCTTCTTGTTGCTTTGGGCATAAGTTCGTTGTTCGTTGCTCCGAACTTCACTTTTTCGATAAAATGTTATTTTATTTATTTATTTTTTTTTCTGTCTTCGGACAGTTTTATTGTAATCACAAGTTATTTAATTAATTGTTCCGATTAATACTGACTTGTCTTATGACTAAGTACAGTTTATATTTAATTTATCGAAATGCTTTTGAGAGCGATTTGCAATATTAGTCTTAAGACTTAATATTGGTTTCCCGACTGCGCCAATTACGTTTTTAAATGGAAAACAACTGAACTCTTCGGAGTCTAAATATGTTCTGCTTTATTTTTCAAAAATATCCTCTTAAGTACTAGTTTACATTTTTGTTTATCTTAACATATTTTTCTTATCTCTATTTAATGCGGTCCCTTCTTTTACAACTCATCCAAACAATTCTTATCAGTTGGTTTAGGATTGCTTGGATGGTTTAGAACATCTGGACTGCTCGGGTTACATTTATTTATGTTGCCCAATTTATTGCCACGTTATCTGTTTGTTTAGGAGCTGGCAATGTCGAGGATCGAATCTTATCGCTGGACATTGCCTGTGACGTAACTTGCGGGCGTGCGGGGCAGCTGCTGGAGTGGTTGCTAGCGCCGGATCTGCAAAAAGAGGAGATGTCAGTTGCTTAAAAATTAAGTTTCTGAGGCTGACATCATGGGTATGGGAAAGCTTGGCTAAGCTGCGGGATTTACTTAAGCTAAAGCCGGGAGAATATGGGAAAATACACATATAAATTGGCTGAGTTGCCACTTCAGTTCCTTAGAGGGAATGAGAATTTCGAGCGAGAGTTATGAGGGGGTTCGAGGGGTTGTTTATAAACAAAGCCAACTCCGCTCGGGATAAGTATGTGCCCTGCTTGAACGAAGCAGGAGACGCGACCGAGAATGTCGATGTGCTCGTCGAGAGGGTGGGGGCAGTCAACCGCTCTTTGGTCCGGAATTGGACTTGTACGAGCATGACCTTTGGCTTTAGGAATTGCTGAAGTTGTTCCACCCGAGAGGGAGATCTTGTCGATCTTGGTGTTTATACCCGATCAGTCCGACGTCTGCGGGATTTGCAGCGCTTAGGGCAGGTCGCAATGGAATGACGACTGACCTCTTTTCGGACCCGGGATGGAGGAGGTGCAATGAGGAACTGCGAGGGAATGCAATTTCCGTCAGTTGCTGTCAATATGGGCCGTTTTTGTTGGACCCTTTTGGGAGACCTCATTAGAGGCGAAAGCCATCCTGCGGGGTCGACACGTTTGGCAACGAAGGGGGAAATTTGCCGGTTTGAGAATGAGTTTGTAGGAGTGGTGGGTTCGAAGTGATTTTCCTTTAATTCCTGGGGTGGAAACCCTACGGGATTGAGGGCGGCAATCACTTGCGAAAGGGCTTTCTTTAGCGCGGGAAGATTATTTTGAAGGGCGGGTCCAGTATGCATATGGCGACTTAGCACCTCTGTGGCACATGTCAAATGCGAAGGGGGTACTGGACCGCTTAATACCCAACCGAATACTGTATGCTGAGCAAGTAAGCTGCCACATACATTTCGGTGGATACCTTCGAGCATGATCTGCGGGATGAGATCACTACCAATCACTAAATCGATCTGCGCTGTCTCGAAGGGGTTTGGAGTTCTAGCATGGCGAAATCTTTCATATTAGGAGGTTTATATGAGAAGGGGGGAGCAATTTCGTAAGCTCTTGGAGCACGATGGAGTTTCGTGCTCGTTTGAGGGACTGCCAAGGTCAAGAAGCATGTGTGATTGGCATTTTGCACAATCTGACCACCCATGCCCGAGACTTGGAAGGGGGATTTCTCGATTGGCAATTTGAGGAGTTTCTGGACCTTCGAGGAGATGAAGGTACGCTGAGAGGCTTGGTCGATCAACGCTCGAACCTTAAACAACTTTCCTGAGTGTTCAATGGACACCTGTGCCGTAGGCAGAAGAGATTGGGTGCCATTATTGGAGTAGAGGGCTTGTACTTTGGGCGTACTTTGCCTGGAAGATGTGCGGGGTTGCGCATCCGAAAGGGGGGAATGAGTAGCAGAGTTGTTGTGCGTTCTTTTTGGAGCTGTTTCGACCTGTGGGGTTGTTGCGACCTGTGGCGTGGTCGAATGTGACCGATTGGGAGATTGAGAGGGTTGCGGATTGCCTTTGGGGAAATGAAGCATAGAATGGTGCTTCTTTTGCACAATATACGCACGTAAAAGTGCTTGTACAATCTTTAGTGAGGTGTGATGTAGCAAGACAATTCACGCAGAGAATGTGCTTTTTAACGTATTTAAGGCGAATCTGGGGGGTGAGTCGTTTAAAGCTCTGGCAAGTCCGTATGGGATGATTTGCGTTGCAGAGTTTGCACGCAAAGTCATTTTTCACTTGAACGTGATAATTTAGGGATTTATGTGGCCGATTTGGGAGAAGGGCGAATACTTTGCAGGCGTTCAAGTACCTCATATCTGCCGGTCAGGAACTCATCCATTTGCGACCAGGGTGGCAGATCCTTCCGGGATGTCAGTGATTGCTCCCATAGAGCGAGTGTCTCTTGGGGCAATTTGGTACAACATATGTAAACCAATAGCGGATCCCAATTGTCAGTGTCTACGGCCTGAGAATTGAGAACAGGCAGACAATTGTTTATTTTGTACTTTGGATCCGCTGTAGCGCCGCACTATTTTCAGTGTGGGCAGGAGCGATATTCAGAAGGGATCGAATTTGAGTATCAATGAGTATGCGTTTATTTTCGAATCGGGATCTTAGGGCTTCCCACGCGAATCCGAAATTCTCATCGGTTAATGCATATTGCTTTACAATAGCACCGGCTTTGCCTTGCGTTTTGTATCGGAGGTGATACAATTTTTGGGCTGGAGTGAGCTGGGGATGGTTAATGTAAACCGCAGTAAACATGTCCCGAAAGGACGACCACTGCTCATAGCCCCCGAAAAAGGTTTCGGTATCACAAGGTGGAACTTGTAGGCAAATATAAGGGGTATTTGCTGGTTCTAGGGATCGAACCGGTTCCATATGCGCAGCGGGCTGGGGGGACTGAATTTGGAGCATCTCAATGATGTCCGACATCTGAGCCATGCACTTTAACTGAACACACATTAATTGCACATTTACTGAAAAAAAAAGTTTTTTTGAGTTATGACGTTCCTGCAGCGAAGGAGCGATATGTTGAACATACTGTTACGAATGCTAGTTCTAGTGGGCTAGTACGTTTCTCTGGATTGCGTAATTTGAAAATAAAACACACTTAGTTTCTCAAACGCAGTCAATAAAATAAACCAACAATCACTTTATTTTACAGATTTACACTTCACCGTCTTTACACTTAAGTATTTACTCAATTACTCCGTCTGGCACCTTCACTAGCTCAGGTTGACGCAGCGACCGCACCCGGCTGCCTTTTATACCTGTCCGGCCATCGCGCAGATCATTCTCGCACATTCCAGAGTGGAGTAAAGGTTTCCATGATGATCGCGGCCATCATTGCCAGGTTGGACTAAAAATTTCCCTTATTATCGCGGTCATCATTGCCAGGTTGAATTATGGCACGGCGCGTAGCGACAGGGTTGCTTTGCACAGCGACAGACTGTCTTATCGTTACACTGCCCACCACTTAGGCTTGTTCGTCCCGAACTAGTGCCGAGGTTCCGCTGTGATAAGGCGCCAGGCGCTCCAAATGGACTACCTTCAGCTTAGCGCCTTTATTGCTCCGACGTTGAATCCTGTATACCACGTCGTTAATCCTAGTCACGACTTCGTAAGGTCCTTCCCATGACGCTTGAAGTTTCGGAGACAAACCTTTCCTCCGCTGCGGGTTGAGCATTACCAGATCGCCTTCTTGGAACCCTGCTGATTTGGCCGGTATCTCGCTTTCGCCTTATCGCTGACCAGTTTGGTGCGGCTCCTTATAAACTGGTGAATTTCCTCCAGTTCCGCCCGCTTGACCACGTAGTCCGTCTTACCGCCTCCCGTCTTGCTGACTACCCCGAACTTCAAGTCAACGGGTAACCGCAACTCTGTGCCGAACACTACTCGGGCTGGAGTGAGTGATGTCGTGTCGATCGGGGTTGACCTATACGCCATCAGGAACAGGGGGATATGCGTGTCCCAATCCTTTTGATTCCTGCCTACCACTTTCCGCAGGTATTCCTCCAGTGTCCGGTTAAAGCGTTCCACCATGCCGTCGAACTGTGGGTGCAAAGGAGTGGTACGCGTTTTCTTTATCCCCAGCAGCCCACACACTTCCTTGAATACCGCAGACTCGAAATTCCGGCCTTGATCTGAGTGCAACCCCAACGGAACTCCAAACCTGGCTACCCAGTTGTTTACCAGCTTTTCCGAGATCGTAGTGGCCTCCTGGTTAGGAATAGGGTATACTTCGGGCCATTTGCTGAAGTAATCCATTACCACCAGCACATATTTATTGCCTTGAGTGCTAGTTGGGAATGGGCCGGCCACGTCCATAGCAATTCGCTCGAAGGGCGCTCCCACGTTGTACTGCTGCATGCGGCCTCGAGATCTTCTTGTCGGCCCTTTCGCGGCTGAACATCGGTCGCAGCTTTTAATCCACTCGGCTACAGACTCCTGACATCCTACCCAGTAGAATCGTCTTTTTATTTTGGCGACGGTTTTGGTGATGCCCAGGTGCCCTCCACTGGAGTCGTTATGGTATGCCTCGATGACCTCGCTGATTCTGCATTTCGGCACTACCATTAGGGAGTTGCTGGTCCGACCATCCGCGCTCTCCCATTCTCGGTACAGGCATCCTTCCTTCAGCCGCAGACTTTTCCACTGTGCCCAGTAAGCCTTAGCGATCGGGCTTTCACCGGCCATCTCCTGCCAGTCTGGACGTGCACCTTGCTCCTTGCCTTCGACGATTTTTGCAAGATCCGCATCATCACGCTGGTCTTTTCGATTGGCCTTCCTTGCGATTGTCTCTATATTCTTCCCGATTTATGTTAATTCTATTTATTTTTCTTTCTTTTGCGCATTTAACCTATCATATATAACATCCTTTTCTACTTTACCGTTTGCAACATCTATTGGTCTAGCTCTAAGTGTTGAATGAAATGATTTATTATAATATTCTATATTTTTGTACATTTTCTCCTGTGTTGATAATTCTTTATCTTCAAGGTTAGCAATTCTCATTCTTTCTCCTATTGTGTTGTGGAATCTTTCTATATCCGAATTACCGCTGTAGCTATTGGGTTTGGTGAAATGGATTTCAATATTTTCTGAGCTTAGAAAATGTTTCACGTTTGTGCAATTAAATTCATTGTCCGCGATGATTTTTCTTGGTTTACCCTTTATAGAAAAATACAGTCTTAGTTTTTCTACCAATGTTAGGCTATTCCTGTCTTCTAAAGGCAATGCTGTAGCAAATTTTGAAAATTTATCTATGAAAGTAATGAAGTTATGTTTTGAAATAGTGAACGTGTCAATGTGAACAATCTCATTAATGTTGTTCGGTGTTTCTGTATAATTCAGTTTCGGTTTAATCGGGCTTCTGTCATATTTTGCTTTATTGCAAACGTCACAGTTATTAATAAACTTTTGTATTAATTCTTTCAAATTTTTAATAAAAATTATCTTTTTAAGTCCGAGGTAATTTTCGTTTATCCCGGCATGTCCAGTTCCGTTTTTGTGGTACTTGGAGATATAGCGATATGCCTCATCTGCGTCATTCACATCTTTTGCGTGATAACTACATTTGTAGAACTGCATACTTTTCCTATAGAGATCTATCAATTTCGACTGAACTAAATTGTACTCTCTATCGGAAAGTTCCGAAAATATTCCGATTTTACCACCTTTCAGATGTTTGCGAAAAATGTCTACCATGTAACCGCTATTAATATCATCTTGGCTGATATAAATTTTTCGTTTATTTTCTATTACCTCGCTTTCCGTTGTTTTGTGTTCGCATAAAATAATTTGCGTTTTAAATCGATTAACGGCAGTATCTAAAATTTGGAAGTGGTCATCGCCTTCTTCTTCTTTTTGTAATCTTTCATAAATTAGGTGCTTCTAAGGCCTGGATTTCATGATATTTATATGAACATGAATTTATAAATTTTGTCTTAATTCCATTAATTTTAATATAATTCTCTTTCATGTTAATATTTGCGGCTAATGGTTTCACTTTTGTTTTTAAATGTTGTTAACTTCCAACACATGTTATTCTTTTCGTTAAATTCAATTGGCAATGGTGTTACTATCTCTTCATTTATATAAACGATTCCATTAAGCGTTCTAAAAGTTGTTGGTTGTCTTAGTTTGGTTCGTCTGTATTGTGTTAGTAGATTTTTGTCTAACAGTGACGTCGACGATCCTGTGTCTATCAAACATTTAATTTTTTTATTTCCTACTGTTAATTCTACTATCGGCAAGTCATATTGTGGGCCTGATACTGAAAAGTTATCCTCACTCCTTCCCTCGATGTGGTCAACTTCCATGGGCGTTGGAGGTTGGAATCGGCTTTGATTGGACTGATTCCACCTGAACTGTTGTGAGTTATGTCTAAGGTTTCCAGAGTTTCGGGGGTTTTGTCGGAATTGTCCGGAGAAATTTGGTCGAAAGTTTTGTACTTGAGGAGGAGTATACATTTGTGTAAATTGCTCGTACCTAGGTTGGAATTGGTTTGTATTTCTATTTCCAAAGTTACTGTTATTGTTGGTGTTCGTTCGTTTACTATTATTTCCCACGTCATATGCCCTTAGCATACCTGTGTCTTGAAGTAAGTAATAAGCTTCTCTTAACTTTGTTATTTGCCTACTGTGAGTGATACTAGCCAAATTAGGGTTAATACCATTTACAAATGTTTTAAGTATAACCGATTCGTTTGAGATCGGTGAGAATTCTAAAGGCTTATTTCTATCGAACTCGTACTTAATATTAAGCTTATCTAATATGTCTCTTAATTTATTAAAATAGTCACTTACATTGTGATTCCTTAGGTTTATCGCCTGGTGGTACAATGTGTGGTACCCTTCCTTCACTCCAAAGTTTCGCACAAGCTCGTCCTTGATGGTCATCCAGTCCGCTTCTGCTCCTAGTGGTCGTATTACGTTGAGGGCTGCTCGTTGGATCTTCGTGACGACGTACCTCCGTAGGGCGAATTCCCTCATCGTTGGGTTGCCTTCAAATAAGGGAAGAATTTGGTCCACTTCCCTTATAAACGATGATAGATCGTAGTCTCCGCTACCGTTAAACTCTCGTATCCTGGAGGCTTCCTTCAGTAGCTCCGATGCTGGGATAGTGACTGCCATTCTGGTTTTTTCCTCTGTGTGAAATAACTTTGACTCACGGTTTGATGTAGTCTTATACGGCGATTTATTTTCGTTGGCCCTTCTTGTTGCTTTGGGCATAAGTTCGTTGTTCGTTGCTCCGAACTTCACTTTTTCGATAAAATGTTATTTTATTTATTTATTCTTTTTTCTGTCTTCGGACAGTTTTATTGTAATCACAAGTTATTTAATTAATTGTTCCGATTAATACTGACTTGTCAACGACTAAGTACAATGTCAATGACTAAGTACAGTTTATATTTAATTTATCGAAATGCTTTTGAGAGCGATTTGCAATATTAGTCTTAAGACTTAATATTGGTTTCCCGACTGCGCCAATTACGTTTTTAAATGGAAAACAACTGAACTCTTCGGAGTCTAAATATGTTCTGCTTTATTTTTCAAAAATATCCTCTTAAGTACTAGTTTACATTTTTGTTTATCTTAACATATTTTTCTTATCTCTATTTAATGCGGTCCCTTCTTTTACAACTCATCCAAACAATTCTTATCAGTTGGTTTAGGATTGCTTGGATGGTTTAGAACATCTGGACTGCTCGGGTTACATTTATTTATGTTGCCCAATTTATTGCCACGTTATCTGTTTGTTTAGGAGCTGGCAATGTCGAGGATCGAATCTTATCGCTGGACATTGCCTGTGACGTAACTTGCGGGCGTGCGGGGCAGCTGCTGGAGTGGTTGCTAGCGCCGGATCTGCAAAAAGAGGAGATGTCAGTTGCTTAAAAATTAAGTTTCTGAGGCTGACATCATGGGTATGGGAAAGCTTGGCTAAGCTGCGGGATTTGCTTAAGCTAAAGCCGGGAGAATATGGGAAAATACACATATAAATTGGCTGAGTTGCCACTTCAGTTCCTTAGAGGGAATGAGAATTTCGAGCGAGAGTTATGAGGGGGTTCGAGGGGTTGTTTATAAACAAAGCCAACTCCGCTCGGGATAAGTATGTGCTCATAGGGCTTGAACGAAGCAGGAGACGCGACCGAGAATGTCGGTGTGCTCGTCGAGAGGGTGGGGGCAGTCAACCGCTCTTTGGTCCGGAATTGGACTTGTACGAGCATGACCTTTGGCTTTAGGAATTGCTGAAGTTGTTCCACCCGAGAGGGAGATCTTGTCGATCTTGGTGTTTATACCCGATCAGTCCGACGTCTGCGGGATTTGCAGCGCTTAGGGCAGGTCGCAATGGAATGACGACTGACCTCTTTTCGGACCCGGGATGGAGGAGGTGCAATGAGGAACTGCGAGGGAATGCAATTTCCGTCAGTTGCTGTCAATATGGGCCGTTTTTGTTGGACCCTTTTGGGAGACCTCATTAGAGGCGAAAGCCATCCTGCGGGGTCGACACGTTTGGCAACGAAGGGGGAAATTTGCCGGTTTGAGAATGAGTTTGTAGGAGTGGTGGGTTCGAAGTGATTTTCCTTTAATTCCTGGGGTGGAAACCCTACGGGATTGAGGGCGGCAATCACTTGCGAAAGGGCTTTCTTTAGCGCGGGAAGATTATTTTGAAGGGCGGGTCCAGTATGCATATGGCGACTTAGCACCTCTGTGGCACATGTCAAATGCGAAGGGGGTACTGGACCGCTTAATACCCAACCGAATACTGTATGCTGAGCAAGTAAGCTGCCACATACATTTCGGTGGATACCTTCGAGCATGATCTGCGGGATGAGATCACTACCAATCACTAAATCGATCTGCGTTGTCTCGAAGGGGTTTGGAGTTCTAGCATGGCGAAATCTTTCATATTAGGAGGTTTATATGAGAAGAGGGGAGCAATTTCGTAAGCTCTTGGAGCACGATGGAGTTTCGTGCTCGTTTGAGGGACTGCCAAGGTCAAGAAGCATGTGTGATTGGCATTTTGCACAATCTGACCACCCATGCCCGAGATTTGGAAGGGGGATTTCTCGATTGGCAATTTGAGGAGTTTCTGGACCTTCGAGGAGATGAAGGTACGCTGAGAGGCTTGGTCGATCAACGCTCGAACCTTAAACAACTTTCCTGAGTGTTCAATGGACACCTGTGCCGTAGGCAGAAGAGATTGGGTGCCATTATTGGAGTAGAGGGCTTGTACTTTGGGCGTACTTTGCCTGGAAGATGTGCGGGGTTGCGCATCCGAAAGGGGGGAATGAGTAGCAGAGTTGTTGTGCGTTCTTTTTGGAGCTGTTTCGACCTGTGGGGTTGTTGCGACCTGTGGCGTGGTCGAATGTGACCGATTGGGAGATTGAGAGGGTTGCGGATTGCCTTTGGGGAAATGAAGCATAGAATGGTGCTTCTTTTGCACAATATACGCACGTAAAAGTGCTTGTACAATCTTTAGTGAGGTGTGATGTAGCAAGACAATTCACGCAGAGAATGTGCTTTTTAACGTATTTAAGGCGAATCTGGGGGGTGAGTCGTTTAAAGCTCTGGCAAGTCCGTATGGGATGATTTGCGTTGCAGAGTTTGCACGCAAAGTCATTTTTCACTTGAACGTGATAATTTAGGGATTTATGTGGCCGATTTGGGAGGACATTGGAAGTCGAGGGCTGTGGTTTTGGCTTAGAAGGGCGAATACTTTGCAGGCGTTCAAGTACCTCATATCTGCCGGTCAGGAACTCATCCATTTGCGACCAGGGTGGCAGATCCTTCCGGGATGTCAGTGATTGCTCCCATAGAGCGAGTGTCTCTTGGGGCAATTTGGTACAACATATGTAAACCAATAGCGGATCCCAATTGTCAGTGTCTACGGCCTGAGAATTGAGAACAGGCAGACAATTGTTTATAGTACTTTGGATCCGCTGTAGCGCCGCACTATTTTCAGTGTGGGCAGGAGCGATATTCAGAAGGGATCGAATTTGAGTATCAATGAGTATGCGTTTATTTTCGAATCGGGATCTTAGGGCTTCCCACGCGAATCCGAAATTCTCATCGGTTAATGCATATTGCTTTACAATAGCACCGGCTTTGCCTTGCGTTTTGTATCAGAGGTGATACAATTTTTGGGCTGGAGTGAGCTGGGGATGGTTAATGTAAACCGCAGTAAACATGTCCCGAAAGGACGACCACTGCTCATAGCCCCCGAAAAAGGTTTCGGTATCACAAGGTGGAACTTGTAGGCAAATGTAAGGGGTATTTGCTGGTTCTAGGGATCGAACCGGTTCCATATGCGCAGCGGGCTGGGGGGACTGAATTTGGAGCATCTCAATGATGTCCGACATCTGAGCCATGCACTTTAACTGAACACACATTAATTGCACATTTACTGAAAAAAAAAGTTTTTTTGAGTTATGACGTTCCTGCAGCGAAGGAGCGATATGTTGGTATTTAATGCAGAACATTAATGAGAACATACTGTTACGAATGCTAGTTCTAGTGGGCTAGTACGTTTCTCTGGATTGCGTAATTTGAAAATAAAACACACTTAGTTTCTCAAACGCAGTCAATAAAATAAACCAACAATCACTTTATTTTACAGATTTACACTTCACCGTCTTTACACTTAAGTATTTACTCAATTACTCCGTCTGGCACCTTCACTAGATCAGGTTGACGCAGCGACCGCACCCGGCTGCCTTTTATACCTGTCCGGCCATCGCGCAGATCATTCTCGCACATTCCAGAGTGGAGTAAAGGTTTCCATGATGATCGCGAGCCATCATTGCCAGGTTGGACTAAAAGTTTCCATTATCGCGGCCATCATTGCCAGGTTGGACTAAAAATTTCCCTTATTATCGCGGTCATCATTGCCAGGTTGAATTATGGCACGGCGCGTAGCGACAGGGTTGCTTTGCACAGCGACAGACTGTCTTATCGTTACACTGCCCACCACTTAGGCTTGTTCGTCCCGAACAAGTGCCGAGGTTCCGCTGTGATAAGGCGCCAGGCGCTCCAAATGGACTACCTTCAGCTTAGCGCCTTTATTGCTCCGACGTTGAATCCTGTATACCACGTCGTTAATCCTAGTCACGACTTCGTAAGGTCCTTCCCATGACGCTTGAAGTTTCGGAGACAAACCTTTCCTCCGCTGCGGGTTGAGCATTACCAGATCGCCTTCTTGGAACCCTGCTGAGTTGGCCCGTAGATCATATCTCGCTTTCGCCTTATCGCTGACCAGTTTGGTGCGGCTCCTTATAAACTGGTGAATTTCCTCCAGTTCCGCCCGCTTATTGACCACGTAGTCCGTCTTAGCGCCTCCCGTCTTGCTGACTACCCCGAACTTCAAGTCAACGGGTAACCGCAACTCTGTGCCGAACACTGCTCGGGCTGGAGTGAGTGATGTCGTGTCGATCGGGGTTGACCTATACGCCATCAGGAACAGGGGGATATGCGTGTCCCAATCCTTTTGATTCCTGCCTACCACTTTCCGCAGGTATTCCTCCAGTGTCCGGTTAAAGCGTTCCACCATGCCGTCGGACTGTGGGTGCAAAGGCGGGTACGCGTTTTCTTTATGCCCAGCAGCCCACACACTTCCTTGAATACCGCAGACTCGAAATTCCGGCCTTGATCTGAGTGCAACCCCAACGGAACTCCAAACCTGGCTACCCAGTTGTTTACCAGCTTTTCCGAGATCGTAGTGGCCTCCTGGTTAGGAATAGGGTATACTTCGGGCCATTTGCTGAAGTAATCCATTACCACCAGCACATATTTATTGCCTTGAGTGCTAGTTGGGAATGGGCCGGCCACGTCCATAGCAATTCGCTCGAAGGGCGCTCCCACGTTGTACTGCTGCATGCGGCCTCGAGATCTTCTTGTCGGCCCTTTCGCGGCTGAACATCGGTCGCAGCTTTTAATCCACTCGGCTACAGACTCCTGACATCCTACCCAGTAGAATCGTCTTTTTATTTTGGCGACGGTTTTGGTGATGCCCAGGTGCCCTCCACTGGAGTCGTTATGGTATGCCTCGATGACCTCGCTGATTCTGCATTTCGGCACTACCATTAGGGAGTTGCTGGTCCGACCATCCGCGCTCTCCCATTCGCGGTACAGGCATCCTTCCTTCAGCCGCAGACTTTTCCACTGTGCCCAGTAAGCCTTAGCGATCGGGCTTTCACCGGCCATCTCCTGCCAGTCTGGACGTGCGCCTTGCTCCTTGCCTTCGACGATTTTTGCAAGATCCGCATCATCACGCTGGTCTTTTCGATTGGCCTTCCTTGCGATTGTCTCTATATTCTTCCCGATTTATGTTAATTCTATTTATTTTTCTTTCTTTTGCGCATTTAACCTATCATATATAACATCCTTTTCTACTTTACCGTTTGCAACATCTATTGGTCTAGCTCTAAGTGTTGAATGAAATGATTTATTATAATATTCTATATTTTTGTACATTTTCTCCTGTGTTGATAATTCTTTATCTTCAAGGTTAGCAATTCTCATTCTTTCTCCTATTGTGTTGTGGAATCTTTCTATATCCGAATTACCGCTGTAGCTATTGGGTTTGGTGAAATGGATTTCAATATTTTCTGAGCTTAGAAAATGTTTCACGTTTGTGCAATTAAATTCATTGTCCGCGATGATTTTTCTTGGTTTACCCTTTATAGAAAAATACAGTCTTAGTTTTTCTACCAATGTTAGGCTATTCCTGTCTTCTAAAGGCAATGCTGTAGCAAATTTTGAAAATTTATCTATGAAAGTAATGAAGTTATGTTTTGAAATAGTGAACGTGTCAATGTGAACAATCTCATTAGTGTTGTTCGGTGTTTCTGTATAATTCAGTTTCGGTTTAATCGGGCTTCTGTCATATTTTGCTTTATTGCAAACGTCACAGTTATTAATAAACTTTTGTATTAATTCTTTCAAATTTTTAATAAAAATTATCTTTTTAAGTCCGAGGTAATTTTCGTTTATCCCGGCATGTCCAGTTCCGTTTTTGTGGTACTTGGAGATATAGCGATATGCCTCATCTGCGTCATTCACATCTTTTGCGTGATAACTACATTTGTAGAACTGCATACTTTTCCTATAGAGATCTATCAATTTCGACTGAACTAAATTGTACTCTCTATCGGAAAGTTCCGAAAATATTCCGATTTTACCACCTTTCAGATGTTTGCGAAAAATGTCTACCATGTAACCGCTATTAATATCATCTTGGCTGATATAAATTTTTCGTTTATTTTCTATTACCTCGCTTTCCGTTGTTTTGTGTTCGCATAAAATAATTTGCGTTTTAAATCGATTAACGGCAGTATCTAAAATTTGGAAGTGGTCATCGCCTTCTTCTTCTTTTTGTAATCTTTCATAAATTAGGTGCTTCTAAGGCCTGGATTTCATGATATTTATATGAACATGAATTTATAAATTTTGTCTTAATTCCATTAATTTTAATATAATTCTCTTTCATGTTAATATTTGCGGCTAATGGTTTCACTTTTGTTTTTAAATGTTGTTAACTTCCAACACATGTTATTCTTTTCGTTAAATTCAATTGGCAATGGTGTTACTATCTCTTCATTTATATAAACGATTCCATTAAGCGTTCTAAAAGTTGTTGGTTGTCTTAGTTTGGTTCGTCTGTATTGTGTTAGTAGATTTTTGTCTAACAGTGACGTCGACGATCCTGTGTCTATCAAACATTTAATTTTTTTATTTCCTACTGTTAATTCTACTATCGGCAAGTCATATTGTGGGCCTGATACTGAAAAGTTATCCTCACTCCTTCCCTCGATGTGGTCAACTTCCATGGGTGTTGGAGGTTGGAATCGGCTTTGATTGGACTGATTCCACCTGAACTGTTGTGAGTTATGTCTAAGGTTTCCAGAGTTTCGGGGGTTTTGTCGGAATTGTCCGGAGAAATTTGGTCGAAAGTTTTGTACTTGAGGAGGAGTATACATTTGTGTAAATTGCTCGTACCTAGGTTGGAATTGGTTTGTATTTCTATTTCCAAAGTTACTGTTATTGTTGGTGTTCTTTCGTTTACTATTATTTCCCACGTCATATGCCCTTAGCATACCTGTGTCTTGAAGTAAGTAATAAGCTTCTCTTAACTTTGTTATTTGCCTACTGTGAGTGATACTAGCCAAATTAGGGTTAATACCATTTACAAATGTTTTAAGTATAACCGATTCGTTTGAGATCGGTGAGAATTCTAAAGGCTTATTTCTATCGAACTCGTACTTAATATTAAGCTTATCTAATATGTCTCTTAATTTATTAAAATAGTCACTTACATTGTGATTCCTTAGGTTTATCGCCTGGTGGTACAATGTGTGGTACCCTTCCTTCACTCCAAAGTTTCGCACAAGCTCGTCCTTGATGGTCATCCAGTCCGCTTCTGCTCCTAGTGGTCGTATTACGTTGAGGGCTGCTCCTTGGATCTTCGTGACGACGTACCTCCGTAGGGCGAATTCCCTCATCGTTGGGTTGCCTTCAAATAAGGGAAGAATTTGGTCCACTTCCCTTATAAACGATGATAGATCGTAGTCTCCGCTACCGTTAAACTCTCGTATCCTGGAGGCTTCCTTCAGTAGCTCCGATGCTGGGATAGTGACTGCCATTCTGGTTTTTTCCTCTGTGTGAAATAACTTTGACTCACGGTTTGATGTAGTCTTATACGGCGATTTATTTTCGTTGGCCCTTCTTGTTGCTTTGGGCATAAGTTCGTTGTTCGTTGCTCCGAACTTCACTTTTTCGATAAAATGTTATTTTATTTATTTATTTTTTTTTCTGTCTTCGGACAGTTTTATTGTAATCACAAGTTATTTAATTAATTGTTCCGATTAATACTGACTTGTCTTATGACTAAGTACAGTTTATATTTAATTTATCGAAATGCTTTTGAGAGCGATTTGCAATATTAGTCTTAAGACTTAATATTGGTTTCCCGACTGCGCCAATTACGTTTTTAAATGGAAAACAACTGAACTCTTCGGAGTCTAAATATGTTCTGCTTTATTTTTCAAAAATATCCTCTTAAGTACTAGTTTACATTTTTGTTTATCTTAACATATTTTTCTTATCTCTATTTAATGCGGTCCCTTCTTTTACAACTCATCCAAACAATTCTTATCAGTTGGTTTAGGATTGCTTGGATGGTTTAGAACATCTGGACTGCTCGGGTTACATTTATTTATGTTGCCCAATTTATTGCCACGTTATCTGTTTGTTTAGGAGCTGGCAATGTCGAGGATCGAATCTTATCGCTGGACATTGCCTGTGACGTAACTTGCGGGCGTGCGGGGCAGCTGCTGGAGTGGTTGCTAGCGCCGGATCTGCAAAAAGAGGTGATGTCAGTTGCTTAAAAATTAAGTTTCTGAGGCTGACATCATGGGTATGGGAAAGCTTGGCTAAGCTGCGGGATTTGCTTAAGCTAAAGCCGGGAGAATATGGGAAAATACACATATAAATTGGCTGAGTTGCCACTTCAGTTCCTTAGAGGGAATGAGAATTTCGAGCGAGAGTTATGAGGGGGTTCGAGGGGTTGTTTATAAACAAAGCCAACTCCGCTCGGGATAAGTATGTGCTCATAGGGCTTGAACGAAGCAGGAGACGCGACCGAGAATGTCGGTGTGCTCGTCGAGAGGGTGGGGGCAGTCAACCGCTCTTTGGTCCGGAATTGGACTTGTACGAGCATGACCTTTGGCTTTAGGAATTGCTGAAGTTGTTCCACCCGAGAGGGAGATCTTGTCGATCTTGGTGTTTATACCCGATCAGTCCGACGTCTGCGGGATTTGCAGCGCTTAGGGCAGGTCGCAATGGAATGACGACTGACCTCTTTTCGGACCCGGGATGGAGGAGGTGCAATGAGGAACTGCGAGGGAATGCAATTTCCGTCAGTTGCTGTCAATATGGGCCGTTTTTGTTGGACCCTTTTGGGAGACCTCATTAGAGGCGAAAGCCATCCTGCGGGGTCGACACGTTTGGCAACGAAGGGTGAAATTTGCCGGTTTGAGAATGAGTTTGCAGGAGTGGTGGGTTCGAAGTGATTTTCCTTTAATTCCTGGGGTGGAAACCCTACGGGATTGAGGGCGGCAATCACTTGCGAAAGGGCTTTCTTTAGCGCGGGAAGATTATTTTGAAGGGCGGGTCCAGTATGCATATGGCGACTTAGCACCTCTGTGGCACATGTCAAATGCGAAGGGGGTACTGGACCGCTTAATACCCAACCGAATACTGTATGCTGAGCAAGTAAGCTGCCACATACATTTCGGTGGATACCTTCGAGCATGATCTGCGGGTTGAGATCACTACCAATCACTAAATTGATCTGCGTTGTCTCGAAGGGGTTTGGAGTTCTAGCATGGCGAAATCTTTCATATTAGGAGGTTTATATGAGAAGGGGGGAGCAATTTCGTAAGCTCTTGGAGCACGATGGAGTTTCGTGCTCGTTTGAGGGACTGCCAAGGTCAAGAAGCATGTATGATTGGCATTTTGCACAATCTGACCACCCATGCCCGAGATTTGGAAGGGGGATTTCTCGATTGGCAATTTGAGGAGTTTCTGGACCTTCGAGGAGATGAAGGTACGCTGAGAGGCTTGGTCGATCAACGCTCGAACCTTAAACAACTTTCCTGAGTGTTCAATGGACACCTGTGCCGTAGGCAGAAGAGATTGGGTGCCATTATTGGAGTAGAGGGCTTGTACTTTGGGCGTACTTTGCCTGGAAGATGTGCGGGGTTGCGCATCCGAAAGGGGGGAATGAGTAGCAGAGTTGTTGTGCGTTCTTTTTGGAGCTGTTTCGACCTGTGGGGTTGTTGCGACCTGTGGCGTGGTCAAATGTGACCGATTGGGAGATTGAGAGGGTTGCGGATTGCCTTTGGGGAAATGAAGCATAGAATGGTGCTTCTTTTGGCAATATACGCACGTAAAAGTGCTTGTACAATCTTTAGTGAGGTGTGATGTAGCAAGACAATTCACGCAGAGAATGTGCTTTTTAACGTATTTAAGGCGAATCTGGGGGGTGAGTCGTTTAAAGCTCTGGCAAGTCCGTATGGGATGATTTGCGTTGCAGAGTTTGCACGCAAAGTCATTTTTCACTTGAACGTGATAATTTAGGGATTTATGTGGCCGATTTGGGAGGACATTGGAAGTCGAGGGCTGTGGTTTTGGCTTAGAAGGGCGAATACTTTGCAGGCGTTCAAGTACCTCATATCTGCCGGTCAGGAACTCATCCATTTGCGACCAGGGTGGCAGATCCTTCCGGGATGTCAGTGATTGCTCCCATAGAGCGAGTGTCTCTTGGGGCAATTTGGTACAACATATGTAAACCAATAGCGGATCCCAATTGTCAGTGTCTACGGCCTGAGAATTGAGAACAGGCAGACAATTGTTTATTTTGTACTTTGGATCCGCTGTAGCGCCGCACTATTTTCAGTGTGGGCAGGAGCGATATTCAGAAGGGATCGAATTTGAGTATCAATGAGTATGCGTTTATTTTCGAATCGGGATCTTAGGGCTTCCCACGCGAATCCGAAATTCTCATCGGTTAATGCATATTGCTTTACAATAGCACCGGCTTTGCCTTGCGTTTTGTATCAGAGGTTATACAATTTTTGGGCTGGAGTGAGCTGGGGATGGTTAATGTAAACCGCAGTAAACATGTCCCGAAAGCACGACCACTGCTCATAGCCCCCGGAAAAGGTTTCGGTATCACAAGGTGGAACTTGTAGGCAAATGTAAGGGGTATTTGCTGGTTCTAGGGATCGAACCGGTTCCATATGCGCAGCGGGCTGGGGGGACTGAATTTGGAGCATCTCAATGATGTCCGACATCTGAGCCATGCACTTTAACTGAACACACATGAATTGCACATTTACTGAAAAAAAAAGTTTTTTTGAGTTATGACGTTCCTGCAGCGAAGGAGCGATATGTTGGTATTTAATGCAGAACATTAATGAGAACATACTGTTACGAATGCTAGTTCTAGTGGGCTAGTACGTTTCTCTGGATTGCGTAATTTGAAAATAAAACACACTTAGTTTCTCAAACGCAGTCAATAAAATAAACCAACAATCACTTTATTTTACAGATTTACACTTCACCGTCTTTACACTTAAGTATTTACTCAATTACTCCGTCTGGCACCTTCACTAGATCAGGTTGACGCAGCGACCGCACCCGGCTGCCTTTTATACCTGTCCGGCCATCGCGCAGATCATTCTCGCACATTCCAGAGTGGAGTAAAGGTTTCCATGATGATCGCGAGCCATCATTGCCAGGTTGGACTAAAAGTTTCCATTATCGCGGCCATCATTGCCAGGTTGGACTAAAAATTTCCCTTATTATCGCGGTCATCATTGCCAGGTTGAATTACGGCACGGCGCGTAGCGACAGGGTTGCTTTGCACAGCGACAGACTGTCTTATCGTTACACTGCCCACCACTTAGGCTTGTTCGTCCCGAACAAGTGCCGAGGTTCCGCTGTGATAAGGCGCCAGGCGCTCCAAATGGACTACCTTCAGCTTAGCGCCTTTATTGCTCCGACGTTGAATCCTGTATACCACGTCGTTAATCCTAGTCACGACTTCGTAAGGTCCTTCCCATTACGCTTGAAGTTTCGGAGACAAACCTTTCCTCCGCTGCGGGTTGAGCATTACCAGATCGCCTTCTTGGAACCCTGCTGAGTTGGCCCGTAGATCATATCTCGCTTTCGCCTTATCGCTGACCAGTTTGGTGCGGCTCCTTATAAACTGGTGAATTTCCTCCAGTTCCGCCCGCTTATTGACCACGTAGTCCGTCTTAGCGCCTCCCGTCTTGCTGACTACCCCGAACTTCAAGTCAACGGGTAACCGCAACTCTGTGCCGAACACTGCTCGGGCTGGAGTGAGTGATGTCGTGTCGATCGGGGTTGACCTATACGCCATCAGGAACAGGGGGATATGCGTGTCCCAATCCTTTTGATTCCTGCCTACCACTTTCCGCAGGTATTCTTCCAGTGTCCGGTTAAAGCGTTCCACCATGCCGTCGGACTGTGGGTGCAAAGGAGTGGTACGCGTTTTCTTTATCCCCAGCAGCCCACACACTTCCTTGAATACCGCAGACTCGAAATTCCGACCTTGATCTGAGTGCAACTCCAACGGAACTCCAAACCTGGCTACCCAGTTGTTTACCAGCTTTTCCGAGATCGTAGTGGCCTCCTGGTTAGGAATAGGGTATACTTCGGGCCATTTGCTGAAGTAATCCATTACCACCAGCACATATTTATTGCCTTGAGTGCTAGTTGGGAATGGGCCGGCCACGTCCATAGCAATTCGCTCGAAGGGCGCTCCCACGTTGTACTGCTGCATGCGGCCTCGAGATCTTCTTGTCGGCCCTTTCGCGGCTGAACATCGGTCGCAGCTTTTAATCCACTCGGCTACAGACTCCTGACATCCTACCCAGTAGAATCGTCTTTTTATTTTGGCGACGGTTTTGGTGATGCCCAGGTGCCCTCCACTGGAGTCGTTATGGTATGCCTCGATGACCTCGTTGATTCTGCATTTCGGCACTACCATTAGGGAGTTGCTGGTCCGACCATCCGCGCTCTCCCATTCGCGGTACAGGCATCCTTCCTTCAGCCGCAGACTTTTCCACTGTGCCCAGTAAGCCTTAGCGATCGGGCTTTCACCGGCCATCTCCTGCCAGTCTGGACGTGCGCCTTGCTCCTTGCCTTCGACGATTTTTGCAAGATCCGCATCATCACGCTGGTCTTTTCGTTGCCTCTCCGCAGACCACTCTTCCTCTGGCATAACGCTTACCAATCGGACGTCCACTATCTGTTCTTTGCTTTCGGCTCGCGAGCACTGCCTGCATTCGACTTTGCACGGACGGCGTGACAAGGCATCGGCATTTCCATGGCTACTGCCCTTGCGATGCTCTGTGCGCAGGCGAAACCTTTGTCCATACAAATTTTTGTGGAAGTGTTTTACGCAGTCCAATACCGCCAGCAGTTCTCTCCGTGTCACACAGTAGTTGTGTTCCGGTTTCGATAGAACCCTACTGTAGTACGCTATCACCTGTTCCTGGCCGTCTATTATCTGTGATAGCACACCGCCAATACTGTTCCCGCTTGCATCGGTATCCAGCACAAACATCTCCCCAGGCACGGGGAAGGCCAGAATTGGAGCACTGCACAGTTTTTCCTTCAGACGTGCAAAAGCCTGTTTCTGCTCTGCGTTCCACTCGAAAGCTTGGGTCTTTTTCGTCAGTTTGTGCAAGCTGCTGGCTATGTTCGCGAATCCCGGAACAAATCGGCGGTAGTATGTGTACAGGCCCAGGAAACTGCGGAGCTCGTGTAGATTGCGTGGCCGGGGCCACTCCTTCACCGCCGTGATTTTGCCTTCATTCGTATGTACTCCGCGGGCGAAAACCGTATGATCCAGATACTTGACCTCCTTTTGGAACATCGAGCACTTCTTTGGGTTGAGTTTAAGCCCAGCTTCTCGTATCCGCTCGAATACCTCCTTTAGCTTTCCCAGGCGGTCGTAGAAGTTTTACCCATCACAATTATGTCGTCGAGGTACACCAGACACGTTCGCCAATGCAGCCCTGTTAGCACGTGTTCCATTAGCCGCTCGAATGTTGCTGGTGCGTTGCAGAGTCCAAACGGCATGACGGTGAACTGCCACAAACCATCGCCAACACTGAAAGCCGTTTTCTCCTTGTCCTTGTCTGCAAGCTCTACCTGCCAATAGCCGCTGCGTAAGTAGAGCGTGGAGAACCACTGTGTGCCTGACAGCGTGTCCAGGGTGTCATCGATCCGCGGTAGTGGATAACTGTCCTTCTTGGTCACATCGTTGAGCTTCCGATAATCCACACAAAATCGGGTACTGCCATCCTTTTTCTTGACTAGCACGATCGGCGAACACCAAGGGCCTGACGAAGGCTCTATGACCTTTTCTTTATGCATATTTTCAATCAAATTTGTGACCTCTTCCCTCTTGGCCAGAGGAACTCGTCTTGGTGGTTGGCGGATTGGTTTTGCACTTCCGGTGTCGATGGTGTGCTTCACTATGGCCGTTCTTCCGCCTGCTTCTGCCGCAAATATTGACCCATAGCGCTGCAGGAGAGACCTCGACTTCTGTTTCTGCTTGGCCGTCAACTCGCTGCTCCACTGGTTCTCCTGCGGTATGACGTCCATGTTGAAACCGCTCTTCCTATTACCTCCAGGTGGGCTACTCTCGCAATTGACCACGGCTACAGCTCGCCAATTACCTCGTCTTTACCGACATATCTGGGTGCATTCATGGATTGAGTATTCTAACTGGTATTCTGCCATTCTTAGGTTCCACTAACGTACGTCCGATGATGATGTTGGCGTGTCCTTGTTTCGGTGCTTCTACAACCCACAGCCGACTCGTCCCATCGTCCTCATCCACCTTTGCCCACACAATCGCCTCAGAATTCGCTGGTATCCTCCGGTGTTGACACGATACAACCTTTCTTACCGCCACGCTTCGCTCATAGCCGGTGTGCAGCGGGAATTCAACGCAGCACCTTTAAGAGCCAGCGCCAATCTCCGACCTTTCCTTACATCGGTCCACTGATTTTCCAGAGCAGCCAGGTCGAATTGTAGCTTGAAGGTATCGAACGGCGTAGTCCCATCATAAGTAGGCACTTCTGCTCGGGTGACATCACTTTCCGGAACCGGCGGCAACCATTCCCCGGCTGTACCTCCCTAAGCCGCTCGTCAATTGTTCTGTTCATCGAATCTTCCAGACTATCAACGCGTTTGTTCAGGGAATCATCAAGATCGTCAACACGTTTGTTCAGGGAATCATCCAGGTCGCCAACTCGTTTGTTCAGGGACTAATCCAGGTCGTCGACTCGCTTATCCAAGTGCTCTACCCTCGTCTCCAGGTGCTCAACTTTCCCATTAATCCTGTCTGAGATTTCCAGGAACATCGGTCCACTGATTTTCCAGAGCAGCCAGGTCAAATTGTAGCTTGAAGGTATCGAACGGCGTAGTCCCATCATAAGTAGGCACTTCTGCTCGGGTGGCAACACTTTCCGGAACCGGCGGCAACCATTCTCGCGGCTGTACCTCCCTAAGCCGCGAGACCATCTTTCTGTTCATCAGGGAATCATCCAGGTCGTCGACTCGTTTATCCAAGTGCTCTACCCGCGTCTCCAGGGACTCGACTTTCCCATTAATCCTGTCTGAGATTTCCTCCACTTTCTGCTCCAAGCGCGCAGAATTTTCCTGAAGCTTGACTTCCATTCGCTCCGCCACTTGCGCCGATATTTCATGGGTCGCCGTTTCCATTTTCGCTGCCATTTTTCGATTTGTAGTTTCCAGTTTCGCTGCCATTTCACCGTTGGAAGTCTCGAACATGCCTTTAAGTGCAACCATTAGCTGGCTCATGTCCAATGCTTTTTTTTTTTTTTTGTGGAAGTGTTTTACGCAGTCCAATACCGCCAGCAGTTCTCTCCGTGTCACACAGTAGTTGTGTTCCGGTTTCGATAGAACCCTACTGTAGTACGCTATCACCTGTTCCTGGCCGTCTATTATCTGTGATAGCACACCGCCAATACTGTTCCCGCTTGCATCGGTATCCAGCACAAACATCTCCCCAGGCACGGGGAAGGCCAGAATTGGAGCACTGCACAGTTTTTCCTTCAGACGTGCAAAAGCCTGTTTCTGCTCTGCGTTCCACTCGAAAGCTTGGGTCTTTTTCGTCAGTTTGTGCAAGCTGCTGGCTATGTTCGCGAATCCCGGAACAAATCGGCGGTAGTATGTGTACAGGCCCAGGAAACTGCGGAGATCGTGTAGATTGCGTGGCCGGGGCCACTCCTTCACCGCCGTGATTTTGCCTTCATTCGTATGTACTCCGCGGGCGAAAACCGTATGATCCAGATACTTGACCTCCTTTTGGAACATCGAGCACTTCTTTGGGTTGAGTTTAAGCCCAGCTTCTCGTATCCGCTCGAATACCTCCTTTAGCTTTCCCAGGCGGTCGTAGAAGTTTTACCCATCACAATTATGTCGTCGAGGTACACCAGACACGTTCGCCAATGCAGCCCTGTTAGCACGTGTTCCATTAGCCGCTCGAATGTTGCTGGTGCGTTGCAGAGTCCAAACGGCATGACGGTGAACTGCCACAAACCATCGCCAACACTGAAAGCCGTTTTCTCCTTGTCCTTGTCTGCAAGCTCTACCTGCCAATAGCCGCTGCGTAAGTAGAGCGTGGAGAACCACTGTGTGCCTGACAGCGTGTCCAGGGTGTCATCGATCCGCGGTAGTGGATAACTGTCCTTCTTGGTCACATCGTTGAGCTTCCGATAATCCACACAAAATCGGGTACTGCCATCCTTTTTCTTGACTAGCACGATCGGCGAACACCAAGGGCCTGACGAAGGCTCTATGACCTTTTCTTTATGCATGTTTTCAATCAAATTTGTGACCTCTTCCCTCTTGGCCAGAGGAACTCGTCTTGGTGGTTGGCGGATTGGTTTTGCACTTCCGGTGTCGATGGTGTGCTTCACTATGGCCGTTCTTCCGCCTGCTTCTGCCGCAAATATTGACCCATAGCGCTGCAGGAGAGACCTCGACTTCTGTTTCTGCTTGGCCGTCAACTCGCTGCTCCACTGGTTCTCCTGCGGTATGGCGTCCATGTTGAAACCGCTCTTCCTATTACCTCCAGGTGGGCTACTCTCGCAATTGACCACGGCTACAGCTCGCCAATTACCTCGTCTTTACCGACATATCTGGGTGCATTCATGGATTGAGTATTCTAACTGGTATTCTGCCATTCTTAGGTTCCACTAACGTACGTCCGATGATGATGTTGGCGTGTCCTTGTTTCGGTGCTTCTACAACCCACAGCCGACTCGTCCCATCGTCCTCATCCACCTTTGCCCACACAATCGCCTCAGAATTCGCTGGTATCCTCCGGTGTTGACACGATACAACCTTTCTTACCGCCACGCTTCGCTCATAGCCGGTGTGCAGCGGGAATTCAACGCAGCACCTTTAAGAGCCAGCGCCAATCTCCGACCTTTCCTTACATCGGTCCACTGATTTTCCAGAGCAGCCAGGTCGAATTGTAGCTTGAAGGTATCGAACGGCGTAGTCCCATCATAAGTAGGCACTTCTGCTCGGGTGACATCACTTTCCGGAACCGGCGGCAACCATTCCCCGGCTGTACCTCCCTAAGCCGCTCGTCAATTGTTCTGTTCATCGAATCTTCCAGACTATCAACGCGTTTGTTCAGGGAATCATCAAGATCGTCAACACGTTTGTTCAGGGAATCATCCAGGTCGCCAACTCGTTTGTTCAGGGACTCATCCAGGTCGTCGACTCGCTTATCCAAGTGCTCTACCCTCGTCTCCAGGTGCTCAACTTTCCCATTAATCCTGTCTGAGATTTCCAGGAACATCGGTCCACTGATTTTCCAGAGCAGCCAGGTCAAATTGTAGCTTGAATGTATCGAACGGCGTAGTCCCATCATAAGTAGGCACTTCTGCTCGGGTGGCAACACTTTCCGGAACCGGCGGCAACCATTCTCGCGGCTGTACCTCCCTAAGCCGCGAGACCATCTTTCTGTTCATCAGGGAATCATCCAGGTCGTCGACTCGTTTATCCAAGTGCTCTACCCGCGTCTCCAGGGACTCGACTTTCCCATTAATCCTGTCTGAGATTTCCTCCACTTTCTGCTCCAAGCGCGCAGAATTTTCCTGAAGCTTGACTTCCATTCGCTCCGCCACTTGCGCCGATATTTCATGGGTCGCCGTTTCCATTTTCGCTGCCATTTTTCGATTTGTAGTTTCCAGTTTCGCTGCCATTTCACCGTTGGAAGTCTCGAACATGCCTTTAAGTGCAACCATTAGCTGGCTCATGTCCAATGCTTTTTTTTTTTTTTTTTTTTTTGCAGAGGGGAAAAAGGATTGAAAGCCGGAGTGAGGGACTTGAAACACCCACTAAAAAACCCCTCTCTCCTAACCTGCTAGCACGGGACTTTATGTTAAAAATTACTTCGTGTCTAACCGTTGCGGCGCAGCTAAGCGCTTACCACATTAGACTCTGATTTCAGCGTATGCTACAGATCTTCGCTGGCGTTCAATCACGCGCAGCTCCTTCATGATACGGACGGACGTGGAGCTTACCGCCTCCCATTTCTCCAGTGTGTCGCACATGTGGTTTGTGAGGTTCGCCGCTGTGGGACACTGCCCAAATACCGATCGCAGCGAGCTACGGGCCTCGCTAAAACGCGGACATTCCAGCAGCACGTGATGTGCATTTTTTGGTACTCCGGGGCAAAGGGGACAAAAGGGGTCCTGCTCGTGTTTGAACCTGAACAGGTATTCTTTAAAACACCCATGCCCACTGAGTATCTGAGTCAGGTGATGGTTGAGTTCGCCATGCTTCCTGTTTACCCAGCGAGCTATGTCGGGTATCAGCTGATACGTCCATCTCCCCTTGCTGGACTGGTCCCACTTCTGCTGCCACTCACTAATGGTGGCGTTGCGTTCCGCTGTTTTTGTCGCTGCCGCAGGTCTTGCACCAGCCTTGTAGAGGCGTTTCATCTCTTTCGCCAGCAGTTCTATTGGCGGTTTGCTGGCAATGACGCAAATGGCATCATCGGACACCGTGCGAAAGGCGCTTGCGATGCGCAGTGCACTAAGTCGATGGGTGGCTTGGGCTCCTTTTGTGTATGCCTTGAACCTCACGGCGTCTGCCCATACGGGCGCCGCATAAAGCAGTATGCTGTCTACCACACTCGAGAGAAGCTTCCTCCGACCTGAGCGAGGGCCCCCCATGTTGGGCATAATGCGGCTAAGCGCGCCGTTCACCGTTGTGGCCTTATCACTCACGCATTTAAGGTGTTCCTTGAACGTCATTTTTGCGTCCAGTATGACGCCAAGATATCGTAGGTGAGGCTGCGATGTTATTTGATGTCCGTTTATTGTAAGCGTGAACACCTCGCGTACCTTCCTGCTACTCATCAGCACTGCCTCGGTCTTATGCGCCGCCAGCTCGAGTTTCGCCTCTTTTAACCAGGCACAAACACAGTTTAATGCGTCATTGCAGCTTGACTGCAGCGCGCTTATGTGCTTGGCAACTGCCACCATCGCAATATCGTCTGCATATCCGAGCAGCTGGATGCCGCACAGTGTAACGAGTTCATATAACGATTGGACAAAAGTCGAAATAGTTGTCCTAGAGTAATGAAATTTTGCACACATGCTTTTTTTTACATGAACAATTTGTTCGTAAAGTTATAGAAAAATCAAACAAGAGACACGCCCACCTCCCATACAACCTGAAATTACAAACCTTTGTGAAAGCCGCTCATATTAGTGTAGGACCTTAAAATTTGGTACACATGATGTTTTCTTTAAAAGTACAGTCCACACAAAATTTCATTCAAATCGGTCCATTGTCATGCCCTCCCTTCATATAACAGTTTAAAGAAAATAGTAAAATTTTTAAATATAATAACAACGTGGTGGTAAGTCGACATTTTATAAAATATTTGCAATGTGTTTGACTAAGTACCTGTGCAATGATATTGCAAATAAAATTGTTTAGTGCCCTGAATGCTTATCGTATTAAAAATACCAAAAAACTGTATCAATCGAAAAATTAAACATACAATTTCGAATTAACAAGAGTTTAATTCAATATTGACATGTTTGAATTCATATTTTAAAATACATACAATTAAAAACAAAATATGTATACAAGAAATTAATACAAAATATATACAAAATATAAATTATTCACTAAAGGAATTTTCATCATCATCATCATCATCACTAAAGCTAATATCAAGGGGTACAACTAAATTTTCATCGGTATCTTCTCTTTGTTCTACATGTGGCATCAAAAAAATTTATATTTCATTTCCATACTTTTTTTTTAGTTTCCCTTTTGCCTATATACTTTCAGCAACAGTTCGGATTGCAACAATAAGGAGTTAAACAAGTCCTTGTTGCAGAGTATCCTACTTATTTTTCTTGTATGTTTTAATCTATTGTTTCTTTTTATTTTATGTGAACACTCGAGTGCTTCTTCCGACAGTGTTCCAATTGGTCTTGAAGAATATCTTATTTATCTGCACCGTGTATTAAAAGCTTGTGCACTGTCACAGGCATGTAATACTCCTCACTCGTTTTTTCTTAAATGCAGAGGTCAAACTGTTGCTCAAGAAATTGTTTCACGCTAGGAAGAATGCTCTCTTTTTTATTTCACTTCGCTTGCAGCCAAGCATAAAAAATTGTTCGAATTTGAGCTCGAGTAGTCACTGAAAAAGTTGTATAACTTCAGAAAAAGCAAGCCAAAGCAGCTGAAATTTTTATATAGAAATATACATACTTGCGTGCACAAAATATGAAAAAAAGAAAAAGTGATAAAAACTGATTTTTTTTAATCGTCTCTGAAATCTGACTTTAACACTTTTTTAAATTGAAATTTCGCTGTCCGTTTTTTAACGGGAAAAAGCAGATGTGAAATTATTGTACGCAGGTTATAGTATTACCAGTTAAAAAAAACAGTCAAACATTGTTCTGCAAATAATTTTGGCAAGTTTATCGATTGTGGTCAAAATTATCGAATTTCAAAGTTGGAGTACAAAATACGCTTTCAATGAAATGAAATTGAAGCAAAGGGAATGCTAACTTTGAGCACTGATAACTCCTACAGTTATATATATTTTTTTACAATATTTTAGATTTGTCTAAGCCAGTATATTGTTAACAGAACCTCATACTTGGATTTTTACATTTTCGACTTTGCAAATATCGACTTTTGTCCATACTCGTTACACTGTGCGCCGTCAGGAAGTTTCAGGCGCAGGATGCCATCATACATTACGTTCCACAAGGTTGGCCCCAGCACGGACCCCTGTGGAACTCCACCTGTGACCGTGTATTGTCGGACACCGTCGTCAGTGTCGTATAGAAGCACTCGGTTACGGAAGTAGTCCGCAATCAGGCTCTGCAGGTACGCAGGAATCCGGAACTGCTTGAGTGCCGCCATGATTCGCGCCCAGTTGGCCGAGTTGAAGGCGTTTTTGACGTCCAGCGTCACTACCGCGCAGTATTTTTTTGTACCGCCTCGCCACCTTTTGCCGCTTGTGGCATCACGCGCTATGTCCATGACGACTTGAATGGCGTCCACTGTTGATCGCGCCTTTCTAAAACCAAACTGGCGCTCAGTGAGACCATCAGGTTTTTCCAGTGACTCATGCAGTCGGTCACAGATAATGCACTCAAGGATCTTACCCATCGTGTCTAGCATGCACAGAGGACGGTACGAGGACGGCTGATCGGGTGGCTTCTCCGGTTTTAGTAATAGTACCAGCCGTTGCCGTTTCCACTGGTCCGGAAAAACTCCTTCCTTGATGCATGCGTTGTATAGGCATGTCCAATGCTTGTAGTGGCGCAGACGCTGCAGCCGTAGCCTTTGCAGCGACGCAGCATCAGCAGGCGATTCCTCCACCTTGGCCGACACCTCTAGTTCTTGCGCTCCGCACTCGTGCACAGTCCAATCGACGCCTCGTGCCTCACATGCTTCTCGTAAGCGCAACTGCAACTCCACCTTTCCGCCAGCAGTCAGACAAATTCCAGGCAGCCAGCTCCTTCTTCAGCTGGTCTACCTTCAGCCGCCGAAGTTTAACCACATCCGTGCTTTTATAATTTTATTGATTTAGTTATTTTTTTTTTTTATTTATTTTCAATTTTCCACAATCCCACTTCTGACACCAAATGTTACGAATGCTAGTTCTAGTGGGCTAGTACCTATCTCCGGATTGCGTAATTTGAAAATAAAACACACTTAGTTTCTCAAACGCAGTCAATAAAATAAACCAACAATCACTTTATTTCACAGATTTACACTTCACTGTCTTTACACTTAAGTATTTGCTCAAGTACTCCGTGTGGCACCTTCACTAGTCTAAATCAGACTGACTCGCTGCGCCGCACCCGGCTGCCTTTTATACCTGTCCGGCCATCGCGAAGATCGTTCTAGCACATTCCAGAGTGGACTAAAGGTTTCCATGATGATTGCGACCATCATTGCCAGGTTGGACTAAAAGTTTCCATTATCGCGGTCATCATTGCCAGGTTGAATTATGGCACGGCGCGTAGCGACAGGGTTGCTTTGCACAGCGACAGACTGTCTTATAGTTACAATACTTTGAAAAGCAAATAATTGAAAGGAATCCCTAATCCCTAATATCGGGAAAAGAGCGAAAACAGTGAAGAGTTGATAACTGCCAGCACACACAGACTGTTTCCGTGAATTGTAAAAACGCACAAAAATCAACTTACTCTCCCAGTTTCACATCGCTTTATTGCCCAACAACAACAACCACATTGTGTGGTGCGTCACTGCTTCATACAACGCTCTCACAGCTTTTCAGCTAACGCTCTCGCGCTCTGTGCGTTCTCGTCCCATTTACTGCTTCCCCCGCACCAACAAACGGGTCCTACCGCTGGAACCCGCAAAGAAAATTTTCTTTACACCAGATGCGCATTCTGTATATTGCTTGTTCTGTGCTAGGGCTTAGTCTCGTAATCGGTCTGTCGTGCCAGTCAAGAAGAAGAAGACGTAGGGTTTTTTATCTTTCAAGATATTTTAAAATTGAGGAACAGCAATGAGTACCGCAACTTTGGATACCACCGCATTAATACTTATTTTTTTTACTACCTGCTACTCATAAGCACCGCATAACATAAGTATCGCCACCGCACGCATACAAAACCCGAACGAGTTTGCGATCATCGATTCATTTCGCGAATTGCTTACACGACCACTTCGTAATAGTATGCATATTGCACAATTCGCGTCGCGCAATTTTGGTCACCACCGCATTGATACTCATTCTTTTTACTACCTACTGCTCATAAGCACCGCAAATCATAAGTATCCCAAATTCAATCATTATGCGGTATGCGTTGTTTGCAGTGAGCGAAAGCAACAAATAGAAGTATATATAATTCACAATTCGCGAAGCGTATGAAGCGGGTATACGCATTTGGAAGAAATGTTTGCGGCATGGATTTTGCCAGCTCAACTGCTGCTATTTTTTAAGCAAGTTCAAGTCTTAAAGTTATAGAATCATGCAAAATAAAAATGGTTAAATACTTTAGGGGGGGGAACTACCTTTAGAGGCCGAAGAAAAGGTCATTTTTACAGTCGATTTACAGGGAAATGAAAACAGTTCTTTTCAAATCAATATAATATATATTTACAGTGATGTTTGAGGTAAAACAAAAAAAATTTTTGTAAAAGTGAAAACAGAAATTTAACAAATTTTTCAATGATTCTGTAAGTCATATCGCCGCTGACATCGTAAATTGTGTAAGTGATGCTGGCCGCAATTTTAGTCTGAAATAAAAAAACCAAACATTTTCTTACTCGAGAGGGTTTTCTATCGTCGATGAACTAAAATTTTTACGAAATTCGAAAATTAACCCTCTAAAACAGGCTTCACAAAAAAAAATTAGGATTTTCACAAGAAATTTTGTTATATATGCAGTCAAAAAATGTCTAAAAATGTTTTGTTTTTTAAATCTTTAGTTTAGATAGAACAATTTTTTATGCTCTTTAAAATGAATGCTAGATAATGAAAATCTGTTCATTAGTAATTTTATTATCACTTACACAATTTTGAAAAACATGGTTTCGAGAAAATGCCGTTTAAAGTTTAAAGTTTAAAGTTTGCGCTCGGCGAGCTCGGCGCCAGTCATTTCCGGGATGCATCTCTTCCACAATTTCGAGAATTACCTTTTGAAACTTTGACACGATATTCTAAGGCAATATACCTATCGATTAAAACAATTAAAAAAAAATCGATTTTTTGAAGTGTCTAAAGGTAGTTCCCCCCTTAAAAACACGAGGGAACTCCAAATATATGATGATTGAATCATTTGTCGGTAATTGGACCCACATCAATGAAATACTCTATGACAACGGGCAAAGCCATCGACTTTTCGACCATTCGTACTCTAAAAATTTGTAACATTACAAATTATTATTAATTATTATAGGTAATCTATTACACGTATAATGAATTAAATATTACTTCGTTCGCTAAAGGACATTTTTTCATTTCATGTTTAAAGCTATTATATTAAATTTATTATTTCAGTATGTATACATTTATTAGAAAAAATTAACAAAATTGGGTATATCCTAAAAAATGCCTGTCATTTCTTTTCTTTTCTACAAATGCTTAATCACAATAAGAGTCAAAGAACAAGGGCGAAGCGAAATGAAAATGCGGTGGTATGCGGTGTTCCCATCTTTCCTTTGGATCATTCGCACCACCGCATTCCGAAGTGCATAGTTCGTTTGGATCATCGGCAGCACCGCATAGCCGAAGTGAAATGAAGATTCGATAGTTTGCGTTCGTTTAGTATTGCAAGCTGATGATTCGATCGTTCGGATTACTAGTATTTGGAATAAATGCTTCGCTTGCGGTGGGGATACAGACTGATATCCGTTTTTTTGAGCAGTGGCACATATCGCACCGCATTTTACGCGAATACATACTGAGCGATTAAAATATGACCGCATGCAGATCTCTGACACGCACTACAAAAGTGACACAACTAAAAATTTTTAATTTTCAAGTTTATGTGTTACTGTACACAATGCATCAATCTACCAATAAGCAAAAGCTTAGTATATTTTGTTGTTGTTATCTGTTGAAAAAATTACAGTTAGGTCTCTCATCATGTCAGAAGTTTGATGCTATTTGATCGCTGTAGCTCAATGCAAAAGAGTTCTAACTCAAATTGTGACACTTTTGACGAAATAAATGTTTGTTGAAGTTAATTTTAACCCTCTAGTTTCCAAGAAGGCCTGTAGACATCCTAAGCTTTAAAAAATTCTGTAAATTACACCTTATGATTTTTCTAGCTAATTTTACACATACGGGAAGAGGAATATCCATTTTATAAAATAAATGTAGTCAGTTAACGCTGCTACATGTACAACGGCAATAATTGTAAGACAAAGTTTCGTGACAAAGTAAGAAAATAATTATTTTTGAAATTGTATGAGAAACAAAAATTTGTTTAACCTTCGCCTTACCAATACCCACCCGGGTGACCTTTTTGATATTTATTGTTTGATATCTGCCCGAGTATGAATCCAATCCAGTTATGATTTCGACTCACTGAACAAATTTTAAAGTAGTTTTCAATAATATAAACAAATAATTTTTTGGAAATATTTTTCATGATGAAACATGAAAATTGTCATTTTGTATTCATCGTTTACCAATACCCACCCGGGTGACCCTAGTTAAATACTCTTATTATCTTGCCTTGTAAAAAGGGGGAAAAGTGGTTTTAAAAAGTTTGTACGCATTTAACTTGAAGTTATTGTTTTTAATAATTGGAATCAATGAACTTGGATATGTTGCAGGGTTTTTAGGAAAATTTAGAGAACAGGAAAAACGGAAAAATTGGTTGGAAAAGTGCGGGGACCGTGCACACGGCGGGAGTTGAACCCACGACCTCTGGGATGACAGTCTAGTGCACTCACGCTAGGCTATCGAGGCTTTGTTTTAGTAAATAAATATTATTGGTATGATGTTGTGGACCGATTGAGATGGCGATTGAGTGGCCTTCTTGCATTTCATGCAAATTTGGCGTGTATTTCTCTTTAGCCTAGCTGTATGACAAATGTAGCATTTATCCTTGAGCTTTATGCGACCAGTTGCGTCCCGTTCAAGATTAACATCTGCCTCAAAGTGCTCATCTGCGCAAGTTCCGGTAACGGGTTGCATTTGGGGGAACACATTATATTGGGAAAATAAACTGTAAAAATACATACCTAATATGGACTCAATAGTTGTTCTGATTTGAAATCTTCCAACCATCTTTTAATTATTGTAGACAGAGATCTTCACCCAGGTGCTCAAGGACCTGCCGCCTTTTTAATCCCTTCATAGACTGCCCTGTGTAGTTCTCCTTGTATATAATAAAAGCTGTAAGCGCAGCGGTATCCAAAATATAGTAAAACATTGCCATACGCCTGCACAATGTTGCTCTTTTGGTGGAATATTGGGACAGCATTTTATCCATCGTCCACCTTTAGTCTGACTATAAAATAATATTATTTCTCGGTTTTTGTCTGGTCCAGACACAGCATCATTTCTGTGCATTGTAGACAACAAAACCACGGACTTATTTTTAGCTGGGACGTCACATTTTCAGTAAATCCAAATAAGCTTGACGTGACTTCTCTGGTTCATAAAGGTTTGAACTCGTTGGGAACATACCTTTTGGTTTTTTAACTGTGCCTACAATCGACATGTTCCAATTTACTAGCTGTTTGGCCAATGGCAATGTTGTGAAGAATTGATCAATGGTAACGTTTCTTTCTGACTCTCTGTATATACCGACCAAATCTTTCACAATACGCTCACCTTGGTTAACGTCTCGAATGTTGTAAACTTTCACAGCGTAAATTTGTCCATGCAGTGGATAGTAGGTGGCTGAATCACATGTCCACTAGATTTTAATGCCATTCTTGGCAGGCTTAGACGGCATATATTGGGTACTGCCCGAACCGAGTACGGTCCCTATACCCAAACAGCTGCTGTAATGGATGCAGACAAATATCGAAATTCGTTTAGACTAATCATTGTTATTAGTCCTTTTCACACTGAAATTCTCAAGTCAACAGCACCAGATGAACTTATGACATGTTGATCTTGATTTCTAAATTTGTTTCCAAGTTTTCAAATTTTTTTCCAAAAATTCAAATTTTTTCCATACAATTCAAATTTGTTTTCCAAAATTCAAATTTGAATTGTTTTCCAAAATTCAAATTTGAATTGTAAGTAGCAACGAAACAGAGAAGGCGTAATACAGGAATGTGAGGATTCCGACTTTCATTTGCCATATACCTATACAAAACACACTACGGTCACCCGGGTGGGTATTGGTAAACGACGTACAAAAAATTCTTTGGTAAGGCGAAGGTTAAATAAATTGTGAGCCCCAATAAAACTAAAAAAAATACTGGTGAGTAGCTGTTAATGTGTTGAGAAAATAAAAAAAAAATTATGAAAAAAGTTGTTACACTCCTCCTACTTAACCCAAACCCTAGAGTGGCTGTAGGCCTGCTTGGGATGAAAAGCGTAAATAATTAACGGTCTTTGATGATATTTTTTCACTATTTAAGCATTATTTTTCTATTTGAATTGAAATTTTGATACACCGCAATGTTAAAAAGACCATGACACTGCAAAAATTTATACTAAGGCGCAGTCCGTGGGGGTAGATAAGAGAACTAGTCTCCCCTAGTCCTATATTTCATGGAGTAGATTTGTAGACACCTGTGTGAAAAGATAACAAGGCATTCAAAAATAATAAGAACCACCATATATATATATACCTATACCGATTTTTTAGTTTTCCTAGTTTATACATCCCCAAAAGCAGTGTATAAACTACACCAACGACACATTAGCCATTAGCGCTCGCATTAGCCCTACCCCTTTTTATTTCATGCCTATTATGCGTATGAACTGAAACTGTTACCCGTTATTTATGCTTACATATTGAAACGAAGAGGCACTCTGTGCTGTGCACGAACGCTTTTCCAAGCATACTTTTAGGCATGCACTTTGAAGTATGGCAAATTTGGTATAATTCGCTTGGTATAGTCCGATATGGCAAGGATGGTTCTCGAAGAAATGGGCTGTGCGAGAATGGTCGAGCGCTTTCCAATTGGAAGTTACAAGAAACTTCGGCGCGATAAGAAAACTGGTATAAAAGCAGCCGTGCAATGAGTGGAGTCTGTGTTGAGCAAGCAAAGGGGGAACAAGTGTAAATCTGTAAATAAAGTGATTGTTAGTTTTGACTACGTTGCGCTGAATAATTAAAGTTGTTTTATTTTCAAACCCAAACGGACCTTGGAAAACAAACTTGGATTTTCGTAACATTTGGTTTCAGAAGTAGGATTGGGTCACTGAGGGTAAACAACAGCGAAATTTGTAAAACGCAGACATGGTTAAACTCGAGCAGCTGAAGCTGGATCAGCTGAAGAAGGAGCTGGCTGCCTGGAATTTCCCGACTGCTGGCGGTAAGATAGAGCTTTGCACTTAAAGCATGTTTAAGACTTCCAACCGTGAAATGGCAGCCAAAATGGAAAATGAAAATCGCGAAATGGCGCGAAACTGGAATCCACGAATCAGGAACTTTCGGCGCAAATGGCAGTGAAACTGGAAACCACGAATCAGGAAATTTCGGCAAAAATCGAAACGACGAATCAAGAAATAGCAAGAATGGAAACGCCGACCCGTGAAATATCGGAGCAAATGGAAGCGTGCAACCGAGAAATGGCGACAAATTCTGCGCGCATAGAGCAGAAGGTGGAGGAAATTTCCGATAGACTGAACGGGAAAGTTGAGCATCTGGAGACGCGAATCGACAAGTTAGACAAACGAGTTGATAGTCTGGAGGATTCAGTAAACACGAATTGAAAATTGACGAAAATTGACGAGCGGCTTGGAGAGCTACAGCTGCAAGCAAGGGTGCAGTCGGTTGAGGGAAATTTTGCCATAGAAGTGCCTACTTATGATGGTACTACGTCGTTCGACACATTCAAACTACAATTCGATATAGCTGCTTTGGAAAGTCAGTGGACCGATGTTAGGAAAGGTCGGAGACTGATACTGGCTCTAAGAGGTCGTCCGGCTGAGGTAATAAAAACAGTCCCGGAAGGTTTGAGAGGTGATTACGAGACCGTCATAAGGGCGCTGGCAGCCAGATACAGTGACGAGCAAACCAAAATGCTGTATTATTGCGAGCTGAAGAGCCGTAGGCAAAGAGCCAACGAGGCGCTGCAGACATATGCAGCAGACATTGAGCGGCTCGTACAGTTGTGTTACCCGAAATTCGGCGCTGATGACCTCGAGGGGATGAAGATTGAGTCATTTATTGAAGGTCTTCATGACCCAGAGACACGTCACAGTGCGTTGATGATGGGCAAGTCGACATTTAAGGAGATGGTGACCAGCGCGATGACGTATGAGGCGGCCTGGAGGGGAAGTTTTCGACATTCATCTGCGGAAAGGCGTCGAGCCCAATCTGGACATGTCACGCAAAGCCAGACAGTGAGCTCGTAGGCACCAGGGGGGCTGCGAGCAGTGTCATCTAGAGTCAGTTGCTGGCGATGTGGCAAGCAAGGCCATATATCACGAGACTGCCATCTGCGAGAAAAGCGTTTCGGACCACAGACTTCGCCAAGAAGGGCTGACGCTCTGCCACACCATTCGTGCAAAACCGAGCGCAGGCATAATTCGCAAGCCGAAAACGAGGGACAAATTGTGGATGTTCGGTCGGTAAGAGTTCTGCAAGAGGAAGATTGGCTTGCGGAAAGGCTACAGAAGGAACAGCGCAAGGATACGGATCTCGCGAAGATCATCAAAGGCAAAACGCAGAGATTACGGCCGGACTGCCAGACTGATGAGAGCCCGATCACGAAGGCTTACTGGGCACAGTGGCAAAGTCTACGTCTGCAGGATGGCTGCCTATACCGCGAGTGGGAGAGCAGGGATGGCAGGACCAGAAAATCCCTTTTAGTGGTCCCGAGACGCCGAATCGACGATGTCATCGGGAAAAACCATAACGACTCCAGTGGAGGGCACCTAGGCATCGCAAAAACTGTCGCCAAGATAAGAAGGCGGTTGTATTGGGTAGGATGCCAGGAGTCTGTCGCTGAGTGGATCAGAGGCTGTAATCGGTGTTCGGCTGCGAAAGGGCCGAGGAGAAGATCGCGGAGCCGCACTCAACTAGTTGAAAGCAGGTTGACAGAGAGCTATGGTCTACGGGCTAACCCAGAAGGGTTCCAAGAAGGCAATCTGGTAATGCTTTACAACCCGCAGCGGAGAAAAGGTTTGTCTCCAGAACATCAAACATCATGGGAAGGACCGTACAAAGTCGTGACGAAGGTTAATGACGTGGTGTACAGAGTTCAACGCTGCAGCAACAGAAATGCGAGGTTGAAAGTAGTCCATTTGGAGCGCCTGGCGTCTTACTCCGGCGGAGCCTCGGTACTTGTTCGGGAAAACAAGATTAAGTGATGGGCAGTGAAACGAAGAGGCACTCTGTGCTGCGCACGAACGATTTTCCAAGCATACTTTTAGGCATGCACTTTGAAGTATGGCAAAATTGGTATAACTCGCTTGGTATAGTCCGATATGGCAAGGATGGTTCTCGAAGAAATGGGCTGTGCGAGAATGGTCGAGCGCTTTCCAATTGGAAGCTGCAAGAAACTTCGGCGCGATAAGAAAACTGGTATAAAAGCAGCCGTGCAATGAGTGGAGTCTGTGTTAAGCAAGCAAAGTGGTAACAAGTGTAGATAGAAGCAAAGTGTAATTCTGTAAAGAAAGTGATTGTTAGTTTTACTGCGTTTGCGCTGAATAATTGAAGTTGTTTTATTTTCAACACAATCAAACCGAACCCTTGGAAGACGAGCTTGGAATTTTCGTAACAATATATTAAAAAAAAATTAAAAATTTAAATTAATTTCAAAAACAAATTTTCATATGGAATTTTTTTGGCTTTGTTTCCCAAGCAGGCCTGTAGGCCTTCTACTTTCTACACCCTCTTTCACGCCTCCTATTGACATGAAATTTTTTCCCCGAACAAACATTACTTATCCACCCCAAAACTATCACTGGTAATTTTTTTTAACAAGATTAAAAACTTGGGAACTAGAGGGTTAAGCAAAGGTCTGACAATTTTAGTATATATTTTCACATAAATAAATTAATTCCGAATTTTCACAATTTTTCTTTCGACTTTTTAACTGCGATAGCCTAGCGTGAGTGCACTAGACTGTCATCCCAGAGGTCGTGGGTTCAACTCCCGCCGTGTGCACGGTCCCCGCACTTTTCCAACGAATTTTTCCGATTTTTCCTGTTCTCTAAATTTTCCTAAAAACCCTGCAACATATCCAAGTTCATTGATTCCCAACCCAATTATTCTTATTCCACTTACTTCCACGCAATAGAACGCGCAATTATGCGCTGTGTGGCTGATAAAAAGCAAACAAATAAACAGTTACGCAAGAACATGCGCACGAGCGACATCTGCAAGGGGAAGCGGACAACTGCGAAAACAGAGCGCACCAACCTGATCCTAGCGAGGTCACCAACCATTCTGCTGTAACCTCCCCACAACAGATGGCGCTACGAGCGGAGGCGACGTTCCTGAGTGGCGTTAGATGATTCCATCACTTAGGACTACCTGCGGCAGGCCAATCACCTACCCTGGCAGAACAACACAACTGATTAATGTAACCAACACAAGGCTGTCTTGTGGAGGCCCTATGCTCCCGAGAGGAGTGAGCAAAGAACAACAACAAAAACAATTATAAAACTTAGCAAAAGTGACATAACTTAAAATAATTCCGTAATTATTGAATTAAAATATCATCAAAAGAGTCACAACTCAAAATTTTGGATTTTCTAGAGTAAAATAAAAAAAATTCTTGTAACTTATCCTAAAGCATAATTTGTAAGGATTTTCTAATGAACGGTCTATACGTTATTTTTAACAAATGTTTATTTAGCTCAAAAACGGGTTTTTGCGTTTCTTGAAAAATCAAAAATTTTGAGTTGTGTCACTTTTGTAGTGTGTGTGCGATATCTCCAAATTTACCATATATCGAATGTATTTTTTACACGATTTTTTTGTCACGCTTTTCTAAGGAACATATCTATCGTGTAAAAAAAGAGTTTGGTGTATGTGCTTGAAATGTTATAGAATCCAACAGAAAAAATTGAAAATGGATAAAAGGATAATCTTACTAAAACTTTCCCAAATTTACAAAAAATTTAATGAAATTAGGGAAACTTTTGAGAGAACACCTTTGTCATTTCAAAAAGTCATCTTAAATCTCGAAAAAAACAGAAAATCTTGCTTCGTTACTACGATCTGGCCATTTTCTTAAGCTACCCGAGCAAGAGGATTAGATTGTTTGCGATCAGTGCATCATAATCTAAGGCTAGTTGCATCCAATATCTTCAGAAATGTACAAAAATATTTTATAAAACCCAGAAGCACTGGCTTTACAAGAACAATTCTGAAAAAACATATTTCCCCTACATAACAGCAAGTAAGAAGCCCATATTTAGCTTACTTACAAGGAGCACAGAATTGCTTTCGTAAAAGAGTCCATGAAAGAGTCTAGAAAACCGGATTTCTGGGACGATATGTTGTTATCTATAGAAAGTGGGATCATTCATTATTATCTGATAATGGTTTGAATGAAGAGGATCCTGTTAATAACAAAAATCTGAAATTAACAATGAAGCATAGCATATGTGGGGATATGGTATGGGGCTGCATGTCAGGAAAAGGAGTGAGCAGGCTGTTTTTTTTATTCAGAAATGCTTCTGGGGGTTATTTACATATTATAAAAGCTTATGAAAGCCCCTTGGGGATCAGGGTTTGGATCCACAAGGCAAAGCACCTGACTGCACGGATGTAGACGTGGTCCACATCTTCGGCTGCGATCCTTGTGGGTACCAGGCCAAGTGGACTCAACGCCTTCACGAAGGTTGCTTCTGGTGACCGGGCGGTCCCCGGGCGGCTGTTGAAGCTTGTCTTCTCAGCTGGCGAAGTTTGAGATGCGGAAATCCAGGAGCGTCTGACCCACAGTGGGCGGCTCCCTGGTCAGCGTCTGATCTCCATGTTAGGAGCGGCTGTTTTCTTATCATCTTTTGGTGGCGTGATAGATGTCAAAGAAACGCCACAGGGGAAGGCGACCCCCTTCATCAAAACCATTCTGGAGGGCTCCCATAAGGACTCTTTTACGGTGCAGGGAGTCGGATCCCCAGTACCGGCGGTAGACAGTGGGCGAGCGGGCTGTCTGGCGTCGTTATCCAATGACCGCTTAGGCTGCGCAGCGGGACCCCAGGCTGCGCGGTCTACTAACGCTACTGGGAAGCAGGAGGCGCCCAAACCTGCCTTAAGCAGTCCCTCAATTTTCGGGGTGGTGCCTCAGTTTCAGGGTCTTCGGCTCGACGTTGCTATAGAAGAGGGATCGACGATTCTCTCGCAAAATAGCAGCGTCGAGTCTGCTGACTCTGACATGGAGGCGGCACTCCTAGAGGAGACGGACGAACCTGCGGCCACCGGTTCCACTCCTGGAACGTCCTTGGCGGGGGAAAGTAAGGCGAGCAGTGCTGCGAAAAAAGCCAGAAATGGCTACCGGCGCTCACTTGCTTTCCTTCGTAAAGTGAACAAAGGTTCAGTACCCTTGTCTGACAAGGAGAAAGACCTAGTTAAGAAGCACCAGAAAATCGTTGCAAAATACGAAAAGAAGCAGGCGGCGATTTCTGGTGCTACGACATCGACTACTGCAGCAACGCCTGGAGACAGCGCCACTGCTGCACAGTCGACTAGTGGTACAGCAACGGCGGCAAAGCCTGGTATTAGGGCCACGGCCGCTACAGCTGTACGACCGGACAGAGGAGGGGCGGCGAAGCCTGGAAACAGTGCCACGGCTGCCTCGTCAGTACGGAAGGCTGATCAGAAGCCATCCACCTCGACAAAGCCCACTTCCACCGCAGTGGAAAAGGCGGTCAAACGGGGTAGATCGGGGGACGATCAGCCTACAGGGGAGGGGAAAAGGCTGAAACCCTCAGCGAGCTTCTCCTCTCCACAGGAGCTACAGATTGCCGTAGTGGACCGGAGCGATCCCGATGGGAAAATTCGTCCGGAAAACTGGCTATCTGTTGAGGCGCGCATTCTGCGAGCGATGCTCGGGGCGGCGGACGACGAGATCGACTTCGACGGCGCTGGCTGGCAGAGGGGCGTAAAGATCGTCGGCTGTGGCAACAGGCAGTCACTTGACTTCCTGGTGCGCACGATCGGCGGTCTTGAGCCTCTCTGGCAGGGGGCAAAACTCGAGGTTATACCTCGCGACCGATTGCCTCTCCGACCTATTGTAACACTGTGGGTCCCCCCTCCAGTCATGGAGGATGCCGACACGTTGAAGCTGATAGGTCGGCAGAACAGCGGCCTTAACACTGGAGAGTGGAGAGTAATTTCCTCCACTACTAGCAAAAACGAGACGGGTAAGGACCTCGTGGTCGCTGTTGACCAACCGTCCTTTAGTCATCTACGAGACTCCTCTGGTATTGTCAAGTTCGGTTTGGGTTCCTTGAAAGCTCGTTTCCCCAATAAGGAGCGTGCCACACAGGGAAAGGCTGAAGGTAGTGCAGATAAACCTGCACCACTCTAAGGCCGCCACCCACGATCTTATGCAATTCCTGGAGGAGGAGGAGGTTGACTTGGCCTTAATCCAGGAACCCTGGCGTACATTAATATGTTTCTCTTGTCTCAATACAGTACTGGTGACCTGTGTGTGGCTGCATGTGAGCGAATGGAGGGGCATGACCTTATCCTTTCGTCCGCATACATGCCATTCGAAGGAGAGGAACCACCGCCAAAGGAGGTCCGGGACCTTGTTGCGCACGCCCGATCACGGAGACTTGATCTCATCATCGGGTGTGACGCCAACGCTCATCACGTTCAGTGGGGAAGTTCCGGCACCAACAGCAGGGGTGAGTCCATTTTTGAGTTTCTTCTTAATTCTAACCTTATGCTATGTAATAGGGGCAATACGCCAACCTTCCATAACAGGGTTAGGGAAGAAGTTATAGATATAACCTTGGTTACCGACTCTAGCACCATCTCTGTGGTCGACTGGAAGGTACTGACGGAATGTTCGTTTTCGGACCACAACCGGATAGTCTTTTCCGTGGCCATGAAGGTGGGGAGTCCACCAGCCTATAGGAATCCGAGAAAGACTAACTGGCCTAGATTCAGTGCACTAGTTTCCGAAAAACTGGCGTCGCGCAAGGCGACAGCTACCTTTGAAAGAAACAACATTGACAGGTCAGTTAGTCTTTTAACGAAAGTTCTTAATACATCTTTCAAGAAATCGTGTCCAAAAAGTCGAGCTCCACGGAAAACCAACGCAGTTTGGTGGACCCCAGAGCTAAGACAACTGAGGACAGATACTAGGCGTCTCTTCAATAAGGCTAAGCTTAGTCAAACTGAAGAAGACTGGGGAGCCTACAAGGCTAGCTTTAATAAGTTTAAGAAAACTATTAGGGCGGCTAAGCGGGATGATTGGAGGAATTACTGTGAATCCCTCGACAATGTTAACGAGGCCGCCAGACTCCGTAAGGTGCTAGCCGGGGTTTCACACACCCCTGGCAGCATCAGGAAATCTGATGGATCATGGACGGAGTCGAGGGAGGAACTTCTTGAGATCCTCATGAACACTCACTTTCCTGGATGCACGGATGTTGCTGAGGCGACCACGTCGCATAGGCAACAAACACCGCAACCGGATGGTCTAGTTCAGAGGATAATTAGCGTAGCCAAGGTGGCATGGGCAATTGACTCCTTCAGCCCGTATAAATCCCCGGGCCCTGATGGTGTCATTCCTGCTATGCTACAATGGTCTAAGGAGGCGGTGGTTAAGGTCCTGACGAGAATCTTTCGTGGATCTCTCCAACAAGGATATGTCCCACGTGCCTGGAAGGAGGTTAGGGTGGTGTTCATTCCCAAAGCAGGGAAAGTGAACCACTTAACAGCAAAAGATTACAGACCGATCAGCCTTTCATCGTTCTTACTTAAGACTCTTGAACGGCTGGTAGACGTCTATATTAGAGAAGTGGCACAGTCCAGAGGACTCTGCAAGGCGCAACATGCGTATTGCAGGGGAAAATCTGTCGACAGCGCCCTGCATGAGGTCGTTCAGACGATCGAAAGATCGCTGAACTCTAAGGAGTACACGTTAGCCGCTTTCCTCGATATCGAGGGAGCCTTTAATAACGTTACCTTGGAGGCTATAATCAACGCACTTAGAAAGTTCGAAGTTCATGAGAAGGTGGTAAAGTGGACCAGTGACATGCTCAGTAGCAGAAGGGTCCACTCTAACCTAGGCCTGTGCTCAGTGAGGAAACTTACTACAAGGGGCACACCACAAGGGGGTGTTCTTTCGCCTCTGCTGTGGCTCCTTGTAGTAAATAGCATCCTCGAGATCTTCGAAACCAGGAGGCTACGAGTAGTAGCATATGCAGACGACGTCACTATCCTGATCCCTGGAAGATTCCTGTCCACAATCAGTGATCTCATGGAGTCTGCTCTAAAGGAACTTTCCAGGTGGGCAGAGCTTAACGGTCTAGGGGTTAATCCCTCTAAGACTGTTTTGGTACTGTTCACCCGGAAATACAAAATACCGAAGTTTGAGCTGCCTAAACTTGGCGGCACTACTCTCACCCTATCACCCGAGGCTAAATACCTTGGCACCATACTTGACTCCAAGCTCTCTTGGGGGCGCAATGTGGAAGAGCGGGTGAAAAAGAGCCTGAATGCTTTTTACATTTGTAAAAGGACTTTCGGGAAAAAGTGGGGATTGCAGCCGACTATCGTTCATTGGATGTACACTGCGATTATACGGCCGATCCTAAGTTACGGAGCCATTGTCTGGTGGCCGGCTACGGGCACCAAGACCGTGGTAACGAAACTGACGAAGGTGCAGAGACTAGCGGCTATGGGAATAGCAGGCACTGTCAAAAGCACCCCCCAGGCCGGGCTGGAGGTGATCTTGCACCTCCACCCGATTGAGCAGTTCATTAAGTGTTGCGCTGCTAAAGGCGCTCTCAGATTGAGGGAAGCCAACTTGTGGAGGCAACACGCTTATGGGCACTCTGGAATTCTAAAGTCTTTCGCGAAGCCGGATATCGGTTATCAGGTGGATTCCTGCACGGACTATCTGATCCCATACCTGGATTTCGACACGCGAGCACTAGCCTCATATCCCACAAGGGAGGAATGGGAGGCGACAGGTGCGATGAGAGACGCTTCTATCACCGTTTTCACCGACGGCTCCAAAATGGAGGAAGGTACTGGAGCTGGTCTCTACTCCGATGTACTGCAGACACGCATGTCGTTCAGACTGCCGGACCTCTGCAGTATTTTCCAAGCAGAGATCTATGCAATTTGGAAGGCTGCCGAACTTATCCGTGACAGTGGGTTACCACCCACAGATGTCACAATTTTCGTGGATAGTCAGGCGGCGCTTAGGGCACTGGAATCAGTTGTTGTGAAATCAAAGGTAGTGCAGAGGTGTCGCACCGCACTTCAAGGCATTGGGCACCACCAGGTCACTCTCTGTTGGGTTCCGGGCCACTCAGGAGTGGCAGGGAACGAAGCAGCGGACGAGATGGCAAGAAAAGGGGTGGCTTTGTCTGCCACCGAAGTGGATACCTCTGTGTTTCCTCCGATATCTGCCCTGTACATGTATATTGACAGGTTGACCAAAAAGGAAATTGAGTCGTCATGGCGTACCAGGACCGACTGCGGCACCTGCCGGGCACTGTGGCCCTCCCTCTCTTTGACGAAAACACGATTCGTACTATCTCTGAGTCGTACCTCTATTCGACAGCTCGTTGGAGTCATCACCGGACACTGCGCTATTGGATCTATGCTTACCAAATGGCGCCTCTCGTCCGGTGATGTCTGCCGTAGCTGTGGAGATGAAGAAGAAGTAGAAACGATACAACACTTCCTGTGCCACTGCCCGGCTCTGCAAGTCAAGGTTCCTGACAGACCTGGCTTGCGCAGCGAAAGTCGAAATCTCGAATCTGCTCTCCTTCATTAAGAGGTCGAACTGGTTTCCCCTTGACTGAGACTATTGGTTGGCTCCAGAACACCATAAGAAGGGATTCACAATGGGCCATTGTGGCCTCCGAGTGGAAGTGCGGTCCTGCCGCACACACCCTTCCCTACCTAACCTAACCTAACCTATGAAAGCCCCTTTCAAAACTTTGGATCAGATTCCAACATTTCTTTATACTTTAGGGCGCAATGCATACGATGTGAAGCTATGTTTGCTATTAACTGGCTCAACAAAATTGAAAAAGTTCCTCCCTAGTCACCAAACGTGCATCTAATTGCGTATAAGGGGTTTGCTTGAACCCTGATCCCAACAACACCATCCATCTTCAAAGAATAAACCAATAAACCAACCATTCAATAGTAAACCATTATAACAATTCAAGGATATAACAAAATAACCGATGAAAAAACAAAGAATTTAATAAAATTTACGCCGGAACTTCTGCAAGGAGTTCAAGCGAGAAAAGCATATTCACAAAGTTATTAATTTTTGAACAAAACTTAGTTTAACTACATAACCTTATTTTGTACGCAAACTTTTTCTGAGGTGAATTTATAACATATTGAAACGAAAAGGCACTCTGTGCTATGTATGAACGCTTTTGCAAGCATACTTTTAGGAATGCACTGTGAAGTACGGCAAACTGGTATAATTCGCTTGGTATAGTCCAAGGTTCGCGAGAAATGGGCTGTGCGAGAATGGTCGAGCATTTTCCAATTGGAAGTTGCAAGAAACTTCGGCGCGATAAGAAAACTGGTATAAAAGCAGCAGTGTGCAGCGCAGTGAAGCGAGTCGGTGCCCTGTCGGACCTGAGACAACCAGTTCCCAAAATTCATTGGTCTTTCAACTGGTTTTTTGTAGTCAATTGGGCAACTGGTTGTCTAAGTGACTGTCAGCGGATGCAGAAGTGGGTGAGTTCGCGTCTAATCGTTCACGTTCTGCGTGCGCGTTATAGGCGAGAAGAAACATGAAAATACGAAACGAAACGCGAAACAGAGGTGAAAGATTCAACATTATTCTGTTACGGCTGATCTTGAGATGCTTTTGTTACAACAACAACGTAGAAATGTTTTTTTCTTTCTGTTTCTATGACTCGAAGTTCGCTCGATTTGCACGTTTTGTCTTGAATGATTTCTGTTAGAATTTTGCGTGATTGCGTGAAGCAACGAATTGCAGCAGCAGTCGAATGGTATGTATTAATAAATTTATGTAATTATGTTTATGTAATTATTTATTAATTAATTTATTTTTTTTTATTACTTGCAGGCGAAGTCAGGATGTTGAACTGCGTCAGACCCCAAACAGTTTCGACTGAAGTGTGTCAACAAGTCGAAGTTCATCTTTACGTGCACCAATACTTGTTTTATTCGCGATAATTTTTTGTTATTATTTTTAAATATTTTTAAAATAAAATAATTAATTTAAAAATGCACTGTTTTATTTTCTCCATAAAAACCGAGTGGTTAGAAATCTAATCCAGAATAAACTAGTTCGCAAACTAGTTGCTTTCAACTGGTTTGACAACTGGTTGCTTCGGACTAACCTTGGACTAGTTGCAAATGGATGCAGACGGGGACAATTGACCCTCGCCTAGGACACCGCCATGTTAAAAAGGTGAGTTTGCTACAAGAAAACGAGTCGATTCTGAGGTCATATGTGACTGTCAAGCGACTAGTTGAAAAACTAGACTTGGACCAGTCCGATTTCCCACAGGGTGTTGAGCAAGCAATGGGGATAAATAGTGTAAAGTAGAACAAGTGTAAATTTGTAAATAAAGTGACTGTTAGTTTTACTGCGGTTGCGCTGAATAATTGAAGTTATTTTATTTTCAACACAATCAAACCGAACCTTGGAAGACGAGCTTGGAATTTTCGTAACATTTGGTGTCAGAAGTTCGGATTGTGTTACTGAAGATAAACAAAGAATAAATAAATAAATAAATTTATAAAAACACAGACATGGTTAAACTCGAGCTGCTGAAGGTGGACCAGCTGAAGAAAGAGCTGGCTGCCTGGAATTTGCCGACTGCTGGCGGAAAGGTGGAGTTGCAGCTGCGCTTGCGAGAGGCGTGTGAATCACGAGGCATCGATTGGGCTGCACACGAGTTCGGGACGCAGGAACAAGAGGCGGCGGCCAAGGTGGAGGAATCGCCTGCTGGTGCTGCGTCTTTGCAAAGTACGACTGCAGCGGCCGCGCCACTACAAGCATTAGACATGAGCCAGTTAATGGTTGCACTTAAAGGCATGTTTGAGACTTCCAACCGTGAAATGGCAGCCAAAATGGAAAATGAAAATCGCAAAATGGAATCGGCGAACCAAGAAGTAGCGGAGCGAATGAAAACCAAACTTCAGGAAAATTCTGCGCGCTTGGAGCAGAAAGTGGAACAAATCTCAAACAAGCTACATGTGAAGGTGGAGCACCTGGGAGCGCAAGTGAAACACTTGGACAAACGAGTCGACGACCTGGATGAGTCCTTAAACAAACGAGTTGACAATCTGGAAGATTCGGTGAACAGAAAAATCGACGAGCGGCTTAGAGAGGTACAGCTGCGAGCAAGGGTGCAGTCGGTTGAGGAAAGTTTTGCCATAGGAGTGCCTACTTATGATGGTACTACGTCGTTCGACACATTCAAACTATGTTTCGTACAGGGACGATCTCCTGTGCGATTGAGTTGTTCGCACAGGGACGAGCGTCTCTGGCCGAAGTGTCTGTCGTGCAGTGAGCGTGAAGCGGGCAAGACGTCCATTTTTGGTACAAGATTAATTTATAGGTGCAAGATGTGCGTGTGCTTGTAGTGCGGAAAATAAACTGGGTTTTTTGAGCTGATGGCTTTTTCCCAAGGAGTGCGCGTTTTATTTAAACCAGTTTACATTTCGCAGTTTCCTATGGAGCGCCCATTTTTTGTTTTCGATTCCTTTGTGCGCGAAAAATCGGATGAGCAGGCGAAAGAAACGGGACATTTGCAGCGAGCAGCGTTGTGCGAAGAGCTCTCGCGTGGAATGTGTGCTAGAAGGAGCGAGTCGCCGATTGTTGCGCAATTCGTTTCTCTTCCATTCGATCAGCGAACGCAGAAGCGAAAATATCGTTCTTCGGGAGTGAGCAATTATGTCGAAAAATTGGTGAAATTGAAAAAAAGAGGAGAAAGAAGAAGCAGCAGCAATCGGTGAGCTACAGTCCACTACGAGCGTGGTGCGGGTAATCGGATTTAGAGCAAATGTGTTATTATTGTGGTGAACGGAAAATCGTTTGAGCTTCAGTTGAGTGCTTGTTTGGTGCATGCGTTTTGGTTCGAGTAAGCATATTGTTGTGCTCGGAAATTCCGTTTGTGTGCCTTCTTGGCGCACGCGTTTGGTGCGAGCAGATTTATTGTTGTTATTGTGCAAGGAAATTTCGTTTGTGTGCCTGCTTGGCGCACGCGATGGTGCGAACGAGTTGGTTGTTAGTAACGATAACCCACCAACGGCTATCTTTTAACCATAACTCAGAAACCTGACTCCTCAAACACAATCGATCTGTTCCTTCAATCCTTATCACAACCTATAAAATCCCATATGTAAACAAATCCCAACAGCCGATAACTCTCCAGTCGTTTTCTTCCACTTGAGTATCCATAAACCCTTATCGCAACATACAGTATCACAAACGCAAACAAATCCTAAGTGGCTTCCTGCCTTATCATAAACATACAATATACATATATTTAAACATACAATATGCATATCGCAGCAAACCGAGGTTTCATTGTGAACTCTGTGCGTTGCAATATTTAGTTTTACGTTGGAATTGAATAAAGAACTTCCTATAATACAGAACTCCTCGTTTAATTTACAACGAGCGAGCTATAACTGGCGCAGTCGGTCTTAAGAACCTGCATATTTAATAAAAAGGATAATAAATCCGCAGCTATTTTTACAATAAAAAAGAATTGTTTGAATTATTTATTTATTTATTTATTTATTTATTATAAGTCTACAGTACAAAGTACCTTACAGACTAGATCAATTAAAAGGTAATGATAATAACAAATCCATATAATATACAAATTAAGCAAATAAGTCTATCATACAATGTACATTTACAAACTAAATAATGAATGAATTAAACTATTAATTTAAGAGCTTCAATAAAAGCCGATTTAGGCAAAGAAAAGTCTAGCTGATGAGAAATAGATAATGCATTGAATTCACGAAGAGCTCGAGAAATCGGTGCATTACTTGAAAATTTAGTTTTAAAGTGCTCACCATAAAAAGGGTAAACAAATCGAAGACTTCTTTGTGGAACATTAAAGCTTATCCGCTCAAGTAAAGTTGGACAATCAATTAAGCCGATAATTACACTATAAGTAAACGATAAAGAAAGAACTGTCCTTCTCTTTTCTAAAGTGCTTAAATTAATAAGTTTTAGCCGTGAACCATAGCACGGAACAGGGGCTTCAAACCGCAACGAACGCAATGCGAACTTGAGGAAAACTTTTTGAACGCGTTCAATTCTACATACCTATCGACAGTTGGTCTCCAAATTATTACCGCATATTCCAAGTGAGGGCGAACAAGTGCCGTAAAAAGCAACTTAAAGGTATATGGGTCAGAAAACTCAGCGGTATTACGCCGAATAAAGCCAAGAATAGAGTACGATTTCGAAAGAATAAAATTAATATGATTATTGAAGGAAAACTTAGAGTCAAACATAACTCCGAGATCCTTAGTATCAACTACGCTCTGTAGCGCCCAGTTAGCAATAGAGTAACGTGATGAAATAACGTTCTGACGCCCTCGAAAAAGTTAAGTGAAAACACTTTTTTATATTCAAAGAAAGACCCGACTTCAAACACCATAAATGCAAATCATTCAAATCACTTTGTAGATTTATTGCATCCGTTGAATCCTTGACAATTGTAAAAACTTTCAGGTCGTCAGCGTAAAGCAAATAGTTCGAAAAAGAAAAACAATTGCTAATATCATTGATAAAAAGGACAAATAATAGAGGTCCTAGAATGCTCCCTTGGGGAACACCTGAAGTAGCTACAAAAGGGTCCGAAGTTACACCATCAATAGTAACCACACAACGTCTTTGAAATAAATACGATGCAATCCATTCTAAGAACGATGAATGAAAACCTAAACAAGCTAGCTTATTTATTAGGATTTTGTGGGAAACTCTATCAAATGCCTTTGAAAAATCTGTATAAATGCAATCGACTTGGTAACCAGCTGAGAATGAAGAAGTACAAAATTCACTAAAAACTGCAAGATTAGAAACTGTCGACCGACCCGGCACAAATCCATGCTGATTCGGGCAGATTAAAGATTTAACCGCAAAATAGATCTTCTCCTTAACAACACATTCAAACAATTTTGAGGTAGTAGATAATTTCGAAATTGGACGATAGTTCCGAACATCGTTTTTACTTCCACTTTTGAAGATGGGTGTGATAGTAGCTAACTTCCAGTCGTCAATGAAAATACCTGCCGATAAGGATTTATTAAATCTCAAGAGGAATTGCTAACGCTGGACAGCCTTTGAATAGGATAGCCGACAGCCCATCAGCATCTGTACGCGAAGAAGGTTTAAGGGAAAGCATTCCCTTTACAATGTCTTCCGACGAAATATGAAGAGCCCCAAAATTAAGAGTGGAAGATATTTCAGAAGAAAAATCATGGAACTGCCCGTCATCTGGAACATAATTAGATATAAAGAAATCGGCAAATAAATTAGCTGCTTAAGCAGGGGTACTAGCAAATTTATCATCAAGCATTACGGATGTATTTATACTTGAGCAAGATTTTTTTGAGTTCACAAAATTCCAAAACGATTTCGGATTAGCTTTAATGTTCTTTTCAGTGCTACCAATATAATTTTTATAAAGGTATTCATTTAAAGATTTAAATTCCTTATGGTAATGTTGGTGTTTAACAAAGAATGACTGAATGTTAGTTAATTTAAATTTTTTTGATACTTATTTTTGAGATTTTTTAGTTTCTTAAGGTCTTTGTTATACCAAGGAGATTTATACGCACGCCTCTTTTTTAACGATATATTGTCTAAGCAAAATTCACGCATTATTTTCTTAAAGGTAGAAAAGCAACTGTGAGTATCCAAGCCCAAAAATAATTCATCCCATCTAAAATCTAGAAGAGAGTTATTTAAACTTGAAAAATCACAGGATGCATAATTGAAAGCAGTTCCATCAATAGGCGATGCAGTTGCGAACTCATAAAACTTTAACTTAATATCTAAAGGGATATGGTGAATACCTGCATCGGAAATTGGAGAAGTGCATTTAGATATAAGAAAGTTAATATTATCCGTTACAAAAATAAGGTCTAACAGTCTGTTAAAATGATTAAGAAAACAGTTAATTTGCTTTAGATTTAAGCTAAGGAAACTGTCAACAAAAAATGATTCCTGACTAGTAACTATATTAGTAGGAATAAGACCCGAATAATTAGAATTGCTACACCATCTAACATTGCAGAGATTAAAATCACCCAGCACGCAAAGATGGTTATCATTTAAATTACCAACAGCTAGAGTAATTACATTATCCACATGTGCCTTATATAAATCAAAATTACTATTAGGCGGAATATATGAAACAATTAAATATAAAAAGCCATATGACTTCGAACCCTTTATGCAGACACACAATTGGTCAAGCAACAAATCGCCATTACTGAGATTAACTAAAAACGCACGGAACTTTCTTCTTACAGCAATAAGAACACCGCCTCCTCTCAGACAGCCAGTTTTAGCCGAGTCCCGGTCCTTGCGAAACACGTCATACAAATTTAGATCAAAGAATTCACCTTCATAGAAGCCCGAATTTAACCAGGTCTCCACAATCACGATGACATCATAAGACTCTTCGGTACTAAAGCGATGAATAATATTTGACTTTGTTCTTAAGCCCGAAGTGTTGTGGTAATATACTGTTACGAATACTAAGTCTAGTGGGCGGTCACGTATCTCTGGATTGTGTGATTTGAAAATAAAACACAGTCAGTTTCACCAACAGTCACTTTATTATTCACAGTTTACACTCTACTGTTCGTACACTTAAGTATTTGCTTAATTGTTCCGTGTGGCAACTTCACGTGTCAAAACCAGACTGACTCGTTGCCCGCATCCGGCCACCTTTTATACTCTGTCCGGCCATCGCGCAGATCGTTCCCGCACATTCCGGAGTGGACTAAATGCTTCCCTGATGATCGCGACCATTGTTGCCAGATTGGACTAAAACTTATTATCGCGGCCGTCGTTGCCACATTCAATTATGGCACGGCGCGAAGCGGCAGGGTTGCTTTGCACAGCGACAGACTGTCTTATCGTTACACTGCCCACCACTTAGACTTGTTCGTCCCGAACAAGTGCCGAGGTTCTGCTGTGATGAGGCGCCAGACGCTCCAAAGGGACTACCTTCAGCTTAGCGCCTCTATTGCTGCAACGTTGAATCCTGTATACCACGTCGTTAATCCTAGTCACGACTTCGTACGGTCCTTCCCATGACGCTTGAAGTTTCGGAGACAAACCTTTCCTCCGCTGCGGGTTGTAGAGCATTACCAAATCGCCTTCTTCGAACCCTGCTGAGTTGGCCCGTAGATCGTATCTGGCTTTCGCCTTATCGCTGACCAGTTAGGTGCGGCCCCTTATAAATTGGTGAATTTCCTCCAGTTCCGCCCGCTTATTGGCCACGTAGTCCGTCTTAGCGCCTCCCGTCGTGCTGACTACCCCGAACTTCAAGTCAGCGGGTAACCGCAACTCTGTGCCGAAAACTGCTCGGGCTGGAGTGAGTGATGTCGTGTCGATCGGGGTAGACCTATACGCCATCAGGAACAGGGGGATATGCGTGTCCCAATCCTTTTGATTCCTGCCTACCACTTTCCGCAGGTATTCCTCCAGTGTCCGGTTAAAGCGTTCCACCATGCCGTCGGACTGTGGGTGCAAAGGAGTGGTACGCGTTTTCTTTATCCCCAGCAGCTCACATACTTCCTTGAATACCGCAGACTCGAAATTCCGGCCTTGATCTGAGTGCAACTCCAACGGAACTCCGAACCTGGCTACCCAGTTGTTTACCAGCTTTTCCGAGATCGTGGTGGCCTCCTGGTTAGGAATAGGGTACACTTCGGGCCATTTGCTGAAGTAATCCACTACAACCAGCACATATTTGTTGCCTTGAGTGCTAGTTGGGAATGGGCCGGCGACGTCCATAGCAATCCGCTCGAAGGGCGCTCCCACGTTGTACTGCTGCATGCGGCCTCGAGATTTCCTTGTCGGCCCTTTCGCGGCTGAACATCGGTCGCAGCTCTTAATCCACTCGGCTACAGACTCCTGACATCCTACCCAGTAGAATCGTCTTTTTATTTTGGCGACTGTTTTGGTGATGCCTAGGTACCCTCCACTGGAGTCGTTATGGTATGCCTCGATGACCTCGTTGATTCTGCTTTTCGGCACTACCATTAGGTGGTTGCTGGTACGACCATCCGCGCTCTCCCATTCGCGGTACAGGCAGCCTTCCTTCAGCCGCAGACTTTTCCACTGTGCCCAGTAAGCCTTAGCGATCGGGCTTTCACCAGCCATCTCCTGGCAGTCTGGACGTGCGCCTTGCTCCTTGCCTTCGACGATTTTTGCAAGATCCGCATCCTCATGCTGGTCTTTTTGTAGCCTCTCCGCAGACCACTCTTCCTCTGGCATGACGCTGACCAACCGAACGTCCACTATCTGTTCTTTGCTTTCGGCTCGCGAGCATTGCCTGCATTCGACTTTGCACGGACGGCGGGACAAGGCATCGGCATTTCCATGGCTACTGCCCTTGCGATGCTCTATCGTGTAGTCGTAGCTCTGCAGTCGCTCGATCCACCGCGCCAATTGTCCTTCAGGATCTTTAAAGTTCAGGAGCCATCTCAATGCCGCATGATCTGTGCGCAGGCGAAACCTTTGTCCATACAGATATTTGTGGAAGTGTTTCACGCAGTCCAATACCGCCAGCAGTTCTCTCCGTGTCACACAGTAATTGCGTTCCGGTTTCGATAAAACCCTACTGTAGTACGCTATCACTTGTTCCTGGCCGTCTATTATCTGTGATAGCACACCGCCAATACTACTCCCGCTTGCATCTGTATCCAGCACAAACATCTCCCCAGGCACGGGGAAGGCCAGAATTGGGGCACTGCACAGTGTTTCCTTCAGACGTGCAAAAGCCTGTTCCTGCTCCTCGTTCCACTCGAAAGCTTGGCCCTTTTTCGTCAGTTTGTGCAGGCTGCTGGCTATGTTCGCGAATCCTGGAACAAATCGGCGGTAGTATGTGCACAGGCCCAGGAAACTGCGGAGTTCGTGTAGATTGCGTGGCCGGGGCCACTCCTTCACCGCCGTGATTTTGCCTTCATCCGTATGTACTCCGCGGGCGGAAACCGTATGACCCAGATACTTGACCTCCTTTTGGAACAGCGAGCACTTCTTTGGGTTGAGTTTAAGCCCGGCTTTTTGTATCCGCTCAAATACCTCCTTCAGCTTTCCCAGGTGGTCGTCGAAGCTTTTACCCATTACGATTATGTCGTCGAGGTACACCAGACACGTCCGCCAATGCAGCCCTTTTAGCACGCGTTCCATTAGCCGCTCGAATGTTGCTGGTGCGTTGCAGAGTCCAAACGGCATGACGGTGAACTGCCACAAACCATCGCCAACACTGAAAGCCGTTTTCTCCTTGTCCTTGTCTGCAAGCTCTACCTGCCAATAGCCGCTGCGTAAGTCGAGCGTGGAGAACCACTGCGTGCCTGACAGTGTGTCCAGGGTGTCATCGATCCGAGGTAGTGGATAACTGTCCTTCTTGGTCACATCATTGAGCTTCCGATAGTCCACACAAAACCGGGTACTGCCATCTTTTTTCTTGACTAGCACGACCGGCGAGCACCAGGGGCCCGAAGAAGGCTCTATGACCTTGTCTTTCCGCATGTTCTCGATCAAATTGGTGACCTCCTCCCTCTTGGCCAGAGGAACTCGTCTTGGCGGTTGGCGAATCGGTTTTGCACTTCCGGTGTCGATGTTGTGCTTCACTATGGCTGTTCTTCCGCCTGCTTCTGCCGCAAAAATTGACCCATAGTGCTGCAGGAGTGACCTCGCCTTCTGTTTCTGCTTGGCCGTCAACTCGCTGCTCCACTGGTTCTCCTGCGGTATGGCGTCCATGTTAAAACCGCTCTTCTTATTACCTCCAGGTGGGCTACTCTCGCAATTGACCACTGCTACAGCTTCCTTACACTCGCCGATTACCTCATCTTTCCTGACATATCTGGGTGCATTCAGGGGGTTCAGTATTCTGACTGGTATCCTGCCATTTTTAGGTTCCACTAATGTACGTCCGATGATGATGTTGTCATGTCCTTGTTTCGGTGCTTCTACTACCCACAGCAGACTCGTCCCATCGTCCTCGTCCACCTTTGCCCACACAATCGCCTCAGAATTCGCTGGTATCCTCCTGTGTTGACACGATACAACCTTCCGTACCGCCACGCTTCGCCACGCTTCATAGCCGGTGAGCAGCGGGAATTCAACGTTGGCATATCTCAGCACATTTTCCTTCAGGTCCAGCGTAAAACCGTGCCTAATCATGAAATCCACGCCGATAATCACGTCGTCCATTATATCCGCGACGATGAACTCATGTTCCAGGCTGCTGGTGCCGATAGCAATCGTTTTTGTAACTTAGCTCTCACCGGCGCGCGCTCGCCAGTCGCAGTCCGCAGCTGTATGCCACGCAGCGGTTCCCAGTTCTTCAGCAGCTTCCTTTTTATGATCGAATATGACGCTCCAGTATCCAGTGTCAACACGAACAACTTTCCATCTATCCTTCCTTCAATTGTCAAGCTGCTGGGCTGTCGTTTCAGCTGTGAGACAAGGATGGTGGGGCGGCAGATTGTGGGGATCAGCTCACGCCCCTTTGGGCTGACCCGTTTTAGTTTAACGGCTCCTCGTCCTCAGCCCTGCGCTTGTTGGCTGAGCCTCGATTGTCAGTATTCCTCGCTTCAGGCGATTGCGATCGAGAACGGGAACGCCTCTTTCGTTGGCGGCAGTCTCGTGATATGTGGCCCTGCTTACCACATATCCAGCAAACAACTTTAGAGGAGACCACCCGTGGCCTGTCCGGTGGCTCAGAGCTTATGGCCTGGATCGGAATGTCGTTGTCCGCCTGAATCTGGCGTATCCTGGCAGGTGCATACCGAGTGCTCCCAATCCATGCCGCTTCATATGTCATCGCGCTGGTCACCGTTTCCTTAAATGTTGGCTTGCCCATCATCAACGCACTGCGACGTGTTTCTGGATCATGAAGACCTTCAACAAACGACTCAATCTTCATCCTCTCGAGATCATCAGCACCAAATTTTGGGTAGCACAACTGTACGAGCCGCTCAATGTCTGCTGCATATGTCTGCAGCGCCTCGTTGGCTCTTTGCTTGGGGTTCTTCAGCTCACAGTAGTATAGCGCATGGTTGTGCTCATTGCTATACTTCGCTGCTAATGCCCTCATGATGGCACCGTAATCACTTCTTAAACATTCTGGAACTGATTTGATTACCTCAGCCGCAGGACCTTTCAGCGCCAGTGCCAACCTCCGACCTTTCCTGATATCTGTCCACTGATTTTCCAAAGCAGCCAAGTCGAATTGCAATTTAAATGTGTCGAACGGCGCAGCACCATCATAAGTAGGCACTTCTGTTCTGGCAGCAAAACCGTCCTGAACCGGTGGCAAACATTCTAGTGGCTGTACCTCTCGAAACCGTTCGTCTATCTTTCTGTGCATCGAATCTTCCAGACTGTCAACTCGTTTGTTCAAGGACTCATCCAGGTTGTCAACTCGTCTGTTCAGGGATTCACCCATTTCGTCAACTCGTTTGTCCCAATCGTCTATTCGCGTCTCGAGATGCTCAACTTTCACATTCAGGCTATTGGAAATTTCCTCCACCTTCTGCTCTATGCGCGCAGAATTTTCCGCCATTTCCCGATTTGCAGTCTCGACTTTTGCCGAAATTTCGAGATTCGTAGTTTCCAGCTTCGCTGCCATCTCTTGATTCGCAGTTTCCATTTTCGCTGCCATTTCACGGTTGGAAGTCTCGAACATGCCTTTAAGTGCAACCATTAGCTGGCTCATGTCCATTGCTTGTGGCGGCGCAGCCGCTGCAGTCGTACTTCGCATCGACGCCGCACCTGCAGGCGATTCCTCCATTTTGGCCGACGCCTCTTGTTCCTGCGCTCCGAACTCGTGCACAGTCCAATCGACGCCTCGTTCCTCACATGCTTCTCGCAAGCGCAACTGCAACTCCACCTTTCCGCCAGCAGTCGGCAAATTCCAGGCAGCCAGCTCCTTCTTCAGCTGGTCCACCTTCAGCAGCTCGAATTTCACCATGTCCGTGCTTTTATAATTTTATTTCTTTAGTTTTTGTTTTTTTTTTTTTTTTATCTTCAATTTTCCACAATCCCACTTCTGACACCAAATGTTACGAATACTAAGTCTAGTGGGCGGTCACGTATCTCTGGATTGTGTGATTTGAAAATAAAACACAGTCAGTTTCTTAAACGCAGACAATAAAATACACCAACAGTCACTTTATTATTCACAGTTTACACTCTACTGTTCGTACACTTAAGTATTTGCTTAATTATTCCGTGTGGCAACTTCACGTGTCAAAACCAGACTGACTCGTTGCCCGCATCCGGCCACCTTTTATACTCTGTCCGGCCATCGCGCAGATCGTTCCCGCACATTCCGGAGTGGACTAAATGCTTCCCTGATGATCGCGACCATTGTTGCCAGATTGGACTAAAAGTTATTATCGCGGCCGTCGTTGCCACATTCAATTATGGCACGGCGCGAAGCGGCAGGGTTGCTTTGCACAGCGACAGACTGTCTAATCGTTACAATACATTAAGAACATCGTTGCAATTGGCATTATCATTGCAATTGTTTAATGTTAAATTTGTTGTTGTTGAGCTGGTTGCTTTTGAAAAAACTTAAACGGCTTTACTCTCACGTTAGCTGGCCATAATAGCGGATTTAACAATTTCTGATAATTAATCGAAGAGACGCCCAGTTTGAAATTGACACGCTTGCATTTGTCTACTGGGACATCCTTTTTAATTAACGTGTAGCAAGAGAGAGAATTAATGTCAATACACGCGTGTTTAGCTTCATAATTCTTTATGTCTTCGGCAGTAACTTTAGACTCAAACGACGATAAATGTAGCCATGTATTGCGAACAGCGACGCTCAACTCGGTGTTATCACTCGAGCCAACAACAACCAAAGCCTTCTTACGCCTCTTATTCTTCACCTCAGTCCAAGCAGCATTGTTGATTGAGTACAATTCACCATCATCGAGAGCACCACCAATAGTCATCCCAGAGTCAACTGTTGGTACAGTAGCAATTGAAGAGCGTATTACATTATCGGCAGCCCCAGCAGCAATGGCATACGCAGCAGCAGAAGAGTTAACAGCAGCCAAAGAAGAATTGTGAGATAGCGTCTCAGCTCCGAATACTGAGCTACGGCTGGATACGGCTGGAGAGTAAACGTCAGTTGGCTGAGCAGCACAAGCCGCAACAACACCCACACCAACCAAGCGAGGCTTAGTGGCGCAGGCAGCAGCAACATTGTTGGTAGGATCAGCGTTATGAGCATCCGACGAAAGAGCGTCAGTAACAACAGCAGCAACAGCATCAGCCACATTGTTATCACCATGGATGCCTAGGCTCGTGTTATCAACGGCCGAATGCATAGATATGGTATCATCTCCTGACAAAGAAGAGTGTGACGATGGCAAAAGAGACGGCGACAACGGAACATTTTTTTTCCTCTTCATGGGTTCAGCGACCTTGGCCTTGGATCTCGTTACAATAATATTTGGCACAGCAGCAATGTTGTCAGGAACTGAGGCTCCGATAGTGCAGGAACTCAAAAGAGCGAACGACCGCAGAAAGTCGCTAAGAGAGTTTAAACTCTTCAGCACATCAACCAGATTGGCCTTACGCAATTTCGATAATTGATTGTTGCAATTATCGCACAAAAATTTTATGTTGTCATTGCAGGAAATTAAATCCGTGCAATTGGCGTTTAGTTTAGCACATTTGAGATGTATTTTAGAACAGCAAAATCCACATGATAAGTGGTCACCAGTAGAACACTTTGATCTACACTTGTCACAATTTGACATTGTTATTCAAACGAGAGACGCGGAGCGATCAAAAACACGTCTGTACACTTTGAGATTCACTTTGAGATTAAAGTGAAAAAAAATGGCAGTGAATAACAGCCGAATCATGGAGACGCTGAAGCTGCTCGAACCATTCGATGGATCCGAAAGGAAATTGGCCAGGTATTTCAACACGGTGGATACTCTGGTGCCCACAATGAACGCAGCAACTCCGGACGATCAACTGTATTTCTTCCAATGCATCCTGAATACACTACGCGGAGACGCCTCTGAACTGATGTGTAGGGAGCAGCCAAATACCTGGGCCCAACTACGGACAACTCTCATCAACGAGTATGCGGACCACAGACCAATCGATGAGGCGATCATTAAGATCAACAACATTAGATTCAAAGGTGATATAAATGAGTTTTGTACTAAAATATTAGACAGAATAAGCTCCATACGCGACAGAATACTCCTGAAGCAACCTGACAACGCAGACATTTTAAAAAATATGTGCACAAAAACATCATTTAAACACTTAATTAAAGAACTGCCCCCTAAAATGGTAACAATAATTTACGGGGCAAATGCCACAACTGTACAAACTGCTATTATGGCCCTTAAAGAAAACAACATGTATAGATCTAACAGAAGCAGAGGTATAAACCAATCTAAAAATACACAAAGTCCTCAACCAAATACATTTAAAAATATTTACCAAAATTCCTCACAATCGAGAAACCACAAATATAACGCGTCGAGACAGACAAAACAAGTTCCAATGGATGTTGACCAGAATTTTCGGCTACAGGCCTCGGACAAGTACCAACCTCAATCTGGCACCTGTTCGGAAGAAGATTAAAATGTCTAATCGACACGGGATCATCAGTTAGTTTAATTAAGAATAAGTTTGTTAAAAATAGCTTTGCTGCCTATCCAATTAGAATTCAAACAATTTCAGGCAACTTAATACTTGATAGAACTATTTCAACAGCTGGTCTAAAATTGTATGTATGTGACAATATAGGTAGATTTGACGCAATTATCGGTATGGACATCCTACGAAAAATAGGAGCCATTATACACACAATTGACAACTCAATAACGGTAAACAGAGACTACTTGAAAATACTCGCTTTACCAGAAGAAACAAATTTCTATACGGTACAAGAGTATAATCTAAGAACATCACACTTAAATCCAAACGAAAAAGATAAATTAGTAACACTTCTTCAAAAATACGAAACGACACCAATGACCCCCTTACTTTTACGAACAGAGTAAAATACAAAATTAATACAAAACATGACAAGCCAATCTACTCCAAACTATATAGATACCCACACATACACAAAGAGGAGGTAGATAAACAAATAAGCGACATGTTAGCGCAAGGCAGTGGCGTAGCGTAGTGGGGGCGGTGGGGGCGGCCCGCCCCGGGCGGCACTTTTTAGGGTGCGGCACTTTTTAGGGGGCGACAAAATTTCACAGTAAATAATAAAATATATTTTGTAAATATTTGAACCATTTCATATTTTTAACGCAACTATAAATTCGCACCAATTGAAAAGAGTACGGAATTTTTCATTACTTATTCTGTGACGAATTCGGGTAATCCCCTTTCTTTGAATGATATTTTGTAGCGAATGGCCGTCTATTCTGACTTGCTGCTTTGATGCTTTGTGATGCTTTGAAAATTCAAAGAAAGTTTTATTCATAGATCTTCAGTTGTTTAGTTCACACTGTTTCGTAACTGTGATTTTTGTACAAATAAGTACGTGTAGTGGTTATGAAATTATTGGTTAACTTTGTGAAAATTTGAATTTTCCGCTACTTGTACCTACATTCAACTGTGTGAGTATTAAATATTTTATTTATGTAATTGTATGTTGGACTGTCTGATATGTTGTTCAAGCTTTAATTTATTGAAATCCGGCCATGTACGAGTTTTACACTCGCATACCCAGGGTTCCGAACAAATATTTACGGTTTTCAGATTTTTGCCTATAGATAGATGTGCTGTACAATATACCTCGACGATCGACATGATTAAATAATACCTATGTAACTACCTGTTATATCAATGGTTGAAGTAAGAATTTTTGTATTAATAAACGTGATTGTAAAACAAATAAACTTTTTTATTTAAAATCTAACCTGTTTAATGCAAAATAATGATGACTGTTCTTGCCGAAAAGTTTTTTAGAATTAATGTATATAATGTATAGTATACATTAAATTGAAATACCTAATTAAGAGGGCGGCAAAATTGTCTTCCGCCCCGGGCAGCCGATACCCACGCTACGCCACTGGCGCAAGGCATAATACAAAAAAGTAAATCACCATATAATTCACCCCTTTGGGTAGTCCACAAAAAGATAGACGCCTCAGGCAAGCAAAAGTGGCGAATAGTAATTGACTATAGAAAGCTCAATGAGATAACGATAGATGACAAATTTTCAATACCGTTGATCGAATAAATATTGGATAAACTAGGACAATGTAAATATTTTACAACATTAGATCTTGCAAAAGGTTTTCACCAAATTGAAATGTCTCCTGGAGATAGACAAAAAACCGCTTTTTCGACACAGAAAGGACATTATGAATTTCTACGAATGCCGCACAGTGGCTCAATTTGTCATTTCAGGTTGCAAAATTAATAACTCCTGAACGAATAGAGATAATTGGAAATTTTTTTTGGCTGTTGATTATAAATTCATCAGGCTATTGTATTCTAAAAAATAAACTCAATCTAGGTACAGGGTGCTACGTAATACTTTGTCAAAGTTCGGCTTACTGTAAATAAGAATAATGCGAGCAACAATAATAAGTTTTAGTTGCAAAATTAATGAAAATGCATTAAAAAAGATGAAAAGTGATAAGAAATTTAAGAAATAAGCGGAAAGAGTCAAATTTAAAGATACAAATTCGTAAATTTTGCTTTCAAAATGAGAACCAGAATTCGAAAAATGTACAAAAAAAGTCAATTTTTCTTTGGACAAACCTAAGTTTAAAAACAAGGCTAAAGCTTCATTAGGACTATATTTGATCGGTAGCACATTGGGTGGGGTGGGAATACTGTTTTTTAGTCTTTTAACGCGACCCGGGCTTGCTGGTAAAACTGCTTTCACTATAACGCCTTTCATTTTCACCTGATCCTTATTTTATTTTATGATCAAAGCTTCTGAAAAGTGGGTGACAGTTATTTTTCCCGTTGCCTCCATAAGCTTCCTTTTTTTAGTGAATGACGCACAGTCCTGAGTTGACTTTTTCGGCCTTCCTTTTGCCGCCTTTGATGTCGATGGTTGGTCATCGCTTATGCTATATGCTTTTCTTGCATCGAAGTATATATTTTTTCTAACCACTCTTCATTACTCTGGACAAAATTGAATTTGGTACGATTTGCCGCAATCCATTTTAACTTGATAGTGCGATAAGTCTTGGATATCTTCTCTTTAGTCGTAGATGTTTTGGCTGCAGGCAAACTTCCTTCGACGTAACCAGAACGAACTGTTCCTTTGTCTTCGAAATAGTAAATATTTCAAACAGCTTCGAATTTTTTTAAAACATTTTTGTGCTTCTTCTTCGGTTTAGTTGCATTAAATTAAATTCGAAACTAACTTTACTTACATTCAAATAGCAGGCACTTAGCTTCTAGTAATACCAGGTACCTGCAGTTCTTAGATTTTTACCCGTTGTGAGATTTTTGAACAGCCCAGACACATACAGTATTGTGCAAAACCTAAGCAACTTTTGTATTACTCATGAATAAAACTCCATATTTGGCAATAGTTCAATTCGAAGTGGGAATAATTTTATATTTACGTAATGCTCAGAATGTAATTACAACAAATATATAAAGAAACCAAACATATCAATTCACAAACGGTAAAAACATTTACGAAAACGAAACAAACTCCAAAATTAGCTGCGCAAAACCTAAGCAACTTTATACTAGTATTTGGTGTAATACCCTTTGCTTTGTATGACTGCAGCACATCTTTTAGGCATTGACTCAATTAGGTTTAAAATTGTGGTTTCAGGTATTTTTCCCCATTCTTCTTTTAACTTAAAAAACAATTCGCTCCTATTACGAAAGCGTGTTCCACCGAGACGCTTTTTAAGAATGCCGAACAAATTTTCGATGGGATTCAAGGCCGGTGATTGGGCCGGCCAATCAAGGACTGTAATCCCATTTGAACTGAGCCACTCTTTTACCAACTTCGATGTGTGTTTCGGATCATTGTCGTGTTGAAACACCCATCAAAGTGGCATATTGTCTTCAGCATAGGGCAGCATCTGGTTTTCTAAAATATCCTTATAGACAAAGCGATCCATTTTTGTCGAAATTTCGTGTACAGGGCCAAGACCAAAACCAGAGAAGCATGTCCAAATCATTACATTCCCACCGCCATGCTTTACAGTTCCTTTGCAGTAACGTTATGATAACCGTAATTCTAAAACAGTAGCTGAAGCTAACAGAGTTGCTTACGTTTTGCATAGCGAATTTAGGTATATATTTAAATGTCGTTGATTTTTTCTCGTTAGTGAGGTTATATGTATTGCTTTGTAAATATTTGTTGTAATTGCATTCTAATATTTAAAAAAATACCCCATTTTTTCGAATTTATCTCATTTGAAAATATTGTATTTTGTTCATAAGAAATGAAAAAGTTGCTTAAGTTTTGCACAATATTGTAAGTGGGTTTAAGACAGTACACATAGATATAAGTCTGTTTTTTGTTTTTCAATAACTAATTGTTTCATTGGCGCGGTTTAAGTCAAAGACTAATGGCGACTGACTGAGTTTTGCTCAAATTAAAAAAAAATTGTATGATAGACACAGTGTTAGTATTTTGTTAAAGATATTACATCAAAAGATACATGATAGCTGATTGCCGGAAATGAAAGCCAACTTGTTTTTCGTACGTGCGAACTGCGCATCCAGCAAAAGTTCTCTTTACTTCGAGCTTACAATATACGCCAAAAAAAAAGTCGACTCAATATGGAGTTGCAAGCTTGTATCACATCTTAAATGAAGCCAAAATCCAAATTTGCATGCCCTGGCAACGATTATAATCGCGTGTAATTGATTCACTATCAAAATCTTGACGAACTTGTTCGAACGCACGCACCCGAAAGCACAAAATTGCGCGAGGTGGCCACAGAAAAATCGCTGTAAAATCCAGTCGGGCAAAATCGGGCACCCGATCTCTTCAGGGCAGTACTCACAGAAGACTAGTGAACAATTTTCCCAAAGACGGAACCGTGGCACTTATGGCCTTTTTTTTTTAAACTCTATCGAAAGTTCAAAAAGTGTGATAAAAACAGTGCTTCAAGTGAGTGGCTATGAAAAGACAACAACAACAACCAACTTTTTTTTTCTATATTTAATTATTTACTACAAATGCCTTCTTTTACGATGCCGGTGCAAAAGGTTTCAATTAATTTGCTCCTTTCCGTATTTTAAAACTTCAGCTTTGCCGAAAAAGTGCAAATTGCTGATATTATTTCACACTCTAAAAATTGCTCAACTTTGACGGGCTCTACAAGCAAAACTATTTGTCCAATTTAGTTAAGGTTTTCGGATTTCTTAAGTCCAAACATTTATCTATCGGACAAGTATAACAGTTTCCCCCAAATCGAACATGACAAAATCGACTTTTGCAACCTACGCCGGCAGAATCAGCCACTGTGTGCCGTTTGGCTTAAAAAACGCACCAGCCACATTTCAAAGGTTGATAAACGAAGTATTAGCAAATCTGATAGGAGCACACTGTTTAGTGTACTTAGACGATATTATAATATTCAGCAAAACACTAGAAGAACATCTGAAATCTCTTGAGTTAGTCTTACGGACATTACACGAAGCAAATCTCAGAGCTGGATAAATGTGAATTTCTAAAGCAGGAAACAGAGTTTCTTGGACACATTGTCAATCAGAATGGCATAAAAGCGAACCCGAACAAAATAAAAGCGATTCGAGATTTCCCCGCACCCAAAACAAAGAAACAAATCCAAAGTTTCTGGGCCTTGCAGGTTATTACAGACGCTTTATACCAAACTTTGCGAAATTAACGAAACCGCTCTCAGCGAATCTAAAGAAAGATGCAAAGCTCAATCCCCAGAACCCTGAGTACATTCAAGCTGTCCAAATAATAAAAGACTTGATCTCAAACGATCCTATTTTAGCATACCCAGACTACACGAAACCCTTTACTCTTACCACCGATGCTAGTAATTATGCAATGGGAGCAGTGTTAAGTCACGGTCCACATCCAATATGCTTTGCAAGCAAAACATTCAACGAAGCTCAACAGAATTACTCAGCAACTGAGAAAGAATTACTAGCTATACTATGGGCAACTCAGCAGTTTAGACCCTACCTCTATGGAGTAAAATTCTTAATTCAAACCGATCACAGACCACTTCAATGGTTGCAAACACTTAAGGAACCTAACCAGAAACTCCAAAGATGGAAAATCAGGCTTAACGAATACAATTTCGACATAAAATATCTACCGGGTAAGGAAAATTACGTAGCAGATGCACTCTCCAGAATTCCCTTAGAAGAGTGTCACCTACACACAGAAAATATACCTGAGGAAGATGTAAACACTAACGAAACAATACATTCTGCTCATGAAGACAGCGGAAATTTGATACCAATTTCGGAAAGACCGCTCAATTTCTTCAGAAATCAAATAATCTTTTATAAAGGCCTACGTCCAACAATTCAAACTCACAGAAATAAGTATAATCAAATTATTACAAAAATATGCTACTTAGAATTCGAAGAAGAAGCAGTAAGCAATATAATCAACTCATACGTTGACCACACTAAAAGAATTGGAGTTTTTATCGAAAATAACAATGATTTTATGAAATTCCAAGACTTGGCATCATATTTTAAACACAAGCTGTTAAGATGTACAAAAAAACTTAAAACCTTAGAAAAAGATGATGCCATTGAGGAACTAGTATTCAGAAAACACGAAGAAACTATGCACGCAGGTTCACAAGTAATTTGTGATAAAATATGAAGTGACGAAGCAAAGAAAATAAAAAAGGGCAGAGGCCTGGATTGCCGCGCAACAAGAGGACGAAAGCTCTTGTTGCTAACGGCTTACAAAAGGTTCAGAGGTGTTATACTATGTGCAGCTTTAGCGGAGACATTGAAAGAGATTTGGTCTAAACATTGCCGCCACTCTTGCAGTGTCTCGCGCTGCAAAATTACGAAAAACAAGAAATAATGATTCGTTGATGGAATACATTTCAGTTCAATTTCAAATTCATACATATTAACTTAATAACTAGGCGTTGATAACCGATATAAGAGTTAATTCATTGAGCATTTCAAATAATAAACGTCTGATTGTAAATAATTTTCTAAATTCAGGATCAATAAGGATCCATATAAAAGGTTTGCTAACATGGGCCTGAAAGGACCCATCCAAAAATAGAATCCTGCGCCAGAGGTCTTGGCGCACGCGTTTGGTGCGAGCAGATTTATTGTTGTTATTGTGCAAGGAAATTTCGTTTGTGTGCCTGCTTGGCGCACGCGATGGTGCGAACGAGTTGGTTGTTAGTAACGATAACCCACCAACGGCTATCTTTTAACCATAACTCAGAAACCTGACTCCTCAAACACAATCGATCTGTTCCTTCAATCCTTATCACAACCTATAAAATCCCATATGTAAACAAATCCCAACAGCCGATAACTCTCCAGTCGTTTTCTTCCACTTGAGTATCCATAAACCCTTATCGCAACATACAGTATCACAAACGCAAACAAATCCTAAGTGGCTTCCTGCCTTATCATAAACATACAATATACATATATTTAAACATACAATATGCATATCGCAGCAAACCGAGGTTTCATTGTGAACTCTGTGCGTTGCAATATTTAGTTTTACGTTGGAATTGAATAAAGAACTTCCTATAATACAGAACTCCTCGTTTAATTTACAACGAGCGAGCTATAACTGGCGCAGTCGGTCTTAAGAACCTGCATATTTAATAAAAAGGATAATAAATCCGCAGCTATTTTTACAATAAAAAAGAATTGTTTGAATTATTTATTTATTTATTTATTTATTTATTATAAGTCTACAGTACAAAGTACCTTACAGACTAGATCAATTAAAAGGTAATGATAATAACAAATCCATATAATATACAAATTAAGCAAATAAGTCTATCATACAATGTACATTTACAAACTAAATAATGAATGAATTAAACTATTAATTTAAGAGCTTCAATAAAAGCCGATTTAGGCAAAGAAAAGTCTAGCTGATGAGAAATAGATAATGCATCTAATTCACGAAGAGCTCGAGATATCGGTGCATTACTTGAAAATTTAGTTTTAAAGTGCTCACCATAAAAAGCGTAAACAAATCGAAGACTTCTTTGTGGAACATTAAAGCTTATCCGCTCAAGTAAAGTTGGACAATCAATGAAGCCGATAATTACACTATAAGTAAACGATAAAGAAAGAACTGTCCTTCTCTTTTCTAAAGTGCTTAAATTAATAAGTTTTAGCCGTGAACCATAGCACGGAACAGGGGCTTCAAACCGCAACGAACGCAATGCGAACTTGAGGAAAACTTTTTGAACGCGTTCAATTCTACATACCTATCGACAGTTGGTCTCCAAATTATTACCGCATATTCCAAGTGAGGGCGAACAAGTGCCGTAAAAAGCAACTTAAAGGTATATGGGTCAGAAAACTCAGCGGTATTACGCCGAATAAAGCCAAGAATAGAGTAAGGGAGAGGGCTGGGTTGTGAACCAGGCTGGGGTGTGAACCATTGCCGTTTTTTCTTTCCCTAATTGACATATCGCCAATCCTTCAACTGTCAATTTTGTCTTATGATATGACTCTGCTCTGTGGTTACACCGAAGTACAAACACGTATTGCTTGTGGCAGCAATCGAGTTTGAAAGACATCGTGTTTGAAAATCGACTGCGAAAACTTGTTGGCTTTTTTTTAAAGTGCTATCTTAGTGACTGAGCTTATTGCAAAAAGGTCAGTGTAATACATGTTTATTTAGTGTTTTGATTCTATTTTACGATGCAATATTTGTTTATGTCGAATTATGATTGGAAGTGTCGTTTATTTTAAAGTTTCCAAAATGGCATCGTGGTTGGGCTGTGAACCACTGAGGTGGCTGGGTTATGAACCACCTGTTTTTCGTACTACATTTGTTCTAACACTGTCAAATATGGACGGATATATTAAAATAAAGTCATTTTATATAATTTAACTCGATTTCGTTGTGTTCACTTGAAGTGAGCCAATACGAGAACACGTTCGTATTTCACATGCAAACATTCCGACACAGATTAGGATGAAAATTTAAAAAATTGAGCAGTTTCATTCATTGCGATTTTTTGGCCTAAGAGGCGTCATTATAACTTTTTTCACCTCTTGAGGCTTCCTGATTAAATAAATTCTCAATGTACTTAAAAATTATGGGTGTTTTCTTCGTATTTTCTGACTTTAATAGGGATTTTCCAGATGGTTCACAACCCAGCCACTTTTTTGAAAAAGCGAAAAATCACGTTCTTAGAAAATTGGACGTAGAGAGTTAAATTTCAATCAAAACGGTAATCTGTCTTCATAACAAAGTTGCGTTATATATTCACCTTTCCAACGGTATCTTCGATTTTTCGATATCTTTATTCTGAGAAAAGTTAGAGCCGAAAAACAAAACCCGGTTCACACCCCAGCCCTCTCCCTTACGATTTCGAAAGAATAAAATTAATATGATTACACAGAGCAACAAAATCGACATTATTTTTTTTTTCTGAAATCAAACCATACTTTTCTAAAGGATTTTTGGACGCTGATCACAACTGCGTCCTTAGTTTTTTGATTGTTTGAGCGGCTTAAGAAATATTGATGGTTTTCCTCGGAGGGCGTTTTCCATGTTTTTTGACCATTATTCGTATGCAGCTCCTACAAACCTGAAGTCTAAAATGCCATTTTTTTAACATAGATTAACAATACTGTAACTATGTATTTCAAATTTAAAACATTAAAATCGGTTCAAATTTGCAAGAGTTATTCATTTGCAAAGTCAAATTTTCAGTTACTTTGCAGGATTGCGAATACACAAAAGAATTTTTCTTACAAAAAATATATATGGTCATATAGTGAAAGAAGAATGTTGGGGCTTTCAACCAAAAAAGGAATTTTTGAAATACGATGTTTGTAATAGAGTATGTGTACAAATATGTAAGTTCTCCATTGATAAATTCAGCAACAAAAGCAAGGATTTACTTTTGAGCTATAATCTCGGAGCACACTTTTAGGCAGCGGTATGAAAATGCTCACATTCATCAAATGCCCTTGACTCATAAAATTTTCAGCTTTGATTTTGATTTTTTTTGCGCCCTAAAAATATGTCGCAGTGAAATATGGAAAAACAGCAAGTAGTTTGCTAAGTGTGTGTGGTTGAAATTTTTGCTTGTGTGATGCAACTCTTTTTAGAATAGCTCCTACAGTAATGAACCAATTCAAATTTTGTTAATGCCCTTGAAAAGACAAATATTGACGCTTGTGAAAATACTTTAGCTACTTTCGTCAATGACGCGAAAGCATTAGGGGATTTCAATACAAACACGTGTTCAGAAGATGAAGTCGCATTTACACTCTAACGAGCATAGGCCGAGAATGGCACATACAATAAATAAAATCTGTTCTATAAGTTTAAGTTACAACCTTACACTATACATTGCACACTAACTCCTAGTTGAAAATTGCAACACCGATTTTAAATGAATTTTTATGAAAAATTCGCGAAAATTGAACTTTGAAAGGCCATAGCCATGTTAACCCTTGACCAATCGAAATCGACTATGGTCAGAATTATAGCTTGAGGATTCGTTATTGTGTCATAAAAAAATTATCGTGTTTTTCAACATATTACAAATGCAATAAAAATTCAAAGATGAAAAAACGTGGAAAACACCTCCTAGCAAAAACCCCCAATAACTTACAAACCGATCAAACAATCAAAAAACTAAGTACGCAGTTATGATCAGCGTCCAAAAATCCTTTAGGAAAAATTTTGGCTGTCGCTCAGTGTTATTGAAGGAAAACTTAGAGTCAAACATAACTCCGAGATCCTTAGTATCAACTACGCTCTGTAGCGCCCAGTTAGCAATAGAGTAACGTGATGAAATAACGTTCTGACGCCCTCGAAAAAGTTAAGTGAAAACACTTTTTTATATTCAAAGAAAGACCCGACTTCAAACACCATAAATGCAAATCATTCAAATCACTTTGTAGATTTATTGCATCCGTTGAATCCTTGACAATTGTAAAAACTTTCAGGTCGTCAGCGTAAAGCAAATAGTTCGAAAAAGAAAAACAATTGCTAATATCATTGATAAAAAGGACAAATAATAGAGGTCCTAGAATGCTCCCTTGGGGAACACCTGAAGTAGCTACAAAAGGGTCCGAAGTTACACCATCAATAGTAACCACACAACGTCTTTGAAATAAATACGATGCAATCCATTCTAAGAACGATGAATGAAAACCTAAACAAGCTAGCTTATTTATTAGGATTTTGTGGGAAACTCTATCAAATGCCTTTGAAAAATCTGTATAAATGCAATCGACTTGGTAACCAGCTGAGAATGAAGAAGTACAAAATTCACTAAAAACTGCAAGATTAGAAACTGTCGACCGACCCGGCACAAATCCATGCTGATTCGGGCAGATTAAAGATTTAACCGCAAAATAGATCTTCTCCTTAACAACACATTCAAACAGTTTTGAGGTAGTAGATAATTTCGAAATTGGACGATAGTTCCGAACATCGTTTTTACTTCCACTTTTGAAGATGGGTGTGATAGTAGCTAACTTCCAGTCGTCAATGAAAATACCTGACGATAAGGATTTATTAAAAATCATCTCAAGAGGAATTGCTAACGCTGGACAGCCTTTGAATAGGATAGCCGACAGCCCATCAGCATCTGTACGCGAAGAAGGTTTAAGGGAAAGCATTCCCTTTACAATGTCTTCCGACGAAATATGAAGAGCCCCAAAATTAAGAGTGGAAGATATTTCAGAAGAAAAATCATGGAACTGCCCGTCATCTGGAACATAATTAGATATAAAGAAATCGGCAAATAAATTAGCTGCTTAAGCAGGGGTACTAGCAAATTTATCATCAAGCATTACGGATGTATTTATACTTGAGCAAGATTTTTTTGAGTTCACAAAATTCCAAAACGATTTCGGATTAGCTTTAATGTTCTTTTCAGTGCTACCAATATAATTTTTATAAAGGTATTCATTTAAAGATTTAAATTCCTTATGGTAATGTTGGTGTTTAACAAAGAATGACTGAATGTTAGTTAATTTAAATTTTTTTGATACTTATTTTTGAGATTTTTTAGTTTCTTAAGGTCTTTGTTATACCAAGGAGATTTATACGCACGCCTCTTTTTTAGCGATATATTGTCTAAGCAAAATTCACGCATTATTTTCTTAAAGGTAGAAAAGCAACTGTGAGTATCCAAGCCCAAAAATAATTCATCACATCTAAAATCTAGAAGAGAGTTATTTAAACTTGAAAAATCACAGGATGCATAATTGAAAGCAGTTCCATCAATAGGCGATGCAGTTGCGAACTCATAAAACTTTAACTTAATATCTAAAGGGATATGGTGAATACCTGCATCGGAAATTGGAGAAGTGCATTTAGATATAAGAAAGTTAATATTATCCGTTACAAAAATAAGGTCTAACAGTCTGTTAAAATGATTAAGAAAACAGTTAATTTGCTTTAGATTTAAGCTAAGGAAACTGTCAACAAAAAATGATTCCTGACTAGTAACTATATTAGTAGGAATAAGACCCGAATAATTAGAATTGCTACACCATCTAACATTGCAGAGATTAAAATCACCCAGCACGCAAAGATGGTTATCATTTAAATTATCAACAGCTAGAGTAATTACATTATCCACATGTGCCTTATATAAATCAAAATTACTATTAGGCGGAATATATGAAACAATTATATATAAAGAGCCATATGATTTCGAACCCTTTATGCAGACACACAATTGGTCAAGCAACAAATCGCCATTACTGAGATTAACTAAAAACGCACGGAACTTTCTTCTTACAGCAATAAGAACACCGCCTCCTCTCAGACAGCCAGTTTTAGCCGAGTCCCGGTCCTTGCGAAACACGTCATACAAATTTAGATCAAAGAATTCACCTTCATAGAAGCCCGAATTTAACCAGGTCTCCACAATCACGATGACATCATAAGACTCTTCGGTACTAAAGCGATGAATAATATTTGACTTTGTTCTTAAGCCCGAAATGTTGTGGTAATATACATTAAGAACATCGTTGCAATTGGCATTATCATTGCAATTGTTTAATGTTAAATTTGTTGTTGTTGGGCTGGTTAATAATAATTAAAATAATTGATTGGCACGACAGCCCGCTTACGCGAGACTAAGGCCTAGCTTCCCGCAACCACCCGTGTTGTGCGTGTGAATTTGTTCGCGGGTGGAAGGGACCTACAGTTTTATGCCGGTTCCGAACGGCAGGTTGGGAGCTTTTTCATAGGCAATTTTTACTCTCAGAGGTTTGCCATTTCCAGCTGAGAGGACAGCCACCGAAAGAGAAGGTTGAGGTTGAGGTTGTTGAGCTGGTTGCTTTTGAAAAAACTTAAACGGCTTTACTCTCACGTTAGCTGGCCATAATAGCGGATTTAACAATTTCTGATAATTAATCGAAGAGACGCCCAGTTTGAAATTGACAAGCTTGCATTTGTCTACTGGGACATCCTTTTTAATTAACGTGTAGCAAGAGAGAGAATTAATGTCAATACACGCGTGTTTAGCTTCATAATTCTTTATGTCTTCGGCAGTAACTTTAGACTCAAACGACGATAAATGTAGCCATTTATTGCGAACAGCGACGCTCAACTCGGTGTTATCACTCGAGCCAACAACAACCAAAGCCTTCTTACGCCTCTTATTCTTCACCTCAGTCCAAGCAGCATTGTTGATTGAGTACAATTCACCATCATCGAGAGCACCACCAATAGTCATCCCAGAGTCAACTGTTGGTACAGTAGCAATTGAAGAGCGTATTACATTATCGGCAGCCCCAGCAGCAATGGCATACGCAGCAGCAGAAGAGTTAACAGCAGCCAAAGAAGAATTGTGAGATAGCGTCTCAGCTCCGAATACTGAGCTACGGCTGGAGAGTAAACATCAGTTGGCTGAGCAGCACAAGCCGCAACAACACCCACACCAACCAAGCGAGGCTTAGTGGCGCAGGCAGCAGCAACATTGTTGGTAGGATCAGCGTTATGAGCATCCGACGAAAGAGCGTCAGTAACAACAGCAGCAACAGCATCAGCCACATTGTTATCACCATGGATGCCTAGGCTCGTGTTATCAACGGCCGAATGCATAGATATGGTATCATCTCCTGACAAAGAAGAGTGTGACGATGGCAAAAGAGACGGCGACAACGGAACATTTTTTTTCCTCTTCATGGGTTCAGCGACCTTGGCCTTGGATCTCGTTACAATAATATTTGGCACAGCAGCACTGTTGTCAGGAACTGAGGCTCCGATAGTGCAGGAACTCAAAAGAGCGAACGACCGCAGAAAGTCGCTAAGAGAGTTTAAACTCTTCAGCACATCAACCAGATTGGCCTTACGCAATTTCGATAATTGATTGTTGCAATTATCGCACAAAAATTTTATGTTGTCATTGCAGGAAATTAAATCCGTGCAATTGGCGTTTAGTTTAGCACATTTGAGATGTATTTTAGAACAGCAAAATCCACATGATAAGTGGTCACCAGTAGAACACTTTGATCTACACTTGTCACAATTTGACATTGTTATTCAAACGAGAGACGCGGAGCGATCAAAAACACGTCTGTACACTTTGAGATTCACTTTGAGATTAAAGTGAAAAAAAATGGCAGTGAATAACAGCCGAATCATGGAGACGCTGAAGCTGCTCGAACCATTCGATGGATCCGAAAGGAAATTGGCCAGGTATTTCAACACGGTGGATACTCTGGTGCCCACAATGAACGCAGCAACTCCGGACGATCAACTGTATTTCTTCCAATGCATCCTGAATACACTACGCGGAGACGCCTCTGAACTGATGTGTAGGGAGCAGCCAAATACCTGGGCCCAACTACGGACAACTCTCATCAACGAGTATGCGGACCACAGACCAATCGATGAGGCGATCATTAAGATCAACAACATTAGATTCAAAGGTGATATAAATGAGTTTTGTACTAAAATATTAGACAGAATAAGCTCCATACGCGACAGAATACTCCTGAAGCAACCTGACAACGCAGACATTTTAAAAAATATGTGCACAAAAACATCATTTAAACACTTAATTAAAGAACTGCCCCCTAAAATGGTAACAATAATTTACGGGGCAAATGCCACAACTGTACAAACTGCTATTATGGCCCTTAAAGAAAACAACATGTATAGATCTAACAGAAGCAGAGGTATAAACCAATCTAAAAATACACAAAGTCCTCAACCAAATACATTTAAAAATATTTACCAAAATTCCTCACAATCGAGAAACCACAAATATAACGCGTCGAGACAGACAAAACAAGTTCCAATGGATGTTGACCAGAATTTTCGGCTACAGGCCTCGGACAAGTACCAACCTCAATCTGGCACCTGTTCGGAAGAAGATTAAAATGTCTAATCGACACGGGATCATCAGTTAGTTTAATTAAGAATAAGTTTGTTAAAAATAGCTTTGCTGCCTATCCAATTAGAATTCAAACAATTTCAGGCAACTTAATACTTGATAGAACTATTTCAACAGCTGGTCTAAAATTGTATGTATGTGACAATATAGGTAGATTTGACGCAATTATCGGTATGGACATCCTACGAAAAATAGGAGCCATTATACACACAATTGACAACTCAATAACGGTAAACAGAGACTACTTGAAAATACTCGCTTTACCAGAAGAAACAAATTTCTATACGGTACAAGAGTATAATCTAAGAACATCACACTTAAATCCAAACGAAAAAGATAAATTAGTAACACTTCTTCAAAAATACGAAACGACACCAATGACCCCCTTACTTTTACGAACAGAGTAAAATACAAAATTAATACAAAACATGACAAGCCAATCTACTCCAAACTATATAGATACCCACACATACACAAAGAGGAGGTAGATAAACAAATAAGCGACATGTTAGCGCAAGGCAGTGGCGTAGCGTAGTGGGGGCGGTGGGGGCGGCCCGCCCCGGGCGGCACTTTTTAGGGTGCGGCACTTTTTAGGGGGCGACAAAATTTCACAGTAAATAATAAAATATATTTTGTAAATATTTGAACCATTTCATATTTTTAACGCAACTATAAATTCGCACCAATTGAAAAGAGTACGGAATTTTTCATTACTTATTCTGTGACGAATTCGGGTAATCCCCTTTCTTTGAATGATATTTTGTAGCGAATGGCCGTCTATTCTGACTTGCTGCTTTGATGCTTTGTGATGCTTTGAAAATTCAAAGAAAGTTTTATTCATAGATCTTCAGTTGTTTAGTTCACACTGTTTCGTAACTGTGATTTTTGTACAAATAAGTACGTGTAGTGGTTATGAAATTATTGGTTAACTTTGTGAAAATTTGAATTTTCCGCTACTTGTACCTACATTCAACTGTGTGAGTATTAAATATTTTATTTATGTAATTGTATGTTGGACTGTCTGATATGTTGTTCAAGCTTTAATTTATTGAAATCCGGCCATGTACGAGTTTTACACTCGCATACCCAGGGTTCCGAACAAATATTTACGGTTTTCAGATTTTTGCCTATAGATAGATGTGCTGTACAATATACCTCGACGATCGACATGATTAAATAATACCTATGTAACTACCTGTTATATCAATGGTTGAAGTAAGAATTTTTGTATTAATAAACGTGATTGTAAAACAAATAAACTTTTTTATTTAAAATCTAACCTGTTTAATGCAAAATAATGATGACTGTTCTTGCCGAAAAGTTTTTTAGAATTAATGTATATAATATATAGTATACATTAAATTGAAATACCTAATTAAGAGGGCGGCAAAATTGTCTTCCGCCCCGGGCAGCCGATACCCACGCTACGCCACTGGCGCAAGGCATAATACAAAAAAGTAAATCACCATATAATTCACCCCTTTGGGTAGTCCACAAAAAGATAGACGCCTCAGGCAAGCAAAAGTGGCGAATAGTAATTGACTATAGAAAGCTCAATGAGATAACGATAGATGACAAATTTTCAATACCGTTGATCGAATAAATATTGGATAAACTAGGACAATGTAAATATTTTACAACATTAGATCTTGCAAAAGGTTTTCACCAAATTGAAATGTCTCCTGGAGATAGACAAAAAACCGCTTTTTCGACACAGAAAGGACATTATGAATTTCTACGAATGCCGCACAGTGGCTCAATTTGTCATTTCAGGTTGCAAAATTAATAACTCCTGAACGAATAGAGATAATTGGAAATTTTTTTTGGCTGTTGATTATAAATTCATCAGGCTATTGTATTCTAAAAAATAAACTCAATCTAGGTACAGGGTGCTACGTAATACTTTGTCAAAGTTCGGCTTACTGTAAATAAGAATAATGCGAGCAACAATAATAAGTTTTAGTTGCAAAATTAATGAAAATGCATTAAAAAAGATGAAAAGTGATAAGAAATTTAAGAAATAAGCGGAAAGAGTCAAATTTAAAGATACAAATTCGTAAATTTTGCTTTCAAAATGAGAACCAGAATTCGAAAAATGTACAAAAAAAGTCAATTTTTCTTTGGACAAACCTAAGTTTAAAAACAAGGCTAAAGCTTCATTAGGACTATATTTGATCGGTAGCACATTGGGTGGGGTGGGAATACTGTTTTTTAGTCTTTTAACGCGACCCGGGCTTGCTGGTAAAACTGCTTTCACTATAACGCCTTTCATTTTCACCTGATCCTTATTTTATTTTATGATCAAAGCTTCTGAAAAGTGGGTGACAGTTATTTTTCCCGTTGCCTCCATAAGCTTCCTTTTTTTAGTGAATGACGCACAGTCCTGAGTTGACTTTTTCGGCCTTCCTTTTGCCGCCTTTGATGTCGATGGTTGGTCATCGCTTATGCTATATGCTTTTCTTGCATCGAAGTATATATTTTTTCTAACCACTCTTCATTACTCTGGACAAAATTGAATTTGGTACGATTTGCCGCAATCCATTTTAACTTGATAGTGCGATAAGTCTTGGATATCTTCTCTTTAGTCGTAGATGTTTTGGCTGCAGGCAAACTTCCTTCGACGTAACCAGAACGAACTGTTCCTTTGTCTTCGAAATAGTAAATATTTCAAACAGCTTCGAATTTTTTTAAAACATTTTTGTGCTTCTTCTTCGGTTTAGTTGCATTAAATTAAATTCGAAACTAACTTTACTTACATTCAAATAGCAGGCACTTAGCTTCTAGTAATACCAGGTACCTGCAGTTCTTAGATTTTTACCCGTTGTGAGATTTTTGAACAGCCCAGACACATACAGTATTGTGCAAAACCTAAGCAACTTTTGTATTACTCATGAATAAAACTCCATATTTGGCAATAGTTCAATTCGAAGTGGGAATAATTTTATATTTACGTAATGCTCAGAATGTAATTACAACAAATATATAAAGAAACCAAACATATCAATTCACAAACGGTAAAAACATTTACGAAAACGAAACAAACTCCAAAATTAGCTGCGCAAAACCTAAGCAACTTTATACTAGTATTTGGTGTAATACCCTTTGCTTTGTATGACTGCAGCACATCTTTTAGGCATTGACTCAATTAGGTTTAAAATTGTGGTTTCAGGTATTTTTCCCCATTCTTCTTTTAACTTAAAAAACAATTCGCTCCTATTACGAAAGCGTGTTCCACCGAGACGCTTTTTAAGAATGCCGAACAAATTTTCGATGGGATTCAAGGCCGGTGATTGGGCCGGCCAATCAAGGACTGTAATCCCATTTGAACTGAGCCACTCTTTTACCAACTTCGATGTGTGTTTCGGATCATTGTCGTGTTGAAACACCCATCAAAGTGGCATATTGTCTTCAGCATAGGGCAGCATCTGGTTTTCTAAAATATCCTTATAGACAAAGCGATCCATTTTTGTCGAAATTTCGTGTACAGGGCCAAGACCAAAACCAGAGAAGCATGTCCAAATCATTACATTCCCACCGCCATGCTTTACAGTTCCTTTGCAGTAACGTTATGATAACCGTAATTCTAAAACAGTAGCTGAAGCTAACAGAGTTGCTTACGTTTTGCATAGCGAATTTAGGTATATATTTAAATGTCGTTGATTTTTTCTCGTTAGTGAGGTTATATGTATTGCTTTGTAAATATTTGTTGTAATTGCATTCTAATATTTAAAAAAATACCCCATTTTTTCGAATTTATCTCATTTGAAAATATTGTATTTTGTTCATAAGAAATGAAAAAGTTGCTTAAGTTTTGCACAATATTGTAAGTGGGTTTAAGACAGTACACATAGATATAAGTCTGTTTTTTGTTTTTCAATAACTAATTGTTTCATTGGCGCGGTTTAAGTCAAAGACTAATGGCGACTGACTGAGTTTTGCTCAAATTAAAAAAAAATTGTATGATAGACACAGTGTTAGTATTTTGTTAAAGATATTACATCAAAAGATACATGATAGCTGATTGCCGGAAATGAAAGCCAACTTGTTTTTCGTACGTGCGAACTGCGCATCCAGCAAAAGTTCTCTTTACTTCGAGCTTACAATATACGCCAAAAAAAAAGTCGACTCAATATGGAGTTGCAAGCTTGTATCACATCTTAAATGAAGCCAAAATCCAAATTTGCATGCCCTGGCAACGATTATAATCGCGTGTAATTGATTCACTATCAAAATCTTGACGAACTTGTTCGAACGCACGCACCCGAAAGCACAAAATTGCGCGAGGTGGCCACAGAAAAATCGCTGTAAAATCCAGTCGGGCAAAATCGGGCACCCGATCTCTTCAGGGCAGTACTCACAGAAGACTAGTGAACAATTTTCCCAAAGACGGAACCGTGGCACTTATGGCCTTTTTTTTTTAAACTCTATCGAAAGTTCAAAAAGTGTGATAAAAACAGTGCTTCAAGTGAGTGGCTATGAAAAGACAACAACAACAACCAACTTTTTTTTTCTATATTTAATTATTTACTACAAATGCCTTCTTTTACGATGCCGGTGCAAAAGGTTTCAATTAATTTGCTCCTTTCCGTATTTTAAAACTTCAGCTTTGCCGAAAAAGTGCAAATTGCTGATATTATTTCACACTCTAAAAATTGCTCAACTTTGACGGGCTCTACAAGCAAAACTATTTGTCCAATTTAGTTAAGGTTTTCGGATTTCTTAAGTCCAAACATTTATCTATCGGACAAGTATAACAGTTTCCCCCAAATCGAACATGACAAAATCGACTTTTGCAACCTACGCCGGCAGAATCAGCCACTGTGTGCCGTTTGGCTTAAAAAACGCACCAGCCACATTTCAAAGGTTGATAAACGAAGTATTAGCAAATCTGATAGGAGCACACTGTTTAGTGTACTTAGACGATATTATAATATTCAGCAAAACACTAGAAGAACATCTGAAATCTCTTGAGTTAGTCTTACGGACATTACACGAAGCAAATCTCAGAGCTGGATAAATGTGAATTTCTAAAGCAGGAAACAGAGTTTCTTGGACACATTGTCAATCAGAATGGCATAAAAGCGAACCCGAACAAAATAAAAGCGATTCGAGATTTCCCCGCACCCAAAACAAAGAAACAAATCCAAAGTTTCTGGGCCTTGCAGGTTATTACAGACGCTTTATACCAAACTTTGCGAAATTAACGAAACCGCTCTCAGCGAATCTAAAGAAAGATGCAAAGCTCAATCCCCAGAACCCTGAGTACATTCAAGCTGTCCAAATAATAAAAGACTTGATCTCAAACGATCCTATTTTAGCATACCCAGACTACACGAAACCCTTTACTCTTACCACCGATGCTAGTAATTATGCAATGGGAGCAGTGTTAAGTCACGGTCCACATCCAATATGCTTTGCAAGCAAAACATTCAACGAAGCTCAACAGAATTACTCAGCAACTGAGAAAGAATTACTAGCTATACTATGGGCAACTCAGCAGTTTAGACCCTACCTCTATGGAGTAAAATTCTTAATTCAAACCGATCACAGACCACTTCAATGGTTGCAAACACTTAAGGAACCTAACCAGAAACTCCAAAGATGGAAAATCAGGCTTAACGAATACAATTTCGACATAAAATATCTACCGGGTAAGGAAAATTACGTAGCAGATGCACTCTCCAGAATTCCCTTAGAAGAGTGTCACCTACACACAGAAAATATACCTGAGGAAGATGTAAACACTAACGAAACAATACATTCTGCTCATGAAGACAGCGGAAATTTGATACCAATTTCGGAAAGACCGCTCAATTTCTTCAGAAATCAAATAATCTTTTATAAAGGCCTACGTCCAACAATTCAAACTCACAGAAATAAGTATAATCAAATTATTACAAAAATATGCTACTTAGAATTCGAAGAAGAAGCAGTAAGCAATATAATCAACTCATACGTTGACCACACTAAAAGAATTGGAGTTTTTATCGAAAATAACAATGATTTTATGAAATTCCAAGACTTGGCATCACATTTTAAACACAAGCTGTTAAGATGTACAAAAAAACTTAAAACCTTAGAAAAAGATGATGCCATTGAGGAACTAGTATTCAGAAAACACGAAGAAACTATGCACGCAGGTTCACAAGTAATCTATATATATATAAATGAATCGTGGTCCATTCGACTGCGTATCACTCGAGAACGGCTGGACCAACTTGGAAAAGTCGGGAAAACGGGGCATGGCGCCACCAGAATACATTTTTAGACAATAAACTTGGAACCATAAGTCACACATCAATTAAATTTAGTTTACACTTACTATTTAATCATGTCCTTCGACCGAGGGAATGGGGTGGGTATTGGACAAGGGGGTGTGGCACCGTCCATACAACTCAAATCCTTTTAGTGGAATAGCTTCGAAATTGTACGTCGCACAGCATTGAAATTTGGGGTACCGTCGTTTCATAGATGTGTCATTCCACTGTTAAAATTTGATGGGCGTTGAATAAGGGGCGTGGCACATTTTTTATGCAGCAGAACTGTAAGTCCTACATCAATGAAACTTGGTATGAACCTACCAATTAATCATTTCTTTCGGCAGAGGGAATATGGTGGGTATTGAACAAAGGGGTGTGGCACCACCCATACAATTCATTTCTTTTAAATGGAATAGCTTCGGAATTGTAAGTCGCACAGCATTGAAAATTAGTGAGGCGTCGCCTCATAGATGTGTTATTCCACTGTTAAAATTTTATGGACGTTGGACAAGGGGCGTGGCACATTTGTTTGACCCAAACTATCCGCATAATTTTAGAACTGTTAGTCGCACATGAATGAAACTTAGTACGAATTTACCATTTAGTCATATCTTTCGGCAGAGGTAATGAAGCGGGTATTTAAAACGAGGGCGTGGCTCCGTCCATACAACTCTAATCTTTTAAATGGAATAGCTTCGGAATTGTAAGCTGCACAGTATTGAAATTGAATATGCCATCGTCTCATAGAAGTGTCATTCTACCGATAATATTTTATGGGCGTTGAACAAGGGGCGTGGCACATTTTTTATGCAGCAGAACTGTAAGTCGTACATCAATGAAACTTGGTATGAACCTACCACTTAATCATATCTTTCAATAGAGTTAATGGGGCGGGTATTTAACAAGGGGGCGTGCCACCGCCCATACAATTAATTTCTTTTAAATGGAATAGCTTCGGATTTGTAAGCCGCACAGCATTGAAATTTGGTGTACCGTCGTTTCATAGATGTGTCATTCTACTGATGAGATTTGATCGGCGTTGGTCAATGGCCGTGGCACATTTTTTATGCTCAGACAGTTATGCAGTACACACACACATCAGTGAAACTTGGTACGAACTTTCCACTTAGTAGCACAATTCGACTAGAAGAAAGTTGTGAGCATTGGTCGAGAGGGTGTGGTACCGCCTCCATTTTTATATACATAGATTGTTTGCCCTAATTGACTGACTGATTGATTGATTGATTGATTCATCATCGCTCAGACCAAACCGCTGAAGCTACGAACATGAAATTTGAACTGTAGATACATCTTGAAAAATTAACCTCCGCTAAGACGGGATTTTTTGAAATTCGGGGTGTAAAGGGGCAAAACATCTGTTAAGGTGTTGTATGAAGAAAAGTGATTTAAGAGACATATTGATTTCGAACTTCCTAATTCGATACGTATTTTATAATTTTTCGAAAATCAAAATTTAACTGGACCAACAATGGGTTAAGATTTGTTTAAGGGTAGACTCGAAAAAAAACATGAATCGATAGGCCTATTGACTTCAAAAATTATAAAAATACTTGAAATAAAAAAATTATACACGCGTTTCTCATTATTTTCAAAATCGAAATCTAACTGGATCAACGACGGGTTAAAAGTATGTATGAAGAAACAATTTTTTTGGCCTTCTAACTTTAAAATTTGGTGAAAGTACTTCAAATGTAAAATAACTCGATACGTGTTTTTCATTTTTTCCAAATATTAAAATCGGTCAACGACCGGTTAAAAGTTTTTATGGCGAAACTGTAAAAAACATGAATTAATGGGGCCACTGACTTCAAACTTTGTGAAAGTACTCTGAGTGAGAAATAATTTGACACGTGTTTTTCACTTTTTTGAAAATCAAAATCTAACGGTGTCAACAATGGGTTAACAATATGCATGGAAACACGATTTATTGGTCCTTTTGACTTCAAACTTGGACAAAAAGCACTTAAATCGGGAAATAATTACAATGTGCTTTTCATATTTTTGAAAATCGAAATCTACCGTGGTAAACTAAGGGTTAAGAATTTGTTTGGAGTAAATGTGAAAACTCATGATTTAAAGGGCCTTTTGACTTCACAGTTTTTAGAACCACTTGGCATCAAAGATAATCGACATATGTTTTTATTTAAATCAAAATGGGTTTAACCATGCGTTCAAAATATGTATCGGGTGAAAGAAGAGAGCTTGCGTGCGAAGCCGCGGGGCCCAGCTAGTTTGTGATAAAATAAAAAACGAATTCTATTTCCCCAAAATGAGAAAACGCATCCAACTTATAATCAATAAATGCAACCTGTCGTGGACAGATCTGAACCAAAATGTCAAAAGCCAAAAAGAAGAAGGCATCAACGGTTGCTGAGTTTCGGTTTGGTTTATTGCTTCTGAACGCGTAACAATACGCTGCTTTATCGTTGCTCTCGTCTTATGAAGTGACGAAGCAAAGAAAATAAAAAAGGGCCGAGGCCTGGATTGCCGCGCAACAAGAGGACGAAAGCTCTTGTTGCTAACGGCTTACAAAAGGTTCAGAGGTGTTATACTATGTGCAGCTTTAGCGGAGACATTGAAAGAGATTTGGTCTAAACATTGCCGCCACTCTTGCAGTGTCTCGCGCTGCAAAATTACGAAAAACAAGAAATAATGATTCGTTGATGGAATACATTTCAGTTCAATTTCAAATTCATACATATTAACTTAATAACTAGGCGTTGATAACCGATATAAGAGTTAATTCATTGAGCATTTCAAATAATAAACGTCTGATTGTAAATAATTTTCTAAATTCAGGATCAATAAGGATCCATATAAAAAGTTTGCTAACATGGGCCTGAAAGGACCCATCCAAAAATAGAATCCTGCGCCAGAGGTCTTGGCGCACGCGTTTGGTGCGAGCAGATTTATTGTTGTTATTGTGCAAGGAAATTTCGTTTGTGTGCCTGCTTGGCGCACGCGATGGTGCGAACGAGTTGGTTGTTAGTAACGATAACCCACCAACGGCTATCTTTTAACCATAACTCAGAAACCTGACTCCTCAAACACAATCGATCTGTTCCTTCAATCCTTATCACAACCTATAAAATCCCATATGTAAACAAATCCCAACAGCCGATAACTCTCCAGTCGTTTTCTTCCACTTGAGTATCCATAAACCCTTATCGCAACATACAGTATCACAAACGCAAACAAATCCTAAGTGGCTTCCTGCCTTATCATAAACATACAATATACATATATTTAAACATACAATATGCATATCGCAGCAAACCGAGGTTTCATTGTGAACTCTGTGCGTTGCAATATTTAGTTTTACGTTGGAATTGAATAAAGAACTTCCTATAATACAGAACTCCTCGTTTAATTTACAACGAGCGAGCTATAACTGGCGCAGTCGGTCTTAAGAACCTGCATATTTAATAAAAAGGATAATAAATCCGCAGCTATTTTTACAATAAAAAAGAATTGTTTGAATTATTTATTTATTTATTTATTTATTTATTATAAGTCTACAGTACAAAGTACCTTACAGACTAGATCAATTAAAAGGTAATGATAATAACAAATCCATATAATATACAAATTAAGCAAATAAGTCTATCATACAATGTACATTTACAAACTAAATAATGAATGAATTAAACTATTAATTTAAGAGCTTCAATAAAAGCCGATTTAGGCAAAGAAAAGTCTAGCTGATGAGAAATAGATAATGCATTGAATTCACGAAGAGCTCGAGAAATCGGTGCATTACTTGAAAATTTAGTTTTAAAGTGCTCACCATAAAAAGGGTAAACAAATCGAAGACTTCTTTGTGGAACATTAAAGCTTATCCGCTCAAGTAAAGTTGGACAATCAATTAAGCCGATAATTACACTATAAGTAAACGATAAAGAAAGAACTGTCCTTCTCTTTTCTAAAGTGCTTAAATTAATAAGTTTTAGCCGTGAACCATAGCACGGAACAGGGGCTTCAAACCGCAACGAACGCAATGCGAACTTGAGGAAAACTTTTTGAACGCGTTCAATTCTACATACCTATCGACAGTTGGTCTCCAAATTATTACCGCATATTCCAAGTGAGGGCGAACAAGTGCCGTAAAAAGCAACTTAAAGGTATATGGGTCAGAAAACTCAGCGGTATTACGCCGAATAAAGCCAAGAATAGAGTACGATTTCGAAAGAATAAAATTAATATGATTATTGAAGGAAAACTTAGAGTCAAACATAACTCCGAGATCCTTAGTATCAACTACGCTCTGTAGCGCCCAGTTAGCAATAGAGTAACGTGATGAAATAACGTTCTGACGCCCTCGAAAAAGTTAAGTGAAAACACTTTTTTATATTCAAAGAAAGACCCGACTTCAAACACCATAAATGCAAATCATTCAAATCACTTTGTAGATTTATTGCATCCGTTGAATCCTTGACAATTGTAAAAACTTTCAGGTCGTCAGCGTAAAGCAAATAGTTCGAAAAAGAAAAACAATTGCTAATATCATTGATAAAAAGGACAAATAATAGAGGTCCTAGAATGCTCCCTTGGGGAACACCTGAAGTAGCTACAAAAGGGTCCGAAGTTACACCATCAATAGTAACCACACAACGTCTTTGAAATAAATACGATGCAATCCATTCTAAGAACGATGAATGAAAACCTAAACAAGCTAGCTTATTTATTAGGATTTTGTGGGAAACTCTATCAAATGCCTTTGAAAAATCTGTATAAATGCAATCGACTTGGTAACCAGCTGAGAATGAAGAAGTACAAAATTCACTAAAAGCTGCAAGATTAGAAACTGTCGACCGACCCGGCACAAATCCATGCTGATTCGGGCAGATTAAAGATTTAACCGCAAAATAGATCTTCTCCTTAACAACACATTCAAACAATTTTGAGGTAGTAGATAATTTCGAAATTGGACGATAGTTCCGAACATCGTTTTTACTTCCACTTTTGAAGATGGGTGTGATAGTAGCTAACTTCCAGTCGTCAATGAAAATACCTGCCGATAAGGATTTATTAAATCTCAAGAGGAATTGCTAACGCTGGACAGCCTTTGAATAGGATAGCCGACAGCCCATCAGCATCTGTACGCGAAGAAGGTTTAAGGGAAAGCATTCCCTTTACAATGTCTTCCGACGAAATATGAAGAGCCCCAAAATTAAGAGTGGAAGATATTTCAGAAGAAAAATCATGGAACTGCCCGTCATCTGGAACATAATTAGATATAAAGAAATCGGCAAATCAAGCATTACGGATGTATTTATACTTGAGCAAGATTTTTTTGAGTTCACAAAATTCCAAAACGATTTCGGATTAGCTTTAATGTTCTTTTCAGTGCTACCAATATAATTTTTATAAAGGTATTCATTTAAAGATTTAAATTCCTTATGGTAATGTTGGTGTTTAACAAAGAATGACTGAATGTTAGTTAATTTAAATTTTTTTGATACTTATTTTTGAGATTTTTTAGTTTCTTAAGGTCTTTGTTATACCAAGGAGATTTATACGCACGCCTCTTTTTTAACGATATATTGTCTAAGCAAAATTCACGCATTATTTTCTTAAAGGAAGAAAAGCAACTGTGAGTATCCAAGCCCAAAAATAATTCATCCCATCTAAAATCTAGAAGAGAGTTATTTAAACTTGAAAAATCACAGGATGCATAATTGAAAGCAGTTCCATCAATAGGCGATGCAGTTGCGAACTCATAAAACTTTAACTTAATATCTAAAGGGATATGGTGAATACCTGCATCGGAAATTGGAGAAGTGCATTTAGATATAAGAAAGTTAATATTATCCGTTACAAAAATAAGGTCTAACAGTCTGTTAAAATGATTAAGAAAACAGTTAATTTGCTTTAGACTTAAGCTAAGGAAACTGTCAACAAAAAATGATTCCTGACTAGTAACTATATTAGTAGGAATAAGACCCGAATAATTAGAATTGCTACACCATCTAACATTGCAGAGATTAAAATCACCCAGCACGCAAAGATGGTTATCATTTAAATTATCAACAGCTAGAGTAATTACATTATCCACATGTGCCTTATATAAATCAAAATTACTATTAGGCGGAATATATGAAACAATTAAATATAAAGAGCCATATGATTTCGAACCCTTTATGCAGACACACAATTGGTCAAGCAACAAATCGCCATTACTGAGATTAACTAAAAACGCACGGAACTTTCTTCTTGCAGCAATAAGAACACCGCCTCCTCTCAGACAGCCAGTTTTAGCCGAGTCCCGGTCCTTGCGAAACACGTCATACAAATTTAGATCAAAGAATTCACCTTCATAGAAGCCCGAATTTAACCAGGTCTCCACAATCACGATGACATCATAAGACTCTTCGGTACTAAAGCGATGAATAATATTTGACTTTGTTCTTAAGCCCGAAGTGTTGTGGTAATATACATTAAGAACATCGTTGCAATTGGCATTATCATTGCAATTGTTTAATGTTAAATTTGTTGTTGTTGAGCTGGTTAATAATAATTAAAATAATTGATTGGCACGACAGCCCGCTTACGCGAGACTAAGGCCTAGCTTCCCGCAACCACCCGTGTTGTGCGTGTGAATTTGTACGCGGGTGGAAGGGACCTACAGTTTTATGCCGGTTCCGAACGGCAGGTTGGGAGCTTTTTCATAGGCAATTTTTACTCTCAGAGGTTTGCCATTTCCAGCTGAGAGGACAGCCACCGAAAGAGAAGGTTGAGGTTGAGGTTGTTGAGCTGGTTGCTTTTGAAAAAACTTAAACGGCTTTACTCTCACGTTAGCTGGCCATAATAGCGGATTTAACAATTTCTGATAATTAATCGAAGAGACGCCCAGTTTGAAATTGACACGCTTGCATTTGTCTACTGGGACATCCTTTTTAATTAACGTGTAGCAAGAGAGAGAATTAATGTCAATACACGCGTGTTTGGCTTCATAATTCTTTATGTCTTCGGCAGTAACTTTAGACTCAAACGACGATAAATGTAGCCATTTATTGCGAACAGCGACGCTCAACTCGGTGTTATCACTCGAGCCAACAACAACCAAAGCCTTCTTACGCCTCTTATTCTTCACCTCAGTCCAAGCAGCATTGTTGATTGAGTACAATTCACCATCATCGAGAGCACCACCAATAGTCATCCCAGAGTCAACTGTTGGTACAGTAGCAATTGAAGAGCGTATTACATTATCGGCAGCCCCAGCAGCAATGGCATACGCAGCAGCAGAAGAGTTAACAGCAGCCAAAGAAGAATTGTGAGATAGCGTCTCAGCTCCGAATACTGAGCTACGGCTGGATACGGCTGGAGAGTAAACGTCAGTTGGCTGAGCAGCACAAGCCGCAACAACACCCACACCAACCAAGCGAGGCTTAGTGGCGCAGGCAGCAGCAACATTGTTGGTAGGATCAGCGTTATGAGCATCCGACGAAAGAGCGTCAGTAACAACAGCAGCAACAGCATCAGCCACATTGTTATCACCATGGATGCCTAGGCTCGTGTTATCAACGGCCGAATGCATAGATATGGTATCATCTCCTGACAAAGAAGAGTGTGACGATGGCAAAAGAGACGGCGACAACGGAACATTTTTTTTCCTCTTCATGGGTTCAGCGACCTTGGCCTTGGATCTCGTTACAATAATATTTGGCACAGCAGCACTGTTGTCAGGAACTGAGGCTCCGATAGTGCAGGAACTCAAAAGAGCGAACGATCGCAGAAAGTCGCTAAGAGAGTTTAAGCTCTTCAGCACATCAACCAGATTGGCCTTATGCAATTTCGATAATTGATTGTTGCAATTATCACACAAAAATTTTATGTTCTCATTGCAGGAAATTAAATCCGTGCAATTGGCGTTTAGTTTAGCACATTTGAGATGTATTTTAGAACAGCAAAATCCACATGATAAGTGGTCACCAGTAGAACACTTTGATCTACACTTGTCACAATTTGACATTGTTATTCAAACGAGAGACGCGGAGCGATCAAAAACACGTCTGTACACTTTGAGATTCACTTTGAGATTAAAGTGAATTAAAGTGAAAAAAAATGGCAGTGAATAACAGCCGAATCATGGAGACGCTGAAGCTGCTCGAACCATTCGATGGATCCGAAAGGAAATTGGCCAGGTATTTCAACACGGTGGATACTCTGGTGCCCACAATGAACGCAGCAACTCCGGACGATCAACTGTATTTCTTCCAATGCATCCTGAATACACTACGCGGAGACGCCTCTGAACTGATGTGTAGGGAGCAGCCAAATACCTGGGCCCAACTACGGACAACTCTCATCAACGAGTATGCGGACCACAGACCAATCGATGGGGCGATCATTAAGATCAACAACATTAGATTTAAAGGTGATATAAATGAGTTTTGTACTAAAATATTAGACAGAATAAGCTCCATACGCGACAGAATACTCCTGAAGCAACCTGACAACGCAGACATTTTAAAAAATATGTGCACAAAAACATCATTTAAACACTTAATTAAAGAACTGCCCCCTAAAATGGTAACAATAATTTACGGGGCAAATGCCACAACTGTACTACATGGGCTGAAAAGTCTTTGGCCTGACATAGAGATGGCGCCAAAAATTAAGAATTATTGTGTTTTACATGGAAAACCATCCTTAACTTAGATTCTGTCAAAGTTTCATGACATTTGGTTGACTCGTTTTCAAGTTATTGCTTTCGAAGTGACGCTACCTCTGAATTTTTGTAAACAATGGAAAAAAGTGAATTTCGTGTTTTGATAAAACATTGCTATTTGATGGGCAAAAATACAGTGGAAACAAAAGCATGGCTTGATAAATGTTATAATACATCTGCTCCACCAAATTCAACTATCAAGTATTGGTTTGCTGAGTTTCGTCGTGACCGTACGAGCACCAGTGATGCACCGCGTTCAGGGAGGCCAAATGAGGCAGTTAATCCGGAAAACATCCAAAAAATCACGGACCTTGTGTTAAATGATCGCAAAATAAAATTGAGTGAGATAGCTAACATCATAGGCATCTCAAAGGAACGCGTTGGTCATATCATTCATGAACATTTACACATGCGGAAGCTGTGCGCGCGATGGGTGCCGCGTTTGCTGACAATTGACCAAAATGCACCAGCTCATTCTGCTCGCGATACGACCGAAAAATTAGAGGAATTACGCTACGAAGTCGTCAAACACCCACCGTATTCACCAGATTTAGCACCCAGCGACTATTTCCTCTTTCCCAGGTTGAAAAATTGGCTCGCCGGAAAAAGATTTTACTCAAATGAGGAGGTCGAGTTGGAAACAAACGCCTATTTTGAAGAGCTTCACGCGGACCACTATAAGAAAGGCATCGAAATGTTGGAAGACCGTTACACTAAATGCATTACTCTAAATGGAGATTATGTCGAAGATTAAAATCATTTTTGCACTAAAAATATCGTTTTTTCATTGTCAGGCCAAAGACTTTTCAGCCCATGTAGTACAAACTGCTATTATGGCCCTTAAAGAAAACATGTATAGATCTAACAGAAGCAGAGGTATAAACCAATCTAAAAATACACAAAGTCCTCAACCAAATACATTTAAAAATATTTACCAAAATTCCTCACAATCGAGAAACCACAAATATAACGCGTCGAGACAGACAAAACAAGTTCCAATGGATGTTGACCAGAATTTTCGGTTACAGGCCTCGGACAAGTACCAACCTCAATCTGGCACCTGTTCGGAAGAAGATTAAAATGTCTAATCGACACGGGATCATCAGTTAGTTTAATTAAGAATAAGTTTGTTAAAAATAGCTTTGCTGCCGATCCAATTAGAATTCAAACAATTTCAGGCAACTTAATACTTGATAGAACTATTTCAACAGCTGGTCTAAAATTGTATGTATGTGACAATATAGGAAGATTTGACGCAATTATCGGTATGGACATCCTACGAAATATAGGAGCCATTACACACACAATTGACAACTCAATAACGGTAAACAGAGACTACTTGAAAATACTCGCTTTACCAGAAGAAACAAATTTCCATACGGTACAAGAGTATAATCTAAGAACATCACACTAAAATCCAAACGAAAAAGATAAATTAGTAACACTTCTTCAAAAATACGAAACGATCACATACAACACCAATGACCCCCTTACTTTTACGAACAGAGTAAAACACAAAATTAATACAAAACATGACAAGCCAATCTACTCCAAACTATATAGATACCCACACATAGAAGTTAGCGTAAGAGCGAACCCGCCTGAGTAGCCACGCTGTGCTACGTTGGCGACCGCTGGTCCAGTCGATCATTCTTACGTGGTGACACGCTATGCTACGTTGGCGACAGCTGCATCAGTCAACGATCGGTATGCAGCGGCTACATCGCGCTGACACGGCACTACGTGATTCGCTAGCGACCGCCGTTGGACGGCGAAATAGGATATGCGGCGCAAATAGCTGTGTCAGCGACAAGCGCCGTCGCCACTGCGAATTGCTGCGCGGACTGCGACTGCGGACCGCGTGAATACAGCGGAGTCAGCAATCCTCCAACTGCGACTGTGACTGCGGGGCTTAGGTTTAGTTTTAGTTTTAGTTTTAAGTGAACGAGCAGTCTCCAGACGGAGCTCTAATTGTAAAAACGAATAAATACTGCAGTACTAAATAATTTACACAAAGAGGAGGTAGATAAACAAATAAGCGACATGTTAGCGCAAGGCATAATACACAAAAGTAAATCACCATATAATTCACCCCTTTGGGTAGTCCCCAAAAAGATAGACGCCTCAGGCAAGCAAAAGTGGCGAATAGTAATTGACTATAGGAAGCTCAATGAGATAACGATAGATGACAAATTTCCAATACCGTTGATCGAATAAATATTGGATAAACTAGGACAATGTAAATATTTTACAACATTAGATCTTGCAAAAGGTTTTCACCAAATTGAAATGTCTCCTGGAGATAGACAAAAAACCGCTTTTTCGACACAGAAAGGACATTATGAATTTCTACGAATGCCGTTTGGCTTAAAAAACGCACCAGCCACATTTCAAAGGTTGATAAACGAAGTATTAGCAAATCTGATAGGAGCACACTGTTTAGTGTACTTAGACGATATTATAATATTCAGCAAAACACTAGAAGAACATCTGAAATCTCTTGAGTTAGTCTTACGGACATTACACGAAGCAAATCTCAGAGCTGGATAAATGTGAATTTCTAAAGCAGGAAACAGAGTTTCTTGGACACATTGTCAATCAGAATGGCATAAAAGCGAACCCGAACAAAATAAAAGCGATTCGAGATTTCCCCATACCCAAAACAAAGAAACAAATCCAAAGTTTCTGGGCCTTGCAGGTTATTACAGACGCTTTATACCAAACTTTGCGAAATTAACGAAACCGCTCTCAGCGAATCTAAAGAAAGATGCAAAGCTCAATCCCCAGAACCCTGAGTACATTCAAGCTGTCCAAATAATAAAAGACTTGATCTCAAAAGATCCTATTTTAGCGTACCCAGACTACACTAAACCCTTTACTCTTACCACCGATGCTAGTAATTATGCAATGGGAGCAGTGTTAAGTCACGGTCCACATCCAATATGCTTTGCAAGCAAAACATTCAACGAAGCTCAACAGAATTACTCAGCAACTGAGAAAGAATTACTAGCTATACTATGGGCAACTCAGCAGTTTAGACCCTACCTCTATGGAGTAAAATTCTTAATTCAAACCGATCACAGACCACTTCAATGGCTGCAAACACTTAAGGAACCTAACCAGAAACTCCAAAGATGGAAAATCAGGCTTAACGAATACAATTTCGACATAAAATATCTACCGGGTAAGGAAAATTACGTAGCAGATGCACTCTCCAGAATTCCCTTAGAAGAGTGTCACCTACACACAGAAAATATACCTGAGGAAGATGTAAACACTAACGAAACAATACATTCTGCTCATGAAGACAGCGGAAATTTGATACCAATTTCGGAAAGACCGCTCAATTTCTTCAGAAATCAAATAATCTTTTATAAAGGCCTACGTCCAACAATTCAAACTCACAGAAATAAGTATAATCAAATTATTACAAAAATATGCTACTTAGAATTCGAAGAAGAAGCAGTAAGCAATATAATCAACTCATACGTTGACCACACTAAAAGAATTGGAGTTTTTATCGAAAATAACAATGATTTTATGAAATTCCAAGACTTGGCATCACATTTTAAACACAAGCTGTTAAGATGTACAAAAAAACTTAAAACCTTAGAAAAAGATGATGCCATTGAGAAACTAGTATTCAGAAAACACGAAGAAACTATGCACGCAGGTTCACAAGTAATTTGTGATAAAATAAAAACGAATTCTATTTCCCCAAAATGAGAAAACGCATCCAACTTATAATCAATAAATGCAACCTGTCGTGGACAGATCTGAACCAAAATGTCAAAAGCCAAAAAGAAGAAGGCACCAACGGTTGCTGAGTTTCGGTTTGGTTTATTGCTTCTGAACGCGTAACAATACGCTGCTGTATTGTTGCTCTCGTCTTATGAAGTGACGAAGCAAAGAAAATAAAAAAGGGCCGAGGCCTGGATTGCCGCGCAACAAGAGGACGAAAGCTCTTGTTGCTAACGGCTTACAAAAGGTTCAGAGGTGTTATACTATGTGCAGCTTTAGCGGAGACATTGAAAGAGATTTGGTCTAAACATTGCCGCCACTCTTGCAGTGTCTCGCGCTGCAAAATTACGAAAAACAAGAAATAATGATTCGTTGATGGAATACATTTCAGTTCAATTTCAAATTCATACATATTAACTTAATAACTAGGCGTTGATAACCGATATAAGAGTTAATTCATTGAGCATTTCAAATAATAAACGTCTGATTGTAAATAATTTTCTAAATTCAGGATCAATAAGGATCCATATAAAAGGTTTGCTAACATGGGCCTGAAAGGACCCATCCAAAAATAGAATCCTGCGCCAGAGGTAGGCCAGGGTTACAAATGAATCCAGATCTGATGATCTTGTGATAGATCTCTGTGCCAAGGATGAGTGAGACGGCATGGGATCGATAAAAGTAAGGATCCGCAAGGCGAAAATTCGAAAAACGTTCCGCTACGCGCCGGTCAATATCTTCCAGAGGAGTTTTAAAGGCGAGTGTTTGTTCGATCTTGGCATGCACGTCGATGCGCTGAGATTAATCATGACGCGAGACCAGGGTGACTCGGCAAAAGTGATGAAGATCAACCTTGGAAACTGGAAGATGTAGCTGGCGTACCATTGACGACGAGATGCGACTGGTGCAGCAACAAGAATCTATAAGGATTCGAGCAGGATAGCTGGCGGCACGGACGCGTATGAAGACGGAGGCCGTCGGAAAAAGGACGGTGACGCGTTGAACGGAAGCACTCGTAGCGAAAGGACGAGCTTCGCGTTGAATAATGAGACGTTCATTCGCATGGAGAAGCGTATTATGATGACGGTAACAATATTTGCAAACCATCTTGCTAGTGCAGTGTTTCGCGATGTGTGAATGTGCCAAACATCTAGAGCAATACCGAATAAGTTCATCGAATGGAACTTTTTACAGAAGCGTAGAGGATGAGTCCGTTGACATAATCTGCATTTTTTGTTGTTATCGAAAGGAGTCGATGAAGCGTTATCACTCATGGCGACCTATGATTAGGACAACAAAATTGTTAAAAAAAATGGTGGAAGGGCTAATCAGGTAAGACGATTAATTTCGTAACGGACCGCGTAATTATTCCTCGTTCGGCTTTAATATCGGCGACGCGGACGCGTTTATCGCTACCGGGATATACTCGAAGAATTCTTCCCAACCGCCACGAAGTAGGGGGAAGATTTTCTTGACTAACAACAACTAAATCGTCAACAGCAAGATCGCGCGATGGATATTTCCATTTGTATCGCCTATGCATTTCTTTAAGATATTCTTCTTTCCATCTTAAGGCGATCTGCTGACCCAAAGCTTTCATTTTTTCCCGTCTATTTCTCGCGCTTATATCAGAAATAATTGGCTCTGGGGGACCCAGAAGTGGAGACCCAATAAGGAAGTGACCCGGAGTCAAAGCAGATACATCCGCAGGGTTTTCTGACATAGGACTAATAGGTCGAGAAATTAAACACGCTTCAATATGAGATACAACTGTTGATAGTTCCTCGAATGTGTATTTATGAGGAAGAGCCATTTTACGAAAATGGAGTTTGAAACTTTTAACTCCCGCTTCCCATAAGCCACCCATGTGAGGCGACCCAGCAGGAATAAAATTCCATTCAACAGGCTAATGGGAAAAGTGATTGGAAAATGAATCACGAAACTGCTTTAGAAATGCTTCAAAATCCTTTTTGAAAGCTTTAGAAGCACCAACAAAGTTAGTACCATTATCGGAGAAAATGGTTTTTGGGCAACCACGACGAGAAACGAATCGAATAAAAGCAGCGAGAAAAGCAGGTGTCGAAAGATCACTGACTGCCTCCAAATAGATTGCCTTTGTAGAGAAACATACAAAAATACAAACATAACCTTTCGTTATAAGGCAAGCTCTACCTGTAAAATTCTTTATGTCAAAAGGACCTACAAAGTCGACACCAGTAATGGAGAATACACGACTGTGAGTAGTCCGTTCGGGGGGTAAAGCAGCCATGATCTGAGAGGCCTTTCGTTTCTTATCCAACAGACAAGTTTTAATGAGATTTTTCGCCTTCGGAATCCAATATTCCTGACGAAGCAATCGAAGTAGAAGTGAGTTGCCACCGTGAATCGTGATTTTATGTATAAAGGCAACTAAAAGTTTCGAAAACTGAGAACCATACGGAAGGATAATTGGGTGCTGTTCACTAAAGGAAAGAGTTGGTGCGTTAGCTAAGCGACCATTAATACGCATAACTTGTTCTTTATCCAAAAAGGGATTTAGAGTCAATATTCTGCTCTTAGAATTAAGTGGCTTTTGATTTAGAAGACAACTATATTCAGTTTGAAAGTGCCTTTTCTGAGAGAGAATTGTCACGAATTTTCTGGTGTTATGGAGTTCTGCGTTAGACAACACTATGGATGTATAGTCCTTAGAATTTTCTGCAGGACGGTGAGTGCGATAGTAAAACCGAAGCATATATGAGACCACTCGAAGAGCTCTCGAAAATTACGAAAATCTAGAGAGAATGTCTTCCTCAACATTTACGAGCAAGTTGTGTACTGCAACCTTTTTTGCTTCGATTGAAGTTTCAAGAAGAGTAGGGCTAGAAGATGGCCACTCGGGCCTATCCTTAACAAGCCAGGATGGGCCATGCCACCATAACGAATTCATACTTAAGGCCTGGGGAGTAAGGCCGCGACTACATAAATCAGCAGGGTTATTAGCTGAATCGACGTGATACCAATTTCTAGCGTACGGTTTCTCCTGAATTTTGCTAACACGATTAGCAACGAAGGTAGTCCATGTAGATGGAGTTTTTCGAAGCCATGACAAAACAATTGTTGAATCAGTCCAGCAGAAGACATCGTGGACTTTAATATCAAGTTCGGGTAGGAGTGAATCGAGAAGATCACATAGAAGTACTGCACCGCATAGTTCTAATCTTGGCAACGAAACAGTTTTGACTGGAGCTACTTTTGTTTTCGATGTAAGTAAGTGGGAGTAGAAAGTAGTAGAGGATTTACGGATATGTATGAAAATCGCCGCCCCGTATGCTTTCTCGGAAGCATCGGAGAAAGCATGAATTTTAACTTCATCTTGTAAAGAATAGTTCACCCATCTCGGTAACTTAATCAGGTTTATATATCCATCTAAAAACTGATGCCATTTTTGTTCAATGGGTTTAGAAAGACAATCGTCAAAACCTATATTCTCAAGCCAGACCAGTTGCATTAAATGTTTAGCAACAATAACTACAGGTGCAAGCCATCCGACAGGGTCAAACAATTTAGCAATCATGGAGAGAAGTTCCCTTTTGGTGTGCGAATCCTTCCGCTCAATAGCAGGAACCTTGAAAAAGAACTTATCAGTACAGGCGTTCCAACGTACCCCTAAAGCCTTTGTAGAACTGGAATCTTCGAAGTTTAAGAATTCTTCCTTTAATAGGTGCTCTTTCGGAAGGTCCGCTAGAATTTCTTTGCGATTTGAAGTCCATTTTCTTAAGGGGGAGACTCGTTTAGAGGGTCAAAAAAATTCATTTTTTGAAAATAGTTTTAATCATTCGAATACATATCTGAAAATAATCCTACAAAATTTCAAGTCGAAATTCGAAATATTTTCGAAGTAACAGCCTCTGACTCGCCACGCGTAGACTAAGCAGATAAGCGCAAATTAAACTTTGAAGGTGATTTTCTCAAAACAGTATTATTTAAAACTGCGGGCGTAATAAAAACAATATTTCTTGACGGATTTCTACAAACCAGGACTTTTTCGAAAGCTTATGAATTAGGCTTCTATTTAAACTAAAAAAATTACATAAAAATTAATAATAAATAATTTTTTGTTGCGTGCAAATTATAAATTTTCGCTGTAAAAATCGAACTTTTATTTTGGAGACACACACACAACACAACTTTTCGTATTTTCAAATTTTTTTTATATTTCATGTAGATTAAAATTTTTTTGAATTTATGTGTTTCAGATCAAAATTACGACTGCTTTCACGCCCGCATTGAAGGTCTTCCGGTAGCTCGGCGCTCCAAACAACCTTGCTTTTGGACGATATAATATAATTGTTTGAAAGTGAAAAACATTTTTTTTGTCAGTTTTTATCCTCCAGATTGTACTTGTAAGGTTACTTCATCGATTTTTGTAATATATACATATACACAGCAATTTGAATTTGTCCTCATTTTAGATGTCCTAGACGAGTCTCCCCCTTAAGGAAAGTCCAGCACCATGTAAAGTGTCGATGAGTTCATTTCGAGCCTTTATAGCGGAAGGAAAATCGTGCGCACCGGCGAGAACATCGTCAACATACATGGATCGTCGAAGAATATGTATGGCAAGAGGATAAGTGTCTTGAGAATCGGATGCAAGTTGAAGGAGAGTGCGAATCGCAAGATAAGGTGCGCAGTTGACACCAAAAGTTACCGTTTGTAATTCGTAATCCGAGACTTCCACATCGGTAGAAGAGCGATGTAGAATGCGTTGGAATGGACGATGCCTTGGGTCGACAAGAATTTGTCGATACATTTTCTGAATATCACTATTGAAAACAAATCGAAAAAGTCTCCATCTTAGGAGAAGTAAAGCTAAGTCAGACTGTAGCGCCGGACCGACGTACAACACATCATTCAAACTATTACCATTGGACGTTTTATTTGAAGCGTTAAAAACAACACGAAGTTTTGTTGTAAGACTTTCTGGTTTAATGACCGCATGATGCGGAAGATAACAATATGTGCCCAAATTCTGATTTGAAGGCGGACCGACTAACTTCATATGCGATAACTGCAAGTATTCGTCAACTACCTGGTTATATAAGTTAAGGAAATTTAAGGTTTATTTCCGAAGACAACCATGATTTTAGCTTTCAGTTCTGACTTTATTCGTAGTACAACTGCAACTGCCTTAATGCTATCTTACACTTTCGCTTAACACCTACGTTTTCCTTATTTTGCTACTGTCAGGAATTTACCAATTTGCAGTGTGCGGATATTTGCACCAGTGCGCTGGCCATTAGTGACCCAGTTAGCGATTTCGCTTATTGCCGAAATTTCGCAGCTGATGGAATTAAGTGCGCTGGCCGCTAGTCGCTGAGTTAGCGATTTCGCTTATTACCGCATTTTGTGAAGTTAATGGGATTACATGGGAAGTTAAGTGCACTGGCCGCTAGTGGCCTAGTTAATGAAACGGGAAATCAGGTGCACTGGCCGCTAGTGGCCTAGTTAATGATTTCGCTATTGCTGAAACAGGAAGTCAGGTGCACTGGCCGCTAGTGGCCTAGTTAATGATTTCGCCTATTGCTGGATTTGTGGGGTTAATGGAATTAAACAGGAAGCTAAGTGCAGTGGCTTAGACGCTGAGTTAGTGACTTCGTTTAATGCCATTACCCGGAAGGTTTAGAGCGCTGACCGCGTTAACTTATATAACTTTGAATTCGGGGTTTTTAAGAAGCGGAGCTTCGTTCCGAAGAAACTGCCGTAAAGCACTATTTCGAGAATCTCCCAAGCAAAGTTCGTTAGGATAATAACCTTTAAAAGGAAGAGAGACAATGTATCTCCCATCTTCATTCCGCCGAGTAGTAGCCATGTAGTTGTCCTCACACCATTGATCAGCATCCGATAGAATCCTTTTCCTAAGGGGTTCTTCAATTTCCCAAAAGCGAGAAAGAATTGTGTCCAACTAAGAATCCGTTGAGATGTCCACCTTCGTTGTAAAACACCTGACTTCGGAATCCGGAATGGGGCCAGTAAGGGTCCATCCGAAAACGGTTTGCTGAGCTGTCAGGCTGCCAAGTAGATTGTGATGAATTCCATGGAGCACCACCTGTGGGTGCAAGTCGGCGCCGATAAGTACGTCTATGGCGGAAGTCCTCCAAAAGTCTCCGTCTGCCCAATTAAGGTTCGGTAGTTTATGACGTATTCCTGAATCGACTGTACAGGATGGCAAATTTCCAGTGATTTGCGGAAGTACGAAAGCGAGGGCTTCGATTTTCACGTTTGGATCCGTAGGTGATCCGAGAACAAATGAGCTAAGTCGATTAGCGCTTGCAGAAAACGATTGATTAACCCCAGAGATGCTGGCTTGTGTAGCAAACGTAGGCAAGTTAATCAATTTACGAAGGCGATCCGAAATGAAAGATGCTTCTGATCCTGGATCAATAAAAGCCCTAGCAGAATAATTGGTATTCAAATGGCAAATATAGATTTGCGCTGTACCTAAAAGTACACGTTGGTTTCGAGGAAACGCAAGATTCGGAGAATCACTATTCGAAGATGTTTTAGTAGTGGACTGTATTTTTTGATGGAAGCTATGATGCTCACTCGTTTGAGCTACGGAAGAAGTAGAAGGCTGATTGGAGCGAAGCCCCGAAGAAGCAACTGAAGGTTGAAATCTTGGCGCGGTGGAGCGTAACTCGGACGACGCAGGCACTCTAGAAGTAGTAGAAGTAGTGTTAGTGGGACGTAATCCCGACTGATTCTTCGTAGAAGAAGGTGATTCGCGATGTAACAACGTGTGATGGCGTTGATGACATACGGAACAATTGTAGGCGCTTTTAGAATCCTTTAATTGATGGCCTTTCGATAGGCAATTTAAACAGCACTGAAAACGCTTAACACTGGAAAACCGATCGCAAACTTGCATGTTAAGAAAACGTTTACAATTGCGCAATATGTGTGGTTGCTTGCAAAGAACACAGCTGGAATCAACCACATTCGCGTGAAAAGTATGTGTAAGTCGTTTAGAACCGCTAACCTCGCTAGATGCCGGCTTATTCGAATTTGATTTGTTGGAAGTAGAAGTCTTTAACTCATCGACGCATTCGAGAGTTCGGTATCGCGTAGTAAGAAACTCGTCAAGTTCGCACCACTTTGGTAAAGCCGATTTGTCTTTAATACCTTGCTCCCAAAAAGCAATAGTGCGTTGAGGTAAACGCTGCATACACATATAAACAATGATTGGATCCCAATCGGAAGTATTGACGTCGTATAATTTCAGCGAATTCAAACAATTGTTAATGCCGCGTTGCAAACTCTTAAGCCCAGAACCGGTTTCAGAAGAAACAGCTGGTAAGTCAAAAAGAAGTTTAATTTGAGCATTAACTAAAATTCGTTTATTATTAAAGGCTTGGTTTAAATTAGTCCAAGCGAGCTCGAAACCTTCATTGGTGAGAGGGGATTTTCGAACTATTTCTCTCGCTTCTCCGCTCGCTTTCTGAATGAGGTGATACAATTTTTCGTCATTACTCAAACGACTGTTTCTTATGTATATGGCCGTAAATAAATCGCGGAAAGTTGGCCAAGACGTATAGTCACCTTTAAAAATGTCAGTATCGCAAGGCGGAAGTGCGATATTATTGGATGAAGTAGGCTCTGAAAAGGCAGAACCATCAAGAGTAGAAGTATGGCGAAGACCGGATGAAGCGATGTCGAAATCATGAATTCTCTCATTAATCTTCGCTAAGCATGAAACATATGGGCATCTCCCAAAAAAGGTCCACCACGAGTGAAAAATTCAAATTGCTCAGAAAAACTTTTTATTATCCAATAATACAGCTTAAATATCTATCTATTTTATAAATGTAAAATAATTTTTAATTTTTTTTAATTTTTGACCGAAATATACTACTTTAAAAGAAAAAAGCCTTCTGAGCCTTTTGACGAATTATATGCACAGTTTGTCTTTCCGTTTTTATCTTATTCAAGTAATATTATATTTTTCTTTTAATGCAAAAGTTTTCTACTAACAACAATCTTATGTATTAGAGAAAGCGAGAGAAAGTGGAGTTCGAAGAACGGAAGTTTGTTTAGTTTGCTTCTTCCTGTATCCTATTGTCGCGTCCGTGCCCAAAAAACCTTATTAGTTGCTGCCATTAGTGGACAAACTTTTCAAATGCAAGTAGCTGTCAGTTTTTAAAAAGGTGCATTGTTCCCGTAAGGAAAATATAATAATTGGTTCCCGGCAAAATCGGAAAAAAATTTTATGGGTGTTTCAAATTTGTCGCGTCCGTAACCGGAAGCTCTGAATCGATTCGATTGTTTTTCGATTTCCGGTAAATTTCCGCATTTCTTGAGATACAATTTTTTTTCAAAATATCGACTCTCATTGAACATTTTAGCAATAAAATACAAGAAAATATCAAAAAAATAATTTTGGTTGAGAATAACAGCTTCATCAATTTTGTACGATATATCGTACAATGGTGCGCAAAGGAGTAAAAATGCATGAAACTTTTTTTTGGTTTTTTTTTTAATTTTATGAACAATTCATTGGCTTATTTGGTAAGAAAATATAAATTCAACAACAAAAATCAAAACGTGATTTCATTTTGATCGAAAACTATATAAATTATATATATAAACAATTGAGTAACATTTATCAGGCCTTATAAAACCGTTACTGCTGTTGCAAAGCCCTTTTCCCCTCAATAAAACACAGAATCAACTAAACACCATATAGCTTTGTAGAAAGATACCGAATATAGCCGATTCTTATTATCGTAGTGGGAGTGGCAAGTACTCATGTCTAACCTTACATAATCTGTGTCTGCCCAGTGAAACACAAAATCGTTAAGTAATTGTTATTTCTGAATAGAAATAGTCAAACAGTCGAATTTTATTAGTCATACGATTTAGTGATGGGCGTGGCATTCAGGCAAACAGAAAAATTCTGTTACCAATTCCATAACTTAAAAAAAAATGCTACATCACTTGCAACCTTTGCCTGCCATTTGTACGATAAATCGTACAAAGCTTTGCAACCCTTGTGTACAATACTATCGTATTCGTATATCGTATTCGTATATTCATTCGTATATCGTATTGTACGATATATCGTCCAATTTTTTAAAGGCTCGGGAAAAATATTTAGAAGCAAAAATTGTTAAATTTAATAAGTTTTATAAATCTACTGAGATTCAAACTTTGAAATTGTTTGTCCTTTTGCTACTAAAAAGTTTTACATATTTAAAAATTCCTCCTCAGAAGCATCGCATCGCAAAATTCTTGCAAAGAGCTGCTTACAAATCGCACTGTATAGCCACGGCTATTGTGATTTATATTTTTAAACAGAATGGTAAAACTTAACCTACTTAATAAGAATTTAAAAACCGTTTCATAAAAAAAACGTTCGCTGAAAAAACAAATCTTTAAAAAAATTGTACGATATATCATACAAATTTCCGGAAAAGGTTAATGAAAAATACTGTACAAATATGTCCAGCTAGTTAGTTAATTTAATTTAATTAATTTATTAAGTTATTTCTAAAACCAGTTTACTGCGATGTGATGAATGAAAGGTGCATTGCTAATGTATGTAAGAGCTTTGCGCACGATATTAAACAAGATCTAATTCCAATAGAGTTCCTCAGGAAAATTAAATAAACCACACTAAGAACTTTTAACTTTATTTTTTCCTTATTTTGATTGCTGTAACTTGAATTTAACTTGTTATGTGTTATTTTTTATTAAAAGCTGAAGTGTTATAATGAAAACCATTACTGTATTTAATAAAATTTGTCGCGTCCGTGATGTCCATAAGTCTACGAAGAAAAGTTATCCTTTGACCTTCATTTGCATGTATATAGGGTAAAAGCTTCGGTTGTGGGCATAGTTCGGTTGTGGGCACCCCTTCGTATCTCTTGATAGAAAGCAGGCTGGGTTTTTTTGACTAAGGCCATTTGTTCATTATGGAACCACGATCTTTTTGTGCCAAATACTGAGTCGAACAGACACGCCTGCTTTGTGCTGGGACCATATATATCTTTCTGTGCTTAAAAAATAAGACAAACATTTTTTTACACATTTTAAATGGTGTCATAAATCGAAGTGAATCCATCGAGAAGGCGAGTAAAATGCATTTTTATTTAGTAAATTTATTATACTTTGTGATCCAATATTGATTACAACCAATATGTTTACCCCGAACAAATTTTTCACTACTTCTCAAAATGGCTGCCAAATTCGGTTGTGGGCACTGCAATTAGTTCGGTTGTGGGCACCCATCTTTTAGTGATTTGGTAAGTTTTGGTAAGTTATTTCATCGAAAATGGTCTTCTAACGCATTTTTTGGTTGTTTTAGTTATATCTTCCAAGGGTAAATAAAAAAAATCCTCCGATATCTTTTTTAATGTGCTGGATGTAATTTAACATTGTTCTGCAGATAAGCTAACCACAAAATCGACTGCCGCAGCGTATGCGATTTCCTGAACCACTTTCCAACGCTACAAAAAGAAGGTGGAAGAAAATTTCGGAAACATCAAAGCTGTCGACGGTGGTGTTTTCTTCTTTTTCTTCTTTTCGTGGATGTTATCGAATCAGGTTAACTGGTGTTTTCCACCTTCTTCACGTCACAGCACTTGAAGAGTGTTGATTAATTAGGTTGAATTTCATTTTACTTTAGGTCTTCTTGACAGCCCAGGAGAATAACTTGGTCACTTACATTTTGAAATGCCCGTCCATCCAAAATGTGCCGACATGCGTACCAGCTACTTCACATGCGTGCATTGTGCTTCAAATAATTAAAACTTAATGTTTTTCTATATTCGTGTTGGTTTTTCCGTTTCCACCAGATTTTCCAGGCGTGCCCACAACCGAACCAAAAAAAAATTTTTGTTAAAAATGACTACTTTACAAAATTAACAAAAACAACTTTTCTATTTGACGGAATCGATTTACTTTTGTCATTACTTGTTAGCTAAGGTTTCTAGCTTTCCATAGATGTCCATATGTCCGATTAAGAAGAACTTGGTAAAAAGTTATGAGCCAAAAACAAAAAGGTGCCCACAACCGGAACCATTCCCCTATTGTTACGAAATTCCACAGTTCGTTATCGACGGTTCGTTTTGATTGTATTTGAAAATAAAACAACTTCAGTTACTCAGCAAAAATCAACAATCAGAAACTAACTTTATTTACGGAATTTACACTTCGCTTGTATCTACATTTGTTACCACTTTGCTTGCTTAACACAGACTCGACTCCTTGCGCTGCCACTGCTGCTTTTATACCACTTTTCTTATCGCGCCGAAGTTTCTTGCACTTCTAATTGGAAAACGCTCGACTATTCTCGCACAGCCCATTTCGAGAACCATCCTTGCCATATCAGACTATACCAAGCGAATTTATAACAGTTTTGCTGTACTTCACAGTGCATGCCTAAAAGTATGCTTGGAAAACATTCGTGCGGAGAAAGGCATTCCTGTACAGTGCGGCACAGAATCTCTCATCGTATCAATATATAAAAAAAAAGTTCCCAAAAATCGCTAAATTTTGTATATTTCTATAAGAGCTTGAAAAAAAAATCTTTTTTTTGCCGCGTCCGTTTCATTGCATAATTGCTTTTTATTTTGTACTAATTTGTACTAAATCTTTCCAATATATTTCTAAAATGTAGCACCATTTCAGCGCGTTAGAACACTAAAAAAACATATCGACTTTTTGTGTTTCTTTCTTGTTTTTGGTGTAATTGAAAGCGTGCGAATGTCGCGTCCGTGCCACTGGGAGATGCCCATATGTCCGATAGGTGCTAGTGTATTTCGCATCAACGACAGCGATATCATCTGCAGCACTTCTTTTAGTTTGAGATTCAAATTGAATTAGACACTTTTCATACTGTGCCCTTACGGTAGCCCACAACTCCTTTAGCTCGGAGCTTTGAATTTCCAAAGAAAATTTAGTATGACTATTAGAGGGAGTAAAGGCAATCTCAAATTTGAAAACGCGATCAGAAGCACGGGTGAAATCGTCAAGTTTGGACATTTCGATTTGAATAGAAGAAATCAAAATCAAAAAAGTAAAATCGAAGTAGCCCAAACTTTTTCACCTTAGCGCAACAAAGGTGCAATGCGAAAGAGAGAGGCCAAAAAAGGTGCGACACGAGATATAAAAAAAGGAAAACAATAGAAAATTAACTCAACGCTTGCTTTATTATGTATTGTTACAATATTTTGCTTATGCACTTCAAAAATGTAAATCCAATTAATGGGTATCACAAGTAATTTGCGCTACGCATAGAATTGAATTCAAAAAATTTATAGTGTTATGTGTCACCTCGTACTTCAGTAGAACGTGCACAATGCAGAAACGAATGCCGAAGTGCCAAAAAAAATGTATTCACGCAAGGCCTACTTGTGCCTTTACTTTCGTATGTACGTACCAGCAATTGTTAGTGCTTGGCAGCTATGTACATATGCACTACTGGTTGTTGTTGCACTACGGATATGCACGCACATGAGAAATAGAACAAAAAGCAAAGTCGCGAAAACGTAGCACTGAGTAGACCGAATACAGGGTCGCGTGATATGCGCGAAGCTAGAAGGGGTTTTACATAAAGGCACTTTGACTCCGTTAACCTATATGGCGATGTACATATGTAGATGTATGTACATATATCAGGTGTACAACTTTGCTTCCGCCGTTTTCCGATAGGTGGCTGTACCGGCTGAGGCTGGTTGAAATACATAGATGGTAATGCCTTTAAAGTGAGTGTGGACAGTGCCTAACGAATTGTCATCGCCGTTTCAGTGACAGTTGTTCTTGTTTTCGTATTATTCACGCTCGAAAATGCCCGTTTATGTGCCCAATTCTCGCCATTTGCGGGAAGTTTTACTTTTCTGTTACAATTCGAAAAAAAATGCAGCTGAAGCGCATCGAATGCTCTCAGAAACTTACGGTGATGCTGCTCTAAGTGAAAGAACGTGTCGGGAGTGGTTTCAACGTTTTAAAAATGGAAGAGCGACATGACAAAGTCATCCTCCAACACGACAATGCTCGGCCTCACGTCGCAAAAGTGGTCAAAAAGTACCTGGAAACGCTGAAATGGGAAGTCTTGCCCCACCCGCCGTATTCCCCAGATGTCGCCCCTTCTGACTTCCACCTATTCCGTTCGATGGCACACGGCCTGGCAGATCAACATTTTCCATCCTTCGAAGAATTGGAAAAATTGATTGCTTCATGAATAGCGTCAAAAGAGGACCCCTTTTTTCGAGCCGGGATCCGAAAATTGCCGGAAAGATGGGAGAAAGTTGTCGCTAGCGACGGACAATACTTTGAATAATACATCTGTAAGCACTTTTTCGCAATAAAGCTTTTAATTTTGGAAAAAAACGGCGGAAGCAAAGTTGTACACCTGATATATATAACCGTATATATATCTAACTGGTGTGGTTCGTTAACGGAACCCGAGAAAAAATCGAAATATATAATTAATTTTTCGCGAAATTCGATAAAAACGTTGTTGTTTTCTATATATTTTTAACACATTCACGGATAAGATTTTCACTCGCGATTTTGATCTTTACAAAAAATTATGCACGAATGCGCGAAATTTATCACAAGCAAAATAAAAATACACGATATACCTATGCTCAATAAATTAACCTTTTATGATTTGAAAAAATCGGTTCAACGCACCTGTGTTTATTGGTAGTAACGATGAGGGATGGTGATGATGATGATGATGATGTGGTTGGTGTCCGCAAGAAGATTTGTAGTCCCACAATAAAGGGTAAGCAAAAGACAAGTGAGCAGGAGCGCGATGACGTAGATCCGGCTCGAAGGACCAAAATGTCGTGGACAGATCTGAACCAAAATGTCAAAAGCCAAAAAGAAGAAGGCACCAACGGTTGCTGAGTTTCGGTTTGGTTTATTGCTTCTAAACGCGTAACAATACGCTGCTGTATCGTTGCTCTCGTCTTATGAAGTGACGAAGCAAAGAAAATAAAAAAGGGCCGAGGCCTGGATTACCGCGCAACAAGAGGACGAAAGCTCTTGTGGCTAACGGCTTACAAAAGGTTCAGAGGTGTTATACTATGCGCAGCTTTAGCGAAGACATTGAAAGAGATTTGGTATAAACACAACCATTGCAATATTTGTAAACCAGAAAACCAACCAAACAAATTACATTTCAGAGTAACCCCAGCAGCAACTGACGAAACAAAAAAACTAATAATTGATTTTTGGCAGTTCAATCAGAAAACCTTTTTATCGGCAATCGACTTATACTCGAAGTACGCAACTGTAGAGTATGTCAAAACCCCGAATTGGCTAGAAGCGAAAAGAGCACTTCTGAGGATATTCACCTACATAGGCACACCAAAAACAATTAAAGCCGATAAAGATCCAGCATTCGAAGCAAAGCCTTTCAAAAATTGGTTAGACCAATGAACCATAGAACTAGAAATTACCCACGGAAAGACAGGAATAGCAAATGTGGAACGCTTCCATAGAACCATCAACGAAAAATGAAGAATACAACTTCTGAATGACGACAACAACGAAAAATCAATTGTCATAGAACAAGCTCTATACGCTTATAATCACCTATTAAATCACTCCACCACTGGCAAAATTCCATACCTTCTTTATACTAAACCGGAAGAAATAGATAAAATTCAACAGATCAAGATTAACCGAATCGCATATCTAAACACATCCCAAAACAGAACAGATCACGAGATCGACCCTAAATACATGAGACAAAGAAACAAGAGACGACCGAAAACAGATCAAAACCCTTTTACCAAAATAGACTATGTTCAACAGACAGATCCCGACTATGTTATAACAGACAAAGCACAAAAACGAAAATTTTACAAGTCAAACTTCAAGAGAAAGAAGGCTAACGAAGATTCTTCCAGGGATCAAAACTTCGACCTCATCGAAACTGCTGAAGATATGGGCATTCCTCTGGATGATCATCCAGACTCCACTAGTGGCAGCACAGTCAATCCAAGTCCAGTCATTAGCGACCAATAACGGATTCATCGCCATTGAACAAGGCGAATACGCAATTCCGCAACAATTTCAAACAATAATTCACACTATTAATACAGAAAAACTACTGAAAACCCAAGAAGAACTTGAAGGAGTAGTCAAAGAAAATCAGTATTTCAATACACCCCACATCATGAAAAAATTAAAAATAAGTAAACAGCACTTGAACTTATTCAAAACGAGACATGCTGGAGCTCTTATGAACATTGTAGGCAACGCGTTAGAATATCTATTCGGAACATTGACTGAAGAAGACAAAAACGAAATCAGAAGAAACACTAACTTACTAAATAAAAAACAAAACGAAATCATTGACTACATCAATCAAGAAAATAAATACATTATTAAACTACAACACCAAGAAAACGTACTCCAAGACGGATACAGAAGACAATTGGCACTTTTCACTTTTACTAATACTGTGAAATGTTTCTACATCACTTAGAAGACATTGAACCATCAATTCAATTAGCGAAATTCGGAATCGTTAACCCGAAAGACATACCACTAGAAGCATTTGATAATTTGTCTTATGATCAGTTTAAAAATATTAAAACTTCAATTTGGAAGAAAAATAAAACACTTTTCATAATCATTTGCATACCAGTTGTCATTATAACACATCCAGTTGCTCGCATTATTCCAATACCAAAGAATGAAAGCGAAGAACTAGATATAGATCCACAACAAAAATATGTTAACAACAATTACAAACTACAAGAATTGAGCGAAAACAATAAACTATACAAAACAAATCAATGCATCGAAAATTTAATGTTAAAAGATACGATCAAATGTAATTTCCGAAATGCAACTGAAACCAATTAAACTACAGAAGCACAAAATTACAATTGAATTTTTAAAGATTGTTACATTAAAATAGAAAACAAAGAATTTAAAGCATCCCAAGAGGATCCGCTAAAAATATTACATATACAAGATAAAAACATTATTACCCACGACTATGAATTTAAAAAAATTAAGAAACACGTAGAAGCTAAGAATGAAAAAACAACTATATATCTATTACTACAGATATAATTATATTTATCATAATAATTCTAATTCTTTACGTTTCCTTCAGAAACAAAAATAAAATATTTTCAAAATTGTCCTTTATTAAAGACAATTCTTCCGCAGGGAGGAGTAACGATAACCCACCAACGGCTATCTTTTAACCATAACTCAGAAACCTGACTCCTCAAACACAATCGATCTGTTCCTTCAATCCTTATCACAACCTATAAAATCCCTGAGTCCTAATCCTAAAAATCCTAAAATCCTTGAGTATCCATAAACCCTTATCGCAACATACAGTATCACAAACGCAAACAAATCCTAAGTGGCTTCCTGCCTTATCATAAACATACAATATACATATATTTAAACATACAATATTCATATCGCAACAAACCGAGGTTTCATTGTGAACTCTGTGCGTTGCAATATTTAGTTTTAAGTTGGAATTGAATAAAGAACTTCCTATAATACAGAACTCCTCGTTTAATTTACAACGAGCGAATCAATTGAAATTGATTCTATAACTTGTTGTTGTTGTGCTCGAAAATTTCGTTTGTGTGCCTGCATGGCGCACGCGTTTGGTGCGAACGAGTTGGTCGTTGCTGTTGTGCTCGGAAATTTCGTTTGTGTGCTTGCTTGGTGCACGCGTTGGTGCGAGCGAATTTATTGTTGTTGTACATGCAGGTTTCGTTTGTATGCCAGTCAGGTGCTTGCGTGGCGCATGTGGTTTGGTGCGAGTGAAAGCTCATTGTTGTTGTTGCACACGCAAATTTCGTTTGTGTGCCTGCTTGGCGCATGCTTTGGTGCGAGCGAGCTTATTGTTGTTGTTGTACAAGGAAGTTTCGTTTGTATGCTAGGCGGTTGCTTGCTTGGCGCATGGTTGGTGCGAGCGAGCTTATTGTTGTTGTTGTACAAGGAAGTTTCGTTTGTATGCTAGGCGGGTGCTTGCTTGGCGCATGGTTGGTGCGAGCGAGCTTATTGTTGTTGTTGTACAAGGAAGTTTCGTTTGTATGCTAGTCGGGTGCTTGCTTGGCGCATGCATTTGGTGCGAGCGGGCTTATTTTTGCTGTTGTGCAAGAAAGTTTCGTTTGTGTGCCAGTCGGGTGCTTGCTTCACGCATGCGTTTTGGTGCGAGTGGGTTTATTGGTGTTGTTGTGCATGGAGATTTCGTTTATTGTGTGATATTTAATGTTTGTTTGGTGCATGCGTTTGGTCGGTGCAAGTGGCAACATAGTGGTTGTTGTGGTGCAAGGAAAAATCTGGAAACATGTGCCTGCAGGGCGTATGGTTTCGGATGTGCGAGTGTGTGCGCAAGGGACGCGCGTAACTGCGGTCCCGGTATTGCTGAGCTGGTGGTGCGAGTGTATGCGCAAGGGACGTAATTGCGGTCCCGTTATTGCTGAGCGTGCGATGGTACCGTTATTCTTGGAATCAAAGTGCGCTAGATTGATATGCATATCTGAGCTAGAGCTGCAAGAATAAGAAAATGAAAAGAGAGCTACAGCAGCAAGAATAAGAAAATGAAAAGAGAGCTAGAATAGCAAGAATAAGAAAATGAAAAGAGAGCTAGAAAAGAGAGAGCAAGAACGCTTGCAAGCAGTGGGCTAGTCAGAGTGTTAGGAATTCCAAGGATGAATTCGGAACAGAAAGGAGTACTTAGCGACAGGTTGAAGCCTGTTGTTATGACACAGTGTGCGTTGCGTGCAAGAAATTACCTTGCAGGGGCAAGAACAGTTGATAATTTTGGACTTTGCTCCAATCCTTGGTGCTTGTTTTCTATCTCATTGCAGTGAAATTGGAGGCGTTGGCGGCGACGATCAGGTGCACACTGTGCTTCGTAAAGGGGCCAGAGTTTGAGGACGTCACGCTGGAGCAAGCGAAGGACGCCGTACCAATCTAGAAGTAGTTTGGGCGAAATATAACGACGCCTACGAGAAGGTGGTAGGGGCACGGCCATGGATCAGATGGGCCAGCTGGAGCAAGTCACGCTGGTGCGGGTTAAGGAAGAGTATTTTGAGGCGCACGCTTTGTTCAACGCCAAAATCAATCAATTGGAGCCAAGACAGGTGCAAGTACAAAATGAGCCAGAGATCAGGGTGCAGGTGCAGATGCCGGTGCAGCAGAACGACATAAAGAACACGTGGGGCGAGTTCGATGGGGCACCAACCAAATAGCCAGGGTTTCGCGACCGGTTCAAGGCTGCGGTGCATGAATATGCGGGCGTGGACCCGGCGTACAAATTCTTGTATTTAGCTAGCTCGCTGGTGGGGCATGCTAAGCTCACGTTTGGGCAATGGCAATTTTCTGCGGAGAATTACATGCAGGCATGGGAGCGTCTGAACCAAATGCACAATCAGAGCTACCTGATCGGGCGCGAGCATTTGCGCAATTTTATAAGGCTCCCAGAGCTGAGGGGTCAGCCGAGGGCCAACGATTTGCGGCGCATGTCAAATGTAACGCATGAGGTGCGACGGCAGCTGCAGGCGCAGGGGCTACCGGTGGAGCACTGGGACTTCTTCTTGGTGCACGTGCTACACGAGCGGCTAGATAGCGAGACAGCCAGGTAATGGGAGCTAGCCCGGGAGAGTGACACCCCGTCAGTGGATCAAATGCTGTCTTTTATTAACAGGCAGGCGATCGCGCTGGCCAACACAGCGGATAATCGCAGGCGCATGGAGTCTGTGGTTGTGGTGCCAGAGAGAGCTAGACCGCCAAAGGCTACAGGTGCTGGTTCTGGCGCTAGAATGGCGCAAGGGAGGGCTTCAATATCGCGAAGGCCAGATCCGCGGACAGCGACTTGTGAGGTGTGCGCAGGGAATCACATGTTGTATCATTGTCCGGAGTTTACGGCTTTGTCATTAAAGGCGCGTAAAGACTATATTACCAGGCGCAATTTGTGCCCGAATTGTTTCAAGAAGGGTCATGGGGCGGACAATTGTTATCAGGGCGATTGTTGGAAGTGCCCAGGTAGGCCAAAGCACAACAGTGTGCTGTGTCCAAACCGCGAGCCACCGAAGCAGGCAAACAGCGTGCAAGCCAGGATTGAGGGCAAGAATCTGCCAAAGCAGAAACGCAAAGTAGACCGACGCCAGAAGGAAGCCAGAATGATTGACGGGAGCGAGGGCAAGGTGTGCCAGTAAATTTAAGCGAACCAGACGAAAAACGATCGAAACTTAAGCAAGAAATAAATGTTAAATGGTTTGAACAGTATTCAGCTGGTGCTAATATTAATGCAAATCCGGCCATGACGTTGTTACCGACGGCCATGGTTGGAATTGTAGACGACGGGTGCAGGTATGGGCCGGTGCGTGCATTGCTGGATACGGGAGCACAGGTCAATTGGATGACGTTCGCATTGCAGCGAAAATATCGTGAATCCACGCAACCTATAGCGCAGAAGATGGTGGGCATTGACGGTGAGCCAATGCAAGTGGGCAAGAAGGCTAACATAAAAATAAAGCCATGGTTTGCAGCGGCATGTGAGCTAGAGGCAGAGCTGTGGGTTCTGCCAAAAGAGAGCCAGTGGGGGCCAGTATTATCATCCGGTAGTATACGGATGATGGCGCAAGATGGTTTGCCAGATCCGCTTGCAGATCCGGATTACTGGCAACCGAAAAGTGTGCATGTCTTACTAGGCGCGAGCTTCGTGGCAAGGATTGTCATCAGTATTATGCCGAATAAATTGAACAACATGACGTTAATGGAAACGGTGCTAGGTATGGTCATTTTTGGAGAGCATGCGCAGAAAGTCAACGAGCAAACAGGTGAGCTAGTGTCTATGATTGAGTGCAAGAATAATGAGGAGTTTGACAAGTTGTTCAAGAAGTTTTGGGAGCTTGATCAAATCAAAGAGCATGTAATGAGAACGCCAGAGGAGGAGCTAGTTGAAAACAATTTTATTAATACATATCGCAGAGCCAGTAACGGCAGATTTGTTGTTACCATACCACTGAAAACAGTTAATGACATTGGGAGCTCAAGAGAGATTGCGTTGCGTCGCTTATTATATTTGGAGAAGCGAGCCAGAACTCAGAATGTCCTACATTGAATTTATCAGAGAATATGAGGGGCTTGGACATATGGAGCTAGTTAGTGAGCGTGCTAGATAAGGTGCATTAGTTTACTATATACCACATCATTGTGTTACCAAGAAGTTTCGCGTGGTATTCAATGATAGTTGTCGTACTAATAAAGGCGTATCGTTAAATGAGGTGCAGTTGCTAGGCGGAAAGTTGCAAAGGGATTTGCATGAAATATTTATGCGTTTTAGAAGGCATAAAGTCGCTTTCTCTTCGGATATCAAAATGATGTTCCGGCAGGTGCGGATTGCTAGACATCAATGGGATTTGCAAAGAATATTTTGGCGCGAGAATAGGCAAACCCCACTGAGAGAATACTGGCTGACTGTGGTCACCTATGGTATGACGTCCTCAACACATAATTCAGTGCGAGCAGTTATACAGTGTGCAAGAGATGCAGAGGAAAAATATCCTGAAGCTGCGAATGCAATCATAAATGACATGTACATGGATGACTGCGTATCTGGTGCTGGCAGTGAGCAAGATGCCATTACGTTGGCAAAACAAATGGCTCTGATTTTGATTGGGGCAGGGTTTTAGCTTCGTAAATGGAAGTCGAACAGTAGGTCGTTCATGAAGGAAATGCATTCAAATGAAAAGGAAGAGATGGTGCAGTTCGATGAAGAAGCTAATGTGCTTGGGCTAGTATGGTTAGTGGCGCAAGACAAGTACACATTCATTGTGAAAACACCAGTTATAAGGGAGCCAGTTACAAAGCGTCTGGTTGCAAGTCGGCTGCTGCAGCTGTTTGACCCAAATGGATATATTTCCCCAGTAACAGTCGTGGGCAAAATTATTATACAGGACTTATGGCGCTTGAAAGTGGCATGGGACGAAAAATTGCCAAAGGAGCTAGAAGATAAATTTAGAGATTATTGGGACCAGATTAAGGAGCTAGAAAACTCTTGGATCCCAAGATGGATTGATGCAAGAAATAATGCAAGGTTAGAGGTGCATGGGTTTGCTGACGCCTCTGAGAAGGCATATGGTGCTGTTATCTATGTGAGGATAGAACGTGAAAATGAATAGCATGTAATTTGCTAGTATCCAAGATAAAAGTGGCGCCAGTTAACAAATTGACGATACCGAGGCTAGAATTGTCAGCGTGCGAGTTGTTAGCTAGATTGGTAAGGAGTGCTAGACAGTCAATGGAATGGAGCGATGTTAGCTATACATTGTGGACAGATTCGTTTGTGGTGTTGTATTGGCTAGGCAAGCAGCCAAGAGATTTGAAGACCTTTGTTGGTAATCGTGTTGCAGCGATACAACAAATCGTTGAGGCAGGTAGATGGAAGCATGTGAGCACAGCAGATAACCCAGCAGATTTGGCGAGTAGGGGTTTGAAAGCAAGTGAACTGGTGGATAACAAATTGTGGCTGCGAGGTCCGGCCTGGTTATCTAAACCAAAGGAGCAGTGGCCAGCTGATAAGTTTGAGCAAGCAAAGGAGCAGTGGCCAGCTGACAAGTTTGAGCAAGTGAAGGAGCAATATTCGATAGAGGCGGAGCAAGAAATCAAAGTAAATGTAGTGAAAGTGTGCGAGGGGCCATTGAGTATTTTTGTGCCAAAAATTGGGGGGGCGGTGTGGTCGTCCCACTCACACAGTATGAGGGCAAGTTGGAGAGAATATTAAATATGTTGGTATATTGCAAGCGCTTTATGGATGCCTTAAGGGTGAGATATTTGAAAAGAGAGAGAGCTAGAAGATCGCGAGTTGGTCGTAGGCCAAGGAGCAAGAATGGGAGAATACCACTTCCAAGTAATGAGGAAAGATCGTTTGCGATGGAATATTTGATAAAAGAATCACAGGAACAAGACTTTTATAAAGAGCTAGCTATGATACGGAAAGAAAATCGGTTGCCAGAGCGGAGTAAGCTAGGGCCATTACGTCCGATCTTGGACAAAAATGGATTGATAAGAGTCGGGGCAGGTTAATAAATGCAGAAAAAGAATATGAAATGAGGCATCAGGTTATCATTGCGAAAGGTTCAAGGTTAGCGCATTTGATAATTGATTATGCGCATAGACAAACCAAACATGGAGCAGTGCAAGTTATCACCCAGTGGCGGTCTTCTGCCTACCTTATGGCCACCGCTAGCGGTTGGATGTCCGACGGCAAACGGTGGCTAAGGGCTGGCAGAATGTGACTAGACCTCCTCGTGGTGGCCGCTGGAAACAGCCACCCGGGTGTGGTCATGTCTCCTCCCGGGTGGCTGGCTAACTAGTCACGCTTTCCCCTCCATTTCCCCACCTACTATTATCCTCTCGTACCAACATCCTTACCCCCCCCTAATCCAGGGTGTCATGTGATCCGTGCCCATTGGATGGTTTGCAGCCAGGGGTATCCGGCTGTATTCTAACGGAACCTATCCGATACCGGTCCGCCTCGGATAGTATGAAGGACTTACCATGATACGGGGCTCTGTCATGGCTGACCTTTCCCTTTCCCCTATATTGCCATAGGCCACCGAAACGCCTCGTCGGAGTAGGTGGCCGAAGAACCAGATGATGATGAGCACCTTAAAACTCGCCTCGGATGGAAAGGACGAAGGACAGACCGACGTCAATACTCAGCGTGACGCTGAAAACCAGGCCAAGGGCGGTTGGAGAGACCAACCGTCTCAAGGTCACATGGACAGTGATTGTTCACAATCAAGCCTGACCACGGTGTCCACTTTGGTAGCCGAAGGGGCCATTTCGGGCGGATTACCATCGCTGGTAGAAGCTACCGAAGCCGTCTCACTTAAGAGAAAGCGGTTGACGACTTCTCAAAAGAAGAGACTTCGGAAGCTGATGGCGGGTGGTAAGCCGTACGAGGTTGCTCTGAAGGTGGTCCTAGAGGACAACACAGAAGCAAAGACGGACGGCAGCAGTAGCAAAAAGGAAGCGGCACAACCCGCTCCCAAAAGGATGAAGATAGGTCCATCCTACGCCGAAGCTGCTGCTGCAATCAAAGTAGGTATTCTTCCAGAAGAATATCCGACCATCCATCTCGATCTGGAGGGGCAGAAGGATGTCGAGAAGACCATCAAGGAGGAACTGCATAAGCTCCCCGTTGATGGTCCTCAAATCCGATTTCTAGGCTGCTCCTTCAAACCGGGATGGATCACCGTGAACTGTGCCGATGAGGCGTCGAAGAACTGGCTCAAGGAGGTGATGCCAAAGATTCAACCAGGAAACAAAAAGCTGAAGCTGGTAGAGGGAATTGATATTCCCAAACCCAACATTGCCTCGGCTTTCTTTCCTGGTTGCTCCCTCCTGGCCGATGAAATACTTCGAATGCTTCGAATGCAGAACCGCTCATTACCCACGGGCAACTGGAAAGTAATGAACGGAACTGTTACGGCACAGGGATCGGCGCTAACGCTGGCCATTGATGATGTGTCGGCCCGCTTGCTCGCTGAGCTGAACGACCTCCCTTTCTTTGAGCTGGGAAGGATTCAGTTCTGGGTGCGGCGTGAGCAAGGGACAAAACCATCAGTGACCAGTGATGGTGGGACGACGACAAACAGGACTCCCCAGACTGAAGTGGATGACGAAAGACCGTCCACAAGCCGACAAGCAGCCCTAGTGGTACGGACAGACCGGACCGCGAAAAGGACTGAAACTCGAACTGGCGACAAAACGCCAATACCGACAACAATGAGACCTGTAAAGAATGCCTCAACTAAACCCGTCCGGAAGACTCAATTGTCTGGAAAGGATAATCCGTCCAGGCAACTAAGCCTTTTGGATAAGTCTGCAAAAACCCCGAGCAGCAGTGAACGGGTGCAGACAAGGGGTAGAGGGGGCAAGCGAGCAGGTACTCATACCAAAGGCCCCCATGAATAATATGGAGATTGTCCAGATCAATCTCCATAGGGCACAGGCAGCGTCAGCTGTCTTGGCTAGGACCATCAACACCTACGGTCCTAGCATAGCTTTGGTGCAGGAACCGTGGACCAGCACCAACAATGAGATCCTGGGCCTCTCACAGTCAGGTAATGTACTGTGGTGTCAATCTACTGATAGGCCTAGAACGTGTATTGTGTTTAATGGCATTTCTTTCTTCCCGTTGACAGATTTTGTTACGCCAGATCTGTGCGCGGCCAAGATCAATTGCAACTCCAGGGAATTGATCATAGCGTCAGCATACTTCCCTGGAGATGTACCCGAATGTCCCACGACGATAGCAGAACAGCTTGTTGCTTATGCTAGGGACAATCGTCTGGAGCTGGTCCTAGGGTGTGACGCGAACGCCCATCACACTATCTGGGGAAGCACGGACACCAACGCTAGAGGTGAGTCATTATTCGATTATATACTCTCACTAGACTTAAGTATATGCAATGTCGGAGGTAGTCCGACGTTCATAACTAGAACTAGGGAAGAGGTGCTAGACCTTACCCTAACTACTTCTCTATCGAAATCACTTGTCAGCAACTGGCGAGTATCCGAAGAGCCCTCATGTTCTGACCATAGACATATAAGGTTTAGGTTAGGTGACAAGTCACTGACTGCCGTGTCCTTTAGGCCAAAAAGGCAGACCGACTGGGACAGCTATTGTCACCAGTTAAGGCACGACATCACTACACAACTTGAAAACAGAGTTGACACAATAGATAGGCTGGAAAGGGCATCCAGGAAACTCCAGGAAGTCGTAGTGAACGCCTATGAAGAAAACTGTCCCTTAAAAACTAAAACTTTTAAAAGACAGACACCTTGGTGGAGCAGTCATCTTAGCTTGCTAAGGAAGGGAGTACGGAAACTATTCAATAGGGCCAAGCGGAATAACGATTGGCAAACCTACTCCGATGCTCTCACCAAATACAATAAAGAGATTAAGAAAGCCAGGAGGGAATCTTTTAGACGCTTCTGCGAGGACGTGAACGACGCGAACTCAGGCTGTAGGCTCCAAAAGATTCTGTCAACCGATAAACCATGTCCGATTGGATCCTTGTCTAATGAACAGGGTGAACTCACAAATAGTGCGCAGGATACATTAGCCCTGCTCACTAAAGTCCATTTTCCGGGATCAGAAATAATAGACGACCCCGACCATAATAACTATAGCGGCTGGCAGTCACACTGCCCCAGTAGGGATGATTGGAGATTGGCCAATCTCATCTGCAAACGTTCGATTGTAGAATGGGCGATAGGAACGTTCTCCCCGTACAAGGCGGCGGGAAAGGATAAAATCTTCCCGGCGCTGTTACAAAGAGGACCAGACAGTCTGTTGCCCATTCTTTCGAAAATATACACATGCAGTTTGGCGCTTGGCTACGTTCCGGAGGTGTGGAGAACAGTGAATGTTGTCTACCTTCCTAAAGCCGGAAAGTCAAACAAAAAGGATCCAAAGTCCTTCAGGCCTATAAGCTTGATGTCATGTGTACTTAAGGGTATGGAGAAGGTAATAGAGAGATACCTCAGAGACGAAGTCCTTATCCGAAATCCTCTAAGTGCACACCAACATGCTTACCGAAAAGGCAGGTCTACGGAAACAGCCCTATCTGCCCTGGTCAGCAAAATCGAAAAATCCCTTGACGAGAAAGAAATCTGTTTAGTAGGTTTCCTAGACATAGAGGGGGCTTTCAACAACACCACCTATGAAGCTATAGGATCGGCTTTAGAGGTATTTCAAGTGCCGACTGCACTTATAAGGTGGATCTCCACGATGCTCAAAAGCAGACTAATACAGTCCGACTTAAATGGCATCAAGATCCTAGCCAGAACGGTCCGGGGCTGTCCCCAGGGGGGCGTACTATCTCCTCTACTCTGGTCCATGGTCATTAACGGATTAATCCGCATCCTCTCGGATCGAGGCTATGACGTTATTGCCTATGCTGATGACCTGGTTATTGCGGTTAGAGGCAAAGACGGGCAGACCGTCTCTGATCTACTACAGGGTGCAATAAAAATTGTAGAGAACTGGTGCGCCCAGCAGAATCTATCGGTAAACCCTGATAAGACAATCTTCGTACCGTTCACACTCAAAAGGAAATATGACCTGAGACCGATAAAGGTTTTTGGCAAAGATGTAGGCTTCGTAAAAGAAGCCAAATACCTTGGGGTAACTCTAGACAGTAAATTGAACTGGAAACCTCACATGAATCGTACTATTCAGAAGGCGGGCAACGCTCTCTGGACTTGTAAACGAATCTGTGGCAAAAACTGGGGAACGAAACCGATATGGCTTCAAAAAATCTACACCCTAGTCATCCTCCCCATTATCACCTATGGGGCGATAGTATGGTGGAAAAAAACCACAGAGAAAACGACTGCGAACAGACTGGAACGGTTGCAAAGAGTAATTAACTCCTGCATCACTGGCTGCCTTCGCACGACGCCAACAGCTGCCCTCAATGTACTATTGGGAGTTTTGCCGTTGGACCTAACCGTACAAATGAATGCGGTCATTAGTATACATAGACTGATGCATAGTGGATTCATACCACAGGATCTACATGCAAGCGGTCACCGCTCCATTGTTAAAGAACGGAGGCGAGACGGAAGCTTTTGGTTGCCTCTTGACTCAATGCCTCCGCGACACATCTTTGACAGGAAATATAAGACACATATTCCTAACAGAATAGACTGGGACAATTCAAAAATCAGTCTTACCTGTGATGACATTATCTGGTACACTGATGGATCCAAGACTGGAGAAGGCACAGGATCTGGGATATATAGTTCCAGTACCCAAATGTCAGTCAGCCTTGGTAGTTTGGCAACCGTCTTCCAAGCGGAAGTCTGTGCTATCAATCAGTGTGCCAGAGAAATTCTGAACCTTCACCCTCATCGGAAAAGGATTATCATAATGTCAGACAGCCAGGCCGCAATAAGAGCCTTGCACGCGTCGACATTTACCTCTAAGTTGGTATGGGAGACAGCTAATCTTCTCCAACAACTATCAACAGGAAATCGAGTAATAGTACACTGGATTCCAGCACATTGCGGCTATGACGGTAATGAGGATGCAGACAGATTGGCAAGGGAGGGAGCTGGAAAGCGACCATTTGGACCCGAACCGATCTTAGGTGTCAGCAAATCTCATTACAAAGGTTGTATTAAGCAAGAATACTTGATCAAAGCAAATGCAAGATGGTCAAAATCAATTGGTATGGAATGTACCAAAGCCTTTTTCCCGCGATACTCAAGCAGAAATGCAAAGTTTCTCCTACGCTTGAGCAGACCGGAACTAAAACTCATGACAGGAGTAATCAGCGGACACTGTCTGCTAAACAAACATAAGGCCCGTCTGAAATTAACAGACAGTGAAATATGTAGATTTTGCATGGAGGATGACGAGACTTCCATACACCTGATAACTGAATGCCCGGCCTTAGTCCATGCAAGAAAGCAGGCACTAGGCAAGGAAATATTACAGACTACTCATCTGTCTGAAATTGATCTCGCAAGAATTAAAATGTTCTTTGAGAAAATAGGAGGAAATAGTCTCTTCCAGTACTGAACTCGGGCAAGGCACAATAGTTCAAAATGAACGCAGTGCCATAGACAGCCAATGTCTAGCCCCAATCAATCTAAATCTAAATCACCCAGTATATTCGGCAGAAATATTGGATTCCTCGTATAAGGGATGAGCTCAGAAGATTCTTACACAAATGTGTGGTGTGCGTGCGTTACAGCTACAAGCTGGAGCAACAATTGATGGCGAATTTACCAGCCAATCGAGTGCAAGTGGGCAAGCGTTTTTTACATTCTGGGTTAGACTATGCGGGGCCATTCAATGTCCATTTGAGGGTGGGAGATGATTACGTAGCGAAAAGCAAATGCTGGATCGCGATATTTGTGTGCCTTAAGACCCGAGCTATTCATATTGATATAGTGCTAGATCTAACTACTCAGTCATTCATTGCGTGCTATGAGAGATTTATCGGAAGACGTGGAAGATGTGAGCGCATGTACAGTGACAACGCGACGACGTTTGTTGGTGCAGATAGGATCAAGAGAGCAATTGACTATTGGAGGGAGCAAGAGGTGCTAGAGCATTTGAGTATGAAAGGCACATAATGGCACTTTATGATTCCAGCTGCCCCACATCAAGGTTGAATTTACGAAGCAGCTGTGAAGTCCATGAAGTATCATTTGACGAGAGTCGTGGGCCAGAGAACGCTGGCACAGGACCAGCTTGCGACGTTATTGGTGCAAGTAGAAGCGATTCTGAATTCGCGGCCGTTGTATCCGATATCCGACGATCCGACGGATGTGCAAGCATTGACACTGGGGCATTTTCTTGTAGCCGCTGAGCCACCTCCCTTTGCATTGGATGAGCAACCAAACACGGAGGGCATTAAGCTTTGGAAAGACCGCCAGACTATGTTAAAGCATTTTTGGGCTAGATGGCAAGTTGATTATTTGAATAGTTTGCAGGAGCGCAAGAAATGGCGCAGAGAGAGATAGAATTTGAGAGTGGGCCAACTAGTTCTCATTAAGGCAGAGAACTTTCCGCCAGCGCAGTGGGCGCTAGGCAGAGTGTGCAAGTTAATTCTGAGCAAGGACAATCTTGTACGAGCCGTGGAGATTGAGACCCAGACAAGCAGATTGACCAGACCTGTGCAGAAAGTATGCACATTGCCGGTGGAGCCTGCCAATGTGGAGCCGGAGTGACTAGAGTGCTAAGATTAGAATTAAGTTGATTGTTAATTGTATTGTTATTGATTGTTGGTGCAAGCTGATTGTATTTAATGAAAACCGTTGGTTTTCGCTGGCACTGTTTCGTACAGGGACGATCTCCTGTGCGATTGAGTTGTTCGCACAGGGACGATCGTCTCTGGCCGAAGTGTCTGTCGTGCAGTGACCGTGAAGCGGATAAGACGTCCATTTTTGGTGCAAGATTAATTTATAGGTGCAAGATGTGCGTGTGCTTGTAGTGCGGAAAATAAATTGGGTTTTTTGAGCTAATGGCTTTTCCCCAAGGAGTGCGCGTTGTTTTTAAACCAGTTTACATTTCGCAGTTTCCACCACCAATCGAAGATGGTGGGAACAAACTACAATTCGATATGGCTGCTTTGGAGAGTCAGTGGACCGATGTTAGGAAAGGTTGGAGACTGATACTGGCTCTAAGAGGTCCTGCGGCTGAGGTAATAAAAACAGTTCCGGAAGGTTTGAGAGGTGATTACGAGCCCGTCATAAGGGCGCTGGCAGCCAGATACAGTGACGAGCAAAACAAAATGCTGTATTATTGCGAGCTGAAGAGCCGTAGGCAAAGAGCCAACGAGACGCTGCAGACATATGCAGCAGACATTGAGCGGCTCGTACAGTTGTGTTACCCGAAATTCGGCGCTAATGACCTCGAGATAATGAAATTGAGTTATTTATTGAAGGTTTTCATGACCCAGAGACACGTCGCAGTGCGTTGATGATAGGCAAGCCGACATTTAAGGAGACGGTGACCAGCGCGATGACGTATGAGGCAGCCTGGAGGGGAAGTTTTCGACATTCATCTGCGAAATGCGTCGAGCCCAATCTGGATGTATCACGCAAAGCCCGACAGTGAGCTCGGAGGCACCAGCGGGGCTGTGGGCAGTGTCATCTAGAGTCAGTTGCTGGCGATGTGGCAAGCTTGGCCACATATCACGGGACTGCCATCTGCGAGAAAAGCGTTCCGGACAACAGACGTCGCCAGGAAGGGATGACGCTCTGCCACACCATTCGTGCAAAACCGAGCGCAGGCATAATTCGCAAGCCGAAAACGAGGGACAGATTGTGGATGTACGGTCGGTAAGAGTTCTGCAAGAGGAAGATTGGCTTGCGGAAAGGCTACAGAAGGACCAGCGCAAGGATACGGATCTCGCGAAGATCATCAAAGGCAAAGCGCAGAGATTACGGCCGGACTGGCAGGAGATGGCTGGTGAGAGCCCGATCGCGAAGGCTTACTGGGCACAGTGGCAAAGTCTACGTCTGCAGGATGGCTGCCTATACCGCGAGTGGGCGAGCAGGAATGGTAGGACCAGAAATTCCCTTTTAGTGGTCCCGAGAGGCCGAATCGACGATGTCATCGAGGCAAACCATAACGACTCCAGTGGAGGGCACCTAGGCATCGCAAAAACTGTCGCCAAGATAAAAAGGCGGTTCTATTGGGTAGGATGCCAGGAGTCTGTCGCTGAGTGGATCAGAAGTTGTAATTGGTGTTCGGCTGCGAAAGGGCCGAGGAGGAGATCGCGGAGCCGCACTCAACGAGTCGAAAGCAGGTTAACAGCGAGCTATGGTCTACGGGCTAGCCCAGAGGGGTTCCAAGAAGGCGATCTGGTAATGCTCAACAACCCGCAGCGGAAGCAAGGTTTGTCTCCAAAGCTTCAAACGTCATGGGAAGGACCGTACAAGGTCGAGACCAGGATTAATGACGTGGTGTACAGGGTTCAACGCTGCGGCAACAGAAACGCCAGGTTGAAAGTAGTCCATTTGGAGCGCCTGGCGTCTTACTCCGGCGGAGCCTCGGTACTTGTTCGGGACGAACAAGTCTAAATGATGGGCAGTGAAACGAAAAGGCACTCTGTGCTGTGCATGAACGCTTTTGCAACCATACTTTTAGGAATGCACTGTGAAGTACGGCAAACTGGTATAATTCGCTTGGTATAGTCCGATATGGCAAGGTTCGCGAGAAATGGGCTGTGCGAGAATGGTCGAGCATTTTCCAATTGGAAGTTGCAAGAAACTTCGGCGCGATAAGAAAACTGGTATAAAAGCAGCAGTGTGCAGCGCAGTGAGTCGAGTCGGTGTTGAGCAAGCAATGGGGAAACGTGCAATAGTAGTAGTGTAAAGTAGAACAAGTGTAAATTTGTAAATAAAGTGACTGTTAGTTTTACTGCGGTTGCGCTGAATAATTGAAGTGTTTTATTTTCAACACAATCAAACCGAACCTTGGAAGACGAGCTTGGAATATTCGTAACAATATTTTGTTGTTGGCCCTTCTTTTACAGTTTAGTCAAGTTTTTGATATTATTATCTTAATGGATTAAATGAACTAAGTTTACGGAAGATATAAAAAATATATTGTTTTTGAAAAATTACTTAAGGGGGTCGGTCCTCTAGTACAAACGATGTTTTTTAAAGCTTTTTTCGGGATTTTTTTTTTCAGAAACTGCAAATGATAATAAGATAATTCTTCGTATATTTATTCTTTACTATTGAATTATAAAAAAAAATTTTTTCCACGAGCTACCGCGAACACTGTTAGGGTCCGCCAGCTGAGTACCGGCCATGTTTTTTTTTAAGGGTGCGTTTGCGCCATCCTAACTTTGTCCCTGTTCGTCTGAAATGTAATCCAAAAATTTTCTCTTAAAAAGCATTACTCCAATTAAAGGATGACCTATAATGAACCCGATCTGAGCAAAATTAGACCCGCGGCATCGTTTTAACGTGTTTTTTCGAAATTCGCCCTTTTTTTGCTCTAAAAACTCCCCCCAAAAATCGGCTAGTCAATGGATCGCAATCTCCGTAGGTTAACGTTTTGAATACAGCAAAACAAGAATCAAGTGAATCGGTCAATTAGTTTCGACGGAATCATGGCGCAATGGTAAAAAATGTGTTTTCGAGAAAAACGCGTTTAAAGTTTTAAAACCGTGTTACCGCGTAGTGAACAAGACGGACTTGAGGCTCTGTATCTCAGAGGCGTTTACGAATTCGACAAAATCCGTTCGTATAAATATAATATTTAACCCTCAATCGCCCGCCCTAAGTCCAGGGGACTCACAATGAACTTTATTAAGTTGGTACAGGTTTAGTTTTTGTGCTTCTACGTTCTGCTTTTGTAAACCTTCAGAAAGGGTCACACAGAACGCAAAGATGATCGGAAGTTAGCGCACTACAATTACAAGAGTAAGTTTTGGTACGGAGTGAGTCCCGGGGATTCAGGGTGTTGTTTTGTGTTACAAAAATTGTACTTGTTAGTTTTCTTAGAATCGTGTTAATTTAAATTTATGATGGCAAAATGGCTGCGAAAAGTTCAGGAATTGGGAGTGTTAACCCTTTGAGAAATGTTGCTACTATCAATTTGCCTTAGTTGTGCCAAAAAGATATGTGAGGTACAGTGGGTGGTCAAACAATTAGCACGTTTACGAAAAATCTACATTTTCATGTTGAGGTGGAAGTAAGATGTACTAAAATAGTTTCCAAACGCTTTTTGTTTTCTTGTTTGCTTAGTTTACACAGTATTTCTAATGGTATTTGTGAGTTTATGTGCCGTGGTTGAGCACGATAACGGGACTTTGTTAGCAGCAGTATCAAATTAAACATTTGTTGAAAATCTTGAATAGTGAAGTGTGCATTCGAATTGATAAATCATTATGAGAAAGTCGTGCATTTTTGGGAATAAAATAAAAAGGAAAACGATATATTGAAAAACACTCGCATTGGGGGTAGGTAATTATTGTTTTAAGTAGTTTGGAACGGTGTATTGAACAAATTTCTGTTTTTTAAAGATGGTGCGAAAAACTGAACAATTCACGTTAAACATATCTTCTTATTTGTTCTGAAATTAAAATATAATTGAATTAAAAAATTAAAACTGTAAGAGTTTGTTATGTTTTAAACATAGAAAGCGTTTGATTGCTTGTAGCGTGCTAATTGCTTGACCACCCACTGTATGTGCTCAACATATGTAAGTCAACCTGCTGCACGTTTTTTTTATTATATGTAATGAAATATTACTTTTGTTGTCTTTTTTCTAAATAGTAATTTTGTTAAAAAGTTATTTATGTAAAAAGAATTGTTTTTGTTAATTTATTCATATTTTTTGTGTTTATAAAATGCTTAGTATAGAGTATTTGGTTTACGTCCATAAAAAAGTGAATTTTTATTAGAGTTATGCAAAGATATGGAATGAGATCTGTAACAAGAGGTCTTAATGTGGCCTGCAGATAAATAAAAAACCATAAAGATTTAATAGATGTTGCATTATTTCGTAAACAAAAAATCTAAGTCCCGGGGACTCAGGATAGGTAGATACGTGACTTTAATAGGGGTGGGTGATTGGGGGTTTCATACATTTTGCACACCCCCTTCAAAAGTGACACAACTAAACATTTTTATTTTTTGGGGTTATGTGTTAATACTGTGCCCAATGCATCTACCTACCAATAAGCGGAAGCTCAATATATTTTGTTGTTGCTTCATGTCGAGAAGTTTGGTGCTATTTGATCGCTGCAGCTCGATGCAAAAGAGTCCTAATTTAAATTGTGACTTTTGAAGAAATACATTTTTGTTGATGTTAATTTTAAGTAACAATGACAGTGACAATTTTAGTATATATTTTCAAATAAAAAATTTATTTCGAATTTTCAAAATTTTTCTTTCAACCTTTTGACTGTCATTTATAATTATTAAATTGAGCAAAAGTGACATAATTGTGTAATTCGTTGCGAATATGGCAACTCTCTTATCAAATGCAACCCTGTATTGATCTCCTCAAAATACAACTCTGTGTTATTGAAGTTGTGCGGCGATGTGGCAACTACAGGATGAAGGACGCTCTATCCACTTCTTCTGGATTGGCACATCGACGAGAACAGTCGCATGGAGGAAAAAATAAAATTTAATAGTAAAAATAAGAAAACCGAAACCTCTTACAAATTATTGAATTAAAATATCATTAAAAAGTTACAACTTAAAATTTTGGATTTTCTTGTGTAAAATAAAAAAATAATCTCTGTAACTTATCCCAAAGCATAATCTGTAGGGATTTTCTACTAAATGGTCTATACGTTATTTAAAAAAAATTTTTACAAATCTGAAATACAATTTTACAAATCTGAAATACAAATTCACAAATCTGAAATACAATTTAAAAAATTCTGAAATACAATTTTACAAATCTTAAATACAGTTTTAAACGCTGAAATACAATTTGAAAATTCTGAAATTCCATCTTAACCCATTGCTGCCTGGTACCAGTTCCGCCCATACGATTTTGATACAATTTCATACACGACCTAGAAGTGACCCAAAATGATCACAAAAAAATGCAGCATGCAGCCTTCTATCTCTGCACGTTGCTGAGATATTCATTGGGTATTTTTTTACCCATTAGGCAGCAATGGTAGCTATTTTCTGAACTTTTTGAAATGATCAGCTATGCACGTTAACAAACAAATGTGTTGTTTACAGAGGAATAAAGAGGACCGCGAGGCAGATTTTTGTGTAGTTCCAAGGCCACTACGTTCCGTAACTATACGTCCCCTTATACTCCTGGCAGACATAGGATTTTTATTCGGGTTTTTTCGGATATTCGGATATAAGCATTGGGTACTCGCTTCCTAAGGAGGGTACTGTTTCTAGTATATTCCATACGCCGGAGCATCGATTAATGAACAAGAAAGTATGGGCCTTGGAGAAAGAGTCATTTTGCAACTAATGTCTCATGTTGCTTCGCCAGGAAATCACACTGTTACATTTGACAATTATTTTACCAGTTACAAACTAATGCACCGTTTGTTAGGTTACTTCGCCACTGGAACAGTACTTGAAAATCGGACTTCTGGTGCTCCACTGACTCCCATAAAACAATTGAAGAAGAAATCAACGGCTCGGGTAACGTATGAGCATTGTTACGAGCGTAACAAAGAGATTTATACTGTGCGTTGGAAAGACAGCTCGGTAAATTTTATTCGTATTTAAATTGCAATTGCTCGAAATCTAAATTAACATTATAAGTAGGTTGTCACGATGATGTCAAATCACCTTTCACACGAGCCTGTGGCCAAGGCAAAGCGATTTGACCATGTGATAAGCAACTATAATAAAAATATGGGTGGTGTTGATTTATTTGACAATGCAATGAATAATTATCGTATTCGTATCCGAGGAAGAAAATGGTACTGGCCACTTTTTACAACTGCTTTGGACGCAGCGATGGTGAATGCCTGGAAGTTACATTGCTTGTTCGCAAAGTACGAGGGTAAAACGCCTATGAACCAATATGAATTCCGCGTTGCCGTCGTCGAAGACATAGTCATTCCTATAGGTAGTGCCCGTGGTGGCAGAGGTAAATCACAGGCAACCGTGCCAGAATTGGCTTCAAGAATGGACCACGTTGACCATTTCATAACTAAAGTCAATAAACGCTCTCGCTGTGTTCAGTGTGGTGGAAAAACTTTGTAGGGATGTCGAAAATGCAATGTAAATCTACATTCCTAGTGCTTTGTGAACTACCTTAGCAATGAGCCGCGCGACCAAGCAAAAAATTCCAAATCTAAGTAAAAAATTTTTCATATTTCTTGCATATATATAAAAATAAGCAAAAGCAATAAAAAAGTCTTTTTTTATACCAAAAGTAAATAAAATAAATAAAAAAGACGTTTTTCAATACTAAATTATGATTATCTTGTTATTCCGAAAATATTAGAAAATAGCTACCATTGCTGCCTAATGGGTAAAAAACTACCCAAAGCGGTAAATTAGCTATAACTTTCTTATAAATGGCGCGATCGAGAAAATGTTGGTATCGATGGAAAGGCAAGATATGAGGCTAAATGCTCGTTTTCAGATTTGATTCAATTTTTCATTTTCCCATTTTCCAACGCCACATTTTCCACCTCCGGAAAATTCACTATTTTTGGAGTCAGGTAACTCTAGCTAGATGGCGAAATTTTAGGGTGACCTTCACTAGGTTAAGGTAGTTCCATCTTTACCCTAACTATCCCTATCAATGGTTTTGAGAGATCTCACACATTGACTGTTTTGTGATTTTTTAAAAAAATCAATTTTCATGGGTAAAATTTTACCCATTAGGCAGCAATGGGTTAAATCTGAAATACAATTTGAAAAATATGAAATTCAATTTTAAAATCTGAAATACAGTTTAACCGCCGAAATTCAATTTTGAAATCTGGAATACACGTTGAATTTTCTGATATACAACTTGAGAAGGTGTAGAAAAATTAAAGAAAGAAAAATAATTAAATAAAAAGATAGTGGCATAAACAGAATCAAATCGTTAAACGAATTTTTCGCAACAAAAAAAGCTGTCGGACGACAATCGTCATGAAATTGCGTCCGGTGAAACAGAATCGGTGCGAAATTCGCAGCAGCTTATTGGGAAAAAAATCATTCCCACAGCAAGTACAAAATTACGTTGCAGCTAGCGCTCCTAACTCTTACGTAAAATAATAATTTTATTGTTATTTATTTAAAAGCAACCTACTTTTTGTTGAATCCGGAAAAACAAAACAACGGAAACCACGAATCCACGAGTTTTTTGCTTTGTACAAACTATCAAAATTCTACACATAATAGTAGAGTTCACTCTTCTCAAGTTGCTATTGAAGCAATCTGCTTTCGAAAACATTGCGAAAATTCAAAAATTGCTACGATAGCAACTTTACACCTAAAATACTATGAAGAGTGAACTCTATTAATGTTTTGAGGGGACGAAAGCGTTCCTGATAAAGACGTAAAGCCAATGATGAAGTTAGTGGGTGTGGTCAGTCAATTTGACCCGAAATTTGGTTTCCACATCACTTGCTTCCTGTTGCTCCTTCTTGTCCATTTTTTAATTCACACACAAATATTTACAAATTTCTTTCAATTTTACCCCTGTCAGCTGCACAGCTGATTTGTTCGTACGAGGACTGCGACAAAATTATAATTTGTTCTATCGTCAGACGAACCGTCGTCGGACGAATGTCGCAGTCGTCGTCGTTGTGAGCAATCACATGCTCTGCTGTGTGTTTTAATTTTGACAGCGTACGTTCGTTGCGAAAAATTCGTCCGAAGATTTGATTTGAACTCTTCGATTTTCTTTAGAGATGCATTGCATTTCTTTAGAGGCACAAAAATTAATTACATTACTTTACCATATGGTATATATGTATGTGTAAAATTATAACGATATTCGATATAAGTTTGGCTGTCGAAACAAAACTCAACTTTATTTTTTAAGAAGTCTTAATTCGAAGTGCAAAGAAAGAAATAATTAAAGTACGAGGGCGGGTCAATAAGTCCGTGACTTTTTGAATTTCCCGCCTCTTAATTGAAATGGCAACACTGCTCCCGTCAACAGTCATCTGCCAGTTGACTCTTGTCAAAAATTGAACAAGCTGCGACATTTAGTTTGATTTTGACAGCCGTTAATATCAGACTACCGCGTTGACTGAGAAGAAAATGGAAAAAAGTGAATTTCGTGTGCACGGGTGCACACATGTGCAGTTTCCATGGCAAAAATCCATGAATTGGGCTACGAATTGCTCCCTCATCCCGCCTATTCACCCGATCTAGCCCCAAGTGACTATTTCTTGTTCCCAAATTTGAAGAAATGGCCCGGCGGAAAGAGATTTGCCTCCAATGACAAAGTCATCTTACAAACAAATGCCTATTTTGAAGACCTCGACAAATCATATTTTTCGGAAGGGATACAAAAACTGGAGAAACGTTGGGCTAAGTGTATAGATCTCAAAGGAGACTACGTTGAAAAATAAAATAACTTTTGATCTAAAAACCTGTGTTTCATTCAAAAAGTCACGGACTTATTGACCCGCCCTCGTATAATCAAATTACATTTGTTTTGGTTTTATTATCTAACGGCTGCAGATACTGTCTACGTCAGCGTCTGGTTTGGATGCAGGCGTTGTGTTGTGCGCAGACTGCATGGCGTTGGAGCGAAGCTATGAGAAAGTGTTGGATTGCGCCAATGGGTTAATGCCTTCCAGTGTTGCCACTTGAAATTTTTTTCCGTCCAAACCTCCGACGAAATCCGCCCAAATTACAAATTTGAGTTATCTTTAAATTCATGTTTAAATTACAATTCAATTTGTTTAAATAAATTTTGTGTACTAACGAAAACATCGGACCGAAATTCGTTTAAGGCAGGTTCTCACCTTGTGGATCCGAAAAAGTGCATTTTTTTTAGGAATTTTTTTTGAGAAAACGGTTAAAGATACAACGCTGAAAATTGTTGTTGGATTGTTTAAATTGTTTCTGGATATGAACACACATTTATTTAGAGAATACAATTTTTAATTGAATGAATGAAAAAAAGGGGGGAGGGGGCGTCCATCAGTGGCGGCATGTCGGCGAGGAGGTGTCCCGCTACCGGAAGTGATTCCGTCAAAACCCGTGATCGGAAACACAAAAACCGAACACATTCTTAATGTGTACCGTATTATCTATTGAATGAACTACGATCATCAAAAAAAATCGAAATTAAAAAAGTTATGAGGTTTTGAAAAAAAAAATTACGATTTTCGCATTTTTTTGTTCACTAATATTTTTTTAAATAAACAATTTTCAATATTTTTGGCTGATCGCAGTTCGTTTATTAGAAAACACCCTAAGGAACATTTACAGCCCTATTCTGGCACTACCGTAACAATTGTTACCCCCCGTAACAATTGAATTGAATTTGATTGTTTTCGTATTCTGGAAAAATGGTGACAAGAAGAAAGTTCAAACAATTCACCACTCGAGGTGAAAGCTTTTTTTCTATCAAAACAGCTGTTTTTTGTATTTTTTCTGTCAAACTGTAAAAAAATAAACAAACAAAAAAAGGCAAATGCAGAAAATCTGGCGAAGCAAGTCTTTTTTTTGGAGTTTCTTCACAATGTATGTATATATTCTTTTAGTTTCTAGAGTTCCTAAGTTTAAGCGCACGACACGTCGCGACGCAGGAGCAGCTGAAGCATTTTTTTTCAGTTTCTCAAGGCGCATTTGAATACGAAATTTGAATTTTATAATTTTTGTATGCTTGTCACCTGCTCCTACGGAGGTAACAAATTTCGAAACAATTGTCACCTTTTGAGCTTTTGAATTTGCTCCAGAATACCAAAAAGTGACAATTGTTACCAAGTATTCAATTGTTACCGAGGTGACTATTGTTTCGGTTGCCAGAATAGGGCTGTTAGAAAACATTTGGTGACGATTGGTTCATTCCAGCGCTTTCAATCACTTCCGTAAGGTCCGAAAATGTGGTTCTGAGAAAAACGCGTTTAAAGTTTAAAGCGCGCTTGGCCGGTGCTCTACACTGCTCTATGTAACGGCCTGTAACTTTTGTAATTTTTCAGATTTTGATCTGTAATTTCTGGAGCACATTTTTGAAACATATATCTACACGATAAGGCAAATACAAAAAATTGTTTTTTTTTTTCCCACAAGGTGAGAACCTGCCTTAAGCAGACCAGCAGCCCAAAGTAATAAAATCTGACCAATTTTGGTCCGAAAAGACCAAAAGCGATGATGCCTACGTCAGCGTCTGGTATGGATACGGGTGTTGTGCGCAGACTGCACAGCGTAAGAGCGAAGCTACTACATGGGCTGAAAAGTCTTTTAGTACAGTAAATAGGTATATTTTACTAAAAAAAAATAAGGGAGAGGGCTGGGTTGTGAACCAGGCTGGGGTGTGAACCATTGCCGTTTTTTCTTTCCCTAATTGACATATCGCCAATCTTTCAACTGTCAATTTTGTCTTATGATATGACTCTGCATTTGTGGTTACACCGAAGTACAAACACGTATTGCTTGTGGCAGCAATCGAGTTTGAAAGACATCGTGTTTGAAAATCGACTGCGAAAACTTGTTGGCTTTTTTTTAAAGTGCTATCCAAGAGACTGAGCTTATTGCAAAAAGTCTGTGTAATACATGTTTATTTAGTGTTTTGATTCTATTTTACGATGCAATATTTGTTTATGTCGAATTATGATTGGAAGTGTCGTTTATTTTAAAGTTTCCAAAATGGCATCGTGGTTGGGCTGTGAACCACTGAGGTGGCTGGGTTATGAACCACCTGTTTTTCGTACTACATTTGTTCTAACACTGTCAAATATGGACGGATATATAAAAATAAAGTCATTTTATATAATTTCACTCGATTTCGTTGTGTTCACTTGAAGTGAGCCAATACGAGAACACGTTCGTATTTCACATGCAAACATTCCGACACAGATTAGGATGAAAATTTAAAAAATTGAGCAGTTTCATTCATTGCGATTTTTTGGCCTAAGAAGCGTCATTATAACTTTTTTTCACCTCTTGAGGCTTCCTGATTAAATAAATTCTCAATGTACTTAAAAATTATGGGTGTTTTCTTCGTATTTTCCGACTTTAATAGGGATTTTCCAGATGGTTCACAACCCAGCCACTTTTTTGAAAAAGCGAAAAATCACGTTCTCAGAAAATTGGACGTAGAGAGTTAAATTTCAATCAAAACGGTAATCTGTCTTCATAACAAAGTTGCGTTATATATTCACCTTTCCAACGGTATCTTCGATTTTTCGATATCTTTATTCTGTGAAAAGTTAGAGCCAAAAAACAAAACCCGGTTCACACCCCAGCCCTCTCCCTTACTTAATGGCTGAAATTTTGAGGGTGTGTTCGGGGGCATGTCCTGAGTCTAAAACTGAGTTTTCGTATTCGAGGGGGTGGGGGAAGATACTACCCCCTGCTTATTTAGGGGTGAGCTCGTTTTAATTCCTTATCTCCGGTGCTATTGCTCGTACCGACAAGTCCGAGGGATCAAATTTGTGGGGAATAAAATTATCTATCTAATGATAATAAAATCGAGGTCATAGGTCGATAAGGTGAATCACAATGGCCGGTCAAAGGTCAAAAGTGAGGGAAGTTTTTCGTTTTTCGTGAATACCGTGAAACCGAAAGTTTTTTCGCATACTGCTTCGATACCATTTTAAAGTACTTGAAATTACCTACAAAATGAGTGCTCGAACACTCATCTACTATAAATAGTTTGCCGTCAATCCAACGACCAAGTTGACCGCGCGCGCCGATGTTGAGCCGCGCACGGCGCGAGAAGTACTCATTGCGCATACATTGCACTCTCTACGTGCTCGCACGTACAGCGCGCGCGGTCAACATCGGCGCACGCGGTCAACTTGGTCGTTGGATTGACGGCAAACTATTTATAGTAGATGAGTGTTCGAGCACTCATTTTGTAGGTAATTTCAAGTACTTTAAAATGGTGTCGAAGCAGTATGCGAAAAAACTCTCGGTTTCACGGTATTCACGAAAAACGAAAAACTTCCCTCACTTTTGACCTTTGACCGGCCATTGTGATTCACGTTATCGACCTATGACCTCGATTTTATTATCATTAGATAGATAATTTTATTCCCCACAAATTTGATCCCTCGGACTTGTCGGTACGAGCAATAGCACCGGAGATAAGGAATTAAAACGAGCTCACCCCTAAATAAGCAGGGGGTAGTATCTTCCCCCACCCCCTCGAATACGAAAACTCAGTTTTAGACTCAGGACATGCCCCCGAGCACACCCTCAAAATTTCAGCCATTAAGTATTTTTTTTTAGTAAATGTGATTTATTTGTCTCTATTTACTGTACTATTTGGCCTGACAATGAAAAAACGATATTTTTAGTGCAAAAATGATTTTAATCTTCGACATAATCTCCATTTAGAGTAATGCATTTAGTGTAACGGTCTTCCAACATTTCGATGCCTTTCTTATAGTGGTCCGCGTGAAGCTCTTCAAAATAGGCGTTTGTTTCCAACTCGACCTCCTCATTTGAGTAAAATCTTTTTCCGGCGAGCCAATTTTTCAACCTGGGAAAGAGGAAATAGTCGCTGGGTGCTAAATCTGGTGAATACGGTGGGTGTTTGACGACTTCGAAGCGTAATTCCTCTAATTTTTCGGTCGTATCGCGAGCAGAATGAGCTGGTGCTTTTTGATCAATTGTCAGCAAACGCGGCACCCATCGCGCGCACAGCTTCCGCATGTGTAAATGTTCATGAATGATATGACCAACGCGTTCCTTTGAGATGCCTATGATGTTAGCTATCTCACTCAATTTTATTGTGCGATCATTTAACACAAGGTCCGTGATTTTTTGGATGTTTTCCGGATTAACTGCCTCATTTGGCCTCCCTGAACGCGGTGCATCACTGGTGCTCGTACGGTCACGACGAAACTCAGCAAACCAATACTTGATAGTTGAATTTGGTGGAGCAGATGTATTATAACATTTATCAAGCCATGCTTTTGTTTCCACTGTATTTTTGCCCATCAAATAGCAATGTTTTATCAAAACACGAAATTCACTTTTTTCCATTGTTTACAAAAATTCAGAGGTAGCGTCACTTCGAAAGCAATAACTTGAAAACGAGTTAACCAAATGTCATGAAACTTTGACAGAATCTAAGTTAAGGATGGTTTTCCATGTACAACACAATAATTCTTAATTTTTGGCGCCATCTCTATGTCAGGCCAAAGACTTTTTAGCCCATGTAGTATGCGAAAGAGTGGATTGCGCACAGTGGGTTACTAGCTTCTTTATTTTCATCATTTTCATTTCATCATCGGGTTCTATTTCTAACTCGCAATCAGTCATTAGTCCCTGTGGCAATGCTTTGGTTGTTGCAATGCTGGCTGCTAGATTCCGCTGGCTCGTTCATTTGCTTAACCCTTTCGCTACACATTTTTACTGGGAAATTGGAAATTTTAAGTTTTACGTTTAAGGCTTCTATATGGTTATGTTAGCAACATTCCATAAGAAATTTTTAATTTTTATACTCGGCCCCTGTATTTAAAAGTGTTTTTCTATGAGAGCAACCACATCGTTGTGGCTGTAATAATTACTTAAACATACAACTTTTTCGCATAACGAAAATTTGAATATTTCTTCATTTACTTCAGCCGAAATTAAAAACAAAAAGTATCAGAATTGAAAGAAAACGTCAAATTAAAAAGTTCTCTCATTTTTTCTGCTTCATCATCCTTTACTATGTCAAGATATACCATTAAAAAAACGTGTATACGTGCTTTAAAATTAAATATTCAGTTTATTAATTTCGTATATTTCCTAAAACTTCAAACTATTCTAAAGACCAACAAAAAAATTTATTCTTGCAACCATAGCGTATACAGACGTCCACAAAGTAGCATGTTGCCATATGGCAACAAAATAGCGAAAGGGTTAAGATGCTCGCCGCGCCGATGGCGACTAACTGGCCTAACGATCTACTGACATTGCGGCCGTGTTGCCACAGCGTAACACGGCAATTTTTGAGTCTAATCAAGAAAAGTACGCAAAATTTTGAAAATTGGACTATTGCCATGCCCACCCTCTTATTGGGAAAATATGTTTTATTCGATAGTCAAAAGAAAAAAATTCAATTCATTAATATAATTGGAAATTAAAAGATATATACTACTGTGTCCAAAAAATAAGGTGACATTGTATGTATCAAAGTAATCCCCTCCCGATGCAATGCACTTATGCCAACGGATTTTCCAATCTTCGAAACACTGATTGTAGTCACTTTCCGGGATGGCCTTCAGTTCCGTCTTCGCTGTGGCTTTAATCTCCTCTATCGTATCAAAACGGTGTCCCCGGAGCGGTCTTTTGAGCTTGCTGAACAGCCAGCAGTCGCACGGCGCCAGATCAGGTGAATACAGTGGTTGCGAAACGATATGGGTTGAGTTTTTGGCGAAATGATCACGAATTACGAGTGCAGTATGGGATGGTGCATTATCGTGGTGTAAAAACCAAGAATTGTCTTTCCACAATTCCGACCTTTTTAGGCGGATAGCGTTACACAAATGACGCATAACGTTCAAATAATATTCCTTGTTGACTGTTTGGCCCGGCGGAAGGAATTCATAACGCACAACACAACGATAATCGAAGAAAACAGTCAACATGACCTTGATTTTTGAGCGACTTTGGCGCGATTTTTTTGGTTTCGGCTCCCCTTTGCCACGATATTCGCTCGATTGATCGGTTGTTTCGGGGTGGTAAGCATAGATCCAAGTCTTGTCTCCAGTGATCATGCGTTCCATCTTGTCCTGATAGTCAGAAAGCATCGTTTCACACACTTCAACGCGACGCCTTTTTTCCAAAAAATTCAATGTTTTCGGTACCAGTCGAGATTTGACGCGCTTGAGGCCCAAAACATCCTTTAAAATGGTATTGACGAGCCTTTCGTTATGCCAACCTCATCAGCAAGGTCTCTAATCGTTAATCGACGGTTTTTCAACACCAAATCTTTGATTTGTTGGACGTGAGGTTCGTCGGTTGAAGTTGATGGGCGCCCAGGACGCTCTCCGTCTTTGACACATTCACGGCCGGCTTGGAACTCACTATACCACTTGTAAACATTTTTTTTAGACATAGCCTCATCACCAAAAGCTTTCTGCACCATCCTCAAGGTATCCGCAGCAGAAAATTGATTCCGCAAACAAAATTTAATGCAAATTCTTTGCTCAACAAATCTCGACATCGCAAAAAACGAAAAACTCACTTTTAGCAGCTCACAAAACGACGCGTATCTCAAACACTAATGAATATTTTGACATGTAAATTTGACATAGATGTCACTGACAGTACTACCAACCTAAAAAAAAATAATTCTCCAAATCCTTCGACGCGCGCAGTTTAAATGTCACCTTATTTTTTGGACACAGTAGTATGATACATAAAACATTATTCTATACAACCATAGTCTTAATCATCAGTAGAAATAATCCACATATGTGTAATCAAATTGTGAAATTATTGTATCTTCTTTATTTTCAATTTCATAATCGGGTTCTATTTCTATAAAAGAACATATTTTTATCATGATGTTGCTTTCTCCTACATGTTTTCCGTAAGACTGAAATTAATGGGTCTGAAGAAAGTAGCGAATAGGACAGAAGGTCGCTATTACAAGAATCTTTCAAGTTTTTGGATTAAATTCTTTATGTCTGGCTTCGGGTGCTTCTTCGGATAGAATACCAATAGGAAAGCTAAAATGGTTTGTTATATCACAGCCGTGAATCAGTACTTTGTGAACGGTCATTGGCATGTAGTGCCACAAATAATGTTCAATGTATGTAAGGGAGAGGGCTGGGTTGTGAACCAGGCTGGGTTGTGAACCATTACTGTTTTTTCTTTCCCTAATTGACATATCGCCAATCTTTCAACTGTCAAGTTTGTCTTATGATATGACTCTGCTTTTGTGGTTACACCGAAGTACAAACAAGTATTGCTTGTGGCAGCAATCGAGTTTGAAAGACATCGTGTTTGAAAATCGACTGCGAAAACTTTTTTGCTTTTTTTAAAGTGCTACCCAAGTGACTGAAGTTATTGCAAAAATGTAAGTGTAACACATATTTATTTAGGGTATTGATTCTATTTTACGATCCAACATTTGTTTATGTTGAAATATGATTGGAAGTGTCGTTATTTTAAAAGTTAAAAAAGTGGCATCGTGGTTGGGCTGTGAACCACTGTGGGGGCTGGGTTATGAACCACCTGGTTTTCGGACTACATTTGCACTAGGACGGTCAAATATCGCCGGATTTATTAGAATAAAGTAATTTTATGTAATGTCACTCGATTTCGGTGAGTTCACTTGAAGTGATCCAATGCGAGAACGCGTTCGTATTTCATATGCAAACATTGCGACACCGATTAGGATGAAAAAAAACAAATTTTGAGCACTTGCATTCATTGCGATTTTTTGGCTTAAGTGGCGTCATTATAACCTTTTTTCACCTCTTGAGCCTTCCTGAATTAATAAATTTTCAACTTATTTCAAAATTATGGGTGTTTTCTTCGTATTTTTCGACTTTGATTGCGATTTGCCAGATGGTTCACAACCCAGCCACTTTTTTGGAAAAGCGAAAAATCACATCCTTATAAAATTGGACGTAGAGAGTTAAATGTTAATCAAAACAGTAATCTGTCTTCATAACAAATTTGCGCGTTGTATTTACCTTTCCATCGGTATCTTCGATTTTTCGATATCTTTATTCTGTGAAAAGTTAGAGCCAAAAAACAAAACCCGGTTCACACCCCAGCCCTCTCCCTTACTTTGAATACGTTTCTTTTAAATGTTTGCTAAAAGTCTGAGTTATAATTTGTTTTCCACTGGCTAATGTTCGTAAAACTAAACTAACGTTTTTTATTTAATTTATTTGAACACCAGTCATCTTTACAGACTTTTCAAAGTTTTAAAAAGAATGGCGAGCTGTATGCCATCATTGGATTTGCTATAACCACTTTTGACCTTCATTCGATTACACTTTTCCCACAATGATTGAAATCTTCCATTGAGTTGTCGGATTCGTATTTGTTCGTTCCTCTTTTAATTCGCGCCTAAATTTAGTTTCTACAAATATTTCCATAGCACTTTGCTTATTTGTGGTGCCAGCGGCACAAAATGTCACCAAATTTGCAATGAACGTTTCACTACAAAATTAACATAAAAAGTTAATCTGCAAATTTCTGCAACATACTTTTTTGGCTTTTGATTATACTGTATGAAGAATTCTGCTTGCAAATGCTTGCATTTTTATTTTTATCTATTCAAACCAGAGACCGGAAATAACAGCTATTCAATAAAACTATATTTGAAAAATTTATTATGAAGAAAAACTCATGCAAATAAATTAAATATACCAATACATTTATTTTCGCACGAAGAATCAAACTTGGCAATAAACTTTCTTTGTAATTTTTATGGAAAAATTAAGAAACTAGATTTATTTTTTATTTATATTTTAAAAATCTTTTAATACAACAACAGTTTTATTTCGATTTTTATTTTAGTTGTCCTATGATAACAATTATTGGTGACTTTTTTATTTTTAGTCATCAATAATAATTATTCAGTGACTTTTATTTATAAAAGTTATCAATAAAAATCAGTCAGTGACTTTTATTTATAAAAGCCATCAATAAAATTCAGTCAGTGACTTTTATTTTTAAAGTCATCTATAAAAATCATTCAGTGACTTTTATTTATAAAAGTCTTCAATTCAAATCAGCAAGTGACTTTTATTTATATAAGTCAACAATAAAAATCATTTGGTGACTTTTGTTTTTTAAGTCGCACTTTAAAAGTCATTTTCATTAATGCATACAAAAGTTATGATTCTTCCAGAAAACAGAATTGTCAAGACAGGTCTTGTTAAGCCGATCAAGAATATATATACATTTCGATATTTAATGAGTAAAGTAGTGCAGTAGTGCGATTAATAAAAATTACTTTTATATTGCGACTTAAAAAATAAAAGTCACAGAATGATTTTTATTGATGACTTAAAAAATAAAAGTCACTGGCTGATTTTTATTGATGACTTAAAAAAAGTCATTGAATGATTTTTATTGAAGACTTTTATAAATAAAAGTCACTGAATGATTTGTATTGATGAGTTTTTTAAACAAAAGTCACCAATAATTGTTGTTTTAATTGTATGGGCAAGCTCGCAAATCTCCAGACGCACGAAGCTACGAATATTCAACGCATGTGTGAAGTCGACATTGTTGTACGGAAGTGAAACATGGCTAGTCTCGAATGCCATCGCCCAGAGGCTAGAATCTTTCGTCAACAAATGCCTGCGAATCATCTGCAGGATATTTTGGCCCACGACAATTAGCAATGACGCGCTGTGGAAGACTACAAAGGAGTCACCCATTCTGAGGCAAATAAAACGCAGAAAATGGAAATGGATAGGTCATACACTAAGGAAACCTCCCAACAGCATCACGAGAATGGCACTGGACTGGAACCCGCAAGGAAGTAGAAGTCGCGGTCGACCAAAAAACACCTGGAGAAGGTCGATCCTGCGCGAGCTAGCCGATGCCAATATCACATATCACGGCGCAGAAACAACAGCCCAGAATCGTGTACGATGGATGAGTCTTGTTGAGGCCCTATGCTCCAGTGAGGAGTGAACAAGGAAAAAAAATTGTTATCATAGGACAACTTAAATAAAAATCGAAAGAACTGTTATTTGTGGACTAATAAGAAAAACATAAAAAATAATTGTTATTTTAGGATTTTTTAAATATAAATAATTAGCAACTGTTAATTGGTGTGACATTAAATAAAAGTAAAAAAATAACTCTTAAACATTGATTTTTATAATAAAACTTATAACTGTTACGGTCCCTGATTCAAACTAAAAAAATGCCTTTTATGCTTTGTAATATTTTTTGCTTTCTTTTAAAAAACGGTATTTTCGAACTGTTATGGGTCTTTAGAACTTAATCGTTAACTTAGAAATCTGTTTCGTTTTGGTTTCTACCTTTACATTTACGGAAAACGCAATCAGCTGATGGTTTCGCTCAGGAAAACGTTACCACTCTGCTCTGAATGAAATGGAAAATAAAAAAAATTGACAAATATTGTTAGATATACAAAATTCAATTGAGTTCTTATTATTTTTGTAAATGTATTAATATTTTATAAGTTTTAAGGGAAAATATGCCGGGAAACGATGACACGTTTCTTGATCAACTCTGTGTGCAAGTGCAGGGTTCGTCTGGGCTGCTCTTTATATGCGCTTCATATATTCCTCCTTCACGAAATGATTTCATCTACAAGTCACGTGTTGACAACGTCTCGTCACTTTATGCTAGATATGTGGGGAGCCAGTTCTGTGTGCTTGGCGACTTCAATCTGAGCAACATTATGTGGTCCTATATGGGTAGCTCTCAAACGCTTACTCCAACTAATGTAAATTGCTCGCATGAGATTTATTTAGTGGACAGTTTTACTAGCTTTGGTTTGTCACGAATCAATAGTTTCGCCAATAAGCTTAACCGTTTGCTTGATTTGAAAACCTAAACTGTAAGTTAGTTGAATGTAGCTCCCCATTTCTCCGGCGTGTTTGCACCATACTCCGCTCACCATCGAGCTTGAGTTCTATGAATTCTTTACTGCTTCTCTACTTCTTTACCGCTTGCTACCGCTCCTTTTCATTCAACTATAGGGTGTTTTTTTAGAGGTTTGTTTTTCGAATAGAGATAAAACTGGCATTTTGTGGTCAAATCCGGCAACTCTAATGTCATTTATGTTCAGTTTGGTTTGCCATTTCATCATGAACAGGTTGACAAAAGAACAACGCTTGCAAATCGTGCAAATTTATTTCGAAAATAATGGTTCAGTTCGCGAAGTTTACCGCAAGCTCCGTCCATTTTATGGTCGACATAATCGTCCATCAGAGCAAAATCGGTCCATCCATCGCTTAACCATGGGTCGTTTTCGCACTACGTTTACTCTATGTGATAATACGCATCCGCAGAGACGTCGAACAGTGCGCACCGAAGAAGCAATTGCCGCTGTAGAGCAAAATGTTGAAGAGGACCCGAATGAATCGATTCGCCACCGTGCACAGCAATTGGAGCTTTGTCCATCAACTTAAATAAAAATTGGACCTGTAGAATTGGCTTTATTCGAGCCAGCCGCGGCGGCCACATGTCCGAAATCATATTCAAATTGATGGACATTAAAACGATTTTCTTGTGTTTTATTTCAATTCGAAGTTCTATACCTCTAAAAAAACACCCTATATAATCTATGCGAAGCAACAAAGCTTTGGATAATTTGCTCAGTGACGGTGACTGGGCTGAATTGTTTTCTGATGCTAATGCCGCCGCGTGCTAAGATATATTTAGATCTATCGTTTCTAATGCATGCCTGGAGTTGATCCCCACTTTTCCTAATGAGGTATATAGGCTGCCGTGGGTCACTAAAGAACAAAACACTTAAAAAATCTGAAGTATAAGCATTACAGGAAATTCCGGGTTTCTAAGGGCCGGTAAATATTTTCGTTTTCTCATCTTCCTGATAAATATAAATTTAACAAGTCTGATTTTTTTGCAACACTGGCCTACGATGGGCAACACTTGGCGGCACAATCAGCTGTTTGTGAAAAATTATAATTATTTTTGAAGGAAAAAATTAAAATTTTGCCTGGAAAAATCTTGTTGATGCTTTTACTGCCAAATGGGGCGTGTCCCGACGTTGGAAATCGTTGAGGGACAAGTTTGACAGCTTGAAGCGTAAGTCCAAGCTGGAACTTGCAGCGCAGAAGAGCGAGACGTATCGCACAGGTGGCGGCCCAGCAACGATTGGACATGTCAGCAGTGCAAAGCAGTGAAATAGTCCAATTGGCTGTTATATGTTATATTTGCCACATTTTGCGACTCCGTACCTTCAAAAGCGTCTTCCAGTGCATGAATTTAAGAAACACGCCTATTTTCCATACCGAAAGATCTCAAATTCAAATTTTATTTCAAATTGTAATTTCATTATCAGCTGTTTTTTGTTTGTAAACATACATATGCATGTACTTGGCACCACTTCCACTTAAAGTTCACTTTAAAGTTTAACAGGCACTCAATCCTCCCGGTAAATTTTATCTGGAGGATAGCTTAACGGGCAGATGAGAAAACGAAAATACGTTTATCGGCCCGTTAAAGTGAATTTTAAAATTAACGGGAAGATGAGAAAACGGCCCTAAAAGTCTTTCCTCCCTAAAAAACTATCAGCTTCATTTGAGAAACTACAATAAATTGGCGAACGCGCTGTATAGGAAGCATATCCGTAATTCTGAGGCTGGTAATTTTGGAATTACATAAAATCAAAAAAAGCGGGCTCAGATATACCCTCAACGGTGGGGCGCCCTAAGTGCAAAGGGAGTGTGACGGGGGACTCTGCCCGGGAGCCGTCCGGTCGTGAAACGACCGACATGACGTCTTCTGATGCGGAGTCAGTGTCGGCGGACGTCCGGTCGCCCCTCGTAAGAGGGTTGGGCACGTGGCTTCGCCCGGCAAGGGGCGCGCGGCTTTACCCGGGGTAGGGCTTGGGCGCGCGACTTCGCCCGAAGAAGGGCGCGCGGCTTCGCCCGAGGCAGGGCTTGGGCGAGCGGCTTTGCCCGGGGGAGGCAGGAGGCTTGTGCGCACGACTTCGTCCGCCGACGCTACAGGAGGAGTGGAGATGAGTGGGGCCAGCACGTGCACGGAAGGTGCTGAGTCGCCGGCTGTGAAGGTGGGTGCGGTCGTACCCGTCGTTGCGGCGCAGGCGTTGGTGGTTGCCCTGAAGGCCATCACAGCGAAAGTCATGGCTGCTGTGATTGGGGTGGATGGTGTCAGCGCCGTCGCCATGAAGAAGGTGGTTGAGGTCGCGGGCGAATATGAGCTGTTGCTCATGAAGCTCGTGGCCGAGAATGTCACGTTGAAGGGCCGCATCGCTGGCCTGGAGAGCGCGGGGGCTCCGGCCTCACGGGCCATGCCGCCCCCCAGGCGGCCGCTGCTTTGGCGCCGGTGTCTGTACCGGTTGCGCAGGCCATGACTGTGCACCCGGCGCAGACTTGGTCCGTTGTTGTCCGGAGCCGTGATGCAAAAGCATCGGGGAAGGAAGTGGCCACCAAGGTCGTTAAAGAGGTGGGTCCTTCACTGGGCGTGAGGGTTCACGAGGTGAAGCCACTGCGTGGTGGCGGTGCGATTATTCGCACCCCCTCCAAGGCCGAAGCAGTGAAGCTGACCCAGAATGCCAAACTGAGCGAGCTTGCGCTTGACGTGGCTGCGAATGAGAAGCTGGGCCCGAGGGTTGTCGTCCATGGGGTTCACTCGGACATTTCTCCGAGTGACTTCATGGAAGAGCTCTATGAGTTGAACCTCAAGAAGCGGATAAGCCCGGCTGCCTTTAAGAAAGGCGTCCGCATGGTGAGTCGCCCGTGGACCGTTGGCTCTGGTGGAGCATCGAACGTCGTGTTGGAAGGGAACGAAGGCTTGCTTTCGTCCCTTCTGGAGGCGGAGCGGTCCTACATGAAGTGGTTTTCGTTCCGCGCGCGGCCTTTCATGCCGATGCCTGGCTGCTTTAGGTGTTTGAGTTTTGACCACAGAGTGGCTGAATGTCGTATGAAAGCGGACGTTTGTCGGCGCTGTGGCCAGAGCGGTCATCGCGTTCAGCAGTGCAGCAATGAGCTGCATTGCCGGAATTGCCCGTTCCGGGGCAAGCCGGCTGGGCATTATATGATATCCACCGACTGTCCGGCGTATAGCCAAATTCTGGCCAGGGCGCCGGCTCGTCATTGATGGGTCTGCAGGTAGTACAGTTAAACTGTCAGAGCGCGTATGCCGTGATGTGTGAGCTAGGTGCATGTATGAGTGAATGTGGCAGTGCAATTGCCCTGGTGCAGGAACCGTACGCCACCAATGGTGTCGTACGGGGAATACCTGCAGCAATGCGGGTCTTTTCTGACACCAGGGCAAATGCAGCTGTAATTGTGAATGACGTCCATCTGGACTGTTTGGTTGTGTGTGCGACTGAATATGGTGTTTGTGTGAGCGTGCAAGGTCACTTTGGTAAAGTGATTGTGGGCAGTGTCTACTGCAAGTATGGTGAGCCTCTAGAGCCCTACTTGGACTATCTTGACACGGTGTTCCGTCTAGCAGGCGGCACACCTGTTTTGATAGGTATGGATGTGAATGCCACATCCCCGCTGTGGTTCAGCAAGCCACGGTAGGGGTGCCACGGTAGGGGTGAGGCAATGAGTGAATGGTTGGTTCCGCGAGACATTGTTGTTCTCAACGAACCAAGTGAATGGTATACGTTTGACGGGCCTGGAGGGGTGAGTGATATTGACGTGATGCTTGTGAATGGGGTAGCGAGCAGAATTTTTGAATTCAGCTGGCGTGTCCGTGGTGGGTGCGATCACAACTTGATTGAAATTGTGATTTCTGTGCCTGCCCACAGTGTGAATGAAAGGGCGGGTGTGTGTGACAGGCGATGGCGCACCTGTGGTGTGAATTGGGAGACCTATGGTTTCCATGTACGTGAAGTGGTCACGGAAGTGCCACTTAGTGAATTTGAATGCATGGATGTGCACGACCAGGTCGCTCGTCTTAACGAGTGTGTCTGGCGTGTGAATGATAGCATGTTTCAGAAATGGGAAAGAGTGAACCAGAGGCGGGTGAAGTGGTGGACGAATGAGTTAAGTGCAAAGAGGCAGTCGGTCAGGCGTCTGAGACGTAAGTTTCAGCGTGCCCGGGCGGCCAATTCTGAGCACTTGGCCCAGCGCAGGTCTGATTTCAATAGGTGTATGAATGAGTATAAAAGTATGCTTGTTCGCGTAAAGGAAGACAATTGGCGGGAGTTTGTGGCAGACCATAGGGATGACCCATGGGGTCATGTCTATCGGATCTGCCGCTCCAAGAAGAAGCAGGTGGATGTAAGCGCCCTCCGTGTTTGTGACACTATGACATCAACATGGAGAGATAGTGTGAACGTTCTCTTAGCCGAGTTCTTTCCTAGAGCGGTTGAGCAGATGCCACCAGCACAAGTGGCATCTGTTGAGCCATTAGAAGACGGAGAGTTAGGTTATGCATTTGGCCTGGTTAGGTCTAGACGGTCACCGGGTGTCGATGGTTTGACTGGCGAGATGTGCAAAGCCTTGTACAAAGTCATTTCGGAGTACCTGGAGGCCATCTACGAGAAATGCCTTTATGAGGCTTATTGTCCACTCGCGTGGAAGATAGCTAGGGTCGTAGTGCTCTTGAAGTCTCCTGATAAGATCAGGACTAACCCCCGTTCTTATCGGGGTATCTGCCTCATACCGGTACTTGGTAAAGTACTGGAACGGATTATGGTGGATCGGCTTCAAGCGCAACTGGGTGGGCTATCGGATAGGCAGTTTGGGTTTCGAAAGAGACTCGGCGTAGAAGATGCGTGGATGTATGTTAAATCGGTAGTACGTGAGAGTAGCGAGAACTATGTTCTCGGTGTGTTTGTGGATTTCAGGGGGGCGTTTGATCACCTGCGCTGGGATAAAGTGGTAGAATGGCTGAACAATGCCGACTGCCTGAAAACAGCTCTCTGGAAGAGCTATTTCACAGACAGGAAGGCATGTGTGGTTGGGAAGAATGAACGGGTGGAAATAGATGTGGCTCGAGGATGCCCGCAGGGATCCGTCTGTGGTCCATATATATGGAACTACATGATGGATCCACTTCTGCGGCGTCTGGCAGCAGTATGTAAGTGTTGTGCGTATACGGATGATCTGCTTATCCTTGTGGAGAGCAGATCAAGAGCGGATGTAGAGCGCTTGGGGGAGCAATTCATGTGTATGGTGTGTGAATGGGGTGAATCGGTGGGTGTGGATTAGGGTGGAGTGAAAAAATTGATTTTAAAATTTTAAGAAGCTAGTATATTGTAAATGTGCCAAATGTCCATGGTACCAATCCTGCAAAATTATATTAGTTTCTAACAACTCCTTGATCGCCCATCACCTAATTGAAATAATTTTTTTTAATACTTTTTTCACTTTCGTCGAAAGAAGTGAAAGTCGTAATTTCAACTCAGTTAAGGATTCAAAATAAATCTCAGTAGCCTTTGCTTTAGGTTTGCGGGTTTTAAGTTATTTATTGTAGCAGTCCTGTTTGAGCGAATAAAATATTACAAATTACAATTAAAATTAAAATGTGGCAAACCCCGCTAGTTTAATTCTGTTTATGATTGTTGAATGTTCACGATTTCCTTGTGAAGTGACCGATTCGAAATAAACTTGTGACGTTACATCTGATTTAATTAAAAAAAAACAAAAAAAAGGTGAGTACCTGAACTTGTGCGCAAAAAGGTAGGGCAGTGAAGGGTTACTAGTTATTTCTTTATATTTTTAAAGAGATGACAGTTACAAGAGACAAAGTTTCGTGCGTGATATTTGGCGCTCCACGAAACCTGCCGACCAATACTCTGCCGACCTACACCGATCTCATGAAGAAATATATTCAACTTTGACAAGATCTGAAGACGGACAATGGTAAATACCCATAATTTTTTGACATATCTCAAAAACTGTGCTATGAAGTCGAAGAGATATGGCAAAGGGCCTCACTTCCAACAGTAACGCATGCACAAGCGATAGAAAAACTTAGATCGTTCCACGACAAATACAACACAATGCTAAAAGTCAACAAATGTAAAAGGAATCAACCAAACTACCAACGGAGATTATCGGACTTTCGTGACAAAGCTAACACTATGTTTGATCTCAGCAAATGCAAGTGCTCCGATATGGTGGCCAATTGCAAATGTACGAAACACAACAAAATTCCGGCAAACGAACGGCAGTTCCTTCAAGACCAGAGAGGGCCAAGAAAGATGATAATCGGTGGTACAGATCAAGTGGTAACATCAAAATTGAAGAGAAAAGCTGAAAGAGAGGAAGCAAATCTCAAACGAATGAAGATTAAGAAGATCGATGACGATGCGAGCAAAAGTCAACCCTATTCTGCCGAAAGTTCCGAATACGACACGGACTCGTCTGACAGTCCCACTGTCGATGAGTACATCCCAGATAGAGAATCACTCAAAACTAAGCGAAATCAGGATCGAGAGTGCCAAAAAATTACTATCTCTCTGCCTTCCCTCGCTATAGCTTGCGATCGGACCGGAGTTTCGGACAGATCAGCTGCTGTATTAGCAACAACAGTTCTGCATGATCTTGGTCTCGTATCACTCAACGACCGATCCAAAGTAATCGACCGAAGCAAAATCCGTCGAAAACGCAGTAAAATTCGAAAGGAACTGAGGCAGAATGAAGACGACCACACTCACAAGGGCATAGATGGACTATTTTTTGATGGCCGCAAGGATAAAACTTTAACACAAGTCCTCGCCGTCGACAACAAGTACCACAGAAAAACCATATCGGAAGAACACATAACCATCATCGCAGAGCCGGGTTCTTCGTACTTCAACCATACGTCTCCGTCATCAGGCTGCAGCAAAGACATAGCTGAGTACTTAGTCGCTAGTATCAAAGAGCAAAATGCGAAGACAGATAATATTAAAGTTGTCGGGTGTGACGGCACAAACGTAAACACGGGACAAAAATCGGGCGTTATCCGGCGACTTAATCTATTCCAGTCACTCGATGGCGGGACGACAGACCCACACGGATTCTCTGGATTCACCAGATGCTTGTCAAGTCACGTTACCTCAGCTCCAAACTCAAGGGAATCGTTGACCCCGTTATTCACCGTAACGCGTACTTTGCTCACCCGGAGAATGTGCTCCTGGCCATGATGACGGACCATCGACCACATATACGTGAACTGGGCTTACGACGAGTGATGAAGGCCAGAGCTACAGCAGTCCCCAGTGGACAAATACGGAGGTTCAAGGTTCCTGCAAAACTTAACTTCGACGCGACATCCGTGCACGCATTGCTTCTCGTCAGCAAATGCCGGCGTTCGAGTCGAAACGTGATTTTTGTCACTTCACCCTGTAACCATGTGTTTATAACTTTGACATCATTAAATATTGTAATTAGAAGCGTATTTGATTTTTAATTGAATTTTAAGATGACTATCTTTAATGTCGCGTAATACTGTGAAATTAAAAGTTGCGATGGGAGATCAAAAAATTGTTTAATTTCTTTTTAATTTTTACACAGCTTTATATTGATGTATTGGCACATTTTGAGATATCTAGCTAATTGATATTCCAAAAAAAATTTTTTTTGGCCATTTTCACTCCAGCCTAGTGTGGATGTGGCAATGGACAAGACGGTGACAATGCTGCTGAAAGGCAAATTGGCTCGCAGTCGTCCGCCCATTGTGCGTGTGAATGGTGTTGGCCTCAGGTACGAGACGCAAGTCGAATACTTGGGGCTAACAATTGGTGAAACAATGAGTTTTGCTCCTCACGTGGTCAGGTTGAAAGAGAGGGTTGTGTGCATGATGGGTCAGGTGCGCTGGATACTCAGGAGTGACTGGGGACTCGGCCGACGCGCGGTTCGTACCATTTACCACGGTCTGTTCGTAGCTTGTGCTGCGTACGGAGCGTCAGCGTGGCACGAATTGGCCGAGACGGTTGTAGGCCGCAAACACTTGCTGTCTATTCAGCGTGTTATGTTGTTAGGTTGTATGCCTGTGTGCCGCACTTTATCAACCGATGACCGCAAGTGTTGATGGGTGCGGCTCCTCTGGATCTCGTAGTTATACGGCGTGCCGTAGGCTTCGGGCTAAGGAGGGGGAATAGAGAGGTGCTGCTGCAGTATGAGTGGCTGCAAGGCGAAGGTGTGGAGAGTGCTGACAGTATGAAGCGTAAGCGAATACTGGAGGACTGCGTTCTGCAACGTTGGTAGCAACGTTGGGACGAAAGTCCCCATGGCAGAACGACATATGAGTATATACGGGACGTGAGGTTCGTGGTAGGGCTCAAGGATTTCGGCTTCGGCTTGAGCCTTCGGTTCCTGCTCACTGGACACGGGCCACTCAATGCATTTTTGCATGAGAGAGCCCTGAGTGCAAATGCTGAGTGTATGTGTGGGGCTGTAAGAGAGGATTGGACGGTGTGTGGTGTGTGCGTGAAGCACTCTCCACCAGCCAGCCGATTGCCATAATGAATGATTTTGCGAATGCTGTGTTTCGGCGGCGACGGCAGTTTGGTGTATTGCCAAGTGTGAATGTGTGAGCGGGCTGTGTGGGGGGGCCGGTCTATTGAGTGGATGAATGAGTGCGCACGTGAATGAGGTCAAGTGCGGTGCGGTGGTCACCAGTCCACGAGCTAAATGGGGCTCAACTGGTAGTAGCACGGCTACGAAGTCTGACCAGAGGTTTTGTCTGGTACCACGGGAATCAGGGTGCCCCTGGAGCCTTGTGCTTCAGCCTGATTATGGGAATGGCCCCCTCGGGGAGTTCCGTGGTGGCGTTGTTTAACACCCAAATGCGGGTAGAGTTTCGACTCGGCGTGGAGTTGCGTTTACAATCGGGTGCCGGACCCATAGCACGGCAGAGGTTTAGATAGGCCTCGATCCCTACCAAGGAGGGGTAATGTCCATTTGCATTAACCCAATTGGAACCGGGAGCTAGTCTCTCGGGGCGCTTATCAATGCTTAATTTTGATACGCTGTGCTTTTGAGCACCGTGGGGTTAGGCCACACTGTGGCGGCACTCACGTTAAAAATTCGACATTCAATACCCTCAACGGTATATTACGAGAATAAGACTGCGATGACTAGGCAAGGTGCCGCTGATCTTTTTGTCGAGTTTTTCAGCTAAAATTTTGTGCCTGATTCAGCAGATGATCTGTCTAATCACTTTTCAACCGCAAATTCAGCCCTTTCTTTTTGCTCGTTGATTTTGACTGCCGAAAGTGTAGAAAGAGATATTGCTGCACTCAAAATGTCAACCAATACGGACGCAGATATGCTTTCTGTAATTTTGTTTAAAAAATGCAGTTCTCTTATTGAGCTGCTCGTATTAATTTTTAATAAATCTCAATCGTCGGGAGTGTTTATCGATGATTGGATGAAGGTCTCAATAACGCCTACCTTTAAAAGTGGCTGTGGCAACACCACTGAACGATGTTAGGTGTGGCAACACCACTGAACGATGCTAGGCTTACAACGGACAAATGTGGCAACGATGACATGGTGAAGAGCAACTCTGGGATACGCGTGTTATAAGCTTTGGACAAGTGGTCGTATTGGGAAAACCAAAAGTAAGAAAAAGAGAATAAAAAAGAAGAATATTTAATTTGTAACAACAACCGTTTCCGTTTGTTTAATAAACAAGTTTTTAAAGCTGTTCGCTCACCAAAAGACGAGTTTCATTGGAGTGGGCGGATGCTGGCTGCAAAAGTTGGAGCACCAACATTTCTTCTTCCAAGGCCAAATTTTGGAATTCGAGCAAGGCCGAGGAGAGTAGTTCCTGTGGAGAATTTGCATCTTCGAGCAAAACAAGTTGTCACAATAAGCGTGCGTTCCGGAGTTATGGTTGACTGCGGCATATGCAAGGAGCCCGAGGAGGGCGATATGGTCCAGTGCGACGACTGTGCTAAATGGTTTCACTTTCAATGCACAAATGTTTCACCCGGCATCGAATCAATCGACTGGGTGTGCACCGAATGTACCAAAAATAAAACAGTTGTCAATATGGATGTAGTCTCCAGGTAGAGCAGCCAACAAATACATCCACAGCGATGGCGCAGCCGGTGTTCAACGCCGCACAGTGGCTCAATTTGTCATTTCCGGTTGCAAAATTAATAACTTCTGAATGAATAGAGATAATTGGAAAATTTCTGCTGTTGATTAGAAATTCATCAGGCTATTGTATTCCAAAAAATAAACTCAATCGAGGTACAGGGTGCTACGTAATACGTTGTCAAAGTTCGGCTTACTGTAAATAAGAATAATGCGAGCAACCATGATAAGTTTTAGTTGCAAAATTAATGAAAATTCATTAAAAAAGATGAAAAGTAATAAGAAATTTAAGAAATAAGCTGAAAGAGTCAAATTTAAAGATACAAATTAATAAATTTCGCTTTCAAAATTAGAACCAGAATTCGAAAAATTTATATAAAAAGTTAATTTTTCTTTGGACAAAACCAATAATAATTTTAATAATTGACTGGCACGACAGCCCGCTTACGCGAGACTAAGGCCTAGCTTCCCGCAACAACCGTGTTGTGCGTGTGAATTTGTACGCGGGTGGAAAGGACCTACAGTTTTATGCCGGTTCCGAACGGCAGGTTGGGAGCTCTTTCATAAGTCATTTTTACTCTCAGAGGTTTGCCATTTCCAGCTGAGAGAACAGCCACCGAAAGAGAAAACGAGTTTTCCCGTTATTTTTGTTAGGTGTTATTACAGGCAGTATTTGAACCTCCGCCGCTGCCTTTGACTCGCGGTCCAACGCACTAACCAACTGAGCCACGGCGGCTGGACAAAACCCATGCTAAAGTTTTATTATGACTATATTTGATGGGTAGCGCATTGGGTGGGAGGGGAATACTGTTTTTTATTATTTTAACACAACCCGGGCTTGCTGGTAAAACTGCTTCCACTATAACGCCTTTCATTTTCTCCTGATCCTTATTTTATTTTATGATCAAAACTTCTGACAGGTGGGTGGTGGTTATTGTTTCCGTTGCCTCCATAAGCTTCCTTTTTTGTTAAATGACGCACAGTCCTGAGTTGACTTTTTCGGCCTTCCTTTTGCCGCTTTTGATGTCGATGGTTGGTCAACGCTTATGCTACATGCATCTCCTGCATCGATGTATATTGTTTTTCCAACCACTCCTCATTATTCTGAACAAAATTGAATTTGGTACGGTTTCCCGCAATCCATTTCAACTTTGCAGTGCGATAAGTCCTGGATATCTTCTCCTTAGTCGTAGATATGTTGGCTGCAGGCAAACTTCCTGCGACGTAACCAATTCCTTTAGTGACAGCCAGAACGAACTTCTCCTTTGTCTTCGAAATAGTAAATATTTCAAACAACTTCGAATTTTTCACAAACATCTTTGTGCTTCTTCTTCGGTTTAGTTGCAGTGGCGCACAGAGCGGCCGAATGCCGCGGATGCGGCCAAAAGTCCAAAAAAACAAGTTTATACGATGGGAGCATCTTGGATTTTTGGATATGCATTCAAATAACAGGTACTAAGCTTCTAGTACTAGCAGGTACCTAAACAGTTGTTAGGTTTTTTTTCAATAACTTTTTTGTTTTTCAATAACTAATTGTTTCATTGGCGTGGTTCAACTCAAAGACTAATGGCGACTGACTGAGTTTTGCTCAAATTAAAAAAAAAATGTATACCAGGCACAGTGTTAGTATTTTGTTTAAAACAAAAACATTACATCAAAGGATACGTGATAGCTGAATGCCGTAAAGGAAAGCCAACTTGTTTTTCGTACGTGCGAACTGCGCATCCAGCAAAAGTACTCTTTACTTCGAGCCTACAGCAATACACGCCGAAAAAAAAGTCGACTTAATATTGAATTGCAAGCTTGTATCACATCTTAAATAAAGCCAAAATCCAAATTTGCATGCCCTGGCAACGATTATAATCGCGTGTAATTGATTCACTATCAAAATCTTGACGAACTTGTTCGAACGGACGCACCCGAAAGAACAAAATTGCGCGAGGTGGCCACAGGAAAATCGCCGTAAAATCCAGTCGTGCAAAATCAGGCACCCCATCTCTTCAGGGCAGTACTCACAGAAGACTAGTGAACATTTTTCCCAAAGACGGAACCGTGGCAAGTATGGCCTTTTTTTTGAAAGTCTATCGAAAGTTCAAAAAGATTGATAAAAACAGTGCTTCAAGTGAGTGCCTATGAAAAGACAACAACAACAACCAACTTTTTTTTCTATATTTAATTATTTACTACAAATGCCTCCTTTTAGGATGCTGGTGCAAAAAGTTTCAATTAATTTGCTCCTTTCCGTATTTTAAAACTTCAGCTTTGCCGAAAAAGTGCAAATTGCTGATATTATTTCACACTCTAAAAATTGCTCAACTCTGACGGGCTCTACAAGCAAAACTATTTGTCTAATTTAGTTAAGGTTTTCGGATTTATCTATCGGACAAGTATAACAGTTTCCCCCAAATCGAACATAACAAAATTGACTTTTGCAACCTGCGTCGGCAGAATCAGCCACTGTGCGCCGCGCAGGTGCCATGCAACACGCATCTGCATGCGGCAAATACAAGCAGCGTTTTTGATGCGAATTTGAAACTTCAACGCTTGGAAGAGGAGAAACAGGCAAATTTGTACTATCTCGAAAGGAAATACGACATCTTGCAGTATGAGGCGACGCGCGGCGGTGGTTGCGCTGACCAAGGGAACAGAAATTTCTCGTAGCGCAGAGCGCAGAAGCCGCTTTCAACGCGACAGGTGAGGGCACGTATGGCATACAAGGCACAGCAAATTCTCGTGCGCAAAATGGCGGTGCCTGGGTCCCACTTCACACACAAAGCATCAGGGCATTTTTTAAGGATTTTTCACTAGGTGGCCACAACCCCCCCTGGCGGCCACAAACCCCATCCAAATATACATACAAAGGAAATTATTATTTCAATAGGAATCAAAGATTCACTTAACCCTTTCGGTTATTCTATGCCATATGGCATAGCCTCTTTTCAGTGCCTGTTTTAGGTCAAAAACTTATGGATACTATATTTTTATATTTTTGTATTTTTCTCTGAAGGTTTTTATACCAAATAATGAAAAAAATATTTTGATTAGTGTACCAAGTAAATTGTAGGGGTTCAGAAAGTGTGCAGTCCTATCGAGCTGCGTATTTTACAAAAAGAGGTCACTTTGTACTTTTATTTATTCTATTACAAAAATCAATTTATTTCATAGGTTTTTGTAAGTAATGTAGTGGCAAAGAAAATAAACATACAGAATGCGCATGTCATACAAAAATTTTGTATGGCGGGTTCTAACATTGGAACCCGCGCTCTACTCTCAAAGATCACATATGTAGTGAGAGCGTGGCTTTACAAGCGAGAATGTAGTTTTATGTGTTGCGCTCTTTGGTTGCGCTCACTGCAGCGAGTGTGCGTTAGCACATTGTTGCAAGGTGAAGCCGAACGCTGTTGTTGTTGTTGTTGCGCTGGCGAAAAGCTGAATTGTAAAACGATTTCTGATTTCTGGCTGGCTTTTGTTCTTCTTCTACAAGCCTACACGGGGTCGCATATTGCTCCTGAACTTATTGCAGACTGTAGTGTGCGCAAAATCATAGAAAAGAAAATAAAATATGGTTGGTATGACGACTTATATGGTCGCTACAAACAAAGTTCCTAAAGAATTTATCAAAAAAATTGACCTAATATTTGATTGCATGAATAGGGCAATCGGATAATTGGTTTAGATCGGCTTTACAATTAAATAATGACTTGTACAAATTTATAACGATTTTTTTAATTATTTGAAAGATGTTAAATGTATGGATGATTAAAGTTTTATTTTTAGAACTAAAATTTGTTTTTTAATCATTGATCAAATTAAGCAATAACCCACATAAATTATTTATAACAAACAAGTTTTTTAACCAAGATAAACTAGAAAATACTTTTGTAATTTTGGGACAAAATTCAAGTAGAACTCGGTCAAGTGTAACAACTAATTTCGAAGATATACAGGATTCTATAAATAAAATCCTACTACATGCTGAGACAGACGAAACTGTCTTTTTTATTATTTTATTTCAGCAGTTATTACAACAATTATTACAACAAATTATTTTGTAGATAAAAACTTCGACAATCGAGTAAAAAATTAGCATGGATAATTTTAATATAATTTTCCATTAAAATTATCAATCGGTTACAGACTTTTGCTACCTATTTGCTCCTTCAGATTTCCTGATGAATGCTGTGACAGTAAATTAAAAAAAGGAAGTTCCAAACGATGCAAAACATAAACAATAAAAAAACAACAAAAGAAGAGCTGTTTACATTTTTCTCGAGCTGTAATACACACCAAAACTACAACAACAAAAATCAATGCAGTGCTTCAGTTCGCACAGTCAATGAGCGTAAACTGAAGCGCTTGCTCTCCTGCTGGCACCACTCTTTCCCTTTTGTGGCTTCCCCCCGCTCTATTAAGCTCGCAAACATAAATTTGAATTTTTGAGCTCAGATGCGCCTTCTATACACTTCATATTCTTTGGTAGTAGGTATTTATTGCTTTAGTAAGTGTAAAAAAAGTTAGATCGCAAATATAATTCTGTAAGACTGTACGAGTTTTTTTATTTCTTACTATACCATATATCATGATGCCCAAAAACAACTTTTTCGAAAAATATTTTTAAAAATGACTTCTGATTATTCATTACTAGCTGACCCGGCAAACTTCGTCTCGCCCAAACGGTCCATTTGAGTGTGATGCCGTAACTCACATACAGCCACTTTATTGTATAACACTTCGTTCAATAATGTGTGTGACTGACACATAGATGGCGGCACTAATACTAAATCAATATTTTTTTTCGAAATTGTGAACCTTTTTAGGCTTACTGTCAAAATTATATGTCAATCCGACCATTAGTTTACAAGTTACAGTGCTTTAAGTGACACTACTTTTGAGTTTTCAAAAAAAATGAATTCAAAGCAATTCCGTGTGCTGATTTATCATTGTTTTTTAATGAAAAAAAATACTGTTCAATGCCAGGAATGGCTTGAAAAACATTATTCGGACTCTGCTCCATCAAAAAGAACCATTTGTTATTGGTATGCCGAATTCAAACGTGGTCGTACAGACACCGATGACATTCCATCTACTGGACGGCCAAATGACGCTGTTATTCCGGAAATCGTTGAAAAAACACTGAAAATCATTATGTCCGACCGTAAAGTGAAAGTGGGGGAGATTGCTGACATTCTAAAGATATCAGCAGGCAGTGTACACACCATAATACACGAACATTTGGTTATGAAAAAGGTGTTTTCGAAATGGGTGCCGCGTTTGCTCACACCGGAGCAAAAACAACAACGAATCGATGATTCAAAGAGCTGTTTGGACATGTTTACGCGCAACAAGTCGGAGTTTTTGCGTCGGTACATCACAATGGATGAAACATGGATCCACCATTTCACTCCAGAGTCAAATCGGCAGTCTGCTGAGTGGCATGCAACCGGTGAAAGCCGCCCAAAGCGTCCAAAAGCACAAACATCGGCTGGCAAGGTTATGGCGTCAGTATTTTGGGATGTGCACGGAATAATATTCATCGACTATCTTGAGAAAGGGAAAACAATCAATAGCGACTATTATATAGCGTTGTTGGAACGTTTGAAAGAAGAAATCGCGATTAAGCGGCCCCATATGAAGAAGAAAAAAGGTGTTGTTTCACCAAGACAATGCACCGTGTCACAAGTCGATGAAAACGATGGCAAAAATGCATGAATTGGGCTTCGAATTGCTTCCTCATCCCCCGTATTCTCCAGATCTGGCCCCCAGCGACTACTGGCTCTTCGCAGACCTCAAAAAGATGCTCCGTGGTAAGAGATTTGGCTCAAATGATGAAGTAATCGCCGAAACTAACGCCTATTTTGAAGGCAAAGAAAAATCGTTCTACAAAGGCGGTATCGAAAGATTGGAAAAGCGTTGGAATGATTGTATCTCCCTAAAACTATGTTGATGAATAAAAACGAATTTTGGCAAAAAAAATGTGTTTTAATTAGTTAGTCACACACATTATTGAACGAAGTGTTATATATATAGATTTAAGTTATATGGGCGGTGCCAAGCCCCCTTGTTCAATACCCGCACCATCCCGTCTGTCGGAAGGGAAAATTGTAGGTTCGTACTTAGTTTTATTGCTGTGCCACTTAAAGTTCAGCAAAATATTTGGGTCACAAACAATGCGCCACGCCCCTTGTCTGACGCCCATCAAATCGTATCATTAGAATGACTCATGTATGAGACGACAGGGTACTAAATTTCAGTGTTGTATGACTTATAATTCCAAAATTATTCCATATTAAAAATTTGAGTTGCATGAGTGGTGCCCCGCCCCCTTGTCCATAATCCACCCTATTCCCCCTGCGGAAGGACATGACTAAATAATAAGTTTATACCGAGTGTCATTGATGTGAATGCTATAGTTCAAAAGCTACACCGGAATTTAAAAAGTGCCACGCCCCTTTCCAACGCCCATTAAATTTTATTTGTGGAACGACACGTTTACGCCATGACACTGTTCCAAATTTCAATGCTGAGCGACTTATAATTCCGAAGATATTCCATATCAAAATGTTGGGTTGTATGGGCGGTGCCACGCCTCCTTGTCCAAAATACACCCTATTCCCCATGCCGAAGGACATGACCAAATCGTTACTTTGTACCAAGTGTCGTTGATGTGAATGCTATAGTTCAAAAGTAACACCGGAATTTAAAAAGTTCCACGCCCCTTGTCCAACGCCCATTAAATTTTACCAGTCGAATGACGCGGTTACATAATGACACTGTTCCAAATTTCAATACTGAGCGACCTATAATTCTGAAGATATTTCTAATCAAAAATTTGGGTTGTATGGGCGGTGCCACGCCCCCTTGTCTAACATAGACCCAATTCCCCCTGCCGAAGGATACGACTAAATAATAAGTTTATACTGAGTGTCATTGATGTGAATGCTATAGTTCAAAAGCTACACCGGAATTTAAAAAGTGCCACGCCCCTTTCCAACGCCCATTAAATTTTATTTGTGGAACGACACGTTTACGCCATGACGCTGTACAAAATTTCAATGCTGAGCGACTTATAATTCCGAAGCTATTACATATTAAAAAATTTAGTTGTATGGACGGTGCCACGCCCCCTTGTCCAAAATCCACCTTATTCCCCCTGGCGAAGGACACGACCAAATCCTTAGTTTATACTGAGTGTCGTTTATGTGAATGCTATAGTTCAAAAGTTACACCTGGATTTAAAAAGTGACACGCCCCTTATCCAACGCCCACTAAATTTTACCGGTGGAATGTTACGCTTACGCCATGACACTGTATCAAATTTCAATGCTGAGCAACTTATAATTTCGGAGCTATTCCATATTAAAGAATTGAGTTGTATGAGCGGTGCCACTCCCCCTTGTCCAACGCCCATTAAATTTGACGTATGAAAAGACACGCCTACACCATGACACTGTACTAAATTTCAATGATGTTCGACTTTTAATTCCGAAGATATACCATATTAAAAATTTATGTTGTATGGGAGGTGCCACGCCCACCTGCCGTACAAACATGTATTATACATATAAACCTTCCTCTTGAATCACTCTATCCATTACAAAAAACCGCTTAAAAAACCCTTGCGTAGTTTTAAAGATTTAAGCATACATAGGGACAGACAGCGACAGCGACTTTGCTTTATACTATCACAGAACAAACAATATACAGAATGCGCATCTGGTGTAAAGAAAATTTACTTCGCGGGTTCCAGCGGTAGGACCCGTTTGTTGATGCGGGGGAAGCAGTAAAAGGGACGAAAACACACAGAGCGCGAGAGCGTAAGCTGAGAAGCTGCGACCGCGCACCACACACTGTGGTTGTTGTTGTTGGGCAACAAAGCGATGTGCCGCTTGCATGTTGGTGCTGGCTCGTGCTCGCTCTCCGCTTGCTTTTTGACAAACAAGAGCAAGAAGTGGACAGGCAGTTTCATAGAAAAATTGATTGAGCGATCGCCAAGGCACATAAGGTGGTAGCACTACGAGAAAAACCAAAACTCAATGGATTTTATAAGTTCTTTTGGTCTGCTTGTAAAATAGAAGTTGTAAAAAGTACAAATGGCTACAATGAAATATATGTGTTAAATATTGAAACAACCAAGACGCATTAAGAAAGTGATAATAAGTGGAAAACTATTGCTACAATGTTGTGCTAATTATCAAAGAATGCTGCAACTACCTATTGAATTTGCCTTGGCGATTGCTTTGCCAAATCAACCACTATTTCAATGTGCACGAGTAAAGCCAAGCTGGCTTGCTGCGGAAAGCGACAACATTGCGCGTTGTTGTCGAAATGAGAATAAAGCCCAAAGCCATCGAATCTATGCGTATACAATACATCAATTCGCGCTTACTCTCTCCGTTCCTTTTACATTTTCCTCACCTTTGTTGCTTCCCGCCCGCGTCTGAAATGAAATCGCAAAATTATTTCAGATGCGCCTTCTGTATACTGTTTATTCTGTGATACTATGTAGTGATGTAGGCTTAAACAGTAAAAAAATGGAAAAGAATGATTTTTAAAGTTAAAAACAAAAAAGAAGCACCGTAGCACCGAAGGTTAACAGGTATTAATTAAAAATAAATTAATAGGAATTTTTGTATTTATAGCAAAGTATTATCTTTTTTTTAGAAAAATTCTAAATACAAATTAGGAAACAGAATTTGTTTAGCAATTTTATGCATTTGATGCTGAAAATTTCTATAGCACAGGTCAAATTTAGTATGAAAAAACAATGCATGTATGAATGAATGTATGAATTCTTAGATTGACCTTCAAATGACCTTGAAAATTATGTGATAGAGCTTAGCCGACCCTTGCATCGGAATCAGTGACCCCAAAAATCCCTGGGTACCTACGTAAAGTCTGATGGTTTTTTCCATATTAACCCTCTACTAAGCCGATAGCCCTGGCAGCTAGTGCTCCTTTTTAATTATAATTTTAATTGTAATTAAAAATAATAAATAAATAACCCTCTACTGCCCCATACGGCCTTAAGGGTCCACCAAAACCTAGAAAAATCCACATAAATTTTATTTTTTTTTAATTAAATTTTTAGGGCATGTTATATATAAATTAAGTTGTCATTTCGTGAATGTAGCACGGCTGTAAGCATCACATATTTCCCATTATTACCAGTTAAAATTTGAATTTCGTGGAAATTAGTAGAAATAATTATTTCGTGAAAAGTAGCTTAGGTTAGGTTAAGCTGGTTGGCCGATTTGACCACGCATAGACCTTGTTGGGTCCCTAGCGGTACCAGATGGAGATCTTTAAGCGTTAAGAGCTAGTGAAGTAATGATCGTTTAGAATGCCTGTGGTCTTGGCGAATCTTAACAGCGTCTTTAAGTCAAGGCTTTAGATCTCGCCCAGCCCAGGGAAGCCCGGGGCTCCCCGATGTGCTAGCCGAGATCTAGCCATAGCAGGACAGTGGCACAGAATGTGCTCCATGGTTTCGATAACACCAGGCTCCTCACATTTCCTGCACCCGACCCATTCAGTTAAGCCCATCTTGTACGCATGAGCTGCTGTTAGACAGTGTCCGGTCAGCACTCCTGTTATGGTTCTACAATCCATCCGTGGGAGCGCTAACACAAGTCTTGCGTCTCTATCACCGTATTGCCACAGATAACTCATCATATAGATGTCCAGCCTCATACGACGAAAACGGCACAAAAATTTCAAGCTCTGAGTTACAGCTTTTTCCGCAAAGCTTTTTTACGCACACAGCTGCATGTGCTCATCCAGAACTTTTGCCGGATTGAATTAATTTATAATTTCTTTTCTTGCTTGCTGATATTTTTTTCTGCAACATACATTTATGATTTTAGCTACGACGATCACGTACTGTATTTGGTGTAACAGGTAGACAGCACATCAGATATCCGTAATTTCTTTTTCGTAAATTTCGCCTCGGGTTCAAGGCTGGGCGAGGAAGCAAAATTTTTCTTAACATTTAACGCTTTTTTTTAGAAACCTTTTTAATCGGTTATACCAGAAATTAATAATGTGTTCAAAAAATGTGATATAAATGAATCGGCACTAAAAATTTTGTGCATGATCAAAGAATATAAAGAAAATAATTTTCTTTGGCATGATACATACACATCGTTGCTAAGGCAACGCATTGTCAATAGCTGCGGCGCCAGCAGGTCTATCCTCTGCGTCGGCGTAACTGTATTGCGACAATGAAGTGACCGCTGAACAATTACATTCGTTTTGGAATATTTGCCGATCTTTTAATTTTTTTTCCGAAAAGCAAGTGCCTGGGCGTACCCAGCAACAAATTAAAGGGGGCAAGACATAACTACATTTCCGAATTCAGAATATACAATTCAAATAGAATAGAATATAGATTTCTGAGCATATGTATATAAAATATAGAATTATGTAGGGGGAGCTGCCCTCCTCTACCCATACCTAGGTACGCCCATGAGCGCCTGTCATCATCAACCGAATCTTTTTGCTGTATGGTTGTTTGTAACCGTATGCTGCGCTTGGTTGATTGATTTTAAAACTTGCGAACAATTATATGTGTCTCCAAAACCAAACAATTCACTAATCAAGAGATCTAGAAACCAAATAAATTGTTCATTCATCTTTTTTTACGGGTCGTAAAAAAGGAATATATATTTAAAAAGAAGCCATTAAAAAATTTTTGGCGGCTACAGTGAGGATTGAACCGCGAACTCGTCGTCCGAGACACTCCCGCTTACGCGTTTGACCATCAACACTCAATCCCGACTGGCTGCTTAAAAGGTGTGATAAGAGACAAGCGCCGTTTTGACTAGAAAATCACATATTTCTGTATCTCAAAACAGAGTACAATGCGTGTGAAGCGGTGTTTGTGTGAGTGACATTAGAGGCCAAAAAGCTCTTATCGGAGGCCAAATTTGTCGAACTTTTTGACACATTTTTTCCTTGGCCGCTGGACATCTATATGATGAGTTATCTGTGGTATTGCTAAGCATGGTTTATGCCGTTTCGCAGGTAGCTAAATTGTTCCACCTCGCTTCCGCCTTATGTTTCATGCAGCTATCGAGATCCCTATCGAGAGCTAGCAGAGGCATCAGTGCATTGCTGATCTGCTCATCTGGTAGGTGCACACCACGTTTGGCGACAACATCCGCTGCCTCATTCCCCTCAATGCCTTTATGGCCAGGTACCCAATAGATATGCAGCTTGCGGTGTGCAGCTAGCCTTCCAATTGCCACCTGGCATTGCTGGACATTCTTTGAGGAGATGCAGTTGGAGGTTATCGCCTTGATTGCTGCTTGGCTGTCAATATAGATGTTTATGATATAGTTTTTGGTGCTTTCAAGGCAGATGAGCTCCGCAGCCTTTCTTGCAGCAAACACCTTGGCTTGAAAAATGCTACAGTGATTAGGTAGATGGAACGGCTGCTCAATACCCAACTCTGTAGACCCCGGCCCCAACTCCTTTCAACATCTTGGAGCCATCTGTAAACACATTGAGGGTGTAGCGTCTCGGTACCATGCCTTTGCGCATTGTGGCCTTTATCCTTTTCCCAAAGCTCAGAAGGGGAGTCATGTAGTCTGTATTGACTGCAGCACACCGACAAACTGAGCTATGTCCGAAGGAATTGCCCCTGAATTGTCCCGTAGCCCTTATCCTGTTAGCGGCCTTAGTCGCCAGACATTCCGCATATAGGTCTATGGGCGGCCGGTTTAGAATTATGTTGAGTGCTGCCGTTGGAGTGGTTCTAAGAGCCCCCGTTATGCATAGCGCAGCGAGGCGTTGAACCTTCTCCAGAGGCTTTAGGTACGTTTTTTTCTTAACCGCAGTCCATCACACCAAAACACCGTAAAGGAGTATTGGCCTTACTATAGCTGTGTAGCACCAATGCATACGAGAGGGCGACATGCCCGACGTAACGCCTAGCATCTTTTTACATGCGTATATGCCATTACAGGCTTTTTTCGTCCTCTCCTCTACAATGGGCTTCCACGGAAGCTTGTTGTCCGCTATAACTCCTAGGTATTTGGTGTGGTGCTTGAGTACTAGTGCCGCACCGTTGAGCCGTGCTTGCTGCTGGCCACGGAGGTATCTTGTACTTCTTGGTAAAAAGTAACAAGTCCGTTTTCTCAACATTCATGCTCAGACCAGCAAGTGCCGCCCAATTATGTATGGTTCTCAGGCAGGCGGTCATGAGGCTGCTGAGAGTAGAGAGGCGTTTCCCCGTGATAACTATAGCAATATCGTCAGCATACGCTACTAGCTTGGGTGCCTGTCCCTCGAAGTGCATCAGGATCTTGTTGACTACTAAGAGCCAGAGTAATGGAGATAGGACGCCCCCCTGCGGGGTTCCTCTTGATACCTCCTTTACTGCTTCAGCACCATTCCATTCCGCTCTTATCTTTCTACAGCCTAGCAGGCTTTGTATCCACAGATAAACAGCGTTGTCGATTTCCAGTATACTAAGGCCATCCAGCATGGCTTTTGTCGTTACGTTGTTGAAGGCTCCAGCTATATCGAGAAATACGCCCATGGCGTATTCCTTGAATTCCATTGCCTTTTCCACGTGTGTGATTAGTGAATGTAATGCGGTCTCGGTGGACCTGCCTTTTAGGTATGCATGCTGCGCGTCAGCTATGCCCGTAGGACCTAGAACTTCGCGCACGTGTAAGTCGAGGAGTTTTTCGGGTGTTTTGAGAAGGAATGACGTTAGACTAATGGGCCCCAAATCCTTGGTATAGAGATGGCTGCTTTTACCTGCTTTCGGTATAAATACAACCTTAGCTTCCCTCCAGATAACAGGCATATAGTTTTGCTGCAGACATTCCTTGTAAATTCTGAGTAACCGCGGTATGACCCGATGAAGGGCCTGCGGAGCAAAGTTGTTTATAGCCCATGTCAGTTTTTCCCGCGTGATCACCTCCTGTGGCACAGAGCTCGCTGGGGACCGCGTAGGCACTGAGTCGGATAGATCTTTGCAGCCAGGAAAATACGCGTCAAGAAGCGCCTCTAGCGATTCCTGGCAGTTGTTCGTCCAGACGCGACTCTCTTTTCGGACGAGACTTGGCATAGATGGCTGCTTGGACAAAAGCTTCCTTAGTCTCGCCACTTCTGTAGTCCTCTCCAGGCTACCGCAGGATTCCTTCCAGGATTCTCTTTTAGCCTTGCAGACTTCGTTCTTGTATCGTTTGAGCGTGTCTTTGTACTCGGACCAGCAGATTTCACAATCAGCCAGTCTCGCTAACTTGAAAATAGCGATACGGTACGCCTTATTAAGAGAGGTGATTAGGAGGTCACGTTCCTCCTCTATCGTTAAGAGATCTGAAACCTGAAAAGATCCCAGTTTGTGTTCCTGGGATTTCTTACAGTGACACTGGTTTTTTTTGGTAAGAAGGAAACAGAAAAGCTTAAATACTTGTGTTCGGAGAAAGAAGGGATATAAAGAACTCTCCAATCTACGACCGGAGTATTCGTGCCTGTGAAGAGAGTTATATCGAGAATATTTCTTGAGGTGGGCCCAATAAACTTTGGTTCCTCACCACGGTCGGCAATATATAGAGTACTTTGTATGATAAAGTTAAATAACGACTTACCCCTTCCGTTGACGTCACTACTACCCCACGATGAGTGGTGAGCGTTGGCGTCCGCTCCAACAACTAGGGCCTGTCTCTTTCTGCTGGTGTCACGCTCCAGCCTATGGAGTTCGAGCGGTGGTGCGTCTGTGTCGTGCGGCATGTAGCAAGACGCGAGGAGTACAGGCTCATCCTCGCCGCCTTCTATCGCCACAACAGTAAGGTCATGTGTAGAGAGATTAGGTAAGTTATACGAATAGATATTTTTCTTAATTAAACAGTGGTTCTTACCTTGTTTGTGAAGCTCGGTATATAAGTGTTGAAGAATCGCGACTTTAGTCCAGATACCACGTTGCCCGACGCAATCCATGGTTCCTGGACTAAAGCCCCGTCGTAGCTACCCCCCCTAGGTTGAGGAGGAGCTCAGCTGAGGCAATTTTGCTACGATGGAGGTTGACTTGAATAACCTTCAGCATTCACTTCTGGTGCCTTCCCGGGGTTGGATGCACTCGCCAACACACCTGCTACTTCTCCATCCCTTAGCGACAGAGACGTCTCCAGGATGTCCTCAATCCCGAGATCCGCCTCTACTTCGCCCGTGTCGAGTGTGTTTTGGTTATCGTCCTTGGGGTGACGCTTTTTGAGGCGCAGGAACACACTGCGCTCGCCCCACGCCATCTTCCCAAACCGTGCGTATAGAATGTCCTTGTTGATCTGCAGGACGTAGTTCTGTCCAGCATTTGGACCTGCTGGCTTTGCTACGTGCAGCACCTTCCAATCAACGGTTGGCACATCAGGATTTTGGCGCTGAAGTAGCAGAAGGGCATCCTCCGGCTTTACCACTCGAGGTATAAATACCTTCGCTTTGGGCAAAGACGGAATACTGCCGCGATCCACCACTTCTAGCGCTGCACCGTCCCATAGGCCTTGGAGCGTTGCTACAGCCCCCTTTACCCATTTTAGGGTCGGATCATCGTTGCATTTAATTATCTTGACACCGTTGTACCACCCGGCCCCATCAAAAGATGGCGTCGGCACGTTTGGTTCGGCCTTTGTGCCAGCGATTAAAGCCTCTAGTAGTTTCATTTCTACTTCCAGCCATCGCTCTTGAGATATACGTCCCAGCGGGTCGCTGCGGTCTATGAGTGCCACGATCAGATGTCGTTTGGTCACTTCGCTCGCAGCAGCCGCTGCTCTCGACGTGCTGGGACGCTCTGGCTTCGCAACCTCCTCTTTTTGCTTTGGCCGCTTGCCAGACGGGCCTTCGCAGTCCGAGGAGCGTTGCCGTTTAGCTGCAATGTACTCTTCGACCCGGTCAGCAAACTTCGGGTCCGAAGAAGCACACCATGTTTTAGCGACGTAGTGGGCCCGGCCTTTCTCCACCTTCGAAAGGTCTAGCCTGCCCTCCAGACTACTGCAGATCTTGACCGCAGCCTTATATTGGGACTTGGCTTTCAGCCCCTCCTTACTAGGCTTGCTTCGAGGCCCCTTCCTGTTGCCGGAAGTGGTACCTGCGGAGCAGCTTAGAGAGAGCAGAAGAGCCTCCTCCTCAGCGGCGCTGATGCTACACACGCTTTCTATGTCCGAGTCTCCTACTACTACGGCACTCGCGCGTTGCATCTTTTTGCTCGTTGGAGCGTTCGTTTTGGCAGTAGTAGTGCAACTACTGGAACCTGCTCCCATTCCAGAAGTTGTGGCAGTAGCATTACAACTGCTTGGACCTGCTCCAGTCCCAGCAGAGGTGGACCGCTGGCGACACGGCCTATGGTATCACCGTTCCCGCCGGTGGTAGCAGTCACCACTCCCACCGACGTTTGGGCTGAAGTCTTCCTTTGCCAACGTCCATTGCAAGTCTTTTTTATCGGAGATCTCCAACCCCTAGCGTTTTATGCCTATCTGCCAGGACCCCTTATCAATGACTAGAATATGGCTCCACATGCCGCCCCCTTGGGCACGGTATACCAAGCTATACTCCTAAGGGCACCATGCGAAGCCATCTTAGCTAGACACCAATTTTCCTGACCAATTGTGTCTGCCGAGGCAGCCACAATCAGGAGGCCTAATGGTGCCCATTGCCCAGTTGGCACCCGCTTGGAGGGTACAGTTAAGAGGATTTTTGCCAACCATCGTGAAAAGTAAAGAAAAGACAAAAATATTAAAAATACTTTTCGTCAAAAGATTAAAACAAGAAAATTATGAGTCAGTACCTTGTAACGTAATTTATTGATTTCAAGTGTTTTATAGTGAAAAAAAGGATTTACAGTTACTTTTTCGGCGTGGGAAAGCAGACTGCCTTTAGGCTGCGTAAGGCACTAAAGCGAAAAGATTGAATGAATTTGCTCACTAACGTATACTTGTATGTGGTTTCTTGAAAAAGGACTTTGGGACAGAAAATGAAAAACTGACTATGCCAAGTTACTTTAAATGACCTCTAGTTTCACGTCTATATCAACATTTGGATGGATCTCGGAAAAAACATTTTTTTTGTCGCACGGTGTAATAAATATAAAGTTGGTCACCGTCAGTAACATCGCCAAATCTCATCTGATTTGGACAATCTATCAATCTATATATTGCTGGAAAGGCTAAGGTATTATCTTCTGACCGCCGCATAGCTTGTGTTAGTCGTTTACGAGATATGTGCCTATAACTGAAACAACAGGAAAAAAACTCGTTTTCAAAGATTTTTCGAAACCGCTCGTTACGAAAATATTTGGATTTTCAGTTTCGTGTTCAGTGGGCTAAATTTAGCATAGAAAACTTTTTTATTTTTGGTGCATTTTTCGTGTCGAGTAGTGTAATCAATAAAACGTGAAACTGGTCATCAGCTTATGTGCCCAGTACGGCCTTAAGGCACGCAAATTTATATAGGTTTCATGCCCACACAGAAGCAAATTTTTATATTTTAAAAATTTTCCCTCTTATATGATTCTAAATCTACATGGCGAACCATTTTTCGATTTAAAAAAAAATTGGGGCAGTAGAGGGTTAAATGTTGACCTGTGTAATCATTAAAAAAAACCGCGAACTATGAATACCTCTTTTTTCAAAACTACCAATTTATGACTCAGGCCAGCTGTAGCAGAATTTCTTCACAAGAAAGAAAGAAGTTACAGTGAGCCCGATTTCATTTTGTACTCAGAAAGTGTTTCATAAAAAAATGTTTCGGAAAGATTCTGGTTTGTAATTTCATTCCATCATTCCGTCGTTCGTAATATATAAATAATTTGTACTAGATCATTTTAATGTTGGCAACTAAAAATTTAACTCAAAAAATAGTACTCATCGATTCTCTGTACTTGGTAATTTATTTTATTTATTTTTATTTATTTATTTTTATTTATGAAACATCGGCATTTAAGAATTAATTCTTTTGCATGCCACAAGGATAACTTATTAAATAACAATTGATTAATTTAAGAAATAATAACTTATTAATTAACAATCGATTAGCTCAACAAATAACAATTAATTAACAACAATTAATTATCTATACATATAAAAATTAATCGTGGAAAAAGAAAAGGGGCGTGGCACCACAAGAATACATTTTTAAGACAATAACTTTGGAACAATAAGTCACATATCAATAAAATTTGGTCCAAACTTACTATTTAATCATGTCCTTCAATAGAGGGAATGGGGTGGGTATTGAACAAGGGGGTGTGGCACCGCCCATACAACTCAAATGTTTTATATGGAATAGCTTTGGAATTGTAAGTCGCACAGCATTGAAATTTGGTATGAACCTACCATTTAATCATATCTTTCGGCAGAGAGAATGGGGCGGGTATTTAACAAGGGCGCGTGGCACCGCCCATACAATGTTGTAACCCGCACAGCTTTGAAATTTGGTGTACCGCCATTTCATAGATGTGTCATTCTACTGCTAAGATTTGATCGGCGTTGGTCAAGGGGCGTGGCACATTTTTTATTATCCAACAGTTATGCCGTACACACACACATCAGTGAAACTTGGTACGAACTCTCCACTTAGTAGCACAATTCGACTAGAAGAAAGTTGTGAGCATTGGACAAGAGGGCGTGGTACCGCCTCCATTTTTATATACATATATTGTTTGCCCTAACTGACTGACTGATTGATTGATTCATCATCGCTCAGCCCAAACCGCTGAAGCTACAAACATGAAATTTGAACTGTAGATACATCTTGAAATCCCACGGGATTTTTGAAATTCGGGGTGTAAAGGGGCAAAACATGTGTTAAGGTGTTGTATGAAGAAAAGTGATTTAAGAGACATATTGATTTCGAACTTCCTGAAACTACTCTAAACCAAAAATAATTCGACACGTATTTTATTTTTCGAAAATCAAAATTTAACTGGACCAACAATGGGTAAAGATTTGTTTAAGGGTAGACCCAAGAAAAACATGAACCGATAGGTCTATTGACTTCAAAAATTGTAAAAATACTTGAAATAAAAAAAATTATACACGCGTTTCTAAGTATTTTCAAAATCGAAATATAACTGGATCAACGACCGGTTAAAAGTGTGTATGGCGAAACTGTAAAAAAAACATGAATTAATGGGGCCACTGACTTCAAACTTTGTGAAAGTACTCTAAGTGCGAAATAATTTGAGACGTGTTTTTCACTTTTTTGAAAATCAAAATTTAACGAGATAAACAATGGGTTTGGGTTTGTATGGAGAAACACGATTTATTGGTCCTTTTGACTTCAAACTTAGATAAAAAGCACTTCAATAGGGAAATAATTAAAATGTGCGTTTCATATTTTTGAAAATCGAAATCTACCGTGGTAAACTCTGGGTTAGGAATTTGTTTAGAGTAAATGTAAAAACTCATGATTTAAAGGGCCTTTGACTTCACAGTTTTTAGAACCACTTGACAACAAAGATAATAGACATATGATTTTTTTAAATCAAAATCTGACGGGGTCAACAATGCGTTAAAAATTTGTATCGGGTGAAATAAGAGAGCTTGCGTGCGAAGCCCAGCTAGTTAAACATATATATTGCAGAGCTGTTAAAGAATGCAATCAAATGCGAATTAAATCAGTTGAAGTCACAGTCAATGACTTCACTTTTTGATTGCAGTCTTTGACTAACATTTTGACTAAAGACTAAAAATTTGAAGTCTGTAGTCATTTCTGTTATTCTGACTAATTAGTCATTTGGTGAAGTCACTTAATGACTTCATTTTTCAGTGAAGTCACTAAATTAAGATCAGCGCTTTTTGAAAAATATTTAATATATTAACAAAATTAAAATTAAAATAATTCATTCTAACAAAAGGTAGCAATCAAATGAATGTAAATTCATTTAAATGACATGATTTACTTTCAACAATAATAATTTTTTGAAATTTTTGTCCGAAAGGAAACCTCGACGAGGCGTATTTAATAGTGTTGCAAACGAAAATAACCGTTTCACGGCAGCTGAAGAAGGTAACGGTGTGTTATATTTTACATACGCTTTTTTAATTGTTGGATAGCGATTCAGCATTGTTATCGATGAAGGCTTATGTCAAGCATAAAGTGAATTGACTTACGGCCAACTTTTCAGTGCGAGTTTAACTCAGTTTCTAGTTTAAACTTAGTTTAAACGCAAAATCGAGTTTTTCAGTCAAACTTGACTGAAGTTTAAACTCAGTTTAAACGCCCAACCTTGCATGGTTAAAATAAGTTTAAACTGTCAACAGCTTCTGACAGTTCATTTATTTTTGGTTTTGGTCAGCTCTTGCCTGTCGTGAGCGAAATTCTTTTTTTGCACTATTTTAGATTCTTATACTTTGTGCGCAACGTTTTCGCGCACCGGAACTTATCAACAAATTTTGAATCGAAATCGTCCTCAATTTCTTTCTATTTGGTTTGTTTTTCCTCGGTACTCACGCGGTCCTTCTTGCACTCGAGCACTTGTATATTTTTTTTCAAAAGTGCAAGAAGACATTCGATTTCCCGAGACGAAAAATGTTGAATTTTTTAATTACATAAATACATTATTTGAGCGCAAAGAATTTATTTACGAATGACAATCAAAACAAAGGAAAATTATTAGCTAGATAAAAGTATGGCCATACTCAAATGACAAAAATTTGCACCAGTTAAACTAGCACTGAAAAACTACTTTGTCGTTTAAACTTAGTTCAAATTTAAACCAAGTTCAAGCAAACTCCGTTTGAACTGGGTTTAAACTCGCACTGAAAAAGTGGCCCTTAGGGTAGCTGGCTTTAGCTTAACTGCAGATGACTTCAAATCACTTCACATGACTTCAAATGACTTCAATTGACTTCATTTTGATATTGCAATCAAATGATTGCAATCAAATGACTAGCAAAAAATGAATGTAAAAATGAATAATTATTCATAAATTTTTAGTCTGAATAATGACTTCATTTTTTTATTCTTATTCATTGAATACAAAAAATGAATGCACTTTTTTGCCAAAAAATCAACTGACTAATTATTCGCAAATGATTGCATTCTTTAAAAGCTCTGATATATTGTAACGATAAGACAGTCTGTCGCTGTGCAAAGCAACCCTGTCGCTACGCGCCGTGCTATAATTCAATTTGGCAACAACGGCCGCGATAATAAGGGAAACTTTTAGTCCAACCTGGCAATGATGGAAACTTTTAGTCCAACCTGGCAATGATGGCAACTTTTAGTCCAACCTGGCAATGATGGAAACGATCATCATGGAAACCTTTAGTGCACTCCGGAATGTGCGAGAACGATCTGCGCGATGGCCGGACTGGTATAAAAGGCAGCCGGGTGCGGCGCAGCAGTCAGTCTGATTTTGACTAGTGAAGGTGCCACACGAAGTAAGTTGGATAACTAAAGTTGTTTTATTTTCAAATTGCACAATCCAGTGATACGTAACAGCCCACTGAACTAGTATTCGTAACATTTGGTATCAGAAGTGGGATTGTGGAAAATTGAAAATAAATAAAATTATAAAAGCACGGACATGGTTAAACTCGAGCTGCTGAAGGTGGACCAGCTGAAGAAGGAGCTGGCTGCCTGGAATTTGCCGACTGCTGGCGGAAAGGTGGAGTTGCAGTTGCGCTTGCGAGAAGCATGTGAGGCACGAGGCGTCGATTGGACTGTGCACGAGTTCGGAGCGCAAGAACTAGAGGCGTCGGCCAAGGTGGAGGAATCGCCTGCTGATGCTGCGTCGCTGCAAAGTACGGCTGCAGCATCTGCGCCACTACAAGCATTGGACATGAGCCAGCTAATGGTTGCACTTAAAGGCATGTTCGAGACTTCCAACGGTGAAATGGCAGCGAAACTGGAAACTACAAATCGAAAAATGGCAGCGAAAATGGAAACGGCGACCCATGAAATATCGGCGCAAGTGGCGGAGCGAATGGAAGTCAAGCTTCAGGAACATTCTGCGCGCTTGGAGCAGAAAGTGGAGGAAATCTCAGACAGGATTAATGGGAAAGTCGAGTCCCTGGAGACGCGGGTAGAGCACTTGGATAAACGAGTCGACGACCTGGATGATTCCCTGATGAACAGAAAGATGGTCTCGCGGCTTAGGGAGGTACAGCCGCGAGAATGGTTGCCGCCGGTTCCGGAAAGTGTTGCCACCCGAGCAGAAGTGCCTACTTATGATGGGAATACGCCGTTCGATACCTTCAAGCTACAATTTGACCTGGCTGCTCTGGAAAATCAGTGGACCGATGTTCCTGGAAATCTCAGACAGGATTAATGGGAAAGTTGAGCACCTGGAGACGAGGGTAGAGCACTTGGATAAGCGAGTCGACGACCTGGATGAGTCCCTGAACAAACGAGTTGGCGACCTGGATGATTCCCTGAACAAACGTGTTGACGATCTTGATGATTCCCTGAACAAACGCGTTGATAGTCTGGAAGATTCGATGAACAGAAAAATGGACGAGCGGCTTAGGGAGGTACAGCCGCGAGAATGATTACCGCCGGTTCCGGAAAATGTTGCCACCCGAGCAGAAGTGCCTACTTTTGATGGGACTACGCCGTTCGATACCTTCAAGCTACAATTTGACCTGGCTGCTCTGGAAAATCAGTGGACCGATGTAAGGAAAGGTCGGAGATTGGCGCTGGCTCTTAAAGGTGCTGCGGCTGAGGTAATAAAATCAGTTCCAGAATGTTTACGAAGTGAGTACGAGACCGTCATAAGGGCGCTGGCAACCAAATACAGCGACGAGCACAACCGAACGCTGTACTACTGTGAGCTGAAGAACCGCAGGCAAAGATCCAACAAGGCGCTGCAGACATATGCAGCAGACATTGAGCGGCTCGTGCAGCTGTGCTACCCGTCCTTCGGCGCTGAGGATCTCGAGAGGATGAAGATAGAGGCGTTTATTGAAGGTCTTCATGATCCGGAGACACGTCGCAGTGCGTTGATGATGGGCAAGCCGACATTTAGGGAGACGGTGACCAGCGCGATGACATATGAGGCGACATGGATTAGGAGCACTCGGTATGCACCTGCAAGGATACGCCAGATCCAGCCAGACAACGACATTACGATCCAGGCCATAAGCTCTGAGCCACCGGACAGGCCACGGGTGGTCTCCTCTAAAGTTGTTTGCTGGGTATGTGGCAAGCAGGGCCACATATCACGAGACTGCCGCCAACGAAAGAGGCGTTCCCGTTCTCGATCGCAATCGCCTGAAGCGAGGAATGCTGACATGCGAGGCTCAGCCAACAAGCGCAGGGCTGAGGACGAGGAGCCGTTAAACTAAAACGGGTCAGCCCAAAGGGGCGTGAGCTGATCCCCACAATCTGCCGCCCCACCATCCTTGTCTCACAGCTGAACCGACAGCCCAGCAGCTTGACAATTGAAGGAAGGATAGATGGAAAGTTGTTCGTGTTGACACTAGATAATGGAGCGTCATATTCGATCATAAAAAGGAAGCTGCTGAAGAACTGGGAACCGCTGCATGGCATACAGCTGCGGATTGCGACTGGCGAGCGTGCGCCGGTAAGAGGGAAAGTTACAAAAACGATTGCTATCGGCACCAAGAGCCTGGAACATGAGTTCATCGTCGCGGATATAATGGACGACGTGATTATCGGCGTGGATTTCATGATTAGGCACGGCTTTACGCTGGACCTGAAGGAAAATGTGCTGAGATATGCCAACGTTGAATTCCCGCTGCACACCGGCTATGAGCGAAGCGTGGCGGTAAGAAAGGTTGTATCGTGTCAACACCGGAGGATACCAGCGAATTCTGAGGCGATTGTGTTGGCGAATGTGGACGAGGACGAGGCTACGAGTCGGCTGTGGGTTGTAGAAGCACCAAAACAAGGACACGACAACATCATCATCGGACGTAAATTAGTGGAACCTAAGAATGGCAAAATACCAGTCAGAATACTGAACCCCCTGAATGCACCCAGATATGTCGGTAAAGACGAGGTAATTGGCGAGTGTAAGGAAGCTATAGCCGTGATCAATTGCGAGAGTAGCCCACCTGGAGGTAATAGGAAGAGCGGTTTCAACGTGGACGTCATACCGCAGGAGAACCAGTGGAGCAGCGAGTTGACGGCCAAGCAGAAACAGAAGGCGAGCTCTCCTGCAGCGCTATGGGTCAATATTTACGGCAGAAGCAGGCGGAAGAACAGCCATAGTGAAGCACAACATCGACACCGGAAGTGCAAAACCGATTCGCCAACCGCCCAGACGAGTTCCGCTGGCCAAGAGGGAAGAGGTCACAAATTTGATCGAAAGCATGCGGAAAGAAAAGGTCATAGAGCCTTCTTCGGGCCCCTGGTGCTCGCCGGTCGTGCTAGTCAAGAAAAAGGATGGCAGTACCCGATTTTGTGTGGATTATCGGAAGCTCAATGATGTGACCAAGAAGGACAGTTATCCCCTACCGCGGATCGATGACACCCTGGACATGCTGTCAGGCACACAGTGGTTCTCCACGCTCGACTTACGCAGCGGCTATTGGCAGGTAGAGCTTGCAGACAAGGACAAGGAGAAAACGGCTTTCAGTGTTGGCGATGATTTGTGGCAGTTCACCGTCATGCCGTTTGGACTCTGCAACGCACCAGCAACATTCGAGTGGCCAATGGAGCACGTGCTAAAAGGGCTGCATTGGCGGACGTGCCTGGTGTACCTCGACGACATAATCGTTATGGGTAAAAGCTTCTACGACCGCCTGGGAAAGCTAAAGGAGGTATTCGCGCGGATACAAAAAGCTGGGCTTAAACTCAACCCAAAGAAGTGCTCGCTGTTCCAAAAGGAGGTCAAGTATCTGGGTCGTACGGTTTCCGCCCGCGGAGTACATAAGGATGAAGGCAAAATCACGGCGGTGAAGGAGTGGCCCCGGCCACGCAATCTACACGAACTCCGCAGTTTCCTGGGCCTGTGCACATACTACCGCCGATTTGTTCCGGGATTCGCGAACATAGCCAGCAGCCTGCACAAACTGACGAAAAAGAGCCAAGCTTTCGAGTGGAACGAGGGTCAGGAACAGGCTTTTGCACGTCTGAAGGAAAAACTGTGCACTGCTCCAATTCTGGCCTTCCCCGTGCCTGGGGAGATGTTTGTGCTGGATACAGATGCAAGCGGGAACAGTATTGGCGGTGTGCTATCACAGATAATAGACGGCCAGGAACAGGTGATAGCGTACTACAGTAGGGTTCTATCGAAACCGGAACACAACTACTGTGTGACACGGAGAGAACTGCTGGCGGTATTGGACTGCGTGAAACACTTCCACAAATATCTGTATGGACAAAGGTTTCGCCTGCGCACAGATCATGCGGCATTGAGATGGCTCCTGAACTTTAAGGATCCTGAAGGGCAATTGGCGCGGTGGATCGAGCGACTGCAGAGCTACGACTACACGATAGAGCATCGCAAGGGCAGTAGCCATGGAAATGTCGATGCCTTGTCACGCCGTCCGTGCAAAGTCGAATGCGGACAGTGCTCGCGAGCCGAAAGCAAAGGACAGATAGTGGACGTCCGGTTGGTAGGCGTTATGCCAGAGGAAGAGTGGTCTGCGGAGAGGCTAAAAAAGGACCAGCGTGAGGATGCGGATCTTGCAAGAATCAGCGAAGGCAAAGACCAAGGCGCACGTCCAGACTGGCAGGAGATGGCCGGTGAAAGCTCGACCGCTAAGGCTTACTGGGCACAGTGGAAAAGTCTGCGGCTGAAAGAAGGATGCCTCTACCGCGAATGGGAGAGCGCGGATGGTCGGACCAGCAACTCCCTAATGGTAGTGCCGAAATGCAGAATCAACGAGGTCATCGAGGCATACCATAACGACTCCAGTGGAGGGTACCTAGGCATCACCAAAACAGTCGCCAAAATAAAAAGACGATTCTACTGGGTAGGATGTCAGGAGTCTGTAGCCGAGTGGATTAAGAGCTGCGACCGATGTTCAGCCGCGAAAGGGCCGACAAGAAGATCTCGAGGCCGCATGCAGCAGTACAACGTGGGAGCGCCCTTCGAGCGGATTGCTATGGACGTCGCCGGCCCATTCCCAACTAGCACTCGAGGCAACAAATATGTGCTGGTGGTAATGGATTATTTCAGCAAATTACCCGAAGTGTACCCTATTCCTAACCAGGAGGCCACTACGATCTCGGAAAACCTGGTAAACAACTGGGTAGCCAGGTTCGGAGTTCCGTTGGAGTTGCACTCAGATCAAGGCCGGAATTTCGAGTCTGCGGTATTCAAGGAAGTGTGTAAGCTGCTGGGGATAAAGAAAACGCGTACCACGCCTTTGCACCCACAGTCCGACGGCATGGTGGAACGCTTCAACCGGACACTGGAAGAATACCTGCGGAAAGTGGTAGGCAGGAATCAAAAGGATTGGGACACGCATATCCCCCTGTTCCTGATGGCGTATAGGTCAGCCCCGCACGACACGACATCACTCACTCCAGCCCGAGCAGTGTTCGGCGCAGAGTTGCGGTTACCCGCTGACTTGAAGTTCGGGGTAGTCAGCACCACGGGAGGCGCTAAGACGGACTACGTGGTCAATAAGCGGGCGGAACTGGAGGAAATTCACCAGTTTATAAGGAGCCGCACCAAACTGGTCAGCGATAAGGCGAAAGCCGGATATGATCTACGGGCCAACTCAGCAGGGTTCCAAGAAGGCGATCTGGTAATGCTGTACAACCCGCAGCGAAGGAAAGGTTTGTCTCCAAAACTTCAAGCGCCATGGGAAGGACCGTACGAAGTCGTGACTAGGATTAACGACGTGGTAAACAGGATTTAACGTTGCAGCAATAGAGCGCCTGGCGCCTTATCACAGCGGAACCTCGGCACTTGTTCGGGACGAACAAGTCTAAGTGGTGGGCAGTGTAACGATAAGACAATCTGTCGCTGTGCAAAGCAACCCTGTCGATACGCGCCGTGCTATAATTCAATTTGGCAACGACGGCCGCGATAATAAGGGAAACTTTTAGTCCAACCTGGCAATGATGGAAACTTTTAGTCCAACCTGGCAAAGATGGCAACTTTTAGTCCAACCTGGCAATGATGGAAACGATCATCATGGAAACCTTTAGTGCACTCCGGAATGTGCGAGAACGATCTGCGCGATGGCCGGACTGGTATAAAAGGCAGCCGGGTGCGGCGCAGCAGTCAGTCTGATTTTGACTAGTGAAGGTGCCACACGAAGTAATAAAGCAAATAATTAAGTGTAAAGACAGTGAAGTGTAAATCTGTGAAATAAAGTGATAGTTGGTTTTTATTGACTGCGTTTGGATAACTAAGCCAAGTCCAAGCGAGCAGACTGCGATATCTACTACAGCTGCCATGCGGAGAAGCGCGAATTTGGCTGCGGATTTGTGGTCAGCAAGAGACTTCGCCACCACGTCTCTCGGTTCACTCCGGTGAACGAACGGCTGGCTTCGATCCGCATCAAAGCTAAATACTTTAGCATCAGCCTAATTTGCGCGCACGCCCCGACGGAAGAGAAGGACGATGCGACCAAGGATGCCTTCTATGCGAAGCTCGAGGACGTCTACGACAGGTGCCCGGCCCATGACGTCAAAATTGTCCTCGGGGACTTCAACGCAAAAGTCGGGCGAGAAGGCATCTTTGGCCCCACAGTCGGGCAGTTCAGCCTCCATGGGACCACTTCGAACAACGGTCTGAGGCTGATCGATTTCGCCACGGCACGAAACATGGTAGTTAGTAGTACCAGATTCCAGCACCTCGATATCCACAAGGCCACCTGGTTATCCCCCGATCAATCCACCCGCAACCAGATTGATCACATTGTGATTGATGGAAGGCATGCTTCTAGCATTCTAGATGTGCGCACGTTCCGAGGACCCAACATCGACTCGGACCACTACCTTGTTGCAGCCAAGGTACGCATGCGTCTTTGCGCAGCGAAGACCGCACAACCTAGTTTGCGAAGAAAGCTGGACATCAGTAAGCTGCGATCACAAGGGGTAGCCGAAGTCTACTCCGCTCAACTCTCCAACCAGCTCGGTCGCTCCCCCTCTCCACCTGATGACATCGGCGGATTATGGGCTCACTTATCCCACTCTATGCGCGCCGCCGCAGAAAATGTCCTTGGTTTTCGACGCCCACCACCAAAAAACCAATGGTACGACGAAGAGTGTCGCGCAGCCACTGCAGTGAAGAATGCTGCATACAAGAAGACCCTGCAGTCGGCCGCCACGCGAGCCATGACAGAAAAATACCGGGAGGAGAGGAAGAAAGAGAGGTGCCTTTTTAGACGCAAGAAACGGGAGCAAGAAAGGCGCGAGCGTGAGGAAATCGAGGAGTGCAGGAGCAGGAATGACGCCCGAAAATTCTTCCAAAAAGTTAAGCGTCTTACGGAAGGATTTAAGCCTGGGGCATCTTCTTGCAGAGACGAAAACGGGGATCTGGTTACGGATGCGCAGGGTGTGCTGAGGTTGTGGAAGGAGCACTTCACCAAGCTGCTCGCAGGCGACGAAAGGAACAATACCGCCAGTGGTGAAGATGTCCAGATGGCACCAATCGACGACGACGGTGTGGATGTGCCACCGCCCAGCCATGACGAGGTCCGGGTCGCTATCCAGCGACTCAAGAACAACAAAGCTGCAGGGCCGGATGGGCTACCAGCTGAATTGTTCAAGGCCGGCGGCGGTGAGGTGATTGGGTGCATGCATCAGCTCATTTGCAAAATATGGCTGGAGGAACGAATGCCCAACGATTGGAACCTCAGTGCCCTTTGTCCTGTGCTGAAGAAAGGCGACCCAACAATATGCGCCAACTACAGGGGTATCAGCCTACTTCCCATTGCATACAAGGTCCTGACGAGCGTATTATGTGAAAGACTAAAGCCACTCGCCAAGGCGCTGATTGGACCTTATCAGTGCGGCTTTAGACCTGGTAAGTCCACCATCGACCAGATATTCACTCTACGCCAAATCCTGGAGAAGACCCATGAGAACCAAATCGATACACACCATCTCTTCATCGATTACAAGGCAGCATTCGATAGCCCGATAAGGGATCGCCTATATGCCGCATTGTCTGAACTTGGTATCCCTGCAAAGCTCGTTAGACTTTGCAGAGCGACGTTGAGCAATACGCGCAGCTCCGTCAAGGTTGGAAGTGACCTCTCCGACCCCTTTGATACCGTTCGAGGTTTCAGACAGGGCGATCCTTTGTCCTGCGACCTCTTCAACTTCACCATGGAGAGTGTTCTGCGCAAGGCCGGTGTACATCGTAATGGCACAATTTTCAACAAAAGTGTCCAGCTCCTTGCTTACGCTGATGATATTGATGTCATCGGACGTAACAAGCGAGATGTCACCGCTGCCTTTGCGGCTATCGAAAGAGAATCTGCCAAAATGGGTCTGGTGGTAAATGAGGGCAAGACGAAGTATATGCTGTCTACACGCAGGGACTCGCAGCGGCTAGGGTCTCACGTCGAGGCCGACAGGTATGCTTTTGAAGTTGTCAAGGAATTCGTCTACCTTGGCACCGCCATCAACAGCAGCAATGATGTCAGTCTGGAGATAAAGCGAAGGATAACTCTTGCCAACAGGTGCTACTACGGTCTCGGTAGGCAATTGAGAAGTAGAGACCTCTCTCGACCGACAAAACTTTCACTCTATAGGACGCTTATCTTGCCCGTGCTCCTCTATGGCGCTGAAGCATGGACAATGACACGAAACGACATAGCGGCCCTTGGAGTGTTCGAGAGGAAGGTGCTTCGCAAAATCTTCGGCCCTGTTCGGGTTGGTGACGACTATCGCATACGAACCAATAACGAGCTGTATGAGCTGTATAAGGACATGGACGTAGCGCAGCGAATTAACATCCAGCGGCTACGCTGGCTCGGTCATGTCTGCCGCATGGACGACGAAGCTCCGGCGAAAAAGGTATTCGATGCGATGGTTGGAGGTCGACGGCGAAGAGGGAGGCCGTGTCTCCGGTGGAAGGACCAAGTGGAAGAGGCCCTGGTATCTCTTGGTGTGACCAACTGGAGAAGGCGCGCGCGAAGCAGAGGCGCCTGGAGAGAAGTTTTGCGGCAGGCCGTAACCCGATAACGGGTTGTTATGGCCAGTTAAGTAAGTAAGTAAGTTTGGATAACTAAAGTTGTTTAATTTTCAAATTGCTCAATCCAGTGATACGTAACAGCCCACTAGAACTAGTATTCGTAACAATATGAATTCAGTGGAATCTTAACACGTTCGCGGACAGTCAATTTTTGTGGAAATTAGAAGAACTATCTTAAATTTGATTACACATATATTGTTGCAGTTGTCAGATTTTCGTATTTTAGCCCTTATACACATTGAATGATATAGCATATTATTTACAAAAATTTCAGTTTATTTAAAATGTAATTAAAAAAATTGGCTTTACAATTTGAATGCTATAGCATTCACGTCCGCGAACGTGTTAATATATAAAAGGGAAGAAAGAAAAGGATAAAAAAGAGTGCAAAATGCAGAGAAGGACAGAGTTAAGAAAAGTGTTTGAAAATATAATGCTTAAAGTGGTGTCTATTGGCAATTGTTTTAATATGAATGGGCAACGAATTCCATAATCTAATGGTGCTAACAAAGAATAGTAGACTGGAGTTGGGGAAATTGTGGGCTGGAGGTAGCAAGTTCATATGTCATGTGTGACACTTAGAGAACTGAAGTTTCTCATACAGATACTGGGGCCTTTTGGTATGGATAATTTTATGCAAAAAGATGCAATTTCTTGCCATGTAGCTCTGTAAGCTGCAACCCAGTATTTTGTTGCTGTAGATTGAAATGTGGTCAAACCTTCTGACACAGTACACATATCGAGCTTCATTATTGAAAGCAACTTGTAGCTTATGCATGGATCTGGAATCCAATTTGCTATACAGAGCCTCCGAGTATGTCATAATAGGCAGCAACAACTGAATCACTAACATCCGTTTGGTTTCGACTGGTACAAACCCCGAGGTCCGCCTCAGATTACGTAGTCCATAATAGATTTTCGACACAATGGAATTAATGTGGTCCACGCAAGACAGTAAAGAGTTGATTTGATACCCAAGATTGACAACTTTACTAACGAATTGGGTTGGACAAATGATTTCATGGGGTTTAAAAATAGTTGGTTTTCCCGAGCCCACTCACCTATAGATCCTAAGTCTTCGTTAACTCTTGCACATAAATCCTCTACCATCCCAATTGGTCTCGACAAGTACAATTGTAGGTCATCAGCATACGCATGCATGGTAACATGACTGCAGCTGGTAAAGATATCATTAATAAACATTGTAAACAGCAGAGGACCCAAGACAGAACCCTGAGGCACCCCGCTGGCAATCCCTTTAAATGCAGAGAAAGTATCACCAATCTTCACTCTTTGAGATCTGCCAACCAGGTAGCTTTTTAGCAAGTTAACTGCAGAGTCAGAAAAATCAAAATAACATTCAAGTTTGTGACAGAGCATTGCGTGATTAACTGTATCAAACGCTTTTGAGAAGTCTAACAGGCAGAGTAGAGACAAGTGGCCCATATCATAAGGCCCTCTAAGATCATCTAAGATTTTAACCACAGCAGTAGAACAGCTCTGCCCTGACCGAAAGCCTGATTGTAAAGAAGACATAAGGCTAAACTTGTTATTGGAATAACTGTTGCTACTTTCCACACTTCAGGGAATCTGGAAGTAGTGAAACAGTGGTTGATGATGTGAGTTAGAGGACCTAACACAGCGGGTAATATGATTTTGATGAACTTTATAGCTATTCGATCATCTCCAATGGCGTTCGACTTGATTTTCGTTATGCAGCGAGCAACATCCATTTCACTAACCGCGTCAAATTGAAATTTAATTTTAGGGACTTGCGTACGCTGAAATGTAGATACAAAAGGCGCGCTAGAAACAGAATTCGAAATGAAATGATCATTAATATTGGGATCAATCCGACATGCCTCAGTCTCCTTATTACAAATACCTATTTGCCTAAAATTATTCCATAGCAGTTTCGGTGGAAGTGACGGGCTAAGTTTCGACATGAAGAATTTTTAACCGCGTCAAATTGAAATTTAATTTTAGGGACTCGCGTACGCTGAAATGTAGATACAAAAGGCGCGCTAGAAATAGAATTCGAAATGAAATGATCATTAACATTGGGATCAATCCGACATGCCTCAGTCTCCTTATTACAAATACCTATTTGCCTAAAATTATTCCATAGCAGTTTCGGTGGAAGTGACGGGCTAAGTTTCGACATGAAGAATTTTTTTTTCGGTATGCTCACAGCAGAAGTAGCACCATTCCTGGCCTTCCTATACATTTCCCAGTTATAGGCAGTAGGATTTCGTTTTCATTTACTGTATGCCTTATGTCGCTTCTTTAATGCCAAGAGCACGCAGTGTGTGAACCAGGGGCACGTATGAGCTGCGCCAGGAGCACGTTTTGTACGAAGCGGAAGATGTAGCTCAAACAAATTATTTACCTTATCAATGAAAAAACTCAGCTTATCATCAACAGTACGCAGAAACCAACAATCCGACCAATGTAACATATACAAGACAAGTCATTGAACAGCGAAACATAATCAATTGATTTGTAGTCCCGAAAAGAGTAAAATGTATTAGAAGTTTCAGGGGCAAGGCTAATATCAAAGAATATGAAGTAATATAGAACGCGCATCTCATACAAGCAAACGCGTTGTACTTGGGTACTGCTGGTAGTACCCTCTGTTATTGACAGCAGAAATCTCTGTTACTAACAGCAGAAATCTCTGTAACTTCGGCGTAACATGTGAATTGAAGTCGCTTCTGTACTCATTCGTATTCTCGCTGCTGTTGCGCCACTTGATAAACATGACGATGAACGCTGCTTTTGTTGTCGCGGGGAATAGCATTATAATATTGGCAAACAAAAAAAAGTTAGCGGTATACTGTTTTTTGCGCTGTGCCGTGCAGGCGGGATAGCATTGATGTTGTTGGTAATTGTTGCGTCGTTATTTCTGCTTTCTTTTTTATAATCACAAGCAAATTACAATTAGCAAAAAAAATGCGTGAACTTGGTGTAGTAAAATATGGGTGCAAACATGTTGCACAAGAGCGTTTATAGTTATTTATTAAGAATATTATTGTAAGGTTTTATGTTTATTGTTTTACTTTCGTTTCAAATTTATCTTTCATAAATAATAATTTTTAATAAGAATTTTTTTATTTGCCAACAATTATTTTCAATTTTCGTTCTTTCGAACTTCCTTTTTGCACAGCCCACATGCAGTGTTTTCGTAGAAGAACTAAAATAAGAAAATCTAAAATTTGGACTCTATGGTTACAGCACTCACCATGGAACCATTCAGGTGTAGCATTTTTACAAGATTGTAAAACATGTGCCTTAATACCAATTTTTTCAGGTTCTGCTTCGAAGATTTTATGAAAAATTAAAATATGTTTTATGCATACATTCATTAGGGAATTGGAAGGAGCAAAAAGATTACCAAAATCAGAAATTGACTGATAATTTTTGTGAAAAATAAAAATTTCACTTGGAGCAGTCAAAACTTCATCCCTTTTTCTCAATTCGTCACCGCATTTTTCACAATTTAATTTAGGAATGATTTTGTACGCTACGTATCCAACAAAATACCTCATGGAAACCAGCTCTAAGTTAATATCTTTCAGATTACAAAAGGTGTCACCTACAAAATACGCCTCGTGCATCTCACTACTTAGATCAAGATTTTCCAGGATTTCATTGTCATTATCATCGCCATTAGCCTGCAAAACATCCTCATTAAAAGAAGCGCTTGAAATTAAATTAGTCATTGAATCTTGCGTCTCTTCACAATTGGTAGAGGAGCTAAACTTTATTATTTTAAAGGCTAATATCCTGGCTAAGATATTATTAAGTTCAGCTACAGAGGGGTTACAATTATTACCTCCTTTTTGCCTTAACACAGCAAACGTATTCTCCAACTTGTCCTGGTTAAAGGCCTTTGTCATAATAAAAAACTTGTCCGAATTATCTTTTAATATTTCATCTACAAGTAGAAGGACCGATTTTAAGGATAGTTTCATGCCATCTAGGAAGAAAACTCGTTTTTTTTCATCAACAAATTTCACTTCCTCTAGATAATATAAAAATGTTTGAATAAATGTGTGCGATTCTTTCTTAATCTGAAGAGCAGATCGGTAGCAGTTATCTGCATACAAAGATCCACTATTCATGCAATCAAATATTTGATCAATTTTTGCTATAAAATCAGCTGTGGATAACGCTACCTCTTGTGTGATTTTTTTAAATCCACTTATGTCTGAAATTGTTCTGATAGCAGCTTCAACTGTTTTACTGAACACTTGCGTGGCAAATTTAACACGCATTTTTTCAAATGAATTTGGAAATATGTGTTGTCTAGTCAATTTTGGGCACATTTTGGTTTTACAATTTTCTTCCCTCTCCCAAAGCTCTTGAACTACTTTAAAGCTAACTAAACCATCAGGCGTTTTCAAGTCGCATTTAAGCCAACCATTTCGCAATGACTTGATTAAATGTGGGAAATCGAACATGCAATAAATTTTTTGATTTTGAAATTGAAAGTATGGTTTCTCTATACATACGCCTAAGTCGGAGAAACACTTTCTATTAGAAGACCCCTGATCACAAACCAAAACGTTCACTACTATACCAAAATTGCTTCAAATTTTAAGATTTTCTTTAATTATTTTGCACAACGTATCTGCTGTTAATCCATTCTCTGACACAAAATAGTTTAAAATTGAACACCAACTCGAGAACATGGACTTCAAAATAAATACACATACTTGCTTACCAATTTTGTTTGTTCTTTCGAAGCCTGTGCATTCAAATCCGTCAATTAAATCTAGTTTTTGATTGTATCGTAATTCTCTACGTATTGCCATTTCGTCCATTAAAAGAACCATATTATTTTCATTTTTTTCCTCCAACTCTAAGCACATCTTTTTAATGAATTCAAAAGCCACATTGTTGATACCGGGCTGAAGGAACTTTATTGGAGCCCACCGATTTAAGGTGCTGATATGTGGCAAATTGAAATTTAACTTATCTCTTAGGAAAGAATATGTTGATTGTGAAATATAAACAATATTTTGCGCTAAATATTTCACTTCGTCAGAATATTCTTTTGGCCGGGTGCTAAGTAAAAGTTTACAAAATGTTTTGGATTCCAAGTTGATATGTTTTAAAGAATCAATTGAATTTTTTAAAGTCTTTGAACAACAATTCTTGGATTTTAAAATAAAGCGCTTTTCTTTTCGCAATTTTTCGTTAATTTTTTTGAATTTGTTTAATAGGTCGCTGTATTTCTTTTTGTAATAATGGGTTATTTTGACTTTTTTTCGCAATTACTGCATACTATGTCATCATAACGTGGTTGTTTCAATGAAGAATCTGGTTCTAAAAATTCTTCATCCGAAATCTCATGATCTTCGTCTAAGTTTAAGGTTGGAATCGCATCCTTTTTTAGAAACCTTTTTCCTACATAAGTACTGGAGAAATTATTTTCACAAATATACAGTTTTCGGTTATAGTCGTCATAAGATATAACACTTCGTTCAATAATGTGTTTGACTGACACATAGATGGCGGCACTAATACTAAATCAATATTTTTTTCGAAATTGTGAACCTTTTTAGGCTTACTGTCAAAAGTATATGTCAATCCGACCATTAGTTTACAAGTTACAGTGCTTTAAGTGACACTACTTTTGAGTTTTCAAAAAAATGAATTCAAAGCAATTCCGTGTGCTGATTTATCATTGTTTTTTAATGAAAAAAAATACTGTTCAATGCCAGGAATGGCTTGAAAAACATTATTCGGACTCTGCTCCATCAAAAAGAACCATTTGTTATTGGTATGCCGAATTGAAACGTGGTCGTACAGACACCGATGACATTCCATCTGGACGGCCAAATGACGCTGTTATTCCGGAAAACGTTGAAAAAACACTGAAAATCATTATGTCCGACCGTAAAGTGAAAGTGGGGGAGATTGCTGACATTCTAAAGATATCAGCAGGCAGTGTACACACCATAATACACGAACATTTGGTTATGAAAAAGGTGTTTTCGAAATGGGTGCCGCGTTTGCTCACACCGGAGCAAAAACAACAACGAATCGATGATTCAAAGAGCTGTTTGGACATGTTTACGCGCAACAAGTCGGAGTTTTTGCGTCGGTACATCACAATGGATGAAACATGGATTCACCATTTCACTCCAGAGTCAAATCGGCAGTCTGCTGAGTGGCATGCAACCGGTGAAAGCCGCCCAAAGCGTCCAAAAGCACAAACATCGGCTGGCAAGGTTATGGCGTCAGTGTTTTGGGATGTGCACGGAATAATATTCATCGACTATCTTGAGAAAGGGAAAACAATCAATAGCGACTATTATATAGCGTTGTTGGAACGTTTGAAAGAAGAAATCGCGATTAAGCGGCCCCATATGAAGAAGAAAAAAAGTGTTGTTTCACCAAGACAATGCACCGTGTCACAAGTCGATGAAAACGATGGCAAAAATGCATGAATTGGGCTTCGAATTGCTTCCTCATCCCCCGTATTCTCCAGATCTGGCCCCCAGTGACTACTGGCTCTTCGCAGACCTCAAAAAGATGCTCCGTGGTAAGAGATTTGGCTCAAATGATGAAGTAATCGCCGAAACTAACGCCTATTTTGAAGGCAAAGAAAAATCGTTCTACAAAGGCGGTATCGAAAGATTGGAAAAGCGTTGGAATGATTGTATCTCCCTAAAAGGGGACTATGTTGATGAATAAAAATTCTCGCATTGTCGTCTCGATTTTTTGCAACTGCGAACACAACATTGAATTCCAGACGTTGAGGAATTTCTATTTGTCTTTATATTTGTAGCCATATTGTAACAAGCCGAAACACAAAATAGAATTACATTGTTGGACAATGGCGTTAAAATACTTCTTAAAAATATTCAAAATTGGTATCAACCACGTCAAAATATAAACAAATAATTTTATTTGGAATGCGCCACGTAAAAATATTTGTAATTTGTTCAAATTGGATTCAACCACGTCAAAAAAAACCGCTGCAAAAGGTTCAAAATTGGTATCAACCACGTCAAAATATAAACAAATGATTTTACTTGGAACTCGCCACGTAAAAATATTTGTGAAAATTTCAAATTGGATTCAACCACGTCTAAATTGCAGGTTGCAAAAACATTAGCGAATCCCGAGTCATCTTCGCTGAAACGATGATGACGATGCTTTGGTTCGTTGTTTGCTCTTTGCTTGCGCTTCGGCGAACAATATCAAGAAACATACATGCAAAAACTGATTGAGCGAACACTACGCTGCAACAACCACCATTTCAATGTACACGAGTGAAGCCGTTGCGAACAATAACATTGCTTTTTGCTGTTGTCCTACGAAAATCTAACAGAAAATCTTATGAACTTAACATTCTCAAATGCCTACGCTTCGCTCTTCCCGCTCGCATCATAACAGCCGAAAACACTTTTGTGCCCACATGCGCGTTCTATATTACTTCATATTCTTTGCTAATATTCAAAGTGCAAAAAATCGGATCATGATCGGCTAGAAAAGAAATTTGATCAAACAGCAGCACAAGCGAAACATCCGAGACAACGAACAAGTCTAACAGACTAGGACTAGAGTTGTGAGAGAACCTAGTTGGAGATGTAGTATTTACCACAGAAAGACCCACCTCGGTTAAGCAATCAAGGAATTTGACAGCAGCAGTGTCCTTGCTTAAGGCAGGTTCTCACGGTTGCCTTATCGTGTAGATATATGTTTCAAAAATGTGCTCCAGAAATTTCAGATCAAAATCTGAAAAATTACAAAAGTTACAGGCCGTTACATAGAGCAGTGTAGAGCACCGGCCAAGCGCGCTTTAAACTTTAAACGCGTTTTTCTCAGAACCACATTTTCGGACCTTACGGAAGTGACGGAATCGTCACCAAAACAAACCACGATCAGTCACAAAAATATTGAAAATTGTTTATTTAAAAAAATAATTAGTGAAAAAAAAAAAGCGAAAATCTTAATTTTTTTTTCAAAACCTCATAACTTTTGTAATTTTGACTTTTTTTTCATGATCTTGGTTCATTCAATAGATAATACGGTACACATTAAGAATGTGTTCGATTTTTGTGTTTCCGATCACGGGTTTTGACGGAATCACTTCCGGTAGCGGGACACCTCCTCGCCGACATGCCGCCAATGATGGACGCCCCCTCCCCCCCTTTTTTTATTCATTCAATTTTACAAATTGTATTCTCTAAATAAATGTGTGTTCATATCCAGAAATTTTCAGCTTTGTATCTTTAACCGTTTTCTCAAAAAAAAATCCTAAAAAAAAGTGCATTTTTTCGGATCCACAAGGTGAGAACCTGCCTTAATAGATTAATATTGAAGTCTCCACACAAGACAAAATGATCATATTCAGTAACACAGGTCGATATAGCATCAAAAAATTGATCTAAACAGTAACTATGATAAGGGTTGTATGCGCACGATAGAAAAACTTTAGTTTGGTTGTCATTGATTTCAACAGGTAGGAATTCCACCTCCGAGCCACAGGACTTCCCTAGAAGCTTAACATTGAGATGAGATTTACAATATATTACGACCCCTCCGCCTCTTTTATCAGATCTGTCATTGCGAAAAAGGTTGTAATTTACGATATTTAGAGACGAATCATTTATATCCTCTTGAAATCAAGTTTCAGTGACACAAATTATATCGATAGAAGTCAGCAAAAGTGAACTTGGCGCAATCAAGCTTGAAATCGTTGAGACTTCTGGCATTAAAATGTACGATTTTTAGTCCAGAGTGTTGTCTACTAAGAACATCAATCATAATTTTGTAATTCTCGTTAGCATTAGAATTCCAGAACACCATACGAAGGGATTCACAATGGGCCATTGTGGCCTCCGAGTGGAAGTGCGGTCTTGCCGCACAGACCCTTCCCTACCTAACCTAACCTAGCATTAGAATTGGATTTATTCGCAGTCACCATAAGAAAGCTGAGTGGTGGCCAAACAGTAAGCATTAAGGAAAGACATATAGATGGAAGAAAAAGATAGTGAAAGAAAGAATAGTCAAATAAAAAGTAGTAAGATAACAGATAGTAAAATAGTAGATTAGTCTAGTCTGCAGCAGCAACACTTTTAGCATCGGGAAGTTCATCAACAGCGCTGATTTGAATGCCATCGCCACCTTTATGCATTCTAATATACACGGAGCTACGGACTGTAAACGCATTATAGATTGATTTATTGCGCTTACATGCAATTGTCGTACTCAAGCCCGGCATCTCTAAGATTAATTGCCTTATTTGTACGCCTGCGATAGTCACCGAAAGCCTTCGATTACGATCATACGGCGTGTAAAATTTGAGGATCACCAGCGAGTTTGAGTTGTTGGAATTACCTTTTACTCGGAAAACGTCTTTTAGTTGCGGAGATAAAAAGTCAATTGAGCGGCAGATCGAGTTAAAGACACTTTTCAGATTTTCTTCTTTAGAGAACAGAACTCCAAACATGACAGCGTCCGAAGAGTAGTCTGCTACTGAGGGTTTCTCACCACTTATATTATTGCTGGTGTTTCTGATAAATTTATTCAGCTGCTCAGTGAGTTTATCGCAGCGCGACCCCAGGGCACAAACGCTCTCCTCTAGTGTAAGAATTTTTCTATCGTACTCCGCGCATTTGGCACCAAACGCGCCCACTTCAACTTCGAGCTTACCAAAAATGCGAGCAATTTTGTCAGAGAGTCGACTAACTAGCTCGTCAGTATGCTGGCGAAGACGATTCTCTAGTTGCCTCAGCTCCTCTTTCGCATTTGCCTTTATAGCCTATTTCCACTGAGCGGTTAACTGCAGAGAAGTGCTCTGTTAAATTTGAGAACTGTCAAGCGTTTCCACCGGAATCGAATTAAATGCAACAGCTGGTTTTTGTTTACATTTTTAGTTGGTCGAGCCAAATTCTGAATTCATTTCTGGGCAGCCACAGTTTACCCATCGCCGCCATCTCCTTGTATACGTATTGTTACGAATGCTAGTTCTGGTGGGCTAGTACGTATCTCTGGATTGCGTAATTTGAAAATAAAACACACTTAGTTTCTCAAACGCAGTCAATAAAATAAACCAACAATCACTTTATTTCACAGATTTACACTTCACTGTCTTTACACTTAAGTATTTGCTCAATTACTCCGTGTGGCATCTTCACTAGTCAAAATCAGACTGACTGCTGCGCCGCACCCGGCTGCCTTTTATACCTGTCCGACCATCGCGCAGATCGTTCTCGCACATTCCAGAGTGGACTAAAGGTTTCCATGATGATCGCGAGCATCATTGCCAGGTTGGACTAAAAGTTTCCATTATCGCGGCCATCATTGCCAGGCTGGATTAAAAGTTTCCATTATCGCCGTCATCATTGCCAGGCTGAATTATGGCACGGCGCGTAGCGACAGGGTTGCTCTGCACAGCGACAGACTGTCTTATCGTTACACTGCCCACCACTTAGACTTGTTCGTCCCGAACAAGTGCCGAGGTTTCGCTGTGATAAGGCGCCAGGCGCTCCAAATGGACTACCTTCAGCTTAGCGCATTTATTGCTGCAACGTTGAATCCTGTATACCACGTCGTTAACCCTAGTCACGACTTCGTAAGGTCCTTCCCATGACGCTTGACGTTTGACGTTTCGGAGACAAACCTTTCCTCCGCTGCGGGCTGTAGAGCATTACCAGATCGCCTTCTTGGAACCCTGCTGAGTTGGCCCGTAGATCATATCTGACTTTCGCCTTATCGTTGACCAGTTTGGTGCGGCTCCTTATAAACTGGTGAATTTCCTCCAGTTCCGCCCGCTTATTGACCACGTAGTCCGTCTTAGCGCCTCCCGTGGTGCTGACTACCCCGAACTTCAAGTCAGCGGGTAACCGCAACTCTGCGCCGAACACTGCTCGGGCTGGAGTGAGTGATGTCGTCTCGTGCGGGGTTGACCTATACGCCATCAGGAACAGGGGGATATGCGTGTCCCAATCCTTTTGATTCCTGCCTACCACTTTCCGCAGGTATTCTTCCAGTGTCCGCTTGAAGCGTTCCACCATGCCGTCGGACTGCGGGTGCAAAGGAGTGGTACGCGTTTTCTTTATCCCCAGCAGCTCACACACTTCCTTGAATACCGCATACTCGAAATTCCGGCCTTGATCTGAGTGCAACTCCAACGGAACTCCGAACCTGGCTACCCAGTTGTTTACCAGGTTTTCCGAGATCGTAGTGGCCTCCTGGTTAGGAATAGGGTACACTTCGGGTAATTTGCTGAAATAATCCATTACCACCAGCACATATTTGTTGCCTCGAGTGCTAGGTGGGAATGGGCCGGCGATATCCATAGCAATCCGCTCGAAGGGCGCTCCCACGTTGTACTGCTGCATGCGGCCTCGAGATCTTCTTGTCGGCCCTTTCGCGGCTGAACATCGGTCGCAGCTCTTAATCCACTCGGCTACAGACTCCTGACATCCTACCCAGTAGAATCGTCTTTTTATTTTGGCGACGGTTTTGGTGATGCCCAGGTGCCCTCCACTGGAGTCGTTATGGTAAGCCTCGATGACCTCGTTGATTCTGCATTTCGGCACTACCATTAGGGAGTTGCTGTTCCGGCCATCCGCGCTCTCCCATTCGCGGTACAGGCATCCTTCCTTCAGCCGCAGACTTTTCCACTGTGCCCAGTAAACCTTAGCGATCGGGCTTTCACCGGCCATCTCCTGCCAGTGTGGACGTGCTCCTTGCCTTCGACGATTTTTGCAAGATCCGTATCCTCACGCTTTTCCTTTTGTAGGCTCTCCACAGACCACTCTTCCTCTGACATAACGCTTACCAACCGGACGTCCACTATCTGTTCTTTGCTTTTGGCTTGCGAATTATGCCTGCACTCGGTTTTGCACGAATGGTGTGGCAGAGCGTCAGCCCTTCTTGGCGACGTCTGTTGTCCGGAACGCTTTTCTCGCAGATGGCAGTCTCGTGATGTGTGGCCTTGCTTGCCACATCGCCAGCAACTGACTCTAGATGACACTGCCCGCTGCCCCGCCGGCGCCTTCGAGCTCACTGTCTGGCTTTGGGTGATGAGTCCAGATTGGGCTCGACGCTTTGCCGCAGATGAATGTCGAAAACTTCCCCTCCAGGCCGCCTCATACGTTATCGCGCTGGTCACCGTCTCCTTACCGGATTGCCCATCATCAACGCACTGTGACGTATCTCTGGGTCATGAAGACCTTCAATAAATGACTCAATCTTCATCCTCTCGAGGCTATCAGCGCCGAATTTCAGGTAGCACAACTGTACGAGCCGCTCAATGTCCGCTGCATATGTCTGCAGCGCCTCGTTGGCCCTTTGTCTACGGCTCTGCAGCTCGCAATAATACAGCATTTTGTTGTGCTCGTCACTGTATCTGGCTGCCAGCGCCCTTATGACGGTCTCGTAATCACCCCACAAACCTTCCGGAACTGTTTTTATTACCTCAGCCGCAGGACCTCTTAGAGCCAGTATCAGTCTCCGACCTTTCCTAAAATCGGCCCACTGACTCTCCAGAGCAGCCATCTCGAATTGTATTTTGAATGTGTCAAACGACGTAGTACCATCATAGGTAGGCACTTCTATGGCGAAACTTTCCTCAACTGACTGCACCCTTGCTCGCAGCTGTACCTCTCTAAGCCGCTCGTCCATTTTTCTGTTCATCGAGTCTTCCAGACTATCAACTCGTTTGCTCAGGGAATCATCCATGTCGTCGACTCGTTTATCGAAGTGCTCTACCCGCGTTTCCATGTGCTCGACTTCCCCATTAATCCTGTCTGAGATTTCCTCCACTTTCTGTTCCAAGCGCGCAGAATTTTCCTGAAGCTTGACTTCCATTTGCTCTGACACTTGCCCCGATATTTCATGGGTCGCCGTTTCCATTTTCGCTGCCATTTGCGCCGACATCTCACGATTTTCACGCCTGACATTCTCAATTTTCGCAGAAGTTTCTTGAAACATGCCTCTCATTGCAACTATTAGCTGGCTTATGTCCATTGCTTGTGGTGGCGCAGCCGCTGTACTTTGCATTGACGCAGCACCCGCAGGCGATTCCTCCACTTTGGCCGACGCCTCTTGTTCCTGCGTTCCGAACTCGTGTGCAGCCCAATCGATGCCTCGTGATTCACACGCCTCTCGCAAGCGCAGCTGCAACTCCACTTTCCCGCCAGCAGGTGGCAAATTCCAGGCAGCCAGCTCCTTCTTCAGCTGGTCCACTTTCAGCAGCTCGAGTTTAACCATGTCCGTGCTTTTATAATTTTATTTATTTTCAATTTTCCACAATCCCACTTCTGACACCAAATGTTACGAATACTAGTTCTAGTGGGCTGTTACGTATCACTGGATTGTGCAATTTGAAAATAAAACACACTTAGTTTCTCAAACGCAGTCAATAAAATAAACCAACAATCACTTTATTTCACAGATTTACACTTCACTGTCTTTACACTTAAGTATTTGCTCAATTACTCCGTGTGGCACCTTCACAAGTCAAAATCAGACTGACTCGCTGCGCCGCACCCGGCTGCCTTTTATACCTGTCCGGCCATCGCGCAGATCGTTCTCGCACATTCCAGAGTGGACTAAAGGTTTCCATTATGATCGCGACCATCATTGCCAGGTTGGAATAAAAGTTTCCATTATCGCGGCCATCATTGCCAGGTTGGACTAAAAGTTTCCATTATCGCGGTCATCATTGCCAGGCTGAATTAGCCAGTCAAGAGGGTTGATGAGAAATTCCACATTTTTTATTTTCTTTTTCAGCATTTTCTATTGGCAAATAATAGAAGTTTTGACTTTGATTATGACAGACAATATGTATTTTTGCGAAAAATGCAGTAAAAAGTAATTGTCTTGGCAAAAAATCTACCACACCGAACGCAATTCAAATCCCTTCTTTCGTTTGTGTTCGTACGGCTCTTGCAGCGCCGGAAAGCATGCCCTCAAAATTTGTAAATTTGTGAGTATGGCCGCCTATTTTAACATAACATTTTTTGTTAGACGTCTGTAAACGGCAAAACTGAGTTAACTCAGTTTTGAAAGAGAGTTAACTCAGTTTTTCACTACAATAATTTCATGGGAATTTTGGCATTTAAATGCGATGTCAAACTGCAGCTAAGCGTAAACTGCAGTTAAGGCCCAGTGGAAATAGGCTATTAGCCTCTCCTCCAAGGCTAGGAGTTGAGCACAGTATGTGTTGGCACTACTGCTCCCCGATTTTAACGTGCTGTCCCCTTTGCTGCTATTCACACGCAAAGCCAACTGCTCAGGTTAATGGCGCGTCAGCACAGGAGTAGAAGTCATTTGCTCAGTATGTGACGATGAGTAAAATTAGCACTGGCAACGCTGCCCGTAACCGGCAAGCGATCAACGTTACTAGCCAACGCTAGATGACGCCTTGCAGATATGTTTATCGCGATTAATAATGACAAGGCGGTTAGATTTCAATTCGTTTATTAACAAAACGTTACATACTTCCTACGCGTGCGCTCTGCTCTGCTGCCAGCTTCCGACTCCCTGTTTTTCTGCTTTCAGCTTAACTTTCTTACCACGCCAGTGCTGCCAGCGCTCGATGCACGAACCAGTGTCGCCACAGTACCCCCCTTCCAGAGAGCGGCAATTTACAAATTGGCGAGCGCGAACGTTACCCTTTTCTTCTTCGGTCCTGGGTATGTGCGCACAGGGTCGACAGTCGATGAAAAGGAAGGGCGCGACGTGAGGGCAGGAGCGTCCAAAACTCGATGTGAAGACGCTGTAGGTGTAGCGGGTGCGTGATGATGCTTCGATGTACGCTGGCACCAGGCGACTCAAACTCACTGATTCCTCTTTACCGTTGACATCCACCAGGTAATATTCCTTGCTGGGGCGAGCAATAACACGATACGGGCCCACGTAAGGTGATTGAAGCGGAGGTTTGACCTTGTCAACTCTGATGAAAACGTGCGAACTGTTGGGCAAATCATTGAATACAAAGGAGCGACGTTTGTCGTGGCGAGCGGCGGGGGTTGGCTGTACGAGCCGCATTCGTTCTCTGTGTTTGTCGAGGAAATATATTGGTTCTGGCAGGCATTCTGTATCGAGGAAAAATTCTCCGGGCACCCGAAGCGATGTACCGTAGAGAAGCTCGGCTGCTGAAGCTCCGATATCTTCCTTCAGTGCTGTTCTGAGTCCCAGGAGCACTATGGACAAAACTCCGGCCCAGTCGTTGGTCTCGTGGCACATGATAGCAGCTTTCAGCGAGCGGTGCCAACGTTCAATTATTCCATTTGAGGCGGGATGGTAAGCCGTCGTCCTTGTCTTCTTGGAACCTATAAGTTTTGTGAGAGCTTGAAATATTACGCTTTCAAACTGTGGGCCGCGGTCGGTTGTAACGACGACCGGGGTACCAAAACGAGAAATCCAGGTCGAGACGAATGCGTCCGAAACGGTTTCGGCAGTGATGTCAGACAGTGGAACGGCTTCCGGCCAGCGAGTAAAGCGGTCGATCATCGTGAGCAGGTAGGAAAACCCGCGCGATGGAGGAAGTGGTCCAACCAAGTCGACGTGCACATGATCGAAGCGCGTGTCAGGAGTAGCAAAATCTCCAGTAGGCGGCTTACAGTGCCTTGAAATTTTGCTTCGCTGACAAGGCAAGCATGAACGAGCCCACCGCGCAACATCCGAAGCCATGCCTGGCCAAATATACCTGTTAGCCATCATTTTCTTCGTGACTCTTCCACTGGGATGAGATGGGCCATGAATGACATCGAAGACACATTTGCGAAGAGGCGTAGGGATATAGCAACGGTGAACCTCTGTCGACACGTCGTAGTAAAGTGGCACATCTGGTTCGTCAATCCTTAACTTAACCAGAGTTAAACTGCTGCCGTCTGTAAGAAGTTTTCGGAGCTCGTCATCGGCTGCTTTAAGTTCACTAGGAGTGATAGCGACTGGAACTTCGATTGCCTGAACCCGTGAGAGAGTGTCCGCTGGAATGTTGTTTTCTCCTGAAACATGAACAATATTAGTAGTGAACTGGCTAATGAAAGATAATTGGCGATCTTCTCGGAGCAAAGACGACCTAGCGTTGCGTCTGAATGCATACACGAGCGGTTTATGATCCGTTTTGATGAGGACAGGGCGTCCTTCGACCAAGTCGCGGAAATACTTGATGGAGCTATAGATGGCTTGCAGTTCTCTACCATAAGCTGAGTATTTCTTTTGGGCGTCGCTGAATTTCCTAGAGAAGAAAGCAAGCGGTTCCCAGTTGCCGTTGTGAAGCTGCTCAAGGACGGCTCCAATACCAAAATCAGTTGGCGAAGAGCCAACTGGGCGTCATCAAGCGGATGCCTGAGAAGAGCCGCACGGGCAAACTGTTGTTTGGATGCGTTGAAGGCCTCCTCAGTTTCGGAAGTCCATTGCACTGGCCACCGATCTTTTTTTTTTTGGCACCGGCGATGCAATCGTGGAGTGGAGCTTGGATTTCTGCAGCATGAGGAAGGTGGGGTCGGTAAAAGTTGACCATACCAAGAAATTGACGCAGCTCGCTGACAGTATTAGGTTTAGAAAAATCCTGAATAGCTTTGACGCGCTCTGGTAGAGGCTCGATTCCCTCTGAAGTGACATGATGGCCCAAATAATCAATTTCCGGAACTCCCAGCACGCACTTGATCGTGTTAACGGACAAGCCGAAGTCTCGCAGACGCTCGAAAACGATTCTGAGGTGTTTGTAATGCTTCTCAGGACTTTGCGAAAAAACTAAGATATCGTCTATATACTCGAAGACGAAATCCAGTCCTCGAAGGCAAGTGTCGATGTAGCGCTGGAAAGATTGCGCAGCGTTGCGGAGGCCAAATGTCATGACATTGAACTCGAAATTTCCGAAAGGAGTGATTATTGCAGTCTTCTTCCTGTTTTCCGGAGCGATGGGAATCTGATGGAATGCGCGATGTGAGCTTGGAGAATATCTTGCATCCGCGGAATAGTAATAGCATTAAGATTACGATAGTCACCACAGAGTCTGAAATCCCCGTCCTTCTTAGGAACGATGTGCAGCGGACTAGCCCACTCGCCCTGCGATAGCTGACACAGACCATTATTAATGTATTGCTGGAACTGTGCCTTAGCGATCTTAATCTTGTGGGGTGGTAGACGGCGAGGACGGTGAGATACCGGCGGGCCTTGCGTGAGTATGTGATGGTACACGCCCCGGTCTGTAACTTTAGACAGTTGCGGAGGCCGTGTTACATCAATGAATTCCACGAGCAAGTCCTGATACGGTGTGGAACGGTCGATCGTCGTCAGCGAGGGCAAGTTGCTGGAGATAAGAGAACCACGGACTGAAATACCTGTTGCTTTGTCAGTGACGATTCTCGCTTGGAGGTCTATGACCAGTCCAAAATAGTAGAGAAAGTCAGCTCCCAGAATCGGCTCGGACACGTCTGCTACGATAAAAGTCCAAGTAAAAGGACGTCGAAAACCCAAATCTAATGTAATGGAGACTTGTCCAAAGGTTTCGATGCGTTTGCTATTAGGAGTGTAAAGCGCGATAGCTGCTGGTTCTATGAACCGATTGGTGAACGACTTGGGCACGGCAGAAACGTCCGCCCCGGTTTCGGCTAAGAAAACATGGTGTGAAATAGAATCTCTGAGAGACACGCGCTTTTTAGTAAGATCACCCCCGATGGCTTGAGTTCGAGGGTACCCCACTAGTTTTCCTGCAGTGCGGAATCTTTCCAAGAGCACGGCTCCTTGCACTTCCTTGCACGTCTTCCGAAACGCCCGTGATAGAAGCAATACTTGCTGCCAGAAGGAGAGCGGCTACGAGAATTCTGCCCCCCTCTGCTAGGGCTTCTGCCGCGTGGTTCAGAGAATTTTGATTCCAGCCTGTCGAGACGGCTGATGATTGATGGTGATGACACTGAACGTTTACCCGTAACTTGGTAGATGGATGGACGGGCGATCTCCAGCATCTTGTCCGCTTGCGCCGCAAGCTGGTCGAGAGTAGAGGCTGACCCTATTGCCAGGATGTGACGAATGTCGTCAGGCATCTGTTCAAGAAAAAGAGTGCGGAGCAAAGTTTCGTTGCACTGGCCTGCAGAAAGGTTGCGCAGCTGCTGAAGGTAAACGGTGGGTTTTTCGCCCCCCAGGGGGTGGCCGTGAAGGAGGCGTCGGATGTTGGCTTCCTGTGAAGGAGATAGAGCATTAAGGACACGTTGCTTGAGAGCGTTATACTTATCGTGTTCTGGCGGGTTGATTATCAGGTCCCTGCAGAGCGACACGAGCTTAGCGTCGAAGTTGCTAGCCACGTGTTGAAATTTTGACGCATCAACAGTGATGCGGAACAATGAAAATTTCAGCTCGGCCATGGCGAAGTAACTTTGTGGGTCCTCATGCCAGAACGGAGGCAGCTTGACAGTGTTGACGGCTCCCACGACGCTGTCATCAGCTTGGTAAAACTCTGCAAGTCGAGGAGCGCGTGGATGAGGCGCCGACGCGCCGTCGCCAGGATTGTCGCCTGCAGTTTCCATATCAATAAGATTTTTGGTTTCTTCCGTTCCCTCGCCAGCAGAACTCTCGTTGCACTCTGGTGCTTCTCTTGGCGAATGCAGAACTAACATTACGAAAATGCTAGGAGACAAATGAGAAGGGCGCCAAATTTATTACGTTTGAACACGTTTTTAAACTTGACGCATTGTGGCAGCGAGATTTTTCGCCACCACTCCCACGGTGTCTTCTCGGCTCGTCACGCCACGAGTAACTGTACTCGAAAGAAAGTTCGCGAACAAAAAGAAATTCGGCAACGCTGTATGCCTGCTCCAAATGAAACTGAGCCTGCGGCCTTGGACGACGAAGTCTCTGCGGTAGCACGCGCACTACGCCGTTGATTAAACACGAACAAACTCGCTACGATCACGTCGGGGTCACCAATTATCGCGATTAATAATGACAAGGCGGTTAGATTTCAATTCGTTTATTAACAAAACGTTACACACTTCCTACGAGTGCGCTCTGCTCTGCTGCCAGCTTCCGACTCCGACTTTTTCTGCTTTCAGCTTAACTTTCTTACCACGCCAGTGCTGCCAGCGCTCGATGCACGAACCAGTGTCTCCACATGTTTAAGCGCCCACGCAGCCGCGGACACGGATAGAAGGCAACGCTGCGCAAACCGCAACAACAACAACACAGCACCAACCGCAACACAGCACAAAACGCAGCAGTCCGCACAGCAGTCTCCTCGGAAGGCTCGCGAAGAGTTAGGGTTGACAGATGGCTTCCTGGACATGAGGGCCATGATGGCAACGAAAGGATAGACACACAAGCAAAAAATGGTGCAGAAAGCCCATTCATAGGGCTGGGCCCGATGTTTGGATTCGGTAAAACCTACCTAAAACAGGACATGCAGAAGTGGATCCAGAGACAAAAACAAAAATACTGGAATAATATTGAGGGACTACGTCACTCGAAAAGATTCCTAAACTTTAACACAAAACGACCAAAATCTGCCATACTTCTTAGCAGAAGACAGCTCAAAATCCTATGTGGCGCCCTTACCGGCCACTATTCTTGTAATTACCACCTCCACAAACTAGGCTTAGTCATCGACAAAACATGCAGATACTGCAATGTGGTCGACGAAACAATGGAACACGTTATCATAAACTGCCCCGCCCTGGCACACAGACGCGCAAAGTTTCTAGGGAAACATATTCTCGGTGATGAGGACCTGATGCAAATATCGCAGAAAGGTCTGATTCAATACCTGAGCACATAAAACACCAGATGATTCAAGGGGCACAATAAACCTACTAGGTTGCAGTGCGCAAGGGCATTGTCCCTACCCATTATCATTACATTACATTACATTAGGGCTGACAGAAGTGCCAGCACTGGTCTAGGCTTTTGTAAATTTGTAAAGTAGCCAAGAGCACGACCAGAAAAAACACTTGCACTTGTCACAGCGTTGCCACAGCGTGGTAATTGCCCTATGAATCCACACGTCGCCCTCGTTTTTATTTTATTCAAAAGCGCATTATCCTTTTTAACAAACATTTTTTTTTTGGGCAAATTGTTGTAACTACGTGGCCACTTCGAACTACTTCGCGGCCATTTTGCCACATCTATCCTAGTTAAAAAATTCCCTGCAAAGCATACACACGTATGGTATGCGAGGCGCGGCAAATCCTTGTGCGCGAGTCGACGGGGCACGTGCTACAGTTTACGCGCAGGGCCAAGGCGTACAAGGCACATCGAGTTTTCCTGTATCCAATTTGATCGCGAATGGCACCAAGGATCTAACAGGTAATTTTCCTTACGATTGCGGTTCATGTTTGCAAGTGCACGGCGGTGGTGGTTGCGCTGGCGCTCATGATAACGGCATTGGTCGAAATTATGAACGTCAGAGCTACCAAGAAATGTCTCCGGCTACAACGATTCTACGACGTGAGCAGATACAAGCGAGGTATGCAGTTCCAAAGGAATTACCAACTTTCAGCGGCAAACCAGAAGAGTGGCCAATTTTAATCAGTAGCTATGAGAACTCATCGCGAGTCTGTGGTATCAGTGCTACAACGAGCACTCAAAGGAAAGGCCCTTGAATTTGTGAGCAGTCAATTGTTGGTACCGGTATTAGTGCCTGAAGTTATTTCTACCTTACGTATGGTTTTTGGGAAACCCGAATTTTTAATAAATACCCTGTTGGAAAATGTTCTTTCTTCGCTGAGGGTTAATGCAAACTAAGTTGTAACTTGTAACACTCTTATTACCTTCGCCTTGGAAGTAAAAAACATGATCACGACCATGATGGCGGCAGGGTACTCAGCGCACCTGAATAATCCAGTACTCTTACAAGACTTAATCTACAAGTTGCCAGCAAGACTAAGCCTGAACTGGGGGCTGCATTCACGGCACATACCTGCATCAAATATGCTGAACTTCAGTCAGTGCTTGTTCGATTTGACACAGGCGGCTAGCACTATAGTCGCGAAACCTTCAACTGTGAACCAACACCGAGAAACGCGAAAAGCACATCGAGTTGATTTTCACGATGAAGAAGCGAGTCATGACGTTTCTGATGAGGTGGGTGTTCAGCATCACGGCGAAACCCGAAATTGTGTACTTTGCAACGAAGGTCATTGTATTGCTCAATGCAAGAAATTTAGGGCGATGACATACAATGACAAATGGAACACCCTTCACCCTTCGCCTAAAGCTATGTCGTTCATGTTTGAAACCGCACAATTCCCAGTTTTGTAATGAGCGTAAAGAGTGCCCAAATAAGTGCACTGCGAAGCATCACTTCTTGAAGCACAAGCAGGAGGAAAATGCAACCTCCAAAAGCGAAGCGAATATGGTTGCTATACATGCTCAAAAGACGTCGAATATTTTGTACAGAGTGGTGCCCATCACAATTTATGGGCCTCACGCAACTGTTGATGAGTACGCTTTCTTGGACGATGGGTCTGGACCAACTATCATTGAGCACGGTATCATAAAGCAGTTGCAGCTAACTGGTAAGGAAAAGGATCTATGTTTGCGCTAATTCAGTGCTCCTCAACCTTCAAGTATCAGCGAAAGGCAAAAATAAAAGGTTTACACAACGCGACGTTCGCCCCGTAACTAAGCTTGACCTGCCTTCACAATCGTTGGTGATGCCAGAGCTTGCAACCAGGTACAAGCCTCTCAAATGCTTGCATGTAGATTCTTACCAAGACGCGGTGCCACAAATGATTAACGGGGTAAACAATAAGCATGTGGCTATGCCTTTGAAGTTCAGAGAAGGGAAAATTGATGAACCGGCCTCAACCAAGACTCGATTGGGGTGGACAGTGCATGGCGTTATCGTCGTAATGTTCGCCTTGTTCCTTGCCTTCAATGATTTTTTTAAGATCCGTATCCTCGCGCTGGTCCTTTTGTATCCTCTCCGCAGACCACTCTTCCTCTGGCATAACGCTGAGCAGTCGGACGTCCACTGTCTGCTTTTTGCTTTCGGCTCGCGAACAATGTCTGCATTCGGTTTTGCATGGACGGCGTGACAAGGCATCGGCATTTCCATGGCTGCCACCCTTGCGATGCTCTGCCGTGTAGTCGTAGCTCTGCAGCCGCTCGATCCAACGCTCCAATTGGCCTTCAAGATCTTTAAAGTTCAGGAGCCATTTCAATGCCGCATGATCTGTACGCAGGCGAAACTTTTGCCCATACAGGTATTTGCGGAAGTGTTTCACGCATTCCAATACTGCCAGCAACTCCGTTCGTGTCACACAGTAGTTGCGTTCAGGCTGCTCCTACTCTTCGCTCCATGCGAAGGCTTGATTTTTTTTCGTCAGTTTGTGCAAGCTGCCAGCTATGTTCGCAAATCCAGGAACGAATCTTCGGTAGTATAGTTCGTGTAGATTGTGTGGTTGGGGCCACCCCTTCACCGCCGTGATTTTGCCTTCATTCGTATGTACTCCGCGGGCGTAAACCGTGTGACTAAGATATTTGACCTCTTTTTGAAACAGCGAGCACTTCTTTGGGTTGAGTTTAAGCCCGGCTTTCTGTATTCGCTCAAATACCTCCTTTAGCTTTCCCAGGTGGTCGTCGTTTTTACCCATCACGATGATGTCGTCGAGGTACACCTGACACGTCCGCCAATGCAGCCCTTTCAGCACAACTTTGCACGGACGGCGTGACAAGGCTCGATCCACCGCGCCAATTGCCCTTCAGGATCCTTAAAGTTCAGGAGCCAACTCAATGCCGCATGATCTGTGCGCAGGCGAAACCTTTTTCCATACAGATATTTGTGGAAGTGTTTTACGCAGTCCAATACCGCCAGCAGTTCTCTCCGTGTCACACAGTAGTTGTGTACCGGTTTCGATAGAACCCTATTGTGCGAAGTTTATATGCATACATATTCTTGTTCTTATTATTTTGCTCACCACTGTATATGTGTGTGTACAATATATACATGTATGCACATATACAGCCGCCGTGGCTCAGTTGGTTAGTGCGCGGTCCAACGAGTCGCATGCAGAGCGACGCAAGATCGAATACTCCATGTAGTAACACCTAAAAAAAATAACGGGAAACTCGTTTTCTCTTTCGGTGGCTGTCCTCTCAGCTGGAAATGGCAAACCTCTGAGAGTAAAAATTGCCTATGAAAAAGCTCCCAACCTGCCGTTCGGAACCGGCATAAAACTGTAGGTCCCTTCCACCCGCGTACAAAATTCACAAGCACAACACGGGTGGTTGCGGGAAGCTAGGCCTTAGTCTCGCGTAAGCGGGCTGTCGTGCCAATCAATTATTATTTATTATTATTCTTCATGACCCAGAGACACGTCGCAGTGCGTTGATGATGGGCAAGCCGACATTTAAGGAGACGGTGGCCAGCGCGATGACGTATGAGGCGGCCTGGAGAGGAAGTCTTCGACATTCATATGCGGAAAAGCGTCGAGCCCAATCTGGACGTGTCATCCAAAACCAGACAGTGAGCTCGGAGGCACCCGCGGGGCTGCAGGCAGTGTCATCTAGAGTCAGTTGCTGGTGATGTGGCAAGCAAGGCCACATATCACGAGACTGCCATCTGCGAGAAAAGTGTTCCGGACAACAGACGTCGCCTAGAAGGGCTGCCGCTCTGCCACACCATTCGTGCAAAACCGAGTGCAGGCATAACTCGCGAGCCGAAAGCGAAGGACAAATTGTGGATGTTCGGTCGATAAGCGTCATGTCAGAGGAAGAGTGGTCTGCGGAGAGGCTACAAAAAGACCAGCGTGAGGATGCGGATCTTGCAAAAATCGTCGAAGGCAATGAGCAAGGCGCACGTCCAGACTGGCAGGAGATGGCCGGTGACAGCCCGATTGCTAAGGCTTACTGGGCACAGTGGAAAAGTCTGCGGCTGAAGGAAGGATGCCTGTACCGCGAATGGGAGAGCGCGGATGGCCGGACCAGCAACTCCCTAATGGTAGTGCCGAAATGCAGAATCAACGAGGTCATCGAGGCATACCATAACGACTCCAGTGGAGGGCACCTAGGCATCACCAAAACCGTCGCCAAAATAAAAAGACGATTCTACTGGGTAGGATGTCAGGAATCTGTTGCCGAGTGGATTAAGAGCTGCGACCGATGTTCAGCCACGAAAGGGCCGACAAGAAGATCTCGAGGCCGCATGCAGCAGTACAACGTGGGAGCGCCCTTCGAGCGAATTGCTATGGACGTCGCCGGCCCATTTCCAACTAGTACTCAAGGCAACAAATATGTGCTGGTGGTAATGGATTACTTCAGCAAATGGCCCGAAGTGTACCCTATTCCTTACCAGGAGGCCACTACGATCTCGGAAAACCTGGTAAATAACTGGGTAGCCAGGTTCGGAGTTCCGTTGGAGTTGCACTCAGATCAAGGCCGGAATTTCGAATCTGCGGTATTCAAGGAAGTGTGTGAGCTGCTGGGGATAAAGAAAACGCGTACAACTCCTTTGCACCCACAGTCCGACGGCATGGTGGAACGCTTTAACCGGACACTGGAAGAATACCTGCGGAAAGTGGTAGGCAGGAATCAAAAGGATTGGGACACGCATATCCCCCTGTTCCTGATGGCGTATAGGTCAGCCCCGCACGACACGACATCACTCACTCCAGCCCGAGCAGTGTTCGGCACAGAGTTGCGGTTACCCGCTGACTTGAAGTTCGGGGTAGTCGGCACAACGGGAGGCGCTAAGACGGACTACGTGGTCAATAAGCGGGCGGAACTGGAGGAAATTCACCAGTTTATAAGGGGCCGCACCAAACTGGTCAGCGATAAGGCGAAAGCCAAATACGATCTACGGGCTAACTCAGCAGGGTTCCAAGAAGGCGATTTGGTAATGCTCTATGTACAGATGTACTGTGTTGTATTAGTGATTCGTCGATCCCATCACTAATCCTAATCTTTCCTTCTCCTTGTGTACTTATGTTCCCCCTATTTTCTGCTCCCCGGCTTCAGCCGGTCGTATCGTTTAATGTTTTGTGTACACTCTGTTACTTGTACTCTATACGTCGTTCAATAAACACCCAAACCCGAACACCTACCGTATTTTTCTACCGCTCCGCGCTGATCGAAACATGGTCCTTCGAGCCATCGCGAACTCGCGCCGCGATACACAACACGAAAAACACATAGTTTCATAAAAACAAACAAACAATTTACAAACCAGTGAAAACAAATCAGCTATTACAAACAGTGACACGACGATTACCAAGTGAACGAAACAAAAAGTGTACCTACAACAATTAAAACAGTGCACAAGTTTCCAAAAATTAAAAACAAAAAAGAACGAAACGTACACAGTGCAGTGCAGTGCAAAAACAAAAGCACACTACGGAAGAATATAAAAACAACAACAAGACATAACACAAAGCAGACAAGAAGGGCAGCAGCACTAACAACAACAAACACACCCACAGTAGAACACAAAGCAGACAAGAAGGGCAGCAGAACGCGTAACAACAACAAACACACACAACAACAGCAGAAACAACAGCGTCACAGCACAGCAGCGGTCAAACAACAGCAATAGAGGATCTACCCAATCTCGGGCACGGGGCCCGTAAAAGATAAGCGACACATTTATATAATCTCAATATAAATAACACAATTACAAATATTTATATTTCCCCCAAATATATACCCACTCCCCAAAAATTTAACATTTTGGTACCCCGCCACTGTACGCTTATCGTGCATATTTCCCTAAGTACAAAACAGCGCAGTGCAGTAAGCAATCCCGCTACTGCACATAATTCGGCGCTTTGTACATTTTCGCAGTCTTCTTTGTGCGACCTTCGCTGCCGAAGCAGCAAAAACTCCGCTGCAGCGAGCACCCAAAACGCACTATTCTCCTTGTGCAGTAAATAGGCACGCAGCATTTCCCCGCTGCATTCCCACACTCCCACTTGTACGCATTTTCGTGCTTTCTTTTTGTGCGACATAAGCAAGCACTGAGCAGCGAGCACTCCCGCTGCTGCTTCCAAGTGCAATTGCTTATTCGCACTTCTGCCTAAGCAATTTACCACTCTCGCTGGCAGAAGTAAGCAAACGCGAATACAGTGGGACGAGTAGCCTATTTTCGCAGCACATTGAATAATTTTCAATAGTGCTGCACTTATACACCCATTGCACAGCTGGTGTCACCCCAAGCGAATACAGTGGGACAAAAACAACCCACTTGTACTCAAAACGGTTTAATCGTTCACTAAATAAGAATTAATTATTATTACCCACAAACACAAATACACTAATATACATATCTGTGGTCAAAAGCACTAACCGCTTAAGTCGACTTAAGAAGAAATTGAGTTATGGATGCCACCACGTTCCCTTGACTGTGCTCTACGTTTGTGTAAAATCGGGAAGCTTCTAACTTTAAAATAAAAACAGTTATTAATAAAAACCTATTCGCATTCCCATAGCGAACACACTACGCGCTAAAACTTTAAAGCGAGATTACTCGAAACAGCAATTTATGACTTAGGCGGTTATTGCTTTTGACCACAGATATATTATCAAACACTGACTCTTTACAAACAAACATATTCACGTTTGCACACAAATAAAGACACATTCATATACGCATTTGACTATATGTTAAAAAATTTTGTTGTTTATTAATAATTTCCCCAATTCTTGTTTAAATATTTTTAGTTTGTTCCCAATATATATATACAAATTTCTCGACGCGTTTACACACACAATTGTAAACTTTGATCCTCAACAGAAATACAAATTCGTATTGAAAATTGTTTACACTTTCGTGTATTTTTCCCCATGTCCAAATCATCGTTCGCGCGGACGCGGTAATATTTCTGGTTTATTTCCCATAAGCCTTGTATTTATATTCAATCGAATTTTAAGCCCCCTTTCGAGCTTTAAGCCATTGAAATGCCTGTTGAGCGATCCCCCAAGCGTCAAATAAACAAAATCGAGTCTCCTTCTCCAAGATATTCAAAGTCGACTGAGGCACATTTGACAGTTCCTGTCACTCGCGAGGCACTCAAAACTCGCTCCAAGCCACCTAGTCTCATAGCAACCGATCCCAGTGTTGCCACTTTTGGTTTTGAGTCCGAGAGACTCGTGCAATTATGCACACAGTTTTCATCGGCTCCCATTGAGGATTTGACCAAATCACTGGTCCAAATTAAGCAGAAAAATCTGCAAGCCCAATGGGAGAGGCTAATGTGCCAGCTAATGTGCTAACAGCCAGCCCGACGGTTTCAAAGAGTCGGCTAGGCGAAAGAATGATGCCTGCACAGACCAATACGAGTTGTGCATGGCTAAGATGTTGGACATCATTAAGATGCTCCAATCTCAGTCCCCCTAGCCTGCTACGCGTATGGAACCGGTTCCACCTCTAGAACCAGCAAATACTTCCTACATTTGCCTCCAAGTTCCTACTTGCGACACCGAAACATTCTTCGGGGGCTATGAGCAGTGGCCGTCCTTTCGGGACATGTTTACGGCGGTATACATTAACCACCCCCAGCTCACTCCAGCCCCAAAATTGTATCACCTCCGATACAAAACGCAAGGCCAAGCCGGTACTATTGTTAAACAATACGCATTAACCGATGGGAATTTCAAACTCGCGTGGGAAGCCCTAAGTTCCCGCTATGAAAACAAACGCATCCTCGTTGACAGCCAAATTCGATCTCTATTGAATATCGCTCCTGCCCACACCGAAAATAGTGAGGCACTACAGCGGATCCAGAATTCTATAAACAATTGTCTGTCCGTTCTCAAGTCTCAGGCCGTAGACACTGATAATTGGGATCCGCTACGGGTATATATATGCTCTACCAAATTGCCTGAAGCAACTTTAGCTTTATGGGAGCAGTCATTGACATCCCGGAAGGATCTGCCCCCCTGGTCACAAATGAACGAATTTCTGACCTGCAGATACGAGATATTGGAACGGCTGAATTTCTTTCGGCCTACCAAGTCGAAACAACAATCCTCATCTTCCAATGTCCGACCCCCCAGAACCCTAAATTTTCACACTGAAGTGAAAAAGGACTTCGCGTGCAAGCTCTGCAACGCAAATCATTCCGTACGGACGTGCCAAAGCTTTAAAAGGCTCACCGCCCAGAGTCGATTAGCATATGTAAAAAAGCACAAGATCTGTGTAAATTGTCTTGCTACATCTCACCTAATTCAGGACTGTACAAGCAATTTCACATGCGTATATTGCCAGAAAAAGCACCACTCCTTGCTTCATCTCCCCAAAGGCAATGCGCAACCCACTCACTCCCCCAATCGATCACCTTCGACCACTTCTCTGATCTCAGCGGTTCTCCAACAACCGAGCAACAACTCCACCATTAATTCTCGCCTTTCCGATGCGCACCTCAGCACATCTTCAAGGCAAAGTACGCTCCCAGTACCAGCTCTTCAATCAAATAATGGCACCCAATCCCTTCTGCCTACGGCACTGGTGTCCATTATGCGTTTAGGAAAGTTGTTCAGAGTTCGAGCGTTGATCAATCAAGGCTCTCAGCGCACCTTCATTTCCTCGAAGGTCCAGAGACGCCTAAAATTGCCTATCGAGAAATCTAACCTCCAGATCTCGGGCATGGGTGGACAAATTGTGAAAAACGCCAACCATATATGCTTCTTGACATTGGCAGTCCCCAAAACGAGCACAAATCTCCCCGTGCAAGCAATCGAGCTTCAAAAGCTTACGGACTTTCTCCCCCCGTCCAAAATAAACCACCCCAATTTGAACGATTTCGCCATGCTAGATCTCGCTGATCCCAACCCCTTCGAGGCAGCGCAGATCGATCTAGTGATTGGCAGTGATCTCATCCCGCAGATCATGCTCCAAGGTTTCCACCGAAATGTATGTGGCAGCTTACTTGCTCAACTTACAGTATTCGGTTGGATATTAAGCGGTCCAGTACCCCTGTCATCACCTTTGACAAATGTCGCCGCGGTGCCAAATCACCATGCGCACACTGGTCCCGCCCTTCGAAAAAACCTTCCTACTCTAAAGGAACCCCTTTCTGACGTGAATGCCGCCCTCAATCCCGTAGGGTTTCCACTCAAGGAAATAAAGGCAAATCACGCGGAACCCACCATCCCTGCACATTCAAACTCGAAATGGCAAACACCCCCCTTCGTTGCCAAACGTTTCGCCCCCCGCAGGATGGCTATCGCCCCCAATGAGACCGCGAAAAAGGGTACACAACAAGCGTTGGCTCAACGCCACGCGTCAATATGCACAGCAATTGATGGAAACTGCAGCCCCCTCGCATTTCCACATTGCACCCCCCCCATACAACAAAACTCGAGCGCACCCATTCCGGGTCCGAGTCAGTCGCCATTCCCGTGCGACCTGTTCCAAGCGCCTTCACTCCTCAGACGGCAACTCAAGCGAACCCCATCGCTTGACAAACCGATCACACCAACCAACGATGTCAACACCATCATTTATAACATCTGACCTCTCTTTTGCAGATCCAGTGCTAGCGACCCTCGCGCCTAGGCAGCAGAGAGGCCCTCAGCGCACTCCCTAGCGCTCTGGCATCGTGAAACGGCGACAAACTCCCAGCCGTCAGCCCAGCATACAGCCAGGCAGCCGCACATCACCGCCAAATCATCACCAGCCAGCCGTACGCCGTAACCCTGGGCGTGACCCCGGCACCCCTATATAATTGCAATATGCAATGGCGGGCGCGATGTACAGATGTGCTGTGTTGTATTAGTGATTCGTCGATCCCATCACCAATCCTAATCTTTCCTTCTCCTTGTGTACTTATGTTCCCCCTATTTTCTGCTCCCCGGCTTCAGCCGGTCGTATCGTTTAATGTTTTGTGTACACTCTGTTACTTGAACTCTATACGTAGTTCAATAAACACCCAAACCCGAACACCTACCGTATTTTTCTACCGCTCCGCGCTGATCGAAACACTCTACAACCCGCAGCGGGGGAAAGGTTTGTCTCCGAAACTTCAAGCGTCATGGGAAGGACCGTACGAAGTCGTGACTAGGATTAACGACGTGGTATACCGGATTCAACGTTGCAGCAATAGAGGCGCTAAGCTGAAGGTAGTCCATTTGGAGCGCCTGGCGCCTCATCACAGCGGAGCCTCGGCACTTGTTCGGGACGAACAAGTCTAAGTGGTGGGCAGTGTAACGATAAGACAGTCTGTCGCTGTACAAAGCAACCCTGCCGCTACGTGCCGTGGTGGTAACTTTTAGTCCAATCTGGCAACGACGGCCGCGATAATAACTTTTAGTCCAACCTGGCAATGATGGAAACTTTTAGTCCACTCCGGAATGTGCGGGAACGATCTGCGCGATGGCCTGGCAGGTATAAAAGGCAGCCGGATGGGGTGCAGCGAGTCAGTCTGGTTTTGACAAGTGAAGTTGCCACACGGAGTAATTAAGCAAATACTTAAGTGTACGAACAGTAAAGTGTAAAACTGTGAATAATAAAGTGACTGTTGGTTTTTTGTAATTGGCTGCGTTCGAATAAACAAAGTTGTTTCATTTTCAAATTACACAATCCAGAGATACGTAACAGCCCACTAGACGTAGGATTCGTAACAATATCTTTATTTATAGATTTACACTTTGCTTGTTTGGTGGAGTTAGTGTCCACCAGCACGTTTTTAATGAAACGCTGCACTTCAATAACAACAAACTTTTTATTTACGTACACAATATTACGAATTCGGTGTCCGGTATCGCGTCCGGACTATGACGGACTGACTGATGATCGCTGGTGTCAGGACCGCTTCTTTTATAGCAGCGAGCCGGCCGTGGTCCGTTCTGCCGGTCCGCTGTGCCGTTGCTGTCGTCGTGGCACAGCTGCGGTCCGCTATGTCGCCGCTGCCGTAGACCGCTATGCTGTCGTCGTGGCACAGCTGCGGCCCGATATGCTGTCGCTGCCGTGGATCGCTATGCTCTCGTCGTGGCACAGCTGCGGTCGGCTATGCTGTCGCTGCCGTAGACCGCTATACTGTCGTCGTGGCACAGCTGCGGTCCGTTATGCCGTTGCATGCCATCCGCCACGCTGGCACCGTCGCTAGATTGTCGAGCGGTGCAGTATGTGTCGCCACACTTGTATCTACACTTGTTACCACTTTGCTTATTCAACTAAGACTCGACCCCTTGCGCTGCACACTGCTGCTTTTATACTAGTTTTCTTATCGCGCCGAAGTTTCTTGCACATTCCAGTTGTACTTTCTATCTCGATTGCTCTAGCAAAGCTCATCACCTTTCGCGAACCATCTTCGCCATATTATAGCAAGCGAATTATAGCAAGTTTGCCGTACTCCAAAGTGCATGCCTAAAAGTATGCTTGGAAAAGCATTCATGCATAGCACAGCACAGAGTGCCCCATCGTTTCAATAGTATTGTAAATGCCGTCAAGCGTAAGTGCAATGTCTTTACAACCAAGTTACTCTGGCGCTCTGAAAATATATCCTTGCCAAACAATTACGAATCTGCAATGCACAGGCTCGTCTGCTTTGGAAAGAAACTGAATAAGGACCCAGACTTAAAAACAGAGTTAAGGCGCTCATACATATTATGGAGCAAAAACAGTATATACGAAAGCTCGATGGTCACGAAGTTGACCAAGATTTTACACGTAAATGGTATTTGCCAATATTTTCCGTAAACAACCCTAACAAGCCAAACAAGACGTGAGTGGTCTGGAATGCAGCTGCGGTACATCAAGGTACCTCTCTCAATGGGTGTCTTGAGAAAGGCCCAGATTTGTTGCGGCCGTTAATATACGTGTTACTCAACTTCCGAATAGGTAATATTGGCATCTGTGGCGACACATGTGCAATATTTCACAGAATCAGAATACACGAAGAAGATCAGCACTCGCAGCGTTTCCTTTTTCGCGTCTGCGACATGAATCGAACGCAAAGCACGTACTGTGAGCGTCAAAAGAAAGTAAACACTCATGTTCCATGTATTCATCGATTTATTACAACGTTAAAGTTTACTTAAATTAAAAAGTAACATTGCAGATTTGTGAGCTTATTCAATAGTAACTTAATTGCTTTTAAACAAAAAAGAAATATAACACAACAGAAAATATTTCACTTAAACCAAAATAACCACAATTTTTACGCGTCAAAAAAAAAGTAAACAAAAGTCGTAAATATGAAAATTCAATGAAGTTGTTCAATTAACATAACTGATTAGTATTTAGTTTGTTTTCCTTTCGATTTCAACACTGCATTTAAACGTCTAGGCATAGATTCTACCAGGTTTTTTGTTATATTAGGAGAAATATTGCTCCATTCTTCAATAAGAGCGTTTTTTATGTCGTCTTCATTTGAAATTACTCTCTGCCTTATTTTTTGATCGAGATGTTCCCACAAATGCTCAATAGGGTTAAGGTCTGGAGACTGCGGCGGGTGATCTAGGGTCTTAGGTGCACGATACAGTAGCCACTCTCTTGCTACTTTCGATGTGTGTTTAGGATCGTTGTCCTGTTGAAAGATCCAATTGCCAGATAAGCCTAACTTTGCAATACTTTAGCCATTTTCTTTTAAAATGGCTAAATATTTCATTTTGTCCATAGGCGAATCGATGAAAGCTAGATTTCCGACACCTGCTGCCGACATGCAGCCCCAGACCATAACCGAGCCACCGCCATGTTTAATCGTTTTAATAACACAGTTGTCATTAAATGCTTCATTCGCTGCTCGCCAGATTTTAGCCGGTTTCTTTGCTCCAAAAATTTCATATTTGCTTTCATCAGTGAATAATATGTTTCAGAGCTGTTAAAGAATGCAATCATTTGCGAATAATTAGTCAGTTGATTTTTTGGCAAAAAAGTGCATTCATTTTTTGTATTCAATGAATAAGAATAAAAAAATGAAGTCATTATTCAGACTAAAAATTTATGAATAATTATTCATTTTTACATTCATTTTTTGCTAGTCATTTGATTGCAATCATTTGATTGCAATATCAAAATGAAGTCAATTGAAGTCATTTGAAGTCATGTGAAGTGATTTGAAGTCATCTGCAGTTAAGCTAAAGCCAGCTACCCTAAGGGCCACTTTTTCAGTGCGAGTTTAAACCCAGTTCAAACGGAGTTTGCTTGAACTTGGTTTAAATTTGAACTAAGTTTAAACGACAAAGTAGTTTTTCAGTGCTAGTTTAACTGGAGCAAATTTTTGTCATTTGAGTATGGCCATACTTTTATCTAGCTAATAATTTTCCTTTGTTTTGATTGTCATTCGTAAATAAATTCTTTGCGCTCAAATAATGTATTTATGTAATTAAAAAATTCAACATTTTTCGTCTCGGGAAATCGAATGTCTTCTTGCACTTTTGAAAAAAAATATACAAGTGCTCGAGTGCAAGAAGGACCGCGTGAGTACCGAGGAAAAACAAACCAAATAGAAAGAAATTGAGGACGATTTCGATTCAAAATTTGTTGATAAGTTCCGGTGCGCGAAAACGTTGCGCACAAAGTATAAGAATCTAAAATAGTGCAAAAAAAGAATTTCGCTCACGACAGGCAAGAGCTGACCAAAACCAAAAATAAATGAACTGTCAGAAGCTGTTGACAGTTTAAACTTATTTTAACCATGCAAGGTTGGGCGTTTAAACTGAGTTTAAACTTCAGTCAAGTTTGACTGAAAAACTCGATTTTGCGTTTAAACTAAGTTTAAACTAGAAACTGAGTTAAACTCGCACTGAAAAGTTGGCCGTAAGTCAATTCACTTTATGCTTGACATAAGCCTTCATCGATAACAATGCTGAATCGCTATCCAACAATTAAAAAAGCGTATGTAAAATATAACACACCGTTACCTTCTTCAGCTGCCGTGAAACGGTTATTTTCGTTTGCAACACTATTAAATACGCCTCGTCGAGGTTTCCTTTCGGACAAAAATTTCAAAAAATTATTATTGTTGAAAGTAAATCATGTCATTTAAATGAATTTACATTCATTTGATTGCTACCTTTTGTTAGAATGAATTATTTTAATTTTAATTTTGTTAATATATTAAATATTTTTCAAAAAGCGCTGATCTTAATTTAGTGACTTCACTGAAAAATGAAGTCATTAAGTGACTTCACCAAATGACTAATTAGTCAGAATAACAGAAATGACTACAGACTTCAAATTTTTAGTCTTTAGTCAAAATGTTAGTCAAAGACTGCAATCAAAAAGTGAAGTCATTGACTGTGACTTCAACTGATTTAATTCGCATTTGATTGCATTCTTTAACAGCTCTGCAATATATATGTTTAACTAGCTGGGCTTCGCACGCAAGCTCTCTTATTTCACCCGATACAAATTTTTAACGCATTGTTGACCCCGTCAGATTTTGATTTAAAAAAATCATATGTCTATTATCTTTGTTGTCAAGTGGTTCTAAAAACTGTGAAGTCAAAGGCCCTTTAAATCATGAGTTTTTACATTTACTCTAAACAAATTCCTAACCCAGAGTTTACCACGGTAGATTTCGATTTTCAAAAATATGAAAAGCACATTTTAATTATTTCCCTATTGAAGTGCTTTTTATCTAAGTTTGAAGTCAAAAGGACCAATAAATCGTGTTTCTCCATACAAACCCAAACCCATTGTTTATCTCGTTAAATTTTGATTTTCAAAAAAGTGAAAAACACGTCTCAAATTATTTCGCACTTAGAGTACTTTCACAAAGTTTGAAGTCAGTGGCCCCATTAATTCATGTTTTTTTTACAGTTTCGCCATACACACTTTTAACCGGTCGTTGATCCAGTTATATTTCGATTTTGAAAATACTTAGAAACGCGTGTATAATTTTTTTTATTTCAAGTATTTTTACAATTTTTGAAGTCAATAGACCTATCGGTTCATGTTTTTCTTGGGTCTACCCTTAAACAAATCTTTACCCATTGTTGGTCCAGTTAAATTTTGATTTTCGAAAAATAAAATACGTGTCGAATTATTTTTGGTTTAGAGTAGTTTCAGGAAGTTCGAAATCAATATGTCTCTTAAATCACTTTTCTTCATACAACACCTTAACACATGTTTTGCCCCTTTACACCCCGAATTTCAAAAATCCCGTGGGATTTCAAGATGTATCTACAGTTCAAATTTCATGTTTGTAGCTTCAGCGGTTTGGGCTGAGCGATGATGAATCAATCAATCAGTCAGTCAGTTAGGGCAAACAATATATGTATATAAAAATGGAGGCGGTACCACGCCCTCTTGTCCAATGCTCACAACTTTCTTCTAGTCGAATTGTGCTACTAAGTGGAGAGTTCGTACCAAGTTTCACTGATGTGTGTGTGTACGGCATAACTGTTGGATAATAAAAAATGTGCCACGCCCCTTGACCAACGCCGATCAAATCTTAGCAGTAGAATGACACATCTATGAAATGGCGGTACACCAAATTTCAAAGCTGTGCGGGTTACAACATTGTATGGGCGGTGCCACGCGCCCTTGTTAAATACCCGCCCCATTCTCTCTGCCGAAAGATATGATTAAATGGTAGGTTCATACCAAATTTCAATGCTGTGCGACTTACAATTCCAAAGCTATTCCATATAAAAAATTTGAGTTGTATGGGCGGTGCCACACCCCCTTGTTCAATACCCACCCCATTCCCTCTATTGAAGGACATGATTAAATAGTAAGTTTGGACCAAATTTTATTGATATGTGACTTATTGTTCCAAAGTTATTGTCTTAAAAATGTATTCTTGTGGTGCCACGCCCCTTTTCTTTTTCCACGATTAATTTTTATATGTATAGATAATTAATTGTTGTTAATTAATTGTTATTTGTTGAGCTAATCGATTGTTAATTAATAAGTTATTATTTCTTAAATTAATCAATTGTTATTTAATAAGTTATCCTTGTGGCATGCAAAAGAATTAATTCTTAAATGCCGATGTTTCATAAATAAAAATAAATAAATAAAAATAAATAAAATAAATTACCAAGTACAGAGAATCGATGAGTACTATTTTTTGAGTTAAATTTTTAGTTGCCAACATTAAAATGATCTAGTACAAATTATTTATATATTACGAACGACGGAATGATGGAATGAAATTACAAACCAGAATCTTTCCGAAACATTTTTTTATGAAACACTTTCTGAGTACAAAATGAAATCGGGCTCACTGTAACTTCTTTCTTTCTTGTGAAGAAATTCTGCTACAGCTGGCCTGAGTCATAAATTGGTAGTTTTGAAAAAAGAGGTATTCATAGTTCGCGGTTTTTTTTAATGATTACACAGGTCAACATTTAACCCTCTACTGCCCCAATTTTTTTTTAAATCGAAAAATGGTTCGCCATGTAGATTTAGAATCATATAAGAGGGAAAATTTTTAAAATATAAAAATTTGCTTCTGTGTGGGCATGAAACCTATATAAATTTGCGTGCCTTAAGGCCGTACTGGGCACATAAGCTGATGACCAGTTTCACGTTTTATTGATTACACTACTCGACACGAAAAATGCACCAAAAATAAAAAAGTTTTCTATGCTAAATTTAGCCCACTGAACACGAAACTGAAAATCCAAATATTTTCGTAACGAGCGGTTTCGAAAAATCTTTGAAAACGAGTTTTTTTCCTGTTGTTTCAGTTATAGGCACATATCTCGTAAACGACTAACACAAGCTATGCGGCGGTCAGAAGATAATACCTTAGCCTTTCCAGCAATATATAGATTGATAGATTGTCCAAATCAGATGAGATTTGGCGATGTTACTGACGGTGACCAACTTTATATTTATTACACCGTGCGACAAAAAAAATGTTTTTTCCGAGATCCATCCAAATGTTGATATAGACGTGAAACTAGAGGTCATTTAAAGTAACTTGGCATAGTCAGTTTTTCATTTTCTGTCCCAAAGTCCTTTTTCAAGAAACCACATACAAGTATACGTTAGTGAGCAAATTCATTCAATCTTTTCGCTTTAGTGCCTTATGCAGCCTAAAGGCAGTCTGCTTTCCCACGCCGAAAAAGTAACTGTAAATCCTTTTTTTCACTATAAAACACTTGAAATCAATAAATTACGTTACAAGGTACTGACTCATAATTTTCTTGTTTTAATCTTTTGACGAAAAGTATTTTTAATATTTTTGTCTTTTCTTTACTTTTCACGATGGTTGGCAAAAATCCTCTTAACTGTACCCTCCAAGCGGGTGCCAACTGGGCAATGGGCACCATTAGGCCTCCTGATTGTGGCTGCCTCGGCAGACACAATTGGTCAGGAAAATTGGTGTCTAGCTAAGATGGCTTCGCATGGTGCCCTTAGGAGTATAGCTTGGTATACCGTGCCCAAGGGGGCGGCATGTGGAGCCATATTCTAGTCATTGATAAGGGGTCCTGGCAGATAGGCATAAAACGCTAGGGGTTGGAGATCTCCGATAAAAAAGACTTGCAATGGACGTTGGCAAAGGAAGACTTCAGCCCAAACGTCGGTGGGAGTGGTGACTGCTACCACCGGCGGGAACGGTGATACCATAGGCCGTGTCGCCAGCGGTCCACCTCTGCTGGGACTGGAGCAGGTCCAAGCAGTTGTAATGCTACTGCCACAACTTCTGGAATGGGAGCAGGTTCCAGTAGTTGCACTACTACTGCCAAAACGAACGCTCCAACGAGCAAAAAGATGCAACGCGCGAGTGCCGTAGTAGTAGGAGACTCGGACATAGAAAGCGTGTGTAGCATCAGCGCCGCTGAGGAGGAGGCTCTTCTGCTCTCTCTAAGCTGCTCCGCAGGTACCACTTCCGGCAACAGGAAGGGGCCTCGAAGCAAGCCTAGTAAGGAGGGGCTGAAAGCCAAGTCCCAATATAAGGCTGCGGTCAAGATCTGCAGTAGTCTGGAGGGCAGGCTAGACCTTTCGAAGGTGGAGAAAGGCCGGGCCCACTACGTCGCTAAAACATGGTGTGCTTCTTCGGACCCGAAGTTTGCTGACCGGGTCGAAGAGTACATTGCAGCTAAACGGCAACGCTCCTCGGACTGCGAAGGCCCGTCTGGCAAGCGGCCAAAGCAAAAAGAGGAGGTTGCGAAGCCAGAGCGTCCCAGCACGTCGAGAGCAGCGGCTGCTGCGAGCGAAGTGACCAAACGACATCTGATCGTGGCACTCATAGACCGCAGCGACCCGCTGGGACGTATATCTCAAGAGCGATGGCTGGAAGTAGAAATGAAGCTACTAGAGGCTTTAATCGCTGGCACAAAGGCCGAACCAAACGTGCCGACGCCATCTTTTGATGGGGCCGGGTGGTACAACGGTGTCAAGATAATTAAATGCAACGATGATCCGACCCTAAAATGGGTAAAGGGGGCTGTAGCAACGCTCCAAGGCCTATGGGACGGTGCAGCGCTAGAAGTGGTGGATCGCGGCAGTATTCCGTCTTTGCCCAAAGCGAAGGTATTTATACCTCGAGTGGTAAAGCCGGAGGATGCCCTTCTGCTACTTCAGCGCCAAAATCCTGATGTGCCAACCGTTGATTGGAAGGTGCTGCACGTAGCAAAGCCAGCAGGTCCAAATGCTGGACAGAACTACGTCCTGCAGATCAACAAGGACATTCTATACGCACGGTTTGGGAAGATGGCGTGGGGCGAGCGCAGTGTGTTCCTGCGCCTCAAAAAGCGTCACCCCAAGGACGATAACCAAAACACACTCGACACGGGCGAAGTAGAGGCGGATCTCGGGATTGAGGACATCCTGGAGACGTCTCTGTCGCTAAGGGATGGAGAAGTAGCAGGTGTGTTGGCGAGTGCATCCAACCCCGGGAAGGCACCAGAAGTGAATGCTGAAGGTTATTCAAGTCAACCTCCATCGTAGCAAAATTGCCTCAGCTGAGCTCCTCCTCAACCTAGGGGGGGTAGCTACGACGGGGCTTTAGTCCAGGAACCATGGATTGCGTCGGGCAACGTGGTATCTGGACTAAAGTCGCGATTCTTCAACACTTATATACCGAGCTTCACAAACAAGGTAAGAACCACCGTTTAATTAAGAAAAATATCTATTCGTATAACTTACCTAATCTCTCTACAGATGACCTTACTGTTGTGGCGATAGAAGGCGGCGAGGATGAGCCTGTACTCCTCGCGTCTTGCTACATGCCGCACGACACAGACGCACCACCGCTCGAACTCCATAGGCTGGAGCGTGAAACCAGCAGAAAGAGACAGGCCCTAGTTGTTGGAGCGGATGCCAACGCTCACCACTCATCGTGGGGTAGTAGTGACGTCAACGGAAGGGGTAAGTCGTTATTTAACTTTATCATACAAAGTACTCTATATATTGCCGACCGTGGTGAGGAACCAAAGTTTATTGGGCCCACCTCAAGAAATATTCTCGATATAACTCTCTTCACAGGCACGAATACTCCGGCCGTAGATTGGAGAGTTCTTTATATCCCTTCTTTCTCCGAACACAAGTATTTAAGCTTTTCTGTTTCCTTCTTACCAAAAAAAACCAGTGTCACTGTAAGAAATCCCAGGAACACAAACTGGGATCTTTTCAGGTTTCAGATCTCTTAACGATAGAGGAGGAACTTGACCTCCTAATCACCTCTCTTAATAAGGCGTACCGTATCGCTATTTTCAAGTTAGCGAGACTGGCTGATTGTGAAATCTGCTGGTCCGAGTACAAAGACACGCTCAAACGATACAAGAACGAAGTCTGCAAGGCTAAAAGAGAATCCTGGAAGGAATCCTGCGGTAGCCTGGAGAGGACTACAGAAGTGGCGAGACTAAGGAAGCTTTTGTCCAAGCAGCCATCTATGCCAAGTCTCGTCCGAAAAGAGAGTCGCGTCTGGACGAACAACTGCCAGGAATCGCTAGAGGCGCTTCTTGACGCGTATTTTCCTGGCTGCAAAGATCTATCCGACTCAGTGCCTACGCGGTCCCCAGCGAGCTCTGTGCCACAGGAGGTGATCACGCGGGAAAAACTGACATGGGCTATAAACAACTTTGCTCCGCAGGCCCTTCATCGGGTCATACCGCGGTTACTCAGAATTTACAAGGAATGTCTGCAGCAAAACTATATGCCTGTTATCTGGAGGGAAGCTAAGGTTGTATTTATACCGAAAGCAGGTAAAAGCAGCCATCTCTATACCAAGGATTTGGGGCCCATTAGTCTAACGTCATTCCTTCTCAAAACACCCGAAAAACTCCTCGACTTACACGTGCGCGAAGTTCTAGGTCCTACGGGCATAGCTGACGCGCAGCATGCATACCTAAAAGGCAGGTCCACCGAGACCGCATTACATTCACTAATCACACACGTGGAAAAGGCAATGGAATTCAAGGAATACGCCATGGGCGTATTTCTCGATATAGCTGGAGCCTTCAACAACGTAACGACAAAAGCCATGCTGGATGGCCTTAGTATACTGGAAATCGACAACGCTGTTTATCTGTGGATACAAAGCCTGCTAGGCTGTAGAAAGATAAGAGCGGAATGGAATGGTGCTGAAGCAGTAAAGGAGGTATCAAGAGGAACCCCGCAGGGGGGCGTCCTATCTCCATTACTCTGGCTCTTAGTAGTCAACAAGATCCTGATGCACTTCGAGGGACAGGCACCCAAGCTAGTAGCGTATGCTGACGATATTGCTATAGTTATCACGGGGAAACGCCTCTCTACTCTCAGCAGCCTCATGACCGCCTGCCTGAGAACCATACATAATTGGGCGGCACTTGCTGGTCTGAGCATGAATGTTGAGAAAACGGACTTGTTACTTTTTACCAAGAAGTACAAGATACCTCCGTGGCCAGCAGCAAGCACGGCTCAACGGTGCGGCACTAGTACTCAAGCACCACACCGAAGACATTGAAACGGGCATCGCCAATCTTAGTTTCTCGACTCAAACGGATGCTGATGGCCTTTCTGCTGTACTATTGAAGAAATGTTCCTCTCTTATAAACCCGCTATTAACAATATTTAACAAATCTCTATCGTCAGGCGTTTTCATTGATGATTGGAAGAAAGCGTCGATTACTCCTATATTCAAGAGTGGTAACAAGAACGATGTCTCAAACTATCGGCCGATTTCGAAACTGACCTCAGTTTCTAAACTCTTCGAATGCATTGTCAAAGAAAAGTTAAGTTTTTGTGTCAAGAGCATAATCTCTCCATTCCAGCATGGTTTCGTCAAAGGCAGATCGACTACATCTAATCTTACAGTATTCACAGAAGATTGCCTTTCCGCCTTACAGAATGGCAACCAAGTAGACACAGTCTATACGGACTTCGCTAAAGCCTTTGACAGAGTTTCTCACAGAATTTTGGTCTCGAAATTAACCAGCATGGGCTTTCATTCAACATTTCTCGAATGGTTGAAGTCATACCTATCCAATAGGCATTGTTCCGTCGTTCTTGACAACATCTCGTCGCGGCCCTTTGTTGCCACTTCTGGTGTCCCCCAAGGGAGCATTCTTGGTCCTTTGTTGTTTGTCTTATTTATTAACGACATTGGATCTTGTTTTTCGTCTGCTAAATTCCTGCTATATGCTGACGATCTTAAAATTTATGCTGTTATTCACAATCTGTCGGACTCTGCTGCCTTACAATCGGACCTCGACAATGTTCAGTCTTGGTGCAATGATAATAATCTTTTTTTAAATGTTAGCAAATGCTTTCATGTAACTTTTACTAGGAAAAGAGATCCCCTTCAAGTATCGTATTCCATCTCTGGCTCCGTGCTACAATCGGTTAATGAAATTAAAGACCTAGGTGTTTTCTTCGACACAAAACTAAGTTTTGCAAATCATATCAGTTTTATTGTTTCTAAATCTTATGCCATGTGGGGTTTCGTTCGTCGGAATAGTACTGTCTTTTCGGATCCGTATACAATCAAATTACTTTACACAACCTTTGTCAGGTCTAGATTGGAATATGCCGCGGTAATATGGAGACCATATCACGCATCTTCCATAAACCGAATTGAACGGATACAGAAAGTATTCATTCGGTTCGCTTTGCGTTCGCTGAACTTCAGTGATCCCATACCATCCTACAGCTCTCGTTGCCTTCTAATTAACTTAAAGTCACTACATGCTAGGCGTTCTCTTCTTGCATGCTCCTTTGTAGTCAGCATTGTATGTGGTGCTATTGATTGTCCGGATCTTTTAGCAAGAATCGCATTTAATGTCCCTAAACGGAGTCTGCGGAGGGTGGATACCTTCCATTTAGATGTCCCCAGGACGAATTATGCAAGAAATGCACCTCTATATAGGGCCTTCTCGGAATTAAACAATGTTACCGATTTGGATCTGTCACTTCCGAAGGGTTTGCTGTTGAATAGTTTAAGTAACTTATAGTTTGTAATAATTATTATATCCTATAGTCAGTAAGGACATTTGTTCATTGGCTAAATAAATAAATAAATAAAAAAATACCTAGGAGTTATAGCGGACAGCAAGCTTCCGTGGAAGCCCATTGTAGAGGAGAGGACGAAAAAAGCCTGTAATGGCATATACGCATGTAAAAAGATGCTAGGCGTTACGTCGGGCATGTCGCCCTCTCGTATGCATTGGTGCTACACAGCTATAGTAAGGCCAATACTCCTTTACGGTGTTTTGGTGTGATGGACTGCGGTTAAGAAAAAAACGTACCTAAAGCCTCTGGAGAAGGTTCAACGCCTCGCTGCGCTATGCATAACGGGGGCTCTTAGAACCACTCCAACGGCAGCACTCAACATAATTCTAAACCGGCCGCCCATAGACCTATATGCGGAATGTCTGGCGACTAAGGCCGCTAACAGGATAAGGGCTACGGGACAATTCAGGGGCAATTCCTTCGGACATAGCTCAGTTTGTCGGTGTGCTGCAGTCAATACAGACTACATGACTCCCCTTCTGAGCTTTGGGAAAAGGATAAAGGCCACAATGCGCAAAGGCATGGTACCGAGACGCTACACCCTCAATGTGTTTACAGATGGCTCCAAGATGTTGAAAGGAGTTGGGGCCGGGGTCTACAGAGTTGGGTATTGAGCAGCCGTTCCGTCTACCTAATCACTGTAGCATTTTTCAAGCCAAGGTGTTTGCTGCAAGAAAGGCTGCGGAGCTCATCTGCCTTGAAAGCACCAAAAACTATATCATAAACATCTATATTGACAGCCAAGCAGCAATCAAGGCGATAACCTCCAACTGCATCTCCTCAAAGAATGTCCAGCAATGCCAGGTGGCAATTGGAAGGCTAGCTGCACACCGCAAGCTGCATATCTATTGGGTACCTGGCCATAAAGGCATTGAGGGGAATGAGGCAGCGGATGTTGTCGCCAAACGTGGTGTGCACCTACCAGATGAGCAGATCAGCAATGCACTGATGCCTCTGCTAGCTCTCGATAGGGATCTCGATAGCTGCATGAAACATAAGGCGGAAGCGAGGTGGAACAATTTAGCTACCTGCGAAACGGCATAAACCATGCTTAGCAATACCACAGATAACTCATCATATAGATGTCCAGCGGCCAAGGAAAAAATGTGTCAAAAAGTTCGACAAATTTGGCCTCCGATAAGAGCTTTTTGGCCTCTAATGTCACTCACACAAACACCGCTTCACACGCATTGTACTCTGTTTTGAGATACAGAAATATGTGATCTTCTAGTCAAAACGGCGCTTGTCTCTTATCACACCTTTTAAGCAGCCAGTCGGGATTGAGTGTTGATGGTCAAACGCGTAAGCGGGAGTGTCTCGGACGACGAGTTCGCGGTTCAATCCTCACTGTAGCCGCCAAAAATTTTTTAATGGCTTCTTTTTAAATATATATTCCTTTTTTACGACCCGTAAAAAAAATATGAATGAACAATTTATTTGGTTTCTAGATCTCTTGATTAGTGAATTGTTTGGTTTTGGAGACACATATAATTGTTCGCAAGTTTTAAAATCAATCAACCAAGCGCAGCATACGGTTACAAACAACCATACAGCAAAAAGATTCGGTTGATGATGACAGGCGCTCATGGGCGTACCTAGGTATGGGTAGAGGAGGGCAGCTCCCCCTACATAATTCTATATTTTATATACATATGCTCAGAAATCTATATTCTATTCTATTTGAATTGTATATTCTGAATTCGGAAATGTAGTTATGTCTTGCCCCCTTTAATTTGTTGCTGGGTACGCCCAGGCACTTGCTTTTCGGAAAAAAAATTAAAAGATCGGCAAATATTCCAAAACGAATGTAATTGTTCAGCGGTCACTTCATTGTCGCAATACAGTTACGCCGACGCAGAGGATAGACCTGCTGGCGCCGCAGCTATTGACAATGCGTTGCCTTAGCAACGATGTGTATGTATCATGCCAAAGAAAATTATTTTCTTTATATTCTTTGATCATGCACAAAATTTTTAGTGCCGATTCATTTATATCACATTTTTTGAACACATTATTAATTTCTGGTATAACCGATTAAAAAGGTTTCTAAAAAAAAGCGTTAAATGTTAAGAAAAATTTTGCTTCCTCGCCCAGCCTTGAACCCGAGGCGAAATTTACGAAAAAGAAATTACGGATATCTGATGTGCTGTCTACCTGTTACACCAAATACAGTACGTGATCGTCGTAGCTAAAATCATAAATGTATGTTGCAGAAAAAAATATCAGCAAGCAAGAAAAGAAATTATAAATTAATTCAATCCGGCAAAAGTTCTGGATGAGCACATGCAGCTGTGTGCGTAAAAAAGCTTTGCGGAAAAAGCTGTAACTCAGAGCTTGAAATTTTTGTGCCGTTTTCGTCGTATGAGGCTGGACATCTATATGATGAGTTATCTGTGGCAATACGGTGATAGAGACGCAAGACTTGTGTTAGCGCTCCCACGGATGGATTGTAGAACCATAACAGGAGTGCTGACCGGACACTGTCTAACAGCAGCTCATGCGTACAAGATGGGCTTAACTGAATGGGTCGGGTGCAGGAAATGTGAGGAGCCTGGTGTTATCGAAACCATGGAGCACATTCTGTGCCACTGTCCTGCTATGGCTAGATCTCGGCTAGCACATCGGGGAGCCCCGGGCTTCCCTGGGCTGGGCGAGATCCAAAGCCTTGACTTAAAGACGCTGTTAAGATTCGCCAAGACCACAGGCATTCTAAACGATCATTACTTCACTAGCTCTTAACGCTTAAAGATCTCCATCTGGTACCGCTAGGGACCCAACAAGGTCTATGCGTGGTCAAATCGGCCAACCAGCTTAACCTAACCTAAGCTACTTTTCACGAAATAGTTATTTCTACTAATTTCCACGAAATTCAAATTTTAACTGGTAATAATGGGAAATATGTGATGCTTACAGCCGTGCTACATTCACGAAATGACAACTTAATTTATATATAACATGCCCTAAAAATTTAATTAAAAAAAAATAAAATTTATGTGGATTTTTCTAGGTTTTGGTGGACCCTTAAGGCCGTATGGGGCAGTAGAGGGTTATTTATTTATTATTTTTAATTACAATTAAAATTATAATTAAAAAGGAGCACTAGCTGCCAGGGCTATCGGCTTAGTAGAGGGTTAATATGGAAAAAACCATCAGACTTTACGTAGGTACCCAGGGATTTTTGGGGTCACTGATTCCGATGCAAGGGTCGGCTAAGCTCTATCACATAATTTTCAAGGTCATTTGAAGGTCAATCTAAGAATTCATACATTCATTCATACATGCATTGTTTTTTCATACTAAATTTGACCTGTGGTATAGAAATTTTCAGCATCAAATGCATAAAATTGCTAAACAAATTCTGTTTCCTAATTTGTATTTAGAATTTTTCTAAAAAAAAGATAATACATTGCTAGAAATACAAAAATTCCTATTAATTTATTTTTAATTAATACCTGTTAACCTTCGGTGCTACGGTGCTTCTTTTTTGTTTTTAACTTTAAAAATCATTCTTTTCCATTTTTTTACTGTTTAAGCCTACATCACTACATAGTATCACAGAATAAACAGTATACAGAAGGCGCATCTGAAATAATTTTGCGATTTCATTTCAGACGCGGGCGGGAAGCAACAAAGGTGAGGAAAATGTAAAGGGAACGGAGAGAGTAAGCGCGAATTGATGTATTGTATACGCATAGATTCGATGGCTTTGGGCTTTATTCTCATTTCGACAACAACACGCAATGTTGTCGCTTTCCGCAGCAAGCCAGCTTGGCTTTACTCGTGCACATTGAAATAGTGGTTGATTTGGCAAAGCAATCGCCAAGGCAAATTCAATAGGTAGTTGCAGCATTCTTTGATAATTAGCACAACATTGTAGCAATAGTTTTCCACTTATTATCACTTTCTTAATGCGTCTTGGTTGTTTCAATATTTAACACATATATTTCATTGTAGCCATTTGTACTTTTTACAACTTCTATTTTACAAGCAGACCAAAAGAACTTATAAAATCCATTGAATTTTGGTTTTTCCCGTAGTGCAACCACCTTATGTGCCTTGGCGATCGCTCAATCAATTTTTCTATGAAACTGCCTGTCCACTTCTTGCTCTTGTTTGTCAAAAAGCAAGCGGAGAGCGAGCACGAGCCAGCACCAACATGCAAGCGGCACATCGCTTTGTTGCCCAACAACAACAACCACAGTGTGTGGTGCGCGGTCGCAGCTTCTCAGCTTACGCTCTCGCGCTCTGTGTGTTTTCGTCCCTTTTACTGCTTCCCCCGCATCAACAAACGGGTCCTACCGCTGGAACCCGCGAAGTAAATTTTCTTTACACCAGATGCGCATTCTGTATATTGTTTGTTCTGTGATAGTATAAAGCAAAGTCGCTGTCGCTGTCTGTCCCTATGTATGCTTAAATCTTTAAAACTACGCAAGGGTTTTTTAAGCGGTTTTTTGTAATGGATAGAGTGATTCAAGAGGAAGGTTTATATGTATAATACATGTTTGTACGGCAGGTGGGCGTGGCACCTCCCATACAACATAAATTTTTAATATGGTATATCTTCGGAATTAAAAGTCGAACATCATTGAAATTTAGTACAGTGTCATGGTGTAGGCGTGTCTTTTCATACGTCAAATTTAATGGGCGTTGGACAAGGGGGAGTGGCACCGCTCATACAACTCAATTCTTTAATATGGAATAGCTCCGAAATTATAAGTTGCTCAGCATTGAAATTTGATACAGTGTCATGGCGTAAGCGTAACATTCCACCGGTAAAATTTAGTGGGCGTTGGATAAGGGGCGTGTCACTTTTTAAATCCAGGTGTAACTTTTGAACTATAGCATTCACATAAACGACACTCAGTATAAACTAAGGATTTGGTCGTGTCCTTCGCCAGGGGGAATAAGGTGGATTTTGGACAAGGGGGCGTGGCACCGTCCATACAACTAAATTTTTTAATATGTAATAGCTTCGGAATTATAAGTCGCTCAGCATTGAAATTTTGTACAGCGTCATGGCGTAAACGTGTCGTTCCACAAATAAAATTTAATGGGCGTTGGAAAGGGGCGTGGCACTTTTTAAATTCCGGTGTAGCTTTTGAACTATAGCATTCACATCAATGACACTCAGTATAAACTTATTATTTAGTCGTATCCTTCGGCAGGGGGAATTGGGTCTCTGTTAGACAAGGGGGCGTGGCACCGCCCATACAACCCAAATTTTTGATTAGAAATATCTTCAGAATTATAGGTCGCTCAGTATTGAAATTTGGAACAGTGTCATTATGTAACCGCGTCATTCGACTGGTAAAATTTAATGGGCGTTGGACAAGGGGCGTGGAACTTTTTAAATTCCGGTGTTACTTTTGAACTATAGCATTCACATCAACGACACTTGGTACAAAGTAACGATTTGGTCATGTCCTTCGGCATGGGGAATAGGGTGTATTTTGGACAAGGAGGCGTGGCACCGCCCATACAACCCAACATTTTGATATGGAATATCTTCGGAATTATAAGTCGCTCAGCATTGAAATTTGGAACAGTGTCATGGCGTAAACGTGTCGTTCCACAAATAAAATTTAATGGGCGTTGGAAAGGGGCGTGGCACTTTTTAAATTCCGGTGTAGCTTTTGAACTATAGCATTCACATCAATGACACTCGGTATAAACTTATTATTTAGTCATGTCCTTCCGCAGGGGGAATAAGGTTGATTTTGGACAAGGGGGCGGGGCACCACTCATGCAACTCAAATTTTTAATATGGAATAATTTTGGAATTATAAGTCATACAACACTGAAATTTAGTACCCTGTCGTCTCATACATGAGTCATTCTAATGATACGATTTGATGGGCGTCAGACAAGGGGCGTGGCGCATTGTTTGTGACCCAAATATTTTGCTGAACTTTAAGTGGCACAGCAATAAAACTAAGTACGAACCTACAATTTTCCCTTCCGACAGACGGGATGGTGCGGGTATTGAACAAGGGGGCTTGGCACCGCCCATATAACTTAAATCTATATATATAACACTTCGTTCAATAATGTGTGTGACTAACTAATTAAAACACATTTTTTTTGCCAAAATTCGTTTTTATTCATCAACATAGTTTTAGGGAGATACAATCATTCCAACGCTTTTCCAATCTTTCGATACCGCCTTTGTAGAACGATTTTTCTTTGCCTTCAAAATAGGCGTTAGTTTCGGCGATTACTTCATCATTTGAGCCAAATCTCTTACCACGGAGCATCTTTTTGAGGTCTGCGAAGAGCCAGTAGTCGCTGGGGGCCAGATCTGGAGAATACGGGGGATGAGGAAGCAATTCGAAGCCCAATTCATGCATTTTTGCCATCGTTTTCATCGACTTGTGACACGGTGCATTGTCTTGGTGAAACAACACCTTTTTTCTTCTTCATATGGGGCCGCTTAATCGCGATTTCTTCTTTCAAACGTTCCAACAACGCTATATAATAGTCGCTATTGATTGTTTTCCCTTTCTCAAGATAGTCGATGAATATTATTCCGTGCACATCCCAAAATACTGACGCCATAACCTTGCCAGCCGATGTTTGTGCTTTTGGACGCTTTGGGCGGCTTTCACCGGTTGCATGCCAGTCAGCAGACTGCCGATTTGACTCTGGAGTGAAATGGTGGATCCATGTTTCATCCATTGTGATGTACCGACGCAAAAACTCCGACTTGTTGCGCGTAAACATGTCCAAACAGCTCTTTGAATCATCGATTCGTTGTTGTTTTTGCTCCGGTGTGAGCAAACGCGGCACCCATTTCGAAAACACCTTTTTCATAACCAAATGTTCGTGTATTATGGTGTGTACACTGCCTGCTGATATCTTTAGAATGTCAGCAATCTCCCCCACTTTCACTTTACGGTCGGACATAATGATTTTCAGTGTTTTTTCAACGATTTCCGGAATAACAGCGTCATTTGGCCGTCCAGTAGATGGAATGTCATCGGTGTCTGTACGACCACGTTTGAATTCGGCATACCAATAACAAATGGTTCTTTTTGATGGAGCAGAGTCCGAATAATGTTTTTCAAGCCATTCCTGGCATTGAACAGTATTTTTTTTCATTAAAAAACAATGATAAATCAGCACACGGAATTGCTTTGAATTCATTTTTTTTGAAAACTCAAAAGTAGTGTCACTTAAAGCACTGTAACTTGTAAACTAATGGTCGGATTGACATATAATTTTGACAGTAAGCCTAAAAAGGTTCACAATTTCGAAAAAAAATATTGATTTAGTATTAGTGCCGCCATCTATGTGTCAGTCACACACATTATTGAACGAAGTGTTATACAAGAAAGTGGCTGTATGTGAGTTACGGCATCACACTCAAATGGACCGTTTGGGCGAGACGAAGTTTGCCGGGTCAGCTAGTAATGAATAATCAGAAGTCATTTTTAAAAATATTTTTCGAAAAAGTTGTTTTTGGGCATCATGATATATGGTATAGTAAGAAATAAAAAAACTCGTACAGTCTTACAGAATTATATTTGCGATCTAACTTTTTTTACACTTACTAAAGCAATAAATACCTACTACCAAAGAATATGAAGTGTATAGAAGGCGCATCTGAGCTCAAAAATTCAAATTTATGTTTGCGAGCTTAATAGAGCGGGGGGAAGCCACAAAAGGGAAAGAGTGGTGCCAGCAGGAGAGCAAGCGCTTCAGTTTACGCTCATTGACTGTGCGAACTGAAGCACTGCATTGATTTTTGTTGTTGTAGTTTTGGTGTGTATGCTTTTTTGTGTGGACGATTGGTTTTGCTACACAGCTCGAGAAAAATGTAAACAGCTCTTCTTTTGTTGTTTTTTTATTGTTTATGTTTTGCATCGTTTGGAACTTCCTTTTTTTAATTTACTGTCACAGCATTCATCAGGAAATCTGAAGGAGCAAATAGGTAGCAAAAGTCTGTAACCGATTGATAATTTTAATGGAAAATTATATTAAAATTATCCATGCTAATTTTTTACTCGATTGTCGAAGTTTTTATCTACAAAATAATTTGTTGTAATAATTGTTGTAATAACTGCTGAAATAAAATAATAAAAAAGACAGTTTCGTCTGTCTCAGCATGTAGTAGGATTTTATTTATAGAATCCTGTATATCTTCGAAATTAGTTATTACACTTGACCGAGTTCTACTTGAATTTTGTCCCAAAATTACAAAAGTATTTTCTAGTTTATCTTGGTTAAAAAACTTGTTTGTTATAAATAATTTATGTGGGTTATTGCTTAATTTGATCAATGATTAAAAAACAAATTTTAGTTCTAAAAATAAAACTTTAATCATCCATACATTTAACATCTTTCAAATAATTAAAAAAATCGTTATAAATTTGTACAAGTCATTATTTAATTGTAAAGCCGATCTAAACCAATTATCCGATTGCCCTATTCATGCAATCAAATATTAGGTCAATTTTTTTGATAAATTCTTTAGGAACTTTGTTTGTAGCGACCATATAAGTCGTCATACCAACCATATTTTATTTTCTTTTCTATGATTTTGCGCACACTACAGTCTGCAATAAGTTCAGGAGCAATATGCGACCCCGTGTAGGCTTGTAGAAGAAGAACAAAAGCCAGCCAGAAATCAGAAATCGTTTTACAATTCAGCTTTTCGCCAGCGCAACAACAACAACAACAGCGTTCGGCTTCACCTTGCAACAATGTGCTAACGCACACTCGCTGCAGTGAGCGCAACCAAAGAGCGCAACACATAAAACTACATTCTCGCTTGTAAAGCCACGCTCTCACTACATATGTGATCTTTGAGAGTAGAGCGCGGGTTCCAATGTTAGAACCCGCCATACAAAATTTTTGTATGACATGCGCATTCTGTATGTTTATTTTCTTTGCCACTACATTACTTACAAAAACCTATGAAATAAATTGATTTTTGTAATAGAATAAATAAAAGTACAAAGTGACCTCTTTTTGTAAAATACGCAGCTCGATAGGACTGCACACTTTCTGAACCCCTACAATTTACTTGGTACACTAATCAAAATATTTTTTTCATTATTTGGTATAAAAACCTTCAGAGAAAAATACAAAAATATAAAAATATAGTATCCATAAGTTTTTGACCTAAAACAGGCACTGAAAAGAGGCAATGCCATATGGCATAGAATAACCGAAAGGGTTAAGTGAATCTTTGATTCCTATTGAAATAATAATTTCCTTTGTATGTATATTTGGATGGGGTTTGTGGCCGCCAGGGGGGGTTGTGGCCACCTAGTGAAAAATCCTTAAAAAATGCCCTGATGCTTTGTGTGTGAAGTGGGACCCAGGCACCGCCATTTTGCGCACGAGAATTTGCTGTGCCTTGTATGCCATACGTGCCCTCACCTGTCGCGTTGAAAGCGGCTTCTGCGCTCTGCGCTACGAGAAATTTCTGTTCCCTTGGTCAGCGCAACCACCGCCGCGCGTCGCCTCATACTGCAAGATGTCGTATTTCCTTTCGAGATAGTACAAATTTGCCTGTTTCTCCTCTTCCAAGCGTTGAAGTTTCAAATTCGCATCAAAAACGCTGCTTGTATTTGCCGCATGCAGATGCGTGTTGCATGGCACCTGCGCGGCGCACAGTGGCTGATTCTGCCGACGCAGGTTGCAAAAGTCAATTTTGTTATGTTCGATTTGGGGGAAACTGTTATACTTGTCCGATAGATAAATCCGAAAACCTTAACTAAATTAGACAAATAGTTTTGCTTGTAGAGCCCGTCAGAGTTGAGCAATTTTTAGAGTGTGAAATAATATCAGCAATTTGCACTTTTTCGGCAAAGCTGAAGTTTTAAAATACGGAAAGGAGCAAATTAATTGAAACTTTTTGCACCAGCATCCTAAAAGGAGGCATTTGTAGTAAATAATTAAATATAGAAAAAAAAGTTGGTTGTTGTTGTTGTCTTTTCATAGGCACTCACTTGAAGCACTGTTTTTATCAATCTTTTTGAACTTTCGATAGACTTTCAAAAAAAAGGCCATACTTGCCACGGTTCCGTCTTTGGGAAAAATGTTCACTAGTCTTCTGTGAGTACTGCCCTGAAGAGATGGGGTGCCCGATTTTGCCCGACTGGATTTTACGGCGATTTTCCTGTGGCCACCTCGCGCAATTTTGTTCTTTCGGGTGCGTCCGTTCGAACAAGTTCGTCAAGATTTTGATAGTGAATCAATTACACGCGATTATAATCGTTGCCAGGGCATGCAAATTTGGATTTTGGCTTTATTTAAGATGTGATACAAGCTTGCAATTCAATATTAAGTCGACTTTTTTTTCGGCGTGTATTGCTGTAGGCTCGAAGTAAAGAGTACTTTTGCTGGATGCGCAGTTCGCACGTACGAAAAACAAGTTGGCTTTCCTTTACGGCATTCAGCTATCACGTATCCTTTGATGTAATGTTTTTGTTTTAAACAAAATACTAACACTGTGCCTGGTATACATTTTTTTTTTAATTTGAGCAAAACTCAGTCAGTCGCCATTAGTCTTTGAGTTGAACCACGCCAATGAAACAATTAGTTATTGAAAAACAAAAAAGTTATTGAAAAAAAACCTAACAACTGTTTAGGTACCTGCTAGTACTAGAAGCTTAGTACCTGTTATTTGAATGCATATCCAAAAATCCAAGATGCTCCCATCGTATAAACTTGTTTTTTTGGACTTTTGGCCGCATCCGCGGCATTCGGCCGCTCTGTGCGCCACTGCAACTAAACCGAAGAAGAAGCACAAAGATGTTTGTGAAAAATTCGAAGCTGTTTGAAATATTTACTATTTCGAAGACAAAGGAGAAGTTCGTTCTGGCTGTCACTAAAGGAATTGGTTACGTCGCAGGAAGTTTGCCTGCAGCCAACATATCTACGACTAAGGAGAAGATATCCAGGACTTATCGCACTGCAAAGTTGAAATGGATTGCGGGAAACCGTACCAAATTCAATTTTGTTCAGAATAATGAGGAGTGGTTGGAAAAACAATATACATCGATGCAGGAGATGCATGTAGCATAAGCGTTGACCAACCATCGACATCAAAAGCGGCAAAAGGAAGGCCGAAAAAGTCAACTCAGGACTGTGCGTCATTTAACAAAAAAGGAAGCTTATGGAGGCAACGGAAACAATAACCACCACCCACCTGTCAGAAGTTTTGATCATAAAATAAAATAAGGATCAGGAGAAAATGAAAGGCGTTATAGTGGAAGCAGTTTTACCAGCAAGCCCGGGTTGTGTTAAAATAATAAAAAACAGTATTCCCCTCCCACCCAATGCGCTACCCATCAAATATAGTCATAATAAAACTTTAGCATGGGTTTTGTCCAGCCGCCGTGGCTCAGTTGGTTAGTGCGTTGGACCGCGAGTCAAAGGCAGCGGCGGAGGTTCAAATACTGCCTGTAATAACACCTAACAAAAATAACGGGAAAACTCGTTTTCTCTTTCGGTGGCTGTTCTCTCAGCTGGAAATGGCAAACCTCTGAGAGTAAAAATGACTTATGAAAGAGCTCCCAACCTGCCGTTCGGAACCGGCATAAAACTGTAGGTCCTTTCCACCCGCGTACAAATTCACACGCACAACACGGTTGTTGCGGGAAGCTAGGCCTTAGTCTCGCGTAAGCGGGCTGTCGTGCCAGTCAATTATTAAAATTATTATTGGTTTTGTCCAAAGAAAAATTAACTTTTTATATAAATTTTTCGAATTCTGGTTCTAATTTTGAAAGCGAAATTTATTAATTTGTATCTTTAAATTTGACTCTTTCAGCTTATTTCTTAAATTTCTTATTACTTTTCATCTTTTTTAATGAATTTTCATTAATTTTGCAACTAAAACTTATCATGGTTGCTCGCATTATTCTTATTTACAGTAAGCCGAACTTTGACAACGTATTACGTAGCACCCTGTACCTCGATTGAGTTTATTTTTTGGAATACAATAGCCTGATGAATTTCTAATCAACAGCAGAAATTTTCCAATTATCTCTATTCATTCAGAAGTTATTAATTTTGCAACCGGAAATGACAAATTGAGCCACTGTGCGGCGTTGAACACCGGCTGCGCCATCGCTGTGGATGTATTTGTTGGCTGCTCTACCTGGAGACTACATCCATATTGACAACTGTTTTATTTTTGGTACATTCGGTGCACACCCAGTCGATTGATTCGATGCCGGGTGAAACATTTGTGCATTGAAAGTGAAACCATTTAGCACAGTCGTCGCACTGGACCATATCGCCCTCCTCGGGCTCCTTGCATATGCCGCAGTCAACCATAACTCCGGAACGCACGCTTATTGTGACAACTTGTTTTGCTCGAAGATGCAAATTCTCCACAGGAACTACTCTCCTCGGCCTTGCTCGAATTCCAAAATTTGGCCTTGGAAGAAGAAATGTTGGTGCTCCAACTTTTGCAGCCAGCATCCGCCCACTCCAATGAAACTCGTCTTTTGGTGAGCGAACAGCTTTAAAAACTTGTTTATTAAACAAACGGAAACGGTTGTTGTTACAAATTAAATATTCTTCTTTTTTATTATCTTTTTCTTACTTTTGGTTTTCCCAATACAACCGCTTGTCCAAAGCTTATAACACGCGTATCCCAGAGTTGCTCTTCACCATGTCATCGTTGCCACATTTGTCCGTTGGCTAGGCTTATAGCATCGTTCAGTGGTGTTGCCACACCTAACATCGTTCAGTGGTGTTGCCACAGCCACTTTTAAAGGTAGGCGTTATTGAGACCTTCATCCAATCATCGATAAACACTCCCGACGATTGAGATTTATTAAAAATTAATACGAGCAGCTCAATAAGAGAACTGCATTTTTTAAACAAAATTACAGAAAGCATATCTGCGTCCGTATTGGTTGACATTTTGAGTGCAGCAATATCTCTTTCTACACTTTCGGCAGTCAAAATCAACGAGCAAAAAGAAAGGGCTGAATTTGCGGTTGAAAAGTGATTAGACAGATCATCTGCTGAATCAGGCACAAAATTTTAGCTGAAAAACTCGACAAAAAGATCAGCGGCACCTTGCCTAGTCATCGCAGTCTTATTCTCGTAATATACCGTTGAGGGTATTGAATGTCGAATTTTTAACGTGAGTGCCGCCACAGTGTGGCCTAACCCCACGGTGCTCAAAAGCACAGCGTATCAAAATTAAGCATTGATAAGCGCCCCGAGAGACTAGCTCCCGGTTCCAATTGGGTTAATGCAAATGGACATTACCCCTCCTTGGTAGGGATCGAGGCCTATCTAAACCTCTGCCGTGCTATGGGTCCGGCACCCGATTGTAAACGCAACTCCACGCCGAGTCGAAACTCTACCCGCATTTGGGTGTTAAACAACGCCACCACGGAACTCCCCGAGGGGGCCATTCCCATAATCAGGCTGAAGCACAAGGCTCCAGGGGCACCCTGATTCCCGTGGTACCAGACAAAACCTCTGGTCAGACTTCGTAGCCGTGCTACTACCAGTTGAGCCCCATTTAGCTCGTGGACTGGTGACCACCGCACCGCACTTGACCTCATTCACGTGCGCACTCATTCATCCACTCAATAGACCGGCCCCCCCACACAGCCCGCTCACACATTCACACTTGGCAATACACCAAACTGCCGTCGCCGCCGAAACACAGCATTCGCAAAATCATTCATTATGGCAATCGGCTGGCTGGTGGAGAGTGCTTCACGCACACACCACACACCGTCCAATCCTCTCTTACAGCCCCACACATACACTCAGCATTTGCACTCAGGGCTCTCTCATGCAAAAATGCATTGAGTGGCCCGTGTCCAGTGAGCAGGAACCGAAGGCTCAAGCCGAAGCCGAAATCCTTGAGCCCTACCACGAACCTCACGTCCCGTATATACTCATATGTCGTTCTGCCATGGGGACTTTCGTCCCAACGTTGCTACCAACGTTGCAGAACGCAGTCCTCCAGTATTCGCTTACGCTTCATACTGTCAGCACTCTCCACACCTTCGCCTTGCAGCCACTCATACTGCAGCAGCACCTCTCTATTCCCCCTCCTTAGCCCGAAGCCTACGGCACGCCGTATAACTACGAGATCCAGAGGAGCCGCACCCATCAACACTTGCGGTCATCGGTTGATAAAGTGCGGCACACAGGCATACAACCTAACAACATAACACGCTGAATAGACAGCAAGTGTTTGCGGCCTACAACCGTCTCGGCCAATTCGTGCCACGCTGACGCTCCGTACGCAGCACAAGCTACGAACAGACCGTGGTAAATGGTACGAACCGCGCGTCGGCCGAGTCCCCAGTCACTCCTGAGTATCCAGCGCACCTGACCCATCATGCACACAACCCTCTCTTTCAACCTGACCACGTGAGGAGCAAAACTCATTGTTTCACCAATTGTTAGCCCCAAGTATTCGACTTGCGTCTCGTACCTGAGGCCAACACCATTCACACGCACAATGGGCGGACGACTGCGAGCCAATTTGCCTTTCAGCAGCATTGTCACCGTCTTGTCCATTGCCACATCCACACCCACCGATTCACCCCATTCACACACCATACACATGAATTGCTCCCCCAAGCGCTCTACATCCGCTCTTGATCTGCTCTCCACAAGGATAAGCAGATCATCCGTATACGCACAACACTTACATACTGCTGCCAGACGCCGCAGAAGTGGATCCATCATGTAGTTCCATATATATGGACCACAGACGGATCCCTGCGGGCATCCTCGAGCCACATCTATTTCCACCCGTTCATTCTTCCCAACCACACATGCCTTCCTGTCTGTGAAATAGCTCTTCCAGAGAGCTGTTTTCAGGCAGTCGGCATTGTTCAGCCATTCTACCACTTTATCCCAGCGCAGGTGATCAAACGCCCCCCTGAAATCCACAAACACACCGAGAACATAGTTCTCGCTACTCTCACGTACTACCGATTTAACATACATCCACGCATCTTCTACGCCGAGTCTCTTTCGAAACCCAAACTGCCTATCCGATAGCCCACCCAGTTGCGCTTGAAGCCGATCCACCATAATCCGTTCCAGTACTTTACCAAGTACCGGTATGAGGCAGATACCCCGATAAGAACGGGGGTTAGTCCTGATCTTATCAGGAGACTTCAAGAGCACTACGACCCTAGCTATCTTCCACGCGAGTGGACAATAAGCCTCATAAAGGCATTTCTCGTAGATGGCCTCCAGGTACTCCGAAATGACTTTGTACAAGGCTTTGCACATCTCGCCAGTCAAACCATCGACACCCGGTGACCGTCTAGACCTAACCAGGCCAAATGCATAACCTAACTCTCCGTCTTCTAATGGCTCAACAGATGCCACTTGTGCTGGTGGCATCTGCTCAACCGCTCTAGGAAAGAACTCGGCTAAGAGAACGTTCACACTATCTCTCCATGTTGATGTCATAGTGTCACAAACACGGAGGGCGCTTACATCCACCTGCTTCTTCTTGGAGCGGCAGATCCGATAGACATGACCCCATGGGTCATCCCTATGGTCTGCCACAAACTCCCGCCAATTGTCTTCCTTTACGCGAACAAGCATACTTTTATACTCATTCATACACCTATTGAAATCAGACCTGCGCTGGGCCAAGTGCTCAGAATTGGCCGCCCGGGCACGCTGAAACTTACGTCTCAGACGCCTGACCGACTGCCTCTTTGCACTTAACTCATTCGTCCACCACTTCACCCGCCTCTGGTTCACTCTTTCCCATTTCTGAAACATGCTATCATTCACACGCCAGACACACTCGTTAAGACGAGCGACCTGGTCGTGCACATCCATGCATTCAAATTCACTAAGTGGCACTTCCGTGACCACTTCACGTACATGGAAACCATAGGTCTCCCAATTCACACCACAGGTGCGCCATCGCCTGTCACACACACCCGCCCTTTCATTCACACTGTGGGCAGGCACAGAAATCACAATTTCAATCAAGTTGTGATCGCACCCACCACGGACACGCCAGCTGAATTCAAAAATTCTGCTCGCTACCCCATTCACAAGCATCACGTCAATATCACTCACCCCTCCAGGCCCGTCAAACGTATACCATTCACTTGGTTCGTTGAGAACAACAATGTCTCGCGGAACCAACCATTCACTCATTGCCTCACCCCTACCGTGGCACCCCTACCGTGGCTTGCTGAACCACAGCGGGGATGTGGCATTCACATCCATACCTATCAAAACAGGTGTGCCGCCTGCTAGACGGAACACCGTGTCAAGATAGTCCAAGTAGGGCTCTAGAGGCTCACCATACTTGCAGTAGACACTGCCCACAATCACTTTACCAAAGTGACCTTGCACGCTCACACAAACACCATATTCAGTCGCACACACAACCAAACAGTCCAGATGGACGTCATTCACAATTACAGCTGCATTTGCCCTGGTGTCAGAAAAGACCCGCATTGCTGCAGGTATTCCCCGTACGACACCATTGGTGGCGTACGGTTCCTGCACCAGGGCAATTGCACTGCCACATTCACTCATACATGCACCTAGCTCACACATCACGGCATACGCGCTCTGACAGTTTAACTGTACTACCTGCAGACCCATCAATGACGAGCCGGCGCCCTGGCCAGAATTTGGCTATACGCCGGACAGTCGGTGGATATCATATAATGCCCAGCCGGCTTGCCCCGGAACGGGCAATTCCGGCAATGCAGCTCATTGCTGCACTGCTGAACGCGATGACCGCTCTGGCCACAGCGCCGACAAACGTCCGCTTTCATACGACATTCAGCCACTCTGTGGTCAAAACTCAAACACCTAAAGCAGCCAGGCATCGGCATGAAAGGCCGCGCGCGGAACGAAAACCACTTCATGTAGGACCGCTCCGCCTCCAGAAGGGACGAAAGCAAGCCTTCGTTCCCTTCCAACACGACGTTCGATGCTCCACCAGAGCCAACGGTCCACGGGCGACTCACCATGCGGACGCCTTTCTTAAAGGCAGCCGGGCTTATCCGCTTCTTGAGGTTCAACTCATAGAGCTCTTCCATGAAGTCACTCGGAGAAATGTCCGAGTGAACCCCATGGACGACAACCCTCGGGCCCAGCTTCTCATTCGCAGCCACGTCAAGCGCAAGCTCGCTCAGTTTGGCATTCTGGGTCAGCTTCACTGCTTCGGCCTTGGAGGGGGTGCGAATAATCGCACCGCCACCACGCAGTGGCTTCACCTCGTGAACCCTCACGCCCAGTGAAGGACCCACCTCTTTAACGACCTTGGTGGCCACTTCCTTCCCCGATGCTTTTGCATCACGGCTCCGGACAACAACGGACCAAGTCTGCGCCGGGTGCACAGTCATGGCCTGCGCAACCGGTACAGACACCGGCGCCAAAGCAGCGGCCGCCTGGGGGGCGGCATGGCCCGTGAGGCCGGAGCCCCCGCGCTCTCCAGGCCAGCGATGCGGCCCTTCAACGTGACATTCTCGGCCACGAGCTTCATGAGCAACAGCTCATATTCGCCCGCGACCTCAACCACCTTCTTCATGGCGACGGCGCTGACACCATCCACCCCAATCACAGCAGCCATGACTTTCGCTGTGATGGCCTTCAGGGCAACCACCAACGCCTGCGCCGCAACGACGGGTACGACCGCACCCACCTTCACAGCCGCCGACTCAGCACCTTCCGTGCACGTGCTGGCCCCACTCATCTCCACTCCTTCTGTAGCGTCGGCGGACGAAGTCGTGCGCACAAGCCTCCTGCCTCCCCCGGGCAAAGCCGCTCGCCCAAGCCCTGCCTCGGGCGAAGCCGCGCGCCCTTCTTCGGGCGAAGTCGCGCGCCCAAGCCCTACCCCGGGTAAAGCCGCGCGCCCCTTGCCGGGCGAAGCCACGTGCCCAACCCTCTTACGAGGGGCGACCGGACGTCCGCCGACACTGACTCCGCATCAGAAGACGTCATGTCGGTCGTTTCACGACCGGACGGCTCCCGGGCAGAGTCCCCCGTCACACTCCCTTTGCACTTAGGGCGCCCTACCGTTGAGGGTATATCTGAGCCCGCTTTTTTTGATTTTATGTAATTCCAAAATTACCAGCCTCAGAATTACGGATATGCTTCCTATACAGCGCGTTCGCCAATTTATTGTAGTTTCTCAAATGAAGCTGATAGTTTTTTAGGGAGGAAAGACTTCTAGGGCCGTTTTCTCATCTTCCCGTTAATTTTAAAATTCACTTTAACGGGCCGATAAACGTATTTTCGTTTTCTCATCTGCCCGTTAAGCTATCCTCCAGATAAAATTTACCGGGAGGATTGAGTGCCTGTTAAACTTTAAAGTGAACTTTAAGTGGAAGTGGTGCCAAGTACATGCATATGTATGTTTACAAACAAAAAACAGCTGATAATGAAATTACAATTTGAAATGAAATTTGAATTTGAGATCTTTCGGTATGGAAAAAGGCGTGTTTCTTAAATTCATGCACTGGAAGACGCTTTTGAAGGTACGGAGTCGCAAAATGTGGCAAATATAACATATAACAGCCAATTGGACTATTTCACTGCTTTGCACTGCTGACATGTCCAATCGTTGCTGGGCCGCCACCTGTGCGATACGTCTCGCTCTTCTGCGCTGCAAGTTCCAGCTTGGACTTACGCTTCAAGCTGTCAAACTTGTCCCTCAACGATTTCCAACGTCGGGACACGCCCCATTTGGCAGTAAAAGCATCAACAAGATTTTTCCAGGCAAAATTTTAATTTTTTCCTTCAAAAATAATTATAATTTTTCACAAACAGCTGATTGTGCCGCCAAGTGTTGCCCATCGTAGGCCAGTGTTGCAAAAAAATCAGACTTGTTAAATTTATATTTATCAGGAAGATGAGAAAACGAAAATATTTACCGGCCCTTAGAAACCCGGAATTTCCTGTAATGCTTATACTTCAGATTTTTTAAGTGTTTTGTTCTTTAGTGACCCACGGCAGCCTATATACCTCATTAGGAAAAGTGGGGATCAACTCCAGGCATGCATTAGAAACGATAGATCTAAATATATCTTCGCACGCGGCGGCATTAGCATCAGAAAACAATTCAGCCCAGTCACCGTCACTGAGCAAATTATCCAAAGCTTTGTTGCTTCGCATAGATTATATAGGGTGTTTTTTTTAGAGGTATAGAACTTCGAATTGAAATAAAACACAAGAAAATCGTTTTAATGTCCATCAATTTGAATATGATTTCGGACATGTGGCCGCCGCGGCTGGCTCGAATAAATTCTACAGGTCCAATTTTTATTTAAGTTGATGGACAAAGCTCCAATTGCTGTGCACGGTGGCGAATCGATTCATTCGGGTCCTCTTCAACATTTTGCTCTACAGCGGCAATTGCTTCTTCGGTGCGCACTGTTCGACGTCTCTGCGGATGCGTATTATCACATAGAGTAAACGTAGTGCGAAAACGACCCATGGTTAAGCGATGGATGGACCGATTTTGCTCTGATGGACGATTATGTCGACCATAAAATGGACGGAGCTTGCGGTAAACTTCGCGAACTGAACCATTATTTTCGAAATAAATTTGCACGATTTGCAAGCGTTGTTCTTTTGTCAACCTGTTCATGATGAAATGGCAAACCAAACTGAACATAAATGACATTAGAGTTGCCGGATTTGACCACAAAATGCCAGTTTTATCTCTATTCGAAAAACAAACCTCTAAAAAAACACCCTATAGTTGAATGAAAAGGAGCGGTAGCAAGCGGTAAAGAAGTAGAGAAGCAGTAAAGAATTCATAGAACTCAAGCTCGATGGTGAGCGGAGTATGGTGCAAACACGCCGGAGAAATGGGGAGCTACATTCAACTAACTTACAGTTTAGGTTTTCAAATCAAGCAAACGGTTAAGCTTATTGGCGAAACTATTGATTCGTGACAAACCAAAGCTAGTAAAACTGTCCACTAAATAAATCTCATGCGAGCAATTTACATTAGTTGGAGTAAGCGTTTGAGAGCTACCCATATAGGACCACATAATGTTACTCAGATTGAAGTCGCCAAGCACACAGAACTGGCTCCCCACATATCTAGCATAAAGTGACGAGACGTTGTCAACACGTGACTTGTAGATGAAATCATTTCGTGAAGGAGGAATATATGAAGCGCATATAAAGAGCAGCCCAGACGAACCCTGCACTTGCACACAGAGTTGATCAAGAAACGTGTCATCGTTTCCCGGCATATTTTCCCTTAAAACTTATAAAATATTAATACATTTACAAAAATAATAAGAACTCAATTGAATTTTGTATATCTAACAATATTTGTCAATTTTTTTTATTTTCCATTTCATTCAGAGCAGAGTGGTAACGTTTTCCTGAGCGAAACCATCAGCTGATTGCGTTTTCCGTAAATGTAAAGGTAGAAACCAAAACGAAACAGATTTCTAAGTTAACGATTAAGTTCTAAAGACCCATAACAGTTCGAAAATACCGTTTTTTAAAAGAAAGCAAAAAATATTACAAAGCATAAAAGGCATTTTTTTAGTTTGAATCAGGGACCGTAACAGTTATAAGTTTTATTATAAAAATCAATGTTTAAGAGTTATTTTTTTACTTTTATTTAATGTCACACCAATTAACAGTTGCTAATTATTTATATTTAAAAAATCCTAAAATAACAATTATTTTTTATGTTTTTCTTATTAGTCCACAAATAACAGTTCTTTCGATTTTTATTTAAGTTGTCCTATGATAACAATTTTTTTTCCTTGTTCACTCCTCACTGGAGCATAGGGCCTCAACAAGACTCATCCATCGTACACGATTCTGGGCTGTTGTTTCTGCGCCGTGATATGTGATATTGGCATCGGCTAGCTCGCGCAGGATCGACCTTCTCCAGGTGTTTTTTGGTCGACCGCGACTTCTACTTCCTTGCGGGTTCCAGTCCAGTGCCATTCTCGTGATGCTGTTGGGAGGTTTCCTTAGTGTATGACCTATCCATTTCCATTTTCTGCGTTTTATTTGCCTCAGAATGGGTGACTCCTTTGTAGTCTTCCACAGCGCGTCATTGCTAATTGTCGTGGGCCAAAATATCCTGCAGATGATTCGCAGGCATTTGTTGACGAAAGATTCTAGCCTCTGGGCGATGGCATTCGAGACTAGCCATGTTTCACTTCCGTACAACAATGTCGACTTCACACATGCGTTGAATATTCGTAGCTTCGTGCGTCTGGAGATTTGCGAGCTTGCCCATACAATTAAAACAACAATTATTGGTGACTTTTGTTTAAAAAACTCATCAATACAAATCATTCAGTGACTTTTATTTATAAAAGTCTTCAATAAAAATCATTCAATGACTTTTTTTTAAGTCATCAATAAAAATCAGCCAGTGACTTTTATTTTTTAAGTCATCAATAAAAATCATTCTGTGACTTTTATTTTTTAAGTCGCAATATAAAAGTAATTTTTATTAATCGCACTACTGCACTACTTTACTCATTAAATATCGAAATGTATATATATTCTTGATCGGCTTAACAAGACCTGTCTTGACAATTCTGTTTTCTGGAAGAATCATAACTTTTGTATGCATTAATGAAAATGACTTTTAAAGTGCGACTTAAAAAACAAAAGTCACCAAATGATTTTTATTGTTGACTTATATAAATAAAAGTCACTTGCTGATTTGAATTGAAGACTTTTATAAATAAAAGTCACTGAATGATTTTTATAGATGACTTTAAAAATAAAAGTCACTGACTGAATTTTATTGATGGCTTTTATAAATAAAAGTCACTGACTGATTTTTATTGATGACTTTTATAAATAAAAGTCACTGAATAATTATTATTGATGACTAAAAATAAAAAAGTCACCAATAATTGTTATCATAGGACAACTAAAATAAAAATCGAAATAAAACTGTTGTTGTATTAAAAGATTTTTAAAATACAAATAAAAAATAAATCTAGTTTCTTAATTTTTCCATAAAAATTACAAAGAAAGTTTATTGCCAAGTTTGATTCTTCGTGCGAAAATAAATGTATTGGTATATTTAATTTATTTGCATGAGTTTTTCTTCATAATAAATTTTTCAAATATAGTTTTATTGAATAGCTGTTATTTCCGGTCTCTGGTTTGAATAGATAAAAATAAAAATGCAAGCATTTGCAAGCAGAATTCTTCATACAGTATAATCAAAAGCCAAAAAAGTATGTTGCAGAAATTTGCAGATTAACTTTTTATGTTAATTTTGTAGTGAAACGTTCATTGCAAATTTGGTGACATTTTGTGCCGCTGGCACCACAAATAAGCAAAGTGCTATGGAAATATTTGAAGAAACTAAATTTAGGCGCGAATTAAAAGAGGAACGAACAAATACGAATCCGACAACTCAATGGAAGATTTCAATCATTGTGGGAAAAGTGTAATCGAATGAAGGTCAAAAGTGGTTATAGCAAATCCAATGATGGCATACAGCTCGCCATTCTTTTTAAAACTTTGAAAAGTCTGTAAAGATGACTGGTGTTCAAATAAATTAAATAAAAAACGTTAGTTTAGTTTTACGAACATTAGCCAGTGGAAAACAAATTATAACTCAGACTTTTAGCAAACATTTAAAAGAAACGTATTCAAAGTACATACATTGAACATTATTTGTGGCACTACATGCCAATGACCGTTCACAAAGTACTGATTCACGGCTGTGATATAACAAACCATTTTAGCTTTCCTATTGGTATTCTATCCGAAGAAGCACCCGAGGCCAGACATAAAGAATTTAATCCAAAAACTTGAAAGATTCTTGTAATAGCGACCTTCTGTCCTATTCGCTACTTTCTTCAGACCCATTAATTTCAGTCTTACGGAAAACATGTAGGAGAAAGCAACATCATGATAAAAATATGTTCTTTTATAGAAATAGAACCCGATTATGAAATTGAAAATAAAGAAGATACAATAATTTCACAATTTGATTACACATATGTGGATTATTTCTACTGATGATTAAGACTATGGTTGTATAGAATAATGTTTTATGTATCATACTACTGTGTCCAAAAAATAAGGTGACATTTAAACTGCGCGCGTCGAAGGATTTGGAGAATTATTTTTTTTTAGGTTGGTAGTACTGTCAGTGACATCTATGTCAAATTTACATGTCAAAATATTCATTAGTGTTTGAGATACGCGTCGTTTTGTGAGCTGCTAAAAGTGAGTTTTTCGTTTTTTGCGATGTCGAAATTTGTTGAGCAAAGAATTTGCATTAAATTTTGTTTGCGGAATCAATTTTCTGCTGCGGATACCTTGAGGATGGTGCAGAAAGCTTTTGGTGATGAGGCTATGTCTAAAAAAAATGTTTACAAGTGGTATAGTGAGTTCCAAGCCGGCCGTGAATGTGTCAAAGACGGAGAGCGTCCTGGGCGCCCATCAACTTCAACCGACGAACCTCACGTCCAACAAATCAAAGATTTGGTGTTGAAAAACCGTCGATTAACGATTAGAGACCTTGCTGATGAGGTTGGCATAACGAAAGGCTCGTCAATACCATTTTAAAGGATGTTTTGGGCCTCAAGCGCGTCAAATCTCGACTGGTACCGAAAACATTGAATTTTTTGGAAAAAAGGCGTCGCGTTGAAGTGTGTGAAACGATGCTTTCTGACTATCAGGACAAGATGGAACGCATGATCACTGGAGACAAGACTTGGATCTATGCTTACCACCCCGAAACAACCGATCAATCGAGCGAATATCGTGGCAAAGGGGAGCCGAAACCAAAAAAATCGCGCCAAAGTCGCTCAAAAATCAAGGTCATGTTGACTGTTTTCTTCGATTATCGTTGTGTTGTGCGTTATGAATTCCTTCCGCCGGGCCAAACAGTCAACAAGGAATATTATTTGAACGTTATGCGTCATTTGTGTAACGCTATCCGCCTAAAAAGGTCGGAATTGTGGAAAGACAATTCTTGGTTTTTACACCACGATAATGCACCATCCCATACTGCACTCGTAATTCGTGATCATTTCGCCAAAAACTCAACCCATATCGTTTCGCAACCACTGTATTCACCTGATCTGGCGCCGTGCGACTGCTGGCTGTTCAGCAAGCTCAAAAGACCGCTCCGGGGACACCGTTTTGATACGATAGAGGAGATTAAAGCCACGGCGAAGACGGAACTGAAGGCCATCCCGGAAAGTGACTACAATCAGTGTTTCGAAGATTGGAAAATCCGTTGGCATAAGTGCATTGCATCGGGAGGGGATTACTTTGATACATACAATGTCACCTTATTTTTTGGACACAGTAGTATATATCTTTTAATTTCCAATTATATTAATGAATTGAATTTTTTTCTTTTGACTATCGAATAAAACATATTTTCCCAATAAGAGGGTGGGCATGGCAATAGTCCAATTTTCAAAATTTTGCGTACTTTTCTTGATTAGACTCAAAAATTGCCGTGTTACGCTGTGGCAACACGGCCGCAATGTCAGTAGATCGTTAGGCCAGTTAGTCGCCATCGGCGCGGCGAGCATCTTAACCCTTTCGCTATTTTGTTGCCATATGGCAACATGCTACTTTGTGGACGTCTGTATACGCTATGGTTGCAAGAATAAATTTTTTTGTTGGTCTTTAGAATAGTTTGAAGTTTTAGGAAATATACGAAATTAATAAACTGAATATTTAATTTTAAAGCACGTATACACGTTTTTTTAATGGTATATCTTGACATAGTAAAGGATGATGAAGCAGAAAAAATGAGAGAACTTTTTAATTTGACGTTTTCTTTCAATTCTGATACTTTTTGTTTTTAATTTCGGCTGAAGTAAATGAAGAAATATTCAAATTTTCGTTATGCGAAAAAGTTGTATGTTTAAGTAATTATTACAGCCACAACGATGTGGTTGCTCTCATAGAAAAACACTTTTAAATACAGGGGCCGAGTATAAAAATTAAAAATTTCTTATGGAATGTTGCTAACATAACCATATAGAAGCCTTAAACGTAAAACTTAAAATTTCCAATTTCCCAGTAAAAATGTGTAGCGAAAGGGTTAAGCAAATGAACGAGCCAGCGGAATCTAGCAGCCAGCATTGCAACAACCAAAGCATTGCCACAGGGACTAATGACTGATTGCGAGTTAGAAATAGAACCCGATGATGAAATGAAAATGATGAAAATAAAGAAGCTAGTAACCCACTGTGCGCAATCCACTCTTTCGCATACTACATGGGCTAAAAAGTCTTTGGCCTGACATAGAGATGGCGCCAAAAATTAAGAATTATTGTGTTGTACATGGAAAACCATCCTTAACTTAGATTCTGTCAAAGTTTCATGACATTTGGTTGACTCGTTTTCAAGTTATTGCTTTCGAAGTGACGCTACCTCTGAATTTTTGTAAACAATGGAAAAAAGTGAATTTCGTGTTTTGATAAAACATTGCTATTTGATGGGCAAAAATACAGTGGAAACAAAAGCATGGCTTGATAAATGTTATAATACATCTGCTCCACCAAATTCAACTATCAAGTATTGGTTTGCTGAGTTTCGTCGTGACCGTACGAGCACCAGTGATGCACCGCGTTCAGGGAGGCCAAATGAGGCAGTTAATCCGGAAAACATCCAAAAAATCACGGACCTTGTGTTAAATGATCGCAAAATAAAATTGAGTGAGATAGCTAACATCATAGGCATCTCAAAGGAACGCGTTGGTCATATCATTCATGAACATTTACACATGCGGAAGCTGTGCGCGCGATGGGTGCCGCGTTTGCTGACAATTGATCAAAAAGCACCAGCTCATTCTGCTCGCGATACGACGGAAAAATTAGAGGAATTACGCTTCGAAGTCGTCAAACACCCACCGTATTCACCAGATTTAGCACCCAGCGACTATTTCCTCTTTCCCAGGTTGAAAAATTGGCTCGCCGGAAAAAGATTTTACTCAAATGAGGAGGTCGAGTTGGAAACAAACGCCTATTTTGAAGAGCTTCACGCGGACCACTATAAGAAAGGCATCGAAATGTTGGAAGACCGTTACACTAAATGCATTACTCTAAATGGAGATTATGTCGAAGATTAAAATCATTTTTGCACTAAAAATATCGTTTTTTCATTGTCAGGCCAAATAGTACAGTAAATAGAGACAAATAAATCACATTTACTAAAAAAAAATACTTAATGGCTGAAATTTTGAGGGTGTGCTCGGGGGCATGTCCTGAGTCTAAAACTGAGTTTTCGTATTCGAGGGGGTGGGGGAAGATACTACCCCCTGCTTATTTAGGGGTGAGCTCGTTTTAATTCCTTATCTCCGGTGCTATTGCTCGTACCGACAAGTCCGAGGGATCAAATTTGTGGGGAATAAAATTATCTATCTAATGATAATAAAATCGAGGTCATAGGTCGATAACGTGAATCACAATGGCCGGTCAAAGGTCAAAAGTGAGGGAAGTTTTTCGTTTTTCGTGAATACCGTGAAACCGAGAGTTTTTTCGCATACTGCTTCGACACCATTTTAAAGTACTTGAAATTACCTACAAAATGAGTGCTCGAACACTCATCTACTATAAATAGTTTGCCGTCAATCCAACGACCAAGTTGACCGCGTGCGCCGATGTTGACCGCGCGCGCTGTACGTGCGAGCACGTAGAGAGTGCAATGTATGCGCAATGAGTACTTCTCGCGCCGTGCGCGGCTCAACATCGGCGCGCGCGGTCAACTTGGTCGTTGGATTGACGGCAAACTATTTATAGTAGATGAGTGTTCGAGCACTCATTTTGTAGGTAATTTCAAGTACTTTAAAATGGTATCGAAGCAGTATGCGAAAAAACTTTCGGTTTCACGGTATTCACGAAAAACGAAAAACTTCCCTCACTTTTGACCTTTGACCGGCCATTGTGATTCACCTTATCGACCTATGACCTCGATTTTATTATCATTAGATAGATAATTTTATTCCCCACAAATTTGATCCCTCGGACTTGTCGGTACGAGCAATAGCACCGGAGATAAGGAATTAAAACGAGCTCACCCCTAAATAAGCAGGGGGTAGTATCTTCCCCCACCCCCTCGAATACGAAAACTCAGTTTTAGACTCAGGACATGCCCCCGAACACACCCTCAAAATTTCAGCCATTAAGTAAGGGAGAGGGCTGGGGTGTGAACCGGGTTTTGTTTTTTGGCTCTAACTTTTCACAGAATAAAGATATCGAAAAATCGAAGATACCGTTGGAAAGGTGAATATATAACGCAACTTTGTTATGAAGACAGATTACCGTTTTGATTGAAATTTAACTCTCTACGTCCAATTTTCTGAGAACGTGATTTTTCGCTTTTTCAAAAAAGTGGCTGGGTTGTGAACCATCTGGAAAATCCCTATTAAAGTCGGAAAATACGAAGAAAACACCCATAATTTTTAAGTACATTGAGAATTTATTTAATCAGGAAGCCTCAAGAGGTGAAAAAAAGTTATAATGACGCTTCTTAGGCCAAAAAATCGCAATGAATGAAACTGCTCAATTTTTTAAATTTTCATCCTAATCTGTGTCGGAATGTTTGCATGTGAAATACGAACGTGTTCTCGTATTGGCTCACTTCAAGTGAACACAACGAAATCGAGTGAAATTATATAAAATGACTTTATTTTTATATATCCGTCCATATTTGACAGTGTTAGAACAAATGTAGTACGAAAAACAGGTGGTTCATAACCCAGCCACCTCAGTGGTTCACAGCCCAACCACGATGCCATTTTGGAAACTTTAAAATAAACGACACTTCCAATCATAATTCGACATAAACAAATATTGCATCGTAAAATAGAATCAAAACACTAAATAAACATGTATTACACAGACTTTTTGCAATAAGCTCAGTCTCTTGGATAGCACTTTAAAAAAAAGCCAACAAGTTTTCGCAGTCGATTTTCAAACACGATGTCTTTCAAACTCGATTGCTGCCACAAGCAATACGTGTTTGTACTTCGGTGTAACCACAAATGCAGAGTCATATCATAAGACAAAATTGACAGTTGAAAGATTGGCGATATGTCAATTAGGGAAAGAAAAAACGGCAATGGTTCACACCCCAGCCTGGTTCACAACCCAGCCCTCTCCCTTATTTTTTTTTAGTAAAATATACCTATTTACTGTACTAAAAGACTTTTCAGCCCATGTAGTAGCTTCGCTCTTACGCTGTGCAGTCTGCGCACAACACCCGTATCCATACCAGACGCTGACGTAGGCATCATCGCTTTTGGTCTTTTCGGACCAAAATTGGTCAGATTTTATTACTTTGGGCTGCTGGTCTGCTTAAGGCAGGTTCTCACCTTGTGGGAAAAAAAAAAAAAATTTTTTGTATTTGCCTTATCGTGTTTCAAAAATGTGCTCCAGAAATTACAGATCAAAATCTGAAAAATTACAAAAGTTACAGGCCGTTACATAGAGCAGTGTAGAGCACCGGCCAAGCGCGCTTTAAACTTTAAACGCGTTTTTCTCAGAACCACATTTTCGGACCTTACGGAAGTGATTGAAAGCGCTGGAATGAACCAATCGTCACCAAATGTTTTCTAACAGCCCTATTCTGGCAACCGAAACAATAGTCACCTCGGTAACAATTGAATACTTGGTAACAATTGTCACTTTTTGGTATTCTGGAGCAAATTCAAAAGCTCAAAAGGTGACAATTGTTTCGAAATTTGTTACCTCCGTAGGAGCAGGTGACAAGCATACAAAAATTATAAAATTCAAATTTCGTATTCAAATGCGCCTTGAGAAACTGAAAAAAAAATGCTTCAGCTGCTCCTGCGTCGCGACGTGTCGTGCGCTTAAACTTAGGAACTCTAGAAACTAAAAGAATATATACATACATTGTGAAGAAACTCCAAAAAAAAGACTTGCTTCGCCAGATTTTCTGCATTTGCCTTTTTTTGTTTGTTTATTTTTTTACAGTTTGACAGAAAAAATACAAAAAACAGCTGTTTTGATAGAAAAAAAGCTTTCACCTCGAGTGGTGAATTGTTTGAACTTTCTTCTTGTCACCATTTTTCCAGAATACGAAAACAATCAAATTCAATTCAATTGTTACGGGGGGTAACAATTGTTACGGTAGTGCCAGAATAGGGCTGTAAATGTTCCTTAGGGTTTTTTCTAATAAACGAACTACGATCAGCCAAAAATATTGAAAATTGTTTATTTAAAAAAATATTAGTGAACAAAAAAATGCGAAAATCGTAATTTTTTTTTTCAAAACCTCATAACTTTTTTAATTTCGATTTTTTTCATGATCGTAGTTCATTCAATAGATAATACGGTACACATTAAGAATGTGTTCGGTTTTTGTGTTTCCGATCACGGGTTTTGACGGAATCACTTCCGGTAGCGGGACACCTCCTCGCCGACATGCCGCCACTGATGGACGCCCCCTCCCCCCTTTTTTTCATTCATTCAATTAAAAATTGTATTCTCTAAATAAATGTGTGTTCATATCCAGAAACAATTTAAACAATCCAACAACAATTTTCAGCGTTGTATCTTTAACCGTTTTCTCAAAAAAAATTCCTAAAAAAAATGCACTTTTTCGGATCCACAAGGTGAGAACCTGCCTTAAACGAATTTCGGTCCGATGTTTTCGTTAGTACACAAAATTTATTTAAACAAATTGAATTGTAATTTAAACATGAATTTAAAGATAACTCAAATTTGTAATTTGGTCGGATTTCGTCGGAGGTTTGGACGGAAAAAAATTTCAAGTGGCAACACTGGAAGGCATTAACCCATTGGCGCAATCCAACACTTTCTCATAGCTTCGCTCCAACGCCATGCAGTCTGCGCACAACACAACGCCTGCATCCAAACCAGACGCTGACGTAGACAGTATCTGCAGCCGTTAGATAATAAAACCAAAACAAATGTAATTTGATTATACGAGGGCGGGTCAATAAGTCCGTGACTTTTTGAATGAAACACAGGTTTTTAGATCAAAAGTTATTTTATTTTTCAACGTAGTCTCCTTTGAGATCTATACACTTAGCCCAACGTTTCTCCAGTTTTTGTATCCCTTCCGAAAAATATGATTTGTCGAGGTCTTCAAAATAGGCATTTGTTTGTAAGATGACTTTGTCATTGGAGGCAAATCTCTTTCCGCCGGGCCATTTCTTCAAATTTGGGAACAAGAAATAGTCACTTGGGGCTAGATCGGGTGAATAGGCGGGATGAGGGAGCAATTCGTAGCCCAATTCATGGATTTTTGCCATGGAAACTGCACATGTGTGCACCCGTGCACACGAAATTCACTTTTTTCCATTTTCTTCTCAGTCAACGCGGTAGTCTGATATTAACGGCTGTCAAAATCAAACTAAATGTCGCAGCTTGTTCAATTTTTGACAAGAGTCAACTGGCAGATGACTGTTGACGGGAGCAGTGTTGCCATTTCAATTAAGAGGCGGGAAATTCAAAAAGTCACGGACTTATTGACCCGCCCTCGTACTTTAATTATTTCTTTCTTTGCACTTCGAATTAAGACTTCTTAAAAAATAAAGTTGAGTTTTGTTTCGACAGCCAAACTTATATCGAATATCGTTATAATTTTACACATACATATATACCATATGGTAAAGTAATGTAATTAATTTTTGTGCCTCTAAAGAAATGCAATGCATCTCTAAAGAAAATCGAAGAGTTCAAATCAAATCTTCGGACGAATTTTTCGCAACGAACGTACGCTGTCAAAATTAAAACACACAGCAGAGCATGTGATTGCTCACAACGACGACGACTGCGACATTCGTCCGACGACGGTTCGTCTGACGATAGAACAAATTATAATTTTGTCGCAGTCCTCGTACGAACAAATCAGCTGTGCAGCTGACAGGGGTAAAATTGAAAGAAATTTGTAAATATTTGTGTGTGAATTAAAAAATGGACAAGAAGGAGCAACAGGAAGCAAGTGATGTGGAAACCAAATTTCGGGTCAAATTGACTGACCACACCCACTAACTTCATCATTGGCTTTACGTCTTTATCAGGAACGCTTTCGTCCCCTCAAAACATTAATAGAGTTCACTCTTCATAGCATTTTAGGTGTAAAGTTGCTATCGTAGCAATTTTTGAATTTTCGCAATGTTTTCGAAAGCAGATTGCTTCAATAGCAACTTGAGAAGAGTGAACTCTACTATTATGTGTAGAATTTTGATAGTTTGTACAAAGCAAAAAACTCGTGGATTCGTGGTTTCCGTTGTTTTGTTTTTCCGGATTCAACAAAAAGTAGGTTGCTTTTAAATAAATAACAATAAAATTATTATTTTACGTAAGAGTTAGGAGCGCTAGCTGCAACGTAATTTTGTACTTGCTGTGGGAATGATTTTTTTCCCAATAAGCTGCTGCGAATTTCGCACCGATTCTGTTTCACCGGACGCAATTTCATGACGATTGTCGTCCGACAGCTTTTTTTGTTGCGAAAAATTCGTTTAACGATTTGATTCTGTTTATGCCACTATCTTTTTATTTAATTATTTTTCTTTCTTTAATTTTTCTACACCTTCTCAAGTTGTATATCAGAAAATTCAACGTGTATTCCAGATTTCAAAATTGAATTTCGGCGGTTAAACTGTATTTCAGATTTTAAAATTGAATTTCATATTTTTCAAATTGTATTTCAGATTTAACCCATTGCTGCCTAATGGGTAAAATTTTACCCATGAAAATTGATTTTTTTAAAAAATCACAAAACAGTCAATGTGTGAGATCTCTCAAAACCATTGATAGGGATAGTTAGGGTAAAGATGGAACTACCTTAACCTAGTGAAGGTCACCCTAAAATTTCGCCATCTAGCTAGAGTTACCTGACTCCAAAAATAGTGAATTTTCCGGAGGTGGAAAATGTGGCGTTGGAAAATGGGAAAATGAAAAATTGAATCAAATCTGAAAACGAGCATTTAGCCTCATATCTTGCCTTTCCATCGATACCAACATTTTCTCGATCGCGCCATTTATAAGAAAGTTATAGCTAATTTACCGCTTTGGGTAGTTTTTTACCCATTAGGCAGCAATGGTAGCTATTTTCTAATATTTTCGGAATAACAAGATAATCATAATTTAGTATTGAAAAACGTCTTTTTTATTTATTTTATTTACTTTTGGTATAAAAAAAGACTTTTTTATTGCTTTTGCTTATTTTTATATATATGCAAGAAATATGAAAAATTTTTTACTTAGATTTGGAATTTTTTGCTTGGTCGCGCGGCTCATTGCTAAGGTAGTTCACAAAGCACTAGGAATGTAGATTTACATTGCATTTTCGACATCCCTACAAAGTTTTTCCACCACACTGAACACAGCGAGAGCGTTTATTGACTTTAGTTATGAAATGGTCAACGTGGTCCATTCTTGAAGCCAATTCTGGCACGGTTGCCTGTGATTTACCTCTGCCACCACGGGCACTACCTATAGGAATGACTATGTCTTCGACGACGGCAACGCGGAATTCATATTGGTTCATAGGCGTTTTACCCTCGTACTTTGCGAACAAGCAATGTAACTTCCAGGCATTCACCATCGCTGCGTCCAAAGCAGTTGTAAAAAGTGGCCAGTACCATTTTCTTCCTCGGATACGAATACGATAATTATTCATTGCATTGTCAAATAAATCAACGCCACCCATATTTTTATTATAGTTGCTTATCACATGGTCAAATCGCTTTGCCTTGGCCACAGGCTCGTGTGAAAGGTGATTTGACATCATCGTGACAACCTACTTATAATGTTAATTTAGATTTCGAGCAATTGCAATTTAAATACGAATAAAATTTACCGAGCTGTCTTTCCAACGCACAGTATAAATCTCTTTGTTACGCTCGTAACAATGCTCATACGTTACCCGAGCCGTTGATTTCTTCTTCAATTGTTTTATGGGAGTCAGTGGAGCACCAGAAGTCCGATTTTCAAGTACTGTTCCAGTGGCGAAGTAACCTAACAAACGGTGCATTAGTTTGTAACTGGTAAAATAATTGTCAAATGTAACAGTGTGATTTCCTGGCGAAGCAACATGAGACATTAGTTGCAAAATGACTCTTTCTCCAAGGCCCATACTTTCTTGTTCATTAATCGATGCTCCGGCGTATGGAATATACTAGAAACAGTACCCTCCTTAGGAAGCGAGTACCCAATGCTTATATCCGAATATCCGAAAAAACCCGAATAAAAATCCTATGTCTGCCAGGAGTATAAGGGGACGTATAGTTACGGAACGTAGTGGCCTTGGAACTACACAAAAATCTGCCTCGCGGTCCTCTTTATTCCTCTGTAAACAACACATTTGTTTGTTAACGTGCATAGCTGATCATTTCAAAAAGTTCAGAAAATAGCTACCATTGCTGCCTAATGGGTAAAAAAATACCCAATGAATATCTCAGCAACGTGCAGAGATAGAAGGCTGCATGCTGCATTTTTTTGTGATCATTTTGGGTCACTTCTAGGTCGTGTATGAAATTGTATCAAAATCGTATGGGCGGAACTGGTACCAGGCAGCAATGGGTTAAGATGGAATTTCAGAATTTTCAAATTGTATTTCAGCGTTTAAAACTGTATTTAAGATTTGTAAAATTGTATTTCAGAATTTTTTAAATTGTATTTCAGATTTGTGAATTTGTATTTCAGATTTGTAAAATTGTATTTCAGATTTGTAAAAATTTTTTTAAATAACGTATAGACCATTTAGTAGAAAATCCCTACAGATTATGCTTTGGGATAAGTTACAGAGATTATTTTTTTATTTTACACAAGAAAATCCAAAATTTTAAGTTGTAACTTTTTAATGATATTTTAATTCAATAATTTGTAAGAGGTTTCGGTTTTCTTATTTTTACTATTAAATTTTATTTTTTCCTCCATGCGACTGTTCTCGTCGATGTGCCAATCCAGAAGAAGTGGATAGGGCGTCCTTCATCCTGTAGTTGCCACATCGCCGCACAACTTCAATAACACAGAGTTGTATTTTGAGGAGATCAATACAGGGTTGCATTTGATAAGAGAGTTGCCATATTCGCAACGAATTACACAATTATGTCACTTTTGCTCAATTTAATAATTATAAATGACAGTCAAAAGGTTGAAAGAAAAATTTTGAAAATTCGAAATAAATTTTTTATTTGAAAATATATACTAAAATTGTCACTGTCATTGTTACTTAAAATTAACATCAACAAAAATGTATTTCTTCAAAAGTCACAATTTAAATTAGGACTCTTTTGCATCGAGCTGCAGCGATCAAATAGCACCAAACTTCTCGACATGAAGCAACAACAAAATATATTGAGCTTCCGCTTATTGGTAGGTAGATGCATTGGGCACAGTATTAACACATAACCCCAAAAAATAAAAATGTTTAGTTGTGTCACTTTTGAAGGGGGTGTGCAAAATGTATGAAACCCCCAATCACCCACCCCTATTAAAGTCACGTATCTACCCATCCTGAGTCCCCGGGACTTAGATTTTTTGTTTACGAAATAATGCAACATCTATTAAATCTTTATGGTTTTTTATTTATCTGCAGGCCACATTAAGACCTCTTGTTACAGATCTCATTCCATATCTTTGCATAACTCTAATAAAAATTCACTTTTTTATGGACGTAAACCAAATACTCTATACTAAGCATTTTATAAACACAAAAAATATGAATAAATTAACAAAAACAATTCTTTTTACATAAATAACTTTTTAACAAAATTACTATTTAGAAAAAAGACAACAAAAGTAATATTTCATTACATATAATAAAAAAAACGTGCAGCAGGTTGACTTACATATGTTGAGCACATACAGTGGGTGGTCAAGCAATTAGCACGCTACAAGCAATCAAACGCTTTCTATGTTTAAAACATAACAAACTCTTACAGTTTTAATTTTTTAATTCAATTATATTTTAATTTCAGAACAAATAAGAAGATATGTTTAACGTGAATTGTTCAGTTTTTCGCACCATCTTTAAAAAACAGAAATTTGTTCAATACACCGTTCCAAACTACTTAAAACAATAATTACCTACCCCCAATGCGAGTGTTTTTCAATATATCGTTTTCCTTTTTATTTTATTCCCAAAAATGCACGACTTTCTCATAATGATTTATCAATTCGAATGCACACTTCACTATTCAAGATTTTCAACAAATGTTTAACCCATTTTCGGCCGCTACCAGAAATAGCCAATATTTTTCAAATTCCTTTTAAGGACTTACATTTAGGACCTTAATCAAGAATATTTTTGTATTTTTTTTGTGTTTTTTTTTTTTACAAAATTTTTTTATAAATAAATAAAAATTGAATTTCAAATAAAAACAAATATATATGTACATAGTTTTAGTCAGATAATAATCAAGCATGAAAACAAACAATTGTTGGCTTACATATGTACATACATGACGACTTCTGGCCAATAGTCGATTTTTCGACCACTGAAAAGTACGCGGTGCTGAAGGGTTAAAAATATTTTCATAAACTTATGGATATAAATTGATGGTGGTAATTTGGTCTTTAGGCTTCGTAAATAATCAATAATTAATAGATAATTTGAAAAGGTTATATATTTTTCAGAATATTCAAAATATGACTAAAAAAATGCTTTTTTTCGTGCCTTCGCCAACATCTCTAAATTTATCTTTAAAAAAAAAATTATAATTTGGAGGGGTTACCAAAAGATCAAAGCTATTTTATGCATCAAAAGTTCAAAGATATAATGTCTAAGTGCAGAGCTACTCTCCTTCAAAGTGGCTGGTCGAAAAATCGACCAGCGGCCGAAAATGGGTTAATTTGATACTGCTGCTAACAAAGTCCCGTTATCGTGCTCAACCACGGCACATAAACTCACAAATACCATTAGAAATACTGTGTAAACTAAGCAAACAAGAAAACAAAAAGCGTTTGGAAACTATTTTAGTACATCTTACTTCCACCTCAACATGAAAATGTAGATTTTTCGTAAACGTGCTAATTGTTTGACCACCCACTGTACCTCACATATCTTTTTGGCACAACTAAGGCAAATTGATAGTAGCAACATTTCTCAAAGGGTTAACACTCCCAATTCCTGAACTTTTCGCAGCCATTTTGCCATCATAAATTTAAATTAACACGATTCTAAGAAAACTAACAAGTACAATTTTTGTAACACAAAACAACACCCTGAATCCCCGGGACTCACTCCGTACCAAAACTTACTCTTGTAATTGTAGTGCGCTAACTTCCGATCATCTTTGCGTTCTGTGTGACCCTTTCTGAAGGTTTACAAAAGCAGAACGTAGAAGCACAAAAACTAAACCTGTACCAACTTAATAAAGTTCATTGTGAGTCCCCTGGACTTAGGGCGGGCGATTGAGGGTTAAATATTATATTTATACGAACGGATTTTGTCGAATTCGTAAACGCCTCTGAGATACAGAGCCTCAAGTCCGTCTTGTTCACTACGCGGTAACACGGTTTTAAAACTTTAAACGCGTTTTTCTCGAAAACACATTTTTTACCATTGCGCCATGATTCCGTCGAAACTAATTGACCGATTCACTTGATTCTTGTTTTGCTGTATTCAAAACGTTAACCTACGGAGATTGCGATCCATTGACTAGCCGATTTTTGGGGGGAGTTTTTAGAGCAAAAAAAGGGCGAATTTCGAAAAAACACGTTAAAACGATGCCGCGGGTCAAATTTTGCTCAGATCGGGTTCATTATAGGTCATCCTTTAATTGGAGTAATGCTTTTTATGAGAAAATTTTTGGATTACATTTCAGACGAACAGGGACAAAGTTAGGATGGCGCAAACGCACCCTTAAAAAAAAACATGGCCGGTACTCAGCTGGCGGACCCTAACAGTGTTCGCGGTAGCTCGTGGAAAAAATTTTTTTTTATAATTCAATAGTAAAGAATAAATATACGAAGAATTATCTCATTATCATTTGCAGTTTCTGAAAAAAAAAATCCCGAAAAAAGCTTTAAAAAACATCGTTTGTACTAGAGGACCGACCCCCTTAAGTAATTTTTCAAAAACAATATATTTTTTATATCTTCCGTAAACTTAGTTCATTTAATCCATTAAGATAATAATATCAAAAACTTGACTAAACTGTAAAAGAAGGGCCAACAACAAAATATTGTTACGAAAATTCCAAGCTCGTCTTCCAAGGTTCGGTTTGATTGTGTTGAAAATAAAACACTTCAATTATTCAGCGCAACCGCAGTAAAACTAACAGTCACTTTATTTACAAATTTACACTTGTTCTACTTTACACTACTACTATTGCACGTTTCCCCATTGCTTGCTCAACACCGACTCGACTCACTGCGCTGCACACTGCTGCTTTTATACCAGTTTTCTTATCGCGCCGAAGTTTCTTGCAACTTCCAATTGGAAAATGCTCGACCATTCTCGCACAGCCCATTTCTCGCGAACCTTGCCATATCGGACTATACCAAGCGAATTATACCAGTTTGCCGTACTTCACAGTGCATTCCTAAAAGTATGGTTGCAAAAGCGTTCATGCACAGCACAGAGTGCCTTTTCGTTTCACTGCCCATCATTTAGACTTGTTCGTCCCGAACAAGTACCGAGGCTCCGCCGGAGTAAGACGCCAGGCGCTCCAAATGGACTACTTTCAACCTGGCGTTTCTGTTGCCGCAGCGTTGAACCCTGTACACCACGTCATTAATCCTGGTCTCGACCTTGTACGGTCCTTCCCATGACGTTTGAAGCTTTGGAGACAAACCTTGCTTCCGCTGCGGGTTGTTGAGCATTACCAGATCGCCTTCTTGGAACCCCTCTGGGCTAGCCCGTAGACCATAGCTCGCTGTTAACCTGCTTTCGACTCGTTGAGTGCGGCTCCGCGATCTCCTCCTCGGCCCTTTCGCAGCCGAACACCAATTACAACTTCTGATCCACTCAGCGACAGACTCCTGGCATCCTACCCAATAGAACCGCCTTTTTATCTTGGCGACAGTTTTTGCGATGCCTAGGTGCCCTCCACTGGAGTCGTTATGGTTTGCCTCGATGACATCGTCGATTCGGCCTCTCGGGACCACTAAAAGGGAATTTCTGGTCCTGCCATTCCTGCTCGCCCACTCGCGGTATAGGCTGCCATCCTGCAGACGTAGACTTTGCCACTGTGCCCAGTAAGCCTTCGCGATCGGGCTCTCACCAGCCATCTCCTGCCAGTCCGGCCGTAATCTCTGCGCTTTGCCTTTGATGATCTTCGCGAGATCCGTATCCTTGCGCTGGTCCTTCTGTAGCCTTTCCGCAAGCCAATCTTCCTCTTGCAGAACTCTTACCGACCGTACATCCACAATCTGTCCCTCGTTTTCGGCTTGCGAATTATGCCTGCGCTCGGTTTTGCACGAATGGTGTGGCAGAGCGTCAGCCCTTCCTGGCGACGTCTGTTGTCCGGAACGCTTTTCTCGCAGATGGCAGTCCCGTGATATGTGGCCAAGCTTGCCACATCGCCAGCAACTGACTCTAGATGACACTGCCCACAGCCCCGCTGGTGCCTCCGAGCTCACTGTCGGGCTTTGCGTGATACATCCAGATTGGGCTCGACGCATTTCGCAGATGAATGTCGAAAACTTCCCCTCCAGGCTGCCTCATACGTCATCGCGCTGGTCACCGTCTCCTTAAATGTCGGCTTGCCTATCATCAACGCACTGCGACGTGTCTCTGGGTCATGAAAACCTTCAATAAATAACTCAATTTCATTATCTCGAGGTCATTAGCGCCGAATTTCGGGTAACACAACTGTACGAGCCGCTCAATGTCTGCTGCATATGTCTGCAGCGCCTCGTTGGCTCTTTGCCTACGGCTCTTCAGCTCGCAATAATACAGCATTTTGTTTTGCTCGTCACTGTATCTGGCTGCCAGCGCCCTTATGACGGGCTCGTAATCACCTCTCAAACCTTCCGGAACTGTTTTTATTACCTCAGCCGCAGGACCTCTTAGAGCCAGTATCAGTCTCCAACCTTTCCTAACATCGGTCCACTGACTCTCCAAAGCAGCCATATCGGATTGTAGTTTGTTCCCACCATCTTCGATCGGTGGTGGAAACTGCGAAATGTAAACTGGTTTAAAAAAAACGCGCACTCCTTGGGAAAAAGCCATTAGCTCAAAAAACCCAATTTATTTTCCGCACTACAAGCACACGCACATCTTGCACCTATAAATTAATCTTGCACCAAAAATGGACGTCTTATCCGCTTCACGGTCACTGCACGACAGACACTTCGGCCAGAGACGATCGTCCCTGTGCGAACAACTCAATCGCACAGGAGATCGTCCCTGTACGAAACAGTGCCAGCGAAAACCAACGGTTTTCATTAAATACAATCAGCTTGCACCAACAATCAATAACAATACAATTAACAATCAACTTAATTCTAATCTTAGCACTCTAGTCACTCCGGCTCCACATTGGCAGGCTCCACCGGCAATGTGCATACTTTCTGCACAGGTCTGGTCAATCTGCTTGTCTGGGTCTCAATCTCCACGGCTCGTACAAGATTGTCCTTGCTCAGAATTAACTTGCACACTCTGCCTAGCGCCCACTGCGCTGGCGGAAAGTTCTCTGCCTTAATGAGAACTAGTTGGCCCACTCTCAAATTCTATCTCTCTCTGCGCCATTTCTTGCGCTCCTGCAAACTATTCAAATAATCAACTTGCCATCTAGCCCAAAAATGCTTTAACATAGTCTGGCGGTCTTTCCAAAGCTTAATGCCCTCCGTGTTTGGTTGCTCATCCAATGCAAAGGGAGGTGGCTCAGCGGCTACAAGAAAATGCCCCAGTGTCAATGCTTGCACATCCGTCGGATCGTCGGATATCGGATACAACGGCCGCGAATTCAGAATCGCTTCTACTTGCACCAATAACGTCACAAGCTGGTCCTGTGCCAGCGTTCTCTGGCCCACGACTCTCGTCAAATGATACTTCATGGACTTCACAGCTGCTTCGTAAATTCAACCTTGATGTGGGGCAGCTGGAATCATAAAGTGCCATTATGTGCCTTTCATACTCAAATGCTCTAGCACCTCTTGCTCCCTCCAATAGTCAATTGCTCTCTTGATCCTATCTGCACCAACAAACGTCGTCGCGTTGTCACTGTACATGCGCTCACATCTTCCACGTCTTCCGATAAATCTCTCATAGCACGCAATGAATGACTGAGTAGTTAGATCTAGCACTATATCAATATGACATTTTCAAACTCATCTTTGCATCGCAAATATATACAGCATCCATATGCTTTAACAGACGCATCTCCAAACCCATGCACCTGCAGTTCAATTGAATTCGCCATGAGAGCAAATCTAGGGATCCGTATTTTCGGCGCTTGCTGCAAGTCGAACCAGATTGCTTTCCACGCGGTATCAACCAAAGAGCTGCGCAAGCACTATAAAAATGACTTGCAAGCCATCGCTGTGCTTTCAAATACTGCCGCTCTTCTTCACTTTCACTACAAAACCAGTGTTGTGACTAATATCAGGTGTACAACTTTGCTTCCGCCGTTTTTTCCAAAATTAAAAGCTTTATTGCGAAAAAGTGCTTACAGATGTATTATTCAAAGTATTGTCCGTCGCTAGCGACAACTTTCTCCCATCTTTCCGGCAATTTTCGGATCCCGGCTCGAAAAAAGGAGTCCTCTTTTGACGCTATCCATGAAGCAATCCATTTTTCCAAGTCTTCGAAGGATTGAAAATGTTGATCTGCCAGGCCGTGTGCCATCGAACGGAATAGGTGGAAGTCAGAAGGGGCGACATCTGGGGAATACGGCGGGTGGGGCAAGACTTCCCATTTCAGCGTTTCCAAGTACTTTTTGACCACTTTTGCGACGTGAGGCCGAGCATTGTCGTGTTGGAGGATGACTTTGTCAGGTCGAAATCACCATTTTTAAAACGTTGAAACCACTCCCGACACGTTCTTTCACTCAGAGCAGCATCACCGTAAGTTTCTGAGAGCATTCGATGCGCTTCAACTGCATTTTTTTTCGAATTGTAACAGAAAAGTAAAACTTCCCGCAAATGGTGAGAATTGGGCACATAAACGGACATTTTCGAGCGTGAATAATACGAAAACAAGAACAACTGTCACTGAAACGGCGATGACAATTCGTTAGGCACTGTCCACACTCACTTTAAAGGCATTACCATCTATGTATTTCAACCAGCCTCAGCCGGTACAGCCACCTATCGGAAAACGGCGGAAGCAAAGTTGTACACCTGATATATTAAAGTAGTGTAACTAATTACGTAGTATATTACTTTTGCTTTAAATATGTAGTGTAACTAGCTACTTTTCCCATAAGTAATCACCTTCAGTAATATTACTACTTTTTTCAAGTTACTTATTACAATATTACTTTTTAGTCTACAAAGTTCTAATTTTCTTGTAAAACAGCAGCACTGATAACATAATTAAGATGTATTACAATTATACAACGCTGCACTTTTCCATACTAAACATAGCTCGCGTGTTTCATTTCCAACTGAGTTTGGTAGTGGAGAAACAATTAACATTTGCAAGCAAACTCAAGCGGTTTTAATAAAAAAGGAAGCGAAATTCAAATTGTAATTCAAAATGAAATAAACATTTAACCTGATTGTTATTTTGCAGAATGACTACTTTTAATAGCTGGAAATTCCGCAAATATTTCGATTTGTTGACTGAAAATAATATATTACTTTTTGTGATACATTACTTCACATTTCCAGTAATAAGTAATGTAACGATATTACTTTCAAATGTCAGTAATGTGTAATAAGTAATATGTTACTGTCAAAAGTAATAAGTTCCAACACTGTACAAAACAAGCACTGCAGTGAAGGAAGCTTTTGATATTCATACAAATACTGCACGAAACGACAATAGAACTTCAAGCACCTTGAAGTATAGAACAACACTGAAGTAGAACAAAATTGAAGTAGAACAACACTGGAATAGAACAACACTGAAGTAGAACAATACTGCAGTGGAACAACACGGAAGTAGAACAACACTGAAGTAGAACAAGACTGAAGTGCAGCACTGAAGTAGAACATTTTCAAGCATACGGTGTTTTGTTTTGCACGATCGGAGTAGCTGATGTTTGTTTCTGGTATTTTGTATGGAATCTGGGCTGCATTTCAAGCATTACAACAACATTAATGTAGAAAAACGCAGGTTTAAAACATGTTTTTCGATATTTATTTAAGTCTGTTTCACTCGTTGTGAAGTAGAAGTTCTGCTTCACACGGTGTAAAGTAGAAGTTCTAATTCACTCCGTGTGCTTGCTATGATTTACCGTTACTTAACCTCATTATAGCTTTCTGTTTTGATGTTTTGTTTCGCAACAGAACACAAGCACTGTCGCTGCTGTAGCGAAAAGCAACGATTAAGCGATGTGAAACTGGGAGAGCCGGTAGAAATACATGCACAGAATTACACTAATATTATTGCAAACTTGCAACCTTGGGGCCTACTAGTAGGGCCCAAGCTTGATCAGGAAGGTACTTTTTCCTCCATATAAATTTCTAAAACGGGGTTGTTGTTCTAGTTGATTTCAAATTGCCAGTGTAGCTGGTGTGAGTCATTTTTTGTGACCAAAGAAATTTGTATTTTTATTTGTATATTTTTGGTGCCATTTTGTAATACGTTTGTATAAAATTGACTAGAAAAATATATTATTGCCCAAAAGCGTCAAAATAATCTTTGGGTATGACTTTAATTCAATTAAATTAAGATTTTATAAGCTGCATTCAAAAAAACAACCCTGCGGTCAAACTACAGCATTTAGGAAAAAAAGCATACCTGATCGTTAGAGATTCGCTAAATGAAGAAATGCGAAATACAAAGGACGGCAATTGACCCTGTCATATTCAATGCATTTAGCTTTGTGTTCTTTGGTATATTTTTCATTAATATTTACATAATTAAACCAAAAAAGTTTATGTGTTGGCATTTAATTCAGAAAATTAATGAGAACATACTTTAAAAAGCAAATAATTGTAAGGAATCCCTAATCCCTAATATCGGGAAAAGAGCAGACACAGTGAAGAGCTGATCACTGCCAGCACACACGGACTGTGTACGTGAATTGCAAAAAACGCACAAAAATCGGCTTACTCTCCCAGTTTCACATCGCTTTATCGCTGGCGAAAAGGTTTTGGAATCATGCAGTGCTTGCTTTGTTGCAGAATAGAACTATTGAGCATTTGAATTTGCTGTCATTGCGACACTGAAGTACAGTACTTGACAGTACTGTGAAGTGTGCCAAATAGGATATTTTGTGCAGCTCTTTATTTTGTTTTTTTATTGCTATACCATTTTGCTAGTGTGAGTTTGAAATATTTGAGAATTTCTGTAACTTGCGTTTTTATGGTCTTTATTATAGACTTTCCGAGTTCATTGCCATGTGGATAGGTGTCAGCAGCGTAATGTAGCGAACGAATTGCAAGATATGGTGCCGATGCGGTGCTATACGTTACGGTATTGAGCATGTAAGTAGATATTGGTTTTGATTCGGAAAGAATTCGGCCAAAGAATTAACTGAAACTTGCGATCATCCGGATGCAATAAGAACTGTCTGTACATTTTAGTGATGTCGGCCGTAATGGCATATCTATGACAACGAAATCTTAAAAGAGTGATGAGTAACTCATGTTGAATTTGAGGGTCAACCATAAGTAATTCGTTAAGTGAAATTTGTGATGCTGTGCGACATGAGGCATCAAACACCACCCTCACCTTAGTTGTTGTACTGCTTGGTTTCAAAACACAGTGATGAGGAATAAAATAATGTGCCGAATCCAAATTCACATTGTCGACTAATGACATATGTCCCAAAGCTTGGTACTCTTTCAAAAAGTCCGCATATTGACGTTTCAAGTCCAAGTCCTTCTTTAACTTATTTTCCAGAGCAAAAGGCGAAGTGCGATATCTCTGGAATTCCCAAGACTGTGGATACCACCTTTGAATGGTAGCCTAACTACCAGTTTGCCATCGCTGTTAACTGCTACAGTGTTCAAGAAGTAGTTCTCACATGCTTGTTCTTGTCGTGTGTAGAGTTTTTGTTTGTTTCCAATTTCTTCAACTTGCCAAAACTTTTCGACGTTTCTGGAAGATGCTACACAGTGCGAGGAGAGGCTATTGTTGTTAGCTGTTGAGGTATATTTACCTGATACCACCCATCCAAATAATGTTTTCTGCAATGTTGGTAGATTTGCTCCGAGACGAATTTGTCCGACTGCTAATAGTGAGAAAAAGGCACCAAGGAGCATATCCACTGAGCGAAATCGGTGAAACTCTGGGTCAGCCAAGTCCAAGTTACCAGGTATCTGTAAATCTTGTACTGAAACGTTTTCATCAGGATGATAGCCAGAAATTTTATTCGTTATCAAAAATTCGAGCGCTGCTTCAAAGTTAGTACTCCGTGAGCGAATTGTTGTTTGAGTTTTCCACGACACCTTTAGCGATGACACACCAATTCCGCAAATGTCCATTCTGTTTCTAGACTTCTTTAAATTAAGCGAATTACACAGTGATTGAGTTATAAAATTAACTTGTGAGGACGAGTCTAAAAGAGCTCTGCATTGTTCGAATTCACCAGCTGCATTTCTGACCAATATTAGTGCCGTTGCCAAAATGACCTGACTCGTAGTCGCTGGCTCTAAACCTATATGTTCAATTGTGCTGGCATGAACAGCAGCCAATGAGGATGAGGTGGCAGTGGGCATAAACCCTGTTGATGAATTTGAAGATCCGTCTCCTGAAGTGTCGAATGGTGGTGCTGTTTACAAAAGCGACATTAATACTTCGATGGGCATTGTGCAATACCACGACCTCCTGCCAAACAATTGAAGCATAAATGGTGTTCTTTGACTTGTTGTGCGCGTTGTTTCACGGGAAGAACAATGAATCCTTGCCATGTCGATATAGCATGTCCTACCTTTGAACAAAACGAACACACGATCTCCTTTGAAGAACTTTGTTTGGTGAGAAATTACTGTCTCAATCCACCGTTGGTAGAATAATTGCGATGATGCGTGGGCGCCACTGTAGTATTACAATGGCCCTTGTTTTGCGCGTTAAGTTGTTGACAGCGTTTGTCCAGCATTGTGCAGCACTCTTCCCAAGATGGTAATTTCGAGTATTGAAGGTGCTCGTCCCACTTGCGCTTCGTCTCAGAATCCACTTTGCTCATTGCTACATGAATGATAATAGCGTCACATATTTTTTCATGTGAACCTAGAGATTGTAACGAGCTATAGAGTGCTGATACTGTGTCTACGATTTGCCGCAGCTGGGATGGCAGAGGTTTAGTTGCCTTAGGAATGTCAAACAACGTCTAAACGTTTTCTAAAAAGATTAGGGTGTTGTTGTTGTACCTCTCTTCGAGCTGTTACCTGGAATGCCTTTACGGTAGAAAGCGCTTCACCACTCAGACAAGAGAGCAAATTATAAAATTTGTCGATTATAGGTACATAAGAATCATTATTCACAAAATTATTAAAAGTATTTATAAAGTTTTTATATTCAATGTACTTGCCATCGTAAACATAGGTTTACATCGGTAAACGTAGGTTTGAAAGTCAGTTTGATGACACAGACTGTGGCACTGAGAACGTTTGCTCGTGAAAGCTTTGGCGCCTGCGAACCTCCATCAACGATGATATGCGACATTTCGTAGCAACGCACGGTGTGCGAAATGGTCAATCTAGCGGAACTTAATAACTCTTGAATGCGTAACGATATCGTGGTGAAATTGTGTACAGATACTGCTGGTGTTTCACCTGAGAACTGGTATGCATATGGGCATGGTCCGCCTACTTTCAAGTAGGGTTGCCATCTATATATATAAAAGAAAGTGGATGTATGTGTGTAAGCGCATCACGCTCAAACGGACCGGCCGATTTCCATGGAGTTGTTTTTGTTGAATTAGTATTGAGTCAGTTCAGGTTCGTGCGAAAAGAAAACTCCGGAAAATCTATTGAGAAAGTCGGAAAATCACTGCCATATTGCCGTGAATTCTGAAAATTTTCAGACGATAACTTTGGAACCATTAGTCAAACATCAATGAAATTCACTAAGAAGTTACTATTAAGTCATGTTCTTCGACAGGGCGAATGGGGTGAGTATTGGACGAGGGGGCGTGGCACCACCCATACAAGCCAAACCTTAATAATGGAATATCTTCGAAATTGTAAGGTGCACAGCATTGAAATTTAGTATGGCGTCTTCCCATAGATCAGTCATTCTACTGGTAAGATTTAATGGGCGTTGGACAAAGGGCGTGGCAGATTTTTGTGACCCAAATATTTCGCTGAACTATAAGTCGCTAAGCAATGAAACTTAGTACGAACCCACCAATTTTTCTTTCGACAGAGAACAGTGTGGGAGTATTGAATAATGGGGCGTGGCACCGCCCATGTAATTTAAATCTGGTTCAAGCGCAGTCCATTTCTTTACTGAAACTTAGCAGCAACATTGCTGATTTGTGGGCCTCGATTGCGTTAATCAGTAGCTCCTCCTCTTCCTTTAGGTGGTTTTCTTTGTCAATTTGAATCGCCTTAGAATCGCCATCTCGCGTATTTCATTATAAAAAACAACAGGCAGATAGCTCACAGAAGCGGCTTTGGGACTAATAGTCAATGCCCATTTGAGCGTGCAGCAGTATAACATGATGCGACAGCAGCTGAAGGGTATAAACTTAAACGTTTGTCCATCCTACAATCTTGTTAAGAAGGCAAAAGAAGAATGTTACCCACCACAAGGCAATATTATTTCGATACAGAATTACTCTTTTAATGTTTAATCAATTATTAATAATGTTCAATCAATTGAATCAAGCAAACGTGTTGTATGGCGGGTACTGCTGGTAGTACCCTCTGTTATTGACAGCAGAACCCTCTGTTACTAACAGCAGAAATCTCTGTAACTTCGGCGTAGCATGTGAGTAGAAGCAAAGAAAATAAACATACGAAGGCTTGCTTTTGGTTGCGCTCACTGCAGCGAGTCTGCGTTAGCACACTGCTACGGCGTGGAATGATTGGGAGATGAAGACGATGAAATTGTAAAACGATTTCTATTTTCTGGCGGCTGGCTTTTGTTCTTCTTCTATAAGCCTGCACGGCGTCTCATATTGCACCTGAACTCACTGCCGACCGTAGTGTGCGCAAAATCATAGAAAAGAAAATAAAACATGGCTGGCATGGCGACCTATATGATCGCTACAGGCAATAAAAAATATATAATAAGTAATCAACAAAGACAATTAAAAAGGGAAATTGGAAAGAAAGGAAGACGTTTTTATTAGCCCGTAATAATTTTCGGTCCCACATATAATGCTTGCTTAAAAGAACTAAACTAAGAAAATCATGTATTGTAAATTTATGGTCCCATCATTCGCCATAGAACCATTCAGGTGTAGAATATTTATACTATTTTTAAACGTAGGCATTCCTAAATCACAGTTTTCTTATGACAAAATACTTGTCTTATGTATTATTAATTTCTTTATTTAGTGCTTTAGTAGTTCTTTCGACATATTGAAAGTCAATAGACCTATTTAGGTTTTTCCATACAATCTTTTAACCCTTGGTAAAACGTATCTATCTTTTACGAATTTTGAAGTCAATATAGCTATCAGTTAATTTTTTTTTCGTAATTTTTCTATATTCTCAAACTTGTAATCAACCATGTGAAATAAACAAATAATTTTATTTCGAACTCGCCACGTAAAAATATTTGTAAACATTTTAAATTGGGATCAACCGCCAAATTTTAAGATCAATCAAAGCGTTGGCCATCAAAAAGCCATACACCGCAAAGATTCGATTGATGGAAATATGATAAAAAAGCATACACACAATAATCGACAACAACAAAAACATTAGCCAATCCCGAGTCATCTTCGTTTAAACGATGATGACGATGCCTTGGTTCGTTGTTTGTTTTTTGCTTGCGCTTCGGCAAACAAGATCAAGAAACATGCATGCAAAAAATGATTGAGCGAACACTACGCTGCAACACAACCATTTCAATGTACACGAGTGAAGCCGTTGCGAACAATAACATTGCTTTTTGCTGTTGTCCTATGAAAATCTAACAGAAAATGTTATGAACTTAAAATTCTCAAATGCCTACGCTTCGCTCTTTCCGCTCGCATCATAGCAACCGAAAACACTTTTGTGCCCACATGCGCGTTCTATATTACTTCATATTCTTTGCTATTATCAAAGAATATAAAGTAATATAGAACGCGCATTGGGCACAAAAGTGTTTTCGGCTGTTATGATGCGAGCGGGAAGAGCGAAGCGTAGGTATTTGAGAATGTTAAGTTCATAACATTTTCTGTTAGATTTTCGTAGGACAACAGCAAAAAGCAATGTTATTGTTCGCAACGGCTTCACTCTTGTACATTGAAATGGTTGTGTTGCAGCAAAGAATATGAAGTGTATAGAAGGCGCATCTAAGCTCAAAAATTCAAATTTTTGTTTGCGAGCTTCATAGAGCGGGGGGAAGCCACAAAAGGGAAAGAGTGGTGCCAGCAGGAGAGCAAGCGCTTCAGTTTACGCTCATTGACTGTGCGAACTGAAGCACGCGCTACAACAAACACACATGAAGTGAAAGTACCGCTTCTCCTGTGTACTTTGAGGCGTTGGTGGTTGTTTTGGTCACTCAATAATTTTTTGTGCAAATTTCTCACAGCAACACCAGCCAGCGCAATGATCGTCGTGTCAACGACACAATTGCTTTTTGTTGTTGTAGTTTTTGTGTGTATGTTTTTTTGTGTTTTGTGTTGTTTTTCTATTGTTTATGTTTTGTATCGTTTGGAACTTCCTTTTTTAATTTACTGTCACAGCATTCATCAGGAAATCTGAAGGAGCAAATAGGTAGCAAAAGTCTGTAACCGATTGATAATTTTTATGGAAAAAGTTTCACTTAGCGCAGTGAAAATGTCATCATTTCTTAGTTTTTGGAAACATATGCCACAATTATTATCCATTCTAATTTTTTACTCGATTGTCGAAGTTTTTATCTACAAAATAATTTTTTTGTAATAATGGTTGTAATTACTGCTGAAATAAAATAATAAAAAAGACAGTTCCGTCGGTCTCAGCATGTAGTAGGATTTGATTCATAGAATCCTGTGTATCTTCGAAATTAGTTGTTACACTTGACCGAGTACTACTTGAATTTAGTCCCAAAATTTCAAAAGTATTTTCTAGTTTATTGGTTGAAAAAATCTTGGTTAAAAAACTTGTTTGTTATAAAACATTTATGTGGGTTATTAATTTTATCAGTAATTAAAAAAGGCCCTGGCAGCTAGTACTCTTTCTCGTGTAAAATTATAATTGTATTATAATTTTTCTGATTTAAATAAATAAATAAAAAACAGATTTTCGTTCTAAAAATAAAACTTTAATCATCCATACATTTAACATCTTTCAAATAATTTAAAAAATCTTTATAAATTTGTACGACTCATTATTTAATTGTAAAGCCGATCTAAAGCAATTATCCGATTGCCCTATTCATGCAATCAAATATTAGGTCTACTTTTTTGATAAATTCTTTAGGAACTTTGTTTGTAGCGACCATATAAGTCGTCATGCCAACCATATTTTATTTTCTTTTCTATGATTTTGCGCACACTACAGTCTGCAATAAGTTCAGGAGCAATATGCGACGCCGTGCAGGCTTGTAGAAGAAGAACAAAAGCCAGCCAGAAATCATAAATCGTTTTACAATTTCAGCTTTTCGCCAGCGCAATAACAACAAATATAGCGTTCGTCTTCACCTTGCAATGATTTCACGCCACAACAATGTGCGAACGCACACTCGCTGCAGTGAGCGCAACCAAAGAGCGCAACACATAAATCTACATTCTCGCTTGTAAAGCCACGCTCTCACTACATATGTGATCTATGAGAGCAGAGCGCGGGTTCCTATGTTAGAACCCGCCATACAAAATTTTTGCTTGTATGACATGCGCATTCTGTATGTTTATTTTCTTTGGTTGCAGCGTAGTGTTCGCTCAATCATTTTTTGCATGTATGTTTCTTGATCTTGTTTGCCGAATGGCAAGCAAAGAGCAAACAACGAACCAAAGCATCGTCATCATCGTTTCAACGAAGATAACTCGGGATTCGCTAATGTTTTTGTTGTTGTCGATTATTGTGTGTATGCTTGTTTGTTCGGCAGATTGTTTTTGCTGCCCAAATTGCTATCATATTTCTATCAATCGAATCTTTGTGGTGTATGGCTTTTAAAATTTGGTGGTTGATCCCAATTTAAAATGTTTACAAATATTTTTACGTGGCGAGTTCGAAATAAAAATATTTGTTTATCTTTTCACATGGATGATTACAAGTTTGAGAAAATGGGAAAACTACGAAATAAAATTAACTGATGGCTATATTGACTTCAAAATTCATAAAAACACTTGAAATCAAAAATAATTAGATACGTGTTTTAATTTGTTTTTTAAATCGAAATCGAACGGACAAACCAAGGGTTAAAAGATTGTATGGACAAGCATAATTTAATAGGTGTATTGACTTTCAATATGTCGAAAGCACTACTAAAGCACTAAATAAAGAAATAAATAATAAGACAAGTATTTTGTCATATGAATGTAGCACGGCTGTAAGCATCACATATTTCCCATTATTATCAGTTGAAATTTGAACTTCGTGGAAATTAGTAGAAATAATTATTTCGTGAAAAGTAAAGTAAAGAAAAGAAAAAACATTAAAAATACTTTTCGTCAAAAGATGAAAACAAGAAAATTATAAGTGAGTACCTTGTTATGTAATTTATTGATTTGAAGTGTTTTATAGTGAAAAAAAAGGATTTACAGTTACTTTTTCGGCTTGGCAAAGCAGACTGCCTTTAAGCTGCATCAGGCACCAAAGCGAAAAGATTTAATGTATTTTTTCACTACGTATACTTGTATGTGGTTTCTTTAAAAAGGACTTTGGGACAGAAAATGAAAAACCAACTATGCCAAGTTACTATAAATGACCTCTAGTTTCACGTCTATGTCAACATTTGGATGGGTCTCGGAAAAAACATTTTTTTGTCGCACGGTGTAATAAATGTAAAGTTGGTCACCGTCAGTAACTTCCCAAAATCTCATCTGATTTGGACAATCTGTATATTGCTGGAAAGGCTAAGATATTATCTTCTGACCGCCGCATAGCTTGTGTTAGTCGTTTAAAAGATGTGTGCGTCAAACTGAAACAACAAGAAAAAAAATCGTTTTCAAAGATTTTTCGAAACCGCTTGTTACGAAAATATTTGGATTTTCATTTTCATGTTCAGTGGGCTTAAGTTAGCATAGAAAACACTTTTATTTTTAGGTGCATTTTTTATGTCGAGTAGTGTAATCAATAAAACCTGAAACTGTTCTTCAGTTTATGTGCCCAGTACGGCCTTAAGGCACGCAAATTTATATAGGTTCACGCCCACACAGAAGTAAATTTTTGTATTTTAAAAATGTTCCCTTCTTATATGATTCTAAATCTACTTGGTGAACACTTTTTCGACTTAAAAAAAAAATTGGGGCAGTAGAGGGTTAACTGTTGACCTGTGTAATCATTAAAAAAACCGCGAACTATGAATACCTGTTTTTTCAAAACTACCGATTTATGACCCAGGCCAGCTGTAGCAGAGTTTCTTCACAAGAAAGAAAGAAGTTACCATGAGCCCGATTTCACTTTGTACTCAGAAAGAGTTTCATAAAAAACGTTTTCGAAAAGATTCTGGTTTGTAATTTCATTCCATCATTCGTTATACTGTGAGCGTCAAAAGAAAGTAAACACTCATGTTCCATGTATTCATCGATTTATTACAACGTTAAAGTTTACTTAAATTAAAAAGTAACATTGCAGTTTTGTGAGTTATTCAATAGTAACTTAATTGCTTTTAAACAAAAAAGAAATATAACACAACAGAAAATATTTCACTTAAACCAAAATAACCACAATTTTTACGCGTCAAAAAAAAGTAAACAAAAGTCGTAAATATGAAAATTCAATGAAGTTGTTCAATTAACATAACTGATTAGTATTTAGTTTGTTTTCCTTTCGATTTCAACACTGCATTTAAACGTCTAGGCATAGATTCTACCAGGTTTTTTGTTATATTAGGAGAAATATTGCTCCATTCTTCAATAAGAGCGTTTTTTAAGTCGTCTTCATTTGAAATTACTCTCTGCCTTATTTTTTGGTCGAGATGTTCCCACAAATGCTCAATAGGGTTAAGGTCTGGAGACTGCGGCGGGTGATCTAGGGTCTTAGGTGCACGATACAGTAGCCACTCTCTTGCTACTTTCGATGTGTGTTTAGGATCGTTGTTCTGTTGAAAGATCCAATTGCCAGATAAGCCTAACTTTGCAATACTTGGGGCAACATTTTCTTTTAAAATGGCTAAATATTTCATTTTGTCCATAGGCGAATCGATGAAAGCTAGATTTCCGACACCTGCTGCCGACATGCAGCCCCAGACCATAACCGAGCCACCGCCATGTTTAATCGTTTTAATAACACAGTTGTCATTAAATGCTTCATTCGCTGCTCGCCAGATTTTAGCCGGTTTCTTTGCTCCAAAAATTTCATATTTGTTTTCATCAGTGAATAATATGTTTTCCCAGAAATTCAAATTCTTATTTCGGTACTTTTTGGCGAATCTCATGCGCTTCTTCTGGTTGGGTTTGGATATGTAAGGTTTTTTGCGTGGTATCCTTCCATGCAAGCCGTTTTTGTGAAGAGCTCTTCTGATCGTACTTGCGCTTACTTGTTTGCGCGATGTTTTCTGACATTTTAACCGCACTTGATGCCGGATTCGCCTTTACTTCCCTCACCACAGCTCTAACTTCAGTGCCATTAAGCCGCCTTGGTCGACCAGTCCGTTGAAAATCATCAATCTGCTTGCGTTTGGCGTATTTATCAACAATTTTTTTAATTGTGCAATGACTTCTTCCAACAATTTCATCTATCTTACGATATGATTCTCCTTTTTGCCTCAAATCTAATATTATTTTTCGAGTTTCGATAGATGTTTGTTTACCCAAGGTGCAAATTTGTATATATTTTTTTTAATTTTCACATAAATTTGTTAAAAGACTCGAAAACAAAGTGCGACACAACCAAATAAAGCAATCCTAGACGAGTTGTAAAATTTCTGCGGAGCTTATCCGGTGGTTTCCCGAAAATGGAAAAGACTTTAGTAGGAGTGCTGCCATGTTTACTTTTTTTTGACGCGTAAAAATTGTGGTTATTTTCGTTTAAGTGAAATATTTTCTGTTGTGTTATATTTCTGTTTTTTGTTTAAAAGCAATTAAGTTACTATTAAATAAGCTCACAAATCTGCAATGTTAGTTTTTAATTTAAGTAAACATTAACATTGTAATAAATCGATGAATACATGGAACATGAGTGTTTACTTTCTTTTGACGCTAACAGTATGTGGTGCAGGTAATGTCATTTGGTGCAAGTTGCTCTCCTGCCATTGCCCAATTCGTGAGGAATAAAAATGCGTCAGATTATTCTGAAGAATTTCCACGGTCCGCCAAGTCAATAACAGAGAGACATTAGGTAGACGACATGCTCGATAGCATCGAGACACCACAGGAAGCCATTCAATTGGCCAAGCAAGAAATGGAAGTGCATAAGCGTGGCAATATAAGAGGTTGGTTGACTAATTCCCCGGAGGTTGCTGCCGCTCTTGGAGACTCAGGTTCAAGTGAGGAGTTTTGTAACGCAGGGAGAACGATTAACTAAGTGATCGAGCCCGAAAAAGTTTTTGGGTTGTGGTGGCAGACAGATAACGACGCGTTCACCTTCGGTACGAAGTTCACAAAGACAAGCAAAGAGATTCTGAAAACTGAGAAGTTGCCTACAAAGAAAGAGTTGCTGCGGCTGCTAATGTCAGTTTACGACCCTCTAGGGTTCTTATCGTTCTATACCGTTCGCATAAGGATTCTTCTGCAAAACATTTGGCGAAGTGGCATAGATTGGGATGAGGAAATCTCGGAACAATACGCGATCGCATGGCAACAGAAGTTGTCACTTCTCAAAAATGTACACGAGGTTCAGATCCCAAGGTGCTACTTTGGCGAGATAAGTAGCAATAATTATAGAATTGAACTGCATGTGTTCGTAGACCCCAGCGAGGCGGCAAGTGCAGCTGTGGCTTATTTTGTAATCGTAAACGGCGAAAACATTAATGTCGCCTTCGTAAGCTCAAAGACGAAAGTGGCACCTCTGCGTCCAATATCTATTCCGTGAATGGAGCTGCTCGCCGCAGTGCACAGATCTCGACGCGCTACTGCAATCATTAAAGGTCATGACCTCGAAATTCACGACAAGTGCTACTACACAGATTCAAGAACAGTGCTCGCTTGGCTGCACTCCGACCAACGCAAACATAAGCACTTTGTCATGTTTAGAATTGCAAAAGTGCAAGAGAATACAGACATCACAAAGTGAAGCTAAATTGCGTGAACGAAAGAGGTTGTTGACGCAGCCATAAAGTGGAAGAACACCAATGAGTGTGGCATGCATAATTCTTGGTTCTCTGGCCCAGAGTTCTTATGCCTACTACGTGAGCAATGGCCCAAGCACAGTCACAGCAACGAAGAATATGGCCAAGATATGGAGGTAAGACCAGAGGCACAGCACGTTGCGGTCCAAATAAAGTCAACTCGGTAGTGGAGCTGTCGTGCCGTCAGTCACTCAGGGGGAACAACATGTAACACTAGAAAGTGTACGTGCCGTAACTGAGCTGACTGACGGAAGCGTGTGCTAACACCTCCACGTGGTGACGGCTGGAAACGGCCACTTCTGGATCTGGTTCTGGTCGTGGTCGGCTAAGGTAGCACAGCGGAACCTCCATAATCCGGAGTGTCATGCGACCCGTGCCCATCGGACTGATTTGCAGCCAGGGAGTATATCGGCTGTATTTGAACGGAGCTTTCCTGATACCTGGCCGCCTCAGGAAGGAACGGTGGCCTTATCACGGTAAGGGGCTCTGCCGTGACGGACCCTCCCTTTCCCCATTCCCGCTTTGGTCACCGTGCTGGCACTCTCATCAGTGTCACGCACAGCCCGCCAGGTCGGGCAGGTGACCGTACGCAACAGATGATGTCGACACTCAAAAACCTAGCCTCGGATGAAGACGGACAGACGTTGGACACGGACAAACGGATAATGGACTCAAAAACCTAGCCTCGGATGAAGACGGACAGACGTTGGACACGGACAAACGGATAATGGACTCGGACAAGCGACAAACGGACATGGACAAACGACTGACGGACAGGAGAGAGGTGGGCACTTCCTCCGAAGACGACCTCCTGGCATCTAGCCAGGAAACCTTGACTTCCTTAGTGGGAGAACGTGCTGTGGGCCACAGCACCCCTACCCCCACTGAGAAACCAACAACATCAGCAGCGGCAGCGAAAGCCGTCAAGAAACCGGTCAAGCCTAGAGAACCGTCTAGGTATAAGCAGTACCAGAGAGCCTTAGCTATCCTCGGTAGGATCAGCGAAAACGAGGCTGCTGGTGCTGCTCATCCCAAAGACGCGGAGGACAAGGTACGGTTTCAGAAGGTTGTCGATGAGTACTTGGCGTACCAAACGACCCTGCCAAAAGCGACAGCCACCAAACGCGACCGGTCTGCCCACGACAGCTCGAACCGCGAGACAAAAAAGGCGAAGGTTGCCGGTGTAACCGACGCCGCGGCGAGACGCGTTTTCAGTGAGGTGGCACGGGACCACCTGTAGGTAGCACTGGTCGATGCCACTTCCAACCGCGGCAAGGAAGCCTTGGAGAAATGGGGAGAGATCGAGGCCAGGTTGACACAGATGGTCATGGACCACGTGATGAGCAACCTGGCAGCGAACCCGAAGGTGCCCCGGTTTCGACTCGGAAGAAATTGTTCGCGGATATCGGGTGATTAAATGCGAGAACGAATTTTCTAAGGATTTCCTGGAGGGCTGCATCTCCAAGATGGGAGAGATAGCAGGAGGCTTGAGGCTCAAGCTAATCCCCGCCAGTGAAATCCCGAAGAGACCCAGGGCTCGCATTTGGTTGCCCAATATGCCCTTGGACAGTGGTAAGCTGGTACCCTACCTGCAGGCACACAACCCGGCAGTGCCAATGACGGACTGGTAAGTTATAAAAGCGGAGGCTCCGCAAAAGAACAGTCTGCCCTTCCTCCTCGTAATTAGCGAAGAGAGTCTTCCTGCCTTAGAAAAGGCAGATTATAAACTTCGGTTTGGCGTCCGGCACGCGAGGCTAAAGGTCTTCCGCTCCTCTAACCCGGAAGAGGAGGATGTAGACGAGATCGTGGACACTCAAAAGTTGATGGACGACGTACGGCTCGACGATCTGGATCCTACCGCCCCGAAACAATAAGCTTGGGGTTGAAGGTTGTCCAGGCTAACCTCCAACATTCAAAGTTGGCAACGGACAACCTTACCGTCCTTCTATCGGAGTAGGACGTAGACAACGCTATTGTCCAGGAACCTTGGGTGCGGGGCACGGAGGTGAAGGGACTTCGGCGGAGCGACTACAACCTCTTCTACAAAAGGGGTGAAGGTAAGGCAAGGGCGTGCATAGTTCCCAAAAAACATCTTAATATGTATATTTTACCCCATCACAGCACCAACGACACCACGGTGGTGGAGCTAGTTGCGGCTGGTGGAAAAAACTGCGCATAGTCTCGGCCTACATGGCGCACGATAAGCCTGTACCGCGGGAAGAGGTCCGGAAACTTGTGGACGGCGGAAGCACCCACAGCACGGTGCTGATAGGCTGTGACGCAAACGCAAGGCACACCCTAGGGGGCAGCACCGAGAACAATGAACGAGGTGAGTCACTCTTCGACTTTATACTTAACACTAACCTAGTAGTGTGTAACAGGGGTAATACCCCCACCTTCGTTTTCCCAAGCACTGATGGTTTCAGTGGGTGGGAGGAGGTTCTAGATGTTACAATACTAACTGATAACGAACAGGTGAGGGTGAACAAATGGAGGGTGTCCAGCAAGAAATCCTTTTCGAATCATGCATGGATACTCTTCGATTTGGATCTTCAGGTCGAGGCACCCGCACCATATCGTAATACCAGGCGTACCAACTGGAATCGATTCGCCGGCATAATCCGTAATGGGATAGGTAGAAGACATTGACCGTAGAATCGATCAGTTGGAAAATGCGATGGCTTCCGCTTTCAAAACGTCTTGTCCTATCAAATATTCCAAAAAATCGTTTCCACCTTGGTGGAATGATGATCTATCACGTCTGAGATCGGAGGTCCGGAGATCATTCAACATAAGCTATTCTACAGGTAACTGGCAAAGCTACCAGAGTAGCCTAAGAAAATATAAGAAGGCCATTCGAAATTCCAAGAACAAGGGTTGGAGGGATTTCTGCTGGGCCATTGAAACTACGAAGGATTCGGCAAGGCTAGGAAAGGTGCTGTCCAAAGAACACACCTGCCCCTCGTTCATAAAGAAGCCGGATGGCTCCTGGACTGAAAGCACCGAGGAGGCCTTAGACCTGCTGTTGAACACACATTTCCCAAGCTGCACAAAGGAGGAAACCTCGATCAGGTATACGGCACCGGATCGGTTTCCACAAAACAATAACAACAACGTTGTAATGAGAGAAAAGCTCACATGGGCTGTGAAAAGCTTTTCCCCCTATAAGTCTCCGGGACCAGATGGCATTCTTCCTATAATGCTTCAGGTGTCACAAGACTCGGTATTACCATGGCTAGAGGCAATTTTTAAGGCCTGCCTAGCATGGAACTATATCCCCGTCAGCTGGAGACGGGTGAAAGTCGTCTTTATCCCAAACGCTGGGAAGAGAGGCCACGATTCGGCGAAAGATTTCCGGCCCATAATCCTGACATCCTTTATGCTCAAAACACTCGAGCGACTGCTTGACCTCCATATACGCGAGGAAATAGAACATAAGCTTTCTGAAGCCCAACATGCCTACCTAAAGGGTAGGTCAACGGAGACCGCCCTCCATGAGGTAGTGCGAACAGTAGAAAGCAGTGATAACGTGATGTGAAACTGAGAGGATTGACGAAATTTTGCCGTTTTTTTTGGTCACACGAACACAATCCGTGTGAGCTAAAAAGAAAATCGTCAACCCTGCCAGCTTTCTCTCTTTGTGGAACAATTCGTGTTGTGAAAGCAACTGACAAGCAAATTTGTTCCTAACGCGGGGTTGTGTTTTTGACGTACTTGTAAAAAAGTATGTTCGCAGTCTTATTGTACGAAGCAGAAAAAAGCATGAAAATGTTAGGGAAAAGTTGTAATATGCAGAGATATAAAGATGTAAAAAAGAAATCCTTATCTCTTTGTGCATATGTAAAAACTAATAATAACTAATTTGCATTTTGCGCACCACCACTGAGGTATGCAATAAGGCGCGTTATCGATTTTTTTTTAACGATTTTGTAACATTTTAACCATTTTTTTAACAATGATTTCAGAGAGGAACAAATAAAAATAGATGTATTTAATGCGTTTGTTTCCCAATTTTAAAAAAACACGGACTAAACGGACCACAAAAACCAGAAGTAGCTCCAAATCCAAATCCAAATCCGGGGGCTCCAAATCCGACTTAGAGCTATGGTCTCTTGAGCAAAATTTCTCAGAATCACCTATAGATTACGTTTTTGCTATACGCTTCATCAAAAAAAATCGTTCCATACAATTTTACCCGCCCTAATATATATGTATATATAATATACACTTTGTTTCAAAGCTATAACGACATTCATTTTTTTCGTTATATGGGAAAATTAAAATATATTAAATAAAAATAATAATGCAGTTTTTTTCCTACATGGTCTACATAAAAAATAGCAACAATAACATTTTTGTGCTAACGGTAAATATTGAGAGAAAAAGAGAAATGTAAAAAATTCCATAGAAACGGTGTTTCATTGCTATAAAGACACTCACTCCACTGTTGATAAATAAAACAACAATCACTTTTTCGGTGCAGTTAGTAATTTATTACTCTACCATTATTTGCAATGATCTCATAAATTCTATTTGGCATAGAATTTGTGTAGTTGTTTAGCATTTTTGGGGTCAGTTGTTCCCACGCAGCTAAAATGCGTCTTTCAACTGCTCCACTGTGTCAAATTGTCGAAAATTTGCATACACCTTCCGGACTAGCCAACCCCAGATGTTCTCAATGGGATTGGGATCCGGAGAACAAGCGGGCCAATCCATTGCCTCAATATTTTGACATCTAAGCCACGTTTTGGTTGATCTGCTCGTGTGGATTCTGGCATTATCCTGTCCTTGTCTGACGCCCATCAAATCTTATCATTAGAATGACTCATTTATGAGACGACAGGGTACTAAATTTCAGTGTTGTATGACTTATAATTCCAAAATTATTCCATATTAAAAATTTGAGTTGCATGAGTGGTGCCCCGCCCCCTTGTCCAAAATCCACCCTATTCCCCCTGCCGAAGGACACGACTAAATAATAAGTTTATACCGAGTGTCATTGATGTGAATGCTATACTTCAAAAGCTACACCGGAATTTAAAAAGTGCCACTCCCCTTTCCAGCGCCCATTAAATTTTACCAGTCGAATGACACGCTTACATAATGACACTGTTCCAAATTTCAATACTGAGCGACCTATAATTCCGAAGATATACCATATTAAAAAATTTACTTGTATGGACGGTGCCACGCCCCCTTGTCCAAAATCCACCTTATTCCCCCTGCCAAAGGACACGACCAAATCCTTAGTTTATACTGAGTGTCGTTGATGTGAATGCTATACTTCAAAAGTTACACCTGGATTTAAAAAGTGACACGCCCCTTATCCAACGCCCACTAAATTTTACCGGTGGAATGTTACGCTTACGCCATGACACTGTACCAAATTTCAATGCTGAGCAACTTATAATTTCGGAGCTATTCCATATTAAAGAATTGAGTTGTATGAGCGGTGCCACTCCCCCTTGTCCAACGCCCATTAAATTTTACCGATGAAAAGATACGCCTACACGATGACACTGTACTAAATTTCAATGCTGTTCGACTTTTAATTCCGAAGATATACCATATTGTAACGATAAGACAGTCTGTCGCTGTACAAAGCAACCCTGCCGCTACGTGCCGTGCTATAATCCAATCTGGCAACGACGGCCGCGATGGTAACTTTTAGTCCAATCTGGCAACGACGGCCGCGATAATAACTTTTAGTCCAACCTGGCAATGATGAAAACTTTTAGTTCACTCCGGAATGTGCGGGAACGATCTGCGCGATGGCCTGGCAGGTATAAAAGGCAGCCGGATGCGGCGCAGCGAGTCAGTCTGGTTTTGACAAGTGAAGTTGCCACACGGAGTAATTAAGCAAATACTTAAGTGTACGAACAGTAAAGTGTAACTGTGAATAATAAAGTGACTGTTGGTTTATTTTATTGTCTGCGTTTAAGAAACTGACTGTGTCTTATTTTCAAATTACACAATCCAGAGATACGTAACAGCCCACTAGACGTAGTATTCGTAACATTTGGTGTCAGAAGTGGGATTGTGGAAAATTGAAAATAAATAAAATTATAAAAGCACGGACATGGTTAAACTCGAGCTGCTGAAGGTAGACCAGCTGAAGAAGGAGCTGGCTGCCTGGAATTTGCCGACGGCTGGCGGAAAGGTGGAGTTGCAGTTGCGCTTGCGAGAAGCATGTGAGGCACGAGGCGTCGATTGGACTGTGCACGAGTTCGGAGCGCAAGAACTAGAGGCGTCGGCCAAGGCGGAGGAATCGCCTGCTGCTGCTGCGTCGCTGCAAAGTACGGCTGCAGCGGCTGCTCCACTACAAGCATTGGACATGAGCCAGCTAATGGTTGCACTTAAAGGCATGTTCGAGACTTCCAACCATGAAATGGCAGCGAAACTGGAATCTTCGAATCAGGAGATGTCAGCGAAACTGAAAACTACAAATCGAGAAATGGCAGCGAAAATGGAAACGGCGACCCAGGAAATATCGGCGCAAGTGGCGGAGCGAATGGAAGTCAAGCTTCAGGAAACTTCTGCGCGCTTGGAGCAGAAAGTGGAGGAAATCTCGGACAGGATTAATGGGAAAGTCGAGCACCTGGAGACGCGGGTAGAGCATTTGGATAAACGAGTCGACGACCTAGATGATTCCCTGAACAAACGAGTTGGCGACCTGGATGATTCCCTAAACAAACGTGTTGACTATCTTGATGATTCCCTGAACAAACGAGTTGATAGTCTGGAAGTTTCGATGGACAGAAAAATTGACGAGCGGCTTAGGGAGGTACAGCCGCGAGAATGGTTGCCGCCGGTTCCGGAAAGTGTTGTCACCCGAGCAGAAGTGCCTACTTATGATGGGACTACGCCGTTCGATACCTTCAAGCTACAATTCGACCTGGCTGCTCTGGAAAATCAGTGGACAGATGTAAGAAAAGGACGGAGATTGGCGCTGGCTCTTAAAGGTGCTGCGGCTGAGGTAATAAAATCAGTTCCAGAGTGTTTACGAAGTGAGAACGAGACCGTCATAAGGGCGCTGGCAGCCAAATACAGCGACGAGCACAACAGAACGCTGTACTACTGTGAGCTGAAGAACCGCAGGCAAAGATCCAACGAGGCGCTGCAGACATATGCAGCAGACATTGAGCGGCTCGTGCAGCTATGCTACCCGTCCTTCGGCGCTGAGGATCTCGAGAGGATGAAGATTGAGGCGTTTATTGAAGGTCTTCATGATCCGGAGACACGTCGCAGTGCATTGATGATGGGCAAGCCGACATTTAAGGAGACGGTGACCAGCGCGATGACATATGAGGCACGAGGCATGAGGTTTGGGAGCACTCGGTATGCACCAGCAAGAATACGCCAGATCCAGCCGGACAACGACATTACGATCCAGGCCATAAGCTCTGAGCCACCGGACAGGCCACGGGTGGTCTCCTCTAAAGTTGTTTGCTGGGTATGTGGCAAGCAGGGCCACATATCACGAGACTGCCGCCAACGAAAGAGGCGTTCCCGTTCTCGATCGCAATCGCCTGAAGCAAGGAATACTGACAATCGAGGCTCAGCCAACAAGCGCAGGGCTGAGGACGAGGAGCCGTTAAACTAAAACGGGTCAGCCCAAAGGGGCGTGAGCTGATCCCCACAATCTGCCGCCCCACCATCCTTGTCACACAGCTGAAACGGCAGCCCAGCAGCTTGACAATTGAAGGAAGGATAGATGGAAAGTTGTTCGTGTTGACACTGGATACTGGAGCGTCATATTCGATCATAAAAAAAAAGCTGCTGAAGAACTGGGAACCGCTGCATGGCATACAGCTGCGGACTGCGACTGGCGAGCGCGCGCCGGTGAGAGGCAAAGTTACAAAAACGATTGCTATCGGCACCAGCAGCCTGGAACATGAGTTCATCGTCGCGGATATAATGGACGACGTGATTATCGGCGTGGATTTCATGATTAGGCACGGCTTTACGCTGGACCTGAAGGAAAATGTGCTGAGATATGCCAACGTTGAATTCCCGCTGCACACCGGCCATGAGCGAAGCGTGGCGGTAAGGAAGGTTGTATCGTGTCAACACAGGAGGATACCAGCAAATTCTGAGGCGATTGTGTGGGCAAAGGTGGACGAGGACGATGGGACGAGTCGGCTGTGGGTAGTAGAAGCACCGAAACAAGGACACGACAACATCATCATCGGACGTACATTAGTGGAACCTAAAAATGGTAGAATACCAGTCAGAATACTGAACCCCCTGAATGCACCCAGATATGTCGGGAAACATGAGGTAATTGGCGAGTGTAAGGAAGCTGTAGCAGTGGTCAATTGCGAGAGTAGCCCGCCTGGAGGTAATAAGAAGAGCGGTTTTAACATGGACGCCATACCGCAGGAGAACCAGTGGAGCAACGAGTTGACGGCCAAGCAGAAACAGAAGGCGAGGTCACTCCTGCAGCACTATGGGTCAATATTTGCGGCAGAAGCAGGCGGAAGAACAGCCATAGTGAAGCACAACATCGACACCGGAAGTGCAAAACCGATTCGCCAACCGCCAAGACGAGTTCCTCTGGCCAAGAGGGAGGAGGTCACAAATTTGATCGAGAACATGCGGAAAGACAAGGTCATAGAGCCTTCTTCGGGCCCCTGGTGCTCGCCGGTCGTGCTAGTCAAGAAAAAAGATGGCAGTACCCGGTTTTGTGTGGACTATCGGAAGCTCAATGATGTGACTAAGAATGACAGTTATCCACTACCTCGGATCGATGACACCCTGGACACACTGTCAGGCACGCAGTGGTTCTCCACGCTCGACCTACGCAGCGGCTATTGGCAGGTAGAGCTTGCAGACAAGGACAAGGAGAAAACGGCTTTCAGTGTTGGCGATGGTTTGTGGCAGTTCACCGTCATGCCGTTTGGACTCTGCAACGCACCAGCAACATTCGAGCGACTAATGGAACGCGTGCTAAAAGGGCTGCATTGGCGGACGTGTCTGGTGTACCTCGACGACATAATCGTAATGGGTAAAAGCTTCAACGACCACCTGGGAAAGCTGAAGGAGGTATTTAGCGGATTCAAAAAGCCGGGCTTAAACTCAACCCAAAGAAGTGCTCGCTGTTCCAAAAGGAGGTCAAGTATCTGGGTCATACGGTTTCCGCCCGCGGAGTACATACGGATGAAGGCAAAATCACGGCGGTGAAGGAGTGGCCCCGGCCACGCAATCTACACGAACTCCGCAGTTTCCTGGGCCTGTGCACTTACTACCGCCGATTTGTTCCGGGATTCGCGAACATAGCCAGCAGCCTGCACAAACTGACGAAAAAGGGCCAAGCTTTCGAGTGGAACGAGGATCAGGAACAGGCTTTTGCACGCCTGAAGGAAAAACTGTGCAGTGCTCCAATTCTGGCCTTCCCCGTGCCTGGGGCGATGTTCGTGCTGGATACAGATGCAAGCGGGAATAGTATTGGCGGTGTGCTATCACAGATAATAGATGGCCAGGAACAGGTGATAGCGTACTACAGTAGGGTTCTATCGAAACCGGAACGCAATTACTGTGTGACACGGAGAGAACTGCTGGCGGTATTGGACTGCGTAAAACACTTCCACAAATATCTGTATGGACAAAGGTTTCGCCTGCGCACAGATCATGCGGCATTGAGATGGCTCCTGAACTTTAAGGATCCTGAAGGACAATTGGCGCGGTGGATCGAGCGACTGCAGAGCTACGACTACACGATAGAGCATCGCAAGGGCAGTAGCCATGGAAATGCCGATGCCTTGTCCCGCCGTCCGTGCAAAGTCGAATGCAGGCAATGCTCGCGAGCCGAAAGCAAAGAACGGATAGTCGACGTCCGGTTGGTCAGCGTCATGCCAGAGGAAGAGTGGTCTGCGGAGAGGCTACAAAAAGACCAGCGTGAGGATGCGGATCTTGCGAAAATCGTCGAAGGCAAGGACCAAGGCGCACGTCCAGACTGGCAGGAGATGGCTGGTGAAAGCCCAATCGCTAAGGCTTACTGGGCACAGTGGAACAGTCTGCGGCTGAAGGAAGGATGCCTGTACCGCGAATGGGAGAGCGCGGATGGTCGGACCAGCAAATCTCTAATGGTAGTGCCGAAATGCAGAATCAACGAGGTCATCGAGGCATACCATAACGACTCCAGTGGTGGGCACCTGGGTATCACCAAAACCGTCGCCAAAATATAATGACGATTCTACTGGGTAGGATGTCAGGAGTCTGTTGCCGAGTGGATTAAGAGCTGCGACCGATGTTCAGCCGCGAAAGGGCCGACAAGAAGATCTCGAGGCCGCATGCAGCAGTACAACGTGGGAGCGCCCTTCGAGCGGATTGCTATGGACGTCGCCGGCCCATTCCCAACTAGTACTCAAGGCAACAAATATGTGCTGGTGGTAATAGATTACTTCAGCAAATGGCCCGAAGTGTACCCTATTCCTAACCAGGAGGCCACTACGATCTCGGAAAAACTGGTAAACAACTGGGTAGCCCGGTTCGGAGTTCCGTTGGAGTTGCACTCAGATCAAGGCCGGAATTTCGAGTCTGCGGTACTCAAGGAAGTGTGTGAGCTACTGGGGATAAAGAAAACTCGTACCACGCCTTTGCACCCACAGTCCGACGGCATGGTGGAACGCTTTAACCGGACACTGGAGGAATACCTGCGGAAAGTGGTAGGCAGGAATCAAAAGGATTGGGACACGCATATCCCCCTGTTCCTGATGGCGTATAGGTCAGCCCCGCACGACACGACATCACTCACTCCAGCCCGAGCAGTGTTCGGCACAGAGTTGCGGTTACCCGCTGACTTGAAGTTCGGGGTAGTCAGCACGACGGGAGGCGCTAAGACGGACTACGTGGCCAATAAGCGGGCGGAACTGGAGGAAATTCACCAATTTATAAGGGGCCACACCAAACTGGTCAGCGATAAGGCGAAAGCCAGATATGATCTACGGGCCAACTCAGCAGGGTTCCAAGAAGGCGATCTGGTAATGCTCTACAACCCGCAGCGGAGGAAAGGTTTGTCTCCGAAACTTCAAGCGTCATGGGAAGGACCGTACGAAGTCGTGACTAGGGTTAACGACGTGGTATACCGGATTCAACGTTGCAGCAATAGAGGCGCTAAGCTGAAGGTAGTCCATTTGGAGCGCCTGGCGCCTCATCACAGCGGAGCCTCGGCACTTGTTCGGGACGAACAAGTCTAAGTGGTGGGCAGTGTAACGATAAGACAGTCTGTCGCTGTGCAAAGCAACCCTGCCGCTACGTGCCGTGCTATAATCCAATCTGGCAACGACGGCCGCGATGGTAACTTTTAGTCCAATCTGGCAACGACGGCCGCGATAATAACTTTTAGTCTAACCTGGCAATGACTTTTAGTCCACTCCGGAATGTGCGGGAACGATCTGCGCGATGGCCTGGCAGGTATAAAAGGCAGCCGGATGCGGCGCGAGTCAGTCTGGTTTTGACAAGTGAAGTTGCCACACGGAGTGATTAAGCAAATACTTAAGTGTACGAACAGTAAAGTGTAAACTGTGAATAATAAAGTGACTGTTGGTTTATTTTATTGTCTGCGTTTAAGAAACTGACTGTGTTTTATTTTCAAATTACACACTCCAGAGATACGTAACAGCCCACTAGACGTAGTATTCGTAACAATATTAAAAATTTAGGTTGTATGGGAGGTGCCACGCCCACCTGCCGTACAAACATGTGTTATACATATAAACCTTCCTCTTGAATCACTCTATCCATTAACAAAAACCGCTTAAAAAACCGTTGCGTAGTTTTAAAGATTTAAGCATACATAGGGACAGACAGCGACTTTGCTTTATACTATGTAGTGATGTATATATTAGGGATTGCAATCCCGGACCAGTTTTACAATCCCGGGATTTTCGGGACTGAAAATCACAATCCCGGGATTTTTTTCGGGATTGAATATATTACTTTAAGGAACTAGTTCAGACTGTTTTTCAATCAAATAAATTATATCTATGTATCAAATACTATTCTGTGTACTTAATTTAAAACTAAGAACAAAATATTTACGACAAATAACTTAAAAACGCATTTAATTGCCAAATGACATGGCTAACCTGCTGAAAAAGGCATCTCTCTGGTTCAATACTAGTAGATCAAATCGTATTATATGAATATCTTCAAGTTTTGGCCATTCAAAACAAGTAAAATTCGATGTGAGTAATAACTATCAATAATTCTAGTTTCGGTATAGTTTTAATTCTCAAATGCTGATGGTTTTATATTGGCTGTTTCTTTCTTAATCCTCTTATTTACACCATTTTCCCTGTGTATTGTGAATATCACTTGTCACATTAGTGTAAAGAAGAGTTAACCTTGCATGTTTTTAGAAAATTCTGGTTGTTTACTTTTTTGAATGGATTCATTTTTGTGAGCGTAAGCTTGTTTGCACTTCTGATGTTGGTTACTGGCAAAATTCTACTGGAAAAGTAACAAAACAGAGCTAGTTTGTAATATAACAAATTAGTAAAAATTAGTTATACAAGTTAACACCATGCACGCTGGTATCGACTTGGCCGCTACGTTTCCGCCGACAGACGATACCCAAAGTCAAGGCCAACGCAGTCAGTGCATTTTTACAAGTGAACGACACCCGTGAAAGGCGCACGCCCAAAAATGCTGACGACGCTAACACGACCATAGCAGCGCAGCAATGAAGCAACAACGAGCAATGACCACAGCACACGCCCGAAAATGCTGACGACGCTAACGTGACCGTAGCAGCGCAGCGATGACCGTAGCAGCGCAGCGATGACAGTAGCAGCGCAGCAATGGATGCAACGTGACAAATTAGTATTTAAGTAGGCCCAAATTTACTATTAAACCAGTTCTAGCCAAGAATTCATTAATAAAGTGTGGAATCAAGAAAAGAAAGAAAAGGAGTTATTAACTTACACAAACAGAGCTATTGTTGCTTTAACACTTATTTCAACGTCACAGGCAATGGGCAATTTATTTTTTGTGTTAAATAAGAAGGGTTGCATTTTTCGCAATCAACGTGACAAAAGCAAAAAGTAAGCTTTTTTTTGTTTCGATCCCGGGATCGGATTTTGTCAATCCCGGGATTTTTCGGGACTGAAATTGTCCGGGATCCCGGGATTCCGGGATTCGCGATCCCGGGATTGCAATCCCTAGTATATATGATATGCGCACCCGTATAAAAAGGGATAGCAAAATATGGCTGTCGCAATTATCGCAGCAATTGTATGAGACTATATGCTCCATCTTTGAAAACAGATATTGGCTTACACCAATTCTGTGTGGAGCTCCATCCCACAATTCTAAAAATATCTCGTCTAATTTCGAGATATACTGCAAAAGCTCCTCTGGAGCTTTCATCAAATTCACATTTCATTCAAATTTCACGAATAAAATTCAATAAAAGCTGAATAAAAAATGTGTTAAACACGTATTAAAACACTTTTAAGTGGTTTTCGGGAAATATTGTAATTTTGTAATCATTTTTCTTCCAAAAGATTACATAGTTACAAAGAAATTAAAATTGATTTTCCTATGCTTAAAAAATTGAAAGTGAACGCAACCCTCGCCATGGCCCTTGTATGGGAAATCAACAGTACGTTGCTGTGCAACCTCAGGGTCTGATGTTTGGCAAAATCAACCCTGGGGTCTGATGTTATCGGTGTATTAGTGCGGATTTTGAGTATGTATTGTGGTCGAGCGTTCTCAGTTTCACATCATGTCATCATTGGTAGAAAGGTCACTGGAATACAAACAATATACATTGGCAGCCTTCATGGACATAGAAGGTGCCTTTAATAACATAGAGACTAGGGCGATAGAGGAATCGCTGGTAAATCTTGGAGTCAATGCACAGATACGCACCTGGGTCACTGCAATGCTCCAAACGAGGGTGGTGAGCGCGATGCTTGGTAGCACACACCTTACAAAATTTGTAAGCAGAGGCACACCACAAGGAGGGGTACTGTCGCCTATCCTGTGGGTTTGTGCCTTGGACAACATTTTAACCAGAGAGGGGTCAAAACGGTTGGGTATGCTGACGACGTGGTTATGATGGCATCGGGGATGTGCCCTTATGTGATTAGCGGAACCCTTCAGGGTGGTCTGGATAGGTTAAGCCCTTGGTGCACGGGACGTGGACTAAGCGTTAACCCTACCAAAACCGAACTGATGCTATTTACGAACCGTACTAAGATACCGACCTTTAGACGACCTCATCTCGAGGACACAACGTTATCCCTTTCGTCTAGTGCCAGATACCTCGGGGTTATTCTGGACCCTAAACTGAACTGGCTGTCCTCTCAGCTGGAAATGGCAAACCTCTGAGAGTAAAAATTGCCTATGAAAAAGCTCCCAACCTGCCGTTCGGAACCGGCATAAAACTGTAGGTCCCTTCCACCCGCATACAAATTCACACGCACAACACGGGTGGCTGCGGGAAGCTAGGCCTTAGTCTCGCGTGAGCGGGCTGTCGTGCCAATCAATCAATTAATATTTAATTAAACTGAACTGGAAGCTTAACGTTGAGCAAAAAATACACAGTGCAGGGTCTGCGCTCTACTCCTGTAGGAAAACGATCGGAAGGAGGTGGGGCCTCCGACCAAGTTTAATGCTATGGATGTTCAAGATGGTTGTACGTCCAATACTATCATACGGAGCTCTGGTCTGGTGGAAGGCCCTGAGGAGGGAATACAACATCACCAAGCTCGGTAGGCTACAAAGAACAGCTTGTGCTGCAACCACGGGAGCAATCAGATCCTGCCCTGCAGAGGCGTTGAATGTGCTGACGCACCTGCCCCCGATTGATATGCATATCATGAAAACCGCAACCCTTAGCGCTCTTAGGTTGAAAGAAACAGGTTGCTGGAAAGACAGACCTTACGGTCACGGTAGTCTATTATCACAAGAGCAAAGGTGCCTGACCACGACTACGGATTACACAATTCCCACTATTACTTTTGGGAAAAACTATGATATCCGTATCCCCTCCCGTCTGGAATGGAAGAGGGGAAACATCTTAAATAACTTAGGCACCACAATCTACACTGACGGCTCCAAGATGGAATGTGGAGTAGGAACAGGAGTCTTCTCCGAACATCTAAAGCTAAGTGTATCTTTCCGGCTTCCAAACACAGCAAGCGTTTTCCAGGCGGAAGTGCTTGCTATTAGGGAAGCATGCAGGATGGCACTGGTTGATACATCCTACAAAAGCCACATCACTATACTTTCCGACAGCCTATCCACGATAAAGGCACTGAACTCGTCGATCCTATCGTCAAAACCCTGATATGGGTGCCGGGCCACAATAACATTGACGGGAACGAGTGAGCCGATGAACTGGCTCGAAGAGGCTCCGCTCTTGATGAGAGTGAGGCGGTGACGGTTCTCGCTCCACTAGGCTCTATCAAGAGCGAGGTCTCCAAGGACTTCTTCACCAAAGCCAACACTAGATGGCAGAGGATGGAATCCTGTAAAATCAGTAGATCACTATGGCCAACATATGATAAGAAGAGAACCGCGGAGTTCTTAAACAAGGGCCGCACAGTGCTTCGACTCCATACAAAATTGCGGCAAAAATAGAAGGAGTACGTTAAATTCGCTGAAAATTTGCACTCTAAGTCATTTTGGGCTGCTGATTTCAAAATTTGTGTTTGTTTCAAAAAAAAATATATAGGTAGTTAAAAAAAATCGAATATATATTATATATATTATCTTGTCATCACAGAGCCCAAACCGCTGGAGCTATTATGATGAAATTTGGTCAAAAGTTGTATTTTAGAAAGTCAACCCTTAAAAAGAAGCGATTTCGAAAACGTCGACCTGGAAAGGGCGGAAAGGGGGTGGTGAAGCTTATATGGACAGACATTGTTTTTTGGTCGGATTGTTTAAAAATTATGTATATGTATACTAAAAAAGCAATAACAAAATACATATCTTAGCGTTTTTCTAAATTCGATATTTAAAGGGTAGAAACAGGGCGGTAAAGTTGCTAAAGGCATATAGTTTTTGTTTATTTGATATTCGTAGAGCTTAACATGGAGATGAGGCAGGTGAATATGCAATGCAGCTCAACCTATAACGGCGAGACTATTCTTCAAGACTTATTCTTCAAAATTGGACCTTCTTCAAAGTTATACATTCCTCCTTTTTTTTAGAATATATTAGCGTTAAATCACATTTTAGCTAACAAATTTCATAATAATGAAAAAATTTGGATTGTATGGCTCATAATGGGTTAAATATGCGTACCAAACCTATTTTTTATAAAAAACATTCATAATTCGTTGTATTGCCTTAGTTAAACATTTTAATCGCAATTTTAACTCAAGCGATTTCTATACAAAAATCAACATTAGTAGTTTCGAAAAAATTTAATATTTTCCAAAGGCGCAAAAAGACGCAAAATTTTGTTTAAGGATTTAAGAGAAGAAAGTCCATCCAAAAAGGGCCATAAAAAGGATTTACGCCAGTTCACGCCATTCGATATTAATTGCCTTTCTAAATTTGGTTCTTTTTAATTTTCATGGGTTAAAAAACATTCATTTTTGAAAATTCGTACAAAAAAATTATATATGTTAAATAAAAAAAACTGATCAGTGGTCTCGCTCCTATCAATTAAGTTTTAATATTACAAGAAATTGGAAGCCTATCTACAATAACACATTTTCTACCATTTTTTTTATACAAGCACCTAAATTTCATTTTTCCCCTTCATACATTTTTGTAAAAATATATCCGACTTTGACAAGCTATATCTCCTAATCTCGACAATTTTTCGATAAAGTATTTCGGATCCAGCTTAATTAAACAATTACCTTTAACATGATACTACTTTTGTCAAAATCCGCGATAATTTTTTTTCTTATTTTTGTCCACTCTCGAAGCACTGTGGGCCGCCGGGACGTGGCGAGACTGACTGCAATCATCACAAGTCACTGGCCCATTGGTGAGCACGCGGCTAAAATGGGGATTCCATTTAATACCAGCTGTCACAGCTGTGAAAACCCGAACGAGAAGGAAACCGTCCATCACTATCTTTGCGCCTGTCCGACCTTGTCAAGAAGGAGATGGAAAACGATAGGAAAACCAACATTCCAGAATCTCGAAGAGATAGCGAACTGCACCATACACTCGCTACTCTCTTTCATCAACCTCACGGATTGGATATAGGATATCCATCGTAAAGGGTCTAGAAGACAACATCAGTATACCATAAAGTACCTACCGGGAATAGTGGTAACAAAACGGCGCCAACGCGCTAATGGGATGTTCATGTTGGATGCAACATCGCCACTGGTACCAACCAACCAACCAGTGGATCTCACGCGCTTTTCAAAGTGGGCGCGCCACGAAAGATGCATGGCATGTGTCAAGCGCTTCAACAATTGTAGAATGAAGAAAACGGAAGAACGAGCTAGCCATCCCTCTGTAAAGTCAGGGAATTTGACCACCGAGGAGCTGCGTGGGAGCCAGCGCTGCCTTTACCGCATTGCACAAGCCGATGCATACCAAAATGAAATCGCACTTCTGCAGGAGAGTTCAAAACATTCTTAGCCGAAACTAAGTAGTCTTCGAAAACTGTCACCGACGATTGATGCTGAGGAAATTGTACAATTGCACCAATCCAAGACGCGGCTAAGAATCCGATAATACTGCCTAGGAATCACAAAATTACAAGACTTGTTATCGGTTGGTTACACCGAAAGTATCACCATAGACCTCACGAGACCGTAATCAATGAGGCGTTTCAACAATTCTGCATTCCAAGTTTGCGACGCAATCTACGGTCAGTCCGCCACGACCGCCAGTTTTGCAAATTGCGCCGTAGTCAGCCTGCTCCGCCGTAAATGGGGCCGCTACCTGAAGCTCGTTTGGCCCCTTACACAAGACCATTTTCGTAAGTGGAAATTTACTATTTTGGTCCTGTTTCGGTCACCATTGGAAGACGCTCTGAAAAGCGGTACGGTGTCTTATTCACTTGCCTGACGTGCCGAGCTATACATGTTGAAGTAGCACACTCGCTGTCCATAAATTTGTGTGCGATGTCTATTAGGAACATCATTAGCAGACGAGGCACACCTATACACGTTTTCAGCGACAATCGAACCAATTTCGTGGCAGCGGAAAAGGAAAGCCGCGAGGCTTATCGTCAGTTAGATGGCAATACCCTGCAGGCACAATTTGTGAGCGCTGAAACAAAATGGACATTTATTCCGCCGGCAAGTCCTCACATGGGACGTGCATGGGAACGCATGATTCCAACGTTCAAAGACGTGCTGTACCAGATTATATCGCCAGAAACAAAACTCACCGACGAAAAATTATATAAGATGTTTTTGATGTTGAGAGCGTCGTGAATAGCCGTCCGCTCACGTATCTATCATTGGAGACTGCTGAACAAAACGCCTTAACTCCTAACCATTTTTTGTTGAGAAGCCCATCCACCACCAGACCTGTTTTGCCTTAACGATCAGTACGTCAGAAGCTCGTGGCGTCATCACCAGTACTTAGCAGATAAGTTCTGGAAACGATGGGTGCTGGAAATGCTGCCGTCGCTCACCAAAAGGAACAAGTGGTACGATGAGGTGAAGCCAATTGAAAGATGACGTCGTGGTCATAGTGGACCCAAATCTTCCTCGCTATTCCTGGCCTAAGGGCATCGTTACGGCCACATTCGCTGGTAAAGATGGCCAAGTAAGAAGCGCTACGATACCTACAGCGACCGGTGAATATCACCTTCCTGCTTAGTGATGGGACGATTAATCATTTGATACACAATAATCGATTTTTTTCTTTCAACTCACGATTTAATTGCATCGAAAAATTGGTTTCGATTAATCGAAACATTAATCGGTTATATGCTAAAACAATCGAAAGAAGACCTAAAATTTTTTCGCGCAAAATAAAAACTTGAGACGGACACTTTTTCAAGCAATTTACCAACTATGGCTGTAAGGAGCAAATATGGCCACACCATTCAAATCGTCAGTGGCCGCACTGTTCAAGTGCATTGTGGCAGCACTAGCAATCGGAAAAGGGAGCCGGGAAACAGAAAGAAACGCGCGAAGGAAGCAGTCGAGTAGGGCGGCAGCGAAAAAAACTGCCAATAAACACAATCGCCAATCGCCAATTGCAAACCGCCAGGAACAGAAACAACAAACACAACATAAATTTACAACTACCAGTAATTTAAAACAACAACTGTCAATAGACTACGTGCAAGCAACATTGAACAAATAAACACAATTGCTCTAAGCCCGGTTGCGTTTTTGTTATTAAGATTAAGATTGATTGGGGCTAGACATTGGCTGTCTATGGCACTGCGTTCATTTTGAACTATTGTGCCTTGCCCGAGTTCAGTACTGGAAGAGACTATTTCCTCCTATTTTCTCAAAGAACATTTTAATTCTTGGGAGATCAATTTCAGACAGATGAGTAGTCTGTAATATTTCCTCGCCTAGTGCCTGCTTTCTTGCATGAACTAAGGCCGGGCATTCAGTTATCAGGTGTATGGAAGTCTCGTCATCCTCCATGCAAAATCTACATATTTCACTGTCTGTTAATTTCAGACGGGTCTTATGTTTGTTTAGCAGACAGTGTCCGCTGATTACTCCTGTCATGAGTTTTAGTTCCGGTCTGCTCAAGCGTAGGAGAAACTTTGCATTTCTGCTTGAGTATCGTGGTAAAAAGGCTTTGGTACATTCCATACCAATTGATTTTGACCATCTTGCATTTGCTTTGATCAAGTATTCTTTCTTAATACAACCTTTGTAATGAGATTTGCTGACACCTAAGATCGGTTCGGGTCCAAATGGTCGCTTTCCAGCTCCCTCCCTTGCCAATCTGTCTGCATCCTCATTACCGCCATAGCCGCAATGTGCTGGAATCCAGTGTATTATTACTCGATTCCCTGTTGACAGTTGTTGGAGAAGATTAGCTGTCTTCCATACCAACTTAGAGGTAAATGTCGACGCGTGCAAGGCTCTTATTGCGGCCTGGCTGTCTGACATTATGATAATCCTTTTCCGATGAGGGTGAAGGTTCAGAATTTCTCGGGCACACTGATTGATAGCACAGACTTCCGCTTGGAAGACGGTTGCCAAACTACCAAGGCTGACTGACATTTGGGTACTGGAACTATATATCCCAGATCCTGTGCCTTCTCCAGTCTTGGATCCATCAGTGTACCAGATAATGTCATCACAGGTAAGACTGATTTTTGAATTGTCCCAGTCTATTCTGTTAGGAATATGTGTCTTATATTTCCTGTCAAAGATGTGTCGCGGAGGCATTGAGTCAAGAGGCAACCAAAAGCTTCCGTCTCGCCTCCGTTCTTTAGCAATGGAGCGGTGACCGCTTGCATGTAGATCCTGTAGTATGAATCCACTATGCATCAGTCTGTGTGTACTAATGACCGCATTTGTACGGTTAGGTCCAACGGCAAAACTCCCAATAGTACATTGAGGGCAGCTGTTGGTGTCGTGCGAAGGCAGCCAGTGATGCAGGAGTTAATTACTCTTTGCAACCGTTCCAGTCTGTTCGCAGTCGTTTTCTCTGTGGTTTTTTTCCACCATACTATCGCCCCATAGGTGATAATGGGGAGGATGACTAGGGTGTAGATTTTTTGAAGCCATATCGATTTCGGTACGAAGATTGTCTTATCAGGGTTTACCGGTAGATTCTGCTGGGCGCACCAGTTCTCTACAATTTTTATTGCACCCTGTAGTAGATCAGAGACGGTCTGCCCGTCTTTGCCTCTAACCGCAATAACCAGGTCATCAGCATAGGCAATAACGTCATAGCCTCGATCCGAGAGGATGCGGATTAATCCGTTAATGACCATGGACCAGAGTAGAGGAGATAGTACGCCCCCCTGGGGACAGCCCCGGACCGTTCTGGCTAGGATCTTGATGCCATTTAAGTCGGACTCTATTAGTCTGCTTTTGAGCATCGTGGAGATCCACCTTATAAGTGCAGTCGGCACTTGAAATACCTCTAAAGCCGATCCTATAGCTTCATAGGTGGTGTTGTTGAAAGCCCCCTCTATGTCTAGGAAACCTACTAAACAGATTTCTTTCTCGTCAAGGGATTTTTCGATTTTGCTGACCAGGGCAGATAGGGCTGTTTCCGTAGACCTGCCTTTTCGGTAAGCATGTTGGTGTGCACTTAGAGGATTTCGGATAAGGACTTCGTCTCTGAGGTATCTCTCTATTACCTTCTCCATACCCTTAAGTACACATGACATCAAGCTTATAGGCCTGAAGGACTTTGGATCCTTTTTGTTTGACTTTCCGGCTTTAGGAAGGTAGATAACATTCACTGTTCTCCACACCTCCGGAACGTAGCCAAGCGCCAAACTGCATGTGTATTGTAACGATGAGCCAGTCTGTCGCGGTGCAAAGCAACCCTGCCGCTACGTGCCGTGCCATAACCCAATCTGGCAACGACGGCCGCGATAGTCCAACCTGGCAACGATGGTCGCGGTCATCAGGGAAACTTCTAGTCCAATCTGGCAACGTGCGAGAACGATCTGCGCGACGGCCGGACAGAGTATAAAAGGTGGCCAGATGCGGTGCAGCGAGTCAGTCTGGTTTTGACAAGTGAAGTTGCCACACGAAGTGACTAAGCAAATACTTAGGTGTACGAACAGTAAAGTGTAAACTGTGAATAATAAAGTGACTGTTGGTTTATTTTATTGTCTGCGTTTAAGAAACTGTGTTTTATTTTCAAATTACACAATCCAGAGATACGCAACAGCCCACTAGACTTAGTATTCGTAACATTTGGTGTCAGAAGTGGGATTGTGGAAAATTGAAGATAAAAAAAAAAAACTAAGAAATAAAATTATAAAAGCACGGACATGGTGAAATTCGAGCTGCTGAAGGTGGACCAGCTGAAGAAGGAGCTGGCTGCCTGGAATTTGCCGACTGCTGGCGGAAAGGTGGAGTTGCAGTTGCGCTTGCGAGAAGCATGTGAGGAACGAGGCGTCGATTGGACTGTGCACGAGTTCGGAGTGCAAGAACAAGAGGCGTCGGCCAAAATGGAGGAATCGCCTGCAGGTGCGGCGTCGATGCAAAGTACGACTGCAGCGGCTGCGCCGCCACAAGCAATGGTTGCACTTAAAGGCATGTTCGAGACTTCCAACCGCGAAATGGCAGCGAAAATGGAAACTGCGAATCGAGAAATGTCAGCGAAGCTGGAAACTACGAATCTCGAAATTTCGGCAAAAGTCGAGACAGCAAATCGAGAAATGTCAGCGAAGCTGGAAACTACGAATCTCGAAATTTCGGCAAGAGTCGAGACTGCAAATCGAGAAATGGCGGAAAATTCTGCGCGCATAGAGCAGAAGGTGGAGGAAATTTCCAATAGCCTGAATGTGAAAGTTGAGCATCTCGAGACGCGAATAGACGATTGGGACAAACGAGTTGACGAAATGGGTGAATCCCTGAATAGACGAGTTGACAACCTGGATGAGTCCTTGAACAAACGAGTTGACAGTCTGGAAGATTCGATGCACAGAAAGATAGACGAACGGTTTCGAGAGGTACAGCCACGAGAATGTTTGCCACCGGTTCAGGACGGTTTTGCTGCCAGAACAGAAGTGCCTACTTATGACGGTGCTGCGCCGTTCGACACATTTAAATTGCAATTCGACTTGGCTGCTTTGGAAAATCAGTGGACTGATATCAGGAAAGGTCGGAGGTTGGCACTGGCGCTGAAAGGTCCTGCGGCGGAGGTAATCAAATCAGTTCCAGAATGTTTAAGAAGTGATTACGATGCCATCATGAGAGCATTAGCAGCGAAGTATAGCAACGAGCACAACCATGCGCTATACTACTGTGAGCTGAAGAACCGCAAGCAAAGAGCCAACGAGGCGCTGCAGACATATGCAGCAGACATTGAGCGGCTCGTACAGTTGTGCTACCCAAAATTTGGTGCTGATGATCTCGAGAGGATGAAGATTGAGTCGTTTGTTGAAGGTCTTCATGATCCAGAAACACGTCGCAGTGCGTTGATGATGGGCAAGCCAACATTTAAGGAAACGGTGACCAGCGCGATGACATATGAAGCGGCATGGATGGGGAGCACTCGGTATGCACCTGCAAGGATACGCCAGATTCAGGCGGACAACGACATTCCGATCCAAGCCATAAGCTCTGAGATACCGGGCAGGCCACGAGTGGTCTCCTCTAAAGTTGTTTGCTGGGTGTGTGGCAAGCAGGGCCACATATCACGAGACTGCCGCCAACGAAAGAGGCGTTCCCGTTCCCGATCGCAATCGCCTGAAGCGAAGAATACTGACAATCGAGGCTCAGCCAACAAGCGCAGGGCTGAGGACGAGGAGTCGTTAAACTAAAACGGGTCAGCCCAAAGGGGCGTGAGCTGATCCCCACAATCTGCCGCCCCACCATCCTTGTCTCACAGCTGAAACGACAGCCCAGCAGCTTGACAATTGAAGGAAGGATAGATGGAAAGTGGTTCGTGTTGACACTAGATACTGGAGCGTCATATTCGATCATAAAAAGGAAGCTGCTGAAGAACTGGGAACCGCTGCATGGCATACAGCTGCGGACTGCGACTGGCGAGCGCGTGCCGGTGAGAGGGAAAGTTACGAAAACGATTGCTATCGGCACCAGCAGCCTGGAACATGAGTTCATCGTCGCGGATATAATGGACGACGTGATTATCGGCGTGGATTTCATGATTAGGCACGGTTTTACGCTGGACCTGAAGGAAAATGTGCTGAGATATGCCAACGTTGAATTCCCGCTGCACACCGGTTATGAGCGAAGCGTGGCGGTAAGGAAGGTTGTATCGGGTCAACGCAGGAGGATACCAGCGAATTCTGAGGCGATTGTGTGGGCAAAGGTGGACGAGGACGATGGGACGAGTCGGCTGTGGGTAGTAGAAGCACCGAAACAAGGACACGACAACATCATCATCGGACGTACATTAGTGGAACCTAAAAATGGCAGGATACCAGTCAGAATACTGAACCCCCTGAATGCACCCAGATATGTCGGAAAAGATGAGGTAATCGGCGAGTGTAAGGAAGCTGTAGCAGTGGTCAATTGCGAGAGTAGCCCACCTGGAGGTAATAAGAAGAGCGGTTTTAACATGGACGCCATACCGCAGGAGAACCAGTGGAGCAGCGAGTTGACGGCCAAGCAGAAACGGAAGGCGAGGTCACTCCTGCAGCACTATGGGTCAATTTTTGCGGCAGAAGCAGGCGGAAGAACAGCCATAGTGAAGCACAACATCGACACCGGAAGTGCAAAACCGGTTCGCCAACCGCCAAGACGAGTTCCTCTGGCCAAGAGGGAGGAGGTCACCAATTTGATCGAGAACATGCGGAAAGACAAGGTCATAGAGCCTTCTTCGGGCCCCTGGTGCTCGCCGGTCGTGCTAGTCAAGAAAAAAGATGGCAGTACCCGGTTTTGTGTGGACTATCGGAAGCTCAATGATGTGACCAAGAAGGACAGTTATCCACTACCTCGGATCGATGACACCCTGGACACACTGTCAGGCACGCAGTGGTTCTCCACGCTCGACTTACGCAGCGGCTATTGGCAGGTAGAGCTTGCAGACAAGGACAAGGAGAAAACGGCTTTCAGTGTTGGCGATGGTTTGTGGCAGTTCACCGTCATGCCGTTTGGACTCTGCAACGCACCAGCAACATTCGAGCGGCTAATGGAACGCGTGCTAAAAGGGCTGCATTGGCGGACGTGTCTGGTGTACCTCGACGACATAATCGTAATGGGTAAAAGCTTCGACGACCACCTGGGAAAGCTGAAGGAGGTATTTGAGCGGATACAACAAGCCGGGCTTAAACTCAACCCAAAGAAGTGCTCGCTGTTCCAAAAGGAGGTCAAGTATCTGGGCCATACGGTTTCCGCCCGCGGAGTGCATACGGATGAAGGCAAAATCACGGCGGTGAAGGAGTGGCCCCGACCACGCAATCTACACGAACTCCGCAGTTTCCTGGGCCTGTGTACATACTACCGCCGATTTGTTCCGGGATTCGCGAACATAGCCAGCAGCTTGCACAAACTGACGAAAAAGAGCCAAGCTTTCGAGTGGAGCGAGGAGCAGGAACAGGCTTTTGCACGTCTGAAGGAAAAACTGTGCAGTGCTCCAATTCTGGCCTTCCCCGTGCCTGGGGAGATGTTTGTGCTGGATACAGATGCAAGCGGGAATAGTATTGGCGGTGTGCTATCACAGATAATAGACGGCCAGGAACAAGTGATAGCGTACTACAGTAGGGTTCTATCGAAACCGGAGCGCAACTACTGTGTGACACGGAGAGAACTGCTGGCGGTATTGGACTGCGTAAAACACTTCCACAAATACCTGTATGGACAAAAGTTTCGCCTGCGCACAGATCATGCGGCATTGAGATGGCTCCTGAACTTTAAAGATCCTGAAGGGCAATTGGCGCGGTGGATCGAGCGACTGCAGAGCTACGACTACACGATAGAGCATCGCAAGGGCAGTAGCCATGGAAATGCCGATGCCTTGTCCCGCCGTCCGTGCAAAGTCGAATGCAGGCAATGCTCGCGAGCCGAAAGCAAAGAACAGATAGTGGACGTCCGGTTGATAAGCGTTATGCCAGAGGAAGAGTGGTCTGCGGAGAGGCTACAAAAGGACCAGCGCGTGGATGCGGATCTTGCAAAAATCGTCGAAGGCAAGGAGCAAGGCGCACGTCCAGACTGGCAGGAGATGGCCGGTGAAATCCCGATCGCTAAGGCTTACTGGGCACAGTGGAAAAGTCTGCGGCTGAAGGAAGGCTGCCTGTACCGCGAATGGGAGAGCGCGGGTGGTCGTACCAGCAACCCTCTAATGGTAGTGCCGAAATGCAGAATCAACGAGGTCATCGAGGCATACCATAACGACTCCAGTGGAGGGCACCTAGGCATCACCAAAACCGTCGCCAAAATAAAAAGACGATTCTACTGGGTAGGATGTCAGGAGTCTGTAGCCGAGTGGATTAAGAGCTGCGACCGATGTTCAGCCGCGAAAGGGCCGACAAGAAAATCTCGAGGCCGCATGCAGCAGTACAACGTGGGAGCGCCCTTCGAGCGGATTGCTATGGACGTCGCCGGCCCATTCCCAACTAGCACTCAAGGCAACAAATATGTGCTGGTCGTAATGGATTACTTCAGCAAATGGCCCGAAGTGTACCCTATTCCTAACCAGGAGGCCACCACGATCTCGGAAAAGCTGGTAAACAACTGGGTAGCCCGGTTCGGAGTTCCGTTGGAGTTGCACTCAGATCAAGGCCGGAATTTCGAGTCTGCGGTATTCAAGGAAGTGTGTGGGCTGCTGGGGATAAAGAAAACGCGTACCACTCCTTTGCACCCACAGTCCGACGGCATGGTGGAACGCTTTAACCGGACGCTGGAGGAATACCTGCGGAAAGTGGTAGGCAGGAATCAAAAGGATTGGGACACGCATATCCCCCTGTTCCTGATGGCGTATAGGTCAGCCCCGCACGACACGACATCACTCACTCCAGCCCGAGCAGTGTTCGGCACAGAGTTGCGGTTACCCGCTGACTTGAAGTTCGGGGTAGTCAGCACGACGGGAGGCGCTAAGACGGAATACGTGGCCAATAAGCGGGCGGAACTGGAGGAAATTCACCAATTTATAAGGGGCCGCACCAAACTGGTCAGCGATAAGGCGAAAGCCAGATACGATCTACGGGCCAACTCAGCAGGGTTCCAAGAAGGCGATTTGGTAATGCTCTACAACCCGCAGCGGAGGAAAGGTTTGTCTCCAAAACTTCAAGCGTCATGGGAAGGACCTTACGAAGTCGTGACTAGGATTAACGACGTGGTATACCGGATTCAACGTTGCAACAATAGAGGCGCTAAGCTGAAGGTAGTCCATTTGGAGCGCCTGGCGCCTTATCACAGCGGAGCCTCGGCACTTGTTCGGGACGAACAAGTCTAAGTGGTGGGCAGTGTAACGATGAGCCAGTCTGTCGCGGTGCAAAGCAACCCTGCCGCTACGTGCCGTGCCATAACCCAATCTGGCAACGACGGCCGCGATAGTCCAACCTGGCAACGATGGTCGCGGTCATCAGGGAAACTTCTAGTCCAATCTGGCAACGTGCGAGAACGATCTGCGCGACGGCCGGACAGAGTATAAAAGGTGGCCAGATGCGGTGCAGCGAGTCAGTCTGGTTTTGACAAGTGAAGTTGCCACACGAAGTGACTAAGCAAATACTTAGGTGTACGAACAGTAAAGTGTAAACTGTGAATAATAAAGTGACTGTTGGTTTATTTTATTGTCTGCGTTTAAGAAACTGTGTTTTATTTTCAAATTACACAATCCAGAGATACGCAACAGCCCACTAGACTTAGTATTCGTAACAGTATATTTTCGAAAGAATGGGCAACAGACTGTCTGGTCCTCTTTGTAACAGCGCCGGGAAGATTTTATCCTTTCCCGCCGCCTTGTACGGGGAGAACGTTCCTATCGCCCATTCTACAATCGAACGTTTGCAGATGAGATTGGCCAATCTCCAATCATCCCTACTGGGGCAGTGTGACTGCCAGCCGCTATAGTTATTACGGTCGGGGTAGTCTATTATTTCTGATCCCGGAAAGTGGACTTTAGTGAGCAGGGCTAGTGTATCCTGCGCACTATTTGTGAGTTTACCCTGTTCGTTAGACAAGGATCCAATCGGACATGGTTTATCGGGAGACAGAATCTTTTGCAGCCTACAGCCTGAGTTCGCGTCATTCACGTCCTCGCAGAAGCGTCTAAAAGATTCCCTCCTGGCTTTCTTAATCTCTTTATTGTATTTGGTGAGAGCATCGGAGTAGGTTTGCCAGTCGTTATTCCGCTTGGCCCTATTGAATAGTTTCCGTACTCCCTTCCTTAGCAAGCTAAGATGACTGCTCCACCAAGGTGTCTGTCTTTTAAAAGTTTTAGTTTTTAAGGGACAGTTTTCTTCATAGGCGTTCACTACGACTTCCTGGAGTTTCCTGGATGCCCTTTCCAGCCTATCTATTGTGTCAACTCTGTTTTCAAGTTGTGTAGTGATGTCGTGCCTTAACTGGTGACAATAGCTGTCCCAGTCGGTCTGCCTTTTGGGCCTAAAGGACACGGCAGTCAGTGACTTGTCACCTAACCTAAACCTTATATGTCTATGGTCAGAACATGAGGGCTCTTCGGATACTCGCCAGTTGCTGACAAGTGATTTCGATAGAGAAGTAGTTAGGGTAAGGTCTAGCACCTCTTCCCTAGTTCTAGTTATGAACGTCGGACTACCTCCGACATTGCATATACTTAAGTCTAGTGAGAGTATATAATCGAATAATGACTCACCTCTAGCGTTGGTGTCCGTGCTTCCCCAGATAGTGTGATGGGCGTTCGCGTCACACCCTAGGACCAGCTCCAGACGATTGTTCCTAGCATAAGCAACAAGCCGTTCTGCTATCGTCGTTTTTGTTATTACAATGGGTCCAACTCAAAGCAAAGTTTGGAAATTGTATTCCAAAATTAATGACAAGGAAGTGCAGTGCCGGTAGTGTGACAAGAGAATAAAATGGTGCAAAAATACCACCAACATGCTTCAGCACACTAGGCTAAAACACCAAAAATATGCTGAAACCCTCACTGTAAGTTTTTTAGTTTCAATTGCAATTAAATCAATTAAAAATTTTACCTGTACAATATTAGGCACAAATAGTATGCAATGAAGACTCTGAGGGTGATGAAGAAAACAAAGAAGTGGCAAGCACACAAAAGACAAAATCAGTGCAGAGCAGTCAGCCTAATATTCAGGCGGCTTTTTCAAACGCAAGCAGTTACGCATCAGGTGGCTCCAAGCACCACAAATTAACCAAATCAATTGTGCAAATGATGTAACATGTAGAAAGTAATAATGTATTGTAACGATAAGACAGTCTGTCGCTGTGTAAAGCAACCCTGTCGCTACGCGCCATGCTATAATTCAATCTGGCAACGACGGCCGCGATAATAAGGGGAACTTTTAGGCCAGCCTGGCAATGATGGAAACTTTTAGTCCAACCTGGCAATGATGGTCGCGATCATCATGGAAACCTGTAGTCCACTCCGGAATGTGCGAGAACGATCTGCGCGATGGCCGGACAGGTATAAAAGGCAGCCGGGTGCGGCGCAGCGAGTCAGTCTGATTTTGACAAGTGAAGTTGCCACACAGAGTAATTAAGCAAATACTTAAGTGTACGAACAGTAAAGTGTAAACTGTGAATAATAAAGTGACTGTTGGTTTAGTTTATTGACTGCGTTTGTGAAACTGAGTGTGTTTTACTTTCAAATTACGCAATCCAGAGATACGTAACAGCCCACTAGAATGAGTATTCGTAACATTTGGTGTCAGAAGTGGGATTGTGGAAAATTGAAAATAAACAAGAAGGGTAGGTAGGTAGATGTGGCGGCCCTTACGAGAGCACACGTAGGCCAAAATAGGCCCATTGTGATGCCACTGGATCGTTATCCCCTTCAACTTAGTAGGTCTCAAACCAACCTGAACAGTTAATGAAGCGTATTAGGCCTTTGGTGTCGACATTTGATATATCGGCTAGGTTGGCGGTGTAGTAAAAACCTAAGTGTTTTTTGCGAGTCCTGCAAAGAGCAGGACAGGTGCAGAGGAAGTGTAGAATGGTTTCTTCCTCTTCTACGTCTCTGCAGCTACGGCAGAAATCGTTGGCTAGATGGCCCAGCCCTAGCCTTCTTGCGTGGCCACCGAGGATGCAGTGCCCAGTGATTACCCCGACAACAGCCCTGAGCGCGCCCCTTTTGAGGTTTAGCAGACTTCTGGTGCGCATCCAGTCCAACTTCGGCCAGATTTGTTGCGCTGTCTTGCCTGTCTCCGAGGCCGCCCAGGCGATGTTGGCGGCTTTAGTCACGGCCTCCTCTAGCATCAGCTTGCAAGTGCTTAGCGGGACACCCAAGCCAGCAAATTCTGCGGATAGCCCTTTGGTTGTGCCTAGTCTGGCCAGTTCGTCCGCCCTACAGTTCCCCGGGATGTCTCTGTGACCTGGGACCCATAATAGGTGTATGTTAAGCTGCTCAGCCATCTCGTCGAGAGATCTGCGGCAGCTGATCACTGTTTTTGATGTTAGGACATGAGACCCTAGGGCCCTGATAGCCGCTTGGCTGTCAGAGAGTATGCTAACATCTCGTACTGAGATGTTGCGCTCGTTGACCAGCTTCAGGGCGGCTTCAATGGCCGTCACTTCCGCCTGGAACACACTACAGTGGTCCGGTAGTCTAAAGGAGTAGTCTATACCCAATGAGTCCGAAAAGACGCCTCCGCCGACTGCTCCATTTAGCTTGGAGCCATCGGTGAAGACCTGACATGAGCTACCTGTTAGTGGTGTTGAACCGTCCTCCCAGCTGCTTCTATCTGGGATGGTACAGAGGAACTTCTTGTTGAAGAGAAGTTGGGGAGGAGAGTAATCTAGTTCTCCGGTTTGTCCAAAGAGAGAGAGAATCCTGCTATGACCCGTATTTGATTCCGACCAATGGCCGAAAGCACGAAGTCTTCGGCTTGTAATTGCCGCCGACTTTTTGCAATGGAGGTCTAGTGGGATGAGGTGAAGTAAAGCTTCTAAGGCTGAGGTTGGGGTAGTTCTTAGAGCGCCTGAGATGATGACACAGGCTGCCCTTTGAACTTTCTGAAGGTGTTGGAGAAGTGTGACTTTTTCTAAGGCTTCCCACCAAACCAAGCACCCATACGTTAGGATAGGCCTAACTACGGCGGTATAGACCCAGTATGTTAGATTTGGTCTTAGACCCCAGGTTTTACCCAGTGCCTTCTTGCAGGTGTATAAGGCAACCCTTGCCTTTTCAACCCTATGGAGGATATTTGGTTTCCAACTTAATTTCCTGTCAAGAATGACTCCTAAGAATTTAGCCTCATTCTTATATGGGATTGCTGTGTTGTTAAGTTTTAGAGGGGGTATGGAAGGTGGCTTGTACTTCCTCGTAAAGAGGACCACTTCCGTTTTCCCGGGGTTGATGCCTAGCCCACGACAGGTTGCCCAGTCGTTGACCTTATTTAGCAGTGCTTGCATGAGGTCTCTGATCGAGTGAGGAAACTTTCCTGAGACGGCGAGAACTATATCGTCGGCGTAAGCAGTCACCTTGCATCCACCCCCTCCTAAGGACTGAAGTAGTTCATTGACCACAAGGTTCCAAAGGAGAGGGGAGAGGACCCCACCCTGTGGGGTACCTCTACTCACCGCTCTTGAGATGGACGATTCACCCAGTTCAGCGCAGATAACTCTGCTGCGCAGAAGCTTATCCACCCAGTTCACCAGGCCACGCTCCACCCCAAGCCCGGCGAGTGCGCCAGTGATAGCCAACGGTTCGACGTTATTAAAAGCTCCCTCTATATCCAGGAAAGTTGCTAACGTGTATTCTTTGTAATCAAGAGATTTCTGGATCGTCTGAGTCAGAGAGTGTAGAGCAGTGTCTACGGATTTACCCTTGATGTAGGCATGCTGGTTGTTTGAGATGAGGTCATGCCTTATAGTTAGACGTAGGTGTAGATCCAGTAGTCTTTCCAGTGTTTTCAATAGAAAAGAGGATAGACTAATGGGTCTGAAGTCCTTAGGATTAGTGTGAGAGTTCTTACCCGCTTTCGGGATGAACACCACCCGAACTCTGCGCCAGTTTTCTGGAATGTAGTTCAAGCTTATACTGGCTGAAAAGATTAAATTGAGGAGCCTAAGGGCTGACGGTCCAGCCCTTTGTAGCTGTGCTGGGAATATGCCATCTGGTCCCGGTGATTTAAATGGAAGGAATCCTGTGATAGCCCATTTTATTTTGTCCTCCGATATGAGGTTGTCTACATTAGCGACCCTATTCGTGTCTATCTGGTCTTCTGCCAGCGAGTTGAGGCTGGTCGGAAAGTGAGTGTTTGTGAGAAGCTCGAGTGCTTCAGCTTCTGAAGATGTCCAAGAGCCATCTGGTTTTTGTAAAGCACTTGGAACAAATGGTGATGAGGCTAGTATTTTCCTAAGCCTAGAAGTCTCGGAGACACTTTCAATGTTGCCACAGAAGTCGCTCCAAGAGCTTCTCTTAGCATCCCTAAGACATTTCTTGTAGGACCTGAGGGAGTCCTTGTAAAGGTCCCAGTCTGTTGCAGTTTTGGTCCTCCTCGCTCTATTGAAGAGTCTCCTGGAGGTTTTTCTGAGCCCCCCAAGTTCTTGGTTCCACCAGGGGGGTTTTTATTTCCCCCTTGGTACAAACAAGGGGCAGGCAAGGTTTTGTGCCTGTGAAAAGGCCGATGTTAAGTGATCAACAGCCGTCTCTAACATCGCGTGACTGTTGATTTCAGTGGTTTGAGTCGCATTGATGTGTCTGTCTACTGTGCGAACGAACAGATCCCAGTTCGTTTTTCTAGGATTGAGGACAGGTTTGGTCTTCTGAGCGCTGCTTCCAAGAGCAAATTCAATGTACCTATGGTCAGAAAAGGAGTGTTCACTAGAAACTCTCCAATTCCTAACCCTATCGGCTATAGTTACAGAGGCAAGGGTGAGATCTAGGACCTCTTCTCTGTTTCTAGTAACAAAGGTTGGTGTACGCCCTATATTGCATACTAAAAGGTTGGTGGTAGATAAGTATTCAAAGAGAGACTCACCTCTGTCGTTAGTATCCGTGCTGCCCCATATGCTATGGTGAGCGTTTGCGTCGCATCCAATAATCAAGTCGATACTGGATTTTGCGGCTTCTTTTGCCAGCTCCTTGAGGGAATTTGGCGGTGGAGGCTCTGGGTCGTCGTGAGCCATATAACAGGAGGCGATCCAGTTACTGAAATTTGGGAGCAGATAAAATAAACAAGAAAAAACTAACTAAATAAAATTATAAAAGCACGGACATGGTTAAACTCGAGCTGCTGAAGGTGGACCAGCTGAAGAAGGAGCTGGCTGCCTGGAATTTGCCGACTGCTGGCTGTAAAGTGGAGTTGCAGCTGCGCTTGCGAGAGGCGTGTGAGGCACGAGGCATCGATTGGGTTGCGCACGAGTTCGGAACGCAGGAGCTAGAGGCGTCGGCCATAGTGGAGGAATCGCCTGCGGGTGCGGCGTCGATGCAAAGTACGGCTGCAGCGGCTGCGCCACCACAAGCAATGGACATGAGCCAGCTTATGGTTGCAATGAGGAGCATGTTTGAGGAAACTTCTGCGAAAATCGATAAGTTTAAAGGCATGTTTCAGGAAAAGTCTGCGAGAATCGAGATCAAAGGCATGTTCTAGACTTCCAATCGTGAAATGTCGGCGCAAATTGCAGCGAAACTGGAAACTACGAACCGGGAAATGTCAGCAAAACTGGAAAATGCAAATCGGGAGTTGTCCAGCAAGCTTCAGGAAAATTCTGCGCGCTTGGAGCAGAAGGTGGAGGAAATCTCAGACAGGATTAATGGGAAAGTCGAGCACCTGGAGACGAGGGTAGAGCACTTGGATAAGCGAGTCGACGACCTGGATGAGTCCCTGAACAAACGAGTTGGCGACCTGGATGATTCCCTGAACAAACGTGTTGACGATCTTGATGATTCCCTGAACAAACGCGTTGATAGTCTGGAAGATTCGATGAACAGAAAAATGGACGAGCAGCTTAGGGAGGTACAGCCGCGAGAATGGTTACCGCCGGTTCCGGAAAATGTTGCCACCCGAGCAGAAGTGCCTACTTATGATGGGACTACGCCGTTCGATACCTTCAAGCTACAATTTGACCTGGCTGCTTTGGAAAATCAGTGGACCGATGTAAGGAAAGTTCGGAGATTGGCGCTGGCTCTTAAAGGTGCTGCGGCTGAGGTAATAAAATCAGTTCCAGAATGTTTACGAAGTGAGTACGAGACCGTCATAAGTGCGCTGGCAGCCAAATACAGCGACGAGCACAACCGAACGCTGTACTACTGTGAGCTGAAGAACCGCAGGCAAAGATCCAACGAGGCGCTGCAGACATATGCAGCAGACATTGAGCGGCTCGTGCAGCTGTGCTACCCGTCCTTCGGCGCTGATGATCTCGAAAGGATGAAGATTGAGGCGTTTATTGAAGGTCTTCATGATCTGGAGACACGTCGCAGTGCGTTGATGATGGGCAAGCCGACATTTAGGGAGACGGTGACCAGCGCGATGACATATGAGGCGACATGGATTAGGAGCACTCGGTATGCACCTGCAAGGATACGCCAGATCCAGCCAGACAACGACATTACGATCCAGGCCATAAGCTCTAAACCACCGGACAGGCCACGGGTGGTCTCCTCTAAAGTTGTTTGCTGGGTATGTGGCAAGCAGGGCCACATATCACGAGACTGCCGCCAACGAAAGAGGCGTTCCCGTTCTCGATCGCAATCGCCTGAAGCGAGGAATGCTGACATGCGAGGCTCAGCCAACAAGCGCAGGGCTGAGGACGAGGAGCCGTTAAACTAAAACGGGTCAGCCCAAAGGGGCGTGAGCTGATCCCCATAATCTGCCGCCCCACCATCCTTGTCTCACAGCTGAACCGACAGCCCAGCAGCTTGACAATTGAAGGAAGGATAGATGGAAAGTTGTTCGTGTTGACACTGGATAATGGAGCGTCATATTCGATCATAAAAAGGAAGCTGCTGAAGAACTGGGAACCGCTGCATGGCATACAGCTGCGGATTGCGACTGGCGAGCGTGCGCCGGTAAGAGGAAAGTAACAAAAACAATTGCTATCGGCACCAGCAGCCTGGAACATGAGTTCATCGTCGCGGATATAATGGACGACGTGATTATCGGCGTGGATTTCATGATTAGGCACGGCTTTACGCTGGACCTGAAGGAAAATGTGCTGAGATATGCCAACGTTGAATTCCCCCTGCACACCGGCTATGAGCGAAGCGTGGCGGTAAGGTAAGTTGTATCGTGTCAACACAGGAGGACACCAGCGAATTCTGAGGCGATTGTGTTGGCAAAGGTGGACGAGGACGATGGGACGCGTCAGCTGTGGGTTGTAGAAGCACCGAAACAAGGACACGACAACATCATCATCGGACGTAAATTAGTGGAACCTAAGAATGGCAGAATACCACTCAAAATACTGAACCCCCTGAATGCACCCAGATATGTCGGGAAAGACGAGGTAATTGGCGAGTGTAAGGAAGCTGTAGCAGTGGTCAATTGGCAGAGTAGCCCACCTGGAGGTAATGAGAAAAGCGGTTTTAACATGGACGTCATACCGCAAGAAAACCAGTGGAGCAACGAGTTGACGGCCAAGCAGAAACAGAAGGTGAGGTCTTTCCTGCAGCACTATGGGTCAATATTTGCGGCAGAAGCAGGCGGAAGAACAGCCATAGTGAAGCACAACATTGACACCGGAAGTGCAAAACCGATTCGCCCACCGCCAAGACGAGTTCCTCTGGCCAAGAGGGAGGAGGTCACAAATTTGATCGAGAACATGCGGAAAGACAAGGTCATAGAGCCTTCTTCGGGCCCCTGGTGCTCGCCGGTCGTGCTAGTCAAGAAAAAAGATGGCAGTACCCGGTTTTGTGTGGACTATCGGAAGCTCAATGATGTGACTAAGAATGACAGTTATCCACTACCTCGGATCGATGACACCCTGGACACACTGTCAGGCATGCAGTGGTTCTCCACGCTCGACTTACGCAGCGGCTATTGGCAGGTAGAGCTTGCAGACAAGGACAAGGAGAAAACGGCTTTCAGTGTTGGCGATGGTTTGTGGCAGTTCACCGTCATGCCGTTTGTACTCTGCAACGCACCAGCAACATTCGACCGGCTAATGGAGCACGTGCTAAAAGGGCTGCATTGGCGGACGTGCCTGGTGTACCTCGACGACATAATCGTTATTGGTAAAAGCTTCGACGACCACCTGGGAAAGCTGGAGGAGGTATTCGAGCGGATACAAAAAGCTGGGCTTAAACTCAACCCAAAGAAGTGCTCGCTGTTCCAAAAGGAGGTCAAGTATCTGGGTCATACGGTTTCCGCCCGCGGAGTACATACGGATGAAGGCAAAATCACGGCGGTGAAGGAGTGGCCCCGGCCACGCAATCTACACGAACTCCGCAGTTTCCTGGGCCTGTACACATACTACCGCCGATTTGTTCCGGGATTCGCGAACATAGCCAGCAGCTTGCACAAACTGACGAAAAAGAGCCAAGCTTTCGAGTGGAACGAGGATCAGGAACAGGCTTTTGCACGTCTGAAGGAAAAACTGTGCACTGCTCCAATTCTGGCCTTCCCCGTGCCTGGGGAGATGTTTGTGCTGGATACAGATGCAAGCGGGAACAGTATTGGCGGTGTGCTATCACAGATAATAGACGGCCAGGAACAGGTGATAGCGTACTACAGTAGGGTTCTATCGAAACCGGAACACAACTACTGTGTGACACGGAGAGAACTGCTGGCGGTATTGGACTGCGTAAAACACTTCCACAAATATCTGTATGGAAAAAGGTTTCGCCTGCGCACAGATCATGCGGCATTGAGATGGCTCCTGAACTTTAAGGATCCTGAAGGGCAATTGGCGCGGTGGATCGAGCCTTGTCACGCCGTCCGTGCAAAGTTGAATGCAGGCAGTGCTGGCGAGCCGAAAGCAAAGAACAGATAGTGGACGTCCGGTTGGCAAGCGTTATGCCAGAGGAAGAGTGGTCTGCGGAGAGGCTACGAAAAGACCAGCGTGAGGATGCGGATCTTGCAAAAATCGTTGAAAGCACGGAGCAAGGCGCACGTCCAGACTGGCAGGAGATGGCCGGTGAAAGCCCGATCGCTAAGGCTTACTGGGCACAATGGAATAGTCTGCGACTGAAAGAAGGATGCCTGTACCACGAATGGGAGAGCGCGGATGGTCGGACCAGCAACTCCCTAATGGTAGTGCCGAAATGCAGAATCAACGAGGTCATCGAGGCATACCACAACGTACCTAGGCATCACCAAAACCGTTGCCAAAATAAAAAGACGATTCTACTGGGTAGGATGTCAGGAGTCTGTCGCCGAGTGGATTAAGAGCTGCGACCGATGCTCAGCCGCGAAAGGGCCGACAAGAAGATCTCGAGGCCGCGTGCAGCAGTACAACGTGGGAGCACCTTTCGAGCGGATTGCTATGGACGTCGCCGGCCCATTCCCAACTATCACTCAAGGCAACAAATATGTGCTGATGGTAATGGATTACTTCAGCAAATGGCCCGAAGTGTACCCTATTCCTAACCAGGAGGCCACTACGATCTCGGAAAAGCTGGTAAACAACTGGGTAGCCAGGTTCGGAATTCCGTTGGAGTTGCACTCAGATCAAGGCCGGAATTTCGAGTCTGCGGTATTCAAGGAAGTGTGTGAGCTGCTGGGGATAAGGAAAACGCGTACCACTGCTTTGCACCCACAGTCCGACGGTATGGTGGAACGCTTTAACCGGACACTGGAGGAATACCTGCGGAAAGTGGTAGGCAGGAATCAAAAGGATTGGGACACGCATATCCCCCTGTTCCTGATGGCGTATAGGTCAGCCCCGCACGACACGACATCACTCACTCCAGCCCGAGCAGTGTTCGGTACAGGGTTGCGGTTACCCGCTGACTTGAAGTTCGGGGTAGTCAGCAAGACGGGAGGCGCTAAGACGGACTACGTGGTCAATAAGCGGGCGGAACTGGAGGAAATTCACCAGTTTATAAGGAGCCGCACCAAACTGGTCAGCGATAAGGCGAAAGCCAGATATGATCTACGAGCCAACTCAGCAGGGTTCCAAGAAGGCGATCTGGTAATGCTGTACAACCCGCAGCGGAGGAAAGGTTTGTCTCCGAAACTTCAAGCGTCATGGGAAGGACCTTACAAAGTCATGACTAGGATAAACGACTTGGTATACAGGATTCAACGTTGCAGTAATAAAGGCGCTAAGTTGAAGGTAGTCCATTTGGAGCGCCTGGCGCCTTATCACAGCGGAACCTCGGCACTTGTTCGGGACGAACAAGCCTAAGTGGTGGGCAGTGTAACGATAAGACAGTCTGGCGCTGTGCAAAGCAACCCTGTCGCTACGCGCCAAGCTATAATTCAATCTGGCAACGACGGCCGCGATAATAAGGGGAACTTTCAGGCCAACCTGGCAATGATGGAAACTTTTAGTCCAACCTGGCAATGATGGTCGCGATCATCATGGAAACCTGTAGTCCACTCCGGAATGTGCGAGAACGATCTGCGCGATGGCCTGAGAGGTATAAAAGGCAGCCGGCAGCAGAGTAATTGAGCAAATACTGAAGTGTAAAGATAGTGAAGTGTAAAAGTGTTAAATAAAGTGATTGTTGGTTTATTTTATTGACTACGTTTGAGAAACTGAGTGTATTTTATTTTCAAATTACGCAATCTAGAGATACGTAACAGCCCACTAGAACTAGTATTCGTAACAGTATTGTCAAATATGCCTGTTATAACAATGTCAGGAATATAAAATATTTATTAGGAAAGGGGTTTTTGAAATTAATGAAGGAGCATCATCCCCTCTACAAAGTTCAACAACAAAGTTTTCGTTAACCAAAGATCGGGTTATGGCAGTGGTGACGGATAATGGTGCAAACATAATTAAAGCTGTACATCAAAGTATCGGAAAATCCCACCAAATTCCGTGTTTCGCGCACACACTAAATTTAGTGTGCATGAGTTCCTTGGAGATTCCAGAAGCTTCGGATTTAATTGCCAAATGTAGAAATATTGTAGTTTGGTTTAAACGCCATGTAAAAGCAAACGACAATCTACAACAGCTACAGTCCTCTGCTGGCGTCCCTGAGGGAAAAATTTTAAAGGTGATCTTAGACGTCAAAACTAGATGGAATTCGTCATTTTATATGCTTGAGCGCTTCATCAAACTAATCTCATACGTCGGTCAAGTGCTGTTAAATTTTTCAGATGCACCCCAAATGATATCAACCAAAAACAAGGATGAGATGGTCGAGATCATAGCCTTGCTTAACCCATTAAGCCCTGAGCGTTGCGTTTGCGCAACGTTTGGGAATTTCGCTACATTAAGTAATTCATAAAGATATAAGACTTGAAAATGGGTAGAATTGGATTCGAATTGATCGTTTTAGATTCTGCCATACTCAAATTTCAAAATTTTTTAAATATTCATATCTTTTTTTCGATCCAAAGTCAAAGGTTTTTTTTGGGGAATTTTTGAAATTCAATTAAAAATACTTATTCTTCAAACCTATCAAAATCACTTTGTGGGCTGCATTTTGTAATGCTAAACTATTTAAAAATAAGTTTAAAAAATTTTTTTTTTTTAATTTTATGTTTTGTATGTGACTAAGGCCCAAATTGCGTTTGCGCAACGTACCCTCCTGGTTCAGGGGGTGGGGGTATGAATTATTTGCTTGACTTTTTTTCTTGATTACTTACTTACTTACTTACTTACTTAACTGGCCATAACAACCCGTTATCGGGTTACGGCCTGCCGCAAAACTTCTCTCCAGGCGCCTCTGCTTCGCGCGCGCCTTCTCCAGTTGGTCACACCAAGAGATACCAGGGCCTCTTCCACTTGGTCCTTCCACCGGAGACACGGCCTCCCTCTTCGCCGTCGACCTCCAACCATCGCATCGAATACCTTTTTCGCCGGAGCTTCGTCGTCCATGCGGCAGACATGACCGAGCCAGCGTAGCCGCTGGATGTTAATTCGCTGCGCTACGTCCATGTCCTTATACAGCTCATACAGCTCGTTATTGGTTCGTATGCGATAGTCGTCACCAACCCGAACAGGGCCGAAGATTTTGCGAAGCACCTTCCTCTCGAACACTCCAAGGGCCGCTATGTCGTTTCGTGTCATTGTCCATGCTTCAGCGCCATAGAGGAGCACGGGCAAGATAAGCGTCCTATAGAGTGAAAGTTTTGTCGGTCGAGAGAGGTCTCTACTTCTCAATTGCCTACCGAGACCGTAGTAGCACCTGTTGGCAAGAGTTATCCTTCGCTTTATCTCCAGACTGACATCATTGCTGCTGTTGATGGCGGTGCCAAGGTAGACGAATTCCTTGACAACTTCAAAAGCATACCTGTCGGCCTCGACGTGAGACCCTAGCCGCTGCGAGTCCCTGCGTGTAGACAGCATATACTTCGTCTTGCCCTCATTTACCACCAGACCCATTTTGGCAGATTCTCTTTCGATAGCCGCAAAGGCAGCGGTGACATCTCGCTTGTTACGTCCGATGACATCAATATCATCAGCGTAAGCAAGGAGCTGGACACTTTTGTTGAAAATTGTGCCATTACGATGTACACCGGCCTTGCGCAGCACACTCTCCATGGTGAAGTTGAAGAGGTCGCAGGACAAAGGATCGCCCTGTCTGAAACCTCGAACGGTATCAAAGGGGTCGGAGAGGTCACTTCCAACCTTGACGGAGCTGCGCGTATTGCTCAACGTCGCTCTGCAAAGTCTAACGAGCTTTGCAGGGATACCAAGTTCAGACAATGCGGCATATAGGCGATGCCTTATCGGGCTATCGAATGCTGCCTTGTAATCGATGAAGAGATGGTGTGTATCGATTTGGTTCTCATGGGTCTTCTCCAGGATTTGGCGTAGAGTGAATATCTGGTCGATGGTGGACTTACCAGGTCTAAAGCCGCACTGATAAGGTCCAATCAGCGCCTTGGCGAGTGGCTTTAGTCTTTCACATAATACGCTCGTCAGGACCTTGTATGCAATGGGAAGTAGGCTGATACCCCTGTAGTTGGCGCATATTGTTGGGTCGCCTTTCTTCAGCACAGGACAAAGGGCACTGAGGTTCCAATCGTTGGGCATTCGTTCCTCCAGCCATATTTTGCAAATGAGCTGATGCATGCACCCAATCAGCTCACCGCCGCCGGCCTTGAACAATTCAGCTGGTAGCCCATCCGGCCCTGCAGCTTTGTTGTTCTTGAGTCGCTGGATAGCGAGCCGGACCTCGTCATGGCTGGGCGGTGGCACATCCACACCGTCGTCGTCGATTGGTGCCATCTGGACATCTTCACCACTGGCGGTATTGTTCCTTTCGTCGCCTGCGAGCAGCTTGGTGAAGTGCTCCTTCCACAACCTCAGCACACCCTGCGCATCCGTAACCAGATCCCCGTTTTCGTCTCTGCAAGAAGATGCCCCAGGCTTAAATCCTTCCGTAAGACGCTTAACTTTTTGGAAGAATTTTCGGGCGTCATTCCTGCTCCTGCACTCCTCGATTTCTTCACGCTCGCGCCTTTCTTGCTCCCGTTTCTTGCGTCTAAAAAGGCACCTCTCTTTCTTCCTCTCCTCCCGGTATTTTTCTGTCATGGCTCGCGTGGCGGCCGACTGCAGGGTCTTCTTGTATGCAGCATTCTTCACTGCAGTGGCTGCGCGACACTCTTCATCGTACCATTGGTTTTTTGGTGGTGGGCGTCGAAAACCAAGGACATTTTCTGCGGCGGCGCGCATAGAGTGGGATAAGTGAGCCCATAATCCGCCGATGTCATCAGGTGGAGAGGGGGAGCGACCGAGCTGGTTGGAGAGTTGAGCGGAGTAGACTTCGGCTACCCCTTGTGATCGCAGCTTACTGATGTCCAGCTTTCTTCGCAAACTAGGTTGTGCGGTCTTCGCTGCGCAAAGACGCATGCGTACCTTGGCTGCAACAAGGTAGTGGTCCGAGTCGATGTTGGGTCCTCGGAACGTGCGCACATCTAGAATGCTAGAAGCATGCCTTCCATCAATCACAATGTGATCAATCTGGTTGCGGGTGGATTGATCGGGGGATAACCAGGTGGCCTTGTGGATATCGAGGTGCTGGAATCTGGTGCTACTAACTACCATGTTTCGTGCCGCGGCGAAATCGATCAGCCTCAGACCGTTGTTCGAAGTGGTCCCATGGAGGCTGAACTGCCCGACTGTGGGGCCAAAGATGCCTTCGCGCCCGACTTTTGCGTTGAAGTCCCCGAGGACAATTTTGACGTCATGGGCCGGGCACCTGTCGTAGACGTCCTCGAGCTTCGCATAGAAGGCATCCTTGGCCGCATCGTCCTTCTCTTCCGTCGGGGCGTGCGCGCAAATTAGGCTGATGCTAAAGTATTTAGCTTTGATGCGGATCGAAGCCAGCCGTTCGTTCACCGGAGTGAACCGAGAGACGTGGTGGCGAAGTCTCTTGCTGACCACAAATCCGCAGCCAAATTCGCGCTTCTCCGCATGGCAGCTGTAGTAGATATCGCAGTCTGCTCGCTTGGAGCAACCTTGTCCTGTCCATCGCATTTCCTGGATGGCGGTGATGTCAGCCTTACATTTCGTGAGGGCTTCCGCCAGTTGGATAGAGGCACCTTCCCTATAGAGGGTCCGGACATTCCAGGTGCATATCCTCAAATCATGGTCCTTGAATCGTTTCCTGTGGTCGTCAACATTGTGGGTTCCTTCCGAGGCTTGCTTTTTGGCTTTCATTGGTATTTGGTTTTCCGTGGCGGGCACCAAACCCTGCGCACAACCCAAATTTTAAGTCCTGGGGATAGGACTCGCTGCACACATTAGTTCACTATTCAGCGGATGCCAAATAGCTATCCAGAAGGGCCGCGCGGAGGCTGTGCATCAGCTTGGATTGGACAGGGACAAGGATCGTTCTGGCGTTCGCCAGGTTGAACGCAATCAGAGACTTTGCCTTGTATGTCCGCTCCCTTCCTTCCTTTTTCTTGATTAGGTCAATTAATAAGATTGTGTCAAATTTTATGGAAATCGCACAAGCCCTTCTGGGGTCAGGTTTTAATGGGTTAAGGGGGCTTTCCCGTTTTTCGGTTTAAAAAAAATCGGTTTTTTTTTACAGAAATCGATTTATAAATACTATAACAATATGAAGCCAAAGTTTCATAATGAAATATGCAATAGTTTTGAAGTTATAGCCAAAAATGTTTCGGCGCGCACAGCCTCGCGTACGCTTTAAAAAAACTTTAATCGCGTTTTCCTCGAAACCATGTTTTTTTGACGTTTTTTACACTTTTTTTCGGATCTAATGAACCGATTTGGATAAAACTGAATTTCGCGTGTTCACAAATGAATTCTCTATCGCACATCATAGGATTTTTTCAATATTGTGAAATTTCGATTTTTAACAACACTTTTAGTACCAAAATTTTGCAAAAAAAATCGATTTTTTTTTCAAATTTGCGCCAAATTTCACCAAGTTGAAATTTTTCAAAAATCCTCCGATGTGCGATAACTAAAACTATGTAATTAATGAAAATGATGGTCAATTTGATTTCAGATAAACCGTACCCGAGAAAAGTGTAAAAAACTGGGAGTATGTTTTCCAAACAAGGCAACATAAGTACTTGGCAAGCCGGCGGCCATTTTGTTTTTTTTCCAAAAAAAATAATTTTTTCAACTCACTATTGTAACAACAAACAAAATAAAAAAGAATTACAACATTTTATCAAACTGTCTTTCCAAAATTAATTCTTGAAAAACACCTCATTTTTCGACGAAAAAACGGGAAAGCCCCCTTAAGCCTTTGGAAGCGATGACCACTTAAATAAGTGGTGAGAAGTATGCGACTTTGAGCGTAATCATTCCGATTGCTCATTGTAGACGCCAGTAAATATTTAAGGCAGTTTGCAAGTCACCTATGGCAACCAAGCTAAAAACAATTATTTTGAACCAGTTCGATCGACGATTTGGAGCAATGGAGCATTCATTTTTATTAGCGGCGTCAACTTTGCTTGACCCACGTTTTAAAAACATTCACTTTCAAGATCCCTTGGCCTTGGCTACAGTTATTAGGTACATCAGAAGCGAAATGTTGGAACTTTCTCAAAGAGATGAAAGTCTAGGAAGCATGAGTGATGGATCCTCTACTGGCGATGTTGAATTTGATTTATGTGCACACCATAAGTCGTTGGCTCACAAACGTCGCAAAAAAGATAACGACCTTACCCAAATTCAGGACGAGCTTAGCTTTTTGAGGAGTAAGCTGGCAAACGCGTGACGTAAGCGTTACGAAAAGTGTGATCGGGCGAGGCGAACGGAAGTTGAGTGGTTTACGCACGCTTGACTTGGGGAGTAAGCTGGCGAACGCGTTACGAAAAGTGTGATCGGGCGATGCGAACGGGAGTTGAGTGGTTTACGCACGCTTGACTTGGGGAGTAAGCTGGCGAACGCGTTACGAAAAGTGTGATCGGGCGAGGCGAACGGGAGTTGAGTGGTTTACGCACGCTTGACTTGGGGAGTAAGCTGGCGAACGCGTTACGAAAAGTGTGATCGGGCGAGGCGAACGGGAGTTGAGTGGTTTACGCACGCTTGACTTGGGGAGTAAGCTGGCGAACGCGTTACGAAAAGTGTGATCGGGCGAGGCGAACGGGAGTTGAGTGGGGGATATAAGCAAGAGACAGCAGTGCGCGCGCACATTTTCTTTCTCTCTTCCTCTCATTGCACACTGCAGGCCTATTGTCTGTATCACTGTGTAGGAGCAAGATAGAGCAGTGCGCGCGCACACTTTCTTTTCTTTACGAAAATTAAACATCTATGCAAAAACATTAATTTACCAATGAGAACATAAAATAAGTTTAAATATTTGTAGAAAATTAATATATGTATATGTACATATTAGGGATCGCAATTTTTTGCCATTTTGCGATCCCGGGATTTTCGGGATGGAAAAGTCAAATCCCGGGATGCCGGGATTTAATCCCGGGATTCATATAACAAATTTTTTAAATAAAACAATTTTTTCCGAATTGCATAAATACTAGTTTATAATATATTTACCATAAAAATGGACACAGTTTAATCACATTTGGGTAGTTTTAAGATTTTTTATCTTGAATTTAATCACATTTTGTTTAACTTGAAAGTTTTTCATTTGACATTTAAGTTCAGTTTAATAACATTTTGGCTTGTTTTGTGTCCACAAATGACACTTGAACATAACTTATTGTTTTGCAACAGATGTATCATAAAGTGCATACAAAGGGTGTGCACACCAAAATCGGGACACTTGTTTTCTGATATAAAAATAAAACAAAGTAATCTAGAATTTTTTTTACAATTTATTTCTACTCTTCGATCTTTAAGGTACGATATAGTTCAGACTTATTTCTATTTTTTTCCTCCGTAAGCCACCAACCACACTTTTCATCGGAGTCCTGCCATAAATTTTTGCACGAAAAATTCGTTCACTTTTTTAGACCCCCACAACCACTTCCTCCGGAACTCTTCTTCTGTCGATACCCTCGCATCACTCTTCTTTAAAATGCTTATAACTATCGACCACTAGTTTTCGATAGGGCGGAGTTCCGGGCTGTTAGGCGGATCACACTTGCGCTGTACATATTCCATCCCATATGGAGAATATTGCCTTCATACCACTACAGAGTTTCCCTGGAGTAGTGGCAAGTAGCCAAGTCAGGCCAAAACAACGGTTTTGATGTGTGGCGACGAATGAGAGGCAGCAGTCTCTTTTCGAAGCATTCTTCCCGGTAAATATTGTCATTCATTGTACCGACTCTTACAAAAGGATTTGTTTTAACACCGCACGAACAGATGGCTTGCCAAACCATGGTCTTCTTTGGGAATTTTGCCATTTATTTCACCTTGTATTCATCAGCAACATCTTGGCGATTCGCGGATGTGTAGAAATCTAGCCCAGCTAAAAATGTAAAGTTGTTGAAGCAGTATGTTTCATCATCCCTGATCACACTACTGAATTTCGTTAGCAATTTTTCGTACAAGTTACGACAACGGTGCTTCACGGTGAGATTTCGCTTCACGTCCCGATCTGGTACTACTTCAGCCTTGTTACTCTTCAAGCTTGCTCGCCTCTTGGCTTTCTGGACGAACGATGACGATTTTTCCACGATTTAAGCCACCGAACGACTTGACATTCGCGGATTTTTTTTAAATGCGGCAATCACTTTTTTCGTGCATCTAACATTCTTCTGGTCATGGTCACCACCACTACCCGCCTTACGATCAACCTTCAGCCTTTCATTACAATTTTTCAACACTTTACTGCATGTCGATGGTGCAAAATTTCGCTTTTTTGTAATTCGGCGTATACTGCGGTTGAGATTCGTAGTGTGTTCGTGCAAGATGAGTTTTCTACGTTCGTATTCGTTTGCCATTTTCTTACTAATAAAACAGGTTTTGCAAATTTTTTTTACTTGAATATTGAAAACCAAGTCATGGAGTACTTACGTCTAAAATGTTACTTCTCAAAGAGTTTTATTTTAAAAGATACAGGGGTTTTAAAGTGTCCCGATTTTGGTGTGCACACCCTTTATATGCATATTTGATAAAAATAAATAAAATAGTTAATTTGTTTGTACTTTTAGTTTTACTTCGATTATTTCGGTAAAAAGTTAAGCGTTTTGATTAACTAAAAACTGAAATCATAAAAATACTAAGACATTAAGTGTTTTGTCCTCTAATCTAGAGCGAAATTTATTGCAAATAAACCCTGCTGAATAGAAAAATCTTTCAGATTCAACACTTATTGGTTGAATGCTTAGTAAATAATTATAAGCCTTTTCCAAAAGACGCCCTCTATCCCCTCCCTCCTCCCTCAGATAAGGAATTGGGTTTTTGTGCTTTTAAATTTATTTCATTTAACTTTGAAGCATCTTTTACAATCCCGAAAATCCCGGAATTAAAGGATTTGAATACCGGGATTTTCGGGACTGGAAAAAGTCTGGGATCCCTGGGTCCCGGGATTGCGATGCCTAGTACATATATGTATATATTGTACACACACATATATATACATTGTGACCGAAAAGTTTCCGGAAATTCTCATTTAAAATTCGCGCGCTGTATATTTTTCGATATTTTAAGTTTCTGTAGGTTGGTAGCACTGTCTCTAATTACTATGCCAAAAATGAGCGCGATCTGTCAGACAGTTTGTTTACGGCAGCTGTTGAAACCAGTTCACCTCAGTAGTGCGTTGCGATTTTGTTGAGAATTTTCTTCAAAATGAGTACCGTGAACAGGTCTCTTTGGACGTGCTTGATCGTGCCAATTCCGATCCAACTTTCATGGAACGCATCATAACTGGTGACGAGACATGGGTCTACGAGTACGACATGCAAACAAGCCAACAATGGAGAGGAAAAGACGAGCCGAAACCGAAAAAACCACGCCAAAGTCGCTCGAAAATCAAGGTAATGCTGATTGTTTTCTTCGATATTCGTGGTGTGGTGCATCATGAATTCGTCCCTGAAGGACAAACAGTCGGTAAAGACTATTATTTGACTGTTTTAAGACGTTTGCGTGAAAATATCCGCCCTAAACGGCCTCAATTGTGGAAGGATAATTCATGGATTTTTCATGACGATAATGCTCCCTCGCACCGAGCCAACATTATCAACGATTTTAAGGCCAAACATTCAATAAATACCATCGAACAGCCACCGTATTCACCTGATCTTGCACCGTGTGACTTTTTCCTGTTTCCCAAACTCAAATTACCACTCAGAGGAACGCGTTTTGAATCCATAGAAGACGCAAAACAGAATTCGCAGAGGGAACTCAAAGCCATGCCGGAAAGCGCCTATAAAAAATGTTTTGATGATTGGAAAAACGTTGGCATAGGTGTATCGCTTCTAATGGAGCATATTTTGAAGGAGATAAAATAAATATTGATGAAGATTAAGAATTTTGCGTTTTATTTAAAATTTCCGGAAACTTTTCGGTCACAAGGTATATACATACAGATGGAGCGAAAGAAGTTTCACTTCAGTCGTGTGGTCATAAGCACACTCGTTTTTTTTTTTAATGCTCCCGTTTTGGAACTGAAGAGCAACGTCATCAATGCCTGGGAAGAAATACGGATGGTGTACCCTAAGCTTTATATAATAGCTCGTCGGTACTGTTATCTCTTAGGAACTTTGGTACCAGCAGAGCGCCTATTTTCAAAGGCAGGTGCTACTGCCACAGAAAAGAGGAACAGTTTATTTCTGAACTCTATAATGAACGAATGAAATAAAAATATATATTTTTTCCTTTGATATGTACTTTCATTTATAAATTTATTGTTATTGTTTTTATTAGGCATTTGGTAAAAATTCACATATTAAAATACTATAAAATTACACGGTTAAGTCAAAATATTAAAAAAATCATTCGAATTAACGATTATTTTCAATTTTCTTCGAGTAATTGCAATTAATAATCGCTCTGTTTCAATTAATCATATGATTCATTAATCGGTTAAATAATTTTTTTCCCCATCACTATTCCTGCTGCTAATATAGCAGTATTGGACATTGGAAAAGAATTAGAAAACCAGTGATGTAGCTCTGTATAAGGTATTGTCTCACGAATATCGTCCTACCGGGGGGGGGGGGGAGAATGTGGCAACACCATTAAACATACAAAAATACAAAAAGCTGGGCTTAAACTCAACCCAAAGAAGTGCTCGCTGTTCCAAAAGGAGGTCAAGTATCTGGGTCATACGGTTTCCGCCCGCGGAGTACATACGGATGAAGGCAAAATCACGACGGTGAAGGAGTGGCCCCGGCCACGCAATCTACACGAACTCCGCAGTTTCCTGGGCCTGTGCACATACTACCGCCGATTTGTTCCGGGATTCGCGAACATAGCCAGCAGCCTGCAGCCTGCCCTCCAATGGAGTCGTTATGGTAAGCCTCGATGACCTCGTTGATTCTGCATTTCGGCACTACCATTAGGGAGTTGCTGGTCCGGCCATCCGCGCTCTCCCATTCGCGGTACAGGCATCCTTCCTTCAGCCGCAGACTTTTCCACTGTGCCCAGTAAGCCTTAGCAATCGGGCTTTCACCGGCCATCTCCTGCCAGTCTGGATGTGCGCCTTGGTCCTTGCCTTCGACGATTTTCGCAAGATCCGCATCCTCACGCTGGTATTTTTGTAGCCTCTCCGCAGACCACTCTTCCTCTGGCATGACGCTGACCAACCGGACGTCGACTATCCGTTCTTTGCTTTCGGCTCGCGAGCATTGCCTGCATTCGACTTTGCACGGACGGCGGGACAAGGCATCGGCATTTCCATGGCTACTGCCCTTGCGATGCTCTATCGTGTAGTCGTAGCTCTGCAGTCGCTCGATCCACCGCGCCAATTGCCCTTCAGGATCCTTAAAGTACAGGAGCAATCTCAATGCCGCATGATCTGTGCGCAGGCGAAACCTTTGTCCATACAGATATTTGTGGAAGTGTTTTACGCAGTCCAATACCGCCAGCAGTTCTCTCCGTGTCACACAGTAATTGCGTTCCGGTTTCGATAGAACCCTACTGTAGTACGCTATCACCTGTTCCTGGCCATCTATTATCTGTGATAGCACACCGCCAATACTATTCCTGCTTGCATCTGTATCCAGCACGAACATCGCCCCAGGCACGGGGAAGGCCAGAATTGGAGCACTGCACAGTTTTTCCTTCAGGCGTGCAAAAGCCTGTTCCTGATCCTCGTTCCACTCGAAAGCTTGGCCCTTTTTCGTCAGTTTGTGCAGGCTGCTGGCTATGTTCGCGAATCCCGGAACAAATCGGCGGTAGTAAGTGCACAGGCTCAGGAAACTGCGGAGTTCGTGTAGATTGCTTGGCCGGGGCCACTCCTTCGTATCCAAATGATTCAGCAAAAAAATTAAAATTAGATAAAATGGTCATGCAAATGATTGCTTCGGATGTGCAGCCGTTCAATATTGTAAACGACTCCGGTTTCCGCAGGCTTGTAAACGAGCTGGATCCAAGGTAGCATATACCGAGCAAGACACACCTTCGAAATGTTGTACTGAACCACGAATACAACGCATAAAAACAAAAAGTTAAAATGGAGATTGAATGTGTTGACCATGTTGCCATAACAACAGATGCCTGGACATCTAAAGCCAACGAAGGCTATCTTACTGTAAGTTGCCACTTCATTAATAACCAGTTTGAACCAAAATCAGCAGTTTTATCAACTCAAAAGCTTTTATCGTCAACAAATCATACGGCTGCGAATATTGCAGACTCTCTTCGCCGTGGGTCAGTTGGTTAGTGCGTTGGACAACGAGTCGAATGCAGAGCGACGCAAGTTCGAATACTGCATGTAGTAACACCTAAAAAAAAAACGGGAAACTCGTTTTCTCTTTCGGTGGCTGTCCTCTCAGCTGGAAATGGCAAACCGCTGAGAGTAAAAATTGCCTATGAAAACGCTCCCAACCTGCCGTTCGGAACCGGCATAAAGTTTTAGGTCCCTTCCACCCGCGTACAAATTCACACGCACAACACGGGTGGTTGCGGGAAGCTAGGCCTTAGTCTCGCGTAAGCGGGCTGTCGTGCCAGTCAATTATTATTATTAATTTTTATTATTATTATTCTTCGATAGTGACAGATAATGATGCATCAAGGAGAAAGGCGTGCGAGATACTGAAAATCAAAAATGTTCCTTGCTTTGCACATACATTGAACTTGCTGGTACAAGATCTTCTGAAGCAAAGTTTTTTAAGCGAAATCCTTTTAAAAAGCAAGCGTATCGTGGCATTTTTTAAAAGTAGCACTATAGCTTACGAGAAATTTAAGATAGCTCAGGACGTTGACAATCCCTATGGTTTAATCCAGGAGGTGGCTACACGATGGAGTAGTGCGTTTCAAATGTTGCAACGCATTGTAATTACCAACGAGTCTATTTCGACCACACTTTTAACCATTCAAAAGGCCCCGCAGCCATTATCTGCAGACGAAATAAGCACGATAAAGGAACTTTTTAAAATACTGCGCCCGTTCCATGATGCCATCACTTCTATTTCTGCGGATAAAAGAGTAACCATATCCATTGTAATTCCACTTATCTGCGAATTACGTAAGGGATTAAATGATATACATAACTTGGAAGCGTCAGAGGCTTGGGTGGATGGGTTTTTAACAGCGTCGAACGTCGAACAAGCTGTAAAAGCCTTAGAGGAGGAACTGTTCAATGAATTGTCCAAAAATCCGCTAACCTCTCAACCAGCACCACCAACAGAACCAAAGCGTTTCTCCTTTATGAAGGATAAAATGCAAAGAAAAATCGTATCTTCCAAGACTGACGCTATTATTCTTATAAGACAGCATTTGGAAAAACAAATCGCAGCAGAGGAATCCAATCCCTTGGACTATTGGAAGGTAAGAAGAAGTTAGTTGTATGTATTTACAAAAGTATTAAAAATATTATTTTTAGGAATGCAGTGAGGATATGTTGTCTTTCAAAAATTAAGCAAAAAAGTTCCTTTGCGCCCCAGCATCGTCGCACAGTGGGGTATTTGGTGCCCAAAATGGCGTTTAATTCAAAAAATAAAATTCAAATATCTTGATAATATTTGGTATGGGGGAAAAGTAGATAAAATTGTGCATCACTGGGTGAAAAAATAAATGATCTACATTGAACGGTATTGTCACAGTGCGCTTTGCAAAATGCATATTTGTTCATTGCTCCGTTGTGTTTAGAGCGCGTTACGCATTTTCCAGTGATTTGAAGTGCTTTTTTTAATATCATTCTTGCAAACCTTAATTTTTTTAATATGGAACCTTCAACCTCAGGTATTGTACTAATGTTTAAATAAAATTATGTTTGTAGAATATGTGTATTAATAATTTATAAAAATTTGTTAGTTATAGTCTTAAAAATGTACATATTTAAAGGATATAGGTAGACATATAGTTGCTTTGGCTGTGAAAGGCCGTAATAATTTTATATGATATGTAAAGAACATATATTTGACTACTATATTGCAAAAAATTAAAATTAAAGTGCACTTGTGTGCATTTTCTGAAATATTTAAGTTTTAGTGCTTCAAAGTCAGTGCCAAATTTTGTGATTTCGCTTGATCTTCATGGAGTAATGAATGTTGTTGTTATCATGTGTTTCTGTTTTGTTTTTGTTATTCTACTGCAAGGCACTACAAATAAGGTTGGCCATATTAGTTTTGTTAATATTTTTATTGTACCTTCGTAAAAAAATGTTATATGAAATTGTTATGATTTCTGATTTGATCATATATTTTGACATTCCGAGTTAAAGTGACCCTGTCATTGATATATTCAGATTTCAAACCTATTTTTAGACATATGTGTAGGCTTCTATATAAGGATAGAAGTAGAAGGATAGAAGTCGCATTATGCAGATTATAGTGTACTTTTGAATTCTTCCTTCTTCTGTTTCTGTTTATTTGGTATAATTGTTGTTTTGGTTTTGTCAACGTGCGCCTGTTTTATCATTCGTGCTAATAACAATAAAAGTGATGTCAACGTAACTTGGGAATGGTAAAAGGGGAAAAATATTACCTTTTAGCTCTTTGATAACACGAAAATGTTTGTTTTTGTAGGAACCACATCAAACACGATTTTCATTTCACGCCAAAGTCTCTATGACATTATGAAAAACTCAGGGTTTGAGAGGTTACAAGATAAATTCCAATTTTTAAGAGAAGAGATTAAACATCGTACTGGTGCTGCGGATAATGATACAACAAATTTTAATAATGTCGCACATGATACTGCGAGATATTTTGTATCAAAGTATCCATGGTGCAATATGCCACCTACGGTGCACAAATTTCTAATTCATGGGCCAGAAATAATACACCACGCTCTGTTACTAATTGGCCAATTAACATAACTGAGAAAGCTCAAGAAGCACTGAATAAAGAATTTAACAAATACAGAGAACATATTACACGCAAGACTAGTAGAGAAAAAACCAATCATGATATTTTGCATCGATTTCTTGTTGTTAATTTTATTAAGTTTAAGTCTTGTTGTTAAGTTTAAGGAAACTTCCTAAAAAAAGATTCAACACCTACCACTATCAGCTTTGAGCTTTTAAAATCACCATCTGTAAAAACTTCAACAGATAATACTAATTTCCAGTCTAGTAATGATATTGCGTTTGATGATGATGATGATGATGATGATGATGATGATAATGATGATGATGATGACGATGATAATGATGATAATAATAGCGATGACATTTAATAATTCTAGTGTGAGAAGCCCAAAACATGAAATATTTACTTAAATTGAATAAATTTAATAAAAAAAACAACAACAACAACAATTTTTTTTTCAATTTGTCTTATATATGTTTCATCTATGTAAAAAAATACTTTACATTCATTTTAATAGCTCAGGAGAATTGATCGCCGTTTTCAATGGTCAATACCCCACTGGGCGTCGTGCGAATTTGCAAAGCGGGACAGATAATTTCCGAGCGCAGATGCTCGCTCAAATGTAATGTTGTTAACAAACTTTTGTTTTTAAACAAAAACCAAAAATTGTTTGATCTCTGAATTTTTTTTTAAATATCAATAAGGGCCTTGTGCATAAATATTTATAATTCATGACTTGTTCCTTAAGTTTAGTTAATGTAAAATTAATGAAAATGTTTTGAAATAAAATTGTTTATTTTCATTTACTCTTTTGCAATAGTATACAAAAAAAGTTAATATAAATCTGTTTTTAACTGTAAGTGGTTTTAAAAATTAAATGAAAAACATCGATGTTTCATCTATGTTTTGCTCCGGAAACATCGATGGTGGCAAACATCGATTGTTTTCCAGCTCTAGAACGCGCGTTATAAGGTTTGGGCAAGCGGTCGTATTGGGAAAACCAAAAGTAAGAAAAAGAGGATAAAAAACGTTTCAACCGTGGCAATAAAAGTCTTGTGTCTAACTATAGGCCTAGGTCATTCCATAGGTCATTCCAGCTGACATCCAACACAGCGCTGAGGCATTAATGCCTCGGCTGCTACGCATATATAGGGTGTTTTTTTTAGAGGTATAGAACTTCGAATTGAAATAAAACACAAGAAAATCGTTTTAATGTCCATCAATTTGGCTTTATTGGAAGGATAATTTTATGCCATTAATGTTTAAATATGATTTCGGGCATGTGGCCGCCGCAGCTGGCTCGAATAAAGCCAATTCTACAGGTCCAATTTTCAAGTTGATGGACAAAGCTCCAATTGCTGTGCACGGTGGCGAATCGATTCATTCGGGTCCTCTTCAACATTTTGCTCTACAGCGGCAATTGTTTCTTCGGTGCGCACTGTTCGACGTCTCTGCGGATGCGTATTATCACATAGAGTAAACGTAGTGCGAAAACGACCCGATAATCGTCTGATGGACGATTATGTCGACCGTAAAATGGACGGAGCTTGCGGTAATCTTCGCGAACTGAACCATTATTTTCGAAATAAATTTGCACGATTTGCAAGCGTTGTTCTTTTGTCAACCTGTTCATGATGAAATGGCAAACCAAACTGAACATAAATGACATTAGAGTTGCCAGATTTGACCACAAAATGCCAGTTTTATCTCTATTCGAAAAACAAACCTCTAAAAAAAACACCCTATACAACGCTTGTCTGGATCTCTCCTACATTCCCCTCAGTTGGAGAGAATCCAGAGTGGTTTCCTAAGGCGGGGAAGTCGTCCAATGTTAAGGCTAAGGACTACAGGCCCATCTGCCTATCCTCTTTCCTTCTCAAAACCTTCGAAAGGGTTCTAGATCACCAGATCAGGAACTCTATCGATCCATCTCTCCTTTCTCAGTCGCAACATGCCTACACTAGGGGCAAGTCTGTCGAAACTGCTCTACACTCGCTTCTCGAGACGGTCGATAGATCTCTCGTGCATAAGGAGTACACTCTGACAGCGTTCCTCGATATTGAAGGGGCCTCGATATTGAAGGGGCCTCTGTCCACAGGCGGTCGTTAGGGCACTCTTCAATCTGAACCTGGACTCAAAGCTGATCAGATTTATTGAGAGCCTGCTCAGTATGCGTGTTGTCAGCTGCTCTATTGGAAACACTCGCATCAAGCGCATGGTCAGGAGGGGCACACCGCAGGGCGGCGTGCTTTCTCCTCTGATCTGGAATCTGGCAGTAAACTCTCTCTTACACCGGCTGGACAATACTGGTTGCAGAATTGTCGCGTACGCGGACGACATTGCGATTGCAGTCTCCGGAAAATATCTCTCCACTCTCTCTGAGAGACTTGGTTATGCACTAAGGATTCTATCCCAATGGTGCCGTGAATTTGGCCTTGACGTCAATCCCTCCAAAACCGAGGTCATGCTCTTTAGCAGGAAGTACAAGATACCTCGGTTCGTACTTCCCACTCTGAACGGCGTTAGACTTAACCTCAGCAACAATGTTAGGTATCTTGGTCTAATACTGGACTCTAAACTGAATTGGAAGGCCAACATTGCTGAAAGGGCGCGGAAAGCCTCGTGTGCTCTCTACTGCTGTAAACGAGCTTTAGGCGCAAGATGGGGACTCCAACCTCGTGTTGTGTCGTGGCTTTACTCGGCAGTGGTTGAGCCAAATCTCCTTTATGGTGCAGTCTTTTGGTGGCCGGCCATTAGCAAGGCGGTCAACCTGAAACCTCTTGACAAAGTCAGGAGGATGGCGGCCCTTTTGGTCACTGGGGCTCTCCGTACTACACCCACCAAAGCACTGCACACCCTCCTCCACTGGCTCCCAACTGCACAACGGGTCAAATTACACGCGAAGTGTTCTGCAGTCAGACTTCACGCGATTTCCCGCTGGGCTAGATCGGATCTTGGTCATTCCAGGATTCTTATTGAGGACTGCTCGACGCCCACCGGCATCGACCTCATTAGGTCCCCCATCAAGCCTGATCACGGCTTCACTATACGCATCCCTCATAGAGATGAATGGACAGGTACCGAGCTAGCGACCGATGACTCCATCAACTTCTTTATCGACGGCTCCAAATTGGATAACAAGGTTGGCTGCGGGATTTTCTGGGGCTTCGACTCTCCTTCCGCTTGCCTGATCACTGCAGTGTCTTCCAGGCGGAGGTAGTGGCCATATATCAGGCCTCCATCTGGCTTACTCGCGACAGCGCGCACAGGGCAGATATCCACATTTACTCAGACAGTCAGGCAGCTATCAAGTCGCTCGCAAGAGCGACCACCTCATCTAAGCTGGTCATGGACTGCCGTGAGTCTCTAAACGCCTTAGCCAGACGCTCCAATGTCTCACTGCTCTGGGTGCCAGGGCACAGGGGCATCGAAGGCAACTGCGAGGCGGACGAATTAGCAAGAGCGGGTACGTTGCTCTCTGGTGCTTCGTCCTTCCTCGCTGTTGGAGCTCCTCTTGCATCAGTTAAACTGATGCTCAAGCAGTTTTACTATAAAATAGCAAACGATTTGTGGTCTGAGGAACAGACCTGCAACATCTCCCGACAAACCTGGCCAACTTTCAACCTGAAACGGACAAATCAGCTGCTCAACCTCAGTCGTCACTCGATAAGTTTAACGGTATCGGTGCTTACGGGACACTGTATCATGGGTAAGCACGCTGAAAGACTGGGTCTGCAACCCAAAGACCTATGTCGAGGATGCGGCTCTGAGGATGAGGACGAAACCGTTCTCCACCTGCTATGTCAATGTCCTTCTTTAGCCAGAAGAAGATTTAAATTCCTCGGCTCAGCCTTTTTCGATAGTCTAACTGGACTATCTCCTCTGAATATCAGGGACATAGCCAGATTCATCATGGTATCTTCATGGTTCCAGGCGCGTTAAGGGGGAGTCGCGCCATACACTGTGGTATCACAACGGGCCAATAGTTGTGCCTACGTGAGCTTTTTTCGCATTGAAGGCTGCCACTCCAACCTAACCTAAATTAACCTCGGTTTCAAAACTCTTTCGGCGACACATTGTTAACTATAACTAAATTTGTTTGTCCAAAATCGTATTTGCCAAATCAGCATGGCCTCATACGAGGTAGGTCCACTGTCTCAAATATAGCAGTTTTTACTGAAGACTGTCTCTCCGCCTTCCAGAAGGGGAACCGAATCGATACGATTTACACAGACTTTGCAAAGTATTTGATGGAGTGGGCCATTCAGTTTTGATTTCAAAACTGGCTTTCCCGGGGTTTCATTTCTTCGATGGATGAAATCATACCTAACTAATCGACGTTGTACTGTCACGATTGATGGCACGTCTTCTAAATCATTTGTTGCCTCTTCTGGTGTCCCTCAAGGCAGACTTATTTAAGGAGGCTTAGCCCCTTGGGAACACCGTATTCCATATCCGGTTCTGTGTAACAAACAGTTAATAGAATAAAGGATTTGGGTGTATTTTTCGATGAAAAACTTAGTTTTTCTACTCATTTAGATTACATTGTAAGTCTTATGCCATCCTCGGCTTTGTTCGACGGAACTGTAATGCGTTCTCTGACCCATATACTTTTACACTGCTATTCACGGCCTTTGTACGCTCTAGATTGGAATACGCTCCTTGATCGGATTGAGCGTATTCAAAAGGTGTTCATGAAATTCGCACTGCGGTCATTAAATTTCACCGAGCCTCTATCGTCATATGAGTCTCGTTGTATGTGGCTGAACCTAAAGTCTCTGCACTCGAGGCGAACGTTTTTGGCTTGTTCTTTCTTGCTTAACCTACTATATGGAGAAAATGATTGCCCTGCTCTTCTCTGAAAGATCGGATTTAGTGTTCCAGTCCGGAACTTGCGGCATGCAAACACTTTCGCAATTGCCTTTTGCCGGTCGAACTATGCTCGGTCGACGTCTTCATTTATTATTCATTATAAATTACGATCTTCGTTATAATTAATATCACTATTTCCAATGTTATATTATAGAGGTAATAAAATCGATTATGGGCATTAAATCGAATGCTGTCGGGGATGATGGAATTCCTTTAAAGTTTCTTAAACTCGTGCTGCAGTTTATTATTAGTCCTCTCACCCATATAATAAATCACTGTTTTGCAAGTGGATGTTTTCCAGCAGCATGGAAAAAGGCTATTATATTGCCCATTGCAAAGAAAGCTCTTGCGTCATCTCCTAGTGATTATAGGCCGATTAGTATTTTGCCAGCCCTTTCTAAAGTATGCGAATCTCTAATGGCAGAACACATTTCAAATTATATTCAAGACAATAATTTGCTTTCTTCTTTGCAGTCTGGTTTTAGGTCGAAGCATAGTTGTGCTACTGCAATGGTTAAAATACTGGATGATATTAGGACTCCCTTTGATAATGGTGAACTAACTCTTTTGTGTCTCTTAGACTTCTCTAAGACATTTGACTTAGTTAATCATGCTCTGTTGTGCAAGAAACTTAAACACAATTTTGGATTTTCTGACAGCGCTATAAAGCTCATGGCTAGCTATCTTAACGGCCGAGTTCAGCAAGTCAAAGGATTGAATTCCTCGTCGCAGTTTAAATCGATTTCGTCCGGCGTTCCCCAGGGGTCTGTCCTTGGTCCTCTTCTGTTCAGTCTTTTTGTAAATGATGTTTTTTCTGTTTGTAATTATGTTCACGTTCATGCCTATGTTGATGACATCCAATTATATTTGTCTAGTCGTGTTGGTCTAGTTGAAAATTTGTGCTATAAAGTTAATTTTGATTTGTCTGCTATTGTGAATTGGGCGAAGAATGGCTTATTACTGAATGCCACTAAGTCATACGTAATGCCTATTTGTAACAAAGTGATCCATACCGATAATATCTAAAAGCTGTGGCTTGGTTCAACTGCTTTATTGTAAATTCAACATTAACCTGTGCTGACCATGTTAATAAAGTTGTGAGTAATGGGTAAGTTGAGAACTTCTGCCGCGTTCACGCCTTTGGAAACCAGGCGTATGTTAGCTATGCAGCTTGTTCTGCCCCATATAACTTACTTTGAGTTAGAGTATAGTAAACTTGACTCAAGATCGGCACACAAGATTAACGTAGTTTTTAATAATGTTACGCGGTATGTATATGGGATCCCAAAGTATGATCACATCTTGCTCCGGAGAAACAAAGTTCTTGGATATAGCATTACGAACTACCTAGCTGCAAGAAACTGAATATTTCTATGCAAATTAGTCTTATGGAAAACTCCACGTTATCTATATGACATTAATTAATTGACTGCCACGACAGCCCGGTTACGCGAGACTGCGTGTGAATTTGTACGCAGGTGGAAGAGACCTGCAGTTTTATGCCGGTTCCGAGCGGCAGATTGGGAGCTCTTTCATAAGCAATTTTTACTCTCAGAGGTTTGCCATTTCCAGCTGAGAGGACAGCCATCGAAAGAGAAAACGTTTTCCCGTTATTTTTTTTAGGTGTTATTACCAGTAGTTAGCCGGCCTCGATAGTCCAGCGGGTAGCGCGCTGGCTTCTCATACCAAAGGCTCCAGGTTCGATTCCTGGCTCGGGCTGGTGAACAACTCGTCTACTTCTATCGCTATCCACATGAAGGGAATGAGAATTACAAAAATCGCACAAGTGCGCTCTTGGCAGGCAATGGCAAAACCTCCAAGTGTGAACGAAAAACTGCCAATCGCCGTTCGGATTCGGCGTTAAACTGTAGGTCCCCTCCCCCTTTCCCCTTTCCCCATCCGCTTGAAATGTGTGCTGTAACATATGTTGGCAAAACAGTGTTGCATACACAGTTCAAAAACGGGTGAAATATGTGGTATCACAATGGGCCTTTCAGGCCTCCGAGTGTGTCTCTTATAGAGGCAGCCACCGAAACCTAACCTAACCTACCAGTTGTTAGACCATTTTAAAGAACTGGGGTAAATTATGCGACAAATAATTACAGATTACATGACTATTTATTCTTTTCGTTTCTTCTTTACTCTTCCTATACTTCTATACTTCTTCTTCTACTTCTATACTTTCTATAACCATATATTAGTTTTAAGTTAAATAATTGTAATTGTATTTATATTGTAAGCATATTGATGTTACCAAAATTTAATTTAATGTGTTGATATACTCATAAAAGATCCATGATCTTAAGCTGTACAAATAATTCAATAAATAAATAAATAAATAAATTAATAAAAAATAAAATATAAAATATCCCTTAGTCAGTAAGTCTTAATGTATATTTGGCTAAAATAAACAACTAAAATATTTATTTTGCTTGTGCACCAGTTGGATAAAAACTGAGTGGCAATATTTTTCTCTTTGTCAACAAGGAAAACCAGCTGATTTCCAATAATGCATTTGCTTCCTCGTTTTGTTGATTCATTTCGTAGATTTGAATTTGTACGAGGAAATGCGCAGCCGCCGTAGCTGAGCTGGTTAGTGCATTGGGCCGCGAGTCAAATGCGACGCTCGAACCTACAATTAAGGATCCGTTGCTGCTAACACCGAAAATAGAAAAAAAAACAATTTTTCTGCTGCCCTCTCAGCAGGAAATGGCAAACCTCTGAGAGTAAAATTGCCTATGAAAAAGCTCCTAATTCACCGTTCGGAATCGGCATAAAACTGTAAGTCCCTTTCAAGTTGGAAAAAGTTCCAACCTTGCAAAAAATCGCACGCACAACACGGATGGTTGTGGGTAGCTAGGCCTTAGTCTCGTAATCGGGCTATCGTGCCAGTCAAGAAGAAGAAGATGGGGAAATGCGTGATTTGGCTTCGCATTTGAGAATTTTTGCCCAAATCACGCATTTGGGCTCAATATAAACGTAGTATAAGTTTACATTTACGGAAACTAAGTTTAGGGTAACCGCTCTAATTTTCCGGTTTTTTTTCAAATTTACGGTTCAAGTTCTTTACGGTTTTTAAGTTCTACGTCTCGGGTAACTGGCCTATTGTACATAGAAAGACAAAACGAAAAACACCCTGTAGAAAATATGTCAAGCTTTCAGAAAAGTTATTAATATTCTCAATAGACAAAAACACAAGAAACTACAGTAGCTTGAATTTTATAAAAAAATCTAATTTTTGTCATGCATAATGTTGGCTCTGAAACCTGCACTTTAAAGGTAGGTATGCAGCTCTCAAGAAAATGCTCAAGAAAAAACGAGCATATACCATATTTCTTGAGCGTGAAAATGTAGCAGTCAAGTAAGTTTGACGTTAGAAAGAAATTTTGACAAGTTGAGTAAATTTGACTCAAGGAAATTCCCTTGAACATTTCTTGAGCTTTTTTTTATATGAAGTTTTCGCTTTTCTTGAGAGCTGCCTACCGACCTTAAAAGCCCAAAAGTATAAGTAAAAATACGAAATTTGCAAAGGTTTTTTGAATTGAATAAATTTTTGGTATTTCCGGTAAATTCGCATTAAAATTTTTTCCCTTTTTCTATTTTGGCCTACTGACGACACTGTGCGATGCGGCGCAGATGCGAGTGCTCCTCTTAACACATTAAAAGCGGGCGGTAAAATTACCCGTTGTGAAAACTGCTGCTTATAAGCGGGGCGGGTATTTTTACCTTTTGAATGTAGGCACTTTAAAAGCGGGAGACGGTATTTTTACCGGATTGGTTTTCATATAAAACTGAAAGTATTATTTCATATAATTATTTTAGTTTCATAAATTTCAAGTTTTATTTATTTTGGATCGCGCAATTTTTGCTTGTTTTGCAAGTAATGCCCGCTACGCAGCATAGTTTCATATACTAGGCTACCCGCTTAAAATGTCTTAATACGTTCGTTGCAAGTATGCGCTGCTTCCAAGAGGACCTACAACCACAAGCGCCAAATGTGTGTTTCATAGTTAGGTCAAAAAGCTTTTGCGAAGACCGTATAGCGGCACGTGAGTTGAGCACAGCGCTGAGCGGCCAGAGACTACACCTTTTCAAGTTGTATATCAGAAAATTCAACGTGTATTTCAGATTTTAAAATTGAATTTAATGTTTTTCAAATTGTATTTCAGATTTAACCCTCTACTGCCCCAATTTTTTTTTAAGTCGAAAAATTTTCCACCATGTAGTTTTGGAATCATATAAGAACGGAAAATTTTTAAAATAAAAAAATTTGCTTCCGTATGGGCGTGAAACCCACATAAATTTGCGTGCCTTAACCCATTAAGCCCTGAGCGTTGCGTTTGCGCAACGTTTGGCAATTTCGCTACATTAAGTAATTCATAAAGATATAAGACTTGAAAATGGGTAGAATTGGATTCGAATTGATCGTTTTAGATTCTGCCATACTCAAATTTCAAAATTTTTTAAATATTCATATCTTGTTTTCGATCCAAAGTCAAAGGTTTTTTTTGGGGAATTTTTGAAATTCAATTAAAAATACTTATTCTTCAAACCTATAAAAATCCCTTTGTGGGCTGCATTTTGTAATGCTAAACTATTTAAAAATAAGTTTAAAAAATTTATTTATTTTTTTTAATTTTATGTTTTGTATGTGACTAAGGCCCAAATTGCGTTTGCGCAACGTACCCTCCTGGTTCAGGGGGTGGGGGTATGAATTATTTGCTTGATTTTTTTTCTTGATTAGGTCAATTAATAAGATTGTGTAAAATTTTATGGAAATCGCACAAGCCATTCTGGGGTCAGGTTTTAATGGGTTAAGGCCGTACTGGGCACGTAAGCTAAAAAATTTAACTGATGAACAGTTTCATTGATTACACTCGATACGAAAAATGCACCTAAAAATAAAAGTGGTTTCTAGACTAACTTTGGGCCGCTAAACACGAAACTGAAAATCCAAAAATTTTTTAAAAAAGCGTTTTCGAAAAATCTTCGAAAAAACATTTATTACACCGTGCGAAAAAAATAAACATTTTTGCCGAGACCCATCCAAATGTTGATATAGACGTAAAACTAGGGATATTTATAATATCCTGGCATAGTCAGTTTTTCATTTTCTGACCCAAAAACTTTTTTAAAGGACTTTAAAATTTTAAGGATACATACATTTAAAATATTTTTTTTAATTTTTTCCGTTGTGCAATGATGAAGATATGGGTATCAAATGAAAGAGGAAAATTTTTTTAACAAAATTTCCTATTTTGAACTTTAAATCTAACAAAGCTAACACTTCAGTTTTTTCATCAGTTTCTTCATTAGTTTCTTCATCAGTTTCTTCGAAAACATCGGAATCCAAGTTTTCTAAAACTTACTGCACTTTTTTGTACCATAAAACCGACAATTTAAAAAAAAATGCCGGTTGATATCTATAAAACGGAAACCACATACAAGTATACGTTAGTGACCAAATGCATTAAATCTTTTCGCTTTGGTGCCTGATGCGGCCTTAAGGCAGTCTGCTTTCTCAAGCCGAAAAAGTAACTGTAAATCCTTTTTTCACTATAAAACACTTCAAATCAATAAATTACATTACAAGGTACTCACTCATAATTTTTTTGTTTTAATCTTTTAACGAAAAGTATTTTTAATAATTTTTTTCTTTTTTTACTTTTCACGAAATAATTATTTCTACTAATTTGCACGAAGTTCAACTTTCAACTGATAATAATGGGGAACATATCGCTCCTTCGCTGCAAGAACGTCATAACTCAAAAATTTTTTTTCAGTTTATGGCAGCCCTATGTGTATCTGCATATGGGTCAAATTTTCTCGAGTGGGCCACTTTAAAATCGATGGTCTCAGTTTTCGTTGATCAATACGGTTTTCGATCGGCTTGGAGGTAAAAACGACACCCCAAAAATAATTTAAAAAAAAAAATGTTTTTTTCATTAGTTATTTACAGGTAAAGTTTTTGATCATGTTTTTTTCAAAAATTCATAACTCACGAACGGTTTATCGGAACTCAACGTTTTCTACATCAAAATTTTTGTCAATTAATATACTTTGCCATGAAAAAATCTTTCTTCACAAAAAAATTATTATTTAGCTGAAAAATCCTATTTGTTGTAAATATTTGAAAATTAATGAAACTTCTCCGCCAGCGAGAAAATTTTGACACATTTCATTCAATTCTACAATCCCTTACAAAAATTTTGGTGAAAAAAAAGTCATTATTTTGCATTAGGTCAAAAGTTATACATGTTTTTGTGACCGCGCTCCTACCTCTAGCGCTGGAAAAGCACATATTGAGGCGCGCGAGTTTCGTATGTGGGCCGGCGGGCTGCGTTTTTAAAAAATAAAAGGCAAGAGAATTTAGGCGATCTGACGCTACAAAAGGGTGAAATCAGACTGACTTTATTTTCCAATCCTTACTTTCTACCAAGCTTACCATAATTACACAATTGCTTAATCGACACTTATTTGCTTACATGCTAACTAACTGCTTTTGGTCACAATATTGTTAACCAATATTGTGCTTCTTGGAAATTTGGTTCGGTTTTGATTTTGTTTTATGTTTGTTTGCTAAATTATTTCAAAAATCGGAAATGTGGTTTCGCATTACATTCGTCGCTGTTGGCTTATTTGTTTTAATAGTTCAGCAATTTTATCGGGTGCAATGTCCGATGTAGCATTGCTATTACTATACGTAACTACTCCCTCCTTTAAAATTGAATTCTCCTGAATTCGTTTATTTAGTTTAATTGTAATGCGTTTATGTTTTAAAGTTACAAAAATGATTAATATAAGTATTACAGCTATTAGTCCGAAATTACAACCATAAGATATATTTTTATGAAATTTTAATTTTCTCATATTTACTACATTATTTTGGTTATTTTGTATAATTTCTTCAAAAGTAATTTTTTTTTCTAAAATTTGTAAGATTTCCGTTGTTTGTGTAAACATATCTTTCTTCAGACATTTCAAATGAATTTGAGAAGTAGTTGTCGTTAATGTGTATAGTACAGTTCGCAAAATGTATTAGATAATTTCCATTTATTATTATTTTATCTCCATTACATGTTTGGTTAAGTGATATATTGTGTGCGTTTTTTACTACAATTGTCTCCTCATCTAATTTGATTATTTCTGTTTCATTTCTACTGATTAGTTTGCAATTTTGTTTTAATATACAGTGTGTACTTTGTTTTGATTCCTTTAAAGATTTTAATTCTTCGAACGTATATGTTTTATTTGGATACACAAATATTTTTTCGGTATTTTCTTCAATTTCACAATTTTCTAAATTTGGTATTGGTACAACATATTTTACGCTAACTGTTATAAAAGATTTTGGTATCTTAATCGCAAACACTAGTAATTTATTATTAGACATTGCTGCCCCCATTTTTATATACTTAAGTTTATTAAAATTAATATTATATTTCTCTATTTCCTTATCTGTTAATATATTAGGGTGTAGTATTCCAAATTTTGCTGAGGCAATATTATCTTGCAAATGTTCAATTTTATTTTTTATAAATTGAATTTTAAATAGTTGGTCATAGTATAAATTTTCCTGGTTTTCTTCTTTAACATATTTGGTGATATTGTTTAGTTGTTTCTCTATTTCAGTTCTGTCATTTTGTATGATTTGTTCTAAATGTTTTATTGTGTCATTAAAGTATGTATTAATGTAGACTTGCTGATTTAGTTCTTCTGTTGTTTCGTGCAAATTGTCGTCAAATAAAGATAGATGTTTTGTTATGGTTTGTCTGTCTTCTTCGTCCATTGTTCCGAAAAGCCATTTTGCTGCATTACCTATTCCATTAATCAATCCCCTTTTTTGTCTATGTTCTGTCAATAAAATCGTTTTTAATTTATTCCTAGCTTCGATAAGTTCTAACTGTAAGATATATTTGTTTTTGATCTTCATTACGCTTATATTGTCCGTCAGGTGATCTAAAATTTTACTTATGTCTTCTAGATTTATAATATGGATTATGACGTCCGTTGCCGTTACGATTTCCTTGTTGCCTAGTTTGATTTCTGCAAATCCGTTTTGGTCAGTTATTTTACTGATATTAAGTTGAGCTGTCGTCGATGTTATTCCCATTATTATCAGTGTCATCATTGTCATTAGCCATATCTGTAAATTTTTGAGGTCTTTTAATATTTATTGGATGTATGTTTTTCAGTTCTGCCCTCTTAAACTTTGGTTGTTCTTTATGTCTTACTGCTTTATAGTTCCTAACATATCCTTCTTCCCTGTTTTCCTCGTATTGTTCCCTATTCTTATTTAATTTGTCTATAAATCTTTTTTTGTTTTCCTCTATGTTTTGTTTAACTTTTTCTACGTTGACTTTGCCATTTTGTACGTCTAACGGGGTACTTTTAATTGTAGTATGGTATCTGTTATTGTAATTTCGTATTGCTTTTTGGATAATTTGTTTTATTGGTAAACTTTTGTCGGCATTGTATATTATTCTAAATTTTTCCGCGAGTGTATTATGCATCCTTTCTACATCCGCATTCCCAGTGTGACTATTGCGTTTCGTCAGATGCAGTTGGATTCCCTCCTGGTCTAGAAATTCTTTTATTCGTGTTGCTTTGAATTCATTATCGGCTATAATTTTCATTGGTTTTCCTATTTTAGCAAAATGGGTTTCTAACTGTTCAATTATTGTAATATGGTTTCTGTCATCTAAGGGGTAGGCTGCTCCGAATTTGGAGAATTTATCTATTATTGTCAAAAAATGAAAATTTTTCATAACGTATGTGTCTATGTGTATTATCTGATTTTTATCTGAGGGTGTTTCGGTATGTGTGAATTGTTGTTTTATCGGGTTCCTATCATATTTAATTTCCTTGCATAAGTCGCATTGGTTGATTACTATTTGGATTAACTCCATTAATTTTGGGTAATAGATTATTTTCTTGATTTGGTTGTATGTCTCTTGTATGCCCGAATGCATACTTTCTCTTACATGATAGAATGATATCTGTTTTATTGCTTCCACTTCTGTTTCTAAGTCCTGTGCTCTGATTGTACATTTTATGAACTTAATGCTTTTATCATTAGAAAACATTTGAATGAGTTTCTGTTGAACAATATTATATTTATTATCTGGTAATTCCGAAAAGATGCCTATATGTCCCTTTTTAATATATCTTCTAAATATGTCCCCCATGTTTTCGAAATCGTATTCCGCTATAAAGATTATCCTTTTCCGTGAATCATTTTTATTTCTTCTGTTTTATCGTTCGTTATGATTATTTGTGTTTTATATTTATTTACTATTTCTTCTTTGATGAGAAAGTGGTCCTGTAAGTTTTCTTCTGCTGAGTGTACTGTCGCCATAGTTATATCGTCTTCAATGTTATCAATAATATTTGACTTCGAAAATTGTCGTCTTCTTTATTCGGAAAAATTTTTAAAGTTTGGTCCTCCTCTTCTGTAGTTGTCTCTTTTTCCTTTCCTAGTCTGCTCAAGAAATCCGCCACCTTATTTTCTTTTCCTATTAAATATTCTATCTCACAATCGTATTCTCCCAATTTTAGAAGCCATCTTTGGTGTCTTGGTGACATATCTTTACCTTTGTATTTAGAATGTAGATATTTTATCGGTTGGTGATCCGTAAGAATTTTGAATTTCCTTCCGTAAAGATACGGCCTAAAGTAATTTACGCTCCATATAATGGCCAAAAATTCCTTATCTGTAGCTGAGTAGTTTCTTTCATGGTTATTAAGCGTTCGTGATGCAAAGCAGACTGGGTGGCCTTCTTGGCTTAATACCGCTCCCAGTGCATAGTTCGATGCATCTGTTGTTAGAGTGAATTGCTTTTCAAAGTTTGGAAATCGTAATATTGGATGTGAACTTATTAAATTTTTTAATTTGTCAAATGCCTCTATGTATGTAGGGTCTTTTGTGTTAATTTGTATTCCTTGTTTTAGATATTTCGTTATTGGTTGTGCCACCTTGGCATAATCTTTAATGAATTTTCGGTAGTAGCCTGTGACTCCTAGAAAGCTTTTAATCTGTTTTTCTGTCCTTGGCAATTCTAGAATTTTTAATAATTTGGATTTTTTTCGGATTTGGTTTAATACCTTCTTCTGTTAGGACGTGTCCTAGAAACTCTGTCTCTTTCTTTAAAAAATTGCATTTGTCTATCTGGATTTTCAAATTTTTCTTTTCTAGTACGCTAAAAATTTCGTTAATAGCTTTTATATGTTCGTCTAATGAAGTACTAAATATGAGTATGTCGTCTAAGTAGACAACACATGTTTTATTAATATAATCACGCAATATCTCGTTCATTAGGCGCTGGAATGTTGCCGGTGCATTCTTTAGTCCGAATGGCATCCGTACAAATTCATATAGCCCATGCGGTGTGACAAAAGCCGTTTTTTCCCTATCTTCTTCCTTGACTAAGATTTGGTGGTACCCTTTTGCCAAATCCGGTGTCGTGAAATATTGGGCTCTTCCCAATTTATCTAGAATTGAATCTATGTTTGGTAATGGGTACTTATCATCAACTGTTATCTCGTTTAATTTTCTATAGTCTATAACTAATCTGTATTTCTTTTTTCCCGAGTTATCCATTTTCTTTGGTATCACGATTAATGGGCTGGAATATTTCGATTTACTTTTTCTTATAATTCCCTGTTCTGCCATTTCTTTGATCTGCCTCCTCACTTCTTCCTCATGCTGGGGTGGGTACCTATATAGTTTGGAATTAATCTGTTCATTTGTTATTGTTCTGATCTCATGTTGCACTTCTGTGGTGTTTGTTAGTTTATCCCCTTCTTGAAATAAAAGATTTTTAAAACGTTTTAGGACTTTGATAACTTTATTATATTCTTCCGCGTTTAGATGATTCAACTGAATTCCCTCTATCCCACTATCGGTTGTTTCTATTGCACAAATTTCGTTCGCGTCATATGGGTTATTTAGAAAATTATTTACTCTCTGATTTAGTATTATTATTTTTTCTTCTATATTTATGTGCGCGTTCAGGAAGTTTAAAATATCCATGCCTATTATGAAATTATAGTTTCTTCTTTTGAATGTTGTGATCTTCCACCTGATTCTCGCATTATCCGGTAAATTGAATTCTTCCGGTGCTTCCGTATGCACTTCAAAATCTATCGTGTCCTTATTTGTTAACGTACTAAATGTGATTGGTTGTTTTAATTTTACTCTCAAAAAGTCATTTATTTCTTTGTCTATTAGGCTAAACGTTGCGCCTGTGTCAATCAGTGCTATGTACTTTTTTCTTTTAATTGTTATTTTTATTTTTGGTAAACACTCCGAGGCGGCTCCGTAAAAAAAATTGTGTTATTCATCTCGTTGTCTATGTCTTCTTCTAACTCTGCTTGGCTTTGCCAAATTTGGTTCAAGCGATCTTGGCTGATCCTATAATTAGGGTGTCCTGCCTGTTTCGGTCCGTCATAATTTCTTTCAATGTTATCGACTTCCATCGGTTCTATTCGGTCTCGCCTAGGTTGATTCAAGCGATTTTGGCTTGAAATTGGCCTAGGTTTTACTTCCTGTGGGACTCTTTGGAATTGTCCTGAAGAATTATAATTTCTTACATCATTTTGAAATCGGTAACGCCCCGAATTGTTAAAGTGATTATTATTAACATTATAATTTTGTTGTTCTCGATATTGAAAATTAGGTTTCCCTCTGCTTTGTTCTTGATGATTTTGATACTGGCGATTATTTCTTTCATCATTGTTTTGGTTATTATAATAAGTTCGGTGTTGATTATTGTGATTTGGTTTGTTGTTATTATGGCCATTAACCTTTTCATCTTTTCTGTATTTTTTAAATTCTGGCCTTATGCAACTGTCTTCATAGCGTCTTTTTGTCATTAAGTCTATAATTATACCTAGGTCGCGTTCGTCATAAATTTTGTCCAGTAATGTCCCCTGTGTCATTTCCTTTGTAATGTTAACTAATAAACTATCTATGTTTGTTAAATCAATACAGTGGTCTCCTCTGTAGTATACGATTAACTCATCTGCTTTGTATTTAATTTTTTGTATCTCTACAGCTAATTCACTTACTGTGTTTACTCTTAAATTGCTGATTTTGCGGTACACCTGGTGTGGTTCCGTATCCGGTTTGTATCTTAATTTTAGGATCTTCTTGATTTGTTCCCAGTTGTCCGGTTGTTGTAAGTTGATTATGGTGTTTTTCGCTTCTCCTTGGATAGTTCTGTAAAATATGGCCTTGGTTACTTCCTTCTTTAGATCCTCGTTGTTTATTGTTGACAGTAGGTATTCCACGCTGCTCATAAAAGAGTTAATAGTTATGTCGCCGGTTCCCGTAAACGTTGGTAGATGTGAGACGTTCTTGAGTATCCTGTCCGTTTGGTTTTCACTTGATGTTCGTCTTTGCAATTCAATATAACACTTCGTTCAATAATGTGTGTGACTGACACATAGATGGCGGCACTAATACTAAATCAATATTTTTTTTCGAAATTGTGAACCTTTTTAGGCTTACTGTCAAAATTATATGTCAATCCGACCATTAGTTTACAAGTTACAGTGCTTTAAGTGACACTACTTTTGAGTTTTCAAAAAAAATGAATTCAAAGCAATTCCGTGTGCTGATTTATAATTGTTTTTTAATGAAAAAAAATACTGTTCAATGCCAGGAATGGCTTGAAAAACATTATTCGGACTCTGCTCCATCAAAAAGAACCATTTGTTATTGGTAAGCCGAATTCAAACGTGGTCGTACAGACACCGATGACATTCCATCTACTGGACGGCCAAATGACGCTGTTATTCCGGAAAACGTTGAAAAAACACTGAAAATCATTATGTCCGACCGTAAAGTGAAAGTGGGGGAGATTGCTGACATTCTAAAGATATCAGCAGGCAGTGTACACACCATAATACACGAACATTTGGTTATGAAAAAGGTGTTTTCGAAATGGGTGCCGCGTTTGCTCACACCGGAGCAAAAACAACAACGAATCGATGATTCAAAGAGCTGTTTGGACATGTTTATGCGCAACAAGTTGGAGTTTTTGCGTCGGTACATCACAATGGATGAAACATGGATCCACCATTTCACTCCAGAGTCAAATCGGCAGTCTGCTGAGTGGCATGCAACCGGTGAAAGCCGCCCAAAGCGTCCAAAGGCACAAACATCGGCTGGCAAGGTTATGGCGTCAGTATTTTGGGATGTGCACGGAATAATATTCATCGACTATCTTGAGAAAGGGAAAACAATCAATAGCGACTATTATATAGCGTTGTTGGAACGTTTGAAAGAAGAAATCGCGATTAAGCGGCCCCATATGAAGAAGAAAAAAGTGTTGTTCCACCAAGACAATGCACCGTGTCACAAGTCGATGAAAACGATGGCAAAAATGCATGAATTGGGCTTCGAATTGCTTCCTCATCCCCCGTATTCTCCAGATCAGGCCCCCAGCGACTACTGGCTCTTCGCAGACCTCAAAAAGATGCTCCATGGTAAGAGATTTGGCTCAAATGATGAAGTAATCGCCGAAACTAACGCCTATTTTGAAGGCAAAGAAAAATCGTTCTACAAAGGCGGTATCGAAAGATTGGAAAAGCGTTGGAATGATTGTATCTCCCTAAAAGGGGACTATGTTGATGAATAAATACGAATTTTGGCAAAAAAATGTGTTTTAATTAGTTAGTCACACACATTATTGAACGAAGTGTTACGCTTCTCGTAGCTGCTCTAGTTGTTGTTCTCGTCTTGCCAGTTGTTCCACCATGTCCACTGGCGGCATCCCAAGCTGAGCCGATTCCATTCTCCTTTTGTCAAACTTTCTCTGCCTTGCCTGCCGAATTTTGATTGATTTCTTTGTGGCTTTGACACTGCACTTTCACTCTTTATTTGCGTTGTGGTGTCTTAGCTGCACTCTTTTTGTAGTTTTGGTTCTGTGGGTGGTGCTTACAAATTTTCTTTGCACTCACTGCACTGCCACTTTTATTATTATTTTTGTTATTTTATATTCTGGAGGGTCCGGTCAACTTCTGAGTTGGCTACGGAGTCGCAGAATTAATTGTGGGTGTTATGTTATTAACTTTGTACACGTTCCCGTAGTATTTTTCCGTATCACTCTCCTTTTTAACGTTGCTTAAAAAGGATTACCGACTGCGCCAGTTTCGTATGTGGGCCGGCGGGCTGCGTTTTTAAAAAATAAAAGGTAAGAGAATTTAGGCGATCTGACGCTACAAAAGGGTGAAATCAGACTGACTTTATTTTCCAATTCTTACTTTCTACCAAGCTTACCATAATTACACAATTGCTTAATCGACACTTATTTGCTTACATGCTAACTAACTGCTTTTGGTCACAATATTGTTAACCAATATTGTGCTTCTTGGAAATTTGGTTCGGTTTTGATTTTGTTTTATGTTTGTTTGCTAAATTATTTCAAAAATCGGAAATGTGTTTTCGCATTACATTCGTCGCTGTTGGCTTATTTGTTTTAATAGTTCAGCAATTTTATCGGGTGCAATGTCCGATGTAGCATTGCTATTACTATACGTAACTCGCGCGCTTAGTTATCGTGTGACCGAATCGTCATCGTGTGACACGATGACTAAGCGCGCGCGCGTCAATATGTGCTTTTCCAGCGTTAAAGGTAGGAGCGCGGTCACAAAAACATGTATAACTTTTGACCTAATGCAAAATAATGACTTTTTTTCACCAAAATTTTTGTAAGGGATTGTAGAATTGAATGAAAAGTGTCAAAATTTTCTCGCTGGCGGAGAAGTTTCATTAATTTTCAATTATTTACAACAAATAGGATTTTTCAGCTAAATAATAATTTTTTTGTGAAGAAAGATTTTTTTCATGGTTTCAAGTATATTAATTGACAAAAATTTTGATGTAGAAAACGTTGAGTTCCGATAAACCGTTCGTGAGTTATGAATTTTTGAAAAAAACATGATCAAAAACTTTAACTGTAAATAACTAATGAAAAAAACATTTTTTTTCAAAATTATTTTTGGGGTGTCGTTTTTACCTCCAAGCCGATCGAAAACCGTATTGATCAACGAAAACTGAGACCATCGATTTTAAAGTGGCCCACTTGAGAAAATTTGACCCATATGATCTTTTATCTGTCAAAACCTCTTTGTAAAATATTCAATACTTTGCTCACAAGACGACATGAAAAATTTTGTGATAACTTGAATGGTAAATTTTAAAATTGAATTTTCTCGGAATGATGTAGTTTTGAGTTATGACGTTCTTGTAGCGAAGGAGCGATATGATGCTTACAGCAGTGCTACATTAAAAAATACATCTTAATTTATCTATAATATGCCCTTAAAATTTCATTTAAAAAAATTAAAATTTATGTGGACTTTTCTAGCTTTTTGTGTACCGTGCCTTAAGACCGTATGGGGCAGTAGAGGGTTAAGATGGAATTTCAGATTTTTCAGCGTTTAAAATTGTATTTCAGCGTTTAAAACTGTATTTCAGATTTTAAAATTAAATTTCAGCGTTTAACCCTTTCCACATTTGCTGAGATAAAATTTTTTCCTTCAAAATATTGACTCTAATTGAACATCATTTTGGTTGGGAATTACAGCTTCATTAATTTTGTACGACATATCGTACAATGGTCCGCAAAGGAGTAAAAATGCATGAAATTTTTGTTTCGTTTTTTTTAATTTTATGAACAATTCGTTGATTGTTTTGATAGAAAACATAAATTATAACAACAAAAAATCATAACGTGATTTCATTTTGATCGCAACTTATAAAAATTCTATATATAAACAATTGATTCACATTTATTCGACCTTTTATAACCGTTGTTGTTGTTGCAAAACGCTTTTACACTCAATAAAACACAGAATTAATTAAAATTCATATATCTTTACAGAAAGATACTGAATACAGCCGATTCTTATTATCGTAGTTGGAGTGGCAAGTACGCATGTCTAACCTTACATAACCTGCGTCTGCCCAATAAAACAGAAACTCGTCTAATAATTCTTACTTTTAATCGAAAATTGCGGAATAGTCGAATTTTATTAGTCACGTGGTTTACAGGTGAGCATGGCAGGCAAGCAAACGCAAAAAATCGGTTACCAAACCTATAACTTAAAAAAAAATGCAAACATAACTTGCAACCTTTGCTTTCCATTTGTACGATATATCGTACAAAGCTTTGCAACCCTTGTGGTCATTTGAACGATATATCGTACAAATTTTTGAAAGGCTCGCGAAAAATATTTAGACGCAAAAATGTTAAATTTAATAAGCTCTATAAATCAACTGACATTCAAACTTTGAAATTGTTTCGCTTTTTGGTACCAAAAAGTAATACATATTTAAAAATTCTTACGCAGAGTACCGTCATTTTCTGGTTTTTCAAATTCTTGCAAAACGCTGCTTACAAAACGCACTCAAACTATGTAGCCACGGCTACTATATTACTATTTATATTTTTGAAAAAATGGTACAACACACCCTACTTAATGAAAATTAAAAAGCTGTTCCATAAAAAGTGCGTTCGCTGTCAAATAAAAAATCTTCAAAATTGTACGATATGCAATGTGTGTACAATGTGTCCAAAAAACCACCAAAAGGTGACATTTGAATTATCGATTATCGTGGTGTTGTGCATTATGAATTCCTTTCGCCGGGCCAAACAGTCAACAAGGAATATTATTTGAACGTTATGCGTCGTTTGCGTAACGCTATCCGCCTAAAAAGGCCGGAATTGTGGAAAGACAATTCTTGGTTTTTACACGACGCTAATGCACCATCCCTTACTGCACTCGTAATTCGTGATCATTTCGCTAAAAACTCAACCCATATCGTTCCGCAACCACCGTATTCACCTGATCTGGCGCCGTGCGACTTCTGGCTGTTCAGCAAGCTCAAAAGACCGCTCCGGGGACACCGTTTTGATATGATAGAGGAGGTTCAAGCCGCAGCGAAGACGGCACTGAAGGCCATTCCGGAAAGTGACTGCAATCAGTGTTTCGAAGATTGGAAAATCCGTTGGCATAAGTGCATTGCATCGGGAGGGGATTACTTTGAAGGGGATGAAATTGATTTGGAAGAATAAATAAAGAATTTTCAAAATAAATACAATATCACCTTATTTTTTGGACACAGTAGTATCGTACAAATTTCCGGAAAGGGTTGAAACTGTATTTCAGATTTTTCAAATTGTATTTCAGCGTTTAAAATTGTAATTCAGCGTTTAAAACTGTATTTCAGTTTTGTCAAATTGTACTTCAGATTTGTAAAATTGTATTTCAGATTTGTAAAATTGTATTTTAGGCTATAATATTGAGATTTTTCAAGCTGTATCTGCAACTGCATTTGTATCGGGACTTGGAATAACCCCCTAACATTGAAAAGAGATGTTAAAATATTTATTTGTATCAATTTCATACCATTTTTATTTCTCAAGATGAAATTGCAAACGATTGTAACAGCGTCAGCGAACACTCCGATGGGTAATCTGGTGTTTTACGTCTTGGTCCCTACTCGCCTATGATGAATCTAGTTGAAACAATATGGTCCAAAATTAAATTCTATGTGAATTCACATATGCGAGTACCTCGCGGACGAGGAGTGACTGAGCAGCGTCTCACGTACCTGGACGCCCTGATTGATGAAGCGAAAGATACCATAACTGGTGGAGACTGTGCTCGAGCCGTGCAGCACACAACCACATTTCACTCCGCTGCAATTGCATTTGATGATATGTCAGTTGGCAGCTCGTTATAGAATCAATTTGAATTGATTCGCTCGTTGTAAATTAAACGAAGAGTTCTGTGTTATAGGAATGTTCTTTTTTTAATTCCAACTTAAGACTAAATATTGCAACGCACAGAGTTCACAATGAAACCTCGGTTGGTTGCGATATGCATATTGTACATATGTTTAAATATATATTGTATGTTTATGAAAAGGCAGGAAGCCACTTAGGATTTGTTTGCGTTTGTGATGCTGTATGTTGCGATAAGGGTTTATGGATATTCAAGTGGAAGAAAACGACTGGAGAGTTATCGGCTGTTGGGATTTGTTTACATTTGGGATTTTATAGGTTGTGATAAGGATTGAAGGAACAGATGGACTGTGTTAGAGGAGTCAGGTTAAACCATAACTCAGGTTCTAAGTTATGGTTAAAAAATAGCCGTTGGTGGGTTATCGTTACTCCTACCTGCGGAAGAATTGTCTTTAATAAAGGACAATTTTGAAAATATTTTATTTTGGTTTCTGAAGGAAACGTAAAGAATTATAATTATTATGATAAATATAATTATATCTGTAGTAATAGATATATAGTTGTTTTTTTCATTCTTAGCTTCTACGTTTTTCTTAATTTTTTTAAGTTCATAGTCGTGAGTAATAATGTTTTTATCTTGTATGTGTAATATTTTTAGCGGATCCTCTTGGGATGCTTTAAATTCTTTGTTTTCTATTTTAATGTAACAATCTTTAAAAATTCAATTGTAATTTTGTGCTTCTGTAGTTTTATTGGAACCTTTTCACAATTTTGATTCAGAATTTCTTCTGGTTTTGGGTTTGTAACAATTAATGTGTTTGGTTCTAGATATGTGACTTTGGTTTCAGTTGCATTTCGGAAATTACATTTGATCGTATCTTTTAACATTAAATTTTCGATGCATTGATTTGTTTTGTATAGTTTATTGTTTTCGCTCAATTCTTGTAGTTTGTAATTGTTGTTAACATATTTTTGTTGTGGATCTATATCTAGTTCTTCGCTTTCATTATTTGGTATTGGAATAATGCGAGCAACTGGATGTGTTATAATGACATCTGGTATGCAAATGATTATGAAAAGTGTTTTATTTTTCTTCCAAATTGAAGTTTTAATATTTTTAAACTGATCATAAGACAAATTATCAAATGCTTCTAGTGGTATGTCTTTCGGGTTAACGATTCCGAATTTCGCTAATTGAATTGATTGTTCAATGTCTTCTAAGTGATGTAGAAACATTTCACAGTATTAGTAAAAGTGAAAAGTGCCAATTGTCTTCTGTATCCGTCTTGGAGTACGTTTGCTTGGTGTTGTAGTTTAATAATGTATTTATTTTCTTGATTGATGTAGTCAATGATTTCGTTTTGTTTTTTATTTAGTAAGTTAGTGTTTCTTCTGATTTCGTTTTTGTCTTCTTCAGTCAATGTTCCGAATAGATATTCTAACGCGTTGCCTACAATGTTCATAAGAGCTCTAGCATGTCTCGTTTTGAATAAGTTCAAGTGCTGTTTACTTATTTTTAATTTTTTCATGATGTGGGGTGTATTGAAATACTGATTTTCTTTGACTACTCCTTCAAGTTCTTCTTGGGTTTCCAGTAGTTTTTCTGTATTAATAGTGTGAATTATTGTTTGAAATTGTTGCGGAATTGCGTATTCGCCTTGTTCAATGGCGATGAATCCGTTATTGGTCGCTAATGACTGGACTTGGATTGACTGTGCTGCCACTAGTGGAGTCTGGATGATCATCCAGAGGAATGCCCATATCTTCAGCAGTTTCGATGAGGTCGAAGTTTTGATCCCTGGAAGAATCTTCGTTAGCCTTCTTTCTCTTGAAGTTTGACTTGTAAAATTTTCGTTTTTGTGCTTTGCCTGTTATAACATAGTCGGCATCTGTCTGTTGAACATAGTCTATTTTGGTAAAAGGGTTTTGATCTGTTTTCGGTCGTCTCTTGTTTCTTTGTCTCATGTAATTAGGGTCGATCTCGTGATCTGTTCTGTTTTGGGATGTGTTTAGATATGCGATTCGGTTAATCTTGTTCTGTTGAATTTTATCTATTTCTTCCTGTTTAGTATAAAGGAGGTATGGAATTTTGCCAGTGGTGGAGTGATTTAATAGGTGATTATAAGCGTATAGAGCTTGTTCTATGACAATTGATTTTTCGTTGTTGTCGTCATTCAGAAGTTGTATTCTGCATTTTTCGTTGATGGTTCTATGGAAGCGTTCCACATCTGCTATTCCTGTCTTTCCGTGGGTAATTTCTAGTTCTATGTTTAATTGGTCTAACCAATTTTTGAAAGGCTTTGCTTCGAATGCTGGATCTTTATCGGCTTTAATTGTTTTTGGTGTGCCTATGTAGGTGAATATCCTCAGAAGTGCTCTTTTCGCTTCTAGCCAATTCGGGGTTTTGACATACTCTGCAGTTGCGTACTTCGAGTATAAGTCGATTGCCGATAAAAAGGTTTTCTGATTGAACTGCCAAAAATCAATTATTAGTTTTTTTGTTTCGTCAGTTGCTGCTGGCGTTACTCTGAAAGGTAATTTGTTTGGTTGGTTTTCTGGTTTACAAATATTGCAATGGTTGCATTTATTGATTATAAGTTGGATGCGTTTTCTCATTTTGGGGAAATAGAATTCGTTTTTTATTTTATCACAAATTACTTGTGAACCTGCGTGCATAGTTTCTTCGTGTTTTCTGAATACTAGTTCCGCAATGGCATCATCTTTTTCTAAGGTTTTAAGTTTTTTTGTACATCTTAACAGCTTGTGTTTAAATGATGCCAAGGTGATGCCAAGTCTTGGAATTTCATAAAATCATTGTTATTTTCGATAAAAACTCCAATTCTTTTAGTGTGGTCAACGTATGAGTTGATTATATTGCTTACTGCTTCTTCTTCGAATTCTAAGTAGCATATTTTTGTAATAATTTGATTATACTTATTTCTGTGAGTTTGAATTGTTGGACGTAGGCCTTTATAAAAGATTATTTGATTTCTGAAGAAATTGAGCGGTCTTTCCGAAATTGGTATCAAATTTCCGCTGTCTTCATGAGCAGAATGTATTGTTTCGTTAGTGTTTACATCTTCCTCAGGTATATTTTCTGTGTGTAGGTGACACTCTTCTAAGGGAATTCTGGAGAGTGCATCTGCTACGTAATTTTCCTTACCCGGTAGATATTTTATGTCGAAATTGTATTCGTTAAGCCTGATTTTCCATCTTTGGAGTTTCTGGTTAGGTTCCTTAAGTGTTTGCAACCATTGAAGTGGTCTGTGATCGGTTTGAATTAAGAATTTTACTCCATAGAGGTAGGGTCTAAACTGCTGAGTTGCCCATAGTATAGCTAGTAATTCTTTCTCAGTTGCTGAGTAATTCTGTTGAGCTTCGTTGAATGTTTTGCTTGCAAAGCATATTGGATGTGGACCGTGACTTACTGCTCCCATTGCATAATTACTAGCATCGGTGGTAAGAGTAAAGGGCTTCGTGTAGTCTGGGTATGCTAAAATAGGATCGTTTGAGATCAAGTCTTTTATTATTTGGACAGCTTGAATGTACTCAAGGTTCTGGGGATTGAGCTTTGCATCATTCTTTAGATTCGCTGAGAGCGGTTTCGTTAATTTCGCAAAGTTTGGTATAAAGCGTCTGTAATAACCTGCAAGGCCCAGAAACTTTGGATTTGTTTCTTTGTTTTGGGTATGGGGAAATCTCGAATCGCTTTTATTTTGTTCGGGTTCGCTTTTATTATTTTGTTGACAGCCGTCGTGGCTCAGTTGGTTAGTGCGCGGTCCAGCGAGTCGCATGCAGAGCGACGCAAGTTCGAATTCTGCATGTAGTAACACCTAAAAAAAATAACGGGAAACTCGTTTTCTCTTTCGGTGGCTGTCCTCTCAGCTGGAAATGGCAAACCTCTGAGAGTAAAAATTGCCTATGAAAAAGCTCCCAACCTGCCGTTCGGAACCGGCATAAAACTGTAGGTCCCTTCCACCCGCGTACAAAATTCACACGCACAACACGGGTGGTTGCGGGAAGCTAGGCCTTAGTCTCGCGTAAGCGGGCTGTCGTGCCAATCAATTATTAATTATTAAATTCGCTTGTATGCCATTCTGATTGACAATGTGTCCAAGAAACTCTGTTTCCTGCTTTAGAAATTCACATTTATCCAGCTCTGAGATTTGCTTCGTGTAATGTCCGTAAGACTAACTCAAGAGATTTCAGATGTTCTTCTAGTGTTTTGCTGAATATTATAATATCGTCTAAGTACACTAAACAGTGTGCTCCTATCAGATTTGCTAATACTTCGTTTATCCACCTTTGAAATGTGGCTGGTGCGTTTTTTAAGCCAAACGGCATTCGTAGAAGTTCATAATGTCCTTTCTGTGTCGAAAAAGCGGTTTTTTGTCTATCTCCAGGAGACATTTCAATTTGGTGAAAACCTTTTGCAAGATCTAATGTTGTAAAATATTTACATTGTCCTAGTTTATCCAATATTTATTCGATCAACGGTATTGAAAATTTGTCATCTATCGTTATCTCATTGAGCTTTCTATAGTCAATTACTATTCGCCACTTTTGCTTGCCTGAGGCGTCTATCTTTTTGGGGACTACCCAAAGGGGTGAATTATATGGTGATTTACTTTTTTGTATTATGCCTTGCGCTAACATGTCGCTTATTTGTTTATCTACCTCCTCTTTGTGTATGTGTGGGTATCTATATAGTTTGGAGTAGATTGGCTTGTCATGTTTTGTATTAATTTTGTGTTTTACTCTGTTCGTAAAAGTAAGGGGGTCGTTGGTGTTGTATGTGATCGTTTCGTATTTTTGAAGAAGTGTTACTAATTTCTCTTTTTCGTTTGGATTTAAGTGTGATGTTCTTAGATTATACTCTTGTACCGTATAGAAATTTGTTTCTTCTGGTAAAGCGAGTATTTTCAAGTAGTCTCTGTTTACCGTTATTGAGTTGTCAATTGTGTGTATAATGGCTCCTATTTTTCGTAGGATGTCCATACCGATAATTGCGTCAAATCTACCTATATTGTCACATACATACAATTTTAGACCAGCTGTTGAAATAGTTCTATCAAGTATTAAGTTGCCTGAAAATGTTTGAATTCTAATTGGATAGGCAGCAAAGCTATTTTTAACAAACTTATTCTTAATTAAACTAACTGATGATCCCGTGTGGATTAGACATTTTAATCTTCTCCCAAACAGGTGCCAGATTAAGGTTGGTACTTGTCCGAGGCCTGTAGCCGAAAATTCTGGTCAACATCCATTGGAACTTGTTTTGTCTGTCTCGACGCGTTATATTTGTGGTTTCTCGATTGTGAGGAATTTTGGTAAATATTTTTAAATGTATTTGGTTGAGGACTTTGTGTATTTTTAGATTGGTTTATACCTCTGCTTCTGTTAGATCTATACATGTTGTTTTCTTTAAGGGCCATAATAGCAGTTTGTACAGTTGTGGCATTTGCCCCGTAAATTATTGTTACCATTTTAGGGGGCAGTTCTTTAATTAAGTGTTTAAATGATGTTTTTGTGCACATATTTTTTAAAATGTCTGCGTTGTCAGGTTGCTTCAGGAGTATTCTGTCGCGTATGGAGCTTATTCTGCCTAATATTTTAGTACAAAACTCATTTATATCACCTTTGAATCTAATGTTGTTGATCTTAATGATCGCCTCATCGATTGGTCTGTGGTCCACATACTCGTTGATGAGAGTTGTCCGTAGTTGGGCCCAGGTATTTGGCTGCTCCCTACACATCAATTCAGAGGCGTCTCCGCGTAGTGTATTCAGGATGCATTGGAAGAAATAAAGTTGATCGTCCGGAGTTGCTGCGTGCATTGTGGGCACCAGAGCATCCACCGTGTTGATATACCTGGCCAATTTCCTTTCCGATCCATCGAATGGTTCGAGCAGCTTCAGCGTCTCCATGATTCGGCTGTTATTCACTGCCATTTTTTTCACTTTTATTCAAACAATCCTTTTTTTTTGTAAAAATAGCTTCGGATTTATTATATTTTTTATTAGGTTCTTAAGACCGACTGCGCCAGTTATAGAATCAATTTGAATTGATTCGCTCGTTGTAAATTAAACGAGGAGTTCTGTGAGTTCTGAGTTCTGTGTTAAGACTAAATATTGCAACGCACAGAGTTCACAATGAAACCTCGGTTTGTTGCGATATACATATTGTATGTTTAAATATATAGGGTGTTTTTTTTAGAGGTATAGAACTTCGAATTGAAATAAAACACAAGAAAATCGTTTTAATGTCCATCAATTTGGCTTTATTGGAAGGATAATTTTATGCCATTAATGTTTAAATATGATTTCGGGCATGTGGCCGCCGCGGCTGGCTCGAATAAAGCCAATTCTACAGGTCCAATTTTTAAAGTTGATGGACAAAGCTCCAATTGCTGTGCACGGTGGCGAATCGATTCATTCGGGTCCTCTTCAACATTTTGCTCTACAGCGGCAATTGTTTCTTCGGTGCGCACTGTTCGACGTCTCTGCGGATGCGTATTATCACATAGAGTAAACGTAGTGCGAAAACGACCCATGGTTAACCGATGGATGGACCGATTTTGCCCTGATGGACGATTATGTCGACCATAAAATGGACGGAGCTTGCGGTAAACTTCGCGAACTGAACCATTATTTTCGAAATAAATTTGCACGATTTGCAAGCGTTGTTCTTTTGTCAAACTGTTCATGATGAAATGGCAAACCAAACTGAACATAAATGACATTAGAGTTGCCAGATTTGACCACAAAATGCCAGTTTTATCTCTATTCGAAAAACAAACCTCTTAAAAAAAACACCCTATATATTGTATGTTTATGAAAAGGCAGGAAGCCACTTAGGATTTGTTTGCGTTTGTGATGCTGTATGTTGCGATAAGGGTTTATGGATATACAAGTGGAAGAAAACGACTGGAGAGTTATAGGCTGTTGGGATTTGTTTACATATGGGATTTTATAGGTTGTGATAAGGATTGAAGGAACAGATGGATTGTGTTTGAGGAGTCAGGTTAAACCATAACTCAGGTTCTGAGTTATGGTTAAAAGATAGCCGTTTGTGGGTTATCGTTACTAGCTAAATTGCATGTTTTGTATTCATAACTGCACAGTTACAATCATTTCACGAATTCATTCTTTTAATTTAATTTTTTTTAACTTCATCTTGAGGAACAAAAATGGTATGAAATTGATACAAATAAATACTTTAACATCTCTTTTTAATGTTAGGGGGGTTATTCCAAGTCCCGATACGAATGCAGTTGCAGATACAGCTTGAAAAATCTCAATATTATAACCTGAAATACAATTTTACGAATCTGAAATACAATTTCACAAATCTGAAATACAGTTTTAAACGCTGAAATAAAATTTTAAACGCTGAAATACAATTTGAAAAATCTGAAATTCCATCTTAAATCTGAAATACAATTTGAAAAACATGAAATTAAATTTTAAGATATAAAATACAGTTTTAAACGCTGAAATTTAATTTTAAAATCTGAAATACAGTTGTAAACGCTGAAATTCAATTTTAAAATCTGAAATACACGTTGAATTTTGTGATATACAACTTGAAAAGGTGTAAAGCGCCCGGAGTGGAATGAGTCACTGCCCTGTTGGACCTGAGACAACTGGTTCCCGAAATTCATTGATTTTTCAAATGGTTTTTGTAAGTCAATTGGACAACTAGTTGTCCAAGTAGCTGTCAGCGAATGCTAATCGTCCACGTTTTATGTGCGCGTTTATAGGCGATAGGAGGGCATAAAAATGAAAAAAAAAACGAAAGAGATGAGATAAGCAACCAAATACCGCTGCGTCTAAAGTTCAGCCTATTATGCTTTGAATGTTGCATGTTTTGTCTTGGGTGATTTCAGTTGGAATTTAACGGGGTTTGAGCAGCAATTAATTGTGAGAACAATAGGGGTTGGTACCAGAATATTTTTAATTCTTTTAATTCGTAATTAATATATTTAATTTTTACAGATAAAAACTGTTCTCTATTGCAAGGCGGGAAATTAAAAAACCTCAGCGTTTTTGTATCGAAGAACAGCTTAAAGACAACTATTTAACGAAATTTTGAAAGGTATTGATTAACTTATTCATTTGATCAGTCCCCTATCATTTCCATGATGACAGGGGACTGGACATTACATTGCGCCAGACCCTTTTTTGTATATTATTAATAATTTTATTCATTAGCTAATAATATCTCATATGCAGTGATAATTGTTTGTGTTTATTTTATGAACATTTTATAATATTTGTAAAAAATTAAATTGTTTAATTTTCCTAAAAACTTCAAGTGGTTGAAAAACTAAGTCATAATAAATTAGTTTTCAAACTTACTTTCTTTACAACTGGTTTATAAACTGTTTTACTAAGGAGTAAGTTTGGAGTAGTTGCAAATGGATGCAGACGGGGACAATTGACTGTCGCCTAGGCCACGGCCATGTTAAAAGGGTGAGTTCGCTCCAAGGAAACGAATCGGTTCTAAAGTCAGCTATGACTGACAAGCAACCAGTTGAAAAACTTGGAGTTTGGACCAGTCCGAATTCCTACAGGGAAGTTCCAAGTATATTTCTCGTTGTCGATGATTATAATTTTGGGATTTTTGTTTTTTACATTGATTCAGAACTTTTATTTATGACTTTTTTAATTTGCGTTACCGATAGCTATTATTTTGGGAAATTTTTTTTTTTACGTTGCTTCATAAGTTTTATTTATGATTTTTTTATTCATTTACACATTGTAATAGATACATTGCAATTATTTTTTTTTTTTAACTTATAAGTCCCTGGAAAAATTACATTCGGACTAGTCCGATTTCCTACAGGGTGTGATGTCGATACAAATCGAAAACCGCGCGTAAGAGTTCAGGTACATACAGTGGCGGCTTAAGGTATTCCGTGGCCCGGGGCGGCGACGGCGGAGGGGGCCCCACAAAACGGTGCAGAATAAGTTTGCGTACAAAACTAATAACGGTTTCCGGTTATGCTTTTTACTTTTTTTTTTAATTTGTATTCCATTGAACAGTAAACGGACTTGCAAATTATTTTGAAACGTATATGTGCTTGCAGCCGCCGTGGCTCAGTTGGTTAGTGCACGGTCCAGCGAGTCGCATGCAGAGCGACGCAAGTTCGAATTCTGCATGTATAGGGTGTTTTTTTAGAGGTTTGTTTTTCGAATAGAGATAAAACTGGCATTTTGTGGTCAAATCTGGCAACTCTAATGTCATTTATGTTCAGTTTGGTTTGCCATTTCATCATGAACAGGTTGACAAAAGAACAACGCTTGCAAATCGTGCAAATTTATTTCGAAAATAATGGTTCAGTTCGCGAAGTTTACCGCAAGCTCCGTCCATTTTATGGTCGACATAATCGTCCATCAGAGCTAATTCGGTTAACCATGGGTCGTTTTCGCACTACGTTTACTCTATGTGATAATACGCATCCGCAGAGACGTCGAACAGTGCGCACCGAAGAAACAATTGCCGCTGTAGAGCAAAATGTTGAAGAGGACCCGAATGAATCGATTCGCCACCGTGCACAGCAATTGGAGCTTTGTCCATCAACTTTAAAAATTGGACCTGTAGAATAGGCTTTATTCGAGCCAGCCGCGGCGGCCACATGCCCGAAATCATATTTAAACATTAATGGCATAAAATTATCCTTCCAATAAAGCCAAATTGATGGACATTAAAACGATTTACTTGTGTTTTATTTCAATTCGAAGTTCTATACCTCTAAAAAAAACACCCTATAGTAACACCTAAAAAAAAAAACGGGAAACTCGTTTTCCCTTTCAGTGGCTGTCCTCTCAGCTGGAAATGGTAAACCTCTGAGAGTACAAATTGCCTATGAAAAAGCTCCCAACCTGCCGTTCGGAACCGGCATAAAACTGTAGGTCCCTTCCACCCGCGTACAAAATTCACACGCACAACACGGGTGGTTGCGGGAAGCTAGGCCTTAGTCTCGCGTAAGCGGGCTGTCGTGCCAATCAATTATTAATTATTATTATATGTGCTTAAAATTTTAAAGAAAGCAATATAAGCACAGAGAAAATATGAAAAATGGATAAAAGGATAATCTTACTAAATCTTTCCAAAATTGATAAAAACTTTCGTGAAATTAGGAAAACTTTTGGGAGATCAAATTCGTCATTTTAAAAAGCCATCTTAAATCTCGAAAAAAACAGAAAATCTTGCTCCGTTACTGCGATCTACAGGGTAGGCCATTTAAAGTGGAAGCATCTGGTAACCCTATAACTTTTGACAGAGCTGTCAGATCGACTAATGACATAGCGCGTTGGAAGCGTCATTCCAAGACAATTTATACTATGAAACAGTACACTCCAAAAGAACTCCAAAAACCATCGATTTATTGCGGCCATTGTTCCCTGGCCGAATCATATCGAAAAAATGCGATTATGAGTGGCCACCGAGATCACCCGATTTGACACCGCCAGACTTTTTTTTATGGGGCTACTTGAAGTCCAAGGTATACACCAACAAGCCAAGGACACTAGCTCAACTCAGAGCCAACATTCGCCGCGAAATAAGAGCCATATCGGCATATACACTGGCAAAAGTGATGGAAAATGCCGAAAAAAGGGCACATTTTGCGGCCAAAGCTAATGGTGGCCATTTACGCGATATCATTTTCAAAAACTAACTAGAAAATTTCTCCTTGGACCAAAATAAATGAATATCGAGATGAAAACAAAAAAAAACATTTTTTCCTCTTTTTTTTCAAAAACAAAAAATTCATCCACTTTAAATGGCCTACCCTGTAGCCCTTTTTTTAAGCTACCCGAGCAGGAGGATTAGATTGTTTTGCGATCAGTGCATAATAACACTACTCGACAAAAAATTGGCCAATCGCGTACACCTAAAAATAAAATTGTTTTCTAGACTAACTTTGGCCGCTGAACACAAAACTGAAAATCAAAAAATTTTTAAGAAGCGTTTTCGAAAAATCTTCGAAAAACGAGTTTTTTCCTATTGTTTCAGTTATGAGCACATATCTCCTAAAAGAATTATCTGATTAACACGAGCTGCCCGTCGTTCAGAAGATAATACCTTAGCCTTTCTAGATTGCCCGAATCAGATTTGGGGAAGTTACTAACGGTGAAAGTTGTAACAAAGTGAATTTTTCGACCAGTTTAAAAAACCATAAATTTTCAAATATTTTGTTATAGAAAAAAATAGATTATCTCCTCTGAAAGCCGATAGCCCTGGCAGCTAGTGCTTTTTTTAATTAAAATTTTAATTGTAATTAAAAATAATAAATAAATAAATAAATCTCCTCTGATTTTAAGATCAAAAATGAAATATTAAGCGTAACATCAATAGAATTGGAAGAAAAATGACAAAGTTATGATGCAGTGCGTGAAAACACCAAGTTTACATTTATTAGTCCGTGTGAAAATTTTTTTTATTTCTCCGAGACCCATCCAAATCTTGATCTAGACGTGATAGTAGAGCTCAATTTTAGTGTCCTGGCGTAGTCAGTACTACATTTTCTCACCCAAAGTAGTGCAATGATGGAGATATGGGTATCAAATTAAAAAAGAAAATTGTCTCCTTTTAACAATGTTATGCATGGAAAACATACATGTTTTGGATTTCAATCTGTAGGTTCATAGAAAACACTTATTTTTAGGTGCATTTTTCGTGTCGAGTAGTGTAATCTAAATCTTCAGATACAGTCTGTGCAGTAGAAGCGTGATCGCCTTAACTTGGAAACTATTTGTCCGATTCGTTTCAAACAAACTGCATTTTATGCGTTTATAATATTTATTGTACGCAATATTTTTAATAACAGGTATAGTCGCCGCCATTCGCTATTATGGCCTCAAACCTCCGACACATATTTTGCGCAAAGATCTGAGCGAGTTGCCGAGGCAATCGACTTCAAATCAGTCGAATTTGCCTCGATAACGGTTTTGCTGTCAATATACTATTTCCTCTGAGTTTCTGCTTTACAATTGCCCACACATTTTCTATCGTGTTGGCATCAGGCGACTGTGAGGGCCAATCTAACACTTTGATATTTGATATTTATTTAAAGGTAGCTGGTTGTACATGTAAGACTGGTTGTCTTTTAAGCACATCATGAAAGAATACATTAACTGATAGTAACATTTCAATTTTCTTATGTACAAAACTTGATATGCTAAACTTAATATACTAAACTAATCTAAACTGATAACATGATCTCAAACTTAGTCAGATATTAAGATAATAATTGGAGCAAGGAAATACAGAAAACAGAGAAAAAGAAGAGAAAAGAAAGTTAAAAATTAAAATTTACTGAAATAGGTTGAATACTGCCAACTTAAAGCGCCTTAGATTTTGCTCGGATTTAATAATATTTGGTAGGGAATTCCATAGTTTTACAGCATTGACAAAGAACGTTCTAGAGGACGTGAGGTAATTACTACGTGGCACAATGAGGTTATGGGTTCTAACAGACTGCGAAAAACGCAACTTTTTAAAAAGATATTCCGGTCGCTTTGTATAAATTAACTTATGCAAGAAGACTAGATTGCGAACATTTAAAAACGCACTGAGACTACAGTTGAGTATCCTGCAGGAAAATTGGGAAATATGGTCAAACTTGCGCTTTGAATATATATATCTGGCGCAGTTATTTAAAGCCAGTTGCAACTTCCGCAATGATGCATTATCAAGGTGCCCATAGAGGAGCTCACTATACAATATGAGTGGCACAATAAGAGTTCTAACCAATTTCAGTTTAACCTCCTGAGGAACAAAGTCTGTTGTGCACCATAACTTTCTCAATGCAAAGTAGATTTTACTTATAGTATGGTTGATGTGATCAGAACATCCCAAGCTGGAATTCAATTTATAACCAAGACTGGTAACAGTCGACTCAAATTTTATAGAAGTATCTTCCAAGATTAGATTAGGTAGATATTTTTCAACCTGCAGGCACGGTGCAATGCATATAGCTTTGGTTTTCGATGCATTTAAAGCTAAGTTGTTTTGCTTTGCCCATAATGAAATCGAACGAAGATCTTCATTAATTCTACATATTAGGTCCTCAGAGAGACCAACTGGACGCGAAAGATAGATCTGAGCATCATCAGCATACAAATGGATTGATACGTTATTACAACAGTATGTTATATCATTGACAAATATGCTAAAGAGAATGGGACCAAGTATGGACCCCTGTGGCACCCCTGAGTAGAGTCTCCTCAGCTCAGAACTTGTATTTCCGATAACCACCTTTTGCCAACGATGGCCAAGGTAGCTCTCAAGCAACTTAATCGAGCTGTCAGAGAATCCGAAATATTTCCTGAGTTTCTGCAAGAGAATACTATGGTCCACTGTGTCAAAGGCCTTAGAGAAGTCCAAAAGTGATAAAATGGTTACTTCGCCTCTATCAAATGCTGGTCGTATATCCTCCATGACCTTGAGCATTGCAGTAGCACAGCTATGGCCGGCTCTAAAGCCAGACTGATTCTCGGTAAGAAGCCTATTTTTGTCAAGATATGTAATTATTTGTCTCGCCATTAATTTCTCAAAGACCTTAGACAGTGTAGGCAGTATGCTAATTGGACGAAAATCCGATGGTAGGCTGGCTGAGAGTTTTTTCGCAATGGGAGTAACCTTAGCTATTTTCCAGTTATTAGGAAATACTGACGATGTAAAGGAGAAATTAAAGATGTGAGTTAGCGTTGAGAGAATATTTGGAAGAATTATTTTTAAAAAGCGTAAACTTATGCCATCCTCTCCAACAGCATTTGATTTTATGGAAAATAGGCTCTTAATTACATCATCTTCAGTCACTGTTGTGAATTCAAACTCGCATTCCCGTTTAAATAGTAGCTTGTGGTCAATTTTAAAATTTGTATTACTTTGCATATTATTCGACTGCAGGAAGAAGTCATTCACAACATTCGCGTCCAAGTTGCATTCCGAAAAATGTTTGCCTCCAATGCCTACAGACTTCAGATTATTCCAAAGAGTTTTAGTTGGTAAGCTTGTACTTAACTTTGACTGATAATATAGCCTTTTAGAGAATCTTGTTATATTCGTGGCACTTCCACCCCATTTTGCTGTTTCCAATGAGCACACATTCGGCTGCGATGTTTGTCGTCGTTGTCTTCTTGTATAATCCAAGAGAGTCCTCTTCTCCCGAACATCTTCGCAGCTGATGGTAATAAAGCTTTTTCTTAAATTTTGTTCATCAAAACCGCGTTCAAGTTGGTGGTAATAACGAAAAGTCACCCAAATCCTTTTTCTGAGAAGCAGCCCCAAACATGGACCTTTACTGGGTCTTTAACAGTTCGTTGGAACAATTGGTTGATGGCGGGACACCAAGATCGGTTTATGCTACTAAGGACTGTATCGAAAATTATAAATACACCAAAACATGCTTCATACTAGTGCATAACAAAAGTTAGAATTTATTTTTTTTATAAATGATATTTCATATTGTATTTTTTTGTAAATAGCAACCAAAAAAAATTATTTAGTGGGAGTCTTACCCACATCTTTAATCTTTTTGTGGAGGTCCTTCATTAAATTCTGGCCACAGCCAGAATCTAATTTTTTGGCAACACTATTCAAATTTTTTTTTAATTTTTGAACGGAGTTAGCCAGGTTAAGGTATTTTTTAAGGTCGTTTTTCTTCAATGCCCAGAATTTCTCGATGGGGCGTATCTCTGGACAGTTTTGAGGATTCATGTGTTTCTAAACAAAATTTATGTTCTTTTCCTCATACCACGTTAGTACTGGCTTAGCATAATGGCAAGAAGCTAAGTCGGCCCAAAACAAAGTCTTGCCAGTGTGTTTTTTCACCAACGGCAGAAATCTCTACTTTAGGCACTCAGTTAGGTACATTTCAGCGTTCAGGGGCTTGTCCGTGAAGAATGGAGTCGACATTTTTCCACACTTGCATATTGCTTGCCAAACAAGAATCTTATTGCAAAATTTTTCGCAAAAAATTGATTTGTCAGATTTTAAAATTTCACTGCCTTTCGGAACTGTGTAGAATTGGGGTCCTGGCAGCGTTTTGTAGTCCAATTTCACGTATGTTTCGTCGTCCATTATGATGCAATCAAATTTTTGCCTACAAATATAGTCGTACAATTTTTGGGATCTGGTTCTCATCTGCGCGCCTTGCTGAGTGCTTCCTTTTGGCTGTTTTTGCTTTCTATATGTTCCCAACTGGTTTCTCTTCTTGGCACCTTGGACCATTGCTGCACTCGTTCCGGCTTTTCTGCGCAATCGCGTACGGATATCTCCTTATTTTTTAAATAAGGCACATATCTTAGTATCTAGCAATGGTTGGGACGCACCCTTTTTACGACCTAGCCCTGGTAAATCCTCAAGTGTGCAATGATACTGCACATGACACATGATACTACACACCAGCGAATGGCTTTTTGCACAACGAACAGGCTATAATTTGCTTCTTGTGCTAGTTTTCTATACGACATTCCTTTGGTTGATGCAAATTTGGACACAATTTCTTGACGAAGTTTTACGGAAAGTCCTCTCATTTTGAAGCGCGTTGATATACTACAACAAATTTTTCACGAAAATAACAATTTGAACCTCTAGAATCTAAAATCCGATATTGCTGAGCAACCAGCATTGCATAGCCCACTTTATACGATTTTTAAAGTGTATTCATAATTTTCGATACAGTCCTTATTTGCCCAAAATTGGAATTCATCTGTAAATATTACATCATTCCAATCCCGATCTGAATTGGCATAAGCCCAGGCAAAACGTTTTTGAACGTGTGATGATGAGAGCAACAGTTTTTTCAAAGAGTTCCGGTATTTAACGTCGTTAGTTCCTAAACGTCCTCGAACCGTCTCTTTTGATATTTGAACATCACTTTTCTCTAAAACTGCTTTAGCTTTACGCAACGGTAAGCCCGGCTTCGTCGCAAACAAATCAATGATCTTCTTGTCCTGTTTTGGGGAGGTCTTTTTTTCAAGGCCCCGCCCAACCAAATCGTCGACATTCCATATACCGATTCGTCCACCTCGTTACGAATGACTTAGACTTCTTCATATATTTTATACCGATATTATATACCGATTCGTCCACCTCGTTACGAATGACTTCGACTTCTTCATATATTTTGCTGCAGCTAAACGTGACATTTACGGCTTTCTAGGGTGTAGACAAAGGTATACGGCTTCAAGTCGCTTCTCTCACGCGGATCCATCTTGTTAAAACACCGTGTACTTTGTAATTGTTTCGTGAGACTGACAATTTTTGCAATGCGTATTACAAAAATTATGAGGCTACTTAGGTGCATTCAAATTTGTTTGATAACGGTACTCTAAGTGATAATTTGGTCGATCACGCTTCTACTGGACAGACTGTATGTACAGAAATATTTTATAAAACCCAGTGGCAGAGACTTTAAAAAAAAGGCCTGAAAAAACATATTTCCCCTGCATAACAGCATGTAAGAAGCCCATATTTAGCTTACTTGCAAGGAGCATAGATTTACTTTCGTAAAAGAGTCTAACAAAGAAGAAACCCGGATTTTCGGGACGATGTGTTGTTATCCAACCAATAATTATAATAATGTTACGAAATTCCACAGTTCGTTATCGACGGTTCGTTTTGATTGTATTTGAAAATAAAACAACTTCAGTTACTCAGCAAAAATCAACAATCAGGAATTAACTTTATTTACAGAATTTACACTTCGCTTGTATCTACACTTGTTACCACTTTGCTTGCTTAACACAGACTCGACTCCTTGCGCTGCCACTGCTGTTTTTATACCAATTTTCTTATCGCGCCGAAGTTTCTTGCAACTTCTAATTGGAAAGCGCTCGACCATTCTCGCACAGCCCATTTATTCGAGAACCATCCTTGCCATATCGGACTATACCAAGCGAATTTATAACAGTTTTGCTGTACTTCACAGTGCATGCCTAAAAGTATGCTTGGAAAACATTCGTGCGGAGAAAAGCATTCCTGTACAGTGCGGCACAGAATTTCTCATCGTATCACTGTCCATCGCTTAGACTTGTTCGTCCCGAACAAGTACCGAGGCTCCGCCGGAGTAAGACGCCAGGCGCTCCAAATGGACTACTTTCAGCCTGGCGTTTCCGCTGCAGCAGCGTTGAACCCTGTACACCACGTCATTAATCCTGGTCACGACCTTGTACGGTCCTTCCCATGACGTTTGAAGCTTTGGAGACAACCCTTTCCTGCGCTGCGGGTTGTAAAGCATTACCAGATCGCCTTCTTGGAACCCCGCTGTGTTAGCTCGTAGATCATATCTGGCTTTCATCTTATCGCTGACCAGTTGGATACGGTCCCTTATAAACTGGTGGATTTCTTCCAGCTCCGATCGCTTATTAACTGCGTAATCAGTCTTAGCGCCTTCCGTCGTGCTGACCACTCCGAACTTCAAGTCAGCAGGCAATCTCAGCTCTGTGCCGAACACTGCTCGGGCTGGAGTGAGTGATGTCGTATCGTGCGGGGCTGACCTATACGCCATCAAGAACAGCGGAATATGCGTGTCCCAATCCTTTTGATTCCTGCCTACTACTTTCCGCAGATATTCCTCCAGTGTTCGATTGAATCGTTCCACCATGCCGTCGGACTGGGGATGCAAAGGACAGGTGCGAGTTTTCCTTATTCCTAGTAGCTCACACACTTCTTTTAATACAAGAGACTCGAAATTCCGGCCTTGATCCGAGTGCAACTCCAGTGGAACTCCAAATCTGGCCACCCAGTTGTTTACCAACATTTCCGCGACCGTGGTGGCCTCCTGGTTAGGAATAGGATACACTTCGGGCCATTTGCTGAAATAGTCCATCACCACCAGCACATATTTGTTGCCTTGAGTGCTAAGTGGGAATGGCCCGGCGACGTCCATGGCAATTCGCTCAAAGGGCGCTCCCATGTTGTACTGCTGCATGCGGCCCCGAGATCTTCTTGTTGGCCCTTTCGCAGCTGAACATCGATCACAGCTCTTAATCCAATCGGCGACAGACTCCTGGCATCCTACCCAGTAGAATCGCCTTTTTATTTTGGCGACAGTTTTTGTGATGCCTAGGTGCCCTCCGCTAGAGTCGTTATGGTATGCCTCGATCACCTCGTTGATCCTGCATTTCGGGACTAAAATTAGGGAATTGCTGGTCCGGCCATCCTCACTCTCCCACTCGCGGTATAGGCAACCATCAGACAGCCGCAGACTTTGCCACTGCGCCCAGTAAGCCTTCGCGATCGGGCTCTCACCGGCCATCTCCTGCCAGTCTGGACGTGCGCCTTGCTCCTTGCCTTCAATGATTTTTTTAAGATCCGTATCCTCGCGCTGGTCCTTTTGAATCCTCTCCGCAGACCACTCCTCCTCTGGCATCACGCTGACCAATCGTACGTCCACTATCTGCTCTTTGCTTTCGGCTCGCGAACAATGCCTGCATTCGGTTTTGCACGGACGGCGTGACAAGGCATCGGAATTTCCATGGCTGCTACCCTTGCGATGCTCTACCGTGTAGTCGTAGCTCTGCAGCCGCTCGATCCACCGCGCCAACTGGCCTTCCGGATCTTTAAAGTTCAGTAGCCATTTCAATGCCGCATGATCTGTGCGCAGGCGAAACTTTTGCCCATACAGGTATTTATGGAAGTGTTTCACGCATTCCAGTACTGCGAGCAACTCCCTTCGGGTCACACAGTAGTTGCGTTCAGGCTTTGACAAAATTTTGCTGTAGTACGCTATCACTTGTTCTTGGCCATCTATTATCTGTGATAGCACACCGCCAATACTATGCCCACTTGCATCTGTATCCAGCACAAACATCTCTCCAGGAACGGGGAAGGCCAGAATTGGAGCAGTGCACAGTTTTTCCTTCAGTCGTGCAAAAGCCTGCTCCTGCTCTTCACCCCACGCGAAGGCTTGATTCTTTTTCGTCAGTTTGTGCAAGCTGCCAGCTATGTTCGCAAATCCTGGAACGAATCTTCGGTAGTATGTGCACAGGCCTAGGAAACTGCGGAGTTCGTTTAGATTGCGTGGTCGGGGCCACTCCTTCACCGCCGTGATCTTGCCTTCGTCCGTATGTACTCCGCGAGCGGAAACCGCGTGACCCAGATACTTGACCTCTTTTTGGAACAGCGAGCACTTCTTCGGGTTGAGTTTAAGCCCGGCTTTCTGTATTCGCTCAAATACCTCCTTCAGCTTTTCCAGGTGGTCGTCGAAGCTTTTGCCCATCACGATTATGTCGTCGAGGTATACCAGACACGTCCGCCATTGCAGCCCTTTCAGCACACGCTCCATTAGCCGCTCGAATGTTGCTGGTGCGTTGCAGAGTCCAAACGGCATGACGGTGAACTGCCACAAACCGTCGCCAACACTAAAAGCTGTTTTCTCCTTGTCCTGGTCTGCAAGTTCCACCTGCCAATAGCCGCTGCGTAAGTCGAGTGTGGAAAACCACTGTGTGCCTGACAGTGTGTCCAGGGTTTCATCGATCCGAGGTAGTGGATAGCTGTCCTTCTTGGTCACGTCATTGAGTTTCCGATAGTCCACACAGAATCGGGTACTGCCATCCTTTTTCTTGACTAGCACGACCGGCGAGCACCAAGGACCTGACGAAGGCTCTATGACCTTTTCTGTATGCATGTTTTCAATCAAATTTGTGACCTCTTCCCTCTTGGCCAGAGGAACTCGTCTTGGCGGTTGGCGGATTGGTTTCGCACTTCCGGTGTCGATGTTGTGCTTCACTATGGCTGTTCTTAAGCCCGCTTCCGTTGCAAATATTGACCCATAGTGCTGCAGGAGTGACCGCGCCTTCTGTTTCTGCTTGGCTGTCAATTCGCTGCTCCACTGGGTCTGCGGTATGGCGTCCATGTAAGAACCGCTTTTCTTACTTCCTCCGGGTGGACTGCTTTCGCAATTGACAACTGCTTCAGCCTCTCTACACTCGCCAATGACCGCATCTTTTCCGACATATCTGGTCGTGTTCAGTGGATTGAGTATCCTGACTGGTATTTTGCCATTTTTGGGTTCCACTAATGTACGTCCGATTATTATGTTGTCGTATCCTTGTTTTGGCGCTTCTACAACCCACAGCCGACTTGTCCCATCGTCCTCGTCCACCTTTGCCCACACAATCGCCTCGGAATTCGCTGGTATCTTCTGGTGTTGACACGAGACAACTTTCCTTACCGCCACGCTTCGGTCATAGCCAGTGTGCAGGGGGAATTCAACGTTGGCATACTTCAGCACATTTTCTTTCAGGTCCAGCGTAAAACCATGCCTAATCATGAAATCCACGCCGATAATCACGTCGTCCATTATATCCGCGACTATGAACTCATGCTCCAGGCTGCTGGTGCCGATAGCAATTGTTTTTGTTACTTTTCCTCTTACCGGCGCACGCTCGCCAGTCGCAGTCCTCAGCTGTATGCCATGCAGCGGTTCCCAGTTCTTCAGAAGCTTCCTTTTTATGATCGAATATGACGCTCCAGTATCCAGTGTCAACACGAACAACTTTCCATCTATCTTTCCTTCAATCGTCAAGCTGCTGGGTTGCCGTTTCAGCTGTGAGACCAGGACGGTGGGGCAGCGGGTTGTGGGGATCAGCTCACGCCCCTTTGGGCTGACCCGTTTTAGTTTAACGACTCCTCGTCCTCAGCTCTGCGCTTGTTGGCTGAGCCTCGATTGTCAGTATTCCTCGCTTCAGGCGATTGCGATCGAGAACGGGAACGCCTCTTTCGTTGGCGGCAGTCTCGTGATATGTGACCCTGCTTGCCACATGTCCAGCAAACAACTTTAGAGGAGACAGCCCGTGGCCTGCCCGGTGTCTCAGAGCTTATGGCCTGGATCGAAATGTCGCTGTCCGGCTGGATTTGACGTATCCTTGCAGATGCATACCGATTGCCTCCAATCCATGTCGCTTCATATGTCATCGCGCTGGTCACCGTCTCCTTAAATGTCGGCTTGCCCATCATCAACGCACTGCGACGTGTCTCGGGATCATGAAGACCTTCAATGAACGACTCAATCTTCATCCTTTCGAGATCATCAGCGCCGAATTTTGGGTAGCACAACTGTACGAGCCGCTCAATGTCTGCTGCATATGTCTGCAGCGCCTCGCTCGCTCTTTGCCTGCGGTTCTTCAGCTCACAGTAGTACAGCGTATGGTTGTGCTCGTTGCTGTACTTCGCTGCCAACGCTCTCATGACGGCCTCATAATCACTTCTCGAGCATTCCGGAACTGATTTCATTACCTCAGCCGCAGGACCTTTCAGCGCCAGTGCCAATCTCCGACCCTTCCTGATATCGGTCCACTGATTTTCCAAAGCAGCTAAGTCGAATTGCAGTTTGAATGTATCGAACGGCGTAGCACCATCATAAGTAGGCACTTCTGTTCGGGTGGCGAAACTTTCCGGAACCGTCGGCAAACATTTTCGTGGCTGCACCTCTCTAAGCCGCTCATCGATTTTCCTGTTTACCGAATCCTCCAGACTGTCAACTCGTTTGTCCCACTTGTCCATTCGCGTCTCAAGATGCTCAACTTTCCCGTTCAGTCTATCGGAAATTTCCTCCACCTTCTGCTCTATGCGCGCAGAATTTGTCGCCATTTGCGCCGACATTTCCTGATTCGTGGTTTCCAGTTTCGTTGCCATTTGCGCCGAAAGTTCCCGATTTGCAGTTTCCATTTTCCGGTTGGAAGCTTCAAACATGCCTTTCATTGCGACCATAAGCTGGCTCATGTCCATTGCTTGTGGTGGCGTAGCCGCTGCAGCCGCACTTTGCATCGACGCAGCACCAGCAGGCGATTCCTCTACTTTGGCCGACGCCTCTTGTTCCTGCGTTCCGAACTCGTGTGCAGCCCAATCGATGCCTCGTGATTCACACGCCTCTCGCAAGCGCAGCTGCAACTCCACCTTACCGCCAGCAGTCGGCAAATTCCAGGCCGCCAGCTCCTTCTTCAGCTGGTCAACCTTCAGCAGCTCCAGTTTAACCATGTCTGCGTTTTTATAATTTTATTTTACTTTCAGTAATACAATCCTGACTTTCTGACACCAAATGTTACGAAATTCCACAGTTCGTTATCGACGGTTCGTTTTGATTGTATTTGAAAATAAAACAACTTCAGTTACTCAGCAAAAAACAACAATCAGGAACTAACTTTATTTACAGAATTTACACTTCGCTTGTATCTACACTTGTTACCACTTTGCTTGCTTAACACAGACTCGACCCCTTGCGCTGCCACTGCTGTTTTTATACCAATTTTCTTATCGCGCCGAAGTTTCTTGCAACTTCTAATTGGAAAGCGCTCGACCATTCTCGCACAGCCCATTTATTCGAGAACCATCCTTGCCATATCGGACTATACCAAGCGAATTTATAACAGTTTTGCTGTACTTCACAGTGCATGCCTAAAAGTATGCTTGGAAAACATTCGTGCGGAGAAAAGCATTCCTGTACAGTGCGGCAAAGAATTTCTCATCGTATCAATAATAATAACCGTAAATTTGTTTGACTCCTACAAAGTTTAATGAGGTTAAGTAATTGTGTAATTCACACTAGTTTACAAGCAAACTCTAAAACTGCGATATTTAATTTTTAACTTAGAAATTAAAAATTAAATATTGCAATCTTCAGCGAATTTTTTGAAAATTTGCAAACGAATTTTATTTAGAAAGGATGTTTCCTTGCTTTTATTGAACTGAATTTGTTATTGCAATTTCAAAGTCAATTATCGAAACTGTATATCTTTCAATTGATGAAAGTGACAAACAACTTAGTCTTTCATCAACCATTGTGGAGCGCAAAAGGTTTTTTTTTACAAGTTTCAGTTTTGAAAAACTTGAAATTTTTATATACAAGCTTCTCTCGGCGGCCCTCCTGCCGCCCCCCCCCCTCCCGGGGCCCGGGGCGGTCCGCCCCTCCGGCCCCCCCGTTAAGCCGCTACTGGGTACATAGATAAATATACGTGCCTGTATGCTTTATATATACTGTTACGAAAATCAAAGTTTCCCAAAGTTCGTTTGATTGTGTTTGAAAATAAAACAACTTCAAGTACTCAGCGCAAAAACGCAGTCAGAAATCAACACTAACAATCACTTTATTTACAAATTTACACTTGTTCTACTTTACACTACTACTATTGCATGTTACCCCATTGCTTGCTCAACACAGACTCGACCCATTGCGCTGCACACGGCTGCTTTTATACCAGTTTTCTTATCGCGCCGAAGTTTCTTGCAACTTCCAATTGGAAAGCGCTCGACCATTCTCGCACAGCCCATTTCTTCGAGAACCATCCTTGCCATATCGGACTATACCAAGCGAATTATATCAAATTTGCCGTACATCAAAGTGCATGCCTAAAAGTATGCTTGGAAAAGCGTTCATGCACAGCACAGAATGCCTCTTCGTTTCAATACATACACTAGTCAGAACAGTGGCGTATTCAGGGGGGGAATTAGGGGGATAGATCCCCCCTTGGTCGGCTATGATTTTCAGACAAGGTTTGGTAAATTGGCTGTATAAGAAGTCAGCATGAAGATTTTCCTTTCGGTAACGTTGCTCTACGCAAAATCTTGAGCTTTACTAAACTCAAATCTAAGTCTTCAAGAAAAATTCGCCGCTTGTACTTTTTGTTTCGATTCCAGCTAGGATCAAAAGCGATTGGTCTAAAGTGTAAACTACTTCTTTTGACTTTTTGTAAAACGATATAATTTCAGGTAATTGTTTTTCACCAACATATCCTGGTTATGATGAAAAGTGCTCAAAGGGGCATCTTCGGCGAAAACCCAGCAATTGTTTACTTAGTGTGTCCTTTTTATAGGACGAACATAGCAGTTGTCACTAAACCCACTTTTTTCATATATCTCTTATTGGTGTTAACGAGGTTCATTCTTGATTACAATCGTTATGTTCTTGGCGAGCGGTTTTGTCACCGACAGAACGAAAAATTGGTCTGGCTGTTGTGTAACTCTACAGATTATCAAGAAATTATGATGAAGTCTCTTTTTCTAACTTGCACAAATTGCTCAGCATTTTAGCTACTCTGCCCGTATCTACAGCAACATCAGAGCGATCATTTTCAACACTGAAACGCCTGAAAACTTATCTTCGGAACAGCATTGGACAGGTACTTAATTAGGGTGTGATATAAAAATAAAACATTTTTTTTAATTTGTTGTTTTTTGTTATTTCAATCAAGGAACGCCTGACTGGTTTGTATGGCGTTCAAACTGACGACTTAAGGGTTCATTCTCATGCGCGGACAGGAAAAATGGACATTCTTCAGAAATTATTTCCTTTGTGAATACGAGGAATTATCAAAAAAAGATATTCAACTTTAATTTATTCATTATTATGGTACAAAAATAAAAAATTAAAAAATTTTTTTTTTTTTTTTTAAAACACTTTTTTTCGATTAAAGACACGGCTTCTGCCGCGTCATGGTCAGCTGGCGGGGATGGTTTTGAGTCACAGGATTATCTGAAACATAAATTTCAAATAAATTCTTAATCAGTATGAACGTACCTCTCGTCCGTAGTAAATTTGAATTTTTTCATAAGAATCTCACAAAATGGCAGGCATTAGAAGTTAGAACAGTAAAAAATGGTTGTTTTTGAAGATTTTATCAATTAAAAAAATATGAAATTTTTAACATATCGGAGTGAATTTACTAGGGACGATAGCTAACAGTATGTAGAATGACGTGACAAAATCGCAGAGAGATAGGATGAATGGTTTTTTTTTTAATCATCCCCGCCATTTCAAAAAAAGGCGTTCCGAGAAAAACACGTTTAAAGTTTTGACTAACCGCTAGAATCCTTGACCGCTCGTTATATAAATGTCTGTAGAAGCCGAAATACTTGAAATTTTCCAATAAAATTTTGACAGCACCTTCTTCAAGGATGATACATTCCAAATATGTTGATTGATTTTTACAAAATTTCACATGAGAATGACCCCTTAAACGTATTGTTACGAATTTACTTTCACAGGTTCGTTTGGATTGGTTTTGAAAATAAAACAACTTTAATTACTCAGCAAAGATCAACAATCACTTTATTTCGCAGATTTACGCTTCGCTCGTATCTACACTTGTTACCACTTTGCTTGATTAACACAGACAGACCCCTTGTGCTACACACTGCTGCTTTTATACCACTTTTCTTATCGCGCCGAAGTTTCTTGCAACTTCTAATTGGAAAGCGCTCGACCATTCTCGCACAGCCCATTTCGAGAACCATCCTTGCCATATCGGACTATACCAAGCGAATTTATAACAGTTTTGCTGTACTTCACAGTGCATGCCTAAAAGTATGCTTGGAAAACATTCGTGCGGAGAAAGGCATTCCTGTACAGTGCGGCACAGAATTTCTCATCGTATCACTGCACATCACTTAGACTTGTTCGTCCCGAACAAGTACCGAGGCTCCGCCGGAGTAAGACGCCAGGCGCTCCAAATGGACTACTTTCAGCCTGGCGTTTCCGCTACAGCAGCGTTGAACCCTGTACACCACGTCATTAATCCTGGTCACGACCTTGTATGGTCCTTCCCATGACGTTTGAAGCTTTGGAGACAAACCTTTCCTGCGCTGCGGGTTGTAAAGCATTACCAGATCGCCTTCTTGGAACCCCGCTGTGTTAGCTCGTAGATCATATCTGGCTTTCATCTTATCGCTGACCAGTTGGATACGGTCCCTTATAAACTGGTGGATTTCCTCCAGCTCCGATCGCTTATTAACTGCGTAATCAGTCTTAGCGCCTTCCGTCGTGCTGACCACTCCGAACTTCAAGTCAGCAGGCAATCTCAGCTCTGTGCCGAACACTGCTCGGGCTGGAGTGAGTGATGTCGTATCGTGCGGGGCTGACCTAAACGCCATCAAGAACAGCGGAATATGCGTATACTACTTTCCGCAGATATTCCTCCAGTGTTCGATTGAATCGTTCCACTATGCCGTCGGACTGGGGATGCAAAGGACAGGTGCGAGTTTTCCTTATTCCTAGTAGCTCACACACTTCTTTCAACACAAGAGACTCGAAATTTCGGACTTGATCCGAGTGCAACTCCAGTGGAACTCCAAATCTGGCCACCCAGTTGTTTACCAGCATTTCCGCGACCGTGGTGGCCTCCTGGTTAGGAATAGGATACACTTCGGGCCATTTGCTGAAATAGTCCATAACCACCAGCACATATTTGTTGCCTTGAGTGCTAAGTGGGAATGGCCCGGCGACGTCCATGGCAATTCGCTCAAAGGGCGCTCCCATGTTGTACTGCTGCATGCGGCCCCGAGATCTTCTTGTTGGCCCTTTCGCAGCTGAACATCGATCACAGCTCTTAATCCAATCAGCGACAGACTCCTGGCATCCTACCCAGTAGAATCGCCTTTTTATTTTGGCGACAGTTTTTGTGATGCCTAGGTGCCCTCCGCTAGAGTCGTTATGGTATGCCTCGATCACCTCGTTGATCCTGTATTTCGGCACTAAAATTAGGGAATTGCTGGTCCGGCCGTCCTCACTCTCCCACTCGCGGTATAGGCAACCATCAGACAGCCGCAGACTTTGCCACTGCGCCCAGTAAGCCTTCGCGATCGGGCTCTCACCGGCCATCTCTTGCCAGTCTGGGCGTGCACCTTGCTCCTTGCCTTCAATGATTTTTTTAAGATCCGTATCCTCGCGCTGGTCCTTTTGTATCCTCTCCGCAGACCACTCTTCCTCTGGCATAACGCTGATCAATCGTACGTCCACTATCTGCTCTTTGCTTTCGGCTCGCGAACAATGCCTGCATTCGGTTTTACACGGACGGCGTGACAAGGCATCGGCATTTCCATGGCTGCTCCCCTTGCGATGCTCTACCGTGTAGTCGTAGCTCTGCAGTCGCTCGATCCACCGCGCCAACTGGCCTTCCGGATCCTTAAAGTTCAGCAGCCATTTCAATGCCGCATGATCTGTGCGCAGGCGAAACTTTTGCCCATACAGGTATTTATGGAAGTGTTTCACGCATTCCAATACTGCGAGCAATTCCCTTCGGGTCACACAGTAGTTGCGTTCAGGCTTTGACAAAATTTTGCTGTAGTACGCTATCACTTGTTCTTGGCCATCTATTATCTGGGATAGCACACCGCCAATACTATGCCCACTTGCATCTGTATCCAGCACAAACATCTCTCCAGGCATGGGGAAAGCCAAAATTGGAGCAGTGCACAGTTTTTCCTTCAGTCGTGCAAAAGCCTGCTCCTGCTCTTCAGCCCACGCGAAGGCTTGATTCTTTTTCGTCAGTTTATGCAAGCTGCCAGCTATGTTCGCAAATCCTGGAACGAATCTTCGGTAGTATGTGCACAGCCCCAGGAAACTGCGGAGTTCGTGTAGATTGCGTGGTCGGGGCCACTCCTTCACCGCCGTGATCTTGCCTTCGTCCGTATGTACTCCGCGAGCGGAAACCGTGTGACCCAGATATTTGACCTCTTTTTGAAACAGCGAGCACTTCTTCGGGTTGAGTTTAAGCCCGGCTTTCTGTATTCGCTCAAATACCTCCTTCAGCTTTTCCAGGTGGTCGTCGAAGCTTTTGCCCATCACGATTATGTCGTCGAGGTATACCAGACACGTCCGCCAATGCAGCCCTTTCAGCACACGCTCCATTAGCCGCTCGAATGTTGCTGGTGCGTTGCAGAGTCCAAACGGCATGACGGTGAACTGCCACAAACCGTCGCCAACACTAAAAGCTGTTTTCTCCTTGTCCTGGTCTGCCAGTTCCACCTGCCAATAGCCGCTGCGTAAGTCGAGTGTGGAAAACCACTGTGTGCCTGACAGTGTGTCCAGTGTGTCATCGATCCGAGGTAGTGGATAGCTGTCCTTCTTGGTCACGTCATTGAGCTTCCGATAGTCCACACAGAATCGGGTACTGCCATCCTTTTTCTTGACTAGCACGACCGGCGAGCACCAAGGACCTGACGAAGGCTCTATGACCTTTTCTGTATGCATATTTTCAATCAAATTTGCGACCTCTTCCCTCTTGGCCAGAGGAACTCGTCTTGGCGGTTGGCGGATTGGTTTCGCATTTCCGGTGTCGATGTTGTGCTTCACTATGGCTGTTCTTCCGCCCGCTGTCAATTCGCTGTTCCACTGGTTCTGCGGTATGGCGTCCATGTTAGAACCGCTTTTCTTACTTCCTCCGGGTGGACTGCTTTCGCAATTGGAAAGCGCTCGACCATTCTCGCACAGCCCATTTCGAGAACCATCCTTGCCATATCGGACTATACCAAGCGAATTTATAACAGTTTTGCTGTACTTCACAGTGCATGCCTAAAAGTATGCTTGGAAAACATTCGTGCGGAGAAAGGCATTCCTGTACAGTGCGGCACAGAATTTCTCATCGTATCAGTATTTAATGTGCTTAAACTAGTTAAATGAACAAAACCAGTTCGAAAACCTGTTTATTCACATGCAATTGTTGTTGGAAATTAAACGTGTTAAGGGGGCACTCCATGAAATGGTTTCAAAAAATTGATTTTTTTTTTGCTTTAATCGAAAGATATATTATCCGAGAACATTATTGCAAAGTTTCAAAGTCGAACTCTGAAAACTTTCGGAGACACAGTTCTTTTCATCGACGAGCGCTCAGCCACACCAAGTGTTCCGAATAACTTTGGAACGCGTTTCCTCATAAACACGTTTTTGTAGTCCGTCCACATGATAAAAAAAAACTACTGAACCGATCTACACGAATATATACTCGTTTTGTAGGATATTGAACAGAGAAGTGCATGAACCTCTGAAATCTATTAAAAAAAGTTTTTTACTGTTTTTTTAATAAAGAAAAGTAAGAAGTTTATATGGCTTTGTTGCTAAATTTTGAAAATTTTTATAGTTTTTGAGGTTCACGCACCTGCGACAAGCCTGCTGATTAATTTGATATATAATTTGTATGTTTCAGACTTTAATTTCGGACGGCATCGTGTGGACGGGAAAACGTCTTTTTTTAAACCAAGCCTCGGAAGATGTTCAATATGTTTGCCATTTTTAATTTTTTTATGTGTAACTTTTTTTTTTGAACTTTTAACTAATACCTACAGATGTTCCAAACGGATTGTTCCTGTCTCTTTCTCTTTTTGGACAGTAAAATAAACGCTCATTTTTTTGAGCGTTTCATGGAGTGCCCCCCTTAAACCATTTAACATGTTTTGAAACAAGTTTAGCGCAGGGTTGTATCCGAAAGCTTTCTATGAAAAAGCTTTTTTACCAATGAAACACAACTATTCATGTATGAAACGCATCCCTTAAAATTCAACTGTCATTTCATCAAAACAAAACCAAAGAAATTTTAAATTTGAAAAATTTGAAATGAATGAAAAAAAATGTTTTGTTCGCACTACTTTCATTCCATTCATCGCCTTTTTATGGAATCTGAGTACAAGGCGTCTAATATTTGGACGAAGGTGAGTATTTTGCCGTGGATTGTGAAATATGCGCCAATATTTCGCTCGAATCATGCTCGCAGCACTTCAGTTCACAAAAATATTTATTTGTTGTTTGTAAACAAACAGCTGTCAAATTGAACCTCATTGAGCAGTCTGGACGGTCGTCTTCAACAAAAAGCTCTTTTTACTTCAACTAGTTTAAATAAGTCAGTTCGAGCGCCATATTAGGAATGTTGGCAGTACACAATGATGAACGGCAGAAGAAGTGATCGATAAAATGTGTACTAAGCAACGAAGGCTTGATTTAAAAAAAAGCAATTAGATTTTTATATAATTTCATGTATGTTATTTTGCTTTGAGAAAAAAGCAATTAAAACAAATAAAAGCAAAGCTTAAGGCGTAAAAAATTGGTAAAAAAAAGCGTAAACCATGTTGAAAAAAGTATAAAATCTGTTGAATAATTATTATAATATAATTATATAATTATAATTCTTCCAATATCCCTTCCCCGCCTTCATGAAATCCTGGATACGCCACTGAGTCAGAATAAGTTTGCGTACAGGCAAGTCAAAATTATGTTATGATAAATTTTGACTTCCAAAATGGGTTCTCTGTTTATAAAAAGCTATCCACATTATTCATATATGCCTTAACTGCACTTTTTGTTCTTTTTTAGATGCATTAAAATAATAATTTTCCATGTATTCGTATTTATTGACAATATTGAAACGAAAAGGCACTCTGTGCTGTGCATGAACGCTTTTGCAAGCATACTTTTAGGCATGCACTGTGAAGTACGGCAAACTGGTATAATTCGCTTGGTATAGTCCGATATGGCAAGGTTCGCGAGAAATGGGCTGTACGAGAATGGTCGAGCATTTTCCAATTGGAAGTTGCAAGAAACTTCGGCGCGATAAGAAAACTGGTATAAAAGCAGCAGTGTGCAGCGCAGTGAGTCGAGTCTGTGTTGAGCAAGCAAAGTGGTAACAAGTGTAGATACAAGCGAAGTGTAAATTCTGTAAATAAAGTGAGTTTCTGACTGCGTTTGCGCTGAATAGTTGAAGTTGTTTTAGTTTCAAAACCAATCCAAACGAACCTTGGAAGGCGAGCTTGGAATTTTCGTAACAATATACTCATAAAACGGTGCAGAATAAGTTTGCGTACAAAATTAATAACGGGATGTTCCGGTTATGCTTTTTAATTTTTTTTTTTAATTTTTATTCCGTTGAATAGTAAACGGACTTGTTAATTATTTGGAACCGTATATGTGCTTGAAATTTTATAGAAAGCAATATAATCCAACCGAAAAAATTTAAAATGGATAAAAGGATAATCTTACTAAAACTTTCCATAATTGACAAAAAATTTCATCAAATTAGGGAAACTTTCAGGAGAGCACATTCGTTATTTCAGAAAGCTATTTTAAATCACAAAAAACAGAAATTCTTGCTTCTTTGCTACGATGTGGCAATTTTCTTAAGCTTCTTTCTTAAGCAATAGGATTAGATTGTTTTGCGATCAGTGCATCATAATCTTAGGCTAGTTGCATCCGATATCTTCAGAAATGTACAGAAATATTTAATAAAACCCAGTACCAGTGATTTTATAAGAAAAGTCCTGAAAAAACATATCTGCCTTACATAACAGCATGTAAGAAGCCCATATTTAGCTTACTTACAAGGAGCACAGAATTCTGTGGTCAAAAGCAATAACCGCTTAAGTCGACATAAGAAGAAATTGAGTTATGGATGCCACCACGTTCCCTTAACTGTGCTCTACGTTTGTGTAAAACCAGGGAGTTTGTAACTTTAAAATTAAAAAAGTTATTAATAAAAACCTATTCGCATTCCCTTAACGAACACACTACGCGCTAAAACTTTAAAACGAGATTGCTCGATTGCTCGACAGCGATTTTCGACTTATTGCTTTTGACCACAGAATTGCTATCGTAAAAGAGTCCATCAGAGAGTCTAGAAAACCGGATTTCCGGGACGATATGTTGTTATCTATAGAAAGTGGGACGATTCATTATTATCTGGTAATGGTTTGGCATATTTAGCATTAAAAGGCATCAACTAATGTAAAGAGGAACCTGTTAATAACAAAAATCTGAAATTAACAGTGAAGCATAGCATATGTGGGGATATGGTATGGGGCTGCATGTCAGGAAAAAGAGTTGAGTAGGCTATTTTTTTTATTCAGAAATGCTCCCGGGGGGTTATTTAAATATTCTAAAAGCTTATTTAAGTCAAGGTTTCAAAACTTTGGATCAGGTTCCAACATTTCTTTCCAACTTTACGATGACCTTAGGGCGCAATGCATACGATGTGAAGCTATGTTTTCTATTAACTGGCTCAACAAAGTTGAAAAAGGTCCTCCCTAGTCACCTAACGTGCATCTAATTGAGTATATAAGGGGTTTACTTGAACACAACAACACTCCATCTTCAAATATATAGTAAACTAATATAACAATTCAAGGATATAACAAAATAACCGCTGAAAGAACACCGAATTTAATAAAATTTACGCCGAAACTTCTGCAGGGAGTTCAAGCGAAAGCATTTCATTTCAAGCATTTTGGAAAGTTATTAAATTTTGGACAAAACTTAGTTTCAATTAAAATTTAACTACATAACCTTATCTCGTACGCAAACTTTTTCTGAGGTGAATTCATAACATATTTTGTTGTTGGCCCTTCTTTTACAGTGTGGTCAAGTTTTTGATATTATCTTAACCCATTTCCTTCCTCTGTTGCGTATACGCAACGTTACTATTTTTAAAATTCGTATGTGCAGTGTGTGTGAGGTATTGCGATAAATTTTTTTTTGTTCGGAAGGTATATCCTTAGGCTTTCTTCCCCTCCATATCTCAACTACCTACAAAACACACACTGACACACACACTTGTATATGTAGACACATGTTTTTCAGACATATTTTGAATCGCACACTAAAAATTGTCAAATGTTAATTCTTTTTTTGGTCGACATGAAAATACGTTCACATAAAAGCAAAGAAAAAATAAAATTGGTTTGTGAATTATCTGGGTGTCATTATGCGTGTTCTAGATAAGTCTCGAATCTGTGTTTCGTGTACGCAACGTTGGCGCCACGTCGACAAATGAATTTAAATTAAAATGAAATTATATAAAATAAGTTTTTTAAGAGTAACTGATAGCATATATATCGATTTTACTTGAATAATAATTTTTTTCGCAAAAACGGCGAAAATGAATTAAAAGAACTAAGTTTACGGAAGAAATAAAAATTATTTTGTTTTTGAAAAATTACTTTAAGTGATTTATTTTTCATATGAAAAACCTACGTACCCCTTGTACGCAAACTTATTCTGACTAGTGTATATACTTGTATCTAAGGTTATATACGTTGTCTAGATGAAAGCCGTTTTGCAGGAAATGTTAGTGTGGCGTTGTGTATCAAATTAGATTTGACATATCGGAAACGACGTGATCGGTGCGTCGTACAGAAACAGCAAGTGGAATGCTGCCGACTGAAGCTAGATAATTACGTATATATACATTAGGGTGGAGTGAAAAACTCGATTTTAAAATTTTTAGAAGCTAGTATTTTGGAAATGTGCCAAATGTCCATAGTACCAATCCTGCAAAATTATATTAGTTTCTAACATCTCCTTGATCGCCCATCACCTAATTGAAATAATTGTTTTTCATCAAAAGAAGTGAAAGCCGTATTTTCAACTCAGTTAAGGATTCAAAATAAATCTGAGTAACCTTTGCTTAAGGTTTACGGTTTTTAAGTTATTTATTGCAGCAGTCCCGATTGAGCAAACAAAAACTTAGATCGGACTCTGACAGTGCTACTGTCGACGAGTACATCCCAGATAGAGAATTAGTCAAAAGTAAGCCAAATCAGGATCGCTAATGTCAAAAAATGACTTTCTCTCTGCCTTTCCTCGCTATAGCTTGTGATCGGACCGGAGTTCCGGACAGATCGGCTGCTGTATTAGCAACATCAGGTCTGCATGATCTTAGGTAGGTAGGTAGGTGGTAGTGGCAGCGCTCATATGAGAGCTCAAGCTAGGCCCATTGTGATACCACAGGATCTCTACCCCTTTTATTTGTTGTTAGGATGTCTCAAACCAGCCCGAGCAGGTGATGAAGCGTATTAGGCTCTTGGCGTCAACCTCCGATAAGTCCGCGAGGTTGGCTGTATGGTATGCTGCATGATCTTGGTCTCGTATCACCCAACGACCGATCCAAAGTAATTGACCGAAGCATAATCCGTCGAGAACGCAGTAAAATTCGAAAGGAACTGAGGCAGAATGAAGACGACCAGTTTGACCACACTCACAAGGGTATAGATGGACTATTCTTCGATGGCCGCAAGAATAAAACTTTGACACAAGTTCTCAACGTCAACAACAAGTACCACAGAACAACCATATCGGAAGAACACATAACCATCAACGCACAGCCGGGTTCTTCGTACTTCAGCCATACGTCTCCGTCATCAGGCTGCAGCAAAGTCAGCCAGTCGCTAGTCATGAGTCATTAGTCGCTAGTTTCAAAGAGTGAAATGCGAAGACAGAAAATATTAAAGTTGTCGGGTGTGACGGCACAAAAGTAAACACGGGACAAAAATCGGGCGTTATTCGTTGCAGTGGCTGATATGTCTACTCAATGCCAATGAGCTGCCCTTGCGCAATCTCTTCCAGTCACTTGATGGCGGGACTACAGGCCCTCGTGGATTCTCTGGATCTATCGGAAAGCGGCTAATGACGTATAGCGAACAGCCTGTCTCCTCATTTCAACCAGTTAAACTGGCCGAGCAACTATCCAATGTGAACCCAAATGAGTTGAGCACAAATAAGCGGTATCTACTGGAAATGTGCAATAGCATCAGCAAAGGTGTATGTAGCGTCGATCTGACAGTGGGAACCCTGGGTGCCTGAATCATTCACGATGGCTAACGACGGCCAATCGAATCCTCCGATTGTATGTCAGCGACAAGAAACCGTCCAAGAATCTGAAAACGTTGGTCACGTTTATCATTCCCGTATATGCTCGCATGTGGTTTGGCACAAACCCCCAGCCATCATGTAAAGAGGGAGATAGGCACATTCACCAGATGCTCATCAAGTCACGTTACCTCAGCCGTAAACTCAAGGGAATCGTTGACCCCGTTATTCACCGTAACGCGAACTTTGCTCAACCGGAGAATCTGCTCCTGACAGACGCTGAGCTCACGGATCTCATCACGACAGAGGTGACTCCAAATTTCATCTTTCCAAAGTTCCTAAGCAGTTTATACCATGTGCTTATAACTTTGACATCACTAAATACTGTGATTATAAGGGTATTTGATTATTAACTGAATTTAACTGTGAAATTAAAAGCCGCGATGGGAGATCAAAAAATTGTCTAATTTTTACACAGCATTCTATTGATGTATTGGCACATTTTGAGATATCTAGCGAATTGATATTAAAAAAAAAAATTTTTTTTGCCATTTTCACTCCAGCCTAATGCACATATGCACGTACGTATGTAGCTGAAGCCAAAAGCCCAAGATTCTTTGACTTCATGTGCGCCGCCGCACAGTGTGACTTTTATCATTTTTAGGATGCCAAAAGTAAACAAAAAATGTTCTCCGATCGCAAAAATTGTTTGGTATGTAATAGAGGAATATATAAGTGTTACGAATATATGCTCAAAGCAAAACGAAAATTAACAGTTAGCATGATAACCGTTTTCGAATTTGTCTCACTGCGACAAGTGCAGAAACACTTTTCTCAATGTGAGATTTTTTGTAAGTTTTTGCACAAATCTTTTTTATTTTAGTTACTTGAATATTTTGTGCAAACTCCGGTAAGTTTTTGAAACTTTATTTAATTTATTTTAATTTTTTATCGATTAAAATATCTAGTCACTAAAAATTGAGTGGTTCCCAAAATTTTTTCTTTTTTTGATAGAGTAAAACTTATAGAGTTCCGTAGTTCCATGTAATGTTTATAACCACATTACTGAAAAATATGCCTTGTTTCAGATTCTGCAATAAATTGTTGCTCCTTTTTGCACCAATTTAGTTCACAGCTAATCAAACATGGCAGTTCCGCGAAGTGAACTTTTTGATGTTTGGGTAAAATCCAAGCAAAAACAATTATGGAATTCACAGTTTGCGGGAAAATTTATTTCGGGCAATTTTCCCTAAAAATAAACGATCTAACTGTGAGCACCCCATTGTATATCTTTCAAACAATTGTGGAAAATTTTTCAAAATAAAAATGCCTCGCTCAAATGGCAAACAAACGTTGAACATCAAATAAAGAAATCGTCCCGATAGTAGCATAAAGTACTCAAAAAAATTCGCTCCGTAGATTGTGTCAACAAATTAATTTGACTTTGTTTTTTGCCTCTTTCAATAAACATGCTCGGCAGTGCGGCAAATTTTGAAACTACCGGTATCTATGTTCTTCATACAAAACAAACGAAATTGAGATACCATATTTGAAAATTCGGGAAAATTGCCAAGTGGGAAATTTAACATGCTAGATACCGCTGAACTGTGAACACCATAAATAATAATAATGCGGTTTTTAAATATTTTTTGAGTTTCATTGGAAAAGATGTTGTCCATTTTAAATTAAAACATTGTGTAAAAAAACTCTGCTATAATTTTCACTCAAGATGGGCACATGCGAGCCGGATAACAGACATGGGGGTTTTGCACTAAAATCCACTACCACTACCACTAGAGGTCTGCTGGGAAATTTTCCACTACCACTAAATAAATTTTAGTGGTAGCTGAATTTTTTCCACTAATCACTGATCTTTATTTAGTGGTAGTGCAATTTTCTTCCACTAATTTTTTTTTGAGTGGTACTTTTTACCACTGCCGCTAAATTAAATTCAGTGATTAGTGGAAAAAATTCAGCTACCACTAAAATTTATTTAGTGGTAGTGAAAAGCATAGTGCACTATAACTTTAGTGCAAAACCCCGATGTCTGGTCTTGTTGAAAGCAAATAAGTTGTTTAAATAAAACATATATTTTTGCGCATATCGTTGTTAGTGGTTTATTTAATGGTAATGGATGTCCTTGTTTAGTGCACTATGCTTTTCACTACCACTAAATACATTTTAGTGGTAGCTGAATTTTTTCCACTAATCACTGATCTTTATTTAGTGGTAGTGCAATTTTCTTCCACTAATTTTTTTTGAGTGGTACTTTTTACCACTGCCACTAAATTAAATTCAGTGATTAGTGTAAAAAATTCAGCTACCACTAAAATTTATTTAGTGGTAGTGAAAAGCATAGTGCACTATGAATTTAATGCAAAACCCCCATGTCTGCCGGATAAATAGCCGTTTCCTTTATATCACAGGATATTGGATTTTTTTTTCAAAAATTTTTTCAAATGGTAAATGGTTTGGAATAAATCTAATTCAAAAGTATTAAAAAAAAACTATTTTAACTATTTGTATCTACGTCCGTCCAGGCAAACCCTATCAACCTTCACACTGTCACTATTAACGTATGTTAATATTTCAATTTTGATTTTGCTATAACTTTTTAGTTCTAAGTCCGATTTTCATGCGGCTTCGGCTCAGTGGCCAATTTATCAAGCTCTTTCTAAATATGTAATCAGAAAACTAAAAATTACATTTTTTTCATATTTTTTTTACAAATGAAAATTTTTACCCCTATTTTGGTTACATATTAACATATAGTTACGAATGCTAGTTCTAGTGGGCTAGTACGTATCTCTGGATTGCGTAATTTGAAAATAAAACACACTTAGTTTCTCAAACGCAGTCAATAAAATAAACCAACAATCACTTTATTTCACAGTTTTGCACTTCACTGTCTTTACACTTAAGTATTTGCTCAATTACTCCGTGTAGCACTTTCACTAGTCAAAATCAGACTGACTGGCTGCGCCGCACCCAGCTGCCTTTTATACCTGTCCGGCCATCGTGCAGATCGTTCTCGAACATTCCAGAGTGGACTAATGGTCAAACTCCATAAAGCGCGTTTCAAGCGTATCGTCGTTTTTCGCGTTTCCCGTGTTTCGAGAAAAAGTATAATCAGTGTATTTGTATGAGGCAAACTCCATGACTTGACGTCGATACGCCCGAAACGCGACAAAAGTTGAACTATTTTCAACTTTCTCTCGCGTTTCTCGCTTAACGACGTCAAACAGCTGACAGAGCTCCTAAAGATGTCATACATTATGTGGTTAAATGGTAATGCCGATAACAAACTTGTGTTATCGTAAAAGTCGGATGCATTTATTTTACACGAAAGCTATTAAATACATTTAAGAAACATTTGAAATTCAATATTTTAACATAGAATGTGGAGAAATTCCTAAAACTTAGCATAATTCTTTGACAGACGAAACTTAGTCTTCGCTGTATTGGAAATTCGATAGCTTATTCGTTGTCGATCGAATTTTGCTCATCCCTGTGAAATAAATTGCTACAAATTGAATTCAACTGAATCTTTGTTTTATTTTTTGCAATGTTCGATATGCATTTAAAATGAAATCAGTAAATTCTATAAAGTCTATAACGTCGTATAGCAATTTCATTTCGTTGTTTTTCACAATTCACAACGAAATCAATCAGCAGTTTGCCAATTAAAAATTAGCATCAGCTGACGTAAGAAGAACAGGCTGACGCGTGAAACGCGCTTATGGAGTTTGACCATTTGCAACGCGAATAACGCGAGAAACGCCATAACACGACAAACCCCGAACGCCTGAAACGCGCTTTATGGAGTTTGGCCATAAAGGTTTTCATGATGATCGCGACCATCATTGCCAGGTTGGACTAAAAGTTTCCATTATCGCGGCCATCATTGCCAGGTTGGACTAAAAGTTTCCATTATCGCGGTCATCATTGCCAGGTTGAATTATGGCACGGCGCGTAGCGACAGGGTTGCTTTGCATAGCGACAGACTGTCTTATCGTTACAATATGTTAATATTTGTCTTCTCATCCGTTTTATAAAGACAGATTTCATTTCACACGATGCACTTAGAACTTTGAATTCTTTTTTTTTTATCTGCCATTTACACTTCAACTATGACAATTGTCAACCGATACGTTCAAAAGTTTCAAAAAACTAAATTTTTACCATCGCAGTTTATAATTCCTGTGGCAAATCTGTAACCATAGTTAACATACAGCATAGAAACAGCATTTCTTATGGCATTTAAAAAAAAAGCAACAAATTCGCCCACATTGTGGGGGCTGAAACCCCATTCATCCCTTTCCCCCCTTCCACATTTGAACCTAATAAAAGTAAAATCACTTTAGCAGAGTCCATTTTATGTTTTTGATTACCAACTTAGCTCAACAAATGAAAGCTGTCTTTATAAAACGGATGAGAAGAAAAATATTAACATATCGCTCCTTCGCTGCAAGAACGTCATAACTCAAAACTACATAATTCCGAGAAAATTCAATTTTAAAATTTACCATTACAGGCAGTTCAAGGTATCAAAAAATGTTTCATATCGTCTTGTGAGCAAAGTATTGAATATTTTACAAAGAGGTTTTGACAGATAAAAGATCATATGCAGATACACACAGGGCTGCCATAAACTAAAAAAAAAACATTTTTTGAGTTATGACGTTCTTGCAGCGAAGGAGCGATATGTTAACCCTCAGAGGCCATACCTCTTCCCAGTAACGTAAATCCCATACGGGTGCAAATCTGGTTTTCACGATTTTAATTGTTTATTTGTTTTGGCATATGTGATAAATATATAAGAATCTATATTATTCTGGGGTGAAATTTTTTGGGGAATCCGAATATGCTATCAGAAAAACCGTCGGAGTAATTTAACACATAAAAAAATGACAGTTTTTAAATAAACTTTTTTGACATTTTCTTTTTTGCCAAAAAATTGTACTTTCTTTACAAAGAATGATAGATCAATGAAACTTGGGGAAAATGACAACGGATGCTTGAATAACAATAAAAAAAATTACTCATTTCATAAATCATATTTTAAGTATTTTTAACAGGTCCTTGAAAAATTGGGAAATTGGGCAAATTGGGATTTACAACACTTTTCGGTGTTCTAAGCAAATCAGCTATGGAGCGAATGATGTCGAACTTTTGCTCGATGGTTAAGCCAGTGTATCGACATAATTCCCGTACAACACAGATGGCGCTGAAGTGCGTATTCTAGCAGAGAGAGTTATCCGAAATTTTCGGCCTGCCCGATTTGCACCCGTATGGCCTCTGAGGGTTAATAGTGACGGTTTCCGTATATACAAATTGGTGAGAGTGTGAAGGTTAAATTAGAAATAATGGTCATCTGAAATTACACCTTATATGGGGAGTCGAAGAAAAAGTGGGCGGATCACGCATTTTTTGTCTAATACGATGTTGACCTCTACATGGTTATTGCAAAATTTTATCGTCATACCTACATTGGTTTGACTGTTATGACTTTTGGCATCCTAAAAATGATAAAAATCACACTGTGCGCCGTGTCAGCACTGTCGTTATCGTTAGCGTCGGCGTCGTATGTAAGGACTTGTTGTTAGTATTGTTGCGAGCGGCGCTGCTGTTTTATTTGCTGCTCGCTAGTTAGAGAAACGCCATTGTTCGCCATGTTTTACCGCGTTTGGTTTGATTTGGCGTGCTCAGTCGTTCGCGAGCGCCAACTCGCTGCCGCCAGCTATCTTTGCATCAACTCGTTGCTCATTTGTGCCACCGCACTTGTTCGATGTCGCTGGCCGACACACACACGCACAATCGCACAAATGCGCCCCTGAGAGCGCAACCGATTTATGTCTCATTGGAGCTGTGTGAGCTAGGTACCTATGTACACAAATAGTTTGACTCAATGAAATGTAGACAACCAAAAATTTATTCGTAGTGAATATCGGCTTCAAAGTGTCAAAGAAAGGCCTTTGAATCATCGCAATGGCAATCGGCTGCTACGATTTTGTTCGGTAATAATAATAACACAGTACAACAATCAGCGCCGTAACTAGGCATGTGCAGGCGGTGCGGCGCACCAGGGCCCCCGGCCCTGAGGGGCCCCCGAAGATTTCTTTTTTTTTTTTAGAATTCGTTTTAAAGTATGAGCTAGAAAAGATCTTCGATAACGTTTTTATAACATTGTATAAAATTGGATCTACTTTTTTATGGAAAGGGCCCCTGGGGGGAAAAATTCCTGATTACATATCACCATCTTTTCCTGCACAATTGTTATCAATGAAATCTACTTTCAATTCAAAAATCAAGCAAATGAAAACGGTAAAACAGCTAGCCGATTTTCTCATGATTGAACACAGTTCGTTGATGTCAACTTTTTCGGATATTTATACTGCTTGTATAATGTACCTTACTATCCCAGTGACTGTAGCGTCTGCTGAACGATCATTCTCAAAATTAAAGCTCATTAAGAATTATTTGAGGAGTTCAATGGGGCAGGAAAGATTAAATGGGCTAGCTGTTCTGTCGATCGAGAATGAAAGAGCACGAAAAATTGATTTCACGAAAATTATTGACGGTTTCGCCGCCATGAAATCGAGAAAAAAGTCATTTTAGAGAAATAAGTAAACGCAAGAGACTGAGGAGACACCTAATGTGCAGGAACAGTATATTTTCATGAGTGATGTTTTTGTGATTTCGTTATTTGTAAGTTACAAATAATTACGTGCAGTCTAGAATATTTGGCTGTAAAAATATCTACCTAATACAGAATATAGTGTAATAGTATGTGCACACATATGAGAAATAAAGAAATTGTTTAAACCAAAGTATAATGCTGTTTTCAATTTCTCACGACCTTTGAACCCTTTTTTTAATGGACTTCGAAAAGGCTTCGAAATCACCTTTTTTTTTAGAAATTCATTTTCAAGGGCCCCTTACGAAATCTTGCACAAGGGCCCCCGAGACCCTCGCTACGGCACTGACAACAATTTTGCGATTTTCAAAAAACCCGCGGAGTTTCTCAACTGTTTCTTATATTTTCGGAGTCGCTGATCACGAATATGTAATTATTTTTTTCGGGTCACCTCTAGTTTGAGTTTTACAGGGTCTTGAAGTTACAAGCTACACCCCAACTAAAAAAATTAATTTAAATGGTTGAACTTATCCTAGTCTAACAATATTGGTATCAAAAGAAAGGGAATTATATCTCCAACTCAAATCAAATAATTTTTTTGTAATTATCCTGGCGGAAGGATATAAAAATGTCCTTTTAAGAATGTATCCTTAATTATCCTGGAAGTTTTTCTACAAAACAATTTAAAAAAAATATATTACAAAACCCTTACCATGCACCAACACATTGTGAAATTTCATGTTGATCAGTCCATTGGTTCGGCTGAAAAAAATTGTTGAAGTTTATTTCAACTCAAAAACTTAAATCATTCCAAAATTTTTCACATTGCAAACAATTTCAACTCTTCACAAAAACCCGCCCAGTTTCTGAACTGTTCCTTATAATCCCGGAGCTGCTGATCACGAATATGTAATTTGTTTTTTTGGGTCACCTCTAGTTTGGTTTTTACAAGGCCTTGAAGTTGCCAGCAACACCCACCTTGAAAACGAATTTAAATTGTTGAACTCATCTTAGTCCAACAATCTTAGTATCAAATTAAGGAGAATCAAGTCTTTAGCCCAAATCCATGTCAATGTCAATATTACGTTATATTTTGAACAATTTTTGAACTAGAAAACATTGCAACAGTCGTGTTTATTTAATATAATACAAGGACAAGTAATTGGTACTAAACTTATTTGGTAAGCTAACAGTATATTAAATTTTAAAATTGACTTGAAGCCCATGACAAAGCTGAGTCAATGGCGTAATCTTCAGCTTGGTACACTGTGCAAGCATGTGTTTGTGAACATGGGCATCTTCCAGCGTTTTTCAGAGAAAAGAACGACGAATGCCCAGCCGCAGTCATCTGTTTCAAATGTGCTGCCGTCTTTGTATATGGGCATCTCCCAGTGGCACGGACGCGACATTCGCACGCTTTCAATTACATAAAAAACAAGAAAGAAACACAAAAAGTCGATATGTTTTTTTAGTGTTCTAGCGCGCTGAAATAGTGCTACATTTTAGAAATATATTGGAAATATTTAGTACAAATTAGTACAAAATAATAAGCAATAATGCAATGAAACGGACGCGACAAAAAAAAGAAGTTTTTTTGAAGCTCTTATAGAAATATACAAAATTTAGCGATTTTTGGGAACTTTTTTTTTATATATATACATGCAAATGAAGGTCAAAGGATAACTTTTCTTCGTAGACTTATGAAATATGAGAATTTTGTCTTACCTTTTTTTAATTAGGTATATCATGAATACGGACGCGACATCACGGACGCGACAAATTTTTCCAAGGGTATTCCCCGTATTAAATACAGTAATCGTTTTTATTAAAACACTTCAACTTTTAATAAAAATAACACATAACAAGTAAAATTCAAGTTACAGCAATCAAAATAAGGAAAAACTAAAGTTAAAAGTTCTTAGTGTGGTTTATTTAATTTTCCTGAGGAACTCTATTGGAATTAGATCTTGTTTAATATCGCGCACACAGCTCTTACAATCATTAGCAATGCACCTTTCATTCATCACATCGCAGCAAACTGGTTTTAGAAATAACTTAATAAATTAATTAAATTAATTAACTAGCTGAACATATTTGTACAGTATTTTTCATTAACCCTTTCCGGATATTTGTATGATATATCGTACAATTTTTTTTAAAGATTTTTTTTTGACAGCGAACGTTTTTTTATGAAACGGCTTTTAAATTCTTATTAAGTAGGTTATGTTTTACCATTCTATTTGAAATCACAATAGCCGTGGGTATACAGTGTGAGTGCGATTTGTAAGCAGCTCTTTGCAAGAATTTGGCGATGCTATGCTTCTGCGGCGGAATTTTTAAATATGTAATACTTTTTAGTAGCAAAAAGACAAACAATTTCAAAGTTTGAATCTCAGTTGATTTATAAAACTTATTAAATTTAAAAATTTTTGCTTCTAAATATTTTTCCCGAGCCTTTAAAAAATTGTATGATAAATCGTACAAATGACCACAAGGGTTGCAAAGCTTTGTACGATTTATCGTACAAATGGCAGGCAAAGGTTGCAAGTGATGTTTGCATTTTTTTTAAGTTATGGATTGGTAACAGAATTTTTCTGTTTGCTTGAATGCCACGCCCATCACTAAATCGTATGACTAATACAATTCGACTGATCGACTATTTCTATTCAGAAATAACAATTACTTAACGATTTTGTGTTTCACTGGGCAGACACAGATTATGTAAGGTTAGACATGAGTACTTGCCACTCCCACTACGATAATAAGAATCAGCTATATTCGGTATCTTTCTACAAAGCTATATGGTGTTTGGTTGATTCTGTTTTATTGAGGGGAAAAGGGCTTTGCAAAAGCAATAACGGTTTTATAAGGCCTGATAGATGTTACTCAATTGTTTATATATATAATTTATATAGTTTTCGATCAATGAAATCACGTTTTGATTTTTGTTGTTAAATTTATATTTTCTTATCAAATAAACCAATGAATGGTTCATAAAATAAAAAAAAACGAAAAAAAAGTTTCATGCATTTTTACTCCTTTGCGGACCATTGTACGATATATCGTACAAAATTGCTGAAGCTGTTATTCTCAACCAAAATAATTTTTTTGATATTTTCTTGTATTTTATTGCTAAAATGTTCAATGAGAGTCAATATTTTGAAAAAAAAAATTGTATCTCAAGAAATGCGGAAATTTACGGGAAATCGAAAAACAATCGAATCGATTCAGAGCTTCCGGTTACGGACGCGACAAATTTTAAACACCCATAAAATTTTTTTCCGATTTTGCAGGGAACCAATTATTATATTTTCCTAACGGGAACAATGCTCCTATTTAAAAACTGACAGCTACTTGCATTTGAAAAGTTTGTCCACTAATGGCAACAACTAATAAGGTTTTTTGGGCACGGACGCGACAATAAGATACAGGAAGAAGCAAACTAAAAAAACTTCCGTTCTTCGAACTCCACTTTCTCTCGCTTTCTTTAATACATAAGATTGTTGTTAGTAGACAACTTTTGCATTACAAGAAAAATATAATATTACTTGAATAAGATAAAAACGCAAAGACAAAATGTGCATATAATTCGTCAAAAGGCTCAGAAACAAATTTTTTTCTTTTACAGTAGTATATTTCGGTCAAAAATTAAAAAAAATTAAAAATTCTTTTACATTTATAAAATATAGATATTTAAGCTGTATTATTGGATAATAAAAAGTTTTTCTGAGCAATTTGAATTGTTCACTCGTGGTGGACCTTTTTTGGGAGATGCCCATATGTGGTTTTCTCAGGAATCAAAGATGGTTAAAAAAATTTCATAGGCAGCCACAAATCAAAAGACTATAAAGAATTAGTACAACGAATGCATTCACAGATTTTAACGCACTCACATAGTTGAAAATTCATATGTTCCATAATCATGTCTGGGTTTTCCCTTTAAATATGGAAGAATTATCTGATCAACCTAGCAGGATTCCACAAGAAGATGCTCCAAATGGAAACGAGATATAAGGGAAAAGTTCTGGAGTGTGAAGGCTCGGATAGGACCGTTGTGTGAAAAGCAAGAAAGTAATTTAATTATTTCGTCCTTTTGACACAACGGCTGTATTCATCTTTCAAGTCATCTTGCTTCACACTCCAGCAGTATTCTGCAACCATGGCATGTAAACTCTTTCCCTTATATCTAGTTTCCATTTGAAGCATTTCCTGATGGAATTTCTCGCCATGTTGATCTGATAATTCTCCCATATTTGAAGGGAAAAACCCGATATGATTATGGAACATATGAATTTTCAATGACATGAGCACGTTCATATCTGCGAACGCTGAAATCATTCGTTTTACTAATTCTTCGTAATCTTTTGATTTGTGGTTGCCCAAGAAATTCTCTTTAACATCTTTGAAACATAGCCATGCAATTCTCTCCTTCTCGCTTAGTTTACTCTCAAATACGGTGTCTTTAAGTAAAGCGCGTATATTTGGACCAATTAAAACACCTACAGATATACATAAATACAAAATATGTTATTTTTACAAATTGAGATAACTAAATATAAAATGAAAATTTTAAGCAAAATACGCAAATAAGCAATTGACTTAATTTGTGTTTACCTTCCCTAATCTTCGCATCACTAATCCAATGGAATTTTCTTCTTATGTACTGAAAACCTTCACCAGCTTTGTCCATAGCCTTGATTAAATTTTTCGCGGCGCCAAGCTCGAGATGCAGAGAGGGGAGAATTATTCTGTCTTTCTCAACCAGAGCTTCAGCAATAACATTTTTTTCTCCTATGAGAGGACGTTGTCGATTTGGCCATTTGTAGTCGCTATAATGTTTTTCTCTATCGCGACTATTCCACTCACAAATGAAGCAATTAAACTTCGTAAATCCTTGCTGCATGCAAACACGACTGTTGCAATGTTTTCTAGTTCAAAAATTGTTCAAAATATAACGTAATATTGACATTGACATGGATTTGGGCTAAAGACTTGATTCTCCTTAATTTGATACTAAGATTGTTGGACTAAGATGAGTTCAACAATTTAAATTCGTTTTCAAGGTGGGTGTTGCTGGCAACTTCAAGGCCTTGTAAAAACCAAACTAGAGGTGACCCAAAAAAACAAATTACATATTCGTGATCAACAGCTCCGGGATTATAAGGAACAGTTCAGAAACTGGGCGGGTTTTTGTGAAGAGTTGAAATTGTTTGCACTGTGAAAAATTTTGGAATGATTTAAGTTTTTGAGTTGAAATAAACTTCAACAATTTTTTTCAGCCGAACCAATGGACTGATCTACATGAAATTTCACAATGTGTTGGTGCATGGTAAGGGTTTTGTAATATATTTTTTTCAAATTTTTTGGCAGAAAAACTTCCAGGATAATAAAGGATACATTCTTAAAAGGACATTTTTATATCCTTCCGCCAGGATAATTACAAAAAAATTATTTGATTTGAGTTGGAGATATAATTCCCTTTCTTTTGATACCAATATTGTTAGACTAGGATAAGTTCAACCATTTAAATTAATTTTTTTAGTTGGGGTGTAGCCTGTAACTTCAAGACCCTGTAAAACCCAAACTAGAGGTGACCCGAAAAAAATATTTACATATTCGTGATCAGTGACTCCGAAAATATAAGGAACAGTTGAGAAACTCCGCGGGTTTTTTTTACTGTTGTACTGTGTAAGTTAGGGTTTTTCATCATGAGCCGAAAAAGTAAATAAAGAAAAAAAATCAATTAAAATTTGCGAGTCAGAGTCTGCGGATTGTCTGCATAGACTTGGTCTTTCGCGTAGCCCCAAAGAAAAAAGTTCAAAGCACGATCTTGACGGCCAAATGGCATCATCAAAACGCGAAATTATGCGTTCATCGAACCTAGTTCGCAATTCTGTCATGTTCGGTCGTGTTGTGTGGCATCAAAGAATATGAAGTAATATAGAACCACTAAGCAAATAAACACATAGAGGTACCACGCAGTACAATATTTTTCGGTCACGCAAACCTAGCACAGTAGCACAGTAGTGCTGTGCTGATGAGAACGAAACGGCGCGCCGCGGCGCACAGTGGCTCAATTTGTCATTTCAGGTTGCAAAATTAATAACTCCTGAACGAATAGAGATAATTGGAAAAAATTTTTTTGCTGTTGATTAGAAATTCATCAGGTTATTGTATTCTCAAAAATAAACTCAATCGAGGTACAGGGTGCCGGCCTCGATAGTCAAGCGGGTAGCGCGCTGGCTTCTCATACCAAAGGCTCCAAGTTCGATTCCTGGCTCGGGCTGGTGAACAACTCATCTATAGGGTGTTTTTTTTAGAGGTATAGAACTTCGAATTGAAATAAAACACAAGTAAATCGTTTTAATGTCCATCAATTTGGCTTTATTGGAAGGATAATTTTATGCCATTAATGTTTAAATATGATTTCGGGCATGTGGCCGCCGCGGCTGGCTCGAATAAAGCCAATTCTACAGGTCCAATTTTCAACCACTTGGACAAAGCTCCAATTGCTGTGCACGGTGGCGAATCGATTCATTCGGGTCCTCTTCAACATTTTGCTCTACAGCGGCAATTGTTTCTTCGGTGCGCACTGTTCGACGTCTCTGCGGATGCGTATTATCACATAGAGTAAACGTAGTGCGAAAACGACCCATGGTTAACCGAATTAGCTCTGATGGACGATTATGTCGACCATAAAATGGACGGAGCTTGCGGTAAACTTCGCGAACTGAACCATTATTTTCGGAATAAATTTGCACGATTTGCAAGCGTTGTTCTTTTGTCAACCTGTTCATGATGAAATGGCAAACCAAACTGAACACAAAATGCCAGTTTTATCTCTACTCGAAAAACAAACCTACCAAAAAACACCCTATACTTCTATCGCTATCCACATGAAGGGAATGAGAATTACAAGAATCGCACAAGTGCGCTCTTGGCAGGCAATGGCAAAACCTCCAAGTGTGAACGAAAAACTGCCAATCGCCGTTCGGATTCGGCGTTAAACTGTAGGTCCCCCCCTTTCCCCATCCGCTTGAAATGTGTGCTGTAACATATGTTGGCAAAACAGTGTTGCATACACAGTTCAAAAACGGGTGAAATATGTGGTATCACAATGGGCCTTTCAGGCCTCCGAGTGTGTCTCTTATATAGGCAGCCACCGCAACCTAACCTAACCTACAGGGTGCTACGTAATATTTTGCCAAAGTTCGGCTTACTGTAAATAAGAATGATGCGAGCAACAATGATTAGTTTTAGTTGCAAAATTAATGAAAATGCATTAAAAAAGATGAAAAGTAATAAGAAATTTAAGAAATAAGCTAAGTCAAATTTAAAGATACAAATTCGTAAATTTTGCTTTCAAAATGAGAACCAGAATTCGAAAAATGTACAAAAAAAGTCAATTTTTCTTTGGACAATCCTAAGTTTAAAAACAATGCTAAAGCTTCATTAGGACTATATTTGATCGGTAGCACATTGGGTGGGGTGGGAATACTGTTTTTTATTCTTTTAACGCGACCCGGGCTTGCTGGTAAAACTGCTTTCACTATAACGCCTTTCATTTTCTCCTGATCCTTATTTTATTTTATGATCAAAGCTTCTGAAAAGTGGGTGGCAGTTATTTTTCCCGTTGCCTCCATAAGCTTCCTTTTTTTTAGTGAATGACGCTTAGTCCTGAGTTGACTTTTTTTTTAATCAAATAAATTCCGTATGTGTTCTATAGACTCCCAAACCACCAGACCTATTTTAATAAAATATTACGTGTTTGTTTACGGGCACCGTGTGGAAGGTTCTTAGCATAGGGGGCGTGGCATTATTCAAGGGGGCGTGGCACCGCCCATACAACTCAATTCTTTAATATTGAATGTCTTCAGAATTTTAAGTCGTATAGCATTGAAATTTTGTACAGTGTCATGGCGTAAACATGTTGTTCGACCGGTAAAATTTAATGGGCGTTGGACAAGGGGCGTGGCACTTTTTAAATTCCGGTGTAACTTTCGAACTATAGCGTTCACATCAGTGAAACTCGGTACAAACTAACGATTTGGTCGTGTCCTTCGACAGAGAGAATAGGGTGGGTTTTTGACTAGGGGGCGTGGCACCGCCCATACAAGCCAACTTTTTAATACGGAATATCTTCGGAATTATAAGTCGTATAGCATTGAAATTTGGTACAGTGTCATGGCGTAAACATGTTGTTCGACCGGTAAAATTTAATGGGCGTTGGACAAGGGGCGTGGCACTTTTTAAATTCCGGTGTAACTTTCGAACTATAGCGTTCACATCAGTGAAACTCGGTACAAACTAACGATTTGGTCGTGTCCTTCGACAGGGAGAATAAGGTGGGTTTTTGACAAGGGGGCGTGGCACCGCCCATACAAGCCAACTTTTTAATACGGAATATCTTCGGAATCATAAGTCGTATAGCATTGAAATTTTGTATAGTGTCATGGCGTAAACATGTTGTTCGACCGGTAAAATTTAATAAGCGTTGGACAAGGGGTGTGGCACTTTTTAAATTCCGGTGTAACTTTCGAACTATAGCGTTCACATCAGTGAAACTCGGTACAAACTAACGATTTGGTCGTGTCCTTCGACAGGGAGAATAAGGTGGGTTTTTGACAAGTGAGGCCGAGTAACGCCGGGCAATGGGTAGCTACTTAGTAGTAAATATTTCAAACAGCTTCGAATTTTTTAAAAACATTTGTGTGCTTCTTCTTCGGTTTAGTTGCAGTGGCGCAGTTGAAGTGATGTTTAGTTTAAATTAAATTCGAAACTAACTTTACTTACATTCAAATAGCAGGCACTAAGCTTCTAGTAATAGCAGGTACCTGCAGTTCTTAGGTTTTTACCCGTTGTGAGATTTTTGAACAGCCCAGACACATAAGTGGGTTTTAGACAGTACACATAGATATAAGTCTGCTTTTTGTTTTTCAATAACTAATTGTCTCGTTGGCGCGGTTCAACTCAAAGACTAATGGCGACTGACTGAGTTTTGCTCAAATTAAAAAAAAAAATTGTATGACAGACACAGTGTTAGTATTTTGTTACATTACATGAGTATGAAGAGTATGAAGTATGAAAATTTATAAAAATCACGATGTCACATTTTTACTACTATTTCTATAAGAATGGGAACCACGCCAAATAATGTGGCTGTGTTGTATTATTTGATGTTTCCGCTTTCATTTAACACCTAACTCATTGATAGAGTTAAGGCCAGGTTCCTCCAAACAATTTTCAAAAAATCGAAATTTTTTTTTTCTATAAATTGCTAGAAAATACTCTTAGAAATGATGTATAATTAGTCCCGAAGGTATGCGCTGCCTAGAAGTAGGTTGAGATAAGGGAGGACTGTGCGCGCTCAAGCGGTGAATTCGCCCGCTCGAATCTTTAATCGGCTTTTCCTCGAAACTAAATTTTTTCAACTGAGTGTCACTCGTATTTCAAAACTATTTCACTTATCATCATGAACCAAACGGAATTTTACTCTTTAAATGTCTCTCTATGGTCGGAACTACAACCAAAAATATTCATTGTTATTTAAAAAAGTTATTAACAATCAAAAGTGCAAAAAAAGGGTCAAAAATTAAAAAGTACGCCATTTTGTTTGTTTTTCAGTAAAAATGTTTTATTCTAATATGGTAACAAACTTATAATAGCTTAATAACGTATTTTTTCGAGAAAAAAATGAGTTTTTTTTTAATTTATGTAAAAAAAACAAATTTTCGCTTTTAACTCATTGTTGGTAGATATAACATATCTAATGTTATACATCAATCGAAAGGGGGAAAATATACCTTTCATATGACACCTATATTGTTAGGATCGGTTGGTTATTTATTGAGAAATTCGGATATATAACTGGGACTTTGGGGGCGGACCACGCCCTCTGTGAATGTTTCCGCAGCAAAATTTTAAGTTTGTTAGACTAAGAAAATACTCCTCTTTCCGATAAAAGGAAAAAATATTTTTTTTAGGAGGGTGTGGTATTCTGCATTTAAGCCCTTTTTTGGCACGAGGATCACTCCAGCTTCGGAAAAGCGGGCTGCAGTTCCTCCCTCTTAGGGTGGGGCTAGACCCTCGGGCCAACCCAGGTCCAATGTCCGCCCAATTTTAACAGGAGGTTCAGGGGCTGCACCAAATGCCAGCCGAAGTCACTTTTTGAGTAGCACAAAGTCTTCGAGCAGATTAGGACAGAGTGCCTACTCCATGCCAGCCAAGTCTGATAAAGAGGCTGAGCAACCCACACGTGCGATGTCGTCAGGTGTAAAACCCACGTTTCGCCAAGTTGTAGCAAACCAGGCTACCTCCATTATGCCCTCTGCTGCGCGCGCTGTCAGTGCTTCGACAAAAGCGTACCGCAACAGGAGATCGGCACACAAAATCCTCGACAGGCTAAGCGCAGTCAAGGACGAAGACCTCACGGAGAAAGACAACGCCTCTCGTGAATGGGCTAAGACGGTGATCGCTGAGCATGAGGCCTAAACTATGGTAAATAAGCGGCAGCGATCAGTTGAGGAACCTCAGGCAGCGGCTAAACGCGCCAGGACCTCTCAGACCCCGTTGGTCAATAGATGAAGCTTTCGCTCTTTCAGAGAGGCGACAAAAGAAAGCCTCACTCTGGCGGTTATAGATCGCAGCAACCCCGATGGCTCGATCTCGCCCAAAAACTGGTCACTGGTGGAAAGCAAGCTGTGGCCAGTTTACATGGAAGTGATGGCCAAGAACCCGGGTCCTCCACCATGCTTTCGCGATTTTGGATGGTTTCAAAACCGTGTAAAACTCACTTCGTGTGCGGATCAGCGCTCTGCCGAGCTTTACACGCTGGCAATCGCAGGAATCGGCGAAGTCTGGCCTGGTGCACTCCTCGAAGCCGTAACGAGGGACAAGATTCCAAATCGTCCCCGTTCTCGGGCAAGGGTACCGGCAATCTACTCCGACCCTGGGACCATACTACAGCTGATTAAGCTGGGAAACCCTGACCTCCCCAACGCCGACTGGAGGGTGGCCAGACTAGGTGAGGCCGTGGGTAACTCGCGTCAGATGGTTATCATCCTGAACGAGGAATCCCTGGCCCCCCTTGCTGCAAAGAAGGGTGAGATTAATTTCTGCTTTTCTCAGCTAACTTTGCATATCTATCGTCAAGACACGAATGTGGTGAGTGATGGACAGGCCATGGAGGTGTCAGAAGTGGAAGATTCAGCCAGTGTTACGTCAGGGGAATCCACGTCGTACATGGTCCGTGAACTGTTCGGTGGACCCTCCGAGGACGAACTACTGCTGTCTTCCCACTCCGACGACGCAGACCGCACTATCGTCGCACAGTCGGAACCTCCCGTGGGTGGACATGAAAGTGGTGCAAATTAACTTGCACCACTCCAAAGCGGCATCTGCCGCACTTCTCCTCCGACTGTTAAAAAATGGGGAGGAGATAGCGCTCGTGCAAGAACCCTGGGTCTGCAACGGGCGCATTCGTGGCCTTAACGCACCAGGATACAGGATGCTGTTTGTACCCTGCGGAGGTAAAAACAGATCCTGTATCCTCATCAAAAAACATATTAACGCGTTTGTTCTTACCAATTTTAGTGATGCAGACAACGTAGTGGCGGCGCTGGAAACACCGGGCCCCACACTATGGGTGGCTTCCACATACATGGCCCACGATAACTCCGAGGATCCCCCACCGTTTCTGCTGAAAAATGCAGTGGCGGCGGCTAGGAAGGACAGAATGCCATTGGTCATCGGAGCAGACGCCAATGCGCACCACACCATCTGGGGTAGTTCGGACATAAACCCGCGAGGTGAGTCCCTTTTTGAATATATTGTTAGCACTAATCTATATGTTGCAAAAAGTGGGCGTGAGCCCACTTTCATAACCTCTGCTCGAAAAGAGGTTCTTGATCTTTCACTGGCAAACGAATTTGCTACTAATCTGCTTAAAGAATGGAGAGTCTCCACGGAGCACTCCTTCTCTGACCATAGGTATATAGATTTTCGAATAGAAGTCGCAACCCCTCTGGCCACCTCTTACAGAAACAGAGTTAGAACTAACTGGGACAAGTTCAGGGAAATCTTTGCGAGATCACTGCCAACTGATGGTCCCAGTAAGATTTACTCAGTTCAGAAATTGGATAGTGCGGTAGTTTCCCTTATAGCTGCCTACAAAGTTGCCACTGAGGAGTCATGCCCCGTGAGACCACTCTGGGGTAATACGAAACCTAATTGGTGGAACTCTGAGGTAGCTGTGCTTAGAAGGGAGTGCCGAAAACTTTTCAATCGCGCTAGGGCGACAAACGACTGGTCCGAATATAAAGCCAGACTAAAGCTGTTTAAAAAAGCGGTAAGATCTGCTAAGCGATCCTCTTGGAGGCAGTTCTGTCAGAATATATAATGCAACTCTGAGACCAGTCGCCTTCGCAAGATACTCGCTTCCTGTCCAGCGGTCCCTAGCTTTCTGCAAAGGGAAGACGGTTCCTGGACATCGTCGAGCCAGGAGACAATCGAACTCCTGGTTGACACTCATTTTCCGGGAAATAGTTGTACTGACGAAACTATCCTGGGTACAACAAGTTTAATAGGACCACATCATAGCATGGGGGTACAAGACATAGTCAGCAGCGAAAAACTGCTCTGGGCTATAAATAGTTTTCTGCCTTTCAAGTCTCCGGGGCCTGACGGTATTATACCAGCTGACTTACAACACACATCAGACTTGGCCGTACCGTGGCTACTGGAGATTTGTGTAGCTATTCTACACTTGTCTCACATTCCTACTATTTGGACTGCGGTAAATGTGATCTTCATACCTAAAGCGGGGAAGGTCTCACACTCGAAAGCAAAAGACCACAGGCCTATTAGCCTGTCCTCTTTTCTCCATAAAATCTTTGAAAGGCTCATCGACGTTTACATTAGGCATAAAGTGGGTCATCTTCTTTCACCCAATCAACATGCATATACGAAGGGCAGAGCTGTTAAAGAATGCAATCAAATGCGAATTAAATCAGTTGAAGTCACAGTCAATGACTTCACTTTTTGATTGCAGTCTTTGACTAACATTTTGACTAAAGACTAAAAATTTGAAGTCTGAAGTCATTTCTGTTATTCTGACTAATTAGTCATTTGGTGAAGTCACTTAATGACTTCATTTTTCAGTGAAGTCACTAAATTAAGATCAGCGCTTTTTGAAAAATATTTAATATATTAACAAAATTAAAATTAAAATAATTCATTCTAACAAAAGGTAGCAATCAAATGAATGTAAATTCATTTAAATGACATGATTTACTTTCAACAATAATAATTTTTTGAAATTTTTGTCCGAAAGGAAACCTCGACGAGGCGTATTTAATAGTGTTGCAAACGAAAATAACCGTTTCACGGCAGCTGAAGAAGGTAACGGTGTGTTATATTTTACATACGCTTTTTTAATTGTTGGATAGCGATTCAGCATTGTTATCGATGAAGGCTTATGTCAAGCATAAAGTGAATTGACTTACGGCCAACTTTTCAGTGCGAGTTTAACTCAGTTTCTAGTTTAAACTTAGTTTAAACGCAAAATCGAGTTTTTCAGTCAAACTTGACTGAAGTTTAAACTCAGTTCAAACGCCCAACCTTGCATGGTTAAAATAAGTTTAAACTGTCAACAGCTTCTGACAGTTCATTTATTTTTGGTTTTGGTCAGCTCTTGCCTGTCGTGAGCGAAATTCTTTTTTTGCACTATTTTAGATTCTTATACTTTGTGCGCAACGTTTTCGCGCACCGGAACTTATCAACAAATTTTGAATCGAAATCGTCCTCAATTTCTTTCTATTTGGTTTGTTTTTCCTCGGTACTCACGCGGTCCTTCTTGCACTCGAGCACTTGTATATTTTTTTTCAAAAGTGCAAGAAGACATTCGATTTCCCGAGACGAAAAATGTTGAATTTTTTAATTACATAAATACATTATTTGAGCGCAAAGAATTTATTTACGAATGACAATCAAAACAAAGGAAAATTATTAGCTAGATAAAAGTATGGCCATACTCAAATGACAAAAATTTGCTCCAGTTAAACTAGCACTGAAAAACTACTTTGTCGTTTAAACTTAGTTCAAATTTAAACCAAGTTCAAGCAAACTCCGTTTGAACTGGGTTTAAACTCGCACTGAAAAAGTGGCCCTTAGGGTAGCTGGCTTTAGCTTAACTGCAGATGACTTCAAATCACTTCACATGACTTCAAATGACTTCAATTGACTTCATTTTGATATTGCAATCAAATGATTGCAATCAAATGACTAGCAAAAAATGAATGTAAAAATGAATAATTATTCATAAATTTTTAGTCTGAATAATGACTTCATTTTTTTATTCTTATTCATTGAATACAAAAAATGAATGCACTTTTTTGCCAAAAAATCTAATTATTCGCAAATGAAATGATTGCATTCTTTAACAGCTCTGACGAAGGGCAAATCCGTTGAGACGGCTCTTCATGCACTCGTGCGGCAAATTGAATACTCCCTCCTTTTCAGAGAATACACTTTGGTCTCTTTTCTCGACATTGAGGGAGCTTTCAACAATATTATTCCGGCGGCCATTACTGGCTCACTGACCAATTTGAACCTATGTAAGCCGATAGTGGACATAGTTCATCTCCTCTTAGCAAATAGGGTTATTAACTCTACGCTAGGCTGCTCCTCCGTTAGGAGGTGGGTCACCAGAGGCACCCCGCAGGGGTGCGTCCTTTCTCCTCTCCTCTGGAACCTAGCGATAAATGACCTGCTGTTGCAACTGAGCTGTACGGGGTGTTCGGTAGTTGCACACGCAGACGACGTGGCGTTAGCGGTATCTGGGAAGAACATTCCGACACTGGTCGATCTTCTTCAAGGAGCACTGAACTTATTGGGATCTTGGTGCCATCATTGGGACCATCACTCATATGTTCATTTTTTATAATCCCTAAGGCATTTGAAGAATTCGCTTTCTCTGCATCAAATATATCCTTTGATAAGCAAAATTCTTCACCGAACTCTTGATTTATAGCATTTTGAGTTTCATTGTCAATTTCAAACAAACTGGTATTATTGTCAATTATTATAAATGAACCTTCGTCAGTTGGTTCACAATTGAAGGTTCCTGCCTTAAATGCTATTATTTTCATTGAGATCATTATCGCTTAACTCCGCTTTTTCTTACCAAATAAAAAAGATTTTTAAGCGGGTCTTGATTAAGTGTTGATAATAAAAGAAAATTGGATTTTTCCGCCCAGATATCTTGTGAAAGAGACAAAACGGAAGTAATTGATAAAACTATACCATTTCAACAGTATACAGTTTTAGGATACTGACAACATTTGACATAGTTTTTCATTTCCTTCAAATAATTTTGGATATTGTTATTCTCACGAAGAGCTGATCGGAAAGGATTTTTATCAAAAGGAACATGGCTATTCAAACAATCAAAAAGTCTGTTTATTTTTTCAATAAATATAGCTGTGGACAAAGCTTTTTCTTTGCAATCATTATAACAGCCATTTTCAACCAAAGATTTTATGGCTGCAGATACAGTATTGCTAAATATTTGAGTTGCGTGTTTAACCTTAATTTTTTCAAATTAATTAGGATGAATATGCTTTGTTGTCAATTTGGGACAAAGGCGGGTTGAATTGTTTTTATCTAATTCATATAACCTGCAAATAATCGACCAAGAAATATGTCCATCAGCCGAAGTTTCATCATCAGCAAATTTGTTGAAGCGAAAGCGATTGTCAACGGAAAAAGGTATACACACAAAAATAAGCGCGAACAAGTGAAATTGTGTTGTTGCTTTTGTTGGCTTTTTTGGTGGTTGATTATTTCATTGCGTGAGTTATGGCACAGAACAAACAATATACAGAATGCGCATCTGGTGTAAAGAAAATTTTCTTCGCGGGTTCCAGCGGTAGGACCCGTTTGTTGATGCGGGGGAAGCAGTAAAAGGGACGAGAACGCACAGAGCGCGAGAGCGTAAGCTGAGAAGCTGCGACCGCGCACCACACACTGTGGTTGTTATTGTTGGGCAACAAAGCAATGTGCCGCTTGCATGTTGGTGGTGGCCAGTGTGCTTACTTCTACCACATATGTGGTAGATCTACCACAATTATTTTTAAAATCAAGTTTCTACCACATCTACCACGGAGGGCTTAAAATCTACCACATTTTTGTGGAACATAAATTTTTCTATTAACCAACCTATTACTCCAAGCAAAATAGAGCTTTATGTTGTAAAATTTATTTTAGGGCTGCATTGAACATTGTGAGTGAAAATGTGCAAAAAAAAAATATGTGGTAGCACTCTCATCACTTCGAAAGCAGTGCACTACAAATAGTTGACAGTTTGACAATTGTTTTGGCGGCAGGTGCAATAAAAATGGAAAAATTTCTAAAAAAGTTGAATAATTTTTGCCTTTATTTTTTAGTAACGTTTAGTTTTTTAAAATATCGCATGGCGATGGCAATGCCCTTGGACGGGACGAAGTTTTACGACGCGAAGTTATACCTGCTACTGAAATTTGCGAGTCCGAGCTCCCAAAAAAAAACAAAATATAGTCAACAATACAAAAAACAATGAGAAGAAACCCGGCACAAGTTAAAGTGCATAGAAGAACGTAAAATACAATTAATGTACAAATACAATGAAATACAATAAATGTACAAATGCAATAAAATACAATTAATGTACAATAAAAAAAATCTACCACATTTCATTCAAATCTACCACATTTTTTTCACTGGGTCTACCACATAAATGAAAAATTAAGTAAGCACACTGGTGGTGGCTCGTGCTCCCTCTCCGCTTGCTTTTTTACAAACAAGAACAAGAAGTGGACGGGCAGTTTTCATAGAAAAATTGATTGAGCGATCGCCAACACACATAAGGTGGTAGCACTACGGGAAAAACCAAAATTCAATGGATTTTATAAGTTCTTTTGGTCTGCTTGTAAAATAGAAGTTGTAAAAAGTACAAATAGCTACAATGAAAATAAATATATGTGTAAAAATATTGGAACAACCAAGACGCATTAAGAAAGTATTAATAAGTGGAAAACTATTGCCACAATGTTGTGCTAATTATCAAAGAAAAAAGTTTAATCAGTTCTGGTGCTGCAACTACCTATTGAATTTGCCTTGGCGATAGATTTGCCAAATCAAACACCATTTCAATGTGCACGAGCAAAGCCAAGCTGGCTTGCTGCGAAAAGCAACAACATTGCGTGTTGTTGTCGAGATGAGAAAACCATCGAATCTATGCGTGTACATCAATTCGCGCTTACTCTCTTGGTTCCCTTTGCATTTTCCTCACCTTTGTTGATTCCCGCCCGCGTCTGAAATGAAATCGCAAAATTATTTCAGATGCGCCTTCTGTATACTGTTTATTCTGTGGTTATGGACATGTCCGCCACCTCAGATGTAACCCAAAATATCGAGCCCTTCCCGCGATTTTATCGTATGAGCCATTTTTACTGAAATTTTTTTTTTACCGAAAACGATAGCACTATAAACTAACCATCAGTCCCTAAAAGCTCACTTCTCTACGATGAACCGTTCTGAAGTTAGAGAAAAAACAATTTTATCGTATGTCCACTTCACATTTTTCCTTCATTTTTTGTGCCCGCGACTAGCTATGCGATACGATAAAATTGCTCTAGTTACAAAATTTAAATTTTTGACTTTATTGCAAAAGTGTAAAATTGAAAATATTTTAATAGTGAAAAGTGAATATTACATAATTGTTGAATGTGAACAATGGCCTATTTGCAGGAAAAGGTTTTTGTCTTAATTCTTTGCAGTGTGACGTGCGTGTTATAAAAAATAGGTGTGCAGTGGTTCGCAGTTACGTATTGAGTAAATTGAGGTGCAGTAATTTGATGATAAATTAAAAAATAATAATTAAGTTAATGCTTTGATAATAAGTAAAAGTAAAAAAAAAAAATAAATAAAAGTTCAAAAAAAAAAGTTCTGTTTCAGTGCCCAAACCGCAAGGCATTATCAACGCTGGTCCCTTATAGTGACATCGATACAAGTTGTAATAAAGAACCAGAAATTTGTGTAGGAAAGCGGGGAAGGAGAAATAAGAAATTTGCCAAAAAGAGTTGAAAATCAGGCGAACAGCGGAGTTGGCTCACGAATATTTAGATTTAAAATTTGATGACGAAACATGACAAAACATATGACGAATAAAGTGCAGTGGACGTCCAGTTTAACGAACTTTCCATTTAACGAATTATGGATTTAACGTACGGCCAAATTGTCTCCATTGCTGGTTCTATATTAAGAACAAAAGTGAAATTTGCTATTCGATATAACGAATATTTATGCTGTTTTTCACCCTTCCAATTGTTTTTTTTGAGCATTCACATTCTTTACAATAGGTCTGTTTGGCCAGATTTACCAGTAAAAACTATCCAGTAAAAAATATCAGGAGAGTAAGCTAGCGTACGCTCCCTAAAATCAAACTATCCAAAAACGTAAACAAACAGCAATTTGTAAACAATACACAGTAAAAAGGGTGTAAACAGGAGGGTTAAAGAACAAAACAGCTGATCTAAAAGTTTCATTTGAGGTTTGAAGTGGTAGGGAAAATTAAGTTAAATCAGACATTTAATGCAAAATGCAAATAGTTCGTTGCGCTCAATCCCTTTCAGCTTCAGCGGGTAAAGCTGAGCAAGACGGTTGTGGGTCAGCAGGCTTGCGAACGCACCATTTCTTTGCTGTTTCCATTTGCCCCCAATGTTTTCAAATATTTATGTTTCGTATGGCAGCTAGTCATATGTTTTTCTTGTTCTTCTTCTTACTGGCAAAAAGTTACTGGACATAATTTCTCCAGTAAAAACTTGCAAGTTCTCACGAAATGAACTGCCACTTTACGCTCTCAGTTTCTCTCTCGTTACTAGAGATTTGGCGTCAACAAACAGGATCCAGTAAAAATTTGTACAAATTTGTACAAATTCGTACAAATTATTCTCTGCCAAACAGAACTAATAACAATGAATGTTTGGTTTCGTCAAGTGAACGGTACCTCAATTGTTTTTGTTTTTGTTACGTTGAAACTTTAAAATTTACGTCAAGTTACCAATATTTTCAAATTCTGTTTGTATGCATTGCTGATCATTTTCACAGGATTTGTTTTGCGTTCGGTCGGCGTTTTTCTTTTAAAAATTAAAATTTCAATAACCAATCAAGAAAAATGTCCATACAGAAAAGTTTACTTGCGGTAAAGAAGCAATCCGCATCGAATACTTTACACTGTACACACATAGCCATTTTGTATTTTGAAAATGCTGGAATAAAACATGATATTTTTTAACCTTCTGTCTATCCTTTGCTCAAAATTGCTTTCGCTGTCCTTTGGGGTCAGGATGACCCCAATCAAACTGTTATATAATTTACTGACAAAACATGAAGAAATCTTACACATAAATCATAAAAGAAAAGAGGAAAGCCTCGAATAGTGTTTTTCTTGATTTTTTATTGGGTTGTAATCGCGATTAACACTTAATAACACAAGTACACAAAGCCGCTCAACCGTATTTTTAATTCAGCCTGGGGTCAAATAGACCCAACGGGACAGGCAGAAGGTTAAAAACTGAATATGTGAGATTTATTTCTTTAACCCTTTCGGTTATTCTATGCCATATGGCATAGTCTATTTTCGGTGCCTGTATTAGGTAAGAAACTTGTGGATACTATTCAATTTTTGTATTTTTCTCTGAAGATTTTTATACCAAATCATGAAAAAAATATTTTGATTAGTGTACCAAGTAACTTGTAAGGGTTCAGAAAGTGCGCAGTCCTATCGAGCTGCGTATTTTACAAAAAGAGGTCACTTCGTACTTTTATTTATTCTATTACAAAAATCAATTTATTTTATAGGTTTATGTAAGTAATCTAGTAGGTATTTATTGCTTTACTAAGTGTAAAAAAAGTTAGATCCCAAATATAGTTCACTAAAGCTGTACGATTTTTTTTATTTTTTACTATGCCATATTTCATGATGCCCAAAAACCACTTTTTCAAACAGTATTTTAAAAAATTACTTTTGATTATTCATTATGTAGGCTTAAACAGTAATAAAATGGAAAAGAATGACTTTTAAAGTTAAAAACAAAAAAGAAGTACCGAAAGGGTTAAGAAGGGTGGTTTAAAACAAAAAAAAATTTCGATCGATTCTAAATTTCGATAAGATTCTTTATATTGGACGTCCACTGTATTTAATTTTTCCTGAAATTTTTTTATTTTTTATATAAAACTTCACTATATCACTATGAATTACACTACGTCAATCTGAAAGTAACAATTCTTTGTATTCAATAAATGAAAATAGATTATACCAAGGAAAACATTATTTTTTACTTAGAAACGAGTTTATCGTATGTGCCACTGCAATATTTAAATCGCTCATAATAGTGCCCGCACAAATTATCGTATGTCCAAAATAACACCGTTCCGCTTTGCTGAAGTTATTAAAATAACCTTTTCCAAGTGTGGAACCCTAAATAAAGTGTGTATGCCAAAAATCATGCAGCTTTGTTGCGCCAATGCAGAGAAAACCAAAAAAAACGTCTCCTGTAAAATTTGGTTTTTGGCTCATACGATAAAAACGCGGGAAGGGCTCGATATGTTTCTGATAATGTTTAGTGCACTAAATAAACACAGTGTGTGTACTAAACAAACGATATCAGTTCACAGAAAAGCGGAAAATGTAACGCTGCACTAATGATAAGTGATAAGGCTGTCTTCAGCATTAGTCGTAAGAGACAAAACAGTGCCTGCGCTGCACTGATAATAAGTAAGATTTAGCAGGTAGTCAAAGTTGTAGAGTGCAGTTTAGATGCACAAAACTGGCATTCTGGATCCACCAGTCTCGGGCGGCAGTCGATCCACGACTCCATCCTTAAATAAAGTTATTGAGGTAAAGAATAAATCTTTAACCTTCAATTAACAACTTAACTCGTGTGAAGGCAACGCACACAATTTTGCGAATATTTTCGACTAGCCCATGGTACAATAACAAGGTATGCCAAGTAGACAAATCTCCCTTTTTTCGTTTGTTTACATTTGGAAATGCTGTCAAACAGAGATACTGGAGTTGCGTGTACGCTAGAAATTTAGTACCTTTTTCCATGCATACCATACCTTTTGGAAATGTTCCTGCTAAACAAACAAGAAATATGCACTAGCTGCCCTAAAGTGAAAAGGTGCTAAATCCACTTTTTCAAATTTTACAGGAAAACAAAAAACTAAGTAAAAATAATTTATATTTATGTTTATTCTTTGGACTTTCTTTGCTCTGGACTTTGTGCACTTTTCCACGAAGCAACGCCACACTAACATTTCCTGCAAAACGGCTTTCATCTAGACAACGTATATAACCTTAGATACAAGTATATACACTAGTCAGAATAAGTTTGCGTACAAGGGGTACGTAAGTTTTTCATATGAAAAATAAATCAGTTAAAGTTACTTTTCAAAAACAAAATATTTTTTATTTCTTCCGTAAAGTTAGTTATTTTATTCCATTAAGATAATAATATGAAAAACTTGCCCAAACTGTAAAAGAAGGGCCAAAAACAAAATATGTTATGAATTCACCTCAGAAAAAGTTTGCGTACCAGATAAGGCTATGTAGTTAAAATGTAATTGAAACTAAGTTTTGTCCAAAATTTAATAACTTTGTGAATATACTTTTCTCGCTTGAACTCCCTGCAGAAGTTTCGGCGTACATTTTATTAAATTCGGTGTTTTTTCAGCGGCTATTTTGTTATATCCTTGAATTGTTATATTGATTTACTATATCTTTGAAGATGGAGTGTTTTTGGGCTCAGGGTTCAAGTAAACCCCTTATATAAGGGAGAGGGCTGGGGTGTGAACCGGGTTTTGTTTTTTGGCTCTAACTTTTCACAGAATAAAGATATCGAAAAATCGAAGATACCGTTGGAAAGGTAAATATAAAGCGGAAATTTGTTATGAAGACAGATTACCGTTTTGATTAACATGTAACTCTCTACGTCCAATTTTCTAAGGACGTGATTTTTCGCTTTTCCAAAAAAGTGGCTGGGTTGTGAACCATCTGGCAAATCGCAATAAAAGTCGGAAAATACGAAGAAAACTCCCATAATATTGAAATAAGTTGAAAATTTATTTAATTAGGAAGGCTCAAGAGGTAAAAAAAGGTTATAATGACGCCACTTAGGCCAACAAATCGCAATGAATGAAAGTGCTCAATATTTGTTTTTTTTTCATAATCGGTGTCGCAATGTTTGCATATGAAATACGAACGCGTTCTCGCATTGGCCCACTTCAAGTGAACTCACCGAAATCGAGTGAAATTACATAAAATTACTTTATTTTAATATATCCGTCCATATTTGACAGTGTTAGAACAAATGTAGTACGAAAAACAGGTGGTTCATAACCCAGCCACCTCAGTGGTTCACAGCCCAACCACGATGCCATTTTGGAAACTTTAAAATAAACGACACTTCCAGTCATAATTCGACATAAACAAATATTGCATCGTAAAATAGAATCAAAACACTAAATAAACCTGTATTACACAGTCCTTTTTGCAATAAGCTCAGCCACTTGGATAGCACTTTAAAAAAAAGCCAGTAAGTTTTCGCAGTTGATTTTCAAACACGATGTCTTTCAAACTCGATTGCTGCCACAAGCAATACGTGTTTGTACTTCGGTGTAACCACAAAAGCAGAGTCATATCATAAGACAAACTTGACAGTTGAAAGATTGGCGATATGTCAATTAGGGAAAGAAAAAACGGTAATGGTTCACAACCCAGCCTGGTTCACAACCCAACCCTCTCCCTTACTCAATTAGATGCACGTTAAGTGACTAGGGAGGAACTTTTTCAACTTTATTGAGCCAGTTAATAACAAAAATAGCTTCGCATCGTATGCATTGCGCCCACAGTTACATATACGTAACGGCAGCAACGATATTTTAAAATGTTATTTACAGGTTGCATGTACATGCCTATTCATGTTTATACCCGTTATGACATTGAAAATAGTTTAGCGAATGCTGTAAAATTCAAATTAAGTCAGAAACTCTTTTGATTTCTTTGTGAGCACAAGTTTTGTAATGAGGTAAATTTGAAATTAGTAAAAATAGCGATATCGCGACACGCAAACGGTAAAAAAGATTTATAAGAATTTAGTGAAAGTACTTTGTGAAAAACTTTTTATGAAAAGTGATTCTTAAATATCAACAGTTTTATTAAAAAATTTTAAAATAAACGTTTAGGGCCCGTGGGATTTTCTGAGCAGCTTGCAATTGCACTGTTACGTATATGTAACTGTGGGCCATTCTCAGTACTTTTGTGTTTCTTGTCTAAGTTACACCACAGAATAAACAGTATACAGAAGGCGCATCTGAAATAATTTTGCGATTTCATTTCAGACGCGGGCGGGAAGTAACAAAGGTGAGGAAAATGCAAAGGGAACCGAGAGAGTAAGCGCGAATTGATGTACACGCATAGATTCGATAGTTTTGGGCTTTATTCTCATTTCGACAACAACACGCAATGTTGTTGCATTCCGCAGCAAGCCAGCTTGGCTTTACTCGTGCACATTGAAAGTGGTTGATTTGGCAAAGCAATCGCCAAGGCAAATTCAATAGGTAGTTGCAGCATTCTTTGATAATTAGCACAACATTGTAGCAATAGTTTTCCACTTATTATCACTTTCTTAATGCGTCTTGGTTGTTTCAATATTTAACACATATATTTCATTGTAGCCATTTGTACTTTTTACAACTTCTATTTTACAAGCAGACCAAAAGAACTTATAAAATCCATTGAATTTTGGTTTTTCCCGTAGTGCTACCACCTTATGTGCCTTGGCGATCGCTCAATCAATATCTCTATGAAACTGCCTGTCCACTTCTTGTTCTTGTTTGTCAAAAAGCAAGCGGAGAGCGAGCACGAGCCAGCACCAACATGCAAGCGGCACATCGCTTTGTTGCCCAACAACAACAACCACAGTGTGTGGTGCGCGGTCGCAGCTTCTCAGCTTACGCTCTCGCGCTCTGTGCGTTCTCATCCCCTTTACTGCTTCCCCCCGCATCCACAAACGGGTCGTACCGCTGGAACCCGCGAAGAAAATTTTCTTTACACCAGATGCGCATTCTGTATAGTGTTTGTTCTGTGGTTACACATACGTAACAGTGGGCTATTCTAAGTACTTTTTTAACGTAAGTACAAATGTAAATGAAAGATTTTCGTATGCTTAGATATGGATATTTGACACTGGATGAGGCCACTATATATTTGCAAGAGCTTGCAAGTGATGAGAAAGCAGATAATACAGTGGAAAAGTTGCCAATTGAGCCGCCTAGTGCCCATATTTGAATCTGAAGAGGATTCTGAGGAAGAAGATGGTGGTGGAGTGCCAAAAACTTTGCCGAGAACACGATTAATGCAACCATGTGAGGTTATTGTGCGGCAATTGACAACAAATGAGGTTGAAACAGCAAGCTCTTCAAGACGTGATAAATAATTCCTTCGCAAACTACACAATGAACGTCTTTCGGGTCGCCCTCTTGTGGAGGAGCCATTTCACTGCCTATGTTTCAGAAGAAGAGCCATTGGAGCGTAGTGACGAACTTTTTTCGGCTACAACAGAAATATGTACATCAACATTTTTATTAAAAAAAACATCGTTAACGGCTGCTCAACGTACAAAAACTATTCATGCTCAACATGCTACAACTTCTAGTGCTTGTATAACATTTGATCACCAAAATTCTGGATCAAGTACGTCCACAGTAGAAAAACCATTGGCAAAATGTATGAATGGAAAGTGTACCAAAGTAAAACGTACCTACAAACCTTGTAAACCTGTTATTTAGTGGTTCGAAGATGATGACATTAGGTGTCCGGAAATTTTTCCGGAGCCAAACTATTCTGATTGTAGTAATTTACATCCTCATCAGCTGTTGAGAAATTCTTCGACGACGAACTGATCCAGTTGTTGTGCGATAAAAGTAATAGCTGTGCTGTGTGTTGAGGTCAAACAAACCCAAACATAACTGTTGAAGAGATGCGAGTTTTTATTGGCGCTCATGGAAAGAAGTGGTTGTTTTGCATTTTTTCATGGCTCAATGACGTGTTAATGCAAAAAGCGTGGATCTTGCGTCGTAAAGGAGGAAGCAGTAGACCACTCCAGAGCTTTTGTCGAACAACTGCGGCTGAGCCCGACTTCTCAAGCCGCTATGACTGCATTGGGCATTTTATTGTAGAAACAATAGATAAAAAGAGGCGCCGCTGCGCTGGAATGAACTGCAAATCGCATCCTGTGCAAAAAGTGTAATGTTGGTTTGTGCATCAAATGCTCCGAAAAGTACCACTATGCTACAAATCCATAATTTATTGTATCAACCGCATATGTATTTCATTCACCTTTACCTTCACAGTTCAATTTATACAAAGTTTTCATGTATTTTTAAGTACTAAGCTGTAAAATTGTCATTCAAACTAAAAAAATGTGTTCCACAAAAAAGTACTGGAAATAGCCCACTGTTACATATATGTAACGGCTTCCAGAGACCAATCCATACAAGGTACCAACAATCTTATTTACGTTCCTGTGCATCATAAAGCATACGTCTCTAAATTTCAGGCCCCTAGCACTGCTAGATCGCTGTGGGCATTAATGGATTAAGGTCATCGTAAAGTTGAATGAAATGTTGGACCCTGATCCAAGATTTTGAAACTTTGGCTTGCATAAGCTTTTAGAATATTTAGATGACCCCTCGGAACCATTTCTAAATAAAACAACACAGCCTGCTCACTCCTTTACCAGACATGCAGTCCCATACCATACCCCCTCAAATGCTATGCTTTGCTGTTGTCAGATTTTTGTTATTAACTGAATCCTCTTCAAATTAGTTGATGCCTTTTAATGCCAAATATGCCAAACCATTATCAGAGAATAATATATCTTCCTACTCCATAGATAACAACACATAGTCCTGGAAATCTGGTTCTCTAGACTCTTTGATGGACTCTTTCACGAAAGCAATTATGTGCTCCTTGTTAGTAAGCTAAATATGAGATTCTTACATGCTGTTATGTAGAGAAAATATGTTTATTTCAGGACTTTTCTTATAAAGTCACTGCTACTGGGTTTTATAAAATATTTCTATACATTTCTGAAGAAATCGGATGCAACTAGCCTTATATTATGATGCACTGATCGCAAAATAATCTAATCCTATTGCCTGGGTAGCTTAGGAAAATGGCCAGATCGTAGTAACGAAGGAAGATTTTCTGTTTTTTTTGTGATTTAAGATGGCTTTTTGGAATAACGAATGTGCTCTTCCAAAAATTTCTCTAATTTCACGAAATTTTTGGTCAATTTAGGAAAGATTTAGTAAGATTATCCTTTTATCCATTTTAATTTTTTTCGCTTGGGTTCTATTGCTTTCTATATAATTTCAAGCACATATACGTTTAAAAAAATTTACAAGTCCGTTTACTGCTCAATGGAATACAAATTTCCAAATAAAAATAAAAAGCATAACTGGAAATTCCCGTTATTAGTTTTGTACGCAAACCTATTCTACTCCGTTTTGTGAGTATACTGTCAATAAATACGAATACATGGAAAATTATTATTTTAATGCATCTAAAACAGAACAAAAAGTGCATTTAAAGCATATATGAAAAATGTGCATACGTTTTTATAAACAAAAAACCCATTTTTGAATTCAAAATTAATCATAACATAAGTTTGACTTGCCTGTACGCAAACTTATTCTGACTAGTGTATTTTTTAATATTACATTTAATTAATTTTTTAAAATAACATTTATACATTACATTAATATTACATTTAAATCATTTATTTGAATAAATAACCTCCATTTTAATTGGTATTTTGTCAGAAACTAAAATGTTTTACGAAACTCCCTCACTTAATTACGCGTGTCAAGTAGCAAACTCTTTTTGTAATCACTCATTGCATTCAGTGTACAGGTAGTATTTTGGCCCGTTACGCACTGTCAATGATTCATTAGCATTGCTTGCAGTGTATATAGCAGAGTGAAAACAGTGCGTGCCTTGAAGACAAGCAATTGAGTGTTGACTGCCATTGCGGTTTGCGTTTTGTTGTCATTCTCATACAGTGTTGCCAGATTAGGAGATTTCCTGGTAGATTTAGGAGATTCTTAGCCTTTTAGGAGACTTTTTAGGAGGAAGAATTGTTTAGGAGAAAGTTTAGGAGAATCATTTTTTATGTTAGGGGATTTTTCGGATCCTAAGTGGAGTTTTGGAAGATTTTTGGATAACAAGAGAAGCACGAGAATTTTCTTTACGAACCCTAATCAACTCTGGGGCCTGGTTTGACCGAATTAGCAACCGTGACCCCTCTTAGTTTCGCGTCATATAGTCATTGTTGGGAACACTGGCAACAAAACATATTTTTAATAGTGAAAGCACACTATTGTGATACAAATTTTTACAAAATTACTAAAATTACACTTTTTATTTAATTCATTTGTTTCGATTTTTTAAGTTTTTGTTGCTAAGCCGAACATAAATAAAATAAGGCTGCATTAAAAAAATTGTATGTAAATTTTTTTTTATGAGAATTAATTCCTTTAAAATTACACAAATTATAAACAAACATTTTAGGAGATTTTTTCAGCTTTTAGGAGAAAATTTCAGTATTTTCTTAAGATTTAGAAGAAAGTTATTTCAGGTATCTGGCAACACTGTTCTCATACTGCTCTCTTACTACAGTGAATGCTGACAATCAGTGCACTCTGCACCGAATCACACTGTGTGTAGGGAGAAATGAATCATCCATTGCCGCTCTTTATTATATACATATAAGTGCCATCTATTTGACATGTATAAGTATATATTAGCGCCATCTATTTGTAGTAACAGTCATTGTAAACGCACCTAAGTTTAAGTCAAACATGTGACCGACATTGTAAACGCACCCAACTTTCAAATATGTTGTTATTGTTAAAATTTTGTATAAAAGAGCGTGTCGAGCAGAAGCTCGATCACTTTGTTCCGGTGATTGGCGACAGCAGCACGGTAGGCAACTTGAGTTCGTGGACAGCGAAGGCTGGCCCGTTCTCATGTGTCTTACAGTGACTCCGCTCGCACTCGACTTGGTGAACAGCGACAGCTGGTCCCATGTTCGGGTGCGGGCGGTGTCACAATCGTTGCTGCTGCCGTCACTCACCGAAACTATATCTTTTCAGGATTTATATATATAGATATATGTATACATAAAGGCAGCTATAAATAAATACATCCTTAACCAACACTGGAAATTTTACAGTTTCTATTTTTCCGCAAGTAGCTGGTACCGGACATGTTATTTACGTCCGAAACTAATTTTTGGCAGAAATATGAGCATTTTTATACTTTTTGCAAAGAAAAAGATACCTATTAATTACATATTAACTATTATCTGCTGCGCTGAAAGCAAGGCGCATAACAGCAGCAGTAACATCATCACAGCGCACAGTTGACAACGATTAAGCGATGTGAAACTGGGAGAGTAAGCCGATTTTTGTGCGTTTTTTGCAAGTCACGTACACAGTCCGTGTGTGTTGGCAGTGATCAGCTCTTCACTGTGTCTGCTCTTTTCCCGATATTAGGGATTAGGGATTCCTTACAATTATTTGCTTTTTAAAGTATGTTCTCATTAATTTTCTGAATTAAATGCCAACACATGAACTTTTTTGGTTTAATTATGTAAATATTAATGAAAAATATACCAAAGAAAACAAAGCTAAATGCATTGAATATGACGGGGTCAATTGTCGTCCTTTGTATTTCGCATTTCTTCATTTAGCGAATCTCTAACGATCAGGTATGATTTTTTTGCTAAATGCTGTAGTTTGACCGCAGGGTTGTTTTTTTGAATGCAGCTTATAAAGTCTTAATTTAATTGAATTAAAAGCATACCCAAAGATTATTTTGACGCTTTTGGACAATAATATATTTTTCTACTCAATTTTATACAAACGTATTACGAAATGGCACCAAAAATATACAAATAAAAAGATAAATTTCTTTGGTCACAAAAAATGACTCACACCAGCTACAGTGGCAATTTGAAATGAACTAGAACAACAACCCCGTTTTAGAAATTTATATGGAGGAAAAAGTACGTTCCTGATCAAGCTTGGGCCCTACTAGTCGGCCCCAAGGTTGCAATTTTGCAATAATATTAGTGTAATTCTGTGCATGTATTTCTACCGGCTCTCCCAGTTTCACATCGCTTAATCGTTGCAGTTGATGTGCGACTGACCACATCAACATAAAGCAAATTATGAAAGCTGACTTCGAATTGAGAAGTTTGCCGAAGTCATCGCGAATATGTTCGAATAGCCGAAGTGCGTATGGGACCTACTGCGCTGGTACGCAAATTTGTGCGAGTTGACACCTCTATGTGTTTATTTGCTTATTGATAGAACGCACATGTGGGTACAAAAGTGTGTTCGGCTGTTATGATGCGAGCGGGAAGAGCGAAGCGTAGGCATTTGAAAATGTTAAGTTCATAACATTTTCTGTTAGATTTTCGTAGGGCAACAGCAAAAAGCAATGTTATTATTCGCAACGGCTTCACTCGTGTACATTGAAATGGTTGTGTGTGCAGCGTAGTGTTCGCTCAATCATTTTTTGCATGTATGTTATGTTTCTTGATCTTGTTTGCCGAATCGCAAGCAAAGAGCAAACAACGAACCAAAGCATCGTCATCATCGTTTCAACGAAGATGACTCGGGATTCGCTAATGTTTTTGTTGTTGTCGATTATTGTGTGTATGCTTGCTTGTGTTGTCAATTGATTTTGCTGCCCAAATTGCTATCATATTTCTATCAATCGAATCTTTGTGGTGTATGGCTTTTTGATGGCCAACGCTTTGATTGATTTTAAAATGTTTACAAATATTTTTACGTGGCGAGTTCGAAATAAAATTATTTGTTTATATTTTCACATGGTTGATTGTAAGTTTGAGAATATGGGAAAACTACGAAAAAAAATTAACTGGCTAAATTGACTTCAAAATTCATAAAAACACTTGAAATCAAAAATAATTAGATACGTGTTTTAATTCTTTTTTTAAATCGAAATCTAACGGACAAACCAAGGGTTAAAAGATTGTATGGACAAGCATAATTTAATAGGTCTATTGACTTTCAATATGTAGAAAGCACTACTAAAGCACTAAATAAAGAAATAAATAATAAGACAAGTATTTTGTCATATGAAAAATGTGATTTAGGAATGCCTACCCAACAACCACTGAACAAAAAAATCTCAACCCTTTGAGAAACCCTTTGATATCAAATTGTTTTGCAGCATTATTACAATTTGAAAATGAATATTTTCTCAAACGTTTCTCAAATGTTTGCTATCAACTTGAGAACGACTTGAGATGAGTTGAGAACAATTTTCATTTACCACGTTTGATAATTTTATAATTCTCAATGGGTTTAACTTACCACCTTAATAAGAACTAAATGAATTTTGTGCCTTAATAAAATTTTACGTTATGTTGCCGACCGATACCAAATTTTTTGGCCGATACCGATGCCGATTAATCGGCCGGACTCTAGTTATGTTTGCCTTAATATAAAATGAATGAAATGGTCCTATACGTTACATATGAAATGCTATGAAAATATTATTTATATAAATGTATTCTTTTTTTTATTTCACGCGAATTGCAACGCCAATCTATACAAGAGGCGATTTGGATAACATCCGTTCCGCTCGTTTGAGATACATTGGAGAATTTTAAATTCTCAGTTTGAGAATAAAGGCAAATTTCCATAATAAAAATGTGTGAATATGACGAATTGGATTCCATCCGTTCCGCTCGTTTGAGATACATTTGAGAATTTTGAATTCTCAATTTGAGATACGTTTGAGAATTTTAAATTCTCAATTTGAGATACGTTTGAGAATTTTAAATTCTCAATTTGAGAATAAAGGCAAATTTCCATATTAAAAATGTGCCTTTTAAGTTGAAAACGCCATAACAGTATATTTGAGATCAATTTGAGAACAAACGTTTGAGATTTGAGAAAGCAATTTGATTCAAATGTATCTCAATTTGAGATTAGTCATTAATGTTTGCTGTTACGTTTAAAATAGTAGTTTAAAAATAGTATAAATATTCTGGCGAATGATGTGACCATAAATTTACAATATAAGATTTTCTTATTTTAGTTCTTTAAGTAAGCATTATATGTGGGCAGTAACAAAAGTTCCAAAGAACGGGACGGAAAATTATTACGGGCTAATAAAAACGTCTTCTTTTCTTTCCAATTTCCCTTTTTAATTGTCTTTGTTGATTACTGATTATATATTTTTTATTGCCTGTAGCGATCATATAGGCCACCACGCCAACCACATTTTATTTTCTTTTCTAAGATTATGCGCACACTACAATCGGCAGTGAGTTCAGGAGCAATATGTGACGCCGTGCAGGCTTATAGAAGAAGAACAAAAGCCAGCCGCCAGAAAATATAAATCGTTTTACAATTTCAGCATTTCGCCAGCGCAACAACAAACACAACAGCACATCGTTACACAGTTTATAATGTATATTCTTTGCTTCTACCAACGAAAATAAACATACAGAATGCGCATGTCATACAAGCAAAAATTTTGTATGGCGGGTTCTAACATTAGAACCAGTGTGACCGCAGCCTTGTGAAAAAGTGTAGCACAGAAGAGACCTTAAATGTATCAATATGTATCACCTTCCTTTTTTTTAAGTATCAAAGTATCAATATGGAATAAACCCAATAATTTGTATGAGAAAACACTTTCTAAAATTATTTAACATTTCTTTATAACAAAAAAGTGAACGTATCGAAGACATATTAAGGGTATTCATATAAACGTGTAAAAGCCTTGTAAAACTGATAAACCGTATAAGTTTATCACCTCATAAACTAATTGTCAAAATTTGTATGAAATTTCATTTATACAAATGAGATAAGTTTCCACAATGATTTCGATGCGTAAACATATACGGGGATGAGTGAGTGACGCTCAATTTCAAAATTTTAACAAATTCAAAACAATAAGCTGAAAAATGGAAGAGGTAAGAATAGAATGTAGCCGCCGTGGCTCAGTTGGTTAGTGCGCGGTCCAGCGAGTCGCATGCAGAGCGACGCAAGTTCGAATTCTGCATGTAGTAACACCTACAAAAAATAACGGGAAACTTGTTTTCTCTTTCGGTGGCTGTCCTCTCAGCTGGAAATGGCAAACCTCTGAGAGTAAAAATGGCCTATGAAAAAGCTCCCAACCTGCCGTTCGGAACCGGCATAAAACTGTAGGTCCCTTCCACCCGCGTACAAAATTCACACGCACAACACAGGTGGTTGCGGGAAGCTAGGCCATAGTCTCGCGTAAGCGGGCTGTCGTGCCAATCAATTAAAGAAATTAAGAATAGAATGTAACAAAATTGGTACTTCAGCTATGTAACTTTTTAATTTCGGAAAATTCAAAAGAGAAAAGAGGATGAATCCCTCCCACTGTTGAAGGCATTTACAGACTTTGCAAGCAAAGTTCGATGCAGTCAAACAATATCCCGTTTGAGGTATTTGTTTGAGAAATTTCAATTTTTCGGTGATTCTCGGCATTTGAATTTTATGATTTTGACAACTAAACACCTGATCGATAAAGAGCATTTACAAATACTTTTATACGTGCGTTCATATAACACAGTGCGTAAATGTATAAATATATGCGGTAGGTAAACTTATATGCTTAAATGAATACCCTTATTCAGTTTAACTTGGTACTAGTATAATAAAAGCAAAAATGTCTTACATGTAGCAGTTCAACTCGGTGCTAGTATAATAGCTCGGTGTGAATACCCCTATTAATATTTCTTTTAAGTAATATATTGTTACGAAATTCCACAGATCGTTATCGACGGTTCGTTTTTGATTGTATTTGAAAATAAAACAACTTCAATTACTCAGCAAAACGTAGTCAAAACTGACAATCGCTTTATTTACAGAATTTACACTTCGCTTGTATCTACACTTGTTACCACTTTGCTCGCTCAACACAGACTCGACCCCTTGCGCTGCCACTGCTGCTTTTATACTACTTTTCTTATCGCGCCGAAGTTTCTTGCAACTTCTAATTGGAAAGCGCTCGACCATTCTCGCACAGCCCATTTCGAGAACCATCCCTGCCATATCGGACTATACCAAGCGAATTTATAACAGTTTTGCTGTACTTCACAGTGCATGCCTAAAAGTATGCTTGGAAAACATTCGTGCGGAGAAGGCATTCCCGTACACTGCGGCACAGAATTTCTCATCGTATCACTGCCCATCACTTAGACTTGTTCGTCCCGAACAAGTACCGAGGCTCCGCCGGAGTAAGACGCCAGGCGCTCCAAATGGACTACTTTCAGCCTGGCGTTTCCGTTGCAGCAGCGTTGAACCCTGTACACCACGTCATTAATCCTGGTCACGACTTTGTACGGTCCTTCCCATGACGTTTGAAGCTTTGGAGACAAACCTTTCCTGCGCTGCGGGTTGTAAAGCATTACCAGATCGCCTTCTTGGAACCCCGCTGTGTTAGCTCGTAGATCATATCTGGCTTTCATCTTATCGCTGACCAGTTGGATACGGTCCCTTATAAACTGGTGGATTTCTTCCAGCTCCGATCGCTTATTAACTGCGTAATCAGTCTTAGCGCCTTCCGTCGTGCTGACCACTCCGAACTTCAAGTCAGCAGGCAATCTCAGCTCTGTGCCGAACACTGCTCGGGCTGGAGTGAGTGATGTCGTATCGTGCGGGGCTGACCTATACGCCATCAAGAACAGCGGAATATGCGTGTCCCAATCCTTTTGGTTCCTGCCTACTACTTTCCGCAGATATTCCTCCAGTGTTCGATTGAATCGTTCCACCATGCCGTCGGACTGGGGATGCAAAGGACAGGTGCGAGTTTTCCTTATTCCTAGTAGCTCACACACTTCTTTTAATACAAGAGACTCGAAATTCCGGCCTTGATCCGAGTGCAACTCCAGTGGAACTCCAAATCTGGCCACCCAGTTGTTTACCAACATTTCCGCGACCGTGGTGGCCTCCTGGTTAGGAATAGGATACACTTCGGGCCATTTGCTGAAATAGTCCATCACCACCAGCACATATTTGTTGCCTTGAGTGCTAAGTGGGAATGGCCCGGCGACGTCCATGGCAATTCGCTCAAAGGGCGCTCCCATGTTGTACTGCTGCATGCGGCCCCGAGATCTTCTTGTTGGCCCTTTCGCAGCCGAACATCGATCACAGCTCTTAATCCAATCGGCGACAGACTCCTGGCATCCTACCCAGTAGAATCGCCTTTTTATTTTGGCGACAGTTTTTGTGATGCCTAGGTGCCCTCCGCTAGAGTCGTTATGGTATGCCTCGATCACCTCGTTGATCCTGCATTTCGGGACTAAAATTAGGGAATTACTGGTCCGGCCATCCTCACTCTCCCACTCGCGGTATAGGCAACCATCAGACAGCCGCAGACTTTGCCACTGCGCCCAGTAAGCCTTCGCGATCGGGCTCTCACCGGCCATCTCCTGCCAGTCTGGACGTGCGCCTTGCTCCTTGCCTTCAATGATTTTTTTAAGATCCGTATCCTCGCGCTGGTCCTTTTGTATCCTCTCCGCAGACCACTCCTCCTCTGGCAGAACGCTGACCAATCGTACGTCCACTATCTGCTCTTTGCTTTCGGCTCGCGAACAATGCCTGCATTCGGTTTTGCACGGACGGCGTGACAAGGCATCGGCATTTCCATGGCTGCTACCCTTGCGATGCTCTACCGTGTAGTCGTAGCTCTGCAGCCGCTCGATCCACCGCGCCAATTGGCCTTCCGGATCTTTAAAGTTCAGTAGCCATTTCAATGCCGCATGATCTGTGCGCAGGCGAAACTTTTGCCCATACAGGTATTTATGGAAGTGTTTCACGCATTCCAGTACTGCGAGCAACTCCCTTCGGGTCACACAGTAGTTGCGTTCAGGCTTTGACAAAATTTTGCTGTAGTACGCTATCACTTGTTCTTGGCCATCTATTATCTGTGACAGCACACCGCCAATACTATGCCCACTTGCATCTGTATCCAGCACAAACATCTCTCCAGGAACGGGGAAGGCCAGAATTGGAGCAGTGCACAGTTTTTCCTTCAGTCGTGCAAAAGCCTGCTCCTGCTCTTCACCCCACTTGAAGGCTTGATTCTTTTTCGCCAGTTTGTGCAAGCTGCCAGCTATGTTCGCAAATCCTGGAACGAATCTTCGGTAGTATGTGCACAGGCCCAGGAAACTGCGGAGTTCGTGTAGATTGCGTGGCCGGGGCCACTCCTTCACCGCCGTGATCTGGCCTTCGTCCGTATGTACTTCGCGAGCGGAAACCGTGTGACCCAAATACTTGACCTCTTTTTGGAACAGCGAGCACTTCTTTGGGTTGAGTTTAAGCCCGGCTTTCTGTATTCGCTCAAATACCTCCTTCAGCTTTTCCAGGTGGTCGTCGAAGCTTTTGCCCATCACGATTATGTCGTCGAGGTATACCAGACACGTCCGCCAATGCAGCCCTTTCAGCACACGCTCCATTAGCCGCTCGAATGTTGCTGGTGCGTTGCAGAGTCCAAACGGCATGACGGTGAACTGCCACAAACCGTCGCCAACACTAAAAGCCGTTTTCTCCTTGTCCTGGTCTGCAAGTTCCACCTGCCAATAGCCGCTGCGTAAGTCGAGTGTGGAAAACCACTGTGTGCCTGACAGTGTGTCCAGGGTGTCATCGATCCGAGGTAGTGGATAGCTGTCCTTCTTGGTCACGTCATTGAGCTTCCGATAGTCCACACAGAATCGGGTACTGCCATCCTTTTTCTTGACTAGCACGACCGGCGAGCACCAAGGACCTGACGAAGGCTCTATGACCTTTTCTGTATGCATGTTTTCAATCAAATTTGCGACCTCTTCCCTCTTGGCCAGAGGAACTCGTCTTGGCGGTTGGCGGATTGGTTTCGCATTTCCGGTGTCGATGTTGTGCTTCACTATGGCTGTTCTTCCGCCCGCTTCCGTCGCAAATATTGACCCATAGTGCTGCAGGAGTGACCGCGCCTTCTGTTTCTGCTCGGCTGTCAATTCGCTGCTCCACTGGTTCTGCGGTATGGCGTCCATGTTAGAACCGCTTTTCTTACTTCCTCCGGGTGGACTGCTTTCGCAATTGACAACTGCTTCAGCCTCTCTACACTCGCCAATGACCGCATCTTTTTCGACATATCTGGGTGTGTTCAGTGGGTTGAGTATCCTTACTGGTATTTTGCCATTTTTGGGTTCCACTAATGTACGTCCGATTACTATGTTGTCGTATCCTTGTTTTGGCGCTTCTACAACCCACAGCCGGCTTGTCCCATCGTCCTCGTCCACTTTCGCCCACACGATCGCCTCGGAATTCGCTGGTATCTTCTGATGTTGACACGAGACAACTCTCCTTACGGCCACGCTTCGCTCATAGCCAGTGTGCAGGGGGAATTCAACGTTGGCATACTTCAGCACATTTTCTTTCAGGTCCAGCGTAAAACCATGCCTAATCATGAAATCGACGCCGATAATCACGTCGTCCACTATGTCCGCGACGATGAACTCATGTTCCAGGCTGCTGGTGCCGATAGCAATTGTTTTTGTTACTTTCCCTCTTACCGGCGCACGCTCGCCAGTCGCAGTCCTCAGCTGTATGCCATGCAGTGGTTCCCAGTTCTTCAGAAGCTTCCTTTTTATGATCGAATATGACGCTCCAGTATCCAGTGTCAACACGAACAACTTTCCATCTATCTTTCCTTCAATCGTCAAGCTGCTGGGTTGTCGTTTCAACTGCGAGACAAGGACGGTGGGGCAGCAGGTTGTGGGGATCAGCTCACGCCCCTTTGGGCTGATCCGTTTTAGTTTAACGACTCGTCGTCCTCAGCCCTGCGCTTGTTGGCCGGGCCTCGATCGTCAGTATTCCTCGCTTCAGGCGATTGCGATCGAGAACGGGAACGTCTCTTTCGTTGGCGGCAGTCTCGTGATATGTGACCCTGCTTGCCACATGTCCAGCAAACAACTTTAGAGGAGACAACCCGTGGCCTGCCCGGTGTCTCAGAGCTTATGGCCTGGATCGAAATGTCGCTGTCCGGCTGGATTTGACGTATCCTTGCAGATGCATACCGATTGCCTCCAATCCATGTCGCTTCATATGTCATCGCGCTGGTCACCGTCTCCTTAAATGTCGGCTTGCCCATCATCAACGCACTGCGACGTGTCTCGGGATCATGAAGACCTTCAATGAACGACTCAATCTTCATCCTTTCGAGATCATCAGCGCCGAATTTTGGGTAGCACAACTGTACGAGCCGCTCAATGTCTGCTGCATATGTCTGCAGCGCCTCGCTGGCTCTTTGCCTGCGGTTCTTCAGCTCACAATAGTACAGCGTATGGTTGTGCTCGTTGCTGTACTTCGCTGCCAACGCTCTCATGACGGCCTCATAATCACTTCTCGAGCATTCCGGAACTGATTTCATTACCTCAGCCGCAGGACCTTTCAGCGCCAGTGCCAATCTCCGACCCTTCCTGATATCGGTCCACTGATTTTCCAAAGCAGCTAAGTCGAATTGCAGTTTGAATGTATCGAACGGCGTAGCACCATCATAAGTAGGCACTTCTGTTCGGGTGGCGAAACTTTCCGGAATCGGCGGCAAACATTCTCGTGGCTGTACCTCTCTAAGCCGCTCGTCGATTTTTCTGTTTACCGAATCCTCCAGACTGTCAACTCGTTTGTCTAAATGTTCTACTCGCGTCTCCAGGTGCTCAACTTTCACATTAATCCTGTCTGAAATCTCTTCCACTTTCTGCTCCAAGCGCTCAGAATTTTCCTGAAGCTTGCTGGACAACTCGCGATTCGCATTTTCAAATTTTTCCGCATTTTCCTGGAGTTTTGTTTCCATTCGCTCTGCTATTTGCGCTGAAAGTTCCTGATTCGTGGTTTCCAGTTTCGCTGCCATTTGCGCCGAAAGTTCCTGATTCGCGGTTTCCAGTTTCGTTGCCATCTGCGCCGACATTTCACGATTTTCACGATTGGAAGTCTCGAACATGCCTTTTATTGCACTCATTAGCTGGCTCATGTCTAATGCTTGTAGTGGTCCAGCCGGTGCAGCCGTACTTTGCATCGACGCAGCACCAGCAGGCGATTCCTCCACCTTGGCCGACGCCTCTTGTTCCTGCGTTCCGAACTCGTGTGCAGCCCAATCAATGCCTCTTGATTCACACGCCTCTCGCAAACGCAGCTGCAACTCCACCTTACCGCCAGCAGTCGGCAAATTCCAGGCAGCCAGCTCCTTCTTCAGCTGGTCAACCTTCAGCAGCTCCAGTTTAACCATGTTTCCGTTTTTATAATTTTATTTTACTTTCAGTAATACAATCCCCAATTTCTGACACCAAATGTTACGAAATTCCACAGATCGTTATCGACGGTTCGTTTTTGATTGTATTTGAAAATAAAACAACTTCAATTACTCAGCAAAACGTAGTCAAAACTGACAATCGCTTTATTTACAGAATTTACACTTCGCTTGTATCTACACTTGTTACCACTTTGCTCGCTCAACACAGACTCGACCCCTTGCGCTGCCACTGCTGCTTTTATACTACTTTTCTTATCGCGCCGAAGTTTCTTGCAACTTCTAATTGGAAAGCGCTCGACCATTCTCGCACAGCCCATTTCGAGAACCATCCCTGCCATATCGGACTATACCAAGCGAATTTATAACAGTTTTGCTGTACTTCACAGTGCATGCCTAAAAGTATGCTTGGAAAACATTCGTGCGGAGAAGGCATTCCCGTACACTGCGGCACAGAATTTCTCATCGTATCAATATTACCAGTAATTATTAGCAATATTTTGGAAGTAATAAAACTTTTTTCATATACACCTAAGTCTGTTTTTACACGGTCTTTTTTTACACGGTTTTGATATAACACGGTTTGAAAATTGAATATTTTTAATTTTTCTACACGATTTTATTCCATTTAGCACGATTTGAAATTTTATGTACTTAAATTTTTTTTGTCAAATTTAATTTTTGCGAAGTATGTTCATATCACAAAAAAGTATTTATGAAAGAAAAAAGTCTGAAACCATCGATAGTATCGATAGTGCTATCGATAGTTTGCGAACACTAGCTTAAAGATTTAAGTGAATTCCCTTTTAGCGCGTACAAGCAATTTTTACTGGTCAAAGCAAATGTGAATAGCACTAATTTAGGGGAATTCTCTTTATGTGCATACAATAAAATTTACTGGTCAGAGCAATTGAAACGTGTTAATATTTTGTGAACTGTCAATGCAATAAGACGTGTTTGGTAAAGAAATTTTAATAGGTTTTAGAGATTAGGAACAAATCACCCATTTTTGTATACGATCAATGTCTTTTTTTACACGGTTTTTTTTTACACGGCTTCTTCTGGAACCAATCTACCGTGTAAAAACGGACTTAGGTGTATATTACTTTGGGTTTCAAGTAATATGTAATATAACGTTATTATTTTTCGAAGCCACTAATATGTAACAAATATTAACCCTACGGTCCATAACCAGCTGGATGAACGGGAGTCCATAACCAGGGTACCCGGGTACCTAGTGCAGTTTTTTCGTTTATATTCAAATAAAATAATATATATCTGCAGAGATTATTAGAAACGCTTAGTTTTTACATCTGAACTGTACAAATTTCATGTTTGTATGATAATACTGGTTTCTATAGGCATTTTGGACCTAACAGGCACACAAAAGTAAACAGAAATTGGTTTTATAAGGCTTGGGTTTTTGCTTGTTTTTGGTACCTGCTTGTGAATTGTTTGTGTTTTTAGGTAGCAAATGTTCAGCTACGCTAGAAAAAGAATAGATTTCAATGATTTCGTCATTATAAGTTGAACAGTGAAGTTGAAGAAAAATGAACCGCAAAATATAATTTTTAACTGAAAGACAATATCTGCGTTTGAGTGAAGAAGCCAGAAGCAGATATATTGAGTCTTTACTTGATGATATGACTGAGAATGACGACGCTTTAGTGCCAATTGAAGAAGAAGAAGAGGTATTTACTGGAGAAGTGCAAGACTCAGAGAGTGAAGACTGGGACAATGACAACGAAATTCCAGCCGCTAGTGACACGCCAATGCAAATTGAGCAAGATGTATTTGAAGATGAAAGTGACAATGAAACTGATATGGTTGAAGAAAATGCACCAACATCAAGCGCAACAGAAAGTATGATTGCACGTGATGGTACTCAATGGCAACCAACACCACCTGTAAGGAGTCACAACATCAGTAGAACTCGCAGTGGTCCATTACGAATGATGGAAAGTATGAAGTATGACTGGTATGCAAGGCTTCAAGAGTTATTTTACAATAGAAATGGTCGATATAATCGTGCGTCATACCAACAAAAAAGCCAATTCAACTTATGATGCCGTTTGTCGTTTTTCTACAATATGCTCGATGTTAGTGCTTTCGCGGCATAGGGGACAGTGGGGAGTTTTGAAGCATGGGGAGTTGTGAAGCACGGCCATAGATGTCGCTTAGTAGTGGTTTTGATAGCTCTTACCTACTGTCAACATTTTTTAACCTAAAATCTCAGTTTTTTACTAGCACTCGTCTCGATAGCACACTTTTTTTGTATCTATCCAGACAGTGTAATGAACATTTTGTTCGAAAAGTTTTTTTAACATTCGTGTTAGTGGAATTTTCGTAAAATTTTCAAGCGAATCGAAAAGGTGAGTACAAACAAAATAATGAACGTTCGTTTAACGTTCAAAAGGATTTATGCAAAAACATTCGATGTGTTACTGACGCGGTGGCATTTTTAAAATAGTCGCGAATGGGGAGAATTGAAGCACATCTAGTGGGGAGATGTGAAGCACGTCAAATATTACAGATGTCAACCTGAAATATATTTTACATGCGTATGCGCATTATTTGTAAAAAAAATTCGAATGTTTAGTACAATTCCAAGGATTTTTTTCAACAAATTGTGTTATTTATATTTCTCGTGTTGTTTTTCGGAATGATCGGAATGATTAAGCAACTTGCCATTTTTCACATTTTTTAAACAAAAGTTTAATTTTTGTTCCATTTTCTCAACTCTAATACATGAGAAACCTAATTATTTGTAATTTTCTCCGATCCCAATAAAGATTTTTCACCAAAATATGTAATTTTCTGCGATTTTTAGTCGTGCTTCACAACTCCCCACAGTTTTTGAATACTCCGAAAACCAGTTTTTTGGGCCAACAGACAAAAATTGTCGATTCTTTTTGATTTTATGCATATCCATCAACTAGGAAGTGTATTTTAATACGCTCTATAGATTATGTTTGATAGAACGTGAAAAAAATTATTTTTGTGGTAGTTTTAACCCCCAAAAAAAGCGTGCTTCAAAACTCCCCACTCTCCCCTACACTATATTTTATGAGAATACCACAACTGTTCCATATCAAACAACACGGAGAAAACGCTTTTTGCGTAAACTTGCTGAAGATTTGTGTGCGCCAATAATAGAAGAAAGAGTAACCAATCCAAAACAGCAATTGAGAGCTTTTTGGGAAGACCAGTGGAGACGGTAACCTATACCGAGCAGCCATCTACTTCTACGGCCGCTTCTACTGATGGCAGGAAGCCAATAACAGGAAGCTGTTATTTGTGCGCTTCTTTGCCAGATAAAAGGAGAAGAAAGACGAGAAAAGTCTACAGCGTTTGCAAGAAACCAGCTTGCGATCAACATACTAAAACAATATCAAAATGTTTTCCATGTTTCAACAATGACTCAACATTAGACATCATATATTAGAAATAAGTTAAAATGAATAAAATATAAATAATTCAACTAAGAAACAATTACATTTCATATTTTACACATCAATAAACATTATGAAACAAAATAAAAATAAAACAAACGTTTTTTCTTTGAAATATAAGGTAATTTGCACTAAGGTACCCGGGTACCCTGGTCATGGACCCCTGTATGCAAAAACATTAAACTCATTTTTTGGTTAATATATTTAACCAAATTTGATAAACTTTTTTCTAGTCTCTAAGTTTAGCCGAAATGTCTGATGATCTGGAGTTTCATGTTGATATCTTCAATATTATAGGAACAGCAGCACTTTAAAGTTCAAATTGTTACCCAGGTACCCGGTTATGGACCGTAGGGTTAATATGTTACATTTTAACCTTAGTGTGTGTGCTAAAGGTTCGTTCAGTGAAAGACAATGAACTTTTGGATGTATGCTGCCACAGGTGTACACAATTTTTGTAATGCTTTTTGCATTGTACAGATTTTGTTCTTTTGTACTTGGAAAAGTATCAAAATTTGTACTGGATGAAAAAAAGAAGTGTCCCTCTAAAATTCGTCGCAAAATGTATTACTTTTGATCCACTTGGATCAAAACGGTCACACTGATTAGAACCCGCGCTCTGCTCTCATAGATCACATATGTAGTGAGAGCGTGGCTTTACAAGCGAGAATGTAGTTTTATGTGTTGCGCTCACTGCTGCGAGTGTACGTTAGCACATTGTTGCAAGGTCAAGCCGAACGCTGTTGTTGTTGTTGTTGCGCTGGCGAAAAGCTGAATTGTAAAACGATTTCTGATTTCTGGCTGGCTTTTGTTCTTCTTCTACAAGCCTACACAGGGTCGCATATTGCTCCTGAACTTATTGCAGACTGTAGTGTGCGCAAAATCATAGAAAAGAAAATAAAATATGGTTGGTATGACGACTTATATGGTCGCTACAAACAAAGTTCCTAAAGAATGTATCAAAAAAATTGACCTAATGTTTGATTGCATGAATAGGGCAATCGGATAATTGCTTTAGATCGGCTTTACAATTAAATAATGACTTGTACAAATTTATAAAGATTTTTTTAATTATTTGAAAGATGTTAAATGTATGGATGATTAAAGTTGTATTTTTAGAACTAAAATCTGTTTTTTAATCACTGATACAATTAAGCAATAACCCACATAAATGTTTTATAACAAACACGTTTTTTAACCAAGATAAATTAGAAAATACTTTTGGAATTTTGGGACAAAATTCAAGTAGTACTCGGTCAAGTGTAACAACTAATTTCGAAGATACACAGGATTCTATGAATCAAAACCTACTACATGCTGAGACAGACGAAACTGTCTTTTTATTATTTTATTTCAGCAGTAATTACAACAATTATTACAACAAATTATTTTGTAGATAAAAACTTCGACAATCGAGTAAAAATTAACATAGATAATAATTGTGGCATTTGTTTCCAAAAACTAAGAAATGATAACCTTTTCACTGCGCTAAGTGAAACATTTACGGTTACAGACATTTGCTACCTATTTGCTCCTTCGGATTTCCTGGTGAATGCTGTGACAGTAAATAAAAAAAAGGAAGTTCCAAACGATGCAAAACATAAACAATTAAAAAACAACAAAAGAAGAGCTGTTTACATTTTTCTCTAGCTGTGTACACATAAAAACTACAACAACAACAAACAATTGCGTCGTTGAAACGACGATCATTGCGCTGGCTGGTGTTGCTGTGAGAAATTTGCACAAAAAATTATTGAGTGATCAAAACAACCACCAACGCCTCAAAGTACACAGGAGAAGCGGTACTTTCACTTCATGTGTGTTTGTTGTAGCGCGTGCTTCAGTTCGCACAGTCAATGAGCGTAAACTGAAGCGCTTGCTCTCCTGCTGGCACCACTCTTTCCCTTTTGTGGCTTCCCCCCGCTCTATGAAGCTCGCAAACAAAAATTTGAATTTTTGAGCTCAGATCCGCCTTCTATACACTTCATATTCTTTGTTAATAGTCACATGAGTTAGCTAGCGCAAAAAGTACCTGGTCCAAATGTTTTTCACTAGCCTTGGCTTTTATTTTCTTTTAGGTTAGTAAATTATAATTTTTGTTAGAAAATAATGTCTGAACACATTCAAAATTAATATTTATCCATTGTATTCGCTGTTATATTCGTGTTTTTGGTGTCAATTCAATTACATTTCTGAAGCGAAGGAAGTATTTGTGCTCTTGTCGTGTCTGATTTTCATCAATTGCATTGTATGTTTTCTGTGACAGAGATTGAAGGAAGCAAATGCTATTTCGATAAGGTTTACAGGACGATTTCTTAAAAACAAATAGTTTAAGCAGTAGCGAAAACCAATGCTTTAGAGCAACAGAATTAAGATGTTTAATTATTTATTTATTTATTCTAAGTCATTAATTAAATAGTTTGAATAAGCTTAACTTAAATGTTGAATACTTATCACTAAAGTTTTACTCGGAAGCATACAAATTACACAGGAAAATAATTCTCGCAATTGGCTCATTGAATGAATACGTAGTTCTGTGGGATAATTGAATGAACCACCTGCACTTTTTAAAGTTTAAGGATTTAAGTTAAGTTTAAGTTAAGGATTCGTTTGTTGCTGGAGGTAATAATAACGGTGCTGCAAATTATCTTTTGTACCCTGAACAAAACGATGCTTCGCTACTGATGGAAAATACAATATGATAGTTCAACGTGGAGATAGCGAGTTTAGCATGAACAATAACATGTTGAGCATGTTATGCTTGAACGGAAGGTTTTTTGGATAGATGGAACTAAGTGGTCAATAGAAGGTATTTTGTCTTATTGACAGCCAATAGTTCGCAGTGTTCTGTATTAGTCAGCTACCTTTTCGACTTCAAAGCATAATTGTCAATAGTGAAAGGAATTCAGAAATAAAAATGTGTTAGGTATATCAAAACACGATTTGTATATGTATGTACCTACAATATAAAATCTCAATGTGTTTGAGTCTTTATACTGAATTATATCCTTGCAACCACTGCATTGGTGAAGCAGTTGAGGCAAATCCATAATAACGTATTTTACGTTTTTAATTTTTTTAATTTTTTTCCTTATTGTCGTATATGTTTAATTTCAAAATTTATTTATTGAAGTTGAAATTCGCTGTGTATATTATAAATCAAGCATAATTTTACCTTTTTACCTAAATAAAAAGTGAAAAAGCAACAGAAATTATTGTATTCACACTTTCTTGTTTTTTTTGACAGGCCTACACACACAAACATACGCAGACAAACACTCACACATACTAAGATATGTATAAACTCATCAACAAAAATATAAAAAAAAAATATATTAACTAGCAAAATCCTCGAATATCCTCTTTTTTGCACCATGGTCTGGCCAGACCATGTGGGGTTCAAGTATAAGGTTTTAAGTGGGTGCGCACACAAGGGTTAAGCTACAATATTAACACAATGCAACGACAGATGACAGCTGCGGTTGTCGAATGCAGGGCTGCCAAAGTTTTCGGTTCGAAATGAAAAACCCTGTACATCTATATATGTATATAACAAAAACTTAACATTTGTAGCCAGTGTTTGCGAAAACGGTTCATTCTTTCGGCAAAATTATTTTTGTGTGTGATAGTAGATGTCAATACGGTGGTTTATAGCGATATAACATGTATGTACAACAGGTGGGCGTGGCACCTCCCATACAACCTAAATTTTTAATATGGTATATCTTCGGAATTATAAGTCGGACAGGATTGAAATTTGGTACAGTGTCATGTCGTAAACGTGTCGTTCCACCGGTAAAACTTAATGGGCGTTTACTTCAATGACACTCGGTACGAACTTATTATCAATGACTACATGACGCGAAACTGAGAGGAGTCACGGTTGCTAATTCGGTCAAACCAGGCCCCAGAGTCGCAAATTCGGTCAAACCAGGCCCCAGAGTTGATTAGGGTTCGTACAGCAAATTCGCCATACAAAAGTCAGGGCAAAGGCTGCTGGTGCGTTCGAAGTTAATAATAGTGAAATAATTGTTTTTTTTTCTCTCTCATTTTGTAGTACGTTTATAGGAAATTGATTGCAAAAAAAAATGTTGTTGCTGAAAAACGTCATAAGTATGTTCCAACTAGTTTTAATATGATTTAACTTCAGTTTTTGCTGATTGCCCTCAAAGCCTTAACGTTTGAATTGCTTGTGTTGCAGCTCTGCGTTTGAAAATAGTTCAACTTGCCATCACTGTTTCTTGCTGCACTAGAAACGGCAAACTCAATGAGACATGAACTGAATGAAAAGGCAACCGAATATCTGCTGACTTTACCGTCTGAAATCATTTATTTATGCTTTCTGTTGGTACGGGTAACAATCAAAATGACTTCGACCAGTAAAACAAGGTTTTTCGCAACGTTATTTTTACAGCAAATAAGAAAAGTTATCACTTTAAGATGCAAGCAATTGACTGGTAACCGGTGCTGTGCGAATGCTTGGGTAAAAAAACCCGTACACTATCGGACGATTGGAAAAAGCAAAAAATGGTCTGAAAATCATTTCCCCGCTCAGTTTCGCGTCACGTAGTCACTGCTTATTATTTAGTCATGTCCTTCGACACGGGGAGTAGGGTGGGTTTTTGACAACCATTTTGATATGGAATATCTTCAGAATTATAAGTCAGTACAGTGTCATGACGTAAACGTGTCATTCCACCGGTAGTATTGTATGGGCGTTGGAAAAAGGGCGTGGCACTTTTTAAACTGCGGTGTAACTTTAGAACTAGAGCGTTGACATCAATGATACTCGGTACGATCTTGCAATTTAAGTAGTTGTGTCCTTCGGCAGCGCGAATTAGTTGGAGTTTTGACAAGGCGGCGCACAGTGGCTGATTCTGCCGACGTAGGTTACAAAAGTCGATTTTGTCATGTTCGATTTGGGGGAAACTGTTATACTTGTCCGATAGATAAATGCTTGGACCTAAGAAATCCGAAAACCTTTACTAAATTGGACAAATAGTTTTGCTTGTAGAGCCCGTCAAAGTTGAGCAATTTTAAAGTGTGAAATAATATCAGCAATTTGCACTTTTTCGGCAAAGCTGAAGTTTTAAAATACGGAAAGGAGCAAATTAATTGAAACTTTTCCCACCAGCATCGTAAAAGAAGGCATTTGTAGTAAATAGTTAAATACAGAAAAAAAGTTGGTTGTTGTTGTTGTCTTTTCCTAGGCACTCACTTGAAGCACTTTTTTTATCGCACTTTTTGAACTTTCGATAGACTTTCAAAAAAAAGGCCATACTTGCCACGGTTCCGTCTTTGGGAAAATTGAGAAGAGATCGGGTGCCCGATTTTGCCCGACTGGATTTTACAGCGATTTTTCTGTGGCCACCTCGCGCAATTTTGTGCTTTCGGGTGCGTCCGTTCGAACAAGTTCGTCAAGATTTTGATAGTGAATCAATTACACGCGATTATAATCGTTGCCAGGGCATGCAAATTTGGATTTTGGCTTCATTTAAGATGTGATACAAGCTTGCAACTTCTTATTAAGTCGATTTTTTTTACGTACAGCTGCGGTCAAAATAATAGTAGTACGCATACAATGAAAAGAAAATTAAGAAAAAATAATCTGCTTTTTTTTACAAATATTTACTTTGTATTTTTTTTAACAAGTTATATGTGTTAACAATGTAATCATAAAAGAAAACTTAAGAATTAAACTCAGTTTGGTTTGATTTAAATTAAATGCGTCAAAAGCTCCAAAATATGGACGGTCAAAAAAATAGTAGTTCGCTTTACTTTCATAAAAATAAAGCAAAAATTGTGTTTCATTTTAAAAGATTTAGTGGTTAAATAGTAATAACGTAATTTTTCTTCAAATTAATATTTAGTTGCGTGACTGTTGTTTGACTATTACTGCAGCACAGAGCCGATGCATTGAAATAACCAAATTTTCATATCTTTCTCTAGGGGCGTGGTCTACTGCTTCTCAAAGTTGATTATTATTTAAAAGATTATTGTGAGCATCTGCTCTCTTCACGTCACACCACAAATTTTTAATTATATTGAAGTCTGGTGATTGTGCGAGCCATTCCATAACCCTAATCCTGCTCTTGCGAAGCCCCTTTCGTGCGACCTTTCTTGTATGCTTTAGGTTATAATCCTGTTGGAAGACCCAAAGCATTGGCGTTTTTTCACTGACATACGGTAGCACGATTTCCTGCAAAATTCGTACACATACACATCGTTCCATCGTTTTCTTGATCAAATAAATAGCGCCACCTCCATACAACGTAGGACATGCATTTATTTATTCAGCATGTCTTACGTTTTATGGAGATGGCGCTATTTGCAACTCAAATCTTTTATATGGAGTAGCTTCCGAATTGTAAGTCGCACAGCATTGAAATTTCGTGTCCCGTCGTCTCATATATGTGTCATTCTACTGGTGAGATTTGATGGGCGTTTGACAAGGGGTGTGGCACAAATCTTATGACCCCAAATTTAGAGTAAGTTCGGGTAATTTGATATAGTGGCTTATTTCACAAGTGCGTTGACCTGTTTCAAAATTAACCTTTTTAAAACATCATAAAAGCTAAAAACTCGTGCTGCATGATTTTGGATGTATTTGCTTAAATAGTTTACAGTCAGTGTGATGAAGTGCTTTGAGTAGTGCTTGCACAAGTTTTTGGTCATTAAGTTTGAAAGCATAAAATGTACAAAAAAAATATGATAAGAAAGTTCGAGGCTAATCAGAAGTAAGTCAATGATATCGATTATGAGTTTGCGAGGTCTTCGAGGTATAGATCTTTGAATGCTTTTTTACCAGAACCCACTTATATAAATTTAACTCTCACGGGTTCCAGGATATTCAAGGATAAAAATGTAATTGAGGTCCTTCATATCCTTTTTCATAACGTTTTTCCAAAAAGGATATTGTGCATTTCAAAAAAAACTCCAACATTTCGGGAAAAATCCCTTGGCACATTTTCATCTACTGAGATCCTCTATCGAATGAGATGGGTTTGACCTTGTCACTCGAAATTTTTTTAAAATTTGTTGCACTGTGTTTTTAATCGCCCAGCCCAAACCGCTGAGGCATGAAATTTGAACTGTAGGTAATACGTGAAGAATGAAGCTCCGCTAAGACGGGATTTATTGAAATACGGGGTCTAAAGGGGTAAAGCATGTGTTAAGGTGTTGTATGAAGAAACGTGATTTAATAGACATATTGATTTCGAACTTTCTGAAAGTACTCTGAATCGAAAGTATTTCGACGCGTATTTTATAATTTTTTGAAAATCAAAATTGAACTGGTCCAACAATGGGTTAAGGTTTGTTTACGGAAAGGCTTTGAAACAAAAAACACGAACCGATGGGCCTATTGACTTCAACAATTGTAAAAATAATTAAAATAAAAAAATTAGAATCGAAATCTAACTGGATGAATGACGGGTTAAAATTATGCATGATGAAACAAATTTTGTTGAGCCTTTTGACTTCAAACTTGGTGAAAGTACTTCAATTGTAAAATAACTTGATATGTTTTTTCGTTTTTCTGAATATTAAAGCGGACGGGGTCAGCGACGGCTAAAAGTTTGTATAGAGAAACTGTGAAAAAACATGAATTAATGGGCCCATTGACTTCAAACTTAGTGAGAAATAATTTGACACGTGTTTCTCACTTTTTTTTAAATCAAAATCTAACGGGGTCAATAATGGGTTCACAGTTTTTATAGAGAAACAAGATTTCTTGTGCCTTTTGACTTGAAACTTAGCAAAAGCACTTCAATCGGGACATTAGTAAAACTTTCTTTTCATTTTTTTGAAAATCGAAATCTACCGTGGTGAGCCAAGGGCTAAGGCTTTGTTTAAAGTAAATGTGAAAACACATGATTTAATATGCCTTTTGACTTCAAAATTTTTGAAAACACTTAAAAACAAAGATAACTAAACACATGTTGTTTTTTTTATAAAAAACTAAAGGGTCAACAATGGGTTAAGAATTTGTATCGGGGGAAACGTGCGAAAATTCGCGGGATCCAACTAGTAAAGATTAAAAATATAAAATAAAAAAGTTAAAAATGAAACAAAAATATTACAGAATCTTCAAATATTGTACACTAAAATAAAGAAATATTTATTGTATGTTATATCTTGTTGCAATTAAAGGGAGGGGCGCCAACTTTTTCATCGAATAAAATATATACCACAAGGAAAAGAGTTAAAAATGAAAAACGTAAACTTACAAATTCAAAATCAAAACCAAATAGAAATTTATCATGTGTTTGTATGTTTTTTTTCCAAAATTAAAAGCTTTATTGCGAAAAAGTGCTTACAGATGTATTATTCAAAGTATTGTCCGTCGCTAGCGACAACTTTCTCCCATCTTTCCGGCAATTTTCGGATCCCGGCTCGAAAAAAGGAGTCCTCTTTTGACGCTATCCATGAAGCAATCCATTTTTCCAATTCTTCGAAGGATTGAAAATGTTGATCTGCCAGGCCGTGTGCCATCGAACGGAATAGGTGGAAGTCAGAAGGGGCGACATCTGGGGAATACGGCGGGTGGGGCAAGACTTCCCATTTCAGCGTTTCCAGGTACTTTTTGACCACTTTTGCGACGTGAGGCCGAGCATTGTCGTGTTGGAGGATGACTTTGTCATGTCGCTCTTGATATTTTTAAAACGTTGAAACCACTCCCGACACGTTCTTTCACTCAGAGCAGCATCACCGTAAGTTTCTGAGAGCATTCGATGCGCTTCAGCTGCATTTTTTTTCGAATTGTAACAGAAAAGTAAAACTTCCCGCAAATGGCGAGAATTGGGCACATAAACGGACATTTTCGAGCGTGAATAATACGAAAACAAGAACAACTGTCACTGAAACGGCGATGACAATTCGTTAGGCACTGTCCACACTCACTTTAAAGGCATTGCCATCTATGTATTTCAACCAGCCTCAGCCGGTACAGCCACCTATCGGAAAACGGCGGAAGCAAAGTTGTACACCTGATAAAATTATTAAATAAAAACAATGAAATGATTAAAAGTAAATACAGTATCCCTCTCGTTTCTGTGGATCAGTGTCTTAAAAACTTGCCTATGGGTCAAAATTTCTCAAGTGGGCCACTTTAAAATCGATGGTCTCAGTTTTCGTTGATACGGGAATGATGACGATTCGGTCACACGATAACTAAGCGCGCGCGCGTCAATACGTGCTCGTGCAGCGCTAGAGGAAGGGCGCGGTCACAATAACATGTATAACTTTTGACCTAATGCAAAATAATGACTTTTTTTCACCAAAATTTTTGTAAGGGATTGTAGAATTGAATGAAATGTGTCAAAATTTTCTTGCTGGCGGAGAAGTTTCATTAATTTTCAATTATTTACAACAAATAGGATTTTTCAGCTAAATAATAATTTGTTGTGAAGAAAGATTTTTTCATGGCAAAGTATATTAATTGACAAAAAATTTGATGTAGAAAACGTTGAGTTTCGATAAACCGTTCGTGAGTTATGAATTTTTGAAAAAAACATGATCAAAAACTTTAACTGTAAATATTTAATGCAAAAAAAAAATGTATTTCAACATTATTTTTGGGGTATCTTTTTACCTCCAAACCGATCGAAAACCGTATTGATCAACGAAAACTGAGACCATCGATTTTAAAGTGGCCCACTTGAGAAATTTTGACCCCTATATAGGTGGGGTAAAGAAAAAAGTCAATTATTAGCAGATTTGGAATTCCCTTTACAATGAAATATAAATCATTTGATATTTTTGTGATTTCGCTTTTATATTTAAATTAAAATTGAGTTAAAAGTGATGGCGAAGATAAATATGAAATGGTTTTGGACCCCGAGTCAAGTTAGAAAAAAATTTTAAAAATATATTGAGAAAAAACAAAAGCAAACATTTTTATATTTCGTTGCAAAGAAACAGGCTACAATATGGTAACAAATTTATTGTCCTTAGTAATGGATTTTTTTCAGCCGCCGTGGCTCAGTTGGTTAGTGCGCGGTCCAGCGAGTCGCATGCAGAGCGACGCAAGTTCGAATTCTGCATGTAGTAACACCTAAAAAAAAAAATAACGGGAAACTCGTTTTCTCTTTCGGTGGCTGTCCTCTCAGCTGGAAATGGCAAACCTCTGAGAGTAAAAATTGCCTATGAAAAAGCTCCCAACCTGCCGTTCGGAACCGGCATAAAACTGTAGGTCCCTTCCACCCGCGTACAAAATTCACACGCACAACACGGGTGGTTGCGGGAAGCTAGGCCTTAGTCTCGCGTAAGCGGGCTGCCGTGCCAATCAATTATTAATTAATTAATGGATTTTTTTCAGGGGAAAAATACGTAAACAAAATTTTTATAAAAAAATGTTTTTTTCGCTTAAAACTTTTTATTAGTACATCTTACGTATCTAATGTTCTACATCAAAAGAAAGGTATGAAAAATACCTTTCGTTTGATAACCATATCGTGTAAATCAGTTAGAGATTAATTGAGTTTTTTTGATAAATACTTTAAAATTTGACCCCGAGCCACGCCTTTTATGGGCGTTTCCCAGGCAAAATTTTTAGTTTGTTAGATGCAGAAGCCAACCCTCTATATAAATGCATACTCATTTATTTTTTTTCACGAGGGTTCGCTTTACTGCATTTATGCCTCGACGAAAGTGGGGGTTTTGGGACATTTTTGTCGAAAACACAGTTTGAATGAATTTTTTTTGGATTGGTGCCTTAAGCAAATTTGTTGGTTGTTAAAATATCGACAAACTTGCCGAAGACAGTAAAGCGATATTCAGAACGGTTTAGGACCAATTAGCATTTAAACGTTCGAAGACTAAAGCGACGAATTCGACTGAAATGAGCAAATTCAAAGTCGGATTTCTCATAAACTAGAGCCAATCCAGCCAATCGGCTGGTGGATCTCAACTCAGTATACCTATAAAAAAAGTCGCTCAGTAGGTCCCCCGCTTGTTGCAATTTTTGAGGGTAAATTTCACGCACAGCGCTATTATTTTGACAAAAATGTTTTTACGTTGCTTCATAACTTTTATTCATGATTTTTTTTGTTATTTATGTTACCGATCACTATTATTTGAAAAAACTTTTTTTTACGTTGCCTCATAACTTTTTGAAAGAAATTTTTTTAATGACGTTGCCTTACCAAATTTTGTGTATGAATTGATTTTTGGTTGTTTAGTTGTTGGTGGAAATTAGATTTCTGCAGCTAATTTGCGTTTGTCAGTTTAAAACAATTAAAAACTAATTCATATCTAAAACGTAGTAATTCAACGCAAACATTTTTTTTCAGAATAATAGTTATCGGCAACGTAAATGAAAAAAATCATAAATAAAAGTTATGAAGCAACGTAAAAATAAAATGTCGCAAAATAATAGTTATCGGTAACGTAAATTAAAAAAGTCATAAATAAAAATTATGAAGCAATGTAAAAAACAAAAATCCCAAAAGAAAAACTATCGACAACGAAAAATATATCTGTTACTTATAAGAATTATTATGCAACTAAAAAATTTTTACAGCATGATAACAGTTACAGGCGACGTAAACAATTTCTTATTGGAAATAATTATTATAAAGCAATAATTATAGAAATTTCTTAAAGTAGGGCAATTTTTGTGTTCCCAAAAATATGGATAATAATTATTTTAGGTCTCTGTACAATTTGCATTTTTTCTCCGTTTCACCTGTAAGTTATTTGTGTTTTGTATTAATTGCTTATTTTGATGCGCCGCAGGTAGATTCGTTTTTATGGTTTCCCTGGCATTGTCTACACGTATGCCGAAAGCGCCCAACGCTGGTGCTTGCTCGCCAGCTCGCTGGTTCGCTGCTCGCTCGCTGGCCAATATGGTGCAGGCTATGACCTCAGCGCTGGCTCGTTCTCCGGCACCGGGCGGCTTCGTATTCGCCGCCGTTACGGCCTGCTCCTAACCGGCCGTTCGACCGTCCACAAGCCAGCCAACCGCCAGCCATTTCATCGCGTTCGGTGGGGTGTCAGTGTATGCGCTGGCCGAACGTGCACACAGTACACCCTCTACTTGCGCGCGCGGCAGCATTAGTTAGAGGCACGGCGCGTGCATTCAAAGCAGCGGACACGACGGAGCAGAAGGCAGCACATTTGAACTGTTTGTGATGAGAAGACGCGAGTCTGACATAAAATTTTTTTCCTGACAACCATGACGGGTGCGCAATGTTTAGTGTTTTCATTTCATTTTCATTACTTTCTGCTTGATTTTTGCGCAACCCGCGTTGGTATGTGAGTGTGCGGCGCGCATTTCCACACCTACTAGAGATAGGTCTAGAGAGATAAACCGACGGAATAGTGTGACAAATATTAAAAACAACAATCACAACGGCAACAACAACAATAATAACAATAAACGCAAAATATAAATCAGTGTAAAAATGAAATTAAATAAAACGAAATGAGTGTAAAATAAAATGAAAATATCCAAACAACACGACAACAAAAACAAAAAAAAACATATTGCGTACTGCTGAATTGTAGTGTTTTTGGCAGCGTGGTTTTGACGCGCGCCGACGACGATCAAAGCAGGCGACCACCGCCTACAACCAAAACAAGATACACCAACAAAACAAAATTACACATAAAAAATTAGTTGAATATTAAAGCTTGGTGAAAAGTATTTTTTTTATAATACAAAATATGCAAAAGTCTAAACAACAACAGAAAATCATAATTATGTATACAAAGCAACAATGGGCCGAAAATTCACTAACAAAAAAATAAGTGAAAAACACATAAACAATTACATATCCGATAACAACAACGACAACAATAGCCACAAACCAGTTAACATGAAAAGTTATAAATGCGAAATTTTGTGGCTGTCGTCAGTGCGCCGAAGAGCCAATATTGTGGTCATGGAAGTTTTAAGGAACTAATAGCAATCCCAGCTGAACTCAAGTAGACTTTGAGCTGTGGTCAGACCTAAGCGAGTGGCGGACGACTTTGAGACAGAAGACTTTGAGTTGTGGCCAGATCTAAAAGGAAGCAAAGGTCTTAAGGACCTGAAGGAAATCTAACCTAAACTCCAGTGAACAAACTCTTCTTAATGTTGTTGTGGGGTCTTAAGGAACTGGCAGGTGCATTAAGGAAAAAGCCTCAGCGAGACTTTAATACAGGGCAGGTTTCATGTCAAGAATTGTAGATAACTCCGTTGTGAATGTGTATATGAAATTCACATCGAATCGCACCGATATTTCAGACAGCGCTACGCGCAATCCACTGGTGGCTAAAATTACGGTGGAGGGACGCGTCCTCCACTTTCGCTCCTGGCGCGGTTGTCAAAAGTGGTCGCCACATGACTGACATTTTGCCGAAACCGTAGACACACGCCCACTGTGTATCTTCACTTCGTGAAGACATATAACACAAGGTTGTAATGCGGAACGTAGTAACGTGTTTACCCCAGTAGAATGAAGCATTAAGTGTCTACACAGAAGTGGACAGTCGGCTCAAGTGAACAGCAGCCTCTAGCAGACATTAGGCAGTAGACTTTTGCTTAAATCTAACAGCCTGAAAGCGCTATGCTTCGAACAGGTTCTCGAACCAGTGGAAAATGGCAAACTAGTAAGAGTTTAATAAAGTCGTATTAGGAAGCTAGATTTTTTGCGGCAACGGCTATGAACTTGAAATTCCTGACTCAAAATTCTAAAAATCGAAAAAATGTAAAAAAAAAAATTATTTCAACTGACTAGTTAGCAAATGAAAGAAAAAAAACACAATTACAAACGCGCGCGAAAACTTTTATATTTAAAATTTCGAAAGCCTCCAAAGCTTTAACTTCAATAGTTTACGCTTATGGCGTTTGAAACCAGGATTAGTATAATAATTGGTAGAGACCGACCGATTAATCGGCATCGGCCTGAGAATTGGCCGATTAATCGGCATCGGCATCGGCCAAAAAATTTGGTATCGGTCGGACTCTAATAATTGGTACAATAGTCGCGCGACTTTCGCTGTCTGTGTCTGAATTGTTTATAAATATTTCCGAAAGTGTCACCCCTAGTAACACATAATTTCAGTTAAGGGGGGCACTCATGAAACGCTCAAAAAAATGACCAATGTTCTTTATTTTACTGTACAAAAAAAGAAAGAGACAGGAACAATCCGTTTGAACCATTTGTAGGTATTAGTTAAAAGTTCAAAAAAAAAAGTTATACATAAAAAAAATTAAAAATGGCAAACATATTGAACATCTTCCGAGGCTTGGTTTAAAAAAAAGACGTCTTCCCGTCCACACGATGCCGTCCGAAGTTAAAGTCTGAAACATACAAATTATATATCAAATTAATATATCAAATTAAACGTGTTTATGAGGAAACGCGTTCCAAAGTTATTCGGAACACCTGGTGTGGCTGAGCGCGCGTCGATGAAAAGAACTGTGTCTCCGAAAGTTTTCAGAGTTCGACTTTGAAACTTTGCAATAATGTTCTCGGATAATATATCTTCGTAGAGTCCGACCGATACCAAATTTTTTGGCCAATTCTCAGGCCGATGCCGATTAATCGGTCACAAAGCCGAAAATCGCCCGATGCCGATTCCATAGAAAAAAAACACGAATGAATTCAATCAAAACACAGCTTATTTTATAAAACATCGTAACATCGAATCGTACATTCCATCACATTCATCACAAATTAACAAACAAAAACGAGAAAATAAACAACTAAAAACTAAATAAAATTACAAGAAAATTCAGAATTTACATACATTAAACTAAAATTTCCCCCAAATTTATAACACATAAAATTAATATCAGGTGTACAACTTTGCTTCCGCCGTTTTCCGATAGGTGGCTGTACCGGCTGAGGCTGGTTGAAATACATAGATGGTAATGCCTTTAAAGTGAGTGTGGACAGTGCCTAACGAATTGTCATCGCCGTTTCAGTGACAGTTTTTCTTGTTTTCGTATTATTCACGCTCGAAAATGTCCGTTTATGTGCCCAATTCTCGCCATTTGCGGGAAGTTTTACTTTTCTGTTACAATTCGAAAAAAAATGCAGCTGAAGCGCATCGAATGCTCTCAGAAACTTACGGTGATGCTGCTCTGAGTGAAAGAACGTGTCGGGAGTGGTTTCAACGTTTTAAAAATGGTGATTTCGATGTCGAAGACAAACATGGTGGTGGAAGAGAAAAAACCTTCAAAGATGAACAACTAGAAGCATTGCTTGATGAAGATTCGTGCCAAACCCAAGAAGAGCTTGCCGAATCGTTGGGAGTGAGTCAGCAAGCCATTTCAAAACGTCTCAAGGCCCTGGGCATGATTCAGAAAGAAGGAAACTGGGTGCCGTACGAGTTGAAACCGAAGGCAATGCTCGGCCTCACGTCGCAAAAGTGGTCAAAAAGTACCTGGAAACGCTGAAATGGGAAGTCTTGCCCCACCCGCCGTATTCCCCAGATGTCGCCCCTTCTGACTTCCACCTATTCCGTTCGATGGCACACGGCCTGGCAGATCAACATTTTCAATCCTTCGAAGAATTGGAAAAATGGATTGCTTCATGGATAGCGTCAAAAGAGGACTCCTTTTTTCGAGCCGGGATCCGAAAATTGCCGGAAAGATGGGAGAAAGTTGTCGCTAGCGACGGACAATACTTTGAATAATACATCTGTAAGCACTTTTTCGCAATAAAGCTTTTAATTTTGGAAAAAAAACGGCGGAAGCAAAGTTGTACACCTGATATTTCATGAAAATTGCTCATTCTATTTGGCACAAGCAATTAACAAAAGACCCAATAGCCAATATAGCTGAACAAGGTGTTGATGTAGTAAAAATAGATTAAAAATATCTGTAAAATATTGTCCCCTTAAATATTTGTCATAAAATCTAAATAAATCTAAGGAGAAACCCCCTAATCAGGCAACACTGGGTTGTAACGTATAATAAATGTAATGTAATAAATACACAAAGTGAGATATGAAAAAGGAAGACAGTGCGATTCAGCTGCAAATAAAAACAAACAAGAAATGAAAGCAGGAAAATCGACCAAAAAAACACCGATGTGGCATCGGCCAAAAAAGGCCGAAGCCGATGCCAATTCTTTTTTTTTTTGGCCGATGCCGATACCAATTTTATTGGCCGATACTAGCCGATGCCGATTAATCGGTCGGACTCTATATCTTCGATTAAAGCAAAAACAAAAAAAAAATCGATTTTTTGAAACCATTTCATGGAGTGCCCCCTTAAATAAATTTACTAAATTAAGTACAAAATATTAGAAATTATTATAACACGAAATAACTAATAATAATTACTATTTATTATGATCAAAATTACAATAAATCTCTGATCTCGGTCTTGGAACAAGTGAAAATAAGTCAGTGTTTTATATTAAAAAAAAAATAATAATTGTTTGAAACAAAATATTTGACAATCTTATGTTGAAATAAGTAAAAAAAATTAGACAACAAAATTTAGTATGCTTTTATTTTGCAAAAACTATTTTATGACAAATAATTTTACTAGAAATAGTTTATTGAAAAAAAGAACGAAAATCAAACAAAGAATTAAAAATTCTTTCAAAACCTTAAAAATTATACAAAAATATAAAAGTAAGAAAAAGTCAAATGTAAAAAATTTAAATGAAACAAATATGTTTAAGAAAATATAAAAAAATATTAATCAAAATAATAAACGTTTATAAAAAAAATTTTATGAAAGTATACGAGAACAGCATTAAAAAAAATAAAAGTGTAAAGTAATGAAAAAATTAAACTTAAAATTAAATAACTGAACAAAAGTGATGTAAATATTCAATGGTTTTCCATGAAAATTGCCGTCTTGCATCGAAAAATTGAAAAAATCTTTCGATAACCGGAGCCCATACAGAAAGGTTTAGACGCCATCAAGAAATCTAAAACGATTGTTAAGACCCACTAACTGATGCTCGAGTTTGGGAAGGGCGAGGAGGCTAACCCAATGGGGTTCATTGCCCAGGTGATTTACTCGAAACCTGTGCACTTACCTATCAATCTAATTGCATGGTTCGTGGCCGCATGAGTCGGATCTTGAACATTACCGACAGTTGCCGGCAGCGTTGTCAGGCAATGGCGAAACTCTACCAGAAATGGCTTCGCCGGACCACCAGCTACTTTAAGAAACTGTGGATCTCCACTCAAGTGTCGATCAGCTGTGGTTGCTATATAATTGTATCATCAACATCATAATGTGCATATATGTCGAAAAATTTATATATTTGCGGATACACTTGACATTTTAAGGTTTGCTACTACGCATTCCAGCCAACAAACTGGCCCACCTTGCTCGTTTAACCAAAATGTTCCGATTTTCTACGCTCATGGTTGCTATTGTTGTTCGGTGTTGTTGTCACTTGTGTTGCAACTGGACGCGCAACAAAACTACTAAATTATGGAATTGAAAGTTTTTCACAAATTTGTAAGCAACAATTTCGAGACAAAAACAAAGTTTGTAGCTAAAAAATTGTTGGAACACTGCTTTATGAAGCGATGCGCTGTGTCGATACTGTCGGTGTGAAAGTGCGACTGCCGTCGGCCTTTCAGTGAATTGCCAAATGCCGACGCGCCGCAGGTCGCTTTTGGAGTGCCTACTGTTACAATGACGCTGTGGTGGCAGCTGCTGGTGAATTTTTGTGAAGGGCCAGTGCATAGTTAGGGGGAGTTCGCCGACAGAAAGTGGTCATGCCGGGCAAGCGGAAGTGGTCGAATGAAACACTACAATATCACACTTAAGCGCCACTATTTAGCAGTGAGTCGCGTTGCTTAGGCGCCTGGCGGCTCAACATAATTTTGTGTTGGTGGCTGTGTATGTGCGCGTCTTTGTAAGGCTGTGTGTTTGTCTGCTTTTAAATCAATTTTCTTAAGTATTGTGCTAATGAAAAAGTGAAATAACATAAAAATACCGCAACAAATACGAGGAAATCCCCAAAAAATTAAAAATTACGAAGGAATGTCGTGAGCCCTTTTGCGATTTCGCTACAATATTTCTAAAAGAAATAATATAGGATCAATATAAATAATATAGAATGTGCGGAACTCGCTAATCTAAACGCATTTTAGTGAAATTGGCCGAATGGCAGCACTAAGGCAGGTTTCTACCTTGTGCGGCCGAGATAACATGTTTTTTTTTAAACATTTTTGATGGAAAGGTTTTTAAGATAAACACTGGAAAATTTTCTCAGATGTAGGTATATGTTTATTGTACAAGTAAAAAAAGTTTCAAGATAAAATATGCAAAGGGGGGGGAGGGGGCCATCGAGCAATGGCGGCAGGACTTCCTTACTCGCGGAAGTCCTGCCGCTGTTTGAGATGACTTGAAACACAAAAATGAAATTTTTTCTTATTCTGTATCCTTTTGTCTATGGCTGGAACTAGGATTAAAAAAAAAATGAAAAATGAAGGATATATCCTTTTTGATTTTGACCAAAAAACTCAATTTTTGCCTACTTTTTTCAATACAAATTTCTATTTTTAATGAAAAAAAATTATTATTTCTTGAAGATCCTAATTCGGGCCATAGCTAAGACCTTGATAAATGACTGTTTAAAATTTCGTAGCTATTGCTCAACTCGTGTGGCCTAAATCACTTCCGCAAGGTCAAAAAATGTAGTTTTGAGAAAAACGCGTTCAAAGTTTTGCTTCAGTACTCGGCGCGCTCGACACCGCTACCTGTTTCGATAAATTGCTTCCGTAATTCGAAAGATTTCAAGTTCAAATTTTGGGAGCGTATTCTACAATCATGCATTAATCCAAAAATGCATGAAAAAAAAAAATCGATTTTTTTGACCGCACAAGGTAGAAACCCCCCTTAAAGGCCTTACGGCAACAACAACAATAATAAAATTGCAAGACAAAATCAGTCGCGCAACAAATAATTTTATGTTGTTTCGATCGCGGCGGAGCGGATAAATAAAACCAGGGAAGAGTTCGGTTTTGGGTGTTTATTTGACGAGATGCAAATAACAAGTGATACAAGAAACACTTAACGATACGAACGGCCGAAGCCGGGGAGCAGAAAATATGGGGAACATGATTAGGAAAGGAGAAGGAAAGATTGGGATTAGGGATGGGATCGACGGATCACTATACACAGCACAGTACATCTGTACAATGTGTTGCATACAATCGGCCACGCGTTGAGCCATATAGTGCGTGTACTCACATACACACACACACATACACACACACTTGCATATAACGCCCAGAGGGAAGAGCGTATGTTTCTGTGTATGTGTGGCTATTTGTGTGGCCACAGTGTATTTTCGCTTTTTGAGGAGATGCTAATATTTTCATTTGAAATTTCAAGCAAAGCAATGTTAATTGAAAAATTACAAAGATAATAAAAGTAAAAACAAAACACCAGCAGTGGCAAACTACTAACACAGCAACAAAACAACACACAAAATAGTTAACAGGTTAGCGATTTTCAGCAATAATAACAATAACAACAAAATTAACAACTAGCTAGCTGATTATCGCCGAGCAGCGCAGTGGCAGCAAAGACAGCAGCAGCACGCTTCGTTCTTCGTCAGTCACCAGCAGACAGGATATCTCCCGTAAGTGTGCGCATCGAAAGTGTTGCTGACAATTTTCATATACACTTAACTTAGTTTTTTAGCTTTCTGCGGCGGCTTGTTTTTTGTACGTAAAACTATTTTCTTCCACTCATTCACATTTAGGTTTCAAGCAAACATCTTTGACTTGACTGCGGCCCCTCGCGCCGACTGTCATCGCAAATTAATGCGTCAAATTTACAGTCTGCCATACAGCCACAAGTGCTGCTGTGCGACCGTACTTACAGCGCATCTTCGGTGGGAATGGCGTTGGCGATTTAATTCGTTGACAGTCGGATGTGATTTATTATAAAACTCTGCACGAAAATTAGTTAAAAATTATTTTAATTCTTTATGTTATATCTAAATAACTAACTAAAAATTGTTTTGACAAATTTTGCCTACTTTACGCCATCGGTTTTACCGCAAAATTAGTCCAGACATGCTAACAAAAGTAACAACAAAAACTTTAGACAAAAGGAAATTGTATGCATTCAAATGAATTAAATTGTTTTGGCGCTATGTAAATAACAGTCTGCTTGCGGCGAAAAAATTTAACAGAAGCTGTAGTCAGTTAAGCTACAGTCAGCGCGCGCTAAGTTAGAAAAGCTGAACGTTTGCAATCAATAAGCAAAAACAAAAAGTTTAATAAAAGAAAAGAACACGAAATGAATTTCGAAAGCAACATTCAACAGTTTACAATCAACCATCAACAATCAACTATCAATAACCAACAGTCAACAATCAACATCCAAGAATCTTCAGACATCATTCAGCAATCAACAGCAGCACCAACAACCAACGAAATCACTATACAACAATCAATTATTGTGACGGCTCATCACAATTAGCACCGATTTCCAATCGAACGCTTCGTTTCAAATTGAAACTTATAGCCTATTTCCACTGAGCGCTTAAATGCATTCAAGGGCTCTGTTAAGTTTGACAACTGTCGAGCGTTGCCACCGAAACTGAGTTAACTCCAAAAGCTTGTTTTTGTTGACATTTTCATTTGGAAAAATCAAATTATGCATTTATTTCTGGGCAGCCCCAGCTATACCCATCGCCGCCATCTTCTTGTATACCTATGTGTGGTTTCTTGTAGCAAATCTAGTACATAAAAACCACTCCGCTTTCCTTCTTAACAGTCTAGGAATGTCTGCGTTTTCATATTTGTGAAAATTTATCAATTTATTTATTTTTTTTTAACAATTTATTTATCATTTGTCAATGTCTATTTCATTTCTGAAAGTTCTCGGCGGTTTGATATCAGAGCTGTCTGAAATTTTTAATGTCAAGAGGGTTCATGGGAAATTCAACGTTTTTTATTTTCTTTTTCAGCATTTATTATTGGAAAATAATAGAAGTTTTGACTTTGATTATGACAGATGATTTGTATTTATGCTGAAAATGCCGGTACAAGTAGTTTTTTATGAAAAAATTAACCACACCGAACGCAATTCAAATCCCTTCCCTCGTTTGTGTTCGTACGGCTTTTGCAGCCCCTGAAAGCATGCTATCAAAATTTGTACATTACGACGTTAGACGTCTGTAAACGAAAAAATTGTGTTAAATCAGTTTTGAAAGTGAGTTCACACACTTTGATACAAAAACAATTGTATGGGAATTTGAGCATTTAAATGCGATATTGAATACATTTAAGCGTTAAATGCATTTAAGGCCCGGTGGAAATAGGCTATTAAGCTAAAGCTGGAATTGAAATCATTGATTCGCCACACTCATACTTCATTTGGCCCTTAGATAATATGGATTAGGCTACTATTAGCTTTATGCGCCAGCTGTTTTAAACATTTCAGGCTCAAGACATAGTTTACTGACAGATATTAACATTTTTGAGATATTTAGGAAAATTGCTTGAAATTTATTTTATATAAAAAAATTAAGTTACATATACATTTTTTAATAGTTCTTAAGTCTTTGTATTTTTAAATCAGTTAAAAATAATGATGGCACTGAAATATTTGAAAGATGAGTGCAATAAAATAAATATGAAATAAATAAATAAAATAATAAATGAAATAAAAAATGCAAAACGAAATATTTTTATACTTTCTAATATTATTAAAAAAATTTAAATTACAAATTAAAAAAATATATATACATAGAGTAGAAGGGGGTACAGTGAGTCGGGGGTGTACAGTGGGAATCGCCATTTGTTGAACGGTATGAAATCTGTCAATAACATATTTTTGTAGCGCGCGTTGAATAGTCATTATTCAGAAGACATAGACCGCATAACACACATTTTGTTGTGCTCGTTCAGACGAAAAAATAAAAAATTGAAAAACAAGTATTTTTCTGGTTCCTATTGTTTGTAATAAAATTGTACTTTCTTCGACGTTATAAAAAAGGTAACTATACACAAAATAAAATTTAATCATTTCTCTTTCGACGCACACCAAAATTTTTCCACTTGCCATACATTATACGATGACGCCATAGCGATTTGTCAAAAGTAGCTTAGGGGGGTACAGTGGGAATTTTAGTGAGAACTGTCAGTAGAATATTCCAGTGTATTTTCAGTGTGTTTTCATTCGGTTTTTAATTGTTTTCACTAAATTTAAGTGATTTTTCGATTTTTTTTTGAATTTTCACGTCCCGTTCACCTGAAATGTGCGAATATGACGAACAGTTTTTTCATATGCCAAAACTGTGAATCGGACTGAAAACACTTGAAATAGCAATTTCCATAAATTTTCAACATTTTTCAGTTCAAAATAAACATTTTCCAACATTAAAATTGCTTCTTTGGATCATCAGCAATATTTTTCAGAAAATTCCCACTGTACACCCCCAATCTCACTGTTCCGCCCCAACAAAGGGTGGTCTTTGAATCAATTTTTGAACATGTTATCGTGAGTATTTTATCAAACAAATGATGGCAAAAGATAGATACGGTCTCATACTTTCCAATGATACAATTTATTCACTAAAATAATGCATATTAACAGAGTTATGTGAGAAACCTCAGGTAGCTTCCCACTGTACCCCCTTCTACTCTATATACACTCCGCGAGACTTGATTACGATCACTTTTATTTTTTCGATACATTTTTTTTTTGTGGGGTTACCGAAAAAATGTAAATGGAAATATGTTTTGTTAACACATTGGAATAATGTCCTACGGGGTCGTCAACAAACTCATAAAATCTAACGGTATATTACCGTTTGTTGTTATTTGGGACTATTCAAGCGCGACACTTGATTACGATCACCACTTTCTTTCAAGCTTTCGAAGAGATTACAACATCAGGTAAATTTTTTATTTATTTTGTATTTTTTTTAGGTTTTTTTTCTATTTCTAAAAATTTTTTCAGTTGAATTAAACGCAATGGGGCACGGAAAAACGTTAACCGAAAAAGAAAGAGGGCAAATTCTTATACTCAACGAAGAAGTACCGCGAAATCGCTCGCAGGATAGGGCGAAGCATTGCTGTCATTAGTAATTTTTTCAAATCACCAGAAAACTACGGCAAAAATCGCAAAGGACGCATTGCGAAGGCTACGACCACACGCGAGCGTCGATCAATTCTACGAGAAGCCTCGAATTCTGCAGCAACTGCTTCTCGAATCAAGGAGAAAGTTGGTGTTCTAGCCTCTCTTCGAACTGTACAGAGAGTACTGAAAGAGTGCCCCCACTTGCAACGCAAGAAATTAAAGAAAAAACCGCATTTACTTGCTCGTCACAAAGTGGCCCGTTTGGAGTTTACGAGGGCTCACTTACATTGGCGAAACGAATGGCAGTCAGTTATTTTTTCTGACGAAAAAAAATTTTGTTTGGATGGGCCAGACGGCTTCCAATATTACTTTCACGATTTGCGAACATCGGAGCGATTTTTGTCCCGTCGCAACTCTTCAGTGGGTGCTGTAATGGTATGGGCGGCAATTTCATCACGTGGACCTATTAATTTGGTTGTTTTGCAAGGTCGCCAAACGTCATCGGACTATATTGAACTTATGCAGACAGAAGTTCTAAACTTTAGTGAGATGTTTGAGGGTCAAGAGTGGATTTACCAACAAGATAATGCGCCTATTCATACGGCTAGACAAGTAAATCGGTGGTTTTCTGCAAACAATGTAAAAGTATTGGGATGGCCAGCTTTGTCGCCTGATCTTAATATAATAGAAAACGTTTGGGGATGGTTGTCCCGACGTGTTTACGCAGAAGGAAGGCAATTTCACAACGCGCTGGACCTTGCAGAAGCCATTGAAGCTGCTTTTCTATCAATCACGACTTCTCACATAAAAAGTTTGTACGACTCTTTACCAGAAAGACTTTTCGAAGTGGTCCGTAATAACGGAGGGCCAACAAAATATTAGTGTAAATAAAACATTAGAAAGCTAACCATATAATTTGTTTTTGTATGTTTTTTTTGAGGTGATCGTAATCAAGTGTCGCGCTTGCATAGTCCCAAATAACAACAAACGGTAATATACCGTTAGATTTTATGAGTTTGTTGACGATCCCGTAGGACATTATTCCAATGTGGTAACAAAACATATTTCTATTTACATTTTTTCGATAACCCCACAAAAAAAAATTTTATCGAAAAAATAAAAGTGATCGTAATCAAGTGTCGCGGAGTGTATATATATTTGTTTTTAATTTATATATATTAGGGCGGGTGATAAAAATACCTTTCAAACAAGCCCAGATTGAGAAATCTACTATAACTCTATCCGATTTTATGACGAATTTAATTAAATTATGCAATGTATATATTGAAAAATATCTATTTTGAAATTTTAGGGGGCTCCAAATCCGACTTAGAGCTATGGTCTCTTGAGCAAAATTTCTCAGAATCACCTATAGATTACGTTTTTGCTATACGCTTCATAAAAAAAATCGTTCCATACAATTTGACCCGCCCTAATATATATATATATATATATACATAAATGAAAACAAAAGTAAGAGATTATTTAAAAAGTGAAAAAATTTATAAAGAACATTTTAAACATTAATTACACAGCGCAACAAAAAACACTTGTTTTCTGTTGCATGGAGTTTTTATACTGTTTCTTACTAATTTGGGTGCGCTGATTCCGAATCTACCCTCCGATTTTTTCTAGCAGCTCTAGTTACCCTGTCATTTTTTCAGTTTTTCCTCTACTTTTTCCATATTTTCGATCGTAGTTTCTAAACCAAAAAACCTATTGACATGATTTGACACCTTATCGCATTAACAACACCGCACGGCTTCTTTTCCGATGCAACTTATTTTTATAGGTGTTAAAATGCCGCAATAATTGGACCTCAAAGTTGGAAAAAATTGAATTTTAAGGCGTTTTCTTTGATGGTCAAAAACATACAAATGTTTTGTAAAACAATTAACGAGTTAAGTGTATAATGAAAGCCGACACATCAAGCAATACAACACAGCTAAATTATTTGGCGGAATACACATTCGCATAGAAATAACAGGAAAAATGTACCATAGCGATTTTCATCACTTTTCATACTTTTTCCTTACAAAATTAGGGGCCTGAAAATATGCAAAGTTTTTAATTTGTTTTTGTTTCGAGAAATTCAAAATCTTTTTGGTTTTTGCTTGTACTCCAAACTATAAATGGAACATATAAAAGAGCATATTTTGAGGCTCCCAATTTTTTAAGGAAAAAGTATGAAAAGAGATGAAAATCGCTATGGTACAGTTTTGTTATTATTTCGATGCGAATGTGTATTCCGCCAAATAATTTTGCTGTGTTGTATTGCTTGATGTTTCTTCTTAAGATATTCATATACTTCGAAACTTGATTTATGAAACAACTGTACAATTTTGGCCATAAGAAAAAACGCCTTGAAATTCAATATTTTCTTACTTTGAAACCTTATTACCACGCCCATTTAGAACGCATAAAATTGATTAATGTCAGGAAAGATGGCGTGAAATGTTGTAAGTGCAACGATATGAAAATCATGTCGATAGGATTATTGGTTAAAAAATAACAGTCGAAAACGAGAAAAAAGCCGAGGAAAATTCGAAAAAGTGACACGCCCATTTTTCGCAAAAACTAGAGCTGTTACATAAAAACGGAGTATGGTTTTGAAAACAGCGTGGAAAAACGATTCAGATTCATGTAAAAAACTCCATGCAACAGACATGCTGTTGTGCAGTGTTATTAACCAATTTCAAGCAATATTCATATAAAATCCTAATTAAAAAAATCTATAAATCCTGCAAGATCTAAAAATAATCGCATTTGTCATTGAATATGTGCCGGTACTTAAGCACATTGCATGGTCTGAATAGGTTAAGTCAAGCTAACAACTAATGCTTATATTACTCTTGAACCTCAGGGAAGCCACATATAGAAATCATGCAACTATGGCATGGTATGTAAAATATACGAAAAGTATATGCAAAACATCAACAAAAACAAACACAACAACAAAGCAAAAATAAATCGTAAACACACCGAAAGAGCAATTTTATATAAGAAAAATTAAACAAAAATGAAGAATTGCAAACAAGTGTATATAGCAGCCCGGTTGTGTAATGTGTAGCATTGGCTACACACATGCCCTTCGAATAACATGTTATGTACTGTACAGCAATGCAACACACTATATAGAAAACAATTTAAATGTAAGTAAAACAAAATCATAAACATATCATATTTATCATCATATTTAACGTCAATAGATCTATTAAATCCAGTGATGGTATTTTTTTTTTTTGGAAAAATCCATACGCGACTTGAAAAAAATCCCTACTTTTCCCTACGCTATCCAACAATTTTCCCTACGAAATGCCCTACACTTATTTTTCAAATTGACAATAAGGCAAAATACCTGGGTATGACAATTGATGCAAAACTTACATGGCGTGAACATATTAAGGAAAAAAAGAATGAGATTAACAACAAGTTCCGACAACTGCAATGGCTTCTAGGCAAACAATCAAACTTATCCCTAAGCAACAAATTACTGATATACAACACTGTCATTGCTCCTATCTGGAGATATGGGGTACGGCATGCAAAACAAACGTTGACATTGTACAGCGTACGCAATCAAAAATAATACGAAAAATAGTAGACGCTCCTTGGTACATCACAAACGACTCTTTGCATCGGGACCTTTCAATCAGCACAGTTGAAGAAACAATAAAAAAACTCAGCACGAAACATATTATTGACATGAAAAATCACGGCAACGTCGAAATACAGCATATACCCCTGATCGAAGAAAGGCGAATCCGAAGGCTTAAACGACTTACAACTTCTGACTTACCATCTAGACATTTTTAATGAAATATGTACTGTAAACTGTCTGTATGTATTGTAAACTGAGATTTAACTTATTGTTATACGCTAGTGTTTTGTTAAATTCGTAAATGTATGTATATTCTGATATTGATCTAAGTACATAAATTATTTCCAAATAATGTTAGAATATTACGAGATGCCTTTTATTAGGCAGGTGTAATAAAAATGGAAGTTTTAAAAAAAAAAAAAAAAAAAACAAACTTATTTTTCAAGTATTTTGTGATATTTAAGTATTTATTTTTTAATTTTTTGTGAATAAAAGTCGCAAAAGTAAAAACCATAACATTTATTAACAGCCGTAAGCCTCGCTTCTATTAATCAAGTGAAGAAGAATTCGCGTGGGCAGACGTGCCCTTTTGTAGCTCCGCGGTTTTTTGTGTTTATACATGTTTGCGCGTGTTTAATATATAAATAAATGTTTCGTGTATCGCTTAATGTCCGACGGTCGCTGCTACCGCGTTGTGGCCGGCTAAAATCGCGCGGCCAAATCAATAAATAAAAAAACAAATTAAATCAAACGCGTCTTGCGCACAAATATAAAGTGCAGTGCGAGTGCAGTTATTCTTGCTGTCCGCCAATTCGACCTCCGTCCGCGTTGTGTTGTTGCTGTGTTTTTTTTCCCGTGTTGTCTTTTTCCTCCGTCCGTTTTTAGTAGCGCTACACAGTGGGGTAATTGATGCCGAAAATGCCGATTAATTCCCCCAGGCTATTTAGATATGAAATAACTACTAAGTTTAGTTAATTGAACATTATAAAGTAAAAAACAAATGTTTTTGGGTATACTTTAGTGGACATTTATTTAAGAAACGGTAAAAAACTAACATAGTAAAAAAAAAAATTTGAAAAATGAAATTTAAGTTGAACAGTTTAATTAAAACATTTCATCGCCGTCTCTTGCAGCCAATTTAGTTTCATCATTAAAATCATCATTATCATCATCATCATAATCTTCATCAGCATCATAATCATCACCGTCACCATTATCATCATTCGTCATTATTGTCAACTCCATAGCATCTTTGGGCATATACTGCACTTTTTTTTTTGGCAATTTTCTTATTTCGTCATTGACTCTTTCTTTTTCGTTTTTAGAAACTGCTGCAGATTCCTTGACGAATTCAATTTTTAACGGCCTACAAAATCGTGTAAATGCGGGTCGCGGGTTTTGCCATATAATTTTGTTTCCACAAAACATTCGAAGTGGAACAATTTTGAAAACACGCAATAAACACATTTTCAGTTTTGGCTTAATTCTGGAGTTCAAGTTAATTTCTGAGCTTTCCTGTATTCATAGACCTATAGTAGAATTTTATGGCGAATATTTTCGTGATACATTTTGTCCTTAAAAAGTTATGTTTTACAGGACATTTTTGACATTTTAGAAAAAAAGGGTCAAATTGACCTATATAAATAGGAGCTACAGGGTTAAAGTACTCCACAAAAATGTTCCTCGTAGTGTTTTACACCAAATTGCTGAACACATCATTTACCTAAAATGTGATGTTACATAGTTTTCGTATGCCGAATCACCAATGCGCGAAAAGGGGAAAACTTTGACCCTGCCTAAAAAAAAATTCAGACGTAAACTTTCAAAACGCCGATACACGTATATTTTTTTTGGCCCCCTCTACCAGAATCCGTTGTCAGAACCTTGTTATTTTGAAAAAAATTTGATTTTGTTGTGCAGTGTCATCAATTTCGTTTGCACAATGCATGCATGAGGCCCTTGGGTGCGCACACAAAAATCGAAATGCTGGAAAAGTGCGCAACATCGCGCAACTTTTTTTTTCATAAAATGTTATTGAAATATCTAAGCTATACGCTAAGGAAAACAGTTTTGCCCGACCTCACAAGACTCACAACTATATGTCTATGAAAAGGTAAAAAATTAGACAATTATTATGCTTTTAAACAAAAAAATAAATGAAATACTTATAAACATTTTTTAACAAAACCAAATACACATTGCATTGCTGAAATACCTGAACATGAAGGCTGCATCATTAATTTTTCAATAGTTTTTCAAATTCACACAAAGAAATCGTTTTTAAGTGACGACAAAAACACGTTTATCGCTGTGCGCACAAAAACTGAAAATAAATGTCAACTTTCAGAGTGCTTTGCGGGAAAACGGTAAACTATTTTGCAACAACTCTTTCACATAGTGATACAGAATTGTATCCCCTTTAACCCGGTACCAAAAACATAGTTGTATCTTGATTTTTCATTTTTGAATTAATCGGCACTTTACTTATATATTACCCCACTGTGCGCTACATGCGGTACTGTTCGACACTGGGAAATTGACTGCTCTGTGGTAAAGGCATAACACTTACCACAGGGCAACATCAATTTTTCAGTGCATCAGATCGCATTTCCGACTGCTTTCCTTGTCCTTTAACCCACCCAGGTCATGGTGCTGGACAAATTTCGTATAGCCTTCTGCAACGTGCGCGGGCTCAGGGCGAACTTTTTCGCAATATACGCGTTTGTAAACCTCCACAAACCCCATGTAATGGCACTAGGTGAGACCCAGGTGTGTGAGGATGCAGATCCACTGGATTTCCACATCCCAGGGTACCACCTACTGCCATTATTCTCTCCCCACAGGGGTCTTGCCCTTTATGTGTGCAGTAATGTTGCGTACCAGTGCCAGCAACAACTATACACGACGGATGCCGAATTTAGCTCCATGTGGGTTAAATTCAATATCCAGTCGCACATTCTGCACTTCTGCTTTCTGTACAGAAGCCCGAATTCAGGGAGAGATTTTACTTATAACAAGTTTGATCTTCTCTCTGATTCTATTTCCCATATTCTGGAATCGTATCCGAATAGTGAAATTGTAGTTGCTGGTGATTTCAATATTCATAATTCCAATTGGCTACGCCATTCCAGCCACACAACTTCTGAAGGCTTGTATGTCGAGCTCTTTGCCGAGTCTAATAACTTGACTCAAATAGTGCATGAACCAACGCATATCCCCTGCGTTGAGGGGCAAGCTCTCAATACTCTAGACCTTTTTCTCACTTCACATCATGAAAAATATGATGTTGAAATGCTCGCACCTCTTGGAAACTCGGACCATTGCACCATTTTGGCGTCTTTTTCATACTCTTCTATCCGCAATGCTTCGCCTTTAGCCCCGAAGCGCTTAATGTGGAAGTATGATAAAGCTAACTGGAGGGGACTTAACGATTTTTTCACCCACTTCAACTGGAAATTGTGTTTTCTTGATAGAAACATAAATGCCGCAGCCAAAATGGTTGAAGAAATTATATTATTAGGAATGCGATCCTTCATCCCTAATAAGCTGGTTTGCATTAAACCCAAGGACAATATCTGGTTTAATGAGACATGCAGAATTGCTGTCAGGTCCAAAGAGGAAGCTTTCAAAACATGGCAGGCAAATAAAAATGCCGCCACTGAACAGCTGCGTAAACAGGCTAGAAATCGATGCAATGCCATCCTAAAGCGCCAAAAGTTTCTGCACGAACAGCGCCAAAGGAAAAGAGTTCTTCAATGCCAGCGTGGTAGTAAGAACTTTTGGTCATTCGTTAAGACGGTGAAGAATCAAACATCGTCTTCAATTCCAACTCTCCTTAACAATGATCAAATCATCACTCACTCGGTTGATAAAGCTAATTTGTTGGCTAAAATTTTCGCAGAGAATTCCTCCCTGCCCCCCAGCGATCAACCACTACCCGTAGTCGAGAACGTATCTTGCTCTATGCCAGAAATTCATTTTCGGACACGGGTAGTTAAAAGAGCGCTTGCAAATCTCAATGTAAAGAAGGCTTCAGGGCCGGACGGCATTCCAGCCCTTGTTTTGCAAAACTGCGCTACCTCACTGGCTTGTCCATTACGCAAACTTTTCAACATGTCATACACCACAGGTGTATTTCCGACATGTTGGAAGGTGGCAAATGTTCAACCAGTTCCTAAAAAAGGCAAGACTACTGACCCTGCGAACTACCGACCTATAGCAATCTGTTCAGTGCTTTCCAAAGTAATGGAAGGCATTGTAAACTTCAACCTTGTGAAATATCTGGAGCACAATAGACTGCTAAGTGACCGCCAATACGGCTTTCGAAGACAGCGATCGACGGGAGACCTTATGGCGGTCCTCACCGAGAAATGGAACCATAGCATTCTAAACCTCGGTGAAAGCAAGGTTGTTGCATTAGATATTTCTAAGGCCTTTGACCGGGTGTGGCATAAAGCACTCGTGTCTAAATTGATTGCCTATGGCGTCGGTAGTATCTTCTCTCGTTGGATTACGAGCTTCCTCTATGATCGCTCTATTCGTGTTGTAATAGACGGCATAGCCTCGAAAAACATTCCCTTAGCGCGGGAGTGCCGCAGGGTTCGGTCCTTTCTCCAACCCTTTTCCTTATCTTCATCAACGACCTATTGTCGTCGCCGAAGAATCCCATCTACTCGTTTGCGGATGACAGCACCATTTGTCATTCATACTCCTTCACAAAGCGCCCCAGCTCTGTGGAGATTGAGAGAAAACGGCGCCGTATGAATGACACACTTAATAGCGACCTACAAACAATCTTCAAGTGTGGTCAAGCGAACAGGGTCGATTTTAATCCTCGCAAGACCCAATGTTGCCTGTTATCCCACAAGCGAGTCTCCCAACATTCCAACACATCCCTGGTTATGGATGGTGTGAGTATTGCGGAATCGGCAGCTCTTGATGTTCTGGGCATGTCCATTAAGAACGATCTTCGTTTGAACGATCATGTTTTTGGCGGGTCGAAAGAAGCAGCCAAGTGCCTCGGCTTCTTAAAGCTGTGCAAAAAATATTTCACCCCGTCCGATCTCCGCATTATTTATACCACCTATATCCGACCAAAAATGGAGTTTAACTCGCATCTATGGGCAGGGGCTTCAAAAACCCATTTGGAGCTCCTGGATCGGGTGCAAAACCGTGCGATTAAACTTATAGGGGACAGTAGGGCATCCAGCTCTATTGACTCCTTGGAACATCGTCGAAACGTGGCATGTGTGGTGTTATTCTACCGATACTTTTTCGGTAATTGCTCAGTGGAGATGAGCAGCTTGATGCCATTACTCCGGGTATTCCCACGGGCAACCCGTTTGAACACTGGCGCCCATGCATTCCACGTTGAAACGATGTTCCATCGCACTACGCACTACAGAGAAAGTTCGTTCCTGGCCCGAACAGCGCGATTGTGGAATGGTCTCCCTGCAGATGTTTTCCCCAGCACCTATGATCTTGATGGATTCAAGGCAAGAGTCCATAAATTCTTCACCCAACTTCCTCTCTCCCAACCTATATATCCTTCCTGAACCAGCGCAATGCCTCGCATTTATAGGGGTCATCCCCTGCGCGTTGGCTCGTCAAAAACAATTAATTTGAAACATGAAAACATTACAAACCAAAGTTGTGCTTTGCACAGAAATGCCATTTCAACACTTATAATAAATAAATAAATAAATAACATTTTTTATTTCATTTGAAACATGGAAACATAACAACAAAAAATTGCGCTTTGCACTGATATACCATTTCATCACATTAAAAAAATATCAGTAAACAAAATTACACTAAGACTAATAACACAGTACAACAATTTTAAACTTTTTGTGTGCAACAGAGTAACGACCATATTTTCCTGAAAGAGGACGTCGTACTGATCATTTTTGCAGAACAAAGTAATAGTCCAGCACGTCTGAGTTTTTTGTAATTCACACATAAAGGTTAAAGGGGTCTCTATAGACTTTTACACGGAAAGTATAAAAACTAGAAGAGCTAGAGCTTTGATGTCTAAGGCAAAGTTGTTCGCAATAAAAATGTGAATATTTTGTATGTACACATGAACCCCCCACCCCCTTTCTTACCCCCCTTTTTCACGGTTTTCGGAAAAATTTTTCATAAAAAGCTTGTATTGAGTAAAATATTGCAAAAAATACCATATTGTCTTTTGGGAAAATATTCCCCATTCAAAAATAGGAGGGGTCTTCAAACAGCAAAACTTTCTCAAAACTTCCCCCAAGAAAATAAAAAGCCTTAAACACGAAACCTTCATTAAATAATCTTTTCATAAATTGCTAATTCTGCTTGAGATGTTGAGAAAAATGTTACATATTGAAAAAAAAACTATTTCCCATTGAATAATAGTTTAGGTGGTCTCCAAACAAGAAGTCCTCTCTTAATAAAATAAACAATTTTTATGATTTCAAAAAGACGCTTTCGCTTTACGGGAATGCGCAGATGGGTCAATATTGCGATTCAAATTCCAAACGTACTCAGCGAGGATTGCTACATTCTTCAAGTAGCTTCATTTGTTGATAAAACTTTTCACTTTTTCATCAGAAACAGCCCCAAGAAGGCAAAGCGAGAACTTGGAAATTAACATATTTTCCCGATTTTAAGTCAAAATTTCATGAAATTTGGTTCAATGGAATTGAAGTCATTCCGTCTGAATTGAAAGTATGTTTGTATCATCGGTACAAAAATATGCATCAAACAAGCATCCAATATCAAGTATTTTTTCCTCATCAGAAAACTTTTTTAAGTGTTTTCAAAGTCGCAAAATCGTGTAAATCGTTGTAATGAGGCTTTTTTTTCAATATTCAACATTTTTTTTAACATCTCAAGCAGAATTAGCAATTTATGAAAAGATTATTTAATGAAGGTTTCGTGTTTAAGGCATTTTATTTCCTTGGGGGAAGTTTTGAGAAAGTTTTGGTGTTTGAAGACCCCTCCTATTTTTGAATGGGGAATATTTTCCCAAAAGACAATATGGTATTTTTTGCAATATTTTACTCAATACAAGCTTTTTATGAAAAATTTTTCCGAAAACCGTGAAAAAGGGGGGTAAGAAAGGGGGTGGGGGGTTCATGTGTACATACAAAATATTCACATTTTTATTGCGAACAACTTTGCCTTAGACATCAAAGCTCTAGCTCTTCTAATTTTTATACTTTCCGTGTAAAAGTCTATAGAGACCCCTTTAACCTTTATGTGTGAATTACAAAAAACTCAGACGTGCTGGACTATTACTTTGTTCTGCAAAAATGATCAGTACGACGTCCTCTTTCAGGAATATATGGTCGTTACTCTGTTGCAGAAATGCTGTTGTACAGTGTAATTGAATACTGTTCAAATGCTTTAATTGCAAAAAATTGGTTAAATACGTTCACTTAACCCTTTCGATACTTCTTTTTTGTTTGTAACTTTAAAAATCATTCTTTTGCATTTTATTACTGTTTAGCCCACATAATGAATAATCAAAAGTAATTTTTTTAAATATTGTTCGAAAAAGTGGTTTTTGGGCATCATGAAATATGGCATTGTAAGAAATAAAAAAAATCGTACAGCCTAGTGAACTATATTTGGGATCTAACTTTTTTTACACTTACTAAAGGAATAAATACCTACTAGATTACTTACATAAACCTATAAAATAAATTGATTTTTGTAATAGAATAAATAAAAGTACGAAGTGACCTCTTTTTGTAAAATACGCAGCTCGATAGGACTGCACACTTTCTGAACCCTTACAATTTACTTGGTACACTAATCAAAATATTTTTTTCATCATTTGGTACCTTCATAGAAGAATACAAAAATATAAAAATATAGTATCCACAAGTTTTTGACCTAAAACAGGCACTGAAAAGAGGCTATGCCATATGGCATAGAATAACCGAAAGGGTTAAAGTCGTATTAGTATTTTCTAGACTAATTTTGGGCCATTGAAGACAAAAGTGAATATCCAAACATTTTTCAAAGAAGGGTTTCCCAAAAATTTCGCAAACCCAGTATTTTACTGTAATTTTAGTTATCAGCACACATCTGGTTTTGCGAAAATCTTTGACAAATTTTTGGATATTCACTTTCGTCTTCAGCGGCCCAAAATTAGAAAATACTTTTGTTTTTAGGTGCATTTTTCGTGTCGAGTAGAGTTATTTATGGTCATACAATTCAATGTACGCCATTTTCTTTAAATGTTGTTCTTTACCTTAAAATTGTACACAGGTGATATCTTCGTCTTGTAAGTAAGAGCGAATTATACAAATTGAAATCAAATTTGCATGGCTTAATTTGTTTCTTTTTTTGTTCGAACGTCTGCCACTATTGAAAATATTTTTCCAGAGTCTGCATTAGAATGTGGTACTGCCAAAACATATTTGGGTATCTTTGACAAATTGGAAAACAATATTTTATCATTAAAATTTTTAGTTTGACTAATTTGGCTCAAAAATTTTCCATAACCAGGATGGTTTGAAAATGCCCTACATTTAGCCCCACAAAAAGTCGAAAGGCGTTAAATCGCACGATATAGGCGGCCAATTGACCGACCCCAAACGTGAAATAAACTGTTCACCGAACTCGCCTCTCAATCGGGAAATTGTTTCGCGTGCTGTGTGGCATGTGGCACCGTCTTGTTGAAACCACATGTCAGCCAAGTCCAGCTCTTGCATTTTGGGCAAAAAATAGTTTGTAGCGCTCGCCATTCACAGTAATGCTCCTGCCTTCGTCGTCCTTGAAAAAGTACGGTCCAATGATGCCACCGCACAGTGGGGTTTTAACCATTGAAAACGGCGATCAATTCTCCTGAGCTATTAAAATTAATGTAAAGTATTTTTTTACATTGATGAAACATATATAAGACAAATTAAAAAAAAAAATTGTTGTTGTTTTTTCATTAAATTTATTCAATTTAAGTAAATATTTCATATTTTGGGCTTCTCACACTAGAATTATTAAATGTCATCACTATTATTATCATCATCGTCATCATCATCACCATCATCAAACGCAATATAATTAGCAGACTGGAAATTAGTATTACCTGTTGAAGTTTTTGCAGATGGTGATTTTAAAAGTTCAATAGCTGATAGTGGTAGGTGTTGAATCTTTTTTTAGGAAGTTTCCTTAAACTTGATAAAATTGGATTGGAAGCAACAAGAAATCGATGCAAAATATCATGATCGGTTTTTGTATATATCGGTCTAAATGTATCAATGACAGGGCCACTTTAACTCGGAATGTCAAAATATTTGGTCAAATTATAAATTATAAGAATTTCATATAAAATTTTTTTTACGAAGGTACAATAAAAGTATTAACAAAACTAATATGCCCAACGTTATTTGTAATGCCTTGAAATAGAATAACAAAAACTATACAGAAACACATGATAACAACAACATTCATTTCTCCATGAAGATCAATCAAAATAACACAACTGGCACTGACTTTGAAGCACTAAAACTTAAATATTTCAGAAAAGGCACAAAAGGGCACTTTAATTTTTTGCAATATAGTAGTCAAATATATGTTCTTTACATATCATATAAAATTATTACGGCCTTTCACAGCCAAAGTAACTATATGTGTACCTATATCCTTTAAATATGTACAATTTCAAGACTTTAACTAAACAATTTTTATAAATTTTTTATACACATATTCTACAAACATAAGTTTGTGTAAACATTAGTACAATACCTGAGGTTGAAGGTTCTATATTAAAAAAATTAAGTTTTGCAAGAATGATATTTAAAAAAGCACTTCAAATCACTGGCAAATGCGTAACGCGCTCTAAACACAACGGAGCCTTGAACAAATATGCATTTTGCAAAGCGTACTGTGACAATACCGTTCAATGTAGATCATTTATTTTTTCACCCAGTGACGCACAATTTTATCTTCTTTTCCCCCATACCAAATATTATCAAGGTATTTGAATTTAATAAGCAGCCGCCGTGGCTCAGTTGGTTAGTGCGCGGTCCAAGCGAGTCAAATGCAGAGCGACGCAAGTTCGAATTCTGCATGTAGTAACACCTAAAAAAAATAACGGGAAACTCGTTTTCTCTTTCGGTGGCTGTCCTCTCAGCTGGAAATGGCAAACCTCTGAGAGTAAAAATTGCCTATGAAAAAGCTCCCAACCTGCCGTTCGGAACCGGCATAAAACTGTAGGTCCCTTCCACCCGCGTACAAAATTCACACGCACAACACGGGTGGTTGCGGGAAGCTAGGCCTTAGTCTCGCGTAAGCGGGCTGTCGTGCCAGTCAATTATTATTACTTATTATTATTATTTGAATTTAATTTTTTTAATTAATCGCCATTTTGGGCATCAAATACCCCACTGTGCACCGGCACAAACAGTGCTTTTTTCGGAATGCATTGGCAGTTCTTGCAATGCTTCTGGCTGCTCTTCACACCAAATACGGCAATTTTGATTGTTCACGTATCCCCTCGATCCCTACCAAGGAGGGGAAATGTCCATTTACATTAACCCAATTGGTACCGGGAGCTTGCTCTCGGGGCGCTTATCAATGCTTAATTTTGATACGCTGTGCTTTTGAGCACCGTGGGGTTAGGCCACACTGTGGCGGCACTCACGTTAAAAATACGACATTCAATGTTCACGTATCCATTCAACGAAAAAATGAGCTTAATGAGAACTTAGTGAAAATACTCTAAATCAAAAATGATTTGACACGTATTTTTTAGTTTTTCAAAAATTAAAATTTAACGAGGACAACAATAGGTTAAAGTTCAAAACAAAAACAAAAACCAATTTTGATTCCAAAATTGACGACAACACTTTAAATAAAAAATAGTTCGACACGTGTTTTTCGAAAATCCAAATCTGACGGCGTCAACGACATGATTTAAGGTTTTTACTTTAAACTTAGTAAAGACACTTTAAATGAGAAATAAGTTAATATGTGTTTTTAAATCTGACGGTGTCAGCAATGGGCGAAAAATTTGTATGGGAAAGATTAATTAATGGCCCAATTGACTTCAAAATTCATAAAAACACTTCAAATATGGAATAATTATATACGTATTACTCACTTATTATCGACTTCTGAGAAGCCCAACAATGAGTTAAGAGTTTGTATGAGAATCAATGAATATGCGACTTCAAACTTGATGAAAATACTTCAAATGAGAAATAGTTCGATACATATTTTTCATCTCTTTTGAATCTTTTTTGCTTGAGAAACAGACCTTAAAGAATAGTTTATTTCATAAGTGATATATGTATATGGTCATGGTACCAATTTCTTCGATTAATATCTTAAAGTCGAATTCCACACAGAACAAAAACCTTTTCCGCCTAGATTGAATTTCAAAATAAGAAGCGAACAATCTTTAATTAAAAAAAAATTCATTTGTCAATTCTTCAAATTATAATTTTTTTTTAGAGACGAACAAAGATTGCCCGGTTTTTTTAATTATTCGCAAGTTTTAGGTAAAATTACGAAAGAAGTCCATTTCGTGTAAAATAATTGTGTCAACACATGTTTTTGTTTTGCTAAAATAGAAGTGACAACAATTTTAGTATCTCAATTATGAAAAAGTTGACGGCTGTGGTATTGCATTAAGGGTTTCAGCGTAAAAAAACACTTTTTTTATGAATTGTTTTTTGAAAGTATGGATTGATCAAATATTTTTAAACCTTTTGTACATTATTAAGCATACTTTTAACAATATTCTGTAATTTTTTCATGCAGAAATATTACAAAACAAGCCGGTGACAGAGCTTGCCCCAGAACGTCTATGAAAAATACAATTTGCGGTGATCACTGTATCTCGGTCGAAAATTATCTGAAATCAAAAACCATTTAAATGTAGTCAAAGTATTATCAAATCCTCACATCAACGTTCTCCGATTATTTTTTTTTTCATTTAAAAATTTTTGGTGGCCATCTAAAGTGTAAACTGCTATTTTCCACGAAAAATTCCGCCATTTTGTGGGTGGGAAACCCCCTTAATGTAAAAAAAAAAATTGTTTACTAAACGTTGGGTTGAGGTATTTTATATGTAGAAAATGTGTACCAAATTTCAAATGAATCGGTTTAGTAGTTTTTAAATGACAGTGATCACGGACTTTGAAAAAGTAGTTTTGAGAAAAACGCGATAGAAGAGAATAATAATAAAGGACAGGGGACTAACTATACACCATAACTTCAAGAGTTTTGCTTCGATCGACTTAAAATTTTGAGAATATATTCTTGAAATGTTTAACAATAAGATAAGACAAAAAAATAATTCGATTTTTCGAAAGTGTAAACCCTTATCCCCCCCTTAAGTAGAAAGATTTTACAATAGGCTGCAAGAAAATGTACTACAGTAGCGACTCGGTAAAAGCAACCCTCGATTTGCGCAACTCCTCGATTATCGCAACCACCGAATTTTATAAGGACTGTATCGGAAAGAAAGTGCACGCTTAGTTTGAAGTATAACTTTAATGTAAATTTTTTTGATCAGATTTTTTGTTTTAACATTTGTTGCATATACTTTAAGGACTAAGGATTTTTGTTTAAATAACAAATTTGTTTTTCAAATAAATGTATATCTAATTTTTTGTTTGACCCTCTTCTTTAAATTTTGTACAGCTGTTTGCGTTATGGGTTTTTTTGATTTTCTCCAATTTTTTTTAATTCCTTAAGATTTTTAGCTTCTTGTTCATCTTTCATAAGGTTTCTTTTGGCTATTGCGTAGTAGCGCTCTATTGGACGTAGTTCTGGTGATTTTAGCGGATTCTCATTTCTTCCTGGCAGTGATTTTGAGTTCATTTTTACATATGTCGCGTCATCCATAATGATGCCCGAAATTTTTTCTTTGCAGAGACGAGCGTATAGTTTTCTGCATTGCGTTTTGCCAGCCACTTTTTGATTTTCATTTCTTTTTGGTATTGTTTGTTTTTTTATATGTTTTTAAGTTATTCCTCTGCTTCACTCTTTGCACCATCGTCACACTCGTTCTAGCTAAATTTCCAATACAAATGCACTTGTTTTCGTCAATCTAATGCCTCAGTTTTTCTTCCATGTCGTTGATAGTGCAATTTTCACCATACTTAAGAATCATTTTTTTTTAGCGAAGTTTATGGACACGCGATGTCGTTTGGGTGATTTTCTGTACGAAGCACCTGTTTCAGTGAACCAACTGTACACAAATTTTTTGAGGATGTCTAACTCGATACGCGTAATTTTCGTAATATAAAAATATATGAAACGAAATTTGTATGAAATCAGTATTTCAAGGCCTACTCTATTAAACGGCATTTTTAGAATTAAAAAAATAATTATATGCTGCAAGAAAATTAAGTTAGAAAGTGTGCACTTTCTTTTCGATACAGTCCTTACATTATAGACTCAGTAAAAGCAACTGGTGCCGAAAAAACCTCAATCATCGCAACTTTTTCTTCGTCTTATTTTCTTTTGGTGGAGTAGAGTGTCAGTTGATGTCCCGTTTCTCTCTCTAGTTTCTTTATTTTTTTTTTTAATAGTCACGTTTAGGCTTAATGCAGCGATTTGCAGGTTCTAAAAACATGTCTAAAGAGTAATTTAGTTCGTCGACCGGAATGTCCTTCAGGATGTCGGTACAAGCCTTTTGGATGGTTTCTACGTTCTCAAAACGCTTTTTTTCATCGGCAAATGCATTCTTTGAAAAGGTGAAATTCGCACGGTGCCACACGTGAAAACAAAAAAAAAGTCAAAACAAGTGTCAGTAGATGGGATGTCATCCTTCGATAGCCAAATGTTCAGTTAAAATGCAATACATTTATGCTATTGAGATGCTTAACCTTCGCCTTACTAAAGATGATCCTAGGAACTTCCGCTGCTATTTTGAGTAAAACTTACAATAAATATATAATAATTAAAAATTGTTTTCATACTTCAGTATGTAGTATCTTCCTCTGACGATAGTTCGTATTTCGAAAAAAAGCCTAACTTTAACCCTTCGTTGCATGATTTAATTTCCGTGAAGAAAAAACTTGTCTGTTGTATAATTCTTGTTGCTTGTTAAGTTCTGATGGTAAAAATGAAATTTTGTTGAATTCCTGTATCTATGAAAGAAGTTTTGCGGCCATTTTCCGTATCCTAAAAAGAGCGCTACCGCCGAAATGAAAGTCGACTTTATCAATATTTTAGTGTTGACAACTACGGGGAGTCGAACAGAGGTCAGACGTCACTGTATACTCGTAATTTAATGCACTAAACAGCTGAGCGAAGGCGATCGCCATATCACCATCGCCATCAATAACCAAAATTATTTCACCAAATCGAAACACTTGTTGCTTTTTCGATTCTTTTGCGCATACTTTCAATGTTAATCGCAAAATTCCGTTAGTAATCAATTGGTTTAACATAAAAGATGCAACTGAAGAATAAACGACTGTAAAATGCTGAATAGAATAGTTTCAAAATCTATGAAAAGTTAACATTGCATATATGCAATGCCATGCAGCGAAGGGTTAATGATTTATTTTGAGACTGTGGAAAATATTAGAAGATTTCTTTCCAGAGGGTTTATTGAACACATAATGATGTACGCAAAAAAAATTTATCGTGAGTTTTAATCAAAATGGTAGCGAAAGCGCCTGGGATCAAAATTACAAAATTCAAGTTTAAACATGAACAAATTTCAACAAATATTTTTTCATGTTATTGAAAATTACCTTAAAATTTGTGCAGATATTAAACATGAATATTAAAATGATCACCCGGGTGGGTATAAGTAAAGCGAAGGTTAAATCCAATTTCAAGAATTTCAATGAAGATTGTGGCTTATCTTTTATGAATTACCGCCCAGTTTTGATCTACGGTGATCGCGGATTCAGTTGGCTAACAGTTTGGTCATCAATTATGTTCTGACAATCGTTTTTAAATCGCTTTTACCACTTATGAACTCCACCACGGTATAAACAAAAATCACCATAATCTTGGTCGATCAATTTAAATCCTTCGGTTAGAGTTAAAACTTGTTTAAAACAATAGTAAATATTGGATCTTTGTTCGATGCACATTTTTGTACGATGACACAAACAGTCCACCAATTTTCATGACATTTTTTTTTAAATCAGGGAAAAAATTTAGTTTTTAATGCATTAAGTCACATAAGCCACAACAAAAAGCCCTATTTGGAAAGTGCACTTTACTTAAAAAAACATGTAATACTAAACTGGCAAACAATTATTTAAAACCCCCCCATGACCAAGTTCTGGCTACGCCCCTGAGAAAAATATAAGTACATATTTCTGATGTAAGTGCAATATTTGCTGATATCGTACCTTTAAATATCGGCTTAAGATCGTAAATCTTTATACCTCTCCCAGGCGTATCGTTATGATTTCAGGGGTAAAAAATAACGTTATGACAGCAGGGTTAAACACAATGAATGTGATTAGTTTAAGTTCTTTTTTTTGTAATACAACAAAATATGAATAAAATAATAATGAATTCTAATGAAACCCTTAAGAAACTTTGTAAAATTTGCACATTTTCATACACAAATTTAGACTCGATAATTGCAACAAACTCGGTAGTTGCAACTGCCCCTGTCATTAATCGGTTGCTTTTACCGAGTCGCTACTGTACTTGATATTTCCACACACTGTAAAAGAGCAAAAAATGAAGAATATGAATTTAAATGGCGACGGTAAGTTGCATCTGCTTTGTTTCCACCAGATTCTAAAACCAGTGAACCGATTTTAAAAAGCTTAGACGAACATAAACAAACACGAGACAGTATTATATACCCTTTTGCTTATATTTGCTTATATTAATATAGATGAATGTACATATGTACACGGTGGACGGAAAGTTTTTGCATACAAAAAAATCACCGTTAGGGATTATTGGTATTGCTTTTCAAAGTTTTTTTTATTCAAACCACTACATCATACGTAAGCAAAATTCAATTGATCATTAATATTCTGTATGTGCGCCATTTTTTTCGTAGCACTCTAGGACTCGCTTTCGGAAACTTTCGCACAAGACCGACCTTTCTGCCAATGATATGGCATCCCACTTTTGTTTTAGTCTCCGGACTCCGAAATACTGAATCTTGAATACTGGACCAGATATGTTCAATAGAATTATTACATACTAGCTTAAATAGACTTTTAGCAGCACTTATTGACTGTTTTGCCGTATGGCATCGCGCACCGTCCTGCATAGAAATCGCTGTAGATCTTCGAGGGAACTGCTTAGGATTTTTGCAGCAATTTCCATTTACGGGAAGCATACGTTGTCTGTAGTATTCCCCATCAACAGTCCGTTTTTCATAGACAATGATTAGCTCAGATTTTCTGAGCTGGGTGCTTTTGCCGCCCGCAATCATTATTTTCAACCCTTGTTTTGGCCTTTGAAATGGTTTAATTGATGATGGATCACTACACCTTTTCAAATTGAAATTGAATTTACGCTTTCCGAAATTGAATTTACGCTTTCTGAAATTGAATTTACGCTTTCTGAAATTGCTTTTACGCTTTCTGAAATTGATTTTACACTTTCTGAAATCGAACTTGAAAAGGTGTAGTTCTTGTCCTAGTATTTTGACGATTAGGCTTAGGAGACAGTTCCACTGGTGGTTCATCCGTGAAAAGTATCCTAGCTCGTTGGTTTCGGCCGATTTCATTATGTTGTGTAAATTTTTCCTTCATCATCCTTTGACAAAAGTTAAAGCGGTCTCGAATGTTCTTTTCAGTTAAAAGAGATTTTACAGGGCACACATATCGCTCCTTCGCTGCAAGAACGTCATAACTCAAAACTTTTTTTCAGTTTATGGCAATCCTGTGTGTATCTGCATATGGGCATCTCCCAGTGGCACGGACGCGACATTCGCACGCTTTCAATTACACCAAAAACAAGAAAGAAACACAAAAAGTCGATGTTTTTTTAGTGTTCTAACGCGCTGAAACGGTGCTACATTTTAGAAATATATTTGAAAGATTTAGTACAAATTAGTACAAAATAAAAAGCAATTATACAATGAAACGGACGCGACACAAAAAGAAGTTTTTTGGAGCTCTTATAGAAATATACAAAATTTAGCGATTTTTGGGAACTTTTTTTTTATATATATACATGCAAATGAAGGTCAAAGGATAACTTTTCTTCGTAGACTTATGAAATATGAGAATTTTGTCTTACCTTTTTTTAATTAGGTATATCATGAATACGGACGCGACATCACGGACGCGACAAATTTTTCCAAGGGTATTAAATACAGTAATCGTTTTCATTATAACACTTCAACTTTTAATAAAAATAACACATATGTTAACAAGTTAAATTCAAGTTACAGCAATCAAAATAAGGAAAAATTAAAGTTAAAAGTTCTTAGTGTGGTTTATTTAATTTTCCTGAGGAACTCTATTGAAATTAGATCGCGTTTAATATCGCGCACACAGCTCTTACAATCATTAGCAATGCACCTTTCATTCATCGCAGCAAACTGGTTTTAGAAATAACTTAATAAATTAATTAAATTATATTATATTAATTATTTGTACAGTATTTTTCATCAACCCTTTCCGGAAATTTGTATGATATATCGTACAATTTTTTGTAAAGATTTTTTTTTGACAGCGAACGTTTTTTTTATGAAACGACTTTTAAATTCTTATTAAGTAGGTTATGTTTTACCATTCTGTTTGAAAATATAAACCACAATAGCCGCGGCTATACAGTGTGAGTGCGATTTGTAAGCAGTTCTTTGCAAGAATTTGGCGATGCGATGCTTCTGCGGAGGAATTTTTAAATATGTAATACTTTTTAGTAGCAAAAAGACAAACAATTTCAAAGTTTGAATCTCAGTTGATTTATAAAACTTATTAAATTTAACAATTTTTGCTTCTAAATATTTTTCCCGAGCTTTTAAAAAATTGTAGGGGAATAGGTTCGGTTGTGGGCACCTTTTTGTTTTTGGCTCATAACTTTTTACCAAGTTCTTCTTAATCGGACATATGGACATCTATGGAAAGCTAGAAACCTTAGCTAACAAGTAATGGCAAAAGTAAATCGATTCCGTCAAATAGAAAAGTTTTTTTTTTAATTTTGTAAAGTAGTCATTTTTAACGAAAATTTTTTTTTGGTTCGGTTATGGGCACCCTTGCAAAATCTGCTGGAAACGGGGAAATATGAAGAAAAACCAACACGAATATAGAAAAATATTAAGTTTTAATTATTTGAAGCACAATGCACGCATGTGAAGTAAGTAGCTGGTACGCATGTCGGCACACTTTAGATGGACGGGCATTTCAAAATGTAAGTTACCAAGTCATTCTCCTAGGCTGTCAAGAAGACCTAAAGTAAAATGAAATTCAACCTAATTAATCAACACTCTTCAAGTGCTGTGACGTGAAGAAGGTGGAAAACACCAGTTAACCTGATTCGATAACATCCACGAAAAGAAGAAAAAGAAGAAAACACCACCGTGGACAGCTTTGATGTCTCCGAAATTTTCTTCCACCTTCTTTTTGTAGCGTTGGAGAGTGGTTCGGGAAATCGCACACGCTGCGGCAGTCGATTTTGTGGTTAGCTTATCTGCAGAACAATGTAAAATTACATCCAGCACATTTAAAAAGATATCGGGGGATTTTTTTTATTTACCCTCTGATGATATAGCTAAAACAACCAAAAAATGCGTTAAAAGACCATTTTTGATCAAATAACTTACCAAAACTTACCAAATCACTAAAAGACGGGTGCCCACAACCGAACTAATTGCGGTGCCCACAACCGAATTTGGCAGCCATTTTGAGAAGTAGTGTAAAATTTGTTCGGGGTAAACATATTGGTTGTAATCAATATTGGATCACAAAGTATAATAAATTTACTAAATAAAGATGCATTTTACTCGCCTTCTCGATGGATTCACTTCGATTTATGACACCATTTAAAATGTGTAAAAAAAGTTTTGTCTTATTTTTTAAGCACAGAAAGATATATATGGTCCCAGCACAAAACAGGCGTGTCTGTTCGACTCAGTATTTGGCACAAAAAGATCGTGGTTCCATAATGAACAAATGGACTTAGTCAAAAAAACTCAGCTTGCTTTCTATCAAAAGATACGAAGGGGTGCCCACAACCGAACTATGCCCACAACCGAACCTTTTACCCTACGATATATCGTACAAATCACACAAGGGTTGCAAAGCTTTGTACGATTTATCGTACAAATGGCGGGCAAAGGTTGCAAGTGATGTTAGCATTTTTTTTTTAAGTTATGGATTTGGTAACAGAATTTTTCTGTTTGCTTGAATACCACGCCCATCACTAAATCGTATGACTAATTAAATTCGACTAATCGACTATTTCTATTCAGAAATAACAATTACTTAACGATTTTGTGTTTCACTGGGCAGACACAGATTATGTAAGTTTAGACATGAGTACTTGCCACTCCCATTACGATAATAAGAATCGGCTATATTCGGTATCTTTCTACAAAGCTATATGGTGTTTAGTTGATTCTGTGTTTTATTGAGGGGAAAAGGGCTTTGCAACAGCAATAACGGTTTTATAAGGCCTGATAGATGTCACTCAATTGTTTAAATATATAATTTATATAGTTTTCGATCACAATGAAATCACGTTTTGATTTTTGTTGTTACATTTATATTTTCTTATCAAATAAGCCAATGAATTGTTCATAAAATTAAAAAAAAAAACGAAAAAAGTTTCATGCATTTTTACTCCTTTGCGGACCATTGTACGATATATCGTACAAAATTGATGAAGCTGTTATTCTCAACCAAAATTATTTTTTTGATATTTTCTTGTATTTTATTGCTAAAATGTTCAATGAGAGTCAATATTTTGAAAAAAAAAATGTATCTCAAGAAATGCGGAAATTTACCGGAAATCGAATAACAATCGAATCGATTCAGAGCTTCCGGTTACGGACACGACAAATTTTAAACACCCATAAAATTTTTTTCCGATTTTGCCGGGAACCAATTATTATATATTCGTAACGGGAACAATGCACCTATTTAAAAACTGACAGCTACTTGCATTTGAAAAGTTTGTCCACTAATGGCAACAACTAATAAGGTTTTTTGGGCACGGACGCGACAATAGGATACAGGAAGAAGCAAACTAAAAAAACTTCCGTTCTTCGAACTCCACTTTCTCTCGCTTTCTCGAATACATAAGATTGTTGTTAGTAGAAAACTTTTGCATTAAAAGAAAAATATAATATTACTTGAATAAGATAAAAACGGAAAGACAAACTGTGCATATAATTCGTCAAAAGGCTCAGAAGGCTTTTTTCTTTTAAAGTAGTATATTTCGGTCAAAAATTAAAAAAAATTAAAAATTATTTTACATTTATAAAATAGATAGATATTTAAGCTGTATTATTGGATAATAAAAAGTTTTTCTGAGCAATCTGAATTTTCACTCGTGGTGAACCTTTTTTGGGAGATGCCCATATGATCTTTTATCTATCAAAACCACTCTGTAAAGTATTCAATACTTTTCTCGCAAGACGACATGAAACATTTTTTGATGCCTTGAACTGCCTGTAATGGTAAAATTTAAAATTACATTTTCTCGGCATGATGTTGTTTTGGTGGTTCTACTGAGTTTGCTTTCTTCTGGAAGAGATGCATTTAGCTGTTTTGTAACTGTTTGCGTTCCAACGCCAGTTTTTTCTTTTGCTAAATTTGTTATCTTTCTTTTGATTGATGTTGTTAATTTTGTTCTTGGCTGGTCAGCTATTATATTGTTGACGGTTGTCCGGGTCACTTGAACACAGTATTATAAGACACTTTTAATTGCTTACTTATGCGTAATTTCGAAACCCCATTGTTATGAAGTGTTTGAATTTGAATTCTTAAGACCTCTCATGTCCTGAAAACAATACAGGCTTTGGGTAAAAATTGTCTAACATTTGTGCAAAGCAATTAAAAAATGCATTACCTTAGTTTTGGGTAAAAAGACATTACGAAAACATGTCGATAAACACAAAAATCAATTTTATATTTACGAATTGCTATGCATATTTTAATATGCATAAATTAAGCTCTTAAACAAACACAAATAGAAAAAACTTACTTAATTTTTTTCCAAAATAAAAGCCGTGGTCACGAAAAATTGCTGCAAGATGCTATCAAATTGAAGCTCACTTTACAATTAATTCAAAAATGCTTGTGCGACTCAAAACTGAAACAAACCACAGCTGATAGTTTTGACAACATTCCAAACCATCACATTATGGGGGGATTTCCCTATTTCGTTTTCAAATAAAACAAGCAATCAGAATTCTAAGTATATTGCAATTGAAACGATGCACAGTGCTTCGAGAGTGGACAAAAATAAGAAAAAAATTATCGCGGATTTTGACAAAAATAGTATCATGTTAAAGGAAATTGTTTAATTAAGCTGGATCCGAAATACTTTATCGAAAAATTGTCGAGATTAGGAGATATAGCTTGTCAAAGTCGGATATATTTTTACAAAAATTTATGAAGGGGAAAAATGAAATTTAGGTGCTTGTATAAAAAAAATGGTAGAAAATGTGTTGTTGTAGATAGGCTTCCTTTCTTTTAATATTAAAACTTAATTGATAGGAGCGAGACCACTGATCATTTGTTTTTTATTTAACATAAATAATTTTTTTTGTACGAATTAAAAAAAATGAATGTTTTTTAACCCATGAAAATTAAAAAGAACCAAATTTAGAAAGGCAATTAATATCGAATGGCGTGAACTGGCGTAAATCCTTTTTATGACCCTTTTTGGATGGACTTTCTTCTCTTAAATCCGTAAAAAAAATTCTGCGTCTTTTTGCGCCTTTGGAAAATATTCAATTTTTTCGAAACTACTAATGTTGATTTTTGTATAGAAATCGCTTGAGTTAAAATTGCGATTAAAATGTTTAACTAAGGCAATGCAACGAATTATGAATGTTTTTTTATAAAAAATAGGTTTAGTACGCATATTTAACCCATTATGAGCCATATAATCCAAATTTTTTTTATTATTATGAAATTTGTTAGCTCAAATGTGATTTAACGCTAATATATTCTAAAAAAGGAGGAATGTATAACTTTGAAGAAGGTCCAATTTTGAAGAATAAGTCTTGAAGAATAGTCTAGCCGTTATAGGTTGAGCTGCATTGCATATTCACCTGCCTCATCTCCATGTTAAGCTCTACGAATATCAAATAAACAAAAACTATATCCTTTTAGCAACTTTACCGCCCTCTTTCTACCCTTTAAATATCGAATTTAGAAAAACGCTAAGATATGTATTTTGTTATTGCTTTTTTAGTATACATATACATAATTTTTAAACAATCCGACCAAAAAACAATGTCCGTCTATATAAGCTTTACCACCCCCTTTCCGCCCTTTCCAGGTCGACGTTTTCGAAATCACTTCTTTTTAAGGGTTGACTTTCTAAAATACAACTTTTGACCAAATTTCATCATAATAGCTCCAGCGGTTTGGGCTCTGTGATGACAAGATAATATATAACCATATATATTCGATTTTTTTTTAACTATATATTTTTTTTTGAAACAAACACAAATTTTGAAATCAGCAGCCCAAAATGACTTAGACTGCAAATTTTCAGCGAATTTCACGTACTCCTTCTATTTTTGCCGCAATTTTGTATGGAGTCGAAGCACTGTGCGATGTATGCAGAAACTTTCCGTCCACCTTGTATATAGAGCATAAAAAGCGCTGATGTGCATGTAAAATCGAAAATCTTAATGTGAAATAGCTTCGGAATAATAAGTCAGACAGCGTTGAAATTTTGTTTTTCGTCGTCCCATAGATGTGTCGTTCCACAGGTAAAATTTGGTGGGCGTTGGAAAAGGAGCGTGGCCCATTTTTTGTAACTCAAATTTTCCGCGTAGCTTTGGAACTGTAAGTCGCACATCAATGAAACTGGGTCACACCGTAGGCTTCCCAACCGTCCGCCTTTGAGGAGGACAGTCCTCCTTGAAAAGAAAATGTCCCCCGTCCTCCTCAAAGGTCAAAAAGTCCTCCTTAAGCTCAAATTAAATTTATATATCAGGTGTACAACTTTGCTTCCGCCGTTTTCCGATAGGTGGCTGTACCGGCTGAGGCTGGTTGAAATACATAGATGGCAATGCCTTTAAAGTGAGTGTGGACAGTGCCTAACGAATTGTCATCGCCGTTTCAGTGACAGTTGTTCTTGTTTTCGTATTATTCACGCTCGAAAATGTCCGTTTATGTGCCCAATTCTCGCCATTTGCGGGAAGTTTTACTTTTCTGTTACAATTCGAAAAAAAATGCAGCTGAAGCGCATCGAATGCTCTCAGAAACTTACGGTGATGCTGCTCTGAGTGAAAGAACGTGTCGGGAGTGGTTTCAACGTTTTAAAAATATCAAGAGCGACATGACAAAGTCATCCTCCAACACGACAATGCTCGGCCTCACGTCGCAAAAGTGGTCAAAAAGTACCTGGAAACGCTGAAATGGGAAGTCTTGCCCCACCCGCCGTATTCCCCAGATGTCGCCCCTTCTGACTTCCACCTATTCCGTTCGATGGCACACGGCCTGGCAGATCAACATTTTCAATCCTTCGAAGAATTGGAAAAATGGATTGCTTCATGGATAGCGTCAAAAGAGGACTCCTTTTTTCGAGCCGGGATCCGAAAATTGCCGGAAAGATGGGAGAAAGTTGTCGCTAGCGACGGACAATACTTTGAATAATACATCTGTAAGCACTTTTTCGCAATAAAGCTTTTAATTTTGGAAAAAAACGGCGGAAGCAAAGTTGTACACCTGATAAAAAAAATGTATTCAAGTGTGACAACTTAATCATTTAATGCGGAAAATATTTCCAATTTGTGTCCAATATTTCGATGCTGCTTTCGGAAATCAAAATAAAATTATAGACTTCGTTGAAAATCCGGATGAGTAAGCTGCTGGAATGTTCAACATGGTTTAGGCCGCATTGGAAAAATTGGACCTAAAATAAAAAATTTGGTGTGCCTAAGTGCTTTTCGTTAATCTTAAGAATTCAAACCAAAACATATTAAAAGGCAATTGTTACGCGCACATAATACACAATGCATTAAAAAAGCATTGTGTGATCTCGATGTTGATATTAAAAATATTCTTTGATATTGTTGATTACAGTCGCAAAAATATGCGTTTTGTTTTATTTTTTAGTGATTAAAAATTTAAAATTTACATGTGCTTTTAGGTCTTATCTTTTTACACTTGTATTTTCTAAAAAAAATTGTTAAATATTGAAGGAATGTGGTTTCCTCCTGAAACAAAGTAGTTTCCATATAAAGTTCTCCTCAAGCCAAATTTTGTCCTCCCTAAACCGTTTTAACCCTTCAATTCCCATGTCCAAAATAGTGAAAAGAAAATTTTCTTTTCAAATAAAATAGCTTAGATACGTTTGGATAAGACAAAAAAAATACATAAAAAATTTTTAAACTACCCTCATTTTTATATTGAAAGAAACCATACAAACTCGCACTGTTTTAATTACGCGTGAAACAAATGACTAAATTTGACAAATGACGTTTCGCTAGTGTTGCTATGAAAATTAAATAAACAAGTACTACTAATTGACTTTGCTATACAAGTGTTAGAATTTAAAAATAAAAACGTATGTGGTAGGAAAAAAATATTAAGCATCTGTCACCTACAGGTGACACTGGGAATTGAAGAGTTAAAAGTTGGGAAGCCTAGTCACACTCTTCGACTTGTGGAATTGGTTGGGCATTAAATTGATTGCATAAAAACACTATATTACATTGATTGCACTATAGTTTTGTATGAAGAAACTTGACGTTGTTGTATGAAGAAACTTAAAGTTTCACGAATTTTAATATATTTGTAGCTTAGTACCGAATTTCGTGGTTCGTCCTAGAGTACATAAAAAAAGTCATAACCTTATTTTTATTTTATTCTTATATGTATAAAAGAAAGCGGACTGGCCGATTTCCATGGAGGTTTTTTTTTTAGGATTCGTATTGAGCCAGTTCAGGTTCGTGCGAAAAGTAAATTCCGAAAAATCTATTGGAATTCTGTGAATTCTGAATATTATCAGACGGTAATTTTGGAACCATAAGTCACTCATTAATTAAATTCACTATGAACTTAATATTTAGTCATGTCTTTCGTCAGAGGGAATGGGGCGGGTATTGGACGAGTAGACGTGGCACCGCCCATACAAGCCAAATCTTTAATAGAGAATATCTTCGAAATTGTAATTCGTACAACACTGAAATTTAGTACCCCGTCGTTTAATAGCTGAGTCATTCTGCTGGTAAGACTTGATGGGCGTTGAACAAGGGGCGTGGCAAATTTTTTCTGACCCAAACATTTTGCTGAACTATAAGTCGCTCAGCAATGAAACTACGAACCTACCATTTTCCCTTTCGGCAGAGGGCATTGTGCGAGTATTGAACAAGAAAACAGTAGCTCTTTTTCTTCTCTTTTCTTCTCTCTTTTGGTTTTCTTCTCCAATTTGCATCGCCATAAATTCGACTGGCAGTTTAGTATAGTTATATTCATTTTCATTTATGATATATACAGTGGATGCAGACTATTATTGTTACTGATTTTAAGACCGCATGTCTCTTAGGGCCATTTTTTCAGTGCGGGTTTAACTCAGTTTCTAGTTTAAACTTAGTATAAACGCAAAATCGAATTTTTCAGTCAAACTACACTGATGTTTAAACTCAGTTTAAACGCTCAATCATGCACGTTAAAACTAAGTTTAAACTGTCAACAGCATCTGATAGTTCATTTATTTTGGAAATTTGAAAAGCGCAAAAATAAATATAATTCGGTATAAAATAAATATAGTTCGACCCAAAATAGCAATGAGTGGACAGAAAAATCCACACGTGGTTGTCGAGCGCCCAATGCGTCCACTTAGAGTTACTGTTTGGTGTGCACTACGGTCCGGTGGTGTCATAGGGCCATATTTCTTCGAAAATGACGAAGGACAGACCGTTACCGTCAATTCTGAACTGTATGGCCGCATGATAACCGAGAACACACAGAACATGACAGAATTGCGAACCAGGTTCGATGAACGCATGATTTCGTGTTTTGGTGATGCCAATTGGCCGTTAAGATCGTGCGATCTGAACCCTTTGGACTTTTTTCTTTGGGGCTATGCGAAAGACCAAGTCTATGCAGACAATCCGCAGACTATGGAGCATTTGAGGGACAACATACGTGCAGTTCTTGGCGCCTTACAGCTTGCTATATGTAAAAAAGTAATCGAAAATGACCTAAAAAGAATCGAGGTGTGCCAGGCTGCTCGTGGCGGTCATTTAAATTATGTCATATTCCATTACTAATGGCACAAACCAAATATTATTTAGATAATAAAGGTTCATCAAAATTCAAATTTTAATAGATTTTTTCTTTATTTACTTTTTCGGCTCATGATGAAAACCCCTATATACAGCCATCGTACGTCCAATTCTACTCTACGGGGTAATTGCATGGTGGCTAGCAACTAAGAAGTCAACGACATTGAAGCAGTTGTAATAATTTAATAATAATTGATTGGCACGACAGCCCGCTTACGTGAGACTAAGGCCTAGCTTCCCGCAACCACCCGTGTTGTGCGTGTGAATTTCGTACGCGGGTGGAAGGGACCTACAGTTTTATGCCGGTTCCGAACGGCAGGTTGGGAGCTTTTTCATAGGCAATTTTTACTCTCAGAGGTTTGCCATTTCCAGCTGAGAGGACAGCCACCGAAAGAGAAAACGAGTTTCCCGTTTTTTTTTTTAGGTGTTACTACATGCAGAATTCGATCTTGCGTCGCTCTGCATGCGACTCGTTGGACCGCGCACTAACCAACTAAGCCACGGCGGCTGCAGTTGTTGAAGCAGTTGTACAGGGTGCAAATAAGTGCGTACCTCCACTGATGCTCTTAACACGATTCTTCACTTACTTCCTCTTGACATTGTAGCCTGGGAGATCGCACTTTCGTGCTAAGACTCAGGGAGTATAGGTCTTGGCACATGGGAAATTTTTGGCACTCCCTCATCCTGGAAGCGCAGGCTCCTATATCAATGCCCCAAAATACTGACTACTGTATACCTGCTTTGGCTTTCGACAAAGAATATGATATCTCCATACCAAGCAGATAGGAGTGGCTCGATCGACCTCCGAAGGTACGAGATTCTAGGCTGGACGGGAAGGTTGGAGGAGGCGTTTTCTCTCTAGACCTGGAGATTGAAGTCTTTTTCCGACTCCCGGATCACTGCAGTGTACATCAGGCGGAGATGATCGCCCTCCAGGAGGCCACTCTGCACCTGAACCCAACGCCTAACAGGAGGAAGTAAGTCTTCATCTTCTCTGACAGCCAAGCTGCGCTGAAAGCTTTGGACTTGTGCGTGGAAAACACAAAGTCTCTCACTGAGTGCCGCAGATCTCTAAACGAGATGGGCAAGCACTACAGTATTCACCTAATCTGGGTGCCTGGACACCGCAACATTGAAGGTAACTGCAAAGCGGACGAGCTAGCCAGGAAAGGCACGATCACCCATATCCTTCCCGACAAGGAGACGGTAGATATTCCACTGGCCACAGTCAAATATCGCGCCAGAACGTATGCAATGCGAAAAGCTCAGGAGAGTTGGCATAATCTCTCCTCATGCGCAACAGCCAGGCTCACATGGCCGTCATACGACAGGAAGCGGACTGCGAATATCCTAGACCTCAAAAGAACGGAGATATCCATTCTAACAAGGACCCTCACAGGACACTGGTTGATTGGAGCAAGCGCCATCACACTGGGTGTTAATGCAAAAGAGACTTATGTAGAAGCTGTGATTGCGCTGAAGAGGAAGAAAGCGTACAGCATCTCCTCTGTCACTGCTCAGCACTTTGCAGAAGTAGGCTACGCATCCTAGGACAACCGCTTCTCTCAAACCTAACAGAAACATTCTGCATAGATGTCAAAAACCTTCTTAGGTTCGTAACATCGTCCAGATGGTTTGACCAAGAACAACCTAGTTAGCTTAAGCTGTATATGGCATCACAACGGGCCAGTTTCTTGGCCTAAGTGGCCATTTTAACCTAACCTAAGGACAAGCGATCGTAAAATCGCTTCCGCATGAGCAAAGCTTCTGCCTATAATATTTTACAGGCCATCGGTCCTCATATAAAGCATCCTACACTTGTTTGTTGTTCCCGACAAGTACAAAAAGACTCGATTTTCCGAGACGGAAAGTTTGCGCTACGTTTGCTTATTTTGAATTTTTTTTGATAATGTACATTATTTGAGCGCAAAGAATTTATCTACGCATGGCAATGAATACAAAGAAAAATTATTATCTAGATAAAAATTTTGCCATACTCAAATGACAAAAATTTGCTCCAGTTAAACTAGCACTGACAAACTGCTTTGCAGTTTAAACTAAGTTTAAATGTAAACGAAGTTCAGGCAAACTACGTTTGAACTGGGTTTAAACTCGCACTGAAAAATTGGCCCTTAGTGTTCTATACTACTACTTCATCCCTTCTGAAGACACTAAAGAGAAATTTTTACGTTGAAACCTAAAGACTTTAGACCTTACTTACCAAAGACTTTAGTTTATTTTTTCCCTGTTGAAGACATCAGTACGAATTCTCGTTTTTCACATATGAATAGCACCATTATCGCTCGGGTTTGTCAGCAAGTTTACACGAAAGAGAAGTCGGAATTATAGTGGCATGACATGATTCGGTAGGTTAATTTGGGATGGATAGCAGGCTGATCCAAATATAAGCTAGAAATGCTGATAGAAATATCAGTCATGCTGATTTATTTTTTTTTGCTTAACGTTCATAAGTCTTTCTCCTAACCCATACAGAGTCTTCTTGATAAAAGTATTACAGAAAAAAATATTTGTGAATTTTTTTTTACTTTAATGCAAAGATAACTAACGCGATATTAATAAAAGTGGGTAGGTAGGCTGTAGTGGCTGCCTCTGTATGAGACACATTTATATGAAGAATTATGGATCTAGGGGGTGACACCCCCTACGAACGAAGGGTTAAGGTGTGCGAATAATTTTCGATTCCGCGTGTTCGAATCCGGTAACATTGAGTTTCGATCGAGTTTCATCTACAATATTTAAAATTCACGCGTTTGTAACAGTTTATGTCCCGTTTTCACAGTTAATGTTCTGTCTGAGATTAACGCTCCATTTCGTTCGTATGTTGCCGAAGCGTGGCGTTTCGCTAATCGTTTATTTTTTATTGCTGCGGTGCGCGCTATTCGCGCAAATCCTGCCCTCGCATTTGTCCAATACTCAATAGTTGTGCCGATTTGAATTGTATGCACTTTAGGTAGGCCGAGGCGCAGAACCGTTTCTGTACGAAATTCAGCCAGAACAACGATAATTGAAGGGACAAATGTAAATGTCACGCTTGTGTGTAATGCACGCCACAGGAATGCAAAGGAATAACAATGGAGGCAACAAAAAGGACAGGAACGACAACAACCAGCGCTCACTCAAAACAACAAGCAAGCGAACAACACCGTAGTCTGATAACACCGTGCGACAACAAATTTTACACACGGAAAAATCGGTATACTCGCAAAACTAGGGGCCAAACGTAGTAAAACTGCGTTTTAAGTTTTTCTCTCTGACGTCAGGATTTTTTTAAAACGACTTTGAAATTTTAAGGACATGTTTATTTCAAAAAATTATTTAAAAAACAGAACGCATTGTAGAATAACAATATGGGCATCAAATGAAAGAAAAAAATCCTTAGAATCTTAAAAAAATAATTTTTTTGGTGTAAAAGGATGAAGAGGTATTGAAAATGTCCTTTTAAAACTTTATACTTGAATATCCTTGAAAATTTCCAACATTTTTTTGGAAAAAAATATATCTTAAGGACTAATATGTACACTACCACATCCTCGAATTTCGTTCTTCTAACTTTAATAGTTAAGGATATACAAAATTTTATATTTCTTATTATAAAACAATGATATATTGCACCGTACGACAAAAATAAAATATTTAATTAACTCATGTATAAATCGTTATTCTGCTAATACTGGAGGTTAAATACACTAATTCTGCAACTTCAAAATTGCGTTTGAACCTAAGTATTTGTGTTCACAAGACATTGAAAATTAAAAAATTGAGTTGTCTTGAATAAAACTCACCCAAGAGTAACAAGATGAATACGTAGGATACGTACTTACAGTGAATACTAGTGTTCATAACTTAATTTCATTTTTTTTAATTCTAAGGATTTTTCTCTTTCATTTGATACCCATATTGTTATACTACAATGCGCTGAGTTTTTTAAATAATTTTTTGAAATAAACATATCCTTCAAATTTCAAAGTCCTTTTAAAAAAGTCCTGACGTCAGAGAGAAAAACTAAAAACGCAGTTTTACTACGTTTGGCCTCTAGTTTTGCGAGTATACCGATTTTTTCGTGTGTTTTGAAATTTTTTTATTTTTGTCGCACGGTGTAATGAATTGGAGTGGTTTTTCCTTGAAACCAGTGAATAGATGCCTGCCTGCCTGCCAGTCTACATATGGATGTCGCTGTGTGTGTATGTGTGTACATATATCTTTTGGGTTTTGTTATATATTTTGAGTACCTGACAATAGCCACGACTACTTTCTGCTTTTCTTTTTGGATTTTTTTTGGGGGGGGGAATAACATAGCAATCGCTTAACCCGGCGTTGGTGTGGTGAAAAAAAATTACGTTATTGGTGTGGTGGGGTATGACATACCCCAAAACTTTATATAGCACCAAGCCCACGAAACAACACAAATATAAAAGATAGCAATTACATATTATTCTTCATTTCATTTTACGTAAGAAAATGCAAACAAATTTCTTGTGCAATAAATTTGTAAAAGAAAATAACAAATATAAGAAAAATAAACGAAAAATACTGAAATTTATAGGTTGACTTCATAAAATGGGGTTTAAAAAAATTACATTGCATACTTTTCCAAAAACCATAGTCGGTTTTAAAAACGATATACATGTAGTTATGTGACATATAATTTTCGGTAGCTACGGTGAAATAGTAGTGAAATACAGGGTCTCCAAATTAGCGCATTTTTTGCAAGATGTATAAGGTTTTTGCTCTCAGACAAACCGAACATTGTGTGCTGTACTGACGACGTTTTGGTACAGCTTCGCATTATCTCAAGGATTTACAGAATCATGATGATGTACAAAAATAATGATATTTTTTGGCACATATGATACGACAAACGATTGTCGTATGTGCTATTAAGTTCAATGGAACATACGACATTCGTTTTCTACGGCGACGAAATGCGAATACTGAACTGGGAGCTTTTCTTGCACGTAGCAGTTGGACAGTTGGTACTTGCCTCTTATGTTTCCGTCCGGTGAGTTTTTTTAATAAATCGATGACTACTAGACCATCAAAAATATCAATTTGAATTCAAAATCATTTACAGAAAAAGTTACGTTATTGGTGTGGTGGGGTATGTCATACCCCAATGAACTTTAGCGGGATGTGACTGAAATCTGGTAAAACTCAAGTTGTTTTTGGATAGCAAATGTGTAAGGTTGGACTGTTATAAACAGCTACTAGAAGCGATAGTGCCCACAAAAAATGGATAGGCGTAATATTTACAAAAATACAACCTCTGGGGTATGGTATACCCCACCACACCGATGCCGGGTTAAGCAATTTTATCCAAAGGACCGCGTTCAATCTTAAAGGCTTGGTTACACGTAACGAGTCGAGTGACGAGACATCAAAATGGTACTAGGCCGAAAGAATTGGGATAGCGAGCAAAAGCGACGAGTTGTTCAAACGTATTTCGACACGCGGCGAGTCAGTTCGGTTTTACAATGCACAAAATGAACTAAGCAACTCGCGCAATTAAACTCAACCGAGCGAAAGTGTGTGACGCATACCGCATGTCACGCGCGATTGCGCGAATCGCTGCGAAAAGAGAAAAATATAACGGTACAGTAGTGGTCGCTTGGCCTCAAGATTCATTGAATAGAAGATTGCGCCTTCCGGGAGAAAATAATTTTGAAACCGCACCAGTGACGTCATACAAAATTACTTCCTATTGGCTGAAAATGTTGATTGAATTTTGGAGAGAGAAACACAGTGGGGCAAAATTAAATATTGGTTATTTCTTGGTTATTTATATTATTTTTCATTATTTTGTGTACACAGGCCCACTGCACACCGCATGATTCTCTTCTTTTTTGCTTTTTTCTTTTTTTGAAATTTTTCCACGTATTCTCACTACACGCACTTTTACAGCAAGGACTTTTGAAACTCAAAATTATTTAATTATTTTAACAACAAACAATGAAAACAATTAAGCAAAGGCGGCACGATTTAGAAAAAAGGAAGTATTTGTGAATACAAAATTTTCAACCAATGAAAACAAAGCACGAAATCTGAATTGAATTGCAGGGTTTCCTCCCGAATTTCACTTGTTTTATTTGTGTTATTTATATGAACGAATTATACGAATTTATATTTAATTTTGTAAAAATATACAAATTTCTATTAAACTGTTATGTAAGTATATGTATATATAGGGGCTTAAGTATAAAGAAAGCCATATATTTGCTCAAAAGAGTAAAGCAAAATGTAAGTTCAAAAAAAAAGAGTTTAAAAAGTACTGATGGAAACCCTACATATTCTCCGATGACGTCACTGGTGCGGTTTAAAATTGATTTTCTCTCGGAAGGCGCAATCTCTGTATTCAATGAATCTTGGCTTGGCCTAGCAAACAAAATGTGATTCTAGTGGCTCTCTCGCCACTTTCGTCGCTCACTGACTCAATCAAGAACTCGCCTTACCGTTTAGACGAAACGAGTACTCGTTCGAGTTGCTGTCTTCTCACTCTACTCGTTACGTGTAATCAAGCCTTAAATATGTTATGTACATATGGCCAGTTAATGCCTGTTACTCATGATACAAAAATAGAAGGTAGGACCGCTGTCATTTGTTTTGACACTAAACGTGCTTATTGACGTTTTCCGTATTTGTCATAAGCTTGAGACGTGATGCCACTTCGTTGTAATACTAAACTAGGGCTATTTAAGGTTCTAAGGATTTTCAGATCTTTTTTAAAATAAACACGAAACAGACATTTCAATGCGACTAATTCATTTTGTTTAGTAATATTATTAACTGTTAGACAAGCAACAACGCAATGAATGGTACAAAGGTAAATTACTTTTGTAATTGTGTTTTTAATTTCTTATCAATATTCATTTCTTTTGTGTTTTTAAATTGCTGTTCAAAAACCGTATCCTAACAAATTCGGCCTAAAAAGAAACGTTTCGCAACACGTTGCTCTAATACCGTGCAATTTTGACTGTTAGTCATATATGTATAGGGTGTTTTTTTTAGAGGTATAGAACTTCGAATTGAAATAAAACACAAGAAAATCGTTTTAATGTCCATCAATTTGGCTTTATTGGAAGGATAATTTTATGCCATTAATGTTTAACCCTTTCGGGACTACTGGGATAATAGGTCCCAGCAAGTTTTTAAGACCCCTCAAAAGAATCATTCATATCTTATGACCTACTCTAAATAATTATTCGAATTATATGTCCTCGGATAAAAGGATAATTTTAGAATTTGTGAATATGCAACATAAATTTGTAGTCCCAATTTTGATAGCATGGGAACATTTTCACCAAGAGCATTTTGGTTTTCCAAATTAAACTCCGTCCCGAAAGGGTTAAATATGATTTCGGGCATGTGGCCGCCGCGGCTGGCTCGAATAAAGCCAATTCTACAGGTCCAATTTTCAACCACTTTGACAAAGCTCCAATTGCTGTGCACGGTGGCGAATCGATTCATTCGGGTCCTCTTCAACATTTTGCTCTACAGCGGCAATTGTTTCTTCGGTGCGCACTGTTCGACGTCTCTGCGGATGCGTATTATCACATAGAGTAAACGTAGTGCGAAAACGACCCATGGTGAACCGAATTAATTGCTCTGATGGACCATAAAATGGACGGAGCTTGCGGTAAACTTCGCGAACTGAACCATTATTTTCGAAATAAATTTGCACGATTTGCAAGCGTTGTTCTTTTGTCAACCTGTTCATGATGAAATGGCAAACCAAACTGAACATAAATGACATTAGAGTTTCCAGATTTGACCACAAAATGCCAGTTTTATCTCTATTCGAAAAACAAACCTCTAAAAAAAACACCCTATAGTACTTCTATATTGGCAGTAAGCTCAGGGTACATTCGCCAACATCACAGTACAGCAATAGTGAAATATGAGCGAGAAAGCGTATAAACGAATGTACCTTGACATATGTCAAAATTGTTAAAAAGTCAGGTGCGTTCAGGCGGGAAAAAAATTGACTGGAAAAAAAAATTTGTCGAAATTAACTGAAAATCCTTCCTTCTTCTTCAACCGCCCCTGGAGCAGTTTGACAGTTGTTCATGTAGTGCTCATGTATACACGTATAGAAATACATTCACAAAATTTCGTGTGTTCTGTCTAATCGCTTGTCTCCCTTTGATTTCCGAATGAAAACTTATTGTGAAGATAGGTTCCTGCCAGTATAGAAGTATTACATATATGCTGTTAGTTAATAAGTTTTCCATGTAGTTTGGTGTTTCCACCAAACTTTAACCGTTAATGCTGGTGAAAATTGTAATTAAAATTTGTTAAATTTGTAGGAATTCGGAGGTTGGCTTATGTAATCCCCCCTCTGAAAGGGGATTAACATATGTATAACTTTCATCGCCGCCAGACGCCGTCCGAAACATACGGAACAAATACATATTCACATTTTGAGAATCTAAACCCAAAAACCTAAACAAAATACATTTCAATTTTGTTGACGTAAAAAAATGTTCAAGGGATTTTCTAACAACAGTACGGTAGCACATTTTCAAAGGAGAACGTCAAAAAGACCTTTAGTGTCAGATGCGCAATATGGCGGCTGAGAAGAAGCATCGTCTCTACCTTTTATTTTTGTATCATGCTGTTACTGATGTTATATCTATACATATATATAAAAATGAAACGTGGTCCGTTCGGCTGCTTAAAACTCGAAAACGACTGGACCAACTTGGATACTTCCTTCGGCGGGTTTGTTCAAAATTATTACGTGAAGGTTTAGAAAAAAATAAAAGTCGGGGAAAAGGGGCGTGGCACCACAAGAATACATTTTTAGACAATAACTTTGGAACCATAAGTCACACATCAATTAAATTTGGTACAAACTTGCTATTTGATCATATCCTTCAATAGAGGGAATGGGATGGGTATTGAACAAAAGGGTGTGGCACCGCCCATACAACTCAAATCTTTTAAATGGAATAGCTTCGGAGTTGTAAGCCGCACAGCATTGAAATTTGGTGTACCGTCGCACTATGGCCCAACGGTCGGTAAAACTTTGCAAAAATCAAAAATTTCATGAAAGCGTTCGATAAAATGAATACACGCATCTTATTGAAATTTTCCAGGGATTACGAATATGTAACTTTCATTAAATTCAGATTAGTAGTTTGGGAGGTAGAGCCGCTCAAAGTTGACAATTTTTCCACATCGAGAAAAATGTGTATTTTTTGGTTTGTTTTTCCTCTTTAAGATTGATTTGTATGTATCATAAATGAAGCGACCAATCGGTAACTTGTTGGTTTTTTTCTAAAAGATACGTTAATTGTTAATATAATAAAAATAAAAAATTTTGAGTTTGTTTTAAAAGTTGTTCGATCTACCGATTGCTCGAAAAGTCTATATTTCGACCTTTTTTTCAACTTTGATCGAAAATAAAAAAAAAGACCAAAAAAGACCTCCGCGAAATTGAGGGAGGTTATTTGCTATTTAATTATTTACCTAGCTTCCAAAACTCAGCTGCAGCTTTTTGCCGCTTTACTTTCCAGAGCAATAAAAGTGAAGCAACCTCGGGTCGAAAAAAACGGAGGTATACGAAAAATCACGCACATTTAGTTCGGTCAAAAACCCATTTCGTGTTGCTGGCGTTTGTATATAAAGCTATATTTTTTGGTTACGAATGGCATAATACATTTGCTATCCATGTTTTGCTTATTTTATTTACAAAAGTGTTTCCTAACAAGCAGTTGTGAATTTTTTCGCAATATTTGGGTGGCGCTCCATATACTGAAGGAAGATTTGTTCCTAGGCAGAGTTTCCTCTGAAATTCCACGTCCCATGGTTTTTACAGCTTAAAACAATATTTTTCCCATCATAATACTTACATTTCCACGAACAGCTTAGTCATATTTAATATTTGAACAAAAACGCTGAAAAAACGGCAAATTCTCTTAGATGCAGCTACCTGCTTCAAATCGTTAAAGGGAAATCCGATCACGTTTTCAGTGCGAATTGTTTCCGAAAACTATTTGCAGCACATGCCTGATGAACCTATATTTCGTTGTCTTGTCACAGTCGTTCTTTGACTTTAAAGCTTATCGCAAGTATTCTGTGCAGCTTGAATTAGCCGTGAATAGTATTTTTAAATATAATTCGCAGTATATTTTTTATTGAGTCATACGATTGTAAAGCTTATCGCAAGTATTCTGAAGCTTGAATTAGCCGTGAATAGTATTTTCAAATATACAGTGCGTTTCGTTTATAACGAACCCGCTTAAAACGAACCAATTTCAAGTACGCGCTTTATGTTTTCGCTTATTGCGGACCCCTTTTGAAGCGTACTTTCGGTTAAAACGAACCATTTTGCCCAGTCCCTCGAAGTTCGCTTTAAGTGAAAAATTCTGTAATTCGCAGTAAATCTTATTGAGTGATACGAGTGTACATTTCGAGTGTAATGTCTCTAGCAAATTCCAAATTATTTAAGGTGTTTAGAGCTTCACAAACTGAGCAAGACTTCGTTGCGGCTATTTTGGAAGAATTAAGTACTAAAATACATAACATAGAAGAATACGAGGACATAACAGGCCAACTTCATTTTATTTACACCAAAACTAAAAGCAATTGGCAAGCCGCGAATCGTTGCGCGAAAACATTTGAAAAAAAGTATGAAAAGTGGCTAACAGATGTTAGTAGATTTGACGAAGAAAAGCCCCATACATCAACCGAGCGAACTAGAGGGAGACCAACAAAAACTATAGCCGAGTGTTCGACCTTCACAAGGAAAAGGAAGTTGTTAGATGCTACTCAAGATATCGCGACGGGTCATCTTTCTGAAGCACTGTCCATGAAATACAAAAAGGACGAAGAAAAGATTAAGGCTCATATAACAGAAGCAGTTGGGTTAGCAAGTCCAAAGCGAATCATGAGGATAAAAAATAGTATTCCCACTCCACAAAATGCATTGCCTCGACAATTCACTTCTGAGGAGGCTTTGGCGCTGTTTATGGATCTTGGATTGTCGAAGGGAAAATATATAATGTTGCGTGAGTCATTATTACAACATAATGCCAATCTTCTTCCTGGATACGGACACATAAGTCAAGCCAAGAAGGAAGCAGTACCTCTTAATCCCAAAATTACCGAAGTATCAGCCGAAGTGAACCTCAAAGACCTGATGGAACATACTTCTAGACGACTCTTGGAGACTTTCTCTGAAGACAAGTTGAAATCTCTTCCAGAAAGCATAACATTGGTTAGCAAGTGGGGCTGTGATGGATCATAAGGACAGAGCGCCTATAAACAAACAATAAATACGGACGATACAACTGTTACAGATGCTAATATGGCTTCTGTTGTTCCCCTACGACTAAAAGGTGAGGCTTCAGAATATTGGAAAAACCTACGGCCTTCATCAGTTAAATTGTGCCGTCCGATATTGTTTAAATATGCGAAGGAGTCTTCGGGACTCATAAAAGCCACAGTCAGTGATGTAAAAAAACAAATTGCCGAATTAAAACCAACAGTACTTGAAATCGACGAAGGGAAATCTATTACTATAAAGTATGATTTTCTCCTGACTATGATCGACGGGAAAGTTTTAAATCAATTAACTAATACTTCATCGACAATGAAATGTGCAATCTGTAAAAAAAATCAAAAAGACTTCAAAAAATTGGATGAATCAACAAGTGACGAACATAATTATGAGTATGGAATATCTCCTTTGCATGCACGGATAAGATGTATGGAATTTGTCTTGAAGTTGGCGTATATGCTACCACGACATGGGGAAGTTTTCGAGGACAACGCAACACCCAAAGAAAAGCAGAATATCAGGAAAAAAATAATTCAAGATTTATTCTTCAAAGAGCTTGGGCTGAAAGTAGACTCTCCAAAGTATGGGTATGGGAATACAAATGATGGCAACTCTTCACGCAGGTTTTTTGAAAATGATGAAGTGACTGCTCGAATAACTGGAGTTGATAAAGATATTGTGCGAAGATTGGGAGTAATTTTGAATATTTTGAATTGCAAGGAAATGGTTAATGGACCTAAATTTGGTGAATATGCATCCAAAACTGCCGAACTGCTGCTTCAGAAGTATCCTGAGAAGAAACTTACTCCTACGGTTCATAAAATTTTAGCACATGGAAAGGATTTAATAGAATACCAGTGCTTACCAATAGGGGAATTGTCTGAAGAAGCTCAAGAATGCAAAAATAAGGACTACAAAAGGTATAGATGTATGAACACTTGCAAAATATCACGAACTAGACAAAATGAAGACCTTTTCAATATGTTAGCAGTCTCTTCTGATCCAGTTATTTCATCTTTGAGATCTGTAAGATCACAAAAAGATCTTACAGATACTTATAGCTTAGAAATGATTTCATTATTAGACATTCCTTCCAGCGTAGATAGCGATTTTGAAAAAATCTAACTTTCAAAACAATTTTTTTTTTTTAATTACATATGAATCAATAAATTATACCAATTTATTAGAAAAAATATATAAAAAAATAATGTTTTAATGCAAACAAATAAGTAATTTGATTGTAGTATGAAGTTTTACTAAATCTTAACTTTGGCAACGAATTTTAAAGCCCCCTGTTACTGTTAAAGCTTAGATATTACACTTTCAGATGCAGTTTAAATTTTTTAAATATCTTTATTGGTTCAGAAGTTATGATTTTTGCAACGAAAAATGGCAAACCGGGCCATAGTGCGTCGTTTGATAGATGTGTCATTCTACTGATGAGATTTGATCGACGTTGGTCAAGGGGCGTGGCACATTTTTTATGATCCAACCGTTATGCAGTACACACACACATCAGTGAAACTGGGTACGAACTTTCCACTTAGAAGCACAATTCGACTAGAAGAAAGTTGTGAGCACTGGACAAGAGGGTGTGGTACCGCCTCCATTTTTATATACATAGATTGTTTGCCCTAATTGACTGGCTGACTGATTGATTGATTGATTCATCATCGCTCAGCCCAAACCGCTGAAGCTACGAACATGAAATTTGAACTGTAGATACATCTTGAAAAATGAACCTCCGCTAAGACGGGATTTTTTAAATTCGGGGTGTAAAGGGGCAAAACATGTGTTAAGGTGTTGTATGAAGAAAAGTGATTTAAAAGACATATTGATTTCGAACTTCCTGAAAATACTCTAAACCAAAAATAATTCGACGCGTATTTTATAATTTTTCGAAAATCAAAATTTAACTGGACCAATAATGGGTTAAGATTTGTTTAGGGTAGACTCGAAAAAAACATGAACCGATAGGCCTATTGACTTCAAAAATTGTAAAAATACTTGAAATAAAAAAATTATACACGCGTTTCTCTCAAACTGTAAAAAACATGAATTAATGAGGCCACGGACTTCAAACTTTGTGAAAGTACTCTGAGTGAGAAATAATTTGACACGTGTTTTTCACTTTTTTGAAAATCAAAATCTGGGTTTTGAAAATCAATGGGTTAACAGTTTGCATGGAAACACGATTTATTGGTCCTTTTGACTTCGAACTTGGACAAAAAGCACTTAAATCGGGAAATAATTAAAATGGGCTTTTCATATTTTTGAAAATCGAAATCTGCCGTGGTAAACTAAGGGTTAAGAATTTGTTTAGAGTAAATGTGAAAACTCATGATTTAAAGGGCCAGTTTTTAGAACCACTTGACATCCAAGATAATAGACATATGTTTTTATATAAATCAAAATCTAACGGGGTCAACAATGCGTTCAAAATATGTATCGGGTGAAAGAAGAGAAATTGCGTGCGAAGCCGCGGGGCCCAGTTAGTTTATAATAAAATGCACACACGCACCTAACCCTACATACAAACAAACGTTTCAATACAGTAGCGACTCGGTAAAAGCAACCCTCGATTTGCGCAACTCCTCGATTATCGCAACCACCGAATTTTATACATTATAGACTCAGTAAAAGAAACTGGTGCCGAAAAAACCTCAATAATCGCAACTTTTTCTTCGTCTTATTTTCTTTTGGTGGAGTAGAGTGTCAGTTGATGTCCCGTTTCTCTCTCTAGTTTCTTTAAATCAGTAAACTAAATTGTTATCAAACTGTTTTGTTAATTAAAGCCTTTTTAAGAAATGTTTGGAGTTCTTGTTTCTGTTTGATTTTTCTTAACCCTACTGTCATAACGTACGTCTGCGACACGTATGCTCTTTTTACGTTTTGCGCTCTCTTCCACAATTGTTCTCACAGCAAATTCAAATTGTCAGTTATCTCAGTTATATAATTAGCAACTATGACTTTTATTTTACAGAAAAATATACATATTTCTGATGTAAGTGCAATATTTGCTGATATCGTACCTTTAAATATCGGTTTAAGATCGTAAATCTTTATACCTCTCCCAGGCGTATCGTTATGATTTCAGGGGTAAAAAATAACGTTATGACAGCAGGGTTAAACACAATGAATGTGATTAGTTGAAGTTCTTTTTTTTGTAATACAACAAAATATGAATAAAATAATAATGAATTCTAATGAAACCCTTAAGAAACTTTGTGAAATTTGCAAATTTTCATACACAAATTTAGACTCGATAATTGCACCAAACTCGGTAGTTGCAACTGCCCCTGTCATTAATCGGTTGCTTTTACCGAGTCGCTACTGTATTATTATTTTTTTGCTGTCATTGTTGGTTTGGTTTTTTACTGCTTTTGGTTTGAAGCGAATTCATGGACTGAAAAATACATATTTTCCGGCCTCGATAGTCCAGCGAGAAGAGCTCTGAATTTTTATGCCGAGGCCCTAGTTCGATTCTAGCTCCGGCTGGTTAAACACTTGTCTACTTTTATCGCTATCCACATCAAGTAGGTGAGCAAGCAATTGCAAAACCTCCAAGTGTGGAAGGAAAATTGCCAAAAAACCCCGTTCGGATTCGGCGTTAAACTATAGGTCCCCTCCACTATTTCCACATTCGCTTGAAATGTGTGCTGTAACATATCGAGCCCTTCCCGCATTTTTATCGTATGAGCCAAAAATCAAATTTTACAGGAGACGTTATTTTGGTTTTTTCTGCATTGGCGCAACATAGTTGCATGATTTTTGGTATACACACTTTATTTAACCCTTCTGTCAGTACGAAAGTACCTGGGTACCTTTTGCATTTTTGAGGTGAAAATATCCTACTTTCGGCCAAGGAAAGCTATGCTGATATTTTTAGTATCTTCCTAAAAATTAATAAGTATTTATTAGAGATCTTATATAGAAAGAAATATTTTTCTAGATAACTTTTACAACAGATTTTTGAACACTACCCTTTTGTTCTGTACAAAGGTACCAAAATACAGTAAAACAATACAGTTTCAACGTGAAATTGTTCGTTCATATTCGAATCAAAGCAAGTTTATTCAAACAAGTAGTGGACCAAATTTGAAATTTGCATTCAGAGTTGTATTCAAAGATTAGTTCATTAAGATAAGATAAGATAGGATTATAAGATTAGATATTCATTACATCCATCGAAGTCATTGACTTTACATGCGTGTTCCTCCAAGATTTTTTTCCTTTGAAATGAGAGGCTATCTCTGGAAGACTAACCAATTGTCAATAGCTACAAAATCAAAGCTGGGTGGTTTATCCAAGTAACTTTCCGCCGCGGCAAAGCAGTGTCAGGTGATGTAATTTGTATTTACAATAGTACAAAGGTTGATAGACGTTACGGCTCAATGGTTGAACCATTTCATTACTAATCATGGAACGCAAAGGTGGCTAGTGGTAGGTAATATGGTAAATTTTTGCAGCTTGATAGCATATACATATTATTCGCAGTAAACATAAATTAGATACGACAAAAAAGTCAGACGCCGCACAGTGGGGAAAACCGGCAAAAATGGTCGCATTAGAGCAAATTCAAAAGTTGCGAATCTGAATTTTTTGTAATTGTCGAATTATTTATGCACTTACCAGATAAAAAATCAACTTTTCAAGTCCCTTTATCCCATGACCTGGACTTTAATATTATTTTCACTTCTAGCAAAATATCGTTAACAAGGCTGTTTTCAGATGGCCGTAGAATCTATATTTTTGAATGAAATCCCATAATTTTTTACATGTGGAGTTATGCTATTTAACACTTTTAATGCCGGCGTCAGTTTTGTTATTGCCGTTGTTTTCCGCTTATGTCAAACATGGTTGCTTTTGACAAACAATTAGCAATACAGTGCAATTTGAAAATAAAACAACTTTAATTATCCAAACGCAGTCAATAAAAACCAACAATCATTTTATTTCACAGATTTACACTTCACTGTCTTTACACTTAATTATTTGCTTAATTACTCCGTGTGGCACCTTCACTAGTCAAAATCAGACTGACTGCTGCGCCATACCCGGCTGCCCTTTTATCCCTGTCCGGTTATCGCGCAGATCGTTCTTGCACATTCCAGAGTGGACTACAGGTTTCCATGATGTTCGCGAGCCATCATTGCCAGGTTGAACTAAAAGTTTCCCTTATTATCGCGGCCGTCGTTGCAGGTTGAATTATGGCGCGGCGCGTAGCGACAGGGTTGCTTTGCACAGCGACAGACTGTCTTATCGTTACAATATTGTTTCTCGTTTGATTTTTATGAGCATTTTCCCAAACCCTAGTAAAACTGTGAAATTCGGCCGGTTATTCTCGCATAGGCACCTCCTTTTCGGCCTGCACTAAAAGGATTAAGCAAGGAAATTTCTTGAAAACAAAAATTTTTTTTATATAAGAAAAATCTAGATTTTCTATGAACTGGAACTTTTGAGATTCCACAGCATTCCACGAAATACCTTTAAACTGAATAGGTGGGACCAGTGTTGCCGCTGTGTGTCACAGCCGGAAAAAAAGTGTCATCAAGTGATCATTGGGTTTGAAAATAAAACAACTTTAATTCTTCAGCGCAACGTAGTCAAAACTAACAATCACTTTATTTACAAAATTACACTTGTTCTACTTTGCACTACTACTATTGCATGTTTCCCCATTGCTTGCTCAACACAGACTCGACTCCCTGCGCTGCACACTGCCGCTTTTATACCAGTTTTCTTATCGCGCCGAAGTTTCTTGCAACTTCCAATTGGAAAATGCTCGTCCATTCTCGCACAGCCCATTTCTCGCGAACCTTGCCATATCGAATTATACCAGTTTTGCCGTACTTCACAGTGCATGCCTAAAAATATGCTTGCAAAAGCGTGCATGCACAGCACAGAGTGCCTCTTCGTTTCAATATATTGAGACTTCACTTTCAGGAAACTTCTGCGAAAATTGAGAATGTAAGTCGTGAAAATCGCGAAATGTCGTCGCAAATGGCAACGAAAATGGAAACTGCGAATCAAGAAATGGCAGCAAAAATCGAAACTACGAACCGAGAAGTACCAGAGCGAATGGAAACCAAGCTTCAGGAAAATTCTGCGCGCTTGGAGCAGAAAGTGGAAGAGATTTCGAACAGGATTAATGTGAAAGTTGAGCACCTGGAGACGCGAGTAGAACATTTAGACAAACGAGGATTCGGTGAACAGAAAAATCGACGAGCGGCTTAGAGAGGTACAGCTGCGAGCAAGGGCGCAGTCGGTTGAGGAAAGTTTTGCCATAGCAGTGCCTACTTATGATGGTACTACGTCGTTCGACACATTCAAACTACAATTCGATATGCTGCTTTGGAGAGTCAGTGGGCCGATGTTAGGAAAGGTCGGAGACTAATACTGGCTCTAAGAGGTCCTGCGGCTGAGGTAATAAGAACAGTTCCGGAAGGTTTGAGAGGTGATTACGAGACCGTCATAAGGGCGCTGGCAGCCAGATACAGTGACGAGCACAACAAAATGCTGTATTATTGCGAGCTGAAGAGCCGTAGGCAAAGAGTCAACGAGGCGCTGCAGACATATGCAGCAGACATTGAGCGGCTCGTACAGTTGTGTTACCCGAAATTCGGCGCTAATGACCTCGAGATGATGAAGATTGAGTCATTTTTTGAAGGTCTTCATGACCCAGAGACACGTCGCAGTTTGTTGATGATGGGCAAGCCGACATTTAAAGAGACGGGGACCATCGTGATGACGTATGAGGCGGCCTGGAGGGGAAGTTTTCGACATTCATCTGCGGAAAGGCGGCGAGCCCAATCTGGACGTGTCACGCAAAGCCAGACAGTGAGCTCGGTGGCACCAGCGGGGCTGCGGGCAGTGTCATCTAGGATCAATTGCTGGCGATGTGGCAAGCAAGGCCACATATCACAAGACTGCCATTTGCGAGAAAAGCGTTCCGGACAACAGACGTCGCCAAGAAGAGCTGACGCTCTGCCACACCATTCGTGCAAAACCGATCGCAGGCATAATTCGCAAGCCGAAAACGAGGGACAGACTGTGGATGTACGGTCGGTAAGAGTTCTGCAAGAGGAAGATTGGCTTGCGGAAAGGCTACAGAAGGACCAGCGCAAGGATACGGATCTCGCGAAGATCATCAAAGGCAAAGCGCAAAGATTACGGCCAGACTGGCAGGAGATGGCTGGTGAGAGCCCGATCGCGAAGGCTTACTGGGCACAATGGCAAAGTCTACGTCTGAAGAATGGCAGCCTATACCGCGAGTAGGAGAGCAGGGATGGCAGGACCAGAAAATCCCTACTAGTGGTCCCGAGAGGCCGAATCGACGATGTCATCGAGGCAAACCATAACGAATCTAGTGGAGGGCACCTAGGCATCGCAAAAACTTTCGCCAAGATAAAAAGGCGGTTCTATTGGGTAGGATGCCAGGAGTCTGTCGCTGAGTGGATCAGAAGTTGTAATTGGTGTTCAGCTGCGAAAGGGCCGAGGAGGAGAACGCGGAGCCGCACTCAACGAGTCGAAAGCAGATTAACCGCTAGCTATGGTCTACGGGCTAACCCAGAAGGGTTCCAAGAAGGCGATCTGGTAATGCTCAACAACCCGCAGCGGAAGGAAGGTTTGTCTCTAAAGCTTCAAACGTCATGGGAAGGACCGTACAAGGTCGTGACCAGGATTAATGATGTGGTGTACAGGGTTCAACGCTGCGGCCACAGAAACGCCAGGTTGAAAGTAGTCCATTTGGAGCGCCTGGCGTCTTACTCCGGCGGAGCCTCGGTACTTGTTCGGGACGAACAAGTCTAAGTGATGGGTAGTGAAACGAAAAGGCACTCTGTGCTGTGCATGAACGCTTTTACAAGCATACTTTTAGGCATGCACTTTGAAGTACAGCAAAACTGGTATAAATTCGCTTTGTATAGTTCGATATGGCAAGGATGGTTCTCGAAGAAATGGGCTGTGCGAGAATGGTCGAGCGCTTTCCAATTGGAAGTTGCAAGAAACTTCGGCGCGATAAGAAAACTGGTATAAAAGCAGCAGTGGCAGCGCAAGGGATCGAGTCTGTGTTGAGCAAACAAAGTGGTAACAAGTGTAAATACAAGCGAATTGTAAATCTGTAAATAAAGTGATTGTTGATTTTTGCTTAGTAATTGAAGTTGTTTTATTTTCAAAACCAATCCAAACGAACCTGTGAAGTAATTTTCGTAACAATATATATATATATTAGAGAGCTGCATGAATCCATTTATAGTCGATGCCTTCACGAGCAGTTTCAAAAACGAAACACGTATCCGAAGAGAAGCCGAAAAAAAGGTACTCATTTTTCGGTACCTCTAAATTGTCGAGTAACTACACGTTGTTACTCGACGCAGAGCGAGCAGCCTCTCGTTGCGACTCGACGCTAGCAGACTTCCTTCTCGTTGTTGCGCAATTACTCGCGGAAGTTGTCGAGTATGTCGGAAGATTTAAGCAGCATGAGGTACCGCAAATGCTTTGTGAAGTTTGAGTTAAATGTGCTTCGAAGGAATGTTGCGAAGCATTGCGCGCATTGCGCGAAGCAAATTTTCTTTTGTTCTATATTTATTTATAACGAATAATTGGAACAAATATATTTATGTAAATATTAATTTATAAAAAATTTAAGGTAATATTGGTGTTTTAGAAAATATTAACTAGAATATGAAGAAAATTTTACTCTCTTGCTTTTGATCTTTTGGATGGCTGATAAAATATATTTCTTATTATATGACTTTTTTAATAACTATTCTATAGAGATTTCATTTAACCCTTTCCTTCCCATGGTAGCCATATGGCTACCAAATTCAAATTTGGAATTTCAATGTATAATTTTCGATTTTTCCCCATTCTATGAATTGTATCGCTTAAAAGAAACATTGTTCTGAGCTTTTTCAGCAAAATGTGTAGTTTGTTTTTATGGGAACATTGAAAATTGTTAACATTTGAGCAACGGTTCCCGCTCGACAGGACAGCAGAATTAAATGGCAAAAATGTAATATTGCAAAGGACACCAAATAACTCTAAAATTCTAACAAATAACTCTAAAAACTTGTAAATAAGAGACATTTTGTTTTTATATAAAATATGTTTTAATTTTGCTTCATAAAAGCCCAGTGTAGTTTGGCTACCTCCTCCTCGCACCACCCACTGGAAAGTCGAAACCATTTTAAATATGATGCAAAATACTTTTAAATAGTTCTCTCGTTTCAAATAACCAACTTCCAATTTGTTTCTATGGCTATTTCATAATTCGGGAAGAAAAGGGTTAATATAATTAAGTTTAATATAAAATAAACATTATTTCTGAAATATTTCAGCTTCCACGGGATTACGGGATGATATATGAATAAATAAATAAAATAACTAATAAATACAAATATAACTATTTTTGAAGATTTTAAATCAATTTACTGCATAAACATAGCAATCACATTCTAAGTCCAACCACAACGCCATTAGCAGCAGCAATATCTGGTCTGCTGTTGACCTTGAAGCTGCAAAAATACTCGAGCTTCCGTAGGAAGGTACCTCATACTCGCGGAAGTTTTGCTATTATGTTCCGATTTTTCGGCTACCGCTTTTTCGCGGCTTCCTTCTCGTTGTTATCCGAAATGCTGTGCTTCTCTTCTCTTCATGAAATACAAAAAGGACGAAGAAAAGATTAAGGCTCATATAACAGAAGCAGTTGGGTTAGCAAGTCCAAAGCGAATCATGAGGATAAAAAATAGTATTCCCACTCCACAAAATGCATTGCCTCGACAATTCACTTCTGAGGAGGCTTTGGCGCTGTTTATGGATCTTGGATTGTCGAAGGGAAAATATATAATGTTGCGTGAGTCATTATTACAACATAATGCCAATCTTCTTCCTGGATACGGACACATAAGTCAAGCCAAGAAGGAAGCAGTACCTCTTAATCCCAAAATTACCGAAGTATCAGCCGAAGTGAACCTCAAAGACCTGATGGAACATACTTCTAGACGACTCTTGGAGACTTTCTCTGAAGACAAGTTGAAATCTCTTCCAGAAAGCATAACATTGGTTAGCAAGTGGGGCTGTGATGGATCATAAGGACAGAGCGCCTATAAACAAACAATAAACACGGACGATACAACTGTTACAGATGCTAATATGGCTTCTGTTGTTCCCCTACGACTAAAAGGTGAGGCTTCAGAATATTGGAAAAACCCACGGCCTTAATAATTTAATAATTGATTGGCACGACAGCCCGCTTACGCGAGACTAAGGCCTAGCTTCCCGCAACCACCCGTGTTGTGCGTGTGAATTTTGTAGGCGGGTGGAAGGGACCTACCGTTTTATGCCGGTTCCGAACGGCAGGTTGGGAGCTTTTTCATAGGCAATTTTTACTCTCAGAGGTTTGCCATTTCCAGCTGAGAGGACAGCCACCGAAAGAGAAAACGAGTTTCCCGTTATTTTTTTTAGGTGTTACTACATGCAGTATTTGATCTTACGTCGCTCTGCATGCGACTCACCCACGGCCTTCATCAGTTAAATTGTGCCGTCCGATATTGTTTAAATATGCGAAGGAGTCTTCGGGACTCATAAAAGCCACAGTCAGTGATGTAAAAAAACAAATTGCCGAATTAAAACCAACAGTACTTGAAATCGACGAAGGGAAATCTATTACTATAAAGTATGATTTTCTCCTGACTATGATCGACGGGAAAGTTTTAAATCAATTAACTAATACTTCATCGACAATGAAATGTGCAATCTGTAAAAAAAATCAAAAAGACTTCAAAAAATTGGATGAATCAACAAGTGACGAACATAATTATGAGTATGGAATATCTCCTTTGCATGCACGGATAAGATGTATGGAATTTGTCTTGAAGTTGGCGTATATGCTACCACGACATGGGGAAGTTTTCGAGGACAACGCAACACCCAAAGAAAAGCAGAATATCAGGAAAAAAATAATTCAAGATTTATTCTTCAAAGAGCTTGGGCTGAAAGTAGACTCTCCAAAGTATGGGTATGGGAATACAAATGATGGCAACTCTTCACGCAGGTTTTTTGAAAATGATGAAGTGACTGCTCGAATAACTGGAGTTGATAAAGATATTGTGCGAAGATTGGGAGTAATTTTGAATATTTTGAATTGCAAGGAAATGGTTAATGGACCTAAATTTGGTGAATATGCATCCAAAACTGCCGAACTGCTGCTTCAGAAGTATCCTGAGAAGAAACTTACTCCTACGGTTCATAAAATTTTAGCACATGGAAAGGATTTAATAGAATACCAGTGCTTACCAATAGGGGAATTGTCTGAAGAAGCTCAAGAATGCAAAAATAAGGACTACAAAAGGTATAGATGTATGAACACTTGCAAAATATCACGAACTAGACAAAATGAAGACCTTTTCAATATGTTAGCAGTCTCTTCTGATCCAGTTATTTCATCTTTGAGATCTGTAAGATCACAAAAAGAACTTACAGATACTTATAGCTTAGAAATGATTTCATTATTAGACATTCCTTCCAGCGTAGATAGCGATTTTGAAAAAATCTAACTTTCAAAACAATTTTTTTTTTTTTAATTACATATGAATCAATAAATTATACCAATTTATTAGAAAAAATATATAAAAAAATAATGTTTTAATGCAAACAAATAAGTAATTTGATTGTAGTATGAAGTTTTACTAAATCTTAACTTTGGCAACGAATTTTAAAGCCCCCTGTTACTGTTAAAGCTTAGATATTACACTTTCAGATGCAGTTTAAATTTTTTAAATATCTTTATTGGTTCAGAAGTTATGATTTTTGCAACGAAAAATGGCAAACCGGGCCATAGTGCGTCGTTTGATAGATGTGTCATTCTACTGATGAGATTTGATCGACGTTGGTCAAGGGGCGTGGCACATTTTTTATGATCCAACCGTTATGCAGTACACACACACATCAGTGAAACTGGGTACGAACTTTCCACTTAGAAGCACAATTCGACTAGAAGAAAGTTGTGAGCACTGGACAAGAGGGTGTGGTACCGCCTCCATTTTTATATACATAGATTGTTTGCCCTAATTGACTGGCTGACTGATTGATTGATTGATTCATCAACGCTCAGCCCAAACCGCTGAAGCTACGAACATGAAATTTGAACTGTAGATACATCTTGAAAAATGAACCTCCGCTAAGACGGGATTTTTTAAATTCGGGGTGTAAAGGGGCAAAACATGTGTTAAGGTGTTGTATGAAGAAAAGTGATTTAAAAGACATATTGATTTCGAACTTCCTGAAAATACTCTAAACCAAAAATAATTCGACGCGTATTTTATAATTTTTCGAAAATCAAAATTTAACTGGACCAATAATGGGTTAAGATTTGTTTAGGGTAGACTCGAAAAAAACATGAACCGATAGGCCTATTGACTTCAAAAATTGTAAAAATACTTGAAATAAAAAAAATTATACACGCGTTTCTCTCAAACTGTAAAAAACATGAATTAATGAGGCCACGGACTTCAAACTTTGTGAAAGTACTCTGAGTGAGAAATAATTTGACACGTGTTTTTCACTTTTTTGAAAATCAAAATCTGGGTTTTGAAAATCAATGGGTTAACAGTTTGCATGGAAACACGATTTATTGGTCCTTTTGACTTCGAACTTGGACAAAAAGCACTTAAATCGGGAAATAATTAAAATGGGCTTTTCATATTTTTGAAAATCGAAATCTGCCGTGGTAAACTAAGGGTTAAGAATTTGTTTAGAGTAAATGTGAAAACTCATGATTTAAAGGGCCAGTTTTTAGAACCACTTGACATCAAAGATAATAGACATATGTTTTTATATAAATCAAAATCTAACGGGGTCAACAATGCGTTCAAAATATGTATCGGGTGAAAGAAGAGAAATTGCGTGCGAAGCCGCGGGGCCCAGTTAGTTTATAATAAAATGCACACACGCACCTAACCCTACATACAAACAAACGTTTCAATACAGTAGCGACTCGGTAAAAGCAACCCTCGATTTGCGCAACTCCTCGATTATCGCAACCATCGAATTTTATACATTATAGACTCAGTAAAAGAAACTGGTGCCGAAAAAACCTCAATAATCGCAACTTTTTCTTCGTCTTATTTTCTTTTGGTGGAGTAGAGTGTCAGTTGATGTCCCGTTTCTCTCTCTAGTTTCTTTAAATCAGTAAACTAAATTGTTATCAAACTGTTTTGTTAATTAAAGCCTTTTTAAGAAATGTTTGGAGTTCTTGTTTCTGTTTGATTTTTCTTAACCCTACTGTCATAACGTACGTCTGCGACACGTATGCTCTTTTTACGTTTTGCGCTCTCTTCCACAATTGTTCTCACAGCGAATTCAAATTGTCAGTTATCTCAGTTATATAATTAGCAACTATGACTTTTATTTTACAGAAAAATATACATATTTCTGATGTAAGTGCAATATTTGCTGATATCGTACCTTTAAATATCGGTTTAAGATCGTAAATCTTTATACCTCTCCCAGGCGTATCGTTATGATTTCAGGGGTAAAAAATAACGTTATGACAGCAGGGTTAAACACAATGAATGTGATTAGTTGAAGTTCTTTTTTTTGTAATACAACAAAATATGAATAAAATAATAATGAATTCTAATGAAACCCTTAAGAAACTTTGTGAAATTTGCAAATTTTCATACACAAATTTAGACTCGATAATTGCACCAAACTCGGTAGTTGCAACTGCCCCTGTCATTAATCGGTTGCTTTTACCGAGTCGCTACTGTATTATTATTTTTTTGCTGTCATTGTTGGTTTGGTTTTTTACTGCTTTTGGTTTGAAGCGAATTCATGGACTGAAAAATACATATTTTCCGGCCTCGATAGTCCAGCGAGAAGAGCTCTGAATTTTTATGCCGAGGCCCTAGTTCGATTCTAGCTCCGGCTGGTTAAACACTTGTCTACTTTTATCGCTATCCACATCAAGTAGGTGAGCAAGCAATTGCAAAACCTCCAAGTGTGGAAGGAAAATTGCCAAAAAACCCCGTTCGGATTCGGCGTTAAACTATAGGTCCCCTCCACTATTTCCACATTCGCTTGAAATGTGTGCTGTAACATATCGAGCCCTTCCCGCATTTTTATCGTATGAGCCAAAAATCAAATTTTACAGGAGACGTTATTTTGGTTTTTTCTGCATTGGCGCAACATAGTTGCATGATTTTTGGTATACACACTTTATTTAACCCTTCTGTCAGTACGAAAGTACCTGGGTACCTTTTGCATTTTTGAGGTGAAAATATCCTACTTTCGGCCAAGGAAAGCTATGCTGATATTTTTAGTATCTTCCTAAAAATTAATAAGTATTTATTAGAGATCTTATATAGAAAGAAATATTTTTCTAGATAACTTTTACAACAGATTTTTGAACACTACCCTTTTGTTCTGTACAAAGGTACCAAAATACAGTAAAACAATACAGTTTCAACGTGAAATTGTTCGTTCATATTCGAATCAAAGCAAGTTTATTCAAACAAGTAGTGGACCAAATTTGAAATTTGCATTCAGAGTTGTATTCAAAGATTAGTTCATTAAGATAAGATAAGATAGGATTATAAGATTAGATATTCATTACATCCATCGAAGTCATTGACTTTACATGCGTGTTCCTCCAAGATTTTTTTCCTTTGAAATGAGAGGCTATCTCTGGAAGACTAACCAATTGTCAATAGCTACAAAATCATAGCTGGGTGGTTTATCCAAGTAACTTTCCGCCGCGGCAAAGCAGTGTCAGGTGATGTAATTTGTATTTACAATAGTACAAAGGTTGATAGACGTTACGGCTCAATGGTTGAACCATTTCATTACTAATCATGGAACGCAAAGGTGGCTAGTGGTAGGTAATATGGTAAATTTTTGCAGCTTGATAGCATATACATATTATTCGCAGTAAACATAAATTAGATACGACAAAAAAGTCAGACGCCGCACAGTGGGGAAAACCGGCAAAAATGGTCGCATTAGAGCAAATTCAAAAGTTGCGAATCTGAATTTCTTGTAATTGTCGAATTATTTATGCACTTACCAGATAAAAAATCAACTTTTCAAGTCCCTTTATCCCATGACCTGGACTTTAATATTATTTTCACTTCTAGCAAAATATCGTTAACAAGGCTGTTTTCAGATGGCCGTAGAATCTATATTTTTGAATGAAATCCCATAATTTTTTACATGTGGAGTTATGCTATTTAACACTTTTAATGCCGGCGTCAGTTTTGTTATTGCCGTTGTTTTCCGCTTATGTCAAACATGGTTGTTTTTGACAAACAATTAGCAATACAGTGCAATTTGAAAATAAAACAACTTTAATTATCCAAACGCAGTCAATAAAAACAAACAATCACTTTATTTCACAGATTTACACTTCACTGTCTTTACACTTAATTATTTGCTTAATTACTCCGTGTGGCACCTTCACTAGTCAAAATCAGACTGACTGCTGCGCCGTACCCGGCTGCCCTTTTATCCCTGTCCGGTTATCGCGCAGATCGTTCTTGCACATTCCAGAGTGGACTACAGGTTTCCATGATGTTCGCGAGCCATCATTGCCAGGTTGAACTAAAAGTTTCCCTTATTATCGCGGCCGTCGTTGCAGGTTGAATTATGGCGCGGCGCGTAGCGACAGGGTTGCTTTGCACAGCGACAGACTGTCTTATCGTTACAATATTGTTTCTCGTTTGATTTTTATGAGCATTTTCCCAAACCCTAGTAAAACTGTGAAATTCGGCCGGTTATTCTCGCATAGGCACCTCCTTTTCGGCCTGCACTAAAAGGATTAAGCAATTAACCCTTATTCTCATACCCAAACTTACTAACGTCGTTTGGCACCCGGGGTACCCGGGTACCCATTTCATGAAATTTTTAAGTTTTCAATATTTTGTTAATTAAAAAGTGTTTATAAAATTTTGATATGATTTGTTCGCTTTTCACCTAAATAACGAGGATCCGGAAGGTAAAAAAAAAATTTTCATTATTTGTCAGTTTTTTTCACGAAAATACATCGCAGTGGGCACCCGGGTACCCGGGTATGAGAATAAGGGTTAATGTGTCAAAAAAATTTATTTCAGAAATAATTATTTTGACAGAAAAACGCATATCTAACCTTTGCATACTTTTTTGGAAAAGGAAATTTCTTGAAAACAAAAATTTTTTTTATATAAGAAAAATCTAGATTTTCTATGAACTGGAACTTTTGAGATTCCACAGCATTCCACGAAATACCTTTAAACTGAATAGGTGGGACCAGTGTTGCCGCTGTGTGTCACAGCCGGAAAAAAAGTGTCATCAAGTGATCATTGGGTTTGAAAATAAAACAACTTTAATTCTTCAGCGCAACGTAGTCAAAACTAACAATCACTTTATTTACAAAATTACACTTGTTCTACTTTGCACTACTACTATTGCATGTTTCCCCATTGCTTGCTCAACACAGACTCGACTCCCTGCGCTGCACACTGCCGCTTTTATACCAGTTTTCTTATCGCGCCGAAGTTTCTTGCAACTTCCAATTGGAAAATGCTCGTCCATTCTCGCACAGCCCATTTCTCGCGAACCTTGCCATATCGAATTATACCAGTTTTGCCGTACTTCACAGTGCATGCCTAAAAATATGCTTGCAAAAGCGTGCATGCACAGCACAGAGTGCCTCTTCGTTTCAATATATTGAGACTTCACTTTCAGGAAACTTCTGCGAAAATTGAGAATGTAAGTCGTGAAAATCGCGAAATGTCGTCGCAAATGGCAACGAAAATGGAAACTGCGAATCAAGAAATGGCAGCAAAAATCGAAACTACGAACCGAGAAGTACCAGAGCGAATGGAAACCAAGCTTCAGGAAAATTCTGCGCGCTTGGAGCAGAAAGTGGAAGAGATTTCGAACAGGATTAATGTGAAAGTTGAGCACCTGGAGACGCGAGTAGAACATTTAGACAAACGAGGATTCGGTGAACAGAAAAATCGACGAGCGGCTTAGAGAGGTACAGCTGCGAGCAAGGGCGCAGTCGGTTGAGGAAAGTTTTGCCATAGCAGTGCCTACTTATGATGGTACTACGTCGTTCGACACATTCAAACTACAATTCGATATGCTGCTTTGGAGAGTCAGTGGGCCGATGTTAGGAAAGGTCGGAGACTAATACTGGCTCTAAGAGGTCCTGCGGCTGAGGTAATAAGAACAGTTCCGGAAGGTTTGAGAGGTGATTACGAGACCGTCATAAGGGCGCTGGCAGCCAGATACAGTGACGAGCACAACAAAATGCTGTATTATTGCGAGCTGAAGAGCCGTAGGCAAAGAGTCAACGAGGCGCTGCAGACATATGCAGCAGACATTGAGCGGCTCGTACAGTTGTGTTACCCGAAATTCGGCGCTGATGACCTCGAGATGATGAAGATTGAGGCGGCCTGGAGGGGAAGTTTTCGACATTCATCTGCGGAAAGGCGGCGAGCCCAATCTGGACGTGTCACGCAAAGCCAGACAGTGAGCTCGGTGGCACCAGCGGGGCTGCGGGCAGTGTCATCTAGGATCAGTTGCTGGCGATGTGGCAAGCAAGGCCACATATCACAAGACTGCCATCTGCGAGAAAAGCGTTCCGGACAACAGACGTCGCCAAGAAGAGCTGACGCTCTGCCACACCATTCGTGCAAAACCGATCGCAGGCATAATTCGCAAGCCGAAAACGAGGGACAGACTGTGGATGTACGGTCGGTAAGAGTTCTGCAAGAGGAAGATTGGCTTGCGGAAAGGCTACAGAAGGACCAGCGCAAGGATACGGATCTCGCGAAGATCATCAAAGGCAAAGCGCAGAGATTACGGCCAGACTGGCAGGAGATGGCTGGTGAGAGCCCGATCGCGAAGGCTTACTGGGCACAATGGCAAAGTCTACGTCTGAAGAATGGCAGCCTATACCGCGAGTAGGAGAGCAGGGATGGCAGGACCAGAAAATCCCTACTAGTGGTCCCGAGAGGCCGAATCGACGATGTCATCGAGGCAAACCATAACGAATCTAGTGGAGGGCACCTAGGCATCGCAAAAACTTTCGCCAAGATAAAAAGGCGGTTCTATTGGGTAGGATGCCAGGAGTCTGTCGCTGAGTGGATCAGAAGTTGTAATTGGTGTTCAGCTGCGAAAGGGCCGAGGAGGAGATCGCGGAGCCGCACTCAACGAGTCGAAAGCAGATTAACCGCTAGCTATGGTCTACGGGCTAACCCAGAAGGGTTCCAAGAAGGCGATCTGGTAATGCTCAACAACCCGCAGCGGAAGGAAGGTTTGTCTCTAAAGCTTCAAACGTCATGGGAAGGACCGTACAAGGTCGTGACCAGGATTAATGATGTGTTGTACAGGGTTCAACGCTGCGGCCACAGAAACGCCAGGTTGAAAGTAGTCCATTTGGAGCGCCTGGCGTCTTACTCCGGCGGAGCCTCGGTACTTGTTCGGGACGAACAAGTCTAAGTGATGGGTAGTGAAACGAAAAGGCACTCTGTGCTGTGCATGAACGCTTTTACAAGCATACTTTTAGGCATGCACTTTGAAGTACAGCAAAACTGGTATAAATTCGCTTTGTATAGTTCGATATGGCAAGGATGGTTCTCGAAGAAATGGGCTGTGCGAGAATGGTCGAGCGCTTTCCAATTGGAAGTTGCAAGAAACTTCGGCGCGATAAGAAAACTGGTATAAAAGCAGCAGTGGCAGCGCAAGGGATCGAGTCTGTGTTGAGCAAACAAAGTGGTAACAAGTGTAAATACAAGCGAATTGTAAATCTGTAAATAAAGTGATTGTTGATTTTTGCTTAGTAATTGAAGTTGTTTTATTTTCAAAACCAATCCAAACGAACCTGTGAAGTAATTTTCGTAACAATATATATATATATTAGAGAGCTGCATGAATCCATTTATAGTCGATGCCTTCACGAGCAGTTTCAAAAACGAAACACGTATCCGAAGAGAAGCCGAAAAAAAGGTACTCATTTTTCGGTACCTCTAAATTGTCGAGTAACTACACGTTGTTACTCGACGCAGAGCGAGCAGCTTCTCGTTGCGACTCGACGCTAGCAGACTTCCTTCTCGTTGTTGCGCAATTACTCGCGGAAGTTGTCGAGTATGTCGGAAGATTTAAGCAGCATGAGGTACCGCAAATGCTTTGTGAAGTTTGAGTTAAATGTGCTTCGAAGGAATGTTGCGAAGCATTGCGCGCATTGCGCGAAGCAAATTTTCTTTTGTTCTATATTTATTTATAACGAATAATTGGAACAAATATATTTATGTAAATATTAATTTATAAAAAATTTAAGGTAATATTGGTGTTTTAGAAAATATTAACTAGAATATGAAGAAAATTTTACTCTCTTGCTTTTGATCTTTTGGATGGCTGATAAAATATATTTCTTATTATATGACTTTTTAATAACTATTCTATAGAGATTTCATTTAACCCTTTCCTTCCCATGGTAGCCATATGGCTACCAAATTCAAATTTGGAATTTCGATGTATAATTTTCGATTTTTCCCCATTCTATGAATTGTATCGCTTAAAAGAAACATTGTTCTGAGCTTTTTCAGCAAAATGTGTAGTTTGTTTTTATGGGAACATTGAAAATTGTTAACATTTGAGCAACGGTTCCCGCTCGACAGGACAGCAGAATTAAATGGCAAAAATGTAATATTGCTCTATGTTTAACAAAGGACACCAAATAACTCTAAAATTCTAACAAATAACTCTAAAAACTTGTAAATAAGAGACATTTTGTTTTTATATAAAATATGTTTTAATTTTGCTTCATAAAAGCCCAGTGTAGTTTGGCTACCTCCTCCTCGCACCACCCACTGGAAAGTCGAAACCATTTTAAATATGATGCAAAATACTTTTAAATAGTTCTCTCGTTTCAAATAACCAACTTCCAATTTGTTTCTATGGCTATTTCATAATTCGGGAAGGAAAGGGTTAATATAATTAAGTTTAATATAAAATAAACATTATTTCTGAAATATTTCAGCTTCCACGGGATTACGGGATGATATATGAATAAATAAATAAAATAACTAATAAATACAAATATAACTATTTTTGAAGATTTTAAATCAATTTACTGCATAAACATAGCAATCACATTCTAAGTCCAACCACAACGCTATTAGCAGCAGCAATATCTGGTCTGCTGTTGACCTTGAAGCTGCAAAAATACTCGAGCTTCCGTAGGAAGGTACCTCATACTCGCGGAAGTTTTGCTATTATGTTCCGATTTTTCGGCTACCGCTTTTTCGCGGCTTCCTTCTCGTTGTTATCCGAAATGCTGTGCTTCTCTTCTCTTCTCTTCTCTTCTCTTCTCTTCTCTTCTCTTCTCTTCTCTCTCTCTTCTCTTCTCTTCTCTTCTCTTCTCTTCTCTTCTCTTCTCTTCTCTTCTCTTCTCTTCTCTTCTCTTCTCTTCTCTTCTCTTCTCTTCTCTTCTCTTCTCTTCTCTTCTCTTCTCTTCTCTTCTCTTCTCTTCTCTTCTCTTCTCTTCTCTTCTCTTCTCTTCTCTTCTCTTCTCTTCTCTCTCTTCTCTTCTCTTCTCTTCTCTTCTCTTCTCTTCTCTTCTCTTCTCTTCTCTTCTCTTCTCTTCTCTTCTCTCTTCTTCTCTTCTCTTCTCTTCTCTTCTCTTCTCTTCTCTTCTCTTCTCTTCTCTTCTCTTCTCTTCTCTTCTCTTCTCTTCTCTTTCTCTTCTCTTCTCTTCTCTTCTCTTCTCTTCTCTTCTCTTCTCTTCTCTTCTCTTCTCTTCTCTTCTCTTCTCTTCTCTTCTCTTCTCTTCTCTTCTCTTCTCTTCTCTTCTCTTCTCTTCTCTTCTCTTCTCTTCTCTTCTCTTCTCTTCTCTTCTCTTCTCTCTCTTCTCTTCTCTTCTCTTCTCTTCTCTTCTCTTCTCTTCTCTTCTCTTCTCTTCTCTTCTCTTCTCTTCTCTTCTCTTCTCTTCTCTTCTCTTCTCTTCTCTTCTTTCTCTTCTCTTCTCTTCTCTTCTCTTCTCTTCTCTTCTCTTCTCTTCTCTTCTCTTTCTTCTCTTCTCTTCTCTTCTCTTCTCTTCTCTTCTCTTCTCTTCTCTTCTCTTCTCTTCTCTTCTCTTCTCTTCTCTTCTCTTCTCTTCTCTTCTCTTCTCTTCTCTTCTCTTCTCTTCTCTTCTTCTCTCTTCTCTTCTCTCTCTTCTCTTCTCTCTTTCTTCTCTTCTCTTCTCTTCTCTCTCTCTTCTCTCTCTTCTCTTCTCTTTCTCTTCTCTCTCTTCTCTTCTCTTCTCTTCTCTTCTCTTCTCTTCTCTTCTCTTCTCTTCTCTTCTCTTCTTTCTCTTCTCTTCTCTTCTCTTCTCTTCTTCTCTTCTCTTCTCTTCTCTTCTCTTCTCTTCTCTTCTTCTCTCTCTTCTCTTCTCTTCTCTTCTCTTCTCTTCCTCTCTTTCTCTCTCTTCTCTTCTCTTCTCTTGAACTCTTGATTTATAGCATTTTGAGTTTCATTGTCAATTTCAAACAAACTGATATTATTGTCAATTGTTATAAATGAACCTTCGTCAGTTGGTTCACAATTGGAGGTTCCTGCCGTAAATGCTATTATTTTCATTGAGATCATTTTCGCAAGAATTTGGTCAATAAGTGAAGGATTATTGTTTGTAACTCCGCTTTTTCTTACCAAATAAAAAATATTTTCAAGCGGGTCTTCATTAAGTCTTGATAATAAAAGAAAATTGGATTTTTCCACCCAGATATCTTGTGAAAAAGAAAAACGGAAGTAATTGATAAAACTATACCATTTCAACAGTATAACATTTTGGGATACTGCCAACTTTTGACATAGTTTTTCATTTCCTTCAAATAATTTTGGATATTGTTATTCTCACGAAGAGCTGATCGGAAAGGATTTTTATCAAAAAGAACATGGCTATTCAAACAATCAAAAAGTCTGTTTATTTTTTCAATAAATATAGCTGTAGGCAAAGCTTTTTCTTTGCAATCATTATAACAGCCATTTTCAACCGAAGATTTTATGGCTGCGGATACAGAATTGCTAAATATTTGAGTTGCGTATTTAACCTTCATTTTTTCAAATGAATTAGGATGAATATGCTTTGTTGTCAATTTGGGACAAAGGCGGGTTGAATTGTTTTTATCCAATTCATATAACCTGCAAATAATCGACCAAGAAATATGTCCATCAGGCGAAGTTTCATTATCAGCAAATTTGTTGAAGCGAAAGCGATCGTCAACGAAAAAAGGTATACACACAAAAATAAGCGCGAACAAGAGAAATTGTGTTGTTGCTTTTGTTGGCTTTTTTGGTGGTTGATTATTTCATTGCGTGTGAAGGCAACGCACACAATTTTGCGAATATGTTTGACTAGCCAAAGTGCGTATGGGACCTGCTGCGCTGAAAGCAAGGCGCATAACAGCAGCCAATGACTAGTCACTGACAGCAGCAGTAACATCATCACAGCGCACAGTTGATGTGCGACTGACCACATCAACATAAAGCAAATTATGAAAGCTGACTTCGAATTGAGAAGTTTGCCGAAGTCATCGCGAATATGTTCGAATAGCCGAAGTGCGTATGGGATCTACTGCGCTGGTACGCAAATTTGTGCGAGTTGACACCTCTATGTGTTTATTTGCTTAGTGCTTCTACCTTTCCCTTGGGGTCTATTTGACCCCAGGCAGGATTAAAAAAACGGTTGAGCGGTTTTGTGCGCTCGTCTACTTGTGCGTTAATCGCGCTTAAAACCCAATAACAAATCGAGAAAAACACTTTTCGGGGCTTTTTCGTTTTTTTTTGTGATTTATGTGTTACATTCCTTCATGTTTTGTCAGTAAATGATATAGCCGTTTGGGTGGGGTCATCTTGAATGAATATATCAACTTTTTCAACTTGTTGAAGAAAAGTTTCAAAATAAGCATATTTTTAAAAAGTCGACGTCAGGTAGCATCGGTCTCCAAAAAGGGCAAATTTTACCCTTTAGTCGCACAACGGCAACACTGTTCAGCAATATTCGAAGGTCTAGTATAACTCGTGAATGTATTGTTACGAATGCTAGTTCTAGTGGGCTGTTACGTATCTCTGGATTGCGTAATTTGAAAATAAAACACACTTAGTTTCTCAAACGCAGTCAATAAACTAAACCAACAATCACTTTATTTCACAGATTTACACTTCACTGTCTTTACACTCAAGTATTTGCTCAATTACTTCGTGTGGCACCTTCACTAGTCAAAATCAGACTGACTCGCTGCGCCGCACCCGGCTGCCTTTTATACCTGTCCGGCCATCGCGCAGATCGTTCTCGCACATTCCGGAGTGGACTAAGGGTTTCCATGATGATCAAGACCATCATTGCCAGGTTGGATTAAAAGTTTCCATCATTGCCAGGTTGGACTAAAAAATGAAAACATTGCCAGGTTGGCCTAAAAGTTTCCATCATTGCCAGGTTGGCAGATCGCCTTCTTGGAACCCTGCTGAGTTGGCCCGTAGATCATATCTGGCTTTCGCCTTATCGCTGACCAGTTTGGTGCGGCTCCTTATAAACTGGTGAATTTCCTCCAGTTCTGCCCGCTTATTGACCACGTAGTGCGTCTTAGTGCCTCCCGTCGTGCTGACTACCCCGAACTTCAAGTCAGCGGGTAACCGCAACTCTGTGCCGAACACTGCTCGGGCTGGAGTGAGTGATGTCGTGTCGTACGGGCTGACCTATACGCCATCAGGAACAGAGGGATATGCGTGTCCCAATCCTTTTGATTCCTGCCTACCACTTTCCGCAGGTATTCCTCCAGTGTCCGGTTAAAGCGTTCCACCATGCCGTCGGACTGTGGGTGCAAAGGAGTGGTACGAGTTTTCTTTATCCCCAGCAGCTCACACACTTCCTTGAATACCGCAGACTCGAAATTCCGGCCTTGATCTGAGTGCAACTCCAACGGAACTCCGAACCTGGCTACCCAGTTGTTTACCAGCTTTTCCGAGATCGTAGTGGCCTCCTGGTTAGGAATAGGGTACACTTCGGGCCATTTGCTGAAGTAATCCATTACCACCAGCACATATTTGTTGCTTTGAGTGCTAATTGGGAATGGGCCGGCGACGTCCATAGCAATCCGCTCGAAGGGCGCTCCCACGTTATACTGCTGCATGCGTCCTCGGGATCTTCTTGTCGGCCCTTTCGCGGCTGCACATCGGTCGCAGCTCTTAATCCACTCGGCTACAGACTCCTGACATCCTACCCAGTAGAATGGTCTTTTTATTTTTGCGACGGTTTTGGTGATGCCCTGGTGCCCTTCACTGGAGTCGTTATGGTATGTCTCGATGACCTCGTTGATTCTGCATTTCGGCACTACCATAAGAGAGTTGCTGGTCCGACCATCCGCGCTCTCCCATTCGCGGTACAGGCATCCTTCTTTCAGCCGCAGACTTTTCCACTGTGGCCAGTAAGCCTTAGCGATCGGGCTTTCACCGGCCATCTCCTGCCAGTCTGCACGTGCGCCTTGCTCCTTGCCTTCGACGATTTTTGCAAGATCCGCATCCTCACGCTGGTCCTTTTGTAGCCTCTCCGCAGACCACCCTTCCTCTGGCATAACGCTTACCAACCGGACGTCCACTATCTGTTCTTTGCTTTCGGCTCGCGAGCACTGCCTGCATTCGACTTTGCACGGACGGCGTGACAAGGCATCGGCATTTCCATGGCTACTGCCCTTGCGATGCTCTATCGTGTAGTCGTAGTTCTGCAGTCGCTCGATCCACCGCGTCAATTGCTCTTCAGGATCCTTAAAGTTCAGGAGCCATCTCAATGCCGCATGATCTGTGCGCAGGCGAAACCTTTGTCCATACAGATATTTGTGGAAGTGTTTTACGCAGTCCAATACCGCCAGCAGTTCTCTCCGTGTCACACAGTAGTTGCATTCCGGTTTCGATAGAACCCTACTGTAGTACGCTATCACTTGTTCCTGGCCGTCTATTATCTGTGATAGCACACCGCCAATACTATTCCCGCTTGCATCGGTATCCAGCACAAACATCTCCCCAGGCACGGGGAAGGCCAGAATTGGAGCACTGCACAGTTTTTCCTTCAGACGTGTAAAAGCCTGTTCCTGCTCCTCGTTCCACTCGAAAGCTTGGCTCTTTTTCGTCAGTTTTTGCAAGCTGCTGGCTATGTTCGCGAATCCCGGAACAAATCGGCGGTAGTATGTGCACAGGCCCAGGAAACTGCGGAGTTCGTGTAGATTGCGTGGCCGGGGCCACTCCTTCACCGGCGTGATTTTGCCTTCATCCGTATGTACTCCGCGAGCGGAAACCGTATGGCCCAGATACTTGACCTCCTTTTGGAACAGCGAGCTCTTCTTTGGGTTGAGTTTAAGCCCGGCTTCTCGCTCGAATACCTCTTTTAGCTTTCCCAGGTGGTCGTAGAAGTTTTTACCCATCACAATTATGTCGTCGAGGTACACCAGACACGTCCGCCAATGCAGCCCTTTTAGCACGCGTTCCATTAGCCGCTCGAATGTTGCTGGTGCGTTGCAGAGTCCAAACGGCATGACGGTGAACTGCCACAAACCATCGCCAACACTGAAAGCCGTTTTCTCCTTGTCCTTGTCTGCAAGCTCTACCTGCCAATAGCCGCTGCGTAAGTCGAGCGTGGAGAACCACTGTGTGCCTGACAGCGTGTCCAGGGTGTCATCGATCCGAGGTAGTGGATAACTGTCCTTCTTGGTCACATCATTGAGCTTCCGATAGTCCACACAAAATCGGGTACTGCCATCCTTTTTCTTGACTAGTACGACCGGCGAGCACCAGGGGCCCGAAGAAGGCTCTATGACCTTGTCTTTCCGCATGTTCTCGATCAAATTGGTGACCTCTTCCCTCTTGGCCAGAGGAACTCGTCTTGGCTGTTGGCGAATCGGTTTTGCACTTCCGGTGTCAATGTTGTGCTTCACTATGGCTGTTCTTCCGCCTGCTTCTGCCGCAAATATTGACCCATAGTGCTGCAGGAAAGACCTCACCTTCTGTTTCTGCTTGGCCGTCAACTCGCTGCTCCACTGGTTCTCTTGCGGTATGACGTCCATGTTAAAACCGCTCTTCTTATTACCTCCAGGTGGGCTATTCTCGCAATGGACCACTGCTACAGCTTCCTTAGTCTTGCCAATTACCTCATCTTTCCCGACATATCTGGGTGCATTCAGGGGGTTCAGTATTCTGACTGGTATTTTGCCATTTTTAGGTTCCACTAATGTACGTCCGATGATGATGTTGTCGTGACCTTGTTTCGGTGCTTCTACAACCCACAGCCGACTCGTCCCATCGTCCTCGTCCACCTTTGCCCACACAATCGCCTCAGAATTCGCTGGTATTCTCCTGTGTTGACACGATACAACCTTCCTTACCGCCACTCTTCGCTCATAGCCGGTGTGCAGCGGGAATTCAACGTTGGCATATCTCAGCACATTTTCCTTCAGGTCTAGCGTAAAACCGTGCCTAGTCATGAAATCCACGCCGATAATCACGTCGTCCATTATATCCGCGACGATGAACTCATGTTCCAGGCTGCTGGTGCCGATAGCAATCGTTTTTGTAACTTTCCCTCTTACCGGCGCGCGCTCGCCAGTCGCAGTCCGCAGCTGTATGCCATGCAGCGGTTCCCAGTTCTTCAGCAGCTTCCTCTTTATGATCGAATATGACGCTCCAGTATCCAGTGTCAACACGAACTACTTTCCATCTATCCTTCCTTCAATTGTCAAGCTGCTGGGTTGGCGTTTCAACTGAGAGACAAGGACGGTGGGGCAGCAGGTTGTGGGGATCAGCTGACGCCCCTTTTGGCTGACCCGTTTTAGTTCGTCTCGTCTTCAGCCCTGCGCTTGTTGGCTGAGCCTTGCTTGCCAGTATTCCTCGCTTCAGGCGATAGCAATCGAGAACGGGAACGCCTCTTCCGTTGGCGGCAGTCTCGTGATATGTGGCCCTGCTTGCCACATACTCAGCAGACAACTTTAGAGGAGACCACTCGTGGCCTGCCCGGTATCTCAGAGCTTATGGCCTGGATCGGAATGTCGTTGTCCGCCTGAATCTGGAGTATCCTTGCAGGTGCATACCGAGTGCTCCCAATCCATTCCGCTTCATATGTCATCGCGCTGGTCACCGTCTCCTTAAATGTCGGCTTGCCATTCATCAACGCACTGCGACGTGTTTCTGGATCATGAAGACCGTCAATAAACGACTCAATCTTCATCCTCTCGATATCATCAGCACCAAATTTTGGGTAGCACAACTGTACGAGCCGCTCAATGTCTGCTGCATATGTCTGCAGCGCCTCGTTGGCTCTTTGCTTGCGGTTCTTCAGCTCACAGTAGTATAGCGTATGGTTGTGCTCGTCGCTATAAACATTCTGGAACTGATTTGATTACCTCGGCCGCAGGACGTTTCAGCGCCAGTGCCAACCTCCGACCTTTCCTGATATCTGTCCACAGATTTTCCAAAGCAGCCAAGTCGAATTGCAATTTAAATGTATCGAACGGCGCAGCACCATCATAAGTAGGCACTTCTGTTCTGGCAGCCAAACCGTCCTGAACCGGTGGCAAACATTCCCGTGGCTGTACATCTCGAAGCCGTTCGTCTATCTTTCTGTGCATCGAATCTTCCAGACTGTCAACTCGTTTGTTCAAGGACTCATCCAGGTTGTCAACTCGTCTGTTCAGGGATTCACCCATTTCGTCAACGCGTTTGTCCCAACTGTCCATTCGCGTCTCGAGATGCTCAACTTTCACGTTCAGCCTATTAGAAATTTCCTCCACCTTCTGCTCTATGCGCGCAGAATTTTCCGCCATTTCTCGATTTGCAGTCTCGACTTTTGCCGAAATTTCGAGATTCGTAGTTTCCAGCTTCGCTGCCATTTCTTGATTCGCAGTTTCCATTTTCGCTGCTATCTGTGCCGACATTTCACGATTTTCACGATTGGAAGTCTCGAACATGCATTTTATTCCAATCATTAGGTGGCTCATGTCTAATGCTTGTAATGGTCCAGCCGGAGCAGCCGTACTTTGGATCGACGCAGCACCCGCAGGCGATTCCTCCACCTTGGCCGACGCCTCTTGTTCCTGCGTTCCGAACTCGTGTGCAGCCCAATCGATGCCTCGTGATTCACACACCTCTCGCAAGCGCAGCTGCAACTCCACCTTTCCGCCAGCAGTCGGCGAATTCCAGGCAGCCAGCTCCTTCTTCAGCTGGTCTACCTTCAGCAGCTCGAGTTTAACCATGTCCGTGCTTTTATAATTTTATATATTTAGTTATTTATTTTTTTGTTTATTTTCAATTTTCCACAATCCCACTTCTGACACCAAATGTTACGAATGCTAGTTCTAGTGAGCTAGTACGTATCTCTGGATTGCGTAATTTGAAAATAAAACACACTTAGTTTCTCAAACGCAGTCAATAAAATAAACCAACACCCACTTTATTTCTGTCCGCCTTTTATACCTGTCCGGCCATCGCACAGATCGTTCTCGCACATTCCAGAGTGGACTAAAGGTTTCCATTATAGCGGTCATCATTGCCAGGTTGGACTAAAAGTCTCCATTATCGCGGCCATCATTGCCAGGTTGGACTAAAAGTTTCCATTTTCGCGGTCATCATTGCCAGGTTGAATTATGGCACGGCGCGTAGCGACAGGGTTGCTTTGCACAGCGACAGACTGTCTTATCGTTACAGTATTTATGAAAATTAGTGATGATCCGACTCGAAGCTTGAAGTAGTAAGTACTCGATATTCCAAAGAAATCTCAGTAGTCGTGTGTTCAAAGTAAAAAATAAAGTAACAAGTACTTAAAAATAATAATAATTGACTGGCACGACAGCCCGATTACGAGACTAAGGCCTAGCTACCCGCAACCATCCGTGCTGTGCTTACGAATTTTTACAAGGTTGGAAGGGACCTACAGTTTCATGCCGATTCCGAACGGCGATTTGGGAGCTTTTTTAGCAATTTTACTCTCAGAGGTTTGCCATTTCCTGCTGAGAGGACAGCCGCCGAAAGAAAAATTGTAGTTTTTCGTTTTTTTCGGTGTTAGCAGCAACGGAGTCTTGAACTTGGGTTCGAGCGTCGCATTTGACTCGTGGCCCAAAGCACTAGCCAAAAGTTGTTAGTGGCATCCGACCCGAAGATAAGTGGTTTACGTTATTGCCAAAAAATTAAGGACAGTTTTTAAAACTTACCTACGGAACTGCAAGCAATGCTTAAAAATTAGTTTTAGCTTTATTGCTTGTCCAAAATATACTGCTTCAATTTAATTTAGTCTTTTTTATTTCGTTCTGGGACGTATTACCAGGAAAGGTTTTGCCTATTTTTATGAAAGTGGGCGTGGCTATGTATCAAATAATTAAAAATTCTTCGTCTAAAAAGGATTTTAATGCATGATAGCAAAATGTTAGCCTCTTTTAATATTCTTAAAAACAAAGTCTGTTTGGAGACTAGGCGTGAACGTATGCGAATTTTTTCAGTTTTGGAATAAATTATCTTCTACTTATGGGAAACCGTTATGGAAAAATTCATTCTTTTATCTTTTTAATTAATTAAATTTTTCGTTATACAGTCCGAAACCATAAACCGTGTGCTGCGAAAAGTGCTCAAATTAAAAATGCTAAAACACGAGTTACTTAATTTTATATCTTCTACAAAAAACTAAAACTCTTAACTTCCGACTGTAGGGTACCAGCTGGCAGGAAAATTAAAGAAAATACACCATAAAATTCTCTGAGGAATTCTGAAGATAATAGCGAAATTTCACTTCTCTAGTGCAAAAACTATAGATTCTAGAACTCAAAACAGGCGATGCTGCGAGCGTTTTCGCCTGTTTTTTCCCAATGTGCGCCGTGGAGAATATCTTGAGAAGGCAAGGGGGTATTCGTGGTTCAAACCCTCCAAATTTCTGCTAGCTACAAAAATTATGTGTGAGGCATTGATTTAAAATGGTATTGGGGTGAAAAGTTGTGTGCCGAACGCCTCTTAAAATGAAGTCCTGTGTGTCCCGCTGATGCCGAAAATTCAGAAAAGGCAAAATAACGTCCTTGTTATCACAATTTTCACAATAAAAACGGTTTTCAAGCAGTTTTCGGAGCACAGACGCCCTTATGTTCGTTTCTGCAAACGTCAGCAGGAACAAAACGAGACCCCGACCACCCGCAAAAGCCCATGACTCGTACTATATTTATGCCGATCATTGTAAGCAAAAACGTAAAACAAGAAAATGGTGAAATTATTGCACTATTAATAAGTTTTTAATACTTTTAACTTGACTTAGCAATAAATAATGCTTATTTTTAGAAAGTAACATCGATTTTTTAAATTTGTGCGCTATTATTTTCACTTTTCCCATACAAATTGTATGAAGGTGCCCGGGTACTTCGTATTGATGATAGGTGGAAATTTTTGTATTGACAGAAGAGTTAAGGTTACACACTTGGAATAGGTTATTTTAGTGACTTCAGTAAAGCGCAACGGCGTTATTTTGGGCATACGATAATTTGTGCGGGCACTATTATGAGCGATTAAAATATTGCAGTGGCACATAGAATAAAATCGTTTCTAAGAAAAATAATAATTTTTTCCTTGGTATAATGTAATTGAATTTATTGAATACAAAAAATGTTTCCTTTCAAATTGATATAGTGTAATTCATAGGTGATAAAGAGCAGTTTTATTTATGAAATACTAGCTGGCCCGGCAAACTTCGTCTCGCACAACATTTGAATTAATTGAAGTATAACGCTACCTGCTGTGGTCTAAACCTGAAATGACTCAAGACGAATCTAACAAACAACGCATGCAAATTGGACGGTCCGTTTGAGTGTGATGCCTTAACTCACATACAGCCACTTTCTCTTAAGAGGTGAACCAGAAATAATTTAGAATTTTTAAGGACTTACTTACTTACTTAACTGGCCATAACAACCCGTTATCGGGTTACGGCCTGCCGCAAAACTTCTCTCCAGGCGCCTCTGCTTCGCGCGCGCCTTCTCCAGTTGGTCACACCAAGAGATACCAGGGCCTCTTCCACTTGGTCCTTCCACCGGAGATACGGCCTCCCTCTTCGCCGTCGACCTCCAACCATCGCATCGAATACCTTTTTCGCCGGAGCTTCGTCGTCCATGCGGCAGACATGACCGAGCCAGCGTAGCCGCTGGATGTTAATTCGCTGCGCTACGTCCATGTCCTTATACAGCTCATACAGCTCGTTATTGGTTCGTATGCGATAGTCGTCACCAACCCGAACAGGGCCGAAGATTTTGCGAAGCACCTTCCTCTCGAACACTCCAAGGGCCGCTATGTCGTTTCGTGTCATTGTCCATGCTTCAGCGCCATAGAGGAGCACGGGCAAGATAAGCGTCCTATAGAGTGAAAGTTTTGTCGGTCGAGAGAGGTCTCTACTTCTCAATTGCCTACCGAGACCGTAGTAGCACCTGTTGGCAAGAGTTATCCTTCGCTTTATCTCCAGACTGACATCATTGCTGCTGTTGATGGCGGTGCCAAGGTAGACGAATTCCTTGACAACTTCAAAAGCATACCTGTCGGCCTCGACGTGAGACCCTAGCCGCTGCGAGTCCCTGCGTGTAGACAGCATATACTTCGTCTTGCCCTCATTTACCACCAGACCCATTTTGGCAGATTCTCTTTGGATAGCCGCAAAGGCAGCGGTGACATCTCGCTTGTTACGTCCGATGACATCAACATCATCAGCGTAAGCAAGGAGCTGGACACTTTTGTTGAAAATTGTGCCATTACGATGTACACCGGCCTTGCGCAGAACACTCTCCATGGTGAAGTTGAAGAGGTCGCAGGACAAAGGATCGCCCTGTCTGAAACCTCGAACGGTATCAAAGGGGTCGGAGAGGTCACTTCCAACCTTGACGGAGCTGCGCGTATTGCTCAACGTCGCTCTGCAAAGTCTAACGAGCTTTGCAGGGATACCAAGTTCAGACAATGCGGTATATAGGCGATCCCTTATCGGGCTATCGAATGCTGCCTTGTAATCGATGAAGAGATGGTGTGTATCGATTTGGTTCTCATGGGTCTTCTCCAGGATTTGGCGTAGAGTGAATATCTGGTCGATGGTGGACACATTTTAAGGACACATTAAAAAAAGGAATAGTCTGATTTTACTAAAATAAACTGAATTTTTTTTACATTTCTTAAACTCTAATACCAAAAAATTTAATGAAATATAATTAGCGGATGCAAAATTTTTTTATATTTTTCTCAAAGAGTTAGAGGCTCGACAGTACGTTCGGTGCCTACTGCACAGGCTTGCTTTCATCGATTTCGCAACTGTACATCATTTTTGCAAACTTTTTTTGTTTTCCTTAGGGTTTGCTTCATTATATCCCAATATCTTTCAATATGCCGAAGTTCCGAGCAGTTTGGAGGATTTGCCTCTTTTAGGGCCACCGTGACACAATTTTCTTCATACCATTCCATAGTTGACTTGGAGTAGTGGCTTGTCGCTAGGTCTGCCCAAAAAGAAAACTATTCCTTTGTGCTGTTCAACAAATGGTGGAAGGCGTTTTTGCAGGCATTCTTCTATAGAAATTCTTGACTTAATTGTTCCTGTCGTAATGAACGCCTTGCTCCGTAGACCGCAGGTGCAAATAGTTTGCCAAATCATGAAACGTTTTGGAAATTTGGTGTATTACGTATTTGGTGTATTTATGGGTGTTACATCCTTATTATTTTTAGTGAAGGCAGTTGGTTTCATCATCGAAAATCACGCAATCGAACTTGGTTGCGTAATTGTCATACAGTTTTTGAGCCCGCGTTTTCGCTACTTTTTCTTTTGAGGCACTTTCTGCTATTCGTAGGTCCTTAATTCTTGACTTAATTTATATCGCATCACAGTTGATTGCGATGTGCCTGCTGCAGCTGCAACATCTCGAGTCGAGCTCGTGGGGTTATTCCGATATGTGCTAACAACCTTTTTCAGTACTTCTGGGTTACTTGGACCCTTTTTTCTACCTGATCCTTCGGTTCTGTAGATGGAGTTTCTAGCGTTGTAGTTGTTTATAACATTATAAAGCGTCGCTACGCTCGCTTTGCTTTCCCTTGCAATGCTTAGTCTAGACTTCGTCTTATCAGTCAAGTTAACCCATCATTCTATACGGTGCTCTAGTATGGTGGGGCAAAACAAATCAGAGCACAGTCATAAGAAAACTAAACAAAATACAACGGCTTGCATGCCTCAGTATTACAGGGGCTATGAAAACGACCCCGACTGCAGGCATGGAAGCACTAATTAACCTTACACCTCTTTATTTAGCCATCCAAGAGGAAGCGCTATCGAGTGCACTCACATTATACAGGCACAATGGATTCAAACAAGGCAACCTCACAGGTCACCTGGGTATACTAAACGAAATAGAGAATACTCTCTATAAAGCAGCATGTCTTGACATCATAGAACCCCAACTAAGTCACGTGAAGAAGTACACAATAAACTTCCCGACTAGGGGGATGTGGGGCAACAATCCAGTATGGTTAAACGATGACTCACAAAAATGGTACACCGATGGCTCCAAAACCTCTACTGGTGTAGGAGCTGGCATAGTGGGACCAACAATCAAAACATTCTTTTCATTAAGCGACGACACGTCCATATTTCAAGCCGAACTCTTTGCAATAATAAAGGCAGTTCGGATCATCACCAAAGGTAACCCCAAAAGAGAAAAAATTACAATACTCTCGGACAGCCTTTCGGTCTTAAAAGCTCTGGACAGCTACTCTTTCTCATCGAAAACCCTTTTGCCCCGATGTTCGGGTTTAGCAAAAAAGACCTGAAACAGGACATCAAAAACTGGACACAAAAACGCAAGCAGATATACTGGAGCAACTTGGAAGGTCTACACCACTCCAAAAAGTTCCTAAACTTCAACAGAGAGAGAGCTATCTCTGCTCTAGATCTCAACAGAGGCCAACTTAGGACTCTATGTGGTGCTGTAACAGGCCACTTTTTCTGTAACAACCACCTCTACAAACTTGGACTTACCGACAGCAGAACATGCAGATTCTGCCAGGAAGCTGACGAAACAATGGAACATATCATTACCAACTGTCCTGCCCTGACACACAGACGTGCAAAGCTTCTAGGGAAACACAGTCTCGGTGAAGAGGACCTGATGCAAATATCGCAGAAAGGTCTAATTCAATACCTGAGCATATAAAACACCAGATGATTTAAGGGGCACAATAAACGTCTCAGGTTGCGGTGCACAAGGGCGTTGCCCAACCCATAATCATTACATTACATTACATCAGTCAAGTAAATGTCCAGTATCCATTTTCGCCAACGTTCTTGTGGGCTGGACATGTTGGCTAAAGTAGATCCAAGATGCAATTGACTAATTTAGCACAAAACTGCAATATTTATAGATACTTTCACTCGGAAATACCAGGCTCCTAACTCTTGACATTTTCGTATGCTGGACGCCTAGTAATTCTAAAATTTTTCTGGTTCACCCCTTATATAAAGAGATTTTAGTTATATGGGCGGTGCCAAACCCCCTTGTTTAATACCCGCACCATTCCCTCTGTCGAGGGGAAAATGGTTGGCTCGTACTTAGTTTTATTGCTGTGCGACTTATATTTTAGCGGAATATTTGGGTCACAAAAAATGTGCCACGCCCCTTGTCCAACGCCTATCAAATCCGACCAGTAGAATAACTCATTTATGGGATGTACTTCGTACTTAATTTCAGTGTTGTGCTACTTACAATTTCGAAGATATTCCATTATAAGGATTTGGCTTGTATGGGTGGTGCCACGCCCCCTCGTCCAATACTCGCCCCCATTCCTTCTGCCGAAAGATATGAATTAATGGTAGGTTCGTAGTTAGCTTCATTGCTGTGCTACTTCTAGTTCAGCGGAATAATTGGGTCACAAAAAATGTACCACGCCCCTTGTTCAACGTCCATAAAATCTGACCAGTACAATGACTCATCTAAATTTCAGTGTTGTACGACTTACAATTTCGAAGATATTCTATTGCAAAGATTTGGTTTGAATGGTTCGAATACTCGCCCCATTCCCTCTGTCGAAGGACATGACTAAATAGTAAATTCGTAGTGAATTTAATTGATGTGTGACTTATGGGTCAAAATTATTGTCTGAAAATGTTGGCTGGTGAAAAAGTGCCAAGCCCCGTTTTCCTAAATTTTTCTTTCATACAAACCTTGCTCTGACAACTACGAATACAACAAAAAAAAAAACAACCAAATCGGTCCAGCCGTTCTCAAGTGATTCACGGTCAAATATGGCAGGGATTTTTCGACTTTTCCAATAGATTTTCCTGAATTTTCTTTTTGCACGAACCTGAACTGACTCGATACAAATCAAACAAAAAACTCTAGTTATGCAAATTGGCCGGTCCGTTTGGGCGTAAATCGCTTACACACATACTGCCACTTTCTTTCTATACATAGATTCTTTCTTCATCTGTTTCAACCAGCATATCTTTTGCCATTCCATCAATTTTAAATCTAAATATTTATGACTAGCAGTGCCCCGCGGCTTTGCACGCACGTTTAACCCATTAGAGCATGAAGTTCGATAAATCGAACGCCAAAAAAATATTTATTTTAGGAGTTATATATATTTTACTCAAGGTGTATCCTTTTGAAACAGTAGTTTAATATTTTAACTTTATGCACTAATGGTTTAAAGTTAATGGGGCCAATAGGCCTTAAGATTTTTATGAAAAAATACATAGATATCTAATTATTTCTCATTTAAAGTGATTTCACCACATTTAAAATCAATTGGCGCATTAAATCATGTTTCTCCATACAAACTCTTAACCCATCATTGACGCCGTCAGATTTCGATTTTCAAAAGAAATACACGTATCGAATTATTTACATTCGAAATAATTTAACCAAGTTTGAAATCAAAAAGCGTCAAAATCATATTTCTTCATACAAACGTTTAACCCTTGGTTCACCCCTTTATGTTTTGATTTTCAAAAAAATTAGAAACACGTGTCAAATTATTTTTGATTTCAACCAACTGTGAAGTCAATAGGCCTATCGAGTCATGCGTTTTCCTAGTCTTTCTGTATACGAACCTTAACCCTGGGTTCACACCGTTAAATTTTGATTTTCGAAAAAAATAAGGGTCGAATTGTTTTTTAATTGAAAGTTAAAAGTGTTTTCACCAAATTTTAAATCAATAGGTCCATTAAATCGCGTTTCTTCATACACACCTTAACCCATGATTTGCCCTTTTATACCCCAAATTAAAAAAAAACCCATCTTATCGGAGGTGTTTTTTCAGGATGTACCTGCACTTTAAATTTCATATTTGTAGTTTCAGCGGTTTGGGCTGGGCGATGATGAATCAGTCAGTCAGTCAGGACAATAGTCAGTACTATAGATTCACTTTTTATTATTCAAATGTTCTCAATTCTACGATTTATTCAGAAGAAGAAAGTTTTTGAAGAGTTCAATCTCTACAATTTAACACATTTTTCAATAAAGTTAACTTAACTTTTTGCAACTAAAGCAATTTTATCGTTGTACATAGCTAGTCGCAGGCACAAAAAATGAAGGAAAAGTTTGGAGTGAATCAGGGGCGTATCCAAGGGGGGCGGGTTTAGGGTGTCAGAACCCCTCATAGCCTATAATTTGTCAACATTTTCAATCACTATGCATCGTATGTATGTACGTTCCCACATTAGCAAAAAGGTCTTTTCATCTTTAAATATTTAAAAGAATATTAACAAAACCCTTTTTTTACCGAAACTAATTTGTTTTTTTAATAGTCACGTTTAGGCTTAATGCAGCGATTTGCATGTTCTAAAAACATGTCTAAAGAGTAGTTTAGTTCGTCGACCGGAATGTCCTTCAGGATGTCGGTACAAGCCTTTTGGATGGTTTCTACGTTCTCAAAACGCTTTTTTTTTATCGGCAAATGCATTCTTTGAAAAGGTGAAATTCGCACGGTGCCACATCATGTGAAAACAAAAAAACAGTCAAAACAAGTGTCAATAGTTGGGATGGCATCCCTCGATAGCCAAATGTTCAGTTAAAATGCAATAAATGTATGCTTTTGAGATGCTTTACCTTCGCCTTACTAAAGATGATCCCAGGCACTTCCGCTGTTTTTTTGAGTAAAACTCACAATAAATATATAGGGGAATTCTATGTAAGGTGCCACCCCATAGCTTTTTTGTGCATAATTCGTTAGAAAATTAACGTATCGCCAATGTTAATATACCGTTGGAAAGAGGGTTTAAAGAGCTATGATCCAAGGTAACACTTCATTTGAATTTTTCGTAAATACGAATTTTACAACCAATTCCCCAAAGTGTTCAAAATCGACATCCTAAAATTGTTTAATGTAAAGTGCCACCCCCTAAAAAAACCGCTAAAAACGTAAAAATCTCAAGTAAATATGCATGACTTAGAAAATTTACGAAAGATTTTTGAATTTAATTTGAATTGAATAGAAAATGACCGAAAGCAAAATGCAAATTGAATGGTATCGAATAAAACGAATAATTGTATGGAAATTAATAAACAAAACTGAACTAATTTATTCCTCATGATAGGATTAGAGACAAATTGACTAAGAACACTTTAAATTCATTGTAATGACGATTCCGAGCAATAAAAAGTCATTTTACCGATATAGGACCACAAAACAATGAAAAAAGGGGGGTGGAACCTTACAAAGAAAAAAGGTGGCACTTTACACTTTTATGCCATTTTGGAAATCATCGTATAAATTTGTTCTTTTTACAATATGCTCGGATATCATTTCGGATTATGAAAAACCATTAAAAACTAAGTCCAACACTGATATTTACCTTCGTTTTTATAAGTTTTTGGTTACTTTTTCACCGCAAGAAAAACCTTCAGTTTTCATGTTTATGTTTTTTCTTAACCAAATTTGACACTTTTATTTACCCAGACCGTACCATTGCGTCTGTTCCCTCAAAAACCACATTAAAATTTATGTTGACATATATACCTTAAGTGACAATAGGAATTTTTTTCTTGGATTGCTGGAACGTCGAAATCGAGCAGGGGTGGCACCTTACAAAGAGTGGCACCTTACAAAGAATTCCGCTAATAATTAAAATTTTTTTCATACTTCAGTATTTAGTATCTTCCTCTGGCGATAGTTCTTATTTTGAAAAGAGCCTAACTTTAATGATTTATTTTGAGACTATGGAAAATATTAGAAGATTTCTTTCCAGAGGTTTTATTGAACACATAATGAGGTACGCAAACAAAATTTATCGTGAGTTTTAACCCTCATCCTGTATAAAAAAAAGTAACGAATCTTGTATTTTGGGCAAATTTTGCCCAGTATAATTTTACTAGTTTTATTACTTTTTGTTGCAAGTATAGCATATAATTTCTACACAAGAATGATTTTTGCACACAAATAAGTTACAATTCTTAAATTTTGGTTTATATTTAGTACTGTTAGACTTGTTTTCAAAAAAGTGACAACGGCCTCTTTTTGTATTTTTCTCTCCTCTCTCACAAAAGCATTGCATGCGGAGACATCAAGCATATTTGCGAATAGAGCTACAGGCCACCTATTGGTCTTCCGCTTGCAAGTATATGTGCCAACCGGTTGGTCGATTGTATCCTCCCCTGACTTTGTATGGTTATAATACTGTATTATTTCTGGTTTCTTTGACTGGTTATCCTGTATTTTTGCGTCTAGGTGCAATGTGCTTATTAGATCGTGTGCTTAGATATCGGCGCGTAGATATTTCTTTGAAACTCCGAGTAAAAGGCAGGTTTTTTTCTCATATCCAAAATATGTGTGGCAATCTAAAATAAGCCTTCAAGGATGCATGGTTAATTTCCTTCCAAGCTTCTCCAAACACTTTGATACCTATGTAATAATGTATAAATATGTAATGCGCAAAGTTTTCCAAAATACGATGAAAGCTGCCTTCAATATTTGTCATCCTGATAATAATAGTTTGCATGTCCTTTGTCATACATGTCAACAATGCAATGGCATATTGAGTTGGTCCTGGAGTAGTAGTAATAACGTTTTCATCCGTTTTTCAACCAACCAATGAGCTGCCACATTTGTCATACAAAATTGTTTTTTGGTCTTAGTAAGAAAACCAAAAGGTGGGTCTTCTTCTTGCGCAGTAGCAAATATTTTCTCCTTCGGATATGGCAATATATGTTACTGATCCTTCATCTGAAGAAATTTAAAAATGTTCAAGACAGCTTTCGAGTTGCTGGTACAGTTTACGCCCTTCAGCCTCACTGTCTGATTCGCTCAGTAGCTTTTCTATTTGGCGTCGAGTAAGCACGTGCGACTTATTGAATTTTATTCATACAGACACTTTACGGAAAAGTATAGGCACATTTTTATACATACCCTTTGGGACATGGTTTTTTCTTTTCCTGAGTAAAGTTGCTGTAAAAAAATTATTTATTTTGACTTTCACACTTCACATCCCGCGACTGCAATGTAGGCAACTACGTACGCCCAAAATCGAAACTTCACTGAAAAATTTCAAATATCTTCCTCTTTCTAATGTTTTTGGATAAAACAGGAGTACATAAGTTGAAAATTCCCCAGATTCCAAAAAATAACGCATATAGTGCAGCCGTTATTGTCGCAAATGTTGAAAAATCAATACAAAAAAATGTATGCAGATAAGGGATTCCACGGGCAACAAAAAACAGAACACACAGTCTAAATGTTGCTTGCAGAAATAATGGAAAATTGTATTGGGCAAAATTTGCCCAAAATACAAGATTTGTTACTTTTGGTATGGAGGAGCCCCTGGTGGAGCAAGAACATACATTTTCGCAACGCTGCTAAATATATGTAAAAAAATAATTGTCAAGAAATTTCATACCGATATCACTAAATACACGCCAGATACGCTGAGCTAAAAACGCGTTCGGGCAAAATTTGCCCAAAATACAAGATTAGGGTTAATCAAAATGGTAGCGAAAGCGCCTGGGATCACCTAGATACATTTGTATAAAAAATGATTAAATTCAAGTTTAACATGAACGAAATTTCAAAAAATATTTTTTCATGTTATTGAAAATTACCTTAAAATTTGTTCAAATATTAAACATGAATACAGGTGTCCCTCGTATAACGCGGTGGTTACGTTCCAGGAAAATTCCGCGTAATGTGATTCGCGTTATAGAGGACTTAACTTTCATATAAATTTTAGGGTGTTCCAAAAAGCTTTTTCCAAAATAAAAAAGGTACTACATTAAAGATGTATGTACATTCCAACTCAAAATCAAAATTCATACCTTAATTAAAAAACATAATGAAAAAAAACTGTTTTTTTTTAATCGCGTTATATCGAAAACGCGTTGTAGAAGTACCGCGTTATACGAGGGACACCTGTATTAAAAAGATCACCCGGGTGGGTATAAGTAAAGCGAAGGTTAAATCCAATTTCAAGAATTTCAATGAAGATTTTGGCTTATCTTTTATGAATTACCGCCCAGTTTTGATCTACGGTGATCGCGGATTCAGTTGGCTAACACTTTGGTCATCATTTATGTTCTGACAATCGTTTTTAAATCGCTTTTACCATTTATGAACTCCACCACGGTATAAACAAAAATCACCATAAACTTGGTCCATCAATTTAAATGCTTCGGTTAAAGTTTAAACATGTTTAAAACAATAGTTAATATTGGATCTTTGTTCGATGCACATTTTTGTACGATGACACAAACATACTTCCACTTCAGATGCAATAACTTTGCTTTCAGTCCTCCAATTTTCATGAAATTTTTACTAAAAATCACGGAAAAAATTTAGTTATTTGGAAACTTTACTTAAAAAACATGTAATACTAAACTGGCAAACAATTTTTTTAAAACCCCCCCCCATGACCAAGTTCTGGCTACGCCGCTGGAGTGAATATACGATAAAATTTTTTTTTTCAAACTTCGTAACGGTTCATCGAAGAGATGTTAGTTTTTGGGATTGATGAAAAAAACTAAAAAACTAAAAAAATTAATCTCGTTAAAAATGGCTCATACAATAACATCGCGGGAAGGGCTCGATATGTTGGAAAAGCAGTGTTGCACACGCATTTCAAAAACCGGTGAAATATGTGGTATCGCAATGGACCTCAAAATAGGCCTCCGAGTGTGTCTCTTACAGAAGCAGCCTTACAGCAGCTATCTTTTAATTTTTTTGATACCGCATTCCCAACCTTGATGTCGCGTAAAAAACGTATTCTAGTATGGAAGCGGGACTTCAATTACGGTATGTTGGTACATAATGTCCTATGCGAAAGTTTACCCCACGGACCCATACATACATATGTATGTATGCACATTTGCATAGATTCGAAACTACTCAATAGCGTGAGGGATGATGCACAACCCGAAGAATCAGACAGCGATGAGCCCAAGGTTTCAGGAATTGCGACACACAGTCGGTCTTAACACTTCGTTCAATAATGTGTGTGACTGACACATAGATGGCGGCACTAATACTAAATCAATATTTTTTCGAAATTGTGAACCTTTTTAGGCTTACTGTCAAAATTATATGTCAATCCGACCATTAGTTTACAAGTTACAGTGCTTTAAGTGGCACTACTTTTGAGTTTTCAAAAAAAATGAATTCAAAGCAATTCCGTGTGCTGATTTATCATTGTTTTTTAATGAAAAGAAATACTGTTCAATGCCAGAAATGGCTTGAAAAACATTATTCGGACTCTGCTCCATCAAAAAGAACCATTTGTTATTGGTATGCCGAATTCAAACGTGGTCGTACAGACACCGATGACATTCCATTTACTGGACGGCCAAATGACGCTGTTATTCCGGAAAACGTTGAAAAAACACTGAAAAGCATTATGTCCGACCGTAAAGTGAAAGTGGGGGAGATTGCTGACATTCTAAAGATATCAGCAGGCAGTGTACACACCATAATACACGAACATTTGGTTATGAAAAAGGTGTTTTCGAAATGGGTGCCGCGTTTGCTCACACCGGAGCAAAAACAACAACGAATCGATGATTCAAAGAGCTGTTTGGACATGTTTACGCGCAACAAGTTGGAGTTTTTGCGTCGGTACATCACAATGGATGAAACATGGATCCACCATTTCACTCCAGAGTCAAATCGGCAGTCTGCTGAGTGGCATGCAACCGGTGAAAGCCGCCCAAAGCGTCCAAAGGCACAAACATCGGCTGGCAAGGTTATGGCGTCAGTATTTTGGGATGTGCACGGAATAATATTTATTGACTATCTTGAGAAAGGGAAAACAATCAATAGCGACTATTATATAGCGTTGTTGGAACGTTTGAAAAAAGAAATCGCGATTAAGCGGCCCCATAAGAAGAAGAAAAAAGTGTGGTTTCACCAAGACAATGCACCGTGTCACAAGTCGATGAAAACGATGGCAAAAATGCATGAATTGGGCTTCGAATTGCTTCCTCATCCCCCGTATTCTCCAGATCTGGCCCCCAGCGACTACTGGCTCTTCTCAGACCTCAAAAAGATGCTCCGTGGTAAGAGATTTGGCTCAAATGATGAAGTAATCGCCGAAACTAACGCCTATTTTGAAGGCAAAGAAAAATCGTTCTACAAAGGCGGTATCGAAAGATTGGAAAAGCGTTGGAATGATTGTATCTCCCTAAAAGGGGACTATGTTGATGAATAAAAAAATGTGTTTTAATTAGTTAGTCACACACATTATTGAACGAAGTGTTACCTGCGGCGAAGACGGCGACAACGATAATGGTAGAGACAATGCCAACAACGTCACGACGATTCTGGCATTGACCAAAACGGTCGACGTTGTTACTTATAAAAAATCGAAGGTTTTTCTAATATTGAATTTTTATTTTAAGTTTTTTGCCTAAAGCAATAAAAAACCAAGAAGGGCACATACCTATCCGCATAGTTATGTTTCGATGGTTTGTACTGTTTGATATGCTACCTGTAGATGCCCTGCAAGCAATTCGGTAGTCGACTACAAAAATAACTTTTGGCATATTTTAAAGAACAGTTAATTGCTATTTGTTCTTATGCGATTTTATGTCCCTAACTATAAGCTAACTACAAAGTAATGCAGAACCCACCCAAATTTAAGGCGTGCGTTTATGGCATAGGAATTTAAAAAACAGCTAATTGTTGTTTTTTTTTGGTCTTTGGAATTTTATTTTACATATTTGTCATTTTCTTTCGTGCATTATGAAATCATAATCAGTGCTTAGTCTCGTGCGTGCGGTCGGAGTCCTAACTAAATTGAATTGTTAAACAATTTTATATAATTTTTTCAAGTGATTGCTTTAGTTTTAATTATTTAAGCTAAGCCAAAATGAGAGGTGCAAGCAAAAGAAATTTAAGAAGCCTTTGAAAAAGGAAAGGGATTCGTATTCAAATAAATTAAATTCATGTAATGTTGGTAAATCAGAAGCCACCTGTTCCTCTGCTAATGTGCAGAGCCAAAACGGAATTTATATTGAAAATATTTGTGTCCAAGAAAATTGTTCCGAAAAAATTGTCCAACAAAAAATGCATTAAAAGAAAAAATCGGTGATTGGTATTTTAAAAATAGGCCATCTTGCAAGTGTTTTGAAGAGTTGTTAGGTATTTAAACATTTTTCAAATAAAAAAGGAAATACAAAAATTTTAAATTTACATAACAATCATAGAAATATCCATTTTTATGGATAAAGACGTAACTAATAGTTGAGTTATAGCTGATTTAAATAAAGTAAACTTGAAGTTAACTGAAATGTAATTAGTTTATAGCTAACCACAAATAAGATAACTTTTAACTTTTGAATAACTAACTTCAAGTTAGCCGAAAAGTCATGCAGAGTCGGACAATTGACTACTGCCTAGGCCATCGCCATGTTAAAATAGTCAGTTGGCTCCATTGAAAATAATCCAACTATCAACCACAACTAGTTGAGAATTAGTTAGATTAAAGTGCGTTAAAAGTTAGTTGAGTTGCCGGCAGGGCTTATTTCTCTATTCATTAGGATACACGCCTGCGAGGCACTTTTTGCCTTTGTCGTTTAAACTATGGTTTAAATAATAACGTAAAGGCTTAATGACGTAATGCTGCTTATAGAAATTAGAAACAGTATAGATTATGCTACCGATGAAAAATGCAATTAGTTTTCTAATTGATTAATGGAACTATATTAATTTTATTTCAAAAAATCAGAAAACTCTATTAGACTTAGAACTAGACTTAGACTAAACTTAGAAAATTTAAACTTAGTTTCCGTAAACGTAAACTTAGAAATCAGCTAATTTTCTTTGTGAATAGAGAGAAAAATATTGCCAGTCAATATCGTGCACAAGCAAATGAATTCTTTTCCCGGCATATTTTTACTTAACCCTTTACACGGCAACAGCGCATTTATCATCAAATGTTGTTTTTAGATATAAGCCTAAATTAAAAAAACACGTATTTTTTATTTTTTAATATACTTTAATTTTTTAAGGTTTTTTGTAAAAAACATTTGGTTGCACATCTTCAGCAAACTTGTGCATTAAAACTTGTTTTTTTATTTTAATATGTTTAATTTTAAATGAAAATTTTTAAGGCAATTAATGCGTTTGTTGTAGCATAGGCCTACTCCCCAATTTTCGCTAAGTGTTTGTGTGTTTTTTATGAATAATTTTTAATCAACTTTTCGCAAAAACGGTCAAATAAGTGCTGTCAAGTAAAATTTTGTTACTTTTTCCCACTATTAACCTTCACACTGTCACCATTAACATTTGTTAATATTTCAAATTTTGATTTTGCTATAACTTTTTAGTTTTAAGTCCGATTTTCATGCGGCTTCGGCTCAGTGGCCATTTTATCAAGCTCTTTCTAAAACTAAAAATTTTATTTTTTCCATATTTTTTTAAAAAATGAAAATTTGTACTCCTATTTTGGTTACAATTAACATATTCAAAATTCAATGCTCAAATTTGGATATGTGATGTGGAATTACCTAAAAATCTTACATACAAAATTTTGTGAGAATATCTTTGAAAATGCACTTTTTATGGAATTTCTTTAAAAAAAGCAACAAATTCGCCCACATTGTGGGGGCTGAAACCCCATTCATCCCTTTTCCCCCTTCCACGTTTGAACGTAAAATCTCTTAAGCACAGTCCATTTTACGTTTTTGCTTACCAACTTAGCTCAAAAAATCAAAACTGTCTTTATAAAACGGATGAAAAGAAAAATATTAACATATGTTAATAGTGACAGTGTGAAGGTTAATGCCAGTATTTCAAAAAAGGAACGTTGCATATTTGTAAAATAGCAAAACAGAGTCGTTTTGATAATTACTTCCATAATTACGGGCAATTTTTCGGTTGGTTGCAGATATGCAACTGTAAAGGGTTAATATTCTTGAATGGATGAGCATTCAATTTTAAAATCTTAAATACAGTTTTAAACGCTGAAATTCAATTTTAAAATCTGGGATACAGTTTTAAACTGAAATACAATTTTTAAATCTGAAATACACGTTGAATTTTCTGATATACAACTTGAAAAGGTGTAAGGGGTTAAATATGAGATTGACCTACATTTATTTTTCTCTTTAACACCCGGTTGTTCGCGCACCTGTTTTGGATACCGTTACTCGCGCGGTGTTTGAGACACCCAATTATATTTTAAATACAACTATTTATTTTTCTGTTGATTATTTTTACATACAAATACCACTAAACACATTGTAAAAGCTTGTTTAACAAAACGAAACTAATTTTTCCGTGAATGCTTACAGTTTTTTTGAACTGGCGTGATTTAAATTTAACTAGGAAGTAAAATAGTGCAGGAAATTTAAGTTGTGGGGTGTGTAGTTAACTCACACGAGTGATTGTGGGTTGAACATTTTGCCCAAACATACTTTTAATTACTTACTTTCCACCTATCCCCAAAGGCTTACTTTTAAGAAATCAGTATAATTCGAAAACTACTTAATCGATTTTTTTGGCTGTTGCAAAACGCTTTAAAGCAAAAATATAAAATTAATAAATGTCAGTGTGGTAAAAAGTTTATTTATTTTTTTTATTTATTTAACAGATAATACAGGCATATAAGATACAATCTTTTGCATGCCAATTAGGAACACATTCGTTTTAAGCATTACACAATAAATAAAATATCATTACAATGTTTAATAATTTACAAAGAAAAATCTTAACTATGTGTAAGTGAAAGTAGAAGTAGAGTAAAGAGTAAAAGAAAAGTTTGAGATGTTATGAGAAGTGTTTGAAGAGTAGATGCTTAAAGTTACTACTGCCCGAAATACATTTGATTGCACTAGGGAGCGAGTTCCAAGACCTTATGGCGCTAACGAAAAAAAGCCTACTGGAATTTTTGAAATTATGGCTAGGAATTAGGAGATTGTAGTTTCGACTTGACTTGCAAAACAAAAGTTTTTCAAAAAGGTAGCAGGGACGCTTCGTATGTATAAGTTTATGTAAAAACATACAGTTTCGTGCTTCTAAGTAGCTTTTGAGGTCAAGACCAAGCAACTGTCTACTATAAGAACAAACGTGATCCCCTTTCTTTAATCCATAGACGTAACGTGCAGCATTGTTGGAGGCAATAAGCAGTTTATGCTCCGACCTAGAATCAAGTTTGCTATAAACAACTTCTGAATATGTAATTATGGGTAAAATTAGCTGTAAAACCAATTTTCGCCTTGTCTCACATGGTACGAATGCAGCAGTCATTCTAAGATTTCGTAACGCTAGATATATTTTGCTTACGACCGAGTTTATGTGGTCCTCACAAGACAACGAGGAATTGATCCTGAAGCCAAGGTTAGTGATCCGGTCTACGAACTGCAGCTGAGATCCATTGAGATAGATTTGAGGAACATCACAAAGGGAGAGCGGTGATTTGGAGATCGGGAGAACGTAGGACTTTAGTGGATTAAGATTGAGTTGGTTCTCGCAGGCCCATCTATAAATGGCACATAGGTCTTCATTTACCCTCACACATAAGTCCTCAACAAGACCTACAGGCCTAGACAGATAAAGTTGGATGTCATCCGCATATGCATGCATAGACACATGGCTACAAACACTGAAAATGTCATTTATAAACATAGTGAAGAGCAGCGGACCAAGTACTGAGCCTTGAGGGACCCCTCTATTCACTAAATTATAAGAGGAAAAGTTACACCCAACCCTAACCCTCTGAGATCGGCCATGTAGATAACTTACCAAAAGTTTCACCGCACTATCCGCAAACCCAAAGTAACATTTGAGCTTTTGACACAAAATTGAATGATTTACGCAGTCAAATGCCTTAGAAAAATCCAACAAACACAGTAAGGTAAATTTACAAAGGTATTCTTATGTCATCCAGGACTTTAATAATAGCTGTGGAACAACTATGCGCTGGACGGAAACCTGATTGAAGGGGTGACATTAGTGCAAACATGTCAATGTGACTAGAGATCTGCTCAGCCATTAAAGATTCGAAGACTTTGGAGAGTGAGGACAATATGCTGATAGGTCGGAAGTCACCCGGAAGTGAAGCCACTGATTTCTTTGCTACAGGAACAAGTTCGAAAGAAATTATGAAATTATGGGGATTGGTTATATATTTTACCGCTCCGCTTCTTTCATCGAAAATTGTTAACTACTTATATAGGATTGTATTCAGGAGTTTAAGATAGAGAGTAAATATGTTCAAGAAAATTTTTGAAATACGAAATTATTGGGTTTCTCATATATATTTGATGCTTCCAGGCGTAATTTTCCAGCAGTAAGGCAGTTGTTGTTGTTTTCCTCAAAAACTAGTCAATGCCGCTGGTCGAATATTTTGGCTTAAGGGGGTACTCTAGTACAAACGGTGTTTTTTAAAGCTTTTTTTGGGATTTTTTTTCAGAAACCGCATGATAATGAGATAATTCTTTACATATTGAATTATAAAAAAAAACGTTTCCACGTGCTACCGCGAACACTGTTGGGGTCCTCCAGCTGAGTACCGGCCATGTTTTTTTTTTAAGGGTGCGTTTGCGCCATCCTTACTTTGTCCCTGTTTGTCTGAAATGTAATCCAAAAATTTTCTCTTAAAAAGCATTACTCCAATTAAAGGATGACCTATAATGAACCCGATCTGAGCAAAATTGGACCCGCGGCATCGTTTTAACGTGTTTTTTTTTCGAAATTCGCCCTTTTTTTGCTCTAAAAACTCCCCCCAAAATTCGACTAGTCAATGGAGCGCAATCTCCGTAGGTTAACCCGTGGTGCAAAACAAGAATCAAGTGAATCGGTCAACTAGTTTCGACGGAATAATGGCGCAATGGTCAAAAAATGTGTTTTCGAGAAAAACGCGTTTAAAGTTTTAAAACTGTGTTACCGCGTAGTGAACGAGACGGATTTGAGGCTCTGTATCTCAGAGACGTTTACGAATTCGACAAAATCCGTTCGTATACCTTTTATATGAAGGTTAGGTTAGGTTAGGCTGGCTGACCCACGGGGGGGTCTCACATAGACCATGTTGGTCCATAGTGATACCAGAAAGGTTCTGGAGCTTCAGACCTGTGTATAATTTTTTAAAAACGTTTTGGCAAATCTAAGCAAGTCGCCGCTTTTTTGTTCCGCGATTCTTTCCAAGGAAGGGAACGACGCGGATCCGAGGCAGCTGACCCGTGATCTGTAGAGAGCAGGGCAGTGGCACAGCAAATGCTCCAGGGTACCCTTGGCACTGTCTTCACCACATCTTGTGCATGCATCACTTTGTACCAAGCCAAGTTTGGCAGCGTGGGACGGTGTGAGACAGTGTCCCGTGAGTATCCCGGTTAATAGTTTGCAATCATCTCTTCGGAGTGATAGTACAAACTCTGTGTTGTTGATATTGTGTTCGCGAAGCATGATTTTTGCTGTCCTGTGAGATGTAGATCTCTCCCACATGGACGCCGCTTCACGAATCATATTCTCTTCTATTTCCGTCTTGAGCGTGGAGAGGGGTGGATGGATGTCTGGCTCGCTAACCGTCGGCAGTCGTGCCCCGGCTTTGGCGAGCGCATCAGCCTTCTCATTTCCCTCAACTCCTTTGTGACCCGGTACCCAATAGATAGTGACTACTCTGTTGCGACAGAGTTCGTAAAATTTGGTTTTGCAGTTCCGTACGCATATCGAGTTTGACAATACCCCAGCTGCTGCTTTTATGGCTGCTTGGCTGTCGATATAGATGTTTATCCGAGAGTCTGGAGGGGTGCGATCCATTGCTAGTTGCACCGCTCTTGTGGCAACGTGTACCTCTGCTTGGAAGATGCTGCAGTAGTCCGGGAGCCGGAAAGACTGTTGAAGGTCAAGTTCCGGACAGAAAACTGCAGATCCCACTCCCTCTGTCATCTTGGATCCATCCGTGAACAGGTTAAAGGATTGACGGCTGGGTTCGAGCCCCTGTCGCCACCCATCCGGTTCTAGGATCACGTGGGGTTTGAAGTCGAAATTGGCTTGAGGTACGGCGTAGTCTGAGCTTTCGCCTACCCCTGCGTGTAACCTGCTGTGGCCGTAATGTCGTAGCGTGAGCTGTCCAGTTACCTTAAGTCTAAGCGCGGCCTTTTTAGCGACGCTTTTCGCAGTCAGACCAATTGGATAAAATCCCAAGATTTTGTCCAGTGCCGCTGTCGGAGTGGTGCGCATTGCGCCTGTTATACACAACCCAGCGGCTCTCTGTACAGTCTCGAGTCTTTTGGCATAGGTCTTCTTATCCACCGCAGTCCACCATACTATGATCCCGTAGAGCATAATGGGTCTAATAACTGCAGTGTAAATCCAATGTGTGAGACGGGCGGATAAGCCCCAAGTCTTACCGAGCATTTTCCTGCAAGCGTATAAGGCGTTCAAGGCTTTTCTTTTCCTGTCTTGCACATTCAATTTCCACGACAGTTTACTGTCCAAGATGACTCCTAGGTACTTAGTAAATGTATTGGGGGCGAGTGTGGTGTTGTTCAGGTTGGGAGGAAGCCAGGTTGGGATCTTGTACTTTGTTGTAAAAAGAACTAAGTCCGTCTTGTCTGGGTTTGTTTCCAGTCCCACAGTCTTTGCCCAGTTATTAATCACTTTCAGTGTTCTCTCGAGTACTTGGCTCATTGAGTTGAGACACCTGCCTGAGACGACAACGGCTAGGTCATCCGCGTATGCGGTTAGCCTTGGCCCCCCGTCCCTCAACTTTAAAAGGATCTTATTAACGACTAGATTCCATAGTAACGGAGAGAGCACACCCCCCTGGGGGGTGCCCCTGTTCGCCTTCCTCGTCATGGTTGTTGCGCCCCACTCCGCTACCACTGTACGGCTATTCAACAGATTACCAATCCAGTCCTGTATGGGTCGGTGCACCTCAATTGATGCAAGGCCTTCCAACAGTGCCTCTGTGGAGACATTGTTGAAAGCCCCCCCAGCGCGTATTCTCCGTAGTGAAAAGCTTTCTCTATCTGAAAAACCACCTGATGAAGTGCTGTCTCCGTTGACTTGCCTTTCATATAGGCGTGTTGGTTCGTTGATATTAGGCCAGGTGGAACCCTTTCCTTAATAAACGAGTCTAGCAGTTTTTCAAAGGTCTTCAGTATAAACGAGGTGAGGCTGATGGGCCGATAGTCCTTCGGATACAAATGGCTGCTTTTACTTGATTTCGGCTAAAATACAACCCTTGATAATCGCCAGTCCATCGGTACATAGTTCAGTCTCAGACAGCTCTTGAAAACGTCCTTGAGCCCCGGTATCAGAACAGCACTTCCCTTTTGCAGAAGCGCGGGAAAAATGTCGTCCGGACCCGGGGATTTGAAGGGATCGAAAGAGCCCAAAGCCCATCGAAGTCTGGATGTGGTGATTAGGCCCTCACAATTCCCTTGCTCTGTGCCGAGTGCAGTTGAGACCGAGTCGGGAACCTCTGAACAGCCAGGAAAGTGGGCTTCCATAAGTGCCTCAAGCGTCTCCTTGCCATCCTTGGTCCATTCTCCAGACTCTTTGCGGATGAGTGATGGTATGGGGGGGGATTTGGCGAGTATCTTCCGAAGTCTGGATGCCCGGAGGTCTTGTCCATACTTCCACAGAAGTTCTGCCAGGAACTTCTTTTGGCCCTCCGTATCTCTTGTTTGTAGGAGTGAAGTAGTGTCTTGTACTCTCTCCAACACTCCGCACAGTCGGCAAGTTTGGCCAGTTTGAAAAACTCTCTAAGTTCCCTTCTTTGCCTACCAATATCCTTACTCCACCAGGGCGGATAGGATTTTCGTCCTACCGGCCTTGAGGGCGGGCAGGATTCGTGGTAAGCAAGGAGGATCTTTGACGTTATGAGTTTCGCCTTAGCCTCAACGTCCGAGCTGGAGAGGGTCTGAGAGGCATTACTCAGATGAGTCTTTAACCGATTTGCATACAGATCCCAGTCCGTATTCCGGGGGTTTCTGAAGACCCTTTCTGTACGCAACGGTTTAAAGTTGACCGTAAAGTGTATGTAGCTGTGATCAGAGAAGGAGGGTCTTTCCAGCACCCTCCAATCCGAGATCCAGGTATCTGCCCCGTAAGAAAAAGTAATGTCCAATACGTCTTCCGACGTCGGACCCTTGAAAGTTGGGATGTTCCCTCTATTAGCTATATCTACATTGTTTTGTAATATAAAATTAAAAAGGGACTCACCCCGTTCGTTCGTATCCTTGCTTCCCCACTGAGGGTGGTGCGAATTGGCATCCGCACCTACCACGGCGTCGAAACCTTGTCTGAGGACTTCTTCCGTCAGGTGCGGTAGTTCTGTGGGGGGTGCCTCGACGTCGTGGGCCATATAGCACGAGGCCACAAGTCTAAGCTTGTCGTCCCCTTCGATGGCGACCACCGTCAGGTCATCAGAACTGAAATTAGGTAGAAGATATGCGTTAATATCCTTCCTAACAAGGATGGCAGATCGAATCTTACCTACCGTTGTTGCATGGAAAAGATTATAGTTCGTGGACCCTAACCCTGAAACCTTATTTCCGGAGGAAAGCCAGGGTTCCTGGATTAGGGCCACGTCGTAGCTGCCCTCCTCTAGTGTGAGAAGGAGCTCAGCTGAAGCCACCTTACTGTGGTGGAGGTTGATTTGTAGGACCTTTCCCTTCAGAAGGTACAGTGTCCTTCAAGGTGGGTGTGGCTGTCACCGCCGACACTCCACCCGTCTCAACCTCCATCTCGTCAATCTTCCCGTCGTCTAGCCGAAGCATGAGAGTAGCGTCGGTCATGGGTTCCAGCCCAAGATCCTTTTCTACTTCACCTGGCTTTAGAGTGTTTTCGTTACCGTCTTTCGGATGACGTTTTTTGAGGCGCACCCGTAAAAGCAGTAGGGCGTTTTCCGGTTTCACCGCGCTTGGTACACGTACCTTAGCCCGCGGTGGACCGGGAATATCGTCCCTATCCACTATAGCCAGGTAAGCGCCCGGCCACAGTCCTCGTAGTTTCGGGACCACCTCCTTGACCCATTTAAGCGTGAGGTCGTCATTGCACTTTAGAATCTTGACTCCCCTGAACCACCCCGCTCCTTCAAAGGAGGGCGAAGGTTTGTTAGGTTCGTCGATCGCCTGTGCAACAATGGCCTCGAGTATTTTGCTGTCCACTAGCTTCCACTGTTCCGCCGTCATCTGGCCATTTTCGTGTCGTCGGTCAACGAGCGCCACGGTCAAGTGCCGTTTGGCTACTTCGCTGGTCGTCGCCACTCTTTTGGACGAGGTCGGTTGGTCAGATGGAGTAGCTGTGGTGTGAGTGCGAGGACGTTTGGCCGCGGGTTTTCCTCCCTCCGTGGACCTCTGTCTCTTCGCCTCCGTTTCCTTCATAGCCTTCGCTACGTTTTCTTCTATTTTGTTCACGAAGGTGGGATGCGTGGTCGCAAACCGTTCGATTTGCGAGAAGTGCTCCCTGCCTTTCGTGACCGTCTCAGTTGCCCATCGTAGGTCCTCCCGCTCCGTGGGCGAAAGAGTGTCCTTATTCTCCAGGCGCAACTTGATGCGTATTGCCGCTTTGTACTGGGCGAGCGCTTTCAGGCCCTCCTTATTGGGCTTCTTCCTTTGCTCGCTCCTACTAGTGGATGCGATGCTCGGGTCGAGAGCCTTTGGGGGCTTCAGCAGCTCCTCCTCAACTATCGTATTTGTGGTTGCCACGCTGCATACGCTGTCGAGGTCTGAGTCTGTGTCGACTACAGTACCCCTAGTGGCTAACCTAGCCTTCGCAAAATTTGCAGTCGCATGACGACTGCTAGAGCCTGCAACCACTCTAGCAGAGGTGTGACCGCTGGCGACACGCAGAGGGGAATCAAGTTCCCCACCGTGCCCGCCGGTGGTAGCAGTCACTTCTTCCACCGACGTTTGGGTCAATATCCTGACCCGCTCTTTCCCCTTCTTCGACTCCAGAATGGTTTTTATTTCAGGGACTCCTCCCTTAGCGTTTTATGCCTACCCGCCAGGCACCACTTAGCATGACTGAGGTAAGACTCCACAAGCCGCCCCTCGGGGCGGCATGTAAGCTGGACCTCAGGCATGACTTGTGGAGCCCTACCTCACTCTTAGCTAGACATCGCCGTGCCTTGCCAGTTTACTTGCGCATAGACACGGCGATGCCCATTGCCCGGTCGGCACCCGCGAGGAGGGTTAAACTAAGTGGATTTTTGCCGACCTTTTATATGAAAGTTATACTATAAAAATATGAAATTAAAAAAAATCGATTTTTTCAAAATTTAAAACTAGAGGACCCCTTAAGCTTTTTGTCATGAACCGGAACCAAATGAGTGTTACGGGCACTTGGAAGTAAAAACAACTTCCTCTCAAGGATATCTAATACACTGGCGTACATAAGGGGGTCTGGGAGTCTAAATCCCTCAAATATTTGTTCAATAAAAAAGTTGTGGGAGAAAAATATGATTTCAAATGGTATTGGGCTTAAAAGCGGTGTACAGAACTACCTCCAAAAATAAAATCCCATGTACGCCACTGGTCTAGTATATTAAAATACGAGTATTTTTGACCCGTCATACGATTCGAAAACATATTGTTGATGATGCTGCGCTAAGTGTTGCCGGCAAAAGTGGAAAATTCTGCCTGTGGACTTATCAAAAACGTTAATTGTTGGTGTTGTTGGTAGCGTGCGTACTGAAGATTTTAATGTTTTATGTTTTTATTTAATTTCTGATTTTGTTTTGCTTTTTTGGTGTGTTTTTTCTTTTCTAGCATTTAGACACCCATGATAGGATTTATGTGTTTGTTTGTGTGTCTGTGAGTGAGTATTTATATATTTACAAATATACGTGCGTGCATGTATACTTATAAGATATAGCTCGACGCGGCTGGGCTTTACGCACATTTAGCACGCGTTGCATTTTAGCGTTTTTTCTCCACTATTTCCCAGATAAGATTACGCAAAGTGTGGCGCGCATGTTGCTGACAACGGCGCGACAGAAAGAGAGGTCTTGATTTACTTTCGTTCTCTTAAAGCGCGCCTAAAGCAGCAAAACCACATTCGTTGATGGCAGGAACACGCAGACGGACGGACAGCGCACAAAAAGACAAACAGTCGACAGATAAACATTTGAATGTTCGGTAAGATGGCTAAAGATAAACCTGTGTAGCATTAGATAGTGTTAGGTAGGGCGCTCCGGCAGTGGTAGGTTAGGTTAGGTTGCGGTGGCTGCCTCTATACGAGACAGACTCGGAGGCCTGAAAGGCCCATTGTGATACCACATATTTCATCCGTTTTTGAACTGAGTATGCAACACTGTTTTTGCCAACATATGTTACAGCACACATTTCAAGCGGATGGGGAGAGGGAAGGGGAGGGGACCTACAGTTTAACGCCGAATCCGAACGGCGATTGGCAGTTTTTCGTTCACACTTGGAGGTTTCGCCATTGCCTGCCAAGAGCGCACTTGTGCGATTCTTGTAATTCTCATTCCCTTCATGTGGATAGCGATAGAAGTAGACGAGTTGTTCACCAGCCCGAGCCAGGAATCGAACCTGGAGCCTTTCGTATGAGAAGCCAGCGCGCTACCCGCTGGACTATCGAAGCCGGCTTCCGGCAGTGGTAACAACAACAAAATCAACAACAACGCCAAGAAAAAGCAAATCATTTAGATGGGACACAGTAGGTACATAGGCAGCCTAAACAACCAGACAGGAAGACATGCAAGCCAACGAGGTGGCCATTATTTTGTATTGAATTCTTGCATGATTGTTTTGACAGTACATGTTATCGCTGCGCTGGGTCGTTGCCAGCAGTGCACTGCAGTGGCGGCTTAAGGTGCTTGGGGGCCCGAGGCGGCGACGGCTGAGGGGCCCCCACAAAACGGTGCAGAATAAGTTTGCGTACAAAACTAATAACTTGAATTTCCGGTTATGCTTTTTACTTTTTTTTTTTGAAAATTTGTATTCCATTGAACAGTAAAGGGACTTGCAAATTATTTTAAAACGTATATGTGCTTGAAATTTTATAGAAAGCAATAGAATCCCAGAGAAAAAAATTAAAAAAGGATAAAAGGATAATCTTACTAAATCTTTCCAAATTTGATAAAAACTTTCGTGAAATTAGGAAAACTTTTAGGGGAGCAAATTCGTAATTTCTCAAATGCCAATCGTGTGAACTCGATTCGGTTTCGGTGCAAATGTCAAATATATTTGATCTGTCTTCTGTTGCGCCGAACGAAATCGGTACTCTAGCGTCAATCGTGTGAACAGTTGAAGCCAGACAAAAAATTAAAAATTGACCCGAATTTTCTCGGTAACTCGAGCACCAACCATAGGGGCCGACAATTTTGTCGATGCTTTCAAATTTTTGGAGAATCGATTTTAATGTTTTTTTTGATTCGGGCAATCGTGTGACCTACCTATGAAATCGTTCGGTGCGATATTTCTGTTCGTTAGGTTGAGCCTACAAACTTTGTCGAAATTGGGGCAATCGTGTGAACCAAATAAAAAAATGGGCCAATCGCGTGGACCTAAAGATAAAAGTGTTTTCGAGACTAACTTTGGCCGCTGAACACGAAACTAAAAATCAACAAATTTTTTTAAGGTGCGTTTTCGAAAAATCTTCGAAAAACGAATTTTTTGCTGTTGTTTCAGTTATTAGCACATATCTCCTAAAAGAGTTATCCGATTAACACGAAGAAGATAATACCTTAGCCTTTTTAGTGATATATATCAGGTGTACAACTTTGCTTCCGCCGTTTTTTTTCCAAAATTAAAAGCTTTATTGCGAAAAAGTGCTTACAGATGTATTATTCAAAGTATTGTCCGTCGCTAGCGACAACTTTCTCCCATCTTTCCGGCAATTTTCGGATCCCGGCTCGAAAAAAGGAGTCCTCTTTTGACGCTATCCATGAAGCAATCCATTTTTCCAATTCTTCGAAGGATTGAAAATGTTGATCTGCCAGGCCGTGTGCCATCGAACGGAATAGGTGGAAGTCAGAAGGGGCGACAACTGGGGAATACGGCGGGTGGGGCAAGACTTTCCATTTCAGCGTTTCCAGGTACTTTTTGACCACTTTTGCGACGTGAGGCCGAGCATTGTCGTGTTGGAGGATGACTTTGTCATGTCGCTCTTGATATTTTTAAAACGTTGAAACCACTCCCGACACGTTCTTTCACTCAGAGCAGCATCACCGTAAGTTTCTGAGAGCATTCGATGCGCTTCAGCTGCATTTTTTTCCGAATTGTAACAGAAAAGTAAAACTTCCCGCAAATGGCGAGAATTGGGCACATAAACGGACATTTTCGAGCGTGAATAATACGAAAACAAGAACAACTGTCACTGAAACGGCGATGACAATTCGTTAGGCACTGTCCACACTCACTTTAAAGGCATTACCATCTATTAGGCATCGCAATCCCGGGATCCCGGGATCCCGGACTTTTTCCAGTCCCGAAAATCCCGGGATTCAAATCTTTTAATCCCGAGATTTTCGGGATTGCAAAAGATGCTTCAAAGTTCAAATGAAATAAATTTAAAAGCACAAAAACCCAATTCCTTATCTGAAGGAGGAGGGAGGGGATAGAGGGCGTCTTTTGCAAAAGGCTTATAATTATTTACTAAGCATTCAACCAGCAAGTGTTGAATCTGAAAGATGTTTTTTCTCAGCAGGGTTTATTTGCAATAAATTTCGCTCTAGATTAGAGGGCAAAACATTTAATGCCTTAGTATTTTTAAGATCTCAGTTTTTAGTTAATCACAACGCTTAACTTTTTTATCGAAATAATCGAAGTAAAACTAACAGTACTAACAAATTAATTATTTTATTTTTTTTTATCAAATATGCGTATATATGTACTTTATGATACATTTGATGCAAAGCAATAAGTTATGTTTAAGTGTCATTTTTGGATAAAACAAAATGTTATCAAACTGAAGTTAAATGTCAAATGAAAAACTTTTAAGGCAGGTTCTCACCTTGTGGAAAAAAAAAACAATTTGTTTTTTTTGCCTTATCGTGTAGATATATGTTCCAAAAATGTGCTCCAGAAATTTCAGAGCAAAATCTGAAAAATTACAAAAGTTACAGGCCATTACATAGAGCAGTGTAGAGCACCGGCCAAGCGCGCTTTAAACTTTAAACGCGTTTTTCTCAGAACCACATTTTCGGACCTTACGGAAGTGATTGAAGGCGCTGGAATGAACCAATCGTCACCAAATGTTTTCCAAATGTTCCTTAGGGGTTTTTCTAATAAACGAACTACGATCAGCCAAAAATATTGAAAATTGTTTATTTAAAAAAATAATTAGTGAACAAAAAAATGCGAAAATCGTAATTTTTTTTTCAAAACCTCATAACTTTTTTAATTTCGATTTTTTTTTCATGATCATACTTCATTCAATAGATAATACGGTACACATTAAGAATGTGTTCGATTTTTGTGTTTCCGGTCACGGGTTTTGACGGAATCACTTCCGGTAGCGAGACACCTCCTCGCCGACATGCCGCCACTGATGGACGCCACCTCCCCCCTTTTTTTTGATTCATTCAATTTTAAAAATTGTATTCTCTAAATAAATGTGTGTTCATATCCAGAAACAATTTTCAGCGTTGTATCTTTAACCGTTTTCTCAAAAAAAATTCCTAAAAAAAATGCACTTTTTCGGATCCACAAGGTGAGAACCTGCCTTAAGTTAAACAAAATGTTGTCAAGGATGACTATGTTTATTTATTTGATTTAAATTTAAACTGACAATTTTGAATGTAATTGACAACTGATTGTAAATGACAACTGGATTTTGGTGATGTGCCGCGCACAACCAACCACTTCGACGACTCAACACCGACTGCCTCCCTTTCCGCCTTACAATGTGATTAAATTCAAGATAAAAAATCTTAAAACTACCCCAAATGTGATTAACCTGTGTCCATTTTTATGGTAAATATATTATAAACAAGTATTTATGCAATTTGGTAAAATTGTTTTATTTAAAAAATTTGTTATTTGAATCCCGGGATTAAATCCCGGGATTCCGGGATTTGACTTTTCAATCCCGAAAATCCCGGGATCGCAAAATGGCAAAAAATTGCGATCCCTACCATCTATGTATTTCAACCAGCCTCAGCCGGTACAGCCACCTATCGGAAAACGGCGGAAGCAAAGTTGTACACCTGATAGATTGTCAAAATCAGATGAGGTGAAAGTTGTAACAAAGTGAATTTTTCGACCAATTTAAAAAATTATAAATTTTGGACTATTTTTGTTTTAATAGATAAAAGAAATGATCTCCTCCTCCTCCTCTCCTGTAAGATGAAAAATATATGTTATTTGAGCAAATATTAAGCCTAACCTCAATAGAATTGAAAGAAAAATAACATGTAGTTATGATGCACAGAGTGAAAACAAAAACTTTACGTTTATTACACCGTGCGAAAAAATTTTTTTTTGCCGAGACCCATCAAAATTTTTATTTAGACGTGAAACTAGAGATCATTTATAGTAATCTGGCATAGTCAGTTTATCATTTTTTGGCCCAAAGTCCATTTTAAAAAACTTTAAAATTTTAAGGACATACACATTTCAAATATTTTTTTAAATACAGTAGCGACTCGATAAAAGCAACCCTCGATTTGCGCAACTCCTCGATTATCGCAACCACCGAATTGTATACATTATAGACTCAGTAAAAGCAACTGGTGCCGAAAAAACCTCAATAATCGCAACTTTTTCTTCGTCTTATTTTCTTTTGGTGGAGTAGAGTGTCAGTTGATGTCCCGTTTCTCTCTCTAGTTTCTTTAAATCAGTAAACTAAATTGTTATCAAACTGTTTTGTTAATTAAAGCCTTTTTAAGAAATGTTTGGAGTTCTTGTTTCTGTTTGATTTTTCTTAAACACAATGAATGTGATTAGTTTAAGTTCTTTTTTTTTGTAATACAACAAAATATGAATAAAATAATAATGAATTCTAATGAAACCCTTAAGAAACTTTGTGAAATTTGCAAATTTTCATACAAAAATTTAGACTCGATAATTGCAACAAACTCGGTAGTTGCAACTGCCTCTGTCATTAATCGGTTGCTTTTACCGAGTCGCTACTGTATATGCGGTTGTGCAATGATGAAGATATGGGTATCAAATGAAAGACATCCTTTTAACTAAATTTTCAATTTTGAAGTTTCAGGACCAAAATATGTCAGGTAGGGAAAACATACATGATTTGCATTTTAGTCTGTAGATTCATACATCTTAATTTTATTCTATTTCAAAGTTCCAGTCTAGAAAACACTTTTATTTGTAGGTGCATTTCTCGTGTCAGTATATAAATATTTTATAAGGAAATATTTTATAAAACCCAGTAGCATTGACTTTATAAAAAAGTCCTGAAAAAACGTATTCCCTTACATAATTTAATTTAATAATAGTAATTGATTGGCACGACAGCCCGCTTACGCGAGACTAAGGCCTAGCTTCCCGCAACCACCCGTGTTGTGCGTGTGAATTTTGTAGGCGGGTGGAAGGGACCTACAGTTTTATGCCGGTTCCGAACGGCAGGTTGGAAGGCAGGTTTCGAACTTGCGTCGCTCTGCATGCGACTCGGTGGACCGCGCACTAACCAACTGAGCCACGGCGGCTGTTCCCTTACATAAGCCCATATTTAGCAAGGTGCATAGAATTGCTTTCGTAAAAGAGTCTATCAAAGAAGAAAACCGGATTTTCGGGACGATGTGTTGTTATCCAACCAATAATTATAAAAATAATAATAATAACTGTAAATTTGTTTAACGTCTACAAAGTTTAATGAGGTTAAGTAATTGCGTAATTCGTACTAGTTTACAAGCAAACTCTAAGATTGCGATATTTAATTTTTAACTTAGAATTTTGGTTTTGTTAAATATTGTAATCTTCGAGGGAAAATGTTTTGAAAATTTGCAAACAATTGTTATTTAGAAAGGATGTTTTCTTGTTTTTATTGTACTGAATTTGTTATTGGCAATTTCAAAGTCAATTGTCGATACTGTGTCGCTTTCAATTGATAAAAGTGACAAACAACTTAGTCTGTCATCAACTATTGTGGAGCGCAAATAGTTTTTTATAAGTTTCAGTTTTGAAAAACTTGAAATTTCTATATACAAACTTCGCTCGGGGGCCCCCCGCAGCCCGGGGCGGTCCGCCCCTCAGCCCCTCCTCTTAAGCAGCTACTGGTTGCCAGTGTTTCCGTTGTGCGACTAAAGTGTCAAATTGACCCTTTTTGATCGACTTTTTAAAATAGGCTTATTTTGACACTCTTCTTCAAAATCATGCCACTTTTGCCCTTTTTTTTATCAAAAAGTTGATACAGTCGTGTCTGGATAGAGTGAACTAATTATTGCGAGGCCTGTTCACAGTATTGTGTTCACTATATCAAGGTTAACATTTTTCTTCAAAAACTCGTTTTATTTGCTCAAAAAACACTTTTTGTTTTTAGATTAAATTTTTTTTTTAATATTTAGAGGCTCCACATCAAAATTTGGGCGTTCACTATATCTAGGTGTTCACTATACCCAGACACGATTGTATGTACATTTTGAAAGTTGTTTCATAAAGTTAATTTGTTTTTATTTTTGTGTATTTCAAAATACTCAAGATATGCTTTCCTTTTAGTATTCACTTTTCAAAGGTAACACTTAAGTACTTAAAAATTATACTTCTGGCAATATTTAAACTACTTGCAACCCTTTTATTAAGTCAAAGTTTTCCCGCAAAAATGTACAAAATTAATCTGAATTAATGCGATTTTTTGTGAAATTGCCTAAGTTATTTGTGCTTAATTAATTTTGATGGCTCCAAATGGATAATTTAAAAGGGAATCAATTAATTTAAGGGGGATACAGTTTTTTTTATAAAAAATTATCTCCTTTTATGATTATGATTGAATTTATGAAAATTATTGAGTTTCGAAAGTAAAATAATGAAAGTATATATATATAGGGTAGCGTGGTCCGAAACCGACCCCCTAATTGGCAAATGCAATAAAAGTGCTTTCAATTGATATTTTTTCACAAACCAAATTTTTTTTTTTTAGAATAAACATTATTCTAGGTTGTAAGTAGCTTGACAAGGTTTTTGGAAACTTTTTTCTTTAAATAACGAGGTCATATTCAAAGTTTGCATATTTGTTGTTTTCAAAACTCGTGGTCCGAAACCGCCCCCCCATGGATTCACTTGCAACAATAAAATTCATCAAAATTTGATAGCACCTATGTTATATAAGGACTGTATCGAAAATTATGAATACACTTTAAAAATCATATAAAGTGGGCTATGCAATGCTGGTTGCTCAGCAATATCGGTTTTTAGATTCTAGAGGTTCAAATTGTTATTTTCGTGAAAAATTTGTTGTAGTATATCGAAACGCTTAAAAATGAGAGGACTTTCCGCAAAACTTCGTCAGGAAATTTTGTCCAAATGGGCATCAACCAAAGGAATGTCGTATAGAAAACTAGCAAAAGAAGCAAATGTTAGCCTGTTTGCTGTGCAAAAACTATTTGCCGGTATACTACACATTGCACACTTGAAGATTTACCAGGACAAGGTCGTAAAAAGGGTGCGTCCTAACCATTGCTAGATACTAAGATATGTGCCTTATTTAAGAAAATAAGGAGATATCCGTACGCGATTGCGCAAAAAAAGTCGGAACGAGTGCAGCAATGGTTCAACGTGCCAAGAAGAGAATCTAGTTGGGAACATATAGAAAGCAAAAACAGCCGAAACGAAGCACTCAGCAATGCGCGCAGGTGAAAACCAGATCCCGAAAATTGTACGACTATATTTGTAGGCAAAAATTTGATTGTATCATAATGGACGACGAAACATACGTGAAATTGGACTACAAAACGCGGCCAGGACCCCAAATCTACGCAGTTCCGAAAGGCAGTGAAATTTCAAAAGCTGACAAATCAATTTTTGGCGAAAAATTTGGCAATAAGATTCTTGTTTGGCAAGCAATATGCAAGTGTGAAAAAATGTCGACTCCACTCTTCACGGACAAGCCCCTGAATGCTGAAATGTACCTAAATGAGTGCCTCAAGTATAGATTGCTGCCGTTGGTGAAAAAACACACTGGTAAGACTTGGTTTTGGGCCGACTTAGCTTTTTGCCATTATGCTAAGCCAGTACTAACGTGGTATGAAGAGAAGAACATAAATTTTGTTAAGAAAAACATGAATCTTCCAAAGTGTCCAGAGATACGCCCTATCGACGTTTGGACGTTGATGAAGAGGGTACTTAAAAAAAGATCTAAATCGGCTTACTCCGTTAAAAAATTTAAAAAATATTGGAATAGTGTTAACAAAAAATTAGATTCTGGCTGTGTCCAGAATTTAAAAAAGGACCTCGACATAAAGATTAAAAATGTGAGTTAGCCCCCCACTAAATAATTTTTTTTGTTGCTATTTACAAAAATATACAATGTGAAATGCCATTTAAAAAAAAAAAAAAATTCTAACTTTTGTTATGCACTAGTATGAAGCATGTTTTGGTGTATTTATAATTTTCGATACAGTCCTTAGCAGAGAGAAAACAGTGCGTGCCTTGCAGAGACCAGCAAATAAGTGTTGACTGCTCTTGCGGTTTCCGTTTTGTTGTCATTCTCACACTGCTCTCTTACCACAGTGAATGCTAGCAATCAGTGCACACTGCACCGAATCACACTGTGTGTAGGGAGAAATGAATCATCCATTGCAGCTCTTTAATGTATGTACATATACATATATTAATATTCTACAAATATTTAAACTTATTTTATGTTCTCATTGGTAAATTAATATTTTTGCATAGATCTTTTATTTGCGTAAAGAAAAGAAAGTGTGCGCGCCCACTGCTCTCTCTTGCTCCTACACTGTGATACAGACAATAGGCCTGCAGTGTGCTATGAGAGGAAGAGAGAAAGAAAATGGGCGCGCGCACTGCTGTCTCTTGCTTATATCCCCCACTCAACTCCCGTTCGCCTCGCCCGATCACACTTTTCGTAACGTGTTTGCCAGCTTACTCCCCATGCCAAGCGTGCGTAAACCACTCAACTCCCGTTCGTTTCGCCCGATCACACTTTTCGTAACGCTTACGTCACGCGTTCGCCAGCTTACTCCCCATGCCAAGCGTGCGTAAAGAAGTTTCACTTCAAAAAATTTGCGCACGGTTTAATTAATTAAAAGTTGGTGTTTTCACTCCGTGCATTATAACTTTGTCATTTTTCTTTCAATTCTATTGATGTTAGGCTTAATATTTGCTCAAGTAATATATCTTTCATCTTAGATCTTAAAACCAGAGGAGCTCATTTATTTTATCTATAAAAAACCATTCGAAAATGTACAATTTTTGAAAAATTTCAAAAAATTCAATTTTTTCAACTTTCATCGTCAGTAACTTCCCCAAATCACATCGGGTTTGGACAATTCGACTAACACCACATGGGTTAGTCGGATGGTTTTCTATTTTTTTTTAATATCAGATAGGTCTGACTGGTTCTTCGGTTTGACGTATCTGATTGTTACGGTAGACATACAACCAGATACGTCTAACCGAAAAACCAGTCAGTCTTATCTGGTAGAAATAACGTACATATCCGGTATGCCTACCGTAACAGTCAGATACGTCTAACCGAAGAACAAGTCAGACCTATCTGATATTAAAAAAATTAAATTAATTCACATTTATTTATTTATATAAAGTAGAACGTAAGAAATTACATTTAATAAAAATAAGCCAATAAATACGTAGGACAGGCGGACATACGCTTGCCGAAAGCTAGATTCCAACGGACGCGTGCCTCATTTGCCCTCACAGTTGAAATGCAATCAGATCGTCCTTCCTTCTGTACTTTGTCTAAATGAAATAATTTCAGATTTTTATTGGATTTAATTTTAATTTCACTCCTTTAAGACTTATCTTTATTTGGATTGCCCTCCGATTGTTCAACATCGCGACACAAATTTCATTTCAGCACTATGACATTTTGAAATCAGGTGACGCGCCACGTTTATATCGCCATTTCATTCTTTCATACAGAGAATATGGAAGGTATTTATGCGAATCTATTCTTTCATTCCCACTTACTGGATAAAATCCCAAAATGTGAAATGTGACTTTGTATGTGTTAGTTAGAATTGGGAAATTTTTATGCATGTGTTAGTTTTTAGACAAATTTTTAACTTTTTTCTGGAGTTTCGGTTAGGCATCCCTGCAAGGCAGCAACCGGTTATATGACTGTATATATAACCGTTTGATTTCACTGCGCTTTCAGTTACCTCCCCTATATAGTTTTTTAATAGCTTCCATCTCGTTTCCACTCGTATAGTTTATAGAAAAGCTAATTATATAGTTATCGCGCTCACTCATTCGTTACCAGTACCAGTTATTTAACTGGTAATATACCCAATGTGGTAACGGTTATACCTACCCCAATAGTAACTGAGTAATAACTTGTGGGCTGGCCTCGATAGTCCAGCGGGTAGCGAGCTGGCTTCACATACTAAACGCCCCAGGTTCGATTCCTGGCTCGGGCTGGTGAAAAATTCGTCTACTTCTATCGGTATCCACATGAAGGGAATGAGAATTACAAGAATCGCACAATTGAGCTCTTGGCAGGCAATGGCAAAACCTCCAAGTGTGAACGAAAAACTGTCAATTGCCGTTCGGATTCGGCGTTAAACTGTAGGTCCCCTCCCTCCCTTTCCCCATCCGCTTGAAATGTGTGCTGTAACATATGTTGGCAAAACAGTGGTGCATACACATTAAAAAAAAAACGGGTGAAATATGTGGTATCACAATGGGCCTCATAATAGGCCTCCGAGTGTGCCTCTTATAGAGGCAGCCACCGCAACCTAACCTAACCTAATAACTTGTTATGGTTTCGGTTACTTAACTGGTTAGAGTAACAGTTAAGTAACCGGAATGGAATAACTTGTATTTTTTTTTAAATAAATTATATTTTTGTATATCTTTTAATTAAACAGAAACAAAACATAAAATAAATCAGTTCAACTCCACCCGCCCATCCGCCTTAAAAACATCTAAAAAAAAGGATTAAAAAAGGAATTTGAAAAACTAGCGTAAGTTATGCTCACCAAACAAAATTTCGACCACTAACTTCAGTTTCTGCAATGCCCGCTTACTGCACCTTCCATCCAAGTTAAACTGAAGCAGGACCTCGTCGCTGAATACTTTGCGGAACACTCCGTCGACGTCTTCAGATCGTCCTTCAGTCTTAAAATGTATGTCATCCAAAGCAGGAACAACTTTACAACTTCTCTTTGAATATTATAATACAATAATTATAATAATAAAATATTAAAATTGGTACTTATCTGGCTTATATTTTTATATATTGGATATTCTTATATATTTTTGGCTTAGTTTTACTCGTCACTCACTTTCACGTTTTGCGAATAATTATGCAAATTTGAACGCAATGAGCACCAGTTAATATGATTATTGCTGTTTCATTCTAACACCCGCGTTTTGAATTGAATATTTGAATATTTGCATATTGCTGTTTTATTCGGTCATACGTGTTGTATTCAATGTTGCAAATTCATTGTCTATCTAAATTTCTCCTGCGGTGTTGAATTTTTGCAAACTTATGGGCAAAAAGGTTAACATTTTTATTAACAGGGCTATTCTGGCAACTATCTTTCAACTCACCTCAATCTTTCGAAGTACAAAAATCTTTCGAAAGACAATTTGCTATTCTAGCAACTATCTTGAAAGCTTTTTTCCGTAACATGAAAGACAGTTTGAAAGATGTGCTTTTGGGGTCGTCTTTCAGCTTGAAAAAAGTACGTGCGTTGTGTTTGTGTTATGAAAAGAAACGATATACGTATATATATAATATATATGGACATATTTTATAAAAGAATGTAATTGCTTTTTTAATTTTTACTTCAGCTTGATTTTTTCAGCCATTGATTGAAATTTTTGAAATTTTGTTTGAATTTTTAATTTTACGACGGACGGTTCATTTGCCAACAGTATTGCCAGCATCGAATAGAGCACTTGGTTTACAAATGTGAGATTTTGATGAAGTATGAAAGAAAACGTAAAAATACACCAATACACCAAACCAAAAGTAAGGGAGAGGGCTGGGTTGTGTACCAGGCTGGGTTGTGAACCATTACCGTTTTTTCTTTCCCTAATTGACATATCGCCAATCTTTCAACTGTCAAGTTTGTCTTATGATATGACTCTGCTTTTGTGGTTACACCGAAATACAAACACGAATTGCTTGTGGCAGCTACAGACATCGTGTTTGAAAATCGACTGCGAAAACTTGTTTGCTTTTTTTTAAGTGCTATCGAAGTGCATGAGCTTATTGCAAAAAGGTCAGTGTAATACATGTTTATTTAGTGTTTTGATTTATTTTTCATATGAAAAAGCTACGTATCCCTTGTACACAAACTTATTCTGACTAGTGTATATGTTGTTACAATATTATTGTAATTTTTAGTCTAGCAATCAGCTAACCAACGCCATGCGATTAAACTTATAGGGGACAGTAGGGCATCCAGCTCTATTGACTCCTTGGAGCATCGTCGAAACGTGGCATGTGTGGTGTTATTCTACCGATACTTTTTCGGTAATTGCTCAGTGGAGATGAGCAGCTTGATGCCATCACTCCGGGTATTCCCACGGGCAACCCGTTTGAACACTGGCGCCCATGCATTCCACGTCGAAACGATGTTCCATCGCACTACGCACTACAGAGAAAGTTCGTTCCTGGCCCGAACAGCGCAATTGTGGAATGGTCTCCCTGCAGATGTTTTCCCCAGCACCTATGATCTTGATGGATTCAAGGCAAGAGTCCATAAATTCTTCACCCAACTTCCTCTCTCCCAACCTATATATCCTTCCTGAACCAGCGCAATGCCTCGCATTTATAGGGGTCATCCCCTGCGCGTTGGCTCGTAAAAAAAAAAAATCATTAAAATACAAATTTTGAAAAAAGGAGTTAGATGCACAAGTAAATATAATTTAATTTTTCTGTTCAATTTTTTATGTCCATAAAACACAATAGTTTTAATTTAGGTGAAAATATTTTATTTGTAAATTCATATGAAATTTAATTTTAATTAAATACCATTAAAAAAACTCAAAAATATGCGTGATTATTACAATAACAACAAAGCACTAATTGTTCTATTAGTATAACCAAAGAATATTTTTCCATACTTTTTGGTATAACTTACTGCATTCAGTGTCATTGCAGTAAATTTCATTGCCTTAACTGTGCATTGCCTTTAGTGTGTTCGCACACACTAATGGTATAAAGCAACAAAGACTCAGCTCTCATATGTCATGCACACAAGATTCATTGAATAGAAGATTGCGCCTTCCGGGAGAAAATAATTTTGAAACCGCACCAGTGACGTCATACAAAATTACTTCCTATTGGCTGAAAATGTTGATTGAATTTTGGAGAGAGAAACACAGTGGGGCAATATTAAATATTGGTTATTTCTTTTTTTTTTTCTATTTTCAATTCCCTTCTTAATTCCAGTAAATTTACCCTTACCGATACATATTGAGTATTTGCCGTTCGAAGTCGTTTTGGGTGAAGTGCAGCGAGCAAACGCTTGCCGTTTGAACATTCAAATAAGTCTCCCGGTCGGGAACCGGAAGAAGTGCACTGCGCAATCTAAATCATATATATGCATATATATACACTAGTCAGAATAAGTTTGCGTACAGGCAAGTCAAAAATATTTTATGATTAATTTTGACCTCAAAAATGGGTTCTCTGTTTATAAAAACGTATCCACATTATTCATAAATGCCTTAACTGCACTTTTTGTTCTGTTTTAGATGAATTAAAATAATAATTTTCCATGTATTCGTATTTATTGACAATATACTCACAAAACGGTGCAGAATAAGTTTGCGTACAAAACTAATAACGGGAACTTCCGGTTATGCTCTTTATTTTTTTTGGAAAATTTTTATTCCATTGAACAGTAAACGGACTTGTAAGTTATTTGGAACCGTATATGTGCTTGACATTTTATAGAAAGCAATAGAATTCAACAGAAAAATATTAAAAATGGATAAAGAATAATCTTACAAAAACTTTTCAAAATTGACAAAAAATTTCATGAAATTAGGGAAACTTTTGGGAGAGCACATTCGTCATTTCAAAAAGCCATCTTAAATCTAAAAAAAAAACAGAAAATCTTGTTTGGTTACTACGATCTGACCATTTTCTTAAGATACCCGAGCAAGAGGATTCGATTGTTTGCGATCAGTGCATCACAATCTAAGGCTAGTTGCATCCAATATCTTCAGAAATGTACAGAAATATTTTATAAACCCCATTAGCAGTGACTTTATAAGACAAGTTCTGAAAAAACATACTTCCCCTACATAACAGCATGTAAGAAGCCCATATTTAGCTTACTTACAAGGAGCACAGAATTGCTTTCGTAAAAGAGTCCATCAAGGAGTCTAAAAAACCGGATTTCCGGGACGAAATGTTGTTATCTGTAGAAAGTGGGACCTTTCATTATTATCTGATAATGGTTTGGCATATTTGGCATTAAAAGGCATCAACTAATTTGAACAGGGTCCTGTTAATAACAAAAATCTGAAATTAACAGTGAAGCACTGCATATGTGGAGATATGGTATGGGGCTGCATGTCAGGAAAAGGAGTGAGCAGGCTGTGTTGTTTTATTCAGAAATGCTTCCGGGGGGTTATTTACATATTCTAAAAGCTTATGTAAGCCAAGGTTTCAAAACTTTGGATCAGATTCCAACATATCTTTTCAACCTTAGCGCGCAATGCATACGATGCGAAGCTATGTTTGCTATTAACTGGCTCAACAAAGTTGCAAAAGTCCCTCCCTAGTCACCTACCGTGCATCTAATTGAGTATATAAGGGGTTCAGTTAAACCCTGAGCCCAACAACACTCCATCTTCTAAGATATAGTTAACCAATACAACAATTCAAGGATATAACAAAATAACCGCTGAAAAAACACCGAATTTAAAAAAATTTGCGCCAAAACTTCTGCAGGGAGTTCAAGCGAGAAAAGAAAATTCACAAAGTTATTAATTTTTGGACAAAACTTAGTTTCAATTGAATTTTAACTACATAATCTCATCTTGTACGCAAACTTTTTCTGAGGTGAATTCATAACATATTTTGTTTTTGGCCCTCCTTTTACAGTTTGGTCAAGTTTTTGTTATTATTATCTTAATGAAATAAAAGAACTAAGTTTGCGCAAAAAATAAAAAATATTTTGTTTTTGAAAAATTACTTTAAGTGATTTATTTTTCATATAAAAAAACTACGTACCCCTTGTACGCAAACTTATTCTGACTAGTGTATATAGATATTCCATTTGAAAAGCAGTTCACCACTCATGTACCTTTTTTTCATTATTTTGTGTACACAGGCCCACTGCACACCGCATGATTCTCTTCTTTTTTGCTTTTTTCTTTTTTTGAAATTTTTCCACGATATTCTCACTACACGCACTTTTACAGCAAGGACTTTTGAAACTCAAAATTATTTAATTATTTTAACAACAAACAATTAAGCAAAGGCGGCACGATTTAGAAAAAAGGAAGTATTTGTGAATACAAAATTTTCAACCAATGAAAACAAAGCACGAAATCTGAATTGAATTGCAGGGTTTCCTCCCGAATTTCACTTGTTTTATTTGTGTTATTTATATGAACGAATTATACGAATTTATATTTAATTTTGTAAAGATATACAAATTTCTATTAAACTGTTATGTAAGTATATGTATATATAGGGGCTTAAGTATAAAGAAAGCCATATATTTGCTCAAAAGAGTAAAGCAAAATGTAAGTTCAAAATAAAAGAGTTTAAAAAGTACTGATGGAAACCCTACATATTCTCCGATGACGTCATTGGTGCGGTTTAAAATTGATTTTCTCTCGGAAGGCGCAATCTCTGTATTCAATGAATTTTGGTCATGCACACACATGTTTTGCTTCTCTTCGCTGGCAGCTCTGATTCGATCTGTTTGCACTGAACCAGTGCAGTGCAGTGCCGTGCAGAGAGAGTGTCTTGAAACAGCTTTCAAATGCACAATTGCGCTCTTTAACATACATGTATATATTGTACACACACATATATATATATACATACAGATGGAGCGAAAGAGGTTTCACTTCAGTCGTGTGGTCATAAGCACACTCGTTTTTTTTTTCGTAGTTTTCCCATATTCTCAAAATTGTAATCAAGCATGTGAAAATATAAACAAATAATTTTACTTCGAACTCACCACGTAAAAATATTTCCAAACATTTTAAATTGGGATCAACCACGAAATTTTTAAATTAATCAAAGCATTGGCCAGCAAAAAGCCATACACCACAAACATTCGATTGCTGGTGACATTGCAGCAAAATCAATCACAACACAAAAAAGCATACACACAATAAACGACAACACCAAAAACATTAGCGAATCCCGAATCATCTTCGTTGAAACGACGATGACGATGCTTTGGTTCGTTGTTTACTCTTCGCGTGCGCTTCGACGAACAAGATCGCAAACTGTTGAGCGCGAGCAAATTTCCCGCAACCTATGCCTCCGCTCATCTCTTCCCGCCCGCATCAAGAAACACGCTTGAAAAATTTTTGAAGATGTGTATTCTTTATATTCTATATTCTTTGCTACTACACAACCTTGCCTTTGTTAGTATATCTACGATCTTAAGGTATACTTTCTATTGGAACTATTCGTCGCAATCGGATCAAAAACTGTAAACTTCCCGATGAAAAAACAATGTCGGAATGCGATCGCGGGACCAGCCATGAATTTGTCGCTTCAATTTACGGCGCACATTGGGAAAAAACAGGCAAAAACGCTCGCATCGCCTGTTTTGAACTCTAGAATCTATAGTTTTTGCACTAGAGAACTAATTTTTTTTCATTTCCAGGAGCTGGTACCCTACAGTCGGAAGTTAAGAGTTTTAGAAATATGCATAATCAGAAGCAAACAAAATAATTAAATATTTTAATAACTGATTCTAGTAGAAGATCAAAAATAAAGTTACACAAGTTTTAGGGTTTTTAATTTGAGCACTTTTTGCAGCACATTTTATGGTTTCCGAATGTATAACAAAAGATTTAATAACTTCGGAAATAAAAAAAGATAAAGGATTGAAATTTTGCATAACGGTTTCCCATAAGTAGAAGATGATTTATTCCAAAAATGAAAAAAAATTCGCCTGTGGCCACGCCTACTCTCCATACAGACTTTATTTTTAACAATATTAAAATAGGCTAAAATCTTGTTGTCATGCATTAACATCAATAAATGCTCCCATGTTACTTACTCTAAGTCTCATTGTCCGCTGCAAACCTCCTACTGTATCGGGGCGCTTATCAATGCTTAATTTTGATACGCTGTGCTTTTGAGCACTGTGGGGTTAGGCCACACTGTGGCGGCACTCACGTTAAAAAATACGACATTCAATGTATCGATAACACGCCCCTTAAATCTCTCAGTGAGATTAGGGACCTTGGAGTTATTTTTGACTCTAAGCTCACTTTTTCCAGCCATCTCAACTTTACTCTTTCTAAAGCTTACTCTATGCTTGCTTTTGTTAGGCGGAACAGTGTTGACTTCACTGAGCCTTACACCGTAAAAACGCTTTTTAATGCTTATGTCCGGTCAGTGCTTGAATATGCGGTTTTCATTTGGAGACCAAATCACAGTGTGCATATCAAACGACTTGAACGAGTCCAGAAAGTGTTTTTAAGATATGCACTTCGATCTTTGAGATTTGTTGACCCTGTTCCGTCGTACGACTCTATGTGCTCCTTATTGCATATCAAGTCCCTCGAAGACAGGAGGAAGATTCTCTCCATGACCTTTGTATTCGATTTAGTTACTGGTGGCATTGACTGTCCCTTATTGCTTGATAGAATCAATTTTCATGTTCCTGCCAAACAGTTGCGGAATTATGAAATTTTCAATCTTGCCTGCTGTCGTACTAACTACGCCCAATTTGCGCCCCTAGCTAGAACTTTGGCTGAAGTTAATTCACTTTATAATTTTATTCATTTTTCATCTTCCAAATTGTCTTTTAAACATAGTTTAAACACTTACTTTAAATAACTAATCTGTAGTTAGTCTGTAAGCTACTTAATTGTACAATAGACTCAAATAAATAAATAAATAAATAAAATGTTCTTTAGAGACACTTAACCTACTTTTATAAAAGTAGGCAAACTCTTTCTTAAAAAAATCTAAACTATTCATTAACTTTTATAAAGCACGGAAAAGGTTAACTGACAAGTATAGGGTTTTCCAACTAGAGGTGTTCCTTTGGTATTCAAAGAGAAATTCCATTTTTTGAAATAAATGATCGGATGTTTATTTCATAATAAAGAGGAAGGTATGCCGTTAATAATGAAAAACAACATCAGCCAAATGGCCACCACGACCACGCTTACAGGACCATATTCTTTTCGTGGAATTTTCCATAACCAAATCGCAAAGTGGCTGCCCTATGTCCTCGATAGCCTCACGAATTCTATCTTTGAGGTCTTGAATCGACGCTGGGCTGTTGGCGTACACCTTATCTTTCACGTGGCCCCAAAGGAAGGTGTTAAATCACAAGATCTCGGTGGCCAATTGTGATCACCTCTTCCAGAGATAACACCCAGAGGACCCAATCAGCAAAGACACGACGTTGTTCGTTCGTCGGCTTGAGTTCTTGTGTTAACTGAGCTTTATAAGCCTTAAGACCCAAAAATATGCAAAATTATGCAAAATACGGTGTAATAACGTTTTTGGAATGCCCAATTCCAAAGAACGACCAGAAATCGACAAACCTGGGTTTTCTTCTACACTTTGGGCTACAGCAGCAATATTCTCAGTTGTTCTTAAGCGACGTGCACGGGTTTTATTCTTCACATCACTAACTTGTCCCAACAGCTCAAATTTTTTCACCAATTTCTGTATTGTGGTCCGACAAGGTGCTTCACGACGACCCAAAAATGCTTTAGTTTTGCGAACTGTGACTGCAAGATTTTCACCATTTTTGTAGTGAATTTTAATAATTTCAATGCGTTGTTGAAGCGTGTATCGTTCCATTTTTAGTAATGGCGTAGTTTCTACTTGTCAAATGTCAAAGAATAGGAGCTTGAAAAGTGACAGCTACCGAAATACCGGGTGATTCAAAATAACACCTCTTGTCGGAAAACCCTATATAACTTTCCTCACTAAAAGTTAAACTAATGACTTATTATGTATCTCAAGGGCAGTGGCGTCCCCAGGGGGGGGATTAGGGGGATGGATCCCCCCCTTGGTCGGAGAATTCACTTATGCAATTTGCTATAACAATATGGAATTGTGAAACATTTTTATTATTTGCTTTATCGCTTCTGTAATCACCCACTTAAAACCTAATAACTGAACCTCCCATGATCTAGCCAGACCATAATGTAAACAAGATGATAGTCGAGGATTGTTGTTAAGGATATAAAAAAACCAGAAAGTGTGAATACAATGATTTCTTTTGCTTGTCTACATTATTTTTACGTAAAACGGTGAAAATATACTAGAATAATTATGTAAATAGCGAGTTTCAATTTTAATGAGTTAATTTTGAAATTAAAAAAATACGGCAGTAAAGCAAAAAAATAAAAAAAATGTATAAATGTAAAATACGTTACTTATGGATCTACTTCAGCTGCTTGACCAATGCAATTATTTCAACAATATAATGCAGTATCATGACTAAACCACATTGAGATTTTACATTCGACACATACAAATCGGGTTTTGATATATATATTTCTGGATTCCTTGCACTGTTAATAATTCTGAACTGCTTTGCCAAAGAAAAATATGCAAAACATGCTCTACATGTTGTTGTTCATGCTGAATTGGCCGGATATCGTTTTCCTTGTCGCCTTCGTCGTTGCTATCTTCACATTGAACTATCTAAACGACCATTTTTTCTATCAGTATCAGAAGCTTCGTTTTGTGCAGGGCCAAATGAAAGCGTGAAATTGGCAGCACCGTTATTATTGCCTCTCGCAGCAAATTATTTAATATCTTAAATTCGTTGCTCTAAAGCATTAGTTTCCGCTATTGCTAAGGAAATTTTTTTAGAGATTTTCCTCTCTGATTTAACTCCAGCGTCGAAGTTCAAAAACAATGTCCACCTGATTCTCAAAATAGCATTCTCTTCCTTTCATCTCTGTCACAGAAAACACCCAATCGAATTGGAAAATGGATAAGTATTAATTTTGAATATGTTTCAACATTATTTTCCAACAAAAATTATAATTTATTAACCCAAAGAAAATAAAAGCCAAGGCGAACGAAAAACACTTGGACCAGGTACATTTTGCGCCAGCTAATTTACGTCACTATTAACGGGATGGCACGAAAAAAGTGCTTCAAATCGGGTCAGATGGAAAAACCTAGTTGAAACTATATATATAATATAAAAAAAATATTTATAAACAATTCTGACAATAATTACGTCGAAAATAACAAAAAAAAACTGAAAATAACTGGCAAATTTGTATGAAAATACACCATGGTCTGGCCAAGCCATGGTTTTGGGTTTTGTGCTTAGAAAGGATCAGTTAAAGATATCATGAAATTTGAGCTCGATAGCTTAATTACAACATTACTAAAGTGGATCCAAAGTTCAATATGGTCTGGCCAGAACCGGATACCCGCAGAAGGGTTAAGAATAAATGAATAAAAAAATCAGCATTGCATTTGTTCTCGCAGAATAGTTGTATTTTCAATGTTCCCAAAAGTGTCGACTATTTACCAAAATAGTAATCAAACGCAGGCTTCATGCCAACCCTGCATCAGCTGTTGAAACTAAAAAAAAATTCACTTACATAGTTTTGGTGAATTGCGGGTAAACATGGAAACATGGTCACCTCTATCATAACATAATAAAATTTCAGAACGTCATACATTTTGTAAATGTTTGATTTTTTTTACATAGCTGGTGTGCTTTTTAAAATACGTCTTTTCGTAATTCTATTAGCAGTTGTTTTCGAAATGTCATAACTTAAAACAAACTTGAATTTTTTTGTTGGGATTTTATGACTTAAAAATACATGTCACTTGAATTTAAGAAGTTTATGTTAGTATATGTATACATATATGTATGTATGTACAATTTTATTCAACATGTATTAAAAATAATACGCAAAGATGAAAGTATAAAAATGGCGTTAAACTGGATTTTTTGCATATCCCCCCCCTTCCCGAAATCCTGGGGACGCCACTGCTCAAGGGGTTAAAGAGGCATGTCGCACCTATTTCCAAACAAAAATATACCTAAACGGACGGTAAATATTTAAAAGTTCATATTTTAAAAAATTTCTTTATATGGCAACCCTGTTAAGAATGGGCAAACCACGCCCATTTTAGGCAATATGTTGTTCTCGTGATTTCCAAAGTGTTTGTACGAAATTTCAGTTTCGTGTCTCAACTTTTCCGCAATTGTGAATACCTTCCATCAGACAGACGAATTGGAAGACATATTAACAGACGGGCATATATATGATAAATCAATGCGATATATATGTACATATCTCAATTCTATACATTTAAATACATATTTATTCCTTTCAACACCAGCCTTGATGTTTTTCATACGTTATAGTTTTGCTCAGCAATTATTATTATTATTAAAATATATCGCTGCTCACCACAACTGAGTACAAAAAGTGCTTGGGTTGGCATGCGAAAATTGCTCGCATTCATTTTGTCGCAGAACGTCGCAGATGAGTTTGGTACCATCAGTTGGCTGAATGTTCCACCTAATCAGTGTATACGTATTTCGTGGAATGCTGTGGAATCTCAAAAGTTACAGTCCAGACAAAATCCCGATTTTTCTCATTTTTATCAAAAAATTAGGCAACGGTTTTTTTTGCCAAAATAAACATTTTTTAAATAAAATTTTTTTTCATATTAATTACTTAGATATCGGTACCCCACATGTGAAAAAATGGAATTTCATTAAAAAATATAGATTTTACGGGCATTTGAAGACAGCCCTGTTAACGATATTTTGCTAGAAGCGAAAATTACTACATAGTATAAAGCAAAGTCGCTGTCGCTGTCTGTCCCTATGTATGCTTACATCTTTAAAACTACGCAACGGTTTTTTAAGCGGTTTTTTTTAATGGATAGAGTTATTCAAGAGGAAGGTTTATATGTATAATACATGTTTGTACGGCAGGTGGGCGTGGCACCTCCCATACAACCTAAATTTTTAATATGGTATATCTTCGGAATTAAAAGTCGAACAGCATTGAAATTTAGTACAGTGTCATGGTGTCGGCATGTCTTTTCATCGGTAAAATTTAATGGGCGTTGGACAAGGGGGAGTGGCACCGCTCATACAACTCAATTCTTTAATATGGAATAGCTCCGAAATTATAAGTTGCTCAGCATTGAAATTTGGTACAGTGTCATGGCGTAAGCGTAACATTCCACCGGTAAAATTTAGTGGGCGTTGGATAAGGGGCGTGGCACTTTTTAAATCCAGTTGTAACTTTTGAACTATAGCATTCACATAAACGACACTCAGTATAAAATAAAGATTTGGTCGTGTCCTTCGGCAGGGGGGAATAAGGTGGATTTTGGACAAGGGGGCGTGGCACCGTCCATACAACTAAATTTTTTAATATGGAATAGCTTCGGAATTATAAGTTGCTCAGCATTGAAATTTTGTACAGCGTCATTATGTAAGCGTGTCATTCGACTGGTAAAATTTAATGGGCGTTGGACAAGGGGCGTGGCACTTTTTAAATTCCGGTGTAGCTTTTGAACTATAGCATTCACATCAATGACACTCGGTATAAACTTATTATTTAGTCGTGTCCTTCAGCAGGGGGAATTGGGTCTATTTTAGACAAGGGGGCGTGGCACCGCCCATACAACCCACATTTTTGATTAGAAATATCTTCAGAATTATAGGTCGCTCAGTATTGAAATTTGGAACAGTGTCATTATGTAAGCGTGTCATTCGACTGGTAAAATTTAATGGGCGTTGGACAAGGGGCGTGGAGCTTTTTAAATTCCGGTGTTACTTTTGAACTATAGCATTCACATCAACGACACTTGGTACAAAGTAACGATTGGGTCATGTCCTTCGGCATGGGGAATAGGGTGTATTTTGGACAAGGAGGCGTGGCACCGCCCATACAACCCAACTTTTTGATATGGAATATCTTCGGAATTATAAGTTGCTCAGCATTGAAATTGGGAACAGTGTCATGGCGTAAACGTGTCGTTCCACAAATAAAATTTAATGGGCGTTGGAAAAGGGCGTGGCACTTTTTAAATTCCGGTGTAGCTTTTGAACTATAGCATTCACATCAATGACACTCGGTATAAACTTATTATTTAGTCGTGTCCTTCGACAGGGGGAATAGGGTGGATTTTGGACAAGGGGGCGGGGCACCACTCATGCAACTCAAATTTTTAATATGGAATAATTTCGGAATTATAAGTCATACAACACTAAAATTTAGTACCCTGTCGTCTCATATATAAGTCATTCTAATGATAAGATTTCATGGGCGTCAGACAAGGGGCGTGACGCATTGTTTGTGACCCAAATATTTTGCTGAACTTTAAGTGGCACAGCAATGAAACTAAGTACGAACCTATCATTTTCCCTTCCGACAGACGGGATGGTGCGGGTATTGAACAAGGGGGCTTGGCACCGCCCATATAACTTAAATCTGTGTATATATACAAGAAAGTGGCTGTATGTGAGTAACGGTATCACACTCAAACGGACCGTTTGGGCGAGACGAAGTTTGCCGGGTCAGCTAGTAATATAATAAAACGTTCAACTTTGAAAGGCCGTAAAGTCCAGGTCATGGGATGAAGAGACTTGAAAAGTTGATTTTCTGTCTCGTTAGTCTATCTATATTACAACAAGTAAAAAAAAATTCAGATTCGCAACTTTTGAATTTGCTCCAATGCGAGCGGTTTTTGCCTGTTTTTTCCCAATGTGCGGCGTTGATGTAACGTCCTTGTCGTGGAAGGACAACAAAGTTGTTAATCTTGTGTCAACTTATGTCGATATGAAACCCATATTGGCGCAGGGCCAAAAAGAAGTTGTGGCACCGTCATTTATAAAGCGTTTTGATAAAAAAGATAAAACTGTAAAAATGATTTCGTGCCCACAAATAATAAAGGAGTCTAATCGCCATATGGGTGGCGTATACTCACTTGACAGCTGCATGGGTCGTCACAAGATTACGATGAAAAGTCGCAAGTGGACGAATAGAATGTTTTACCACTTGTTGGATTTGACATGTGCCAATGCTTGGATTCTGCATAAGAGAATCAATAAGGATCGTCCTCGATATAAAAAAATGCGACTTGTTGATTTCAAGTTAGAAGTTGCTGACACTTTATTTAATTTTAAGTCAGTTGAACAAGTTAAGCGTGGGCGTCCTAGTCTTCAACCACTTTTGGAGAAAAAACGAAAAAAGCAAAACTCATCCAATGCTCCATCTAAGGATAGCCGATTGAATATGACGGATCACTGGACTACGATGGGAACTAAAGGTAGATGTAAGTACAGTCAACCCTCCTATAACGCGGTGAGTGCGTACCGCGTTATATGGAAACCGCGCTATAAGAAACTTAGAATTAGTACAAATCACATCATTCGTACCGCGTTATATGGAAACCGTCTACCGCGTTGTATGGAAACCGCGCTATAAGAAACTCAGAGTTAGTACAAATCACATCATTCGTACCGCGTTATATGGAGACTAATAAATACAAAAGACAAGATCAATTATAAATTATTTTTATTGAATTCATCTTTTCTTTTTATTGAACGTTCTATTAGATGTTTAAACCCCTGAGCACGCCTTTGATTTTTCGAAATGAAGGTCCTAGCTGGTAGTTTTTTCCAATATAATGCCGTCTCATCGGCGTTAAAAATCTGATAATTCTAGCTAGCTACAGCTTATAATTTTCGGCAGCCTCAGCATCTGTTGAGGCCTTGAAACTTAATATTAGGCAATGTGTACCTTTTTTTTAGTTTTTCAAGCCATCCTTTCTCGTACTGTCAAAGAGCTCTGAGACGATTGAAACCGAAGCCGTAAACGGCTAAGAGATAAGCTTGAATGTTTATATAAACATATCCAGTTAAAATTATTCATTGGGTGCACGGAAAAAACTGATGGGACGTTGTTGAAAGGAAACCGCGCTGTAAGAGTACCGCGTTATAGGAGGGCTGTCGCAATTTCAGCTCCGCGTTATATGGAAACCGCGTTCTGAGAGTACCGCGTTATAGGAGGGTTGACTGTATCCAAATTGCTCAGGTCAAACAAAAATATTCTGTTCTAAATGTAAGGTAAATTTATGTATTACTTCATATAGAAATTGCTTTTACAATTATCACCACTTATAAAAAATTATGTGTTGTTTTTTAAGTATGTATTACATAATTAAATCAATTTTTGCTTTATTAACCCTTAAGCCACTGAAATCGAAATACGAGGTATTTTGTTTTGAGAATTTTGGTTCTAAGATGAATTTAGGCTGAAAAACACGAATCCGAAGTCTGTTTGTCGAAAAAAATTTACCTGAAAGCGAGAGGTGAGAAATAAGGAAGACCGTCTTTAGACGGTCTTGGTGGCTTAGGTGAAAAAAAATCACACAGGTACCGTACAATAAAGATTGTTTTTATTCAAAGTAAGTGTTCAATAACACTGCACAACAAAATCAAAATTTTTTTAAAATAACAAGGTTCTTACAATGGATTCTGGTAGAGGGGACCAAACAAAAATATACGTGTATTGGCGTTTTGAAAGTTTACGTCTGAATTTTTTTTTAGGGGTGGTCAAAGTTTTCCCCTTTTTGCTCATTCTTAAGGTGAGTCGGCATACGAAAACCATGTAATCTTACATTTTAGGTATATGATGTGTTCAGCAATTTGATGTAAAATACTACGAAGAATATTTTTGTGGAGCAGTTTAACCCTGTAGCTACTATTTTTATGGGTCAATTTGACCCTTTCTTTCTATAATGCCAAAAATGTCCTGTAAAACAGAACTTTTTCAGGAAAAAATGTACCACGAAAATATTCACCATAAAATTCTACTATAGGTCTCTGAATACATCAAAGCTCAGAAATTAATTTCAACGCCAGAATTAAGCCAAATCTGAAAATGTGTTTAAGTGTTCATTTCGTACTTATTCAAAATTGGTACTAAAATGTCCTACAAAACTTGAACGTGGAATAGCAGATGGAAGGGCAACCAATATTCCAAAAAACAATGGGCGCCGAGTGCTGAAGGGACATTAGGCGAGCATAATATTTTCCATCCACCACTTGTGCCAACAAAAAAAATTGTTTTACAACCGTTACCAGTGGCGTCCCCAGGGGGGGGGGGATTAGGGGGATGGATCCCCCCCCTTGGTCGGAGAATTCACTTATGCAATTTGCTATAACAATATGGAATTGTGAAACATTTTTATTATTTGCTTTATCGCTTCTGTAATCACCCACTTAAAACCTAATAACTGAACCTCCCATGATCTAGCCAGACCATAATGTAAACAAGATGATAGTCGAGGATTGTTGTTAAGGATATAAAAAAACCAGAAAGTGTGAATACAATGATTTCTTTTGCTTGTCTACATTATTTTTACGTAAAACGGTGAAAATATACTAGAATAATTATGTAAATAGCGAGTTTCAATTTTAATGAGTTAATTTTGAAATTAAAAAAATACGGCAGTAAAGCAAAAAAATAAAAAAAATGTATAAATGTAAAATACGTTACTTATGGATCTACTTCAGCTGCTTGACCAATGCAATTATTTCAACAATATAATGCAGTATCATGACTAAACCACATTGAGATTTTACATTCGACACATACAAATCGGGTTTTGATATATATATTTCTGGATTCCTTGCACTGTTAATAATTCTGAACTGCTTTGCCAAAGAAAAATATGCAAAACATGCTCTACATGTTGTTGTTCATGCTGAATTGGCCGGATATCGTTTTCCTTGTCGCCTTCGTCGTTGCTATCTTCACATTGAACTATCTAAACGACCATTTTTTCTATCAGTATCAGAAGCTTCGTTTTGTGCAGGGCCAAATGAAAGAGTGAAATTGGCTGCACCGTTATTTTTGCCTCTCGCAGCAAATTATTTAATATCTTAAATTCGTTGCTCTAAAGCATTAGTTTCCGCTATTGCTAAGGAAATTTTTTTAGAGATTTTCCTCTCTGATTTAACTCCAGCGTCGAAGTTCAAAAACAATGTCCGCCTGATTCTCAAAATAGCATTCTCTTCCTTTCATCTCTGTCACAGAAAACACCCAATCGAATTGGAAAATGGATAAGTATTAATTTTGAATATGTTTCAACATTATTTTCCAACAAAAATTATAATTTATTAACCCAAAGAAAATAAAAGCCAAGGCGAACGAAAAACACTTGGACCAGGTACATTTTGCGCCAGCTAATTTACGTCACTATTAACGGGATGGCACGAAAAAAGTGCTTCAAATCGGGTCAGATGGAAAAACCTAGTTGAAACTATATATATAATATAAAAAAAATATTTATAAACAATTCTGACAATAATTACGTCGAAAATAACAAAAAAAAACTGAAAATAACTGGCAAATTTGTATGAAAATACACCATGGTCTGGCCAAGCCATGGTTTTGGGTTTTGTGCTTAGAAAGGATCAGTTAAAGATATCATGAAATTTGAGCTCGATAGCTTAATTACAACATTACTAAAGTGGATCCAAAGTTCAATATGGTCTGGCCAGAACCGGATACCCGCAGAAGGGTTAAGAATAAATGAATAAAAAAATCAGCATTGCATTTGTTCTCGCAGAATAGTTGTATTTTCAATGTTCCCAAAAGTGTCGACTATTTACCAAAATAGTAATCAAACGCAGGCTTCATGCCAACCCTGCATCAGCTGTTGAAACTAAAAAAAAATTCACTTACATAGTTTTGGTGAATTGCGGGTAAACATGGAAACATGGTCACCTCTATCATAACATAATAAAATTTCAGAACGTCATACATTTTGTAAATGTTTGATTTTTTTTACATAGCTGGTGTGCTTTTTAAAATACGTCTTTTCGTAATTCTATTAGCAGTTGTTTTCGAAATGTCATAACTTAAAACAAACTTGAATTTTTTTGTTGGGATTTTATGACTTAAAAATACATGTCACTTGAATTTAAGAAGTTTATGTTAGTATATGTATACATATATGTATGTATGTACAATTTTATTCAACATGTATTAAAAATAATACGCAAAGATGAAAGTATAAAAATGGCGTTAAACTGGATTTTTTGCATATCCCCCCCCTTCCCGAAATCCTGGGGACGCCACTGACCGTTACATATAAAATTTGGTGTGATAAACAATTTTGTTGAGTGTTTGGATACAAATGGATCGGCATTTTACTTTCTGAAGACATTGTTTCGAAAACTAAGCGAAGCAAAGATACAAAAAGGTATGAATGCTAAAATTTTACTTTTTTCATATTGGTTTCATACCAATAAATATAAAAACTCTCGTGTTTTCATTATAAGAGGTGTTTTTGTTGGTCCTGAAATAAAAAGGCTTATGCGTAGCGCCGAATTCGATCAAATGCTCTCACCAAATGAGATTGTCGCATGGAAAAGCATTAAAGGAGTCATTGACAATGGAGTAGGCAAAAATTATATCCTGCTGCTCGAATGCACGTCGACACCATGATGAGTGCATTCGAAAAACTAGGTGTTCATGTGTCACCAAAAATTCATTTTCTGAATTCTCATATGGATTACTTCGAACATCAGTTGGCAACAGAATCCGATAAACATGGGGAACGATTTCATCAGACATGTGCCCCCATCAGGGGCGGATTCAGAAATATATTTCAAGTGGGATTTCAAAAAGTAATTCTTTAACACTTATAAAATGTCTTTTAATTTGTATGTAGTTTTAAAATCGATCCTAATCGATCGACGGGGTTCAACCCCCAAACCTCCTCCCCCTGAATCCGCCACTGGCCCCCATTGAGGAACGGTATAAAGGCAAAAGTATTCATTCTTTTATAGCTGATGTATGCTGGAAATTGTTTGATAACGGTGTGGAATTGCCAAGAGCTAACTAAACGAAAAATATAATATAAAAATATAAATACCCAAACTTTTTCTCCTTATTATATATATTATATATCCTATTTATATATATTATATTTAGAGCTTTCTTTTGTACGGTGACTTATAGTGAAATTTTGCACTCAACATTTTTCCCATACACACTAACCCTCAAAAATCAAGTTTTGTAGGAGATTTTAGTACCAATTTTGATTAAGTACGAAATAAACACTTAAACACATTTTCAGATTTGGCTTAATTCTGGCGTTGAAATTAATTTCTGAGCTTTGATGTATTCAGAGACCTATAATAGAATTTTATGGTGAATATTTTCGTGGTACATTTTTTCCTAAAAAAGTCCTGTTTTACAGGACATTTTTGACATTATAGAAAGAAAGGGTCAAATTGACCCATAAAAATAGTAGCTACAGGGTTAAAATGCTCCACAAAAATATTCTTCGTAGTATTTTACATCAAATTGCTGAACACATCATATACCTAAAATGTAAGGTTACATGGTTTTCGTATGCCGACTCACCTTAAGAATGAGCAAAAAGGGGGAAACTTTGACCCCCCCTAAAACAAAATTCAGACGTAAACTTTCAAAACGCCGATACACGTATATTTTTTTTTGGTCCCCTCTACCAGAATCCGTTGTCAGAACCTCGTTATTTTTTTTTGTGTTGTGCAGTGTAATTTGAACTAAACAGGTAGAAACAACTAGAAAATGAATCATTCGTTTACGTGATACGTTCTGAAACAGTTTTTTGCCTTGGAAAAACACAAATGGATGTTACATTTGGTACAAAATGTGTGTGTATTGGATTTTTTACACAATTTGCACGGCTTTTTTGATCCCCATTCAGGAAAATGACTTAGTTCGTCGAATCGTAAACTTGCCACTGGATGGGCTGCTTTTTTACCAATATTGCTGGTCGATGGCCCTATGGACATGTGACTCGGTGGACGGCCCACGGGGCGTTTTTCAACAGAAGCACAAAGTTCTTTCGCAATGCTCAGGCGAAAGTCACACATCGTCATGTCCATTATCATTTCATCCGAATCATGTGGATTTAGATTTTTTTCGGCGTTGCGTCTGCGATACAGAATGAATGCGTTGGTTATGGCCATGTCGAGAAGATGGTGAAAAATCCGGGTTGCCATATCCTGTGTTTTGATTTTGAGTCCATTGCGACCCATATAAGAGTCCATCAGATCAACGCCACCCATGTGTGCGTTATACTCACGAATAATTTGTGGACACTCAACGTCAATATACGATTTTTCTTTTCGATTGTATCGAGCAACTTTCGATGGCTGGCTGACCGGATTCGTTCTCAGGAAAGGCTTAGTGCCAACGTATGTTGAGCACAGTTTGACATTCTTCGTGTCCTTCCATAAAACCGTTGTGATTTCGACACCATAGGCCGATCCAACGAATTCTGTTGAATAGCCTCGTTCTGCTTTTTTCAATTCTTCGCTTTTGTCAGTTGGCAGTTTACAATTGTGAATCCGATTGGCTCTCACAGTACCAAGGCTAAAAATGCCACGAACTCTAAGATACACCATAAGCGGTAGAGAAGTGTAGAAATTGTCAAAGTACAAGATATGATTCACGAAGTTTGGCACAGTTTGCGACAACCTGATTAGAAAATATAGAAAACAAATGTAAGAAAAACGAAAATTTGTTCAAAACAAATATTTTACCTGATTACAACATTTCCCGTTGCTCCAATGTTTGGAGTATCAGGCAAAACTATGTCATCATTTTTGGCTCCAGTGTATATTTCGAATCTGTACGAGTAGCCATTGCTGTCGCACAAAACAAACAACTTTACGCCCCATGGATGAGGTTTGTCAGGTAAATATTGGCGCAAATGATGGACCATTTTAGTCGAACACATTTGTTCGTTGATACATAAACGAGCATTTTTGGGAATCGAATCAAAGCGCTCAACCAAATATGTCGCAACATTTCTTATTCGAAAGATGGGATCATATCCTGGGTTGCCTTTTTGAACCCGTTGTGATTCATCGTTGAACGATAAATATTTTTTCATTTGTTCAAATTTGTTTTTTGACATACATTGTTGTATGTGCTGAAATCCGCATTCGCTCCAGTGCGCATCAATGTTTGGGTAACGGAAAATCGACATAAAAATCAAAATTCCAATGTATCGACGAATTCCATGTTTATCAGTTCTGAATTGTGTGTTCATATTTTCAGTGGTTGCAGCTCGATTCGTTTGCAGACTTATCAAATCGATTAGATCGTCGGTTATTAAATAAGAGAAAAAATCGAATGGTGTTTGGAGTTTTTTCACTTCCGATGGCAAATTTGTTTTTCCTCTGAATGCAACTTCATTCACATGCAATTGCATGGACTTCTTACGCCACAGAATACCTTTGAATTCAGTCGAATCTTTGTTGATATTCATCGAGTCTAAGAGAAAATGAGAATAATGACTAAACTAACTAAACAATTTAGATGGAAATTAGTTTTGAAATACTAACCAACTACAGTGAAGCCACCAGCTGATGGTATTACTCGTGGGCCTGAGGCTTCAACAATTGGTAATGGTGATCGAGCTCGTTTCCTTGGCTTGAATGATTTCTCTGATGTTGTCGCCTCTGTTTGTGGTTCTTGTTGTTCTGAAATCGATTCAGGTGTATTCACTTCTTTGTTTGAAGTTGTTGGCAATTGTTGTTGTTCAATCAAAGTCAAATTGCCAACATCCATCGACATGTTAACTGCATTCATCATTGTTGTAGTATCCAATAATTCCAAACAATCAGATATCATTGCATTATCTTCGGGTTGGAGCTCATCAATAATATAATCCGACTCATCAAGAACATAATTTGGATCTTCGACACTGTCACCATGGTCTTCGAATTCATCTTCAGTTTCAACTGAATCCATGAAATTTTGAATTTCTTCATCACTCATTGCAGAAAGATTGAATGTTTTCTGCCGATCGCGGTCAAATGTTCGTTTAGGAGCTCGAGACATTTTCTACATACAAAAGATAAACACAATAACACCTTTGCTAACAATGGACACGTTTGATTCAAGTAAAAAAAATGAACAAAAGACCGACAACATAACACAAAGGTATAATTAGGTAGGGGGATTTTTTTTCAGCTAAGCCACTAAGACCGTCTACAGACGGTATTCACAAAACCTCGATTTGAAAAAAAAGAATGCTATTCCTAACCAAGCTAGCAACGGATTATTGAAAAACATAAATAAAAGAACACGGCAGCCGCCGTGGCTCAGTTGGTTAGTGCGCGGTCCAACGAGTCGCATGCAGAGCGACGCAAGATCGAATTCTGCATGTAGTAACACCTAAAAAAAATAACGGGAAACTCGTTTTCTCTTTCGGTGGCTGTCCTCTCAGCTGGAGATGGCAAACCTCTGAGAGCAAAAATGGCCTATGAAAAAGCTCCCAACCTGCCGTTCGGAACCGGCATAAAACTGTAGGTCCCTTCCACCCGCGTACAAAATTCACACGCACAACACGGGTGGTTGCGGGAAGCTAGACCTTAGTCTCGCGTAAGCGGGCTGTCGTGCCAATCAATTATTATTATTAAATAAAAGAACTTACAGAAAAATTCCCGAGTCGATTGAGCTATTGGAATGTATTTTTTTTCAATTTCAATTTAAAAAAAATCACAAATAATTTTCGGGTGTGTTTTTACTGAACTCTCGTACTCAAATGACTGTATCTGTCAAACCATTTATCAGAGTGCGCTCAAAATGGCACCGTTCGATAGCAAATTTCAAGCACGAAAAACGTCTTTCGCGGTTAGAGCGAAAACAATTTTTTAAGTTTAATACAATTTGATTTTAGTGAAGACCGTCTGTAGACGGTCTTAGGTGCTTAAGGGGGTCGTCTAGTGTGACGGGTCAAAAAAATCGTTTTTGTTTTTTTTTCATAAATCACTTCTAAAACATGTTTAGAAGACGTGTATAAATGGATTTTTGTAAATTCGAAGCCGTTATCAAGTTGCACTTGTAAACCGGAGTAGGTATGCGGAGCGCATACCTCCAACTTCCAACTTAAAAACGCGTTTTTCTCAAAACACGTTTTTTCAAAACTGCTGCCACGATATCTCAAAAACTATTTAACTATTAATGCTCAACTTTTTACACCATCTTGAGTACATGTCCAACTACAAATTAAGCTAAAAGAATTAAGATTGCTTCGTTACTTTTTTTTTTCTTCAATTATATGCACGTGAAAAATAGTCGAAAAACTCATATTTTTTTTATGTTTAGGTAAAAAAATACTTTTTTTTGGAATACGAACTTTCTTTTAGCTCAATTTGCAGTTTGAAGTCTCAGGAATGAAATGGCGTTTGGCTTTTTGATTTCAGATAATCACAACGCCCAGAATCATGGCAGCAGTGGAGCAACTTTTTTTTTTTACGTCTTCCTGTTGAGTGGTGTAACTCCGATACTAATCAATAGATTGGCTTCAAATAATTATAAAACTTTGTCGATATGTACTCAAAGAAGAAATAAAATTCAAAAGTTATTTTACTTGAACGGTTTTTTTAATAATGACTGTCAAAAAAGGCATAAAAATACGGCCTTCACACTAGACGACCCCCTTAAGGGGAGGTTCTTTCAAATTTGGCCAAAAGAAGGCCTAAGTTTGGAAATGATTTGTGGCATGATGAAAAAACATAGAAACATCCAGGTTTTGACGGTTGAATGGGTATTTTATTATACAATAATGTGATATATTTTTTGTCACAAAATTCAAAATGGCGGCTGAACAATGGCGGCTTTCGTCGATCACTTCCTGAAAAATCTCGTCTCCGAATTTCAAGCCTACAGCCTCTTGTAGTAATCTGAAATAACAAGATTAAGGAAATTAGAACAATAGATCAAGAGATATCCTTGAAATTCAGATGGAAAACGTGGTTCCGAGAAAAACGCATTGAAAGATAGCAGCTCCGGGAAAAAACTGGGGAAAACACTGTAGAAGAAACAAACTCGTGTGCGGACAAGGCGATTTATAAGGTGTAGTAGCCCTTTCCTTTCGTACACATATTCTACGGACATACAGCTTTCATTTTATGTGAAAAAAAAACTGATTTTTTTCAAAAAAATTTGAAAGAACCTCACCTTAAGTGTTAACGAAATGAATTTTCTTATAAAATATTTGTTTTTTAGTTATTCTATGTCAACCTTAATAATTTGTTTTCTAAAATGTATCTAAAATGTGTATTTGTATATCTGAATTCAACCAATAAATGTTTTCTGTCAAAATAAACTGTCTTATTGATAATTTCTTAACATATTTACTGAAAACGATACTTTTGGATAGTGACGTGAAAAATGCTATAAATTCCCAGTGTATCTTTGAATATACAATCACTTTTTTACAAATAACTAAAAAAAAATGGATTTTTCGAAAAACTCAATGAGGAAACCATATTTAGCTCACATTTTTACACATCATATATTTTTTTGGGAAAATTTGGCGTTCTTGGGCATTTAAGGGTTCATAGGGATTTTCCAGATGGTTCACAACCCAGCCACTTTTTTGGAAAAGCGAAAAATCACGTCCTTAGAAAATTGGAAGTAGAGATTTAAATATCAATCAAAACAGTAATCCGCCTTTTATATTTTTTTATATTTTATATTTTTACCTTTTATATTTACCTTTCCAACGGTATCTTCCATTTTTCGATATCTTTATTCTGGGAAAAGTTAGAGCCAAAAAACCAAACCCGGTTTACAACCCAGCCCTCTCCCTTACATAATGTAACGATGAGGCAGTCTGTCGCTGTGCAAAGCAACCCGGCCGCTACGTGCCGTGCTATAACCCAATCTGGCAACGACGGCCGCGATAGTAACTTTTAGTCCAATCTGGCAGCGACGGCCGCGATAATAACTTTTAGTCCAACCTGGCAATGATGGAAACTTTTAGTCCACTCCGGAATGTGCGGGAACGATCTGCGCGATGGCCTGAGAGGTATAAAAGGCAGCCGGATGCGGCGCAGCGAGTCAGTCTGATTTTGACTAGTGAAGGTGCCACACGGAGTAAATAAACAAATAATTAAGTGTAAAGACAGTGAAGTGTAAAAGTGTGGAATGAAGTGATTGTTAGTTTATTTTATTGTCTGCGTTTAAGAAACTGACTGTTTTATTTTCAAATTACACAATCCAGAGATACGTAACAGCCCACTAGACTTAGTATTCGTAACATTTGGTGTCAGAAATGGGATTGTGGAAAATTGAAAATAACTAAATAAATAAAATTAAACAAGCACGGACATGGTTAAACTCGAGCTGCTGAAGGTAGACCAGCTGAAGAAGGAGCTGGCTGCCTGGAATTTGCCGACTGCTGGCGGAAAAGTGGAGTTGCAACTGCGCTTGCGAGAGGCGTGTGAATCACGAGGCATCGATTGGGCTGCACACGAGTTCGGAACGCAGCGAGTGCTGCGTCGATCCAAAGTACGGCTGCACCGGCTGGACCATTACAAGCATTAGACATGAACCAGCTAATGATTGCAATAAAAGGCATGTTCGAGACTTCCAATCGTGAAATGTCGGCGCAGATGACAGCGAAAATGGAAACTGCGAATCAAGAGATGGCAGCTAAGCTGGAAACTACGAATCTCGAAATTTCGGCAAAAGTCGAGAAAAATTCTGCGCGCATAGAGCTGAAGGTAGAAGAAATCTCCAATAGGCTGAACGGGAAAGTTGAGCATCTTGAGACGCGCATGGACAATTGGGACAAACGAGTTGACAACCTGGATGAGTCCTTGAACAAACGAGTTGACAGTCTGGAAGATTCGATGCACAGAAAGATAGACGAACGACTTCGAGAGGTACAGCCACGAGAATGTTTGCCACCGGTTCAGGACGGTTTCGCTGGCAGAACAGAAGTGTCTACTTATGATGGTGCTGCGCCGTTCGATACATTTAAATTGCAATTCGACTTGACTGCTTTGGAAAATCAGTGGACAGATATCAGGAAGGTCGGAGGTTGGCACTGGCGCTGAAAGGTCCTGCGGCCGAGGTGATCAAATCAGTTCCAGAATGTTTAAGAAGTGATTACGGTGCCATCATGAGAGCGTTGGCAGCGAAGTATAGCAACGAGCACAACCATGCGCTATACTACTGTGAGCTGAAGAACCGCAAGCAAAGAGCCAACGAGGCGCTGCAGACATATGCAGCAGACATTGAGCGGCTCGTACAGTTGTGCTACCTAAAATTTGGTGCTGATGATCTCGAGAGGATGAAGATTGAGTCGTTTATTGAAGGTCTTCATGATCCAGAAACGCGTCGCAGTGCGTTGATGATGGGCAAGCCGACATTTAAGGAGACGGTGACCAGCGCGATGACATATGAAGCGGCATGGATTGGGAGCACTCGGTATGCACCTGCAAGGATACGCCAGATTCAGGCGGACAATGACATTCCGATCCAGGCCATAAGCTCTGAGATACCGGGCAGGCCACGAGTGGTCTCCTCTAAAGTTGTCTGCTGGGTAAGTGGCAAGCAGGGCCACATATCACGAGACTGCCGCCAACGGAAGAGGCGTTCCCGTTCCCGATCGCAATCGCCTGAAGCGAGGAATACTGACAATCGAGGCCCAGCCAACAATCGCAGGGCTGAGGACGGCGAGTCGTTAAACTAAAACGGATCATCCCAAAGGGGCGTGAGCTGATCCCCACAATCTGCTGCCCACCGTCCTTGTCACACAGCTGAAACGACAGCCCAGCAGCTTGACAATTGAAGGAAGGATAGATGGAAAGTAGTTCGTGTTGACACTGGATACTGGAGCGTCATATTCGATCATAAAGAGGAAGCTGCTGAAGAACTGGGAACCGCTGCATGGCATACAGCTACGGACTGCGACTGGCGAGCGCGCGCCGGTAAGAGGAAAAGTTACAAAAACGATTGCTATCGGCACCAGCAGCCTGGAACATGAGTTCATCGTCGCGGATATAATGGACGGCGTGATTATCGGCGTGGATTTAATGTTTAGGCACGGTTTTACGCTTGACCTGAAAGAAAATGTGCTGAGGTATGCCAACGTTGAATTCCCCCTGCACATTGGCTATGAGCGAAACGTGGCGCTAAGGAAGGTTGTATCGTGTCAACACAGGAGGATACCAGCGAATTCTGAGGCGATTGTGTGGGCAAAGGTGGACGAGGACGATGGGACGAGTCGGCTGTGGGTTGTAGAAGCACCGAAACAAGGACACGACAACATCATCATCGGACGTACATTAGTGGAACCTAAAAATGGCAAAATACCAGTCAGAATACTGAACCCCCTGAATGCACCTAGATATGTCGGGAAAGATGAGGTAATTGGCGAGTGTAAGGAAGCTGTAGCAGTGGTCAATTGCGAGAGTAGCCCGCCTGGAGGTAATAAGAAGAGCGGTTTTAGCATGGACGCCATACCGCAGGAGAACCAGTGGAGCAGCGAGTTGACGGCCAAGCAGAAACAGAAGGCGAGGTCACTCCTGCAGCACTATGGGTCAATATCTGCGGTGGAAGCAGGCGGAAGAACAGCCTTAGTGAAGCACAACATCGACACCGGAAGTGCAAAACCGATTCGCCAACCGCCAAGACGAGTTCCTCTGGCCAAGAGGGAGGAGGTCACAAATTTGATCGAGAACATGCGGAAAGACAAGGTCATAGAGCCTTCTTCGGGCCTCTGGTGCTCGCCGGTCGTGCTAGTCAAGAAAAAAGATGGCAGTACCCGGTTTTGTGTGGACTATCGGAAGCTCAATGATGTGACCAAGAAGGACAGTTATCCACTACCTCGGATCGATGACACCCTGGACACACTGTCAGGCACACAGTGGTTCTCCACGCTCGACTTACGCAGCGGCTCAGGTAGAGCTTGCAGACAAGGAGAAAACGGCTTTCAGTGTTGGCGATGGTTTGTGGCAGTTCACCGTCATGCCGTTTGTACTCTGCAACGCACCAGCAACATTCGAGCGGCTAATGGAACGCGTGCTAAAAGGGCTGCATTGGCGGACGTGTCTGGTGTACCTCGACGACATAATTGTGATGGGTAAAAACTTCTACGACTACCTGGGAAAGCTAAAAGAGGTATTCGAGCGAGAAGCCGGGCTTAAACTCAACCCAAAGAAGAGCTCGCTGTTCCAAAAGGAGGTCAAGTATCTGGGTCATACGGTTTCCGCCCGCGGAGTACATACGGATGAAGGCAAAATCACGGCAGTGAAGGAGTGGCCCGGCCACGCAATCTACACGAACTCCGCAGTTTCCTGGGCACATACTACCACCGATTTGTTCCGGGATTCGCGAACATAGCCAGCAGCCTGCACAAACTGACGAAAAAGACCCAAGCTTTCGAGTGGAACGAGGAGCAGGAAAAGGCTTTTGCACGTCTGAAGGAAAAACTGTGCAGTGCTCCAATTCTGGCCTTCCCCGTGCCTGGGGAGATGTTTGTGCTGGATACCGATGCAAGCGGGAATAGTATTGGCGGTGTGCTATCACAGATAATAGACGGCCAGGAACAAGTGATAGCGTACTACAGTAGGGTTCTATCGAAACCGGAATGCAACTACTGTGTGACACGGAGAGAACTGCTGGCGGTATTGGACTGCGTAAAACACTTCCACAAATATCTGTATGGACAAAGGTTTCACCTGCGCACAGATCATGCGGCATTGAGATGGCTCCTGAACTTTAAGGATCCTGAAGGGCAATTGGCGCGGTGGATCGAGCGACTGCAGAGCTATGACTACACGATAGAGCATCGCAAGGGCAGTAGCCATGGAAATGCCGATGCCTTGTCCCGCCGTCCGTGCAAAGTCGAATGCAGGCAATGCTCGCGAGCCGAAAGCAAAGAACGGATAGTCGACGTCCGGTTGGTCAGCGTCATGCCAGAGGAAGAGTGGTCTGCGGAGAGGCTACAAAAAGACCAGCGTGAGGATGCGGATCATGCAAAAATCATCGAAGGCAAGGAGCAAGGCGCACGTCCAGACTGGCAGGAGATGGCCGGTGAAAGCCCGATCGCTAAGGCTTACTGGGCACAGTGGAAAAGTCTGCGGCTGAAGGAAGGCTGCCTGTACCGCGAATGGGAGAGCGCGGATGGTCGGACCAGCAACCCCCTAATGGTAGTGCCGAAATGCAGAATCAACGAGGTCATCGAGGCATACCATAACGACTCCAGTGGAGGGCACCTAGGCATCACCAAAACCGTCGCCAAAATAAAAAGACGATTCTACTGGGTAGGATGTCAGGAGTCTGTAGCCGAGTGGATTAAGAGCTGCGACCGATGTTCAGCCGCGAAGGGCCGACAAGAAAATCTCGAGGCCGCATGCAGCAGTACAACGTGGGAGCGCCCTTCGAGCGGATTGCTATGGACGTCGCCGGCCCATTCCCAACTAGTACTCAAGGCAACAAATATGTGCTGGTGGTAATGGATTACTTCAGCAAATGGCCCGAAGTGTACCCTATTCCTAACCAGGAGGCCACTACGATCTCGGAAAGGCTGGTAAACAACTGGGTAGCCAGGTTCGGAGTTCCGTTGGAGTTGCACTCAGATCAAGGCCGGAATTTCGAATCTGCGGTATTCAAGGAAGTGTGTGAGCTGCTGGGGATAAAGAAAACGCGTACCACTCCTTTGCACCCACAGTCCGACGGCATGGTGGAACGCTTTAACCGGACACTGGAGGAATACCTGCGGAAAGTGGTAGGCAGGAATCAAAAGGATTGGGACACGCGTATCCCCCTGTTCCTGATGGCGTATAGGTCAGCCCCGCACGACACGACATCACTCACTCCAGCCCGAGCAATGTTCGGCACAGAGTTGCGGTTACCCGCTGACTTGAAGTTCCGGGTAGTCAGCACAACGGGAGGCGCTAAGACGGACTACGTGGTCAATAAGCGGGCGGAACTGGAGGAAATTCACCAGTTTATAAGGGGCCGCACCAAACTGGTCAGCGATAAGGCGAAAGCCAGATATGATCTACGGGCCAACTCAGCAGGGTTCCAAGAAGGCGATTTGGTAATGCTCTACAACCCGCAGCGGAGGAAAGGTTTGTCTCCGAAACTTCAATCGTCATGGGAAGGACCGTACGAAGTCGTGACTAGGATTAACGACGTGGTATACCGGATTCAACGTTGCAGCAATAGAGGCGCTAAGCTGAAGGTAGTCCATTTGGAGCGTCTGGCGCCTCATCACAGCGGATCCTCGGCACTCGGGACGAACAAGTCTAAGTGGTGGGCAATGTAACGATGAGACAGTCTGTCGCTGTGCAAAGCAACCCTGCCGCTACGTGCCGTGCTATAACCCAATCTGGCAACGACGGCCGCGATAGTAACTTTTAGTCCAATCTGGCAACGACGGCCGCGATAGTAACTTTTAGTCCAATCTGGCAACGACGGCCGCGATAATAACTTTTAGTCCAACCTGGCAATGATGGAAACTTTTAGTCCACTCCGGAATGTGCGGGAACGATCTGCGCGATGGCCTAAGAGGTATAAAAGGCAGCCGGATGCGGCGCAGCGAGTCAGTCTGATTTTGACTAGTGAAGGTGCCACACGGAGTAAATAAACAAATAATTAAGTGTAAAGACAGTGAAGTGTAAAAGTGTGAAATAAAGTGACTGTTGGTTTATTTTATTGTCTGCGTTTAAGAAACTGACTGTTTTATTTTCAAATTACACAATCCAGAGATACGTAACAGCCCACTAGACTTAGTATTCGTAACAATAATATAAATCAGCCGAAAGTGTTTGTTATATGGTACATCTTCATATGCTGTTCATTACTTTAAGGGGGTCTTCTGGTTACGAGCTGAAAATTTAAGTCTATTTTTCGGAGTAAATTGCGAAGGAACTACTTGAGATAATCCAGTAATTTTTTTTTATTTTATTGATACATGCTTTATCTTGTAAGATAAAATTTTGGAAATTAAAAGTCATCACACTCGTGACTTTAGAACGACCTTGAGGTTGTGCTTTCTTCAAACTTGTTGGTAAGACTTCTTCAAGAAATATTAATCGAATTCGATCAATTTTTTTTTCAGTTATTCAGGAGACATATGGCTATGTTTTCCCGTGTACGATTTTGAAATTTTTATTTTGTTCCATTTTTACACTCACCAATAGACCAAAAAACATGGTCGAAAATCAAACTTTTTACAAAAAACCTCCTAGTTTTGAAAATTTTCAAAATAAAAAAAATCGTACTCGGGAAAACATAGCCATATGTCTCCTTGATCTTTGTTTCGTTTACATTTGGCGAACAGCATTGCCAGCCAACTCTTGTTCTGTGAAATTTGAAGCATTTTTGCAATGATGAAAGAAAATTATTTTTCCAATTTTCGTTATGATTTTCTTTTTAATCACAGATGTGTTTATCAGGATTATTTTGCAGTTACGTATTTCTTTTTAGAAAAGACAAGAACTGGTGCAAAAATATGAATTTAAATTTATTGTTTTATTTTTTATGTGATGTTAATGATGTTATCAGATTTAACCTTAAGGCAATGAACAGCATATGAAGATGTACCATATAACAAACACTTTCGGCCGATTTATATTATGTACTTTTGCTGTTAATTGGTGTATTTGTACGTTTTCATTCATCCTTCATCAAAATCTCACATTTGTAAACCAAGTGCTCTATTCGATGCTGGCAATACTGTTGGCAAATGAACCGTCCGTCGTGAAATGAAAAATTCAAACAAAATTTCAAAAATTTCAATCAATGGCTGAAAAAATCAAGCTGAAGTAAAAATTAAAAAAGCAATTAATTAATTAATTGATTGGCACGACAGCCCGCTTACGCGAGACTAAGGCCTAGCTTCCCGCAGCCACCAGTGTTGTGCGTGTGAATTTTTGCTGAGCCACGGCGGCTACCTTTACAATTACATTCTTTTATAAAATATGTCCATATATATATTATATATACGTATATCGTTTCTTTTCATAACACAAACACAACGCACGTACTTTTTTCAAGCTGAAAGACGACCCCAAAAGCAAATCGTTCATACTGTCTTTCATGTTACGGAAAAAAGCTTTCAAGATAGTTGCTAGAATAGCGAATTGTCTTTCGAAAGATTTTTGTACTTCTAAAGATTGAGGTGAGTTGAAACATAGTTGCCAGAATAGCCCTGTTATAGAATGGCACGATCTGGATTGGTTAATCGACTCAAGGGGAAATAAATTAGTTAACCCTTTACACGGCAACAGCGAATTTTTTCATCAAATGTTGTTTTTTAGATATAAACCTAAATTAAGAATTATTTTTTATTTTTTAATATACTTTAATTTTGTAAGGTTTTCTTGTAAAAAACATTAAAAAAAAAAACAAAAAGCATTAAAACTTGTTTTTTTATTTTAGTATGTTTAGTTTTAAATGAAAATTTTTAAAGCAATTAATGCGTTTGTTGTAGCATAGTCCTACTCCGCATTTTTCGCAAAGTGTTTGTGTGTTTTTTATTAATAATTTTTAATCGCTTTTGTTTCACTAAAATAAATGCGTGCAACTTTTCGCAAAAACGGTCAAATAAGTGCTGTCAAGTAAAATGTAGCTACTTTTTCCCACTTTTAATGCCAGTATTTCAAAAAAGGAACCTTGCATAGTTGTAAAATCGCAAAAAAGAGTCGTTTTGATAATTACTTCCGAAAATACGGGCAATTTTACGGTTGGTTGCAGATATGCAACTGTACCGCGTAAAGGGTTAAAAATACATTACGTACATCGTGGATGCATTTCCCGTGGAAAGTTTAGCTGGAAAAAATATTATATACTGTGAGTAACATTTCCGGAATGAGTGATGTGAAATTTTTTAATCCAAAATATGTTTTTTAAGTAAAATTGTGTGCGACCGCCGTGTCTTAGAGGTTAGTGTGTGCGACCGTGAGCCTACGCAACATTCGGGCCTCGCATTCGAATCCAGTTGTTGTTAAACACCGAATACAGAAAAAACTTTTCTTTCGGCGGCTGTCCTCAGCAGGCAGTGGAAAACCTCAAAGAGTAATCTTGGCTATGAAGAAGCCCCCAACTTGACAAAATTTGGATCCTGTTAATATTTATAATTTTTCTTTTGCTCTTAAGCTTAAAATTTTGTAAAAGTTTTGGTGAAGTGGTTACCTCTGTCTGACAGGGATTCCTTGTAGGGATGTTATGTTGGCGTGTTTTTTTTTTTTGTGCAGTAGGTGGAAAAGCATTGAAAGCCGGAGTGCGAGACTTTCACCCGCTAAAAACCACCTGTACGCTATCCCACAAACCCCACGGAACCACGATGAAGTATTACTTCGTGGGGGGAGAAAAAGACCTAACTGTCCCTACTCCATTGGCGACGCCGCTGCTCCGCCATTATGCTTGCGGCCATACTGCTTACGGCCCCCCAGTGGTCCTCCGATTCTAGCATGTGGGTCACAATGTTATCAGACGTCAGCGCTGCACCTACCATTTGGCAGGCAGCCTCTCTCGTCCGGACAGTCGAAGAAGACGTGCTCGGCGTCCTCTGGCACTGCACAGAGTTCGCACGTGGGATCGCTGTCGTGGCCGAACTTATGCAGGTAGGCTCTGAAGCAGCCATGCCCGCTCAGAAGCTGCGTGATGTGAAAGTTGACCTCTCCGTGCAACCTTCCACACCAGCTGGAGATGTCCGGAATAAGCCTATGTGTCCATCGTCCGTTCGGTTCAATCGATTTAACCACTCCTGCGAGCAGTTGTCGTCGTCGCTGCCTCGGGCCTCTAGAGTTTAGCATTATGCGAGCTAATGCTGCACTAGCCTTTGCAGCCTTTCCACATGCGTATTCTAGGTGCTCCTTGAAACAAAGACGGCGATCAATCACTACTCCTAGGTATTTTAGCGCCGGCTTGGACGCGACGTCGTGGTTGCCAACCTTCACGACTGCCACCTCAACCCATTTTCTGCTGCTAATGAGCTCGGCTTCTGTCTTCTGCTCGGCCAAGCTAAGGCCGGCGGCTGAAAGCCAGCTTCGTATTTGCGCCACCGAGTTGTTTGCAGCTTCTTCGGCCTTCTGCACGGTCTTGGCGACTATGACCAGTGCCACATCGTCGGCAAAGCCAATTATAGTGGCTTCGGTGGGTAATGGCAGGCGGAGTATGCCGTCATACATTATGTTCCACAGTAGTGGGCCGAGCACAGAACCCTGTGGCACTCCCCCTGTGATAGCATGGTCACGCAAGCCATCCTCCGCTTCGTACTGCAGCCTCTTATTTTTAAAGTAGTTGGCTATAATGCATCTCAAGTACAGCAGTACATTATAGCCCTCGAGGTTTTGCAAAATAGTGGCCCAATTTGCCGAGTTAAACGCATTTTTGACATCTAGCGTAACTACCAGACAATACTCTTTCGTGCCGAACCTCCAGCGCTCTCCTGCGATGGCGTTCTTTGCAATTCGGTGGACCTTTTCGACCGCGTCTATTGTCGATCGGGTTTTCCTGAAACCAAACTGGTTTTCAGCGAGCCCCCCGCCTTCAGTTATCGCCGCGTCCAGTCGGTTGGCAATTATGCGTTCAAGTACTTTGCCCGCGGTGTCCAATATGCACAGAGGCCTGTAGGCTGATGGGTCGTCTGGAGGTTTGTTGCCTTTTGGAAGAAAGACTAGCCTCTGAACTTTCCACAGGTCTGCGAAAACGTCCTCGTTAAGGCACGCACTGTACAGGGAGGCAAAAATGTCCGTCCGCTGCGTGATCGCCACCCTTAGCGCTAGGTTTGGGACACCGTCCGGGCCCGGCGCTTTGTTGTTACCCATCTTTTCTATGGCGTTTAGGACCTCTTCGCACGTCACTGGGGGTGGCAGCACGCCTGCCAGGTTTTGCTTAGCATAGGTAAGCTTCGGTTGCTCAGGAAATAAGGCTTTTACAATTCTGCATAACTGTTCAGGGCAAGTTGGAGTGGGTTGTCTGAACCCGCTTAGTTTTTTCATAACAATTTTGTAGGCGGCGCCCCCGGGGTTGTTCTCCGCGTCGTCACACAACTCGAGGAAGCAGCGCCTTTTGCTGTAACGGATGGCATTTTTTAGGCACTTTCTTTTTTGCTTATACGCTGTTCTGCAGCTAAGGAAGTTTGCACCACCTCTGGCTCTTTGGTACAGCCTTCTCGCCCTGTTACACTCGACGCGTAGCCTTGCTATGGACTCATTCCACCAGTAGACAGGTTTATGGTGGTTATTTGGCGCGCTTCTAGCCATCGATGCATCGCATGCTCTGCTAATGTGACCCATTACTTGATTTGCCATGCTCGTCGCAGGCCCAGTCATTTCGGCTTCGGCCCACACCATTTTGAAAATATCCTCGTCAAAAGTGCCTACCCTCCACCCTTTCCGTCTTTTTTGGCTGCGCCGCCCTCGGCCTGGTGACTGCAATTGGAGCTCGCGTATTATTGATTATGATGATTGCTATGGGTGTATATATCACTGATGCCCCAGGAGATTTTCTGGACTAACCCATTGCTCGCAAAAGTCAGATCGATTATGGATCCGATTCCCCCTCTGCTAAACGTATGCTGCGATCCAGTATTCAGCATTGTTACTTGCAAAGAGGAAAAGGCTTCGAGTAGCGCCTTCCCTTTCGGGTTCGTCCTCGGACAGCCCGATTCGACGGCCCAAGCGTTAAAATCGCCTGCAATTATGGCCGGCTTTCTGCACCTTGCCAGCGCTACAAGTTCATCGAGTATTGCCACAAACTCCTGCAGACCTATACTTGGAGGGACGTAGCAGCTGAAAAAACTAATCTTCTTCATTTCTACGCCTACAAATCTTGTCTTCGATGCAAAGGTTTTCAGTTGAAATGGCTGCTGGCCGCAGCTCCAGAGAGCCGCCTTTCCTGTGGCATCCTTGGCCCACACCGCGGCACACTTTTCCTTGTAAGGCTCGCTAATTATCGCCACATCAATATCTAAGTCGCGCACTGACTGTTTAAGGAGGTCCTGCGCCGCCTCACAGTGGTTTAAGTTTAGCTGCCGCATTTTCATTGGCGTGTGGCAGCTACCGCTGAGGAGTAGGAAGGCTTCTGTGACCTATTGCGCTCTGTATACTGTTTCATTGCAGCCATGTATGCTGGGCATTTATATCCTCCAGTGATATGATTGGCATCTTTTGCCTTTCGATTGCAAATAATGCATTGCGGCTGCGTAGTGCAATCTTTAAGTTTGTGGCCTTTCGCGCCGCACTTTAGGCAGTGCTCAGATAAGTCCTCAGCGCTTTTGCAGTCTTTGGCTAAGTGCTCATAGCCGAAGAACCTGAAACAACGCCTAAGACGCACTTTCTCCCGTATGCGGCAGCGCACCCAGCCGATACGAATCTGGCCCACTGCAAGCACAGCGCTTGCGGTCTTAATTGGCAGTGCGATCTCAGCTACTTGCGTACCCGCATAGCTTCGGCGAAGCGATTTAATGGCGGTAAGATTAAGGTCGGCTGTCACTGCGAACTGGGATTTGAACGCCAGCATCACCTCTTCGGTGGTCGTATTTTCATCTAAGTCCCTGACTTCGACTGTAACTGTCTGCGTCAGCGTCTTGATATCTGCTTCTTGTTCCAGTAGCTTCCCCATGCAGTTGGGCAGTGGGTAATTCTGTCGACCTTTTCATTTCGAAAAGAAGCTCGCCTTTAGCCGTTTTCCTGACATGATTAACATTTGCGCTCAACTCTTTGAGCTCAGGGACAGTTTTGATTTTCCTTAGCATGTCTGCGTAGGAAACCTGACCAACCGATTTTACCAAAATGGCGTCCGGGTGAATATTTCTCTTCCTCGCTTTCGGATTGGCTGTGACTTTGGTCCACGGTTCCTCGCGGCCTGCACTTTCACCAGAGCCGCGAAGGCTAGGCGCATTGCAGATCATATTTGTCGAATTAGCTACGCACACATCGATAAGCTCGCCAGGCTCCGCCTCTTGCTCGGCGCTTCTCATGCGTAGCTTCTGATCTAGAGCTGTTGCTGCGTTGGTATTGTTGCTGCTGCCTAGACTTTTGTTTGGCTATCTTTGGAGAGATTACTCTTGTCCTCTTCTGCATTTGGAGTGGAGAGTTCTCAGATGTCGCTTCCAGGGTTACCGTTGTGCGACTTTAGTTGCATTTTGCAACCTTTTTGACGCTCTGAGACTTTTTGTGCGACTTTTTCATAATTATCTAATTTTGCAACTTTTTCCATCTTTGTGCGACTTTTTTCCCCCTTTTTTGCATACAGTAAGAAGCTTAAAGAATATTTTAAATGAACCATTGTACCTTAATTTATATAAGTTAGCAGCGCATGTATTAACTCTACCTCACAGTAGTGCGTGTGTGGAAAGACTTTTTTCAAAATTAGGATTAATGAAAAATAAATTAACTAATAGGTTAAAAGTAGAAACTTGTGCTATCAGGACTAAATTTGTTAGATACCGTAATAGAAGACTGGATGCCAAGTGATGAACTTATGCGAAAATACAGAGAAGTAAAAAAAAATAAAATTTAAAATGTAAATTTCCTAGGTCCCGAAATAGAAGACTGGATTAACTTTTGAAAAAGTACAGAGTTACAAAAAATAAAATTTTTTAATCATTATTTCTAAGTTATTTATATCGTTGAAATGTTAATTTGAATTGTTAGTTGTGTTTTTCCGTAATAAAAAAGTGTGCCCCTTTTTTTTTGAAAAAACGACTTTTTTGTGCGACTTTTTTTTTTTAAACGACCTTTTGTGCGACTTTCTCAAAATTCTCAACGGTAACCCTGGTCGCTTCTTCCTCGTTCTTCGCTCTGGCTCTCTTGCCTTGGTTGTTGTTTGTGCTAAGCGAGACCGTATGAGTCGCTTTGGTTACACACTCACTTACTCTCGAGTCGGTTTGATACTCCAGTAGCCGTTTTTGCAGCTCGGCTATTTCGTCCACTAGGTCACGCATCTGTTGGTTTAAATACCTCTTGTTCACCATAGTCTTGATTAGCTCCTCAATTTTTGCGCCCATCAGTGGCATAAGGTTGTTAGGGGTTTCAAGCCTCGGCAGCAAAGCATCATGAACCGCCGTAACCTCAATAGCGTTGTCCACTAGGTTTATCGCAGTGCTTGCCACTTGCAGCTGGTTTGGTAGAGCTCTAGTCGGCGACCGCATAATTTTGGCGCATTTCCTGAAAGGGTTTGCATGGTCATCACTACTTACTGCTGTTCCTTTAGGGGTACACGCATCTTTGCTGTTGTCTGTAGCCGCCAGTGGCGGCCTATTGGCACTCATAGCGTGGCTCTAATCGGCCAGTGGAAGAGGATCTGCGGTGTCGATATGCGCTCAGCTCGTACGGTATTTGGTTGAGCTTTCTTGACTGGATTTCTGATTGCGTTCATCCTGGCGAACGCCAGAACGATCCTTGTCCCTGTCCAATCCAAGCTGATGCACAGCCTCCGCGCGGCCCTTCTGGATAGCTATTTGGCATCCGCTGAATAGTGAACTAATGTGTGCAGCGAGTCCTATCCCCAGGACTTAAAATTTGGGTTGTGCCCAGGGTTTGGTGCCCGCCACGGAAAACCAAATACCAATGAAAGCCAAAAAGCAAGCCTCGGAAGGAACCCACAATGTTGACGACCACAGCAAACGATTCAAGGACCATGATTTGAGGATATGCACCTGGAATGTCCGGACCCTCTATAGGGAAGGTGCCTCTATCCAACTGGCGGAAGCCCTCACGAAATGTAAGGCTGACATCACCGCCATCCAGGAAATGCGATGGACAGGACAAGGTTGCTCCAAGCGAGCAGACTGCGATATCTACTACAGCTGCCATGCGGAGAAGCACGAATTTGGCTGCGGATTTGTGGTCAGCAAGAGACTTCGCCACCACGTCTCTCGGTTCACTCCGGTGAACGAACGGCTGGCTTCGATCCGCATCAAAGCTAAATACTTTAGCATCAGCCTGATTTGCGCGCACGCCCCGACGGAAGAGAAGGACGATGCGACCAAGGATGCCTTCTATGCGAAGCTCGAGGACGTCTACGACAGGTGCCCGGCCCATGACGTCAAAATTGTCCTCGGGGACTTCAACGCAAAGGTCGGGCGAGAAGGCATCTTTGGCCCCACAGTCGGACAGTTCAGCCTCCATGGGACCACTTCGAACAACGGTCTGAGGCTGATCGATTTCGCCGCGGCACGAAACATGGTAGTTAGTAGCACCAGATTCCAGCACCTCGATATCCACAAGGCCACCTGGTTATCCCCCGATCAATCCACCCGCAACCAGATTGATCACATTGTGATTGATGGAAGGCATGCTTCTAGCATTCCAGATGTGCGCACGTTCCGAGGACCCAACATCGACACGGACCACTACCTTGTTGCAGCCAAGGTACGCATGCGTCTTTGTGCAGCGAAGACCGCACAACCTAGTTTGCGAAGAAAGCTGGACATCAGTAAGCTGCGATCACAAGGGGTAGCCGAAGCCTACTCCGCTCAACTCTCCAACCAGCTCGGTCGCTCCCCTTCTTCACCTGATGACATCGGCGGATTATGGGCTCACTTATCCCACTCTATGCGCGCCGCCGCAGAAAATGTCCTTGGTTTTCGACGCCCACCACCAAAAAACCAATGGTACGATGAAGAGTGTCGCGCAGCCACTGCAGTGAAGAATGCTGCCTACAAGAAGACCCTGCAGTCGGCCGCCACGCGAGCCATGACAGAAAAATACCGGGAGGAGAGGAAGAAAGAGAGGTGCCTTTTTAGACGCAAGAAACGGGAGCAAGAAAGGCGCGAGCGTGAGGAAATCGAGGAGTGCAGGAGCAGGAATGACGCCCGAAAATTCTTCCAAAAAGTTAAGCGTCTTACGGAAGGATTTAAGCCTGGGGCATCTTCTTGCAGAGACGAAAACGGGGATCTGGTTACGGATGCGCAGGGTGTGCTGAGGTTGTGGAAGGAGCACTTCACCAAGCTGCTCGCAGGCGACGAAAGGAACAATACCGCCAATGGTGAAGATGTCCAGATGGCACCAATCAACGACGACGGTGTAGATGTGCCACCGCCCAGCCATGACGAGGTCCGGGTCGCTATCCAGCGACTCAAGAACAACAAAGCTGCAGGGCCGGATGGGCTACCAGCTGAATTGTTCAAGGCCGGCGGCGGTGAGGTGATTGGGTGCATGCATCAGCTCATTTGCAAAATATGGCTGGAGGAACGAATGCCCAACGATTGGAACCTCAGTGCCCTTTGTCCTGTGCTGAAGAAAGGCGACCCAACAATATGCGCCAACTACAGGGGTATCAGCCTACTTCCCATTGCATACAAGGTCCTGACGAGCGTACTATGTGAAAGATTAAAGCCACTCGCCAAGGCGCTGATTGCACCTTATCAGTGCGGCTTTAGACCTGGTAAGTCCACCATCGACCAGATATTCACTCTACGCCAAATCCTGGAGAAGACCCATGAGAACCAAATCGATACAACCATCTCTTCATCGATTACAAGGCAGCATTCGATAGCCCGATAAGGGATCTCCTATATGCCGCTTTGTCTGAACTTGGTATCCCTGCAAAGCTCGTTAGACTTTGCAGAGCGACGTTGAGCAATACGCGCAGCTCCGTCAAGGTTGGAAGTGACCTCTCCGACCCCTTTGATACCGTTCGAGGTTTCAGACAGGGCGATCCTTTGTCCTGCGACCTCTTCAACTTCACCATGGAGAGTGTCCTGCGCAAGGCTGGTGTACATCGTAATGGCACAATTTTCAACAAAAGTGTCCAGCTCCTTGCTTACGCTGATGATATTGATGTCATCGGACGTAACAAGCGAGATGTCACCGCTGCCTTTGCGGCTATCGAAAGAGAATCTGCCAAAATGGGTCTGGTGGTAAATGAGGGCAAGACGAAGTATATGCTGTCTACACGCAGGGACTCGCAGCGGCTAGGGTCTCACGTCGAGGCCGACAGGTATGCTTTTGAAGTTGTCAAGGAATTCGTCTACCTTGGCACCGCCATCAACAGCAGCAATGATGTCAGTCTGGAGATAAAGCGAAGGATAACTCTTGCCAACAGGTGCTACTACGGTCTCGGTAGGCAATTGAGAAGTAGAGACCTCTCTCGACTGACAAAACTTTCACTCTATAGGACGCTTATCTTGCCCGTGCTCCTCTATGGCGCTGAAGCATGGACAATGACACGAAACGACATAGCGGCCCTTGGAGTGTTCGAGAGGAAGGTGCTTCGCAAAATCTTCGGCCCTGTTCGGGTTGGTGACGACTATCGCATACGAACCAATAACGAGCTGTATGAGCTGTATAAGGACATGGACGTAGCGCAGCGAATTAACATCCAGCGGCTCGGTCATGTCTGCCGCATGGACGACGAAGCTCCGGCGAAAAAGGTATTCGATGCGATGGTTGGAAGTCGACGGCGAAGACGGAGGCCGTGTCTCCGGTGGAAGGACCAAGTGGAAGAGGCCCTGGTATCTCTTGGTGTGACCAACTGGAGAAGGCGCGCGCGAAGCAGAGGCGCCTGGAGAGAAGTTTTGCGGCAGGCCGTAACCCGATAACGGGTTGTTATGGCCAGTTTAGTTAAGTAAGTTTCTTGACTGGAAGGGTTTGTGTCCTTGCTAGGACCGGCGCACGGTAAGCAAGTGCAATGTTTGACAACAACAACACGGGTACACTTCCACTCTTCCTTTAAGCAGACTCAGCCGGCTCACCACATTCGACCAGCTGGCACTTTAGTCGGTCACAGCAGCTTGTGCTGGTTGGTTGGTTGATGGTGCTGTTTTTAGAAAGGTGGGGAGTCATTCGTACCAAGCCACACTGAATCACGGATTAGTTGTTACGCGCACTAAGCTACACTGATCCCGAATTAGTTGCTAAAGCAAGGGTGCAAAACAGCTGGTTTATTCGCGCTAAAAGCAAATTGTTGTTTTTCCCTTTTTTCTGCCTTCTGGGACCTTGTCGCGGACAGAGACTATTTTCACCGAAAAAAAAAACACTAGGGTGTCCCGGGTAACGAGCACTATCAAAGAATATAGAATATAAAGAATACGCATCTTCAAAAATTTGTCAAGCGTGTTTCTTGATGCGGGCGGGAAGAGATGAGCGGAGGCATAGGTTGCGGGAAATTTGCTCGCGCTCAACAGTTTGCGATCTTGTTCGTCGAAGCGCAAGCGAAGAGTAAACAACGAACCAAAGCTTCGTCATCGTCGTTTCAACGAAGATGATTCGGGATTCGCTAATGTTTTTGGTGTTGTCGTTTATTGTGTGTATGCTTTTTTGTGTTGTGATTGCTGAAAAAGTTGCTGCAATGTCACCATCAATCGAATCTTTGTGGTGTATGGTTTTTTGCTGGCCAATGCTTTGATTAATTTAAAAATTTGGTGGTTGATCCCAATTTAAAATGTTTGCAAATATTTTTACGTGGCGAGTTCGAAGTAAAATTATTTGTTTATATTTTCACATGCTTAATTACAATTTTAAGAATATGGGAAAACTACGAAAAAAATGAACTGATAGGCATATTGACTTCAAAATTCGTGAAACACTTGAAATTAAAAATAATTAGATGCGTGTTTTAATTTTTTTTTTTAATCGAAATCTAACGGAGGGTTAGAAGATTGTATGGAAAAAAATAATTTAATAGGTCTATTGACTTTCAATAGGGCGAAAGCACTACTAAAGCACTAAATAAAGAAATAATAAGACAAGTATTTTGTCATAAGAAAATGGTATTACGGCATGCCTACGTTTAAAAATAGTTTAAATGTTCTACACCTGAATGATTCCATGGCGAATGATGTGATTATAAATTTACAATATTAGATTTTCTTATTTTAGTTCTTTTAAACAAGCATTATATGTGGGCCGTAAGAAAAGTTCCAAAGAACGAGACGGAAAATTATTACGGCTAATAAAAACGTTTTCTTTTCTTTCCAATTCCATTTTTATTTAATTGTCTTTGTTGATTACTTATTATTTTTTAATTGCCTGTAGCGATCATATAGGTCGCCATGCCAGCCATATTATATTTTCTTTTCTATGATTTTTCGCACACTACAGTCAGCAGTGAGTTCAGAAGCAATATGCGACGCCGTGCAGGCTTATATAAGAAGAACAAAAGCCAGCCAGAAAATAGAAATCGTTTTACAATTTCAGCTTTTCGCCAGCGCAACAACAAGAACAACAGCACATCGTTTTCCTCCTCGTCGCACAATTGAGCGAGAATGAACGAGTGAGCGCAGACGCGGCATTCGTGTTTCTTTGATTTGCGCTCAGAGCATTGCGCTGTCGTTTCAAGTGTTTCCTCTTGTTGTCTACCCCCCGCATCTAGAAGACGGGTGGCGATATCAGCACCCGCATTCAAATTTTTGCTTGTATGAGATGCACACTCTTTATGTTACATACTTTTTGGCACTATGTAACACACCGCGACGTTACTCCTTCGCACTGATTTTGCACGGGTAGTCAGAGCCGGTTCGCGTTCAGTATCACGTCTAAACAGAAAAAATCTGGAGAACGAAAGAAACACGTCCGTACACTTGCACTGTGTGTGTGCCTTCATCATGTTGGCGTGTGTGTGAGTGTTTATGCGGAGTGGCCCAGCAAGGCACGAACCGGTTATGTGACCGGTGACATAACCAGTACGCATAATCGAAGTTTCAGTTACAGCTCTTAAATTCTTAAGAGCCTTGGGAAAAAAGTGACCGAAACTCATGTATACGTGTGAGCTTCCATCCCGTTCGCACTCATGTAGTACGTTGAAATATGGTCCATATAGCTTTCTCGCTCATTCTTCCGTCATACGTACCGGTACCAGTACGGAAAGCATAACGGAAATACCAGTTACAGTATCGGTTAATAACTGTTTACATCCATCATAAAATTACGGAATGAATAAAAGTTTATTTTTAATGATGCTTTTTTTTTAATTTTTCTTTTAAGCAAATATAAACAATTATACAAATTATTAAAAAGGTAACAAGCACGAACGTGGAATCATTGGCAAACAATATTCGTATTTTCGTCTCGTCCACCGCTTCCCTCGTGACGCGCGTTGAGCTCGGTTGTGACCACTGCTTCATGGCCACTCAGGCTTCTGGACCATCTGTAAAAAAGAGTGCAAAATAGTTAAAATGTTATTCACCGAAACATGATTTAAGAGGTAACACCAATCTATGATTTTGGAAACATTTTGTTTTGTCGGAGCCTCAACAAGATTTCCTATAGCTACACTATTGCGAAATGCTCTTTTTTCTTTGCTCAGGCAGTTACAAAGAGCTTTATTTGAACCCTTTCAGTCACAATGTCCAATATATTGGACTACTACATGAATGTAAAATATTGTTGTTTTACTTAGTCTTGTTCAGTGTTTTACAAATTGATGGGCACATAGCAATCTGTGAGTCAAAATTTGTTTGCATCATTGAATATCGACTTTAAGTAGATATTTTTTATCCTATTCCAACAACGGCCGTCTTGCTGGGGGTGTGGGAATTTGGTGGCAACAATAGCAATAATAATGCCTATTTAAAACATCCGCAGTCACAATACGCAACAACGGAATGGTTGCAAACGCAGGTTATGACCATGCCCCCTTCTTACGCCCACTATGGTAAAAACACTCATTTATGGTATGCTTTTGTAAGGCAATATGGGCATCAAGGTAGGTAGGTAGCAACGACTGCGTGCTCTCTGAGCACACTCAAGTAGCACTATGTGCCGTTTTGTTGTCGCCTCCTCGATTGGGTCTTCCCTGCGTGGGAGAAGATACTGGCCCTTAAAGCCAACCCGCATCGTCCAAATAGGATTTGATGCATTTCAGTCTTGTCTCAGACAGGTCAGCTAGAAAGCTACCTACTTACCATGGGTACCAAACGATTCAGCGTCATATAATAGTTTTATTTATGTAAAATACTTTAACGAATTTTATTTTGCTTGTTTAATTTATTAATTTTTTAATTTTTATTTGTATATTTTTTAATTGTGTTTCTTATTTCTATTTCTTTTTTCCTTTTATATCCTTATTTATTTTTAGTTTTGTAAACTATTTTAACTAGTGTATTTGCATTTGCTTATTTGTTTATTAATTGGTATTTGTTTTAAGGTATTTGCTTCTTCTTGTTGTGCCTCTTGTTTTTGTTAGTTTTTTTATTTAAATTATCAATAACAAAATAAATAATTAATGAATATTCCATCTTTGCGAAAGATTACATTAAGAAAACAATTATGGTAATGCTTTATTCATCAAATGGATTAGATATATACATGTACTTGTGATTATTTCATAAAGTACATATTCTATTCTAAATTTTTTTAAAGTAAAAAAGTTGAGTCGAGTAAAAAACATATGCACACAAATTGTTTCCGAAACCCGGAAGATCGATTCCAATCCTACAGCCAGAAGTATCGTCTAAAATCCCCGAATCCCCTGGCGAAACATTCGATCTGGCAACTTTAACCCTCGGATGGACTTTATCGTCTGGCCAGACGAAATGTTTAAAAAAAGAAAAGAAGCACAGATTCATCTCCTTTTTACAGTGTATTTGTGGGTAACTAAGTAAATATATATTGTTACGAAAACTAGGTCTAGTGGGCTGTTACGTATCACTGGATTGTGCAATTTGAAAATCAAACAACTTTAACTATCCAAACGCAGTCAATAAGAACCAACAATCACTTTATTTCACACTTACACTTCACTGTCTTTGCTTAATTGCTCCGTGTGGCACCTTCACTAGTCAAAATCAGACTGACTCGCTGCGCCGGATCCGGCCGCCTTTTATACCTGTCCGGCCATCGCGCAGATCGTTCTCGCACCTTCCGGAGTAGACTAAAGGTTTCCATGATGATCGCGACCATCATTGCCAGGTTGGACTAAAAGTTTCCATCATTGCCAGGTTGGCCTACAAGTTTCCATTATCATCGCGGCCGTCGTTGCCAGATTGAATTATAGCACGGCACGCAGCGGCAGGGTTGCTTTGCACAGCGACAGACTGTCTTATCGTTACAGTGCCCACCACTTAGACTTGTTCGTCCCGAACAAGTGCCGAGGCTCCGCTGTGATGAGGCGCCAGGCGCTCCAAATGGACTACCTTCAGCTTAGCGCCTCTATTTCTACAACGTTGAATCCTGTATACCACGCCGTTTATCCTAGTCACGACTTCGTAAGGTCCTTCCCATGACGCTTGCAGTTTCGGAGACAACCCTTTCCTCCGCTGCGGGTTGTAGAGCATTACCAGATCGCCTTCTTGGAACCCTGCTGAGTTGGCCCGTAGATCATATCTGGCTTTCGCCTTATCGCTGACCAGTTTGGTGCGGCTCCTTATAAACTGGTGAATTTCCTCCAGTTCCGCCCGCTTATTGACCACGTAGTCCGTCTTAGCGCCTCCCGTCATGCTGACTACCCCGAACTTCAAGTCAGCGGGTAACCGCAACTCTGTGCCGAACACTGCTCGGGCTGGAGTGAGTGATGTCGTGTCGTGCGGGGCTGACCTATACGCCATCAGGAACAGGGGGATATGCGTGTCCCAATCCTTTTGATTCCTGCCTACCACTTTCCGCAGGTATTCCTCCAGTGTCCGGTTAAAGCGTTCCACCATGCCGTCGGACTGTGGGTGCAAAGGAGTGGTACGCGTTTTCTTTATCCCCAGCAGCTCACACACTTCCTTGAATACCGCAGACTCGAAATTCCGGCCTTGATCTGAGTGCAACTCCAACGGAACTCCGAACCTGGCTACCCAGTTGTTTACCAGCTTTTCCGAGACCGTAGTGGCCTCCTGGTTAGGAATAGGGTACACTTCGGGCCATTTGCTGAAGTAATACATTACCACCAGCACATATTTGTTGCCTTGAGTGCTAGTTGGGAATGGGCCGGCGACGTCCATAGCAATCCGCTCGAAGGGCGCTCCCACGTTGTACTGCTGCATGCGGCCTCGAGATTTTCTTGTCGGCCCTTTCGCGGCTGAACATCGGTCGCAGCTCTTAATCCACTCGGCTACAGACTACTGACATCCTACCCAGTAGAATGGTCTTTTTATTTTGGCGACGGTTTTGGTGATGCCCAGGTGCCCTCCACTGGAGTCGTTATGGTATGCCTCGATGACCTCGTTGATTCTGCATTTCGGCACTACCATTAGGGAGTTGCTGGTCCGACCATCCGCGCTCTCCCATTCGCGGTACAGGCATCCTTCCTTCAGCCGCAGACTTTTCCACTGTGGCCAGTAAGCCTTAGCGATCGGGCTTTCACCGGCCATCTCCTGCCAGTCTGCACGTGCGCCTTGCTCCTTGCCTTCGATGATTTTTGCAAGATCCGCATCCTCACGCTGTTCCTTTTGTAGCCTCTCCGCAGACCACTCTTCCTCTGGCATAACGCTTACCAACCGGATGTCCACTATCTGTTCTTTGCTCTCGGCTCGTGAGCACTGCCTGCATTCGACTTTGCACGGACGGCCTGACAAGGCATCGACATTTCCATGGCTACTGCCCTTGCGATGCTCTATCGTGTAGTCGTAGCTCTGCAGTCGCTCGATCCACCGCGCCAATTGCCCTTCAGGATCCTTAAAGTTCAGGAGCCATCTCAATGCCGCATGATCTGTGCGCAGGCGAAACCTTTGTCCATACAGATATTTGTGGAAGTGTTTTACGCAGTCCAATACCGCCAGCAGTTCTCTCCGTGTCACACAGTAGTTGCATTCCGGTTTCGATAGAACCCTACTGTAGTACGCTATCACTTGTTCCTGGCCGTCTATTATCTGTGATAGCACACCGCCAATACTATTCCCGCTTGCATCGGTATCCAGCACAAACATCTCCCCAGGCACGGGGAAGGCCAGAATTGGAGCACTGCACAGTTTTCCCTTCAGACGTGCAAACGTCTGTTTCTGCTCCTCGTTCCACTCGAAAGCTTGGGTCTTTTTCGTCAGTTTGTGCAAGCTGCTGTCTATGTTCGCAAATCCCGGAACAAATCGGCGGTAGTATGTGCACAGGCCCAGGAAACTGCGGAGGTCGTGTAGATTGCGTGGCCGGGGCCACTCCTTCACCGCCGTGATTTTGCCTTCATCCATATGTACTCCGCGGGCGGAAACCGTATGACCCAGATACTTGACCTCCTTTTGGAACAGCGAGCACTTCTTTGGGTTGAGTTTAAGCCCGGCTTCTCGTATCCGCTCGAATACCTATTTTAGCTTTCCCAGGTGGTCGTAGAAGTTTTTACCCATCACAATTATGTCGTCGAGGTACACCAGACACGTCCGCCAATGCAGCCCTTTTAGCACGTGCTCCATTAGCCGGTCGAATGTTGCTGGTGCGTTGCAGAGTCCAAACGGCATGACGGTGAACTGCCACAAACCATCGCCAACACTGAAAGCCGTTTTCTCCTTGTCCTTGTCTGCAAGCTCTACCTGAGCCGCTGCGTAAGTCGAGCGTGGAGAACCACTGTGTGCCTGACAGTGTCTCCAGGGTGTCATCGATTCGAGGTAGTGGATAACTGTCCTTCTTGGTCACATCATTGAGCTTCCGATAGTCCACACAAAACCGGGTACTGCCATCTTTTTTCTTGACTAGCACGACCGGCGAGCACCAGGGGCCCGAAGAAGGCTCTATGACCTTTTCTTTCCGCATGCTTTCGATCAAATTTGTGACCTCCTCCCTCTTGGCCAGAGGAACTTGTCTTGGCGGTTGGCGAATCGGTTTTGCACTTCCGGTGTCGATGTTCTGCTTCACTATGGCTGTTCTTCCGCCTGCTTCTGCCGCAGATATTGACCCATAGTGCTGCAGGAGTGACTTCGCCTTCTGTTTCTGCTTGACCGTCAACTCGCTGCTCCACTGGTTCTCCTGCGGTATGGCGTCCATGTTAAAACCGCTCTTCTTATTACCTCCAGGCGGGCTACTCTCGCAATTGACCACTACTTCTACAGCTTCCTTACACTCGCCAATTACCTCATCTTTCCCGACATATCTGGGTGCATTCAGGGGGTTCAGTATTCTGACTGGTATTCTGCCATTGCTAGGTTCCACTAATGTACGTCCGATGATGATGTTGTCGTGTCCTTGTTTCGGTGATTCTACAACCCACAGCCGACTCGTCCCATCGTCCTCGTCCACCTTTGCCCACACAATCGCCTCAGAATTCGCTGGTATCCTCCGCTGTTGACACGATACAACCTTCCTTAGCGCCACGCTTCGCTCATAGCCAATGTGCAGGGGGAATTCAACGTTGGCATACCTCAGCACATTTTCTTAAACATTAAATCCTAAACATTAAATCCACGCCGATAATCACGCCGTCCATTATATCCGCGACGATGAACTCATGTTCCAGGCTGCTGGTGCCGATAGCAATCGTTTTTGTAACTTTTCCTCTTACCGGCGCGCGCTCGCCAGTCGCAGTCCGTAGCTGTATGCCATGCAGCGGTTCCCAGTTCTTCAGCAGCTTCCTCTTTATGATCGAATATGACGCTCCAGTATCCAGTGTCAACACGAACTACTTTCCATCTATCCTTCCTTCAATTGTCAAGCTGCTGGGCTGTCGTTTCAGCTGTGTGACAAGGACGGTGGGCAGCAGATTGTGGGGATCAGCTCACGCCCCTTTGGGATGATCCGTTTTAGTTTAACGACTCGCCGTCCTCAGCCCTGCGATTGTTGGCTGGGCCTCGATTGTCAGTATTCCTCGCTTCAGGCGATTGCGATCGGGAACGGGAACGCCTCTTCCGTTGGCGGCAGTCTCGTGATATGTGGCCCTGCTTGCCACGTACCCAGCAGACAACTTTAGAGGAGACCACTCGTGGCCTGCCCGGTATCTCAGAGCTTATGGCCTGGATCGGAATGTCATTGTCCGCCTGAATCTGGCGTATCCTTGCAGGTGCATACCGAGTGCTCCCAATCCATGCCGCTTCATATGTCATCGCGCTGGTCACCGTCTCCTTAAATGTCGGCTTGCCCGTCATCAACGCACTGCACTGGTATTCTGCCATTGCTAGGTTCCACTAATGTACGTCCGATGATGATGTTGTCGTGTCCTTGTTTCGGTGATTCTACAACCCACAGCCGACTCGTCCCATCGTCCTCGTCCACCTTTGCCCACACAATCGCCTCAGAATTCGCTGGTATCCTCCGCTGTTGACACGATACAACCTTCCTTAGCGCCACGCTTCGCTCATAGCCAATGTGCAGGGGGAATTCAACGTTGGCATACCTCAGCACATTTTCTTTCAGGTCCAGCGTAAAACCGTGCCTAAACATTAAATCCACGCCGATAATCACGCCGTCCATTATATCCGCGACGATGAACTCATGTTCCAGGCTGCTGGTGCCGATAGCAATCGTTTTTGTAACTTTTCCTCTTACCGGCGCGCGCTCGCCAGTCGCAGTCCGTAGCTGTATGCCATGCAGCGGTTCCCAGTTCTTCAGCAGCTTCCTCTTTATGATCGAATATGACGCTCCAGTATCCAGTGTCAACACGAACTACTTTCCATCTATCCTTCCTTCAATTGTCAAGCTGCTGGGCTGTCGTTTCAGCTGTGTGACAAGGACGGTGGGCAGCAGATTGTGGGGATCAGCTCACGCCCCTTTGGGATGATCCGTTTTAGTTTAACGACTCGCCGTCCTCAGCCCTGCGATTGTTGGCTGGGCCTCGATTGTCAGTATTCCTCGCTTCAGGCGATTGCGATCGGGAACGGGAACGCCTCTTCCGTTGGCGGCAGTCTCGTGATATGTGGCCCTGCTTGCCACGTACCCAGCAGACAACTTTAGAGGAGACCACTCGTGGCCTGCCCGGTATCTCAGAGCTTATGGCCTGGATCGGAATGTCATTGTCCGCCTGAATCTGGCGTATCCTTGCAGGTGCATACCGAGTGCTCCCAATCCATGCCGCTTCATATGTCATCGCGCTGGTCACCGTCTCCTTAAATGTCGGCTTGCCCGTCATCAACGCACTGCGACGTGTTTCTGGATCATGAAGACCTTCAATAAACGACTCAATCTTCATCCTCTCGAGATCATCAGCACCAAATTTTGGGTATCACAACTGTACGAGCCGCTCAATGTCTGCTGCATATGTCTGCAGCGCCTCGTTGGCTCTTTGCTTGCGGTTCTTCAGCTCACAGTAATATACCGCATGGTTGTGCTCGTCGCTATACTTCGCTGCCAACGCTCTCATGATGGCACCGTAATCACTTCTTAAACATTCTGGAACTGATTTAATCACCTCGACCGCAGGAGGCACTTCTGTTCTGGCAGCAAAACCGTCCTGAACCGGTGGCAAACATTCTCGTGGCTGTACCTCTCGAAGCCGTTCGTCTATCTTTCTGTGCATCGAATCTTCCAGACTGTCAACTCGTTTGTTCAAGGACTCATCCAGGTTGTCAACTCGTCTGTTCAGGGATTCTCCCATTTCGTCAAATCGTTTGTCCCAATTGTCCATTCACGTCTCGAAATGCTCAACTTTCACGTTCAGCCTATTGGAAATTTCCTCCACCTTCTGCTCTATGCGCGCAGAATTTTCCGCCATTTCTCGACTTTTGCCGAAATTTCGAGATTCGTAGTTTCCAGCTTCGCTGCCATTTCTCGATTCGTAGTTTCCAGCTTCGCTGCTATTTCTCGATTCGCCGTTTTCATTTGCGCCGACATGCCTTTGAGTGCAGCCATTAGTTGGCTCATGTCCAACACTTGTATTGGCGCAGCCGCTGCAGCTGTACTCTGTAGCGAAGCAGCAGCAGCAGGCGACTCCTCCACCTTGGCCGACGCACAGTGGGGTATTGACCATTGAAAACGGCGATCAATTCTCCTAAGCTATTAAAATGAATGTAAAGTATTTTTTTACATAGATGAAACATATATAAGACAAACTGAAAAAAAAATATTGTTGTTGTTGTTTTTTTATTAAATTTATTCAATTTAAGTAAATATTTCATTTTTTGGGCTTCTCACACTAGAATTAATAAATGTCATCGCTATTATTATCATCATCATCGTCATCATCATCATCATCATCATCATCATCATCATCATCATCATCATTATCATCATTATCATCATCATCATCATCATCTTCATCAAACGCAATATCATTACCAGACTGGAAATTAGTATTATCTGTTGAAGTTTTTACAGATGGTGATTTTAAAATTTCAATAGCTGATAGTGGTAGGTGTTGAACCTTTTTTTTAGATAGTTTCCTTAAACTTGATAAAATTGGATCGGAAGCAACAAGAAATCGATGCAAAATATCATGATTGGTTTTTTCTCTGCTAGTCTTGCGTGTAAAATGTTCTCTGTATTTTTTAAATTCTTTATTCAGTGCTTCTTGAGCTTCCTCACCATGGATACTTTGATACAAAATATCTCGCAGTATCATGTGCGAAATTTCGAAACTTTGCAATATCTACCTCATGGCCACAAGAAACCACTATCAGTATAACGTGCAACCTTTTTATCAAGTTCAAGTCAACATTCGTGATTTCAGACGATAGCTCTGCGTTTCGAAAGAACCTTCTTGCCGTATTTCCATCATTTGAGTTGCCGAATCCGGGTTTCGGTTGATCAACAATCAAACCTGCTTTCTCTCGGAATCCCTTTTTAATATTTTCTTTTGTTTCGTTTTCTGACCTTACTTGCCATTTTTTTATTGGTAATTTGTACGATAAATGAAGAAGGCATTCAAAAAATCGTTTCGAACCATGCAGTACTGACAGTCCAAAATTAAGATTAGGTGTTTCAACATTTCTTGCAATCATTTCGTCAATTAAGTTGAATTGTGTTCTAGTTGCACCGCATAAGTAACACTTTTGAGTTGAAATAGTCTCAATGCCTTATTTGTAGTGCCTTGCAGTAGAATAACAAAAACAAAACAGAAACACATGATAACAACAACATTCATTGTTCCATGAAGATCAAGCGAAATCACAAAATTTGGCACTGACTTTGAAACACTAAAACTTAAATATTTCAGAAAATGCACAAAAGTGCACATTAATTTTTTGCAATATAGTAGTCAAATATATGTTCTTTACATATCATATAAAATTATTACGGCCTTTCACAGCCAAAGCAACTATATGTCTACCTATATCCTTTAAATATGTACAATTTTAAGACTATAACTAACAAATTTTTATAAATTATTAATACACATATTCTACAAACATAATTTTGTTTAAACATTAGTACAATACCTGAGGTTGAAGGTTCCATATTAAAAAAATTAAGTTTTGCAAGAATGATATTACAAAAAGTACTTTAAATCACTGGCAAATGCGTAACGCGCTCTAAACACAACGGAGCAATGAACAAATATGCATTTTGCAAAGCGCACTGTGACAATACCGTTCAATGTAGATCATTCATTTTTTCACCCAGTGATGCACAATTTTATCTACTTTTCCCCCATACCAAATATTATCAAGATATTTGAATTTAATTTTTTGAATTAATCGCCATTTTGGGCATCAAATACCCCACTGTGCGACGCCTCTAGTTCTTGCGCTCCGAACTCGTGCACAGTCCAATCGTCGCCTCGTGCCTCACATGCTTCTCGCAAGCGCAACTGCAATTCCACCTTTCCGCCAGCAGTCGGCAAATTCCAGGCAGCCAGCTCCTTCTTCAGCTGGTCCACCTTCAGCAGCTCGAGTTTAACCATGTCCGTGCTTTTATAATTTTATTTATTTAATTTTTGTTTATTTTCAATTTTCCACAATCCCACTTCTGACACCAAATGTTACGAATACTAAGTCTAGTGGGCTGTTACGTATCACTGGATTGTGCAATTTGAAAATCAAACAACTTTAACTATCCAAAAGCAGTCAATAAGAACCAACAATCACTTTATTTCACACTTTTACACTTCACTGTCTTTGCTTAATTGCTCCGTGTGGCACCTTCACTAGTCAAAATCAGATTGACTCGCTGCGCCGCATCCGGCCGCCTTTTATACCTGTCCGGCCATCGCGCAGATCGTTCTCGCACCTTCCTGAGTGGACTAAAGGTTTTCATGATGATGGCGACCATCATTGCCAGGTTGGACTAATAGTTTCCATCATTGCCAAGTTGGCCTAAAAGTTTCCATTATCATCGCGGCCGTCGTTGCCAGATTGAATTATAGCACGCCGCGTAGCGACAGGGTTGCTTTGCACAGCGACAGACTGTCTTATCGTTACAATATGAACATAATTTGTATATATATATACTTACATACGTTGCCTACCATATAAACATAATAAACTTCATCTGTCATTGCGTTTTGCCTCTGTCAAAAGCCTCACCCAGATTTCGTCTGGCCAGACGACAAAGTGCAGATGTGTAGTAACTAATTACTGCCCATCGAAGGGTTAAGTCTGAAGAAGTTGATCGAAGTGACTGTTAGTTATTCTCTGCATTATTCTTTGCTTTCTGAACTTAACTTTAGTCAATGTACATGTAACATAACTTTGAGTTCTATCACCTTACCATATTTTGAACGCTCACTTTATGTGGGGGATGGTATGTCAACTTTGAAGACCTTGAAGACCATGATGAAATAAACAAGGTGAAGCAAGTAGATGACATACCCTGACATTTCCAAAAAAAAAATTTCTCAAAACATGAAAGTCTTCTTCTTTGTTCGCATTAACCCACTTATGCCTGCTGTATCAAAAATTCAATTTCATTATTATTGTAGTGCTTTGCTGAAAATTCTTTGTTAGAGAAAAGCTTCTATCGATGAACGTCTTATATCATTTTTTCAGATGCAGATAGTGTCTGTGGTCGTATTAATGGGCAACTTTGACTTGTAACGCCCAGGCTCCAGTTCGGGGCTATAGTTAAGATTCTGCATTATTCCGATTCGTTGCCGCGGCGGCAGATCCCCTCGCTGCATAACTTTTGGTATTGCCATGTGCTGTCTTGCACAAAAAGCATCTACTCGGCATTTTTTCCGCGATCAAAATTTTAAAACAAGAATATTTTCGCTTTTACGTTTTGAGTGGGGTTAAAAATATTCTCTCAATGCCAAAACAAAATTGAATTTCAAATGCTATGTTTCAAAATAAGGGTATGGGGTGACAAAACTGTCAGCTACTTGCTTCACCTTGTTTATTTCATCATGTTATTCCCTTGCCAGTGAAAGAAAATGGATGTGTGAATTTAAATTTTTTATTAATTTTATTTTTATTGAAAGTCAACCGGGAAACTTACTCAAGAAAGTTAGTTTCTCAAGCTCTAAGGCCAATGTACTTAACGCAGAAGTTGTACGGGCTTCGCCCTTTCGTTGTTCGACGGCCTGGAAGCTGTTTAAAGCCCTTTAATCAATTATTCAAATCAAATTATGTAGTCTCATTCCTTACCTCTCTTTCCAACTCCCTTCTTGATGCATATCGTTTACCTATAGCAAATTTACATCTAATTCCAATATGAATTTGTCTTTTAAAAGTGGAATCCCAATATTCTGACCATTACTTTCGCCTCCTTACAGCCGCGCATTCGGTGTTTGGCAGCATCCAGCGTCCGGTCGAGTCGCGGACTACCAACGTTACAGGCTGCGCTTTGATGTTGTCTCGTCGTAATTTACCGTAAACCGCACAGTCTGAAGACTGACAAGCCAGGCCCAGAGTCGGCGTACGAAGCCGATTGAACCCTGTCGGGCCGTCTTTCCAGAGCGCGTGTGTTTGGCAGACGAATCGCGTGTACCTTCACGGGCCACCAACAAAATGACAATACGTCGCGCGTACCGATGCCGCAGCGGAACCGACGATGACGGTGACGGGGCTGGTGGCACGTTAACGGTCCAGTGTGTAGACGTTGTTGGTGAATAGATTGCGGAGCGCGGCGGCACTTCCACGGTACCAGCAAACGAAACGAAACTGATATACCAATTGACACAACGCGAAGTCGCGGAAGTGAAGTGCGTGAAAATATGACATAGGCAGAAAAGACGAATACGCAGAACATACATGTGTGTATGTATGTATATGTATATATGTATATATATATATATTTATATGTATATATATATACATGTGTTATATGTTATATATATATATATAATATATATATATTATATATAATATATATATTATATACTAAATCAGCAAAGAAATCAATCAAACAACAACTACAATAAAGAAGCAACATTGCAATCGGCATCAATAAACCGCAGTTAAAAAACAACTACAAATAACGAAATATTACCAAATATGTCAACAAAACATTCAATAAACCCAACAAAACCGTAAATGGTTTTGTTAAAACATTAAGTAAGCAAAACTTTAACTACATTTAAGCAATCAAAACCAACAACAGCAAAAAATTGAAAAAATAATGACCAAAATAATAGCAATAATAATGATTTCTAAAACAAAAACGAAAAATTTCGAAAACAAAAAAAGCAATTATTTAAACCTAAAACGCTAAATCGATTAGAAAGCAATCAACAGCAAATCAAATCAAATCAGTTACAAATAAATTTAATCAAATCGAATTGAATCAAATTGAAATCAATAAAATTGCCGATTGACTAAAAGTGGAAAATAAAAGATCTGCGAGATTCCCAAGTCCAATAATGCCACACAATAGTCATAGCTCACATTCTCGGCATGGCGGTTCATCTGGTGACGATTTGGGCAGCACCGATGAGGTGAAAATTTTCAAAGATGAGGGCGATCGCGAGGAGGAGAAAATCTCATCAGAAAATCTGTTGGAGGAAAAGTCGAGCCTAATTGATTTGACAGAAAGCGAGGTAAGCAAAATGTACTCAAAAATGTTTAGATTAAAAATATCAAGCTTAAAACTTTGAAGCTTAAAAATCTGTAAATTAATATATGTTTAATTAAAAAGTTTTAATTTCAAACATTTTTAACTTAAACAATTAATTGAAATTAATTAATTAAATTCAAAAAATGCTTGTTTTTTAAGACATTAAAATGCAACAAGTTTTCACTGAAACAAATCAAGCAATCTAGCTTTTAAAATTTTTTTTTGTGTTTAACTTTAAAAATCATTCTTTTGCATTTTATTACTGTTTAAGCCCACATAATGAGTAATCAAAATTCATTTTTGAAAATATTGTTCGAAAAAGTGGTTTTTGGGCATCATGAAATATGGCATAGTTAGAAATAAAAAAAATCGTACAGCCTTAGTGAACTATATTTGGGATCTAACTTCTTTTACACTTACTAAAGCTATAAATACCTACTAGATTACTTACATAAACCTATAAAATAAATTGATTTTTGTAATAGAATAAATAAAAGTACGAAGTGACCTCGTTTTGTAAAATACGCAGCTCGATATGACTGCGCACTTTCTGAACCCTTACAATTTACTTGGTACACTAATCAAAATATTTTTTTCATTATTTGGTATAAAAACCTTCAGAGAAAAATACAAAAGTATAAAAATATAGTATCCACAAGTTTTTGACCTAAAACAGGCACTGAAAAGAGGCTATGCCATATTGTATAGAATAACCGAAAGGGTTAAACTAAATTTTTTAAACTAAAAATAACAAGAATGCTTTGTCCTGACTGATTCATCGTCGCCCAATCTGACAACCACTGAAGCTAGAAACATAAATATAAATTGTAGGTTCACTTTAGAAAATAAAGCTGCGCTATGACGGGATTTCGAAAGTTCGGGAAATTTTGGGTCTTAAGAGTTTAGGTATTGTATGAAGAAACGTTATTTAATGTGCCTATTGATTTCAAAGTCAAATCAAAAATAATTTAACATGTATTTTTCAATTTTTCGAAAATCGAAATTTAACAATATCAACAATGGGTTAAGGTCCGTATACGGTAAGACTATGAAAACAACATAAATTGATGGGCCTAATGACTTCAAAATTGACACGTGTTTTCAATTCTTTTGAAAATCCAAATCAACGATTGTTTAAAAGTTTGTATAGAAAAACATAATTTACTTAAGGCAGGTTCTCACCTTGTGGATCCGAAAAAGTGCACTTTTTTAGGCATTTTTTTTTAGAAAACGGTTAAAGATACAACGCTGAAAATTGTTTCTGGATATGAACACACATTTATTTAGAGAATACAATTTTTCAAATTGAATGAATCAAAAAAAGGGGGGAGGGGGCATCCATCAGTGGCAGCATGTCGGCGAGGAGGTGTCCCACTACCGGAAGTGATTCCGTCAAAACCCGTGATCGGAAACACAAAAATCGAACACATTCTTAATGTGTACCGTATTATCTATTGAATGAACCAAGATCATGAAAAAAAAATCAAAATTACAAAAGTTATGAGGTTTTGAAAAAAAAATTAAGATTTTCGCATTTTTTTGTTCACTTATTATTTTTTTAAATAAACAATTTTCAATATTTTTGGCTGATCGTGGTTCGTTTATTAGAAAAAACCCTAGGGAACATTTGGAAAAAATTTGGTGACGATTGGTTCATTCCAGCGCCTTCAATCACTTCCGTAAGGTCCGAAAATGTGGTTCTGAGAAAAACGCGTTTAAAGTTTAAAGCGCGCTTGGCCGGTGCTCTACACTGCTCTATGTAACGGCCTGTAACTATTGTAATTTTTCATATTTTGATCTGAAATTTCTGGAGCACATTTTTGAAACATATATCTACACGATAAGGCAAAAAAAAAATTGTTTTTTTTTCCACAAGGTGAGAACCTGCCTTAATGGGGTTTTTGACTTTAAACTTAGTAAAATAACATACGTTTTCACTTTTTTGAAAATCAAAAACTCGGGACAAAGGATTTAATGAACTCATTGACTTTGGAATTTGGTGCAAGCATTTCAAATTTTTTGGGGTCAACAAAAGGTTAAGAGAAACGTGATTTATTGGGCTTTGACTTGACTTGTTTTTCAGTGTTTAAAATTTTACAGCGGACGAGATAAAAACTTGTTAAAAGAAACATAACTTAGCATTAAATAGTATTATAAAGTAATAAAGATTTCAATGAAACCATAAAGTTCATGCGTGCACAATCGTCGGCTTTTTTAATTGATTAACTAAACATTTTTACGCTTGAGACATTTTGAATGAAAAACAGCTGCTTGTACGATTTTTTTTGTAAATGTTAAACTTTTACTAGTTTCATTGTTGTCTTTCAGGAAAAAAGTGCCAAACTACCAACGCGACCGGATCATAGTCCAGTTTTCAGTAAGTACCAACTTCTCTTTATACTTTACTTATGGTTTATTATTAAATTCTTGTAAAAAATTCACAACTTTCCGTATATACTAATACGAAATACGGATATATACTAATATCTATACTATTATATAAAACAAGTGTCACGTTTTTTGACTACGCCCACTATGATAACAAAACTCATCTATGGTATGCTTTTGTAATGCAATATGGGTATCAAACGATTCAGCGTGTCATTGCGGCAAACATAGGCTATAATATAATCGGCCGCGCCCACTTAACTAACAAAACAAAGCTACGGTACATGTCTGAAAATTAATGTTGATGTAAAATGATTCTGTTTCATAGCGGTAAACATTATGTTGACCACACCCACCTTTTACGCCTTCCTGCAATGCTCATTATGATGACAGAGACTAACTGTTGTATATTTGTGCAAAACAATATGGCATTGTGAAATTTTGGGGGGCTCCAAATCCGACTTAGAGCTATGGTCTCTTGAGCAAAATTTCTCAGAATCACCTATAGATTACGTTTTGCTATATTTTGACCCGCTCTAATATATATATGGATAGGAGCACATATCTATATGTTGTATATAAAAATTAATGTATGTTTGTTTTTTGGTCCCACGACACTAAAACTCAAAAACTAGACAGCCGATTAGTTGAATTTTTCCCAGAATGTTCGTGTTTATTTTTCGGTTCGCGGCGGAGCGGATAAATGATAAGGCGGGTCGTGTCGGGTTTGGTGATCTTTATTGATCGACGTACGGTTGACAAGTGATACAAGAAACACTTAACGATACGAACGGCCGAAGCCGGGGAGCAGAAAATATGGGGAACATGATTACAAAAGGAGAAGGAAAGATTGGGATTAGGGATGGGATCGACGGATCACTATACACAGCACAGTACATCTGTACAGTTCGTTTTGAGTACGTCGCGGTAAACCACATAGTGCGAATATGACCCGATAGGTAGGCGTACAACTACAATTTTCAATATGGAATATTTTCGTAATGAGAAATCGGACAACATTAAAATTTGGTGCGAGTCCACCCTTTAGATGTTCCGTTTCAGTGGTAAAATTTATTGGGCGTTTAAGAATTATTGATTGGGCGTTTTTTTTAAAGAACTCAAATGTTTTGAAAAACTGTGGAACTACAAATCACACATCAAAGATTTACGATTTAGATGTGCCCTTCGACATGGGGAATTAGGTGGGTATTGGACGAGGGGCATGCCACCGTCCATAGAACCCACTTTTTAATGTGGAATAGCTTCAAAACAATAAGTTGGAAAGCGTTGAAGTTTTGTATACCATCGTCCCATAGATTTGTCATTCTATTGGCAAAATTTTATGGGCGTTGAACAAGGGGTGAGGCATTTTTTGTGACTGAAATTTTCCGCGTTACTTTGGAAATGAAAGTCGCATATCAATGAAACCGGGTCACATCCTTCGACTGGAGGAATGGATTGGGCATTACACAAAAGGGTTGTGGCATCGCCCATAGAGTGTAGTATGAAGAAACTTGATTTATTGGGCCCATTGACTTCAAGCTTGCGTGCAAAGCCGCAGGGCCCTACTAGAACTAAATACGGATAGAAACTATTCGTTTATTTTCAGAGACCTAAAATAATTATTATCCATATTTTTGGGAATAAAAAAATTGCCCTAATTTAAGGAATTTTTAAAAATATTGTTTAATAATAGTTATTCCCAATAAGAAATTGTTTACGTCGCCTATAACTATGATATAATTATGTAACTAATATTTTTGAGTTGTATAATAACTCTTATAAGTACTAAGTATATTTTTCGTTGTCGATAATTATTATTTTGGGATTTTTTTTATTTACGTTGCCTCATAACTTTTATTTATGACTTTTTTAATTTATGTTACCGATAACTATTATTTTGAGAGATTTTTTTTTATACGTTGCGTCATAACTTTTATTTATGATTTTTTTTTTCATTTACGTTACCAATAACTATAACTAACTCTCCTGCGTTAGAAGGTGATATCAAATCACACGTATACGAAATCAAGTCACACGTACACAAAAGGACTAGTCAGATTTTTCACACGGCTATACCAAATCTGACTAGAATTATAACCGATATGTTGGTTATTTATACCGGTTACACAACTAGTCATATGACCGGTAGTCTCCTTGTAGGGTTACGGCCGCCTTGCTGGGTTTGAACTTTTTTCTGGAGTTTCGGTTAGGCATTCCTTGTAGGGTACACACACACATACACATAGACACGAAATTTGTTCAACGTAGTGGAGCCGAGACTGTGCCAATATTTCCGAAGAAACCTCACAACCGACAGCTCTACCCAACAAGCAGCCAGCCGCACTCTCCATTCTCTTTCGACTTTTCCCTTTTTACGTGTACTTATTATATTTTTTTGTTGTTCTTGTGTATGTGTGCGTTTTATTTTCTTTACGTTTTGTTTTTGTACATACTCACAATCGGCACGTAGCCTGGTTGGTATCTTAGGCTTTTGTGTGTTATTGGTTCTTGGACAGTGGCGGATTCAGGGGGGTGTTTTGGGGGTTGAAACCCCCCCCGAAATATTGGGATCGACATTAAAACTACATACAAATTAAAAGACAATTTATGAATATCAAAGAATTACTTTTTGAAACCCCCCCCCGAAATATTTTTCTGAATCCGCCCCTGTTCTTGGATATTTTTTTAATTTAGTTTGTGTTTTTGTTTTGAGTGCGTGTTTGTTGTTGTTTTCTTGTTGTTTCTTACTGCGAGCACGCGAGTCGCCTTGTTGTTGTTTGTTGTCTTGTTCGCTTCCTTTTCCTTTTATTAAAAAATTTGTGAATCATCGCTTGGCTGGCGCTATTGTTGTTGCTTTTAACCCTAACTACATGCAAGCATAGGTATACACTAGGGATCGCAATTTTTTTGCCATTTTGCGATCCCGGGATTTTCGGGATTGAAAAGTCAAATCCCGGGATCCCGGGACTTAATCCTGGGATTCATGTAACAAATTTTTTTAATAAAACAATTTTCCCAAATTGCATAAATACTTGTTTATAATATATTTACCATAAAAATGGACACAGTTTAATCTAATTTGGGGTAGTTTTAAGATTTTTTATCTTGAATTTAATCACATTTTCTTTAAATTAAAAGTTTTTCATTTAACATTTAACTTCAGTTTGATAACATTTTGTTTTATCCAAAAATGACACTTAAACATGGCAGCCGCCGTGGCTCAGTTGGTTAGTGCGCGGTCCAGCGAGTCGCATGCAGAGCGACGCAAGATCGAATACTGCATGTAGTAACACCTAAAAAAAATAACGGGAAACTCGTTTTCTCTTTCGGTGGCTGTCCTCTCAGCTGGAAATGGCAAACCTCTGAGAGTAAAAATTGCCTATGAAAAAGCTCCCAACCTGCCGTTCGGAACCGGCATAAAACTGTAGGTCCCTTCCACCCGCGTACAAAATTCACACGCACAACACGGGTGGTTGCGGGAAGCTAGGCCTTAGTCTCGCGTAAGCGGGCTGTCGTGCCAATCAATTAATTAATTAAAATTTATAACATTTTGTTTTATCCAAAAATGACACTTAAACATAACTTATTGATTTGCAAGAGATGTATCATAAAGTGCATATATCTCGATTCGATCGATTTTATGAAGTTTTCAGGAGAGCACTTTCAATTTTCGAATTTGCTTTAGATTACACTAGATAAATTTTAGATTTTTGAGCGTAAAACATTCATTTTATGAGCAAAAGCCATAGAATTGTGTGTAGTAGTACATTTGAATACGACGAATGCAATGGTGGTAATAACTCAATTTTTTCCTAACTCGACTTTGGCTGTTATTCCTTACGGCCACAGATATATGCATATTTGATTAAAAAAATTAGTTAATTTGTTTGTACTTTTATTTTAGTTTTCCTTCGATTATTTCGATAAAAAAGTTAAGCGTTTTGATTACTAAAAACTGAGATCTCAAAAATACTAGGGCATTAAGTGTTTTCTCCTCTAATCTAGAGCGAAATTTACTGCAAATAAACCCTGCTGAAGAGAAACATCTTTCACATTCAACACTTGTTGGTTGAACGCTTAGTAAATAATTACAGTGCAAGCTCGGTATTCGCCGAGCTAACTAACGATTATCGCGACGGTTTGGTGTTTAACATTGCAGGTTCTATAATCGCGACAGTTTACGAAAAACGGGTTCTATTTTCGCGACTTTCATCTTTTTTTTTTTTAGTTGTATTACAATGTCTATAACCAAAAACGGGAAATCTCCGTATTTTCGTATATTAACCTTTTTGGAGTTTTAAGCCGACTACAGCACTACTTAGTCTTATATGAACTACGTTGTTATTTTTTAAAATAATTTGCCAAAAAAACAACTCAAAATCTCCAATTTCTTTACAAATGTTTAAATTGTAAATATATCAATAAAAACAATTCTAATTTAAAAACTTACATAACATTTTTCAGTAAAAATTTGGGTTCTATTATCGCGAAAATTCGGTTTTCGCGACAGGTCTGGTTTTTAATTAGTCGCAAAAATCGAGCTTGCACTGTATAAGCCTTTTGCAAAAGACGCCCTCTATCCCTTCCCTCCTCCCTCAGATAAGGAATGGGGTTTTTGAGCTTTTAAATGTATAGTATTTCATTTGAACTTTGCAGCATCTTTTGCAATCCCGAAAATCCCGGGATTAAAGGATTTGAATCCCGGGATTTTCGGGACTGGAAAATGTCCGGGATCCCGGGATTCCGGGATTGCGATGCCTAGTATACACTCATGCGCATCCGTAACTGCATACACACACAGATACCCTTCTGCACACAAATTAATGATACCCAAACGTAGAGTTATATTGTGCCGACTTGCCGAATTTGAAACGAATCCGAGGATTTTGTTGATTTCCTCGAAAACCAATATTTGTTAGTGAGCTTGCGAGTGTATAAAATTCTGGAATCCGAGAAGCGCCGGTGCTCTCAAATTCGTTTCCATGTAAGCCTGAACTTCAGCAACAGTGTTGCCGCTGGAAAATTTTAAAAAGTAGCAAAAAAAGTGTCAAAGCCGGAAAAAAGTGTCATCAAGTGATCCAAATTTTTTATGCCATGCATACACACTAGGGATCGCAATTTTTTGCCATTTTGCGATCCCGGGATTTTCGGGATTGAAAAGTCAAATCCCGGGATCTCGGGATTTAATCCCGGGATTCAAATAACAAATTTTTTAAATAAAACAATTTTACCAAATTGCATAAATACTTGTTTATAATATATTTACCATAAAAATGGACACAGTTTAATCACATTTGGGGTAGTTTTAAGATTTTTTATCTTGAATTTAATCACATTGTAAGGCGGAAAGGGAGGCAGTCGGTGTTGAGTCGTCGAAGTGGTTGGTTGTGCGCAGTTACAATCAGTTGTCAATTACATTCAAAATTGTCAGTTTAAATTTAAATCAAATAAATAAACAAAGTCATCCTTGACAACATTTTGTTTAACTTAAAAGTTTTTCATTTGACATTTAACTTCAGTTTGATAACATTTTGTTTTATCCAAAAATGACACTTAAACATAACTTATTGCTTTGCATCAAATGTATCATAAGGTACATATATACGCATCTTTGATAAAAAAAAATAAGATAGTTAATTTGTTAGTACTTTTAGTTTTACTTCGATTATTTCGATAAAAAAGTTAAGCGTTGTGATTAACTAAAAACTGAGATCTTAAAAATAAGGCATTAAATTTTTGCCCTCTAATCTAGAGCGAAATTTATTGCAAATAAACCCTGCTGAGAGAAAACATCTTTCAGATTCAACACTTGCTGGTTGAATGCTTAGTAAATAATTATAAGCCTTTTGCAAAAGACGCCCTCTATCCCCTCCCTCCTCCTTCAGATAAGGAATTGGGTTTTTGTGCTTTTAAATTTATTTCATTTGAACTTTGAAGCATCTTTTGCAATCCCGAAAATCCCGGGATTAAAAGATTTGAATCCCGGGATTTTCAGGACTGGAAAAAGTCCGGGATCCCGGGATCCCGGGATTGCGATGCCTAATACACACATATACACTGCGTTAAGAAATGATAGCACCATTGACCTTTTGTATCATAACTTCCACTCTAATGATCGAAGAATAAAAAAACTTGGTCGAAATATCCATTGCATATATTTAAATAATGTCCCGCACCCAAAATTCCGAAATGTTCGATACAAAGGACAAAATGTGAATTTACATAAAAAAGTTACTTTCACAAGCGTTAAGAAATGATAGCACCACTTACAATATTTTATTTTTGTACGGCCTTTGAATTTTTTGTCAAACTTCTATTGTCAAAACTAAAGAAGTGAAGAAGAAGTGAACGCAATGGGCAGAAAGGTGGAACTGGAGTAAGAGGAAAAAGCCTTCATAAGCGCTCTTAAAGATGAAGGTCTAACAAACCGCGAAATTGGACGTCGGATTAGCCGTTGTCACACGGTAGTTGGCAAATTTTTGCGCAATCCCACAGCTTATGCTTATAAGAGAAGCCCAGGTCGTTCATGCGGTCTCTCCGAAGCGGATAGACGTATCATTTGTAGAGCTGCTTCTAATTCATCAAAGGACACGCGTCATTTAAGAAGCGAATTTTCACCACATGTGTCCTATGTTACCTTCTGGCAGGCACTAAAGGATACTAAATTCCTAGAATATAAAACAATTACCAAAGCTCCTGCTCTAAAACGTACGCATATCGACAAACGAGCCGATGCGCACCAAACATGGTGCAGCGAGTGGGCATCGGTAAGCATAAGAAACAAAACTAAGCCTAGAAAATCAAATTTAAGCCTGACTTACCCGTCCAGATCGTCTGGTCTGACGAAAAAAAATTCAATCTAGATGGACAACATTGATTTCGACATTACTGGCATGATCTGCGCAAGGAACCGAGGCTTTTCTAAAAAAGTGTTTTCAGTGGTGGATCATTGATGGTTTGGACAGCCTTTCAGCTCATGGAAAAGCATCTCTGGCATTTCCTGATACACGCTTAAACTCTGCGCGGTATCAAGAACTCCTTCAGGAACATCTTCTTTCATATATCGACAAGTTTCCCACCGTGGATTTTACGTTCATGCAGGATAACGCAGCAGTGCACGCATCGAGAAGTAGAAAAGAATGGTTACAATCGCGTAATATTCCTATCTTCGAATGGCCAGCAAGATCGCCGGATCTGAACCCAATAGAGAACCTATGGGGCATCATGGCACGGCAAGTTAACGACGATTGTCGGCAGTTCGATGATGTGACACAGCTCCGAAAAGAAATTGTCCGGGTCTGGGAAGGATTACCTCATAATCTTCTACAAAATTTGATCGAGTCCATGCCAAAGAGAATTAATTCAACAATTAAAAGTAGAGGAACCCCCATTTCATATTAAACACAAAAAAAATGTGCATTGCGAAAAAATAAAAAGAAGTATTGTAAGTGGTGCTATCATTTCTTAACGCTTGTGAAAGTGACTTTTTTATGTAAATTCATATTTTGTCCTTTGTATCGAACATTTCAGAATTTTGGGTGCGGGACATTATTTAAATATATGCAATGGATATTTCGACCAAGTTTTTCCATTCTTCGATCATTAGAGTGGAAGTTATGATACAAAAGGTCAATGGTGCTATCATTTCTTAACGCACTGTATATACACGGTGGACGGAAAGTTTCTGCATACAAAAAAACACCGTTAGGGATTATTGGTATTGCTTTTCAAAGTTTTTTTATTTAAACCAGTAAATCATACGTAAGCAAATTGATCATTAATATTGTGTATGTGCGCCATTTTTTCGTAGCACTCTAGGACTCGCTTTCGGAAACTTTCGCACAAGCCCGACCTTTCTGCCAATGATATGGCATCCCACTCTTGTTTTACTCTCTCAGTGAGTTGAGGTCTATTGGCAGGTTTTGGACTCCGAAATACTGAATCTTGAATACTGGACCAGATATGTTCAATAGGATTATTACATACTAGCTTAAATAGACTTTTAGCAGCACTTATTGACTGTTTTGCCGGATGGCATCGCGCACCGTCCTGCATAAAAATCGCTGTAGATCTTCGAGGGAACTGCTTAGGATTTTTGCAGCAATTTCCATTTACGGGAAGCGTACGTTGTCTGTAGTATTCCCCATAAACAGCCTGTTTTTCATCGACAATGATTAGCTCTGATTTTCCATGTGTACTTATGCCGCCCGCAATCATTATTTTAAACCCTTGTTTTGGCCTTTGAAATGGTTTAATTGATGATGAATCACTAGTTCTTGTCCTAGTATTTGGACGATTAGGCTTAGGAAACAGTTCCACTGGTGATTCATCCGTGAAAAGTATCCTAGCTCGTTGGTTTCGGCCGATTTCATTATCTTGTGTAAATTTTTCTTTCATAATCCTTTTACAAAAGTTTAAGCGGTCTCGAATGTTCTTTTCAGTTAAAAGAGATTTTACAGGGCACTCATATGTATGCTTTCCCCAAGAAGTTTTTCTTATATATTCGCGAACCGTGGTTCTACTAAGTTTGCTTTCTTCTGGAAGAGATGCATTTAGCTGTTTTGTAACTGTGGGCGTTCCAACGCTAGTTTTTTTTCTTTTGCTAAATTTCGAGAGTCCGACCGATACCAAATTTTTTGGCCGATGCCGATTAATCGGTCAAAAGGCCGAAAATCGGCCGATGCCGATGCCGATTCCATAGAAAAAAAAACACGAATGAATTCAGTCAAAAACACAGATTATTTTATAAAACAACAAAAGGAACTATTACATATATAGTACATTTCATCACATTCATCACAAATTAATAAACAAAAACGAGAAAATAAACAACTAAAAACTAAATAAAATTACAAGAAAATTCAGACTTTAAATACATTAAACTTAAATTTTCCCCAAATTTATAACACATAAAATAAATATTTCATGAAAATTGCTCATTCTATTTGGCACAAGCAATTAACAAAAGACCCAAAGGCCAATATAGCTGAACAAGGTGTTGATGTAGCAAAAATAGATTAAAAATATCTGTAAACTATTGTCCCCTTAAATATTTGTCATAAAATCCAAACAAATCTAAGGAGAAACCCCCTAATCAGGCACCACTGGGTTGTAACGTATAATAAAAATGTAATCAAAATATACAAAGCGAGATATGAAAAAGAAAGACAATGCGATTCAGCTGCAAATAAAAACAAACAAGAAATGAAAGCAGGAAAATCGACAAAAAAAAATGGCATGGATGTGGCATCGGCCAAAAAAGGCCGAAGCCGATTCTTTTTTTTTTGGCCGATGCCGATACTAGCCGATGCCGATACCAATTTTATTGGCCGATACTAGCAGATGCCGATGCCGATTAATCGGTCGGACTCTATAAATTTCTTATCTTTCTTTTGATTGATGTTGTTAATTTTGTTGGACGACCACTTCTTGGCTGGTCAGCTATATTGTTGACGGTTGTCCGAGTCCACTTGAACACAGTATTATAAGACACTTTTAATTGCTTATTTATGTTTTGGGTAAAAATTGTCTAACATTTGTGCAAAGCAATTAAAAAAAGACATTACCTTAGTTTTGGGTAAAAAGACATTACGAAAACATGTCGATAAACACAAAAATAAATTTTATATTTACGAATTGCTATGCATTTTTTAATATGCACAAATTAAGCTCTTAAACAAACACAAATAGAAAAAATTACTTAATTTTTTCCAAAATAAAAGCCGTGGTCACGAAAAATTGCTGCATATTGCTATCAAATTGAAGCTCACTTTACAATTAATTCAAAAATGCTTGTGCGACTCAAAACTGATATGACGTTCAAACTGACTCATTTAAACTAGTTTAAGTGAAAAGAGCTTTTTGTTGAACAATTAAGTTTAATTTGACAGCTGTTTGTTTACAAACAACAAATAAATATTTTTGTGAACTTATGTGCTGGGACCATGATTCGAGCGAAATATTGGGCATATTGGGTTTAACACGTTTAATTTAACAATTGCATGTCCTAAGCAGTTAAGTAGAAGAAGAAAAAAACAAAATCAGTATCAGGCAGTCGGTCATTCAACAGTCAGCGAGTCAACCAGTCAACGAATCAACCAGTCAGCAGCACAGTCAAATTAAAGGTATGCAGTGTCATTGGTGTAATCATTTGTAAAAAGTGTGATGTTATGTGAATAAATTTATTTGTGTTATTCAAGTTGTTAATTAAGCGTTTTTCTGTGACAGTCAACATGCCTCGTAAATACGTGAAGAAATCGGACAATGGGCCACAACAATACGATTTGCAGATACATGCCGTGAAAGCCGTTCTCATTGATAATAAAAGCCAACGCAGCACTGCAACCATTTATAGCATGGCCAGATCATCTTTACAACGTTATTTGTCAATTTGTGCCATTCCATTTGAAATGCGTGGAAAAAAAAGTAGTTCAAATGCGCTCTTATTACACATGTCGCAACTGCGACTCAGATCTCGACGATGAGGATGAAAATTAATATCGTTGAATTGTAAGTTTGAGGCATTTTTTTCAATATGTTTCAATTTCGTTTCTCTTCCGCTTTTTGTGAGCTATCAATAAAGTTACAATTACAAAAATGTCAAATTTCCATTTGTTTTTCTTCACGGAGCCTTTATTAAGCATTCACAGCGATTTGTGTTGATATTTGTACGATTTCTGGTCGGTTTTTTTGAGTGGCCGTCATTACCCCACCATTTTTCTAAATGACAAAAACCAACTTTTTTTATAGATTCTAATTTTTTATAGTAAAAATCAGAATTTTTGAAATATGCCGATACACTTTATTAGCATATATGTTCGAGTTGTGCTCTTAACTCTGATTTGATCAAAAATATCAATTTTTGGATATGTTTCGATGCTAAATGAAAACTATGCCGTCATTACCCCACTTTCCCCTATTATTTTGAAGAAAAGTTTCAAAATAAACATATTTTTAAAAAGTCGGTGTCAGGTAGCATCGGTCTCCAAAAAGGGTAAATTTGACACTATAGTCGCACAACCGCAACACTGTTCAGCAATATTCGGAGGTCTAGTATTACTCGTGAATGTATTTATGAAAATTAGTGATGATTCGACTCGAGGCTTGAAGTAGTAAGTACTCGTATTCCAAAGAAATCTCAGTAGTCGTGTGTTGAAAGTAAAAAATAAAGTAGCAAGTACTTAAAATAATAATAATTGACTGGCACGAGAGCCCGATTACGAGACTAAGGCCTAGCTACCCGCAACCATCCGTGTTGTGCGTGCGAATTATTACAAGGTTGGAAGGGAGCTACAGTTTTATGCCGATTCCGAACGGCGATTTGGGAGCATTTTCATAGGCAGGTTTTCTCTCAGAGGTTTGTCATTTCCTGCTGAGAGGACAGTCGCCGAAAGAAAAATCTTAGTTTTTCTTTTTTTTCGGTGTTAGCAGCAACGGAGTCTTGAAGCTGGGTTCGAGCGTCGCATTTGACTCGCGGCCCAACGCACTAACCAGCTGAGCTACGGCGACTGCAAGTAACAAGTACTTAGTATCGAGAATTCTCAGTGACAAAAAGTTCTCAGAAAGGATACTGTTTAATAAGTAAAAATCACTCAACTCCAACAGAATTGAGTTGAAAGTAGTCGAAACTGAAAAGCACTAAGTATGAAAACCTCCTTGGTATCAAACAGTTATATGTAATCCTAAAATTGTCATCTTTTTATGTTGAAAGTTTGGTCATTCCTTTCTAACAGAAACTTAGGGATCTTTAGACCTTTGCTTTTTTATTTTTTCCTAATTAATTAAAAAATGTTCCTTCAACTTTCACACCCCCTCGTAGACACAAGGCTGCAGCTCCTCCAGTCTGTATCGAAGCTCCTACTACATAAATGAGCCACAAACACGCGAGTGTCTTAAATTGTGTCATTTTGGCAATGGCACAACATTCGCGCGACGGAAAAGCGACGGAAAGCGCCCCAGTCGGGTGGCGAATAAGCGCGAAAGCAATGTGCCGACGATCATGAATGCTGTCGCACATGTGTTGGTTAACCCTCTAGTTCCCCAGTTTTTAAACTTGTTTAAAAAAATTACCAGTGGTAGTGTTGTGTTGGAGATGTAATGTTTGTTCGGGGAAAACAATTGCATGTCAATAGGAGACGTGATAGAGGGTGTAGAAAGTAGCAGGCCTAGAGGCCTGCTTGGGAAAGAAAGCAAAAAAAAATTCATTATTAAAATTTTTTAAAAATTTATTTAAATTTTTAATTTTTTTTAATATATGTAGACATAAATAACGGGTAACACCTCAGTTCATACGCGTAATAGACAATAAATAAAAAGGGGTGAGGGTAAAGCGAGGGGTAGTTTGTCGTGGGGTAGTTTATATACTGCTTTGGGGAGTGTATAAACTAGGAAAATTTAAAAAATTGGTATAGGTATATATACATTACGGTTCTTATTTTTTAATGTGTTGTTATCTTTTCACACAGATAACACATCGGCTGATAAGTCCTCGGTCTAAGGCAGAAAACAAAACTTTTTTTGAGAAATTCAATTTTATTCATCAACATGGTTTCCTTCAAGAGCGATACATTCATTCCAGCACTTCTCTAACATATCGACACCTTTCTTGTAAAACGACTTATCTTTGGCCTTAAAAAAGGTATTTTTATAGAGATCACCTCTTCATTCGAGCCAAATTTTTTTCCTGCGACCATTTTTTTTAAGTCAGCAAACAGATAAAAGTTACTGGGAGCCAAGTCTGTAGACTAGCCTGGGTTCAGAAGTAATTCGAAGTTTAGGTCGTGCAATTTTGCCATCGACGGCGAAGAGGGAGGCTGTGTCTCCGGTGTAAGGACCAAGTGGAAGAGGCCCTGGTATCTCTTGGTGTGACCAACTGGAGAAGGCGCGCGCGAAGCAGAGGCGCCTGGAGAGAAGTTTTGCGGCAGGCCGTAACCCGAAAACGGGTTGTTATGGCCAGTTAAGTAAGTAAGTAAGTAATTTTGCCATCGAAGCGAGAGACTTGTGGCACGGTGCATTGCCTTGTCTGTTGACAAAGCGGCACCCATTTCGGAAACAGGTGTCTCATGGAAAAATGTAATGCAACATAAAACCCGCGAAGCAAAAGTTTTATGGGAACACGAAATTATTTGTTTTCCATTGTTCTTAAGGGGGGTTTCTACCTTGTGCGGTCAAAAAAATCGATTTTTTTTTCATGCATTTTTGGATTAATACATGATTGTAGAATACGCTCCCAAAATTTGAAGTTGAAATCTTTCGAATTACGGAAGCAATTTATCGAAACAGGTAGCGGTGTCGAGCGCGCCGAGTACTGAAGCAAAACTTTGAACGCGTTTTTCTCAAAACTACATTTTTTGACCTTGCGGAAGTGATTTAGGCCACACGAGTTGAGCAATAGCTACGAAATTTTAAACAGTCATTTATCAAGGTCTTAGCTATGGCCCGAACTAGGATCTTCAAGAAATAATAATTTTTTTTCATTAAAAATAGAAATTTGTATTGAAAACAGTAGGTAAAAATTGAGTTTTTTAGTCAAAATCGCATATATCCTTCATTTTGCATTTTTTAAATCCTAGTTCCAGCTATAGACAAAAGGATACAGAATAAGAAAAAATTTCATTTTTGTGTTTTAAGTCATCTCAAACAGCGGCAGGACTTCCGCGAGTAAGGAAGTCCTGCCGTCATTGCTCGAAGGCCCCCTCCCCCCTTTGCATATTTTATCTTGAAACTTTTTTTACTTGTACAATAAACATATACCTACATCTGAAAAAATTTTCCAGTGTTTATCTTAAAAACTTTCCCATCAAAAATTTTTCAAAATAAACATGTTTTCTCGGCCGCACAAGGTAGAAACCTGCCTTAACACGAACAAAGTTGTTTAACTAAAACAATTGTTACTTTTGCACCAAACGTCACATCGCAATGAAATTTATACAAGTACATTTTGAACTTTACTACTACGTTACTACTTAAAAGAAAAAATATTATTTCTCGTTTTGTAGCGCTTACTATGGGGCAGCTCGGGGACTTATCAGCCGATGTGTTAAATCTACTCCATGAAATAAAGGACTAGGGGAGACTAGTTTTCTCATCCACCCCCGCGGACTACGCCATAGTATAAATTTTTGCAGTGACATGATCTTTTTTACATTGCGGTGTATCAAAATTTCGTTTCAAATAGAAAAACAATGCTTAAATAGCGAAAAAATATCATCAACGACCGTTACTTATTTACGCTTTTCATCTCAAGCTCTATGTGCTCTATGTGCTCGTGTGTTGATTTTTTTTAGTGGTTGATTGTTTTAATCAGTAGCGCACACGGGACGGGAACGTTTGGGGATTCAAACCCCCTCAAATACAAAAATTAGTAGTGAAGCAGCCGCCGTAGCTCAGCTGGCTAGTGCGTTGGGCCGCGAGTCAAGACTCGGCGAGTTCAATACTCCGTTGCGCTAACACCGAAAAAAAGAAAAACAACAATTTGTCTTTCGGCGGCTGTCCTCTCAGCACGAAATGGCAAACCTCTGAGAGTAAAATTGCCTATGAAAAAGCTCCCAACTCGCCGTTCGGAATCGGCATAAAACTGTAGATCCCTTCCAACCTTGTAAAAACATTCGCACGCACAACACGGTTGGTTGCGGGTAGCTAGGCCTTAGTATCGTAATCGGGCTGTCGTGCCAGTCAAGAAGAGAAGAAGAAGAAGTAGTGAAAAATCCCTCCAAAAAGGAGTCTTCCTTGCACCACTGACTTCAACGCATGTAAAGTGAGCGCACACAATTTTGCTTTTGCTTGGCAGTGATCAAATCCGTTGTGCTTTGTGCAGTGTTACCATTTTGGTCCAATTGGACTAAAACTGGTAGCTTCGTTTCATAAATTAAGGCTTTGGTAGGTTGGTTGGTTTGTTGTGATTTTCAAGGAATTTTGGTAGGCAACACACTGCATTAGTAGATTTTCTATTAATTTTTGTTATGATTTTTAAATGACTTCCTTGTGAAAAAAGTTTACATGCCATAGTTCAAACATCTCTGCTTTCGATATGCATTTATGTGCCAACCCAGTGTTTGAGAAGGATGTAAAAAAGAAAAAAGCAAAATTTCAGACAGAGCCTATTTACACAAAGGCTTTTTCCCCCTGGGTTTTTTTTTCCAATTGTCTTTTGAAGTTGCTGCATAAATCTTCATTCATTTACATGAAGACTTTTTACTTGCAACTTGCTTGCAGCTTGACTTTTTTTGACGTTTAAATGTATTTAAACAAAGAAGAAATTATTGAAAATATTTCACTGAAATGACTATTAACTGCTCGGCCGGTTTGAAATTTGAAGAAAAGTGCGAAAAACAGCAAAGCAAATGTAAAAAAAACCCTGGAATTCGCTGACTGTGCGTGTTTGCCTACCCCGCTGACTTCTCATTACTTCTCGCCTACAAACTCGTCAAGCATGACTCGTCGAAGCCTTCGTGAAAATAGGCTCAAATTGTGCTGAATTTAAGTTGGCGCTTTGAGCTTTAAACTTATCGTTTTGTCTTTTTAAAAGAAAATAATCTTAAAAGGGGTTTTCTCAAAGCTTCAGTTTAAATTCAGCAGATCTTCGAGGATCGCGCGCTTTTATTCATTCTGTGAAAAAAGACCTGTGAAAGAAGACAACTCATGGACAGGTAATTTATTTGCAAAAGTTTTATGAAGAAAATATTAATTTTTATTTAATTTTAAATTTAATTTGGTAGGCTGAGATTGATTTTGGACCAATTTTGGTAGGGGAAAACAATTCTTAATGGCAACACTGGCGTTGTGTGAGCAAAACAGAGAGCGTTAATATTATTACGCTCTCACTGTACCGACGCTTGCTTGCTCTTGATAATGAAAATGTTGCAAATTCGAGCTCGCCCTATTCCATTCGGTTGTATGGGCGTAAGACATCTTATTGTTTAATTGTGTTTGGTAGGAGGAGTGAAATAACTTTTTTCATAATTTTTTTTTATTTTCTCAAAGAACACATTAACAGCTACTCACCAATATTTTTTTTAGTTTTATTAAAGTTCACAATTTATTAATTTTTATTAATTTATTATTTAAAGCAATTTTTGTTTCTCACACAATTTTAAAAATAATTCTTTTTTTTCTTTCTCACGAAACTTCAACTTTGTCTTGCAATTACTGCCGTTGTGCATGTGGTAGCGTTAACTGACTACATTTATTTTGTAAAATGGAGATTTCCCTTTCCATACGTGTAAAATCGGTTAGAAAAATCATGAGTAATTTACAGCATTTTGTTAAGCTTAGGATGTCTACAGGCCTTCCTGGGAACTAGAGGGTTAAACTGATCCGTGTTTATTTTTACTTCATTAATGCTTTTGTTGTTGTTGGTTAAATATACTTTTCGCGCGTAACGCGAGCATTCACTCATTGTCGTTCTTCTGTAGCTTGTTTGGTTACTTGGCATCTTGGCGTCTCTCGTCTTTTCGTTTTTACGCTGCCAGCTACAGTGCTATGTAAAACATTAGCAACTGAAACGCGCCTGATCAATATCGCCCCTTAAGTGGTTTCTACCTTGTGCGGTCAAAAAAATCGATTTTTTTTCATGCATTTTTGGATTAATACACGATTGTAGAATACGCTCCCAAAATTTGAAGTTGAAATCTTTCGAATTACGGAAGCAATTTATCGAAACAGGTAGCGGTGTCGGTGTCACTTCATACTGAAGCAAAACTTTGAACGCGTTTTTCTCAAAACTACATTTTTTGACCTTGCGGAAGTGATTTAGGCCACACGAGTTGAGCAATAGCTACCAAATTTTAAACAGTCATTTATCAAGGTCTTAGCTATGGCTGGAACTAGGATCTTCAAGAAATAATAATTATTTTTCATTAAAAATAGAAATTTGTATTGAAAAAAGTAGGTAAAAATTGAGTTTTTTAGTCAAAATCGCATAAATCCTTCATTTTTCATTTTTTTTTTCAAAATCCTAGTTCCAGCCATAGACAAATAATTTAATTAAATAATTGATTGGCACGACAGCCCGCTTACGCGAGACTAAGGCCTAGCTTCCCGCAACCACCCGTGTTGTGCGTGTGAATTTTGTACGCGGGTGGAAGGGACCTACAGTTTTATGCCGGTTCCGAACGGCAGGTTGGGAGCTTTTTCATAGGCAATTTTTACTCTCAGAGGTTTGCCATTTCCAGCTGAGAGGACAGCCACCGAAAGAGAAAACGAGTTTCCCGTTATTTTTTTTAGGTGTTACATGCAGTATTCGATCTTGCGTCGCTCTGCATGCGACTCGTTGGACCGCGCACTAACCAACTGAGCCACGGCGACTGCCATAGACAAAAGGATACAGAATAAGAAAAAATTTCATTTTTGTGTTTCAAGTCATCTCAAACAGCGGCAGGACTTCCGCGAGTAAGGAAGTCCTGCCGCCATTGCTCGATGGCCCCCTCCCCCCCTTTGCATATTTTATCTTGAAACTTTTTTTACTTGTACAATAAACATATACCTACATCTGAAAAAATTTTCCAGTGTTTATCTTAAAAACCTTCCCATCAAAAATTAAAAAAAAAACATGTTTTCTCGGCCGCACAAGGTAGAAACCTGCCTTAACTGGTCGAGAGCTAACCAGCAGTAAAGTTGCCACGCATCGTTCCAAAGATGCTGCTTAAAAAATCCGCGTCCACACCGGACTTTTGTCTTGGTTAAATTACCGATTAAAACCCGAAAATATTGTTTGATAATGAAAACAGCGAAAGAGAATTACCGATTGGTACATGACAAACGGCATACATAGTTTTTATGTTTGGCTTTAAAGATTTAAAGCATTCTGTGCCGAATCGACATAGAAGAAAAGAATAAAAAAAACTGGAGACATTTTTGAGACCAGCTCGGAAATGTGTAAATTTGTGTACTGCTCATTCCCTTTTAGTCCGCATGAAGCAGTTCAAACTACTAACATTGATCAGGTCTAATGTACAGTCTGTCCAGTAGAAGCGTGATCGACCAAATTATCACCTAGAGTACCGTTATCAAAAAAATTTGAATGCACCTGAGTAGCCTCATAATTTTTTTAATATGCACTGCAAAAATTGTAAGTCTCGTGAAACAATTGCAAAGTACAGGGTGTTTTAACAAGATGAGCTCCGCGTGAGAGAAGCGATTTGAAGCCGTATAACATACAGGGTACAGTCAAGAGCGTTGTCGACGTTTGTGTTGAACATGCGAACGCAGACTCAAAATTGGTATTGTTGGACATCCAAATCGAATGCGATTGACAAAGGGTTAAGGAAACAAGATTTCTTGATATCAGACTTGTTCAAAGTATTTCGACACAATTTTTTCAGTTTCCGAAAATCAACATATGACGCGGTCGATGTAAGCAAAAATTATTCACAACAACGACACTGCACAGGAAGTTGCAGCCTCAAGCTTAGAATTCGATGAAGCAAGTCGCCACACTGTGTGCGCTCGACATTCAATTTGCTTGGGTTTTATGACTGGATATTTTTACAAACGTTTACCGTTCGCCGGTTTATCATTTATCATTTTAATGTTATCTCATATGGGCCGGAGCTGAGTGCTTGGCCGGAGCTTTGCGCTAATAATGGCGCTCTAATTGAGCATCCTAATCGCTATGCTCACACAGGCGGACGGAGCGCGATGCGTGGACCGCTGGCACGAGTCAGGTGTAGCGGCGTCGCGACGCGTCGCCAGCATAATAAAACGAATGCGCGCGCTGCACCAACGACAAAGTTAACGCTCGCATACAGTATGCTGCTAGCGGGGATCGCCTACAAATTTTACGAGCCGCAGCTTCATTTAGCTGCGCATAGAAACGCAATTTGCGTTCATGAAATACAATGCACGTCGCACATACAGACACACGCCCAATTATACCATTCATATACCCAGCAAAAATGTTTACGATTTTTGTAACCCCTTCTAATAACAGTTTACAAATTGCATTAGAGAAATGCCAGAGCAAGGCTAACAGCTTATTTAATCGATTATGAGTAACGTACAGAGTAATGATACATTCATAGATTATTTTTTCGCCTTGTTGTAATGCAATAAGTAAGATACTTATTTGATTGATTACTGGGAATGCAAAGAGTAATGGGAAAATGCTGCCAACATGCAATAATTTAACTCTTTGTAATGACATTATATGTAAGCGGTTACTTCTAATGACGTGCCTATCTTAATGTAATGCCTTATGTAATCTAGAAGGTAAGCGATGGAGCTGAGTTTCTCGACTACTTTAGACATAACAAATATTCTAAAACTTTGCTGGGTACTAAAGGGTGTGCACACCAAAATCGGGACACTTTAAAACCCTTGTATCTTTTAAAATAAAACTCTTTAAAAAGTAAAATTTTAGACGTAAGTACTCCATAACTTGGTTTTCAATATTCAATTAAAAAAAATTTGTAAAACCCGTTTTATTAGTAAGAAAATGGCAAACGAATACAAACGTAGAAAACTCATCTTGCACGAACACACTACGGATCCCAACCTCAGTTTACGCCGAATCACAAAAAAGCTACATTTTGCACCATCGGCATGCAGTAAACTGTTGAAAAATTGTTATGAAAGGCTGAGGGTTGATCGTAAGGCGGGGAGTGGTGGTGACCATGGCCAGAAGAATGTTAGATGCACGAAGAAAGTGATTGCCGCATTTAAAAAAATCCGCGAATGTCAAGTCGTTCGGTGGCTTAAGTCGTGGGGAAATCGTCATCGTTCGTCCAGAAAGCCAAGAGGTGAGCAAGCTTGAAAAGTCACAAGGCTCAAGTAGTACCAGATCGGGACGCGGAACGAAATCTCACCGTGTAGCACCGTTGTCGTAACTTGTTCGAAAATTTGCTAACGAAATTCAGTAAGTCAGTGATGAAACATACTGCTTCAAGAACTTTACATTTTTAGCTGGGCAAGATTTCTACACAGCCACGAATCGCCAATATGTTGCTGATGAATACAAGGTGAAATCAAGGGCGAAATTCCCAAAGAAGACCATGGTTTGGCAAGCCATCTGTTCGTGCGGTGTTAAAACAAACCCTTTTGTAACAGTCGGTACAATGAATGGCAATATTTACCGGGAAGAATGCTTTGTAAAGAGACTGCTGCCTCTCATTCGTCGCCACACATCAAAACCGTTGTTTTGGCCTGACTTGGCTACTTGCCACTACTCCAGGGAAACTCTGTAGAGGTATGAAGAAAATATTCTCCATATGGGATGGAATATGTACAGCGCAAGTGTGATCCGCCTTACAGCCCGGAATTCCGCCCTATCGAAAACTAGTGGTCGATAGTTATAGGCATTGTAAAGTAGAGTGATGCGAGGGTATCGACAGAAGAAGAGTCCCAGATGAAGTGGTTGTGGGGTTCTAAAAAAGTGGACGAATTTTTCGTGCAAAAATTTATGGCAGGACTCCGACGAAAAGTGTGGTTGGTGGCATACGGAGGAAAAATATAGAAATTAATCTGGACTATATCATACCTTAAAGACCGAAGAGTAGAAATAAATTGTAAACAAAATTCTAGACTACTTCGTTTTAATTTTATATCAGAAAACAAGTGTCCCGATTTTGGTGTGCACACTAGGGTGGGTCGATTCCGGACTTTTTTCGATTCGAGATTTCTAATAGTGCGGAAAAGTTGCCGTAGTACTTCCTGATTCCAATGCAATTTTTTGTTTTGAGATCGGACTGCATCTTCAACCCCAACTCCGGCCTTGAAATTTCGGAAATTTGCCTAAAATCGTGAAATTGCCTACCTAGCGCCTGAAATACGCCTCTCATGGCAAAATGTATAAAAGAAAAGTTGTTTGTCGCATCATTAGCTACCGAAATGGTATTATGATCATGGCCGTAGGACCATGAGTTGAGTTTTGTGTTCTGTTCAGAGAATGTAAGTGATAGCACTCGGCGAAATCAACGACAAGAGTGAAGGAACTCGATGAAAGAATATTTGTGTGGGGACCTGTCCGAACGTGTCGTATGGCGTAGGGGAATACACGACGGAGCAAGCTGGTGGCGCCCGGCGCGCAGCGGGAGTCTAGTCTAGTGTCTGGCGGGGAGGGGAGAGGGATGGGGGAAGAGCGAGACGGGACAGGGGGAGCGGCCCGGCCGGTCCGACCCGACGCGTGAAGCACAGAACACATCTCCGCAGCGCCGGCGTCATTGTTGGCGCATTCAGGGAGAAGTGTGGCCGCAAGCCGATTTTTACCTTGCGCTGCGGCGCGCCGCCTTTTCGCTCGTATCTCGGGAACGGTTCGTCCTACGGCCATGATCATAATACCATTTCGGTAGCTAATGATGCGACAAACGACTTTTCTTTTATACATTTTGCCATGAGAGGCGTATTTCAGGCGCTAGGTAGGCAATTTCACGATTTTAGGCAAATTTCTGCCATTTTCCTGCGACCATTTTTTTTAAGTCAGCAAACAGATAAAAGTTACTGGGAGCCAAGTCTGTAGACTAGCCTGGGTTCAGAAGTAATTCGAAGTTTAGGTCGTGCAATTTTGCCATCGACGGCGAAGAGGGAGGCTGTGTCTCCGGTGTAAGGACCAAGTGGAAGAGGCCCTGGTATCTCTTGGTGTGACCAACTGGAGAAGGCGCGCGCGAAGCAGAGGCGCCTGGAGAGAAGTTTTGCGGCAGGCCGTAACCCGAAAACGGGTTGTTATGGCCAGTTAAGTAAGTAAGTAAGTAATTTTGCCATCGAAGCGAGAGACTTGTGGCACGGTGCATTGCCTTGTCTGTTGACAAAGCGGCACCCATTTCGGAAACAGGTGTCTCATGGAAAAATGTAATGCAACATAAAACCCGCGAAGCAAAAGTTTTATGGGAACACGAAATTATTTGTTTTCCATTGTTCTTAAGGGGGGTTTCTACCTTGTGCGGTCAAAAAAATCGATTTTTTTTTCATGCATTTTTGGATTAATACATGATTGTAGAATACGCTCCCAAAATTTGAAGTTGAAATCTTTCGAATTACGGAAGCAATTTATCGAAACAGGTAGCGGTGTCGAGCGCGCCGAGTACTGAAGCAAAACTTTGAACGCGTTTTTCTCAAAACTACATTTTTTGACCTTGCGGAAGTGATTTAGGCCACACGAGTTGAGCAATAGCTACGAAATTTTAAACAGTCATTTATCAAGGTCTTAGCTATGGCCCGAACTAGGATCTTCAAGAAATAATAATTTTTTTTCATTAAAAATAGAAATTTGTATTGAAAACAGTAGGTAAAAATTGAGTTTTTTAGTCAAAATCGCATATATCCTTCATTTTGCATTTTTTAAATCCTAGTTCCAGCTATAGACAAAAGGATACAGAATAAGAAAAAATTTCATTTTTGTGTTTTAAGTCATCTCAAACAGCGGCAGGACTTCCGCGAGTAAGGAAGTCCTGCCGTCATTGCTCGAAGGCCCCCTCCCCCCTTTGCATATTTTATCTTGAAACTTTTTTTACTTGTACAATAAACATATACCTACATCTGAAAAAATTTTCCAGTGTTTATCTTAAAAACTTTCCCATCAAAAATTTTTCAAAATAAACATGTTTTCTCGGCCGCACAAGGTAGAAACCTGCCTTAACACGAACAAAGTTGTTTAACTAAAACAATTGTTACTTTTGCACCAAACGTCACATCGCAATGAAATTTATACAAGTACATTTTGAACTTTACTACTACGTTACTACTTAAAAGAAAAAATATTATTTCTCGTTTTGTAGCGCTTACTATGGGGCAGCTTGGGGACTTATCAGCCGATGTGTTAAATCTACTCCATGAAATAAAGGACTAGGGGAGACTAGTTTTCTCATCCACCCCCGCGGACTACGCCATAGTATAAATTTTTGCAGTGACATGATCTTTTTTACATTGCGGTGTATCAAAATTTCGTTTCAAATAGAAAAACAATGCTTAAATAGCGAAAAAATATCATCAACGACCGTTACTTATTTACGCTTTTCATCTCAAGCTCTATGTGCTCTATGTGCTCGTGTGTTGATTTTTTTTAGTGGTTGATTGTTTTAATCAGTAGCGCACACGGGACGGGAACGTTTGGGGATTCAAACCCCCTCAAATACAAAAATTAGTAGTGAAGCAGCCGCCGTAGCTCAGCTGGCTAGTGCGTTGGGCCGCGAGTCAAGACTCGGCGAGTTCAATACTCCGTTGCGCTAACACCGAAAAAAAGAAAAACAACAATTTGTCTTTCGGCGGCTGTCCTCTCAGCACGAAATGGCAAACCTCTGAGAGTAAAATTGCCTATGAAAAAGCTCCCAACTCGCCGTTCGGAATCGGCATAAAACTGTAGATCCCTTCCAACCTTGTAAAAACATTCGCACGCACAACACGGTTGGTTGCGGGTAGCTAGGCCTTAGTATCGTAATCGGGCTGTCGTGCCAGTCAAGAAGAGAAGAAGAAGAAGTAGTGAAAAATCCCTCCAAAAAGGAGTCTTCCTTGCACCACTGACTTCAACCACAGAACAAACAATATACAGAATGCGCATCTGGTGTAAAGAAAATTTACTTCGCGGGTTCCAGCGGTAGGACCCGTTTGTTGATGCGGGGGAAGCAGTAAAAGGGACGAAAACACACAGAGCGCGAGAGCGTAAGCTGAGAAGCTGCGACCGCGCACCACACACTGTGGTTGTTGTTGTTGGGCAACAAAGCGATGTGCCGCTTGCATGTTGGTGCTGGCTCGTGCTCGCTCTCCGCTTGCTTTTTGACAAACAAGAGCAAGAAGTGGACAGGCAGTTTCATAGAAAAATTGATTGAGCGATCGCCAAGGCACATAAGGTGGTTGCACTACGGGAAAAACCAAAATTCAATGGATTTTATAAGTTCTTTTGGTCTGCTTGTAAAATAGAAGTTGTAAAAAGTACAAATGGCTACAATGAAATATATGTGTTAAATATTGAAACAACCAACACGCATTAAGAAAGTGATAATAAGTGGAAAACTATTGCTACAATGTTGTGCTAATTATCAAAGAATGCTGCAACTACCTATTGAATTTGCCTTGGCGATTGCTTTGCCAAATCAACCACTATTTCAATGTGCACGAGTAAAGCCAAGCTGGCTTGCTGCGCAAGCCAGCCGCAACAACATTGCGTGTTGTTGTCGAAATGAGAATAAAGCCTAAAACCATCGAATCTATGCGTATACAATACATCAATTCGCGCTTACTCTCTCCGTTCCCTTTACATTTTCCTCACCTTTGTTGCTTCCCGCCCGCGTCTGAAATGAAATCGCAAAATTATTTCAGATGCGCATTCTGTATACTGTTTATTCTGTGCTTCAACGCATGTAAAGTGAGCGCACACAATTTTGCTTTTGCTTGGCAGTGATCAAATCCGTTGTGCTTTGTGCAGTGTTACCATTTTGGTCCAATTGGACCAAAACTGGTAGCTTCGTTTCATAAATTAAGGCTTTGGTAGGTTGGTTGGTTTGTTGTGATTTTCAAGGAATTTTGGTAGGCAACACACTGCATTAGTAGATTTTCTATTAATTTTTGTTATGATTTTTAAATGACTTCCTTGTGAAAAAAGTTTACATGCCATAGTTCAAACATCTCTGCTTTCGATATGCATTTATGTGCCAACCCAGTGTTTGAGAAGGATGTAAAAAAGAAAAAAGCAAAATTTCAGACAGAGCCTATTTACACAAAGGCTTTTTCCCCCTGGGTTTTTTTTCCAATTGTCTTTTGAAGTTGCTGCATAAATCTTCATTCATTTACATGAAGACTTTTTACTTGCAACTTGCTTGCAGCTTGACTTTTTTTGACGTTTAAATGTATTTAAACAAAGAAGAAATTATTGAAAATATTTTGGAAGTCACTGAAATGACTATTAACTGCTCGGCCGGTTTGAAATTTGAAGAATAGTGCGAAAAACAGCAAAGCAAATGTAAAAAAAACCCTGGAATTCGCTGACTGTGCGTGTTTGCCTACCCCGCTGACTTCTCATTACTTCTCGCCTACAAACTCGTCAAGCATGACTCGTCGAAGCCTTCGTGAAAATAGGCTCAAATTGTGCTGAATTTAAGTTGGCGCTTTGAGCTTTAAACTTATCGTATTGTATTTTTAAAAGAAAATAATCTTAAAAGGGGTTTTCTCAAAGCTTCAGTTTAAATTCAGCAGATCTTCGAGGATCGCGCGCTTTTATTCATTCTGTGAAAAAAGACCTGTGAAAGAAGACAACTCATGGACAGGTAATTTATTTGCAAAAGTTTTATGAAGAAAATATTAATTTTTATTTAATTTTAAATTTAATTTGGTAGGCTGAGATTGATTTTGGACCAATTTTGGTAGGGGAAAACAATTCTTAATGGCAACACTGGCGTTGTGTGAGCAAAACAGAGAGCGTTAATATTATTACGCTCTCACTGTACCGACGCTTGCTTGCTCTTGATAATGAAAATGTTGCAAATTCGAGCTCGCCCTATTCCATTCGGTTGTATGGGCGTAAGACATCTTATTGTTTAATTGTGTTTGGTAGGAGGAGTGAAATAACTTTTTTCATAATTTTTTTTTATTTTCTCAAAGAACACATTAACAGCTACTCACCAATATTTTTTTTAGTTTTATTAAAGTTCACAATTTATTTAAAGCAATTTTTGTTTCTCACACAATTTTAAAAATAATTCTTTTTTTTCTTTCTCACGAAACTTCAACTTTGTCTTGCAATTACTGCCGTTGTGCATGTGGTAGCGTTAACTGACTACATTTATTTTGTAAAATGGAGATTTCCCTTTCCATACGTGTAAAATCGGTTAGAAAAATCATGAGTAATTTACAGCATTTTGTTAAGCTTAGGATGTCTACAGGCCTTCCTGGGAACTAGAGGGTTAAACTGATCCGTGTTTATTTTTACTTCATTAATGCTTTTGTTGTTGTTGGTTAAATATACTTTTCGCGCGTAACGCGAGCATTCACTCATTGTCGTTCTTCTGTAGCTTGTTTGGTTACTTGGCATCTTGGCGTCTCTCGTCTTTTCGTTTTTACGCTGCCAGCTACAGTGCTATGTAAAACATTAGCAACTGAAACGCGCCTGATCAATATCGCCCCTTAAGTGGTTTCTACCTTGTGCGGTCAAAAAAATCGATTTTTTTTCATGCATTTTTGGATTAATACACGATTGTAGAATACGCTCCCAAAATTTGAAGTTGAAATCTTTCGAATTACGGAAGCAATTTATCGAAACAGGTAGCGGTGTCGGTGTCACTTCATACTGAAGCAAAACTTTGAACGCGTTTTTCTCAAAACTACATTTTTTGACCTTGCGGAAGTGATTTAGGCCACACGAGTTGAGCAATAGCTACCAAATTTTAAACAGTCATTTATCAAGGTCTTAGCTATGGCTGGAACTAGGATCTTCAAGAAATAATAATTATTTTTCATTAAAAATAGAAATTTGTATTGAAAAAAGTAGGTAAAAATTGAGTTTTTTAGTCAAAATCGCATAAATCCTTCATTTTTCATTTTTTTTTTCAAAATCCTAGTTCCAGCCATAGACAAATAATTTAATTAAATAATTGATTGGCACGACAGCCCGCTTACGCGAGACTAAGGCCTAGCTTCCCGCAACCACCCGTGTTGTGCGTGTGAATTTTGTACGCGGGTGGAAGGGACCTACAGTTTTATGCCGGTTCCGAACGGCAGGTTGGGAGCTTTTTCATAGGCAATTTTTACTCTCAGAGGTTTGCCATTTCCAGCTGAGAGGACAGCCACCGAAAGAGAAAACGAGTTTCCCGTTATTTTTTTTAGGTGTTACATGCAGTATTCGATCTTGCGTCGCTCTGCATGCGACTCGTTGGACCGCGCACTAACCAACTGAGCCACGGCGACTGCCATAGACAAAAGGATACAGAATAAGAAAAAATTTCATTTTTGTGTTTCAAGTCATCTCAAACAGCGGCAGGACTTCCGCGAGTAAGGAAGTCCTGCCGCCATTGCTCGATGGCCCCCTCCCCCCCTTTACATATTTTATCTTGAAACTTTTTTTACTTGTACAATAAACATATACCTACATCTGAAAAAATTTTCCAGTGTTTATCTTAAAAACCTTCCCATCAAAAATTAAAAAAAAAAAACATGTTTTCTCGGCCGCACAAGGTAGAAACCTGCCTTAACTGGTCGAGAGCTAACCAGCAGTAAAGTTGCCACGCATCGTTCACGCATAATGGGCCTGTTGCAAGGGGAAAATACACACGTCGCGACGCGTCGCCACCGCTTTGCACTGCACTGTTCATATATTTACAGCGCTAACGAGGCCATACTAATTCGGAGATATACACACATCCGTACCTACGTACAGGGTACCTGGCACATATCGAGACAATGTCGATGCCAAACTAATTGCTTACGTCAACCAAATGGCCCAAAGATGCTGCTTAAAAAATCCGCGTCCACACCGGACTTTTGTCTTGGTTAAATTACCGATTAAAACCCGAAAATATTGTTTGATAATGAAAACAGCGAAAGAGAATTACCGATTGGTACATGACAAACGGCATACATAGTTTTTATGTTTGGCTTTAAAGATTTAAAGCATTCTGTGCCGAATCGACATAGAAGAAAAGAATAAAAAAAACTGGAGACATTTTTGAGACCAGCTCGGAAATGTGTAAATTTGTGTACTGCTCATTCCCTTTTAGTCCGCATGAAGCAGTTCAAACTACTAACATTGATCAGGTCTAATGTACAGTCTGTCCAGTAGAAGCGTGATCGACCAAATTATCACCTAGAGTACCGTTATCAAAAAAATTTGAATGCACCTGAGTAGCCTCATAATTTTTTTAATATGCACTGCAAAAATTGTAAGTCTCGTGAAACAATTGCAAAGTACAGGGTGTTTTAACAAGATGAGCTCCGCGTGAGAGAAGCGATTTGAAGCCGTATAACATACAGGGTACAGTCAAGAGCGTTGTCGACGTTTGTGTTGAACATGCGAACGCAGACTCAAAATTGGTATTGTTGGACATCCAAATCGAATGCGATTGACAAAGGGTTAAGGAAACAAGATTTCTTGATATCAGACTTGTTCAAAGTATTTCGACACAATTTTTTCAGTTTCCGAAAATCAACATATGACGCGGTCGATGTAAGCAAAAATTATTCACAACAACGACACTGCACAGGAAGTTGCAGCCTCAAGCTTAGAATTCGATGAAGCAAGTCGCCACACTGTGTGCGCTCGACATTCAATTTGCTTGGGTTTTATGACTGGATATTTTTACAAACGTTTACCGTTCGCCGGTTTATCATTTATCATTTTAATGTTATCTCATATGGGCCGGAGCTGAGTGCTTGGCCGGAGCTTTGCGCTAATAATGGCGCTCTAATTGAGCATCCTAATCGCTATGCTCACACAGGCGGACGGAGCGCGATGCGTGGACCGCTGGCACGAGTCAGGTGTAGCGGCGTCGCGACGCGTCGCCAGCATAATAAAACGAATGCGCGCGCTGCACCAACGACAAAGTTAACGCTCGCATACAGTATGCTGCTAGCGGGGATCGCCTACAAATTTTACGAGCCGCAGCTTCATTTAGCTGCGCATAGAAACGCAATTTGCGTTCATGAAATACAATGCACGTCGCACATACAGACACACGCCCAATTATACCATTCATATACCCAGCAAAAATGTTTACGATTTTTGTAACCCCTTCTAATAACAGTTTACAAATTGCATTAGAGAAATGCCAGAGCAAGGCTAACAGCTTATTTAATCGATTATGAGTAACGTACAGAGTAATGATACATTCATAGATTATTTTTTCGCCTTGTTGTAATGCAATAAGAAAGATACTTATTTGATTGATTACTGGGAATGCAAAGAGTAATGGGAAAATGCTGCCAACATGCAATAATTTAACTCTTTGTAATGACATTATATGTAAGCGGTTACTTCTAATGACGTGCCTATCTTAATATAATGCCTTATGTAATCTAGAAGGTAAGCAATGGAGCTGAGTTTCTCGACTACTTTAGACATAACAAATATTCTAAAACTTTGCTGGGTACTAAAGGGTGTGCACACCAAAATCGGGACACTTTAAAACCCTTGTATCTTTTAAAATAAAACTCTTTAAAAAGTAAAATTTTAGACGTAAGTACTCCATAACTTGGTTTTCAATATTCAATTAAAAAAAATTTGTAAAACCCGTTTTATTAGTAAGAAAATGGCAAACGAATACAAACGTAGAAAACTCATCTTACACGAACACACTACGGATCCCAACCTCAGTTTACGCCGAATCACAAAAAAGCTACATTTTGCACCATCGGCATGCAGTAAACTGTTGAAAAATTGTTATGAAAGGCTGAGGGTTGATCGTAAGGCGGGGAGTGGTGGTGACTATGGCCAGAAGAATGTTAGTTGCACGAAGAAAGTGATTGCCGCATTTAAAAAAATCCGCGAATGTCAAGTCATTCGGTGGCTTAAGTCGTGGGGAAATCGTCATCGTTCGTCCAGAAAGCCAAGAGGTGAGCAAGCTTGAAAAGTCACAAGGCTCAAGTAGTACCAGATCGGGACGCGGAACGAAATCTCACCGTTTAGCACCGTTGTCGTAACTTGTTCGAAAATTTGCTAACGAAATTCAGTAAGTCAGTGATGAAACATACTGCTTCAAGAACTTTACATTTTTAGCTGGGCAAGATTTCTACACAGCCACGAATCGCCAATATGTTGCTGATGAATACAAGGTGAAATCAAGGGCGAAATTCCCAAAGAAGACCATGGTTTGGCAAGCCATCTGTTCGTGCGGTGTTAAAACAAACCCTTTTGTAACAGTCGGTACAATGAATGGCAATATTTACCGGGAAGAATGCTTTGTAAAGAGACTGCTGCCTCTCATTCGTCGCCACACATCAAAACCGTTGTTTTGGCCTGACTTGGCTACTTGCCACTACTCCAGGGAAACTCTGTAGAGGTATGAAGAAAATATTCTCCATATGGGATGGAATATGTACAGCGCAAGTGTGATCCGCCTTACAGCCCGGAATTCCGCCCTATCAAACTAGTGGTCGATAGTTATAGGCATTGTAAAGTAGAGTGATGCGAGGGTATCGACAGAAGAAGAGTCCCAGATGAAGTGGTTGTGGGGTTCTAAAAAAGTGGACGAATTTTTCGTGCAAAAATTTATGGCAGGACTCCGACGAAAAGTGTGGTTGGTGGCATACGGAGGAAAAATATAGAAATTAATCTGGACTATATCATACCTTAAAGACCGAAGAGTAGAAATAAATTGTAAACAAAATTCTAGACTACTTCGTTTTAATTTTATATCAGAAAACAAGTGTCCCGATTTTGGTGTGCACACTAGGGTGGGTCGATTCCGGACTTTTTTCGATTCGAGATTTCTAATAGTGCGGAAAAGTTGCCTTAGTACTTCCTGATTCCAATGCAATTTTTTGTTTTGAGATCGGACTGCATCTTCAACCCCAACTCCGGCCTTGAAATTTCGGAAATTTGCCTAAAATCGTGAAATTGCCTACCTAGCGCCTGAAATACGCCTCTCATGGTAAAATGTATAAAAGAAAAGTTGTTTGTCGCATCATTAGCTACCGAAATGGTATTATGATCATGGCCGTAGGACGAACCGTTCCCGAGATACGAGCGAACAGGCGGCGCGCCGCAGCGCAAGGTAAAAATCGGCTTGCGGCCACACTTCTCCCTGAATGCGCCAACAATGACGCCGGCGCTGCGGAGATGTGTTCTGTGCTTCACGCGTCGGGTCGGACCGGCCGGGCCGCTCCCCCTATCCCGTCTCGCTCTTCCCCCATCCCTCTCCCCTCCCCGCCAGACACTAGACTAGACTCCCGCTGCGCGCCGGGCGCCACCAGCTTGCTCCGTCGTGTATTCCCCTACGCCATACGACACGTTCGGACAGGTCCCCACACAAATATTCTTTCATCGAGTTCCTTCACTCTTGTCGTTGATTTCGCCGAGTGCTATCACTTACATTCTCTGAACAGAACACAAAACTCAACTCATGGTCCTACGGCCATGATCATAATACCATTTCGGTAGCTAATGATGCGACAAACAACTTTTCTTTTATACATTTTGCCATGAGAGGCGTATTTCAGGCGCTAGGTAGGCAATTTCACGATTTTAGGCAAATTTCCGAAATTTCAAGGCCGGAGTTGGGGTTGAAGATGCAGTCCGATCTCAAAACAAAAAATTGCATTGGAATCAGGAAGTACTACGGCAACTTTTCCGCACTATTAGAAATCTCGAATCGAAAAAAGTCCGGAATCGACCCACCCTAGTGTGCACACCAAAATCGGGACACTTGTTTTCTGATATAAAATTAAAACGAAGTAGTCTAGAATTTTGTTTACAATTTATTTCTACTCTTCGGTCTTTAAGGTATGATATAGTCCAGATTAATTTCTATATTTTTCCTCCGTATGCCACCAACCACACTTTTCGTCGGAGTCCTGCCATAAATTTTTGCACGAAAAATTCGTCCACTTTTTTAGAACCCCACAACCACTTCATCTGGGACTCTTCTTCTGTCGATACCCTCGCATCACTCTACTTTACAATGCCTATAACTATCGACCACTAGTTTTCGATAGGGCGGAATTCCGGGCTGTAAGGCGGATCACACTTGCGCTGTACATATTCCATCCCATATGGAGAATATTTTCTTCATACCTCTACAGAGTTTCCCTGGAGTAGTGGCAAGTAGCCAAGTCAGGCCAAAACAACGGTTTTGATGTGTGGCGACGAATGAGAGGCAGCAGTCTCTTTACAAAGCATTCTTCCCGGTAAATATTGCCATTCATTGTACCGACTGTTACAAAAGGGTTTGTTTTAACACCGCACGAACAGATGGCTTGCCAAACCATGGTCTTCTTTGGGAATTTCGCCCTTGATTTCACCTTGTATTCATCAGCAACATATTGGCGATTCGTGGCTGTGTAGAAATCTTGCCCAGCTAAAAATGTAAAGTTCTTGAAGCAGTATGTTTCATCACTGACTTACTGAATTTCGTTAGCAAATTTTCGAACAAGTTACGACAACGGTGCTACACGGTGAGATTTCGTTCCGCGTCCCGATCTGGTACTACTTGAGCCTTGTGACTTTTCAAGCTTGCTCACCTCTTGGCTTTCTGGACGAACGATGACGATTTCCCCACGACTTAAGCCACCGAACGACTTGACATTCGCGGATTTTTTTAAATGCGGCAATCACTTTCTTCGTGCATCTAACATTCTTCTGGCCATGGTCACCACCACTCCCCGCCTTACGATCAACCCTCAGCCTTTCATAACAATTTTTCAACAGTTTACTGCATGCCGATGGTGCAAAATGTAGCTTTTTTGTGATTCGGCGTAAACTGAGGTTGGGATCCGTAGTGTGTTCGTGCAAGATGAGTTTTCTACGTTTGTATTCGTTTGCCATTTTCTTACTAATAAAACGGGTTTTACAAATTTTTTTTAATTGAATATTGAAAACCAAGTTATGGAGTACTTACGTCTAAAATTTTACTTTTTAAAGAGTTTTATTTTAAAAGATACAAGGGTTTTAAAGTGTCCCGATTTTGGTGTGCACACCCTTTAGTACCCAGCAAAGTTTTAGAATATTTGTTATGTCTAAAGTAGTCGAGAAACTCAGCTCCATCGCTTACCTTCTAGATTACATAAGGCATTACATTAAGATAGGCACGTCATTAGAAGTAACCGCTTACATATAATGTCATTACAAAGAGTTAAATTATTGCATGTTGGCAGCATTTTCCCATTACTCTTTGCATTCCCAGTAATCAATCAAATAAGTATCTTACTTATTGCATTACAACAAGGCGAAAAAATAATCTATGAATGTATCATTACTCTGTACGTTACTCATAATCGATTAAATAAGCTGTTAGCCTTGCTCTGGCATTTCTCTAATGCAATTTGTAAACTGTTATTAGAAGGGGTTACAAAAATCGTAAACATTTTTGCTGGGTATATGAATGGTATAATTGGGCGTGTGTCTGTATGTGCGACGTGCATTGTATTTCATGAACGCAAATTGCGTTTCTATGCGCAGCTAAATGAAGCTGCGGCTCGTAAAATTTGTAGGCGATCCCCGCTAGCAGCATACTGTATGCGAGCGTTAACTTTGTCGTTGGTGCAGCGCGCGCATTCGTTTTATTATGCTGGCGACGCGTCGCGACGCCGCTACACCTGACTCGTGCCAGCGGTCCACGCATCGCGCTCCGTCCGCCTGTGTGAGCATAGCGATTAGGATGCTCAATTAGAGCGCCATTATTAGCGCAAAGCTCCGGCCAAGCACTCAGCTCCGGCCCATATGAGATAACATTAAAATGATAAATGATAAACCGGCGAACGGTAAACGTTTGTAAAAATATCCAGTCATAAAACCCAAGCAAATTGAATGTCGAGCGCACACAGTGTGGCGACTTGCTTCATCGAATTCTAAGCTTGAGGCTGCAACTTCCTGTGCAGTGTCGTTGTTGTGAATAATTTTTGCTTACATCGACCGCGTCATATGTTGATTTTCGGAAACTGAAAAAATTGTGTTGAAATACTTTGAACAAGTCTGATATCAAGAAATCTTGTTTCCTTAACCCTTTGTCAATCGCATTCGATTTGGATGTCCAACAATACCAATTTTGAGTCTGCGTTCGCATGTTCAACACAAACGTCGACAACGCTCTTGACTGTACCCTGTATGTTATAAACGTCCAACATATAATAAACAGTTAACGATACAGTCAACCCTCCTATAACGCGGTACTCTCAGAACGCGGTTTCCATATAACGCGGAGCTGAAATTGCGACAGTAACGCGGTACTCTTACAACGCGGTTTCCGTTCAACAACGTCCCATCAGTTTTTTCCGTGCACCCAATGAATAATTTTAACTGGATTTGTTTATATAAACATTCAAGCTTATCTCTTAGCCGTTTACGGCTTCGGTTTCAATCGTCTCAAAGCTCTTTGACAGTACGAGAAAGGATGGCTTAAAAAACTAAAAAAAAGGTACACATTGCCTAATTGTTTCAAGGCCTCAACAGATGCTGAGGCTGCCGAAAATTATAAGCTGTAGCTAGCTAGAATTATCAGATTTTTAACGCCGATGAGACGGCATTATATTGGAAAAAACTACCAGCTAGGACCTTCATTTCGAAAAATCAAAGGCGGGCTCAGGGGTTAAACATCTAATAGAACGTTCAATAAAAAGAAAAGATGAATTCAATAAAAATAATTTATAATTGATCTTGTCTTTTGTATTTATTGGTGATGTGATTTGTACTAACTCTGAGTTTCTTATAGTGCGGTTTCCATACAACGCGGTAGACGCGGTACGCACTCACCGCGTTATAGGAGGGTTGACTGTATTTGGTTTTGTTGCTGCTGTTGTTGTTATTGTTTTGGTTGCTGTTGTGTGCCTTCCCACGTTAGCCAGCCGCGTCTCGTTTGTTTTGTGAAGTGTTAGCAGCGATTAAGCGATGTGAAACTGGGAGAGCCGGTAGAAATACATGCTCAGAATTACACTAATATTATTGCAAAATTGCAACCTTGGGGCCTACTTGTAGGCCCCACGCTTGATCAGGAACGTAGTTTTTCCTACATACTTTTCATTTCAAAATTCCAGTGTTTCTGGTGTGAGTCATTTTTTGTGAACAAAGAAATGTGTCTTTTATTTGTATATTTTTGGTGCCATTTCGTAATACGTTTGTATAAAATTGACTAGAAAAATATATTATTGCCCAAAAGCGCCAAATTAATCCTTGGGTATGATTTTAATTTAATTAAATTAAGATTTTATTAGCTGCATCCAAAAAAACAACCCTGTGGTCAAACTAGAGCATTTAGCACCAAAAGCATACCTGATCTGATCTGATCGTTAGAGATTCGCTAAATGAAGAAATGCGAAATAAAAAGGACGGCAATTGACCCCGTCATATTCAATGCATTTAGCTTTGTGTTCTTTGGTATATTTTTCATTAATATTTACATAATGAAACCAAAAAAGTTCATGTGTTGGCATTTAAGACAGAAAATTAATGAGAACATACTGATACGATGAGAAATTATGTGCCGCACTGTACAGGAATGCTTTTCTCCGCACGAATGTTTTCCAAGCATACTTTTAGGCATGCCCTGTGAAGTACAGCAAAACTGTTATAAATTCGCTTGGTATAGTCCGATATGGCAAGGATGGTTCTCGAAGAAATAGGCTGTGCGAGAATGGTCGAGCGCTTTCTAATTGGAAGTTGCAAGAAACTTCTGCGCGATAAGAAAACTGGTATAAAAGCAGCAGTGCGCAGCGCAATGGGTCGTGTCTGTGTTGAGCAAGCAATGGGGAAACATGCAATAGTAGTAGTGTAAAGTAGAACAAGTGCAAATTTGTAAATAAAGCGATTGTTAGTTTTGACTACGTTGCGCTGGATAACTGAAGTTGTTTTATTTTCAAAACTAATCCAAACGAACCTGTGAAGTAATTTTCGTAACATTTGGTGTCAGAAAGTCAGGATTGTGTTACTGAAGATAAAAAAAAATTAAATTATAAAAACGCAGACATGGTTAAACTCGAGCTGCTGAAGGTGGACCAGCTGAAGAAGGAGCTGGCTGCATGGAATTTGCCGACTGCTGGTGGAAAGGTGGAGTTGCAGCTGCGTTTGCGAGAGGCGTGTGAAGCACGAGGCATTGATTGGGCTGCACACGAGTTCGGAACGCAGGAACAAGAGGCGTCGGCCAAGGTGGAGGAATCGCCTGTTGGTGCTGCGTCGATGCAAAGAACGGCTGCAGCGGCTACGCTACCACAAGCAATGGACATGAGCCAGCTTATGGTCGCAATGAAAGGCATGTTTGAAGCTTCCAACCGGAAAATGGAAACTGCGAATCAGGAACTATCGGCGCAAATAGCAGAGCGAATGGAAACAAAACTCCAGGAAAATGCGGAAAAATTTGAAAATGCGAATCGCGAGTTGTCCAGCAAGCTTCAGGAAAATTCTGAGCGCCTGGAGCAGAAAGTGGAAGAGATTTCAGACAGGATTAATGTGAAAGTTGAGCACCTGGAGACGCGAATAGAACATTTAGACAAACGAGTTGACAGTCTGGAGGATTCGGTGAACAGAAAAATCGACGAGCGGCTTAGAGAGGTACAGCTGCGAGGAAGGGTGCAGTCAGTTGAGGAAAGTTTTGCCATAGAAGTGCCTACTTATGACGGTACTACGTCATTTGACATATTCAAACTACAATTCGAGATGGTTGCTTTGGAGAGTCAGTGGACCAATGTTAGGAAAGGTCGGAGGCTGATACTGGCTCTAAGAGGTCGTGCGGCTGAGGTAATACAAACAGTTCCGGAAGGTTTGAGAGGTGATTACGAGACCGTCATGAGGGCATTGGCAGGCAGATACAGTGACGAGCACAACAAAATGCTGTATTATTGCGAGCTGAAGAACCACAGGCAAAGAGCAGACGAGGCGCTGCAGACGTATGCAGCAGACATTGAGCGGCTCGTACAGTTGTGCTACCCGAAATTCGGCGCTGATTATCTCAAGAGGATGAAGATTGAGGCGTTTAGTGAAGGTCTTCATGACCCGGAGACACGACGCAGTGCATTGATGATGGGCAAGCCGACATTCCGTGAGACGGTGACAAGCGCATTGACGTATGAGGCGGCCTGGAGGGGAAGTTTTCGACATTCATCTGCGGAGATGCATGGAGTCCAATCTGGACGTGTCACGCAAAGCCAGACAGTGAGCTCGGAGGCACCAGCGGGGCTGCGGGCAGTATCATCTCGAGTTATTTGCTGGCGATGTGGCAAGCAAGGCCACATATCACGAGACTGCCATCTGTGAGAAAAGCGTTCCGGACAACAGACGTCGCCAAGAAGGGATGACGCTCTGCCACATCATTCGTGCGAGACCGAACGCCGGCATAATTCGCAGGCCGAAAACGAGGGACAAATTGTGGATGTTCGGTCGGTAAGAGTTCTGCAAGAGGAAGATTGGCTTGCGGAAAGGCTACAGAAGGACCAGCGCAAGGATACGGATCTCGCGAAGATCATCAAAGGCAAAGCGCAGAGATTACGGTCAGACTGGCAGGAGATGGCTGGTGAGAGCCCGATCGCGAAGGCTTACTGGGCACAGTGGCAAAGTCTACGTCTGCAGGATGGCTGCCTATACCGCGAGTGGGAGAGCAGGGATGGCAGGACCAGAAAATCCCTACTAGTGGTCCCGAGAGGCCGAATCGACGATGTCATCGAGGCAAACCATAACGAATCCAGTGGAGGGCACCTAGGCATCGCAAAAACTGTCGCCAAGATAAGAAGGCGGTTCTATTGGGTAGGATGCCAGGAGTCCGTCGCTGAGTGGATCAGAGGCTGTAATCGGTGTTCGGCTGCGAAAGGGCCGAGGAGAAGATCGCGGAGCCGCACTCAACTAGTTGAAAGCAGGTTGACAGCGAGCTATGGTCTACGGGCTAACCCAGAGGGGTTCCAAGAAGGCAATCTGGTAATGCTTTACAACCCGCAGCGGAGGAAAGGTTTGTCTCCAAAGCTTCAAACGTCATGGGAAGGACCGTACAAGGTCGTGACCAGGATTAATGACGTGGTGTAATGTACGTGGTGTACGAATGTTTTCCAAGCATACTTTTAGGCATGCCCTGTGAAGTACAGCAAAACTGTTATAAATTCGCTTGGTATAGTCCGATATGGCAAGGATGGTTCTCGAAGAAATAGGCTGTGCGAGAATGGTCGAGCGCTTTCTAATTGGAAGTTGCAAGAAACTTCGGCGCGATAAGAAAACTGGTATAAAAGCAGCAGTGCGCAGCGCAATGGGTCGTGTCTGTGTTGAGCAAGCAATGGGGAAACATGCAATAGTAGTAGTGTAAAGTAGAACAAGTGCAAATTTGTAAATAAAGCGATTGTTAGTTTTGACTACGTTGCGCTGGATAACTGAAGTTGTTTTATTTTCAAAACTAATCCAAACGAACCTGTGAAGTAATTTTCGTAACAATACTTTAAAAAGCAAGTAATTGAAAGGAATCCCTAATATCGGGAAAAGAGCAGACACAGTGAAAAGCTGATTGCAAAAAACGCACAAAAATCGGTTTACTCTCCCAGTTTCACATCGCTTAATCGCTGGTGTTAGCTCTCTTAAGGTAGCCGCCAAGCGGCGCGGACGTGGCGAATGCGCGCCTGCGCACTGGTTGCACCGACGCAACGTTGATCTGTTGGTATATCCTTGGAAATTAATGAGTTTTCGTGAAAAGCAACAATGGCCAGCCAGAGCCAACGTGTCGAGCGATGTGGCTGTGTGCACATACACACACACACACACACACACACACACACACACACACACACACACAAAGAAAGCACGGTGAAACCAACTTTCACCTAGGTAGGTAGGTAGGTAGGTGTTGCTGTCCCAGGAGGAGCACACTTAGGCCAGGCGGCCCATTGTGATACCACATGAGATTGAGCATCATTTCGCTCACTCGTTAAACCAATTAGAGCTATTAACGAAGCTTAGTAGACGGCGTATGGTCTTATCAGCTAGATCATCTAGACTACCGAAGAAAAAGTTGCCTAAGTGGGTCTGCCTTCTTCTGGACAAAGCAGGACAGTAACATAGGAAGTGAGGAATATTTTCTTCCTCCTCCTCGTCCATACAGCTGCGACAGAAGTCGTTCGAAAACAGCCCCATCCTTTTTGCGTGGGTGCCGATTAGGCAATGACCCGTAAGGACGCCGATCATGGTTCTGATCTGGGCTCTGTTTAGTGAGAGGAGTTCTTTAGAACGCCGAGGATTTAAGGTTGGCCAAAGTTGGCGCGCAAGGAGGCTTGTGTTGCCTTCAACCCATCTTAAATTCGTATCGTGTGTAGAGCTCGCTTGGGTACGAAGCTTACATGTTAGAAGAGGGACACCGAGCGTGGTCAGCTCTTGGCTTAACTGCTCAGTGGTGCCCTGTCTCGCGAGCTCGTCCGCTCTACAGTTCCCTGGAATATCCCTATGACCTGGAACCCAGCATAGGCGAATATGAAGCTGCTTGGCAGTCTCGTTTAGAGATTTGCTGCAGCTGAGAACAGTCTTTGATGTTATTTTGACCGCATCCAGAGCTCTAAGAGCTGATTGGCTATCTGATAATATAAGGATATCAGTAACCGATATCCTGTTTACCCTGAGCCAATCGGAGGCTGCACAGATTGCTGTGACCTCGGCCTGGAAGACACTACAGTAATCTGGCAGCCGGAGCTTCAAGTTAAGGTTTAATCCTTCTGAGTAGATACCACAGCCCACCTGACCAAGCAGTTTCGAACCATCCGTATAAATATGGATATCACCGCTGGCAGGGAGCGCACCCAGCTCCCATTCGGCTCTAGATGGGATTACAACCTGATAGTTCTTATCAAAGAACAGGCTGGGTGTCATGTAGTCAACTTCCTGAGAAATGCCTTTGAAATAATTGAGAATAGAAGAGTGCCCGTAACGCCCAGTTCTCCATTGCGCGGAAGCGCGCATCCTGGTGGCAGCATTGGCGGCCAATTGCTTCCCCAGGATATCCAATGGGATTAGGTTAAGCACAACGTCCAAAGCATTAGTGGGCGTAGTTCGCAGGGCCCCACTTATACATAACTCTGCGGACCTTTGAATTTTGGCAAGTATTTGGGAGTGAGACCTTTTGGCCAATGAAGGCCACCAGACTACTATCCCATATAACAACAAAGGCCGAACAACGGCGGTATACAGCCAGTGTACGATATGAGGTCTTATGCCCCATACATTGCCTATCATCTTTTTACAAGTATAAAGGGCAATACTGGCTTTCTTAGCTCTCTCCAGGACGTTGGGTTTCCAGTTAAGTTTCCTGTCTAACACAAGTCCCAGATATTTGGCGGATTCAGAAAATTTCAGATCAATCCCAAGCAGCCGCGGGGGATCAATCTCCGGTACTCTGTGTTTATTTGTAAAGAGAACTAACTCCGTTTTATGCGGGTTAACGCTAAGACCACATTCTATGGCCCAATTAGTTAGGATGTTCAAGCCATGTTGCAATACATCCCTGATAATTAAAGGAAACTTTCCAGAGACCGCAATAGTAACATCATCTGCGTAGGCGACCACCCGGCACCCCGCCCTCTCCAGACGCATTAGCAGTGTGTTCACCGCTAAATTCCAAAGAAGAGGCGAGAGGACCCCTCCCTGGGGGGTCCCCCTTTTTACAGATCTCTGTGCAGATGTGGTACCAAGACTTGCATTGATGACGCGCCTATGAAGCAGCTGCTCAATCAGTGCTACTAGCGGCACACCTACACCCAGGTCTGCAAGTGCGTCGGTAATGGCTTCCGATCTGATGTTGTTAAAGGCCCCTTCTATATCCGTAAAAGATACCATAGTAAATTCCTTGCACTCAAGTGATTTCTCTATGGTATGGACTAAGCAATGCAGAGCGGTTTCTACAGATTTACCCCTGCAGTACGCATGTTGTGAGGGCGAGATTGGTCGATCGACCAACAACTGCCTAATATGGGTATCCACTAACCTTTCCAAGATTTTGAGAAGGAAAGAGGAAAGACTAATCGGTCTGAGGTCTTTTGGAAGAACATGCGAGCTTTTGCCAGCCTTAGGTATAAAAACTACCTTCACATGTCTCCATTTACTGGGTATGTGATTCAGGACTAGGCAGCTCCTCATGATCTCCTGTAACCATGGAAGAATCAGGTTCTTGGTGACCTGAATCTCTATCGGGGCGACGCCGTCTGGCCCCGGCGCCTTGTAGGGTAACTTTCACCTAACACAGATACTCACAGGCCATGGATGTTTTAAGGCCTATCTCCACCGGTTCGGGTACGAGGCAGACCCTTACTGTGATTATTGCTGTAACGCAACCGAAGATGCGGAACATGTTGTGTTCGATTGCCACCGATACCAACAACAACGAAGCCACTTGGCGGACCAGCTCGGGACGATGCCAACGCCACAGACTCTAATCCACAAGATGTTGGAAAGGGAGACGTATTGGACAGCAGTCGACCATTTCGCATCGGAAGTGATGCCGCTACAACGGCGATATGAATGGGAGCGACGCGCGGAGGCGCGACTAGCAGACTGAGGTCTATGTGAGACCAAACCTGCCCCGCGACGTAATGCCGGGAGGCGGTCCCGCGGGGATAAAGGTCGACGATGGGGGGTTGGTTTTTAGCCGGTAAAAATCCGGCATGCTGGGCTGGAGCTCAGTATCTTCCGAAGATTTTCCACCTCCGACAGAGGAAAAAAAAAAAAAAAAAAAACACACACACACACACACACTATCTAAGAAGGCTGATCGAAAGTTATTTCACAGACAGGCAGCTTTTCTATGAGTCCAAAGTCGGCTGTAAGAAATACAAAGTGACAGGTGGAGTGCCCCAAGGATCAGTGCTGGGGCCCCTGCTTTGGAATATAATGTATGATGGGGTGTTGACACTAAATATCCCTAGCGAAGCGAAAATTATTGGATTTGCAGACGATATAGCGGTAGTTATAGTGGCAAAACACACACACGATGTTGTGCGGATCACAAATAAAACAGTGCAGATAATCCAGTCGTGGCTGAGGAGCGCAATGTTGAAGCTTGCCGAACATAAAACTGAAGCAGTTCTGATTTCTAGCCGGAAAACGCTAGAAACAGTAACAATAAAGGTGGGTGAACACAACATCACGTCAAAGCCAGTGGTAAAATATCTCGGAATATTGATTGATGCAAGGCTTTCGTACAAAAACCACCTCGAGAATGCAAGTAAAAAAGCGGCCAAAACCGCTGCAGGCCTGGCAAGGTTAATGGCCAACACAAAGGGCCCAAGGCAACGATGCAGACAGCTACTGGCTGGAGTAGTAAAAAGCACACTTCTGTATGGATCCCCAATATGGCACCAGGCGCTAAACCACAGATCATATGGTAGAGAGGCGAGATCAGCCTACCGCCTGTGCGCTCTCCGCGTGTGTTCTGCCTTTCGCACAGTTTCGGAAGAAGCAGCATTGGTTATAGCGGGAATGTGCCCATTCGACATCTTGGCACAAGAGTCCGTGCAGCAAGCTCCTGCAGGTCAGCGACGGAAGGACCTCCGCGACGAGCTGCGGCGCAGCAGTACGCAGAAATGGCAACACCAGTGGAATACGGCGCAGAACGGACGCTGGACACATCGCTTGATCCCGGACCTTAAAGGCTGGATCAACAGAAAGTGGGGAGAAGTAGACTTCTACTTAACCCAAATATTAAGTGGACATGGGTGCTTCCGGGCATACCTTTACCGGTTCAAAAGGGACTCCTCGCCATTCTGCGAAATTTGTACGGAGGTAGATGAGGACGCTTTTCACGTCTTCTTTGTATGTCCGCGGTTCAATAGGGATCGACAGCAACTATCGGCGGTTTTCGGTGAACAACCGACGCCGGAGAACTTGATAGCCCATATGACGTCAGCAAAAGCGAAGTGGGACGCGGCCTGTAAGATGGCAGCTGAGGTCATTGCGGGTCTCCGGGTTGCTGAAAGGCAGCGCAGCTGATGTAGGTAGTTAAAAACCATACCTGTACCGTGACGACGTCGAACAATCGACAGACGATTGAGCCAAGTGCTCAAACCCTCCTCCCGACGAAAAACCTAACGGTAGTACCGGGCGGGCTAAAGGACGAGAAAGAGGTGGTTTTAGTGAGGTTAAAGTCCCACACTGACGGGTTTTGGCTTTCGATGCTTTCCATCTCTATAATCCCAAAAAAAAAAAAAAAAACACACACACACACAGACACACGCGCACACACACACACACACACACATGCCACCGCCGCTTCGGCTGACACGCAGCAGCAATGTGGAAGGTGAAGCGAATATGGACTGCTCACCTTCGGCCACGGTTTTTGCCAAATCGGCTAAAATTCTGAGAACTCCGCCGGTGAAAAATGATGGGGGCACAAGCCCGATGCGAAACGCGGTTATCCCCAACTCCTCGCCGAAGCGTGCAGCCCCCGAACCCTGCGGGTTAAAAGAGCAGGTGGCAGAATTAGAGAGGCTGCTCGGGGAGTTGGGTGCCGAACTTTTCCTAGATCTGGATCGCAGAACAGTCACCAGAGCTCATAGGAAAATGTTCGGCCTCATACAGGCTCAAATGGTCACGGTGATCGATGAGGTTGTTAAAACCGGAAGCAAGGACCGCACGCTGAGTCACTCCCCCCATCGGCTCTTGCAAAGCGCTACCATCTCTGCCGAACCCAAGCCGGTAGAGCAGCTCAATAAGAGAACGCGTTCAGCAAGCCTTGGGGATACGAGCACTGAGGCCCCATTCGTAACGGTGACCAAACCGGCAAAGAAAAAACGGCGACAGGGAGAAGCGCCGACCCCCTTGCAACCAAAGCCAGCGCAAAAAGCCCGCGCAGCTATACGAAGCCGGCCTGATGCCATAATTCTTCAGGCGAAAGGAGAAACGTCGTACAGCGACATCCTGAAGATGGTAAAAACCGATCCGAGCCTCAAAAACGTTTCGGAAAACATCGTGAAAATCCGCAGAACTGCAAAAGGCGAAATGCTCTTTCAGCTAGCAAAAAACAGCAAGGAAGACACGACCTTGCTAAGCGGTAAAATTGCGCAAGTAGTTGGCGAGCGGGCAGAAGTCAAGGCCAAAACCCAAGAGTGTCAGGTTGAACTCCGTGACATAGCTGAGTTCACAACAAAAGAAGAGGTGGCTGAAGACCTAGCCCAAGCGTTCCCCTCGCTCCCTCCCCTTAGTGCGGAGTCGATTAAAAGCATGCGAGCTGCGCATGGCGGTACCCTGACCGCTTGCATTAACGTGCCAGCCTCGGTGGCGAATACGCTACTAAAGGCCGGAAAAGTCCGAATTGGCCTCACAATTGCCCGCATACGCGAAAAAGTGGCACATACACGATGCTATCGGTGTCTCGCCCTTGGCCACACCGCCAGAACGTGTCAAGGCGATGACAGGTCCGAATGCTGCATAAAATGCGGAACAAAAGGGCATTTCGCAAAGGACTGCAGTAATACACCGAGCTGCCCACTGTGCAAGGCTGCTGGCGCATCCTACGATCATCGCATCGGGAGTTTCAACTGCCCAGCCGCGCAAAAAGGACCAGCGCGCCCATGAAGGTTCTGCAGTTGAACCTCAATCACTGCGAGGCTGCACAAGATCTTCTGCAGCGCACAGTTGAAGAAGATAACATTGACATTGCGCTGCTGAGCGAGCCGTACCGGGTGCATACTCAAAACTCTAACTGGATTGCGGATTCAACAAAAAAGGCAGCCATTTGGGTCTGTGGTTCTCACGCTGTCGAATCAGCTCCCCGAGCAAAAAGTTTTTATGCCCAGGCCGTCATCAGCGGCATACGCTTTTTCAGCTGCTATTTTCCCCCTAGCTTGACACACGACGCTTTTGAGCATGCACTTGATGTCCTTGTAAACGACGCAGGTGGCAATGTGCCGACTGTGATTGCAGGAGACTTTAATGCGTGGTCAACGACCTGGGGCAGCGCGCGTACAAACAAGCGTGGCTCCGCTCTGGTCATGGCGTTCTCAGCCCTTAACGTGACGCTCCTCAATGTGGGCAATACACCAACTTTTGTGAAGGGCAGCGCATCTTCTGTCATCGACCTCAGTTTTGCCAGTGATCGGCTCGCCCGAGACTCTAAATGGCAGGTGGATGATGCGTTTACGTATAGTGATCACAATGCTATCCGTTTTGAATTACACGTCGCCCCGCGAGTTGCGAAGCAACGCGTAAAACCAGGTTGGCTACCCCACAAACTGGATCGCGGTACCCTAGAGCTCTTGCTCACCGAGCTGATTTTCACTCCACGGCCGAGTTTAAGGAAAAGCATAGGCAGCTTCATTCAACAACTCAAAGACTTGTGTGATGCTACCATGCCGAGGAAGGGTGCTGGGGTCCACAAGAAGCCAGTATACTGGTGGAATGACGACATAGCGGCCCTCCGCGCCGACTGCCTCCGGCTGAGGCGGCTACAACAGCGCGCTGTCAGGCGTGATAGGCCGGACATGTACAGAACGGAACTGAAACGCAAAAAATCTGCTTTGCGCAAGGCAATTAAGGCCAGCAAAAAGAAAACGTTCAGTGAACTCGTTGAGCAGGTTGAAGATAACCCATGGGGAAATGCTTACAAGATTGTAGTAAAAAAACTGGGACAGCAGAAACCCCAGCCGCCATCATGCTCTGCGATGCTGAGACGAATAGTTTTCACACTATTTCCCCAATCTCCCCCGCGTCGTCAAAGCCTCTTTCCCCGGACCTGCGGCGGCGACAGCTTTGAAGACTTTTCGATAGATGAGGTCCTTGCTGCGGCGCATAGGCTTAAAGCCAACAAAGCGCCAGGCCCCGATGGCATACCAAACGCCTTACTCAAGGCAGCAATCGTCGCAAAACCGCAAGTTTTCTCTGACGTTTTCTCATATTGCCTACAAACCGGCATTTTCCCATGCTGCTGGAAAAGTCAGCGCCTAGTACTCCTGCCCAAAGCAGGGAAATCTCCTGGCGATGCATCTGCCTACAGACCACTCTGTATGCTTGATACCATGGGTAAACTCTTTGAAAGACTTCTCTGTGTCAGGCTAGAGCAATACACAGAAGGCCCAAATGGTCTTTCTCCACTCCAGTTCGGCTTCCGCAAAGGCCGTAGTACTGTCGATGCCATAGCTGCAGTGGTCGACATCGCCGCGAAGGCAATTGAAGGAAAGCGCTGGAGAGAGGGTTCCAAGCAATACTGCGCGATCGTCACGCTTGATGTACGAAACGCCTTTAACTCTGCCAAGTGGACCAGGATTCTCGATGCCCTTAGAGATCTAGGAACGCCAGCTTACCTACTACGTGTAATCGACAGCTACCTTAGTAATAGGCAGCTCACCTATGATACTAGCGAGGGTGTTCGCAAACATACCATCACGTGTGGCGTTCCACAAGGTTCTGTCCTTGGACCATTGCTCTGGAACGTAATGTACGACGGCCTGTTGCGAACCGAGGTGCCTAGCGGTGTAACTACCGTTGGATACGCTGACGACGTAGCGCTAGTCGTAGTTGCCAAACACCTGCACGAGATCGAAGCCAAGGCAAACGAGTCAATCTCTCGGCTTACAGCCTGGCTGTCAGAAGCAGGCCTGCAACTTGCAGGTGAAAAAACCGAAGCCGTTCTGATAAGCAGCAGAAAATGCGTGGAAAGCGTGACCGTAAATGTCGGAGGGCATCTCATACAGTCGCGCTCCGAAATAAAGTATCTCGGCATATTGCTGGACTGCCGTCTGAATTACAAGGCCCATCTGTCGCATGCCGGCGAGAAGGCCCTAAAAGTAACAGCCCGGCTCTCGCGGTTGATGCCGAATGTTGGTGGTCCCTCTACCCAAGCAAGAACACTGCTTGCAGTCGTTAACACAGCTGTCTCAACCTACGCCTGTCCGGTGTGGCACAAGGCGGCGATGGTGGCCTCATACAGCAGGCAGCTAAAAACGGCGTACCGGCTAAATTCACTACGAGTCTGCCGCGCATTCAGAACGGTCTCGGACGAGGCGGCCGACGTGATTGCTGGAAGACCCCCTATCCAGTTAGTGATTCTGCAACAGGCAAATACGTACTGGCATAAACGAGGTGCACAGGTGTCGGCCGAGGACACCATAGTGGCATGGCAACGTAGATGGAGTTCGTCCTCGAAAGGCAACTGGACGCGAACGCTCATCCCGGTGCTGGCACCGTGGTTAAAGCGGACACATGGCGAGCTGAATTTCTTCCTCACGCAGTTCCTCTCTGGCCATGGATGCTTTCGTGCATACCTGCACAAATTCAAGCACGCAGAGAGCCCTCACTGCAATCAGTGTATCGGGGTGGCTGAAACGGTCCACCATACGTTTTTTGAATGCGCCAAATATGCCGATGATAGAGCTAATCTCGAAGAGGCAATCGGCTGTGCCTTAACACCGTCCTCACTGGTGTCTTACATGCTTGCGTCGCCAGAATCATGGGACCGAGCGTGCAGGAGTATTGCCCGCATAATGCTCTTACAGAGACGAGACATACGGGACTGTTCGGTGACAATTGCCAATGACTGACTATCCGTCCGTCCGAACACGACACTTTTGGGCAGAGCATCTTATGACTCATGCCTGGACGTAGCTGAACGCTAACATATCCGCCTTCATCGTGAAGTAATACCTCGCGGTGGTGCCACGATGAAGGTACACGGACTGTTGTATACAGGGGTTTTAGCGTGTTCAAGTCTCGCACTCGTTTGGCTTTCGATGCTTTCCCCTACTGAAAAAAAAAAAAAAAAAAAAAAAAAAAACACCCTTCGCTTCCCCCAATCGCGCCCTGCAATAAGGTACCTTGGCGTCCTACTCGACTGCCGATTAAACTTCAAAGCGCACCTAGCCAACGTCGGAGACAAAGCACTCAATGTGACCACCAGGCTAGCACGGTTGATGCCAAACATGGGTGGACCGTCGACACGAGCTAGAACTTTACTGGCAACAGTTAACACTGCGGTAATAACGTACGCCTGCCCAGTGTGGCATAAGGCGGCCATGGTGAAAAACTATTGTAGAGGCATCAGGTCTGCTTACCGGCTCAACTCTCTGCGAGCATGCCGGGCCTTCAGAACGGTCTCCGGCGACGCAGCTGAAGTTATAGCAGGCAGGCCGCCTATCGAGCTTGTAATCACACGGCAAGCAAACGCTTACTGGGCCAAGCACGGTACGCACCTGGTACGTGAGGACATGGAGGTTGCCTGGCAGCGAAAATGGAGTATGTCTTCGAAAGGTTCCTGGACGCGGACACTCATTCCGATACTGGCACCTTGGCTCCGGCGGTCGCACGGAGAACTCAACTTTTATTTGACGCAGTTTCTCACTGGCCATGGTTGCTTCCGTGCATATTTGTGCAAATTTAAGCACGTCGAGAAGCCAGACTGCAACAAGTGCGATGGTGTGGCGGAAACAGCGCAACACACATTCTTTGAATGCGCAAAGTATGAGGACGAGAGGTCCGACCTTGAAAAGGACATCGGACACGCGGTGACACCAGGCACAGTTATGGCCTTCATGCTGGCATCTGCTGAGTCGTGGGAGCGCGTGTGCAGATTTATCGCACGCATCTTACTCCTTCAAAGGATTGACGTACGGGACAGTTCGCGGACAAACACATAAACTGACTTTCCGTCCGTCCGGTGACCATACATTTTCTTTTCGAGATGGGATATAGCTCTCAATCTCAGACGTAGCTATACGCTAATATCTTATCCGCTCTCCTCGTGAAGTAATACTTTACGGTGGTGCCATGAGGAGGGTTTCACGGACTGTGCACAGGGGTTTTAGCGTGTTGAAGTCTCGCACACGTAAGGCTTTTGATGCTTTCCCCTACTGAAAAAAAAAAAAAAAAAAAACAAAACACCCTTCGCTTCCCCCCCTTAGTGCGGAGTCGATTAAAAGCATGCGGGCTGCGCACGGCGGGCATTTCGCTAAGGACTGCAGCAATACACCGAGCTGCCCACTGTGCAAGGCTGCAGGCGCAGCTTACAGTCACCGCATAGGGAGTTTTAACTGCCCAGCTGCGCAAAACGGACCAGCGCGCCCATGAAGGTCCTGCAGCTGAATCTCAATCACTGCGAGGCAGCACAAGATCTGCTGCAGCGAACAGTCGATAAGGAAAACATTGAGATCGCGCTGCTGAGCGAACCGTACCGTGTTTATACGCAAAACTCCAACTGGATTGCGGATGCAACAAAAAAGGCAGCCATCTGGGTTTGTGGTGGTCATGCTGTCGAATCAGCTCCCCAAGCAAGAAGTTTTATGCCCAGGCCGTTATTTGCGGCATACACTTCTTCAGCTGCAATTTTTCCCCTAGCCTGACACACGATACTTTTGAACATGCACTTGACGTTCTTGTAAACGACGCAGGTGGCAATGTCCCGACCGTGATTGCAGGAGACTTTAATGCGTGGTCAACGACTTGGGGCAGCGCACGCACAAACAAACGTGGTTCCGCTCTGCTCATGGCGTTCTCAGCGCTAAACGTGACGCTTCTCAATGTGGGCAATACACCAACTTTTGTGAAGGGCAGCGTATCTTCTGTCATCGACCTCAGCTTTGCCAGTGATCCGCTCGCCCGGGACCCAAAATGGCACGTGGATGATGCGTTTACGTCTAGCGATCACAACGCCATCCGTTTTGAATTAAACGTCACCCCGCGAGTTGTGAAGCAACGCGTAAAACCAGGTTGGATACCCCACAAACTGGACCGCGGTACTCGAGCGCTCTTGCTCACCGAGCTGACTTTCACTCCACGGCCGAGTTTAAGGAAAAGCGTAGGCAGCTTCATTCAACAACCCAAAGACGTGTGTGATGCTACCATGCCGAGGAAGGGTGCTGGGGTCCACAAGAAGCCAGTATACTGGTGGAATCACGACATTGCAGTTCTCCGCGCCGACTGCCTCCGGCTGAGGCGGCTACAACAACGCGCTGTCAGACGTGATAGGCCGGACGTGTACAGCACTGAGCTAAAACGCAAAAAATCTGCTTTGCGCAAGGCAATTAAGGCCAGCAAAAAGAAAACGTTCAGTGAATTCGTTGAGCAGGTTGAAGATAACCCATGGGGAAATGCTTACAAGATTGTAGTCAAAAAACTGGGACAGCAGAAATCCCAGCCGCCGACATGCCCCGCGATGCTGAGACGAATAGTTTTCACACTATTTCCCCAATCTCCCCCGCAAAGTCGCCAAAGCCTCTTTCCCCGAGCCTGCGACAGCTTTGAAGACTTCTCAATAGATGAGGTTCTTCCTGCGGCACACAGGCTTAAAGCCAACAAAGCGCCGGGCCCCGACGGCATACCAAACGCCTTACTCAAGGCAGCAATCGTCGCGAAGCCACAAGTTTTCTCTGACGTTTTTTCATATTGTAGGCAATCGGCATCTTCCCATGCTGCTGGAAAAGTCAGCGCCTAGTACTCCTGCCCAAAGTAGGGAAATCCCCTGGCGATGCATCTGCCTACAGACCCCTCTGCATGCTTGATACCATGGGTAAACTCTATGAAAGACTGCTTTGCGTCAGGCTAGAACAATACACGGAAGGCCTAAACGGTCTTTCTCCACTCCAGTTCGGCTTCCGCAAAGGCCGCAGCACTGTCGATGCCATAGCTGCAGTGGTCGACATCGCCGCGAAGGCAATTGAAGGAAAACGCTGGAGAGAGGGCTCCAAGCAATACTGCGCGTCACGCTCGATGTACGTAACGCCTTCAACTCTGCCAAGTGGACCAGAATTCTCGATGCTCTTAGAGATCTAGGAACGCCAGATTACCTACTCCGTGTAATCGACTGCTACCTTAGTAGCAGGCAGCTCTTTTATGATACTAGCGAGGGTGTCCGCAAACATACTATCACGTGTGGCGTTCCACAAGGTTCTGTTCTTGGACCATTGCTCTGGAACGTGATGTACGACGGCCTGTTGCGAACCGAGGTGCCTAACTACCGTTGGATACGCTGACGACGTAGCGCTAGTCGTAGTTGCCAAACACCTGCACGAGATCGAAGCCAAGGCAAACGAATCAATCTCTCGGCTCACAGCCTGGCTGACAGAAGCAGGCCTGCAACTGGCAGGTGAAAAAACCGAATCCGTTCTGATAAGCAGCAGAAAATGCGTGGAAAGCGTGACTGTAAATGTCGGAGGGCATCACATACAGTCGCGCCCCGAAATAAAGTATCTCGGCGTACTGCTGGATTGCCGTTTGAACTACAAGGCGCATCTGTCGCATGCCGGTGAGAAGGCCCTAAAAGTAACAGCCAGGCTTTCGAGGTTGATGCCTAATATTGATCGTCCCTCTACCCAAGAAAGAACACTGCTTGCAGTCGTTAACACAGCTGTCTCAACCTACGCCTGTCCGGTGTGGCACAAGGCGGCGATGGTGGCCTCATACAGCAGGCAGCTGAAAACGGCGTACCGACTAAACTCACTACGCGTCTGCCGCGCATTCAGAACGGTCTCGGACGAGGCGGCCGATGTAATCGCTGGTAGACCCCCTATTCAGTTAGTGATCCTGCAACAGGCCAATACGTACTGGCATAAACGAGGTGCACAGGTGTCGGCCGAGGACACGATAGTGGCATGGCAACGAAGATGGAGTTCGTCCTCGAAAGGCAGCTGGACGCGAACGCTCATCCCAGTGCTGACACCGTGGCTAAAGCGGACACATGGCGAGCTGAATTTTTTCCTCACGCAGTTGCTCTCTGGCCATGGATGCTTCCGTGCATATCTGCACAAATTTAAACACGCAGAGAGCCCTCCACCATACGTTTTTCGAATGCGCCAAATACGCCGACGAGAGAGCTGAGCTCGAAGAGTCAATCGGCTGTGCCTTAACACCATCCTCACTGGTGTCATACATGCTTGCGTCGCCAGAATCATGGGACCGAGCGTGCAGGAGTATAGCTCTCATAATGATCTTACAGAGACGAGACATACGGGACTGTTCCGTGACAAGTGCCAACGACTGACTATCCGTCCGTCCGAACACGACACTTTTCGGCAGAGCATGTTATGACTCATGCCTAGACGTAGCTGATCGCTAACATATGCGCCTTCATCGTGAAGTAATACCTCGCGGTGGTGCCACGATGGAGGTACACGGACTGTGAATACAGGGGTTTTAGCGTGTTCAAGTCTCGCACTCGTTTGGCTTTCGATGCTTTCCCCTACTAAAAAAAACACAAAAAACACACACACACACACACCGGCGCAATCAGCAGCTGAAAAGCTAATTGCCACCCTAGTAAATGCCTGCGATGCTTCTATGCAACGGAAAAGGCCCTGCAACAGGCATGCTCCGGTCTATTGGTGGAACGAGTCTATTGCAGAGATTCGCGGGGATTGCAACCGCGCTCGAAGAAAATGTCAAAGAGCAAGACAGAGCGCCAGCTTCCGCGAGCTGCAAGCTGAGCATAGAAAGCTCAGAAAAAAGTTCAAAAAAGCGGTAGTCGAGAGTAAACGGAAATGTTTCCAAAAACTATGTGATGACACAGAAAGCAACCCATGGGGCCTAGGGTATAAGATAGTCACCAAAAAATTGAAAGGATGCAAACAAGCCCAGCCGACATGCCCAACTCTTTCGGCAAATATTGTGCACACTCTGTTTCCAAGCCAAGCGGACTTCGTGCGGGAAAACTTTGGTGACAAAGAAATTGAGTTTCCGGAAGTGACAGCCGACGAAATTTTAGAAGCTACAGGAAAGCTCCAGGACAAGAAAGCGCCTGGTCCAGACGGAATAACAAACACAGTGTTGAAAATCGCTGCAAAGGAACGAACGATGCTATTACCACCGTATTTAACAAATACTTTGCTGAAGGGGTATTCCCGAACATTTGGAAACGGCAAAGATTGGTTCTCCTACCAAAATCCGACAAGCCAGCTGCTGATCCATCCGCATATCGGCCCATTTGCATGCTGGACACGGCTGGAAAGGATTATTGCAAATCGTCTCTCAGCCGCTGTCGATGGCAATGGAGGATTGTCTGAAATGCAATTTGGGTTCAGAAAAGGCAGGTCCACAATCGACGCAGTGAAGATTGCCACGGACCTTGCGCGAAAAGCTATTAGTGGTGAACGCTGTATGGGGGGTACAAAAAAGTATTGCGTAATAGTAACGCTGGACATAAAGAATGCTTTTAACACCGCGAACTGGGCACAATTCACAGAAATTCTAAGAATAAGAAGCATCCCTATGTATCTAAGAAGGCTGATCGAAAGTTATTTCACAAACAGGCAGCTTTTATATGAGTCCAAAGTCGGCTGCAAGAAATATAATGTGACAGGTGGAGTGCCCCAAGGCTCAGTGCTGTGGCCCCTGCTTTGGAATATTATGTACAATGGAGTGTTGAGCCTAAATATCCCTAGCGAAGCGAAGATTATTGGTTTTGCAGACGACATAGCGGTAGTTATAGTGGCAAAACACACACGCGACATTGTGCGGATCACAAATGAAACAGTGCAGATAATCCAGTCGTGGCTGAGGAGCGCAATGTTGAAGCTTGCCGAACACAAAACTGAAGCAGTCTTGATTTCTAGCCGGAAAAAGCCAGAAACGGTAACTATAAAGGTGGGTGAACACAACATCACGTCAAAGCCAGTGGTAAAATATCTCGGGATATTGATTGATTCAAGGCTTTCGTAGTAAAAAGCACACTTTTGTACGGAGCCCCAATATGGCACCAGGCGCTTAACCACAGATCGTATGGTAGAGAGGCGAGATCAGCCTACCGCCTGTGCGCTCTCCGCGTGTGTTCTGCCTTTCGCACAGTTTCGGAAGAAGCAGCATTGGTTATAGCGGGAATGTGCCCATTCGACATCTTGGCACAAGAGTCCGTGCAGCAAGCTCCTGCAGGTCAGCGACGGAAGGACCTCCGCGACGAGCTGCGGCGCAGCAGTACGCAGAAATGGCAACACCAGTGGAATACGGCGCAGAACGGACGCTGGACACATCGCTTGCTCCCGGACCTTAAAGGCTGGATCAACAGAAAGTGGGGAGAAGTAGACTTCTACTTAACCCAAATATTAAGTGGACATGGGTGCTTCCGGGCTTACCTTTACCGGTTCAAAAGGGACTCCTCGCCAGTCTGCGAAATTTGTACGGATGTAGATTAGGACGCTTTTCACGTCTTCTTTGTATGTCCTCGGTTCAATAGGGATCGACAGGAACTATCGGCGGTTTTCGGTGAGCAACCGACGCCGGAAAACATGATAGCCCATATGACGTCAGCAAAAGCGAAATGGGACGCAGCCTATAATATGGCAGCTGAGTTCATTGCGGTTTTGCGGACTGCTGAAAGACAGCGCAACAGATGTAGATCCATCTCTATAATAAAAAAAAAACAAAAAACACACACATACACACACACGCACGCGCACGCGCACACGGACGGATACTTATAAATGGATATTGGAATTTTTGAGTTACATATGTATGTACTAGGTATCGCAATCCCGGGATCCCGGGATCCTGGACTTTTTCCAGTCCCGAAAATCCCGGGATTCAAATCCTTTAATCCGGGGATTTTCGGGATTGCAAAAGATGCTTCAAAGTTCAGATGAAATAAATTTAAAAGCACAAAACCCCAATTCCTTATCTGAGGGCGGAGGGAGGGGATAGAGGGCGTCTTTTGCAAAAGGCTTATAATTATTTACTAAGCATTCAACCAGCAAGTGTTGAATCTGTTAATCAAAACGCTTAACGCTTTTATCGAAATAATCGAAGTAAACCTAAAAGTACAAACAAATAAACTATTTTATTTTTTTTTAGCAAATATGCATATATGTATATGTACTTTATAGAGTCCGACGAAACCAAAGTTTTTGGCCGATGCCGATTAATCGGCATCGGCCAATTCTCAGACCGATGCCGATTAATTGGTCAAAAGGCCGAAAATCGGCCGATGCCGATTCCATAGAAAAAAAAACCCGAATGAATTCAATCAAAAACACAGATTATTTTATAAAACAACAAAAGGAACTATTACATATATAGTACATTTCATCACATTCATCACAAATTAACAAACAAAAACGAGAAAATAAACAACTAAAAACTAAATAAAATTACAAGAAAATTCAGAATTTAAATACATTAAACTAAAATTTCCCCCAAATTTATAACACATAAAATTAATATTTCATGAAAATTGCTCATTCTATTTGGCACAAGCAATTAACAAAAGACCCGATACCCAATATAGCTGAACAAGGTGTTGATGTAGCAAAAATAGATTAAAAATATCTTTAAAATATTGTCCCCTTAAATATTTGTCATAAAATCCAAACAAATCTAAGGAGAAACCCCCTAATCAGGCAACACTGGGTTGTAACGTATAATAAAAATGTAATAAATATACAAAGCGAGATATGAAAAAGAAAGACAGTGCGATTCAGCTGCAAATAAAAACAAACAAGAAATGAAAGCAGGAAAATCGACAAAAAAAACCGATGTGGCATCGGCCAAAAAAAGCCGATGTGGCATCGGCCAAAAAAGGCCGAAGCCGATGCCGATTCTTTTTTTTTTTGCCGATGCCGATACTAGCCGATGCCGATAGAAATTTTATTGGCCGATACTAGCCGATGCCGATTAATCGGTCGGACTCTAGTACTTTAAGATACATGTGATGCAAAGCAATAAGTTATGTTTAAGTGTCATTTTTGGATAAAACAAAATGTTATCAAACTAAAGTTAAATGTCAAATGAAAAACTTTTAAGTTAAACAAAATGTGGTTAAATTCAAGATAAAAAATCTTAAAATGACCCCAAATGTAATTAAACTGTGCCCATTTTTATGGTCAATATATTATAAACAAGTATAGGGTGTTTTTTTAGAGGTATAGAAATTCGAATTGAAATAAAACACAAGAAAATCGTTTTAATGTCCATCAATTTGGCTTTATTGGAAGGATAATTTTTGCCATTAATGTTTAAATATGATTTCGGGCATGTGGCCGCCGCGGCTGGCTCGAATAAAGCCAATTCCACAGGTCCAATTTTTAAAGTTGATGGACAAAGCTCCAATTGCTGTGCACGGTGGCGAATCGATTCATTCGGGTCCTCTTCAACATTTTGCTCTACAGCGGCAATTGTTTCTTCGGTGCGCACTGTTCGACGTCTCTGCGGATGCGTATTATCACATAGAGTAAACGTAGTGCGAAAACGACCCATGGTTAACCGATGGATGGGCCGATTTTGCTCTGATGGACGATTATGTCGACCATAAAATGGACGGAGCTTGCGGTAAACTTCGCAAACTGAACCATTATTTTCGAAATAAATTTGCACGATTTGCAAGCGTTGTTCTTTTGTCAACCTGTTCATGATGAAATGGCAAACCAAACTGAACATAAATGACATTAGAGTTGCCAGATTTGACCACAAAATGCCAGTTTTATCTCTATTCGAAAAAGAAACCTCTAAAAAAAACACCCTATACTTACGCTATTTGGTAAAATTGTTTTATATAAAAAATTTGTTATTTGAATCCCGGGATTAAATCCCGGGATTTGACTTTTCAAAAATCCCGGGATCGCAAAATGGCAAAAAATTGCGATCCCTAGTATATACATACATATATATGTATATGTACATTGTATTTCACGAGGGTTAGTTATAGCCTTGCAACTTCTTTCTTCGTTCTTTTCTGCGTTCTACGTCCCATTTTAACAACGTCGTGCGATTCTCTCTTGGCGCGATATTGCTGTGCACTTTTATGCCTCGTTATTTGATTTTCTCTTTCGTTGATTTGTTCTTCTTTTTGTTGTGCTGCATTTTTTATGGCTTCGTTACTCGTGGAGTTGGGCCTCCTTTTAGCCAACCAGCCAGTTAGCCGGCTTTTGCTGTTACTTTTTGGTATTCTAACAAGTTGTAAATTATCCGTTCAAATAATGCGATAATTTTTTATTGTACTTGTGTTTATGCTTCATATGGCTGCAATATTGGCACCCTTAAAGGCCCTTGTTTTCTTTACGTCACACAATTTTTACTTTTTCTATCAGTTGGAGTTTTTTTTTAATTATTGTTTTTATCGGCAGTCATCATTCAACGGGAAACTCGTTTTCTCTTTCGGTGGCTGTCCTCTCAGCTGGAAATGGCAAACCTCTGAGAGTAAAAATTGCCTATGAAAAAGCTCCCAACCTGCCGTTCGGAACCGGCATAAAACTGTAGGTCCCTTCCACCCGCGTACAAAATTCACACGCACAACACGGGTGGTTGCGGGAAGCTAGGCCTTAGTCTCGCGTAAGCGGGCTGTCGTGCCAATCAATTATTATTATTATCATCATTCATCATGCGCTTTCGATATTCGAATTTTCGGTACGCGGGCAAAAATTTCCCTGCGAGCTTTTGGAGCTGGCCTATGGCCGAAGTCAAAGTGAGAATGTATTAAAATATGATAAATTCAGCTGGTACTTAATTAATTGTGCTCGAGAGTTATTGCCGCTCATATCTAAATTAATTACCGATAATATAACTAATGTCACAGAATAAACAGTATACAGAAGGCGCATCTGAAATAATTTTGCGATTTCATTTCAGACGCGGGCGGGAAGCAGCAAAAATGAGGAAAATGTATATTGAACCGAGAGAGTAAGCGCAAGCGAGCGGAGAGCTGCTTTGCGATGCTCTCTTGCATTCCCGCATTCATTCGATTGATTGTTGCTTTATTCTCATTTCGACAACAACACGCAATGTTGTTGTTTTCCGCAGCAAGCCAGCTTGGCTTTACTCGGGCACATTGAAATGGTGCTTGTTTTGGCAAAGCGATCGCTCAGTCACTTTTTCTTATGCAAATTTTGCCTGTCCGCTTCTTGTTCTTGTTTGTAAAAAAGCAAGCGCAGAGCGAGCAGGTGCCGGCAAATTTTTCTTGTCATAATCAATCGAATCTTCGAGCTGAATGGTCGTTTTTCTTTCCATGCTGCGCTTAGATTAATTGATATTAAATTTTGCAATATGTAGACGTGGTTGATCCAAAATAAAAATTTTTACAAATATTTTTACGAGGCTAGATCCAAGTAAAATTATTTGTATACATTTTGACGTGGTTGATTCCAATTTTGAATTTTTTGCAATTGTTTTGACGTGGTTGATCCAAATTAGTTAGTTGATCCTTTCCTTGGTTATTATATTACTTTTGATTTGGCATATTCATTGACTTTACTAGTATACGAAAAATGGATCCTGCTCCGTGTAAAAATGTATTACCCCGGGTGGGTAAAAATTTAATAAAGTCAGGGCTTCAATGCTGCATAACATGTTGCCGAAAATCTAGACGGGATGATGAACAACTTAAGATGTTTAAATTTCCGCCCTATGACTCAGCTATGGGCCAAATTTGGTGAGAAAAATGTAGCATTAAAACTAAAGAATACAGCAAACCATTATTTATATGCGTTAATCACTTCTCAAGTTCTGACATTGGGAAAAATATTTAAAATCTGGAGCAGTTCCTGTATTTAATTTGGAAAATGTTGAAGAAACTTATGAGTTTTCAGAGCCCGATTGTTCAGCTAGAAAGAGACGAAAAAGTGAGTCCGTAGATGGGCATTGCAATAATTACTCATCATGTGCTAAATCCGTTTACAGGAAGAAATATTACAACATTTTGGCAAAATACCGAAACATAAAAAACCAGAAGAAATTACCAAAAAAGTCAGAAGTACTCCAACGTATCGACTCTTAATAATAATAACGTGAGCAAAGAATCAAAAGTATTTTGTAAGCTTCTTCTAAGTTCCCGTCCTAAAGAATATACGGAAGATATAAAAGATTTGGCTCAAAATATTTATTATGTCTCGCAATCGACGTATCAATTTTTAAGAAATAAACTAAATCTAAATTTGCCACATATCTCGACTGTTAATCGATGGGCCCCTGTAAAGTTCCTGCAGCCAGGTTTTAAGAACTCTGCTTTTGAGGTCATAAGAAAACGGTGCTTGGATTTGACCCAGAGCGAAAAGAACCACATGATTCTATTAATTGATGAAATGGCAATTAGAAAGGAATTACGATATAATCCTAAATTGTATGAAGAAAATGGGGTTGAAAGGACAAGCCAAATAGGAAAACAATTATGTGTTTTTATGGTCAAGTCAATGTTTTCAAACTGGTCATTGGTACTAAATTACTTTGTTTCCAAAAACGGACTCTCTGTCAATATTTAAAAAAATATAATTCTGGAAAATTTAAAAATTCTCAATAGTTTAGGCATCACAGTAAAAGTTTATTTATTTATTTATTTTATTTATTTATTTAAAGGACAAGAGGTAGCGCAGTGAGAGATTTCGCTCTCTTAATTGCACATCAGTAATACGTGATTTTCAACATTTTGAGTTTATAACTAACCTTAAAACGACAAATAACAATGTATGCTTAATTTCTAAATTTAAGAATTGGGTAGAAAGATAGAAAGATAAAACACGGTAGAAAGATAAAACACTTAGGGGGAGAAGAAGGTAGATAATAGAAGGTAAAGATTCACATTGCATGAAAAAACTGAGTAACTGCCCTTTTGAAGCATCTTGTGCTGTTCAGAGTTTTGATACTGGTTGGTAAACTGTTCCATAATCTGACAGCACTAACAAAGAACAGTCTAGAGGACGTTAATGTAACATATCTGGGGATAATTATGTTATGAGTACGTGAGGAGACAACAAAACGTAACTTTTCATACAGATAGTGCGGCTGACGACATTTAATTAATTTGTACAGAAAAATAACATTACGAACATTGAGATAGTCAGTTACACAGAACCCAAGAATATTTTTCGTCAGGTGCGAGATATGCTCAAATTTTTTCTTACAATATATGAATCTAGCTGCGAAGTTTAAAGTCATTATTAATTTATTTTTTGACACACAGTCTAGACTGCCATATATCAGTTCAAAGTACGAGATATGTGGGACAACAAGGGTCTTAACCAACTTAAGTTTAATTTCAGAAGACAAACAAAAACATGAATGCCACAAAGTTCTCAAGACATAATACATTTTGGACAAACAGGCACTAATGTGATTTGTACAAGTTAAACGGTTGTTTATCCTGTAGCCAAGATTTGTCACCACAGACTGATATTGCAGCTCTGTCCGCCCTACAACTATGGGAGACAAGCTCACAAGATCATACGATACACACGATATGGGAAGTGCTTGTGTTTTAGCCACATTTAAGCAAAGGCCGTTTTTTGAGGCCCAGTTTATAATGCGTTCAAGATCTTCATTTAGTCTAAATACTAAGTCGTCACCAAGACCAATTGGACGTGAAAAATATATTTGAGCATCATCAGCATATAGGTGAATTGATGCATTGTGGCAACAGTGGACAATATCATTAACAAACATACTGAAGAGAATTGGACCCAAAATAGATCCCTGAGGTACCCCACAGGCAACTCTTTTGCGTTGCGATATACGGGTACCACATTGTACCTGTTGGAATCTCTCAGACAGATAGCTTTCCATGAGTTTAACAGATGATAAGTTGAAGCCAAAGTAATGCTTAAGTTTTAAAAGCAAAATATCATGGCTGACTGTGTCGAATGCTTTTGAGAAATCAAGAAGTACTAGGATTGTCAAAGATTTACTGTCAAAAGCTGGACGAATGTCATCAATAATTTTAAGTATCGCAGTAGCACAACTATGACCAGGTCTGAAACCAGATTGGAACTCACTGAGAAGGTTATGTTTATTCATACGCGACATAATTTGTGTTGAAATTAGTTTTTCATAGACCTTTGCTAGTGCTGGTAATATACTGATAGGCCTAAAGTTTTGTGGAGTGTCAGGATTATTAATTTTAGCAACCGGGAGTACATTTGCTATTTTCCAGAGGCTTGGAAAAGTAGAACTGGTCAACGAAAAATTAATAATATGTGTGAGTGAGGGAAGTACGACTGGAAGAATTAACTTTAAGAACCGCAAGCTGAGATTGTCCACACCTATGGCATCGGATTTTATAGCATAAATACACTTAGTAACGTCATCCTCAGAGGCTGTGTCAAATGAAAAAGTACACGCAGGACTACAAATTGAGTTATGATTTAAATTGAAAGGTGGCTTGCACGCAGCAGTGCTAGAACTAAGGAAGTAAGAATTCATTACATCAGCATCAATTTTACAAGTCTTTTCACCATTAGTACCCACACCTAGTGACTTTATATTTCGCCACAAAAGTTTAGGGGGGAGATCAATATGGACCTTGTTTTGAAGGTATTTCTTTTTGGAGTGGCGCACAGCTAGAGTAACTTGATTTCTAATTTTTTTGTAAGCATTCCAGTGCTCAGTAGAACGGTTTCGTTTCCAAAAACTGTACGCTTTACTCCGAAGCTTTATAAGGTCCAAAATGGTTTTGGTGAACCATGGCTTTTTATTTCCAGAAATTGTAACAATGCGAACAGGGACATATTTATCAAATAGGTAAGATATCAGCATTGTGAAATGGCCTAATTTATCGTCAACATTAGCATAGAACCAGCAGGCATTCCAATGTAGCGAGGAACTTTCTTCTAAAAGTCCTTGCAAATTTATGCTTTTGAAGTCCCGGTATGTCAAGTTAGTTTGAGGAGATACATAAAAATGAATATTATATGACAAAAATAACAGGTCGTGGTCAGAAACTCCGGCTAAAGGAAATTGTTCAAAGTGATTAATGCTTCCAACATCACTTACAACAAAAATGTCCAAAAGACTAGGTTTACAGTGTGGAGCAAAGCGGGTTGCGTATTGATTAACAACCGTGAAGCCATAAGAGTTAAAATTATCATGTAGATCCCTGGATTTGGAGTCAGTTGACAGTAAATCTATATTAAAATCACCACAGACTATTACATGCACATAACTAGAAGACAATTGAGACATTTTGATAAACAAATCAGTGAGATTATTAGAGCGATGGGGATTATAGACACAAACAAGTAAGCATTTATTGACACTGTTATTAATTTCAACAAAAAGACATTCAACAACATCAGGGAACAGAGAGCTGCGTATTACCTTGCAGTTAAACCTAGATTTGTAATATACAGCCAAGCCTCCACCTCTGGTTTCCCTGGCTCTATCATTTCTTATCAAAGAAAAGTCACAAAGAGTATACGCACTGTTGTCAAAATCGGGCTTAAACCATGTCTCAGTCACACAAACTACATCAATATCAATGTCATCAAAAATATAGTTAAGGTAGTCAAGTTTGTCAGAAGTTAAACTCCGTGCATTGAAGTGGCAAACCTTGAACCCTCTATGATAGCCGCTCGCTAGTTTTAATATCGGCTTGAGATGTTCATTGTTAGTGTGCAGACCTACCCTATCGCTCATGTTAACAGGCAGTAGATGCTTACAGCCAGACAGTTACAGAAAAGGAGCAGATAGGAGAAAAAGTTAGATAGTAAACCAGAAGATAGCACAAAAGTTAAAGTAGGGAAACTTATAACTAGATACAAAAACAAATTAAGGCACATGAGAAAAGTAAAGTAACTTAAAACTACATACAAAATTAAGTTAGTGTGCATGGCTTCCAATTAGTTCGCTGAGTTAGGAACAGCAGCTGCAATGCGATCAGCACACGCTCGGTCGACAACTTTTACTGCCTCACTGGAGGGCTGTGCTCTCACGAAAATTTGTCCACGAATTGAGAACGCACTCACCAGCCGCCTTTGCCTTTCAATTGTATGGCGTAGTTCATCAGTTCGCGGTTCTTCTTTGTAAGACTTTCGTGAACAAAGATTTTCTCGTCAGCACTGATTCCAACGTCACGCAGAGTAAGCGGTCGGCGAGTAGTCTTGCTGCGCTTAGCAATAGCCCGAAACAACAACGAGCGGTTATGTGGAGAGTTCAATTTGACAACAATTGGCGAAGGATTGTTGTTGTTGTTATTTTTGGGTAGGCGAAAAGCAGAGCGGATAGAAGGAGGGTGCAAATTGACAGATTCGCAAAGATTGGTGAAGGCTGATGATAGGCTCTCCTCGCTGGTATGTGGCTCTCCATATATAATTATGTCAGTGGACACTAAATTGTTCTCCATCTCATCTAGCTGTTGGCGTAGGGTAAGAAGATCTTTGTCGTGTCCCACTGGTTGACCCCGCAACGCTTCAATTGCACTCACCCTTGCTTCCATCACTTTCATATCCGATTTAATGTTTGCGAGCTCAGCTGCAATTTCGCCTATTCTCTGCATTACTCGCCCTTCCGTCTCATTGAGCTTTGCAATTATGCTCTCCATGTGAGTCTCCAGTTTCGCTTCCAGTCTCTCAAAGTAACTACCTGCTGCAGGGCTCTCAACTCTCTTCTGTACCGTTTGTATTGGCACAGTATTTTGTTGAGGAGAGGCTTTGCCCGCGCTTTTTCGCATAATTTCGTTTGTGGAGTCCGTGATGATGAAAATGGAAATTAGAATGGTGGTTGGCACAGCTGGAAGCGTATAGCACAGGTAAAATGTTGTGCAGGCGATCGCCACCAAGATGTCAGCGCAGCTAGTAAGGTTGTCAGAGCTCCTCAGTTGGTAAGTTCGGCGCTAGAGTGCAGTCCAACGCAGCGCCACAGAAACACGTCTACTCACGATAACACATAACAGATGTGTTATAACTTGTCACCAAGGGTCTTCCAATAAGAAGTGCTTTTCGGATATGGGTGTAACTTTGGAAAGGCCTTTTTTCATGTATAATGATGGAAAAGTGTTCTGCATATATGATTTCCCGCACCTTGTTAAATCACTGAGAAATGGCTGGCTCAAATGCGACTTAGCTACACCAAATGGAATTGCTAGTTTTAGGGTTGTTCAAGAACTTTTCGAAATGGAACTTAAGTCAACAACAAAAATGTGTCCTAAACTAACCAGCCAACACATTTTTCCAAATTCTTTCGAGAAAATGAAAGTAAAACTGGCAACCCAAATTTTCAGCAGGACTGTTCAAGCTGCTATTAGGACAACTGCTGAAACTGTAGGTTTCAAAAGTTGCTCTAAAGAATTGGCTTTATCTACAGCCAGCTTTATAGAAAATATTGACAAAATATTTGATTGCCTAAACAGTGGATCGTTATATTCTAAAAATTTCTACAGATCTGCGATTCAACTCAACAGTTTATAACAGGAGTATATAAAGTTCTTCCATAAATACCTGGATGATATCTCATTTGTTGACAAAAAGAAAAAAGTATTTTTTTATGGGATGAAACTTACTCTAAAAGCTGTTTTGCTATTAGTAGACGAGCTGTTTGAGAAAAAGTCCGACATTTTTTTTTGATGACAAGGACATTAAACCAAGACAAACTTGAAAATATGTTTTCTATACTAAGACAAAAAGGTGGTAATAATATAAATCCATCAGTGGCTGATATTAATAATATATTAGCACGCTTAATGGCCGCAAAAATTGTGCAATTGAGTTCCCACAGCAATTGTGAAGAACTAAATGATACTACGTTTGAAACGCTTTCTAATATCGTATTAAATCTCGACTCAGCTCCTGAACATAGCCAAGAAACTAGTCAAACCGATGATTTTGAAGTGGATAATAATACAGCCATCCTTGCCGATTTCATATTAAATGATAGTTTTGGGAACTGTTCCGAATTTACCATAGATTTAGCGTCATTAAGATATTTTTTGGGTTATGTTGTCTACAAAATACTTACCAAAATAAACTGTGAAACATGTGCAGCCGAATTGAGAAAAGAAGATGAGGTACTAACAGTTCCTAGTGAACTTTTCATATTTCACAAAAACTTTAACTCTCTCAAAGATTTCGGCAACCTTATTAGTCCATCGCAAATTCTATTAGAGATAAGCAAAGTACACATTTCAATTTTCCGCAGCATTTTTGAAAAACAGCCATAAATTGTAGGCATAAAAATGTAATAAAAGTTAAATGCCAAAATGCTACACCACAATGGTTTTCCACGTGTCCTGATCATAAAAACACAACTTTGGACTTTATGATCTTAGTTCTTCTCAGGAAGCATTGTGCATGGGCCTCCGAAAAGAAAAATTTAACTAAACCCCGAAAACTTAAAATCCTCAAAACGTAATAAACTCTGGTAATTTTGACCAAACTTATTCCTTGACTTATTCCCACAATTGGGGGTTTTTTTATAGTAGTATTGTGAATTGCTGAGCTCGTTAAAGAAATCAGCCAAAGCAAAAATATATTCTAACTTCAGTTGTTAGCCAGCGGCAACAACAACCACAAACTGTCGACTTTCATTTACTCCATCACAATGCATGCGGCACATCGCTTTGTTGGCCAACAACAACAACCACATACATATATGGTGCGTTACTGTTTGGTACACCGGCATGCGATTAATACTTTTATCTGTTTGCTCTCCGAACATTTCATTTTGCGCTCTCACAGCTTCTCTTTTTACGCTCTCGCGCTCTGTGCGTTCTCATCCCCTTTACTGCTTCCCCCCGCATCCACAAACGGGTCGTACCGCTGGAACCCGCGAAGAAAATTTTCTTTACACCAGATGCGCATTCTGTATATTGTTTGTTCTGTGATATAACAAAACAATAGATAAAAACCTTTGATGTATATTTGTAAAATTGAAGCATTTTAACCCTAAATGGCAAATTGGGGTAGTTTACCACTCACCCAGCTCAAGCGATGCTAATTTTATTAATTACACAGTGCAACACTGAAAAAAGGGACAAGGTCAAACCCATCTCATTCGATAGAGAACCTCAGTAGATGAAAAAGTGCCAAGGGATTTTTCCGGGAATGTTCGAGTTTTTTTTTAAATTGAGTTTAAAGATGGCGGCTTAAAGCCCCTTCCCGAAACTTCTAAAACATCATATCTCTTGACTCAAATGTCAGAAAGGAATAATTTTTACTTCAAATGAAAGCTAATAAAATGAAGTCGATGACACAATATCCTTTTTGGAAAAATTTATTGAAAAAGGATATGAAGGACCTCAATAAAATTGTTATCCCTGAATATCCTGGAAGCCGTGACAGCTAAATTTATATAAATGGCTTCTGGTGAAAAAGCATTCAAACATCTATAATGCTTATAAATTTCATGTAAATAACTTTTAAAGTTAAGACTCTACAACGATTAAAAAAATGTTCTTTGCTACATTCGATGTTTTTAGGAAGCAACTACGAGATATTGTGTACAAAAAAACATGAATTTAGCAATGTATAATTTTTGAAACGCTGTAGTGGCTTAACAGTTAAAGTGACTAAAATGAAATTAATATGCAATATAGATCTTTGAATGCCTTTTTACCAGAAGTCACTTATATAAATTTAGCTCTCACGGGTTCCAGGATATTCAAGGATAAACATTTATTTGATGTCCTTGAAGTCCTTTTTCATTACATTTTTCCAAAAAGGATATTGTGTCATCGACTTCATTTCATTAGCTTTCATTAGACGTAAAAATTATTCCTTTCTGACATTTGAGTCAAGAGATATGATGTTTTAAAAGTTTCGGGAACGGGCTTAAGCCGCCATCTTAAAACTCAATTTTAAAAAAATCTCGAACATTCCGGGAAAAATCCCTTGGCACTTTTTCATCTACTGAGATCCTCTCGAATGAGATGGGTTTGACCTTGTCCCTCGAAATTTTTTTTGAATTTATTGCACTGTGTTATCTGAGTAACGTTTTAGGTAATACCTGTGAACTTTCAGAAAGTAATATTCTGGTAGGTGATTTTAATATAAACTTAACAACTTATACCTCACAGTTAATAGAACTGTGTAAATCACATTCGATGTATCAAAAAGTCGATTTCGATACACGTATAACCGATACATCTAAAACAAAAATTGATTTACTTTTTACAAATTCTAATGACATAGTGTGTGAAAAACTAGAAGAATATCAAATATCCGATCATGAAACGATCCAATTTAAAATTAAACATAGCCCTAAATTTCATATGCGAAGCAGGATAAAATAACTTCAAGGGAGTGTTATAATAGTGTAGCGCTTATAAATCAACTGCGCCTTTGCGACTTCAGCAATTTTGATGAAATTGATTTGGAGAGCAAGGTGTCGTTGATTAACTGCAGCGTTCTTAATGTGATGCGAAATTTGACGTATGAAAAAGAAATTCAATTAAAAGTCATGAACAAGTGGTATGATAATGAGTTAACCAATCTTAACAAGCACAAATTTGAATTGTATAAAACGGCCAAAATATCGGGAGACTGGGAGAAATATCGAAATAAAAAGAAAGCATACAAAAAATTAGTAAAAACTAAAAAAGTGAAACATATGGAATTTAAGATAGATAACAACAGACACGATAGTAGAATGATGTGGAAATGCCTAAAACAAGCAATAAGCATGGGGAAGGAAAATTCTTCTATTAATAAGATTGTTATTAATGGTCAAATGTTTGATAATGAGCTAGCTATTGCAGACAATTTAAATAAGTTTTTTGTAGATAGCATTGCAGATATAAGCAGCAATATAGAAGTTGTTGATAGAGACACTAATATATCTCATCAGTCAAATACTCGCTTTAAATTGAACCATGTAACAGCTAAGGATATCGAAGATATAGTCCAGAAGTTTAAAAACAAGAAGGGAGGAAAACAATTACTATCTGAAGGCGTTGTAAAGGATTCTGTGCCGTATTTAGGTTTCTTTTATGCAAGTTAAGATAACATGTGTAACTCCTCCTCTAAAGCCTGTCTTGTGACCCGATAACGCGCCAATCAGTACAACTACAACAAATGCAATGCGCATGAGCCGTATCACTTGCTCTCGGTCGCAGCATAAAATCTTCACCGATAACGTTCACTGAGACAACAACAACACTGCTGCGTTGAAGAATGTGCTGATCACGCCCCACAAGTGAGAGATGGTTGTCGCAGTAAAGGCTTTAAACCGGAATGCGGCTTGGTGAATCGGTTCACCAATGATAAATAGTTGTTGCAGTTTACCGCAAACCACAATGCGGTGTGTGATGCTTGGTGTAATGCTTGGTATGATGAGCACGAGAAAGCAGAATAAAATTGGCATTTGACGAAGCAAGTCATAAATATTTAATTGGCGCCCAACGTGGGGCCTGTCGCTTTACCTATCGCATCCTTGTAATTAAAATTACTAAATCAGGACAATTCCTATATGGGAAAAACGAGAAGTAGGCCAGGACCAAAGAAAAACCCCAAACATCAAACAGGATCATCATAGGAGTATCACCTACACACTTCCTGGGACATAATATAAGTTTATACCGAATAAAAATTTGTAAGTAGTAATCCAAATTGATAAATGGTGTTTTACAAAAACGAAATTAAAATTAAAGAAGTGGAAAAATTGTGTGACCGTGTTTCAAGTTCAAGGTGAAATATCTTTGGTATAACGGGAAATTGAAAATTATATTAATACTTTAATTCCCAATAATATTAAAATCGAATTAAATTACTTGTTTTCACTGGCGATCGAAATTTCCTTTTCCACCGAAAATTTACAAATGTGATGTTGCCTATCTTGATAAATACATATAATCAAATGAAATTAAAGTGTGAGTAAATTTATTCCCAATACGTACGATATCTTATTTAGCATAAAATATAAAATGGCGGTTTCAATGGATCGGGTGTTAGAAGAAATAAGGGTGGCAACCAGTGTTGCCGTTGTGCGACTAAAGTGTCAAATTGACCCTTTTTGGAGACCGATGATACCTGACACCGACTTTTTAAAAATATGCTTATTTTGACACTTTTCTTCAAAACCATGCGACTTTTGCCCCTTTGTTTTATCAAAAAGTTTATATATTAATTTTCAAAATTGTTTCGTAAAATTAATTTTTTTATTTTTGCGTACGTAATATTTATAATATGCCTTCCTTTTGGTATTCACTTTTTAAAGGTAACTCGTAAGTACTTCAAAATTACACCTCTGGCAACATTTAACCTTGTGCCTGTCCCTTGCTCAAAATTGCTTTCGCTGTCCTTTGGGGTCAGGATGACCCCAACCAAACGGTTATATAATTTACTGACAAAACATGAAGGAAGGTAACACATAAATAACAAAAGAAAAGGAGAAAGCCCCGAAAAGTGTTTTTCTCGATTTGTTATTGGGTTGAAAGAGCGATTAACACACAAAACGAGCGCACAAAACCGCTCAACCGTTTTTTTAATTCTGCCTGGGGTGAATTAGACCCCAAGGGAAAGGTAGAAGGTTAAACTACTTGCAACTCTTTAATTATGTCTAAGTTTTCCGGCAAAAATGTACAAAATTAATCTGAATTCACGCGCTTTTTTGTGGCATTGCCTAAGTTATTTGCTAAAATAATTTTGATGGCTCCCAATGGATAAGTAAGTATATCACGCATATGCTTTGAAATGCAAATGTATTCATAATAAATACAAAACATGCATATTGGGACCTTTTAATATATCCTTCATCAATTAATTTAAGGGGAAAACAGTTTTTTCGCAGAAAATCATCTCCTTAAGGAATTTATTAAAAAAATGAGCTCCGAAAGGTAAAATAATAAAAGTATATATTTATATACATGGCATAGCAAATTCGATCACTTGATGACACTTTTTTTCCGGCTGTGACACTTTTTTTGCGACTTTTGAAAATTTTTCAGCGGTAACACTGGTGGCAACTGAAAAGACTAAGCTCGAACTGTTAGAACAGATTAACAATCTCACTCTATCGCTTAATCGTCTTCAGCCACCACGTGTTGATCCCTACCTACCGATTTCTATTAACCCGGCAATAGACTCTGGGAATTTCAGTCTTGATTTAATAAAATCTTTGCCCGAATTCAACGGCGACAGCTCATCTTACCCAGCTTGGCGCTCCGCCGCCAATTTTGCTATCAACTATTACCCCGAAGGGTCAGAAAGGTACTACGTCGCAATGGGTATTTTTAGAAATAAGATTACGGGTTCAGCCAATACAACTCTGTCATCCTTCAACACCGTGCTGAATTTCAAAGCAATACTCGCTAGGCTTGACCAAACTTACGCGGACAAAAGACCAATTCACGTCCTGGAAAGTGAATTAAGTATTTTAAGGCAAGGAAACATGCCAATTTCAGACTATTACGATGTGGTAGACAAGCATCTAACGCTTATCATAAATAAGCAAATAATGACGCACAGTGGAAACGCTGAGGTAGTCATGGCCCTTAACGAACGTGCAAGAGAGAATGCACTACGTGTTTTTATTTCGGGCCTTCGCCGCCCAATATGCGACATTTTGTTTTCCTCAGGGCCAAAGGACTTGCCCACTGCATTAGCTGTCGCGCAAGAACTTGAGACGAATCAAAAACGTTACGATTTCGCGCAAACATTTGCAATGGGTAATTTAGTAAGACCAAATAAACCCAAATCAGCAACGCCCCAGCATACATTTTCTCAGCCTAATCGACAGATTTCTCGACCAAATTTGAGTCATAATTCAACTCCCATGGACGTAGATCCTGGCTCATCCATTTATCGCAATCGCACCGCTTTTCAAAATAACATGCCACTTCAGCAACCCAATAACAATCAGTCTCAGCCTCTTGCTACTGTAGCGCAGCAGCACCACCCACAACCTTACCAAACAGTTTCATTTAAACGCTATCGTGATCAGTCTGGTTCCTTTCAAAGGCCCCAACCAAAGACTCAGCGAGTAAATTATATGCCGGAAGGAATAAGCTCAATTCCTGATGAGTCTGACGGTCGTACCGAATATAGCAACGATTATTACCGCCCCTATTCATACACTGATAACTGCCCTCGCAATGAGTCCGACAATACTTGCGACAATTATGAGAATTTAATCAACGAAATTAACTTTTTAAACTAAAATCGCTCCTACCATTCATAACAAAAAGAACAGCGAGTGGGCAGGAGCTCAAACTACTCATCGATACGGGTACTTCGAAAAATTACGTCAAGGACCTTCCACTTCTTAATGGAATTAAGGCAATAGAAAACCCATTTACATTAAAATCAATAAACGGGGTAAATTTCATAGATAGAAAATGCTTGATCAATGTCTTTAACTGTACCTCGACGTTTTATTTGCTTAGAAACTTAAGCACGTTTGATGGTATAATCGGCTACGATTTTCTTAGGGAAATTAACGCCAAAATCGATATCGGAACTGGATATTTATCTCATCATAGTGGTGAAACCAAACTCCAGCATCTCTGTTGTAATCAAATTAACATGATTACAATTGCAGCAGATTCTGTTCCAACTAACATCCAAGCCAAATTTCATGAAATGATTAGTAAAAATTCGAATGCATTCGCACATCCAGATAGAGCGCTACCATATAATACGAACGTAGAAGCTACGATTCATACTATCACTGACGACCCAATTTTCTGCAAAAGTTATCCCTACCCAATTTCAGCAGCGGAGTTCATTAACGCAGAAATCGAATCCCTTTTAAAGGATGGTATAATTCGTAAGTCGTGTTCTCCTTACAATTCACCTGTCCATGTGGTGACAAAGAAAGGTCAAGATGAAAACGGAAAGCAAAAACTACGCATGGTCATTGACTTTAGAAAAATTAATGATAAAACTATCCCCGACCGATATCCTATTCCTGACATATCTGTTATCCTAGCCAATCTAGGCAAATCACTATATTTCACCACCCTAGATCTAAAATCCGGCTTCCATCAAATTAATTTACGTGAAAAGGATAGACCAAAAACCGCTTTTAATATTAATAATGGCAAATACGAATTTTGTCGCTTGCCTTTTGGCCTAAAAAATGCGCCAAGCATTTTTCAGCGTGCAATTGATGATATTCTTCGTGACGAGATAGGTAAAACCTGCCACGTCTACATCGATGATATCATCATCTTTTCAGCCGATGAGGAATCGCATTTGAACCACATTAATAATATCCTAATAAAATTAGAATCGGCAGGTATGAGGGTTTCCTCCGAAAAATCAAAATTTTTTCAGACGGAGGTGGAATTCCTAGGATTTTTAGTTTCACGAAATGGTATTAAAACCTGCCCTAAGAAAATTTATGACATTATTAACTACAAAATTCCGGAAACCCTACGCGCGCTACGGTCTTTCCTCGGCCTTGCTGGGTATTATCGCAGATTCGTAAGGGACTACGCTGCTATAGTAAGGCCATTACAAAATATTTGCAAGGAGAAAATGGCCATGTTGCAGCAAGTAAATCCAAAAGTGTTAAAATAACACTAGATGCAGATGCCCAGTATGCCTTCGAAAAAATTAAGAGAATTTTGGCATCTGAAGATGTCCTTCTACAGTACCCTGATTTTAATCAACCGTTTGAGCTGACAACTGACGCTTCATCAAATGCGTTAGGTGCTGTATTGTCGCAAAATAACAGACCTATCACAATGATTTCGCGTACACTTTCTGCAACAGAAAGGAATTATGCGACAAACGAGCGTGAACTGTTAGGCATAGTGTGGGCACTTAAGACCCTTCGACATTACCTTTACGGTATAAAAGATATTCAAATTTTTACAGACCACCAGCCCCTTATATTCTCAATTTCAGAAAAAAATCCGAATACAAAAATGAAACGGTGGCGTGCATTCATCGAGGAGTTTTCGCCCACATTCCATTATAAACCAGGAAAAGAGAATAAGGTGGCTGATGCACTGTCCAGACAGTTTATTAATAACTTGAGCGAGTCAATGGAAACGGTGCACAGCGAAGAATCATCAAGCAACTTCATAAATAAACAATAAAGTGCCCAGTGAATCAATTTAAAAATCAATTCATTTTAACAAAGGGCCCATCCCTAAAGAAAACTACAAAAATTATATTTCAGAAGTTTGTTCGCCACACCATCAGTTTCGATAGTCCCGAAAATCTATTCCAATGCATAAAAAATTTAATTAATCCTAAGACTACTAATGCAATCCACTGTGACCTCGCAACTCTAGGGGAAATCCAAAATAATCTAATTTCTTTTTATCCAAGCGTAAAATTTCGGCATACCGAAATACTTGTTATAGACCTAACCAACAAAACTGATCAACTTGAGACTGTTGTTACAGAGCATAACCGCGCGCACCGCTGTTTACAAGACAATTTTAAACAAATTTCACGCGAATATTTCTTCCCCGACATTAAAAAAATGTTAAAATCCATCATTTCCAATTGCAAGATATGTCTTGAAAACAAATATCAGCGCAAGCCGCCCAACCTCGAAATCGGGAAAACATCTATTCCTAATATGCCAGGTGAGATCCTACATATCGACATTTTCTTAACGGACAAACAGCATTTCTTGACATGTATTGACAAATTCTCCAAATTTGCGATTGTCAAACCTATTTCTTCACGATCCATGTTAGACGTTAAAGAAGCGCTGCTTGAAATATTATTGATATTCAAGAACACCAAAATAATCGTTTCAGATAATGAGAAAGCTTTTCATTCCATGACAATTAAAAGTTTTCTCAGAGACAATTTTTCGATTGAGCAATTTTTCATTCCGACGCTACATAGCCAGAGCAATGGGCAGGTTGAAAGATTTCATTCAACGCTGACGGAGATAGCCCGCTGCATTAAACAGCAACAACAGCTCTGCGAGACTATTGAACTCGTATTACTAGCAACACATAAGTATAACAATAGCATTCATTCCACAACTAACGCTAAACCAATTGACATTATTCAAAATTGCTCCACCGAAGAATTAAACTCCATACGCGAAAGATTGTCTAAAGTGCAAGAAAACACTTTAAGCAAACGAAATGAGAATAAAACGATGAAAACTTATGAAGCGGGAGAAAAGGTATTTTTAAAAAGAAATAAACGACTAGGGAATAAATTTAATAAAATCTTTGTCGAAAAGGTGGTGGAAAGGGATTTAGGTACCATAGTGTTAATTGATGGAACAAAAATCCACAAAAGTAATCTCAGATGAATTTTCGAAATTTTTTCACAACACGTTCATATAAGTAAATAACCATTTATATTAACAAATTTGAAAACAAAAAACCATTATGTGCATTCTTTATCAATTTTGATTATTTACATACACTAAGGAATTCGAAACAAACTGTAATTAGTTAAGGTTAACGAATAAAATTCAAATAACAGAGAATTGTAAAAAAAAACTAAAATACATTAGAGCGTTAAGATAGATAGATTGTTAAGATACCCGAATTGTCAACTTTGAATTTGTATTATAAAACTTGTCATAATATGCTCAACCAAGCTAAGCACATCACCAATGCTGCAAACTACAAAATACGATTTTCAAATACAACTACAAATACTATGGAACATATGGCAGCGACCGAATTTGCGCAAATCCTCAAACGTAAAACGGTTTAATGGACCACCGCAACGGGGACGTTTCGGACTTAACAAGGAGGGTAGTTAAGATAACATGTGTAACTCCTCCTCTAAAGCCTGTCTTGTGACCCGATAACGCGCCAATCAGTACAACTACAACAAATGCAATGCGCATGCGCCGTATCACTTGCTCTCGGTCGCAGCATAAAATCTTCACCGATAACGTTCACCGAGACAACAACAACACTGCTGCGTTGAAGAATGTGCTGATCACGCCCCACAAGTGAGAGATGGTTGTCGCAGTAAAGGCTTTAAACCGGAATGCGGCTTGGTGAATCGGTTCACCAATGATAAATAGTTGTTGCAGTTTACCGCAAACCACAATGCGGTGTGTGATGCTTGGTGTAATGCTTGGTATGATGAGCACGAGAAAGCAGAATAAAATTGGCATTTGACGAAGCAAGTCATAAATATTTAATTTGCACAAATCATAAATGAAAGCCTAAGCAGCGGTGTAGTGCCAAACATGTGGAAAACTTCAATTATAGTCCCAATTGAAATAGTTAAAAACACCATAAAAGCAGAAGAGCTGCGGCCAATAAACACACTACCCTGTGATGAAAAAATTTTAGAAACTGTAGTAAAACACCAATTAGTGCAATATTTAGAAAGTAATAAGATACTTATACCTCAGCAGTCAGGTTTTAGGGAAAAGCATTCCTGCGAGACAGCTTTAAACATGGTTGTAGCTGAGTGGAAAGAGGAACTTAACAATAAAAATTCGATATTAGCGGTTTTTGTCGATCTAAAAAGAGCTTGTTTCAAATCAATTGACCAAAAAATATTATTGGATAAATTGTCAGCAATTGGTATTAGAAGTGTAGAGTTGAAGTGGTTTGAGAGTTTTTTATCTAATCGTAAACAACGCACAATAATTGGTTCGTCAATTTCAGAAGAGTGTGACTTCAAGATTGGCCTACCACAGGGTTCAGTTCTGGCTCCCATCTTATTCAATACTTATATTAACGATATTAATTCTATTTTAAAATTTAGTACAATAAAGCTCTTTGCTGCCGATGCATTAATCTCGATAAATGGCACAAACGACATAAGAGAAAAGTTACAAACTAATTTAGATGCTCTCTATATTTGGCTTTGTGCTAACAAATTAAAAATTAATATTGATAAAACAAAATTCATGATCATAACAAGAAGAACTGTTGCAAATATCATAAGTCTTAAAATAAATAATAAATAAATTGAAAACGTACAAAGTATTAAGTATCTGGGTATTCAAATTGATGCTAGATTGAAATTTGACGACCATATTGACCTCACCATAAGCAAAATAGCTAAGAAAATATGGTTTATTAAAAGAACTTGCAAACATTTAAGTACACCTTATAAAATAAAAATATATAGATCAATTGTTGAGCCCCATTTTATCTACTGTCCCACAATTTTGTTTATGAGGTTCATTTTAAATAAACGCTATGATACCCCAATAAAAGAAATGCTACATAGCTTAAATTGGCTAAGCGTAAAACAACAAATTTTTTTTCACACCATGAAATTTATATATAACATTAAGAACGAATATTTGCCAGACTATTTAAGAACTAATATTAAATTTAACTACGAGGTTCATGACAGAAACACAAGAAAGAGAAACGATTTTAAATTACCTTTTTATAAAACAGGATCGGAAAAAAACAGTCTCTTTTATAAAGGGTTAAAATGCTACAACGAGTTGCCTGAGAGTATTAAAAGCTGTAATATAAATTTATACAGAAAAAAATTATATGATTACACTAAAACGTTGGAGATAAGATAAATGCTGTCGTTTTGTAGTACATAGTTTTATATTTGCAAATTGTTATTTAATATTAAGGTATTTTGAATTAGGTTTGTAAAACCGTAACAAATAAAATAAAAAAAAAAATAAAAACAAATTTTTTTTATTTTTCTAATATTATTGCTGGTAAGAAAATCTATTGTTGTGGTTAATCTGTCGAATGACTGCAATGTTAAGGCAAATCGCATAAGTCAATATTAAAAAAATATTGTTAAGTAACTTTTAAACACCTTCTTATAAATATTTTCAGTATAAAAGTTGTATTCCCGTTTTGTACATATTTTCTGATTTTTAAATCGATCATTTTGCCAAGCATTGCTTCCCTTTTAGTCGCTTTGTATGGTTGCCTTTCGGGATTTTCGACCAGTCGTGCCGCACTGTGCAGCGTTCGCCGTCATTTAGGCGAGATGTCGTTCCAATTAGCTGCTTGTCGGTCACACTAATTGTTATTATTATTGTGTTGAAAATTTTACAAAATTATACACTAGTGCGTTAATTTCTAGCATTGCTTAAGCTCAACTTATATGTGTGTATGTACACGTGGATATATGTAGTACATATGTATATGTATGTATGTACGTATTGTGGCGGCGCTCTTGCGACTGTCATTGTCGGCGGCGGTGCCGCTGTTGTTGTTATTTTGTATGCGCCACATTAGCACTAATTTCGTACGTAATAAATTCGTTCAGATTTAAGTATATGATATCAATAACACTGTGCGTGAAATTTACCCTCAAAAATTCAGACATGGGGGGGACCTACTGAGCGACTTTCTATAGGTATACTTAGTACAAATACAATACTTACACAAATACAAAATACAAATATCGCTTTGCTGTCTTCGACAAGTTTGTCGATACATTCAAAAAATACATTCAAACTGTGTTTTCGACAAAAACTTCCCAAAAACCCCACTTTCGTCGAGACATAAATGCAGTATAGCGAACGCTCGTGAAAAAAAAATGAGTAGGCTTTTATATAGAAGGTTGGGTAATGCATCTAACAAACTAAAAATTTTGCCTGGGAAACGCCCATAAAAGGCGTGACTCGGCGTCAAATTTCAAAGTTTTTATCAAAAAAACTCAATTAATCTCCAACTGATTTACACGATACGGGTATCAAACGAAAGGTATTTTGTATACAGCCTCAATAATTGTCCGATATTCCACCGCTCTCGAACCACAATATTTGACAAAATTGTCCCATCTCTGCACCTTCAACTCAAAACGACTGATAATATATTACAAATCACAAGATACCTACAAGAAACTAACATACACAAATTTGTCTAAATCTACCCATATCTAAATATTTATATTCCATTGAGCTTAAGGCCATGATGCCATAGCCTAAGTGTTGAACAATGTTAACCTATAATTTTAATTATAAGTTAATAAATAGAATAATAATAATAATAATTTGTTTCAAAATAAATCATTCATAAAATGCATTTTAAATGACTTTTGTTAACTTTTAAATTAAGTTATGAGCACTATATTCACAGTAAGTACGTATCCTCATGCATTCATCTTGTTACTCTTGGATGAGTTTTATCCAAGGAAACTCAATTTTTTAATTTTCAATGTCTTGTGAAAACAAATACTTAGGATCAAACGCAATTTTGAAGTTGCAGAATTAGTGTATTTAACCTCCAGTATTAGCAGCATAACGATTTATACATGAGTTAATTAAATATTTTATTTTTGTCGTACGGTGCAATATATCTTTGTTTTATAATGAGAAATATACATTTTTTTATATCCTTAACTATTAAAGTTAGAAGAACGAAATTCTAGGATGTGGTAGTGTACATATTAGTCCTTAAGATATATTTTTTTGAAAAAAAAAAATTGGAAATTTTCAAGGATATTCAAGGATAAAGTTTTAAAAGGACATTTTCAATACCTCTTCGTCCTTTTACACTAAAAAGATTATTTTTTTTAAGATTCTAAGGATTTTTCTCTTTCATTTTATACCCATGTTGTTATTTTATAATGCGTTCAATTTTTTAAATAATTTTTTGAAATAAACATGTCCTTCAAATTTCAAAGTCCTTTTAAAAAAAATCCTGACGTCAGAGAGAAAAACTAAAAACGCAGTTTTACTACGTTTGGCCCCTAGTTTTGCAAGTATTCCGATTGTTTCGTGTGTTTTGGATTTTTTTTATTTTTGTCGCACGGTGTTAGCATTTAAACGTTCGAAGACTTAAGCGACGAACTCGGCTGAAATGAGCAAAATTCAAAGTCGGATTTCTCTTAAACTAGAGCCAATCCAGCCAAACGGCTGGTGGACCTCAACTCAGTATACCTATAGAAAGTCGCTCAGTAGGTCCCCCCCATGTCTGAATTTTCGACTTGCACAGTGTAATTAATAACACTGGTCTGGAACGAAATCCTCCTTTAAATAAAAATATGATAAATATGAAGAGCTTAACATGCTGAATCTAGATTTGCTTCCTTTGTTTGCTATCACGTATATCTTTTTTACATTTTGTTTTTAAATACCTCGAATTTCTGTATTTTTTGAGAGTCATTCTTGCACTAACGCTAATTTATTCAGTCTGTATCATATTTTTCCACACAAAAACGACTTGGGTTGATAGAAAGAGAGAGAACGATATCAACTAATGGAATTTTTACAGTAATGCATACGCTTCCGCAGTTCTCGCTGTGACTCCGTGGCGCTCAGTTCGATTTAAGGGGTCTTCTCATGCGCGGACAGGAAAAATGGACATTCTTCAGAAATAATTTCCTCTGTGAATACGAGGAATTATCCAAAAAAGATATTCCACTTTAATTTATTCATTGTTATGGAACAAAAAAAAAAAAAAAGTTTGTTTTAATTTTTTCAAACACTTTTTTTCGATTAAAGACACGGCTTCTGCCGCGTCATGATCAGCTGGCGGGGATTGTTTTGAGTCACAGGATTATCTGAAACATAAATTTCAAAGAAATTCTTAATCAGTATGAACGTACCTCTCGCCCGTAGTATATTTGAATTTTTTCATAAGAATCTCACAAAATGGCAGGCATTGGAAGTTAGAACAGTAAAAAATGGTTGTTTTTGAAGATTTTATCAATTAAAAAAAATATGAAATTTTTAACATATCGGAGTGAATTTACTAGGGGCGATAGCTAACAGTATGTAGAATGCCGTGACAAAATCGCAGAGAGATCGGATGAATGGTTTTTTTTTAAATCATCCCCGCCATTTCAAAAAAAGGCGTTCCGAGAAAAACACGTTTAAAGTTTTGACTAACCGCTAGAATCCTTGACCGCTCGTTATATAAATGTCTGTAGAAGCCGAAATACTTGAAATTTTCCAATAAAATTTTGACAGCACCTTCTTCAAGGATGATACATTCGAAATATGGTAAAAAAATTGATTTTTACAAAATTTCACATGAGAATGACCCCTTAAAGTTGTAAAGTGATTGTTACTGAGTTTAACCTAGTATTTCGGTAAGTTTTACATTATATTGATCTTGGAGCGGAATCTGCTGATCACGGTGAAAGATTTCATCAGGACATATCGCACATTGAGACGCGCTACAACGGAAAATGGTCGGAAGCAATGCTTGCCGACTTTTGTTGGTCGATTCGTCGCGAAACTCCAGTAGAAAATATGAAATTAAAACAAACTACTAAGTAAAATGATAGAAACAACATGTAATTACATTGTCTTATGATTTTTAATGTTTTTAGTGTGATTATATGTAATATTTTGTCCTAATTATTAAAACGATTATTGATTTTTCGAACAAAAAATTATTTTCTTAAAAATTCCCTCACAAAAAATATATACGTGATACAAATTTTTTTAAACCCAGTTTCTGTTGAAAAATATCACATCTATAATAATCGTGCATAATAATAAGTAGTGCAAAAAAAATTTTTTTTGCAGACCAGTGAAATGTGTGCTAATCGCTCATAATAACCAGTCACTAAAGATAAACAGAAGAAGCAGCAAAATGAGCCAACAACTACAGCAATCAACAAACAACTAAGTTGTTGCAAACAAGTTGGTCGCTTCCATGGCAGTCAAATTTTGTGCTTATCAACGAAGGCAACAGGATTTTGAGCATTGATATATTTATATATCTATATATATATATACAGCTGCGGTCACAATAATAGTAGTACGCGTACGACGAAAAGAAAATTAAGAAAAAATAATCTGTTTTTCTTCACAGATACAGTTTGTCAAGTAAATGTTTGCAAATTTAAAAGAGGTAGACTATTATTTTGAAAAGCTTATAATATAACAGAAACTGCAATATTTTGAAATTATTATAAAAATATCGATTAATTGAATATTTCACTCTGATATAATATCAAAGTAATGTATATTTTATTCGCGTATTGAAGGGCGAATTGATTTGAAAGTATCTCCTGGAAGACCCAGAAAACTGCCTGACAGAGAAGAAAGAAAAATCATCCGAAAAGTTCGTGAGAACCCCCGTATCTCAATAAGGGAAATGGCTTTGGATATACAAATAGAATGCGGAACTGATGTATCTCATGAAATTGTTCGGAACTGTACGGCGCCAAATTTTCAATGCAATCTTGGTTTTGAAAGAAGACGAATTTTTTTAGTTTGAAATATAGCTTCATTCCTTTTTTCATTTTTTAAACTGTTTTCGCGAATCAAATAAACATTACTAATAATCTAACTAACTAACTAACTAAAAAAATAATTTTTCTACCTTTTTTAAGTTTGCAAACATTTACTTGACAAACTGTATTTATTTTGTATTTTTTTTTTAACAAGTTATATGTATTAACAATACAATCATAAAAGAAAACTTAAGAATTAAATTCAGTTTGATTCGATTTAAATTAAATGCGCCAAAAGCTCCAAAATATGGACGGTCAAAAAAATAGTAGTACGCTTTACTGTGACAAAAATGAAACAAAAATTGTGTTACATTTTAAAAGATTTAGTGATTAAATAGTAATAACGTAATTTTTCTTCAAACTAATATTTAGTTGCGTGACTGTTCTTCGCTATTACTACAGCACAGAGCCGAAGCATTAAATCAATAAGTATAGAACATAAAGAGTGTACATCACTTACAAGCAAAAGTTTGAATGCGGGTGCTGATATCGCCACCCGCCTTAAAGATGCGGGGGGTAGGCAACAAGAGGGAACACTTGAAATAAGAGCACAACCACAGAATAAACAGTATACAGAAGGCGCATCTGAAATAATTTTGCGATTTCATTTCAGACGCGGGCGGGAATCAACAAAGGTGAGGAAAATGTAAAGGGAACCGAGAGAGTAAGCGCGAATTGATGTATTGTATACAGTGTTACCGCTGAAAAATTTTCAAAAGTCGCAAAAAAAGTGTCACAGCCGGAAAAAAAGTGTCATCAAGTGATCGATTTTGCTATGCCATGTATATAAATACATACTTTCATTATTTTACCTTTCGGAGCTCATTTTTTTAATAAATTCCTTAAGGAGATGATTTTCTGCGAAAAAACTGTTTTCCCCTTAAATTAATTGATGAAGGATATATTAAAAGGTGCATGTGCATGCATGTTTTGTATTTATTATGAATACATTTGCATTTCAAAGCATATGCGTGATATACTTACTTATCCATTGGGAGCCATCAAAATTATTTTAGCAAATAACTTAGGCAATGCCACAAAAAAGCGCGTGAATTCAGATTAATTTTGTACATTTTTGCGGGAAAACTTAGACATAATTAAAGAGTTGCAAGTAGTTTAACCTTCTACCTTTCCCTTGGGGTCTAATTCACCCCAGGCAGAATTAAAAAAACGGTTGAGCGGTTTTGTGCGCTCGTTTTGTGTGTTAATCGCTCTTTCAACCCAATAACAAATCGAGAAAAACACTTTTCGGGGCTTTCTCCTTTTCTTTTGTTATTTATGTGTTACCTTCCTTCATGTTTTGTCAGTAAATTATATAACCGTTTGGTTGGGGTCATCCTGACCCCAAAGGACAGCGAAAGCAATTTTGAGCAAGGGACAGGCACAAGGTTAAATGTTGCCAGAGGTGTAATTTTGAAGTACTTACGAGTTACCTTTAAAAAGTGAATACCAAACGGAAGGCATATTATAAATATTACGTACGCAAAAATAAAAAAAATTAATTTTACGAAACAATTTTGAAAATTAATAGGGGAATGGTTCCGGTTGTGGGCACCTTTTTGTTTTTGGCTCATAACTTTTTACCAAGTTCTTCTTAATCGGACATATGGACATCTATGGAAAGCTAGAAACCTTAGCTAACAAGTAATGACAAAAGTAAATCGATTCCGTCAAATAGAAAAGTTGTTTTTGTTAATTTTGTAAAGTAGTCATTTTTAACAAAAATTTTTTTTTGGTTCGGTTGTGGGCACGCCTGGAAAATCTGGTGGAAACGGAAAAACCAACACGAATATAGAAAAACATTAAGTTTTAATTATTTGAAGCACAATGCACGCATGTGAAGTAGCTGGTACGCATGTCGGCACATTTTGGATGGACGGGCATTTCAAAATGTAAGTGACCAAGTTATTCTCCTGGGCTGTCAAGAAGACCTAAAGTAAAATGAAATTCAACCTAATTAATCAACACTCTTCAAGTGCTGTGACGTGAAGAAGGTGGAAAACACCAGTTAATCTGATTCGATAACATCCACGAAAAGAAGAAAAAGAAGAAAACACCACCGTCGACAGCTTTGATGTTTCCGAAATTTTCTTCCACCTTCTTTTTGTAGCGTTGGAAAGTGGTTCAGGAAATCGCATACGCTGCGGCAGTCGATTTTGTGGTTAGCTGATCTGCAGAACAATGTTAAATTACATCCAGCACATTAAAAAAGATATCGGAGGATTTTTTTTATTTACCCTTGGAAGATATAACTAAAACAACCAAAAAATGCGTTAGAAGACCATTTTCGATGAAATAACTTACCAAAACTTACCAAATCACTAAAAGATGGGTGCCCACAACCGAACTAATTGCAGTGCCCACAACCGAATTTGGCAGCCATTTTGAGAAGTAGTGAAAAATTTGTTCGGGGTAAACATATTGGTTGTAATCAATATTGGATCACAAAGTATAATAAATTTACTAAATAAAAATGCATTTTACTCGCCTTCTCGATGGATTCACTTCGATTTATGACACCATTTAAAATGTGTAAAAAAATGTTTGTCTTATTTTTTAAGCACAGAAAGATATATATGGTCCCAGCACAAAGCAGGCGTGTCTGTTCGACTCAGTATTTGGCACAAAAAGATCGTGGTTCCATAATGAACAAATGGCCTTAGTCAAAAAAACCCAGCCTGCTTTCTATCAAGAGATACGAAGGGGTGCCCACAACCGAACTATGCCCACAACCGAACCTTTTACCCTATATAAACTTTTTGATAAAACAAAGGGGCAAAAGTCGCATGGTTTTGAAGAAAAGTGTCAAAATAAGCATATTTTTAAAAAGTCGGTGTCAGGTATCATCGGTCTCCAAAAAGGGTCAATTTGACACTTTAGTCGCACAACGGCAACACTGATTGTATACGCATAGATTCGATTTTTTTTTGGGCTTTATTCTCATTTCGACAACAACACGCAATGTTGTTGCGGCTGGCTTGCGCAGCAAGCCAGCTTGGCTTTACTCGTGCACATTGAAAGTGGTTGATTTGGCAAAGCAATCGCCAAGGCAAATTCAATAGGTAGTTGCAGCATTCTTTGATAATTAGCACAACATTGTAGCAATAGTTTTCCACTTATTATCACTTTCTTAATGCGTCTTGGTTGTTTCAATATTTAACACATATATTTCATTGTAGCCATTTGTACTTTTTACAACTTCTAATTTACAAGCAGACCAAAAGAACTTATAAAATCCATTGAATTTTGGTTTTTCTCGTAGTGCTACCACCTTATGTGCCTTGGCGATCGCTCAATCAATTTTTCTATGAAACTGCCTCTCCACTTCTTGTTCTTGTTTGTCAAAAAGCAAGCGGAGAGCGAGCACGAGCCAGCACCAACATGCAAGCGGCACATCGCTTTGTTGCCCAACAACAACAACCACAGTGTGTGGTGCGCGGTCGCAGCTTCTCAGCTCACGCTCTCGCGCTCTGTGCGTTCTCATCCCCTTTACTGCTTCCCCCCGCATCCACAAACGGGTCGTACCGCTGGAACCCGCGAAGAAAATTTTCTTTACACCAGATGCGCATTCTGTATATTGTTTGTTCTGTGGCACAACGCTCTGAGCGGAAATCATAGCAACACGAATCCTGCGTCTGTGCTCACTCTGTGTTGATTTTTTTGGTGGCTGATTGTTTCAATCAGTGGCGTACACGGGGCGGGAACTTTGTGGATTCAAACCCCTGAAATACAAGAATTAGTAGTGAAACATCCCTCCAAAATGAAGTCCTGAGTGTGCCACTGATTTCAACGCGTGTCAAGTGAGCGCATACAATTTTGCGTTTGCTTGGCAGCGATCGGAGCCGTTGTCTGTGTGACTATTGATGGGTAAAAAAATGCATTAATCGATTAATGAATCATATGATTAATTGAAATAAAGCGATTATTAATTGCAATTAATCGAAAGAAATGGATATTAATCGAATAATCGAATGATTTTCTTAATATTTTAACTTAACCGTCTAATTTTAAGTATGTTAAAATGTAAATTTTTACCAATTGCCTTATAAAAACAATAACAATGAATTAATTAATGAAAGTAAGTACATGTTAAAGGAAAAAATATATATTTGTATTTATTTTGTTCATTGCAGAGTTTAGAAATACTAGTTTTGACAGACGGGAGATCGTGAACCTGCGCCTCTTTTCAGTGGCAGTTGCACCTGCTTTTTAAAAAGTGTTCCCACCATCTCCGATTGGCGGTGGAAACTGCGAAACGTAAAATTGTTTTAAATAAAACACGCACTCGTTGGGAAAAAGCCATCGGCTCAAAAAACCCAATTTATTTTCCGCACTTCAAGCACACGCACATCTTGTACCTATAATCAGCGTTGCCACAGCCAAAAGGAAAAAAATTATCAAATTTCTAAAAAAACATTACCAAAACTACCAATTTTTTATAAATATGCGTTTAATTATTTATTTATAAAACAAAAAACAATCACATCTTGTCGTTTAAAGCATTTCTCCATTTGTAAATTCTTTTGAAAACTTTGAGGTGCAAAATAAATAAAAACCAGGAAATTGGTGGACTTATAGTAAAACTGATTGCAATAAATCAAAAAGGCACAGTTCCAACTACAGTTCGCTTTTTGGAGCCCATACATATTTAGATTCAATGTTTCTTGGCAAAATCTCTTTGAAGAGCATTATATTGTTGATTGTATCCACTTCTAGCTTATTTCTAAGTTTAGTTTTAAGAAGAAAAAGTTCAGAACATTTTCGCTTTGCAGAGCTATGAGGCACTGTAAGCAAGGTGCCACTTGAAGGTGCCACTTTCGATTATTACAGTTTACGTCATATGTAATAATAATCAAATTTACAATCTAATAAGTATTGGCATCGCTGTTATCGTCATTTTTGTATGCGAAAGAGAGAGCAAAATATGCATAAAACCAAAGAAAATAAACATATAGAATGCGCATGTCATACAAGCAAAAATTTTGTATGGCGGGTTCTAACATTGGAACCCGCGCTCCGCTCTCATAGATCACATATGTAGTGAGAGCGTCGATTTACAAGCGAGAATGTAGTTTTATGTGTTGCGCTCTTTGGTTGCGCTCACTGTAGCGAGTGTGCGTTAGCACATTGTTGTGGCGTGAAATGATTGCAAGGTGAAGACGAACGCTGTTGTTGTTGCGCTGGCGAAAAGCTGAAATTGTAAAACGATTTCTGATTTCTGGCTGGCTTTTGTTCTTCTTCTACAAGCCTGCACGGCGCACAGTGGCTGATTGTGCCGACGTAGGTTGCAAAAGTCGATTTTGTCATGTTCGATTTGGGGGAAACTGTTATACTTGTCCGATAGATAAATGGTTGGACCTAAGAAATCCGAAAACCTTTGAGCAATTTTTAGAGTGTGAAATAATATCAGCAATTTGTACTTTTTCCTCAAAGCTGAAGTTTTAAAATACGGAAAGGAGCAAATTAATTGAAATTTTTTGCACCAGCATCGTAAAAGAAGGCATTTGTAGTAAATAATTAAATATAGAAAAAAAAGTTGGTTGTCGTTGTCTTTTCATAGGCACTCACTTGAAGCACTGTTTCTATCACTCTTTTTGAACTTTCGATAGACTTTAAAAAAAGGCCATACTTGCCACGGTTCCGTCTTTGGGAAAATTGTTCACTAGTCTTCTGTGAATACTGTCCTGAAGAGATCGGGTGCCCGATTTTGCCCGACTGGATTTTACAGCGATTTTTCTGTGGCCACCTCGCGCAATTTTGTGCTTTCGGGTGCGTGCGAGTTAACGAACGACACACGTTTGTTTGTTTGTTTGTTTTTTGTTCAGCACAAGCGTACTTCAGCACAAGCAGCCGCCGTGGCTCAGTTGGTTAGTGCGCGGTCCAAGCGAGTCGCATGCAGAGCGACGCTAGTTCGAATTCTGCATGTAGTAACCTAAAATAACGGGAAACTCGTTTTCTCTTTCGGTGGCTGTCCTCTCAGCTGGAAATGGCAAACCTCTGAGAGTAAAAATTGCCTATGAAAAAGCTCCCAACCTGCCGTTCGGAACCGGCATAAAACTGTAGGTCCCTTCCACCCGCGTACAAAATTCACACGCACAACACGGGTGGTTGCGGGAAGCTAGGCCTTAGTCTCGCGTAAGCGGGCTGTCGTGCCAATCAATTATTATTAATTACAAGCGTACTGAGTTTATTGAGTCTTGTCTTAAAAACTGATACATGTTACTCTTAATGTTACTTACGATACCTAGGAAAAATGAGGAAATGTATTATCCTCCAGTTGTTAGTTTCGTCTGCTAGCAGGTAGCAGTTATTGGTTATTTGTTAGTTGACAGGTAAAGATATTTTTTGGTTAGTTTGTTTAGTTAATGTTTGTTTAATGATAGGGATGTTTAGGTAATTTGGGTTTTTCGTTTAGTGCGTCGGTATGATAAGGAACGCATTCCTTAACTCTCCTCTTTCTTAAAACGAAGCGTCCTCGCTACACTGTTGGTACGTGTTGATGTTGAAGACGGTTAATTTCGATTTCGTATAGTTCATCAATTCGCCTTTGTCTGTGAAGCATTCTTTTATTTTCGCAGCATCGGCAGAGGTGTACCATACCATAAGTGATGACTGCTAGAGTGAGGAATCCCATTATGATGAAGAGCGTAAACTGTACTGGGTTCTCTTCGACAGGTATCAAAAATGTTGAAAGTTCTTGGATGTTGCTGAATTTGTAGTTTGAGTTTGAGGAAAGGATACGGAGCACTTCAAGTTTTTCGCTATGTTGATTGTGTATGATTTCTCTGAGTTGTTGTTGATGGTTGTAATATGTGATGTTATCGATGTTTGTGGATTCTTTAAATTGTATCAGTTTAGGGCCTGATATATGCATGTTGTTCCAAGTATGCTGGTAATCTGTCAAGATGTGTCCGTTCTCTAGGATGCGGAGTGGAGCGTTATTCTCATGGATTGTTTCGCATTGGGCTGATTTGTCTCTTAATATGTTTATAGTACAATTGTCAGAGGGTTCTGATTTACAAATAAAGTTATTCATATAATCTTTACATGTAGATATTCTTTGATAATCATTACATTTTGCGATCTTAGGGTCTAAATTAATTTTACCATGTTTATGTGCTAAAGGATATACATTAAATAGGCTACATTTAGTTTCAAGAATGGGATATTTGTATATTGTAATAATTGCTTGTTGTAGGCAACAGATATGAATGTCAGCATATTCTAATATATTAATTACACTGAGCAACAGCCAAAATTTTTCCGAGTTCTAGTAAACCTTTTCTAAAGGATTTTTGGACGCTGATCACAACTGCGTACTTAGTTTTTTGATTGTTTGAGCGGTTTGTAAGTTATTGGTGGTTTTTGCTAGGAGGTGTTTTCCACGTTTTTTCATCTTTGAATTTTTATTGCATTTGTAATATGTTGAAAAACACGATAATTTTTTTATGACACAATAACGAATCCTCAAGCTATAATTCTGACCATAGTCGATTTCGATTGGTCAAGGGTTAACATGGCTATGGCCCTTCAAAGTTCAATTTTCGCGAATTTTTCATAAAAATTCATTAAAAATCGGTGTTGCAATTTTCAACTAGTAGTTAGTGTGCAATGTATAGTGTAAGGTTTTAACTTAAACTTATAGAACAGATTTTTTGCATTGTATGTGCCATTCTCGGCCTATGCTCGTTAGAGTGTAAATGCGACTTCATCTTCTGAACACGTGTTTGTATTGAAATCCTAATGCTTTTCGCGTCATTGACGAAAGTAGCTAAAGTATTTTCGCAAGCGTCAATATTTGTCTTTTCAAGGGCATTAACAAAATTTGAATTGGTTCGTTACTGTAGGAGATATTCTAAAAAGAGTTGCATCACACAAGTAAAAATTTCAACCAAACACACTTAGCAAACTACTTGCTGTTTTTCCATATTTCACTGCGACATATTTTTAGGGCGCAAAAAAAATCAAAATCAAAACTGAAAATTTTACGCATTAAGGGCATTTGATGAATGTGAGTATTTTCATGCCGCTGCCTAAAATTGTGCTCCGCTATTATAGCTCAAAAGTAAATCCTTGCTTTTGTTGCTGAATTTATGAATGGTGAACTTGATTGGTGAACACAATTTCTATTACAAACATCGTATTTCAAAAATTTCTTTTTTAATTGAAAGCCCCAACATTCTTCTTTCACTATATGACAATATATATTTTTTGTAAGAAAAATTCTTTTGTGTATTCGCAATATTGTAAAGTAACTGAAAATTTGACTTTGCAAATGAATAACTCTTGCAAATTTGCACCGATTTTAATGTTTTGAATTTGAAATACATAGTTAGAGTATTGTTATTCCTTGTTAAAAAAATGGCATTTTAGACTTCAGGTTTGTAGAAGCTGCATACGTATAATGGTCAAAAAACATGGAAAACGCCCTCCGAGGAAAACCATCAATATTTCTTAAGCCGCTCAAACAATCAAAAAACTAAGTACGCAGTTGTGATCAGCGTCCAAAAATCCTTTAGAAAAGTATGGTTGGATTTCAGAAAAAAAAAATAATGTAGATTTTGTTGCTCTGTGTTATTGGAAGATCCAACTGTTCGTGCTTTATTAACTCATACACATCTTTTAAATTTAGTGTGCCAGAATAAAAATTTTTTGTTTTTGCAAAATTTATAGTGTTCGTTATTGATTGGAGTTCATTATAGACTTCTGATATAACAAGGTTTTCACTTATTGTTTTGGGATCAAGAGCTTCGAGTATTCTTTCGAAATGTGAATTAATTTTTTTTTGCATATTATTATTTTCTATTAACTTATTAAGTGACGTTTTGATTTCTATAAGGTCGTCGTGGTCTGGTGTGCCAGTGATGAATTTTAATACGGAGCTAAGAAAGTTAAGTGATCTTTTGGGTCTGTAGATATTTGGTATGAGTTGGCTTTTCAAACTTTCAATTTTGTTCACTAAAATTTGGGTCTCAGGTTGGTGTTCTAAATTGTATGCGGATTTCATTATACTTTCGTATGGCGCGAGTATTTTTGATAGATTCGATATGTGATACAGGAAAGCTGTATCCTGATAAATGTAAACAGGATCTGTTTCTACTAGTACATATTTCCTGTTGGTTAAATCTATTATATTGTCGCTGAGTGCGATAGGGAAAAGTAAGGTGAATATTATTCCGTACATGCCTTTACTCTGATATTGTCCTTATGGATAATGACTCCTTTATTGGTCGTTATTGTTTTTCCGTTATCTTCTTTAACTATATGTTTCGCGTTATTTCTTACGTTTTTGTTCCGTCTATGCGTCTTGGAGTATATTACATCGCCTTCTTTGTAGTTCAGCTGTTTGCGATTGCGGTTGTGGTATCGCAAGATTCTGTCCTGGTTTTGTTGAAGGCGCTCTTTGATGTCCGGATACCCCCTTTGATTGAAGAACACGTCCTCGGGTTTCTCGTTTGTCACCGAATGGATTGTCTTGTTGTATTGTCGGACTGCTTCAAATATCTGTTCGTCAGGTGCTGAACTATGTTGATGTGCCAAAACTTTCGCGAGTTCAATTATCGTGCTATGTGTCCGTTCAACTTGACCATTTGTTGTCGAATGAAACGCTGGAGTTTTGGTATGTGTTATTTGTAGTCGTTTGTAAATTTGCTGTGCACATATGCCAGTAAATGTTGCCTCGTTATCGGTCATTACAAACTTTGCGTTTGGGTATATTTGTGATAGTATCTCGTCAACGTATTTGTATGTGTCTTTCTTTGATGGTATTTGTCTCAAATGGCAGAATTTCGAATATTTGTCGGTTGAGCTAATGTACATGTTATTGCTCATATAAAATAGGTCTAAGTGTATGTATTCGCCTACTTTGTTCGGTATTGGTGTTGAACCTATTGGTTGTTTATTTGGGCGGCGTTCATACTTGTTGGTAAGGCAGATTTCGCATTGTTGTACTTCTTTCTTACAAACGTCACGTATGTTTGGCCAGTAATGTCTGAGCGAAATTTCCTGCGCGTTATTTTTGTAGTTTCTGTGTGCACGTCTGTGTGTGTCTTGTATGATTTGTTCTTGTTGTTCGGTTTCGGTGATATCGTCCAAAATTTTTTGAGCCAGTACAATTAATTCATTCGGAAATGTGTCGATAATGTCTTTTTCTACGTAAAATAATATTTGTTCATCCATTTGAAGAGCGTTAGTTACCTTTGGTCTAATTGTATTTTTTAGTCTGTCTAGTAATTCAGTTTTGGTGTTAAAGAAAAGCGTATGTCGGCTGTTAGAAAATATATTTTGTGAGGATATTTCGACGACGATCTCGTCTGACTGTTTTATAATAATTTGGTTTCTAAAGCAGTTTAATGGTTGCTTTACTCGTTTGAGTTTTTGTGTTGGGGAACTTTGTGCCGAATGTTTGGAGTCATCAGAATTTGTCGTGTTGTTTATTTGCTGGCGAGAAAGTGCATCAGCGACAACGTTCTGATGTCTGGGTTTGTAAACAAGTTTTGCGCCGTATTCTTCAATGCAATTTTTCCATCTTTTTAATTTTGTATCTTCTTTAAGATTCTTTAAGATCTTTTTAAGATTGGTGGTCAGTGTAAATTGTTAAATCCGCTATACCATATAAGTAATTGCGGAGTTTCTGTAGTGACCACACAATCGCGAGTAACTCCTTCTCATTCGTAGAGTAATTCTGTTCTGTTTGGCTGAGTGTCCGTGAAATAAATGATATCGGTTTTTTGTTTTGTGATAATACAGCTCCTATAGCGTAATTGCTAGCATCTGTCGTTAGTTCGAAAGGTTTGTTAAAATTTGGTTGGAAGAGTTCAACCTGGGCTTGCAGTTCTTCTTTTATTTTGTTTAGTGCTTCTAGTGCAGGTTCGTCTAAAGTGATTTTTATTTTTGCACTTTGATTCTTTGATGTACCACCGTTCTCTCCTCTGAGGAACGTAGTGAGTGGTTTGACGATGGATGCAAAATTCTGTATACATTTTCGATAATAACTGGCGAGGCCTAGGAAGGATCTGAGTTCCTTCAGTGTTGTGGGAATAGGAAAATCTTTAATAGTTTGTATTTTTGTAGGGTCAACTGTGATCCTGTTGTATTTGATTATATGCCCTAAGTATTCTACAGAGTCTTGGAAAAAGTGAGATTTTTCGTTGGAAATCTTCATGTTGGCCTGGTGAAGCGCATTTATAATTATGCGGATGTGTTCGATATGTTCTTCAGGAGAGGAAGAATAAATGAGAACATCATCTATATAAACGTATGCGAACTTGCCGATATATGGTCTCAGGATATCATCTACGCATCTTTGAAAAATTGATGGATCATTTTTCAGGCCGAACGGCATGCGAAGGAATTCGTATTTTGCTCCATTTACACTAAAGGCTGTTTTTTCCCTGTCAGATTCTTTAATAGGGATCTGATGAAAGCCAGACTCTAAATCTAACGTTGTAAATACTTTTGCATTGCCTAGATTCTGTATGGTCATAGCTACATCGGGTATGGGGTATCTATCTGTAATAGTTTGTGCGTTCAGCTTCTGAAAGTCTACTACCATTCTGCGCTTAGGTTTCCCTTGTTCGTCGGTACCTTTTTTAGCGACTGTCCAGATGGGTGAGTTGTATGGACTTTTGCTGGGTTGGATTATTTCATTTTCTAGAAGTTTATTAATTTCTTTGTTATCCGACATAGGGTACGGATATTGCTTGGTCCAAATAGGATCTTCGGATTTCGTTCTAATGGTAGCTTGTATCGTGGTAGTATATGGTAGTACTGCGTTAGTGCTTTCATTTCTCTGCATAATTTCGTCGATTTCTGCCCTGAATTCTTCACTATTAACCGTATAATTTATATTTTGTGCAGATTCACTTTCTTTCTTGGCCCTATATTTATAACTGAGCTTGTACTCGAAAAGGTTGATCTCTGCTTTGATTGTTCTGAGTCCCTGTTCGCCCAGAAGCATATCAAATTCTTCTAATGCATCTGTTTCAAAAAATGTGAGATTATGTTCTAACAATGTTATTATTTTTTTTGATTTGGTTATTGAGTGACCATGAAGGGTTTTTACTTTCACAGGTTTAATTGGAATAGGCTTAAATGCAATATCATTTTGTACTAATATAATTGTTTGTTGCTCCAGTATCGATCAGGATGTTTATAGTTTTGCCTGTATCCCTGCAGTGGCGTTGCAGACACGGCAAATCGTTCATACGCCTAAAAAAGCACTGCCTGTCTCGTATTTATCATTATCATATTCTGGTGTAAGCGATTGTAGTTCTTCGTCGCATGTTTGGTTTACACGTTGTACCTTCTGTTGTACGTTGAAGTTGTGAGATGAAGGATTTCATTTAGCGCTATAGTTAGAGCAGCGATTTGTGCCTTTAGATTTGCAATCTCATGTGTGGTCATTTCGGAGTCGATGTCCAACGATGGCCGTAATAAGTTGAAGAGGTTTCGTCGTTTTCTTCGCGATTCCAGCGTGATGTGGTGTCCTTTGGTTTCGGGATGCACTGTTCGCGTTACTTATCGCGGTGTTCAAATGGATTATCTATATTTCAAGATTTATCCGTGTTGGTTATTATTCCGATTTTTCAGAAATTTTATTGTTTTCCTTCTTCAGGAACGAGGAATTTTGTTTGTCCTTTAGTATAAGGACATGGCTTGTTCAATTCAAAAGAAAGAACGGACGAGCCCCCAGTTAACGAACGACACACGTTTGTTTGTTTGTTTTTTGTTCAGCACAAGCGTACTGAGTTTATTGAGTCTTGTCTTAAAAACTGATACATGTTACTCTTAATGTTACTTACGATACCTAGGAAAAATGAGGAAATGTATTATCCTCCAGTTGTTAGTTTCGTCTGCTAGCAGGTAGCAGTTATTGGTTATTTGTTAGTTGACAGGTAAAGATATTTTTTGGTTAGTTTGTTTAGTTAATGTTTGTTTAATGATAGGGATGTTTAGGTAATTTGGGTTTTTCGTTTAGTGCGTCGGTATGATAAGGAACGCATTCCTTAACTTGCGTTCGAACAAGTTCGTCAAGATTTTGATAGTGAATCAATTACACGCGATTATAATCGTTGGCAGGGCATGCAAATTTGGATTTTGGCTTCATTTAAGAAGTGATACAAGCTTGTAACTCCATTTTAAGTCGTCTTTTTTTTTGGCGTATATTGCTGTAAGCTCGAAGTAAAGAGTACTTTTGCTGGATGCGCAGTTCGCACGTACGAAAAACAAGTTGGCTTTCATTTCCGGCAATCACCTATCATGTATCCTTTGATGTAATGCTTTTGTTTTTAACAAAATACTTACACTGTGCCTGGCATAAATTTTTTTTTTAATTTGAGCAAAACTCAGTCAGTCGCCATTAGTCTTAGAGTTGAACCGCGCCAATGAAATAATTAGTTATTGAAAAACAAAAAGCAGACATATCTATGTGCATTGCCTAAAACCCACTTATATGTCTGCACTGTTCAAAAATCTCACAGCGGGTAAAAACCTAAGAACTGCAGGTACCTGCTATTACTAGAAGCTTAGTGCCTGCTATTTGAATGTAAGTAAAGTTAGTTTCGAATTTAATTTAAACTAAACATCACTTCAACTCCGCCACTGCAACTAAACCGAAGAAGAAGCACAATAATGTTTTTAGAAAATTCGAAGCTGTTTGAAATATTTACTATTTCGAAGACAAAGGAGCAGTTCGTTCTGGTTACGTCGAATTGATTACGTCGAAGGAAGTTTGCCTGCAGCCAAAACATCTTCGACTAAAGAGAAGATATCCAGGACTTATCTATCAAGTTAAAATGGATTGCGGCAAATCGTACCAAATTAAATTTTGTCCAGAGTAATGAGGAGTGGTTAGAAAAAATAATATACTTCGATGCAAGAGATGCATATAGCATAAGCGATGACCAACCATCGACATCAAAGGCGGCAAAAGGAAGGCCGAAAAAGTCAACTGAGGACGGTGCGTCATTCACTAACAAAAAGGAAGCTTATGGAGGCAACGGGAAAAATAACTACCACCCACTTTTCAGAAGCTTTGATCATAAAATAAAATAAGAATCAGGGGAAAATGAAAGGCGTTATAGTGAAAGCAGTTTTACCAGCAAGCCCGGGTCGCGTTAAAAGAATAAAAGACAGAATTCCCACCCCACCCAATGTGCTACCGATCAAATATAGTCCTAATGAAGCTTTAGCATTGTTTTTAAACTTGGGATTATCCAAAGAAAAATTGACTTTTTTGGACATTTTTCGAATTCTGGTTCTCATTTTGAAAGCAAAATTTATGAATTTGTATCTTTAAATTTGACTCTTTCAGCTTATTTCTTAAATTTCTTATTACTTTTCATCTTTTTTAATGCATTTTCATTAATTTTGCAACTAAAACTTATCATTGTTGCTCGCATTATTCTTATTTACAGTAAGCCGAACTTTGACAAAGTATTACGAAGCACCCTGTACCTCGATTGAGTTTATTTTTGAGAATACAATAGCCTGATGAATTTCTAATCAACAGCAAAAAAAATTTTCCAATTATCTCTATTCGTTCAGGAGTTATTAATTTTGCAACCTGAAATGACAAATTGAGCCACTGTGCGGCGTCGCATATTGCTCCTGAACTTATTGCAGACTGTAGTGTGCGCAAAATCATAGAAAAGAAAAGAAAATAAAATATGGCTGGCATGATGACTTATATGGTCGCTACAAAGTTCCTAAAAAATTTATCAAAAAAGTAGACCTGATACTTGATTGCATGAATAGGGCAATCGGATAATTGCTTTAGATCGGCTTTACAATTAAATAACTAATGAGTCGTACAAATTTATAAAGATTGTTTTAATTATTTGAAAGATGTTAAATGTATGGATGATTAAAGTTTTATTTTTAGAAGTAAAATTTTTTTTAATCACTGATAGAATTAAGCAGTAACCCACATAAATGTTTTATAACAAACAATTTTTTTAACCCTTATTATCATACCCAAACTTACTAACGTCGTTTGGCACCCGGGGTACCCGGGTACCCATTTCATGAAATTTTTAAGTTTTCAATATTTTGTTAATTAAAAAGTGTTTATAAAATTTTGATATGATTTGTTCGGTTTTCACCTAAATAACGAGGATCCGGAAGGTAAAAACAAAATTTTCATTATTTGTCAGTTTTTTTCACGAAAATACATCGCAGTGGGCACCCGGGTACCCGGGTATGAGAATAAGGGTTAACCAAGAGAAACTAGAAAATACTTTTGCAATTTTGGGATTCAAGTAGTACTCGGTCAAGTGTAATAAACAATTTCGAAGATACACAGGATTCTATGAATCAAATCCTACTACATGCTGAGACAGACGAAACTGTATGTATTATTATTTTATTTCAGCAGTAATGACAACAATTATTACAACAAATTATTTTGTAGGTAAAAACTTCGACAATCGAGTAAAAATTAACATGGATAATAATTGTGGCATATGTTTCCAAAAACTAAGAAATGATTACCTTTTCACTGCGCTAAGTGAAACATTTTCCATAAAAATTATCAATCGGTTAGAGACTTTTGCTACCTATGTTATTTGCTCCTTCATATTTCCTGATGAATGCTGTGACAGTAAATTAAAAAAAGGAAGTCCAAACGATGCAAAACATAAACAATAAAAAAACAACAAAAGAAGAGCTGTTTACATTTTTCTCGAGCTATGTAGCAAAAGCAATCGTCAATACAAAAAAAGCATACACACAAAAACTACAACAACAAAAAACAATAGCGTAGTTGAAACGACGATCATTGCGCTGGCTGGTGTTGCTGTGAGAAATTTGCACAAAAAATTATATAGTGACCAAAACAACCACCAACGCCTCAAAGTACACAGGAGAAGCGGTCCCTGCAAGGACAGTGACCATCATTTGATCAATCATACGACAATCACATGTCATGAAATTTCGATCACAATCTCCATCATTTTTCCACTTGCAGTGTGAGAAATGTGATGGGTATTTTTGTGTCTATGTGATTCTTTATCACCTTCGTACACAGGCGATTTAAAACGTGGTCCAACATATAGTTGTCTCGCTCACTCTAATCAGCAATGATGAAATCCCAATCACGTGTGATTAGTCATTGCTGATAAAATTTCTCTCATCAGTGATATCAAAAGGCATCACATTTGACGCATAAACCTATCACAGCTGATTGAAAATAAAAAAGCCTTGGCATTTTATTATTTCATGTGTTTATTTTTATAAAAAAGGTTTTTTATTATTCAAAAATCATTAATTTACACAGTTATAGTACGAACCAAAGTAATTAAATTATTAAAAATTTTGCAAATGTAATAAAATGAAATTGAACCTCAGTCAACGACATTTTTGAGGTTAGGAGCGCTAGCGCTGAACACAATCTGCAAAGATTCAATGAAAAGAATGCTAACATCTCTCTATTCATTCTCATTCTCTCATTCTCATCTATTTTTAATAAAATTTAGTTAACATATTTATTACAAAAATAATAAACAATTGTACTTACATATCTTTTATTAAATTTTCCACCGCTGACTTGCTTTTGACACACTTTTATTTCACAATTTGACAATTGCGTCATGGGCGCAAGCGTAATAACAGCACGTGCCGTATGTACATACATACGTGCGTGTATTGTACATATAGTGCCATCTCGTTTTCTTATACAGGGAAATTTTGTGTACTGAAACTTCTTTTTCCCGCTTGCATGGAACATACTTAAAAATTTCCTTTGTAAATTTTTATGTGTTAGTTTCAGCGATAATTTTTGTAAATGTGTTGGAGTTTCGATCACACGCGTCTGGCAGGGGTACTTTCACTTCATGTGTGTTTGTTGTAGCGCGTGCTTCAGTTCACACAGTCAATGAGCGTAAACTGAAGCGCTGAATATCGCTTTACTGTCTTCGGCTAGTTTGTAGATATTTTAACGACCAACAAATTTGCTTAAGACACCAATCCAAAAAAACCACATTCAAACTGTGTAATTGCTATATGTGAATTTTTTTGCGCAGCGCAATGTGGCGTATGAGTGTCATTTACCCTGCCAGACACGTGTGATCGAAACTCCAACACATTTACAAAAATTCTCGCTGAAACTAACACATAAACATTTACAAAGGAAATATTTAAGTATGTTCCATGCAAGCGGGAAAAAGAAGTTTCAGTACGCCAAATTTCCCTGTATGAGAAAACGAGATGGCACTATATGTACATACGGCACGTGCCGTTATGACGCTTGCGCCCATGACGCAATTGTCAAATTGTGAAAAGTGTAATAAAAGTGTGTCAAAAGCAGGTCAGCGGTGGAAAAGTTAAAAAAAGATAAGTACAATTGTTTATTAATTTTGTAAAAAATATGTTAATTAAATTTTATTTAAAATAGATGAGAAGCGTATCAAAAGAATTGTTTGCCTAATGCTAGCATTCTTTTCATTTAATCTTTGCAGATTGTGTTCAGCGCTAGCGCTCCTAACCTCAAAAATGTCGTGGACTGAGGGTCAATTTCATTTCATTACATTTGCCAAATTTTTAATAATTTAATTACTTTGGTTCGCACTATAAATGTAATGTGTAAATTAATGATTTTTGAATAATAAAAACCTTTTTTATAAAAATAGGCATATGAAATAATAAAATGCCAAGGCTTTTTTATTTTCAATCAGCTGTGATACGTTTATGCGTCAAGTGTGATGCCTTTTGATATCACTGATGAGAGAAATTTTATCAGCAGTGATTAATCACACGTGATTGGGATTTGATCATTGCTGATTAGAGTGAGCGAGACAACTATATGTTGGACCACGTTTTAAATCGCATGTGTACGAAGGTGATGCAGAATCACATGGACACAAAAATACCCATCACATTTTTCACACTGCTAGTGGAAAAATGATGGAGATTGTGATCGAAATTTCATCACATGTGATTGTCATATGATTGATCAAATGATGGTCACTGTCCTTGCAGGGTAATTAGGTTTATATTAGAATTAAGTAAATATCTACAAACTTGCCGAAGACAGTAAAGCGATATTCGGAACGATTTAGGACCTATTAGCATTTAAATGTTCGAAGACTTAAGCGACAAACTTCCCGAAAATTACCAAACTTCAAAGTCGGATTTCTCTTAAACTAGAGCCAATCTTACCAAACGGCTGGGGGATCTCAACTCAGTATACTTATAGGAAACTCACCCAGTAGGTCCCCCCCATGTCTAAATTTTGGACTTGCACAGTGTAATTTATCGTACACTGCAGCATCCATTCTTAAAAAATTCTTGTAATCTGGTATTGCAGTCAACTTCAGCTCCTGCAACAAAGTTGCGTGCGATTTTTTTGGGCCTCCTTTTTAACCATTCCTTTGTCCATATCCTTTTTTTTCTTGTAATCTCTTCCTCTTCATCCTCCAAAAGTTCATATACAATGATTGCTGCGAGAAATTTTGTGGTCAAGTTTCTTTGAAATCTTGTGCACGAATGATGTTGTCGCACAAGTGCGACCGTGTAAACGCAAGAGAAGAATTTCCCGTTACAGCCTCATCGCACATGTTCGTCGCACAGGTTGGACCGTGTAAACCCCCCTATTAGTAATGGAATATGACATCATTCAAATGACCGCCACAAGCAGCCTGGCACACCTCGATTCTTCTTAGGTAATTTTCGATGACTTTTTTACATATAGCAGGCTGTAAGGCGCCAAGAACTGCACGTATGTTGTCCCTCAAATGCTCCAGAGTCTGCGGATTGTCTGCATAGACTTGGTCTTTCGCGTAGCCCCAAAGAAAAAAGACCAAAGGGTTCAGATCGCACGATCTTGACGGCCAATTGGCATCACCAAAACGCAAAATTATGCGTTCATCGAACCTGGTTCGCAATTCTGTCATGTTCGGTTGTGTTGTGTGGCATGCAGTGTTGGGACTTATTACTTTTGACAGTAACATAACATTATTTATGTTATTACTTATAACTAGGTATCGGATTTATATGCAAAACCTACGCAAAAAATGCAAAATATGCAAACGTATGCAAATATGCACTGCATATGTTAACTCATTCTTAATATTTTTCAATAAAAATAGTTTCTGTTTTGGTCCAGTTCAAATCGGAAGCTCAAAATAAATATGCACTTGCATATAATTCCGATCCCTACTTATAACACATTGCTGACATTTGAAAGTAACATCGTTACATTACTTATTACTGAAAATGTCAAGTAATGTATCACAAAAAGTAATATATAATTTTCCGTCAGCAAATCGAAATATTTGCGAAATTTCCAGCTATTAAAAGTAGTCATTCTGCAAAAGAACAATCAGGTAAAATTTTTAAATTAGTTTTGAATTACAATTTGAATTTCGTTAACTTTTTTTGTTACAACCGCTTGAATTTACTTGCAAATGTTAATTGTTTCTCTACTATCAAACTTAGTTGGAAATGAAACACGCGAGCTATGTTTAGTATCAGCGTTTTATAATTCTAATAGATCTTAATCTTGTTATCAGTGCTGCTGTTTTACATGAAAATTAGAACTTTTTTGACTAAAAAGTAATTTATTTATTTACAAAGTTAACTTATAACTATATTTTACAAGCTAACTAGGAAAATCCAGCTATAGCAACTAGGCCTTAAGCTTATTGTAATTAATTGCGTTAAATATAAATGAGTTAAATGGAGTGATACATTGTGACCGAAAAGTTTCCGGAAATTCTCATTTAAAATTCGCGCGCTGTATATTTTTCGATATTTTAAGTTTCTGTAGGTTGGTAGCACTGTCCTTAATTACTATGCCAAAAATGAGCGCGATCTGTCAGACAGTTTGTTTACGGCAGCTGTTGAAACCTGTTCACCTCAGTAGTGCGTTGCGATTTTGTTGAGAATTTTCTTCAAAATGAGTACCGTGAACAGGTCTCTTTGGACGTGCTTGATCGTGCCAATTCCGATCCAACTTTCATGGAACGCATCATAACTGGTGACGAGACATGGGTCTACGAGTACGACATGCAAACAAGTCAACAATCATCGGAATGGAGAGGAAAAGACGAGCCGAAACCGAAAAAACCACGCCAAAGTCGCTCGAAAATCAAGGTAATGCTGATTGTTTTCTTCGATATTCGTGGTGTGGTGCATCATGAATTCGTCCCTGAAGGACAAACAGTCGGTAAAGACTATTATTTGACTGTTTTAAGACGTTTGCGTGAAAATATCCGCCGTAAACGGCCTCAATTGTGGAAGGATAATTCATGGATTTTTCATGACGATAATGCTCCCTCGCACCGAGCACACATTATCAACGATTTTAAGGCCAAACATTAAATAAATAGCATCGAACAGCCACCGTATTCACCTGATCTTGCACCGTGTGACGTTTTCCTGTTTCCCAAACTCAAATTACCACTCAGAGGAACGCGTTTTGAATCCATAGAAGACGTAAAACAGAATTCGCAGAGGGAACTCAAAGCCATACCGGAAAGCGCCTATAAAAAATGTTTTGATGATTGGAAGAAACGTTGGCATATGTGTATCGCTTCTAATGGAGCATATTTTGAAGGAGATAATATAAATATTGATGAAGATTAAGAATTTTGCGTTTTATTTAAAATTTCCGGAAACTTTTCGGCCACAAGGTAAAGATTAGCGGTTTTTAGGAATTTAATAATTTTAGTAATCGATTCTTCTGAAGGAGTGGATAGTAATGATAGAGGATTTGTGCCGAGACAGGATCTATTCCTTTGGTAGCTGAGAAGCCGGCAATGAGCTATTATGTGTGTGATATCGATATAAATTTGGTTGCTGCATTGGCAGGTAGGGGGATTGCTGTTGTTCATCAGGTGGCCGTGTGTGAGTTTAGTGTGGCCTAGTCTGAGTCGTTCAAATTTTATAATATGTAGTCGGTTTAACGAATTACTGTTAGTTGGTAGAAATTCTTTGAGGTTGTGTCTTTTTGAGTTTAGTTGTTGATACCAGTTGCTTGTGTTATTCCATAGCAGTTTGTGTTTTGGTCAGCAAATTCGTTGCCAGCTATTTGTACATGGCCGGGAACCCATATTATGCTGATTTTTGGGAATTTATCAATTAAAATGTTTCTTATTTGTGAAGCGTACCGTTCGTTATTGCTTGTGTTTGCAATGGCGTCAAGGGCCGAGAGAGAATCAGAACATATTGCATATTGAATTTTCCTCTAGAGCTTTTCGCTATATTTGTCGCTTCTATAATAGCAATTATTTCGGCTGAGAAGCTAGTACTGTAGTATATCTAATGATATTTGAATAATTCGGTTTGTATATGTTACACTATATGTGGCGTCGCCATCGATCAGAGACCCATCTGTATATATGAATGTATAATTCTCGTATTTTTCTTTTAATTCTTGAAATGTTTTTCGGTATTTTAAATGATTTGTGTTGTTTTTACTAAGGGCACGGAGGGAAGTATTTATTGTTTGTTGTTTTAGAGCCCAAGAGGGATGGAGGCAATATGAGTCTTTAACCCGGCATTGGTGTGGGGGGTATACCATACCCCAGAGGTTGTAATTTTGTAAATAATACGGTTATCAGTTGTATGTGGGAACTATCGCTTCTAGTAGCTGTTTATAACAGTCCAACCATACACATATGCTATTCAAAAACGACTTGAGTGTGACCAGATTTCAGTCACACCCCGCTAAAGTTCATTGGGTGTGACATACCCCACCACACCAATAACGTAACTTTTTGTGTAAATGATTTTGAACTCAAATTGATATTTTTGGTGGTCTAGTAGTCATCGATTTATTCAAAAACTCACTGTACCGAAAAATAAGAGGCAAATAACAACTGCCCAACTGCTACGTGTAAGAAAAGCTCCCAGTTCAGTATTCCCATTTCGTAGCCGTAGAAAACGAATGTCGTATGTTCCATTGAATTTAATAGCACATACGACAATCGTTTTCATCGTATCATATGTTCCAGAAAATATTATTATTTTTCTACATCATCATGATTCTGTAAATTCTTGCGGTAATGCGAAGCTGTACCAAAACGTCGTCAGTACAGCACACAATGTTCGGTTTGTCTGAGAGCAAAAAACTTATACAGGGTTTTTCAACAAGAGGTGTTATTTTGGTATTCAAAGAAAAATGTCATTTTTTGAGATAAATGATCGGATGTTTATTTCATAATAAAGAGGAAGGTATGCCGTTAATAATGAAAAACAACATCAGCCAAATGGCCACCACGACCACGCTTGCAGGACCATATCCTTTTCATGAAATTTTCCATAACCAAATCGCAAAGTAGCTACCCTATGTCCTCAATAATAATTTAATAATTGATTGGCACGACAGCCCGCTTACGCGAGACTAAGGCCTAGCTTCCCGCAGCCACCCGTGTTGTGCGTGTGAATTTGTACGCGGGTGGAAGGGACCTACAGTTTTATGCCGGTTCCGAACGGCATGTTGGGAGCTTTTTCATAGGCAATTTTTTACTCTCAGAGGTTTGCCATTTCCAGCTGAGAGGACAGCCGCCGAAAGAGAAAACGAGTTTCCCGTTATTGTTTTTTTAGGTGTTACTACATGCAGAATTCGAACTTGCGTCGCTCTGCATTCGACTCGCTAGACCGCGCACTAACCAACTGAGCCACGGCGGCTGCTATGTCCTCAATAGCCTCATGAATTCTATCTTTGAGGTCTTGAATCGACGCTGGACTGTTGGCGTACACCTTATCTTTCACGTTATCCCAAAGGAAGAAGTCGCAAGGTGTTAAATCACAAGATCTCGATGGCCAATTGTGATCACCTCTTCCAGAGATAACACGGTCCGGAAACTTTTCCCGTAAAAGAGCAATGGTTTCGTTGCTTGTGTGGCGCACGTAGCGCCGTCTTGTTGAAAGTAAACGTTGTCCAGATCAATACCATCCAACTCCGACCATAAAAAATCATTAATCATCTCTCGATAGCGCAATCCATTCACCGTAACTGTTGATCCAACCTCATTTTCGAAAAAGTAAGGTCCAATGACCCCGCCGGACCATAAACCGCACCAAACAATCACACGTTGAGGATGGAGAGGCTTCTCAACAATAACTCTTGGGTTTTCCGAGCCCCAGATGCGACAATTTTGCTTGTTGACGTAGCCACCGAGGTGGAAATGGGCCCCATCAGTCAAGATGATTTTTCGATGGAATTCCGGATCATTTTCATGCATGTCAAGGACCCAATCAGCAAAGACACGACGTTGTTGATGATCGGTTGGCTTGAGTTCTTGTGTTAACTGAACTTTATAAGCCTTAAGACCAAAGTCTTTATGCAAAATACGGTGTAATTATGTTTTTGGAATGCCCAATTCCAAAGAACGACGAGGAATCGACAAACCTGGGTTTTCTTCAACACTTTGGGCTACATCAGCAATATTCTCAGTCCTTGAGCGACGTGCACGGGTTTTATTCTTCACATCACTAACTGGTCCCAACAGCTCGAATTTTTCCACCAATTTCTGTATTGCGGTCCGACAAGGGGCTTCACGACGAGCCAAAAATGCTTTAGTTTTGCGAACTGTGACTGCAAGATTTTCACCATTTTTGTAGTGAATTTTAATAATTTCAATGCGTTGTTGAAGCGTGTATCGTTCCATTTTTAGTAATGGCGTAGTTTCTACTTGTCAAATGTCAAAGAATAAAAGCTTCAAAAGTGACAGCTACCGAAATACCGGGTGATTCAAAATAACACATCTTGCAAAAAATGCGCTAATTTTAAGACCCTGTATTTCGCTACTCTTTCACCGTAGCTACCAAAAATTGTATGTCACATAACTATATGTATGTCGTTTTTAAAACACACTTGGGTTTTTGGAAAATTATATAATACAATTTTTGTAAACCCCATTTTATGGAGTCAACATATAAATATCAGTAATTTTCGTTTATTTTACTTATATTTGTTATTTTCTTTTACAAATTGCTTGCACATGAAATTTTGTTGCATTTTCTTACGTAAAATTAAATGAAGAATAATATATAATTGCTATCTTTTATATTTGTGTTGTTTCGTGAGGTTGGTGCTATATAAAGTTTTGGGGTATGTCATACCCCACCACACTAATAACGTAAATTTTTGTTCACCACACCAACGCCGGGTTAAGGCAGGTTCTCACCTTTTGGAAAAAAAAACAAAAAATTTCTTTTTTGCCTTATCGTGTAGATATGTGTTTCAAAAATGTGCTCCAGAAATTTCAGATCAAAATCTGAAAAATTACAAAAGTTACAGGCCGTTACATAGAGCAGTGTAGAGCACCGGCCAAGCGCGCTTTAAACTTTAAACGCGTTTTTCTCAGAACCACATTTTCGGACCTTACGGAAGTGATTGAAGGCGCTGGAATGAACCAATCGTCACCAAATGTAACGTCACCACGTAAATGTTCCTTAGGGTTTTTTCTAATTAACGAACTACGATCAGCCAAAAATATTGAAAATTGTTTATTTAAAAAAATAATTAGTGAACAAAAAAATGCGAAAATCGTAATTTTTTTTTCAAAACCTCATAACTTTTTTAATTTCGATTTTTTTTGCATGATCGTAGTTCATTCAATAGATAATACGGTACACATTAAGAATGTGTTCGATTTTTGTGTTTCCGATCACGGGTTTTGACGGAATCACTTCCGGTAGCGGGACACCTCCTCGCCGACATGCCGCCACTCATGGACGCCCCCTCCCCCTTTTTTTGATTCATTCAATTTTAAAAATTGTATTCTCTAATTGTGTTCATATCCAGAAACAATTTTCAGCGTTGTATCTTTAACCGTTTTCTCCAAAAAAATTCCTAAAAAAAATTCACTTTTTCGGATCCACAAGGTGAGAACCTGCCTTAATGAGCTTAATCGGAATATTAATTTCTGAGGTAAGTTGCAAAACTCTGCAGATGGCTGAGGTAATTTTTAGTGTTTTTTTCTTTTTAAAATGTTTTATTAAGATATTTTTAAGCGGACTATCATTACATTCAAGAATGGACTTAAAGAGCCTTGATGTTATCAAGTCTCTTTGATTTTCGAAGGTTAGAATATCTTCCTCAAATAGCATATTGGTAATTGGTGTTGACCGAAGGGCTCCCAGTACAGCTCTTACTGATACATTTATAATTGTTTTAATTTTATTTATGAGGGATTTTGGGGCATGCCCAAATAAAAATATTCCGTAACTTATTTTTGATATTATTAGGGTTTTGACAGTTGTGACTAGTAACCCGGTGTCACAATTGAATTTCGAGGTTGATAAACATTTAATAATATTTATTTGTTTGGCTAAAGAAGGTAATCGATGTGGGAATTCCATTTATATTTCTTATTTACTATTACTCCTAATACTCGGAGTTCTTCAGTTTCGATTAGTTGAAGATTATGTAATTGTAATCTACACTGACAGTTTCGTTTGCGGCAAATATGAATATATTTACATTTGGTTGGAGATAGTTTCGCTCCTAAATACTCACACCAGTTCTCTATATCTTGAAATAGATGGTTTAAGTTTAATATTGGGTTTTTGCTTTTACCGGATTTTACGATAAGGTTGATATCATCTGCATAGGCACAGAAGTTTTTTGTAGTGATATAGTAGTGCATAATTTGTTATATGCGATTAGAAAAAGTATGACCGACAGCGGAGAACCTTGAGGTACTCCGTTGTCGACACTTCTAGATTCTGAGTACGTGCTGCCTATCCGAATCGCGAAATTGAGCGATATTGGCCTATAAGATTTTGCTAACGTTTTTTCGGTTTTTGGTTTAAGAATTGGTATTACTACACTGTAATTAAAAGTTTGAGGAGCCTGGTTTTCGAAAATGAGGAATTTTTTATCATCGGATAAGATATTCTGTCTCTCCGGGGTGTTTTTCCTTTCAGTTTTGCTAGTGCTGAGCAAAGTTCGATATAGTTTATTTCATTTTCTATCACCTTTGCTTTGGTGATTGGATAACCGTTTGGGAGGTTTCGTGGTATTGAATTTTTTCTTTCTTGAAACTGTTGTGGAAAATTTATGTCTGCAGCACTTTTAGACCAAAACTTGCAAAATTCGTCTGCTATATGCCTTTTATCCATGATAATTTCTCGTGGGTCATTTAATGATTGTAGGCAGTGGATGCCGTGAGAAATTTTGTATCCGCACAAGCCGCGGATGTTAGACCAAATTTTTGCCGTTGGGGTTGACGGGTTTATTTCTGAGGTGTAATTTTGTATTGATTGTTTCTTTGTTATTTTGATATCGCGTTTTAATATTGCGTTTGCTTTTTTATATAATAGGAGGTTTTGTTGAGTCATATTTCTTTTCAATTTATTCCATAGATGGTTTTTCTCTTTTTTTAATACTTCAAGCTCACGGTTCCACCAGGGGACTGTGCGTGGTCCACTTTGTGGACGAGATTGGGGAATAGCTTCATTCGCAGCCTGTAGGATAATTTTTTTTAAATTGTTGGTTTTAGCGTTAACATTTGTTTTTACTGGTCTGATGGATTCGAATCTAATGCATTTATTTTGAAACATTGCCCGTTCAGCTCGTTCAATTTAAAATTTTGGTTTAAGTTGGTAGGGAAACATACTGATTATAATCGGGAAGTGGTCACTTCAACACACATTTTTTTCGATGTTCCACTCCAAGTGGATGCTGAGGACAGGATAGCAGAAAGACAGGTCAAGGTGTGTGAAAGTGTGGTGGGTAGAGAAGTGGGTAGAGAAGTGGGTGGGGGACTTATCGTTCAGTAGGATGTAATTGGATTGGTGGATAAAGTTGGCTAATATATTCCCTTTCCGGTTATTTCTTGTTGATCCCCAATTTTGGTACCAGCTATTGAAATCTCCAGTTACTAAGGTAGGGTTGTGGGAAAAATGTAATACATTTTCTAAGTTATGGAATTGGAAATTAGTTGATAGAGAAATATGTATATGCGGAAATAATTGAAAATTGTATTTTTGACTGTATTTCTATTGCTATTGCTTCAAAGTCAGTGTTTATGATTTCTTGTCTGTGTTGTATAGATTTGTGTACTAAAATTGCTACGCCACCAAAAGAGTTTGATGAATTATAAGGGTATAGGATAAAGTTATTTAGCACCGGGATATTGTTAGAGTGTTTTAGGATGTGAGACTCTTGTAATGATATTATTTTAATGTTATGGTGTTTATTAAGACCAGTAGTTCGTTGTATTTATTTACGTATACGTTTATATTCCATTGTAATACTTTTAGTGACATTATTGCAATATTATATTATTAATAAAGTAAATTTTAAATATAACTTATATATTTTGGATAAATAGACATATACACTTAAGATACGCATAGTAATGTTTCAAAATGTTTATGTTAAGGTTAAACTAAATATCAGAAAGACGGGCTACGGCTTGAAGTGCCATTTACAACATTTCTGCTTCAAGTGACATTGACTCCGAAGAATCGACGTCATCATGAATGCTAGTAGAAGTCTTCGGGATTTTTGGGTCTTGTTTCGTGTTGCTGTTTATTCTCTTTAATTTCTGTTTCGTTCGGTTTGTTGTGTTCAATGGGAGTATTTATTTTATTTATTTTAATTTATTTTTGACTCTCTTTTTTTTTTGCTGAGTCTGAGTTTTCTGTGGGGCTTCGGATGCTGTTGTTAAAATGTCTGAATAGGTGATTACCTCTCTCTCGTTGTGGGTGTTATTTGTGGAGAGTGGCGGTTTTGGACTGTTTTGGGTGATCGTTGGGAATTGATTAACTGTACCTTCGTTAATTGTTATTGCTTTATTTACTTTTGTTGACTATGTTGTTAGACCATGTGGGTGGCGATCTTTGTAAGTGTTAATTGCTTTTTTTCTGTCCACTTTTTCTATAGTTATTATTGCCTGTACTTCTTTTTCTTTTAAAAATATTAGGCACTTTTTATTTAGAGTGTTGTGGTTGGTGTCTTCGCTTCCGTTTATGACACAAACGATGCATGTTGAAAGTGCAGTACAAGTATTATTGTTTTCTACGTCGCGATGCGTCGGTTTGGAAATCTTTGGCACAGTTTGGGCATATTTTTTTGTTTTTTGTTTCGAAGACAGCCCGTACATCTCATTGGTTATAGAATATAAGGTCGGATTTTCACTTTTTCGTAGCCAATTGATATTTCGTTTGGTAGTGATGTGTCGCCGAATGTTAATATTATAAGTCCGGTTTTGGTTAAGGAGTTTTCAGTTTTTTTCATGATTTTTTTAACTTCACATACTTTTTGTGGTTTTAGTTCATTCAATATTACGTCCTCTGATATACCTCTCAGCTCGTTTGAGTATACCACGCCTTTTGAATAATTTAGTGTGTTATGTTCGGAAATTTCGATATTGATTGATGGGGATACAGATGTTAGTGTTATCAGTTTAATAGCTTGGGTGTAGGTTTTTGTTTTGATTAGAATGTTTCCATTTCTTAGTTTCTTACATAATTCTACTTCCCCACCGCATGTGCAGTAAGGTGGGTCGAAAAAAAAAATTTTTTGTTGTCACCACCTAAAAATAAAATTCAGAGTGTTTAATGACTATTTGGAAAATATTGCGATTCTGAGGTAAGCCAATTGTGAGCGGTTTTGCTTCAAAAATACCTCTAATTATTATGTTTTTTGGGTGTAACTTTTTTGTTGTTGGACATTTTCGAATAATTTTTTTGTGCAATTATTCGAAAATGTCCAACAACAAAAAAGTTACACCCAAAAAACATAATAATTAGAGGTATTTTTGAAGCAAAACCGCTCACAATTGGCTTACCTCAGAATCGCAATATTTTCCAAATAGTCATTAAACACTCTGAATTTTATTTTTAGGTGGTGACAACAAAAAATTTTTTTTTTCGACCCACCTTAATGTGCAGTCGATAACTTTTTTTATTATTTTATTTTTTATTTTATTTATAAATGGTGATTATGATGGTGACTGCTCATAATTAAGTATCTTGGTCCACTGGAGTGAAGTTTAAGTACTTTACTCTTGTCGGTTTCGAATAGTGGTTGATCCATTGCTTTGTGGCGATCAGGAGGGTCATTCATTTTTTATATGTTTGTAACACTTGTAATATTTAAGATTGTATAATTATTGTTTTATTAATTTTTTTTTTTGCTTATTTAGAAATTCTTTATTAGTATGGATTTGACGCACGTTTGCGCCTTTCCTAAGAAGAGGCCTCAGAGATGGCAGTTGTGTGTCGCTGATTTTTATCCAATAATTTTAATGGTTTTTTTTTTAAGATTCCGTTAATTTTTGTCGAAAACTTATTTTCATTCGTGTTACGAATTTTCCTTAATTTTTCCCAGCTGCTATGACAGACAATTCAATGAGAACTGACTAAAAAGTAATATTGTAATAAGTAACTTGAAAATAAGTAGTAATATTGCTGAAGGTAATTACTTATGGGAAAAGTAACTAGTTACACTACATTTTTAAAGCAAAAGTCCTTCGTAATTTTCGAAGAAATATGGCCCTATGACACCACCGGACCATGCACACCAAACAGTGACTCTAGGTGGATGCATTGGGCGCTCGACAACCACGTGTGGATTTTCTGAACCCCACACACGACAATTTTGACTATTAACGTAACCGCCGAGGTGAAAATGTGCTTCATCGCCGAAGAAAATTTTGTGCGAAAAATTGGTATTTTCGGACTATTTTTCAAGCACCCATTCGGCGTAGTTACGACGCATTCTGTGATCTCCCGGCTCCAATTTCTGCACCAACTGAACTTTGTATGGATGAAGATGCAAATCCAAATGCAAAATACGCCAAATTGTGTTAATGGAGATGTCCAATTATTGTGAACGCCGGGGAAGCGATAAATTCGGGTCATCTTCAACACTGGCAGCTACAGCAGCAATATTTTCGGCCGAACGAGCAGGGCGATTACGTATTGGCCTCTGTACATCTTGTACAGAACCAGTTCGTTCGAATTTCGCCAATAAATCCGAAATTGTTGACAAAACGGCCTTCCGTGACGTCCGAAATCCTTCCTTATTGCGCGAAAAGTGGTGCTCAAATTTTCACCATTTTTGTAGTAAATTTTCACTATGTTTACACATTCAGCGATGCTAAATCGGTCCATTTTCATAAATGGCAAACACTAAACTACAATATTAACACAATGCACAGTGATTCGTTCCATAGACAAAATTCAAAAAATTTATAGTTTCAGAATTTAATGTCATTTGAAAGGTAAAACTCCAACTAAGAAAACCCCAAAAAATCGGTGCAAAAAATTAATTAGTGTGTGTGCAAAAGCGGCTCAAAGTTGAAACTTTTTTCACAAAAAAATGTAAACACATCTTTTCTGTTTTTTAGTCTATTGAGGAAAAAAATTGTAAAAATACATGGTTACCAAGAAGTTGCTGAAACTTTTAATATAGATTAAGAAATGATATGGCCATTTTCGCTTTTAATGTTATCTCAAAAATTTGCAAAGCTGAGGCTTTTACATCATTTTTAAATCAAATAATTTTTCCAAATTAAAAATCTGAAAATTGGCAAAACTTAGAGGGAAATATCTAAAAAGTATGTGATAGTATGTGCCTGGATTTTTTTAATTTTAAGAAGCATTCTTTCTTTTTCGGATAATGTAATTATATCCTCCTATATCTTCCGATCTCAGAAAATATTTCAATTTGAAAAGTGGTCTAAACACCTATTTTTCGACAAAATTTCTTTTTTTCAAAAGTATGCAATCAGCATGAAAAATTGAGAAAACTGCAAAAAAGCAAAACATACGTCTATTATTATCGTTTTTATTGCAAAATTAAAGGGTCCTGAGACAATTTCTGTAACACTTTGCAATAATCAATGTTGATGTTACCGATTAAATGTAAAATCTGAAAAATCCAGCCAACACCCTTGGTGCTATAGCTCTCCAAAAGTGACGAAATTTGAAAATTTAAGACCCTGGCATTGCCAAACTACAAAAGAAAAACAAATTCGAGATATCAATTCAGCAGATCATGATTAACTAGTATGCCAAATTTTATGAGGAACGGACCACTCCTTCTTATCTTGTCCCGCGGTTGTATGAAGTCGAATCACTGTGCAATGCAACGACAGATGACAGCTGCGGTTGTCGAACGCAGGGCTGCCAAAGTTTTCGGTTCGAAATGAAAAACCTTATAAATGTTTTCCATGTCATTTTAATTTGGTCGTTGTTGCTCGCCTGCTGACTTGACTGGCTGCACGGATAGCCGCATAGAGAGAAAAAATGTTGTGGGTCTGGCTGCGTTCGAAAGTGAAAACACTTGGCGAAATTTTGAACAATTTATCATCCGTTCGAAATTAAACTAATTAACTAAATACAAGGGTACTAAAGTGTTCTATACAGCTCCTAGGCCAAAAGGATTCAGTTACCTGAAATATGGCCAGTTTTGTGGTAGAACTCTTCAGAACTATCTCTCGAATAAATCATTGTTGTAAGGTGGTGTCAGAAAAAGTAAACTACCTGAAATTTAGCCTTAAATGCTTGAGAAATATCGCATAATCGATTGAATTCGGTATCTCTGTAAAGCTTGCCAACAACTACAGCTGTAATGACGTCGGAGATAAAGGATCACTCTTTGCTCCTAAAGACTTGGACTTGACATAGATGAGCATTAGAGTAACAAAAATTGGTCACAGTTGATAAAGCTCGCATTTTACGGGACGCTACGGTATTTAGGCAGCGGAAGCGTTTGACGCGGCAAATTGACACTATCAAAGCGACATAGTGATTCTTGAGGTGCTCGAAGCGACATCGGTGACATTGATAAAAAAGGTGTTCGATGTTGTAGCCTGAGGTCAACGGCGAGGAGGCAGACCTCGTATAGAGTAACTTACAAACTACGGCGCAGATCGGATAGCAGCTCTCGGCATCACTGTAGATCTCTACTGTAAATTTGTCTTTGCCACGGCTTGTGGACAATTCTTGCATTGCTAAACGCAATTTCAAATTTGCTGAGCTGTTTTCGAAGTGTATTTTAGAGCTTAAAGAGCGCACAAAATTTTCTATTTGGCACACTTCACTACTGCACAGTACTGTCAAGTACTGTACTTCAGTGTCGCAATGACAGCAAATTCAAATGCTCAATAGTTCTATTCTGCAACAAAGCGAGCACTGCACATTCCAAAACCTTTTCGCTACAGCAGCGACAGTGCTTGTGTTCTGTTGCGAAACAAAACATCAAAACAGAAAGCTATAATGAGGTTAAGTAACGGTAAATCATAGCAAGCACCAGCGTTACCACAAGAAAAACAAATTAATAACCAGGAACAAAAATAAAAATAACCAAAATGTAACAAAAATAACCAAAATGTTTATTAGACATAATCAACTACTTTACTTTTACAAAACAACAATACTTTTACAAAAAGTAGTCGTAAAAAAGTGTTGTTGACTCTTTTAAAACATACAGTCGTGTCTGGGTATAGTGAACACCCTATATAGTGAACACCTCGATATAGTGAACACTCAAATTTTTACATAGAGTACTCTAAATAGTGAACAAACGGAAACCTCTAAATAGTGAAAAAAATTCTGAAAGCAATTTCAAGCAAAAAGCAACAAAAAACACAAGAATGAATCAAAAATGAAAGAGGGTATTCCCCTAATTTGTATTTTTGCTATTGATTGTTACAAAATCAGCTGTTTCTTGACCTTAGTGGTTATGGTTTTTGTCGAGTGCAAACCGATTGTGGTTGAAAGTACGGTTTTTTAATTTTTATTTCAATGATCTTTTAAATTTATATAGGTACACACATAGTATAATAAAAAAGTAGTCTAACCTGAGAGAGTATTTCTAATGTATTTCTATTTTGTTTACAAAAATTGACAGAAAATTTTATGAACAGAGTTTTGAAAATTTTTTGTGTTCAAATCAATATGCGTCTATGTATTCTGTTGAGAAATTTTGTACATCAAAATGAAATATTGTGAAAGAATTTTAAAAAAATTTGTACTCAAAAGAGGGGCGAGTTCAGGTTAGACTACTTTATAATTATACTATGGGTACACACAGTGTAGTTTGAGCAAATAAAACTAGTTTTTGAACAAAAATTCTAACCTTGATATAGTGAACAACCTAGTTCACTATATCCAGACACGACTGTAGTTATCGAATTAAAAAAATGCTGCTTACTCTTTTACGAGAAAAAGCAATGACTATGAGTTGCCACTATCAATCAGTATCAATATTATTGCCATTCCTAATAATATTGTGCTCATTGATATTTAAGATACATTTTGTATGATATTCTAAAATATACATTTTGTCATCAATGGGCAATGTTCTAAAAAATAGCCAAATTGGATCAAAAATCACCAAATAACCAAAATCCATTTTCAAAAATAAAAATAACCACTTTTGGTTAAAAATAACCAAAACGGCAACGCTGGCAAGCACACGGAGTGAAGTAGAACTTCTACTTCACACCGTGTGAAGCAGAACTTTACATTAATGTTGTTGTAATGCTTAAAATGCAGCCCAGATTCCATACAATATACCAGAAACAAACATCAGCTACTCCGATCGTGCAAAACAAAACAGCGTATGCTTGAAAATGTTCTACTTCAGTGCTGCACTTCAGTCTTGTTCTACTTCAGTGTTGTTCTACTTCCGTGTTGTTCCACTGCAGTATTGTTCTACTTCAGTGTTGTTCTATTCCAGTGTTGTTCTATTTCAATTTTGTTCTACTTCAGTGTTGTTCTATACTTCAAGGTGTTTGAAAATATATTGTCGTTTCGTGCAGTATTTGTATGAATATCAAAAGCTTCCTTCACTGCAGTGCTTGTTTTGTAGTGAAAGTGAAGAAGAGCGGCAGTATTTGAAAGCACAGCGATGGCTTGCAAGTCATTTTTATAGTGCTTGCGCAGCTCTTTGTTAGAGCTTATGCAAAAATGCAGTTTATTCTCTGTGTTTCCTTCATCCGCTCATTCTTGGCTGGAGCATTCGCCGGGCAATTGCTTGTCAATTCTTGGTGTTTCCTTTTCTGGCAGTTTTTTGTTTTGTTTTTTTGCAATTTTTTTATTGGTTGTTACCGTTGTTGTTATTGGTTTTGTTGTAATATTTTGCCATTTGGCAGGGCCCTCGTGTTATATTGTGTGTATTTAACGACGATTTCTCGTTAGCATTTGACGGCGCGTCGCACAGTGTCGCGAGTGTGGCCAAAAATACAAAAAGTCGATGTTGCAAAAATGATATTTTTTTACATATATGTTGAGATAATAGTCCCAATAAGACAAATCCAAAATATTTCTTAAAACAAATAATAAATGTAAGCAGGAGCCATCCACAAAGTTGAGCCTTTTCTTGGAACACATTTTCGCCAAAGCAACTCACTATTTTTATGCTAAATGTAAGTAGCATTTTAGCTTACAGGTACTACGTATGGATACAAATTACTTACGTAAGAAAAATATAGAGTTTGGGCAAGTAGGTACTACTTTTCTGTTTTGGTTTGATCAGTATATGCGAAGTTACGTTGCTTTAAAAAAACCCGGCCTGTCTCACGAAAAGTGAGAAAAATCTCTAACTTTGGGATACGATAAAAAGAAAACGTCTCAATGCATCTCACCAGTGATTAGTGAAAAACGAAGACACAAGTACGGCCTTTTAAATAAAAAAAATTAGCTGCGTCGACCTGCGTCTCCACCTAAAAATTTACTTCTTGTAGTGGCACCACAGAACAAACAATATACAGAATGTGCATCTGGTGTAAGGAAAATTTTCTTTGCGGGTTCCAGCGGTAGGACCCGTTTGTGGATGCGGGGGGAAGCAGTAAAGGGGACGAGAACGCACAGAACGCGAGAGCGTAAACTGAGAAGCTGTGAGAGCGGTGTATGAAACAGTGACGCACCACACACTGTGGTTGTTCTTGTTGGGCAACAAAGCGGTGTGCCGCTTGCATGTTGGTGGTGGCTCGTGCTTGCTCTCCGCTTGCTTTTTTACAAAGAAGAACAAGAAGTGGATAGGAAAAGTTTGCATAGAAAAATAGATTGAGCGATCGCCAAGGCGATAAGGTGGTGGCACTACGGAAAAAAACAAAATTCAATGAATTTTATTAGTTCTTCCGGTCTGCTTGTAAAATAGAAGTTGTAAAAAGTACAAATGGCTGCAATGAAAATAAGTATATGTGTAAAAATATTGGAACAACCAAGACGCATTAAGAAAGTAATAATAAGTGGAAAACTATTGCTACAATGTTGTGCTAATTATCAAAGAAAAATAGTTTAATTAGTTCTGGTGCTGCAACTACCTATTGAATTTGCCTTGGCGGTCGATTTGCCAAATCAACCACAATTTCAATATGCACGAGCAAAGCCAAGCCAGTGACTACATGACATCACTGGCCAAGCTGGCTTGCTGCGGAAAGCAACAACATTGCGTGTTGTTGTCGAAATGAGAATAAAGCCCAGAACGATCGAATCTATGCGTGTACATCAATTCGCGCTTACTCTCTCGGTTCCCTTTACATTTTCCTCACCTTTGTTGCTTCCCGCCCGCGTCTGAAATGAAATCGCAAAATTATTTCAGATGCGCCTTCTGTATACTGTTTATTCTGTGGTGGCACCTACAGTAAAAAATTGTGATTTTTTCGAAGTATGGCTTGCGACGCACAATGAAAACAGCGGCAAAACAGCTGCTTCAATGGTGAACTATATAAAAAAAGGTGGGCATTTTGTTCGTATCATCAAAAGTAGGCAGAATGCCATGCCCACTTTAAAAATCTTAACATTTATACCAAAATATGGTATCACAAGCTGAACAAATTAAAACACAAATTCAAGATGGAAAAGTTTTGGCCACTTAATAAATATGCTCCAGCTGCCACTCCCAGTTTTAAGGTTTTAGAAAGCTTAAAAATTAAAATCACATTGTAGAACGATATTGTTAATAGCCTTCTAAAAATACAGTTTTAGTTGTAGTAAAATGCGAATATTTTTTAAAGTGGGCGTGGCAGACCGCCCATTTTTAGTGTGAGCTTTTTGTCATTATTTTAAGCACAAATACAAAATTTCATAATTCTATCACCAATATTGAGCAAGTTATTTCAATATTTCAGTTCCTTTCGTAAGGGGGGTGGGCGTGGCAGTGGTCCAATTTAAATGATTTTTTTTGCAAATTTCTTAATTTCGATCACGAAAACGATCTCACCAAGTTCCATCGAGATAGGACAACGCTAAGTATTTTTGGCCACGGCTTATATGGGATCGCGATACTGTGCGTCGTCGCATGGCCACAACATTGGCCTCGGCTGGTTAACGTGCGTTACCCGCGCGGTGCTAACCGGCGCGCCGACAGCATGGTTGGGTTGCGTGGTGCTAGTAATGGACCAGCAGCGCGTACCACGACGGCGGATCGGTGTAGTGTTTCGGCCGATTTCGCTCAACAACAACGACGACGGCAGGCAGCGAAGGCAATGACTTTTTACGTCCAAGATTCCGGCGACTTAACCCGCTCAGGCAATGCGCCCTTCGCCTGACGTTAGGGTGTGTCGCGCCAATTTTCGGCAAGACTTGTGCGTGGTGCGTTTTGCAGCCGATCGTGGGCGGAACGTAGAATGGCTGCCACTGTGACTGTGCAACCGCCGGCCGCAGTGCGCGGCTCCCAAGTGAGCCGTTACGCCTGTGCATAAGCGCGCACTGCGGCAGTGGCTTGTTTTCAGCACATTCTGCTGCAAGCGAGCCGCGTATGCGTGTCACGGCTGCCGTCGCCGATGATGATGTAAAAGTGTTAATGATGGCTTGTGTATTGGCGTGGCTGCGTCGCACATTGGGAAAAAACAGGCAAAAACGCTCGCATCGCCTGTTTTGAACTCTAGAATCTATAGTTTGTGCACTAGAGAACTGAAATTTCGCTACTATCTTTAGAATTCCTCATAGAATTGTAGGGTGTAATTTTTTTTCATTTCCTTTACCAGGAGCTGGTACCCTACAGTCGGAAGTTAAGAGATTTAGAAATATGCATAATCAGAAGCAAAAAAAATAATTCAATATTTCGATAACTGATTCCAGTAGAAGATCAAAAATAAAGTTAAACGTGTTTTAGGGTTTTTTAATTTGAGCACTTTTTTGCAGCACGGTTTATGTTTTCCGAGTGTATAACAAAAGATTTAATAACTTCGGAAATAAAAAAGATAAAGGATTGAATTTTCGCATAACTGTTTCCCATAAGTAGAAGATGATTTATTCCAAAAATGAAAAAAATTCGCCCACGGCCACGCCTACTTTCCATACAGACTTTATTTTTAACAATATTAAAATAAGCTAAAATTTTGCTGTCATGCATTAAAATATTCTTTAGAGACACTTAGCCCACTTTTATAAAAGTAGGCAAACTCTTTCTTAAAAAAATCTAAACTATTCATTTACTTTTATAAAGCACGGAAAAGGTTAACTGACAAGTATAATATATATTATGTATCTCAAGGGGTTAAAGAGGCATGTCACACCTATTTCCAGACAAACATATCCCTAAACGGGCGGTAAATATTTAAAAGTTCATATTTTGAAAAATATCTTTATATGGCAACCCTGTTAAGAATGGACAAACCACGCCCATTTTAGGCAATATGTTGTTCTCGTGATTTCCAAAGTGTTTGTACGAAATTTCAGCTTCGTGTCTCAACTTTTTCGAAAGCAATTGTGAATACCTTCCATCAGACAGACGAATTGGAAGACATATTAACAGACGGACATAGATAAATCAATGCGATATATATATGCATATCTCAATTCTATACATTTAAATACATATTTATTCCTTTCAACACCAGCCTTGCTGTTTTTCATACGTTATAGTTTTGCTCAGCAATTAAAAATATATCGTTGCTCACCACAACTGAGTACAAAAAGTGCTTGGGTTGGCATGCGAAAATTGCTCGCATTCATTTTGTTGCAGAACGTCGCAGATGAGTTTGGTACCATCAGTTGGCTGAATGTTCCACCTAATCAGTGTATACGTATTTCGTTGAATGCTGTTGAATCTCAAAAGTTACAGTCCAGAGAAAATCCCGATTTTTCTCATTTTTATCAAAAAATGAGGCAAAGGTTAGATATATTTTTTTTGCCAAAATAAACATTTTTTAAATACAATTTTTTTTCATATTAATTGCTTAGATATCGGTACCCCACATGTGAAAAATTATGGAATTTCATTAAAAAATGTAGATTGTACGGGCATTTGAAGACAGCCCTGTTAACGATATTTTGCTAGAAGTGAAAATAATTTAATAAAACGTTCAACTTTGAAAGGCTGTAAAGTCCAGGTCATGGGATGAAGGGACTTAAAAAGTTGATTTTCTATCTGGCTAGAGTATCTATATTACGACAAGTAAAAAAAATATTCACATTCGCAACTTTTGAATTTGCTCCAATGCAAGCGTTTTTGCCTGTTTTTTCCCAATGTGCGTCGTGCGAGCGCTTATTACTTTTTCCCTTGTTTCCCTTTCTTACTTTTGTCCCGTAGGTCGTTGTTACTGCTGTTGACTTTTTGTCGCTGTTGCTGCAGCTTCTCAACTGGCTTTTGTTAATGTCATGTAGGAAGCGGCTGCTGCCGCTGCACATATGCCTCGGCGTCTCTTGTGTAATACCACAGAATAAACAGTATACAGAAGGCGCATCTGAAATAATTTTGCGATTTCATTTCAGACGCGGGCGGGAAGCAGCAAAAATGAGGAAAATGTATATTGAACCGAGAGAGTAAGCGCAAGCGAGCGGAGAGCTGCTTTGCGATGCTCTCTTGCATTCCCGCATTCATTCGATTGATTGTTGCTTTATTCTCATTTCGACAACAACACGCAATGTTGTTGTTTTCCGCAGCAAGCCAGCTTGGCTTTACTCGGGCACATTGAAATGGTGCTTGTTTTGGCAAAGCGATCGCTCAGTCACTTTTTCTTTTATGCAAATTTTGCCTGTCCGCTTCTTGTTCTTGTTTGTAAAAAAGCAAGCGCAGGGCGAGCAGGTACCGGCAAATTTGTTTCTTGTCATAATCAATCGAATCTTCGAGCTGAATGGTCGTTTTTCTTTTCATGCTGCGCTTAGATTAATTAATATTAAATTTTGCAAATATTTAGACGTGGTTGATCCAAAATAAAAATTTTTACAAATATTTTTACGAGGCTAGTTCCAAGTAAAATTATTTGTATACATTTTGACGTGGTTGATTCCAATTTTGAATTGTTTGCAATTGTTTTGACGTGGTTGATCCAAATTAGTTAGTTGATCCTTTCCTTGGTTATTATATTACTTTTGATTTGGCATATTCATTGACTTTACTAGTATACGAAAAATGGATCCTGCTCCGTGTAAAAATGTATTACCCCGGGTGGGTAAAAATTTAATAAAGTCAGGGCTTCAATGCTGCATAACATGTTGCCGAAAATCTAGACGGGATGATGAACAACATAAGATGTTTAAATTTCCGCCCTATGACTCAGCTATGGGCCAAATTTGGCGAGAAAAATGTAGCATTAAAACTAAAGAATACACCAAACCAGTGGCGTCCCCAGGGGGGGGATTAGGGGGATGGATCCCCCCCCTTGGTCGGAGAATTCACTTATGCAATTTGCTATAACAATATGGAATTGTGAAACATTTTTACTATTTGCTTTATCGCTTCTGTAATCACCCACTTAAAACCTAATAACTGAACCTCCCATGATCTGGCCAGACCATAATGTAAACAAGATGATAGTCGAGGATTGTTGTTAAGGATATAAAAAAACCAGAAAGTGTGAATACAATGATTTCTTTTGCTTGTCTACATTATTTTTACGTAAAACGGTGAAAATATACTAGAATAATTAAGTAAATAGCGAGTTTCAACTTTAATGAGTTAATTTTGAAATTAAAAAAATACGGCAGTAAAGCAAAAAAATAAAAAAAATGTATAAATGTAAAATACGTTACTTATGGATCTACTTCAGCTGCTTGACCAATGCAATTATTTCAACAATATAATGCAGTATCATGACTAAACCACATTGAGATTTTACATTCGACACATACAAATCGGGTTTTGATATATATATTTCTGGATTCCTTGCACTGTTAATAATTCTGAACTGCTTTGCCAAAGAAAAATATGCAAAACATGCTCTACATGTTGTTGTTCATGCTGAACTGGCCGGATATCGTTTTCCTTGTCGCCTTCGTCGTTGCTATCTTCACATTGAACTATCTAAACGACCATTTTTTCTATCAGTATCAGAAGCTTCGTTTTGTTCAGGGCCAAATGAAAGCGTGAAATTGGCAGCACCGTTATTATTGCCTCTCGCAGCAAATTATTTAATATCTTAAATTCGTTGCTCTAAAGCATTAGTTTCCGCTATTGCTAAGGAAATTTTTTTAGAGATTTTCCTCTCTGATTTAACTCCAGCGTCGAAGTTCAAAAACAATGTCCACCTGATTCTCAAAATAGCATTCTCTTCCTTTCATCTCTGTCACAGAAAACACCCAATCGAATTGGAAAATGGATAAGTATTAATTTTGAATATGTTCCAACATTATTTTCCAACAAAAATTATAATTTATTAACCCAAAGAAAATAAAAGCCAAGGCGAACGAAAAACACTTGGACCAGGTACATTTTGCGCCAGCTAATTTACGTCACTATTAACGGGATGGCACGAAAAAAGTGCTTCAAATCGGGTCAGATGGAAAAACCTAGTTGAAACTATATATATAATATAAAAAAAATATTTATAAACAATTCTGACAATAATTACGTCGAAAATAACAAAAAAAAACTGAAAATAACTGGCAAATTTGTATGAAAATACACCATGGTCTGGCCAAGCCATGGTTTTGGGTTTTGTGCTTAGAAAGGATCAGTTAAAGATATCATGAAATTTGAGCTCGATAGCTTAATTACAACATTACTAAAGTGCATCCAAAGTTCAATATGGTCTGGCCAGAACCGGATACCCGCAGAAGGGTTAAGAATAAATGAATAAAAAAAATCAGCATTGCATTTGTTCTCGCAGAATAGTTGTATTTTCAATGTTCCCAAAAGTGTCGACTATTTACCAAAATAGTAATCAAACGCAGGCTTCATGCCAACCCTGCATCAGCTGTTGAAATTAAAAAAAAATTCACTTATATAGTTTTGGTAAATTGCGGGTAAACATGGAAACATGGTCACCTCTATCATAATTAAATTTCAGAACATCATACATTTTGTAAATGTTTGATTTCTTTTACATAGCTGGTGTGCTTTTTAAAATACGTCTTTTGGTTTTTCGTAATTCTATTAGCAGTTGTTTTCGAAATGTCATAACTTAAAACAAACTTGAATTTTTTGGTTGGGATTTTATGACTTAAAAATACATGTCACTTGAATTTAAGAAGTTTATGTTAGTATATGTATACATATATGTATGTATGTACAATTTTATTCAACATGTATTAAAAATAATACGCAAAGATGAAAGTATAAAAATGGCGTTAAACTGGATTTTTTGCATATCCCCCCCCTTCCCGAAATCCTGGGGACGCCACTGCACCAAACCATTATTTATATGCGTTAATCACTTCTCAAGTTCTGACATTGGGAAAAAATATTTAAAATTTGGAGCAGTTCCTGTATTTAATTTGGAAAATGTTGATGAAACTTACTCTAAAAGCTGTTTTGCTATTAGTAGACGAGCTGTTTGAGAAAAAATCCGACATTTTTTTTTTGATGACAAGGACATTAAACCAAGACAAACTTGAAAATATGTTTTCTATACTAAGACAAAAAGGTGGTAATAATATAAATCCATCAGTGGCTGATATTAATAATATATTAGCATGCTTAATGGCCGCAAAATTGTGCAATTAAGTTCCCACAGCAATTGTGAAGAACTAAATGATACTACGTTTGAAACGCTTTCTAATATCGTATTAAATCCCGACTCAGCTCCTGAACATAGCGAAGAAACTAGTCAAACCGATGATTTTGAAGTGGATAATAATACAGCCATCCTTGCCGATTTCATATTAAATGATAGTTTTGAGAACTGTTCCGAATTTACCATAGATTTAGCGTCTTTAAGATATTTTTTGGGTTATGTTGTCTACAAAATACTTACCAAAATAAACTGTGAAACATGTGCAGCCGAATTGAGAAAAGAAGATGAGGTACTAACAGTTCCTAGTGAACTTTTCATATTTCACAAAAACTTTAACTCTCTTAAAGATTTCGGCAACCTTATTAGTCCATCGCAAATTCTATTAGAGATAAGCAAAGTACACATTTCAATTTTCCGCAGCATTTTTGAAAAACAGCCACAAATTGTAGGCATAAAAAATGTAATAAAAGTTAAATGCCAAAATGCTACACCACAATGGTTTTCCACGTGTCCTGATCATAAAAACACAATTTTAGACTTTATGATCTTAGTTCTTCTCAGGAAGCATTGTGCATGGGCCTCCGAAAAGAAAAATTTAACTAAACCCCGAAAACTCAAAATCCTAAAATCGTAATAAACTCTGGTTATTTTGACCAAACTTATTCCTTGACTTATTCCCACAATTGGAGGTTTTTTTATCGTAGTATTGTGAATTGCTGAACTCGTTACAGAAATCAGCCAAAGCAAAAATATATTCTAACTTCAGTTGTTAGCCAGCGGCAACAACAACCACAGGCTGTCGACTTTCATCACAGAATAAACAGTATACAGAAGGCGCATCTGAAATAATTTTGCGATTTCATTTCAGACGCGGGCGGGAAGCAACAAAGGTGAGGAAAATGTAAAGGGAACCGAGAGAGTAAGCGCGAATTGATGTATTGTATACGCATAGATTCGATTTTTTTGGGCTTTATTCTCATTTCGACAACAACACGCAATGTTGTTGCGGCTGGCTTGCGCAGCAAGCCAGCTTGGCTTTACTCGTGCACATTGAAAGTGGTTGATTTGGCAAAGCAATCGCCAAGGCAAATTCAATAGGTAGTTGCAGCATTCTTTGATAATTAGCACAACATTGTAGCAATAGTTTTCCACTTATTATCACTTTCTTAATGCGTCTTGGTTGTTTCAATATTTAACACATATATTTCATTGTAGCCATTTGTACTTTTTACAACTTCTATTTTACAAGCAGACCAAAAGAACTTATAAAATCCATTGAATTTTGGTTTTTCTCGTAGTGCTACCACCTTATGTGCCTTGGCGATCGCTCAATCAATTTTTCTATGAAACTGCCTCTCCACTTCTTGTTCTTGTTTGTCAAAAAGCAAGCGGAGAGCGAGCACACATGCAAGCGGCACATCGCTTTGTTGCCCAACAACAACAACCACAGTGTGTGGTGCGCGGTCGCAGCTTCTCAGCTCACGCTCTCGCGCTCTGTGCGTTCTCATCCCCTTTACTGCTTCCCCCCGCATCCACAAACGGGTCGTACCGCTGGAACCCGCGAAGAAAATTTTCTTTACACCAGATGCGCATTCTGTATATTGTTTGTTCTGTGCTTTCATTTACTCCATCACAATGCATGCGGCACATCGCTTTGTTGGCCAACAACAACAACCACATACATATATGGTGCGTTACTGTTTGGTACACCGGCATGCGATTAATACTTTTATCTGTTTGCTCTCCGAACATTTCATTTTGCGCTCTCACAGCTTCTCTTTTTACGCTCTCGCGCTCTGTGCGTTCTCATCCCCTTTACTGCTTCCCCCCGCATCCACAAACGGGTCGTACCGCTGGAACCCGCGAAGAAAATTTTCTTTACACCAGATGCGCATTCTGTATATTGTTTGTTCTGTGCTAATGTGCAATGCGCACATGAGAAATCTCATTAGATGTCGGCAGCTTGTTTTCTAAGCTCTCAGTTATTGAATCGATTTAAATGAATGCCAGAATTGAGTTACATGGGTCGAATGGCGAGAATTGTTGGGAGCCACGAAATGCTTGCAGTGAAACAGTGGTGTGCTTCTGTCTCTTAGAGCAACACTTCCTGAGCTGCCTAGCGAGTTAAAAATCTGACACGATTCCAATTTGTTCTCAAATATGAGCAAGAAATAGGAGGATCTGCAGTGGAGGATAACTTTAACACTATGAGCTAGTTGGTCTAAGTGATGTTGTTGAGACGATCACTTTAGCTGCTTACCTATGACCATGGCGCGTCGAATCCTGAATCGCAATTCCAAAAGACAACTAAAGCAGATCGACTGATAACTCAGATGCCTTAGTAAGTATGTCTTTAAGGGGTGATTTGCCGATTCAGCCAAAATGCCAGTAGTACCCATTTGGCAATACAAAGAGAAAATTCAGTTTCATAGTGAAGTAATTGCCAATTGTTACATGAACTTTAATTATACATTATACTTATAATTATAATTTACATTTTGTTCATTACATTACGAGTACTTTTGAAGCAAAGCAAAAATATTTAAATAATTTTTCGAATTTGCGAAAAAATTAAATTTATATTCAATTCAATTGAATATCGATGAAAATATATATTTGATTCAGTATTGGTTAATATGAAGAAGTCATGAAGGGAACGCATTTAGCAAAAGTCGATGGAAATCGATGTTTAATTGAAATCATTAAATCGATGTTTAATTCAAACAACCCTCTATATTTATGGGTACCTGGGATCAGAGCCGTTACATATGTACTAGGCATCGCAATCCCGGGATCCCGGACTTTTTCCAGTCCCGAAAATCCCGGGATTCAAATCTTTTAATCCCGGGATTTTCGGGATTGCAAAAGATGCTTCAAAGTTCAAATGAAATAAATTTAAAAGCACAAAAACCCAATTCCTTATCTGATGGAGGAGGGAGGGGATAGAGGGCGTCTTTTGCAAAAGGCTTATAATTATTTACTAAGCATTCAACCAGCAAGTGTTGAATCTGAAAGATGTTTTCTCTCAGCAGGGTTTATTTGCAATAAATTTCGCTCTAGATTAGAGGGCAAAACATTTAATGCCTTAGTATTTTTAAGATCTCAGTTTTTAGTTAATCACAACGCTTAAATTTTTTATCGAAATAATCGAAGTAAAACTAAAAGTACTAACAAATTAACTATTTTATTTTTTTTTATCAAATATGCGTATATATGTACTTTATGATACATTTGATGCAAAGCAATAAGTTATGTTTAAGTGTCATTTTTGGATAAAACAAAATGTTATCAAACTGAAGTTAAATGTCAAATGAAAAACTTTAAAGTTAAACAAAATGTTGTGAAGGATGACTATGTTTATTTATTTGATTTAAATTTAAACTGACAATTGTGAATGTAATTGACAACTGATTGTAAATGACATCTGGATTTTGGTGATGTGCCGCGCACAACCATCCACTTCGACGACTCAACACCGACTGCCTCCCTTTCCGAATTACAATGTGATTAAATTCAAGATAAAAAATCTTAAAACTACCCCAAATGTGATTAAACTGTGTCCATTTTTATCGTAAATATATTAGGGGTATTCACACCGGGCTCGTTACTTCGTTAGTTCGTTACTCGGTAACTTTGTACGTGCATTTTGTTTTTGTAAAAGTATCGAACAAAAACAAAATACACAAAGAAAACTACCGAGTACCGAACTAACGAAGTAACGAGTTCGGTGTGAATACCCCTATTATAAACAAGTATTTATGCAATTTGGTAAAATTGTTTTATTTAAAAAATTTGTTATTTGAATCCCGGGATTAAATCCCGGGATCCCGGGATTTGACTTTTCAATCCCGAAAATCCCGGGATCGCAAAATGGCCAAAAATTGCGATCCCTAATATGTACATATTGTATTACATACCCTGCAAGAAATGTTACTTATTTTAAACTACCACTCCTCGACAAAAAATGGGTTCATCGCGTGCTCTTAAAAACAGAAGTATTTTTTTGACTAATCTTCGGCTGCTGAACACGAAACTGAAAATCAAAAAATTTTCTTAAGAAACGTTTTCGAAAAATCTTCGAAAAACACGTTTTTCCCCTCTTATTTCAGTTATGAACACATATCTCATAAATCAACCATCCGACTAACACAACACACATCACACACTAACATACATCCGGCCCGTCGTTACAAAGGTAATTAACTAACCTTTCCACCGATATATAGATTGTGGGAAGATTGGGAGATTGTGGCAGATTTTGGGACGTTACTGACGATGAAAGTTGTAAAAAAGTGAATTTTTTGATCAATTTCAAAAATCATAAATCATAAATTTTGAAATACTTTTTTATAGATAAAATAAATGATCTCCTCTGGTTTTAAAATCTAGGATGAAAGATATATTATTTGAGCAAATATTAAGCCTAACATCAATAGAATTGAAGGAAAAATTACAAAGTTATGATGCACGGAGTGAAAACACCGTGCGAATTTTTTTTTTATTTTTCCGAGACCAAATGTTGATATAGACGAGGCATAGTCAGTTTTTCATTTTCTGACACAAAAACCTTCTTAAAGGACTTTAAAATTGTAAGGATATAAACATTTCAAATATTATTTTAAATATTTTCGGTTGTGGAATGGTGAAGGTATGGGTATCACATGAAAGGCAAAAACTGTATTCTTTTAACTAAAATTTATATTTTCAACTTTCAGAACTTTGAAATAGAAAAAAAAAATACATGTATGAATCTACAGACTGAGATCCAAAACATTTATGTTTTGCATGCCTGATATATTTTGGTCCTCATTTGATTTGGACATTCTATATATCGTTCGAAAGGTTAGTCATTACCTTCTGAACGACGGGTCATTTGTGTTAGTCGGGTGGTTGGTTTACGAGATATGTGCTCATAACTGAAATAAGAGGGAAAAAACGTGTTTTTCGAAGATTTGCCGAAAACGCTTCTTAAGAAAATTTTTTGATTTTCAGTTTCGTGTTCAGCAGCCGAAGATTAGTCTAAAAAATACTTTAATTTTTAGGAGCATTTTTCGTGTCGAGTTAAGTAATTTATAACTAGTCTTTTTCTGTACTGTACTGATTACAACGGCAGCCGCCGTAGCTCAGCTGGCTAGTGCGTTGGGCCGCGAGTCAAATGCGACGCTCGAACCCAGGTTCAAACTACGTTGCTGCTAACTAGAGTCCGACCGATTAATCGGCATCGGCATCGGCTAGTATCGGCCAATAAAATTGGTATCGGCATCGGCTAGTATCGGCATCGGCCAAAAAAAAAGAATCGGCATCGGCATCGGCTTCGGCCTTTTTTGGCCGATGCCACATCGGTTTTTTTTGGTCGATTTTCCTGCTTTCATTTCTTGTTTGTTTTATTTGCAGCTGAATCGCATTGTCTTTCTTTTTCATATCTCGCTTTGTATATTTTGATTACATTTTTATTATACGTTACAACCCAGTGGTGCCTGATTAGGGGGTTTCTCCTTAGATTTGTTTGGATTTTATGACAAATATTTAAGGGGACAATATTTTACAGATATTTTTAATCTATTTTTGCTACTTCAACACCTTGTTCAGCTATATTGGGTATTGGGTCTTTTGTTAATTGCTTGTGCCAAATAGAATGAGCAATTTTCATGAAATATTAATTTTATGTGTTATAAATTTGGGGGAAATTTTAGTTTAATGTATTTAAATTCTGAATTTTCTTGTAATTTTATTTAGTTTTTAGTTGTTTATTTTCTCGTTTTTGATTAACCGGCATCGGCATCGGCCAAAAAATTTGGTATCGGTCGGACTCTACTGCTAACACCGAAAAAAAACAACAATGTTTCTTTCGGCGGCTGTCCTCTCAGCAGGAAATGGCAAACCTCTGAGAGTAAAATTGCCTATGAAAAAGCTAGCAACTCGCCATTCGGAATCGGCATAAAACTGTAGGTCCCTTCCAAACTTGTAAAAATTCGCACGCACAGCACGAATGGTTGCGGGAAGCTAGGCCTTAGTCGCGGTATCGGGCTGTCGCACAGAGCGGCCGAATGCCGCGGATGCGGCCAAAAGGCCAAAAAAACAAGTTTCTATTTAGGGTTTTTTCACCCTTGAGTTGGCTGCAATGATCCTTGAAGAAACTTAAATCGTTCATAGTGATGACTAATTCGTCATGCCCCTTCCTTAGGCTCAGTTGGAATGTGGCCTTCGCTCGAGCGTCACTCTACAGTTAATACACTGAGAACGGTTATACAGGTGAAAAATTTTATGTAATAAAGAAAATCAAATAAGACCAAATGGAATCCACTTCTGAAGGTGAGTAGAACATGTAAAGAAAGTACTAATTACACTGAGCAACAGCCAAAATTTTTCCAAGTTTTAGTAAACCTTTTCTAAATGATTTTTGGACGCTGACCACAACTGCGTACTTAGTTTTTTGATTGTTTGAGCGGTTTGTAAGTTATTGGTGGTTTTTGCTAGGATGTGTTTTCCACGTTTTTTCATCTTTGAATTTTTATTGCATTTATAATATGTTGAAAAACACGATAATTTTTTTATGACACAATAACGAATCCTCAAGCTATAATTTTGACCATAGTCGATTTCGATTGGTCAAGGGTTAACATGGCTATGGCCCTTCAAAGTTCAATTTTCGCGAGTTTTTCATAAAAATTCATTTAAAATCGGTGTTGCAATTTTCAACTAGGAGTTAGTGTGGAATGTATAGTGTAAGGTTGTAACTTAAACTTATAGAACAGATTTTTTTTATTGTATGTGTTATTCTTGGCCTATGCTCATTAGAGTGTAAATGCGACTTCATCTTCTGAACACGTGTTTTTATTGAAATCTCCTAATGCTTTTCGCGTCATTGACGAAAGTAGCTAAAGTATTTTCGCAAGCGTCAATATTTGTCTTTTCAAGGGCATTAACAAAATTTTAATTGGTTCATTACTGTAGGAGCTATTCTAAAAAGAGTTGCATCACACAAGTAAAAATCTCAGACACACACACTTAGCAAACTACTTGCTGTTTTTTCATATTTCATTGCGACATATTTTTAGGGCGCAAAAAAAAATCAAAATCAAAGCTGAAAATTTTATAAATTAAGGGCATTTGATGAATGTGAGCGTTTTCATACCGCTGCCTAAAATTGTGCTCCGATATTATAGCTCAAAAGTAAATCCTTGCTTTTGTTGCTGAATTTATCAATGGAGAACTTACATATTTGTACACATACTCTATTACAAACATCGTATTTCAAAAATTTCTTTTTTAATTGAAAGCCCCAACATTCTTCTTTCAGTACATGACAATATATATTTTTTGTAAGAAAAATTCTTTTGTGTATTCGCAATCTTGCAAAGTAACTGAAAATTTGACTTTGCAAATGAATAATTCTTGCAAATTTGAACCGATTTTAATGTTTTAAATTTGAAATACATAGTTAGAGTATTGTTAATCTATGTTAAAAAAATGGCATCTTGGACTTTAGGTTTGTAGGAGCTGCATGCGTATAATGGTCAAAAAACATGGAAAACGCCCTCCGAGGAAAACCATCAATATTTCCTAAGCCGCTCAAACAATCAAAAAACTAAGTACGCAGTTGTGATCAGCGTCCAAAAATCATTTAGAAAAGTATGGTTTGATTTCAGAAAAAAAATAATGTCGATTTTGTTGCTCTGTGTTATCAATTATTAAGAAGTGAATTAGCGAAAACATAAACAATAGTGTAATTTTTTCACATAAATTTTCCGAAAATAAGACTTTTCAAATGATACTGCATTAAAACGCTGCAAAACGCTGCTTCGAAACCTTATTGAAATGATAATGAAATATATTATCTAGCAAATAAAACAAGATTTAGCTATTCATCGTTAATGCCCTTTTTTCGAAATCAAATTGATAGAGAGCGAGAGAGAGAGAAACGAAATATTCACATGGTGCGTTTCTCTTGTATCTGAGGCTGCTACCTATAGTTTGGGAAAAACTGTTATACTTGTCCGATAGATAAATGCTTGGACCTGAGAAATCCGAAAACCTTAACTAAAGTGGAGCAATTTTTAGAGTGTGAAATAATATCAGCAATTTGCACTTTTTCGGCAAAGCTGAAGTTTTAAAATACGGAAAGGAGCAAATGAAATGATTAAATGAAACTTTTGGCACCAGCATCGTAAAAGAAGGCATTTGTAGTAAATAATTAAATATAGGAAAAAAAGTTGGTTGTTGTTGTCTTTTCATGGGCACTCACTTGACGCACTGTTTTTATCACTCTTTTTGAACTTTCGATAGACTTAAAACAAAAGGCCATACTTGCCACGGTTCCGTCTTTGGGAAAATTGTTTACTAGTCTTTTGTGAGTACTGCCCTGAAGAGATCGGGTGCCCGATTTTGCCCGACTGGATTTTACAGCGATTTTTCTGTGGCCACCTCGCGCAATTTTGTGCTTTCGGGTGCGTGCGTTCGAACAAGTTCGTCAAAATTTTGATAGTGAATCAATTAAACGCGATTATAATCGTTGCCAGGGCATGCAAATTTGGATTTTTGCTTCATTTAAGAAGTGATACAAGCTTGCAATTCCATAGTAAGTCGACTTTTTTTTTGCGTATATTGCTGTAAGCTCGAAGTAAAGAGTACTTTTGCTGGATGCGCAGTTCGCTCGTACGAAAAACAAGTTGGCTTTCATTTCTGGCAATCAGCTATCATGTATCCTTTGATGTAATGCTTTTGTTTTTAACAAAATACTAACCCTGTGTCTGACACAAAATTTTTGTTTTTTAATTTGAGCAAAACGCAGTCAGTCGCCATTAGTCTGTGAGTTGAACCGCGCCAATGATCTATGTTCACTGTCTAAAACCCATTACCAAAAATCCCACAACGCGGGAAAACCTAACAACTGTTTAGGTATCTGCTAGTACTAGAAGCTTAGTGCCTGTTATTTGAATGCATATCCAAAAATCCAAGATGCTCCCATCGTATAAACAAATACAAAAAGTCAAAGTTCAGTGTTACCCTACATCAGGTCTATCTTTTACAGACAGTGTAGCTGAAGTGAAATTACAACCTCTTTTGGATCACACGATTGATCGTATTATACTCTGTCAAACGGAAGTTCTTAAATCTTTATCGGAAGAACAACTTCAAAATTTAACTTTAATTGTAACATAAAGTGGGGTTGCGATGGAAGTTCAGGACATAGTGAATACAAGCATAAGCTTGATGAAAAAGTGCCAGTGACGAGAGCATTTTTATTATAACATAATTGACCTACCAATTATTTGTAATTAAAAATTGTTTGTATATTTTTATGCTCAATAGAAATAAAGATTGTTATAACAATATTCAAAAATATTTCTTTCCTTATAACATAAAAACTCAAACCACGAATTTTCTTCGATTACAATTTTTTCTTCAAAGCATGAGCACAAAATATTTCGGAATATCATTTTAAAAATATTTGTTCTTGTAACTGTAAATGTTGTGAATTTACAAAATCCCTATTTTATAATTAAATTTTATGTACAATAAACAAAAATATATATTTTACATTCTACAATGTATACATACAGATCTTTTTTTTAATTTCTCCATTTTTGGCTGTATTAGGTGTGGCGATATGATGCTATATTGGACCCGCCATCTTGAATTTCGTAATTCTGACAATGGATTCGTAATCAGCGACCCCAAAAACCCCCGAGTACAAGATTTCAGGTCGATCGTTAAAGTTTTTGGACTTTTGGCCGCATCCGCGGCATTCGGCCGCACTGTGCGTCATGAGCAAACTCACTCTGCACCAACGAGGCATCGTATGGATCTTCATCAGGCATCTCGAGGATTTGGACTTCGCTGATGACATCTGCCTTATCTCGCACAAACTCTCTGACATGCAAGCAAAAGCCGACTGCCTGGTCGCGCTGGCACGCACCGTCGGTCTGGAGGTCAACATCGCCAAGACCAAGGCCATGAGAGTCAATCATAGCAGCACAAACCATATAATGATTGACGGCTCTGCCGTGGAGTTCATCGACAGCTTCTGCTACCTCAAGGCGGACGGCGGAGCGGACGAATATGCCAACTGCAGACTGAGCAAAGCCAGGGCAGCGTTCGGACGGCTGCATTCAGTATGGGCAAGCTCGCAAATCTCCAGACGCACGAAGCTACGAATATTCAACGCATGTGTGAAGTCGACATTGTTGTACGGAAGCGAAACATGGCTAGTCTCGAATGCCATCACCCAGAGGCTACAAACTTTCGTCAACAAATGCCTGCGAATCATCTGCAGGATATTCTGGCCCACGACAATTAGTAACGACGCGCAGAAAATGGAAATGGATAGGTCATACACTAAGAAAACCTCCCGACAGCATCACGAGAATGGCACTGGACTGGAACCCGCAAGGGAGTAGAAGTCGCGGTCGACCAAAAAACACCTGGAGAAGGTCGACCCTATGCGAACTAGCCGATGTCAATACCACATGGGTCGGCGCAAAAACAACAGCCCAGAATCGTGTACGATGGAAGAGTCTTGTTGAGGCCCTATGCTCCAGTGAGGAGTGAACAAGGAATAAAAAAAACATGTACAATTTTATGCAACATATATTAAAAATAATACGCAAAGAAGAAAGTATAAAATGGCGTTAAACTGGATTTTTTTTGCATATCCCCCCTTCCCGAAATCCTGGGACGCCACTGTACATACTTCTTCATTTCGATTGTATCGTCGTTTTTGCCAAGACGAAGTGCGCGTTTGCGGTCATTGTTATCGTTATAGTTGCTGTTGATGTTGTTGTTGTCGGTTTTTATTTTTGTTACTATTGAATTTAATTTAGTAGTTACTGTAGGTAGTTCTGTTGCTATTACTTATTATGATTCTAAATTTCTTTCACTAAGTCAGTTTTTAATTTCAATGAAATTTCATTTGAAATCAAATCCAATGTTCTGTTATTACAAAACTCGAAAACTATAACATTAAAATCAACTTCAGAAATTCATAAAAATAAGAAAAAAATTATAAAAATAAATCCTTATACATATTTATATCTACGTATGATACATTCGGGCGGGTTAGTTTTTTTGATGAAGCGTATAGCAAAAACGTAATCTATAGGTGATTCTGAGAAATTTTGCTCAAGAGACCATAGCTCTAAGTCGGATTTGGAGCCTCCCAAAATTTCAAAATAAATATTTTTCAATATATACATACAGTGGCGTCCCCAGGATTTCGGGAAGGGGGGGGATATGCAAAAAATCCAGTTTAACGCCATTTTTATACTTTCATCTTTGCGTATTATTTTTAATATATGTTGAATAAGATTGTGCATACATACATATAACATAAACTTCTTAAAACAAAATATTTTAGTGACATGTATTTTAAAGTCAAAAAATCCCAACTAAAAAATTCAACTTTGTTTTGAGTTATTACATATTGAAAACACCTTCTAAAAGAATTACGAAAAACTCAAAAGACGTATTTTAAAAGGCATAACACTCCAGCTATGTAAAATAAATCCAACATTTACAAAATGTATGACGTTCTGAAATTGAATTATGATAGAAGTGACCATGTTTCCATGTTTACACACAATTCACCAAAAAAATGTAAGTCAATTTTTTTTTCAAATTTCAACAGCTGATGCAGGGTTGGCATGAAGTCTGCGTTTGATTACTACCTTGGTGAATAGTCGATACTTTTGGGAACACTGAAAATACAACTATTCTGCGAGAACAAATGCAATGCTGATTTTTTTTAATCATTTATCCTTAACACTTCTGCGGGCATCCGGTTCTGGCCAGACCATATTGAACTTTGGATCCACTTTAGCAATGTTATAATCAAGCTCATATTTCATGATATCCTTAACTGATCCTTTCTAAGCACAAAACCCAAAACCATGGTTTGGCCAGACCATGGTGCATTTTCATACAAAATTGCCAGTTATTTTCAGTTTTTTTTGTTATTTTCGACGTAATTATTGTCAGAATTGTTTATAAATATTTTTTTATTTTATATATATATTTTCAACAAGGCTTTTCCATCTGACCCGATTTGAAGCATTTTTTTTCGTGCTATCCGTTAATAGTGACATAAATTAGCTGACGCAAAATGTACCTGGTCCCCGTGTTTTTTTCATTCGCCTTGGCGTTTATTCATATTCAAAACACATATTCAAAATTAATACCATATCCATTGTATTCATGGTTATGTCCGTGTTTTGGTGTCAATTCAAGTACAATCCTGAAGTGAAGGAAGCATTTGTGGTCTTGTCGAGTCTGGTTTTTTATCAATTCGATTGGGTGTTTTCTGTGGCAGAGATGAAAAGAAGGGAATGCTATTTTGAGGATCAGGTGGACATTATTTTTGAACTTCGACGCTGGAGTTAAATCAGAGAAGAAAATTTCTCTAAAAAAATTTCCTTAGCAATAGCGGAAACTAATGCTTTAGAGCAACGAATTTAAGATATTAAATAATTTGCTGCTAGAGGTAATAATAACGGTGTTGTCAGTTTCACGCTGTCATTTGGCCTTGAACAAAACCAAGCTTCTGACACTGATAGAAAAAATGGTCGTTTAGATAGTTCAATGTGAAGATAGCGACACCGAAGACGACAAGGAGAAAGATATCCGGCCAGTTCAGCATGAACAATAACATGTTGAGCATGTTTTGCATAATTTTCTTTGGCAAAGCAGTTCAGAATTATTGACAGTTTTTTTAATTTCAAAATGAATTCATTGAAGTTGAAACTTGCTATTTACTTAATTATTTTAGTATATTTTCACCGTTTTACGTAAAAATAATGTAGGCAAGCAAAAGAAATTATTGTGTTCACACTTTCTGATTTTTTTTATATCATTAACAACAATCCTTGACTATCCTCTTGCTCACATCATGGTCTGGCCAGATCATGGGAGGTTCAATTATTAGGTTTTAAGTGGGTGATTACAGAAGAGATAAAGCAAATAGTAAAAATGTTTCACAATTCCATATTGTTATATCAAATTGCATAAATGAATTCTTCGACCAAGGGGGGGGATCCATCCCCCTAATCCGCCCCCCCTGGGGACGCCACTGTATACATAGAATAATTTAATTAAATTCGTCATAAAATCGGATAGAGTTATAGTAGATTTCTCAATCTGGGCTTGTTTGAAAGGTATTTTTATCACCTTTCAGAATCTGTATTGATAACAATATTTTTTTTATTTTTAGTAGACATATTAGGAATTTTTTGTCGAAAAATAGTCTAAAATGAACTTTTAACTAATAAATTCCGAATTTTCTTCGATTTTTTTCGATAATTTTTTTTTTGCAGATTATGAAAGTTCAGATAATTTCCAACAACTTTTGTTACGATCAATTTTTTTGTTTTCGAACTCCTTTTTGTAGGAAAATCGATCTGGAAAAATCAACATTTTCAAGGATTCAACAAAAAAACACTATTTTTACATTTTTAATTCAATTTTTATTTTTATTTCAATTTATTTTTAACGTTGTAATATTATTTTTTAAGGTCCTTTTTACTTTCCATTCGAGGAGTTTTCTTACGACTTTCTAATGTCACTGCCATAACTCCTTCACGATTCTTTTCTGTAACTCGTTTTGAAACACTCGTTAATAATTGTACATGTCTTTCTGTTCCTTGTATGTGCATTGGAATTTGTGGATCAGCCAGTGGTGGTTCATCGAAATCTAAGTATTCTACCAAGTGATCATATGGAATCTGTCGAGTAAATGCTGGTTCAAATAATATATCGTCGTTATTCATATCAACCATATTGACATAATCGGTAGCATCGAAATTTAAGATATATTTTTTTTAAACTCTGAGTTTAGTTGGATCGTAAAATTTTTCTCGATAGTGTAAAATCTTTTTGATAGCTCTATCCCGTATTGCTTTTCGATCATCAAATAACATTGTTAATAAGATATTTTCTGGATGTGCGTAATATGAGTTGTTTTGAATTACACCATCTACAATATTACGTAAGTTTGGTTGTAAGTATCGTGTCCATCGTATAAATTTTAATAAAAGTGCACTGCCGTACACAACAGAGTTATAAAACTTCACATTGAAGTACATTGGCACATAAACTGTAATAATATAAACTGCCAAAGTTTTTAAATTGGTCGATGGTGTATTAGTTGTTACTAGGGATCGCAAGTTTTTGCCATTTTGCGATCCCGGGATTTTCGGGATTGAAAAGTCAAATCCCGGGATCCCGGGATTTAATCCCGGGATTCAAATAACAAATTTTTTAAATAAAACAATTTTACCAAATTGCATAAATACTTGTTTATAATATATTTACCATAAAAATGGACACAGTTTAATCACATTTGGGGTAGTTTTAAGATTTTTTATCTTGAATTTAATCACATTGTAAGGCGGAAAGGGAGGCAGTCGGTGTTGAGTCGTCGAAGTGGTTAGTTGTGCGCGGCACATCACCAAAATCCAGTTGTCATTTTCAATCAGTTGTCAATTACATTCAAAATTGTCAGTTTAAATTTAAATCAAATAAATAAACATAGTCATCCTTGACAACATTTTGTTTAACTTAAAAGTTTTTCATTTGACATTTAACTTCAGTTTGATAACATTTTGTTTTATCCAAAAATGACACTTAAACATAACTTATTGCTTTGCATCAAATGTATCATAAAGTACATATATACGCATATTTGATAAAAAAAATAAAACAGTTAATTTTTAGTATTGGGTGTACAAGTAGAAAACCGCCGTTTTTTCATAATTTGAGGCTTTATTGCGTATAGCAAGAGAAATGGATTGCTGAGTCACACCCAAAGAATCCGCGAGTTCTTGTTGCGTCTGACAAGAATCTTCATCCAACAGAGTCTCCAAAGCTGCATCTTCAAACTTTTTCACGGGACCCGGCCGATCCTTGTCTTTCACGTCATAATCACCATTTTTGAATTTCACGAACCGTTCTCGACACGTTCTTTCACTGATACACGACTCACTATAAGTTGCTACAATCATTCGACGCTCTTCAGCTGCAGATTTTTTCGAATGAAACGCGAAAAGCAAAATCTCCCGCAAATGACGCTTATTCGGTTCAAATTTCGACATCTTCACGCACCAACAAAAAATGGACAATAAGAATAAACAAGCGAGATGATGTGGAGCTGTTAACCGATATCTTAGCTTGCCATGTGATGTTTCTGATCGGAATTCTCTCACCGATTTCCAAAGGTGGCACCACCCAGTGGAAAACGGCGGTTTTCTACTTGTACACCTGATACTTTTAGTTTTACTTCGATTATTTCGATAAAAAAGTTAAGCGTTGTGATTAACTAAAAACTGAGATCTTAAAAATACTAAGGCATTAAATGTTTTGCCCTCTAATCTAGAGCGAAATTTATTGCAAATAAACCGTGCTGAAGAGAAACATTCTTCAGATTCAATACTTGTTGGTTGAATGCTTAGTAAATAATTATAAGCCTTTTGCAAAAGACGCCCTCTATCCCCTCCCTCCGCCGTCAGATAAGGAATTGGGTTTTTGTGCTTTTAAATTTATTTCATTTGAACTTTGAAGCATCTTTTGCAATCCCGAAAATCCCGGGATTAAAAGATTTGAATCCCGGGATTTTCGGGACTGGAAAAAGTCCGGGATCCCGGGATCCCGGGATTGCGATGCCTAGTTGTTACATATAATCGTAGTAATCTACTTGCTTTGGTTAACCAACGAGAATGTGCAATTGGTCCTGGTTTAATGTTAGCTAAATCAATTGGAACAATACCATTCGAAATTGCTATAGCTATTTGATATAAATATTTAACATCTGTTGATAGTTCGAGCTCATGTTCATGATCCATCATTGCAGGCATATTCTCCAGTGGTATTGGATCAAAATCAGCTACTACCTGAAAAATGAAATGTTTAGATCAATTAAAATGCAATTATTTTATTTTAACTTTATTCCAATCGAAAAAGTAAAATAATGACAATAAATAATGATAATGAATGATATTAAATAAAATAAAGTGTTACATACCTGCAATTTCTCACATTCTTGAATAGCTTTGAATAACTTTCCACTTGCTGCTCGTGGTCCACTGGTGACTGTTTCGTCCAATGCTTCACATAAATGACGAAATGGCAGTTCATTGAAATGAAGCAGACATATAAACCAGTGAATTGGTCTATTTAACTGTTTTTCAAATAATCGTAAAACACCATTTTCTGTTCCAGTATTTGCTGGCTCACCATCACTGCATATGCCAATTAATTGATCAACTGTTAATGTTTTATTGTTGAAAAATTCATTCAGTTTTCTGTGTTTGGTTTTTGCATCTTCTTGACTACCCAAATTTACATATCCAAGTAACTCATTATAGGGCTCGAAGCTATGCATCTCTAGATTTAACTTTTTCTCTAGCCACTTTTGATTTATCCATAATAACAAGATCACCATGAACATCTCTAAAATTTATATCTTCGAATAAAGCTGTTGCTAAACATGAAGCGACTCTATCTGAAACACCGAATCTATCACACATCATAGCAAAATTTAAGGCATCGTATCTTTGAGTATAAGGACCTCGTCTCATTTGAACAGTTGCTTCTGGAACTTCTGTTGTTGCTTCATTTTCATCTTCATCCATGTGTAATTCAGGTGGTTCGTATGTTGTATCATCGGTACCAGTTGTAAGTGTTGGTATTGTTGTAGCTACTTCTTCTACGTCTTCCGTATATTCAGGTATTGCGAGTTTTCTATCATTACGCTGGTCCATCATATATTCTTTTAGATGTTCTGGAATCAATCCACACGAGCATTATGTTGTTTTTAATTTGCAATTACATTTGCCAATATAAAATAATTCGTTTATTGAATCAACAAATGCTTTAAATTCATCTCTTTTGTTTCTATGTTGTACATGTTTCTGGTATTTATCAAGCAAACTAGTTAATTTTTTGAAAACACTCTTTCTATTAATGATTTCAATATTTAACTTACACCAAATTTGGATCAATTTATCTGTTACGTGAGGAGTAAAAGTTTTATACGAGAACATTTTGTTTTAAAATTTAGCACGATCACTTAAAAAAAAATAATATTTTAAAATGTCACATTTAGTAGGCAAACTAAGATAATTTAAATCACTTGATAAACCAAAAACAACAATATCTTGATGAGGCATGTTAGTCAATCTAGAGTCAAAACTTGTTGATGTTGTTGCTTCCATTTTCGAAGACAACGCAGACGATGTTGATGGTTCTTGATTATCCATAATAACTTTGATATTATCACTCCACCCTTTGACTGTGTCACACTAAATTTAAAAATAAAAAAAATATTGGTATTGTGATAACCGAGTTTTTATTTAAGTATTTTGGCAAACTGCGTGCGCATTGCACGATGAACGATTAAGGAAGAAGGAAAAGCAAGCTTGGCAACGTTTAGTGTTGGTAAACGTCATTATTTTGTAACGTCATTATTCAGTGTTACAAAGTTGTTCAATTGAACAATCCTGCCATTGACGACTTATTCTACAGGTATCAATACAGATTCGGAAAGGTGATAAAAATACTTTTCAAACAAGCCCAGATTGAGAAATCTACTATAACTCTATCCGATTTTATGACGAATTTAATTAAATTATTCATGTATATATTGAAAAATATCTATTTTGAAATTTTGGGGGGCCCCAAATCCGACTTAGAGCTATGGTCTCTTGAGCAAAATTTCTCAGAATCACCTATAGATTACGTTTTTGCTATACGCTTCATCAAAAAAAATCGTTCCATACAATTTGACCCGCCCTAACGTACATATTAGGCATCGCAATCCCGGACTTTTTCCAGTCCCGAAAATCCCGGGATTCAAATCTTTTAATCCCGGGATTTTCGGGATTGCAAAAGATGCTTCAAAGTTCAAATGAAATAAATTTAAAAGCACAAAAACCCAATTCCTTATCTGAAGGAGGAGGGAGGGGATAGAGGGCGTCTTTTGCAAAAGGGTTATAATTATTTACTAAGCATTCAACCAGCAAGTGTTGAATCTGAAAGATGTTTTCTCTCAGCAGGGTTTATTTGCAATAAATTTCGCTCTAGATTAGAGGGCATAACATTTAATGCCTTAGTATTTTTAAGATCTCAGTTTTTAGTTAATCACAACGCTTAACTTTTTTATCGAAATAATCGAAGTAAAACTAAAAGTACTAACAAATTAACTATTTTATTTTTTTTATCAAATATGCGTATATTGGTACTTTATGATACATTTGATGCAAAGCAATAAGTTATGTTTAAGTTTCATTTTTGGATACAACAAAATGTTATCAAACTGAAGTTAAATGTCAAATGAAAAACTTTTAAGTTAAACAAAATGTTGTCAAGGATGACTATGTTTATTTATTTGATTTAAATTTAAACTGACAATTTTGAATGTAATTGACAACTGATTGAAAATGACAACTGGATTTTGGTGATGTGCCGCGCACAACCAACCACTTCGACGACTCAACACCGACTGCCTCCCTTTCCGCGTTACAATGTGATTAAATTCAAGATAAAAAATCTTAAAACTACCCCAAATTTGATTAAACTGTGTCCAGTTTTATGGTAAATATATTATAAACAAGTATTTATGCAATTTGGTAAAATTGTTTTATTTAAAAAATTTGTTATTTGAATCCCGGGATTAAATCCCGGGATCCCGGGATTTGACTTTTCAATCCCGAAAATCCCGGGATCGCAAAATGGCAAAAAATTGCGATCCCTAGTACATATATATACATAATAACGTCTGTTTGTTTGTTTCCTTTGTTTGTTGGTCACACGACACTAAAACTCAAGAACCAGACGGATTGAGCTGAATCTTTCACAAAATGTCTTAACTAAATCTCGAAAAATCACATAGTGCAAAAACGACCCGGAAAGTGGGGGCGGCACCTCCCATACAATAATAACAATTAATAATAATTTACTGGCACGACAGCCCGATACCGCAACTAAGGCCTAGCTACCCGCAACCATCCGTGTTGTGCGTGCGAATTATTACAAGGTTGGAAGGGACCTACAGTTTTATGCCGATTCCGAACGGCGAGTTGGGAGCTTTTTCATAGGCAATTTTACTCTCAGAGGTTTGCCATTTCCTGCTGAGAGGACAGCCGCCGGTGTTAGCAGCAACGGAGTCTTGAACCTGAGTTCGAGCGTCGCATTTGACTCGCGACCCAACGCACTAGCCAGCTGAGCTATGGTGGCTGCGGTCTGAAGTCTATTGACTTAAAATATGGTGAAAGCACTTGAACGAGAACTAATTAGACCAGTATTTTTTTGTAAAATTCTGACGGGGTCCACAAAGAAACTTGATTTATTGGGCCCATTGACTTCAAACTTGCTGATATGTATAATAGAATGATATGTGGATAGAATTGCTAGTTGCATTCATTATATGAAACTATAAGTTCCGAGCCACCGAAAATGTTGTATTGAAATTAACTTAAATTTGATTTTGCAATTACAATGTTTCTGTATTCCTTTCTTCCACAGGTAAGATAGAACCGCATGCGTCCAGTTTTAACATGGGCTATCTAGTATCGCCGTACTCATATTCAAATGGCGGCGCCGGCGGTCTGCCCGTGACAATGGTAAGTTTTATTATTTTGTATTTAAGCCTTCCATGACGAGTTTGATCGGGTGCGACTCAAAGAAGGTATTAGTAACTATTTTAGATATACTGCTACATGCACTATACGCTGGGTCCATTTTAAAATAAAAATCCAGAAAAAATAAAAAATAAATTTTTTATGGTAGCCCTACTAAGGGGGTAAGTAGTTCGGCAAAAACGCAAAAAAAAAAACATTTCACAACACTCTTAAAGTTTGGAGGGAAATATATGGGATTCAAAATCATATGGGGGGTCGGTTATGTGTTTAATTACTTTAGGAGCACCCTCTGAGCTTTTTGTGCTTTGAACTCGATGCGACGCCACATGATACAATAACAAGGTATCACAAGTAGGGAGAGTATTTTTGCAGGGTTGTGCAAAAAATGCTAGAAAGCGTATGGATGTTTATTAGTGTCCAACCGAATATTCGGTTTCGGCCCAAATAAGTTGTTTCAGTTTCGGCCAAAAAATGGCTGAACGGCCGAAACCGAAACTTTCTACAATATTTTTTTACATATTATTGTGTAGCAGATATATAGTGAAAGTAATTTAGATGCCCCCAATGTAAATAAACTTTTTTTAGCATATAGTATTAAATTATTTAATTTTGAATATTAGCGAGTAAGGTACGAGGGGGATTTTTTCATGTTTATGTTTTAAAAAAATGAATAAATTGTTTTTATTAATATGTATTTATTAATTTATGTTATGTTTGTTTGTTTGTTCTTTATTTACTTAATGTAAAATTCGTTTGTTCAAAAAAATTCTTGATATGGTAAATTTTATTTCAACTAGAATGTTTCGGTTTCGGCCGAATATTAAAAAAAAAAACCGAAATTCGGTTTCGGCCCAAAAAAGATGTTTCGGTCGGACAATCATTTTCACAATACTAGGATAAATTCCCAAAAATTTGAAGTATTTTTCATGAAAAAATAATTAAAAATGCTCATATTTCCGCAAAATTAAGTTTCAAACGCATCTGTTTTAGTATTGTTGTGCCTCTGTCCCTTAATTGGATCTTGTGGTGGGTGCTTTTTTTTATTCAGCCACTCACTTAAAAAACAAAAATATAATGATTGCTGTGTGAACGTTTTCAAAACGGAAATACCTATATGAAAAAAGTTACTGAATTGGCAGCTTAAATGCAACCCTTATAACAGTTGGGCTGAAAAGTTCATATCGTTTTATAGAAAAACACATTTTTTTGGCAAAATTCGATTTTATTATTCAACATAGTTGCCATCGAGGGCGATACACCGATTATAGCGATCTTCCAACTTTTCAATACCATTTTTGAACATTGCTCTGAAGCATCGAGACGTTCTTGTTTTTGGTCGATTGTGAGCTCGCGCGGCACCCACTTAGCTTTCGCATACCCAAATATTCATGAACGACATGTGCAACACGTTCCTTTGATATCTTTAGAGTGTCAGCTATACAAATCAACCTCAATTTACGATCTTCCAAAATCATTTTGTTTGTCACTTTTTTTCATCAAAAAATAGTGTTTCATTAAAACACGAAATTCCTTTTTATCCATTTTTTTTTTAAATAACTAAAGTTGCTTCACTCAAAATGTTGTATCTCACAAACTCATAATCAGACAGCTGTTAAATTTATACACGTTTCTTTTGAAGGTTGGTACTACCTAAAAATGATACGGATTTTATTCTAGTGGCGCCATCTCATAGAAACGATACGAACTTTTCAGCCCAACTGTTATGTCTATTTTACATCATCACGCTTAACACTCCGATAACCGCTAATTTTTTAACGGCCAAAGCCCAACAAGGTCCCCAGGGACCTCTTTTGTAATATTGCATATAAGGCGTGTAATTGTATAATGTAGTATTACATAATGTGTGTAGATGAATTTGGAAAGCCAAAAAGCTAAATATCGTGTATATTTTTTAGTAAACATATATGTATTTTTTACTACAGACAGATAGGCAAAAACCTATACAATACAAAATAATTGCTTTTAAAAACGCCATAGGTCCCTACGGACCTTGTTGGGCATCGGCTCACTTCTGTACTCCACGCGCCGTTGCTGTTCCAGCTAAAGTTGCTTGGCCATGACCACTGTTGCGAAATTGCGCACTGCCATCCAGTTTTGGGCCGATTCCAGCATTAGATCGACGACGCTGTCGGTTCGGACTTGCGCGCCCACCGTGGCCTCCAGATTAAGCCTCTGCGGCAGATAACGGGGGCACAGGAACCAGACGTGGTTGGCATCCTCAACCGCCGTTGGACACGCCTCGCAGAATGGGGTTGCTTCGACGCCAATCCGGTGGAGGTATGACTTGAAGCAGCCATGCCCTGTCAGCAGCTGGGTTAGACAGTAGGTCACCTCCCGTGCTTTCGGCTAGCCCACTTAAGGACGTCTGGGATGAGGCTGTGCGTCCATCTGCCCTTGTCAGAGCCATCCCACCTTCGTTGCCACGCAACCATACTGCGTTGCCGCTCCGCCACCGCATCAACGGACCTTGACTGGCGCTTCGCGTCGTACTTCCGATGCGCTTCCTCGACCAAGATGTCGATCGGGATCATCCCCGCTATGACACACGCTGCCTCGTATGCGGAATGCGCAGCACACTCTCATCGCACCAATCCTATACGTGGAGTCAATAACTCTGCTTTAGGACTTGATCCGCATTGCTGGGGCCCAGATTTGCGACCCGTACAGGAGCATCGATGATGTGACCCGTGGCAGTAGCAGCCTGCTGTGCTGACTTGGTCCGCCGACATTTGGCATAAGTCGCGCTAACGCGATTGCCGTCTTCGCCGCTTTTTCGCTTGCGTGCTGCAAGTGTTGCTTAAAGCACAACCGCGTGTCTATCATCACTCCAAGATAGCGAATTGCCGGCTTAGAGTTAATGGTGTGGCCACCCACCTTCATCGAGACCGCGTCGACCTTTATCCTGCTCGTAATCAGCACCACTTCGGTTTTCTGAGCCGCCAACTGTAGACAGACAGAGTTCAGCCACTGCTCGATTCGCTGTATTACACTGTTACACGTTGATTCGATGCTTGATAACTGCTTTTCACGGACTACCACCGCAATATCGTCGGCGAAACCTACGATTTTGACGGTTTCCTGTGTTTGTAGGCGCAGGATGCCGTCGTACATCACGTTCCATAACACAGGGCCCAAAACTGAACCTTGTGGGACTCCGCCTGTGACTGTGTACGTTTTACGGCCCTCGTCAGTGTCGTAAAGCAGCACTCTATCATTGAGATAGTCTGATATTATATTTATCAGATATTCTGGAACCTGATTCTGGTGGAGTGCGTCCAGTATTTGACCCCAGTTTGCCGAGTTGAAGTCATTTTTAATATCTAGGGTGACGACGCAGCAGTACTCCTTGGTACCGAACCGCCATCGCTTACCACTAATTGCATCACGTGCCATGCTGGTCACCTCGTCTATTGCGTCGATTGTCGTCTGGCCTTCCTAAAGCCGTACTGGAGCTCTGCTAAGCCACCTACGCTTTCCAGCGCCATTTCAAGGCGGTTGCAAATGAGGCGCTCAAGGACTTTCCCCGCCGTGTCCAGAAGGCAGATCGGGCGGTAGGCCGAGGGGTCGTCTGGGGCCTTGCCCGGTTTTGGAAGCAGAACGAGCTTCTGGATTTTCCAACAGTCTGGAAAAACTGCTTCATTCAGGCATGCATTGTATGCGTCAGCAAAAATGTTCGCATGGAGCCGTATTGCCTCTTTTAACGCCCTATTCGGTATAGCGTCAATACCGGGGGCCTTGTTGTCGCCAATCCTTGCGTATGCCGCAGCCACCTCCTCGGTGGTTATCTGCGGAATCGAGTCAACTTGCCGCAGCGTTAGCCTTCGTCGGGCTGCGTTTTGCTGAGTTGGAAATAACCAGCTAACTATTTTGGCCAGAAATGCAGCCGAGGATGGCGCCGGAGCATTGAAAGTGGCCAGTTTCTTCATAACTACCTGGTAACCCTTGCCCCAGGGATTTTCATCGACCGCCTTGCACAGGTCCGTGAAGCATTTCCGCTTGCTGTCGATTATACCATACTTCAGGGCTCTACGCGCATCTTTGTACGCCTGGTGGCAGCGGCGTTTGCTGGCTTCGCAGCTGGCTCGCTGGTATTGTCGTCTTGCACAATTGCAGCTCGCTCGCTTGCGATTTCTGGACTCCACCAATAGGCTGGAGTTCGCTTTTTGCCGACTTTTCTCAGCTGCATGGATGCGTCACACGCCCGAATCAGTCTAGCCATCAGTTGTCGCACTTTTGCCTCTGCGGGACCAGTTAACGCTGACCCGTCTAATGTTATCATTAGGGATCGGAATTATATGCAAATGCATATTTTTTTAGAGCTTCCGATTTGAGCGGGACCAAGACAGAAACTATTTTTATTGAAAAATATTAAGAATGAGCTAACATATGCACTGTATATTTGCATATTTTGCATATTTTTGCATAGTTTTTGCATATAAATCCGATACCTAGTTATCATAAACAGTTCTTTATCGAACGTATCTTGCTTCCAGCCGCTGGCACGGCACTTCTGAGCCGCCGCACTTCGTGATTGGCCACAGGATACACTGAAAATAATTGCCTGGTGGTCACTGTGTGTGTATACGTCGCTTACTGCCCACGACGATCCTCGCATAGACCCCGGCTAACAAATGTAATGTCTGTAAATGTAAAAGTCTGAGCATCTGTGTGCATGTGTGTGTGTGGGTGTTGTGTGGGTATGGTAGGGTAAGCGTGTTTAAGGGAGGGATAACGCTGCCGCTGATATTTTAAGCGCATAAACAGATTGATCGCCCGGTGCTAAACAAGCAGGATTTAAAGTATAACAACAATAACAACAACAAAAAAAGATATGATAACAAAAAATGAAAGCTCTACAATACAAACTTTTGTTTATTGGAGGTCATACTAGTTTTTTTTAAGGCACAAATAAATGGGGGAGGAAGTGGAGTTGGGGGCCGTGGTGCATCCTGTAGGCTATGAAACACAAGCACACACAGACAGAGATTTTTAGTGGCTCACACAACTCCACAACTCACAACTTCACACAGCCCACGTTGTTGAACATTAATCGCAATAAAAAACTAGAAGACGCCATGAAAAATCCTTTAGCATTCGGTCAGCAACGAGAAACTTGCTTTTAAAATATAAATTTTCGATATGGAGTTCCGACTAGCAGTTGGTCTCTGCATCTCACAATTAACTAGCTACGTTACATAACAAATCGCCAACATTGTGGGTATTTTTAGTGGAGATTTTTATTGGCAAACTCACACAACTCCACAACTACACACAGCCCACGTTGTTGAACATTAGGCATAAATGCAGTATAGCGAACCCTCGTGAAAAAAATAAATGAGTATGCTTTTATATAGAGGGTTGGCTCCTGAGTCTAACAAACTAAAAATTTTGCCGAGGAAACACCCACAAAAGGCGTGGCTCGGGGTCAAAGTTCAAAGTTTTTATCAAAAAAACGCAATTAATCTCCAACTGATTTACACGATATGGGTATCGCTCTATACGGCCCAATCTGCAGTTTTTTTTTCATAAGGGTTCGCTATACTGCATTTGTTCCGAACATTAATCGCAATAAAAAACTAGAAGACGCCATAAAAATCTTTTAGCATCCGTCAACAACGAGAAATTTTCTGTTAAAATATGAATTTTCAATATGGAGTTCCGGCTAGCAGTTGGTCTCTGCGTCTTACAATTAACTAGCTACGTTACATAACCGATCGCCAACATTGTGGGTATTTTTGGTGCTTCACTCTTCTCGTCAGGCCGGCTCTCATTGTTTGTAATTACTGTAGTTGTGGACAGGCTGAACGACCCTACTAATTGGCTGCGATTAAAAAACCAACCGACGAAAATTGGGCGCACACAGTTGAAAGGCCGAGAGAGCGTCGCCGGGCCCTGCAAAACTAAGAGCGCGCGCAGTAAACGGCGTGACAATAAATATAACAATATCATTTGTCTAAATTACATGGTATTTAATGCTGTCTACTGCTGTTACCTTTGTCAAACGCCGAATGGAGCGCCTTGAAAGCCGAGCCCGCTTACCCCTTTTCTGCACAAAGGTACTGAACCCTAAGAAATGTGCAGCGCGCCGTTGTATGCCATCGTATCGCACGAGTGCGCTGCAACTTTGTAAATAATACGTGTTTAAAAACAACAGCAACAACAGTAGGAGCAACAGCACCGCGCTGGTTTGCTGTCGCGAAACAGTGGCACATAGATCAGACGACGTGCCGTGTGATGTGTCAACGTGATGAAATTGTCTACAAGCTATACGCAGCGTCGACCTTTTCACCTCTTTCACTTCTCGCCATGCCGCATCATTTTTATTTTAATTTCGAACACTTAAAGCACAGTGGGACCCTGGTAATAATGTCATTCGCCAAACTTTAACATGTTACCTGTTAAACTTTTCGCTTTTCACATTGAGTTAATCTTTTTTATATAGGGTGTTTTTTTTAGAGGTATAGAACTACGAATTGAAATAAAACACAAGAAAATCGTTTTAATGTCCATCAATTTGGCTTTATTGGAAGGATAATTTTATGCCATTAATGTTTAAATATGATTTCGGGCATGTGGCCGCCGCGGCTGGCTCGAATAAAGCCAATTCTACAGGTCCAATTTTCAACCACTTTGACAAAGCTCCAATTGCTGTGCACGGTGGCGAATCGATTCATTCGGGTCCTCTTCAACATTTTGCTCTACAGCGGCAATTGTTTCTTCGGTGCGCACTGTTCGACGTCTCTGCGTCCATTATTTCCATTACGTCCATTACGTCTCTGAACCATTATTTTCGAAATAAATTTGCACGATTTGCAAGCGTTGTTCTTTTGTCAACCTGTTCATGATGAAATGGCAAACCAAACTGAACATAAATGACATTAGAGTTGCCAGATTTGACCACAAAATGCCAGTTTTATCTCTATTCGAAAAACAAACCTCTAAAAAAAACACCCTATAGTTTTCATTTTTTAATATGCTAATATTCAGCCCAATCACGTTACTCGACGAGTGCTCGTCGGAAAGCATTTCAGTGAGCTCACTCCGAATAGCAATCACGTTACTCGACGGAAATTCGAAATTCCCGACGGGAATATTATGGGGGAAAAAGCAATCACGTTACTCGTCGGGAGCAAGTTTTCTGTCAAATGTACTCACTTTTGATTTTGAAAGTGAACCAGTGAAAAAGCAAACGAATCTTTGATATTTTTAGATAAAAGAAATGTTAAATGCAATAAGAATCAAAGGAACTCGTTTTAATAAAAAATAGTTTTAATTAACATTACAAATTACTTTAAGGCTGTGAAATCTCTTTCGGTTGACGTATAAATGCTTGTCCTCCTGTGGCGCAATGATCGGTATATGTGTATCGTCTACAGCCATTACCAAATTAGGGATTTGGGATTTGCCGTAAAACCACAAGCGAGCTGAATTTTCTTCATCGGCATTCATTTTCAGCTTAATCCACTTCGGGCAAAGAACTTCTTCCAACACACTGAGAACTTCCGACAGTATGTTGGAAAAAGTTGATTGCCCGATCCCTGCCCGGTAGTCTTTTGCTGTTGCTTCCTGCGATGCGCCTTCGGCAAGAAAATGCAGGACGCATGCCAACTTAATAGACGCTGGGATGGCATTGCTCCGTCTCAACGGAAGATGTTCTTCAACGTGCTGAAGCACATATGTAAACATAGGCTTTGTTATTCTGAAGTTCTTTATGAATCTGTAAGATAGTGGTTATTAATTTTTTTACAAGAGCTGAAGTCAAAATTACTTACTCTGCATCACTTTGGCTGAGGACATTGAAGTGCCTCAACGATTTCCGCATCATTGCCAATGTATCTTCAGCGCCTTCCTCGCGCCTGGCAGCAATAAAAGCATAAATGCTGTCCATGTTTTTAAGAATTAAAAACAGTAACCGAAATATTGGTGCTGATGGAGGCGCAAATAAACAAATCACAAAATATTTGCACAAATGTAAACAAAACAAAAGCAGGGTACACGGGTATTAAGGCGCAAACAAATAGGGGTGCGAAACTGATTTTAAATGAGTCACAACTAGTACAAAAATGATGGTAAACAACTTCACCAGCATCTTATTTAAAAATACAATTAAAAAACCAAGTAATTGTCATCAATTTCAGTTATTTTAATAGAAAAACATTTATTTGCATAAAGGCGCAGAATATAGAAAGTAATTCCGCCACCGTTTTTCACTCTTTCGAACAGCTTTCAGTTCAGCCGAAAATGAGAGGAAAAATGTTGCCTGCTTTTTTTGAATTTTTCCCTGTCGTCGAGTAACGTGATTGAAAAATGTTTTCCGTCGGGCGGGAGGAATACTCGGGCGACGATTTCCGTCGAGCAACGTGATTGGGCTGATTATATTTATTAACTTTCATACTTCTTTCTGAATTTTTCCATTCGGTTTAAGTTTAATTTATTTTGGTTTATTTTCTCCTTCGAATTTTTTTAATAACTTTTTTAACTAAGAATCGTTGGTTTAATTTTGTTTTCCGCTTAAATTTTGAATTCAGGATTTTTTTTAATTTTTAAGTATTTAATTTTTAATTTCTTACAAGAATTACTTTGTATTACATTCCTTTAATAATCTTTCACTATTTTCAATTTTCATTTTCCAAAACCGATACCTTTTCATTAAAAATCGTACTACTCAAATCGGTATTTTCACTAGAGTATTGGAATCTAATGTTGTACGCTAGTTTTGTCACAATTTTGTCTACTTTTTTTTTTTAAATCCTTACAACAGTGCGGTGAACCACTGTATGTGTTTGAGTTGTTTGTATTGCGTTAAATTTTTTCACAGTTGTCAACCTTCTGTCCTTCAATTCGGTTGCCTGTGTCGTCGTTGTTACTGTCGTTATCGTTGGTCGTTATCGCACAGCACCCTTTCCCCTCACTATCCAATAACGTAAACGGTTATGCTCATCTTAAGTACATCGATTCGTGTGGCTACGATTCAAGATAAAAACATATCAAATACGGGAAATTGAAGTGGCCGGGGTGGCATGAAGTAAACAGTAAACAACTTCAAGTTGTAATTTACTGTAGCCTCACGTAACCATGCCTTAATATGAAGTTAGTTAAATTTTACTCGTAACGTCGGCTGGTTACGGTGCCACAATGTCAAACAGCTTGAATAGAAGTTATTTCAACATAGAATTTTTTATATAAAATCATCTGTGTACTTGGGATAACTTTTGATAAGCGGGGCATAGTCATTGCTGCCTGAGGACACTACAGACTAATAAAAGCGGCGATAGTTTTTCCTTTTTTTGTTTTATAGGGATAGAGATTCATCAATCCTCCATGATTTGAAGAAGCAGCTTCCCGCTGCCATCACACAGTGTACATTAGTTTTTTCCTACAAGACTATGAAATGCTTATGGCAACATGATCGACGGTTTTAAGGATAACTGGTGTCAATTTGGTAAAACGTTGTTGGTTACACTTTTTCATTTATTTGAAAATTGAAACCACATTTCACTTTCTGTCTTTTGTTCTTGTTTTTGTGTTTGGTTTTTTGTGCCGCTTCTCGTCCTTCGTGTGTGTGCGTGCGCAATACTCTTGAAGTTGCATCGCGCAACCCTTTCCAGCGTGGAATTGTGCAACCCCTTTGCGCTTTGGGTTGCCGTGGGATGCATAGGGCACCGGTTGTTACTGTTGCCAACAATGTCATCAGCGCAGCGCTGAAATGGAGCCGCGTGCGTGATGGAGGGTGCAGTGATGTGTTGAAGGGCTGCAAGTGCAGCGTTGACGAAGTTGTAATATCGGTAATTAGAGTAGTAATGAAATAATAATAAAGCTGCGAAAAGAACCAGAACATGGCTCGACGAGACACGAAGCGAAAATGCTTGGCACTGTTAAGAGGTGTGAGTTGTGAGCCTCACTTGAGAAATTATGGTCTTACAAAAGACCTCGTAAAAGTATTTACACGATTGAGCACAGCAGCGGCTCTTAGATTTCCTGAAATTAGTGGCACAAAATTTAAATATTTTTGTATATGCTTTATGAAAAAAGTTTCTGAAACTAAAATATGAAACTTAAGTATTCGTTTAAGAAACAATTGATCGTAATTTGTTTGAAAGCGATTTGGGAAAATATAAAATACTAGTAGGGCCCTGCGGCTTTGCACGCAAGCTTGAAGTCAATGGGCCCAATAAATCAAGTTTCATCATACTACACTCTATGGGTGATGCCACGCCTCTTTTATGTAATGCCCAATCCATTCCTCTAATCGAAGGGTGTGACCCGGTTTCGGGAAATTTCAGTCACAAAAAATATGACGCGTCCCTTGTCAACGCCCATAAAATTTAACCACATGAACGACACGTCTAAGCCATGATGCTATATCAAATTTCAATGTTGGCCGACTTATAATTCCAAAAATATTTCATATTAAAAACTTGGGTTGTATGGGCAGTGCCAGGCCCCCTCGTCCAATACCCACCCCATTCCCTATGTCGAAGGGCACATCTAAATCGTAAGTTTCTGAGGGATCTCATTAATGTGTGATTTGTAGTTCCAAAGTTATTCAAAATATTTGAGTTGCTTAAAAAGTCCCTTGTCCAACGCTCACAAAGTTTTACCAGTGAAACGGCACATCTAAACGGACCTGCACCAAACTTTAATGCTACTCGATTTCTCATTCCGAAGATATTCCATATTGAATATTTAAGTTGTATGGGCGGTTCCACGCCCCCTGGTCAATAACCCACCGCATTCCCCCTATCGAATCGCTAAATCGTTTGACACCTATATTGCTCTGACATGATGGCTGATTTGTTATTACAGTGATCGTGGCTAGAAGGCGTATTAGGTAGGCGTGGTCAATCTTATATATCATATGTTAACATCAACAAAACACGGAATCATTTGGTATGAATACTGATTTACCGACATGTACCCCAGCTTCGTTTTCTAAGTGTAGTGGATACGGAAAGTGGGCGTTAGCAATTATATTATAGCCTATGTTTTCCGTAATGACACGCTGAATAGTTTGATACCCATATTGCTATGACACATATACCATGGCCAGATATTTTTGTATATCCATATTGTTTTGCAGAAATATACCACAGTTAATTTCTGTCATAGTAATGGGTATTACAGGAAGGCGTAAAAAGTGGGCGTGGTCAACCTTATAAAGCTTGAGTTTACCGCTATGAAACATCGAATCATTTTACATCAACATTAATTTTCAGACATTTACCATAGCTTTGTTTAGTGGGCGCGGAAAGTGGGCGTGGCCGATTATATTATAGCCTATGTTTGCCGGAATGACATGCTAAATCGTCTGATACCCATATTGCTATGACAAATATACCAACGCTGATTTGTTATAGTGGGCGTGGTGAAAAGGTATATCAGGTGGGCGTGGTCAATCATATATATCCTATGTTAACATCAAAGAAACACGGAATCATTTGGTATTAATACTGATTTTTTAGCTTCGTTTTGTTAGTTTAGTGGGCGCGGAAAGTGGGCGTGGCCGATTATATTATAACCTATGTTTGCCGCCGTGGCTCAGTTGGTTAGTGCGCGGTCCAACGAGTCGCATGCAGAGCGACGCAAGATCGAATACTGCATGTAGTAACACCTAAAAAAAAAATAACGGGAAACTTGTTTTCTCTTTCGGTGGCTGTCCTCTCAGCTGGAAATGGCAAACCTCTGAGAGTAAAAATTGCCTATGAAAAAGCTCCCAACCTGCCATTCGGAACCGGCATAAAACTGTAGGTCCCTTCCTGCCGCGTACAAAAAATTCACACGCACAACACGGGTGGTTGCGGGAAGCTAGGCCTTAGTCTCGCGTAAGCGGGCTGTCGTGCCAATCAATTAAATTAATTAATTAATGTTTGCCGCAAGAACACGCTGAATCGTTTGATACCCATATTGCTATGACAAATATACCATGGCTGATTTATTATAGTGGGCGTGGTGAAAAGGTATATCAGATGGGCATGGTCAATCATATATATCCTATGTTAACATCAATGAAACACGGAAACATTTGGTATTAAAACTGATTTGCCGACACGTACCGTAGCTTCGTTTTGTTAGTTTAGTGGGCGCGGAAAGTGGGCGTGACCGATTATATTATAACCTATGTTTGCCGCAATGACACGCTGAATCGTTTGATACCTATATTGTCTTACTAAAGCATACCAAAGATGAGTTTTGTTACCATAGTGGCCGTAAGAGGGGCGTGGTCATTCTCATATAGCCTATGTACCATTCCCCCAGATAACAAAATGCTTGGGGCTTATTTCATCTAAATCGGTTCAGTGGTTTTTGCCTTATTGTGGCTTAAAAAACGTCACACTTGTTTTTATATAATAGTATAGAATCTATACTATAGATGAAAATCATATTTATTTTGAATTAACTGAATTTTCGACTAGCAAGAAACTGCTTGATGAGTTTATTGCAGCAATTTAAAAAAATAATGATTGCATATTATTTATTGATTACAAAGTACAACAGTAAAAAAAACCCGCGGAGTTTCTCCACTGTTCCTTATATTTTCGGAGTCGCTGATCACGAATATGTAGTTATTTTGTTCGGGCCTCTAGTTTGGGTTTTACAGGGTCTTGAAGTTACAAGCTACGCCCCAATTAAAAAATTTATTTAAATGGTTGAACTTATCCTAGTCTAACAATATTAGTATCAAATTGAATTGAAAAAAATTACATATTCGTGATCAGCAGCTCCGGAATTATAAGGAACAGTTCAGAAACTGGGCGGGTTTGTGTGAAGAGTTGAAATTGTTTGCACTGTGAAAAATTTTGGAATGATTTAAGTTTTTGAGTTGAAATAAACTTCACTTCAATAAACTTTTTTCAGCAGAACCAATGGACTGATCAACATGAAATTTCACAATATGTTGGTGCATGGTAAGGGTTTTGTAATATATTTTTTTTTAATTTTTTTGTAGAAAAACTTCCAGGATAATAAAGGATACATTCTTAAAAGGACATTTTTATATCCTTCCGCCAGGATAATTACAAAAAAATTATTTGATTTGAGTTGGAGATATAATTCCCTTTCTTTTGATACCAATATTGTTAGACCAATATTATAAGTTCAACCATTTAAATTAATTTTTTTTAATTGGGGTGTAGCTTGTAACTTCAAGACCCTGTAAAACCCAAACTAGAGGTGACCCGAAACAAATAATTACATATTCGTGATCAGCGACTCCGAAAATATAAGGAACAGTTGAGAAACTCCGCGGGTTTTTGGTAAATCACAAAATTGTTGTACTGTGCTATTAGAGTGTAATGAAATAGTATGGAAAAAACAATTCTCTGGCCAAAAATTTACAAAAGTGTGTTAAATGTCTTCTTATTGTAAATATTTTGTACGTATAAATTGTATAAATAATTATTTATATTATATAAATAAATATAAATATTAATTTAATTATTAAATAAAAGTAAATATTTTGTAAATATTTTAAAGAGATGACTGAGGTGATGACTAAAAATTATTAAATTTAACATTCAAAAACACGTAGATATTTATATTTTTTCAACAGTTTTTCTTTTTATACGTTTTTCGAAATCTATACATATTTTTAAAATAAATGTTATTTTCTTGTTTATATTTTGTAAATTTTTCGGAATCGGATTACAACTGGCACACAACTGAATATTCCCCATGTGCGAGTATAAGAATTGCACGCACAAAATTTTGGGTTGTGAGCGTTGTGTTGGATTGTACGTTGAATGTCGCCCAAGACTGAATTATAAAATTAAGTGAAAAATTGCAAAGATAGTGACTTTAATAGATCTTTCACAAAAGTGGTATTGAACGAGGCAAGATGCCGCCGCCTGAATGCAAAGATTGTACAGTGAAATTGATACAAATGGACGAAATGATGTCTTGTTCTGGTGGATGTGGCTGTAACTTCTGTCTGAAATGCAGTAGAGTTAAAAGACCTGAACTTAAAATAATGAGTGAAAACTTGAACCTAAAGTGGTTTTGTAATCAGTGCACCCTATCGGATACAAATACAAAATTTGTCGAAATAAAACACCTACTACAAAAAAGTGAACAAAACGAAATTGGTCATGCCGAAATAAAAAACATAGTACATGAAGCAATAAATCTTAAATATACTCAAATGAAAAATAGTATAATAACTGACTTTAATGCGCTCCTAGTATAGGGTGTTTTTTTTAGAGGTATAGAACTTCGAATTGAAATAAAACACAAGAAAATCGTTTTAATGTCCATCAATTTGGCTTTATTGGAAGGATAATTTTATGCCATTAATGTTTAAATATGATTTCGGGCATGTGGCCGCCGCGGCTGGCTCGAATAAAGCCAATTCTACAGGTCCAATTTTCAACCACTTTGACAAAGCTCCAATTGCTGTGCACGGTGGCGAATCGATTCATTCGGGTCCTCTTCAACATTTTGCTCTACAGCGGCAATTGTTTCTTCGGTGCGCACTGTTCGACGCCTCTGCGGATGCGTATTATCACATAGAGTAAACGTAGTGCGAAAACGACCCATGGTTAACCCATGGTTGCTCTGATGGACGATTATGTCGACTATAAAATGGACTGAGCTTGCGGTAAACTTCGCGAACTGAACCATTATTTTCGAAATAAATTTGCACGATTTGCAAGCGTTGTTCTTTTGTCAACCTGTTCATGATGAAATGGCAAACCAAACTGAACATAAATGACATTAGAGTTGCCAGATACACCCTATAGATAAAATCGAAGTCAAACTAAATCAAATGAAAAAAGAAATTATAGATGAAATGTCAGAAGAACTTAAAAAGAATAATGATAAAATAAACGAACTTTGTACAGATAAAAACAAAACCGCGAACTGCCTATTGTCATCCAATGTAATGACATATGCTCAAGCAACGAAAATAAATGAGAACAAAATTGTAATAAAACCCAAAGACAAAGACAAAGAAGTCGGGAAACTAAAGTTGCGCTTAAAAAAGTAACTGAACCTACAGAGGGCTTAGTAAGTGGTGTGAGAGAGACAAACAGTGGTGGATTAATCGTTCAATGCAAAAGTAAAGAAGCATGCGAGCAGTTGCAGCAAAAAATCACAGAGAGCATCGGAGACGACTACGAATTGGTGAAAACAAAAGATAAAAGCGAGGTGAAAAAGATTTTTAAAGCAATCGGCTTAACAGAGAGGATAAGCAATGAGCGCCTAGTTGAGTGCATAACTAAACAAAATGACATATGCGCAGGCAAAAAATTTAGAGTAATTAAAATCTATGTAAATGTAAACAGGAGAGAAGAATGTTACAATGCTCTTATTGAAACTGATCTGTTGACGTATGAGAATATATTAAAACAAAAGAGAATTAATGTGGAATGGGATTCGTGTGTCGTATCTGAGCATGAAAGTGTTCTGAGATGCTTTAAGTGTTTAGGATACAATCATAAATCTAATGAATGCATTAATAAAAAAGCCTGCAGCAAATGCGCAGGAAATCATGAGGTGAAAGATTGTAGGTCCAGTATATTAAAGTGTGTGAATTGCTGCGAATTGGTTCACAAAAAATTATTAGATGTTGATGTAAATCATTATGCGTTCAGTAGAGAATGCCCAGCTTATAAGTAAAAGATATTTACAAAGTAAGACAAAATCACGTAAATAGCAATTAGTAAATAAAGATTTAAATTGTATTTATCTTAATATAAACAGTATTCTATCAAATAAATATGAACTTGAAAAACTTATTGAAACTATAAAACCAGCTCTAATCTTATGTACTGAAACATGTACCACAGTGGAAATTACTAACCAAGAGTTGAACATACAAACTTACAATTTGGTACGATGCGACTCTTATAGCAGGCACACTGGTGGTGTCTTAATCTATGTACACAGTGCTATTGAATATAGCATTAAATATAACCACAGAAGAAACAGTATACAGAAGGCGCATCTGAAATAATTTTGCGATTTCATTTCAGACGCGGGCGGGAAGCAGCAAAAATGAGGAAAATGTATATTGAACCGGGAGAGTAAGCGCAAGCGAGCGGAGAGCTGCTTTGCGTTGCTCTCTTGCATTCCCGCATTCATTCGATTGATTGTTGCTTTATTCTCATTTCGACAACAACACGCAATGTTGTTGTTTTCCGCAGCAAGCCAGCTTGGCTTTACTCGGGCACATTGAAATGGTGCTTGTTTTGGCAAAGCGATCGCTCAGTCACTTTTTCTTATGCAAATTTTGCCTGTCCGCTTCTTGTTCTTGTTTGTAAAAAAGCAAGCGCAGAGCGAGCAGGTGCCGGCAAATTTTTCTTGTCATAATCAATCGAATCTTCGAGCTGAATGGTCGTTTTTCTTTCCATGCTGCGCTTAGATTAATTGATATTAAATTTTGCAATATGTAGACGTGGTTGATCCAAAATAAAAATTTTTACAAATATTTTTACGAGGCTAGATCCAAGTAAAATTATTTGTATACATTTTGACGTGGTTGATTCCAATTTTGAATTTTTTGCAATTGTTTTGACGTGGTTGATCCAAATTAGTTAGTTGATCCTTTCCTTGGTTATTATATTACTTTTGATTTGGCATATTCATTGACTTTACTAGTATACGAAAAATGGATCCTGCTCCGTGTAAAAATGTATTACCCCGGGTGGGTAAAAATTTAATAAAGTCAGGGCTTCAATGCTGCATAACATGTTGCCGAAAATCTAGACGGGATGATGAACAACTTAAGATGTTTAAATTTCCGCCCTATGACTCAGCTATGGGCCAAATTTGGTGAGAAAAATGTAGCATTAAAACTAAAGAATACAGCAAACCATTATTTATATGCGTTAATCACTTCTCAAGTTCTGACATTGGGAAAAATATTTAAAATCTGGAGCAGTTCCTGTATTTAATTTGGAAAATGTTGAAGAAACTTATGAGTTTTCAGAGCCCGATTGTTCAGCTAGAAAGAGACGAAAAAGTGAGTCCGTAGATGGGCATTGCAATAATTACTCATCATGTGCTAAATCCGTTTACAGGAAGAAATATTACAACATTTTGGCAAAATACCGAAACATAAAAAACCAGAAGAAATTACCAAAAAAGTCAGAAGTACTCCAACGTATCGACTCTTAATAATAATAACGTGAGCAAAGAATCAAAAGTATTTTGTAAGCTTCTTCTAAGTTCCCGTCCTAAAGAATATACGGAAGATATAAAAGATTTGGCTCAAAATATTTATTATGTCTCGCAATCGACGTATCAATTTTTAAGAAATAAACTAAATCTAAATTTGCCACATATCTCGACTGTTAATCGATGGGCCCCTGTAAAGTTCCTGCAGCCAGGTTTTAAGAACTCTGCTTTTGAGGTCATAAGAAAACGGTGCTTGGATTTGACCCAGAGCGAAAAGAACCACATGATTCTATTAATTGATGAAATGGCAATTAGAAAGGAATTACGATATAATCCTAAATTGTATGAAGAAAATGGGGTTGAAAGGACAAGCCAAATAGGAAAACAATTATGTGTTTTTATGGTCAAGTCAATGTTTTCAAACTGGTCATTGGTACTAAATTACTTTGTTTCCAAAAACGGACTCTCTGTCAATATTTAAAAAAATATAATTCTGGAAAATTTAAAAATTCTCAATAGTTTAGGCATCACAGTAAAAGTTTATTTATTTATTTATTTTATTTATTTATTTAAAGGACAAGAGGTAGCGCAGTGAGAGATTTCGCTCTCTTAATTGCACATCAGTAATACGTGATTTTCAACATTTTGAGTTTATAACTAACCTTAAAACGACAAATAACAATGTATGCTTAATTTCTAAATTTAAGAATTGGGTAGAAAGATAGAAAGATAAAACACGGTAGAAAGATAAAACACTTAGGGGGAGAAGAAGGTAGATAATAGAAGGTAAAGATTCACATTGCATGAAAAAACTGAGTAACTGCCCTTTTGAAGCATCTTGTGCTGTTCAGAGTTTTGATACTGGTTGGTAAACTGTTCCATAATCTGACAGCACTAACAAAGAACAGTCTAGAGGACGTTAATGTAACATATCTGGGGATAATTATGTTATGAGTACGTGAGGAGACAACAAAACGTAACTTTTCATACAGATAGTGCGGCTGACGACATTTAATTAATTTGTACAGAAAAATAACATTACGAACATTGAGATAGTCAGTTACACAGAACCCAAGAATATTTTTCGTCAGGTGCGAGATATGCTCAAATTTTTTCTTACAATATATGAATCTAGCTGCGAAGTTTAAAGTCATTATTAATTTATTTTTTGACACACAGTCTAGACTGCCATATATCAGTTCAAAGTACGAGATATGTGGGACAACAAGGGTCTTAACCAACTTAAGTTTAATTTCAGAAGACAAACAAAAACATGAATGCCACAAAGTTCTCAAGACATAATACATTTTGGACAAACAGGCACTAATGTGATTTGTACAAGTTAAACGGTTGTTTATCCTGTAGCCAAGATTTGTCACCACAGACTGATATTGCAGCTCTGTCCGCCCTACAACTATGGGAGACAAGCTCACAAGATCATACGATACACACGATATGGGAAGTGCTTGTGTTTTAGCCACATTTAAGCAAAGGCCGTTTTTTGAGGCCCAGTTTATAATGCGTTCAAGATCTTCATTTAGTCTAAATACTAAGTCGTCACCAAGACCAATTGGACGTGAAAAATATATTTGAGCATCATCAGCATATAGGTGAATTGATGCATTGTGGCAACAGTGGACAATATCATTAACAAACATACTGAAGAGAATTGGACCCAAAATAGATCCCTGAGGTACCCCACAGGCAACTCTTTTGCGTTGCGATATACGGGTACCACATTGTACCTGTTGGAATCTCTCAGACAGATAGCTTTCCATGAGTTTAACAGATGATAAGTTGAAGCCAAAGTAATGCTTAAGTTTTAAAAGCAAAATATCATGGCTGACTGTGTCGAATGCTTTTGAGAAATCAAGAAGTACTAGGATTGTCAAAGATTTACTGTCAAAAGCTGGACGAATGTCATCAATAATTTTAAGTATCGCAGTAGCACAACTATGACCAGGTCTGAAACCAGATTGGAACTCACTGAGAAGGTTATGTTTATTCATACGCGACATAATTTGTGTTGAAATTAGTTTTTCATAGACCTTTGCTAGTGCTGGTAATATACTGATAGGCCTAAAGTTTTGTGGAGTGTCAGGATTATTAATTTTAGCAACCGGGAGTACATTTGCTATTTTCCAGAGGCTTGGAAAAGTAGAACTGGTCAACGAAAAATTAATAATATGTGTGAGTGAGGGAAGTACGACTGGAAGAATTAACTTTAAGAACCGCAAGCTGAGATTGTCCACACCTATGGCATCGGATTTTATAGCATAAATACACTTAGTAACGTCATCCTCAGAGGCTGTGTCAAATGAAAAAGTACACGCAGGACTACAAATTGAGTTATGATTTAAATTGAAAGGTGGCTTGCACGCAGCAGTGCTAGAACTAAGGAAGTAAGAATTCATTACATCAGCATCAATTTTACAAGTCTTTTCACCATTAGTACCCACACCTAGTGACTTTATATTTCGCCACAAAAGTTTAGGGGGGAGATCAATATGGACCTTGTTTTGAAGGTATTTCTTTTTGGAGTGGCGCACAGCTAGAGTAACTTGATTTCTAATTTTTTTGTAAGCATTCCAGTGCTCAGTAGAACGGTTTCGTTTCCAAAAACTGTACGCTTTACTCCGAAGCTTTATAAGGTCCAAAATGGTTTTGGTGAACCATGGCTTTTTATTTCCAGAAATTGTAACAATGCGAACAGGGACATATTTATCAAATAGGTAAGATATCAGCATTGTGAAATGGCCTAATTTATCGTCAACATTAGCATAGAACCAGCAGGCATTCCAATGTAGCGAGGAACTTTCTTCTAAAAGTCCTTGCAAATTTATGCTTTTGAAGTCCCGGTATGTCAAGTTAGTTTGAGGAGATACATAAAAATGAATATTATATGACAAAAATAACAGGTCGTGGTCAGAAACTCCGGCTAAAGGAAATTGTTCAAAGTGATTAATGCTTCCAACATCACTTACAACAAAAATGTCCAAAAGACTAGGTTTACAGTGTGGAGCAAAGCGGGTTGCGTATTGATTAACAACCGTGAAGCCATAAGAGTTAAAATTATCATGTAGATCCCTGGATTTGGAGTCAGTTGACAGTAAATCTATATTAAAATCACCACAGACTATTACATGCACATAACTAGAAGACAATTGAGACATTTTGATAAACAAATCAGTGAGATTATTAGAGCGATGGGGATTATAGACACAAACAAGTAAGCATTTATTGACACTGTTATTAATTTCAACAAAAAGACATTCAACAACATCAGGGAACAGAGAGCTGCGTATTACCTTGCAGTTAAACCTAGATTTGTAATATACAGCCAAGCCTCCACCTCTGGTTTCCCTGGCTCTATCATTTCTTATCAAAGAAAAGTCACAAAGAGTATACGCACTGTTGTCAAAATCGGGCTTAAACCATGTCTCAGTCACACAAACTACATCAATATCAATGTCATCAAAAATATAGTTAAGGTAGTCAAGTTTGTCAGAAGTTAAACTCCGTGCATTGAAGTGGCAAACCTTGAACCCTCTATGATAGCCGCTCGCTAGTTTTAATATCGGCTTGAGATGTTCATTGTTAGTGTGCAGACCTACCCTATCGCTCATGTTAACAGGCAGTAGATGCTTACAGCCAGACAGTTACAGAAAAGGAGCAGATAGGAGAAAAAGTTAGATAGTAAACCAGAAGATAGCACAAAAGTTAAAGTAGGGAAACTTATAACTAGATACAAAAACAAATTAAGGCACATGAGAAAAGTAAAGTAACTTAAAACTACATACAAAATTAAGTTAGTGTGCATGGCTTCCAATTAGTTCGCTGAGTTAGGAACAGCAGCTGCAATGCGATCAGCACACGCTCGGTCGACAACTTTTACTGCCTCACTGGAGGGCTGTGCTCTCACGAAAATTTGTCCACGAATTGAGAACGCACTCACCAGCCGCCTTTGCCTTTCAATTGTATGGCGTAGTTCATCAGTTCGCGGTTCTTCTTTGTAAGACTTTCGTGAACAAAGATTTTCTCGTCAGCACTGATTCCAACGTCACGCAGAGTAAGCGGTCGGCGAGTAGTCTTGCTGCGCTTAGCAATAGCCCGAAACAACAACGAGCGGTTATGTGGAGAGTTCAATTTGACAACAATTGGCGAAGGATTGTTGTTGTTGTTATTTTTGGGTAGGCGAAAAGCAGAGCGGATAGAAGGAGGGTGCAAATTGACAGATTCGCAAAGATTGGTGAAGGCTGATGATAGGCTCTCCTCGCTGGTATGTGGCTCTCCATATATAATTATGTCAGTGGACACTAAATTGTTCTCCATCTCATCTAGCTGTTGGCGTAGGGTAAGAAGATCTTTGTCGTGTCCCACTGGTTGACCCCGCAACGCTTCAATTGCACTCACCCTTGCTTCCATCACTTTCATATCCGATTTAATGTTTGCGAGCTCAGCTGCAATTTCGCCTATTCTCTGCATTACTCGCCCTTCCGTCTCATTGAGCTTTGCAATTATGCTCTCCATGTGAGTCTCCAGTTTCGCTTCCAGTCTCTCAAAGTAACTACCTGCTGCAGGGCTCTCAACTCTCTTCTGTACCGTTTGTATTGGCACAGTATTTTGTTGAGGAGAGGCTTTGCCCGCGCTTTTTCGCATAATTTCGTTTGTGGAGTCCGTGATGATGAAAATGGAAATTAGAATGGTGGTTGGCACAGCTGGAAGCGTATAGCACAGGTAAAATGTTGTGCAGGCGATCGCCACCAAGATGTCAGCGCAGCTAGTAAGGTTGTCAGAGCTCCTCAGTTGGTAAGTTCGGCGCTAGAGTGCAGTCCAACGCAGCGCCACAGAAACACGTCTACTCACGATAACACATAACAGATGTGTTATAACTTGTCACCAAGGGTCTTCCAATAAGAAGTGCTTTTCGGATATGGGTGTAACTTTGGAAAGGCCTTTTTTCATGTATAATGATGGAAAAGTGTTCTGCATATATGATTTCCCGCACCTTGTTAAATCACTGAGAAATGGCTGGCTCAAATGCGACTTAGCTACACCAAATGGAATTGCTAGTTTTAGGGTTGTTCAAGAACTTTTCGAAATGGAACTTAAGTCAACAACAAAAATGTGTCCTAAACTAACCAGCCAACACATTTTTCCAAATTCTTTCGAGAAAATGAAAGTAAAACTGGCAACCCAAATTTTCAGCAGGACTGTTCAAGCTGCTATTAGGACAACTGCTGAAACTGTAGGTTTCAAAAGTTGCTCTAAAGAATTGGCTTTATCTACAGCCAGCTTTATAGAAAATATTGACAAAATATTTGATTGCCTAAACAGTGGATCGTTATATTCTAAAAATTTCTACAGATCTGCGATTCAACTCAACAGTTTATAACAGGAGTATATAAAGTTCTTCCATAAATACCTGGATGATATCTCATTTGTTGACAAAAAGAAAAAAGTATTTTTTTATGGGATGAAACTTACTCTAAAAGCTGTTTTGCTATTAGTAGACGAGCTGTTTGAGAAAAAGTCCGACATTTTTTTTTGATGACAAGGACATTAAACCAAGACAAACTTGAAAATATGTTTTCTATACTAAGACAAAAAGGTGGTAATAATATAAATCCATCAGTGGCTGATATTAATAATATATTAGCACGCTTAATGGCCGCAAAAATTGTGCAATTGAGTTCCCACAGCAATTGTGAAGAACTAAATGATACTACGTTTGAAACGCTTTCTAATATCGTATTAAATCTCGACTCAGCTCCTGAACATAGCCAAGAAACTAGTCAAACCGATGATTTTGAAGTGGATAATAATACAGCCATCCTTGCCGATTTCATATTAAATGATAGTTCTGGGAACTGTTCCGAATTTACCATAGATTTAGCGTCATTAAGATATTTTTTGGGTTATGTTGTCTACAAAATACTTACCAAAATAAACTGTGAAACATGTGCAGCCGAATTGAGAAAAGAAGATGAGGTACTAACAGTTCCTAGTGAACTTTTCATATTTCACAAAAACTTTAACTCTCTCAAAGATTTCGGCAACCTTATTAGTCCATCGCAAATTCTATTAGAGATAAGCAAAGTACACATTTCAATTTTCCGCAGCATTTTTGAAAAACAGCCATAAATTGTAGGCATAAAAATGTAATAAAAGTTAAATGCCAAAATGCTACACCACAATGGTTTTCCACGTGTCCTGATCATAAAAACACAACTTTGGACTTTATGATCTTAGTTCTTCTCAGGAAGCATTGTGCATGGGCCTCCGAAAAGAAAAATTTAACTAAACCCCGAAAACTTAAAATCCTCAAAACGTAATAAACTCTGGTAATTTTGACCAAACTTATTCCTTGACTTATTCCCACAATTGGGGGTTTTTTTATAGTAGTATTGTGAATTGCTGAGCTCGTTAAAGAAATCAGCCAAAGCAAAAATATATTCTAACTTCAGTTGTTAGCCAGCGGCAACAACAACCACAAACTGTCGACTTTCATTTACTCCATCACAATGCATGCGGCACATCGCTTTGTTGGCCAACAACAACAACCACATACATATATGGTGCGTTACTGTTTGGTACACCGGCATGCGATTAATACTTTTATCTGTTTGCTCTCCGAACATTTCATTTTGCGCTCTCACAGCTTCTCTTTTTACGCTCTCGCGCTCTGTGCGTTCTCATCCCCTTTACTGCTTCCCCCCGCATCCACAAACGGGTCGTACCGCTGGAACCCGCGAAGAAAATTTTCTTTACACCAGATGCGCATTCTGTATATTGTTTGTTCTGTGGTAATACACAATGTGTATATATAGCACACCTCAAGGTCTCACATGTGTCTTTCCACACTTTTCTACTTACATACAGAAATTCTTCGCACGCTCCACAATGCTGGATGGCTGATAGTTGAGTCGTTCTTATTACATACTTAGTTTCTACTTTTAATTTATTTTGTATTTTTGTTTTTTGCATTTTGTATTTGTATTAATTTTTTTTTTAATTTGCTCGCTACTGATCAGTTGTGGCCTTCCTTATAGCTGGTTAACAAGAAAAGTAATTATGTTTACCTTGAGAGGCCGACCGACCCAGGCCTGGTGCTACAAATGGCGAGCGACGGGAGCAGGGATTGGCGCCCCGCAACATTCGGTTGTAAATGCATACATACATATGCATATATGTACATTAGAGTATCCCAAGGTATAAGGGCAAATTTTTTTTCGCGAAATCAGAAAAGCATACCCTTTTTTTTCTATTTGACCCTAAGTACTCAAATATGAAATATTATTGCGATGGGTATTAATAACCCGTGCCGACTTGACCTTGAACACAAACTTTTGAATGTAATCGGTTACTATGTAATGGCTTTATATTAAAACAAATTTTATTAAGACATACAATTATTATTTTACTTTTCAAAGAGATTGTTGTACACATTTTTTTTTAATGTTTTCTTTTTACAGTCAGGATAAATTTGTCTGTGTTCTTCTACACCTCGTAATACAAAATGTCTTTGCTCCTCATCAACTGTGATTAAACCATGAAAGTCCTGCATAAGCTTAACCATCTTTCAGCAGTATCGTTCACTGCTTTAAGTGCTGCTACTGTGCTTTTGGCTTTTAGAAACGAATAATTATTTGCCCATGAAAGAGGGCATTCTGTAAGAAATTCATCTTCAATACCAAGACGAGAGAACAGTGACTTGCTTTTGGCTGATATGAAGTCATCAATGGTTTTCTCTGAAATAAATTAAACAAAGTTCAAAATTTAATAAGATAAATATAAAATAAGGAAGAAGCACTATCAAAATTACCGTATAATGAACTACAAAGTTCTGCTCGGGATGGAATAAACCTTTTTCTATGACAGCTTACATACATACATACTTACATTCTCCCTGGTGAAATTTGCGACCATTTTCACTTTTGTTTCTTGCCGCACATCATCGTCAAAAAGTGACAAAACAGCTACTTCATCCGTTAAATACCAAAGGTGCTGGGTAAACTTCTTTAGGACTGCTTTTGAAATATTTTTGTCAACTTTTTCGTAAGTCTTTAAAGTTTTTAAGAAGCATAAATCTTGGTAAGGGGCTTTAACTGTCAAATTGCATTGGAACCATGGCTTGACATAACATTTTGCAATAAACAAGCAGACATCTAACAGGGCTATCTTGCCCTTGCCAGATATTTTAAACTGAGAAGTGAGTATTGATATTTTTAGGGAATAAATTGCTCGGGCCATCCATCGAGCTTGGTACATGGCACCTGGAGCCTTAATCTTAAACTTTTGTTCTGTGTCTCCGCCTAAAAATATAACGCAAAGCTCAATCAGCTCTCGGTAGTCACCCCTGATTATTTCCTTATTTAGTTCAGCACGATAAAATTCAAGCAATTTTTTAATTTCGAAAGCACTTAGATACGATTCCACCTTTTTTCTATAGCACTGTCTTTTAACGGGATCGATGCCTCTCCAATTATCTCTGAACGTTTTAAAGAGAGGAATATCGGGGCTTGTAGTCACTTGTTCGATTTTTACGTCAAATACTGCTTTCAGCCCCAGCTCGTAAATGTGATGACGACAGGCAAAAATAAGCATTTCTCTGTTAAACTTCTGCTCGAGCAGCACACAGGCACCATTGAAACGACCAGTATTTGAAACTGTAGTAGCGCAACAAAGTATTTGCACTTTATTTTCGAGATTCCAGTCTATCACCGCTTTCCAAACAGCTTGTGCTTTGCCGGTGGAATTTTCCAATTTCGGCACAGCAATAACTTGTTTCTTATTTTCATATGAAAAAACTATGGGAAGACGTTCTTCCTTCGATATTCGGGAATTTAAGGCAGGTAACAATTTACCATCCCAGTGAACAGTAACAACATCTGGGATTTTGTTTTTAAAATCAATTTTAATGGCTTCCGCGCGTTCCTTTCGTTTTTCTGTTCGGACCCTTTGAATGGAAGACTTACTTATTGGAAACTCGTCAATATTGTATCCAAGGGCGTCAATGGTAGCTTCAAGGATAAAAACTGAATCCCTTACACTTAGCTCACACCTGTCTAATGCAGCTACTAATTTAGGAGTAACGAAATCGTTCCATATAACTGTTCTACTAGTTAATGGTTGTTTATTTATAACTGGCGTATCTAGTGAATTCATATTTTCGCTAGAATTTGAAAAATAATTTTCTTGTTCAAATGCTGCCGAAGAAGCTGTTGCTGAAATAAGTTTCTTTCGTCGATTTTCTTCTTCCATATTTCTAAGCCGCGCTCTTTTCTCTTTATCAGCCAGTTTTTTATCTACTCCAACAAGATGTCCAGGTCGACCTGACTCTCTTTGACGCAGCAAAAACTTCTTGTCTTCGTCTATTTTCATTAAGTCAAGCGCATCGGCGTGTGCGATATCAAACAAATTGTCCAAATTTCTTTCAAAATCTTGTAGGCGCCGCTTAAATACGTCTTGTATTTTTTTTGAATTTCTTTGTATGTCTCTCCAAACTTGATATAAATTAATAAGCTTTTTTACACAATTCAGTAACGATTTGGTAGGTATTCTTTTCCCAAAAGATAATACACTCGCGAATAGTGAGATTTGCACTTTTCTTAACAGTTAAATTTACTTCACGGATGTTATAAAACAAAACTGCAAGAACTTGTCCATTAGAGGGGAGCTTTGTACCCGTTATTTGGTGTGTTACATCCCTATTAGGAATATTTTTTTTGTACAACTTCGTAACTCCACTGACAAGTTGACTGATTACAATAAAAACGCTCACTGCCAATGCGATTGAACTGTGTGAGGCTGTCAAACTCACACAATCATGAAAGCGTGTGCTCAGAGGAAGCACGTATTAACATGTTTCTATGCAAGTCGGTACGTGTTACCGTTATTTAAAATGCCTGAAATTTTTTATACAGTAGCGACTCGGTAAAAGCAACCGATTAATGACAGGGGCAGTTGCAACTACCGAGTTTGTTGCAATTATCGAGTCTAAATTTTTGTATGAAAATTTGCAAATTTCACAAAGTTTTATAAGGGTTCAGAATCAGATTAGAATTCATTATTATTTTATTCATATTTTGTTGTATTACAAAAAAAAAGAACTTTAACTAATAACATTCATTGTGTTTAAGAAAAATCAAACAGAAACAAGAACTCCAAACATTTCTTAAAAAGGCTTTATTTAACAAAACAGTTTGATAACAATTTAGTTTACTGATTTAAAGAAACTAGAGAGAGAAACGGGACATCAACTGACACTCTACTCCACAAAAAGAAAATACGACGAAGAAAAAGTTGCGATTATTGAGGTTTTTTCGGCAGCAGTTGCTTTTACTGAGTCTATAATGTATAAAATTCGGTGGTTGCGATAATCGAGGGTTGCTTTTACCGAGTCGCTACTGTACTATTATATTAAGCAAAAACGAAGACTTTTAGCGGGTATGCTTTTCAAAAAAAAAGAATTCGATTTTTTTGGGACACTCTAATGTCCGTGTATACATACATGTATACATACCCTGCAAGGACAGTCATTTGATCAATCATATGACGATCACATGTGATGAAATTTTTCACAATCTCCAACATTTTTCCACTAGCAATGTGAAAAATGTGATGGGTATTTTTGTATACATGTGATTCTGCATCACCTTCATACACAGGCGATTTAAAACGTGGCTGATTGAAAATAATAAAGCCTTGGTATTTTATTATTTCACTTGTTTATTTAAAAAAAAATTCTTTTATTAAAAAATCAGTAATTTTAAATTGAATTGAATTCATTTTGATAACTTACACATTTATAGAACGAACCAAAAAATTAAATTATTCAAAATTTTCCAAATACAGTGGACTTCCAGTATAACGAACTTTCATTTAACGAACTTTCGATTTATGTTGTTTTTCACCCTTAGAATTGTTTTTATTTGAGCATCCACATTCTTTACAATAACAATGAATGTTTGGTTTCATCAAGTGAACAGAACTATTTTTGGTATTGTTTTTGTTACGTTAAAACTTCCAAATTTACGTCAAGTTACCAACATTTTCAAATTCTGTTTGTATGCATTGCTGATCATTTTTAAAGGATTTGTTTTGCGTTCGGTCGACATTTTTCTTTTAAAAATTAAAGTTTCTATAATCAAGAAAATCAAAAAAAAATGTCTTTACAGAAAAGTTTACTTGCGGTAAAGAGGCAATCCGCATCGAAGACTTTTTCACTGTACACACATAGCCATTTTTGTAATTTGAAAATGTTGGAATAAAACCAGATATTTGTTTAACCTTCTGTCTGTCCTTTGCTCGAAATTGCGTTCGCTGCCCTTTGGGGTCAAGATGGCCCTATTCAAACGGTTATATAATTTACTGACAAAACATGAAAAATGTTACACATAAATCACAAAAGAAAAGGGGAAAGCCCCGAAAAGCGTTTTTCTCGATTTGTTATTGGGTATAACCAAAGAATATGAAGTAATATAGAACGCGCATCTCATACAAGCAAACGCGTTGTATGGCGGGTACTGCTGGTAGTACCCTCTGTTATTGACAGTAGAACCCTCTGTTACTAACAGCAGAAATCTCCGTAACTTCGGCGTAACATGTGAGTAGAAGCAAAGAAAATAAACATACAAAGGCTTGCTTTTGGTTGCGCTTACTGCAGCGAGTCTGCGTTAGCACACTGCTGCGGCGTGGGATGATTGGGAGATGAGGACGTTGTGCTGTTGTTGTTGTTGTTGTTGTTGCGCTGGCGAAATGCTGAAATTGTAAAACGATTTATATTTTCTGGCGGCTGGCTTTTGTTCTTCTTCTATAAGCCTGCACGGCGTTCCATATTGCTCCTGAACTCACTGCCGACTGTAGTGTGCGCATAATCATAGAAAACAAAATAAAATGTGGCTGGCGTGGTGACCTATATGATCGCTACAGGCAATAAAAAATAAATAAAAAGTAATCACAAAAGACAATTAAAAAGGGAAATTGGAAAGAAAGGAAGACGTTTTTATTAGACCGTAATAATTTTCCGTCCCGTTCTTTGGAACTTTTTTTACTGCCCACATATAATGCTTACTTAACCCTAGTGTGTGTGCTGAAAGAAACACCCTTACCCGTGTGATGGGGTACCCGGGTACCCCAGTACAAATTGTATGAAAATGTCTCACTTTTTGTTCGCACTGTAAGAAATTTTACTGTTTTTCCTTAGTTTTAAAGCTCTCAGCTCTCAAAAGATGACTTCCAAACTTGTTTTTTAATTTCCAGTAATGCATTTTTGTGCAATTTCGGATCCCGCTTTCATAAAAAGGGGAACACCATTTATACGCTGCTGTAAATTTCAATGGAAGGTCATTCCCCGCGGAAATTTTTTACATTCGAACTTTGTAACAAATTAATTAATTATTAGTAATTAGTTTCAATTGCATTGTGAAAGATCTGAGCAACTTCTGAAATGAGTTCTTATTCAGCAAGAGCTCGTTGTGAAAGATTTATCTCAACCGAAATTCAAGAAATAATGTACGAAAGTAAAAGTGATGAAGAATTTTCCATTTCCGAAGGCGAAGATGAACATATTCCATCAGTTGTCGACGCAGCAATAGAAGCCTCTGACGCCTAGCCTGCGGGTTGCATAGAAACTTACCATCTCAGAATTTATATAACCACAATCATTTTTTTTAATTTCCTCAAAATCGATTCTCGTTGATAAAATTGTTTTATAACAAATTATTAACTTTAAAAAGTTTTACTTACAGGAAAAATCTATGCAACTCCATATAAAATGTATTGGGGTACCCGGGTACCCCAGCACACGGGTAAGGGTGTAAAAAGTAAAATGTTGCGCCACACCCTCCAAAATAAAATAAATGGAATTAAACACCCGAAAATGAAGACAGAATACCATTTTGGGAGTTGTCATGATGATTCATCTTTCTAGGTTATCCGCAAGTGTATAAAATTTCGATATAAAAGTGATTTGGGTACCCGGGTACCGCATTACACACATAAGGGTTAAAAGAACTAAAATAAGAAAATCTTATATTGTAAATTTAGGGTCAGAACATTTATATTATTTTTAAACGTAGGCATTCCTAAATCACATTTTTCATATGACAAAATACTTGTCTTATTATTTATTTCTTTATTTAGTGCTTTAGTAGTGCTTTCGACATATTGAAAGTCAATAGACCTATTAAATTATGCTTGTCTATACAATCTTTTAACCCTTGGTTTGTCCGTTAGATTTCGATTTAAAAAAAATTAAAACACGTATCTAATTATTTTTGATTTCAAGTGTTTTTATGAGTTTTGAAGTCAATATACCCATCAATTAATTTTTTTCCGTAGTTTTTTTTTATTTCGAACTAGCCACGTAAAAATATTTGTAAACATTTTAAATTGGGATCAACCACCAAATTTTAAAATCAATCAAAGCGTTGGCCATCAAAAAGCCATACACCACAAAGATTCGATTGATAGAAATATGATAGCAATTTGGGCAGCAAACCTGGCAATTGACAACACAAGCAAGCATACACACAATAATCGACCACAACAAAAACATTAGCGAATCCCGAGTCATCTTCGTTGAAACGATGATGACGATGCTTTGGTTCGTTGTTTGCTCTTTGCTTGCGATTCGGCAAACAAGATCAAGAAACATAACATACATGCAAAAAATGATTGAGCGAACACTACGCTGCAACACAACCATTTCAATGTACACGAGTGAAGCCGTTGCGAACAATAACATTGCTTTTTGCTGTTGTCCTACGAAAATCTAACAGAAAATGTTATGAACTTAACATTCTCAAATGCCTACGCTTCGCTCTTCCCGCTCGCATCATAGCAACCGAAAACACTTTTGTGCCCACATGCGCGTTCTATATTACTTCATATTCTTTGGTATAACCACAGAATAAACAGTAATACAGAACGCGCATCTCATACAAATTCAAAAATGTTAAGGGGTCGTAATATTACGACCACTGTTAATTGAACATTACGTCCTCTGCTATTGACATTACAAACAGCACTAGACAGCTTTCGCTTCTGTTATATTACAGATAGTACAGTAAATTGGTATATTTTACTAAAAAAAAATACTTAATGGCTGAAATTTTGAGGGTGTGTTCGGGGGCATGTCCTGAGTCTAAAACTGAGTTTTCGTATTCGAGGGGGTGGGGGAAGATACTACCCCTGCTTATTTAGGGGTGAGTTCGTTTTAATTCCTTATCTCCGGTGCGATTGCTCGTACCGACATGTCTGAGGGATCAAATTTGTGGGGAATAAAATTATCTATCTAATGATAATAAAATCGAGGTCATAGGTCGATTAGGTGAATCACAATGGCCGGTCAAAGGTCAAAAGTTAGGGATAGTTTTCGTTTTTCGTGAATACCGTGAAACCGGTAGGTTTTTTTTTTTTAGGTTTTTCATTTTAAAGTACTTGAAATTACCTACAAAATGAGTGCTCGAACACTCATCTACTATAAATAGTTTGCCGTCAATCCAACGACCAAGTTGACCGCGCGCGCCGATGTTGAGCCGCGCACGGCGCGAGAAGTACTCATTGCGTATACATTGCGCTCTCTACGTGTTCGCACGTGCAGCGCGCGCGGTCAACACCGGCGCGCGCGGTCAACTTGGTCGTTGGATTGACGGCGAACTATTTATAGTAGATGAGTGTTCGAGCTCTCATTTTATAGGTAATTTCAAGTACTTTAAAATGGTATCGAAGCAGTATGCGAAAAAAACTACCGGTTTCACGGTATTCACGAAAAACGAAAACTATCCCTAACTTTTGACCTTTGACCGGCCATTGTGATTCACCTAATCGACCTATGACCTCGATTTTATTATCATTAGATAGATAATTTTATGCCCCACAAATTTTGATCCCTCAGACATGTCGGTACGAGCAATAGCACCGGAGATAAGGAATTAAAACGAACTCACCCCTAAATAAGCAGGGGGTAGTATCTTCCCCCACCCCCTCGAATACGAAAACTCAATTTTAGACTCAGGACATGCCCCCGAACACACCCTCAAAATTTCAGCCATTAAGTATTTTTTTTTAGTAAATGTGATTTATTTGTCTCTATTTACTGTACTAAGAACAAACAGCACAGAAATAAGGAGAAAGTAATGATCGTATGCGGCTCCGTGAAGCATTGAAGGAAAAATAGCGTCGGCTGTGGTTGTTGTTGTCGGCCAACAAAACGAAGTTGCTTCTTACATATATGGGGAGAAGAGCAATAAGCTATGGTTGTTGTTATTGTTGCCGGCTAGGAAATGAAAATTGAATTCGATTTTCGATTCAATTATTTTTGCTTTGTGGTTCATTCTGCGTGCAGCGCAGTGCGTACATACGCTGTCGGTATTAATTTTACGACGGAGTATAGCATGCAAAAAGATATGAAAACGAAGGTCAAAAGGGGTAACTTATCGACTTAAAAAGTCACTACGCTATAAAGTCATCAGACTCTTTTTAATATTAAAGATGGTTAAACGATTTGCTACAATCGTTATATACGAAATATCTTTTAAATTGTGGATTTACATAAATATATCGAAAAAAAGCCACACAAAAAATGTATTCTGCTTTTTTTTACTTTTTTTCGTATAACTTTTTGCTTTATAATAGACAAATAATATTTATTAAATACTAGCTGGGCCCCGCGGCTTCGCACGCAAGCTCTCTTGTTTCATCCGATACAAATTTTGAACGCATTGTTGACCCCGTCAGATTTTGATTTAAAACAAAAAACATACATCTGTCTATTATCTTTGATGTCAAGTGGTTCTAAAAACTGTGAAGTCAAAAGGCCCTTTAAATCATGAGTTTTCACATTTACTTTAAACAAATTCTTACCCTTAGTTTACCACGGTAGACTTCGATTTTCAAAAATATGAAAAGCACATTTTAATTATTTGCCGATTGAATTGCTTTTTGCCTAAGTTTGAAGTCAAACGGACCAATAAATCGTGCTTCTCCATACAAACTGTTAACCCATTGTTTACCCCGTTAGATTTTCATTTTCAAAAAAGTAAAAAACACGTGTCAAATTATTTCTCACTTAGAGTACTTTCACAAAGTTTGAGTCAGGGCCCCAATAATTCATTTATTTATTTATAACATACTGAACTTATAATTAAAATTATAAGCTAGTGGGAAAAAGGAGAGCAATAGCAGCGCAGGCCTTACGCTCAGTTTTTACAAATTTCTTATGTTGTGTAATTGACATGTGTGGTTGTATTAGTTCAGTATTAATTTGGTTATTGTATAATATCCCTGCAGTAAAAATCTCAACTAGTTGCTTAAATTTCTAGTTGTGCAACTAGTCCAAATTGGACTAGATTCAAACTAGTTGTATATGGATGCAGCGGGGGTGAGTTGAAAAGAAAAGAAAAAAAACTATGCAATAGTCAGATATGTGCACCAATGCTGTTGTCGATAAACGAATTTTCTGGTGTGTATTTATTCCTTTTTAAACTAATTTCTTAGATTAATTGAAAGAAAACCTTTTATTTGAGGATTGTACGCTGTGTGTTAGAAAATACAATATATATATCTATCAAATTATTCAAAAACTTCATATTTACACCGAGCGAACTCGTACAAATAATCGATAAGTGAGCAATCAGCTGTTTTTCGATAAATCAATCGCTCATATCTAAGTTACGTCAACGTGATTGTGAAATTGTGAAAGCTGAAAGTGAAAAACAAAAGTAAGTACAAAAATTATTATAAAATGAGCAAAAGGCACATAAGAAGGCTAATTAAGGAGGAACAAGACAGATATGTGGGTAGGCTAAGTGCTAAAAGTGAAGTGCAGGAGGAATATGTGCAGGCAGACGCTGCGTCTGTCCAATTAAAGGGAGATGACCAGGCAGAAGTTAGAGGAAGATATTCAGAAGACAAAAGTTTAAAAGACAAGCTAGTGGGTTGGTATTTTAGAAATAGGCCTTCTCGCCAAAGTTTTGAGGAGCTTCTCATTTTACGCGAAGAAAATTTAGATGTACTCCGGAGTGCCGAAACTATATTCTCGGGAAACAAAAAGGACAAGTCAATTATTTGCAATATTTCGCCAGGGGTTTACTGCCACATAGGAATAAGAAAGCAGTTAGAGAAAATGGGTAGAGTTCTAGCTGGTCATGATTCAATTCTTTTAGATCTGAATGTGGATGGTTTGCCATTATATAAAAGCTCTCGAGTTGAGTTATGGCCAATATTAATGAGAGTAGTGGGCATTAAAAACATTTCAGTTTTTCCGGTAGGCATTTATTTAGGTTCACGAAAACCAGATTCAGTTGAGATTTATCTTGCTCTCTTAGGTTAGCAGAAAAGTAACAATAAGTCATCTCATTTTTCTATATATCTATACAATTATCTCGTTACAGATGCTATTTCAAGCTTGCTATCTACTCAAGACCCAGAAAAGCAGTTGCGCAAGGCGATTCAATTGCTGAAGAAGAGGTCGTTCAGGAACAAAGCAACAAAATTGGACAGTCCCAACTCCCCTACTTCGGAATAATTTTGTTGCTTTTCTTTTTATATGTTATTTTACCTTATTCCCAACACCCCTAATCCAGATAAATTTTGAATTTTTTTATATATGTCAATTTATGTTCCTACGTTATATTGTTACGAATACTAGTTCTAGTGGGCTGTTACGTATCACTGGATTGTGCAATTTTACAGTATTGTGCTAAACCTAAGTAACTTTTGTATTGCTCATGAAAAAAACTCCATATGTGCCAATAGTTCAATTCGAAGTGTGAATAATTTAATATTTATGTAATGCTCAGAATGTAATTACAACAAAAGCGTGTTCCACCCAGACGCTTTTTAAGAATGCCGAACAAATTTTCGATGGGATTCAAGTCCGGTGATTGGGCCGGCCAATCAAGGACTGTATTCCCATTTGAACTGAGCTACTCTTTTACCAACTTCGATGTGTGTTTCGGATCATTGTCGTGTTGAAACACCCATCGAAATGGCATATTGTCTTCAGCATAGGGCAGCATCTGGTTTTCTAAAATATCCTTATAGACAAAGCGATCCATTTTTGTCGAAATTTCGTGTACAGGGCCAAGACCAAAACCAGAGAAGCATGTCCAAATCATTACATTCCCACCGCCATGCTTTACAATTCCTTTGCAGTAACGTTATGATAACCGTAATTCTAAAAGAGTAGCTGAAGCTAACAGAGTTGCTTACGTTTTGCACAGCGAATTTAGGTGTATATTTAAATTTCGTTGATTTTTTTCTCGTTAGTGAGGTTATATGTATTGCTTTGTAAATATTTGTTGTAATTACATTCTAAGATTAAAAAAATACCCCATTTTTTCGAATTTATCTCATTTAAAAATATTGTATTTTGTTCATAAGAAATGAAAAAGTTGCTTAGGTTTTGCACAATACTGTATACCTGTCCGGCCATCGCGCGGATCGTTCTCGCGCATTCCAGAGTGGACTAAAGGTTTCCATGATGAGCGCAACCGTCGGTGCCAGGTTGGACTAAAAGTTATTATCGCGGCCGTCGTTGCCAGATTGGACTATAGCACGGCACGTAGCGGCAGGGTTGCTTTGCAGAGCGACAGACTGTCTTATCGTTACAATATGTTCTTTTTATATACATGCCTATATACGTACAAAATTAATCAATTTAATAATAAATACAACAGTTTATTTATATAAATGTAAATTTGTTTATTTTGAAATGGTTGGAAATATTGGAATTCAGCGTTCTAGTCCAAAACTAGCGCATTTTGCACTAGTTGCAAGCTAGTCTGGAATGGTCTAGTCCAAAACTAGCGCATTTTGCACTAGTTTAAAACTAGTTGGAATGTGTGGCAGAGTGTGACAATTGCCACAGCGTAGGACATGCACATGTTAAAACGGACAGTTCCCATTGAAATGGGATTGAGCGTGGACTGGTACCGGTGCAGAATAGACTAGTTGTGCACTAGTTTTGGACTAGTCGTTTTTACTGCAGGGATATGGCATAATGTGTGCTTAATTTATATGATACTAATGTTTGGGAGGTGCTTAGATGTGTGGGTACAAGTTGGATTGTTTCAGGAATGTACATAGCTTTGTGACGTTATTTTCGTCTATCGAGGAAAGGAGGGATGTGGGTTTAGTGTTATTGAAGATTACTTTCTTTAGGTGGTCAAAGTTTCTGCAATCATTTAAAAGGTGTTTTATGTCTAAGGGTGTATTGGTGTTACAGTAGGGACAGTGGGGTTGGGGTGAATTTGTGAAGTAATGTTGGTGTGTAATTTTAGTATGACCTAGTCGTAATCGCTCGAATTTGGTTATGTCAGTTCTCGTACTTGGAGTGATGAATTTTTTTGGAGGGCATTTGTGATGGTTGATTTGTTGGTACCAGGTTGATGTAAGTTGAAATGAGTTGTGTTGGATGTGGGTAAAGTGGTTTTTTATATGTCTATGTAAGTCTTTGTAGTTGTTATTCAGGGTGGACATTAGGGGGCTATTTTGGGCTGATTTGGCTATATCGTCTGCAAATTCGTTTCCAGGGATATTGACATGGCCTGGCACCCAGATTAGTGTAAATTTTGGGTAGCGGTTAATTAGCTCATTTCTAATCGTGTTTACATAGTAGTTACTGTTGTTGTTAATGTTTTTTATGGCTTCAAGGGTCGAAAGAGAGTCGGTGCAAATCACATATTTGCCGACACGATTTTTAAGGAAGGATATTGCTTCAAAAATAGCTATTATTTCGGCGGTAAAGGCGGATGTAAAGTTGGGGAGAATGGATGCCTTAATTGTGGCGTCTGCGGTTGTTATGCTGTAGGATGTCGCTAGATCTGTTTTGGATCCGTCCGTGTATATAAACGAGTGATCCACGAACTGACTGGATATATCCTTGAAGTATTGGCGGAAAATTGATGGTGGGGTAGTCTGTTTGTGGAATTTGTGTAGGCTGGTGTTTATGGTCGAAGGGTTGAGGAACCACGGGGGGAGCAAGGAGTTGGTTTTGATTAGAGGTACTGTGGGGAGATTAATTTGTTGGCAAGCATCGACAGTTCTGCATATTACTGGGATAGGGTTTTTAAATTTTCTCTTGAGTTTTTTCACGTTTCTTATTATTGGTAAAAGCGGTGTGTCTTGGCTGTTAATGATTACTTTACAGAGTTTGAGCAGGGCCATATCTCTCTGCATCTCTATGGTTTTTACGTTGGCTTCAAAAAGTATGTTGTTTACTGGGGTTGATCGTAGAGCGCCAAGAGCCGCTCGGACAGCCGCATTGAGGATTACTTTTAGTTTCCGCAGTTGGGTTTTCGGTGCAAAGCCGTAGAGAAATATGCTATAGTTAATTTTTGATAAGATAATGGCGTGTATTGTATTTATAATGGATGTTGTGTTGCAGTTATATTTAAAATTTGCAAGGCATTTAATTATGTTTAATTTATCAACTAAAGAATCGCATAAATAAGCTATGTGGTCGTTCCAGTTATACTTTTTATTGAAAATTACTCCCAATATTTTTAGTTTTTGGACAGAGGGAAGAGTTAAATTTCCTGTATGTATGATGCAGCTGCAGTAATGTTTGCGACAGATGTGGAGATGCTTACATTTTTCGAGGGAGAGTTGGGCCCCGGAGTACTCCCACCATTCGGATATATCTTTTATTAAGTTCTGAATGTCAATTGAGCAATTTTTTGTTTTTCCAAGTGGTTTTATAATAGTGAAGTCATCAGCATAGGCGCAAAATTGGAGATTTTTTTGGGTGGAGATAATGTCGCTAAGTTTGTTAAATGCGATTAGGAAGAGAGCTACTGATAAAGGGGAGCCCTGGGGTATGCCATTTGCAAGCGGACGGACAGAAGAATATACTTTTGTGTTACGAACTATAATTTTACGGTTTAGCATGAAATTTTTTATATAGTTGATGATTTTTGGCCCTAATTTCCATTTTGCAAGTTGTTCACTGATTACATGTACGCCTATTTTGTCAAAAGCTTTGGCAAAGTCTAAGGAAATAATGGAGAGGTGGTTTTTGCGTGCAAGGGAACTCGCGATCAGATAGTCTAGGTATACTAGGCAATCTGACACTGATTTGCCTTTCTTGAAACCTATTTGGTGGTTATTGATGAGCTTATCTGACGATATAAGCCACCATAGCCTTTGTGCGATTATTTTATCCAGTATTTTTGCGCAACAAGAGTTCAACGATATAGGCCTGTAAGAGTCAGTAGGGTTTTATCTTTTTTTGGTTTAAGGATGGGGAGGACAGTGCTGGTTTTAAAGGACTGTGGGATGTAGGAGTCAAAAATCAGGTTGTACAATTTTAGAAGTCTTAGTTTACAGTTTTCGGGTAAATTTTGTATCATTGGATATGTGATTCTATCCATTCCTGGAGTTTTTCCCTTCAGGGTATTGATGGCGTGAGACAGCTCTGTGAATGTTATTGGGTCCTCAATGTATTTGGCTTTTTTTGATGGCAAGTAGGTTGTTAAAGTTGAGAGAAATTGTCTCTTCTGGTTTTGAAATGCAGTGGGGAAATTTGTATCTGAGGAGTTTTTAGACCAATGTTCGCAAAATTCTTCGGCAATATCATTTGGGTTAGTAAAGTTTGGATGTGCTGGATTACAAGATCTGAGGCAGTGGATGATTTTTGGTTTATGCAGGCCATTGAGGAGTCTGATGTTCGCCCAAACTTTACTCGAGGGTGTGGAGGGTGAAATTGTGGAGGTGAGTTCGAGAAGTGCATTTCTTTTTGCTATTTTTGTTTCTCGTTTTAGTATGGAGTTGGCACGTTTGTAGTTAATTACGTTTTCAGTGGTTATTGAGCGTTTAAGTCTTCGCCAGTATTGATTTTTGTTCTTTTTGAGTTGCTCCAATTCACTATTCCACCACGGGGCTCTAAAGCATGGCTTTGGTTTGGGTTGGGGAATGGTTTCGTTAGCGCTTCTTAAGATGATTCTTTTTATGTTTGCTGTTTCTTTGTTTACGTGGGTTGATACTGGTATTGTTTGATTCAGTTTTGTACAAATGTTAGAGAATTTTGTCCAGTTGGCAAATTTAGTTAGGAATGGAGGTTTTGTTTTTAAGAGAGGAGTAAAAACACTTTGAAAGAGAGTTATGATGATGGGGAAGTGGTCACTGCTATGGAGACTGCTTTCAGTCCGCCAATTTGAGTGGAGAGTAAGCGTAGGAGAACAAATAGTCAGGTCTATATGAGTGAATGAGTTATGAGTGCTAAGGTGTGTAGGGGAGCCGTCATTTAGTAGCATAAAGTCCGAGTTGTGAATATAGTTGGAGAGTATTGTACCTCTGCTATTGTTTCTTGGTGAGCCCCAGTTGCTATGCCAAGCGTTAAAATCCCCGGTTATGATACATGGTTGTTGGATTGATGAGAAGACATTAGTAAGGTTATTGGTGTGAAATCGTTTGTTTGGAGGAATGTATGCCGAAACTACTGTTATCTTATGTTTAGAAACTATTGTGGCTGCGACGGCTTCGAAGTCTGTGTTTATGTTGGTGTGTGAGTGTTGAATGGATGTGTGGATCAACCCTGCCGGCAACTCAACTAACTTTTAACGCACTTAAATCTAACTAATTCTCAACTAGTTGTGGTTGATAGTTGGATTATTTTCAATGGAGCCAACTGACTATTTTAACATTGCGATGGCCTAGGCAGTAGTCAATTGTCCGACTCTGCATGACTTGTCAACTAACTTAAAGTTAGTTATTTAAAAGTTAGTTAAAAGTTATCTAATTTGTGGTTAGCTATAAACTAATTACATTTCAGTTAGCTACAAGTTGACTTTATTTAAATCAGCTGTAACTCAACTATTAGTTAATACGTTGCAGTCAAATCTTTATCCATAAAAATGAATATTTCTATGATTGTTTTGTAAATTTAAAATTTTTGTATTTCCTTTTTTATTTTAAAAATGTTTAAATACCTAATAACTCTTCAAAACACTTGCAAGATGGCCTATTTTTAAAATACCGATCACCGATTTTTTCTTTAAATGTATTTTTTGTTGGACAATTTTCTTGGAACAATTTTCTTGGACACTAATATTTTCAATATAAATTCTGTTCTGTTCTGTTCTGCACGAGACTAAGCACTGATTATGATTTCATAATGCACGAAAAAAATGACAAATATGTAAAATTAAATTCCAAAGAGCAAAAAAAAACAAAAAACATTTAACTGTTTTTTAAATGTCTATGCCATAACCGCACGCATTAAATTTGGGTGGGTTCTGCATTACTTTGTAGTTAGCTTATAGTTAGGGTCATAAAATCACAAAAGAACAAATGGCAATTAACTGTTCTTTAAAATATGCCAAAAAGCAAAAGTTGCATTGATTTCTGGGAAGTTCTGCATTACTTTGTAGTTAGCTTATAGTTAGTTCATGAAAGTTAACTAGAAGTGAGTTAGTTTTGTAGTCGACTACCGAATTGCTTGCAGGGAAGTTCTTAGAACTCTTTGACTTTTTGGTAAAGAACAATATTGATATTTGCATGCTCTCAGAGACATGGCTTAAGAAATCAGATAAGCTTTATCACCAAAACTACTACTGTCTTCGTAATGATCGAGAAGGTACAGGTGGAGGAGTTGCCATACTTGTAAAACGTTCAATTCAATTCTCAGAATTACCTTATATTAATACCGAATCAATCGAAAACATTGGGATTGAGATAACTTCTGCCAACAACAACAAGATTAAACTATTCAGTATTTATTTTCCTTGGGGTTCTGGTAATCCAGAGCTTCGTAAACAATACAAGAAAGATTTAAGAAACCTTTTTAATGTAAATGGATCGTTTACTTTTTGCGGTGACTTCAACAGCAAACATCGTAACTGGGGTTGCACAAGAGCTAACTGTTGGGGAAATATCCTAAATGACTTCACCACTTTCTTTCCTATCACGATCTCAAATGCATGCGAACCAACATACGTTTCCTCTTCAGCTAATTCTTCGCCTTCAAATATAGATCTTATTCTTTCAAATATTCCGCAGTACATTTCGAAACCAATAACAAATTACTTCGTTCTCACTTAGCTTAAGGCAGGTTCTCACCTTGTGGGAAAAAAAACAACGAGTTTTTTTTTGCCTTATCGTGTAAATATATGTTTCAAAAATGTGCTCCAGAAATTTCAGATCAAAATCTGAAAAATTACAAAAGTTACAGGCCGTTACATAGAGCAGTGTCGACCACCGGCCAAGCGCGCTTTAAACTTTAAACGCGTTTTTCTGAGAACCACATTTTCGGACCTAACGGAAGTGACTGAAGGCGCTGGAATGAACCAATCGTCACCAAATTCTAACAAATGAACCACGATCAGCCAAAAATATTGAAAATTTTTTATTTAAAAAAATAATAAGTGAACAAAAAATGCGAAAATCTTAATTTTTTTTTCAAAACCTCATAACTTTTGTAATTTTGATTTTTTTCCATGATCTTGGTTCATTCAATAGATAATACGGTACACATTAAGAATGTGTTCGATTTTTGTGTTTCAGATCACGGATTTTGACGGAATCACTTCCGGTAGCGGTAACGACATGCCGCCACTGATGGACGCCCCCTCCCCCCTTTTTTGATTCATTCAATTTTAAAAATTGTATTCTCTAAATATACGTGTGTTCATATCTAGAAAAATTTTCAACGTTGTATCTCTAACCGTTTTCTCAAAAAAAATTCCTAAAAAAAGTGCACTTTTTCGGATCCACAAGGTGAGAACCTGCCTTAAATGTGGCGCGGTATGAAAATTTCTACCTAGACTTCGCAAATGCGTGTAATCTGTAAATCTGTGTAATCTACCAGCAGATATAAGCGACGTAACTTCCACAGACGAAATAGATACGAATTTAGAATGTTTTCAATTTAAAGGTACTAGCCGCGGTACAAAAATCTGTCCCCAAAAAAGTCCCCAAAACTAACTTTATAAAGCTACCACCACTATTATTGCCGGCAATGGAGTCGTTACAGGCAATTTGCAGACAACGAAGCTATGGCAGTTTATTCATCGCAGATTCGCAAAGAGATTGCTGTTTTCAGAAACACAAATTGGTGTGACAAATTAAGATCGCTAGAGAAAAGAAGTAAACCTTTCTGGAACATATGCAAGCTTTTACGAAAAAGGCATTCTCAAATCCCTCCACTCCGCGAGAAAACAAAACGATAGTTCTCTGCCAAGAAAAAGCAAATCTACTCGCCTACAAGTTTCTCGAGAACCACAAAGTTTCTGAAAATATGAGCTCAACACAGCAAAAAAATCTTATAAACGCATCTAACAACCATTTTGATAGTCTCGTTGAAGATACTCCAGAATCTCAATATGTCAAGTCAGATTATATACAAGATCTCTGTACGAACTGTGGATACTATTTACGAATATTTGAGCTGCTAATAAAAAACTTGCGCACACGGGCGGAAGAAAACGCGTGTTTCTCCTCTTGTTTCTATGTTACAACTGATTCTTTATTTAAGGTGATCTTTTGTTCTAACTGTACCGATACACAAAAATAATTCAGTAAATAGACTAATATGAGCCCTACAAGAACAGTGACGGTCATATGATCGGTCATATGACCGACATGCCTGACCGAAGTTTCGGTCAGCTCTCCGAACAAAGTTTCATTTTTGTTTCATTTTTGTACAGGCGGTGTGAAAAAACTGACCGAAACTCTCGTGTACGTGTGATTTTTTGTTTCACTCTAACACACACCTTTTGCGTATTAAGAAAAGTGTGTTTGCTCTGCTCTTACGCATACGTATTCCAACCTCCAAATATTTAATGGCTATTTCACCGCCGCACAGTGTTCCGAAGTGGGACAAAAATAGAAAAATTGTATGTCACCGATTTCAAAGAAATTGGTGTCATTTGAAATATAATACTTTCATTAAGCAAGATCTTAAATTATTTCTTAATCGGGTAAATTTTGAGAAAGTTATAGCATTTACAAGTTGACCAAATTCTAGAAAAATTGTTTTATGATAAAATGCAGTTTTGAGCGTCAACAATTGAAAACGTAACCAAAACACTATTTTCGCTTCAATCGGAGAAAATGTTACTGCTATGCACTTATAAGGGTCCAAAACATCATTTCAGGAGCTATTTTGAAAAAAAGTTAAATAAAAACGGGGTTGCACGTTAATTAAAAAACACATTTTTTTTTACTAAAAGCTATAAGAACTATATATTTTTGTAGATCGCAAATGTCGAATTGCGCATTATTACACCTACTTTTTTACGCAATCCTATAGAATGGACTTTCTTCTTTTGGATCAATAAAAAAAATTCTGCGATTTCCTGCGATCTTGGAAAATTATAGAATTTTTGTAAACTACTCTAACTAAAAAAATTGGATTTTTGTACCCTACATTGAGGTGCCCACCGGTACATTCACTGTGGTACGGAGCTTTTAACGGCCAGAAAGTGATGTAACTGGAAAGAAAAAGTATAGTAGCACTGTCGCTATTTAAAATGGGCATGGTCCGCCCACTAAAGGTAGAGTTGCCATACGGAAGTCTTTCATAAAATATGAAAATGTCTATATTAACAAATCCAATGTCTCAATTTATCAATGTTCTATATAAAAATGGGTTTGGCTTACCCGTTTAACCCGTTTAGAGCCATATTATCCTATTTTTCCCATTTCAAAAAAATTTTTTGATAAAGTGTGATTTAATGCTCATATTTTTTGGAGAATATGGAAAAGTTGAGGAAGGCAATTTTGTTAAAATTACCTTGCATTATTTACACTTGTTTACAATAAAGAAGAAAACTATGGGAGAAAACTATTTGTATAATAGTTTTATTTCAATTGAACTGTTTGTGTGGGATTAAAAACATCATATTTGATGATAGTGAAACTGAATAAACTGAACGGTTTGAAAAATGGCAGTTATTTTCTTTCATCCTCGACATTTTATCATAGCATTGCATCTTCATAGCTGTGTCATCTGTATGTGAAGCTCTATGGAAATAAAACCAAAAATGGTTTCTTTCAAGCAACTTCATCACCCTCTTTCCATCCTTTGAAGGTCGAATTTTGAAAAACGCTGAAATACGTATTTAGTTATTTTTGTTTGAGTATATATATACAAAATTTGAAAACAATCCGACCAAAACACAATGTCCGTCTATATAAGCTTCACCACCCCGTTTGCGGCCTTTCAAGGTCGAATTTTTTAAAATCGTTCCTTTTTAAAGGTTGACTTTTTAAAATACAACTATTGACCAAATTTCATCATTATAGCTCCAGCGGTTTGGGCTCGGTGGTGATAGCATACTTGGTTATATATATTCGATTTTTTTTAAAGCTATATATTTTTTGGAAAACAAACATCATTTTTTAAGTCAGTAGCCCCAAATAATTCAGATTGCAAATTTTCAGCGAATTTAGAGCACTCCTTCTATTTTTGTCCCAATTTTGTATGGAGTCGAAACACTGTGCGCCGCCGCCGTAGCTCAGCTGGCTAGTGCGTTGGCCGCGAGTTCAAATCACCATTGCAGCAAACACCGAAAAAAAACAATTTTTTTTCAATTTTTCTTTTAAAAAAAATTCACACGCACAACACGGTTGGTTGCGGGTAGCCAGGCCTTAGTCTCGTAATCGTCAAGAAGAATACGGCTATCTTACCTACTCCTGATTGGAATGTTAGTCAGTTGACCGGACATGTGCCGAAATATTTGACTGAAATGCTGATGCAAATATCGGTCACAATGTGATGTATAAATCGGTCATTCATGACCAATACTCAATATTGAAAAAATGCAGGTTTTTATTGAAATATTTTGGAAAAATCGTTTGCTTTTACTTCTGCCTGAATGTATTTAAAATTAATTTAAATGAAATAATATTAAAAAAAAAATTAAATTAAAAAAAAATCATTTGCGGTCCTGCTTGGATGATCCCATATTGTCACAATCGAAGGCGATGCTTAAGCTCAACTTCCATATTGTCGGCATCATTGGCATCGGCTCCTTGGTCTTGCGCTTCGGTACCTGCGCTATGGCCCAAATATTGAAGTTACTGAAAGTACAGAATTGTTTAAATATTCAAATATTTTTTATTTAAATTAAATTAAAATTCGATTTCTTACCTTCTTTCTGTTTTTCTTTTTTTCGGCGTTTGAAACAACGGAGTTTGAACTTGGGCTCGCGCGTCGTATTTGACTCGCGGTGCGCGCGTTAGCCAGCTGAGCTACGTAGCTATGGCAGCCGACGGCTCTTAATCATTTATATTAACTCCAATGCGAGTTCTTGTCAGCAGTTGTTTCTATTGTTGTCTCATTCTTACACATGCGTGTATAAGCAATTAATGTTTCTATGGTTGTCAAATGGTTTGTTTCAGTTTAAATGCAATTGCAACAAATTGCAGCGATATGTTGTCTCATATGAGCCAAATTTCATGCAAATGTATTGGTAAATTCAAAAAATGTTGCGAATGTAGTGGAGTTTCGGTCAGTCGCGTGTTGTAGGGCTCTGACATGATTGCATTGCCCGCGGGAGTCCCCCAGGGATCTGTTCTGGGACCCCTCTTATATGTAATATATTGTTCAAATTTTCCTAAATACAAAAACTGCCAATATGCAATGTATGCCGCCGATATTAATAATTTTTTAATAATAATTGACTAGCACGACAGCCCGCTTACGCGAGACTAAGGCCTAGCTTCCCGCAACCACCCGTGTTGTGCGTGTGAATTTTGTACGCGGGTGGAAGGGACCTACAGTTTTATGCCGGTTCCGAACGGCAGGTTGGGAGCTTTTTCATAGGCAATTTTTACTCTCAGAGGTTTGCCATTTCCAGCTGAGAGGACAGCCACCGAAAGAGAAAACGAGTTTCCCGTTATTTTTTTAGGTGTTACTACATGCAGAATTCGAACTTGCGTCGCTCTGCATTCGACTCGCTTGGACCGCGCACTAACCAACTGAGCCATGCCGCCGATATTGGGATTTTTTATTCGCACAAATCTAGTCACGAAATTGTGACGGATCTACAAGGTGCGCTAAACAGCATATCAGCTTATTTAAATAAATGGACAATTAAATTAAACGCTGGTAAAACGCAAGCCATCTTTTTCACACGGACAAGACGCCTTTGCGCCATGCCAAGCGCAAACTTAAAAATTGAAAACCATGACATATCTTGGGCAAATAATGTCAAATACCTTGGTGTAGTCTTTGACAAGATATTAATTTTCAGTGACCACATTAGGCATATCCAAGATAAGTTCAATGTTGCAATGAAGCTATTATATCCTCTGATAAATCGAAATTCGAGGCTAAGCAAGGAAAACAAAATAACAATATATACGGTGTTTTTTTTAGAGGTTTGTTTTTCGAATAGAGATAAAACTGGCATTTTGTGGTCAAATCTGGCAACTCTAATGTCATTTATGTTCAGTTTGGTTTGCCATTTCATCATGAACAGGTTGACAAAAGAACAACGCTTGCAAATCGTGCAAATTTATTTCGAAAATAATGGTTCAGTTCGCGAAGTTTACCGCAAGCTCCGTCCATTTTATGGTCGACATAATCGTCCATCAGAGCAAAATCGGTCCATCCATCGGTTAACCATGGGTCGTTTTCGCACTACGTTTACTCTATGTGATAATACGCATCCGCAGAGACGTCGAACAGGGCGCACCGAAGAAACAATTGCCGCTGTAGAGCAAAATGTTGAAGAGGACCCGAATGAATCGATTCGCCACCGTGCACAGCAATTGGAGCTTTGTCCATCAACTGAAAATTGGACCTGTAGAATTGGCTTTATTCGAGCCAGCCGCGGCGGCCACATGCCCGAAATCATATTTAAACATTATTGGCATAAAATTATCCTTCCAATAAAGTCAAATTGATGGACATTAAAATGATTTTCTTGTGTTTTATTTCAATTCGAAGTTCTATACCTCTAAAAAAAACACCCTATACAAAACTATTTTTCAATCTATAATGTTATATCAAAGAATATACAATATAAAGAATACGCATCTTCAAAAATTTGTCAAGCGTGTTTCTTGATGTGGGCGGGAAGAGATGAGCGGAGGCATAGGTTGCGGGAAATTTGCTCGCGCTCAACATTTTGCGATCTTGTTCGGCGAAGCGCAAGCGTAGAGGAAACAACGAACCAAAGCATCGTCATCGTCGCTAATGTTTTTGGTGTTGTCGTTTATTGTGTGTATGCTTTTTTGTGTTGCCGATTGGTTTTGCTGCACAGATTGCTGTCAGCTCACCATCAATCGAATCTTTGTGGTGTATGGCTTTTTGCTAGCCAATGCTTTGATTGATTTCCAAATTTGGTGGTTGATGCCAATTTCAGATGTTTACAAATATTTTTACGTGGCGAGGTCGAAGTAAAATTATTTGTTTCTATTTTCAAATGGTTGATTACAATTTTGAGAATATGGGAAAAATACGAAAAAAATGAACTGATAGGCATATTGACTTCAAAATTCTTGATACACTGGAAATCAAAAATAATTAGATGCGTGTTTTAATTTTGTTTTTTTTTTTTGAAAATCGAAATCATCTAACGGAGAAACTAAGGGTTAAAAGAGTGTACGGAAAAACATAATTTAATAAGTCTATTGACTTTCAATAGGGCGAAAGCACTACGAAAGCACTAAATAAAGAAATTAATAAAAAGACAAGTATTTTGTCATAAGAAAAATTTTATTACGGCATGCCTACGTTTAAAAATAGTTTAAATATTTTACACCTGAATGGTTCCATGGCGAATAATGTGACCATAAATTTACAATATTAGATTTTCTTATTTTAGTTCTTTTAAACAAGCATTATATGTGGGCCGTAAGAAAATTTCCAAAGAACGGGACGGAAAATTATAACGGGGTAATAAAAACGTTTTCTTTTCTTTCCAATTCCATTTTTATTTAATTGTCTTTGTTGATTACTTATTATTTATTTTTTAATTGCCTGTAGCGATCATATAGGTCGCCATGGCAGCCATATTTTATTTTCTTTTCTATGATTTTGCGCACACTACAGTCGGCAGTGAGCAGGATGCGACGCCGTGCAGGCTTATAGGAGAAGAACAAAAGCCAGCCAGAAAACAGAAATAGTTTTACAATTTCATCTTTTCGCCAGCGCAACAACAAGAACAACAGCACATCGTCTTCCTCCTCTTTGGACAATTGAGCGAGATTGAACGAGTGAGCATTCGTGTTTCTATGATTTGCGCTCAGAGCATTGTGCTGTCATTTCAAGCAGTGCTGCCGTTTTCAAATTTTTTTCAGTAGTACAAATTACGATTTTTGGGTAGTATTTATGAACTTTGAGTAGTACATATGCATGTTTTCTTAACAGTGTAAAAACCGCAAGGATTCATCAACCACTAAATCAAGTACTAAGTTTCAAAACACATTAACAATTTTATTTATACAAATGTGAAAGAGACAATGTAATTCAGTTAAAGAAATTCATATAAACAAATTTTATATGTATACTTAAAGTAAGTTTTTTGGTGGATCCCTTTTTTCCGTAAAAGTTTCTCCTAATAAACTTTTCGAAGATAAATCGAGTGGACAGTAGCGTTCAGTTAACATTTTCTTTTCTAATCTTTAATTAAATTTACTTTGGACTACTATGCGGAAACGCAATTACAGTACCAATAAACTGTCAAAGAAGCGGAAACATAAATTCATTAATATCGTGTTTTTTTCTAAAACATCCCCAAAATGGTTATAAACCAAGATTTTCGAAATTTGACTCAAGTTCCAATTTCGCAATGTCCTTTATTCCGCTTCTAGAACTTCAACATTCTGTTCTTCAATTAAATGTATCAATTAGGGGAACTATGGTAGGAGATACATTTTTTGGATTTATCCTTTTCAAGCACCCTTAACTAAAGTCGCTAGTCGCTTACTAGCTAGTAGTAATATTTACTAGTAGTAGTAGCTTGATATTTGCATTACTAGAATATGTACAATTTCCCGCTTAAGTCAGTCCGATTTATAATTATTTGTCTATATTTGTCTACGGATATACTCTATAAACCCCATTTTGAAGATATTTCTATAAAAAAATAAAAAAAAAACAAACAAGAGAAACCAATCAACACCAAAACAAAACAACAATGCACGACGAACAATAATTTTCATTTATATTTTCTTTAAAATGGCATAATTAAGAATGGGATAATTTTGAGCATACTTTGAATTGAATTTTTTAATTTAATAATTATTATTTTTTTTATTAACAATCCAACGGAATTTGTCCCCAATTTGCACTGGTTGAATAAAAATGCCAATCCCAAGAGAAATCGAACGATTTTATACACTTTTATCAGCATATTCCAATGATTGCGAATTACACGTTTCAGCTCAGTTTAATTTTTTCTGACTTGTCGACGTCCCAACAACCACTTTATTGTCTTTATCAAATTTTAAAAGATTCTTACAAGAATATTCAAAAATATTAAGTTATTTTGTATTTAAATACAGTAATTTACTCTATTATTTCACGACGTTAATTTTTGGGTATCGCATCCGTTGCGCTGCTTAAAGTTTATCACTTTATCAAAAGCTTATGTGTATTATGTGATTACAACAATGTTAGGTATTGTACGAACAGCATTTTGCAACGCGGTTAAAAAAGGTGCAATTGTCACTTTAGTCGCACAACGGTAACTCTACAACGAGCTCAATTTTTTGGTCGAAAAAATTCAGTAAAAAGTGAAACATACGAGTTGCTCACAAACCAAGGATATTTGGTTAGAAATAAAAAACGGCAAGATTGGTCTAAACTTCGTGCTTCGGCAATGTTCAGTTCGGCAACATTTTTTTATATTCTTTTCTAATAGCCTTACCTAAAACATGAAAATTAAATAGCTAAAACTTATATTTCAGAAAATAGTGGTACAATCGGCCTGTGGGTAGTACGGTAGTACAGATGATGAAATAGTAGTAAAATACTACTATAGTAGTACGTTCGGCAGTACTGATTTCAAGTGTTTCCTCTTGTTGTCTACCCCCCGCATCATGAAGACGGGTGGCGATATCAGCACCCGCATTCACATTTTTGCTTGTACGAGATGCACACTCTTTATGTTCCATACTTTTTGGTTATATGCATGCCCATCTTGGGCCATCTGTGCCAAAACGCATTTAAAAACATTACAAATTTCACAAAACAAGGTCCTTGAAATGATGCTTGCACTGCCATGGGATTATTTAACTAAGAAACTTCACATCGAATGTAATGTCAAGTTAGTTTCCGATAGTGTAAAACACGCAACCAAGAAATTCAAAATTCGGTGCGGTTTTTCTGAAAACTATTTGGTTGCAGACTTATGTTGTTAATTGTACTAAATTTTTTATATATTTAAGTGTATATCACGTTACACGCCTGTACATTTTTGACTGTATATATGTCATACACACACACACATATGTTCATATTTATTTCTAACCGCATGTAAATATCTAGTCTTTAAGTCGTACAACGAAGGTGTTTTAGTAGAAGGGTTTTTCCTTCAAAATCGCTCCTTCTTATTTAAATTTAAAATCTAACTGTGATAATACAATTAAGACAATGTCATAGAATTAAGGTGTCAACACCATATATCTGTAAATTGTGCGATAACATAAGTTTTGTAATGATTTTTTCTTCTAATAAAACATCTATCTATCTATCTATCTATCTATTTACATTCTTTGAATGCATGTTTAGTGTGACCATATGGTCATGCTAGGCTTGAGCTAAATATCGAAAATGAATTTTCCTCACTTTTTTGTAAATTCCATGCGTTCTGGGGTCAAATGTACCAGTCGTGTTAAAATATGTCTCAATTCTAATCAAACATTTGTTTCTTATAACTATTTCATTATAAACCATTTCTGATATTTTTATGAAGTCGGTACATGAAATCTCAAACATTAACCCTTTTAGATTCTTCTCTGAGCTTCAAGTAAAATGAAGTTAGTATCGTGAATCGTATTTTGACACATTTACTGCCTAATTCGATACTCTTTGTTTCCGCTAGTTACACCGGTTTGGTTGTCACGAGGCGCAAATCCCATTGTCACTCTTTAATGACATCCGTATAGTGGTTGTTTGTTGCTCCGTTTTTCGTCAGCTCTTTGGACCGTGATTTGGCCACAGTTGTCCGGCCGGTTAACCGCACTAAGCGGAAACTTCTGCTGATGTGTGCGCTTTTTATCTACGACTCGCATTTTCTATCACTTGTGTGTTTTCGCACTTTCGGCTGACCGCGTGCTCTTTCGTTTTTCCTTCCTGCCTCCCTTACTTCCTTCCTTCCTTTTTTTCACCGGTTTGTTTGATTTCCAATCTGGTCTGAACAGTAATGTTGCTCCCGCCAACAATGTCAGCATAATTTTTTGTGATTACATTTTTATATTGTATACACACGTACGTACATGGATGTGTATGTTTATATATAGGATTTTCCAACAAGACGTGTTATTTTGGTATTCAAAGAAAAATGCCATGTTTTGAGATAAATGATCGGATGTTTATTTCATAATAAAGAGGAAGGTATGCCGTTAATAATGAAAAACAACATCAGCCAAATGGCCACCACGACCACGCTTGCAGGACCATATCCTTTTCATGAAATTTTCCATAACCAAATCGCAAAGTAGCTACCCTATGTCCTCAATAATAATTTAATAATTGATTGGCACGACAGCCCGCTTACGCGAGACTAAGGCCTAGCTTCCCGCAGCCACCCGTGTTGTGCGTGTGAATTTGTACGCGGGTGGAAGGGACCTACAGTTTTATGCCGGTTCCGAACGGCAGGTTGGGAGCTTTTTCATAGGCAATTTTTTACTCTCAGAGGTTTGCCATTTCCAGCTGAGAGGACAGCCGCCGAAAGAGAAAACGAGTTTCCCGTTATTGTTTTTTTAGGTATTACTACATGCAGAATTCGAACTTGCGTCGCTCTGCATTCGACTCGCTAGACCGCGCACTAACCAACTGAGCCACGGCGGCTGCTATGTCCTCAATAGCCTCATGAATTCTATCTTTGAGGTCTTGAATTGACGCTGGACTGTTGACGTACACCTTATCTTTCACGTTATCCCAAAGGAAGAAGTCGCAAGGTGTTAAATCACAAGATCTCGGTGGCCAATTGTGATCACCTCTTCCAGAGATAACACGGTCCGGAAACTTTTCCCGTAAAAGAGCAATGGTTTCGTTGCTTGTGTGGCACGTAGCGCCGTCTTGTTGAAAGTAAACGTTGTCCAGATCAATACCATCCAACTCCGACCATAAAAAATCGTAATGACGTTTTTGGAATGCCCAATTCCAAAGAACGACGAGGAATCGACAAACCTGGGTTTTCTTCAACACTTTGGGCTACAGCAGCAATATTCTCACTTGTTCTTGAGCGACATGCACGGGTTTTATTCTTCACATCACTAACTGGTCCCAACAGCTCGAATTTTTTCACCAATTTCTGTATTGCGGTCCGACAAGGTGCTTCACGACGACCCAAAAATGCTTTAGTTTTGCGAACTGTGACTGCAAGATTTTCACCATTTTTGTAGTGAATTTTAATAATTTCAATGCGTTGTTGAAGCGTGTATCGTTCCATGCTTAGTAATGGCGTAGTTTCTACTTGTCAAATGTCAAAGAACAAAAGCTTCAAAAGTGACAGCTACCGAAATACCGGGTGATTCAAAATAACACCTCTTGTTGGAAAACCCTATACTTGCTGCTGAAAAATTAATGGCACTTGGTGTGCGGCTGCCCGCTAATTGCGACCAGTGTGACCGTTTTGATCCAAGTGGATCAAAAGTGATACATTTTGCGACGAATTTGGGGGGGACACTTCTTTTTTTCATCCAGTACAAATTTTGATACTTTTCCGAGTACAAAAGAACAAAATCTGTACATTTTTTGTATTAAAAAAATTACAAAAATTGTGCACACCTGTGGCAGCATACATCCAAAAGTTCATTAGGGGTATTCCCGATGTCTTGCACGGAGGAAGAATTCGTAAAAATGCAAACGTGCAAGACTGGAAAATGCTACACATCGAGAATGCACAAAAAACCACACATTGCAAATATTGCAAAAATGCAGCAAACAGCCACAAACTTTCTCCATTTCTTTTTAATTTGGTTTTCGGTTGATCCATTTCCACCTGCAAGCAATACATATATGCAAATTATATTAAAAGATTGGAATAAAACCAAATATAAAGAAAATACGCTTGCGCACACGAAGAAAATTAAATGGCTGTCGCACAATCGTGTCGTGTGTCGTGTGCACCTACACACGATGTCACACACAAAACAAGGGTTTTTGCGTAGCATGATATGCAAAAAATGCAAACATTTTTTGCTTGTATTTTGTTTTTGTATCATTGCACGGATTGCAAGATTCTGCAATTTTTGCATTTCGTGCACCTTGCAAGAGTTTTGCAAGATATCGAGAATACCCCTATTGTCTTTCACTAAACGAACCTTTTATGTATTCTGACTGTAAATGCAAAGTTGGCACTACTGTCAAGAGTGTTGGGACAAACCTATTAAGATTAAGATTGATTGGGGCTAGACATTGGCTGTCTATGGCACTGCGTTCATTTTGAACTATTGTGCCTTGCCCGAGTTCAGTACTGGAAGAGACTATTTCCTCCTATTTTCTCAAAGAACATTTTAATTCTTGCGAGATCAATTTCAGACAGATGAGTAGTCTGTAATATTTCCTTGCCTAGTGCCTGCTTTCTTGCATGAACTAAGGCCGGGCATTCAGTTATCAGGTGTATGGAAGTCTCGTCATCCTCCATGCAAAATCTACATATTTCACTGTCTGTTAATTTCAGACGGGTCTTATGTTTGTTTAGCAGACAGTGTCCGCTGATTACTCCTGTCATGAGTTTTAGTTCCGGTCTGCTCAAGCGTAGGAGAAACTGCTTGAGTATCGCGGGAAAAAGGCTTTGGTACATTCAATTCAATCCAATTTATTTTGACCATCTTGCATTTGCTTTGGTCAAGTATTCTTGCTTAATACAACCTTTGTAATGAGATTTGCTGACACCTAAGATCGGTTCAGGTCCAAATGGTCGCTTTCCAGCTCCCTCCCTTGCCAATCTGTCTGCGTCCTCATTACCGTCATAGCCGCAATGTGCTGGAATCCAGTGTATTATAACTCGATTCCCTGTTGACAGTTGTTGGAGAAGATTAGCTGTCTCCCATACCAACTTAGAGGTAAATGTCGACGCGTGCAAGGCTCTTTTTGCGGCCTGGCTGTCTGACATTATGATAATCCTTTTCCGAAGAGTGTGAAGGTTCAGAATTTCTCTGGCACACTGATTGATAGCACAGACTTTTTTTTTTTTTTTTTTTAAATACGAGCCAACGCGCAGGGGAAACCCCTATAAATGCGGGCATTGCGCTGGTTCAGGAAGGATATATAGGTTGGGAGAAAGGATGTTGGGTGAAGAATTTATGGACTCTTGCCTTGAATCCATCAAGATCGTAAGTGCTGGGGAAAACATCTGCATGGAGACCATTCCACAATCGCGCTGTTCGGGCCAGGAACGAACTTTCTCTGTAGTGCGTAGTGCGCTGGAACATCGTTTCAACGTGGAATGCATGGGCGCCAGTGTTCAAACGGGTTGCCCGAGGGAATACCCGGAGTGATGGCAGCAAGCTGCTCATCTCCACTGAGCAATTGCCGAAAAAGTAACGGTAAAATAAAACCACACATGCCACGTTTCGACGATGTTCCAAGGAGTCAATAGAGCTGGATGCCCTACTGTCCCCTATAAGTTTAATCGCACGGTTTTGCACCCGATCCAGGAGCTCCAAATGGGTTTTTGAAGCCCCTGCCCATAGGTGCGAGTTAAACTCCATTTTAGGTCGGATATAGGTAGTGTAAGTAATGCGGAGATCAGACGGAGTGAAATATTTTTTGCACCGCTTTAGGAAGCCGAGGCACTTGGCTGCTTCTTTCGACACGCCAAAAATATGATCATTCCAACGAAGATCGTTCTTAATGGACATGCCCAGAACATCAAGAGCTGCCGATTCCGCAATACCCACACCACCCATAACCAGGGATGTGTTGGGATGTGGGGAGACTCGTTTGTGGGATAACAGGCAACATTGGGTCTTGCGGGGATTAAAATCGACCCTGTTCGCTTGACCCCACTTGAAGATTGTTTGTAGGTCGCTATTAAGTGTGTCGTTCATACGGCGCCGTTCTCTCTCAATCTCCACAGAGCTGGGACGCTTTGTGAAGGAGTATGAATGACACATGGTGCTGTCATCCGCAAACGAGTAGATGGGATTCTTCGTCGACGACAACAGGTCGTTGATGAAGATCAGGAAGAGGGTTGGAGAAAGGACCGAACCCTGCGGCACTCCCGCGCTAAGGGAATGCTTTTCCGAGGCTATGCCGTCTACTACAACACGAATAGAGCGATCATAGAGGAAGCTCGTAATTCAACGAGAGAAGGTACTACCGACACCATAGGCAATCAATTTTGACACGAGTGCTTTATGCCACACCCGGTCAAAGGCCTTGGAAATATCTAATGCAACAACCTTGCTTTCACCGAGGTTTAGAATGCTATGGTTCCATTTCTCGGTGAGTACGGCCATAAGGTCTCCCGTCGATCGTTGTCTTCGGAAGCCGTATTGGCGGTCACTTAGCAGTCTATTGTGCTCCAGATATTTCACAAGGTTGAAGTTTACAATGCTTTCCATTACTTTGGAAAGCACCGAACAGATTGCTATAGGTCGGTAGTTCGCAGGGTCAGTAGTCTTGCCTTTTTTAGGAACTGGTTGAACATTTGCTACCTTCCAACATGTCAAACAAGGGCTGGAATGCCGTCCGGCCCTGAAGCCTTATTTACATTGAGATTTGCAAGCACTCTTTTAACTACCCGTGTCCGAAAATGAATTTCGGGCATAGAGCAAGATACGTTCTCGACTACGGGTAGTGGTTGATCGCTGGGGGGCAGGGAGGAATTCTCTGCAAAAATTTTAGCCAACAAATTAGCTTTATCAACCGAGTGAGTGATGATTTGATCATTGTTAGTTGGAATTGAAGACGATGTTTGGTTCTTCACCCTCTTAACAAATGACCAAAAGTTCTTACTACCACGCTGGCATTGAAGAACTTTTTTCCTTTGGCGCTGTTCGTGCAGAAACTTTTGGTGCCTTAGGATGGCATTGCATCGATTTCTAGCCTGTTTACGCAGCTGTTCAGTGGCGGCATTTTTATTTGCCTGCCATGCTCTGAAAGCTTCCTCTTTAGACCTGACAGCAATTCTGCATGTCTCATTAAACCAGAGATTGTCCTTAGGTTTAATGTAAATTTCCCTAATAAGGATGAAGGACCGCATTCCCAATAATATAATTTCTTCAACCATTTTGGCTGCGGCATTTATGTTTCTATCTAGAAAACACAATTTCCAATTGAAGTGGGCGAAAAATTCATTAAGTCCACTCCAGTTAGCTTTATCATACATCCACACTAGGCGCGTCGGGGCTAAGAGCGAAGCATTGCGGATAGAAGAGTATGAGAAAGACGCCAAAATGGTGCAATGGTCCGAGTTACCAAGAGGTGCGTGCATTTCAACATCATATTTTTCGTGATGAGAAGTGAGAAAAAGGTCTAGAGTGTTGAGAGCTTGCCCAGCAACGCAGGGGATATGCGTTGGTTCATGCACTATTTGAGTCAAGTTATTAGACTCGGCAAAGAGCTCGACAAATAAGCCTTCAGGAGTTGTGTGGCTGGAATGGCGTAGCCAATTGGAATTATGAATATTGAAATCACCAGCAACTACAATTTCACTATTCGGATACGATTCCAAAATATGAGAAATAGAATCAGAGAGAAGATCAAACTTGTTATAAGTAAAATCTCTCCCTGAATTCGGGCTTCTATATAGAAAGCAAAAGTGCAGAATGTGCGACTGGATATTGAATTTAACCCACATGGAGCTAAATTCGGCATCCGTCGTGTATAGTTGTTGCTGGCACTGGTACGCAACATTACTGCACACATAAAGGGCAAGACCCCTATGAGGAGAGAATAATGGCAGTAAGTGGTACCCTGGGATGTGGAAATCCAGTGGATCTGCATCCTCACACACCTGGGTCTCACTTAGTGCCATTATATGGGGCTTGTGGAGGTTAACGAACGCGTATACAGCAAAAAAATTCGCCCTGAGCCCGCGCACGTTGCAGAAGGCTATACGAAATTTGTCCAGCACCATGACCTGGGTGGGTTAAAGGACAAGGAAAGCAGACGGAAATGTGATCTGACGCACTGAAAAACTGATGATGCCCTGTGGTAAGTGTTATGCCTTTACCACAGATCAGTCAATTTCTCAGTGTCGAACAGGACCACATGTAGCGCTACTGAAAACGGACGAAGGAAAAGACAAGACGGGAAAAAAGAACGCAGCAACAACACAACGCGGACGGAGGTCGAACTGGCGGACAGCGACTGTAACGGCACTTGCACTGCAGTTTAGCGTTTGCAAGTGCATTACGCGTTTAAATAATTTTAATTTTAATATTTTTTGATGTGGCCGCGCGATTTTGGTGGGCCACAACGCGATAGCAGCGACAGACGGACAATACGCGACACTCTTAACATTTATACGTATATTTAGCACGCGCACACACATAAAACATTAAAAAACCGCGGAGCAACGAAAGGGCACGTCTGCCCACGCGAATTCTTCACACTCCATCATCATTCTTCACACTTCCGCTTGGAAGACGGTTGCCAAACTACCAAGGCTGACTGACATTTGGGTACTGGAACTATATATCCCAGATCCTGTGCCTTCTCCAGTCTTGGATCCATCAGTGTACCAGATAATGTCATCACAGGTAAGACTGATTTTTGAATTGTCCCAGTCTATTCTGTTAGGAATATGTGTCTTATATTTCCTGTCAAAGATGTGTCGCGGAGGCATTGAGTCAAGAGGCAACCAAAAGCTTCCGTCTCGCCTCCGTTCCTTAAGGGGGGCGATACATTTAGAAGCGTCAAAAAAGGTAGTTTTTTCTGATTTTATGCTGGGAGAATAAAAAAAAACATAGAGTCAGGTTTGTTTCGGATATATATAAAGGCATAATAAAAGTGGGAGAAAAAAGTTTTTTACAAAAAAAAAATGGCGGAGTTATGGCCGATCTCCTGGCGATGACAAACTTTGCGGCCGTCAACTTCCTAGGTAGAGTTTTGATGTGAAACAAGAAATGAAAATATCTTATGAATCAGAAAGCTTTTATCAAGTGCATAGCGAAGAGATTTACTGTACTTTTGAAAAATTGGAGGTATAGTCATGCTTTTAGTGAAAAAGTGCAATTTTTTACCCGTGTTTTTGACATAAAAATGAGTAAATAACTGTGAAAACGCTTTTTGTTAAAAAAATTGCGCTGCCACGCACTTGAATATAAAAGTATCTATAATATGCTGTTTAATTCGACTAAATCGGTTGAATAGCTCGCTTGCAATCTTGACGGCCGGATCGGAAAACATAGTTTTGAGAAAAAGAGGTTCAAAGTTTATGTGCGCGCAGCTGCCTGTATAGCCGCCGCGCGGGTCTTGGGCTATTATCTCCCAAAATATTAACAGCAGGCCAATAGAACTTCGGGACTATGTTTTTAAATAGTTTATCTTTCGATTGCAGCAATAAAAAAAATTTCGATTTTTTTAAGGTTCTAAATGTATCGCCCCCCCTTAACAATGGAGCGGTGACTGCTTGCATGTAGATCCTGTAGTATGAATCCACTATGCATCAGTCTATGTGTACTAATGACCGCATTCATTTGTACGGTTAGGTCCAACGGCAAAACTCCCAATAGTACATTGAGGGCAGCTGTTGGCGTCGTGCGAAGGCAGCCAGTGATGCAGGAGTTAATTACTCTTTGCAACCGTTCCAGTCTGTTCGCAGTCGTTTCCTTTGTGGTTTTTTTCCACCATACTATCGCCCCATAGGTGATAATGGGGAGGATGACTAGGGTGTAGATTTTTTGAAGCCATATCGGTTTCGTTCCCCAGTTTTTGCCACAGATTCGTTTACAAGTCCAGAGAGCGTTGCCCGCCTTCTGAATAGTACGATTTATGTGAGGTTTCCAGTTCAATTTACTGTCTACAGTTACTCCAAGGTATTTGGCTTCTTTTACGAAGCCTAAATCTTTGCCAAAAACCTTTATCGGTCTCAGGTCATATTTCCTTTTGAGTGTGAACGGTACGAAGATTGTCTTATCAGGGTTTACCGATAGATTCTGCTGGGCGCACCAGTTCTCTACAATTTTTATTGCACCCTGTAGTAGATCAGAGACGGTCTGCCCGTCTTTGCCTCTAACCGCAATAACCAGGTCATCAGCATAGGCAATAACGTCATAGCCTCGATCCGAGAGGATGCGGATTAATCCGTTAATGACCATGGACCAGAGTAGAGGAGATAGTTCGCCCCCCTGGGGACAGCCCCGGACCGTTCTGGCTAGGATCTTGATGCCATTCAAGTCGGACTAATATGCTTTTGAGCATCGTGGAGATCCACCTTATAAGTGCAGTTGGCACTTGAAATACCTCTAAAGCCGATCCTATAGCTTCATAGATGGTGTTGTTGAAAGCCCCCTCTATGTCTAGGAAACCTACTAAACAGATTTCTTTCTCGTCAAGGGATTTTTCGATTTTGCTGACCAGGGCAGATAGGGCTGTTTCCGTAGACCTGCCTTTTCGGTAAGCATGTTGGTGTGCACTTAGAGGATTTCGGATAAGGACTTCGTCTCTGAGGAATCTCTCTATTACCTTCTCCATACCCTTAAGTACACATGACATCAAGCTTATAGGCCTGAAGGACTTTGGATCCTTTTTGTTTGACTTTCCGGCTTTAGGAAGGTAGACAACATTCACTGTTCTCCACACCTCCGGAACGTAGCCAAGCGCCAAACTGCTTGTGTATATTTTCGAATGAATGGGCAACAAACTGTCTGGTCCTCTTTGTAACAGCGCCGGGAAGATTTTATCCTTTCCCACCGCCTTGTACGGGGAGAACGTTCCTATCGCCCATTCTACAATCGAACGTTTGCAGATGAGTTTGGCCAATCTCCAATCATCCCTACTGGGGCAGTGTGACTGCCAGCCGCTATAGTTATTATGGTCGGGGTCGTCTATTATTTCTGATCCCGGAAAGTGGACTTTAGTGAGCAGGGTTAATGTATTGTTACGAATACTAAGTCCAGTGGGCTGTCACGTATCTCTGGATTGTGTGATTTGAAAATAAAACACAGTCAGTTTCCTGCATGCAGACAATAAAATACACCAACAGTCACTTTATTATTCACAGTTTACACTTTACTGTTCGTACACTTAAGTATTTGCTTGATTATTCCGTGTGGCAACTTCACTTGTCAAAACCAGACTGGCTCGCTGTACCGCATCTGGCCACCTTTTATACTCTGTCCGGCCGTCGCGCAGATCGTTCTCGTACGTTGCCAGATTGGACTAGAAGTTTCCCTGATGACCGCGACCATCGTTGCCAGGTTGGGCTAAAAGTTACTATCGCGGCCGTCGTTGCCAGATGGGGTTATGGCACGGCACGTAGCGGCAGGGTTGCTTTGCACCGCGACAGACTGGCTCATCGTTACAGTATCCTGCGCACTATTTGTGAATTCACCCTGTTCGTTAGACAAGGATCCAATCATGGTTTATCGGTTGGTTGGACATGGTTTATCGGTTGACAGAATCTTTTGCAGCCTACAGCCTAAATCGCGTCGTTCACGTCCTCGCAGAAGCGTCTAACAGATTCCCTCCTGGCTTTCTTAATCTCTTTATTGTATTTGGTGAGAGCATCGGAGTAGGTTTGCCAGTCGTTATTCCGCTTGGCCCTATTGAATAGTTTCCGTACTCCCTTCCTTAGCAAGCTAAGATGACTGCTCCACCAAGGTGTCTGTCTTTTAAAAGTTTTAGTTTTTAAGGGACAGTTTTCTTCATAGGCGTTCACTACGACTTCCTGGAGTTTCCTGGATGCCCTTTCCAGCCTATCTATTGTGTCAACTCTGTTTTCAAGTTGTGTAGTGATGTCGTGCCTTAACTGTTGACAATAGCTGTCCCAGTCGGTCTGCCTTTTTGGCCTGAAGGACACGGCAATCAGTGACTTGTCACCTAACCTAAACCTTATATGTCTATGGTCAGAACATGAGGGCTCTTCGGATACTCGCCAGTTGCTGACAAGTGATTTCGATAGAGAAGTAGTTAGGGTAAGGTCTAGCACCTCTTCCCTAGTTCTAGTTATGAACGTCGGACTATCTCCGACATTGCATATACTTAAGTCTAGTGAGAGTATATAATCGAATAATGACTCACCTCTAGCGTTGGTGTACGTGCTTCCCCAGATAGTGTGATGGGCGTTCGCGTCACACCCTAGGACCAGCTCCAGACGATTGTCCCTAGCATAAGCAACAAGCTGTTCTGCTATCGTCGTGGGAGTCCTGGAGTTGCAATTGATCTTGGCCGCGCACAGATCTGGCGTAACAAAATCTGTCAACGGGAAGAAAGAAATGCCATTAAACACAATACACGTTCTAGGCCTACCAGTAGATTGACACCACAGTACATTACCTGACTGTGAGAGGCCCAGGATCTCATTGTTGGTGCTGGTCCACGGTTCCTGCACCAAAGCTATGCTAGGACCGTAGGTGTTGATGGTCATAGCCAAAACAGCTGACGCTATTATTCATGGGGCCTTTGGTATGAGTACCTGCTCGCTTGCCCGCTCTACCCCTTGTCTGCACCCGTTCATTGCTGCTCGGGGTTTTTGCAGACTTATCCAAAAGGCTCAGTTGCCTTGACGGATTATCCTTTCCAGACAATTGAGTCTTCCGGACGGGTTTAGTTGAGGCATTCTTTACAGGTCTCATTGTTGTCAGTGTTGGCGTTTTGTCGCCAGTTCGGGTTTCAGTCCTTTTCGCGGTCCGGTCTGTCCGTACCACTAGGGCTGCTTGTCGGCTTGTGGACGGTCTTTCGTCATCCACTCTAATCTGGGGAGTCCTGTTCGTCGTCGTCCCACCATCACTGGTCACTGATGGTTTTGTCCCTTGCTCACGTCGCACCCGGAACTGAATCCTTCCCAGCTCAAAGAAAGGGAGGTCGTTCAGCTCAGCGAGCAAGCGGGCCGACACATCATCAATGGCAAGCGTTAGCGCCGATCCTTGTGCCGTAACAGTTCTGTTCATTACTTTCCAGTTGCCCGTGGGTAATGAGCGGTTCTGCATTCGAAGCATTCGAAGTATTTCATCGGCCGGGAGGGAGCAACCAGGAAAGAAAGCCGAGGCAATGTTGGGTTTGGGAATATCAATTCCCTCCACCAGCTTCAGCTTTTTGTTTCCTGGTTGAATTTTTGGCATCACCTCCTTGAGCCAGTTCTTCGACGCCTCATCGGCACAGTTGACGGTGATCCATCCCGGTTTGAAGGAGCAGCCTAGAAAGCGGATTTGAGGACCATCAACGGGGAGCTTATGCAGTTCCTCCTTGATGGCCTTCTCGACATCTTTCTGCCCCTCCAGATCGAGATGGATGGTCGGATATTCCTCTGGAAGAATACCTACTTTGATTGCAGCAGCAGCTTCGGCGTAGGATGGACCTATCTTCATCCTTTTGGGAGCGGGTTGTGCCGCTTCCTTTTTGCTACTGCTGTCGTCCGTCTTTGCTTCTGTGTTGTCCTCTAGGACCACCTTCAGAGCAACCTCGTACGGCTTACCACCCGCCATCAGCTTCCGAAGTCTCTTCTTTTGAGAAGTCGTCAACCGCTTTCTCTTAAGTGAGACGGCTTCGGTAGCTTCTACCAGCGATGGTAATCCGCCCGAAATGGCCCCTTCGGCTACCAAAGTGGACACCGTGGTCAGGCTTGATTGTGAACAATCACTGTCCATGTGACCTTCAGACAGTTGGTCTCTCCAACCGCCCTTGGCCTGGTTTTCAGCGTCACGCTGAGTATTGACGTCGGTCTGTCCTTCGTCCTTTCCATCCGAGGCGAGTTTTAAGGTGCTCAGCATCATCTGGTTCTTCGGCCACCTACTCCGACGAGGCGTTTCGGTGGCCTATGGTAATATAGGGGAAAGGGAAAGGTCAGCCATGACAGAGCCCCGTATCATGGTAAGTCCTTCATACTATCCGAGGCGGACCGGTATCGGATAGGTTCCGTTAGAATACAGCCGGATACCCCTGGCTGCAAACCATCCAATGGGCACGGATCACATGACACCCTGGATTAGGGGGGGGGGGGGGGGTAAGGATGTTGGTACGAGAGGATAATAGCAGGTGGGAGAAATGGAGGGGAGAGCGTGACTAGTTAGCCAGCCACCCGGGAGGAGACATGACCACACCCGGGTGGCTGTTTCCAGTGGCCACCACGAGGAGGTCTAGTCACATTCTGCCAGCCCTTTAGCCACCGTTTGCCGTCGGACATCCAACCGCTAGCGGTGGCCATAAGGTAGGCAGAAGACCGCCGACAAACCTATTAGTTTAAAATTTAACATTATTATATTACATATTAGTGGCTTCGAAAAATAATAATGTTTTATTACATATTACATATTAAAACCAAAGTAATATATATGAAACAACTTGTATTACTTCCAAAATACAGTGAGCATTCTTTATAAGCAACCTTTACACAAGCAACATTCTATTGAAGCAACCTCTGCATTAGCAACTTTTTTTATTCCAAAATTTCTGTACAAGCAACCATGGTTTTATTTTTCATTTTAATTTTCATTCTTCCGTAAAAATGGAGAAGAAAGGCAGAGTATCAATTTCTTTGAAAACAAAATTATTAATTTTAAATGAACTCCAAGAAGGCAAGACACCGACAGAGATCTGCAGAAGCTACAACATCCATAAGTCGACTTTAACGAGGATAAAAAATAATAAAGAAAACTTGGAAGAATTCGCCTCAAAAACGTATGTTAATCAAAAAAAAATTAAGCGAATGAAGTCATTAAAAAATCCTGATCCTGATGCTCAAAGTTAAAGCACTAGATTTAAAAAGGTCACTCAATGGACACGAAGAATTTTCAGCCAGTGATGGCTGGCTTGATAAATTCAAAAAACGCCACGGTTATTTTTTTCCACCCAACAATACACCCTTGTTGCAACCACTTGACCAAAATGTCATAAAATCCCTTAAGCAACGGTATCAAAAGCACCTTCTGTCAACACTCTTGGCGTTATGTGTAAACGGCAATAACGACATGGTCTCAGCTCTTAAAAATATTAATTTAAAAGACGTGGCATTTTTGATAGTTGAAGCCTGGAATGATGTCCCACGACCCGTTGTCATGAGTTCATTTAAACATCTGTTTTCATCGATCGACGCGATAGAATTTAATATACCGGAAAATCATTTTGTGGAAGAGGACGATATCCCCCTGGCTAGACTGTACAATTTGGTAATCGAAAATGATTTAACTGAGAACGAAATAATGGAATGGGCGACTGGTAACAACGAGAGAAGCGTACTTTTTGAAAGAGAAGATGAAATAGCAAATGACGAGAGCATCGCGAACGAAGAGGGTCATATGGAAGAAGAGAGCAGAATCAGCATCGATGTGATAGATTCCTTCAACACCGCGGTAGAATGGGCAGAGGAAAATAACCTTACAAGCAATGAGATCTTGTTTTTGCGACGAATTCGAGAAAAAAAAAGCAGTTCTTAAAAGACTTAATTAATATTATTTTAACTATGTAATAAAATATAAAACTGCTTATTTATCTATAAATCACAAAACTGATTTTTCTTAAAATTTATACTCCTTTTTTCTATATAAGCAACTTTTTCTACATAAGAAACTTTTTTGAAAAAATTGGTTCAGATTAGTTGCTTGTATAGAATGCTCACTGTATTGGTAATAATATTAATAACACTACTCGACAAAAATTGGGTTCATCGCGTGCTCCAAAAAACAAAAGTATTTTTTTGACTAATCTTTGGCTGCTGAACACGAAACTGAAAATCAAAAAATTTTCTTAAGAAGCGTTTTCGAAAAATCTTAGAAAAACACGTTTTTCCGCTCTTATTTCAGTTATAAGCACATATCTCGTAAACCAACGATCCGACTAACACATGTGGCCCGTCGTTCAGAAGGTAATTAACTAGCCTTTCCAACGATATATTCAATTTTTTCCAACTTTCATCGTTAGTAACTTCCCCAAATCTCATCGATTTTGGACAGTCCATATATCGTTGGAAAGACTAGTTAATTACCTTCTGAACGACGGGCCACATGTGTTAGTCGGATGGTTGGTTTACGAGATATGTGCTTATAACTGAAATAAGAGGGGAAAAACGTGTTTTTCGAAAATTTTTCGAAAACGCTTCTTAAGAAAATTTTTTGATTTTCAGTTTCGTGTTCAGCAGCCGAAGATTAGTCAAAAAAATACTTTTATTTTTAGGAGCATTTTTCGTGTCGAGTAGTGTAATTAATTTAATTGATTGGCACGACAGCCCGCTTACGCGAGACTAAGGCCTAGCTTCCCCGAAGCTACCCGTGTTGTGCGTGTGAATTTGTACGCGGGTGGAAGGGACCTACAGTTTTATGCCGGTTCCGAACGGCAGGTTGGGAGCTTTTTCATAGGCAATTTTTACTCTCAGAGGTTTGCCATTTCCAGCTGAGAGGACAGCCACCGAAAGAGAAAACGAGTTTCCCGTTATTTTTTTTTTAGGTGTTACTACCAGCGTTGCCGTTTTGGTTATTTTTAACCAAAAATGGTTACTTTTATTTTTGCAAATAGATTTTGGTTATTTGGTGATTTTTGATCCCATTTGGTTATTTTTTAGAACATTGCCCACTGATGACAAAATGTATCTTTTAGAATATAGCACACTGATACAAAATGTATCTTAAATATCAATGAGCACAATATTTTTGGGAGTGACAATAATATTGATACTGATTGATAGTGGCAACTCATAGTCATTGCTTTTTCTTGTAAAAGAGTAAGCAGCATTTTTTAAATCGATAACTACAGTCGTCTGGATATAGTGAACTAATTATTGCAAGGCCTGTTCACAGTATTGAGGTTGTTCACAATATCAAGGTTAGAATTTTTGTTCAAAAACTAGTTTTATTTGCTCGAACTACACTCTGTGTATATAAATTTAAAATATCATTAAAATAAAAATTAAAAACCATACTTTTAACCACAATCGGTTTGCACTCGACACAAAATATAGCCACTAAGGTCAAGAAACAGCTGATTTTGTGACAATCAACAGCAAAAATACAAATTAGGGGAATATCCTCTTTAATTTTTGATTCATTCTTGTGTTTTTTGTTGCTTTTTGCTCGAAATTGCGTTCAGAATTTTGTTCACTGTTTAGAGGTTTTCGTTTGTTCACTATTCAGAGTACTCCATGTAAAAATTTGGGTGTTAGCTATATCGAGGTGTTCACTATATGGTGTTCACTGTACCCAGACACGACTGTATGTTTTAAAAGAATCAACAACACTTTTTTGCGACTACTTTTTGTAAAAGTATTGTTGTTTTGTAAAAGTAAAGTAGTTGTTTATGTCTATTGATGTTGCGCTCGTGTGAATATGTGAACTCGATGAAATGTGGAAGCGAAGTGAAAATTTTATTTTTTCAAAACTTCAAATTGACAATTAAATTAGTTTGGCAAGTAGATCAATAATATACAAAGTTGAACAAGTATAATTGAACTACAGTTATTATCAACACGCTTCCTCAACTTTGGATTACTTTGAATTACAATCAACAATGCCAATAGTTTTAATACAAATATCGTGTTTAGCTTTACAAAGTGGTTTAGTAAGAACATCAGCTGGCATCTCGGTTGTGGGAAGGTACTTTATAATAATTTGCTCGTTCTTAACAGCTTCGCGAATGAAATGGTATTTGTATTCAATGTGTTTGGTTCTTGAGTGATGCCCTCCAAACGTCGCCATTTGCTGAGCACTTTGCGAGTCCGAATATAATATGATTGGTCCCGACGTTCCATAGCCCATGTCATTTAGCAGGAAACTTAAATACCGCGCCTCCTTCGCTGCTTCCGAGAGCGCTACGTATTCTGACTCCGCGCTTGATGTTGCTACTACCCGCTGCTTTTTGGACTCCCATGAAATGACGCCACCTGCGAGAATAAAACAAAATCCAGTCTGAGATTTGCGATCGTTTACATCAGTGGCCCAGTTGGCGTCAACACATCCAAAAAGTGGTTGACCAGTCTTCCGATATGTTAAAACAAAATCTTGTGTTGATTTTAAATATCGAATGACTTGAATCGCGGCGTTCCAGTGCTGCCTTCGTGGATCCTGGCAAAACTGTGATAACATGTTTACACTACATGATATATCTGGACGACTGTATACCGCAAGGTGTAAAAGTGAACCAATAATTTCTTGATATTTCGTTTTATTTATTTTTTCTGCTTCTCCAGAAATTGATGGTTCTTTTTCCAATGTAATTTTTGCTGGTATGGGAATTTTAACCGGTTTCGCATTTGTTTGCCCATATTTATCAATCAAGTTCGTAATATATCTAGGCTGCGAAATTGACAACGTTCCGTTTCCAATTTTAATTCCCAGACCAATACAATTAGTAGGTTCCTTTAAATTTCGAATGTCAAAATTTTCTTTAAGTTTTCTTATTAGTTCTTCTGTTAAATGTTCGTTATTTGATGCAATAATTATATCATCAACGTAAAGTGCAACAATAAAGTTATTATTTTTGTAAGTGTAGATACATTGATCGTAATTTGATTAGGTTAAACCAAAATTTTTAAAAACGCCATCTATTTTCTTGAACCATTGTCTGCCGGACTGTTTTAAACCGTATAATGCTTTTCGTAATTTGCAAACTTTTCCTCTTTTACATTCATCAATGTATCCTTCAGGTTGCTGCATATAAATTTCATCTTCCAGATCTCCATTTAAATATGCAGTTGACACATCTAACTGCTGCAATTTTAGATCATGCTCAACAGCGAATGCATATATGAGTAGTAGTGAACTCTGTCGTACTACTGGTGCGAATGTATCTACGTAATCGATGCCAAATTTCTGAGTAAATCCTTGAGCGACCAATCTAGCCTTTCTCTTTTCGATTGTACCATCGGGTCTTACTTTAGATTTGAAAACCCACTTGCAACCGATTGGCTTTCTACCTTTTGGTAAATCCACTAACTCCCACGTTTCGTTTTTCATAAGAGAGTCGTATTCGTTTTTAATAGCGTCCGCCCATTCCTTAGAATTTCCTGAAGACAAAGCTTCTCTGTAAGATTTCGGATCTTCTTCTTCAGCTCTTTTAGCTGATTCATTTCGAAAACTCCGTGATCGTAAACGTCTTTTAATTGAATGTTTAGGTACCTCATCTTGAAATTCTTGCATCTCTTCTCTATTATTTTCACCTTGCAAAATTACGTTTGTATTCGCTTGAGTATTGTTTGCTTCTAAGTCTGTTGATTCTGCTTCTCCAATTTTGTTTTCTTTATCTATTTTTCCAAATATAAACTCTTGAAATCCCTTGTCCTCCTTGTCAATTTCTATTTCATCAACATTAAATTTGCCTTCTATTATTTTAACATCTCTGCTTTTCACGATTTTGCGCGTACCCCTTTTCCATAGACGGTATGCTTTCGATTCCTCTGAGTATCCTATTAAAACAAACTCTTCACTCTTTGATTCCCATTTAGATCTTCCTGGTTTTTTGTTCAAAACATAAGCTGTGCTTCCAATTTGACGAAAGTAATGTACGTTGGGAACTTTTCCTGTCCATAATTCTTCTGGTGTCTTGTTGTAGTTTAACTTTGTCGGGCAACGGTTTCTAATATGTGCTGCTGTATATATTAATTCTGCCCATAAAAACTCTGGAAGTGTCGCTTCAATCATAAGACACTTAGCCATCTCTACTAAAGCTCTATTCATTCGTTCTGCAACGCCGTTCTGTTGCGGTGTGTACTCTACTGCTAACTGACGCTTAACCCTCCGTTTGGCACGGTGGTCCAGCCAGACCATTTTCAACTTTGACTTTTATTTTAATATACTTCTATTTGAGCTAGAACTAGGAAATTCTATAACTTTTCCTATCTTTTTGTCCACTTTCATTTGAAAAAAAAATTATAAGGATCCGTGCCATAGAAGGATAATTATAAGGATATTTTGGTCGTCATATCACATTCGTACCACAGTGGTCTAGCCAGACCACCAATATATTTTCTATAGAAATGTGTGAGATATGAAGAGATTTACACATATAATCGCAGTAATTTAATTTTCTTACTTTGTTTAGTGAGTTTAAAAACTTGCAAAACTTTGTTGAGAGCATTTTTTTCAAGAAAAAGTGTAAACTTTGTGTGCAAATGAGTTTTGTGAGAGGTGTACTTTTCATTTTTTCACTGTTTATATTAGATTATACAGTTAGCCCTGCCTTTATTTTTCGTCGCTATTTTTCCGCTGTATTTGATTCTATCTATTCGACTTCAGTTGCCTTCAGTTTTTTACAATAGCGAGCTACAGTGCTAAAGAAATATTTCACGCGACAATTTCCTTGTGTTTAAAAAAAAAGGAAGATCAGTTGAATATGTGTATAATACGCGATTTCGTAGACGTAATTTGGATTCGGATTTTTATTCGAGATTGGCAGCAGCGATGACCAATCAAGTTAAACGTTCTTTCGCAGAAGAACAGCACGATGAACCGGATCTATTTGATGGCAGTGATAACGATCAGGAAGACTATGTGGCTGAAGAAGATGCATCTGATATTGAAAATGATTTGGTGATTGAACCGACCGAGCTCTATGACAGTGATTATGAACAGCAAGAAACGAATACCGAAAACCAACAAGAAGGTGAAAGAAGTGACGAATATTTCTATGGCAAGGCCGGCACAGCATGGAAAAAAAACGAGCCAGCTGCTGCAAATCAATACCTTTTGAAGTACCCAAACACAATATACCATCTGGACCATTAACGCTTGACAAAAAAAAACTTTGCAAGCTTTGTTATCGTTTGGATAAGGCGAAACGCAAAACTCGGTTTTACTCCGTAAAATGCGCTGAACCAGTATGCCAACAGCACTCAAAAGTTGATTATATTTGTTTCAGCTGTAAGAACGAATAGGAAATCGATGAATGATTAAATTTAATAACAAAAAACACATAAAATCGCATTTTTATTGCTTAGAATATATACAAAATTCACAAAAACAAGTTGTTTTAATTTACAAAAAAACGGGGTTTTTTCTTGATATTTCTACCTGAACAGGTAACTTAGTTCAGTAAAAATACATAATGAACAATGAAAACCCAAAAGATTATACCTGGATAGCTCATATATACGTTTTAATGCGTCTACAGAAACGTACAAATTCCATAGAAATGTATGAAAATATGTGGTGGTCTGGCTAGACCACTGGGGTACGAATGTGAACATCCGCATAGGTGCCAAACGAAGGGTTAATGCCACATGACCTTAGGTAGTCACTGAAATCTTGACTGATTAATTCCTTCGCGTTATCGCTACGCACGCATTTGATCTTCCTGCCAGTACTCAACTCAACTTCCCTTTTAAAATTCTTAAATGCTTCAAGATATTCATCCTTCCTGTATAAGAAATATACAAATACCTTCCTCGAATAGTCATCAGTAAAGGTCACGAAATACTTCTTGCTACTTATTGATTCTGTTCTCATTGGACCACACAAATCTGTGTGTATTAAGTCCAACACTGCGCTCGATGACTTGTTGTTTTTGTGTGGAAACGATTCTCTTGTTTGTTTTCCACAAATGCAAGCTACGCAATCTAGCTTTTGATTTTTGAATGTAGGCAAACCTTTGACCATACGTTTCGATTGCAACTGATTCAGGTGGACCAAGTTTAAATGTCCGTACCTCTTATGCCACAATTCTAAGTCATTTTCAAATTTTTCCGTTGCTTCATTACAGTCATCTGTCAAAGTTTTAAAATTCCTTACTAGAAATAAACCATTTGTTTTCGTTGCTTCTAAAAGAACTTCTCGGCCACGCTTAATAATTGCCTTGTTTGAATTCATAACTACTGTACAGTTATTGTCAGTGGCTTTTGCTGTTGAAATTAAATTACAGTGTAATTCTGGTACGTATAGTGTTTTGAATAATTTTATATTCTTTATTTCGTGGTTTATTTTTAATTTTAATCCAACGGTACCAATACCCTTTACATCTATCTCTTTTTCGTTGGCTAAACGCACCTTTCCCGAATAGCTTTTATCGATGGTATCAAAATGTGATTCTGACCAACACATATGTGATGTAGCGCCACTATCTAAGCACCACATATCTTTGTAATTACTGTGTCCCGCTGTAGCCACAAATCCTGTGGTCTTTTCCGCACAGTTACTTCGCTCTTTAACTTTGTATTTGCAATCCCTTGCCTTATGGCCTTTCTTGCCACAGTTATAGCAATTGTAATGGAAATGTTTTTGAAACATACCTGGTTTGTTTTCGTTTTCGTATTTGTTACCGTTCCATTTATTTGAGTTCTTGTACACCTTCATTGCTTCCTCTTCTTCTGCTGCTGTCGTCAACTTGTCGCCAATTTCCAATAATCTGGCACGTAAGAGTGTTAGAGATGGGAATTCGTTGGCAGTGTCAAATGCGGCGCGAATTTCCTTATATTTCGTTGATAAGCCGTCCAACATTAATATTGTTAATAAATCCTGGTCGACTTCGACGCCCATCTCCGTCAAACAAGAAACGCACATGTCAAATTCGATGAGATAGTCTTTTATAAGTTGACCTTCACTCATTCTCAAATTTACCAACTTACGGTAGCGCTCAGCCTTCCGCCTTGTGGACTTTCTGTCATACGTATCTTGTAGGTAAAGCCACACCTCTTTTGCCGTCTTGAGCGTCTTGATCATCTGGACCACGCTTGCCTCCATGGCCATTATAAGTTCTGCTCGTGCATCCTGATCCTTGTCATCATATTCGCACTGTTCACTGCACCTTTTCTCGTAATGACTTGCTTGTGCTGCTGTGGGTGCTGTCGGTAGGTCTATGTCCTTTGGCCGTTCTTCTAGCCCACGAACAATGCGCAGCAATCTGCTTCGATGTAATACTGCCTCCATTTGTACCTTCCATGTTGCATAGTTGTTTCCATTTAGTAATGGTATTCTTAAAGTTGCTCCGGCCATTGCGAGCGTCCTGATTCTTGACTGCTTATCCAATGAATTCAATTATCCTTCAGGTTTGGGTCTGAGCCCATAACCTATTGATGTTGCGCTCGTGTGAATATGTGAACTCGATCAAATGTGGAAGCGAAGTGAAAATTTTATTTTTTCAAAACTTCAAATTGACAATTAAATTAGTTTGGCAAGTAGATCAATAATATACAAAGTTGAACAAGTATAATTGAACTACAGTTATTATCAACAATGTCAAATAAATATTTTGGTTATTTTCGTTACATTTTGGTTATTTTTATTTTTGTTCCTGGTTATTAATTTGTTTTTCTTGTGGCAACGCTGTCCAGCGAGTCGAATGCAGAGCGACGCAAGTTCGAACACTGCATTTAGTCACCAGTAGAAAGTTTTTTTTCCTAAAAATTACTGGGTTTATTCCTTATTGATACTTTGATACTAAAAAAAAAAAGGTGATACATATTGATACATTTTAAATCTCTTCTGTGCTACACTTTTCCACAAGACTGCGGTCACACTGTTTGCGACCACTAACATCCCGTCCATCCGCGTGTCCACACAAAACGGGTACGTCCGTCGTCTCGCTTTATCTCACACTAGTAGCGCCCTGCGGCTTTGCACGCATGTTTGAAGTCAATGGGCCCAATAAATAGTCATACATAGTCGCTGAGCGTCGCACAATGGGGTAAACATGCCGAAAACCCGCGCATTACGGCTAATCTTAAAGTTACGGGCCTAACTTTTTTTTTTATTTTTCGTAATCTACATGCATGTAGCAGTCAGAAAATGCTTTTTGCATGTAAAGTGGACCGAAACTGGCTGCTGTATAGCCGTTCAAATTTGGTTGTTTTTATACTCAATTTCATTTTGTCGATACAACTTTTTTGATGGTGTTGCTGAAATGTCAATTAAATCGTTATTTTTAAATATAATCAAATAATTTTTGGTACATATAACAAGCATATTCCTACATTTAATTTGACATATAATTCTTTTCCATGGCACATTTTCTTGTAAAGATATAAGTTCTCAAAGTTTGGGCAAAAACAACGATTTTTTTAGGAAAATGTCCTACTTTCGTGGTGTATAACATTTATGGATAATCATGGATAATCGAAAATCTTTAGGGAAGGTAAGTAGGAACCTTCATAAAAAAAATGATACCCAACTTGTCTGCGGAAAGCTGCGGAATGGTTAGATTTTTGGACATTTATTCACTTCTCTTAGTAAGAAAACAAATATATATGAACTAAAAACTTTTTAACGCGCGTATGGGTCGGTACGTTTATAACACTTGATGCATATATATAGTATTACAAAAAATAAATAAAGTAAAAATAGATGTGATTTATCACCTGAATTAATAAATATGCTAAAAAAATTATTATGTATCAATTTTTTCGGCGGGTACGCAGGATGATTCTTGAAAAAGGCAATATATTTCAATAAAACTTTGTGCGGAATTTACGAGTGACCTAACTAAACTCTGACGTAAAAATGGGCATGGAACGCCCACTTTTAAGTAGGGTTGCCATATAAGCATTCTTGGTTAAATTGGGAAAATTTAGATTTATATACTTACCAACGTCATCTGCCCTTTTGTGGTTATTTATAACGGTAAGTGGGCATGGTACTCCCCATTAACCTGTTATGAGCCGTATCAACCCGTATCAAATGGTTTTTGCTTAAATACGAATTACCCTACATGTATGTGTTTTTTGTGGGTGTTTTACGAAAGGAGGCAAAAAATTGGGCGTGGCTACAATCTAGAGTATTTATAAGTCAGTTTGGGTCGATTTAAATACTTTAACTTTGGTTTTGTTTTTTACTAATGAAGATTTTAAAAGTGCCTAATTGCCGACTGTAGGGTGCCGGTGCGAGGTACAGTAAATCAAATAAAATTATGGTGAACAAATCTCTGAAGAGTCCTGAAGCAGATATCCAAATTTGAGATATTTATCTTTAACCGTATAGATACTACAGCATAAAATAGGCAATGCGCGGGTTTTTGGCATGTTTACCCCATTGTGCGTCGTCGTGAGCGGTCGCGTTTTTGCTGCGCTCTGTGCTTTCTGGTGTTTTCGTTTTTGAAATGATTTTGAACTAACCAGATTTATATTTATTGAAGTGTTTGAGACAGTGACTCCTTTTTATAAAAAATGCCCTATGTGTGCGGACAAAAAGTTGACCGTAGCCAAGCCAAAGTGCGGTGTGGCAAGTGTAACGAGTTTTTTCACTCGAATTGTGTTGGCCTCTTGCCTGCGGACCTTGAGTTTTTGCTTAACTCGGGTAAAGAATTCTTCTGTAAAAACCGCGCGGCCGTTCGCCGCAGATCTATATGTTCCCCCCTCCTTCCATTAATCGGGTTGGGGGAGTGACGCCTAAAAATGCGGTGTCATCTAACCCGCCTGTTCCTGCTCTAACGAGTGTAAATGCTCCATTGCAACAACAATTGCCTAAACCACAGCAACAACAACCGTCTTCACTCCAGCAACGAAGTGAAAAAGTAATAGTCAGTAACGATGATAGGTTAGGTTAGGTAGGGAAGGGTGTGTGCGTCCCAAGGGTAGCACTTCCACTCGGAGGCCAAAATGGCCCATTGTGAATCCCTTCATGGAAGATTCCGGAGCTAACCAGTGGCTCTCAGTTCGGGGCAAACCAATTCGACCTCTTGATGAAGGAGAGTAGATCCGATATTTCAACTACTGCTGCGCAGGCCAAGTCTACCAGGAACCTTGACCCCAAGGTACGGAGTCGGCGTTCCTGCAGAGCCGGGCAGTGGCACAGGTAGTGTTGGATCGTTTCCACTTCTTCCTCATCTCCACAGCTTCTGCAGACATCACTGGACGAGAGGCACCATTTGACCAGCATAGATCCAATGGCGCAGTGTCCAGTAATGACTCCAACAAGCTGCCTAATAGAGGTTCGACTCAGGGACAGCACATATCGTGTTTTCCTCACGGAAAGGGAAGGCCATATTGCCCGGCAGGTACTGCAATCAGTTCTGCTCCGCCATGAGGACTCGATGTAAGTTTTGCTCAACCTGTCAATACGTAAATACAGGGCAGATATCGGAGGGAGCACAGAGTTATCCACTTCGGTGAGAGGCAGGGCGACCCCCTTTCTTGCCATCTCATCCGCTGCCTCGTTTCCTGCCACTCCAGAGTGGCCCGGAACCCAGCAGAGAGTGACTCGGTGATGTCCGATGCCGCGAAGTGCAGTGCGACAACTCTGCACTACCTTTGATTTCACAGTCGCTGATTCCAGCGCTTTAAGGGCTGCCTGACTATCCACACAGATTGTGATATCCGTGGGTGATAATCCGCTGTCGGGGATTAATTCAGCAGCTTTCCAGATTGCATAAATCTCCGCCTGAAAGATGCTACAGAGGTCCGGGAGTCTGAAAGACCGTTGAGCCCCTAGTACATCTGAGTGGAGACCAGCTCCTGTACCTTCCTCCATCTTAGAACCATCTGTGAAGATGGTGATGGAGGCGTCTCTTGTCACACTTGTAAGTCCCCATTCTTCCCTTGAGGGAAAGGAGGTAAGTGCGCGCGAATCAAAATCCAGGTATGGAATCAAATAGTCCGTACAGGAATCTAATTGATGTTCCGTACCTGGCCTCGTAAATGACCTTAGAATCCTAGAGTGTCCATAAGCGTGCTCTTTCCACAAGTTGGCCTCTCTCAGCCTGAGAGCGCCTTTAGCGGCACAGCACTTAATGAACTGCTCTATTGGGTGGAGATGTAGAATCATCTCTAGGCCTGCCTGGGGGTGCTTTTGACGGTTCCTGCTATTCCCATAGCCGCCAGTCTCTGCACCTTCATCAGTTGCGTCGCCAAGGACCTGGTGTCCGTGGCCGGCCACCAGACAATGGCTCCGTAACATAAGATCGGCCGAATGATCGCTGTATACATCCAGTGGACAATGCTCGGCCGCAATCCCCACTTTTTTCCGAAGACCTTCTGACAGACGTAGAAGGCATTCAGGCTCTTCTTCACCCGCTCTTCCACGTTGCGTCTCCAAGAAAGCTTGGAGTCGACTGTGGTGCCAAGGTATTTCACCTCGGGTGAGAGGGTGATAGTGATGCCGCTGAGTTTCGGCAGCCTAAACTCCGGTATTTTGTATCTCCGGGTGAACAGTACCATAACCGTCTTTGAGGGGTTAACTCCTAGACCGTTATGCTCTGCCCACCTAGAGAGTTCTCCTAAAGCAGACTCCATGAGATCACTGATGGTGGAAATAAATTTTCCAGGGATCAGGATAGTGACGTCGTCCGCATATGCTACTACTCGCAGCCTCCTGGATTCGAAGATCTCGAGGATGTTGTTTATCACAAGCAACCACAGCAGAGGCGAAAGGACGCCCCCCTGAGGTGTGCCCCTTGTGGTTACGATTTATAAGCAACAGTCAATTCAACATGTGCTATGCCAACAAGTGCCTAAAACTATTCCTCCTTCGCAACAACAACAACAACAGCCCAAACCGGTTTTGCCTCAGCAACGAAGTGACAAAAAGCAAGAGTGTGAAAGCAACAAGTAACGTTGCAGTCTGTATTTTACGAACTATGCAATGTGAGAAACAGCTCTTATCTCAGAAATTAGAAAATTTACAAGTGGAGCTTCATTCGGTGAAACAAAAATTGTTTGAAAATGAGGCTGCTTCTGCAATTTCTTCCCTCTCAAGTGAAGTGAGTGATCTGCGCGGCGTTGTTCTTAGTGCTTTAAACGATAAGGCCAACAACAAAAACACAAATAATAAGCAAAGGAAGCTCTCGCATAATAATGACGATCAACAGCTCGCTGTCGAACCTGTGGATAAATCCAGCATGCACTTTTCGAACTCTCTCTCCGCCGATGGTTCGACTTCCCCGCTACTGGCCTCTGGTGTTCGCATTCTCCCCGCTAGTACTGCTGTTCCGCGTACTGATGATCGCTCTCTTTCGGATGGTACTCACGTTCTATGCGCTTCTCCCGTCACTGGCTCTGTTGGTGTTTCACCTAGTTTCTCCGAAGTCGCTGCTGCTGCTAAGATTTTGCCGAACAATACCGTGTCCTCCCCCTCTGTTTGGAAGTCTGTAGGCAAAAAGAAGTCAAAGAAGAGCGCTAATGTTGTCGTTGGGAAAAGTGATAACACGGAGCTCGACGTCATAGTAAAAAAGAAGTGGGTACACCTCTCGTCGTTCAAACCGTCGGTTACAGCTCGCCTATGTACACAGGCACGCCAACATCGACGAACAACAACTGGCATGCTACAGTCTTATAAGAAGGATTCGGACACTGACAGCTTAAAAAGTGTGAATTTTAAATCGGGTGCCCCATCCAGTGTTTATGATAAGCTGTTTAACCCTTCGCTGTGGCCGGCAAATATTAAAATTCGTCCTTTCGAATTTTTTCAAAAACAGGCGAGCGCAGACCAGGTGACTTAAGCTCAAGCGACGCAGATGGTCACTTTTTATGCTCCTCTCAGCAATCCAACAACATGAATTCGAAATCTTTAAAAATTTTGTATCAAAATTCATCTGGTCTCAGAACTAAAGCTGCCTCTGTTTTTCTTGTTACATCTCAATTGGAGTATGATGTTATTGTTCTTGTGGAGACCTGGCTGAATGCTGATTTTGGTGATGGGGAGTTTTTGGATGAATCTCTTTACCAAGTGTATCGTAAGGATAGAGACGCTGTGCGAACGGGATGCTCACGGGGTGGAGATGTGCTTATTGCGGTTAAACATACGCTGCGTTCCTCAGTATACGAATTGAGTAATAGTGACACTCTGCTGGATCAGCTTTGTGTCTCTATTTTTGGTTCTAATGAACAGTTTGTTATTTGTGTTTCTTACATTCCTCCTAATAGCTCCGATTCTTTGTACAACGCTCATGTTAATAACATTTTGAATTTATCAGACATAGATAAGTTAAATGTGCATTTGTGTGTATTATGTGATTTTAATCTTAGTAAACTCACTTGGTCTTATATTGCAGATGAGACTAATTTAACTGCGATGAATGTTAATGCTTCACATGAGACTTTTTTGCTCGATAGTTTTTTCTACCATGATCTCGTGCAAATCAATTGTTTTTTGAATAAATTAAATCGTATTTTAGACTTAATTTTCTTGAGTAATAGAGTTAAATACAAACTTGAAGAAAGTTTGTTTCCTCTTTCTCCTTCAGATATGCATCATATCCCACTTGTTCTTCAAGTTGAGTTTTATGAGTTTTTAAACTTGCCTAATGCGTCTGATAAGCTTAATTTTAATTTAAAAAATTGCAATTTTGATAATCTTAACACTATTTTTGAGAGAACTGATTGGATTAATAAGTTTTCCTGCAATGATACTGCTACTTGCTTCGATATATCTTTTTGCTGACTTTTTTATGTCAAATTTTGTAACGGATTCTGATTTAATTGACAGCACCATCTCTGATAATATTTTTTCTTCTATTGATTTTGGCTCCTTAAGGATTACTGACAGCGATATTATGAGGGGGATTAAGGACTTAAAGTTGTCTGCCAAGGCCGATTGTGATGGTTTATCTTCTTTGTTGTTCAAGAATTGTGCCTCAACAATTTGTAAGCCCTTGTGTCATATTTTTAATTCATCTTTATCAGCCGGCGTGTTTATTGAAAGGTGGAAAATCGCACATATTACTCCGATTTTAAAAAGTCGCAGTAAAAATGATATCTCGAACTATCGCCCCATCTCTAAACTCTCAACTGTATCTAAATTGTTTGAGGTCATTGTGAAGGGATACTTGGTTTTTCCTCTCACGAGAATCATATCTCCCAACCAGCACGGGTTTGTTGTAGGTCGCTCTACGGTAACTAATCTGGCTGTTTTCACTGAATACTGCTATTCAGCCTTTGAAGAGAGACACCAGGTTGACACAATATACACTGGTTTCTCGAAAGGTTTTGACAAAGTATCTCACAGAATTCTTATTTTAAAGTTAAAGAAACTTGGCTTTCATTCTGTTTTCCTGAATTGGATATACATTGTGACCGAAAAGTTTCCGGAAATTTTAAATAAAACGCAAAAGTCTTAATCTTCATCAATATTTATTTTATCTCCTTCAAAATACGCTCCATTAGAAGCGATACACATATGCCAACGTTTCTTCCAATCATCAAAACATTTTTTATAGGCGCTTTCCGGTATGGCTTTGAGTTCCCTCTGCGAATTCTGTTTTACGTCTTCTATGGATTCAAAACGCGTTCCTCTGAGTGGTAATTTGAGTTTGGGAAACAGGAAAAAGTCACACGGTGCAAGATCAGGTGAATACGGTGGCTGTTCGATGGTATTTATTGAATGTTTGGCCTTAAAATCGTTGATAATGTTGGCTCGGTGCGAGGGAGCATTATCGTCATGAAAAATCCATGAATTATCCTTCCACAATTGAGGCCGTTTACGGCGGATATTTTCACGCAAACGTCTTAAAACAGTCAAATAATAGTCTTTACCGACTGTTTGTCCTTCAGGGACGAATTCATGATGCACCACACCACGAATATCGAAGAAAACAATCAGCATTACCTTGATTTTCGAGCGACTTTGGCGTGGTTTTTTCGGTTTCGGCTCGTCTTTTCCTCTCCATTCCGATGATTGTTGGCTTGTTTGCATGTCGTACTCGTAGACCCATGTCTCGTCACCAGTTATGATGCGTTCCATGAAAGTTGGATCGGAATTGGCACGATCAAGCACGTCCAAAGAGACCTGTTCACGGTACTCATTTTGAAGAAAATTCTCAACAAAATCGCAACGCACTACTGAGGTGAACTGGTTTCAACAGCTGCCGTAAACAAACTGTCTGACAGATCGCGCTCATTTTTGGCATAGTAATTAAGGACAGTGCTACCAACCTACAGAAACTTAAAATATCGAGAAATATTCAGCGCGCGAATTTTAAATGAGAATTTCCGGAAACTTTTCGGTCACAAGGTATTCTTATTTATGTGACAGAGTTTGTTATGTACTGGTGGATGGTATTAAATCGAAGACTTTCGCTGCCACCTCTGGCGTCCCCCAAGGGAGTATCCTCGGGCCGTTACTCTTTCTTCTTTTCATTAATGATATCGGTTCTTGTTTCTGCAATACAAATTATCTGTTATATGCAGATGATCTTAAAATTTTTCTTAGAACCCGTTGTGTTAATGATATTTCCTGTATTCAAAATGATTTAAATAGATTAAATGTCTGGTGTCTTAATAATCGCTTAGCCTTAAATGTTAAAAAACGCTTCCATGTCACCTTCTCTAAATTAAATAATAATATTGCCACTTTATTTTTTATTGCCAATACTCGTTTAAAAGTTGTTAGTGAAATGCCAGACTTGGGTGTCTTGCTTGACTCTAAGCTAACATTTACTAACCATCTTGACTACATAATTCCTAAAGCGTACGCTATGTTAGCTTTTGTACGACGTAACAGCTCTGAATTTAAAGACCCTTATACTTATAAGCTTTTATTCTCAGCATTCGTAAGGTCCAGGTTGGAATATGCTGCCTTAATTTGGAATCCGTTTTATGCTGTTCACACAAATAGTCTCGAACGGGTGGAAAAAAAATTTTTGAAATTTGGTCTGTTCTCACTAAACTTTCAAGAACCTATTCCCTCTTATAAGTCACGTTGCTTGCTTATTGATCTTAAATCGTTAGAATGTAGACGTACCATAAGTTCTTTGATGTTTGTGTACGATATCATTTGTGGCAACATTAATTGTTCTGCTTTACTACATCTCATTAACTTCTTTGTTCCAATCAGGACTACTCGATTAAAGAAGTTATTTTTTGTAAAATGTAACAAAACAAGCTATGCTTTAAATCAACCACTTGTGAGGTCATTATGTGAATTTAACAAATTAGCTGCCAATTTTGAAATAGATTTCTCAATTCCTAGGCATAAGTTTATGGAGCTTATAAAAAGGATGTACTTTTAATTGTATTATTTATTTTTTCTAGTTCGTAAGTGTTATTTATTGTATTGTTACGAATATTAAGTCTAGTGGGCTGTCACGTATCTCTGGATTGTGTGATTTGAAAATAAAACACAGTCAGTTTCTTAAACGCAGACAATAAAATACACCAACAGTCACTTTATTATTCACAGTTTACACTTTACTGTTCGTACACTTAAGTATTTGCTTGATTATTCCGTGTGGCAACTTCACTTGTCAAAACCAGACTGGCTCGCTGTACCGCATCTGGCCACCTTTTATACTCTGTCCGGCCGTCGCGCAGATCGTTCTCGTACGTTGCCAGATTGGACTAGAAGTTTCCCTGATGACCGCGACCATCGTTGCCAGGTTGGGCTAAAAGTTACTATCGCGGCCGTCGTTGCCAGATTGGGTTATGGCACGGCACGTAGCGGCAGGGTTGTTTTGCACCGCGACAGACTGGCTCATCGTTACACTGCCCACCACTTAGACTTGTTCGTCCCGAACAAGTGCCGAGGCTCCGCTGTGATGAGGCGCCAGGCGCTCCAAATGGACTACCTTCAGCTTAGCGCCTCTATTGCTGCAACGTTGAATCCGGTATACCACGTCGTTAATCCTAGTCACGACTTCGTAAGGTCCTTCCCATGACGCTTGGAGTTTCGGAGACAAACCTTTCCTCCGCTGCGGGTTGTAGAGCATTACCAAATCGCCTTCTTGGAACCCTGCTGAGTTGGCCCATAGATCGTATCTGGCTTTCACCTTATCGCTGACCAGTTTGGTGCGGCTCCTTATAAACTGGTGAATTTCCTCCAGTTCCGCCCGCTTATTGGCCACGTAGTCCGTCTTAGCGCCTCCCGTCGTGCTGACTACCCCGAACTTCAAGTGAGCGGGTAACCGCAACTCTGTGCCGAACACTGCCCGGGCTGGGGTGAGTGATGTCGTGTCGTGCGGGGCTGACCTATACGCCATCAGGAACAGGGGGATGTGCGTGTCCCAATCCTTTTGATTCCTGCCTACCACTTTCCGCAGGTATTCCTCCAGTGTCCGGTTAAAGCGTTCCACCATGCCGTCGGACTGTGGGTGCAAAGGAGTGGTACGCGTTTTCTTTATCCCCAGCAGCTCACACACTTCCTTGAATACCGCAGACTCAAAATTCCGGCCTTGATCTGAGTGCAACTCCAACGGAACTCCGAACCTGGCTACCCAGTTGTTTACCAGCTTTTCCGAGATCGTGGTGGCCTCCTGGTTAGGAATAGGGTACACTTCGGGCCATTTGCTGAAGTAATCCATTACGACCAGCACATATTTGTTACCTTGGGTGCTAGTTGGGAATGGGCCGGCGACGTCCATAGCAATCCGCTCGAAGGGCGCTCCCACGTTGTACTGCTGCGTGCGGCCTCGAGATTTTCTTGTCGGCCCTTTCGCGGCTGAACATCGGTCGCAGCTCTTAATCCACTCGGCTACAGACTCCTGACATCCTACCCAGTAGAATCGTCTTTTTATTTTGGCGACGGTTTTGGTGATGCCTAGGTGCCCTCCACTGGAGTCGTTATGGTATGCCTCGATGACCTCGTTGATTCTGGTTTTCGGCACTACCATTAGAGGGTTGCTGGTACGACCATCCGCGCTCTCCCATTCGCGGTACAGGCAGCCTTCCTTCAGCCGCAGACTTTTCCACTGTGCCCAGTAAGCCTTAGCGATCGGGCTTTCACCAGCCATCTCCTGCCAGTCTGGACGTGCGCCTTGCTCCTTGCCTTCGACGATTTTTGCAAGATCCGCATCCACGCGCTGGTCCTTTTGTAGCCTCTCCGCAGACCACTCTTCCTCTGGCATAACGCTTATCAACCGGACGTCCACTATCTGCTCTTTGCTCTCGGCTCGTGAGCACTGCCTGCATTCGACTTGGCACGGACGGCGTGACAAAGCATCGGCATTTCCATGGCTACTGCCCTTGCGATGTTCTATCGTGTAGTCGTAGCTCTGCAGTCGCTCGATCCACCGCGCCAATTGCCCTTCAGGATCTTTAAAGTTCAGGAGCCATCTCAATGCCGCATGATCTGTGCGCAGGCGAAACCTTTGTCCATACAGATATTTGTGGAAGTGTTTTACGCAGTCCAATACCGCCAGCAGTTCTCTCCGTGTCACACAGTAGTTGCGTTCCGGTTTCGATAGAACCCTACTGTAGTACGCTATCACTTGTTCCTGGCCGTCTATTATCTGTGATAGCACACCGCCAATACTATTCCCGCTTGCATCTGTATCCAGCACAAACATCTCCCCAGGCACGGGGAAGGCCAGAATTGGAGCACTGCACAGTTTTTCCTTCAGACGTGCAAAAGCCTGTTCCTGCTCCTCGCTCCACTCGAAAGCTTGGCTCTTTTTCGTCAGTTTGTGCAAGCTGCTGGCTATGTTCGCGAATCCCGGAACAAATCGGCGGTAGTATGTACACAGGCCCAGGAAACTGCGGAGTTCGTGTAGATTGCGTGGTCGGGGCCACTCCTTCACCGCCGTGATTTTGCCTTCATCCGTATGCACTCCGCGGGCGGAAACCGTATGGCCCAGATACTTGACCTCCTTTTGGAACAGCGAGCACTTCTTTGGGTTGAGTTTAAGCCCGGATTTTTGTATCCGCTCAAATACCTCCTTCAGCTTTCCCAGGTGGTCGTCGAAGCTTTTACCCATTACGATTATGTCGTCGAGGTACACCAGACACGTCCGCCAATGCAGCCCTTTTAGCACGCGTTCCATTAGCCGCTCGAATGTTGCTGGTGCGTTGCAGAGTCCAAACGGCATGACGGTGAACTGCCACAAACCATCGCCAACACTGAAAGCCGTTTTCTCCTTGTCCTTGTCTGCAAGCTCTACCTGCCAATAGCCGCTGCGTAAGTCGAGCGTGGAGAACCACTGCGTGCCTGACAGTGTATCCAGGGTGTCATCGATCCGAGGTAGTGGATAACTGTCCTTCTTGGTCACATCATTGAGATTCCGATAGTCCACACAAAACCGGGTACTGCCATCTTTTTTCTTGACTAGCACGACCGGCGAGCACCAGGGGCCCGAAGAAGGCTCTATGACCTTGTCTTTCTGCATGTTTTCGATCAAATTTGCGACCTCTTCCCTCTTGGCCAGAGGAACTCGTCTTGGCGGTTGGCGAATCGGTTTTGCACTTCCGGTGTCGATGTTGTGCTTCACTATGGCTGTTCTTCCGCCTGCTTCCGCCGCAAATATTGACCCATAGTGCTGCAGGAGTGACCTCGCCTTATGTTTCTGCTTGGCCGACAACTCGCTGCTCCACTGGTTCTCCTGCGGTATGGCGTCCATGTTAAACCCGCTCTTCTCATTACCTCCAGGCGGGCTACTCTCGCAATTGACCACTGCTACAGCTTCCTTACACTCGCCAATTACCTCATCTTTTCCGACATATCTGGGTGCATTCAGGGGGTTCAGTATTCTGACTGGTATCCTTCCATTTTTAGGTTCCACTAATGTACGTCCGATGATGATGTTGTCGTGTCCTTGCTTCGGTGCTTCTACTACCCACAGCCGACTCGTCCCATCGTCCTCGTCCACCTTTGCCCACACAATCGCCTCAGAATTCGCTGGTATCCTCCTGTGTTGACACGATAAAACCTTCCTTACCGCCACGCTTCGCTCATAGCCGGTGTGCAGCGGGAATTCAACGTTGGCATATCTCAGCACATTTTCCTTCAGGTCCAGCGTAAAACCGTGCCTAATCATGAAATCCACGCCGATAATCACGTCGTCCATTATATCCGCGACGATGAACTCGTGTTCCAGGCTGCTGGTGCCGATAGCAATCGTTTTTGTAACTTTCCCTCTTACCGGCGCGCGCTCGCCCGTCGCAGTCCGCAGCTGTATGCCATGCAGCGGTTCCCAGTTCTTCAGCAGCTTCCTTTTTATGATCGAATATGACGCTCCAGTATCCAGTGTCAACACGAACAACTTTCCATCCATCCTTCCTTCAATTGTCAAGCTGCTGGGCTGTCGTTTCAGCTGTGAGACAAGGACGGTGGGGCGCCAGATTGTGGGGATCAGCTCACGCCCCTTTGGGCTGACCCGTTTTAGTTTAACGACTCGCCGTCCTCAGCCCTGCGCTTGTTAGCTGGGCCTCGATTGTCAGCATTCCTTGCTTCAGGCGATTGCGATCGGGAACGGGAACGCCTCTTTCGTTGGCGGCAGTCTCGTGATATGTGGCCCTGCTTGCCACATACCCAGCAAACAACTTTAGAGGAGACCACCCGTGGCCTGTCCGGTATCTCAGAGCTTATGGCCTGGATCGGAATGTCGTTGTCCGCCTGAATCTGGCGTATCCTTGCAGGTGCATACCGAGTGCTCCCAATCCATGCCGCTTCATATGTCATCGCGCTGGTTACCGTCTCCTTAAATGTCGGCTTGCCCATCATCAACGCACTGCGACGTGTTTCTGGATCATGAAGACCTTCAATAAACGACTCGATCTTCATCCTCTCGAGATCATCAGCACCAAATTTCGGGTAGCACAACTGTACGAGCCGCTCAATGTCTGCTGCATATGTCTGCAGCGCCTCGTTGGCCCTTTGCTTGCGGTTCTTCAGCTCACAGTAGTATAGCGCATGGTTGTGCTCGTTGCTATACTTCGCTGCCAACGCTCTCATGATGGCACCGTAATCACTTCTTAAACATTCTGGAACTGATTTGATCACCTCGGCCGCAGGACCTTTCAGCGCCAGTGCCAACCTCCGACCTTTCCTGATATCTGTCCACTGATTTTCCAAAGCAGCCAAGTCGAATTGCAATTTAAATGTATCGAACGGCGCAGCACCATCATAAGTAGGCACTTCTGTTCTGCCAGCAAAACCGTCCTGAACCGGTGGCAAACATTCTCGTGGCTGTACCTCTCGAAGTCGTTCGTCTATCTTTCTATGCATCGAATCTTCCAGACTGTCAACTCGTTTGTTCAAGGACTCATCCAGGTTGTCAACTCGTTTGTCCCAATTGTCCATGCGCGTCTCAAGATGCTCAACTTTCCCGTTCAGCCTATTGGAGATTTCCTCTACCTTCTGCTCCAAGCGCGCAGAGCTTTCCTGAAGCTTGACTTCCATTCGCTCCGACACTTGCGCCGATATTTCATGGGTCGCCGTTTCCATTTTCGCTGCCATCTCTTGATTTGCAGTTTCCATTTTCGCTGCCATCTCTTGATTTGCAGTTTCCATTTTCGCTGCCATCTCTTGATTTGCAGTTTCCATTTTCGCTGCCATCTGCGCCGACATTTCACGATTTTCACGATTGGAAGTCTCGAACATGCCTTTTATTGCACTCATTAGCTGGCTCATGTCTAATGCTTGTAGTGGTCCAGCCGGTGCAGCCGTACTTTGGATCGACGCAGCACCCGCAGGCGATTCCTCCACTTTGGCCGACGCCTCTTGTTCCTGCGTTCCGAACTCGTGTGCAGCCCAATCGATACCTCGTGATTCACACGCCTCTCGCAAGCGCAGCTGCAACTCCACTTTCCCGCCAGCAGTCGGCAAATTCCAGGCAGCCAGCTCCTTCTTCAGCTGGTCCACCTTCAGCAGCTCGAGTTTAACCATGTCCGTGCTGTTATACTTTTATTTATTTATTTAGTTTTTTTTTTTGTTTCGTTACTTTTCGGTTATTTTCAATTTTCTACAATCCCACTTCTGACACCAAATGTTACGAATATTAAGTCTAGTGGGCTGTCACGTATCTCTGGATTGTGTGATTTGAAAATAAAACACAGTCAGTTTCTTAAACGCAGACAATAAAATACACCAACAGTCACTTTATTATTCACAGTTTACACTTTACTGTTCGTACACTTAAGTATTTGCTTGATTATTCCGTGTGGCAACTTCACTTGTCAAAACCAGACTGGCTCGCTGTACCGCATCTGGCCACCTTTTATACTCTGTCCGGCCGTCGCGCAGATCGTTCTCGTACGTTGCCAGATTGGACTAGAAGTTTCCCTGATGACCGCGACCATCGTTGCCAGGTTGGGCTAAAAGTTACTATCGCGGCCGTCGTTGCCAGATTGGGTTATGGCACGGCACGTAGCGGCAGGGTTGCTTTGCACCGCGACAGACTGGCTCATCGTTACAGTATTAATTTTCTAGCCTGTAGATCACTGTATCGCTTGGCTCAATAAATGAAATGAAATTAAATCAAGTTTCTTCATACTACACTTTATGGGCGATGCCACGCCTCTTTTATGTAATGCCCAATCCATTCTTCCAGTCGAAGGGTGTGACCCGGTTTCATTGATATGCGACTTTCAGTTCCAAAGTTACGCGGAAAATTCCAGTCGCAAAAAATATACCGCTAGTAGAATGACACATCTATGGGACGATGGTATACAAAACTTCAAAGCTTTCCAACTTATTGTTCCGAAGATATTCCACATTAAAAATTTGGGTTGTATGGGCGGTGCCATGCCCCTCGTCCAATACCCACTCTACTCCCCCTGTCGAAGGGCACGTCGAAATCGTAAGTATGTGCCAAATATCTTGATGTGTGATTTGCAGTTCCAAAGTTATTGAAAATAATAAGGTCGCTTAAAAAGTACCACGCCCCTTATCCAACGCCCATACAATTTAACCACTTGAACGACACGTCTAAGCCATGATGCTATATCAAATTTCAATGCTGACCGACTTATAATTCAGAAGATATTTCATATTAAAAACTTGGTTTGTATGGGCAGTGCCGCCCCTCGTCCAAAACCCACTCTACTCTCCTTGTCGAAGGGCACGTCGAAATCGCAAGTATATGCCAAATATCTTGATGTGTGATTTGCAGTTCCAAAGTTATTAAAAACAATAGGGTCGCTTAAAAAGTGCCACGCCCCTTGACCAACGGTCACAAAGTTTTACCAGTGAAACGGCACATCTAACCGGTGGCCCCGCACCAAATTTTAATGCTGCCCGATTTCTCATTCCGAAGATATTCCATATTGAAAATTTAAGTTGTATGGGGGGTGCCACGCCCCCTTGTCAAAAACCCACCCCATTCCCCCTATCGAATCGCTAAATCGTTTGACACCCATATTGGTGTGACATATATGTCATGGCTGATTTGTTATTATAGTGATCGTGGCGAGAAGGCGTATTAGGTGGGCGTGGTCAATCTTATATATCCTATGTTAACATCAACAAAACTCGAAATGATTTGGTATTAATACTGATTTGCCGACATGTACCGAAGCTTCGTTTTGTTAGTTTAGTTGGCGCGGAAAGTGGGCGTGGAAAATGGGCGTGACCGATTACATTATAGCCTATGTTTGCCGCAATGACACGCTGAATCGTTTGATAACCATATTGCTATAATAAATATACCATGGCTGATTTGTTATTATAGTGGGCGTGACGAAAAGACATATCAGGTGGGCGTTGTCAATCTTATATATCCTATGTTAGCATCAATGAAACACGAAATCATTTGATATTAATACCTACTGATTAACGGACATGTACCGTAGCTTCGTTTTGTTAGTTTAATGGGCGCGTAAAGTGGGCGTGGCCGATTATATTATAGCTTATGTTTGCCGCAAGGACACGCTAAATCGTTTAATGCTAAGAAAAATATACTATGGCCATGATTTGTTATTATAGTGGGCGTGGCGAAAAGGCATATCATATGGGCGTGGTCAATCTTATATATCCTATGTTAACATCAATGAAACACGGCATCATTTGGTATTAATACTGATTTACCGACATGTACCGTAGCTTCGTTTTGTTAGTTTAGTGGGCACGGAAAGTGGGCGTGGCCGATTATATTACAGCCTATGTTTGCCGCAATGACACGCTGAATCGTTTGATACCCATATTGCTGTGTCAAATATATCATGGCTGATTTGTTATTATGGTGGGCGTGGTGAAAAGGCATATCAGGTGGGCGTGGTCAATCTAATATATCCTATGTTAACATCAATGTAACACGGAATCATTTGATATTAATACTGATATACCGACATGTATCGTAGTTTCGTTTTGTTAGTTTAGTGGGCGCAGAAAGTGGGCGTGGCCGATTATCTTACAGCCTATGTTTGCCGTAAGGACACGCTGAATCGTTTGATACCCATATTGCCTTACAAAAGCATACCATAGATGAGTTTTGTTACCATAGTGGGCGGAAGAAGGGGGCGTGGTCATTCTCATATAGCCTATGTACCATTTCCACAGATAAAAAAATGTTTGGTTCTTATTTTATCTAAATCGGTTCAGTGGTTTTTGCCTGATTGTGGCTCAAAAAACGTCACACTTGTTTTTATATAATTATTATTATTATTATTATTATTATTATTATTATTCGAATTTGACATTCACAGCTTTTTTGCTGGAATTCACCCACTTCGGGTATTGCTACCAAAGAAGTTGGGCTCGGCTATGTGTTGTGGTTTAGGAATTTGCGGGCTATTGTTGATGTTTTTAAGATTATTGCTTTTTGTATCGTTGTGTGTGTTTTTGGGTCTATGTCTATTGCCTTTAGATGTTTTGTAAATGATTTGGTTGTTATTCCTGTTACCGACATGACTATTGGTGTTACGCTAACTTGATTTTGACGCCACATTTCTTTTATTTCTATTGCAAGTTGTTCATATTTTTTTATTTTTTCTTCTTCTTTGTGTATTATGTTGTGGTCATTGGGGACGGCTATATCTATTAGGTGCGTTATTTTTTGTTCTTTGTTTTGAATAATTACAGTCCCTGTTCATCGAATTATGACCGATGAAAAAATTTCGAAATTTCTACTTCCATCATCGATAAAACAAAAACCAATCAAGTAAAAATAACAAATGAGGTATCAAATTATTCATTGGAAAGTTTTCTTTGAAATCCTGCTAAAGGAAACTCATTATGGTATATGAAAACTCTGTCGATGCCGGTAAACTCTTGGCAACTAGGAAAAATCGTCAAAATTTTCAATTGTTGGTGTCATCATAACTTTGTTTTAAAGAGAAATTGTGACACAAAAAAAGAAATAACGAACGAGAAATAATATTTATGAAATTACGTATTAAAGACTAAGAAGTAAGTAGGTAAAATATATCATCATTATGTTTGTTTAATACTATGTAAAATCCGTGTTGGATCTATTGAAGGCTTGTTAAACAAAATGGGTAGAAAACGTGACCTAACAGTGGAAAAAAAGTTTCAAATTGTGGCTTTGGTGAAGGAGGGCAAGTGCAGCTACTCTCAAATAGCCAAAAAACTGCAAGCTTCAAAGGCATCCGTGGTCAATCTTGCAAGAAAGAGCCGAAATACTGACGACTTGCCTTCAGTTTGTAAAACTAATAGGAAGAATTCCGCGGTATTCGCAAAACTACACCAAGAACCGACCGTAGAATCGTGCAAAAAGGTTTGGAGAACCGAAATACTCCATGTAGGGTCATTTTAGAAGACCTAAAGGGTTATGGTGTCACAGTGTCGCTGATGACGGTACGTCGTCGCTTATACGAAAATAGGTTGATATGCAGGCGTCCACCGAAAAAGCCAAAGTTAACCAAAGTAATGCGTCAGCGGCGGTTATATTGGGCACAGTTGCATAAGGCATTCAGACAAAACTACTGGACCAAGGTAAATCCATTAAATTTGCTCTTTCCTGCGATTTTTAACAATAATTCCTATTAACCACTTTTTTGCGAAATTCTTGTCATTTTGAAGAAAAGCAATTTGTGAGAAGGAGGCAGGGGCAACGATATTCGGACGAATGCATCGTTCCCTGCATTAAACATCCGCCAGCAGTAATGGTTTGGAGCTGCATTACATCGGAAGGTCCTTGTTCAATACATTTCGTTAAAGGAACAATGCGCTCTGTCCAATATATAAACGTACTTCATGGTGTTCTAGCGCCGTATATCGATACCCTGCAGCAGCCCAGAGAGGAATACATCTTCATGCAAGATGGTGCTCCTTGCCACACAGCGCGATCAAGCATAGCCGCTATTAATACATTAAATTGAAATGTGTTGGCGTGGCCTGGCAATTCTACCGATCTTAATCCGATAGAGAAGTGCTGGGCATACTTTACGTCCAAAGTGTATAGTCGGGGAAACCCCACGGTAGCGATTCTTAAAGCAAATATTACAGATATTTGGCAAAATAATATCCAATTGAGAACAATGTTGTCCAATTGCATTGATAGCATGCCTCAACGAATAGAGGCAGTTCTAAAAGCTCAGGGTGGACAGATAAAATATTAGAAATTACAAACTATAATTTACATATCTTGGTGCAAAACTTTCCAACGAATAAGTTGATACCTCATTTGTTATTTTTACTTGATTAGTTTTTGTTTTATCGACGATTAAAGTAGAAATTTTGAAAATTTTTCATCGGTCATAATTCGATGAACAGGGACTGTATGTCTGGTCTATTGTGTGTTATTGTTCTATCTGTTAGTACTGTGACATCCCAATATAGTTTTATTTTGTTATTTTCTAAGATTTTTTCGGGTTTATATTTGTAGTACGGTGTGTATTCTGTTATTAGTTTATATTTTGTCGCAAGTTCTTGGTGGATTATTTTTCCTGCTGTATCATGTCTATCGGTGTATTGTGTTCCTACTAATATATTGCAGCTCCCGATGATGTGTTCTATTGTTTCTGTATGCTGAAGGCATCTTCTGCACATGTGTGTTTCTATGTTTTCTTTCAGTATGAATTTACGGTAGTTTCTGGTGGCTATAACCTGGTCTTGCATAGCTAGAACGAATCCTTCCGTTTCTGGGTAGATTTGTCCTTTTTTGAGCCATGCATATGATAGTGTGCTATTTCTTTTGTTGTTTGCATTATGGACATGTGTCTTCCATGTAATTCCTTTCCGGTCCAGTTTGCTTTTTTTCGTGCTGTAATTTCCTGTTTGGTTTCTATGTTTATGTTTTGTGTGTGTAGGTTGAGTGGAGTGTATTGTGTGTCTGAGCTTGACATAGCTTTGTGTAGGGGGGTTTGTTTATTGTGGAAGTAGTTTCGTAGTTTTTGTATTTGTGTGTTGTGTAGTGCTGTGAGGTCTATAATGCCTCGGCCCCCTTCGTCCCTGTTTAGTGTTAATCTTTCGATGCATGAATTTGGGTGGAGATATCTATGTTGCGTCATTTTGGTTCTGTTTATCCTGTTCATCCTTTCTAGATCTGTTGCTGTCCATTTTATTATGCCAAATGTATATGTAACTATTGGAATTGCATATGAGTTTATTGCTTTTGTTAGGTTCTTTGAGTTTAATTTTGTTTTCATTATCTTTGTTAGTCTTGAGATATACTGTTTTTCAATTTGTGTTTTGATTTGTGTGTGATTTATTTCGTTGTTTTGATTGAATCCTAGGTATTTGTACAATTCTCCTGTATTTAGGTAGTCCATTGGTTCGTTGTTAAGTATGACTGGAAGGGATGTCTTGATTTTATTGCCTTTTTCTATGTTAATAAGTTTGCATTTTTGTATGCCGAACTCCATACATGTGTCGTTTGTGAATGTTTGTGTTAGTGTTAATTTTAGGTGCGTAAAATTTTATGTCATCCATGTATAGGAGATGGTTTATTATGTGATTTGTTTTGTTTTGCTGCTTTATTTTGTATCCTATTGTACTGTTGTTTAGTAGATTAGATAGTGGGTTTAAGGATATGCAGAACCATAGGGCACTCAGCGAGTCTCCTTGGAAAATACCTCTTTTTATTTGAATTTCTTCGGTTTCAGTTTGGTGTTGCTTTGTGTGTAGGTGTATCTTTGTTCGCCATGTTTGCATAATTGTTTTTAAGAATTGTTGGATTTTGGTGTCTATTTTGTAGATTTGTAAGATCTCTGTTAGCCAGCTGTGTGGGATTGAGTCGAAAGCTTTTTTGTAGTCTATGTATCCGGTGATGAGGTTGCGGTTTTTGTCTTTTACTTGTTGTAGTATTACGCTGTCTATAATGATCTGTTCTTTGCACCCTTGGCTGTTTCTTCGGCATCCTTTTTGTTCTTCCGCGAGTATGTTGTTTTGTATAATGTGGCTTTCTATTTTTTGTGTTAGTATGGACGTTATAATTTTATATATTGTTGGCAGGCATGTTATCGGTCTGTAGTTTGCCGGATTTTTTGTGTCTTGGTTTTTCGGTTTGATGTATGTTTTTCCTAATGTTAAAAAGTTTGGTGCATCGTGGGGGTTTGTTATAATATGGTTTATCTGCTTTAAAAGTGTTAAATGGAGTGAGGTGAATTTTTTGTACCAGAAGTTATGTACGTGGTCTATTCCGGGTGCTTTCCAGTTATGAGTTTTATTGATTGCATTTTTGAGTTCGTCTATTGATATGTTGGTTGTTTCTTGTTGGTTGATGTTGTTATGTCTATTTTTTTCGTCAGTTATCCACATTGCTTTTTTGTTGTGTTGTTTGGGGGTCGTCCATATGCTTTCCCAATACGATTGTATTTCGGGTGTTGTTGGTGGCTCGAAGTCTAATGTGTCATGTTGCTCCAGTGTTTTATAGAATTGTTTTTGATTCGTGTTGAATTTGTGGTTCTGTGTTTTACGGGCGTTGGATTCTTTGTATCTTCTAAGTCGGGTTGCGTATACGGCAAGTTTTTGTTTGTATGTTTCTAGGATTTCGATAGTGTTTATGGTTTCTTGGTTTAGAATAAATTTCATTTGTTTCATTATAGTCTTAGAGTCTTATTATTATTATTATTATTATTATTATTATTATTATTATTATTATTATTATTATAATTATTATTATAATAAGTACAGAAGTACAGATTGACACGCCGCACAGTGGCTCAATTTTTAGGTTGCGAAAATCATAACTTCTGAACGAATAGAGATAATTGGAAAATGTTTTTTTGCTGTTGATTAGAAATTCATCAGGCTATTGTATTCCAAAAAATAAATTCAATCGAGATACAGGGTGCTACGTAATATTTGTCAAAGTTCGGCTTACTGTAAATAAGAATAATGAGAGGAACAATGTTAAGTTTTAGATTTTTTTTAATTAATGAAAATTCATTAAAAAAGATGAAAAGTAATAAGAATTTTAAGAAATAAGTTGAAAGAGTCAAATGTAAAGATACAAATTCATAAATTTTGCTTTCAAAATGGGAACCAGAATTCAAAAAATTTACGTAAGAAGTCAATTTTTCTTTGGACAAGCCTAAGTTCAAAAACAATGCTAAAGCTTCATAAGGACTATATTTGATCGGTAGCACATTTGGTGGGGTAGGAATACTGTTTTTGTTATTTTTATGCGACCCGAGCTTGCTGGTAAAACTGCTTTCACTATAACGCCTTTCATTTTCTCCTGATCCTTATTTTATTTTATGATCAAAGCTTCTGACAGGTGGGTGGTAGTTATTGTTTCCGTTGCCTCCATAAGCTTCATTTTTTATTAAATGATGCATAGTCCTGAATTGACTTTTTCGGCCTTCCTTTTGCCGCCTTTTATGTCGATGGTTGATCATCGCTTATGCTACATGCATCTCTTTCATCGAACTTAATTATTTTTTCCAACAACTCCTCACTACTCTGGACAAAATTGAATTTGGTACGGTTTGCCGCTTTATAATGCGACTTTATAGTGCGATAAGTCCTGGATATCTTCTCTTTAGTTGTAGATATGTTGGCTGCAGGCAAACTTCCTTCGATGTAACCAATTTCTTTAGTGATAGCCAGAACGAACTTCTCCTTTGTCTTGGAAATAGTAAATATTTTAAACAGCTTGGAATTTTTCAAAAACATATTTGTGCTGAAATCTTCTTCGGTTTAGTTGCAGTAGCGGAGTTGAAGTGTTGTCTAGTTCAAGTTAAATTCAAAACTAACTTTGTTGCTCAAAACTCCTTAAATATTAGTAGGATTTGTATATGCATTCAAATATAAAACACTAGCTGGTACCTTACAGTTTTTAGGTTTTCCCGCGTTTTGGGATTTTTGAATATGGGCACCTCCCAAAAAAGGTCGACCACGAGTGAAAAAATTCAAACTGCTCAAACCGGAAATTACTTCAATGCCTTAACCCTTTCGGGACTACTGGGATAATACGTCCCAGCAAGTTTTTAAGGCCCCTCAAAATAATTATTCACATCTTGTGACCCCCGCAGAATAATTATTCGAAATATATGTCTTCGGTTAAAGGATGTTTTTAGAATTTGTGAGTATACAACAAAACTTTGTAGTCCCAAAATTGAAAGCATGGGAACATTTTTACCACGAGTATTTTGGTTTTCAAAATTAAACTCCGTCCCGTAAGGGTTAAGGGGCACAACTAGTTTGAAATTTTGAAAATTTCGTTTTTTGTTTTATTTCATATTTTTATAGTATAACTATCAATAGAAAAAGTATACGAACGGATTTTGTCGAATTCGTAAAAGTCTCTGAGATACAGAGCCTCAAATCCGTCTCGTTCACTACGCGGTAACACGGTTTTAAAACTTTAAACGGGTTTTTCTCAAAACTACATTTTTCAAATTTGCTGCAGCTGTAACTTGATAACAAATCATCCGATCGACTTGGGTCTTTTTTTAGCTTATTGTGTATTTGTTTTTCCATACAATGACCCTCCAGTTTAATGATAGGATGAAAAGTATAATTATGCCAGGCCAGAAACCATCAGATTTTTCAGCAAAATTTTAATTTTTTTTTCAAAAAACCGCCATTTTGTTGCATTTTATTTTTTTGTTACAACCGAGGGTCATTAGGAAATATAACCTAGTTAAGTAAAATTTTTAGTTTTTTTGATTTCAGGCACTGCGAAGGCTACAATCACTGCAGCAGTGGGAGAACGTTTTTTTTTTTAAGACTCAGGAGATGGTGGATAACTTGCTGAAAATCGAATATTTTCATTTGAAAAAATTACTTTGTATTCATTATTTATGCATAAATATATCTGCAAAACTTTAAAACATTCGATGCAATACTTCACGAAATTCAAAATTCACAAAAATCTCCTTTTTTCAGGCGGTCAAACTAGTTGTGCCCCTTAATTGAAACGGATGCAGAGTCGTTTCCGAAACTCCTTGCGGCTGGAAGACTGTATGTAGGGTGGGAAACTTGCAAGATTTATGATGGCGGGGATGTCCTGAGTTGTTTCAAGTGCAAGGGCTTTAATCATAAGGCGGCAAACTGTAAAAATAAGGAAACATGTTCAAAATGCTTGGGAGAACACAAAACTAGTGATTGCAGTAAAGAGGCGATTAATAAATGCATTAATTGTATTCGCACGAATCAAACTCGGCGCTTAGGTCTTGATGAAAATCACTCTTCAACGAGTAGAGAATGCCCTGTGTATCTTAATCAGCTTGAGGCGAGAAAACGGAAGATAGGGTACCGATTATAGAAATGTGGGACTACGCGTTGTTAAACATGGGTACTTTTTGGTCGAGATGTGCCTTACAACTCAATATATATTATATTTATTTATTTTTGCACTCTACTTTAGTTGTAATTTTAACCTTAATTCTGCCTACTCTTACTGTCTATCTCTTTTTTGCTCTCTCTCATACTCCCTTCATCTTTCTCTTTTTCTTTTTCAACCTATTTGTACACCTTTCCTTCTCTACAATCTTAGAGCTGTCTATATTTCCCAATCTGGATGTTTTTAGTTCAATCACCTGTTGCGCAACTTATATTTATTATTATTATGCTTAATATTAATAGTTCCGACTCTGGCGCAAGCGATAATTATAAAACGTTAATCAGTGTTTTGTGCAAGCAGCACTCGGGGCTAAAAATCGTTCATTTTAATGCACGCAGTTTAAACGATTTCAAACTTGACTGCGTTAGGTACACCTTTGAGAACTCCTCTGTTGATGTTATTTGTGTCTCTGAAAATTGGTTTCAGAATGATGTGAATGATTCTTAATAATTTTAATTGATTGGCACGACAGCCCGCTTACGCGAGACTAAGGCCTAGCTTCCCGCAACCACCCGTGTTGTGCGTGTGATTTTGTACGCGGGTGGAAGGGACCTACAGTTTTATGCCGGTTCCGAACGGCAGGTTGGGAGCTTTTTCATAGGCAATTTTTACTCTCAGAGGTTTGCCATTTCCAGCTGAGAGGACAGCCACCGAAAGAGAAAACGAGTTTCCCGTTATTTTTTTTTTAGGTGTTACTACATATAGAATTCGAACTTGCGTTGCTCTGCATGCGACTCGCGGGACCGCGCACTAACCAACTGAGCCACGGCGGCTGGTCGATGATGAATGATTCTTACCTAATGTTAAAAAATTTTAAACTTTTCCGCATTGATAGATTTGCCAAGAGAGGGGGAGGAGTTGCCATATATTGCAAAGCTGACTTGAAGGTCAATGTACTGAGTAAGTCTTCTGGATCAGAGGTGGAGTTTCTGAACATTGAAATCTTTGACAATAAAACTAAAGTGTTTCTTTCTTGTGTCTACAATCCTAGCCGTAACTGTGGCTTGGACCCTTTGTTTGCTTCATTATCCTGTTATGCGATTGACTATGATCATTTTGTTTTATGTGGTGATTTTAATGTTAATACTCTTGCCAATGACAGCCTTACCTGCATGTTTCTTGATAGCGTGGCTGAAGTAGGCCTTAGTGTAGTGAATACTATGATGCCAACCAGGTTTGCGGCCAATGCCTGTCCTAGCCTGTTGGATATGTTTGTTGTCTCTGATACTTCTTCGCTGTTGTTGTTCGACCAAATATCATTTATCTCGGATCATGATTTAATTTTTTGTACTCTGAATATTATGTTTAATACTGTTACTGTTGAAAATACTCTCTCTTTCCGAGATTATAGGTCCGTTGATCCTGTTTGTTTGTTGAATGACTTGTCACTTGTAAATTGGTCTGAATGCTGGTGGTACTCTTCAGTTGATGATAAACTGAATATCCTGATTGATAAGATTTCCAAATTGTTTGACACTCATGTGCCAATACGTACACGTCGCGTCATCAATAGCAGCTGTCCTTGGTTTACTGCTGCAGTGAAACTGGCCCTAAAGAAGCGTCATAAAACCTATAGAAAATGGAAGAGAAATCCAACTGACTACAATTGGGAGATGCACCATAGGGCTAGGAATGAAGCTGTTTCTATATTCAGAAAGTCCAAAAAAAATTTCTTTAGCTCTAAGCTAAGTGAAAAGTGTCGGAGTGTGCAGTCAAAATTCGGATACCTGTTGTCTTGACCCTGATGTACTAAATGATTACTTTGTTGCCAGTTCTGTGTCTAGCTCGTCTTGCACGCCTAACCTGTGTTCATTAGATAGACTTGCCGTCTCCCCTTGTAGTTTTCAGTTTGACATTGTTAGTGAACTTGATGTGACTCGCTGCATCAGTAAAATAAAATCAAATGCTGTTGGTGAGGATGGGATTGCCATCAAATTTATTAAGCTTATTCTTCCCTATGTGCTTGGTCCCCTCACGCATATAATAAATCACTGCTTCACAAGTTCGTGTTTTCCGGAAATTTGGAAGGTGGCTACAGTTGTTTCTGTAGCAAAGAAATCAGTGGCTTCACTTCCGGGTGACTTCCGACCTATCAGCATATTGTCCTCACTCTCCAAAGTCTTCGAATCTCTCATGGCTGAGCAGATCTCTAGTCACATTGACATGTTTGCACTAATGTCACCCCATCAATCAGGCTTTCGTCCGGCGCATAGTTGTTCCACAGCTATTATTAAAGTCCTGGATGACATAAGAATACCTTACGACCTTGGTAAAGTTACCTTACTGTGTTTGTTGGATTTTTTTAAGGCATTTGACTGCGTAAATCATTCAATTTTGTGTCAAAAGCTCAAATGTTACTTTGGGTTTGCGGATAGTGCGGTAAAACTTTTGGAAAGTTATCTACATGGCCGATCTCAGAGGGTTAGGGTTGGGTGTAACTTTTCCTCTTATAATTTAGTGAATACAGGGGTTCCTCAAGGCTCAGTACTTGGTCCGCTCCTCTTCACTATGTTTATAAATGACATTTTCAGTGTTTGTAGCCATGTGTCTATGCATGCATATGCGGATGACATCCAACTTTATCTGTCTAGGCCTGTAGGTCTTGTTGAGGACTTATGTGTGAGGGTAAATGAAGACCTATGTGCCATTTATAGATGGGCCTGCGAGAACCAACTCAAGCTTAATCCACTAAAGTCCTACGTTCTCCCGATCTCCAAATCACCGCTCTCCTTTTGTGATGTTCCTCAAATTTATCTCAATGGATCTCAGCTGCAATTCGTGGACCGGATGACTAATCTTGTCTTCAGGATCAATTCCTCGTTGTCTTGTGAGGACCACATAAACTCGGTCATAAGCAAAATATATCTAACGTTACGAAATCTTAGAATGACTGCTGCATTCGTACCATGTGAGACAAGACGAAAATTGGTTTTACAGCTAATTTTACCCATAATTACATATTCAGAAGTTGTTTATAGCAAACTTGATTCTAGGTCGGAACATAAACTGCTTATTGCCTACAACAATGCTGCACGTTACGTCTATGGATTAAAGAAAGGGTATCACGTTTCTTCTTATATAGGGTGTTTTTTTTAGAGGTATAGAACTTCGAATTGAAATAAAACACAAGAAAATCGTTTTAATGTCCATCAATTTGGCTTTATTGGAAGGATAATTTTATGCCATTAATGTTTAAATATGATTTCGGGCATGTGGCCGCCGCGGCCAGATTTTATCTCTATTCGAAAAACAAAAATCTAAAAAAAAACACCCTATATTACCCCAGTGTGCGTCGCCACAGCTAGTGGGAACTTTGCCTGCGCCGATTTCACGAATAGTATTCCTTAACTTTTTACCACCAACAGGCTATGTAAATTTTTCGCAGTAAAAACTAATTTTGGCGGTTTTTATTGCAGTGGCTACAACTTTCTTTAGCCGTTTAAATTCCGTGTACAGTTAGGGTATTTTAAATCTTGGACGCTCTGACCAAGTTTAGTCTAGTCAATATGATTGAAATTACGAAAGGTAAATGTGGTAGGCAGACATTTAAGATGAAAATCATAGGTTAGAAAGATCAAATCGTGTCTGGAAAAGGCCGATGCGTTTAATTGGTCATAAAGTAGGACTTTTGACATATCGTTAACAAAGAAGAGATCGAGTAGCGAGTTGCCGTAGTTGGAAGAGTGGGTGGCAATGGAGATATTAACAGGATACAGATCAAGTGTCTGCATATCATCCTTAAGATGATTTTCAAACAGAAGATTGCTGTTGAAATCACCCGCGATAATAACTTGTGTGAAGTTTAACGATATGTATTCTAAACAACTTAAGGCAGGTTCTCACCTTGTGGATCCGAAAAAGTGCACTTTTTTTAGGATTTTTTTTTTGAGAAAACGGTTAAAGATACAACGCTTTTTCTGGATATGAACACACATTTATTTACAGAATAAAATTTTTCAAATTGAATGAATCAAAAAGGGGAGGAGGGGGCGTCCATCAGTGGCGGCATGTCGGCGAGGAGGTGTCCCGCTACCGGAAGTGATTCCGTCAAAACCCGTGATCTGAAACACAAAAATCGAACACATTCTTAATGTGTACCGTATTATCTATTGAATGAACCAAGATCATGAAAAAAAATCAAAATTACAAAAGTTATGAGGTTTTGAAAAAAAAAAATTAAGATTTTCGCATTTTTTTCTTCACATATTATTTTTTTAAACAAACAATTTTCAATATTTTTGGCTGATCGTGGTTCGTTTATTAGAAAAAACCCTAGGGAACATTTGGAAAAAATTTGGTGACGATTGGTTCATTCCAGCGCCTTCAATCACTTCCGTTAGGTCCGAAAATGTGGTTCTCAGAAAAACGCGTTTAAAGTTTAAAGCGCGCTTGGCCGGTGCTCGACACTGCTCTATGTAACGGCCTGTAACTTTTGTAATTTTTCAGATTTTGATCTGAAATTTCTGGAGCACATTTTTGGAACATATATCTACACGATAAGGCAAAAAAAACAAATTGGTTTTTTTTTCCACAAGGTGAGAACCTGCCTTAAAAGTTTTTCATTTGACATTTAACTTCAGTTTGATAACATTTTGTTTTATCCAAAAATGACACTTAAACATAACTTATTGCTTTGCATCAAATGTATCATAAAGTACATACGCATATTTGATAAAAAAAAATAAAATAATTAATTTGTTAGTACTTTTAGTTTTACTTCGATTATTTCGATAAAAAAGTTAAGCGTTGTGATTAACTAAAAACTGAGATCCTAAAAATACTAAGGCATTAAATGTTTTGCCCTCTAATCTAGAGCGAAATTTATTGCAAATAAACCCTGCTGAGAGAAAACATCTTTCAGATTCAACACTTGCTGGTTGAATGCTTAGTAAATAATTATAAGCCTTTTGCAAAAGACGCCCTCTATCCCCTCCCTCCTCCTTCAGATAAGGAATTGGGTTTTTGTGCTTTTAAATTTATTTCATTTGAACTTTGAAGCATCTTTTGCAATCCCGAAAATCCCGGGATTAAAAGATTTGAATCCCGGGATTTTCGGGACTGGAAAAAGTCCGAGATCCCGGGATTGCGATGCCTAGTTCGCACGTACAGCGCGCACGGTCAACACCGGCGCGCGCGGTCAACTTGGTCGTTGGATTGACGGCGAACTATTTATAGTAGATGAGTATTCGAGCACTCATTTTGTAGGTAATTTCAAGTACTTTAAAATGGTATCGAAGCAGTATGCGAAAAAACCTACCGGTTTCACGGTATTCACGAAAAACGAAAACTATCCCTAACTTTTGACCGGCCATTGTGATTCACCTAATCGACCTATGACCTCGATTTTATTATCATTAGATAGATAATTTTATGCCCCACAAATTTTGATCCCTCAGACATGTCGGTACGAGCAATAGCACCGGAGATAAGGAATTAAAACGAACTCACCCCTAAATAGAGAAGGGGGTAGTATCTTCCCCCACCCCCTCGAATACGAAAACTCAATTTTAGACTCAGGACATGCCCCCGAACACACCCTCAAAATTTCAGCCATTAAGTATTTTTTTTAGTAAATGTGATTTATTTGTCTCTATTTACTGTACTACCACGCAAATTCATTAAATTGACACACGCGGGGCTGCATACACCGGGTTAAAAGACAAACACACAAGCGGACGAACATTAAAACACGCGCGAGACGGACAGAAATATTAAAAGACCACGAGCACAAAAAGGCACGTCTGCCCACGCGTAACTGTGTTGACACTATATCAATCACTATCACTATATCACGTGTTCAAAAAACATTATTTATTGTCAGTAGTGGACAAACTTTTTAAATGGAAGTAGCTGTCAGTTTTTAAATAGATGCATTCTTCTCGTTAGGATAATACGAGAAGAATGTATAGGATTATATATTATATTATAATATTATATTATAATATTATCCTATACTAACTCGTAGTTAGTATAGGATAATAAAGTATAATAATTGGTTCCCGGAAAAATCGGAAAACAAATTTATTACTTACTTACTTACTTAACTGGCCATAACAACCCGTTATCGGGTTACGGCCTGCCGCAAAACTTCTCTCCAGGCGCCTCTGCTTCGCGCGCGCCTTCTCCAGTTGGTCACACCAAGAGATACCAGGGCCTCTTCCACTTGGTCCTTCCACCGGAGACACGGCCTCCCTCTTCGCCGTCGACCTCCAACCATCGCATCGAATACCTTTTTCGCCGGAGCTTCGTCGTCCATGCGGCAGACATGACCGAGCCAGCGTAGCCGCTGGATGTTAATTCGCTGCGCTACGTCCATTTCCTTATACAGCTCATACAGCTCGTTATTGGTTCGTATGCGATAGTCGTCACCAACCCGAACAGGGCCGAAGATTTTGCGAAGCACCTTCCTCTCGAACACTCCAAGGGCCGCTATGTCGTTTCGTGTCATTGTCCATGCTTCAGCGCCATAGAGGAGCACGGGCAAGATAAGCGTCCTATAGAGTGAAAGTTTTGTCGGTCGAGAGAGGTCTCTACTTCTCAATTGCCTACCGAGACCGTAGTAGCACCTGTTGGCAAGAGTTATCCTTCGCTTTATCTCCAGACTGACATCATTGCTGCTGTTGATGGCGGTGCCAAGGTAGACGAATTCCTTGACAACTTCAAAAGCATACCTGTCGGCCTCGACGTGAGACCCTAGCCGCTGCGAGTCCCTGCGTGTAGACAGCATATACTTCGTCTTGCCCTCATTTACCACCAGACCCATTTTGGCAGATTCTCTTTCGATAGCCGCAAAGGCAGCGGTGACATCTCGCTTGTTACGTCCGATGACATCAATATCATCAGCGTAAGCAAGGAGCTGGACACTTTTGTTGAAAATTGTGCCATTACGATGTACACCGGCCTTGCGCAGCACACTCTCCATGGTGAAGTTGAAGAGGTCGCAGGACAAAGGATCGCCCTGTCTGAAACCTCGAACGGTATCAAAGGGGTCGGAGAGGTCACTTCCAACCTTGACGGAGCTGCGCGTATTGCTCAACGTCGCTCTGCAAAGTCTAACGAGCTTTGCAGGGATACCAAGTTCAGACAATGCGGCATATAGGCGATCCCTTATCGGGCTATCGAATGCTGCCTTGTAATCGATGAAGAGATGGTGTGTATCGATTTGGTTCTCATGGGTCTTCTCCAGGATTTGGCGTAGAGTGAATATCTAGTCGATGGTGGACTTACCAGGTCTAAAGCCGCACTGATAAGGTCCAATCAGCGCCTTGGCGAGTGGCTTTAGTCTTTCACATAATACGCTCGTCAGGACCTTGTATGCAATGGGAAGTAGGCTGATACCCCTGTAGTTGGCGCATATTGTTGGGTCGCCTTTCTTCAGCACAGGACAAAGGGCACTGAGGTTCCAATCGTTGGGCATTCGTTCCTCCAGCCATATTTTGCAAATGAGCTGATGCATGCACCCAATCAGCTCACCGCCGCCGGCCTTGAACAATTCAGCTGGTAGCCCATCCGGCCCTGCAGCTTTGTTGTTCTTGAGTCGCTGGATAGCGACCCGGACCTCGTCATGGCTGGGCGGTGGCACATCCACACCGTCGTCGTCAATTGGTGCCATCTGGACATCTTCACCACTGGCGGTATTGTTCCTTTCGTCGCCTGCGAGCAGCTTGGTGAAGTGCTCCTTCCACAACCTCAGCACACCCTGCGCATCCGTAACCAGATCCCCGTTTTCGTCTCTGCAAGAAGATGCCCCAGGCTTAAATCCTTCCGTAAGACGCTTAACTTTTTGGAAGAATTTTCGGGCGTCATTCCTGCTCCTGCACTCCTCGATTTCTTCACGCTCGCGCCTTTCTTGCTCCCGTTTCTTGCGTCTAAAAAGGCACCTCTCTTTCTTCCTCTCCTCCCGGTATTTTTCTGTCATGGCTCGCGTGGCGGCCGACTGCAGGGTCTTCTTGTATGCAGCATTCTTCACTGCAGTGGCTGCGCGACACTCTTCATCGTACCATTGGTTTTTTGGTGGTGGGCGTCGAAAACCAAGGACATTTTCTGCGGCGGCGCGCATAGAGTGGGATAAGTGAGCCCATAATCCGCCGATGTCATCAGGTGGAGAGGGGGAGCGACCGAGCTGGTTGGAGAGTTGAGCGGAGTAGACTTCGGCTACCCCTTGTGATCGCAGCTTACTGATGTCCAGCTTTCTTCGCAAACTAGGTTGTGCGGTCTTCGCTGCGCAAAGACGCATGCGTACCTTGGCTGCAACAAGGTAGTGGTCCGAGTCGATGTTGGGTCCTCGGAACGTGCGCACATCTAGAATGCTAGAAGCATGCCTTCCATCAATCACAATGTGATCAATCTGGTTGCGGGTGGATTGATCGGGGGATAACCAGGTGGCCTTGTGGATATCGAGGTGCTGGAATCTGGTGCTACTAACTACCATGTTTCGTGCCGCGGCGAAATCGATCAGCCTCAGACCGTTGTTCGAAGTGGTCCCATGGAGGCTGAACTGCCCGACTGTGGGGCCAAAGATGCCTTCTCGCCCGACTTTTGCGTTGAAGTCCCCGAGGACAATTTTGACGTCATGGGCCGGGCACCTGTCGTAGACGTCCTCGAGCTTCGCATAGAAGGCATCCTTGGCCGCATCGTCCTTCTCTTCCGTCGGGGCGTGCGCGCAAATTAGGCTGATGCTAAAGTATTTAGCTTTGATGCGGATCGAAGCCAGCCGTTCGTTCACCGGAGTGAACCGAGAGACGTGGTGGCGAAGTCTCTTGCTGACCACAAATCCGCAGCCAAATTCGCGCTTCTCCGCATGGCAGCTGTAGTAGATATCGCAGTCTGCTCGCTTGGAGCAACCTTGTCCTGTCCATCGCATTTCCTGGATGGCGGTGATGTCAGCCTTACATTTCGTGAGGGCTTCCGCCAGTTGGATAGAGGCACCTTCCCTATAGAGGGTCCGGACATTCCAGGTGCATATCCTCAAATCATGGTCCTTGAATCGTTTGCTGTGGTCGTCAACATTGTGGGTTCCTTCCGAGGCTTGCTTTTTGGCTTTCATTGGTATTTGGTTTTCCGTGGCGGGCACCAAACCCTGCGCACAACCCAAATTTTAAGTCCTGGGGATAGGACTCGCTGCACACATTAGTTCACTATTCAGCGGATGCCAAATAGCTATCCAGAAGGGCCGCGCGGAGGCTGTGCATCAGCTTGGATTGGACAGGGACAAGGATCGTTCTGGCGTTCGCCAGGTTGAACGCAATCAGAGACTTTGCCTTGTATGTCCGCTCCCTTCCTTCCAAAAACAAATTTATGGGTGTTTAAAATTTGTCGCGTCCGTAACTGGAAGCTCTGAATATTTGATTCGTTTTCGATTTCCGGTCAATTTCCGCATTTCTTGAGATACAAATTTTTCTTTCAAACTATTGACTCTCATTGAACATTTTAACAATAAAGTACAACAAAATATTAAAAATATAATTTAGGTTGAGAATTACTGCTCAATCAAATTTGTGCGATATATCGTACAATGGTCCGCAAAGGAGTAAAAATGCATGAAACTTTTGTTTAGTTTTTTTAAGTTTTATAAATAATTCATTGGTTTTTTTGATAAGAAAACATAAATTATAACAACAAAAAATCAAACCGTGATTGCATTTTGATCGAAACCTATATAAATTATATACAGTACTTTTCGCTTAAAGCAAACTTCGAGGGACCGGGCAAAATGGTTCGTTTTAACCGAAAGTTCGCTTTAAAAGGGGTCCGTAATAAGCGAAAACATGGAGCGCGTACTTTTGGAATTGGTTCGTTTTAGGCGGAAAATCGTTTTAAACGGGTTCGTTATAAGCGAAAAGCACTGTATATAAATATAAACCATTTTGCTCTTGCAAAGCCCTTTTCCCCTCAATAAAACACAGAATCACCTAAACACCATATAGCTTTGTAGAAAGATACCGAATATAGCCGATTCTTATTATCGTAGTGGGAGTGGGAAGTACTCATGTCTAACATTACATAATCTTTGTCTGCCCACTAAAACACAAAATCGTCTAGTAATTGTTATTTCTGAATAGAAATAGTCGAACATTCGAATTTTATTAGTCATACGATTTAGTGATGGGCGTGGCATTCAAGCAAACAGAAAAACTCTGTTACCAAATCTATAACTTTCTTTAAAGGAAAGAATTCTTTAGAAGCAAAAAATTTTACATTTATTAAGTTTTATGAGATTCAAACTTTGAAATTGTTTGGCTTTTTGCTACTAAAAAGTAAAAATTCCTCCGCAGAAGCATCGCATCGCCAAATTCTTGCAAAGAGCTGCTTACAAAACGCACTCACACTGTATAGCCACGCCTGTTGTGATTTATATTTTCAAAAAGAATGGTAAAACATAACCTACTTAATAAGAATTAAAAAGCCGTTTCATAAAAAATACGTTCGCTGTCAAAAAAAAATGTTTAAAAAAAATTGTACGATATATCATACAAATTTCCGAAAAGGGTTAATGAAAAATACTGTACAAATATGTTCAGCTAGTTAATTAATTTAATTTAATAAATTTATTAAGTTATTTCGAAAACCAGTTTACTGCGATGTGGTGAATAAAAGATGCATTGTTAATGATTGTAAGAGCTGTGTGGACGATATTAAACAAGATCTAATTCCAATAGAGTTCCTCAAGAAAATTAAAATAAACCACACTAAGAACTTTCAACTTTATTTTTTCCTTATTTGGATTGCTGTAATCTGAATTTAACTTATGTGTTATTTTTATTAAAAGTTGAAGTGTTATAATGAAAACCATTACTGTATTTAATAAGGGGAATACCCTTGGAAAAATGTGTCGCGTCCGTGATGTCGCGTCCGTATTCTTGCTGTACCTAATTAAAAAAAGCTAAGAGAAAATTCAGCCGCCGCGGCTCAGTTGCTTAGTGTGTTGGACCGCGAGTCAAAGCAGCAAGTTCAAATACTGCCCGCAATAACACATAAAAAAAAAATAACGGGAAAACTCGTTTTCTCTTTCTGCGGCTGTCCTCTCAGCAGGAAATGCCAAACCTCTGAGAGTAAAATTGCCTATGATAAAGCTCCCAACCTGCCGTTCGGAACCGGCATAAAACTGTAGGTCCCTTCTACCCGCGTACAAAATTCACACGCACAACACGGGTGGCTGCGGGAAGCTAGGCCTTAGTCTCGCGTAAGCGGGCTGTCGTGCCAGTCAATTATTATTAAAATTATTAAATTATTAAGAGAAAATTCTCATATTTCATATGTCTGCGAAGAAAAGTTATCCCTTGACCTTCATTTGCATGTATATATATAAAAAGAAAGTTTCCAAAAATTGCTAAATTTTGCATATTTCTATAAGAGCTTTAAAAAACTTATATTTTTTGTCGCGTCCCACTATGGCCCAACGGTCGGTAAAACGTTGCAATAATCAAAAATTTCCTGAAAGCGTTCGATAAAATGAATACACGCATCTTATTGAGAATTTTCCAGGCATTACGAATATGTAACTTTCATTAAATTCAGATTAGTAGTTTGGGAGGTAGAGCCGCTCAAATTTGACAATTTTTCCACATCGAGAAAAATGTGTATTTTTTGGTTTTTTTTTCCTCTTTAAGATTGATTTGTATGTAAATGAAGCGACCAATCGGTAACTTGTTGGTTTTTTCTATAAGATACGTTAATTGTTAATATAATAAAAATAAAACATTTTTATTTTGTTTTAAAAGTTGTTCGATCTACCGATTGCTCGAAAAGTCTATATATCGACCTTTTTTTCAACTTTGATCGAAAATAAAAAAAAAAGACCAAAAAAGACCTCCGCGAAATTGAGGGAGGTTATTTGCTATTTAATTATTTACCTAGCTTCCAAAACTCAGCTGCCGCTTTTTGCCGCTTTACTTTCCAGAGCAATAAAAGTGAAGCAACCTCGGGTCGAAAAAAACGGAGGTATACGAAAAATCACGCACATTTAGTTCGGTCAAAACCCCATTTTGTGTTGCTGGCATTTGTATATAAAGCTATATTTTTTGGTTACGAATGGCATAATACATTTGCTATCCATGTTTTGCTTATTTTATTTACAAAAGTGTTTCCTAACAAGCAGTTGTGAATTTTTTCGCAATATTTGGGTGGCGCTCCATATACTGAAGGAAGATTTGCTCCTAGGTAGAGTTTCCTCTGAAATTCCACGTCCCATGGTTTTTACAGCTTAAAACAATATTTTTCCCATCATAATACTTACATTTCCACGAACAGCTTAGTCATATTTAATATTTGAACAAAAACGCTGAAAAAACGGCCAATTCTCTTAGATGCAGCTACCTGCTTCAAATCGTTAAAGGGAAATCCCATCACGTTTTCAGTGCGAATTGTTTCCGAAAACTATTTGCAGCACATGCCTGATGAACCTATATTTCGTTGTCTTGTCACAGTCGTTCTTTGACTTTAAAGCTTATCGCAAGTATTCTGTGCAGCTTGAATTAGCCGTGAATAGTATTTTTAAATATAATTCGCAGTATATTTTTTATTGATTCATACGATTGTAAAGCGTATCGCAAGTATTCTGAAGCTTGAATTAGCCGTGAATAGTATTTTCAAATATACAGTGCGTTTCGTTTATAACGAACCCGCTTAAAACGAACCAATTTCAAGTACGCGCTTTATGTTTTCGCTTATTGCGGACCCCTTTTGAAGCGTACTTTCGGTTAAAACGAACCATTTTGCCCAGTCCCTCGAAGTTCGCTTTAAGTGAAAAGTTCTGTAAGTCGCAGTAAATCTTATTGAGTGATACGAGTGTACATTACGAGTGTAATGTCTCTAGCAAATTCCAAATTATTTGAGGTGTTTAGAGCTTTACAAACTGAGCAAGACTTCGTTGCGGCAATTTTGAAAGAATTAAGTACTAAAATACATAACATAGAAGAATAAGAGGACATGATAAGCCAACTTCATTTTATTTACACCAAAACTAAAAGCAATTGGCAAGCCGCGAATCGTTGCGCGAAAACATTTGAAAAAAAGTATGAAAAGTGGCTAACAGATGTTAGTAGATTTGACGAAGAGCAGCCCCATACATCAACCGACCGAACTAGAGGGAGACCAACAAAAACTATAGCCGAGTGTTCGACCTTCACAAGGAAAAGGAAGTTGTTAGATGCTACTCAAGATATCGCCACGGGTCATCTTTCTGAAGCATTGTCCATGGAATACAAAAAGGACGAAGAAAAGATTAAGGCTCATATAACAGAAGCAGTTGGGTTAGCAAGTCCAAAGCGAATCATGAGGATACAAAATAGTATTCCCACTCCACAAAATGCATTGCCTCGACAATTCACTTCTGAGGAGGCTTTGGCGCTGTTTATGGGTCTTGGATTGTTGAAGGCAAAATATATAATGATGCGTGAGTCATTATTACAACATAATGCCAATCTTCTTCCTGGATACGGACACATAAGTCAAGCCAAGAAGGAAGCAGTACCTCTTAGTCCAAAAAATATTCGTTATTCTTTATTCTTTATTTAAAAATAGCCTAGAATTAATTAACAATTCATACAGACTAACTGACACTTATACTATACTTATACTACTTACACTATAAGTCTTTCTAACAAATTCTTGAATACATTTTTAGGAACTGAAAAATCTAAAGAATTTGAGAGTAAGTTAGCCTCAGACAAAGCTCGCACAATTGGGGCATTAAAAGAGTAATTTGTTTTGCAACGTGGAATTAGAAACAGATCTTGACTTCGTAGAGTTCTAATCGGAGCTAGGAAGTTTATACGTTGCAGTAGGCAAGATGCGTCAATAGCGCCACGAATTAGATCAAAAATAAACATTATACAGAGGAAAGACCTTCTGCTATTTAAAGAGCGCAAATCAATGAGCATGCATCGTGAGCTATAAGAGGGAGTGGGATTTTCAAAATGTAGGGAACGAAGAGCAAACCGAAGGAAAGCCTTTTGAATGCGTTCTAAACGTTTTATGTGGCATTCATAGAAGGGCCTCCAAATAAAGACCGCATATTCTAATTTTGAGCGAACCAGGGAAATATAAAGTAGTTTAAGTGTATATGGATCAGTAAAGTCCGAACTGAAACGGCGGATGAAACCAAGCATAGCATAAGATTTAGCAATTGTGTAGCTTAGGTGCTTGTGAAATAAAAATTTTGAGTCGAAGAAGACACCTAAATCCGAAACCTCGGTAATGGCTTTAAGACGAGTATTACAGATAGAATAACAAGTAGGAATAGGAGCACGAGACTTAGAAAATGACATACGAAAACACTTATTGATGTTTAACGATAAACGGTTGACACGACACCAATCGGTAACCTTGTGTAAATCTGATTGGAGAAAAGCCGCATCTGAGGCATTCCTAATGGAAGTGTAGATCTTTAAGTCATCAGCATATAGTAGAAAGTTAGAATTAGTGAAGCAACTTGAAATATCATTAATAAAAATAACAAAGAAAGGAGGACCTAAAATACTACCCTGGGGAACACCAGAGGAAGCAATAAAAGGTAAAGAAGAAACATTGTCAACCACTACAACACATTTACGATTAGAGAGATACGAGTAGATCCATTGAAGAAAAGTAGAGTGAAAACCTAGTGCAGCCATTTTTGAGACCAGGATTGAATGACTTACAGTGTCAAAAGCTTTAGAAAAGTCCGTGTAAATAGTGTCAACTTGGAGACCTTCACTAAATGCTGCTAAGCAATATTCAGAGAAAACGGCAAGGTTAGAAACTGTTGACCTGCCGGAGACAAAGCCATGCTGGTAAGGAGAGATTAAACTTTTGACTGCAAAGTAAAGCTTTTTCTTAATCAGGGATTCAAACAATTTAGAAACAGTCGATAATTTGGAAATCGGCCTATAGTTAGCAATGTTATTCTTGTTGCCACTTTTAAAAATGGGAGTGATGGAAGTAGCTTTCCACGCATCAATAAAATCGCCCGATTCCAGTGAACGATTAAAGATATTTAAGAGCGGAGAGACAAATGAATCACAATTCTTAAATAGGCACGCCGAAAGCCCGTCTACATCAGTTTGCGTAGAGGACTTGAGACAACCAATGCCTTCAATTACGTCCTCCCGAGATAAGCACAATGAGCCAAAGTTTATGTGAGAGTTAATGTTCGTCTCAAAATTTGCGGGGGCTCCAGTATCACGTACAAAATTTGAACGGAAAAAATCCGCAAAAAGGTTAGCTGCCTCAGAGGGGCTATCCGCCGTAACATCCTTCAAAAATACTTTGGTAGGAATATTTGCAGAAAGTTTTTTAGAATTGACGAAACGCCAAAAGGCTTTCGGATTCGTTTTGATCTCAGATTCAAACTTCCGGTTATAATTCTTACGCAGCGAATTGCTCAACGAATTGAATTTTTTAGAGTAAAACAGGTATTTAAGCTTAAAGTGGGAATTACAAGTAACTTTAAATTTTTTATAGAACTTATTTCTCAAATTCTTTAGTTTTTTTAACTTTTTAGTAAACCAAGGTATTTTATAACATCTCATTTTTAACAGTGGGGTGTGTTCAACACAAATGTCATACACCTTATTTTTGAAAATATCAAAGCAATTTGAAACATCATGCCCTGAGAAAAGAGAGTCCCAATGCAACGAATGTAGTAAATTATTTACTAATAGAAAGTTACATTTTTTAAAGTTAAAGCAAGATTTCTGGTTAAGCAAGAATTTGTTCTTAAACTCATAAAACTGCATTTCAAGAACAAGGGGAACATGATGTATACCCGAGCAAGAGAGAGGCAAGAGACATTCATGTAAGGAAAAGTTCATGCCATCACTAATGAACATCAAATCCAGAATTCTATTAAGTTTATTTACAAATTACCGAAGTATCAGCCGAAGTGAACCTCAAAGACCTGATGAAACATACTTCTAGACGACTCTTGGAGACTTTCTCTGAAGACAAGTTGAAATCTCTTCGAGAAAGCATAACATTGGTTAGCAAGTGGGGCTGTGCTGGATCATCAGGATAGAGCGCCTATAAACAAACAATAAATACGGACGATACAATTGTTACAGATGCTAATATGTTTACGGCTTCTGTTGTTCCCCTACGACTAAAAGGTGAGGCTTCAGAATATTGAAAAAACCCACGGCCTTCATCAGTTAAATTGTGCCGTCCGATATTGTTTAAATATGCGAAGGAGTCTTCGGAACTCATAAAAGCAACAGTCAGTGATGTAAAAAAACAAATTGCCGAATTAAAACCAACAGTACTTGAAATCGACGAAGGGAAATCTATTACTATAAAGTATGATTTTCTCCTGACTATGATCGACGGGAAAGTTTTAAATCAATTAACTAATACTTCATCGACAATGAAATGTGCAATCTGTAAAAAAATCAAAAAGACTTCAAAAAATTGGATGAATCAACAAGTGACGAACATAATTATGAGTATGGAATATCTCCTTTGCATGCACGGATAAGATGTATGGAATTTGTCTTGAAGTTGGCGTATATGCTACCACGACATGGGGAAGTTTTCGAGGACAACGCAACGCCCAAAGAAAAGCAGAATATCAGGAAAAAAATAATTCAAGATTTATTCTTCAAAGAGCTTGGGCTGAAAGTAGACTCTCCAAAGTATGGGTATGGGAATACAAGTGATGGCAACTCTTCACGCAGGTTTTTTGAAAACGATGAAGTGACTGCTCGAATAACTGGAGTTGATAAAGATATTGTGCGAAGATTGGGAGTAATTTTGAATATTTTGAATTGCAAGGAAATGGTTAATGGACCTAAATTTGGTGAATATGCATCCAAAACTGCCGAACTGCTGCTTCAGAAGTATCCTGGGAAGAAACTTACTCCTACGGTACATACAATTTTAGCGCATGGAAAGGATTTAATAGAATACCAGCTTACCAATAGGGGAATTGTCTGAAGAAGCTCAAGAATGCAAAAATAAGGACTACAAAAGGTATAGATGTATGAACACTTGCAAAATATCACGAACTAGACAAAATGAAGACCTTTTCAATATGTTAGCAGTCTCTTCTGATCCAGTTATTTCATCTATGAGATCTGTAAGATCACAAAAAGAACTTACAGATACTTATAGCTTAGAAAAAATTTCATTATTAGACATTCCTTCCAGCGTAGATAGCGATTTTGAAAAAATCTAACTTTCAAACAAAATTTTTTTTTTTGTAAAAAATTACGTATGAATCAAGAAATTATATTAATTTATTAGAAAAAATATAAAAAAAAGGGTTTTTGGCCCATTTTAAAGCTTAGATATTACACTTTCAGATGCAGTTTAAATTTTTTAAATATCTTTATTGGTTCAGAAGTTATGATTTTTGCAACGAAAAATGGAAAACCGGGCCATAGTGCGTCCGTTTCATTGCAAAATTGCTTATTATTTTGTACTAATTTGTACTAAATCTTTGCAATATATTTCTGAAATGTAACACTATTTCAACGCGTTAGAACACTAAAAAAACATATCGACTCTTTATGTTTCTTTCTTGTTTTTGATGTAACTGAAAGCGGGCGAATGTCGCGTCCGTGCCACTGGGAGATGCCCATATGTACCATAGATATGATCATTAAACAATAAATCTGCTTTTTGTTTTTCAAAGACTAGTGGCGACTGACTGACTTTTGCGCAAATTAAAAAAAAATGTATGCAGAAGTAGACTGCAAGACAAAGTGTTAGTATTTTGTGAAAAACAAAAGCATTACATCAAAAGATACATGATGGCTGATTGCCGGGAATGAACGCCAACTTGTTTTTCGTACGTGCGAACTGCGCATTCAGCACTCAGTACTCTTTACTTCGAGCTTACAGCAATATACGCAAAAACAAGTCGACTTAAAGTGCAAGCTTGTATCACATCTTAAATGAAGCCAAAATCCAAATTTGCATGCCCTGGCAACAATTGTAATCGCGTGTAATTAATTCGCTATCAAAATCTTGACGAACTGGTTCGACTTTTTTTAAGTCTATCGAAAGTTCAAAAAGATAAAACTTTTTTGCGTATTTTAACCCTAATTCCCAAAAGTGAGCCTCTCAGTCTCACTAAAGATTTCAAATGGTGATAAATCCTATACCAAAAGATTTTCGATTCCAATTTTTTTATGTAATCCTCTAATGGAATGTTAGAATTATATTTCATTTCTAAATTTGACTTTTTTCTACTTATTTAAGAAATTAAAAAAAAATTCAACGTAACCCCATAAGTGAGCCTCAGAAGCTCATTTGAACAAAAACTCAAATTTACTCAGAATTCCTTGATTTTTTGTCCACCATATGGAAGAATATTTTTATTTTTCATGTTTAGGTGCATTTTTATCGTGTCAAGTTCATAGTTTTTGAGCCTAGCACCACAGAATAAACAGTAATACAGAACGCGCATCTCATACAAATTCAAAAATGTTAAGGGGTCGTAATATTACGACCACTGTTAATTGAACATTACGTCCTCTGCTATTAACATTACAAACAGCACAGCTTTCGCTTCTGTTATATTACAGAACAAAGCATTCCGTGAAGCATTGAAGGAAAAATAGCGTCGGCTGTGGTTGTTGTTGTTGTCGGCCAACAAAACGAAGTTGCTTCTTACATATATGGGGAGAAGAGCAATAAGCTATGGTTGTTGTTATTGTTGCCGGCTAGGAAATGAAAATTGAATTCGAATTATTTTTGCTTTGTGGTTTATTCTGCGAGCAGCGCAGTGCGTACATACGCTGTCGGTAGCAATTTTACGACGGAGTATAGCGTGCAAAAGTATATGAGAACGAATGTCAAAAGGGGGTAACTTATCGACTTAAAAAGTCACTACGCTCTAAAATTATCACACTATTTTTAATTTTAAAGATAGTTAAACGATTTATTACAATCATTATGAGTGAAATATCTTTTAAATTGTGGATTACACATACATACATCGAGAGAAAGCAAAACAAAAGAATTATTCTGCCATCATTCAGGACCGTCGTTGCTTACTTACTTATTTCTTATAACTTTTTACTTTATAATAGACATGTGTGTACATACATTAGACGTGATTAAATGCATAAGTTTGTAATTGCGATTCTACGGAACGTCTCATTTTCATAGGATGGACAAACAAATGTTTTGGCCAAACAACTGGGGGGGCCTAGAGTGGGGAGCGTAAGGATAAAATAATAAATCGCGGCAAGGAGTCATTTATGCCAAAATTAGCGAAACCTTAGCCTTTAAGTGCTCATCTATATATACACTGCGGGACACTTGATTACCCTCACTTTACTTTGTTAGCTAAGATTTTTGTTATGAAGTCAAAAACTTTTTTTTTAGGGTCAACATTTTCTGGACACTTAGTTACATGTGTTCCTGTTTTTGAACCGCCAAAATTGTATGCAAAATGATGAACCACATTTTTATCCTTTTAAGCCTATTTCAAGTGGGACACTTGATTACCCTCATTGCAGTTTTAGACCTGTAACAAGTGTTAGAAGGCAGGATAAGTGTAAATTGGTTTGAAAAACTAAATTGAAAGTATTAGGCATATAATTTTTGCGAAATTTACAGACGGCAGATGCAATGGCCCGCGGTAAAACCTTAAAAGAATTGGAAAGGGGACAAATTTCGGCGTACAAGGAGGAAAACATAGAATCGTAGAATCGATCGCGATTCATGGGTAGTAAACCATTTTCATCAAATCATCAAAGGTCGTAGCGCAACAGCAACTTCTCTTAGGGAGAGAAGAGCAATTCTTCGTGAAGCGTCCAATTCCTCTGTGTCTGCGGGTCATTTACGAGGTCTAACCAGGACGACAGCCAGTGTCAGCACTGTCCACAGAGTAATTAAGCAGTTTCCTTACATCAAACGCAAAAGGCTGCAAAAAAAACCACGTTTACTGCAAAGTCACAAAACGGTACGCTTAGTTCGCGCGAGCTCATCTCAGTTGACAGCAGGAGTGGAAGTCAGTCATCTTTTCCGACGAAAAGAAATTTAATTTGGACGGACCCAATGGCTTCCAACACTATTTTCACTATCTAAGAAAATCTGAACGATTTTTGTCGCGGCGTCATTCAGCAGCATTCTCAGTTATGTTGTCGGCAGCAATGTCGACCCATGGCGCAATTCATTTAACAATATTGGAAGGGCGCCAAGTTTACCAGAATTATATGGAAATGTTGGAGATTGAATTTGTAAACTTTGACGAAATATTCGCGGGGAAACGCTGGATTTTCCAGCATGATAACGCTGCCATTCACACCGCTAGTTGGTGAAGGATTGGTTTGAAGCGGAAAATGTTAATGAAATAGATTGGTCTGCATTCTATTCCGATCGAAACATAATCGAAAATGTTTGGGGATGGTTGACACGTAAAATTTATGCAGATGGCGTCCTATAGACACAATTGAAAAAGCATTTTCCGAAATCCCTGAAAAAATCTTTGCTAGCAAAGTAAAGTGAGGGTAATCAAGTGTCCCGCAGTGTATATAAATGAATCGTGGTCCATTCGGCTGCTTAAAACTCGAGAACGGCTGGACCAACTTGGATAATTCCTTCGGCGGGTTTGTTCGAAATTGTTACGTGAAGGTTTATAAAAAAAGAAAAGTCGGGAAGACGGGGCGTGGCGTCACCAGAATACATTTTTAGACAATAACTTTAGAACCATAAGTCACACATCAATTAAATTTAGTTCACACTTACTATTTAATCATGTCCTTCGACCGAGGGAATGGGGTGGGTATTGGACAAGGGGGTGTGGCACCGCCCATACAACTCAAATCTTTTAAGTAGAATAGCTTCGAAATTGTAAGTCGCACAGCATTGAAATTTGTGGTACCGTCGTTTCATAGATGTGTCATTCTACTTTTAAAATTTTATGGGCGTTGAACAAGGGGCATGGCACATTTTTTATGCAGCAAAACTGTAAGTCCTACATCAATGAAACTTGGTATGAACCTACCAATTAATCATATCTTTCGGCAGAGGAAATTGGGCAGATATTTAACAAGGGGGCGTGGCTCCGCCCATACAATTCATTTTTTTTATATGGAGTAGCTGCGGCATTGTAAGTCACACAGCATTGAACTTTAGTGTATCGTCGCCCCATAGATGTGTTATTCTATTGTTAGAATTTTATGGGCGTTGGACAAGGGGCGTGGCACATTTGTTTGACCCAAACTATTCGCATAATTGTGTAGCTGTTACTCGCACATCAATGAAACTTAGTACGAATTTACCATTTAGTCATATCTTTCGGCAGAGGGAATGGGGCGGGTATTTACCAAGGGGCGTGGCACTGCACATACAACTTAAATCTTTTATATGGAATAGCTTCGGAATCGTAAGCCCACAGTATTGAAATTGAATATGCCATGGTCCCATAAAAGTGTCATTCTACTGTTAAAATTGTATGGGCGTTGAACAAGGGGCGTGGCAAATCGTTTATGCAGCAGAACTGTAAGTCGTACATCAATGAAACTGAAATCTTTTAAATGGAATAGCTTCGGAGTTGTAAGCCGCACAGCATTGAAATTTTGTGTACCGTCGTTTCATAGATGTGTTATTCTACTAAGGAGATTTGATCGGCGTTGGTCAAGAGCCGTGGCACATTGTTTGTGATCCAACAGTTATGCAGTACACACACATCAGTGAAACTTAGTACGAACTTTCTACTTAGTAGCACAATTCGACTAGAAGAAAGTTGTGAGCATTGGACAAGAGGGCGTGGTACCGCCTCCATTTTTATATACATAGATTGTTTGCCCCAACTGATTGATTGATCCATTCATCATCGCTCAGCCCAAGCCGCTGAAGATACAAACATGAAATTTGAACTGTAGATACATCTTGAAAAATGAACCTCCGCTAAGACGGGATTTTTCGAAATTCGGGGTGTAAAGGGGCAAAACATGTTTTAAGGTGTTGTATGTGATTTAAGAGATTTATTGATTTCGAACTTCCTGAAAATACTCTAAACCACTGATGGGCACGCTGCTACTCGAGAGTAGCAGCGACGCCTACTCGCGTATACGAATACAAAGCAGCGAAGTTCCGAGCGCAGCTTCAGTGTCGTCAACGATTAAGCGATGTGAAACTGGGAGAGCCGGTAGAAATACATGCACAGAATTACACTAATATTATTGCAAAATTGCAACCTTGGGGCCTACTAGTAGGGCCCAAGCTTGATCAGGAAGGTACTTTTTCCTCCATATAAATTTCTAAAACGGGGTTGTTGTTCTAGTTGATTTCAAATTGCCAGTGTAGCTGGTGTGAGTCATTTTTTGTGACCAAAGAAATTTGTCTTTTTATTTGTATATTTTTGGTGCCATTTTGTAATACGTTTGTATAAAATTGACTAGAAAAATATATTATTGCCCAAAAGCGTCAAAATAATCTTTGGGTATGACTTTAATTCAAATAAATTAAGATTTTATAAGCTGCATTCAAAAAAACAACCCTGCGGTCAAACTACAGCATTTAGGAAAAAAAGCGTTAGAGATTCGCTGAATGAAGAAATGCGAAATACAAAGGACGACAATTGACCCCGTCATATTCAATGCATTTAGCTTTGTTTTCTTTGGTATATTTTTCATTAATATTTACATAATTAAACCAAAAAAGTTCATGTGTTGGCATTTAATTCAGAAAATTAATGAGAACATAATTTAAAAAGCAAATAATTGCAAGGAATCCCTAATCCCTAATATCGGGAAAAGAGCAGACACAGTGAAGAGCTGATCACTGCCAACACACACGGACTGTGTACGTGAATTGCAAAAAACGCACAAAAATCGGCTTACTCTCCCAGTTTCACATCGCTTAATCGTTGGTGTCGTGTCAGACTTCATGCAAGTAGGTTCACGCTCGTTTGCGGCTCGCATACTGCGAATATTTACTTTTGTGTACACTCAGTATTCACGCAAATCAGAAAATGTTTAAGGTTGAATATGAAATACACATTTTTTTTCTTGAAACGCTTCTAATAAAGCGCAATGCTTATTTTGCAGTCGTACGATTGCTGGTAATCGTTTTCTTTTTTTTTTTAATTTTCAAAGACATTACAAAACATGGCAAGGGGAATTTTAAAAGTTTCAGGGAAATTGAATCTTGAATCTTTACTTCGAATAAAATGCTGCAAAGAAGAACTTATTATGAACAATTTAATCAAACAAACTAACTTAATGTGATTTCTACTTGCGAGCTTGCCTGCTTGTCTGTTTAACCACTTATGACTTGTCTGTTTGTCTGTTCAACCGCTTATGTCTTGTCTGTTTGTCAGTTCAACCACTTATTCATCTAGTTCCTGTTATACCTGTCCGTTGTTTGTCCGTCCGGCTTTGATATTTTAACGCTAGCAATATTTTTCAAGTTACAATATTAGAGCTCAAAAATTTACGCCTTAATTTTGTGCAGTATTTTTCACGCATACATTGCCAAAATGCATGGTTGTGTTAGTGCCCATCACTGCTCTAAACCAAAAATAACACCGGTACACAAAAAAAAAGAAAAGTGGTCTGTACATTTGACTAGACCCACCTATCCTTATGTATTTCGGAGCGCTGAAACCGAATCCGAGGTCAGTTTTGTCCGTACACCCTCAAAATGTTGAGTAAATTGCAAAAAACTGCCATTACACTGGCATACAAAAAAAACAAAGTGGTCTGTACATTTGACTAGACCCACCTATCCTTATGTATTTCGGTGCGCTGAAACCGAATCCGAGGTCAGTTTTGTCCGTACACCCTCAAAATTTTGAGTAAATTGCAAAAAACTGCCATTACACCGGCACACAAAAAAAAAAAAGTGGTCTGTACATTTGACTAGACCCACCTATCCTTATGTATTTCGGTGCGCTGAAACCGAATCCGAGGTCAGTTTGGTCCGTACACCCTCAAAATTTTGAGTAAATTGCAAAAAACTGCCATTATTTGCGATTTTTAGCCATTTTTTGCAGTTTTTTGCAGTTTGTATAGAGAACCACGATTTATTGGTCCTGTTGACTTCAAACTTAGACAAAAAGCACTTCAATCGGGAAATAATTAAAATGTGTTCTTCATATTGTTGAAAATCGAAATCTACCGTGGTAATCTAAGGGTTAAAAATTTGTTTAGAGTAAATGTGAAAACTCATGATTTAAAGGGCCTTTTGATTTCACAGTTGTTAGAACCACTTGACATCAAAGATAATAGACATATATTTTTTTTAATCAAAATCTGACGGGTCAACAATGCGTTAAAAATTTTTATCGGGTGAAAGAAGAGAGCTTGCATGCGAAGCCGCGGGGCCCAGCTAGTAAGGATATAAAAATCTTTTCGCGCAGAAGGTCAATCGCATAATAACGAGAAAAAATTTTGTTCTTATTAACACTAGAATGTTCGGATAAGTACAAATGTATCTCCTCGGAGAAGTAAACATAAAATTTGTACACTATTTATTATGCAAGTAGAGTGAGACTCCATGATAGCCTCAAATGGTCTGTGCAGATTCTAGAAAAAGAGGAAAAAAGAAAAAAATGGGTATGTGGTAGTGGGTGGGAGTCGCAAAAAAAGTCGTCTCATACTGCTTGGCATAGGTACAAATGTACCCCCGTGTATTTGTATACGTTACACAGGTGCTATCAACTGGGAGTTAGGGTTAATGCATTTTGATGAAGAGCTTGTAATGTTCAGAAAAGTATATTGATACGATGAGAAACTCCGTGCCGTACTGTACAGGAATGCTTTTCTCTGCACGAATGTTTTCGAAGCATACTTTTAGGCATGCACTTTGAAGTACGGCAAATTTGGTATAATTCGCTTGGTATAGTCCGATATGGCAAGGATGGTTCTCGAAGAAATGGGCTGTGCGAGAATAGTCGAGCGCTTTCCAATTGGAAGTTGCAAGAAACTTCGGCGTGATAAGAAAACTGGTATAAAAGCAGGAGTGTGCAGCGCAATGAGTGGAGTCTTAGTTGAATAAGCAAAGTGGTAGCAAGTGTCGATACAAGCAAAGTGTAATTCTGTAAATAAAGTGAGTTTCTGACTGCGTTTGCGCTGAATAGTTGAAGTTGTTTTATTTTCAAAACCAATCCAAACGAACATTGGAAAGTGATATTTGTATTTTATCTCAATGATTACACCGTGCGACAGCATTTTTCACACTGGAAAAAATCAATATGGGCTTGAAACTAGAGACCAAACATAGTAATACTGTGTACTCAGTTTTTCATTTCTACATCCTTTGTCCTGTTAAAAGGACTTCAAAATTTTGAAGGGGATAAAAAATAAATATAAAAAATACTTAACATAGTTTAAATATGGAGATATGTATATCAGATGAAAGAGGAAAGGCTCAAGAATTTAAATAAAACTGATTTTTATCTATTTCTAAAAAAAGGGTATGATGAAGGTCCTTTGAAAATTTTAATCCTTTATATCCTTGAAAATTGATGTAAAATTTTCTTGAAAAGTAAGTATGTTTGAACCCAAAATCTCCTTGATCATGTGTACGATTTTCAAAATTTTATTTTGTTCCGTTTTTATAGCGCCTAATAGGTCAAAAAAAGAGGTGAAAATTGGAATTTTTTACAAATTGTTGCATAACTTTTACACAGTGCAAAATAAAAAAATTCTGTCACGGGAAAACATAGCGGTACGTTTTCTGAACAATTAAAAAAAAAATTATCGAAATCGGACTAATACTTTTATAAAAAGTCTTACTCGGCAGCCAAAAACACTACTTTCGGGAAAACGCGTTTAAAGATAAATTACGTTGTATAACTTGCACGGGTCGGGTACCTTTCGGTGCCCAGCAACATGCAAAGAAATGTGATTTTCACGGAATCCTTTCTGTGGCGTATTCTCAGATACATATAGATAGAAATTATGGAAAAAAAAAATCGATTTTTCGAAACCGCGAGAGTAGAGGACCCCCTTAAACAGTAATAAAATGGAAAAGAATGATTTTTAAAGTTAAAAACAAAAAAGAAGTACCGAAAGGGTTAAGTATTTTTTATATTTTTTTTATTTGTTATCCCCTTCAAAATTGTGAAGTCCTTTTAAAAGGACAAAGGATGTAGAAGTGAAAAACTTAGTACGCAGTATTACTATGTTTGGTCTCTAGTTTCACGCCCATATGGACTTTTTCCAGTGTAAAAAATTGTTTTCATTTTTGTCGCACGGTGTTATTGAACGCGATAATCATTGAGATGAAATTTGGTATAGAACCTCCTGGTGCTCATACTAAAAACTGGTACCTATTTGGGCATGGTTCGCCCACTTTTAACCCACTTTTTGCAACGAAACAAATAAAAAACAGAGTGAACAACTCAAAAGTTATGCAACAAGATACTACTCGTATCGCTACAGGGAACGTGATAGGAAGCGGTAAACCGATCGAAACAAGACGTACAGTTGCTAGCTCAGGCACACAAAGTCGTGTGAGCAAGAAAGTTATTGCCACCTGTAAGATTTGTTATTTTCCCGAAAAATTTAAACGCAAAACGCGCCAATCATGCTGTTCTGTTCATTTCTTGCAGTCGCCTAAACATGTAAATAATTATAATCCACAAAAATAAAACTTATTTTTGCACAAGCAAACATACGCCCGCCGTTTTTTCATTTTGTTTACAACTTAAAGGAAAAATCCCATGGGGGTACATTTGTACCTACGCCGAGCAAAATACGTTGAGCCGAAGACTCTAGTGTTAATCAACACACGTCGGGCATAGCCAGCCAATTTCAGCCAGAAAGAAAAATTCAAAATTTACAATTTTCATTCGCTTATCAACACAACAACAACAGCACATCGCCCTTCATTCGCTTCATTGAAAATAACAGTAACTTCTATGGCCGGCATCGAGCGCACGAACTTGCCCTGCACCAATCGGCACTTACCGAAGTTACAATAATAGCCTATTTCCACTGGGCCTTAACTGCAGTTTACGCTTAACTGCAATTTGACATCGCATTTAAATGCCCAAATACCCATGAAATTGTTGTTGTGAAAAACTGAGTTAACTCACTTTCAAAACTGAGTTAACTCAGTTTTGCCGTGTACAGACGTCTAACAGAAAATGTTATGTTAAAAGCGGGAGCAATACTCACAAATGTACAAATTTTAATAGCATACTTTCAGGCGCTGCAAGAGCCGTACGAACACAAACGGAAGAAGGGATTTGAATTGCGTTCGGTGTGGTAGATTTTTTGCCAAGACAATTACTTTTTACTAAATTTTTCGCAAAAATACATATCGTCTGTCATAATCAATGTCAAAACTTCTATTATTTGCCAAAAATAAATGCTGAAAAAGAAAATAAAAAGCGTGGAACTTCTCATGAACCCTCTTGACATTAAAAATTCAGACAGCTCTGATATCAGTCAGCTGACAACTGTCACAAATGAACTAAACATTGACAAATGAAATAAATTTTCATAAATGAAATAAATTTTCACAAATATGAAAACTCAGACATTCCTAGACTGTTGAGAAGGAAAGCGGAGTGGTTTTCATGCAGTAGAGGGGCTACAAGAAACCATACATACGTATACAAGGAGATGGCGGCGATGGGTAAGCTGTGGCTGCCCAGAAATAAATGCAGAATTTGGCTTCGCCAAATAAAAATGTAAACAAAAAACAGCTGTTGCATTTAACTCGATTCTGGTGGAAACGCTTAACAGGTCTCAAATTTAACAGAGCCCTTCACTGCAGTTAAGCGCTCAGTGGAAATAGGCTATAACAGAGATCATCGTCGCACGAGAAATTAACAGAGACAAAAGTTCTGTTCAACCAACTCTTCCCTTCTGCTGCTTTCGGCCCGCACCCGAACTTCAGATTGCTTCGCTGGTCGACATGCGCATTCTGTATACTGTTTATTCTGTGCTAGCACTCATTCAGTCGGCATGGGATGAAATTAATTACAATTTTTTAAAATACTAGGGGAATTCTTTGTAAGGTGCCACTCTTTGTAAGGTGCCACCCCTGCTCGATTTCGATGTTCCAGCAATCCAAGAAAAAAAATTCGTATTGTCATTTAAGGTATATATGTCAACATCAATTCTAATGTGGTTTTTGAGGGAACATACGCAATGGTACGGTCTGGGTAAATAAAAGTGTCAAATTTGGTTAAGAAAAAACATAAAAATTAAAACTGAAGGTTTTTCTTGCGGTGAAAAAGTAACCAAAACCTTATAAAAAACTAAAGTAAACATCAGTGTTGGACTTAATTTTTAATGGTTTTTCATAATCCGAAATGATATCCGAGCATATCGTAAAAGGGACAAATTTATACAATGATTTCCAAAATACCATAAAAATGTAAAGTGCCACCTTTTTTTCTTTGTAAGGTGCCACCCCCCTTTTTTCATTGTTTTGTGGTCCTATATCGGTATAATGACTTTTTATTACTCGGAATCGTCATTACAATTAATTTAAAGTGTTCTTAGTAAATTTGTCTCTAATCTTATCATGAGGAATAAATTAGTTCAGTTTTGTTTATCAATTTCCATACAATTATTCGTTTCATTCGTTACCATTCAATTTCCATTTTGCTTCGGTCATTTTCTATTCAATTCAAATTAAATTCAATAGTCTTTAGTAAATTTTCTAAATCATGCATTTTTGCTTGAGATTTTTACGTTTTTAGCGGTTTTTTTAGGGGGTGGCACTTTACATTAAACAATTTTAGGGTGTCGATTTTGAACACTTTGGGAAATTGGCTGTAAAATTCGTATTTACGAAAAATTCAAATGAAGTGTTACCTTGGATCATAGCTCTTTAAATACTCTTTCCAACGGTATATTAAAATTGGCGATACGTTAATTTTCTAACGAGTTTTGCGCAAAAAAGGTATGGGGTGGCACCTTACAAAGAATTTCCCTACTATTAATAAACGACATATTCTGAAGAATTTATGCCTCGTCGAAGTTGATGCTAGTTAATAAAGTTTATGTCTTCCAATCCCGATAAATATGTAATCAGAATATAGAAGTGCGATAGTGCTAATACTTCCCGAAATGCCATACATATGCAAAAACGGTAATTAAGGAGCTGTGGGTCCTGCGAAAAGGGTGTTGAAAAGCTGTTTAAACCTTACAAACACAAATGTAATAATGACCAACTAATTCACCAGTAAGGAATTAGCCGATAGTTTATTGGATGTGGGGTTCGTACACTCAGAAAAAACAAAATGTGTATGATGGATATATAAAAAAACGCATACCTAATGAATGGCCTCTTGCTTTCTTTGATTGATGCTGCTGGCATTGCGACGTGTGTCATATGGCTAAAAACACGTCTTTACTGGAATGAGGGTATAGATAGCAAAAGATAGTTGTTTTTGCGATAACTGGGGGATTTTTTTGTAAAGCCACGAATATCTACGAACGATAACTCAGGCAACAATAGATGCTGTATTACTGCAAAAGGTCAGTTCGCAGGCTTAAAATTCTGGTATACGTAAACAAAGTCGGTGTCATATTTGTCCACCACACATCTCCAAAACGCAGGAACATGTTTACAATAAACTAAACAAATCTCCATTCCACTTTCATCCAAATTTGACAAAGATGTGAATATCTGGCTTAATTAATTATACTTTTGTAGGGAAAATTGTTTACCAGGGGACCCTGTATTCACAAGTTTTTTACTAAAAATATATAACTTAAATAAAATCGTCTTTTAGTAGTAATTGGATTTGAAAAAGTAAAATAAAGTTAGTTTTTCAGTTGTTTTGCTCATATGAGCCTGACAGTCTCACTTTATGTTACTTGTAAAATCCTGGGAATTAGGGTTAAAACTTCAGCTTTACCGAAAAATGGCAAATTGGTGATATTATTTCACACTCTAAAAATTGCTCAATTGTAGACGGGCTCTACAAGCAAAACTATTGGTCCAATTTAGTTAAGGTTTTCGGATTTCATAGGTCCAAGCATTTATCTGTCGGACATGTATAACAGTTTCCCCCAAATCGAACATGACAGAATTGATTTTTGCAACCTGCTTCGGCAGAACCAGCCACTGTGCGCCGCGTCTCTCTCACGTGTATTTGCCATCTTTCGGTCTCCCAGCCACTTTCTTTCCCCTTGGTTTCATTTTTCTTCCGGCTTCCGGCAAGCGTTTGGCAAAATCTTATACCGAAGCTTAATTAATCGAATTGATAGCTCGAATTGATAACAATAGAAGTAATAATGATAATAAATACACCAATTCGGTGATTGGCGGCACATGGCTTAATTAAGCGAGGGTGGCGCTTCATATTACTAGCAATGAGAAATAATGATTACTGATGTAACCGTACTTTTTATTGATACTCTTTAAGCAGTGTTGAGAGTTATCGATACTTTTTGAGACTCGTGTTCTGCAAGAACAATATTTTGTATATTTTTATTTTATCTATACATATAAAAGAAAGTGGATGTATGTGTGTAAGCGCATCACACTCAAACGCACCGGCCGATTTCCATGGGGTTTTTTTGTTGGATTCGTCTTGAGTCAGTTCAGGTTTTTAGGAAAAGAAAATTTCGGAAAATCTATTGGATAAGTCGGAAAATCCCTGTCATGTTTGACCGCGAATCACTTGAAAACGGCTGGACCGATGTGGCTGGTTTTGTTTGGTTGTATTCGTAGCTGTCAGAACAAGGTTTCTGTGAAAACAAATTTTTGAAAAACGGGGCGTGGCACTTTTTCACCAGCCCATAACTTCACCACGATAACTTTGGAACCATAAGTCACACATCAATTAAATTCACTACGAACTTATATTACTATTTAGTCATGTTCTTCGACAGAGGGAATTTGGCGGGTATTGGACGAGAGGGCGTGGCACCACTCATACGATCTTTGTAATGAAATATCTTTGAGATTGTAAGGTGCACAGCATTGAAATTTAGTATAACGTCGTTCCATAAATGTTTCATTCTACTGGTAAGATTTGATGGGCGCTGTAAAAGGGGCGTGGCACATTCTAAACGAGCCAAACGTTTTGAATAACATTGGAAGTACAGATTACCCATCAATGCCATTTGGTACAAACTTACTATTTAGTGGTGCCTTTCGACAGGGGGAATGGAGGGGTACTGGACGAGAGGGCATGGCACAGCCCATACAACCCAAATTTTTAATGTGGAATAGCGGAATTATGGATCGAAAATCATTGACATTTTTTATACAGTTGTCCCATAGATTTGTCATTCTATTTAAGTGATTTTATGGGCGTTGGACAAGCGGCGCGCCAAATTTTTTGTAACTCAAATTTTCCGCGTAGCTTTGCTACTGTAAGTCGCACATCAATGAAACTTGATCGCGCCCTTCGACTAGAAGAATAGGTTGGGCATTGCATAAAAAGGGCGTGGCACCGTCCATACAGTGATCTATGAAGTGACTTGATATATTGGGCCCATTTGCTTTAAACTTGCGGGGGTGTGCTAGTTTTTCTATAAAAATATTTACTTTTTGTTGCTTATCAGGGGCTAATTTTTGCTGTTGGCTTTTTTCACAATTTTAATTCTCAAAATTTTGAGCTTTCAGCTTGCCTAAATTTTTTTGGAATTTAGTTATAGCGCCGGCGTTTATGATTAAAAGTCTTCAGATATATTCGTTTCTTCATTTGTTTTAAATTAATCATCTTTTGTAATTTTACTTTTTCTAACAATGTTTTCTCAACATTTTTCAATTTGTGCAAGGCAACGGCTGCTATAAATTAAAATCATCAAAAAAAACATTAAAAAATAATAATGTAAAATTTAAATAACTATTTTGTTTTGATTAAATTTTTTTAAATATTTATTTTAAGTTTTGGTAAAGCACCTGCCGTTAAGAGCAAAAATTGTCAAATATATTACAGTGGACGTCCAGTATAACGAACTTTCCATTTAATGAATTTTCGATTTCACGTACGGGGAAATTTTTTCCATTAATGGTTCTATATTACGAACAAAAGTGAAATTTGCTATTCGATGTAACGAATATTTATGTTGTTTTTCACCCTTCGAATTGTTTTTATTTGAGCATTCACATTCTTTACAATAACAATGAATGTTTGGTTTCATCAAGTGAACGGTACCTCAATTGTTTTTGTTTTTGTTACGTTAAAACTTTCAAATTTACATTTACCAACATTTTAAAATTCTGTTTGTATGCATTGTTGATCATTTTCACAGGATTTGTTTTGCGTTCGGTCGACATTTTTCTTTTAAAAATTAAAATTTCAATAATCAATCAAGAAAAATGTTCATAAAGAAAAGTTTACTTGCGGTAAAGAGGCAATCGCACATCGAAGACTTTTTCACTGTACACACATAGCCATATTTGTATTTTGAAAATGCTGGAATAAGAGAAGATATTTGTTTAACCTTCTGTCTGTCCTCAAAATGACGCACGCTGTCCTTTGGGGTCAGGATGACCCAATCAAACGGTTACATAATTTATTGACAAAACATGAAGGAATGTTATACATAAGTCACAAAAGAAAGGGGAAAGCGCGGAAAGTGTTTTTCTCGATTTGTTATTGGGTTGTAAGCGCGATTAACCCTAAATAACACAAGAAGACTGCTCAACCATTTGTTAATTCCGTCTGTGGTCAAATACACCCCAAGGGACAAGCACAAGGTTGAAAATTGAATATGTGAGACTTATTTCTTTAAGAAGGATGGTTTAAAACGAAAAAAAATTTCGATCGATTTAACGAATTTTTCGATTTAACAAATTGGGTGTACAACAAGACATTCGATATATTGGAGGTCCACTGTACTTAAACAAATTTTTTAATATTTAAAATTAGAATAGATACTTAAAAAAATGTTTGGTTTTAACTATAGTATAATTTTTGTTTTTTGTTCTATTAGCAACACGACGGTTGTCATGAATAAAAATCGTAAAATTCTCATCGTACAGTATTGGCCATATGATGTAGCAATTGTAGTTTTTGTGCTGTCCGTAGCGTTGAAGTTACGGTTATGTGGCGCTAATGTGTTGCTGTCGACCAACGGTCGCTCATTCTTTTTTGGCGTTTTATCTTCCTTTCTTCTCCCTTCGTTCTTTCTCTCCTCTTCAATTGCAAATAGTGTCCAAGCATGACAAACATTGATGTGATTGGTAACATAAACTTCACCGTTGCCAGCAACAATTTAACCACAATACCGGCGGTGCTAAGGAGTAGAGCAAATGCACGCGCACGAAAAGTCGAGAATTCATTGAGATCGAAATCACTCATACGTACCGCGTGCCACATTATAACACAATGTCTGACAATTTTACGCTTACACACTTTTGATACTTTGCTGAGTGTGTGCTGACACTAATGAAGCATTAAGCGAGAGAAAAGGCAACAGCGTTACTGCAGCGATGGACCGAGTGGTTCGTGGGACGGTTTAGGTGATTTGCGTTGTGCGGCCAAAAAATAATGTTGGAAATTTGTGTATGTTGTAAAAATGAGTAAATAATCATGTAGTTTTTACAACAAGACTTTAAAGAAAAGAAAATCCGTAGTAATAAAGCAACGTTTTGTGTGAAATTTTAGGTAAAACTTTTCATTAGCATTTTTCACACCGGGGATTTTCCATACGTGCGTGAAACTAGAGACCAAATATAGCAATACTGCGTACGCAGTTTATAATTTCTACATCCTTTGTCCTTTTAAAAGGACTTCAAAATTTTGAAGGGGATAAAAAATAAAAAATATATAAAAAATACTTGACCTCTTAAATGAAAGAGGAAAGGCTAAAAAATTTCAATAAAATTGAGTTTTTATCTATTTGTAAAAAAGGAATACGAAAAAGGTCCTTTGAAAATTTTCCTTGAAAATTTATGTGGGTTTTGTTACCCGAATCAACGTTTTATTTATCGTTTTAAGTTCACAATTGTCGTTTTAAGTTTATAATTGTCGTTTTAAGTTTATAATTGATATTTTGTTTAAATTTCAAGTTTTGTCTGCGCTCACGTGCGCTTCCCGTCGCTTTCACCGTCGTTCTGCTTCCCTTCGGCTGCGGTCATAGCTGCTGGACCTCGGCTTTCGCAGGGTTGCTGGGCTTTGGCACCAGCCAGGGATGCCTTATTACTCCCACAACTCGGCCATCCTGCTATGCATTCGCCCCGAATGCGTCGCTATCGTCTAATGAGGTTCCCATGGTTTAATATGTTCAGCACACGTTCGCTGGCACCAACTTTGTTTACATCGTTACGTATCGTTCGGCTTTACTTTCGTTATTTCGTAAGGCCCCAAATACTTTGGCTTAAGTTTTAGGCCCCCGCCGAACTGAGTTCTCTTAATAGCTACGAGGTCACCCAGTCGGTATCGAATTGCTGGTCTCCGCCGCAAGTTGTACGCCTGCTTATTCTCGGATTGCATCTTCAAGATTTGCTCTTTAGCCTGCTGCCTCAACTCGGTTCTTTCGTCTTGGAAGTTCGCGACCATTTCCTCTTCGATGAGCTGCTTTATACGAATTAAAACACTTCACCATGCTATGCACGTTTTACTTATAAACTTTATGAATTTTCTCTTTATTTATTAATCTTGTTTTATTTGTTACAATTATAACTGCTATGCAGATTGGAAAAAATTGATTTGACAATTATAGTGATATGCACTTCGAGTTCGGCTAAAAACTAAACTAACTCTATTGTGCTACGGTCCAGCTCAGCTTCACTGCCAGATTGCTGGCCGTAGCTGTTGTTATTTTCGTCTGTAGCTTTTGTTGTTACTTTTATCTGTGGTTATCGTTGTCCGCTGTTGTTTTGTCTGTGCAGGTGTGCTCGTCGCGGTTCCGTCTTTTGCTGACCATGCGAGATTGTCTCCCGTGGGACTGAAGATGACAAACGTTTCTCAGCTTGGTCAGCTTTTTTTGCAACGTGCCTTAACTACTCCCCGCATTAAGTATCAGACGTCCCCGTCTGTACAAAATTGCGAATAACTCCCACAAGCTCAGTTCTTTTCTGTTTTTTTATGAAGAAAACTAGTGCCACTAAGCAAATAAACACATAGAGGTACCACGCAGTACAAAATTTTTCGGTCACGCAAATCTAGCACAGTAGGTCCCACACGTACTTCGGCTATACGAAGTTTTGTCGCTGGCTTCGTCAAATTTCAATTTTCGAAGTTCATCTTCATTCTTTGTGGGATGTTCGACAAGGAACATCAATTGCAAGCTGTGCTGTGCTGATGAGCACGAAACGGCGCGCCGCGGCATATCGTTTGCAAATTCGAATATGCAACGGTGTGTGTCCGTGTGAAAATAAATGTGCGTGTTGCTTGCGTATGCGCTGAGGTGAATGAAAACAATACGAGCAACTGCACAAGATACCCTGTGGGAAATCGGACTGGTCCAAGTCTAGTTTTTCAACTAGTTGCTTGACAGTCACATATGACCTCAGAATCGACTCGTTTTCTTGTAGCAAACTCACCTTTTTAACATGGCGGTGTCCTAGGCGAGGGTCAATTGTCCCCGTCTGCATCCATTTGCAACTAGTCCAAGGTTAGTCCGAAGCAACCAGTTGTCAAACTAGTTGAAAGCGACTAGTTTGCGAACTAGTTTATTCTGGATTAGATTTCTAACCACTCGATTTTTATGGAGAAAATAAAACAGAGCATTTTTAAATTAATTATTTTATTTTAAAAATATTTAAAAATACAGCTAACCCTCCTACAACGCGGGAAATAGGTTCCCAAAAAATGCCGCGTTCTAGGAGATATGAACTCAAAAATCAGAGTTTGGTTCCAAAGTGCAAAATTTTTCAATAAAATATTGGAATTTGTATAGTAAAAATATGTGCTTAATATATTTTTGTGTATTTATTTGTTGAGTCATAAGAACATACATATTATGTAATTTAATAACACTTCATTTATTTAAACAAAAACTGTTTCACTAATTTTTTATAATTTAACTGGAATTAGACTGAATATTTTTTCGCAATTTTTTACACGCGTTTTTAGATTGATGCTCTTATTTGCAATGGCGACAACAAACATGAAAGTAGCATAAATCGTTGTGTGATGTTAGAACCGCGGGGAAACCCCTTTTTAAATTTTGTCGTTGTAGAACATTATTTTGACAGCTCTTAAGATGTTGGACAAGAGACTACACAATTACGTATTTGATTGTCACTTTGTAAACACATGTTCAAGTGTAGGGTGGCAATGCTATAAAAAAGATAGGTATCAAAGTATGAACAAAATGCAAAGAATTTTATTTGGGAAAGAAAACCTTTTTCAAATTAAAATAGTACCTAAATATTTGAAAAAATTTTCGTACATACAAATTTTCGTAAAAATCGCTTTGTAAGACTAGCGTTGTAAGAAAATGTCCGCATTTTCGGAACCGCGTTGTAGCGAAAACGCGTTATAGGAACCCGCGTTGTAGGAGGGTTACCTGTAATAACAAAAAATTATCGCGAATAAAACACGCGGTGCACGTTAAGATGAACTTCGACTTGTTGACACACTTCAGTCGAAACTGTTTGGGGTCTGACGCAGTTCAACATCCTGACTTCGCCTGCAATTAATAAAAAAATAAATAAATTAATAAATAATTACATAAACATAATAACATAAATTTATTAATACATACCAACCACGCAAAATTCTAACTGAAATCATTCAAGACAAAACGTGCAAATCGAGCGGACTTCGAGTCATAGAAACAGAAAGAAAGAAACATTTCTACGTTGTTGTTGTAACAAAAGCATCGCAAGATCAGCCGTAACAGAATAATGTTGATTATTTCACCTCTGTTTCGTTTTTCGTTTCGTTTCGTATTTTCATGTTTCTTCTCGCCTATGAACGCGCACGCAGAACGTGAACGATTAGACGCGAACTCACCCACTTCTGCATCCGCTGACAGTCACTTGGACAACTAGTTGCCCAATTGACTACAAAAAACCAGGTGAAAGACCAATGAATTTTGGGAACTGGTTGTCTCAGGTCCGACAGGGTAAAAAGCAAATTGAATTTCCATGGCTTTCGGTTCTGCTATGAATAATGAACCATGTGAACTCGCAAAGGCGTACAGTAGAGTGTGCGTTCCTATTGATAAAAAACCAAAACCATGAATTTCTGCTGTGCAATGGTGGCATTCTTGTAGGCTACGTTGCCTTCTGGCCTAATAAAATTCATACCGATAAATTTTTAAATTCATATATTAACAGCAACATATTATTATTTATTATTATCATTTCCTTAAAATTTATATTATTTAGTAATTTTATGTGTTCTTTAGTATTTTTATTTTATTCTTATTTTTCGTTTTACTTGCAATTTGCTCTCTGAACCAAGTGCAATTTTTTCTTAGCAAAATTATTAAAAAGTAATCTATACTATTATATAAAAGCAAGTGTGACGTTTTTTGAGCCACAATCAGGCAAAAACCACTGAACCGATTTAGATGAAATAAGCACCACACATTTTTTTATCTGTGGGAATGGTACATAGGCTATATGAGAATGACCACGCCCCCTTCTTACGCCCACTATGGTAACAAAACTCATCTATGGTATGCTTTTGTAAGGCAATATGGGTATCAAACGACTCAGCGTGTCATTGCGGCAAACATAGGCTATAATATAATCGGCCACTCCCACTTTCCGTGCCCACCAAACTAACAAAACGAAGCTACGGTACATGTTGGTGAATCAGTATTAATATCAAATAATTCTGTGTTTCATTGATTTTAACATAGGATATATAATATTGATCACGCCCACCTGATATGCCTTCTCGCCACGCCCACTATAATAACAAATCAGCCATGGTATATTTGTCATAGCAATAGGGGCATCAAACGATTCAGCGTGTCATTGCGGCAAACAAAGGCTATAATATATATATCCTATATAAGATTGACCACGCCTACCTGATATGTCTTTTCATCACGCCCACTATAATAATAAATCAACCATGGTTCCGTGCTTCGTTGATGTTAACATAGGATATATAAGATTGATCACGCCCACCCGATATGCCTTTTCGCCACGCCCACTATAATAAAAATCAGCCATGTCAGCAATATGGGTATCAAACGATTCAGCCGTTCATTGCGACAAACATAGGCTATAATATAATCGGTCACGCCCACTTTCTGCGCCAACTAAACCAACATAACGAAGCTGTAGTACATGTCGGGAAATCAGTATTAACCCATTAAAACCTGACCCCAGAAGGGCTTGTGCGATTTCCATAAAATTTTACACAATCTTAGTAATTGACCTAATCAAGAAAAAAAATGAAGCAAATAATTCATACCCCCACCCCCTGACCCAAGAGGGTACGTTGCGCAAACGCAATTTGGGCCTTAGTCACATACAAAACATAAAATTAAAAAAAAAAAAAATTTTTTTAAACTTATTTTTAAATAGTTTAGCATTACAAAATGCAGCCCACAAAGGGATTTGATAGGTTTGAAGAATAAGTATTTTTAATTGAATTTCAAAAATTCCCCAAAAAAAACCTTTGACTTTGGATCGAAAAAAAGATATGAATATTTAAAAAATTTTGAAATTTGAGTATGGCAGAATCTAAAACGATCAATTCGAATCCAATTCTACCCATTTTCAAGTCTTATATCTTTATGAATTACTTAATGTAGCGAAATTCCCAAACGTTGCGCAAACGCAACGCTCAGGGCTTAATGGGTTAATACCAAATGGTTCCGTGTTTTGTTGATATTGACACAAGATATATAAGATTGACCACGCCTACCTATTACGCCTTCTCGCCACGATCACTATAATAACAAATCAGCCATGATATATTTGTCACAGCAATACCGGTGTCAAACGATTTAGCGATTCGATAGGGGGAATGGGGTTGGTTTTTGACAAGGGGGCGTGGCACCCCCATACAACTTAAATTTTCAATATGGAATATCTTCGGAATGAGAAATCGGGCAGCATTAAAATTTGGTGCGGGGCCACCGTTTGATGTTTCGTTTCACTGGTAAAACTTTGTAAGCGTTGGTCAAGGGGCGTGGCACTTTTTAAGCGCCCAATTGTTTTCAATAACTTTGGAACTGCAAATCACACATCAAGATATTTGGCACATACTTACGATTTCGACGTGCCCTTCGACAAGGAGAGTAGAGTGGGTTTTGGACGAGGGGCATGGCACCACCCATAGAACCCAAATTTTTAATGTGGAATATCTTCGGAACAATAAGTTGGAAAGCTTTGAAGTTTTGTATACCATCGTCTCATAGATGTGTCATTCTACTTTCAAAACTTTACGGGCGTTGACAAGGGAAGCGGTATATTTTTTGTGACTGAAATTTTCCGCGTAACTTTGGAACTGAAAGTCGCATATCAATAAAACCGGGTCACACCCTTCGACTGGAGGAATGGATTGGGCATTACATAAAAGAGGCGTGGCATTGCCCATAGACTGTAGTATGATGAAACTTGATTTATTGGGCCCATTGACTTTAAACTTGCGTGCAAAGCCGCAGGGCCCTACTAGTCTAATATAAATTGCTCATGTTCCCAACAAGTAGACGGTTCTGAAAATCACATTTTATATTCATCTACTTTGTTACGTTTGCAACACACAAATTGTACAAAAGCTTTTTTATATTGCAGGAATGAGGGGTTTCCTTAAAAAACGTATGAAATGTGTTGTAAAAGATTTTTGAAACAAAAAAAATTAGTCGATTGGAGCTTTTAGTTTTAAACTACTGTTAAAATAGTTGAAATTTTTGAAAAATATAAACATTTCGTTTCCTTGTAAATTACAAAGCTCATCTTTTATTAACTTTTTGCAGTTATGACAGTCAAATTTTTCAATAGTCTTCATCAATATGAAACCAGAGAAATAACGAAGGGAACCATCACTCATATGTTCATTTTTTATAATCCCTGAGGCATTTGAAGAATTCGCTTTCTCTGCATCAAATATGTCCTTTGATAAGCAAAATTCTTCATCGAACTCTTGATTTATAGCATTTTGAGTTTCATTGTCAATTTCAAACAAACTGATATTATTGTCAATTGTTATAAATGAACCTTCGTCAGTTGGTTCACAATTGGAGGTTCCTGCCGTAAATGCTATTATTTTCATTGAGATCATTTTCGCAAGAATTTGGTCAAAAAGTGAAGGATTATTGTTTGTAACTCCGCTTTTTCTTACCAAATAAAAAATATTTTCAAGCGGGTCTTCATTAAGTCTTGATAATAAAAGAAAATTGGATTTTTCCACCCAGATATCTTGTGAAAGAGAAAAACGGAAGTAATTGATAAAACTATACCATTTCAACAGTATACAGTTTTAGAATACTGACAACTTTTGACATAGTTTTTCATTTCCTTCAAATAATTTTGGATATTGTTATTCTCACGAAGAGCTGATCGGAAAGGATTTTTATCAAAAAGAACATGGCTATTCAAACAATCAAAAAGTCTGTTTGTTTTTTCAATAAATATAGCTGTGGACGAAGCTTTTTCTTTGCAATCATTATAATAGCCATTTTCAACGGAAGATTTTATGGCTGTGGATACAGTATTGCTCATGGCACAAGAATAAGGTAATAGCATCCCCGCAACACCAAAAACCACATGTATTTTGTTGGTAGGATTGCTTATCGCTACTGTCAAAATCAGCTGATATTTTCCGACGAAAGAGGGAGAAACTGAAAACAAACAAAACTGATTGTTGCCAGATGGTGCTGTATTTGAGTGAAAAAAACGGGAAAAGTGCGCAGGTCAGTTGTTTTCAGTCAGGTATTTTCATTTCAACCGATGCAGCAACACAGCACACCGACGATTTTGACAAAAGCGATAAACGATCAGCCGGTGGCTTGCTACAACCTTGTAGTTCAGCCATGGTATTGCTAAATATTTGAGTTGCGTAACCTTCATTTTTTCAAATGAATTAGGATGAATATGCTTTGTTGTCAATTTGGGACAAAGGCGGGTTGAATTGTTTTTATCCAATTAATATAACATGCAAATAATCGACCAAGAAATATGTCCATCAGGCGAAGTTTCATCATCAACAAATTTGTTGAAGCGAAAGCGATCGTCAACGAAAAAAGGTATACACACAAAAATAAGCGCGAACAAGTGAAATTGTGTTGGTTTTTTTGGTGGCTGATTATTTCATTGCGTGTGAAGGCAACGCACATAATTTTGCGAATATTTTCGATTAGCCAAAATACGTATGGGACCTTCTGCGCTGAAAGCAAGGCGCATAACAGCAACATCATCACAGTGCACAGTTGATGTGCGACTGACCACATAAACATAAAGCAAATTACGAAAGCTGACTTCGAATTGAGAAGTTTGCCGAAGTCATCGCGAATATGTTCGAATAGCCGAAGTGCGTATGGGACCTACTGCGCTGGTACGCAAATTTGTGCGAGTTGACACCTCTACACTGCAGAGCATAACTATAGACGCACCTACATTTTTCCGTTTCTGAGCAATTACATATTTTTAGGAAAAATCGAATGATGCAGAGTGAAAGGGCTTTAAAAGTTATTTCCTTTAGGTTCTTGCGCAAATTAAAAAAAAAATTTTGCTGAACACTTCGATTAAAAATGTAGTTTTTAGCTGGTGCATAACTATAGGCGCACTGTAAAAATGTGAGTTATTTAGTCTGTTGATCGAGTAAGTCACGAAATAGTGGTACTTTTTTTTACGATTTTTGATTGAGTTTCATATATTTTCAAAATGCCGCGTGGTTCGTACTTGTCGGAAATCGAAAAAGGCAAAATTTTAGCTTTTCGCGAGGAAAGTTTTGGACTTCGCGAAATCGGCCGAAAATTGAAGCGATCGGACAAAGTAGTGCGATCGTTCTTAAAAGATACAACCAATTATGGCACGAATAAAAAAGGAGGAAGAAAACCAAAGCTTTCTGAACGGGATAAACGTCGTGTAATTGCTGCCGCCAGTAACTCTATGAGAACAGCTGCGCAAATTGGAAAAGATTGTGGAGTTAATGTGTCTCGTTGGACAGTGAACAGGGTATTAAAGGAGTCTCCGAACATTTCCCGGCAGAAGTTGAAAAGTATGCCCCGATTATTGGCACGCCATAAGGAATCCCGATTGGAATTCGCTCGAAACAATATGAGTAAGGATTGGAAAAAGGTAAGACAGTTTTCCGAGTCCCTAATTATGCTTCCTAAATTTTCTGAAGTATGAATTTTTCTTGCAGATAATATTCTCCGATGAAAAGAAGTTCAACCTTGACGGTCCAGATGGATTTAACTCTTACTGGAGGGACTTACGCAAAGAACCGCGATATTTTTCCAAACTAAACTTCGGTGGGGGTTCCTTAATGGTGTGGGGAGCATTTTGTGGGAACGGTATGTTGGAACTGGCTTTTCCTAGTACGCGAATGAATTCGGCAGAGTACACTACACTCTTGCAAACGAGTCTGCTACGATTTTTCAACCGATATCGGCGAAGTGGACTACGTTTTCAACAAGATAATGCCTCTGTTCACAAAAGCAACGAGACAAACACTTGGCTCCAGACACATCACATTCCTTTTCTTGAATGGCCAGCTTGTTCTCCAGATTTAAATCCTATGGAAAACATGTGGGGAATACTGGTGCGCATAGTGTTTGCCGAAAACAAGCAATACGACACGATTGAGACCTTAAAAGTCGCAATTATTCAAGCGTGGGAGTCGATAAGGGATTCTTTGCGTTTGAATCTTCTAGAAAGTGTGCCAAACCGAATCTTCGAGCTGATCAAAAACAATGGAGGACCTACTCACTACTAACACCCACACAACTAAATTTTTTTTCTTTAATACGTCATTATTCTACTTAAAATAAAATGTTCAAAGTGCGTCTATAGTTATGCACCAGCCAAAAACTGAATTTTTAATCGCAGTGTTAAACACAATTTTTTTTTTTAATTTGCAAAAGAACCTAAGGTAAATAACTTTTAAAGCCCTTTCACCCTGCATCATTAGATTTTTCTCAAAAATTTGTAATTGCTCAGAAACGGAAAAATGTAGGTGCGTCTATAGTTATGCTCTGCAGTGTATGTGTTTATTTGCTTAGTGATGCTAGGTTTTCCTGGATCTGCACATGACTCGTTAATATGGAATGTCAGCTCTATAAGAAGAGTATTCAAGAACGTTTCGATGCGGGTGAACGAAATTCGTGGTTGCTTGGTAATCAATTAATTAATATTCACAATTCCTATAATAGTGAATATTTCAATTCCTCAGGCGATGCAGGATCCACTGGAACAGTATCTGATGACACCATATCGATCAGCTCAAGGAGGCAGTCCAGAGTGTATTTATAATACGAAGCATGCCAAGGCCCGGAACATTGTTGAAAGAGTAATAGGTGTCCTGAAAGGTCGTTTTCGATGTATAACATACAAGCCCCCAAAGGCGACACGCATAGTGAATGTATGTACTGCTCTTCACAATATTTGTGTTCATTAACGTACAAACTTTGAAGATGACTACGAGGATATCATTCAGCAAGAGGAGTTTCTTGATGATTATGAAGTGGCTGCAAATGAAGATTCCAACGGGGCCACTCAAGTCCGAGACTTAGTTAAAAACTCTTTTATGTTACAATTTTTTATACTCATACACCATAATGTGCGTATTTCAATGGTCAAAACGTACAAAAACGAAGTACCCCTTAATTGAGCTTCATTTTCCGTATAAATGACACTATCACACACTACCAAATACAGTTGAGGTTCATCTTCCTTTTTTCTATGATCCACTCGTCATTCGTACGAAAAATAGCCCAATTAAGGGACTCTACGTTTTTATCCGTGGTGAACATTGCAGTATGTGTTTATATATAACGTCAATATATAACAAACAAACTTAAAACAATAACACAACTCTTACCTTATAAGCTAACAAAAAAAATAGAACGAAAACATGTTTGAGTTTCGTCACCAAAATTTCCGACGGTAGAAATATTCGTCGATAGACGAAAGGCGATAACGATGACGAGCATAGCACTCCGTCGTCAGCTGACGATACGACGATGAGCAGCATACGAAATTTGCCGTATCGTCATGTAATGTACATTTTATAAAATTGTAGTACCCGAGCACAACCCCCGACGGTTGGCATGTCCACCGGAGTAGACAAGTGGAAGAAAGAAGCCTCGAAAGTAGGTCTGCGGGACCCTTATGTGGCTAGCTAGGGAGTCGGTTGGGGGGGTTCGCGACCTTTTCCGAAGGCTCGCTACATTACGGTTTTTATGTAGAGTCCCTTGTTATTTATAGCAAGCACATAAAGAAAAAACTTTATATGTAGGGTGGCAAGATGAAAACAGAAGGAGCCCCTGCAAGGGGTGGCATTTATACCTCAAAATATTTATTCCTCAAAATATGCTCTTTTTACGTTCCATTTATGGTCTGAAATACAAGCAAAAAACAAAAAGAATAAAAGAAAAATAAATAAAAGCTTTGAATATTTTGAGGCCCCAAATTTTTTAAGGAAAAAGTATGAAAAATGATGAAAATGGCTATGGTACATTTTTGCTATTATTTCGATGCGAATGTGAATTCCGCCAAATAATTTGGCTGTGTTGTATTGCTTGATGTGTCGGCTTTCATTATACACCAAATGGTTAACTGATTTACAAAAAATGTGTATGTTTTTGACCATCAAAGAAAACCCCTTAAAATTCCATATTTTCCGACTTTGAGGTCCAATTACCGCGGCATTTTAAAACTTATAAAAATAAGTTGCATCGGAAAAGAAGCCGTGTGGTGTTGTTAATGCGATAATGTGAAAATCATGTCAATCAATTTTTTGGTTTAGAAATTAATTAATTAATTGATTGGCACGACAGCCCGCTTACGCGAGACTAAGGCCTAGCTTCCCGCAACCACCCGTGTTGTGCGTGTGAATTTTGTACGCGGGTGGAAGGGACCTACAGTTTTATGCCGGTTCCGAACGGCAGGTTGGGAGCTTTTTCATAGGCAATTTTTACTCTCAGAGGTTTGCCATTTCCAGCTGAGAGGACAGCCACCGAAAGAGAAAACGAGTTTCCCGTTATTTTTTTTTTAGGTGTTACTACATGCAGTATTCGATCTTGCGTCGCTCTGCATGCGACTCGGTGGACCGCGCACTAACCAACTGAGCCACGGCGGCTGCCGTGAAATTACGATCAAAAATATGAAAAAGGTGGGGGAAAAACTGAAAAAATGACACGGTGCCTATATCTCACTAACTAGAGCTGCTAGAAAAAAATCTGAGGGTAGATTCGAAATCAGCGCACCCAAATTAGTAAGAAACAGTAGAAAAACTCCATGCAACAGAAAAAAGTGTTTTTTGTTGTCCTGTGTTACAAATTGTCCCGATTCGAAATATAAAAATATGTATAACTTTTGAGAAGAAGCAGGTCGGATTTCAATTCGAACGGATTTTGCACTTATAATCATCAACAAATACAACCCCGATTACAGTTTTCGTCGACATTTTTGTGCAACCTATCGATGCTTCCTGCCTACCGTGAATAGTAACATATCCCCCTTTAAATCGGTGAAATTGAGCCACTGCTCCTGATCCCCCTTAAATTTTGTTTTACAATTGAGCCACTGCTCTTTATACCATCTTAAATGGTTTTGCGTGAAAATTGAGCCACTGCTCCTGCTCCCCCTTAAATGTTGTTGTTGTACAATTGAGCCACTGCTCCTGATCCCCCTTAAATGTTGTTGTTGTACAATTGAGCCACTGCTCCTAATCCCCCTTAAATGTTGATGTTTGAAAATTGGGCCACTACTCCTAAATTGTCCTCTGCTTGGTGGTGCCTGCTTCCGTTATTATGTAACGACTCGTATGGCGGCGGCCGCCCTCCTGCGGTCCTGCGTCACTCCCAATGTATAAGGATGCCGCACAATTGCATGCGTCAAGCTGGCGGCGCTGGCGCTGATCGGGCAGGTGCCGAAAATGTGAACGGCAGCCTTACGTCGAATGACAAACTGGCGGCGCTGGCGCTGGTCGTGCGAAGGTCGGCAAATGGCGGCAGCCTTACGTCGAATGACAAACTGGCGGCGCTGGCGCTGGTCGTGCGAAGGTCGGCAAATGGCGGCAGCCTTACGTCGAATGACTGACTGGCGGTGATCGTGCAGTTGTAAGAAACTGGCGACAGCCTTAAGTTGCGCTGCAAACTCGCGGCGCTAGTGCTGGTCGCGCAGTTGTAAAGGCTTGATTACACGTAACGAGTCGAGTGACGAGACATCAAAATGGTACTAGGCCGAAAGAATTGGGATAGCGAGCAAAAGCGACGAGTTGTTCAAACGTATTTCGACACGCGGCGAGTCAGTTCGGTTTTACAATGCACAAAATGAACTAAGCAACTCGCGCAATTAAACTCAACCGAGCGAAAAGTGGTGTTTGACGCATACCGCATGTCACGAGCGATTCCGCATGTGACGAGCGATTGCGCGAATCGCTGCGAAAAGAGAAAAATATAACGGTAAAGTAGTGGTCGCTCGGCCTAGCAAACAAAATGTGATTCTAGTGGCTCTCTCGCCACTTTCATCGATCACTGACTCAATCAAGAACTCGCCTTACCGTTTAGACGAAACGAGTACTCGTTCGAGTTGCTGTCTTCTCACTCTACTCGTTACGTGTAATCAAGCCTTAAGGAAATGGCGACAGCCTTAAGGTGAGCTTCAGACTCGTGGCGCTGGTGTTGATTCAGTCAAATTAGGCGCCGCAGCGAAATCTGTCAAAACTGCTCCTTGCCACATGCTCTCGCCCCGACCGGCGTTTCGTTCCTTTTCCTCCACTGCCACGCGGTTCTTTCGTCTTTTCGTCTCCTGCCCAAGCTGCCACGTCCTACTCGCTTGCCGATTCGTTGCCTTCCCTCCCATCGAATGTTCTTTTTCTTCATTCCTTTTCTTGTTCGTATTCTCCTGCACCTCGTAATAGATCAGCAGGGCGGCCAAATTAGCGCTCCTGCTACAGGGTTACATTCGGTGAGTGGAAGCTATTCGATGTTAATAAGTTACAATTCCCAAATCCAGGAATTTGTTCATTACAGTCATTTTTTCAGACGATGACGATATTCAGCATAAGGCCGATGGTTTTGCGAAAAACACAACAAAGACTACGCACATTACACGTTACATTTGTAACGTAACTGATCTTTGTCAGTTTAACAGATTTCGCAATATTGTAGGAAGTTTGTGAAAGGTGTTTGTGTTTCGAAAATAACATTCTCTCTCCTCTTACACAGACTTGTTGATTTTCTATATCGACTGGTGGCGCAGGCAGAATTCAATCAGTGTGCGTATTTGTTATTTATTCTATTTATTTATTTGGTTTTTGTCTGTTGATCAGCATAATTTCTTATCAACGTTTGTGGCATGCAAAAGACAAATATCCAAATTTCAGCGAAATGTTGGAAAGTTATAAGATAAAAAGGCCATTAACAACAAAAATCAAGCAAGTAGCGTGGAATAACGCTGGAGCCCCGGCAGCAGCAAAAATATACATACATATGTATATTTTCAAAGCGAATATTTGAAAAGCAATCGAAAAAGCAGCCGCAGTGCGTAGCCAAGACATCAAAGCGAACGAGCAAAAGGCGGAGCGCGGCAGGGGATGCGTTGCTGCAAGTTGGTCACCCGGCGTTCTGTTAAAATTACGCACCGTTGACGTCGCGAGGCGCATACTTGTTCTTCCCTGATTGTGACGTCGCCGCCGCTGAAGCAAGCAAAGTTAAGGCATTTTTTTAGAATTTTTAAAAATTTATTTTTATTTTGGTTGAGTGAAAAAAATGTGTATGCTGTTGATATTTTCCAATTTCATTTAACCCTCTAGCAGACCAATTTTTTTTTTCGATAAAAAAATTATAGACGGGCTAGGTTTGGATCAGAAAATTCGAAAATGAAGTTATTTTTTTAATTGATGAGTAGTTTAGCTTCCAGATGAGAAAAAAGGTACCCCGCCTGTAGGCGGACCTGCCGGCTTAGGAGTGAAAAAATTAAATACAATATCGTTGATTTCAATTTGGTGAGACAACGAGTTAAAAAGTGTAAAGAGAAAAGTAATTTTTTATTATCAATATTTTTTTCATTTTTGGGAATAAAAGCATAAGTTCAGTTTACATTTCGTGCAAATTACTTGGTTTTCCGATTTGCACCCACGATTTTTGCACATTCGTTTACCCTTACGATCCAAAAAATCGGGTAAATGGTCAAAGTGTACAGCCGAAGGGGGGTAAGTCCTCTTTGGTGGCGGTGACCGGGCGTTTGAAATATTTTTGGACGGCCTACCTTATGGTTTACGTTGTCCTTGCAGTTTCTAACAAAGGACAGACGCTACTTCCCTGCGAAATTTAGGAAGTTCGAACATGGTCGCCCCATGAATACGTCGATGCAGTACAAAACCACCATCAGGTGCCTTCTTCTTGGGATGGCAATGGCGATCGAGGCCTTTTTGCCGGTTTAGTTATCAAATATCGAATTTTTGAAGTTTGTTCATCAGCGTGTGGTTTTTCAGGCACAGTTGGTTGTAATGGCTGATGAATGACTGATGGTAAAGTAGCTACTGAAGATATATTACTTAAGGGGACCCGGTGGTCTAGAAATTTCAAAAAATCGATTTTTTTTTTTTATATTTCGAAAGTATAGTATCTTAAGAATGTAAGAGTGAACTTTTCATGCCGAAATTCCCAATATTATAGCTTCTACAGCCCATTAACCAGGTATAGAGCGGTCCGCGCTCTATACATCTGTACCTCAAACTAACTCATTTATCTCGAAACGACTTTTTTCGGTACGCCGCGGATGAAAACAAAAAAACTATTTAACCGAATCACTTGAAATTTGGATATGTTGTTCACAACATGTATGACTATCGTCGGAACTAGAATCATAATTTTATTTAAATAATTTCTTATTGTTTACACTAAAAAACTAGTGAAAAAAGACCCGATTTTACGAACTTTTTTTCAAAAGCGCGCCATTTTGTCAATTTTTAATTTTTTCGATTTGTTCTAGTTCCGACCATAACTGCACTCTTTCTGATTAAGAGTTTTCTTGAATTTTGTGTTTCAGATGAGTAGAAGTCTCAAAATCACGTACGCATTCCGGGTCCGATTTTTCAAGAGGGTCATCTTTAGCAGCATTTTTATAATAAAAAATATTGTTTTTAAAATGCAAACAAAAATGTTTTGTATGCTCAATAAACGTAGTAATAAGCCCAAAAAGTTGAAACATCGTTTTTTAAATTTTTAATGGCAAAAAAAAACCGTGAAAACAGGTGAAATTTCGTGCTCTAGACCACCGGGTCCCCTTAATAATTTTTAATAATTGACTGGCACGACAGCCCGCTTACGCGAGACTAAGGCCTAGCTTCCCGCAACCACCCGTGTTGTGCGTGTGAATTTTGTACGCGGGTGGAATGGACCTACAGTTTTATGCCGGTTCCGAACGGCAGGTTAAGAGCTTTTTCATAGGCAATTTTTACTCTCAGAGGTTTGCCATTTCCAGCTGAGAGGACAGCCACCGAAAGAGAAAACGAGTTTCCCGTTATTTTGTTTAGGTGTTATTACAGGCAGTATTTGAACCTGCGCTTGCTGCCTTTGACTCGTTGTCCAACGCACTAACCAACTGAGCCACGGCGGCTGCCTATATATATATATTACTTAGGTTACTGATATTCAAACCTTTGTGTACCACATTACAGAGAAAATCAACAGATGGAATGCTCTCTACCGCAATACATTGATCAATTTCATAGTCAACATTTGGGCTCTATCACCGTTATCATCATTGCTTAAAATCCCCATTTGACTCTTCATCAGACTCGAGGTCAGAATGCATGCCTTTCACGAATCCCACAATTTCTCCATCAGATAAATTTGGCAGTTTATTACTTCGTTGTCGCGACATATCTAAACAAATGAAAGGACAATATGAGCAACAAAGATCGTAAAATGATACCTAGCCCGGCAGGTCCGCCTGTAGGCGGGCAATGAATAAGAGGCTTTTTTGTACCATTTCACTTTTGTAACACTTTCGTTAAAAACGCCTTTGGATTAAGAACACTTTTATCTACTTACCAGTAATTTTCTGAGCTTTATCAAAAATCTCTAAAAATTTCAAATTAATTTTTGAAAATCACAACATTTCACAAATTAGTTTTACGCCTGTTCGGCACCAATTTTACGCTTTAAATGATCATGGTGCCGACAATATGACCACAACGATAAAAAATATTCTCTGTGCATGCACTGGACAGTTTCTCAAAGCCTTCTTGGCAATTTAAAACAAAAATGGGTTTACTTGGAATTTTAAAGCTAAAAGATTACACACCGCCTACAGGCGGACTAGCCTGCTAGAGGGTTAATTTGCCGCTTGTACAATATACGTGGCGCGAGTTAAGGAATGTATTCCTTATCGCATCGACGCACCAAAATTTAAAATCCAAAACAAAATATCAGCCAGCAACAAACAATATTCTCAAACAAATAGAACAAACAAACAAAACACAAACTAACCCAAAATATCCTTATCTGTCAGCACACTAATTTAACTAACACCATGTGCTACCTGCTAATAGACAAAACTAATAACGAAAAGAAAATGTATTAGGTATCGTAAGTAACATTAAGAGAAACATGTACTCAGTTTAAGATCAGACTCAATAAACGCAGCACGCATGTATTGAAGAAAAACATAAAACACTGCGTATCGTTTGTTAACTGGGGGCTCAAGCCGGTCTTTAAGCCATTTTTATCCTACGGTGATGAAAAAAGGATAGAATAAAATTAAAAAATTCCACGGGAAGTAGGACTTCCAGCACTAGTGTTTTAGAAAAGTGCTTAAATAATAAACAAAACACCAAGGTATAAGTCCTGAAACAGCGGATAATACTTCTGGAAAATTAAGAGATCCTGAAATATTGGACAGTAAACTCACCAGCAAGATTTTGATAATCTGAGCAGGAACTTCGATCCATCACTCAGCAGACGGACTTCGACGTTATCATCAATTACTAAAGAATAATCCAGACAAAAAAACAAAAATGGAGCAGAGAATGGCCCAACTTACCGCACAAATTACGTCAATGATCGCGGCCATGCAAGAGCAGCAGCAACAGTATAGACCAAATATAAGGATGCAGAGAAGCGAACTCCAGCAACCAACATTTCAACCAAGAAGTTTTAACAACCAACCACAACAACGGCAACCTGCACCAATCCCAATGGACGTGGATAGTTCCAGACAGTTTGTACGGACAACTAGGAACAATAACGCTTTAAATGGTAATTATAACAATCCAAATAATATGTATAAAAGAGATAGGGTTCATAGTAATCAAAATGTAGCTACACAAAATAAAATTCAAAGAATAAATCAGACTAAACACGAAGATTTAGAATCTGTAAATTCTTCTAATTATGAATCAGGCAGTACCTTTTTAAAGCGAATAAACGGGCTGCCCTGCATTCAAACAAAGTGCGGTCTAACAGGAACACCCGTTACTTTGTTAGTGGACACGGGATCCACCAATAACTATATTAATATAAAATGTGAAATTGGAAAATCAATTAAAATTAAACCGTTTAAAACTAAAACTTTACATGGCTACTCAGTCATATATTCTAAAAAAATAATTACAATGTATGGTCATAATTTTGTAATTAATGAACTAAGCGAATATGATATGATTCTTGGTGAACAAGGATTACGCCAAATAAAGGCAGAAATAAATTTGTTCGACTATAGCTTGAGATACCAGAAGAAGAGGGTTCCAAGAGTTGAACCAAAGATTAATTATACTACTAATAACGAAAGCATTAGAGACCACGTAGATACATTTATGATAAGACATAATTATAGTGAAACATTGCCTGATCCGATGTGCACAAAAGGATATCAATATCCCACGTCTGATAGCGAATTTGTTAGGAAAGATATTGAGAGACCGTTAAATGACAAAAACATCCAACCAAGCAAAAGCCCATGTATTTCACCTATACGGACTTTACCAAAAAAGGGCACCGATGACCAAGGTAGACCCAACAGGAGGCAATATGTTGTAAGATATGTATACAACACAGGTACGAGAAACAACCAAATGAGCAGCCAACGGGTAATAAAACGCGAGTAGGAGATATAATATATAGCAAAGTAGCAAAGTTTAATAAACAACAAGTGAAAGAAGATCGCGGGGACACGATTTCAACAGTGAGAGGGAGGATAATGCATAAGAACAACATACGAAAACTAAGCAAAACATGCAACTCACAGGAACAGATTTCATAATCTCGTCGATATTTGCACTTGGACTTTCCGAAAGGGTTACCCAACCAAAAAATGTTTACCTACTAAACAGACGATGTGTATACATATACAACGGTTTAGTTTATATTTACCTAATAAAGAGGACAGGAATTAACGAATGTATCAAAAATAAGAAAAAATACATAGGGATATAAATTCAATAACTAAAAAAATATTTGAAACTTTAGACCTTCAATCAATATCTGAAGAATTAAAAATTACAAAAGTAGAGACAATTACAAACACAATTAACTTTGCGAAAAAAACAAATTTGTTCTCTGGAGCACTTAAGCTTAAAAGTATAGACGAAGTAATTCAAGTATTCAGTAATCAGTCATATCGAATTCCAGCAATAAATATAGGGGAATGGGTCCGGTTGTGGGCACCTTTTTGTTTTTGGCTCATAACTCTTTACCAAGTTCTTCTTAATCGGACATATGGACATCTATGGAAAGCTAGAAACATTAGCTAACAAGTAATGGCAAAAGTAAATCGATTCCGTCAAATAGAAAATTTTTTTTTTAATTTTGTAAAGTAGTAATTTTTAACAAAAATTTTTTTTGGTTCGGTTGTGGGCACCCTTGGAAAATCTGCTGGAAACGGGGAAATATTAAGAAAAACCAACTCGAATATAGAAAAATATTAAGTTTTAATTATATGAAGCACAATGCACGCATGTGAAGTAGCTGGTACGCATGTGGGCACATTTTAGATGGACGGGCATTTCAAAATGTAAGTGACCAAGTCATTCTCCTGGGCTGTCAAGAAGACCTAAAGTAAAATGAAATTCAACCTAATTAATCAACACTCTTCAAGTGCTGTGACGTGAAGAAGGTGGAAAACACCAGTCAACCTGATTCGATAACATCCACGAAAAGAAGAAAAAGAAGAAAACACCACCGTCGACAGCTTTGATGTCTCCGAAATTTTCTTCCACCTTCTTTTTGTAGCGTTGGAGATTTGTTTGGCACCGTATGCGGCAGTCGATTTTGTGGTTAGCTTATCTGCAGAACAATGTTAAATTACATCCAACACATTAAAAAAATATCGGAGGATTTAGCTAAAACAACCAAAAAATGCGTTAAAAGACCATTTTTGATGAAATAACTTACCAAAACTTACAAAATCACTAAAAGACGGGTGCCCACAACCGAACTAATTGCGGTGCCCACAACCGAATTTGGCAGCCATTTTGAGAAGTAGTGAAAAATTTGTTCGGGGTAAACATATTGGTTGTAATCAATATTGGATCACAAAGTAAAATAAATTAACTAAATAAAAATGCATTTTACTTGCCTTCTCGATGGATTCACTTCGATTTATGACACCATTTAAAATGTGTAAACAAATTTTTGTCTTATTTTTTAAGCATAGAAAGATATATATGGTCGCAGCACAAAGCAGGCGTGTCTGTTCGACTCAGTATTTGGCACAAAAAGATCGTGGTTCCATAATGAACAAATGGCCTTAGTCAAAAAAACCCAGCCTGCTTTCTATCAAGAGATACGAAGGGGTGCCCACAACCGAACTATGCCCACAACCGAACCTTTTACCCTACTTATTTGAATATTCCATGTACAGTTGCGGTCAAAATAATAGTAGTACGCGTACAACGAAAAGAAAATTAAGAAAAAATAATCTGCTTTTCTTTACAAATATTTATTTTGTATTTTTTTTAACAAGTTATATGTGTTAACAATGCAATCATAAAAGAAAACTTAAGAATTAAACTCAGTTTGGTTTGATTTAAATTAAATGCGTCAAAAGCTCCAAAATATGGACGGTCAAAAAAATAGTAGTTCGCTTTACTTTCATAAAAATGAAGCAAAAATTGTGTTTCATTTTAAAAGATTTAGTGGTTAAATAGTAATAACGTAATTTTTCTTCAAATTAATATTTAGTTGCGTGACTGTTGTTTGACTATTACTGCAGCACAGAGCCGATGCATTGAAATAACCAAATTTTCATATCTTTCTCTAGGGGCGTGGTCTACTGCTTCTCAAAGTTGATTATTATTTAAAAGATTATTGTGAGCATCTGCTCTCTTCACGTCACACCACAAATTTTTAATTATATTGAAGTCTGGTGATTGTGCGAGCCATTCCATAACCCTAATTATGCTTTTGCGAAGCTCCTTTCATGCGACCTTGCTTGTATGCTTTCGGTTATAATCCTGTTGGAAGATCCAAAGCATTGGCGTTTTTTCACGGACATACGGTAGCACGATTTCCCGCAAGATTCGTACACATACACATCGATCCATCGTTTTCTTGATCAAATAAATAGCGCCACCCCCATACAACGTAAGACATGCTCAATAAATAAATGCATGTCTTACGTTTTATGGAGGTGGCGCTATTTATTTGACATACGGTAGCACGATTTCCTGCAAGATTCGTACACATACACATCGATCCATCGTTTTCTTGATCAAATAAATAGCGCCACCTCCATAAAACGTAAGACATGCTGAATAAATAAATGCATGTCCTACGTTTTATGGAGTGGCGCTATTTATTTGATCAAGAAAACGATGGATCGATGTGTATGTGTACGAATTTTGCAGGAAATCGTGCTACCGTATGTCAGTGAAAAAACGCCAATGCTTTGGGTCTTCCAACAGGATTATAACCTAAAGCATACAAGAAAGGTCGCACGAAAGGAGCTTCGCAAAAGCAGGGTTAGGGTTATGGAATGGCTCGCACAATCACCAGACTTCAATATAATTAAAAATTTGTGGTGTGACGTGAAGAGAGCAGTTGCTCACAATAATCTTTTAAATAATAATCAACTTTGAGAAGCAGTAGACCACGCCCCTAGAGAAAGATATGAAAATTTGGTTATTTCAATGCATCGGCTCTGTGCTGCAGTAATAGCCAAACAACAGTCACGCAACTAAATATTAATTTGAAGAAAAATTACGTTATTACTATTTAACCACTAAATCTTTTAAAATGAAACATAATTTTTGCTTCATTTTTATGAAAGTAAAGCGACCTACTATTTTTTTGACCGTCCATATTTTGGAGCTTTTGACGCATTTAATTTAAATCAAACCAAACTGAGTTTAATTCTTAAGTTTTCTTTTATGATTGCATTGTTAACACATATAACTTGTTAAAAAAAATACAAAATAAATATTTGTAAAAAAAAGCAGATTATTTTTTCTTAATTTTCTTTTCGTTGTATGCGTACTACTATTATTTTGACCGCAGCTGTATGTATGTTTAGCAATTCAGTTATTACAATCTATAAATTTCGAAAAATAACAAGTAGATGACAAATGTATAATTTAACCCCACCAGCTATTAAACTACTATTACCTATTATTTAAACACAGAAACTTTTTTATAAATTATCAAATTGTCAAAATTATATAAGAACAAATATTTGCATAAAAGGACCATTAGATACAGGGAACAGTACCCAAACAAAAAGTTCAATATAACATTATTCAAGGAAATAATATCTAAAAAATCTAATAATAAATGAACAATGAACATACCATATAGCCTGGACAAAAAATAAATGGTCCACATCTTTCAATAACAGTACAATTATAGTTACAGTACTACAATAGCTAATAAGATATATGCAAATCATGAGCAAAGAAAAAATGTAATTCGTGCTCATTAAAACGACCAAATACCTTTTAAGCTTTGAATCTAATTATAAGTTACCAACATACAAGAGATGTAAAAATTTCTTATTTCAATTTAGGAACATCTTATTCTAGCTATCGTAACATTATTTTTAATTACATCATATATTCATATATAATTACATTAATTTATATATACGTATTCATATATATTAATCGTAATTATATATTCAAGTGTTAATGTATATACATATATCGAAAGTTGTTAGAAACCATCAAAAACTGCAGGATTTTGAAAAAGGATACACAACCGAACTGCAGCGATTTCAAGCGTAGATGTTTCGAAATGAGGACATTTCATTTTAACACAGAGGAGAGTTAAGGAATGTATTCCTTATCGCATCGACGCACCAAAATTTAAAATCCAAAACAAAATATCAGCCAGCAACAAACAATATTCTCAAACAAATAGAACAAACAAACAAAACCCAAAGTAACAAAACACAAACTAACCCAAAATATCATTATCTGTCAGCACACTAATTTAACTAACACCATGTGCTACCTGCTAATATACAAAACTAATAACGAAAAGAAAATGTATTAGGTATCGTAAGCAGTGATGTTAACCCTTTTTTTGAAAAATCCCTACGCGACTTGAAAAAAATCCCTACTTTTCCCTACGCTGTCCAGCAATTTTCCCTACGAAATTCCCTACACTTATTTTCCAAGTATTTTGTAATATTTAAGGTTTTTTTTAATTTTTTGTGAATAAAAGTCGAAAAAGTAAAAACCATAACATTTATTAATTCTTCTTTTAATTAATTTGCAACATGAAAACAACAAAACAAAGTTGTGCTTTGTACTGAGATTCGATTTAAAACATGGAAACATAATAACATAAAAAAAATTGTGCTTTGCACTGAGATACCATTTCATCTTACTTACTTACTTACTTACTTAACTGGCCATAACAACCCGTTATCGGGTTACGGCCTGCCGCAAAACTTCTCTCCAGGCGCCTCTGCTTTGCGCGCGCCTTCTCCAGTTAGTAACACCAAGAGATGACAGGGCCTCTTCAACTTGGTCCTTCCACCGGAGACACGGCCTCCCTCTTCGCCGTCGACCTCCAACCATCGCATCGAACACCTTTTTCGCCGGAGCTTCGTCGTCCATGCGGCAGACATGACCGAGCCAGCGTAGCCGCTGGATGTTTATTCGCTGCGCTACGTCCATGTCCTTATACAGCTCATACAGCTCGTTATTGGTTCGTATACGATAGTCGTCACCAACACGAACAGGGCCGAAGATTTTGCGAAGTACCTTTCTCTCGAACACTCCAAGGGCCGCTATGTCGTTTCGTGTCATTGTCCATGCTTCAGCGCCATAGAGGAGCACGGGCAAGATAAGCGTCCTATAGAGTGCAAGTTTTGTCGGTCGAGAGAGGTCTCTGCTTCTCAATTGCCTACCGAGACCGTAGTAGCACCTGTTGGCAAGAGTTATCCTTCGCTTTATCTCCAGGCTGACATCATTGCTGCTGTTGATGGCGGTGCCAAGGTAGACGAATTCCTTGACAACTTCAAAAGCATACCTGTCGGCCTCGACGTGAGACCCTAGCCGCTGCGAGTCCCTGCGTGTAGACAGCATATACTTCGTCTTGCCCTCATTTACCACCAGACCCATTTTGGCAGATTCTCTTTCGATAGCCGCAAAGGCAGCGGTGACATCTCGCTTGTTACGTCCGATGACATCAATATCATCAGCGTAAGCAAGGAGCTGGACACTTTTGTTGAAAATTGTGCCATTACGATGTACACCGGCCTTGCGCAGCACACTCTCCATGGTGAAGTTGAAGAGGTCGCAGGACAAAGGATCGCCCTGTCTGAAACCTCGAACGGTATCAAAGGGGTCGGAGAGGTCACTTCCAACCTTGACGGAGCTGCGCGTATTGCTCAACGTCGCTCTGCAAAGTCTAACGAGCTTTGCAGGGATACCAAGTTCAGACAATGCGGCATATAGGCGATGCCTTATCGGGCTATCGAATGCTGCCTTGTAATCGATGAAGAGATGGTGTGTATCGATTTGGTTCTCATGGGTCTTCTCCAGGATTTGGCGTAGAGTGAATATCTGGTCGATGGTGGACTTACCAGGTCTAAAGCCGCACTGATAAGGTCCAATCAGCGCCTTGGCGAGTGGCTTTAGTCTTTCACATAATACGCTCGTCAGGACCTTGTATGCAATGGGAAGTAGGCTGATACCCCTGTAGTTGGCGCATATTGTTGGGTCGCCTTTCTTCAGCACAGGACAAAGGGCACTGAGGTTCCAATCGTTGGGCATTCGTTCCTCCAGCCATATTTTGCAAATGAGCTGATGCATGCACCCAATCAGCTCACCGCCGCCGGCCTTGAACAATTCAGCTGGTAGCCCATCCGGCCCTGCAGCTTTGTTGTTCTTGAGTCGCTGGATAGCGAGCCGGACCTCGTCATGGCTGGGCGGTGGCACATCCACACCGTCGTCGTCGATTGGTGCCATCTGGACATCTTCACCACTGGCGGTATTGTTCCTTTCGTCGCCTGCGAGCAGCTTGGTGAAGTGCTCCTTCCACAACCTCAGCACACCCTGCGCATCCGTAACCAGATCCCCGTTTTCGTCTCTGCAAGAAGATGCCCCGGGCTTAAATCCTTCCGTGAGACGCTTAACTTTTTGGAAGAATTTTCGGGCGTCATTCCTGCTCCTGCACTCCTCGATTTCCTCACGCTCGCGCCTTTCTTGCTCCCGTTTCTTGCGTCTAAAAAGGCACCTCTCTTTCTTCCTCTCCTCCCGGTATTTTTCTGTCACGGCTCGCGTGGCAGCCGACTGCAGGGTCTTCTTGTAGGCAGCATTCTTCGCTGCAGTGGTTGCGCGACACTCTTCATCGTACCATTGGTTTTTTGGTGGTGGGCGTCGAAAACCAAGGACATTTTCTGCGGCGGCGCGCGTAGAGTGGGATAAGTGAGCCCATAATCCGCCGATGTCATCAGGTGGAGAGGGGGAGCGACCGAGCTGGTTGGAGAGTTGAGCGGAGTAGGCTTCGGCTACCCCTTGTGATCGCAGCTTGCTGATGTCCAGCTTTCTTCGCAAACTAGGTTGTGCGGTCTTCGCTGCGCAAAGACGCATGCGTACCTTGGCTGCAACAAGGTAATGGTCCGAGTCGATGTTGGGACCTCGGAACGTGCGCACATCGAGAATGCTAGAAGCATGCCTTCCATCAATCACAATATGATCAATCTGGTTGCGGGTTGATTGATCGGGGGATAACCAGGTCGCCTTGTGGATATCGAGGTGCTGGAATCTGGTGCTACTAACTACCATGTTTCGTGCCGCGGCGAAATCGATCAGCCTCAGACCGTTGTTTGTAGTGGTCGTATGGAGGCTGAAATGCCCGACAGTGGGACCAAATATACCTTCTCGCCCGACCTTTGCATTGAAGTCCCCGAGGACGATTTTGACGTCATGGGCCGGGCACCCGTCGTAGACGTCCTCGAGCTTCGCATAGAAGGCATCCTTGGCCGCATCGTCCTTCTCTTCCGTCGGGGCGTGTGCGCAAATTAGGCTGATGCTAAAGTATTTAGCCTTGATGCGGATCGAAGCCAGACGTTCGTTCACCGGAGTGAACCGAGAGACGTGGTGGCGAAGTCTCTTACTGACCACAAATCCGCAGCCAAATTCGCGCTTCTCCGCATGGCAGCTGTAGTAGATGTCGCAGTCTGCTCGCTTGGAGCAACCTTGTCCTGTCCATCGCATTTCCTGGATGGCGGTGATGTCAGCCTTACACTTTGTAAGGGCTTCCGCCAGTTGGATAGAGGCACCTTCCCTATAGAGGGTCCGGACATTCCAGGTGCATATCCTCAAATCGTGGTCCTTAAATCGTTTGCTGTGGTCGTCAACATTGTGGGCTCCTTCCGAGGCTTGTTTGCTGGCTTTCATTGGTATTTGATTTTCCGTGGCGGGCACCAAACCCTGCGCACAACCCAAATTTTAAGTCCTGGGGATTGGACTCGCTGCACACATTTGTTCACTATTCAGCGGACGCCAAATAGCTATCCAGAAGGGCCGCGCGGAGGCTGTGCATCAGCTTGGATTGGACAGGGACAAGGATCGTTCTGGCGTTCGCCAAGTTGAACGCAATCAGAGACTTTACCTTGTATGTCCGCTCCCTTCCTTCCATTTCATCACATTAAAAAAATCAGTACAAAAATTACACTAAGACTAATTACACTGAGCAACAGCCAAAATTTTTCCGAGTTCTAGTAAACCTTTTCTAAAGGATTTTTGGACGCTGATCACAACTGCGTACTTAGTTTTTTGATTGTTTGAGCGGTTTGTAAGTTATTGGTGGTTTTTGCTAGGAGGTGTTTTCCACGTTTTTTCATCTTTGAATTTTTATTGCATTTGTAATATGTTGAAAAACACGATAATTTTTTTATGACACAATAACGAATCCTCAAGCTATAATTCTGACCATAGTCGATTTCGATTGGTCAAGGGTTAACATGGCTATGGCCCTTCAAAGTTCAATTTTCGCGAATTTTTCATAAAAATTCATTAAAAATCGGTGTTGCAATTTTCAACTAGTAGTTAGTGTGCAATGTATAGTGTAAGGTTTTAACTTAAACTTATAGAACAGATTTTTTGCATTGTATGTGCCATTCTCGGCCTATGCTCGTTAGAGTGTAAATGCGACTTCATCTTCTGAACACGTGTTTGTATTGAAATCCTAATGCTTTTCGCGTCATTGACGAAAGTAGCTAAAGTATTTTCGCAAGCGTCAATATTTGTCTTTTCAAGGGCATTAACAAAATTTGAATTGGTTCGTTACTGTAGGAGATATTCTAAAAAGAGTTGCATCACACAAGTAAAAATTTCAACCAAACACACTTAGCAAACTACTTGCTGTTTTTCCATATTTCACTGCGACATATTTTTAGGGCGCAAAAAAAATCAAAATCAAAACTGAAAATTTTACGCATTAAGGGCATTTGATGAATGTGAGTATTTTCATGCCGCTGCCTAAAATTGTGCTCCGATATTATAGCTCAAAAGTAAATCCTTGCTTTTGTTGCTGAATTTATGAATGGTGAACTTGATTGGTGAACACAATTTCTATTACAAACATCGTATTTCAAAAATTTCTTTTTTAATTGAAAGCCCCAACATTCTTCTTTCACTATATGACAATATATATTTTTTGTAAGAAAAATTCTTTTGTGTATTCGCAATATTGTAAAGTAACTGAAAATTTGACTTTGCAAATGAATAACTCTTGCAAATTTGCACCGATTTTAATGTTTTGAATTTGAAATACATAGTTAGAGTATTGTTATTCCTTGTTAAAAAAATGGCATTTTAGACTTCAGGTTTGTAGAAGCTGCATACGTATAATGGTCAAAAAACATGGAAAACGCCCTCCGAGGAAAACCATCAATATTTCTTAAGCCGCTCAAACAATCAAAAAACTAAGTACGCAGTTGTGATCAGCGTCCAAAAATCCTTTAGAAAAGTATGGTTGGATTTCAGAAAAAAAAAATAATGTAGATTTTGTTGCTCTGTGTTATTTATGGTCATACTACTCAGTATATGAAATTTTCTTAAAGTGCTGTTCTTTACATTGAAAATTTACACAGGTGATATCTTCGTCTTCTAAGTAAGAGCGAATTATACAAATTGAAGTCAAATTGGCATGGCTTGATGGGTTCCTTTTTTGTTCGAAAATATTCTTTCAGAGTCTGCATTAGAATGTGGTAGTGCCGAAACATATTTGGCCAACTTTGACAAATTGGGAAACAACATTTGATCGTTAAAATTTTTAATAATAATAATTTAAATAATTGACTGGCACGACAGCCCGCTTACGCGAGACCAAGGCCTAGCTTCCCGCAGCCACCCGTGTTGTGCGTGTGAATTTGTACGCGGGTGGAAGGGACCTACAGTTTTATGCCGGTTCCGAACGGCAGGGTGGGAGCTTTTTCATAGGCAATTTTTACTCTCAGAGGTTTGCCATTTCCAGCTGAGAGGACAGCCACCGAAAGAGAAAACGAGTTTCCCGTTATTTTTTTAGGTGTTGCTACATGCAGTATTCGAACTTGCGTCGCTCGTTAAAATTTGTAGTTTGACTAATTTGACTTCAAAATTTTCCATAACCAGGGTTGTTTGAAAATTCCCTACATTTAGTGAATTTTAAAAAATCTGTCCTTTTTTCCCTACGCACACCATTTTCGCTAAAATTCCCTACATGTAGGGTAGGTAAGCCCTACATGTAGGGAATTTTCCCTACAGTTAACATAACTGATCGTAAGTAACATTAAGAGAAACATGTACTCAGTTTAAGATCAGACTCAATAAACGCAGCACGCATGTGTTGAAGAAAAACACAAGAATCTGCGTCTCGTTTGTTAACTCGCGCGTCAAATGCGTTGCATTGCTGGGTGTATGTGTGCGTATCTTCTGTAAGCCAGCGTTTCTCAAAAACATTTAATTTAGTTTATTTCAGTCAATGGAGTACAATCCTCACAGACTCGGAATAGAGTAAATTTCTTAAAATTATTCTTATACAGTGGACGTCCAGTATAACGAACGAATTAACGAATTTTCGATTTAACATACGGCCAAATGTTTTCCATTGATGGTTCTATATTACGAATAAAAGTGAAATTTGCTATTCGATATAACGAATATTTATGTTGTTTTTCACCCTTCGATTTTTTTTTACTTGAGCATTCACATTTTTCACAACAACAATGAATGTTTGGTTTCGTGAAGTGAACGGTACCTCAATTATTTTTGGTTTTGTTACGATAAAACTTTCAAATTTACGTCAAGTTACCAACATTTTCGAATACTGTTTGTATGCATTGCTGATCATTTTCACAGGATTTGTTTTGCGTACGGTCGGCTTTTTTCTTTTAAAAATTTAAAGTTTAATAATCAATCAAGAGAAATTGCCAAAGAGAAAAGTTTACTTGCGGTAAAAAGGCAATCCGCATCGAAGACTTTTTCACTGTACACACCACACATATTCGTATTTTGAAAATACTAGATTAAAACAATATAATTGTTTAACATTCTATCTGTCCTTTGCTCAAAATTGCGATCGCTATCCTTTGGGGTCAGGATAACCCCAATCAAACGTTTATATAATTTACTCCAAAAATATGAAGAAATGTTACACTTAAATCACAAAAGAAAAGGGGAAAGCTCCGAAAAGTGTTTTTCTCGATTTGTTATTGGGTTGTAAGCGTGATTAACACTAAATACCGCAAGAAGACGACTGCTCAACCATTTTTTAATTCCGCCTGGGGTCAAATAGACCCCAAGGGACAAGCAGAAGGTTGAAAATTGAATATGTGAGACTTATTTCTTTAAGAAGGATGGTTAAAACGAAACAAAATTTCGTTCGATTTTACGAATTATTCGATTTAACAAATTGAGGTTACACCATAAGATTCGTTATATTGGGCGTCCACTGTATATTATTTAATATACATATTTACAATATGTTTAAATGAATCTCTATTAAGAGTAATATCGAGCGATTCACAACATCTTAACATTTTATTTAATATTAAAGGAGATCTTATTATGGGCTCATTGGTTGCAAAATTAGTTCTATGAAATTTAAAGTTTTCTGTAAGAAATAGCAACACTTTTTTGTTTTATGGCTATAATATAGGGTTTTCCAGCAAGAGGTGTTATTTTGGTATTCAAAGAAAATGCCATTTTTTGAGATAAATGATCGGATGTTTATTTCATAATAAAGAGGAAGGTATGCCGTTAATAATGAAAAACAATATCAGCCAAATGGCCACCACGACCACGCTTACAGGACCATATCCTTTTCATGAAATTTTCCATAACCAAATCGCAAAGTGGCTGCCCTATGTCCTCGATAGTCTCACGAATTCTATCTTTGAGGTCTTGAATCGACGCTTGGCTGTTGGCGTACACCTTATCTTTCACGTGGCCCCAAAGGAAGGTGTTAAATCACAAGATCTCGGTGGCCAATTGTGATCACCTCTTCCAGAGATAACACCCAGAGGACCCATTCAGCAAAGACACGACGTTGTTGATGATCGGTCGGCTTGAGTTCTTGTGTTAACTGAACTTTATAAGCCTTAGGACTCAAGTCTTTATGCAAAATACGGTGTAATGACGTTTTTGGAATGCCCAATTCCAAAGAACGACGAGGAATCGACAAACCTGGTTTTCTTCAACACTTTGGGCTACAGCAGCAATATTCTCAGTTGTTCTTGAGTGACGTGCACGGGTTTTATTCTTCACATCACTAACTTGTCCCAACAGCTCGAATTTCTGCACAAATTTCTGTATTGCGGTCCGACAAGGTGCTTCACGACGACCCAAAAATGCTTTAGTTTTGCGAACTGTGACTGCAAGATTTTCACCATTTTTGTAGTGAATTTTAATAATTTCAATGCGTTGTTGAAGCGTGCATCGTTCCATTTTTAGTAATGGCGTAGTTTTTACTTGTCAAATGTCAAAGAATAAAAGCTTCAAAAGTGACAGCTACCGAAATACCGGGTGATTCAAAATAACACCTCTTGTTGGAAAATCCTATAATATGTTGCATGTTCATCAGTATTCCTTATCGGCGGACTACATGTCTATGTTCACATAGAATTTATTTTGTGCGCAGGTAGGAGCTGTAAATGAATGGTACGCGAGGAAAAGTTTGAGACCCGGTGTTGTAAGCTAAAATAGCAGCAGCAGCCGAACACACGCAAACGCATACGCGTGCTCCGGCGTCTACTTCATTTTAAATCCCTTTAATCAACGACAACATCGTGCGCAACAGCAGCAGCAGCAACAAAAACGACACAAACGAACCGCTAGGTAATAGCAGCAGCAGGGAAACACATTTATCCACCCCTCGCATTACCCACTCTTTTCCCTAATTACCGTGCATTCGTTCGTTCATAGCAAGTGCGACAGCAACAGCAACGAGGACACCAACCAACTTCCCCCAAAACGACAACATAGCCCGGCCCCAGGGCCGGCCCTTAGTCAACTAATATCCTTGAAAGTGCCGGCAAATCCTAAATATGATGGCCACCATATTATGCACGAAGTGGCGGCAAAAAAGTATATTTTCAATTATTCGGTCGTTCGGCGCTCACGTTGTTGTTGTTTCGCAACTTTGTACATTTTTCAAGTTGTACAAATGAAGCGTCAATTACCCGAAAAGAAGTATCAAACTTAGCAAACGCAAACTTAGCGCTCCGCATACGACGCACAGTGGGGTATTGACCATTGAAAACGGCGATCAATTCTCCTGAGCTATTAAAATGAATGTAAAGTATTTTTTTACATAGATGAATCATATATAAGACAAATTGACAAAAAAATTTCTGTTGTTGTTTTTTTTTATTAACCCCTCTGTTACCCTAGGAAAAACTCGCACATTTGACCCTTGGGTCATAAAATGACCCCGATTTTTCTCTGTATTTTGTTCAAAAAAGTTAAGACAATGTGGTTTTAACAATTAGTTATTACTTTTACTATTGAAAATCTACTATTTGGCCTTACTGGAGTCAAATATGTTCAACATGGAGACCATGCCCAAGTTCTTGATATTCTTCTCGGGCACTTTAATTCTTGCGATTTCTTCAGAAGTTAAAACTATATCGAAACTAATTGTTGGTCAATTATATTATTTATAACAGATAATAATCATGAATCGCCCAAAAATAAATGGTTGCACAAGAAAGCCTGTTCCCGTGGCCCACAAAAAATTACTCAGTTTAGAGGTTTAATTTATAAAAGTCTGCCAAAATATTAAAGTTAAACTAAGTAGATATTGACACCAATGAACCAATACAAATTATAATATATATTAGAGAGCTGCAATTGTGCATTTGAAAGCTGTTTCCAGACACTCTCTCTCTTTGCACGGCACTGCACTGCACTTGCTCAGTGCAAACAGATCGAATCAGAGGTGCCAGCGAAGAGAAGCAAAACATGTGTGTGCATGACATATGAGAGCTGAGTCTTTGTTGCTTTATAACATTAGTGTGTGCGAACACACTAAAGGCAATGCACAGTAAAGGCAATGAAATTTACTGCAATGACACTGAATGTAGTAAGTTATACTAAGAGAACAATTAGTGCTTTGTTGTTATTGTAATAATCACGCATATTTCTGAGTTTTTTGAATGGTATTTAATAAATTAAATTTCGTATCAATTTACAAATAAAATATTTTCACCTAAATTAAAACTATTGTGTTTTATGGACATAAAAAATTGAACAGAAAAATTAAATTATATTTACTTGTACATCTAACTCCTTTTTTTCAAAATTTTTATTTTAATGATGGCGTTGGTTAGCTGATTGCTAGACTAAAAATTACAATAATATTGTAAAAACATATACTAGTGAGAATAAATTTGCGTACAAGGGGTACGTAGTTTTTTCATATGAAAAATAAATCAGTTAAAGTTATTTTTCAAAAACAAAATATTTTGTATTTCTTCCGTAAAGTTAGTTATTTTATTCCATTAAGATAATAATATCAAAAACTTGACCAAACTGTAAAAGAAGGGCCAAAAACAAAATATGTTATGAATTCACCTCAGAAAAAGTTTGCGTACGCGATAAGGTTATGTAGTTAAAATGTAATTGAAACTTAGTTTTGTCCAAAAATTAATAACTTTGTGAATATGTTTTTCTCGCTTGAACTCCCTGCAGAAGTTTCGGCGTAGATTTTATTAAATTCGGTGTTTTTTCAGTGGTTATTTTGTTATATCCTTGAATTGTTATATTGATTTACTATATCTTTGAAGATGGAGTGTTGTTGGGCTCAGGGTTCAAGTAAACCCCTTATAGCCTCAATTAAGGCTTGTCCACGAAATAACTTTTACATTTTCTATTATTAATAGCTACTAAATAAAATATTGAACTAATGTTTGTGTGAGTATTTATTATCTCTTATAACTCAAAGTTTGTGATAATGTACAAATATTTTAAAGTTCAATTGGATTTCTTACAAATCTACGTATTTTTGCTTTCAATTCCCTCATCAAATGTTGCACACCAGATTTTCCAATTTTTTTGGCCATACTGTTCCACTTTTTTATAAAATCAATCTTTCCCTTAGCACGTTTTTTATATTTCAGTAAGTTTCGTTTCATTATTGCCCAAAATCGTTCGACTAAAAGTAAATTTTACTGTTAAGAGTGCCAGTTGTAACAAAAGGACGAGTGTATTTGCCACAGCTACATATGGCCTGCCAAACCATATACTTTTTACCATATTTGTCCATCCGTTTATACTTGAACCTTTTCAAAACGCCACCCTTCAGGTATGCTGTGTAATATCCTCGACCTGGAAGCTGTTTGAAATCTTCTTTGACATACGTTTCGTCATCCATTAACACGCAGCCTTTAAAACGACACAGATCATTCGATAAAAGTTTTCGGGCTCGATTTCTGGCACGCTTTTCCACTTCGGAGTTACGATTTGGCACTTTTTGAACAACGAAAGATTTGAGCTCGTAGTGTCTTTTAATTTTCGCAATGTATGATTTCGAAACTTCGAATTTTCGTGCCAAATCTCGTAAAGATTGGTTTGGATTTTTTTCCAGAGAAACTTTCACCTTACGACCTATATCTTTATAGACGAAACCTTTTTTTCGTCCGGCTCCGACGATACGGGATGTGGACAGGTCCTTCTTGTATTTAATTACCACATTTCTAGCTGTTGCGCTGGAAACTTTGGCTAGTCTTCCCAACAATGCGTACAAAGCCGTTGGATTTTCGAAAAAGTGGGCAATTATTTTTTGTCGAATTTTCTCTTCTTTAGATGCCATTTTGATTAAATCACTTTAAATTTCAAAATACAATTGACCACTAATAGCTGAAATTTGACAGATTCTGAAAAGCGAATTTTTTTTTTAGAAATTTCGGTGCTTACTATACTTTTTTTCGTTTTACATTGTAAAAGTTATTTCGTGGACAAGCCTTAGATGCACGTTAGGCGACTAGGGAGGAACTTTTTAAACTTTGTTGAGTTAGTTAATAGCAAACATAGCTTCGCATCGTAAAGTTGAATGAAATGTTGGAACCTGATCCAAAATTTTGAAACCTTGGCTTGCATAAGCTTTTAGAATATGTAAATAACCCCTCGGAACCATTTCCAAATAAAACAACACAGATTGCTCACTCCTTTACTAGACATGCAGCCCCATACCACAGATAACTCATCATATAGATGTCCAGTCATACGACGAAAACGGCAAATTTCAAGCTCGGAATTACAGCATTTTTCCGCAAAGCTATTTTACGCACACAGCTGCATGTGCTCATCCAAAACTTGAACTTGAACCGGATTGAATTAATTTTGAATTTCTTTTCTTGCGTGTGATATTATTTTTTGCAACATACATTTATGATTTTAGCTACAACGATCACGTACAGTGTTTGGTGTAACAGGTAGACAGCACATCAGATATCCGTAATTTCTTTTTCGTAAATTTCGCCTCAGGTTCAAGGCTGGGCGAGAAACAAAATGTTTCTTAACATTTAACGCTTTTTTATTATCTTTTTTAATCGGTTATATCTGAAATTAATAATGTGTTCAAAAAATGTGATATAAATGAAAATAAAACTTTGTGCATGATCAAAGAATATGAAGTCTTTATTTTCTTTGGCGTGACACATACACATCGTTGCTAAGGCAACGCATTGCCAATAGCTGCGGCGCCAGCAGGTCTATCCGTTGGGTCGGCGTAACTGTATTGCGACAATGAAGTGACCGCTGAAAAATTAGTTTTGGCAGATTGTGTTGTTTTCATTCTTTTTTGCGAAAAGCAAGTGCCTGGGCGTACCCTGCAACAAATTAAAGGGGGCAAAAACATAACTACATTTCCAAATTCAGAATATAAAATTCAAATAGAATAGAATATAGATTTCTGTACATATGTATGTAAAATATAGAATTACGAGGGGGAACTACCCTCCTCTACCCATACCTAGGTACGCTCATGAGCGCCTGTCATCATCAACCGAATCTTTTTGCTGTATTGTTACGAAAATCTCAAGTTTTCCCAGGTTCGTTTGATTGTGTTTGAAAATAAAACACTGCTGCTTTTATACCAGTTTTCTTATCGCGCCGAAGTTTCTTGCAACTTCCAATTGAAAAATGCTCGATCATTCTCGCACAGCCCATTTCTCGCGAACCTTGCCATATCGGACTATACCAAGCGAGTTATACCAGTTTGCCGTACTTCACAGTGCATGCCTAAAAGTATGCTTGCAAAAGCGTTCATGCACAGCATAGAGTGCCTTTTCGTTTCAGTATGGTTGTTTGTAACCGTATGCTGCGCTTGGTTGATTGATTTTACAACTTGCGAACAATTATATGTGTCTCCAAAACCAAACAATTTACTAATCAAGAGATCTAGAAACCAAATAAATTTTTCATTTATATTGTTGTCACGGGTCGTAAAAAAAATATATTGTTAAAAAAAGTCACCAAAATCTTAACAGCTACAGTAAGGATCGAGCCGCGAACTTGTCGTCCGAGACACTCCCGCTTACGCGTTTGACCATCAACACACAATCCCGACTGGCTGCTTAAAAGGTATGATAACAGTCAAGCGCCGTTTTGACCAAAAATCACATATTTCTGTATCTCAAAACAGAGCACAATGCGTGTGAAGCGGTGTTTGTGTGAGTGACATTAGAGGCCAAAAAGCTCTTATCGGGGGCCAAATTTGTCGAACTTTTTGGCACATTTTTTCCTTGGCCGCTGGACATCTATATGATGAGTTATCTGTGCCCATACCATACCCCTCAAATGCTATGCTTTGCTGTTAATGTCAGAATTTTGTTAGTAACTGAATCCCCTTCAAATTAGTTGATGCTTTTTAATGCCAAATATGCCAAACCATTACTAGAGAATAATAAATCTTCCTACTCCATAGATAACAACACATAGTCCTTGAAATCCGGTGTTCTAGACTCTTTGATGGACTCTTTCACGAAAGCTATTACACCGTGCGACAAAAATGAAAACATTTTTTCACACTGGAAAAAATCCATATGGGCGTGAAACTAGAGATCAAACATAGTAATACTGCGTACTCAGTTTTTCATTTCTACATCCTTTGTCCTTTTAAAAGGACTTCAAAATTTCGAAGGGGATACAAAATTAAAAAAATATAAAAAACACTTCATCTCGTTATAATACGGCGATATGTATATCAAATGAAAGAGGAAAGGCTCAAGAATTTAAATAAAATTGACTTTTTATCTATGTGTAAAAAAAGGATATGAAAAAGGTCCTTTGAAAATTTTAATCCTTTATATCCTTGAAGATTTATGGAGAATATTCTTGAAAAGTAAGTATGTTAAACCCCAAAATCTCCTTGATTACGTGACAAAATTTCATTATTCTAGCTTAAGGGGATATTCCGTAGTGACGCGCCTTTTTCAGGTAGATTTTCAAGAATTTTTTTCTCAGAAAATATAAAAGATATTCAATTTTTGTTTTCTGCCATATATTTATACATATTTCATGTACACAGAGCGGCTTCCAGAGCGAGTTGAAATTAAGTCGTTTCCAGCGCAGGGGAAAACGGTAGACGTGCAGCTGTCTCGGAAGTCTTAAACAAAAAACAAAAATTTTTTAGAATCTGTGTAACGTCAGCTATCGTGTGAAGTGGGTTACATATGTGATTTGAGGGTTTTTTTTCAAAGTAAATGTTGGATTAAGAAAAAACTACTCATTGTATAGACACAATTTTAGACAGTACGATAGCGACATGTATGTAGAATATTCAGTTAAAATTTGAAGCAAATCGGCTTAGTAGAACTTGAGATATTATGTCTACCAGTTTGAAAAACATGGTTTCGAGAAAAAGAGGATTTATGTTTTGGGTTAAGATAATTTCGGTCGGCGCGCCGACTTTGACATCCCATAACTTTCGGAATTTTCGAGATATTGGAAAAATACTTTCACAGTTTGAATTGTAAATACGTTGAGATTATGAAAATGTAATAAAAAAATTTCGAATTTTTGAAGCCGTCACTGCGGAATACCCCCTTAATTGATTTTGGATCTATTTATTATTTAAAATACTGATACGCAAATAAATTAGAATTTTTGTACTTCATTAGACTTGCAGGTTCCGGTTTTTTTTTAATAACTTTCGAACCACTAAATTTAGAGTAATGAAATATTGACACGTGATCAAGGAGACTTTGGGTTCTAACTTTTCAAGAAAATTAGTTATCAATTTTCAAGGATATAAAGGATTAAACTTTTCAAAGGACCTTTTTCATATCCTTTTCTTACAAATAGATAAAAGATCGATTTTATTAAAATTCTTGAGCTATTTATCTTTCATTTGATATACAGGTTAAGTATTTTTTATATTTTTTTAATTTTTTATCCCCTTCAAAATTTTAAAGTCCTTTTGAAAGGACAAAGGATGTAGAAATGAAGAATTGAGTACGCAGTATTACTATGTTTAGTCTCTAGTTTCACGCCCATATGGATTTTTTCCAGTGTGAAAAAGGCTGTCGCACAGTGTTATGTGCTCCTTGTTAGTAAGCTAAATATGAGATTCTTACATGCTGTTATGTAGAGGAAACATGTTTTTTTCAGGACTTTTTTTATAAAGTCACTGCCACCGGGTTTTATAAAATATTTCTGTACATTTCTAAAGAAATCGGATGCAACTAGTCTTAGATTATGATGCACTGATCGCAAAACAATCTAATCCTATTGCTTGGGTAGCTTAAGAAAATGGTCAGATCGTAGTAACGAAGCAAGATTTTCTGTTTTTTTTTGTGATTTAAGATGTCTTTTTGGAATAACGAATGTGCTCTTCCAAAAATTTCTCTAATTTCACGAAGTTTTTTGTCAATTTAGGAAAGATTTAGTAAGATTATCCTTTTATCCATTTTTATTTTTTTTGCTTGGGTTCTATTGCTTTCTATATAATTTCAAGCACATATACGTCTAAAAATAATTTACAAGTCCGTTTACTGCTCAACGGAATACAAATTTCCAAATAAAAATAAAAAGCATAACTGGAAATTCCCGTTATTAGTTTTGTACGCAAACTTATTCTGCTCCGTTTTGTGAGTATATTGTCAATAAATACGAATACATGGAAAATTATTATTTTGATATATCTAAAACAGAACAAAAAGTGCAGTTAAAGCATAAATAAAAAATGTGGATACGTTTTTATAAACAAAGAACCCATTTTTGAGGTCAAAATTAATCATAACATAATTTTGACTTGCCTGTATGCAAACTTATTCTGACGAGTGTATTTTTTAATATTACATTTAATTAATTTTTTTAAATAACATTTATATATTACATTTAAATTATTTATTTAAATATATTATATTTACTCACATCATCAACCTCCATTTTAATTGGTATTTTGTCAGAAACTAAAATGTTTTACGAAACTCCCTCACTTAATTACGCGTGTCAAGTAGCAAACTCTTCTTTTAACACTTCTGTTACCTTAGGGTCATTTTCGAGTAAAATTTTACTTTAAAGAGCCGTAACGTTCTTATTTCTGGTAAAGAATTGTTTTTCTTTGGACTCAGTGACTAATTTTATGCCATTTGAACATACGCTAAATTTCATCTTATTTGCAACACTGGTTTACGTGCAAATGAGCAACTATACAAATTTGACCTTAGGGTCATTTTATGACCCATAGTACTGAACGCAAGAAATTGGTCGATGCGATGTGAATTTTATTAGAATTTGCTGAACAATAAATAATTTTGTAAAGCATTAAAAGTTCCCCTTTCTAACGTGCCATGCTACCTTAAATTCTTAATTTAGTGCTTCTTGAGCTTCCTCAGTTAATTGGCCAATTGGTAACAGAGCGTGGTGTATTATTTCAGGCCCATGAATTAGAAATTTGAGCACCGTAGGTGGCATATTGCACCATAGATACTTTGATACAAAATGTCTCGCAGTTTCATGTGCGAAATTTCGAAATTTTACCATGGCCACAAGAAACAATTATCAATACAACGTGCAACCTTTTTATCAAGTTCAGGTCAACATTCGTGATATCAGACGATAGCTCTGCGTTTCGAAAGAACCTTCTTGCCGTATTTCCATTATTTGAGTTGCCGAATCCGGGTTTCGTTTGATCAACAATCATATCTGCTTTCTCTCTGAATCCCTTTTGAATATATTTTTTTGTTTCGTTAACAATTTTCTTCTTATTTTCTGACCTACCTTACCACTTTTGTTTTGGTAATTTGTACGATAAATGAAGAAGGCATTCAAAAAATAGTATCAATAGTATCAAAGAATATGAAGTAATATAGAACGCGCATGTGGGCACAAAAGTGTTTTCGGCTGTTATGATGCGAGCGGGAAGAGCGAAGCGTAGGCATTTGAGAATGTTAAGTTCATAACATTTTCTGTTAGATTTTCGTAGGACAACAGCCATGGCACAATAAACAAGGTAGTGGCAGGAAGGAGCGAAAAAATTCACGTGTATTTTGTTAGTGTTTTTGTTCGGTTCATTGTCAAATCGGACGGACGGTTCTCTTGCCAACAGTATTGCCAGCATCGAATAGACCACTTGGTCTATTCGAAAAAGTAAAAATACATCAATTAACAGCAAAAGTACATAGCTTCTTTGTTTTAATCTGTTGTTTTACAATTAGGGGCAAAAGTGCTAAGTCCATAGTTCGCTGATTTTGCGTTAATTCATAAAAGTTAACGAAAATTGGAAAAATAATATTCTTTCGTCATTGCAAAAATGCTTAAAATTTCACAGAAAAAGAGTTGACTGGCAATGCTGTTCTCCGAATGTAAACAAAACAGACAAAAACTTCTGACAACCTACCGAACTCAGACGAGAAAAAAATAAAATTCGCTCCTTCCTGCCACTACCTTGTTTATTGTGCCATGGACAACAGCAAAAAGCAATGTGATTGTTCGCAACGGCTTCACTCTTGTACATTGAAATGGTTGTGTTGCAGCGTGGTGTTCGCTCAATCATTTTTTGCATGTATGTTTCTTGATCTTGTTTGCCGAATCGCAAGCAAAGAGCAAACAACGAACCAAAGCATCATCATCATCATCATCATCATCATCGTTTCAACGAAGATGACTCGGGATTCGCTAATGTTTTTGTTGTTGTCGATTATTGTGTGTATGCTTTTTTGTGTCGGCAGATTGTTTTTGCTGCCCAAATTGCTATCATATTTCTATCAATCGAATCTTTGTGGTGAATGGCTTTTGATGGCCAACGCTTTGATTGATTTTAAAATTTGGTGGTTGATCCCAATTTAAAATGTTTACAAATATTTTTACGTGGCGAGTTCGAAATAAAAATATTTGTTTATCTTTTCACATGGTTGATTACAAGTTTGAGAATATGGGAAAACTATGAAAAAAAATTAACTGATGGCTATATTGACTTCAAAATTCCTAAAAACACTTGAAATCAAAAATAATTAGATACGTGTTTTAATTTGTTTTTTCAATCGAAATCTAACGGACAAACCAAGGGTTAAAAGATTGTATGGACAAGCATAATTTAATAGGTCTATTGACTTTCAATATGCCGAAAGCACTACTAAAGCACTAAATAAAGGAATAAATAATAAGACAAGTATTTTGTCATATGAAAAATGTTATTACGGCATGCCCACGTTTAAAAATAGTATAAATATTCTACACCCGAATTGTTCCATGGCGAAAAATGTGACCATAAATTTACAATATAAGATTTTCTTAGTTTAGTTCTTTTAACCCTTTGAAGCATACATTTTTCAGATAACTTTTTTTCAATGAAAATAGTCGCCCTGGGGGTTTTCGGGGTCGCTGATCACGAATATGTAATTAAATTTTTGAAATTCAGCAATCCAATATGGCGGATCCAATATGGCCGACAACATTAGTAAAATTTATTCATATCAATATGGAAAATTGTAAATGGGGGTTTTCGGGGTCCCTGATTACGAATTTGATATCAGATGTTCGAAATTCAAAATGGCGGATCCGATATGGCCGACAGAATTAGTGAAACTTATTCATATAAATATGAAAATTAGTATCCGGGGGTTTTTGGGGTCGCTGATTACGAATTTGATATTAGCTATCTGAAATTCAAAATGGCGGATCCAATATAGCGAACAGACGATAGCTGCTGCGTCCTTGTTCGTGTCTCCGGGTTTGGTTGAGAGCTGTAGTAGTTGTTGTTACCAACTTGAAAAAATGTTCCTTTCTTGAACAACAAAAAATATGGTACCTATACTTATGACTTCTATATTGTGTCCGCCATATTCCATCCGCAATTTTGAATTTCGAAAATCTAATAATAAATTCGGAATCAGCGACTCCGAAAACCTCCGTATACCAATTTTCATATTGATATGAATAAGTTTCACTAATTCTGTCCGCCATATTGCATCCGCCATTTTGAATTTCGAAAATCTGATATCTGCATCGTCATCAGCGACCCCAAAAATCCCCTTACACCAATTTTCATACAGATATAAATAAGTGTAACTTATTCGGTCCGCCATATTGGATCCGCCATTTTGAATTTCGAAAATCTGATTACGAATTTTTAATCAGCGACATTTAAAACCTAATAATAGTAATTATCATGATAACACTGAGCAACAGCCAAAATTTTTCCGAGTTCTAGTAAACCTTTTCCAAAGGATTTTTGGACGCTGATCACAACTGCATACTTAGTTTTTTGATTGTTTGAGCGGTTTGTAAGTTATTGGTGGTTTTTGCTAGGAGGTGTTTTCCACTTTTTTTCATCTTTGAATTTTTATTGCATTTATAATATGTTGAAACACACGATAATTTTTTTAATGACACAATAACGAATCTTTAAGCTATAATTCTGACCATAGTTGATTTCGATTGGTCAAGGGTTAACATGGCTATGGCCCTTCAAAGTTCAATTTTCGCGAGTTTTTCATAAAAATTCATTTAAAATCGGTGTTGCAATTTTCAAGTACGAGTTAGTGTGCAATGTATAGTGTAAGGTTGTAGCTTAAACTTATAGAACAGATTTTTTTTCATTGTATGTGCCATTCTCGGCCTATGCTCATTAGAGTGTAAATGCGACTTCATCTTCTGAACACGTGTTTGTATTGAAATCTCCTAATGCTTTTCGCGTCATTGACGAAAGTAGCTAAAGTATTTTCGCAAACGTCAATATTTGTCTTTTCAAGGGCGTTAACAAAATTTGAATTGGTTCATTACTGTAGGAGCTATTCTAAAAAGAGTTGCATCACACAAGTAAAAATTTCAACCACACACACTTAGCAAACTACTTGCTGTTTTTACATATTTCATTGCGACATATTTTTAGGGCGCAAAAAAATCAAAATCAAAGCTGAAATTTTTATGAATTAAGGGCATTTGATGAATGTGAGCATTTTCATACCGCTGCCTAAAATTGTGCTCCGATATTATAGCTCAAAAGTAAATCCTTGCTTTTGTTGCTGAATTTATCAATGCAGAACTTACATATTTGAACACATACTCTATTACAAACATCGTATTTCAAAAATTTCTTTTTTATTTGGAAGCCCCAACATTCTTCTTTCACTATATGACAATATATATTTTATGTAAGAAAAATTCTTTTGTGTATTCGTAATCTTGCAAAGTAACTGAAAATTTGACTTTGCAAATGAATAATTCTTGCAAATTTGAACCGATTTTAATATTTTAAATTTTAAATACATAGTTAGAGTATTGTTAATCTATGTTAAAAAAAATGGCATTTTAGACTTCAGGTTTGTAGGAGCTGCATGCAGCGCCGTAGCGAGGGTCTCGGGGTCCCTTGTGCAAGATTTCGTAAGGGGCCCTTGAAAATGAATTTCTAAAAAAAAAAAGGTGATTTCGAAGCCTTTTCGAAGTCCATTAAAAAAAGGGTTCAAAGGTCGTGAGAAATTGAAAACAGCATTATACTTTGGTTTAAACAATTTCTTTATTTCTCATATGTGTGCACATACTATTACACTATATTCTGTATTAGGTAGATATTTTTACAGCCAAATATTCTAGACTGCACGTAATTATTTGTAACTTACAAATAACGAAATCACAGAAACATCACTCATGAAAATATACTGTTCCTGCACATTAGGTGTCTCCTCAGTCTCTTGCGTTTACTTATTTCTCTAAAATGACTTTTTTCTCGATTTCATGGCGGCGAAACCATCAATAATTTTCGTGAAATAAATTTTTCATGCTCTTTCATTCTCGATCGACAGAACAGCTAGCCCATTTAATATTTCCTGCCCCATTGAACTCCACAAATAATTCTTAATGAGCTTTAATTTTGAGAATGATCGTTCAGCAGACGCTACAGTCACTGGGATAGTAAGGTACATTATACAAGCAGTATAAATATCCGAAAAAGTTGACATCAACGAACTGTGTTCAATCATGAGAAAATCGGCTAGCTGTTTTACCGTTTTCATTTGCTTAATTTTTGAATTGAAAGTAGATTTCATTGATAACAATTGTGCAGGAAAAGATGGTGATATGTAATCAGGAATTTTTCCTCCCAGGGGCCCTTTCCATAAAAAAGTAGATCCAATTTTATACAATGTTATAAAAACGTTATCGAAGATCTTTTCTAGCTCATACTTTAAAACGAATTCTAAAAAAACAAAAAAGAAATCTTCGGGGGCCCCTCAGGGCCGGGGGCCCTGGTGCGCCGCACCGCCTGCACATGCCTAGTTACGGCGCTGGCTGCATGCGTATAATGGTCAAAAAACATGGAAAACGCCCTCCGGGGAAAACCATCAATATTTCCTAAGCCGCTCAAACAATCAAAAAACAAAGTACGCAGTTGTGATCAGCGTCCAAAAATCCTTTAGAAAAGTATGGTTTGATTTCAGAAAAAAAAAATAATGTCGATTTTGTTGCTCTGTGTAATCCGTTGAAAAATTTTCCATATAATGAATTTTCTTTGCAAAAAGTGACTATTTTTACTATTTGTTTATTGATATTGACAAATTGATGAACAACATTCGATAAAAAAGTAAAAATTTTGAACCAAGAACATGTAAATACAGTACATTTCAATATAGAATCATAAAAGTCGAGTCACAAGAACTTGAAAACTGAAAAAAATGGTAGTATTCTAGGTGGTATATACGTCTTACCACCGTGCTGGAAAGGGTTAAGCAAGCATTATATGTGGGCAGTAGGCATCGCAATCCCGGGATCCCGGGATCCCGGACTTTTTCCAGTCCCGAAAATCCCGGGATTCAAATTCTTTTATCCCGGGATTTTCGGGATTGCAAAAGATGCTTCAAAGTTCAAATGAAATAAATTTTAAGGCACAAAAACCCAATTCCTTATTTGAGGAAGAAGGGAGGGGATAGAGTGCGTCTTTTGCAAAAGGCTTATGATTATTTACTAAGCATTCAACCAACAAGTGTTGAATCTGAAGGATGTTTCTCTTCAGCAGGGTTCATTTGAAATAAATTTCGCTCTAGATAAGAGAACAAAACACTTAATGCCTTTGTATTTTTAAGATCTCAGTTTTTAGTTAATCAAAACGCTTAACTTTTTTATCGAAAAATCGAAGTAAAACTAAAAGCACAAACAAATTAACTATTTTATTTTTTTTATCAAATATGCATATATATGCACTTTATGATACATCGGTTGCAAAGTAATAAGTTATGTTTAAGTGTCATTTTTGGATAAAAAAAAATGCTATGAAACTGAAGTTAAATGTCAAATGAAAAACTTTTAAGTTAACTCTTCAATTCCCAGTGTCACCTGTAGGTGACAGATGCTTAATATTTGTTTTCCTACCACATAGGTTTTAATTTTAAAATTCTGACACTTGTATAGCAAAGTCAATTAGTAGTACTTGTTTATTTAATTTTCCTACCAACACTAGCGATACGTCATTTGTAAAATTTATTCATTTGTTTCACGCGTAATTAAAGCAGTGCGAGTGGTTTCTTTCAATATAAAAATGAGGGTAGTTTAAACATTTTTTATGTATTTTTTTGTCTTATCCAAACGTATCTAAGCTCTTTTATTTAAAAAGAAAATTTTCTTTTTCACTATTTTGGACATGGGAATTGAAGGGTTAAACAAAATGTGATTAAATTCAAGATACAAAATCTTGAAACTACCCAAATGTGATTAAAATGTGTCCATTTTTATGATAAATATATTATAAACAAGTATTTATGCAATTCGGGAAAATTGTTTTATTAAAAAATTTGTTATATGAATCCCGGGATTAAATCCCGGGATCCCGGGATTTGACTTTTCAATCCCGAAAATCCCGGGATCGCAAAATGGCCAAAAATTGCGATCCCTAGTGGGCAGTAAAAATAGTTTCAAAGAACGGGACGGAAAATTATTACGGGCTAATAAAAACGTCTTCCTTTCTTTCCAATTTCCCTTTTTAATTGTCTTTGTTGATTACTTATTATATATTTTTTATTGCCTGTAGCGATCATATAGGTCGCCATGCCAGCAATATTTTATTTTCTTTTCTATGATTTTACGCACACTATAGTCGGCAGTGAGTTCAGGAGCAATATGAGACGCCGTGCAAGCTTATAGAAGAAGAAGAAAAGCCAGCCGCCAAAAAATAGAAATCGTTTTACAATTTCACCATTTCACCAGCGCAACAACAACAACAACAGCATATCGTCTTCATCTCCCAATCATTCCACGCCGCAGCACTGTGCTAACGCAGACTCGCTGCAGTGAGCGCAACCAAAAGCCAGCCTCGTATGTTTATTTTCTTTGCTTCTACACACATGTTACGCCGAAGTTACGGAGATTTCTGCTGTTAGTAACAGAGGGTTCTGCTGTCAATAACAGAGGGTACTACCAGCAGTACCCGCCAAACAACACGTTTGCTTGTATGAGATGCGCGTTCTATATTACTTCATATTCTTTGATAGTATCCAACCAAATTAAGATTAGTAGCATAATGCTACTTTTATCGTTCTACTTCTATCTAAATCTATCTATCTATATATATTAATGACGAGGTCACTTTAACTCGGAATGTCAATTTAATTTAACCTTTTTTTACGAAGGTACAATAAAAGTATTAACAGAACTAATATGCCCAACCTTATTTGTAGTGCCTTGCAATTGAATAACAAAAACAAAACAGAAACTCATTATAACAACAACATTCATAACTCCATGAAGATCAATCGAAATAACACAATTTTGACAATTTTGACTTTGAAGCACTAAAACTTAAATATTTCAGAAAAGGCACAAAAGCGCACTTTAATTTTTTGCAATATAGTAGTCAAACAAATGTTCTTTACATATCATATAAAATTATTTCGGCCTTTCACAGCCAAAGTAACCCTATACCCTTTAAATATGTACAATTTTAAGACTTTACCTAAAAATTGTTTATAAACTATTAATACACATATTCTACAAACAAAATTTTGTTTAAACATAAGTAAAATACCTGAGGTTTTAATATGGAACCTCCATATTAAAAAAAATTAAGTTTTGCAAGAATGATATTAAAAAAATTGCTTCAAATCACTGGCAAATGCGTAACGCGCTCTAAACACAACGGAGCGATGAACAAATATGCATTTTGCAAAGTCCACTGTGACAATACCTTTCGATGTAGATCATTTATTTTTTCACCCAGTGATGCACAATTTTATCTACTTTCCCCCCATACTAAATATTGTCAAGATATTTGAATTTCATTTTTTGAATTAATCGCCATTTTGGGCATCAAATACCCCACTGTGCGACGCATCAATACGCGACCACCCACGCATGCATACAATTTCGTATAAATATTCATGCTTACTTGATATGAATGTGTGTGTCCTGACAAAAGTATTGGATGAGTGCATAAGTTCGTGCCCGATTTTACTAGGTGGCGTTTCAATCGTTCACAGTTGGTACTCATGACTGAAATGTATACTTGTTGTAATTCTTTGTTAAGGTGACAAATCCAAATTTGAATTAAGCGTCAAATCATATTGATTTCTTTGAGTTTGCTTGTTGAAAAAGCATATTGCAAATGGATAACGAAAACGAACATTACCGTAATATTATGTTATACGAGTTTCTGAAGGGAAAAACTGTTGGCGCCGTAACGAAAGCTATTCAAGCAGTTTATTTGGACCGTGCACCAGCGCTTCGCACAGTGAAAAAATGGTTTGCTAAATTTCGAGTTGGTGATTTTAACCTCAAAGACCAACCTCGCGCTAGTTAACAAACGATATGCAGATTTTTGTGTTTTTCTTCAACACATGCGTACTGCGTTTATTGAGTCTGATCTTAAACTGAATACATGTTTCTCTTAATGTTACTTACGATACCTAATACATTTTCTTTCCGCTATTAGTGTTGTCTGCTAGCAGGTAGCAGATGGTGTTAGTTGGTTTAGTGTGCTGACAGATAATGATATTTTGAGTTAGTTTGCGTTTTGTTAGTTTGGGTTTTGTTTATTTATTCTATTTGTTTGATAAGAATATTGTTTGTTGCTGGCTGATATTTTGTTTTGGATTTTAAATTTTAGTGTGTCGGAATACATTCCTTAACTCTCCTCTGCGTTAAAATGAAATGTTCTCATTTCGAAACATCTAAGCTTGAAGTCGGCGTAGTTCAGTTTCATATGCTGCTTCGAATCTCCTGCACTGTCTGATGCTTTCTTTTAGCTGTCGATACATATATAGTTTTACACATGAACATATAATTAAGATTAAGGCTATAATTGTTAAAATAAGATAAAGTGTGAACTTCCAAAGATGTTCCCCAATTGGTATTAGGAATTTGTACATCTCTTGTATGTTACTAAACTTATAACTAGATTCCGAACTTAAAATCTCTAAAACTTTAACCTGGTCGTTTTGATGAGCATGAATTACATTTTTTATTTCTTGCTCATGATTTACATATATCTTATAATCTATTGTGGTACTTTGATTATATTGAATTAGATGTGGACCATTTATTTTCTGTCCATTCCACGTATGTTCATTGCCCACTATAATATTACCATGATCTAAGATTTGTAAGGGAGCATTATTTTCTTGAATAATGTTACATTGCGCTTTTTGTTTTAATAACAAGGGAATAGTACATTTATCTGTTTGTTCTTGTTTACAAATATTTGTTCCTATATAATTCTTACATTTCGATAAATTAATAAACTCGTTATTACATTTAGCAACCTTTTGTGTAAGCTCAAACTTTCCGTGTTTAAATGATAAAGGGATTAAATTATACATTTGACATTTGTTTGTGATAATTGGGTATTTATAAATTGTTATAACTGCACTGTTTAACATACATACATGGACATCGGAATATTCTAATATATTTATTATTGGGATATCGTATGATTCGTTTTGAATAACTTCGTCTATATTTTTGAAATTAAGTGTTCCAGAAAAGAAGTTCCCTGTTTTCGTAAAGTTAATTGTGTTTGCGATTGCCTCTAGTTCTTCTTCCTCGGTTATCGATTGTGGGTCTAAATTTTCTAATATTTTTTCAAATTGTGAGTTTATTTTCCTTTGGTGATTATTATTTTCAATTAGTTGATTAAGTCCTGTCTTTATTTCTATCAAGTCATCGTGGTCTGGCATTCCTGTGATAAATTTTAAAGCAGATCCTAAAAAATTAAGGGCGCGTTTTTCCCGATGCTCGGGTGGTATCAACTGTGTTTTAAGAATTTCAATTTTATTTATGAGAATGTTTTCCTTTTGGGTTTCTATTGTACTATAATGAGTTCTGATTATAGTTTCGTACGGTGCTAGCATTTTCGATAGATTTGCACATATACACCAGAGATCAGCAATGAGTACCGCAACTTTGGATACCACCGCATTAATACTTATTTTTTTTACTACCTGCTACTCATAAGCACCGCACCCGAACGAGTTTGCGATCATCGATTCATTTCGCGTATTGCTTACACGACCACTTCGTAATCGTATGCATATTGCCAAAGAAAATAAACAGAAATGCGCATGTCATACAAGCAAAAATTTTGTATGGCGGGTTCTAACATTGGAACCCGCGCTCTGCTCTCATAGATCACATATGTAGTGAGAGCGTGGATTTACAAGCGAGAATGTAGTTTATGTGTTGCGCTCTTTGGTTGCGCTCACTGCAGCGAGTGTGCGTTGTGGCGTGAAATGATTGCAAGGTGAAGACGAACGCTGTTCTTGTTGTTGCGCTGGCGAAAAGCTGAAATTGTAAAACGATTTCTGATTTCTGGCTGGCTTTTGTTCTTCTTCTACAAGCCTACACGGCGTCGCATATTGCTCATGAACTTATTGCAGACTGTAGTGTGCGCAAAATCATAGAAAAGAAAATAAAATATGGTTGGCATGACGACTTATATGGTCGCTACAAACAAAGTTCCTAAAGAACTTATCAAAAAAGTAGACCTAATATTTGATTGCATGAATAGGGCAATCGGATAATTGCTTTAGATCGGCTTTACAATTGAATAATGAGTCGTACAAATTTATAAAGATTTTTTTAATTATTTGAAAGATGTTAAATGTATGGATGATTAGAGTTTTACTTTTAAAACTAAAATCCGTTTTTCTGATAAAATTAAGCAATAACCCACATAAATGTTTTATAACAAAAAAGTTGTTTAACCAAGATAAACTAGAAAATACTTTTGCAATTTTGGGACAAAATTCAAGTAGTACTCGGTCAAGTGTAATAATTAATTTCGAAGATACACAGGATTCTATGAATCAAATCCTACTACATGCTGAGACAGTATTTGTGATTATTTTATTTCAGCAGTAATTACAACAATTATTACAACAAATTATTTTGTAGATAAAAACTTCGACGATCGAGTAAAAATTAACATGGATAATAATTGTGGCATATGTTTCCAAAAACTAAGAAATGATGACCTTTTCACTGCGCTAAGTGAAACATTTTCCATACAAATTATCAATCGGTTACAGACTTTTGCTACCTATTTGCTCCTTCAGATTTCCTGATGAATGCTGTGACAGTAAATTAAAAAAAGGAAGTTCCAAACGATGCAAAACATAAACAATAAAAAAACAACAAAAACAAAAGAAGAGCTGTTTACATTTTTCTCGAGCTGTGTAGCAAAAACCAATCGTTAACACAAAAAGCATACACACAAAAACTACAACAACAAAAAGCAATGGCGTCGTTAAAACGACGATCATTGCGCTGGCTGGTGTTGCTGTGAGAAATTTGCACAAAAAAATTATTGAGTGACCAAAACAACCACCAACGCCTCAAAGTACACAGGAGAAGCAGTACTTTCACTTCATGTGTGTTTGTTGTAGCGCGTGCTTCAGTTCACACAGTCAATGAGCGTAAACTGAAGCGCTTGCTCTCCTGCTGGCACCACTCTTTCCCTTTTGTGGCTTCCCCCCGCTCTACGAAGCTCGCAAACAAACAGCTCGAAATTGTGAACCTTTTTAGGCTTACTGTCAAAATTATATGTCAATCCGACCATTAGTTTACAAGTTACAGTGCTTTAAGTGACACTACTTTTGAGTTTTCAAAAAAAATGAATTCAAAGCAATTCCGTGTGCTGATTTATCATTGTTTTTTAATGAAAAAAAATACTGTTCAATGCCAGGAATGGCTTGAAAAACATTATTTGGACTCTGCTCCATCAAAAAGAACCATTTGTTATTTTTATGCCGAATTCAAACGTGGTCGTACAGACACCGATGACATTTCATCTACTGGACGGCCAAATGACGCTGTTATTCCGGAAAACGTTGAAAAAACACTGAAAATCCTTATGTCCGACCGTAAAGTGAAAGTGGGGGAGATTGCTGACATTCTCCAGAGTCAAATCGGCAGTCTGCTGAGTGGCATGCAACCGGTGAAAGCCGCCCAAAGCGTCCAAAGGCACAAACATCGGCTGGCAAGGTTATGGCGTCAGTATTTTGGGATGTGCACGGAATGATATTCATCGACTATCTTGAGAAAGGGAAAACAATCAATAGCGACTATTATATAGCGTTGTTGGAACGTTTGAAAGAAGAAATCGCGATTAAGCGGCCCCATATGAAGAAGAAAAAAGTGTTGTTTCACCAAGAACCGTGTCACAAGTCGATGAAAACGATGGCAAAAATGCATGAATTGGGCTTCGAATTGCTTCCTCATCCCCCGTATTCTCCAGATCTGGCCCCCAGCGACTACTGGCTCTTCGCAGACCTCAAAAAGATGCTCCGTGGTAAGAGATTTGGCTCAAATGATGAAGTAATCGCCGAAACTAACGCCTATTTTGAAGGCAAAGAAAAATCGTTCTACAAAGGCGGTATCGAAAGATTGGAAAAGCGTTGGAATGATTGTATCTCCCTTAAAGGGGACTATGTTGATGAATAAAAACGAATTTTGGCAAAAAAAATGTGTTTTAATTAGTTAGTCACACACATTATTGAACGAAGTGTTACTACCTACTGCTCATAAGCACCGCAAATCATAAGTATCCCAAATTCAATCATTATGCGGTATGCGTTGTTTGCAGTGAGCGAAAGTAATAAATACAAGTATACATAATTCACAATTCGCGAAGCGTATGAAGCGGGTATACACATTTGGAAGAAATGTTTGCGGCATGGATTTTGCCAGCTCAACTGCTGCTATTTTTTAAGCAAGTTGAAGTTTTAAAGTTATAGAATCATGCAAAATAAAAATGGTTAAATACTTTAAAAACACGAGGGAACTCCAAATATATGATGATTGAATCAATTGTCGGTAATTGGACCCACATCAATGAAATACTCTATGACAACGGGCAAAGCCATCGACTTTTCGACCATTTGTACTCTAAAAATTTTTAACATTACAAATTATTATTAATTATTATAATCTATTACACGTATTATGAGTTAAATATTACTTCGTTCGCTAAAGGACATTTTTTCATTTCATGTTTAAAGCTATTATATTAAATTTATTATTTGAGTATGTATACATTTATAAGAAAAAATAAACAAAATTGGGTATATCCTAAAAAATGCCTGTCATTTCTTTTCTTTTCTACAAATGCTTAATCACAATAAGAGTCAAAGAACAAGGGCGAAGCGAAATGAAAATGCGGTGGTATGCGGTGTTCCCATCTTTCCTTTGGATCATTCGCACCACCGCATTCTTATATCGCTTTGGAATGCGGTGGTGCGAATGACTCAATCGAATATTTCCATCTTTCGTTTGGATCATTACCAATTATTGCCGTCTTCGTTTAAATCATTCGCACCACGCATTCCGAAGAGTATAGTTCGTTTGGATCATCGGCAGCACCGCATAGCCGAAGTGAAATGAAGATGCGATAGTTTACGTTCGTTTAGTATTGCAAGCTGATGATTCGATCGTTCGGATTACTAGTATTCGGAATGAATGCTTCGCTTGCGATGGGGATACATACTGATATCCGTTTTTTGAGCATTGGCACATATCGCACCGCATTTTACGCGAATACGTGCTGAGCGATTAAAATATGACCGCATGCAGATCTCTGATATACACATTGTCTGTCTCCGTTAGTACATATTTCTTTCCGGTTAGATCTGTAATTCTATCGGAAAGTCCGAGTGCAAATTACAACAACATTATCAATTCTGCTCCTGTGAAGTGCATGGTGTGCTTTGTTTTCGTATGCTGTCTTTATGTATGACTCTCCCCCTCACTGTTAAAATCGTGTCCCCGCGATCTTCTTTAACTTTGTGTTTATTGTATTTCGTTACAAGTTTATTGCGGCGGTCCGTTCGGCTATATATTATGTCCCCTGGTCTATATGTTATGACTGTTTATTTCTGCAGGCCGGTTGCTCCAAATCGTCCAAAATAAAACTGCACTTCACTTCACTGTTGTTAGTAGACTAATGCTCGGGTCGCCCGGAGCCTTTATTTATATTATTCATTATTACATTATATTTCTTATCATAAAAATGACCTGCGCATACAAATACTTCGGTAGCATGACCCAACGTGCATGGCAGTCCAAATACACAGCACGATAAGACCATACCAACACCACATGCTGGCAACACGCTCTTATCGTGCCTGTTTCTTGAATTCTTGCAGCGGTCACCACTTGATAAGTGCAACCAGATGTTGGTTATCTTGTGGTGCCGTTGCAAGATTCAACATATTACCCCCGTTAAAAGGAGTAGCCTTTCAACATAAAACATAAGGTTTTCTTAACCTCCTAAACATATTAGCGCTAGGGCAGCAGCGGGCAGCGATGTTGACCTCAGCTTCCTGATCTTCCAAGCGCCGGCTGGTTACTGCTGGTGTCGCAACTGCTGGTTGTGAACTGTGATCTGCGATCACTTTACTATTTCAGTTATTCATCTTAACCCCAGCTACTTTTTCACTGGCAGTTAAGTTCTGATGTCAGTTGCGCGCGTCGCAAGTCACGTCTGCTTCCTTCAGATTACCACAGCTTTTCTGCTGCCGTCGCCTTACTGCATAAGCCTGCAGTCTGCCTTGCCCCTCTAACGTGATAGCCATTTTCACCCGGGCAGGCTGTCACACGCGTCTGCGCGATCTTGGAGTTCCTGCATACCTCGTTGGTGAGCTTCAACGATCTTCTTCGTGTTGACGTATCTGTCACACAACAAAATAGCGGTGACAGCACAGGCCCAGTTGCCCTCACGCAGGCGATTGTCCACCTTGGTGGGAATCGCATCGCCCTCAATGTTTTCAAGGTTGCCGTACTCGGGATCAATTGGAAGAGAAACTTCTTCTTCCTCCTGAGTTTGTTCGGCACCCCACCATATTCCTCTAGCCTTGCACCTTTTGCGCTTTCAGCCTTTTTAGGAATTGGTTCCTGCTACATCTTTTGGGTCAGACGACGTCCTTCAACTTTGCGAGGTTGGTCACCGACCTTGTGTCTCTTTTCTGCTACATTTTATCAGTGCTCGACAGCCAGTCAATGCGAAACACTTCGATTTCAGGAAGCTTCTACATGGCATCAAACTTGCGATGGGCCGCGGAATCTAACGTCGACCATGTTGCAGTATCCCAGATGGCACTGCTTGTTCAAGCGTTGGTACTCCGTCATGGCTGCATACCTCACACGGTCCCACGATGTTCAGCTTGAGCCACGCTGCCCTGCTCTTATAACCTATCCCTGACTTATATTTTAAGTCGGGTTTTACTTAACTTTACATCTTAGCCATTTTTTAACTTCTGGCTGTTTCCCTTATACTTAAACTCTTAGTAACATTTTGTTCATTCTCATCTCATTAACATTTATTTCTTTAATTATATTTCCTTTAATTTAAATTAATTTTGAAAATTGCCGATTTAATTGCCATTAATCATATAAACTCTTTTTCTTTTTACTTAATTTTAACTTTCCTTTTAATTATTTAGTAATTATACCTTTTTAATTTCGTAGTAGGAAAAGGATAAGCCGCATTTAAGTCGCCTGATCCTTGCGTCTACTATGTCACCAAGACCATTTTCAGCAAAACTGGCCTTGGTCACCCTGCCCCTGCAATTTATTGCAGAAAACCAAAACCAACGGATTGCAACCCTAGTTCTTCTGTCGTTTGGAAGACCGAGTCACATCTGGCTTCTTTTTTGGGCATTTATAGCACGCGCGTACAATTTGCGCTGCTACTTGTCTTCCTCGCAGCGGCCAATATTTTTGCCGCGTGAGTTTTAGCAACTCTTTCGCCCCAATATGCCGGTTCTCTTTGTAAACACCTGAAACGATTGACTTGGTTAATGAACATGTGTCTGGTACTAAAATTGGAAGCTTCGTGCCATCCGACATCGCCGTATTTTGCGACCGAACGCCCACTCGAATGATTCCATCTTCACCTAAAATTGGATATAAAGCGGTTAGTTTATTTGATCTTTTTACCGTTTTCCCTTCCTTTAACTTTTCAATTTCTTCAGAAAAGTACCTGTGCTGATCTTTTCTTATTAAGGTTTCCGTTTCTTTATTATTTTCTGTTAACCTGAGTTTCATAGTCCCACCGCCCTTTACCTTAGGCTTAATTGGCGCAGCTCCAATTATAACCCAACCAAATGCCGTGTTCTCCATATAAAGACTCGAGCTCAAATACTTTTTCTTTTCGTTCTTTAGTATGGTCCCCATCACTTCAGCCCCTAGTAAGTAGTATGTCTACTTGATTTGGGATGTGAAATTTCGGGTCGGCTAAAGGAGTTCCTTTTGGGAGATTAGATATCTCAATCTTCTCTCCTGGTAAATTTGGAGTAGTTCTTGGAAGAACCATTGACTCAACTTTGATTTTGAAATCATTGTGAGATGATTTTACTTCCACCATTACTTCCTCTTCTACTTCTGTTTTTACACCTGAAACCCCTTCTATGGTTATTTTTGCCCTTTTTGGTTTCAACCCTAACCTTTGTCTTAACTGTTCCGTGATAAAACTTCCCTGGGAACAGTTGTCCAGCACTGCTCTTGCTGTTATGTATTTGCCTTGGTGGTTTTTTATTTGCACCAAGGCCGTTGCCAGTAATATGCGCTTCTTATTACTGCCTATCGCTAATGCAGCATTCGATTTGCTACTCTCGAAGTTGTCATTATGCAGCAGCGTGTGGTGTGACTTCTTGCATTTTTGGCAAGGTTCCACCTCACAGCTTTTGAACAAATGCCCTTTCCTCTGGCACTTGGTGCATATTCTATTTTCCAGCGCTACTTTAATTCGCTTTTCTACTGCGAGTTTTTTAAACTCGTCGCAGTTAAACAAATTATGTGCACTGTCACAACCTAACAAACATTTCTTTGCTCTATTTTGGGTCTTATTAGCTTCAGTTTGAAATCCTACCTCTATATTTGGCAACTCGAATTTACTAGCATTCAATCGCTCACTTCCTTCAAGTGCTTTGAACTGCTTTTCGAGAAATGCCAAAAGATTTTCTGTTGATGGTACTTCTGTTGAATCTGGCAAGGATTCGTCGTACCGAACCTTTGTGTGTGAGTCTAGCTTCCTCACAATTATGAAGTGAATGAGCGCTTCTTTAATTTCAGTATCTGAGAGCTTCGTAGCCTCTAACGCTCTCAGATTAGCCGACACTGTGTCGTGCAACTCCTTTAGTTCCGCAGGCGTACGAGAACATATTTACCTGGCGTCAAGCAAATTTCTAAACATATTAGATGTTATTTGCCTTTTATCAGAATATCTCCTCTGTAGAATATTCCACGCCACGTTAAAGTTCGCCCCACTTATACCTAAGTGATCAACCAACCTTAACGCCTCACCCCTTAAATATGATTTCAATGCAATCATTTTATGGGTGTCTCCCACATTTTTGTTAAGGAATACTTCCGTGAAAATATCCATAAAGGATACCCACTTACTATAATCCCCACTGAATATGGGAATCTGCATCTGAGGCAGGCTATATGGCAAGGAATGAGACGCATTTTGCTCGTATAGCTTTTTCTCTTCCTCTTCTGCCACAATATGAGACCCTTTATCCATTAGGAGCTCATATTCTTCGCACAACTCGTCCTCTCCAAAGAACTCATTGTACTCGAACTTGAGATCTGTCGCACGGTCCTCGAACTTGTGCAACCGTGACAGATCTTTCCATCCCATATGGATGCGTTCGTGACACCTTTTTAGTTCTTTTAAGGTGCCCTGAAACCTCGCTTGAACCAATGCGGCTTGGTCCCTTTGACGTTCCACCGACACCAATTTGCCCTTACTGTCAGTTCGCACTTCCTTATTTTCAAATGGAGAACTGACCGCACCCTTCCCTAATCTTGCCTCTCCCTCACCTACTCTTTTAACTGTACTCTCGTACAACGCCTGAACTTTATCAAAGTATTTCTTTTCGAAATACACTTTGTACTCCTTTAGCGCTTGCTTGGGAGTTAAAATACACTGATTCGCTGTTAATTCCTCGAACAACAAATTTAACTGCATTTGAAGCACTTCATTCCGGCCCTCAGCGTTCAGCTGGTTGCAGATGCTAAGAATAGCATCGCCAAGCTGTTCCTGTTTCTTTAGCATTTGTTTTTCCATCTTGTAATTACTCTTTTTTTCAACAATAATTTTAATTACTTTACTTTTTCCTAATTTGTATCACTTACCAGTCGGTACGTGTCCTGGGGTCACCAATGTATACTGCTGCAGGCCGGTCGCTATGAATTGCTGAAATAATCCTCGAAAATAAAACGATGCACTTCACTTGAACCTTGAAACTAGACTAATGCTCGGGTCGCCCGGAGCCCTTATTTATATTATTCCTTATTTTCTATTACTTACTTATTTACATTATATTTCTTATCTTAAAAATGACCTGCGCATACACATACTTAGGTAGCATGACCCAACGTGCATGGCAGTCTAAATACACAGCACGATAAGACCATACCAACACCACATGCTGGCAACACGCTCTTATCGTGCCTGTTACTGTGCGGTCACCACTTGATAAGTGCAACCAGATGTTGGTTATCTTGTGGTGCCGTTGCAAGATTCAACAATGACCTTCCTATTTTTATTGTGATATTGAAGTAGTTTATCTTGATTTTCTTCAAGTATATCCTTGATGTGAAGGATATACTTGCGGTTTGTACCCTGTGGAGGAGTGGATAGTCTTATTATATTGGCGAACAGCGTTAAAAATTTCCTCACCGGGTGCGGTTTTGTTTTCAGCAGCTAAACTCTGTGTCAGTTCGATGAGTGTGCTGTGTAATCGTTCGACCTGAGCGTTGGACGTTGAGTGGTGTACTGGTGTCACTGAATCCGTTATTCCCAGTCGGCTGTACAAAAATTTTACAGTGTTCGCGTTAAATATACTTTCGTTATCAGTCATAAGATATTTCGCGTTTGGGTATACTTGTGTAAGTACCTCTTCTATGGATTCGTGGCAATTTATCTTTGTGTCAAGTTTGCGTAGGAAACAGTATTTAGAGTATCTATCTACGGAGCTGAGATACTGCATGTTATTAATATGGAATACTTCCATTTGTATGTACTCTCCTACCCGTGTTGGTATTGGGGTTGTACCTAAAGGTTGTTTATTAGGGTGTCGTTCGTACTTACACTAGTCAGAAAAAGTTTGCGTACAGGCAAGTCAAAATTATGTTATCATCAATTTTGACCTCGAAAATGGGTTCTCTGTTTACCAAAACTTATCCACATAATTTATATATGCCCTTACTGCACTTTTTGTTGTGTTTTAGATGCATCAAAACAATAATTTTCCATATATTCGTATTTATTGACAATATACTCACAAAACGGTGCAGAATAAGTTTGCGTACAAAACTAATAACGGGAATTTCCAGTTATGGTTTTTATTTTTATTTGGAAATTTGTATTCCATTGAGCAGTAAACGGACTTGTAAATTAGTTTTAAACGTATATGAGCTTGAAATTATATAGAAAGCAATAGAACCCAAACGAAAAAAATGGTTAAAAGGATAATCTTACTAAATCTTTCCTAAACTGACACACAATTTCGTGAAATTAGAGAAATTTTTGGAAGAGAACATTCGTTATTTCGAAAAGCCATCCGAAATTTCGAAAAAAACAGAAAATCTTGCTTCGTTACTATGATCTGGACATTTTCTTAAGCTACCCAAGCAATAGTATTCGATTGTTTTGCGATGTGCATCATTATCTTAGGCTAATTGCATCCGATATCTTCAGAAATGTACAGAAATATTTTATAAAACCCAGTAGCAGTGATTTTATAAGAAAAGTCCTGAAAATAACATATTTTCCTTACAGAATAGCATGCAAGAATCTCATATTTAGCTTACTAATAAGGAGCACAGAAATGCTTTCGTGAAAGAGTCCATCAAAGAGTCTAGAAAACCGGATTTCCGGGACGATGTGTTGTTATCTATAGAATTTGGGACGATTCACTATTATCTGATAATGGTTTGGCAAATTTGGCATCAAAGGGCATCAACTAATTTAAAGAGGATTCAGTTAATAACAAAAATCTGACATTAACAGTAGAGTATAGCATTTGAGGGGGTATGGTATGGGGCTGCATGTCTAGTAAAGGAGCGAGCAGGGCTGTGTTTTTTTATTCAGAAATGGTTTCAAGGGGTTAGTTACATATTCTTAAAGCTTATGCAAGCCAAGGTTTCAAAATTTTGGATCAGGTTCCATAATTTCTTTTAAACTATACGATGACCTTAAGGCGCAAAGCATACGATGTGAAGCTATCTTTGCTATGAACTGGCTCAAAAAGTTGAAAAAGTTCCTCCCTAGTCACCTAGAGTGCATTTAATTAAATATATATGGGGTTTACTTGAACCCTAAGCCCAAAAACACTCCATCGTCAAAGATATAGTAAATAAATATAACAATTCAAGGATATAACAAAAGAACAGCTGAAAAAACACATAATTTAATAAAATTTATTCCGAAACTTCTGCAGGGAGTTACAATAAGAGAAGCATATCCAAAAAGTTATTAATTTTTGGACAAAATTTAGTTTAAATTAAATTTTTGCTACATAACCTTATCTTGTACGCAAACATTTTCTGAGGTGAATTCATAACACATTTTGTTTTTGGCCCTTCTTTTACAATTTGGTCAAGTTTTTGTTATTATTATCTTAATAGAATAAAAGAACTAAATTTATGGAAAAAATAAAAAATATTTGGTTTTTGAAAAATTACTTTAACACTTCGTTCAATAATGTGTGTGACTGACACATAGATGGCGGCACTAATATTAAATCAATATTTTTTTTCGAAATTGTGAACCTTTTTAGGCTTACTGTCAAAATTATATGTCAATCCGGCCATTAGTTTACAAGTTACAGTGCTTTAAGTGACACTACTTTTGAGTTTTCAAAAAAAATGAATTCAAAGCAATTCCGTGTGCTGATTTATCATTGTTTTTTAATGAAAAAAAATACTGTTCAATGTTCTATGGCTTGAAAAACATTATTCGGACTCTGCTCCATCAAAAAGAACCATTTGTTATTGGTATGCCGAATTCAAACGTGGTCGTACAGACACCGATGACATTCCATCTACTGGACGGCCAAATGACGCTGTTATTCCGGAAAACGTTTAGAAAACTCTGAAAATCATTATGTCCGACCGTAAAGTGAAAGTGGGGGAGATTGCTGACATTCTAAAGATATCAGCAGGCAGTGTACACACCATAATACACGAACATTTGGTTATGAAAAAGGTGTTTTCGAAATGGGTGCCGCGTTTGCTCACACCGGAGCAAAAACAATAACGAATCGATGATTCAAAGAGCTGTTTGGACATGTCTACGCGCAACAAGTCGGAGTTTTTGCGTCGGTACATCACAATGGATGAAACATGGATCCACCATTTCACTCCAGAGTCAAATCGGCAGTCTGCTGAGTGGCATGCAACCGGTGAAAGCCGCCCAAAGCGTCCAAAGGCACAAACATCGGCTGGCAAGGTTATGGCGTCAGTATTTTGGGATGTGCACGGAATAATATTCATCGACTATCTTGAGAATGGGAAAACAATCAATAGCGACTATTATATAGTGTTGTTGGAACGTTTGAAAGAAGAAATCGCGATTAAGCGGCCCCATATGAAGAAGAAAAAAGTGTTGTTTCACCAAGACAATGCACCGTGTCACAAGTCGATGAAAAATGCATGAATTGGGCTTCGAATTGCTTCCTCATCCCCCGTATTCTCCAGATCTGGCTCCCAGCGACTACTGGTTCTTCGCAGACCTCAAAAAGATGCTCCGTGGTAAGAGATTTGGCTCAAATGATGAAGTAATCGCCGAAACTAACGCCTATTTTGAAGGCAAAGAAAAATCGTTCTACAAAGGCGGTATCGAAAGATTGGAAAAGCGTTGGAATGATTGTATCTCCCTAAAAGGGGACTATGTTGATGCATAAAAACGAATTTTGGCAAAAAAATTTGTTTTAATTAGTTAGTCACACACATTATTGAACGAAGTGTTAAGTGATTTATTTTTCATATGAAAAAACTATGTACCCCTTGTACGCAAACTTATTCTGACTAGTGTATGTTATAGGCAAATTTCACAACATATTCCCTCTTGTTTACACATTTTCCTTATGTCAGGCCAAAAATGTGTCAACAATATTTCTTGTGTGTTATTTTTATAGTTTCTATGTGCACGTTTATGTACCTGCGTAACTATTTCTTTTTGTTCGTTTTCAGAAGGAACGTCCGTCAGTTGATTCTGAGCTAATACAAAGGTGCAATTTGGGAAGGTAGTGATAATTGCATATTTTAAATGGAAAATTATTTCTTCCGCTATTTTCAATGCATTAGTTACATTTTGTCTAATAACATCTCTTAGTTTTGTTAACAAGTCTGGTGTGTCCTTAAAAAATATTGTGTGTCTAAATCGACCGGGAAATATTGTTTTGGTTAATACTTCGTCTCGTTCATTATCCTGTATTCAAATTATTTGATTCTTGAATGAATTAAGTGGCTGCTTTACGTTTTTAATAACATTGTTTGGCGAGCTTTTTTGTGAATGATCTGAACAATTTGTAGTGTTATTAATTTGCTGACGTGATAGTGCATCTGCTACAACATTCTGATGTCCAGGTTTATAAACTAATTTAGCACCGTATTCTTCAATTAAATTTTTCCAACGTTTTAATTTCGCATTTGGGTTTTTCGCAGAAATAGAAAAAATTAATGATTGGTGATCCGTGTAAATTGTTAAGTCTGCTACGCCATATAAATAATTCCTGAGTTTTTGTAAGGACAATACGATTGCTAATAACTCTTTCTCATTGGTACTATAATTTTGTTCTGTTTTGTTTAACGTACGTGATATAAATGCAATTGGCTGACGATTCTGTGCTAGAACTGCCCCAATAGCCACATTGCATCTGTTGTCAAACTAAGGGGTTTGGAGAAATCTGGTTGATAAAGTTCAACCTGTTCTTGTAATGCGTTTTTTATTTTCCTAGAGCTTCTACTGCTGCTGTGTCTAAATGTATGAGTGTCTTGGCACTTTGATTTTTCGTAATCATTCCTAATTCTCCTCTCAAATGAATGGTTAATGGTTTTGTAATTTTAGCAAAATCTTTAATAAATTTCCTATAATAACTAGCTAGTCCTAGAAAAGATCTTAGCTCTTTAAAATTTTTGGGTTGTGGGTAGTTCTTTATAGTTTAAATTTTTTTAGGATCAACCGTTATCCTGTTGTGTTTAACAATATGTCCAAGGTATTCAACTGAATCCTGGAAAAAATTTATCTTTTCGTCAGAAATTTTCATGTTAGCATTGTGCAATGCGTTGATTATAATGTTAAGATGTTCCATATGTTCTTCGGGTGTAGAAGAATATATTAACACGTCGTCTATATAAACATATGCGAATTTGCCAATGCATCGTTGAAAAATGGATGGGGCATTCTTTAATCCGAATGGCATCCTAATAAATTCATACTTCGCACCGTTGACAGAGAATGCTGTCTTTTCTCGATCAGCTTCCTTAATTAATATTTGGTGAAAACCTGATTCTAAATCAATTGTGGAAAAAAGTTTTGCTTTTCCTAAGTTTTGTATAGTCATATTGACGTCTGGAATAGGATATCTGTCAGTAATCGTATGAGCGTTAATTTTCTGGAAGTCAACAACCATCCGTCTTTTGGGTCTACCTTGGTCATCGGTGCCCTTTTTTGGGACAGTCCATATAGGTGAGTTACAAATCTTGAGCTTGCAAATCTCGATGTAAATAAGGCTTCAGGGTCGGACGGCATTCCAGCCCTTGTTTTGCAAAAGTGCGCTACCTCACTGGCTTGTCCATTACGCAAACTTTTCAACATGTCATACACCACAGGTGTATTTCCGACATGTTGGAAGGTAGCAAATGTTCAACCAGTTCCTAAAAAAGGCAAGACTACTGACCCTGCGAACTACCGACCTATAGCAATCTGTTCGGTGCTTTCCAAAGTAATGGAAAGCATTGTAAACTTCAACCTTGTGAAATATCTGGAGCACAATAGACTGCTAAGTGACCGCCAATACGGCTTTCGAAGACAGCGATCGACGGGAGACCTTATGGCGGTCCTCACCGAGAAATGGAACCATAGCATTCTAAACCTCGGTGAAAGCAAGGTTGTTGCACTGGATATTTCTAAGGCCTTTGACCGGGTGTGGCATAAAGCACTTGTGTCTAAATTGATTGCCTATGGCGTCGGTAGTATCTTCTCTCGTTGGATTACGAGCTTCCTCTATGATCGCTCTATTCGTGTTGTAATAGACGGCATAGCCTCGGAAAAGCATTCCCTTAGCGCGGGAGTGCCGCAGGGTTCGGTCGTTTCTCCAACCCTCTTCCCGATCTTCATCAACGACCTGTTGTCGTCGACGAAGAATCCCATCTACTCGTTTGCGGATGACAGCACCATTTGTCATTCATACTCTTTCACAAAGCGTCCCAGCTCTGTGGAGATTGAGAGAGAACGGCGCCGTATGAATGACACACTTAATAGCGGCCTACAAACAATCTCCAAGTGGGGTCAAGTGAACAGGGTCGATTTTAATCCCCGCAAGACCCAATGTTGCCTGTTATCCCACAAACGAGTCTTCCCACATCCCAACACATCCCTGGTTATGGGTGGTGTGGGTATTGCGGAATCGGCAGCTCTTGATGTTCTGGGCATGTCCATTAAGAACGATCTTCGTTGGAACGATCATATTTTTGGCGTGTCGAAAGAAGCAGTGCCTCGGCTTCTTAAAGCGGTGCAAAAAATATTTCACTCCGTCTGATCTCCGCATTATTTACACTACCTATATCCGACCTAAAATGGAGTTTAACTCGTACCTATGGGCGGGGGCTTCAAAAACCCATTTGGAGCTCCTGGACCGGGTGCAAAACCGTGCGATTAAACTTATAGGGGACAGTAGGGCATCCAGCTCTATTGACTCCTTAGAACATCGTCGAAACGTGGCGTGTGTGGTGTTGTTTTACCGATACTTTTTCGGCAATTGCTCAGTGGAGATGAGCAGTTTGATGCCATCACTCCGGGTATTCCCACGGGCAACCCGTTTGAACACTGGCGCTCATGCATTCCACGTTGAAACGATGTTCCAGCGCACTACGCATTACAGAGAAAGTTCGTTTCTGGCCCGCATAGCGCGGCTGTGGAATGGTCTCCCTGCGGATATCTTCCCCAGCACTTATGATCGCGATGGGTTCAAGGCAAGAGTCCATAACCACTTCACTCTTAACCCTATCTCCTAACCTTTATATCCTTCCTGAACCAACGCAATGCCTCGCATTAATAGGGGTCATCCCCTGCGCGTTTGTTCGAGTTTAAAAAAAAAAAAAAAATATGGACTTTTGCTAGGTTGAATAATGCCGTCATTTAACAATTTCTCAATCTCTTTCCTGACAAAGTCGTGATCAGACATGGGATATGGATATTGCTTTGTCCATATCGGATCTTCCGATTCAGTCCTACTTGATGCTTGTTTAGTGGTTGTAAAAGGCAATGTTTCACTAATACAATTATTCTTTTTCATATGTTCATGTACCTCGTTCTTAAATTTATCATTATTAATTTTATAATTAATCTTTGCTTCAACTTTTGGAACCTTCTTCTTCTGGTATTTTAGGCAATTATTAAATAAATTTACTTCTGCTTTCATTTGGCGTAATCCTTGTTCTCCAAGAATCATGTCAAATTCGCTAAGCTCGTTAATTTCAAAAAAGGTTAAATGATGACCATACATCGTAATCATTTTTTTAGAATGTATGACTGAGTAGCCATGTAAAGTCTTTGTTTTAAATGGTTTTATTTTCACAGATTTACCAATTTCTCATTTTATATTAATATAGTTATTAGTAGATCCTGTGTCTACTAAAAGGGTAACGGGCGTGCCAGTAAGTCCGCACTTTGTCTGAATGCAAGGCAGCCCGTTTATTCGCCTAAAAAAGTACTGCCTGACTCATATTGTTCTTCATAATTACAAAAATCTACTGATTCTAAATCTTCCTGTTTAGTTTGATTAATTTGCATTCTATTTTGTGGTGCAGCCACATTCTGATTACTAGGTATCTTATCTCTTCTATACATATCATTTGCATTGTTATAATTACCATTAACGGCATTGTTGTTCCTCGTTGTCCGTAAGAACTGCCTGGAATTATCCACGTCCATGGGGATTGGTGCAGGTTGCCGTTGTTGTGGTTGGTTGTTAAAACTTCTTGGTTGAAATGTTGGTTGCTGGAGTTCGCTTCTCTGCATCCTTATATTTGGTCTATACTGTTGCTGCTGTCTGTCCTCTCGGTGTGGATGTGGATGGAAATTACGATTATCGTTGAAGCGTCCGTATCCTGGACCGTTGTTAAATCTTACTGGAGTTGGTTGTGCCTCGAACTGATGATTCAGGTTGTCATGGTGAATTGTGCAGGCTATCGCATATGCAGATTCCAAATTTTTCGGATTGTTGGTGTATAATGTTCCGCTGGTAAATTTGGAGTTTAGCCCGACGATAAACGTTCGCACTGCTTCCTGGTGTGCATAGTCCTTCATTGCTTCGTTTTTCTGGTCTGCTGACATCTCAATTTTCGACAGTGCCAAATTTAGTGCTTTGGACACCTCTTTGTGAAACTCTGCAAGCGTTTTCCTGCCTTGCACGATCTTCTTCATCTCATCCAGCAAAACGTATAAGGGCCGTTGATCCGCAAAGGTGTAATCCAACCGACTGATGATCGCATATAAATTCATTTTCGTGTTGTGGTTTGTGAGAATATCAGCGGCTGGTCCTACGATCTTCGTCCTTACGATTCCCAGGGCGCTATAGTACTTTGGATGTTGACTATAGTCTTTTATTGCCTCCATGAAGGTCCATGCTTGTGACCTCCATGATCTATATTGACTTTTATTGCCGTCAAAGATTGGCAAGGATTTATATAAATCGAGATCAATATCTTTCGGATCACTAATATTCAATTGAACGTCCTGGTGTTCACTTATTGTTGGTGCCTGTGGAGAATTGTGTCGTTCCACTGATACTAATCGTTGTGTAAAATTATCCTGCTGCTCTTACATGGCCGCGATCATTGACGTAATTTGTGCGGTAAGTTGGGCCATTATCTGCTCCATTTTTATTTTTTTGGCTGAATTATTCTTTAATAATTGATGATAACGTCGAAGTTCGTCTGCTGAGTGATGGATCGAAGTTTCTGCTTAGATTATCAAAATCTTGCTGGTGAGTTTACTGTCCAATATTTCAGGATCTCTTAATTTTCCAAAAGTATTATCCGCTGTTTCAGGACTTATGCCTTGGTGTTTTGTTTATTATTTAAGCACTTTTCTCAAACACTAGTGCTGGAAGTCCTACTTCCCGTGGAATTTTTTAATTTTATTCTATCCTTTTTTCAACACCGTAGGATAAAAATGGCTTAAAGACCGGCTTGAGCCCCCAGTTAACAAACGATATGCAGATTTTTGTGTTTTTCTTCAACACATGCGTGCTGCGTTTATTGAGTCTGATCTTAAACTGATACATGTTTCTCTAAATGTTACTTACGATACCTAATACATTTTCTTTCCGCTATTAGTGTTGTCTGCTAGCAGGTAGCAGATGGTGTTAGTTAAATTAGTGTGCTGACAGATAAGGATATTTTGAGTTAGTTTGCGTTTTGTTAGTTAGGGTTTTGTTTGTTTATTCTATTTGTTTGATAAGAATATTGTTTGTTGCTGGCTGATATTTTGTTTTGGATTTTGAATTTCGGTGTGTCGGAATACATTCCTTAACTCGCTGGACGGCCTTCCGACCTTGACGACGACATTATTCGCACCCTTGTTGAGAACAATTCACGCATTTCAACGGAAGAGGTTGGCGAAGAGCTGAACGTCAACAAATCAACTGCATTTCGTCATTTAAAAAAGGTTGGGTACACTTTGAAGCTCGATACTTGGGTGCCGCATCAGTTGAGTGAAAAAAATAAAGTGGACCTTGTCACAACTGCCATATCTTTGCTTCGACGTATAAAAAATAGCCTTTTCTGGATCGGTTTGTGACAGGTGACGAGAAATGGATTCTGTACAACAATGTCCAACGAAAACGAACATGGAAACAGGCACTCGAGAAGGTGGTTTTCAAAGGTGGATTGCATCCGATGAAGGTGTTGCTGTGTGTTCGGTGGTATATCCGAGGAGTGATATATTTTGAGCTCTTGCCCGTTGGCGAAACGATTACCACGAATAAGTATTGTCAGCAATTGGCCCAATTAAAGAAAGCAATTGAAGAAAAACGTTAGATTTTGGCCAATCTCAAAGGAGTTCTCTTCCACCACGACAACGACAGACCACATGTTGCAAAACCGAACCTGTCCAAACTGAAGCAGATGAACTGGGAAATCATGTCGCATCCTCCATATTCACCAGACATCGCGCCTTCTGATTACCACTTATTCCGATCATTGCAGAACAATTTGAATGGAAAAAGATTTAAAACCGTGGACGACGTTAGAAACCACCTTGTTCTCTTTTTTAACGATAAAACGCTTAAGTTTTAGGAATCCGGCATCCGGAAGTTGTTTGATCGTTGGGAGTGGATTTCCGAACTTGATGGCGAGTACATAATGGATAATAAAGATTTTGAAAAATTTCAATTTGAGTTTTGACTTCAAATCCGGCACGAACTTATGCACTCATCCAATATATGTATAGACACATAAAAAAATAAAACATGCCCAAAATTTACATTAAAAAAAATAAAAAAAATCACAGATTCATCTCTTTTTTTACAGTGAATTTGTGGGTAACTAAGTAAGTATAGGGTGTTTTTTTTAGAGGTTTGTTTTTCGAATAGAGATAAAACTGGCATTTTGTGGTCAAATCTGGCAACTCGAATGTAATTTATGTTCAGTTTGGTTTGCCATTTCATCATGAACAGGTTGACAAAAGAACAACGCTTGCAAATCGTGCAAATTTATTTCGAAAATAATGGTTAGTTCGCGAAGTTTACCGCAAGCTCCGTCCATTTTATGGTCGACATAATCGTCCTCCAGAGCAATTAATTCGGTTAACCATGGGTCGTTTTCGCACTACGTTTACTCTATGTGATAATACGCATCCGCAGAGACGTCGAACAGTGCGCACCGAAGAAACAATTGCCGCTGTAGAGCAAAATGTTGAAGAGGACCCGAATGAATCGATTCGCCACCGTGCACAGCAATTGGAGCTTTGTCCATCAACTGAAAATTGGACCTGTAGAATTGGCTTTATTCGAGCCAGCCGCGGCGGCCACATGCCCGAAATCATATTTAAACATTAATGGCATAAAATTATCCTTCCAATAAAGCCAAATTGATGGACATTAAAACGATTTTCTTGTGTTTTATTTCAGTTCGAAGTTCTATACCTCTAAAAAAAACACCCTATATATATAAACATAATTTGTATATATGTATATATACTTACATACGTAGCCTACCATATAAACATAAAAAACTTCAACTGTCATTGCGCTTTGCCTTTGTCAAAAGCCTCACCCAAATTTCGTCTGGCCAGACGACAAAGTGCAAATGTGTAGTAACTATTTACTGCCCATCGAAGGGTTAAGTAAATAAAGAACAAAAAATATTATATAAATCAATAGATATTTATAAATAAACACAATTCATTCATTTTTTAAAATTTATAAATAAAAACAATTCATTCATTTTTAAAAATCACCATTTCCTACCTTACTCCCTAATATTCAAAATATTAAATAATTTAATATTATAAACTAAAAAGAAGTTTAGTTACATTACTTACTTACTTAACCTTCACACTGTCACCATTAACATATGTTTATATTTCAAATTTTGATTTTGCTATAACTTTTTAGTTTTAAGTCCGATTTTCATGCGGCTTCGGCTCAGTGGCCATTTTATCAAGCTCTTTCTAAATATGAAATCAGAAAACTAAAAATTTAATTTTTTCCATTTTTTTTTTATAAATGAAAATTTTAACCCCTATTTCGGTTACAATTAACATATTCAAAATTCAATGTTCAAATTTTGATATGTGATGTGGAATTACCTACTGTATCTGTACGGCTGCACTAAATAGCTCTTCGCTCGCTACACAGTGAAGTGTAAAAAATATTCCAGAAAGTTTCGGTTTCGGCCGTTCGGGCATTTTTTGGCCGAAACTGAAATCACCCAGTAGGAAAATGGTAAGGTGCTTACCAGAATAATGCATGTATTCCTTCACCTTTTGGAGGTGGAAACGGCATGCTACCGAAAGTAAGGTGTCAGTAAGGTACGTTCCGAGTACCTCCGGTTGTAGCTTACGCTAAGAAAGCAAACAAGAAGGCACCAGAAAGGCAAAAAAGTCAATTTAAAACCCGAATGATTGTTCGTATCGTCACTTCCAAGTGCACTTTACTTTGTAATGATTGTACGTTTAAGTAGAACGAATCTAAAAGAAACACGTGACTTTACAAGTATAATAAGTTGGCGTTGGTGGTCCAGAGGGTAGCGCTTTGACTCTTCATGCCAGAGGCCCATGTTCAACTCCCAGCGCGGGCTGTTTTTAAACACTCGTCTAATTCTATTGCTATTCACATGATTACGTCTACCTTCCATCGTAAGTGAAGAAATCAGCAGTGCTTACATTATCCGTAGCGAGTAAGGCACAAACGGAGTAGGTCATTTTATTTTTTATCATTTTAAGCCCATTCCAACAGCACATTACGGTCCCCTTACGTTTTCCTTCATACCGCCACATTACTAAGTAGAGTACATTTGAATGGGAAGCCGAACAATTCCGAAAAATTTTGCTATGATACCATTTGTACTTCACAAAATCATGCATGATCCGGCAGCCATGCTCTGTACAAAAGTAATGGGCGTTTGGCAAGGAAGTTGGAATGTTTACCGGATGAAAAGTAAGTATGCTGTAATGAATTACGGAAGGTGCCACTTTCCTACTGGTTACTTACACACTTACACTATCAAAGGACGCCACACCCCAGTAGGAAATCAAACAATGAATCAATGCATTACAGAATGCTTTTTTTTCGTTGTGGAGTACTCCATATTTCCCAAACGAATTCCCATTACTTTCTTAAAGAAATGGCCGCCTGGCGTAAGCATTATTTCGTAAAGTATAAAGATAATCACATATGCTTTCCTTCTCACTTAGGAAGGAATGCAAAGAAAATGCTCGGAATACTTTACTTGTTTACTTTTTCGTATAGTAAGGTAATGCGAAAGTGAGCGCATACCCAACATGCTTTACGTATTGATGAAAAAGTAAACATCTCTCCGAAGACACTTCCATTCCAAATGTACTTTACTTAGTAATGTAGCGGTATGAATGAAAACGTAAGAAACCGTAATGTGCTGACCTATTCCGTTTATGCCTTACTCACTACTTACAATGGAAGGTTTACTTGGAAATTTTATTATTGCCTGCGATAATTTCACTTGTGCGTTTCTTGTAATTCTCAACTGCTTTATGTAGATAGCGATGGAGATAGATGAGTGTTCAATCAGCCCACGCTGGTTTCGAGAACCAGGGCCTCTGGCATGAAAAGCCAGCAATCTACCCTCTAGACTATCGAGCCTTACCCGCTATGCTTGTTCATTCACTGTGTTCTTCCAAACTCGGAGCTACTCGGGACATACCTTACTAATCCCACAGATAACTCATCATATAGATGTCCAGTCTCATACGACGAAAACGGCACACAAATTTCAAGCTCGGAATTACAGCTTTTTTCCGCAAAGCACACAGCTGCATGTGCTCACCCAGAACTTTTGCCGGATTGAATTAAGGGGACAGTCCCCTCAAGCGTCCGAGAAAAAAGCGTTTTTTCCTGATTTTGTTTCTTACAGAAAGAAAGATCGGAGACATAAGAACTTTGGGATATGTTTTAGTCATACTTTCAACTTTATTCACAAAAAAAATTACATCTGGGAAATTCTAAATGACTGAGTTTTTCACGTTTTCCGGCAGCGTTTCGGCACGGTCGGAGTCCATTTGCGGGAACGATAGCAGCCGTTGTTTTCAACTAAAATCAAAAATTTTTTTTTGTTTTCTTCGTCAGACTTATTTGTTCTATGTGAACTACGGAAATTCCAAAAATCCAAAATTTAGATGAAAAATTATGATTTAAAAAAAAAGTGACTTTTTTTACATTTATTTGTTAATAAAAAAGGTATTAAAAATCGGAATTTTTCAAAATCCGTAGTTCGCATAGAGTAGTTTTTCATACTGAATAAAATAAATTTTAGTTTAAGAAAATCTGTTGATAACTTTTATAGTTATCTTTCCCGCAAATTGTGAAAACATGGTTTTGAGAAAACGCACTTTAAATTTCGCAATTTAGGCACCAGGCACCGTGCGCGACCGACTGAATTTTCGTGCAACTCCTAAAATACTTCGAATTTGGAGCTAAAACTTTACATACATAATCTTAAATAGATGCCCAATCGATTAAGCAAAAAAAAAAAAACGATTTTTTTAGACCTCTTGAGGGGACTGTCCCCTTAATTTTGAATTTATTTTCTTGCTTGTGATATTCTTTTTTGCAACATACATTTATGATTTAAGCTACAACAATCACGTACTGTATTTGGTGTAACAGGTAGAGAGCACATCAGATATCCGTAATTTCTTTTTCGTAAATTTCGCCTCGGGTTCTAGGCTGGGCGAGAACAAAATTTTTCTTAACATTTAACTTTTTTAATCGGTTATACCTGAAATTAATAATGTGCTCAAAAAATGTGATATAAATGAAAATAAAACTTTGTGCATGATCAAAGAATATGAAGTCTTTATTTTCTTTGGCGTGACACATACACATCGTTGCTAAGGCAACGCATTGCCAATAGCTGCGGCGCCAGCAGGTCTATCCGTTGGGTCGGCGTAACTGTATTGCGACAATGAAGTGACCGCTGAACAATTACATTAGTTTTGGCAGATTGTGCCGATGTTTTCATTCTTTTTTGCGAAAAGCCAGTACCTGGGCGTACCCAGCAACAAATTAAAGGGGGCAAAGACATAACTACATTTCCAAATTCAGAATATAAAATTCAAATAGAATAGCATATCGATTTCTGTGCATATGTATATAAAATATAGAATTACGAGGGGAACTACCCTCCTCTACCCATACCTAGGTACGCCCATGAGCGCCTGTCATCATCAACCGAATCTTTTTGCTGTATGGTTGTTTGTAACCGAATGCTGCGCTTGGTTGATTTATTTTACAACTTGCGAACAATTATATGTGTCTCCAAAACCAAACAATTTACTAATCAAGAAATCTAGAAACCAAATAAATGCTTCATTTATATTGTTTTCACGGGTCGTAAAAAAGGAGTATATTAAAAAAATTTACCAAAATCTTAGCAGCTACGCTTACGCGTTTGACCATCAACGCTCAATCTCCCAACTGGCTGCTTAAAAGGTATGATAACAGACAAGCGCCGTTTTGACTAAAAATTACATATTTCTGTATCTCAAAACAGAGCACAATACGTGTGAAGCGGTGTTTGTGTGAGTGACATTAGAGGCCAAAAAGCTCTTATCGGAGGCCAAATTTGTCGAACTTTTTGAGACTATATGATGAGTTAGCTGCGCTGATTAGCACAGATAACACAGAGCAACAAAATCGACATTATTTTTTTTTCTGAAATCAAACCATACTTTTCTAAAGGATTTTTGGACGCTGATCACAACTGCGTTCTTAGTTTTTTGATTGTTTGAGCGGCTTAGGAAATATTGATGGTTTTCCTCGGAGGGCGTTTCCCATGTTTTTTGACCATTATACGAATGCAGCTCCTACAAACCTGAAGTCTAAAATGCCATTTTTTAACATAGATTAACAATACTCTAACTATGTATTTCAAATTTAAAACATTAAAATCGGTTCAAATTTGCAAGAGTTATTCATTTGCAAAGTCAAATTTTCAGTTTCTTTGCAAGATTGCGAATACACAAAAGAATTTTTCTTACAAAAAATATATATTGTCATATACTGAAAGAAGAATGTTGGGGCTTTCAATTAAAAAAGAAATTTTTTAAATACGATGTTTGTAATAGAGTATGTATACAAATATCCCAATAAACATTTACAGCCTGATTCTGTGCATTCTTGACAAATTTTTTATCAAGAAATTTTGTCAAGATTTTTATCAAGCAAAAGCTTTGCTCGTATTCTGATCCAACATTGATAAAGTAAAAAGCTCATTTAATTCAACATAAGGTGAATATGCGACAGTTGTTAAATTGTCAAAAAATAAGACAAACAGTTTAAGTAAAGTAAGTTTTGCAAAAAAAAACCGGCCTTGATAGCCCAGCGGGTACGCGCTGGCTTCTCATACCAAGCGCCCTTGGATCGAATCCTGGCTGGGCTGGAAATAAGTTCGTGCGTTTTTTTCAATAGTTTCATCACAATAGGCGCTTTTCGCGCCTTTCACAAAAAATAATTCGTGGGAGGTAACGGCATTTTTTTTTTATTTTCTCTGATGTAAAAGTGTAAACATGCACAATTCTTCCATTTTCAATAGGCAAAATTTCAATTTGTATGCTGTTGTCAATACCATTCAAACTTTTGACAATTTATCAAGAAAAGAGCTTTTATTTTTGGGATAGAATACCGATTCTTGACAAATAATAAAAACTTGACAAATAGTCAATATGGTGAATTTATCAAGTGTACAGAATCGGGCTGTTAGGTTGAAAATCAACTTGAGGTTCAGTTGAGATTAAACGTGTTTCTCAAATCTCCAACGTTAATTCTCAACAGCATCTCCACTTGAGAATCATAGCGTTCTCAACAAAAAGGGCATTTTTTTTTTTATGAAAATTTATTGATTCTCAACTGGAGAAAACTATGATTCTCAACTTGAATTACAAGGTGATTCTCCAATTGGACTCAAAAGTACTGCCTAAAAGTATGCCTCAAAAATGTAAAACACAACAAGTATATTGCAAACAAATATTTTATTGGCTATGTGCAGACTAGTTTTCAGTATTTCAACTATAATTTATTATTATAATTAATAATTAATTCAAAAAATGTATAATAAAATTAAAAAACCTTAAACATTTAGAAAACAAATAACAAGGATAAATAAAAATTACTTAAAATCAAAGGAAATAAATGAAAATAACAAAACATATTAAATGAAATAAAATTTGAAAATAACAAAACATATAAAATGAAATAAAATATTAAATTTTCAGTAAATTCACAAATCTATATACTATATTTATTGCTACTTTCTGTGCTGATTCGAATATGCCTTCGCATCAAAAGAGATCAAAGCAAATAAAAGACCAAAATGCACACCACGTCAACGGATCCTTCCAGTAACTCCTTTTACAGCATAAGAGGAATTTAAAGAGTTCGAAAAGAAGGTGGAATCATTCGAAAATAAATTTAACGATTTGGTAAAATTGTCAATAAATTTTTTTTCTTGAAACATACTAGACTAACGAAGTGTTAAGAGTTAAAGGTTTGTTTGCACATTCATTATTTTCGATACACATTTTTTTGTTTAGTAAAATTCTTATACCTAAACTAAGCATTAAGAATTGGTTATACCTATCAGGGTCTAGAATGTCGCATAATACAAACATTCCTGTATATAAAAGAAACAGTCTTAGCTCTGTGGCTTTGAATCTTTCGATTTCTTGTAAATCTCGTGGATGCCTAGCAAACTCCATTGGAACCTGGTTGCTCAAAAAAAGCAATTTCGAATTCAATAAATTAATTTTTGTAGAATTGAAAGAGAAACTTTTGTTTTTTTGCCTAACCAAACCAACGAGCAAAGTTTTAGTAACCCCGAGACAAACTACATGCATATAATCATAAGGAAATGCCTTGACTATATCTATAGGCAATTTTTCAATGGCCATAGGTTCCAATATTCTATGGTGACTAACATGCAACCGCGAACGAAAGTCGGAATCGGTTCTGGGATCATAAATACCATTTCGAAAAATCATTCTATGATTGAACGACTCTCCTTTTTGGATGCATTTTAGGCAACTGAAAAAGCCCGTGTGCCCTTTTACCCCAAGAATATACGATCTGGCTGGTGCATCACAAATGAATGACCGGCAATTTATAGAAAACAATTTACCTTCGAAAATCAACCCTCTATTTATTAAATTGGCAAGTTCGTCCACAAATCTCTTTAGATAAATATTTGGACACAATGGCTTGCTCTGGCCGCAATAAGCGCCTACAACCATTACGTCCGGTGTCCAATTAAGGGGCACAACTAGTTTGAAATTTTGAAAATTTCGTTTTTTGTTTTATTTCATATTTTTATAGTATAACTATCATAGAAAAAGTATACGAACGGATTTTGTCGAATTCGTAAAAGTCTCTGAGATATAGAGCCTCAAATCCGTCTCGTTCACTACGCGGTAACACGGTTATAAAACTTTAAACACGTTTTTCTCAAAACTACATTTTTCAAATTTGCTGCAGCTGTAACTTGATAACAAATCATCCGATCGACTTGGGTCTTTTTTTAGCTTATTGTGTATTTGTTTTTCCATACAATGACCCTCCAGTTTAATGATAGGATGAAAAGTATAATTATGCCAGGCCAGAAACCATCAGATTTTTCAGCAAAATTAAAATTTTTTTTCAAAAAACCGCCATTTTGTTGCATTTTATTTTTTTGTTACAACCGAGGGTCATTGTATAGGAAATATAACCTAGTTAAGTAAAATTTTTGGTTTTTTTGATTTCAGGCACTGCGAAGGCTACAATCACTGCAGCAGTGGGAGAACGTTTTTTTTTTAAGACTCAGGAGATGGTGGATAACTTGCTGAAAATCGAATATTTTCATTTGAAAAAATTACTTTGTATTCATTATTTATGCATAAATATATCTGCAAAACTTTAAAACATTCGATGCAATACTTCACAAAATTCAAAATTCACAAAAATCTCCTTTTTCAGGCGGTCAAACTAGTTGTGCCCCTCAACATTTGTTAATATTGGCCAAACTTGCAAATTTGAGCTTTTTGCCAGGGGAAGGCCATCGATATTAGTATTGAGACTAATTTCGGGCGACTCATATGCATTTTTGGCAAGAAAATCGGTCAGCGCATCTTCAAGTCCGTAGTGAATATATTCCCCTGACCCCACGTTCTCGCATCTTTTGGAATACCCCCTATATGTTTCCTCAAGATTCCAAGCAGACTATTTGTGGCTGCATTCGAAATATTAAATCTAACCGCCCAAGCAGCTAGCTCTTCCTTCAACTTGCAGGGTTCCTCTTTTGGACTATCGCTGGAGGAGAAAGTCTCCTCGTCTTCACTAAAAAAATTTGGGGAATTTTGGCGGGAAGCTGCTGTCGACGGCCCCAGTGCCAAAGCTTCCCCAGTATTTGGGCGTTCCGACAGCAGATCCACCACTTGCCTCACTTCCCTCTTTATTTTTTTATATTTTACATCCTTTTAACTTACCTTTTATTTTATTTGCAGCTTCACTTCACTTTTCACGTTTAAACAATTTTGTCGAATAATTTAAATCATATGATTCACAAGCATTACCAGACATACATTTTCGCGAATTCAATTGCAGCATTGCCTTATACAAAATATTTTCAAATTTTTTTTAAATGTAACTCCAGTGTTTCTCAAGTTGAAATTATATGTTGGAGAAAATGTTGTAATTCAAGTTGAGAATTATGTTGATTCTCAACTTGAGAATCATAGAAATCTCAAACGTTGGAGAAATATTTTTTTGATGTTTATTAGGATGTAAGTTCTCCATTGATAAATTCAGCAACAAAAGCAAGGATTTACTTTTGAGCTATAATATCGGAGCACAATTTTAGGCAGCGGTATGAAAATGCTCACATTCATCAAATGCCCTTAATTCATAAAATTTTCAGCATTGATTTTGATTTTTTTTGCGCCCTAAAAATATGTCGCAGTGAAATATGGAAAAAATAGCAAGTAGTTTGCTAAGTGTGTGTGGTTGAAATTTTTGCTTGTGTGATGCAACTCTTTTTAGAATAGCTTTTACAATAATGAACCAATTCAAATTTTGTTAATGCCCTTGAAAAGACAAACATTGACGCTTGCGAAAATACTTTAGCTACTTTCGTCAATGACGCGAAAAGCATTAAGAGATTTAAATATAGGGTGTTTATTTTAGAGGTTTGTTTTTCGAATAGAGATAAAACTGGCATTTTGTGGTCAAATCTGGCAACTCTATGTTCAGTTTGGTTTGCCATTTCATCATGAACAGGTTGACAAAAGAACAACTCTTGCAAATCGTGCAAATTTATTTCGAAAATAATGGTTCAGTTCGCGAAGTTTACCGCAAGTTCCGTCCATTTTATGGTCGACATAATCGTCCATCAGACGATTATCGGGTCGTTTTCGCACTACGTTTACTCTATGTGATAATACGCATCCGCAGAGACGTCGACAAGTGCGCACCGAAGAAACAATTGCCGCTGTAGAGCAAAATGTTGAAGAGGACCCGAATGAATCGATTCGCCACCGTGCACAGCAATTGGAGCTTTGTCCATCAACTTGAAAATTGGACCTGTAGAATTGGCTTTATTCGAGCCAGCCGCGGCGGCCACATGCCCGAAATCATATTTAAACATTAATGGCATAAAATTATCCTTCCAATAAAGCCAAATTGATGGACATTAAAATTTTCTTGTGTTTTATTTCAATTCGAAGTTCTATACCTCTAAAAAAAACACCCTATACAAACACGTGTTCAGAAGATGAAGTCGCATTTACACTCTAATGAGCATAGGCCGAGAATGGCACATACAATAAAAAAAATGTGTTCTATAAGTATAAGAGCAGCCGCCGTGGCTCAGTTGGTTAGTGCGCGGTCCAGCGAGTCGCATGCAGAGCGACGCAAGTTCGAATACTGCATGTAGTAACACCTAAAAAAAATAACGGGAAACTCGTTTTCTCTTTCGGTGGCTGTCCTCTCAGCTTGAAATGGCAAACCTCTGAGAGTAAAAATTGCCTATGAAAAAGCTCCCAACCTGCCGTTCGGAACCGGCATAAAACTGTAGGTCCCTTCCACCCGCGTACAAAATTCACACGCACAACACGGGTGGCTGCGGGAAGCTAGGCCTTAGTCTCGCGTGAGCGGGCTGTCATGCAAATCAATTAAAAAAATTAATTATTCTATAAGTTTAAGTTACAACCTTACACTATACATTGCACACTAACTCCTAGTTGAAAATTGCAACACCGATTTTAAATGAATTTTTATGAAAAATTCGCGAAAATTGAACTTTGAAGGGCCATAGCCATGTTAACCCTTGACCAATCGAAATCGAGTATGGTCAGAATTATAGCTTGAGGATTCGTTATTGTGTCATAAAAAAATTATCGTGTTTTTCAACATATTACAAATGCAATAAAAATTCAAAGATGAAAAAACGTGGAAAACACCTCCTAGCCAAAACCACCAATAACTTACAAACCGCTCTAACAATCAAAAAACTAAGTACGCAGTTGTGATCAGCGTCCAAAAATCCTTTAGAAAAGGTTTACTAGAACTCGGAAAAATTTTGGCTGTTGCTCAGTGTAATCAGCCAGGTTCCAGAAACCGAGTGAAAGTGAAATTGAAACCGAGTGAAAATGTAGTTGGTGTTCTAGAAACCGAGTGATTTGAATTTCACATATTCATTTTCAACTCGTTATAACTTTCTTCTCGCTGAATTTGTTGTCAGCTGATTGTTGTCGCTTTCAAAAAAGTATTTAAAAATGAGTGCATTAATTGCATTTGCTCTGACCATTGGTGCAAACAATGATTATACAGAGCAAAAGATAAAAAGGAAGATTTAGCGCGATCACTCTAACCTTCTGGAAATGGTAGAATCTGTGTAAGTGACTGAAATGCAGTAAAAGCAACAAGATTTTTATTTATGGAATTCCTTTAGCTTCATAATGCACTACAGAGTAAATAAAGATGCCTTCCGAATGCTCCTCGACGTTGTAACTCCCCGCTTGAAGCCATCTTCCATGCCAGCGCATATCCAGCTAGCTGCTACATTGAGGTTACTGGCAGAAGGCGGATTTCAAAAAGCTGTAGGAAAAGACAGCGACATTGCATTAGGGCGAAGCACGGTTGCAAAAATTTTACACAACATCCTTGAAATTTTGGAAAAACATATTTGCGCGAGATGGATAAATTTAAATATGACGGAGGAAGAGCGAAAACTTTCGAAACGCCATTTTTTGCAGAAATTCCAGATTCCGGGCCTTATAGGCTGCGTTGACGGTACGCACGTGCGTATAACGAAGCCACATCATGACCACACGCTTTTTTACAACAGAAAGGGGTACTTCAGCATAAATGCAATGATTGTAAGTAGTATAAATTTTCAAGTGGAGATTTCCGAGAAACAATTAAACATTTGCAGATATGTGATTATCAAATGGTGATCAGGGCTGTGGATGGTCGTCGCCCTGGCTCGAGCCACGATTCATTGATTTGGAGCGTTAGCCAAGCTCGTGATTACTTTCTAGGCAGCTACGAATCTAGCGAGCGCAGAAGCTGTTTACTAGGCGATGCTGGTTACCCTCTTGAGCCGTTTTTAGTGACACCGTATAGGGATCCAAGAAAGTAGTGCGAATAATAAATGTTTGTTGTGCACTGCACAACATCTGTAGGCACTACAAAGTTCAAGATGTTGCCTTAATCGATTTTGATGGAGAAGATGATGATGAATTTGCGACCTATGATTTGCCAGCTAGTGGAGAGGCAAATAGAATAAGGGATGAAATTGCCAACAGCCTATAAACAACATTTTTTCCTGTAGATTTTTTCTTTTTCCTTTTTTAAATCAACTTGTATTTCTTTTTTCATTTAAAAAATTTCATATATGTACATATATGTACATATATGTAAGGAACATAAAAACAACAAAACAAACAATAAATGTTTCAAAACAAACAAAACAATCAATAAATATTTAAATAAATTTGCACTTCAGGTTTTCTTTTGGATTGAACTTTGCTCAAAATTCAGTCGTTTTTGTAACTCATCTTGCCGAAATCTCTCCATTTGAATGTGGTGCCTTTTGTTTTCCTCATTGCTTTCCATAAGTGCTGTGACCAATTTCTTTAGGGAATTGTTCACTTCCTTGATTTCACTGTGAATTGCTGCCATAGAACTTGTTTGTTCCTTTATATGTTTTTTTTATGGAATCATTATTATCGTGCTCGCGTCGACGTTTTCGTGAGCCTCCAGCAGAGCAAGCGTTACTAGCTGCAGAAGGCACATCGGCAGCAGCAGAAACATTGAAGGAAGCCTACTCGGGGGAAGCACAAGCACTGGAGGAAGCGCTAGCAGCAGCCCTGGAAGTGGAGGGCTGGTCCTCAGTAGAAGTGACACCAAACTCCAAAGTGCCTGCTATGCCCTCAATAACGGTGTGGATTCCACATATTTGAGCAATACACTTGTAGCAGTAATAAGCTACGGGTGATTGTGAATCCGCGAACTATGTCGAAGTAGGACGCAAAATGAAATGCGTTTGCTAATCGAGTGACAGTGCCAGACTAACTTTATTGCGTTTTATCTTGCGTACAATGTTGTCTACAGGTTATAAAATAAGGGATAGATAAGATAATATAAACTGTTTTGAGTGAAAACTTTATACAACTACTTTAAATCCAGAACATTCTCCCGCCTGTTAAGGAATACCTTAACTCTCTGTAGGTAGCTTGCATAACTTTGTCACTGGGCGCTTCATGGTACCGTGCGATGTCTTAACTGTTGCAACGCGAACCAGATTGTCCTTTCCAGGATGTACCTCAGTAACTAGTCCCATCTGCCAACACGATGGTGGAGCACGTTCATCATACACAAGAACGACTGAGCCAGGTTTCAGATTGTGTTTTTCTGTGTGCGACTTGGACCGCTGCTGCAGCGTAGTAAGATACTCGCGTTGCCATCGACGCCAAAAATCTTGCTGTAAACGAGTAAGAAGCTGCCAGCGAGACAGTCGATTAAGTTGCAGATGCTTGAGATCTGGTTCAGCTACTTGTACCAGTGGTTGACCTATAATGAAGTGACCAGGAGTTAACACGTCGATGTTGTCGACGTCATCATCATAAATTGTGGTGAGAGGGCGAGAATTAAGTTGAGCCTCGATCTCACAGAGTAGGGTAGCAAGTTCCTCGTAGGTGAGTTTAGTGTCGCCTATGATTTGACGCAGATGAAATTTCGTAGCCTTGACAGCCGATTCCCATATGCCACCGAAATGTGGCGCCCCTGGAGGGATTAGATGCCAGTTAATAAACGCGTGAGCCATGTACGAACCAACATTCTTTGATCTTGTCAATTGTCTGAATCTCTTTACTAATTCTCTGTTTGCACCGATGAAGTTTGTGCCATTATCGCTAAAGATATCGGAGGGTAAACCTCTTCGAGAGACAAACCTCTTTAGAGCCGCGATAAAGGCATCTGATGTCAAATCTGTGACAACTTCAAGATGTATTGCTCGAGTAGTCAAGCACACAAAAACAGCAATATAACCTTTGACTGGAACTGCGTTGCGAGTTTTGTGAACCTTTACAAGAAAAGGGCCAGCATAGTCTATACCGGTGCGATGAAATGGACGCGCTTGAGTAACCCGGCTGGTGGGAAGATCTGCCATCTTCTGCGAGCAAGTTGAAGCACGGAACCGAGTGCACACTACACATTTGTTGATTTCTCGTTTGACCAAACGACGACAACTCGTGATCCAAAACTGTTGGCGTAGAATGTTCATGAGTAGTGTTGGTCCTGCATGAAGATGTTTTAAATGTTGAGCAGCGACGATTCGTTCCGCTAGAACGCTATCCTTTGAAATTATTATCGGGTGCTTTGTGTCGATATTGCATGTTGCGTTTTTAAGTCGTCCACCAACTCGCATAATTGACAACGAGTCAAGAAATGGTGACAGTTTAGTGATGGAGCTCTTCGTGGAGAGCTGTTTGGTCCTTGCAAGTTGATGTATTTCTTCAGCATAATGTTGCGCTTGAGACCAACGCACACAATGAAGAAGAGCAGTATAGATTTCGGCTGCAGTGTATGCAACTGGAAATGTTGCGTTGCTATTACGTCTTCTTTGCACGAAACGATTCCACGTCGCTATTATGGAAAGTACCTTGTGTAGCTTTGAATGGTGATGAAAAAGTAGACTTAAGACATCAGGTCGCTCAGTAGCTAGAAATGCGAAACAAGAATTTTTTCGTTGTTCAGCCAACAACTGAACGCTGGTATTATCAGTGTTGCGAGTCGAACGTGGCCACAAGCTTTGTGGTTGTGTAAGCCAATTTGGTCCATGCCACCAAAGGGCACAACATAGAAGAGCTTTCGGATCCAGACCGCGTGTAGCAACATCTGCTGGATTGTCCGATGACGCTATATGTTGCCACAAGGTACGAGGAATTACGTCGATAATTTCAGCAATCCTATTTGCAACATAGGTTTTCCACCGGCGAGGATGCGACGACAACCAACCAAGGACGATCATAGAATCTGTCCAAGCTACGCATTCCACTTCGCTTATTCCCATGGCTCTTTTGACGGCCTTGATAAGTTTTGCGAGGAGTAGAGCACCTGCAAGCTCTAGCCTTGGAAGTGACATTTGCTTCAATGGTGCCACCTTCGTTTTCGAAGTGAGAAGAAAAACCTTTGTTTCCGCCCTAAAGGTAATCCGACAATATAATGCAGCTGCATACGCCATTTCTGATGCATCTGAAAAGCCGCAGAGCTGGAATTTGGTTGCAGCGTTGGTTTGAATCCATCGCGGAATCTGTAGAGTATTAAGACATTCGTAGTGTTGCCGAAACGTTAGCCACTGTTGAGAGAATGACGTCGGAAGTTCTTCATCCCATTCGAAATGGTGTAACCATAATTGTTGAAACATAATTTTGATTAATATTGTACAAGGTGAGAGAAAGCCAAGTGGGTCATAAATCTTAGAAGACTCAGAGAGAATTACACGTTTGGTACAAGCCGAGTTGACAGGCCTGACTTTAAAGGTGAAACAATCGGTGAGTGGTTGCCAATGCAGACCAAGAATTTTGAGACTGCTCTCCGAGTCAATTTCTGAGATGTCGAGATTTGATGATTGCGTATTACCAATTTCAATTACCTTGGAGTCGTTTGAGATCCATTTGGTTAGAGGGAAACCTCTACGCGCAAGCGCCCCTGTGATTTCGGCTTTCATGATTATAGCTTCTTCAGTGGTGTCCGCACCGGCAATTAAATCGTCGACATAAAAGTTGTTTTTGATTAGCGAAGCTATTTGAGATGAATTGGCTTCTTCGGCGGTAGCGCAGAGGCAACGGGTGGCAAGAAAAGGCGCAGAGCCTGTTCCGTAAGTGACGGTGCAAAGCCGGTAGTGCGAAATAGGATTATCAGCAACATCTCTCCAAAGAATGCGTTGGTAGTCTCGGTCCTCAGGATGCAAGAGTATTTGACGATACATTTTGACGATGTCGCCACAGAGTCCAACACGATATCGCCTGAAATTTAATAGCAGTGACGTTAGATCGCGCTGAATTGTGGGCCCCACAGCTGTTATATCATTTAACGATACTCCAGATGTTGATTTGGCAGACCCATTGAATACGACTCTGCATTTGGTTGACCTACTCTCAGGCTTCAAAACCGAAAGTTTCGCTAGCGCTCTTGTTGATGTCACACGGTGGAACCTTCTCCATGTGTCCTAAGGCAATGTATTCGTCGATGAATTTTTTGTATTGTATAAACAGTGCAGCGTCACGTGAAAGGCGCCTTTCGAGACTCGCGAATTGCTTGTAAGCCGATGAAAGTGAATTACCTAGGCGCAACGAAGTGTCTCGAAATGGTAGACGTACCATATGTCGACCGGTGCTGTCGTAACTATGTGTTTCTTGAAAATGAGTTTCGCAAAATTGCTCCTCTATTGTGTAACGCCTTTCGACCAATAGAGGCTCTCTTTCTGTTTCCCAAAAGCGACGCAATGATTCATCAATTCTGAATTCATCCGTTGAGAGAGTTACAGAAAACGCATGAGTATCCTCCCCGCCGTTATGTACTTTCCCAGCTAGTACATAACCGAAAATGGTATTTTGGATGGTTGGAAAACCTGATTTCGTGGTATGCTTACCATCTGAAAGCAAATTGAAGAAATGTTCTGAGCCAATGAGTACATCTATTGGTCGTGAGCCGAGGGATCCGTCGTCTGCTATGCTCAAATCAGATGGAAACCCCCAGCTAGTTGCATCCACTGGACATGACTTATGCTCCTGAGAGATATGATTTAATATATATGCATGAACATTTATCGATAAACTGCTGTCGTGTCTTGATGTGAGCCGAAGGGAAACTATACCTTTTGTAACTACCGAACTTGCTCCTCCGATTCCACCGACCTTTATTCGACCATTTTGACGGGGCAGACGTAGTCGCTGAACTAAGTTTTCGGACACAAATGTTGCCATCGATGCTGAGTCCATTAGTACCTTGCAAACAGTGGCCCCAGTGCCGTTGATGTTTGAAGCATATACGACCGCTGTGGGAAGTAAAACTTGAATTATATCTCTAGTTTGAATCGAATATGATGTTGACGGTGGCTGCGGGTCCGTGGTTTCACTTTTGGTGGCAGCGTCTACATGAAGGCACGAATGGTGGTTTCTTCTACAAATGTGACATTTCTGCTTTGATGTGCAATTACTAACTTGGTGATTTTGTGAAAGACAATTGAAACAGAGCTTATTGTTTTTGACGAACTCCCGTTTTTGATGTAATCCCAGGCTTTTAAATTTTAAGCATTTGTATAGTTGATGTGCGACGTCACAGCTGGCGCATGTTGTGGCTGTGTAACTTGAGTCTGTGGCTACGAAGCATCGTGGACGGGATGAATTGGAAGGTCCGCTTTTATATGACTGCATGCACTCAAGGGCTGTCCATCTTGTATTTAGAAATTTTATGAATTGTTCGATTGTTGGATGATCTTGGGACCCGTCGTTGCTTTCAGCCCACTGCCTTTTTGTATCATCATCCAATTTTTTCAACAGCAAATATATGATCCATGGGTCTCGACGTTCTGCCTCTGTGCCTAACGCTGTGAGCCCTCGCAAAATACAATCAGTGTTGTCTGCTAATGCGCGAATTGCTGCTGCGGAAGGTTCAATTACATTTTTGAGTTGGAAGAAGGACGTTATGTATGAGATTATTATGGGCTTTTGCTTATCATACCTGTCGCACACCTTGTTCCAGGCTCTGTCGTAAGCCTCATTTGAGCACACGATACCTGAAATAACGGATTCCGCCTCACCTTTGAGATACATTTGGAGGTACTGGAACTTGCGTGAATTGGAAATTGTCTGTACGTTGTGCACTGAGTTTAAAAACAAATCTTTGAATTGAGGCCATTTGCAATATTCGCCATGAAAGGCAGGAATGTCCAACTTCGGCAATCTTGAGTCGTTGGCGTGTGAGTGCTCAAGTACGGTACGCTGAGTTTCTGCAAATCTGTTGAGTGTGGCGTTCAAATCGTCAACCCCAGAGCCGATGTTGTGTTGTGCGACGGATTGTCGTTGAGATGCTTCATGTTGATTTAATGTAATCACAAAGCGCTCCTTGAGGTCGAGATATAAATCTTCTTGCGCGGAGTATTCCGACGTTTGCTCAGGAAATGCTGAAATCTTCGTATCGACGTTGACAAATTCCTCCCATAAGGCATCTAGCCTATCACACCGTAGTTTCAAACCTTCATACGATGTATTACTGTTTGCCGACAATATAAAACCTTTATATTTCGTAAATGAGCCTTTTATTTGTCCGCGGCTGCGAATTAAATTATTTAGTTCCATTTTGGGTGTTATATGTGGCCAATGCCTTTCCTAGTGGGATGCTGATTCAGTGCCGTTCCTTTGGCACAGCGTGCTGTTGTTGTTGCTTTGTGGAATGCTGTGGTTGATTGTCGCGTGACGCGAGCGTGGCTTGTAGTTGTTGTTGTTTTATTGTAACAGTTTTTCGGGAAATTTTTGATGGTGGTGTGATCTTTGGGATTTTTATGTGCTATGTATGTAGCTATGTTGCAATGCAAATTGCGATGTTGTCACCAAATGCTTAATTTTTGTAGTTCTTGAAATGAGAAAAATCGAAATGGTTGGTTTTTTCAGTAGAACGCTGACTTTGAGTTGGCTCTCGAAGGACCAGAAAATGTAGCAGTAATAAGCTACGGGTGATTGTGAATCCGCGAACTATGTCGAAGTAGGACGCAAAATGAAATGCGTTTGCTAATCGAGTGACAGTGCCAGACTAACTTTATTGCGTTTTATCTTGCGTACAATGTTGTCTACAGGTTATAAAATAAGGGATAGATAAGATAATATAAACTGTTTTGAGTGAAAACTTTATACAACTACTTTAAATCCAGAACAACACTCTTCTGTGGAAGTGAGCACATGCTTGTTGAATGGCCCGCCGCCGGTCGCTCTACTCTCGAAATTGTTGTGTGCAATTTTTTTACGGATAGTAGCCTTCCAATCCATCCACACCTATTGATGTATATAAGTAAGAAATACACACAAATCTACGAAATCTATATTAAATTTTTTTATTACTTTTTCCAACCGGACGTGTCTTTTTGGGGCGGGCCATTGCTATTGAGGTCCACCGTCAACTCTTTCCAGAGCGCCTCCACTTTCACTTTGTCACCCTTCACGAATCCTTTTGCGATATCCTGGTGCTTCTCCATAAACTTAAGGAGTATCGCATCCTGCACTGAGTTCTTGTGCTTTCCCCTTGCAAATTACATTTTCAAATTAAAATTGCATCTTTATTTTATTTTTTTTTCAAATTTCTTCAATTTACTTACATTTTTATGCAGCTTCTGTCTTTTCACTTTCTACTGCTGAAGTGCTTTCAATTCACATTTTTTCTAGTGAATTCGGTTTCTGGAACACGCAAAATCACTTGGAATTCATTTTTAAAAACAAGTGAAATTGAGCGAGTGAAAGTGAAATGTAGAACACCTAAAAGCGAATTCGAAGTGATTTCATTTCAATTTCACCCGAAAGTGAAATCTAGAACCTGGCTGAATACCTTACTTTTGGTAGCTTATATCTTTTTTTAATTTTCATACATACTTTGCTTGACTTACTTTGTAAGCTTAAAATTGAAATATTTATAACTCCGCTTACGAATACCTTACCGGGTAAGCATTTGTGTTCGTTCGGACGTCGCCGTGTTTTTAAATTTGTCATGCATACTTTGCCTTACTTACTTTGTAAGCTTAAAATTGAAGTATTCATAACTTCGTTTACGAATACCTTACTTCTGTAAGGTTCTGTTTTCAGCATACGAAATAAGGCATAAATCATGCATTACTTTGGAATCACCTTACCAAATTTCCGACTGGGACGTAAAATAAATTATTATCATTGACACATCTTTAGAAATGCAGGCCGCACAGCTTAATCGATATTTAGTCGAGTCTTTCTATCGGGGCAAGTCACCGGCATGAAAACCTTGCAAAGAATATTTTAACTGAATTGTTTAGGGCCGTTATACTTGAATTATTAGATATTTTAAAAAATTAATTAAGAAGTCACCGTGAGCAAATCTGCGAGGAACAACTAGTAAGTAATATTTTTCACGCTCTTTTCTTATAAATGTTTTCTTCTAATGTGAAATTGTTATTTTTTTAATATAAACACATAAACAAGTCTATAAATTAAGATTTTAAATTTGATAAGTTTAATGCGTTTATTATAAAAAATCACATACTTATTTTAGAGTTTGTTAAATGATAACAACTGAAAAGTGGAAGAGTGCGCATTCCATTTATCGTTCAAAAATTTGTGTCGTTCCAATAAAAGCACAGAAAATACCAAAGGGTTCAACTTTCTTTATATAGGGTGTTTTATTTAGAGGTTTGTTTTTCGAATAGAGATAAAACTGGCATTTTGTGGTCAAATCTGGCAACTCTAATGTAATTTATGTTCAGTTTGGTTTGCCATTTCATCATGAACAGGTTGACAAAAGAACAACGCTTGCAAAACGTGCAAATTTATTTCGAAAATAATGGTTCAGTTCGCGAAGTTTACCGCAAGCGTCCATTTTATGGTCGACATAATCGTCCATCAGAGCAATTAATTCGGTGAACCATGGGTCGTTTTCGCACTACGTTTACTCTATGTGATAATACGCATCCGCAGAGACGTCGAACAGTGCGCACCAAAGAAACAATTGCCGCTGTAGAGCAAAATGTTGAAGAGGACCCGAATGAATCGATTCGCCACCGTGCACAGCAATTGGAGCTTTGTCCATCAACTGAAAATTGGACCTGTAGAATTGGCTTTATTCGAGCCAGCCGCGGCGGCTACATGCCCGAAATCATATTTAAACATTAATGGCATAAAATTATCCTTCCAATAAAGCCAAATTGATGGACATTAAAACGATTTTCTTGTGTTTTATTTCAATTCGAAGTTCTATACCTCTAAAAAAAACACCCTATACTAGCCAACGCGTATGGGTCATGGGTGCTGTGGGATTATCTATGCAGGAAGACCAATAAAAACTCAAGCTCTTCTGTCACGGAGCAATTTCTACGCTGATATGTCGAGCACGCAATTCGAGGTCCCAAATAAATCAGTGAGCGGACTATAAGTGTCAGAAATCATAGTGATACACTACTAGTACTTTTCCAAGTACCCTTCGTATTTCTTTTTAGTCGAAGAGGCCTGCAGTGACAGCGTAGAGAACAACAAACTGACGTGTTGGTTTGGCCAATTAAGTGCATCTCATAAAGAAATCCCACTTGAAAACTCCGCTTCGTACCTGAAGTCAGTAATTTTTTATTTGTTGGAGAATAAACGCTTAGTGGGAAGGAAAGAAGGCAGCGAAAGAAAGGAATCTCTGTCAAAAACACAGCTGACAAGTCGACTAAAATTACTGAAATAATTTCGAAAATTCAACATTAAAGAAACAATGCATGTAGATATAGAAAGTTTGTGTGTACCATTCCCTCTTTCAGGGCGTTAGTAGGAGTTTTAAACATCTTAGGAAAAGATTTAAAGTTCATACAAAATATTCATGAAAAATTTATTACATTTAGATTAGACTAAGATGTTGGGTGAAAGAATTATCTATAGACTTGTGAGGCTTTTTTTTGTGTAACAGCATGCTTTGCTAGCACGTTTATTAGACATACACCCTGCCACAAAAAAGATGTTTCCCCCGTCATGCTGTACAGTCTTCTTGGTGAAGCGAATATGGAATTTCTTGTCTTTGAGTCTTCGAACGTTCTTTTCGCCATTATGGCAAAACAAATTAATTTTTCTTTCATCACTTCAAAGAATGTTCCGCTACTTTTTTTGCCAGCAGGACCACACAATCCGTGTTGGTTGTAGTGGCAAATTGTTTTCTGATGGTCTTTTGCGAAGAAGAGGAACTTGACGGGCTATTCTCCGTGGAAAATTTACATCCACAAACCGTTCCCGGATCGTTCTGGAGCTGATTTGAAGCGACATCTCGACAGAAATCGCATTTAGTGATTTTAAAAGGCCCTGCTTGGCCAGCAAAACTATACGATAGTCATCAGTTGTGCTAGCCAATTTAGGACACCCACGTGTTTGCGCGTCGGATTTGAACTTCAGGACTTTTGTGAAAAAATTTTTAGACCGACCCCATGCATTTGCGTGCAATTAGGTTTACGGCTCTTCTAAAAATGCAAAATATCGTAAAATTTTATCACGAAAAACTTTTTATAACATATTTACTGTCGTATCTTTGAATGTTATCGGTATATAGCACAGTAATTAAAACTGTCGCAGGTGCTAGCACACGGGTAAATACAGGGTTTTTCATTTCGAACCGAAAACTTTGGCAACCGCAGCTGTCATCTGTCGTTGCATTGTGTTAATATTTAGTTTAGTGTTTGCCATTTATGAAAATGGACCGATTTAACATCGCTCAACGTGTAAACATAGTGAAAATTTACTACAAAAATGGTAAAAATTTTAGCACCACTTTTCACGCACTAAGGAAGGCTTTCGGACGTCACGGAAGGCCGTTTTGTCAACAATTTCGGATTTATTGGCGAAATTCGAATGAACTGGTTCTGTACAAGATGTACAGAGGCCAATACGTAATCGCCCTGCTCATTCGGCCGAAAATATTGCTGCTGTAGCTGCCAGTGTTGAAGATGACCCGAATTTATCGCTCCCCCGGCGTTCACAATAATTGGACATCTCCATCACCTCAATTTGGCGTATTTTGCATTTGGATTGGCATCTTCATCCATACAAAGTTCAGTTGGTGCAGAAATTGGAGCCGGTAGATCACAGAATGCGTCGTAACTACGCCGAATGGGTGCTTGAAAAACAGTCCGAAAATCCAAATTTTTCGCACAAAATTTTCTTTAGCGATGAAGCACATTTTCACCTCGGCGGTTACATTTATAGTCAAAATTGTCGTGTTTGGGGCTCAGAAAATCCACACGTGGTTGTCGAGCGCCCAATGCATCCACCTAAAGTCACTGTTTGGTGTGCGTTATGGCCCGGTGGTGTCATAGGGCCATATTTCTTTGAAAATGACGAAGGACAGACCGTTACCGCCAATTCTGAACGTTATGGCCGTATGATAACCGAGTATTTCTGGCCAGCAATCGAAGATATGGATGTGGAGGAGATGTGGTTTCAACAGGACGGCGCTACATGCCACATAACACGGCCGAACATGACATGCATAATTTCGCGCTTTGCTTATACCAATTGGCCGTCAAGATCGTGCGATCTGAACCCTTTGGACTTTTTTCTTCGGAACATTTGAGGGACAACATACGTGCAGTTTTTGGCGCCTTACAGCGTGCCTTATGTAAAAAAGTCATCGAAAATTACCTAAAAAGAATCGAGGTGTGCCAGGCTGCTCGTGGCGCTCATTTGAATAATGTCATATTCCATTACTAATGGCACAAACCAAATACTATTTTGATAATAAAGTTTAATAAAAATTCAAATTATAATTTAACTTTTTTCTTTATTTACTTTTTCGGCTCATGATGAAAAACCCTGTATAATTCATAAAGATCTTATAAACGGCGTTCATAAAACTTTATTTTGAACCCTTTTCAATTCATAACTTTTTTCATTTTTTTTCATAAAATTTATTAAGCAGTTCATACATGTTTATGAACGGGTTCATAAAAATTGTGAAGCTTCGTTCATAAACCATTCGTTCGGCCACGAGCCGAGCGTGTAGGCGTTCGGCGTACTCATACTTATGCATGTGAATCTAAAATTTGCAAACAAATGTTTTAAAGTTTGCCATGATTTGTTTGAATCTGAATTCAAATTTTGAAATGAGGACATGGAATTTTTAAAAGAAAACAACGAGCCAGGTAAGTCGATTTCCATCAAAGAAATCCTTTATATGTATTATTATATTATTTATTTTTATATTATTTCATTGCTATTAATTGTCAATTTCTTTTAGCAGTCATAGGTGCGGGTGGTGGCCATATGCTGTAACGATAATTTATTGGATTTTTATATTATTAAAAAAAATCAAATATTTTATGAATTTCGTTTATAAACATTTGGGTTTGTGAACAAGGCTTATGAATGCGTTCATAGAATTTATGAACGCATTCATGAGCCCGAAGCCTTATGAAAGCGTTCATAAACTTTTGTGAATGTGTTCACTGGTTCAAAAATTATGAATACGTGCATAAAGTTTATGCATATAACACTTCGTTCAATAATGTGTGGGACTAACTAATTAAAACACATTTTTTTGCCAAAATTCGTTTTTATTCATCAACATACTCCCCTTTTAGGGAGATACAATCATTCCAACGCTTTTCCAATCTTTCGATACCGCCTTTGTAGAACGATTTTTCTTTGCCTTCAAAATAGGCGTTAGTTTCGGCGATTACTTCATCATTTGAGCCAAATCTCTTACCACGGAGCATCTTTTTGAGGTCTGCGAAGAGCCAGTAGTCGCTGGGGGCCAGATCTGGAGAATACGGGGGATGAGGAAGCAATTCGAAGCCCAATTCAAGCATTTTTCATCGACTTGTGACACGGTGCATTGTCTTGGTGAAACAACACTTTTTTCTTCTTCATATGGGGCCGCTTAATCGCGATTTCTTCTTTCAAACGTTCCAACAACGCTATATAATAGTCGCTATTGATTGTTTTCCCTTTCTCAAGATAGTCGATGAATATTATTCCGTGCACATCCCAAAATACTGACGCCATAACATTGCCAGCCGATGTTTGTGCCTTTGGACGCTTTGGGCGACTTTCACCGGTTGCATGCCACTCAGCAGACTACCGATTTGACTCTGGAGTGAAATGGTGGATCCATGTTTCATCCATTGTGATGTACCGACGCAAAAACTCCGACTTGTTGCGCGTAAACATGTCCAAACAGCTCTTTGAATCATCGATTCGTTGTTGTTTTTGCTCCGGTGTGAGCAAACGCGGCACCCATTTCGAAAACACCTTTTTCATAACCAAATGTTCGTGTATTACGGTGTGTACACTACCTGCTGATATCTTTAGAATATAAGCAATCTCCCCCACTTTCACTTTACGGTCGGACATAATGATTTTCAGTGTTTTTTCAACATTTTCCGGAATAACAGCGTCATTTGGCCGTCCAGTAGATGGAATGTCATCGGTGTCTGTACGACCACGTTTGAATTCGGCATACCAATAAGAAATGGTTCTTTTTGATGGAGAGTCCGAATAATGTTTTTCAAGCCATTCCTGGCATTGAACAGTATTTTTTTTCATTAAAAAACAATGATAAATCAGCACACGGAATTGCTTTGAATTCATTTTTTTTGAAAACTCAAAAGTAGTGTCACTTAAAGCACTGTAACTTGTAAACTAATGGTCCGATTGACATATAATTTTGAAAAAAATATTGATTTAGTATTAGTGCTGCCATCTATGTGTCAGTCACACACATTATTGAACGAAGTGTTATTCACAAAATTTTTGAACGTGTTTAATTTCGTTCAGATAACGGCAAAGTACTTCTGAAATAAATTGTTTCCCGATTTTCCCAACATCTATCAACGGCACCTTCACACCTATTATTTTGCCCATGCGTGTATAACATACATAGGAAAATGCAAATTTGTTATTTGATGAGGGCATAAGTTCGTGCCCGATTTGAAGTCAAAACTCAAATTGAAATTTTTCAAAACATAATCTTTATTAATCAATTATGTATTCGCCATCATGTTCGGCAATCCACTCCCAACGATCAACTTACGGATGCCGGATTCATAAAAATCACGCGTTTTTTCGTTAAAAAAGAGGACAAGGTGGTTAAATTGTTCTGCAATGATCGGAATAAGTGGTAATCAGAAGGCGCGATGTCTGGTGAATATGGAGGATGCGACATGATTTCCCAGTTCATCTGCTTCAGTTTGGACAGGTTCGGTTTTGCAACATGTGGTCTGTCGTTGTCGTGGTGGAAGAGAACTCCTTGGCGATTGGCCAAAATCTAACGTTTTTCTTCAATTGCTTTCTTTAATTGGGCCAATTGCTGACAATACTTATTTGCGGTAATCGTTTCGCCAACGGGCAAGAGCTCAAAATATATCACACCTCGGATATCCCACCAAACACACAGCAACACCTTCGTCGGATGCAATCCACCTTTGGAGACCGGTTCCGCCTTCTCGTGTGTCTGTTTCCATGTTCGTTTTCGTTGGACATTGTTGTACAGAATCCATTTCTCGTCACCTGTCACAAACCGATCCAGAAAAGGCTAATTTTTTATACGTCGAAGCAAAGCTGTTATGTTACACGGTCCACTTTATTTTTTTCACTCAACTGATGCGGCACCCAAGTATCGAGCTTCAAAGTGTACCCAACCTTTTTTAAATGACGAAATGCAGTTGATTTGTTGACGTTCAGTTCTTGGGCAACCTCTTCCGTTGAAATACGTGAATTGTTCTCAACAAGTGTGCGAATAACGTCGTCGTCAAGGTCGGAAGGCCGTCCAGCGGGAGGTTGGTCTTTGAGGTTAAACTCACCAACTCGAAATTTAGCAAACCATTTCTTCACTGTGCGAAGCGCTGGTGCACGGTCCAAATAAACTGCTTGAATAGCTTTTGTTGCGGCGCCAACAGTTTTTCCCTTCAGAAACTCGTATAACATAATATTACGGTAATGTTCGTTTTCGTTATCCATTTGCAATATGCTTTTTCAACAAGCAAACTCAAAGAAATCAAAATTATTTGACGCTTAATTCAAAGTTTGATTTGTCACCTTTACAAAGAATTTCAACAAGTATACATTTCAGTCATGAGTACCAACGTGAACGATTGAAACGCCACCTAGTAAAATCGGGCACGAACTTATGCACTTATCCAATACATAATATAAAATATGCATATTTTGCTTATTTTTGTATTCATTTAATGCATTTATGGCACTTGTGATACACATAAGCAAGCGACAGGCAAACGTGGTCGCCACATTGCTGACACCAAAATCGTCTTTTGCGATGCTTGTGTGTATTGTTTAGGCAAATTGCGCATTGAACCAGACCTAAATTTCTGTGAAGCTACAGTAACAGGAGCATTTGGCAACTAGAATGATATAAATGAATGATAAGTTAATATATATATTTTAGGGCGGGTCAAATTGTATGGAACGATTTTTTTTGATGAAGCGTATAGCAAAAACGTAATCTATAGGTGATTCTGAGAAATTTTGCTCAAGAGACCATAGCTCTAAGTCGGATTTTGAGCCCCCCAAAATTTCAAAATAGATATAAATAAATTGAATTAAAAATGTAAAAATAGTGTTTTTTTGTTGAAACCTGGAAAATGTTGATTTTTTAGATCGATTTTCCTACAAATAGGAGTTCGAAAACAAAAAAATTGATCGTAATAAAAGTTGTTGGAAATTATCTGAACTTTCATAATCTGCAAAAAAAGAATTATCGAAAAAATCGAAGAAAATTCTGAATTTATTAGTTAAAAGTTCATTTTAGGCTATTTTTCGACAAAAAATTCCTAATATGTCTACTAAAAATAAAAAAAATATTGGTATCAATACAGATTCTGAAAGGTGATAAAAATACCTTTCAAACAAGCCCAGATTGAGAAGTCTACTATAACTCTATCCGATTTTATGACGAATTTAATTAAATTATTCTATGTATATATCGAAAAATATCTATTTTGAAATTTTGGGGGGCTCCAAATCCGACTTAGAGCTTATGGTCTATTGAGCAAAATTTCTCAGAATCACCTATAGATAACGCTTTTGCTATACGCTTCATAAAAAAAAAATTAACCCGCCCTAATATATATATTATGAATGTTTAGTATTAACTTACCGCGCCATAGATTTTTAACAGTTGCTGAATGGTTGAGAAGTGAACAGTATTCAGATTTTCTGCCCTTCCTTCCATTTGAGGCACGACCAATTGAGTACATACATAAGTCATTGGTTGTATCGTCAGACGATTGTCATGTCCACAACATCATCGTCGTTAAAAAAATTCAACCATTCTCAACACTAAACACACGATTATGCGATTTGAAGTTTACTTCTCGACTTTGAAATACGAACTGACACATCACCTACGTTAAAAATGCATCCAATATCGATTAGCAACAAATTTATTATGCATTTACAGTCTGTCCAGTAGAAGCGTGATCGACCAAATTATCACTTAGAGTACCCCCATCAAAAAAATTTGAATGCACCTAAGTAGCCTCATCATTTTTGTAATATGCACTGATGCAAAGATGAGCTCCGCGTGAGAGAAGCGACTTGAAGCCGTATTCCTTTGTCTACACCCTAGAAGGCCGTAAATGTCACGTTTAGCTGCAGCAAAATATATGAAGAAGTCGGTGGACGAATCGGTATATGGAAGCAAAAAATGTCGACGATTTGGCTGGGCGGGGCCTTGAAAAAAAGACCTCCCCAAAACAGGACAAGAAGATCATTGATTTGTTTGCGACGAAGCCGGGCTTATCGTTGCGTAAAGCTAAAGCAGTTTTAGAGAAAATTGATGTTCAAATATCAAAAGAGACGGTTCGAGGACGTTTAAGTTCTAACGACGTTAAATAACGGAGCTCTTTGAACAAACTGTTGCTCTCATCATCACACGTTCAAAAACGGCTTGGCTGGGTTCATGCCAATTCAGATCGGAATTAGAATGATGTAATATTTACGGATAGTAATATTTACGGCAGCCGCCGTGGCTCAGTTGGTTAGTGCGCGGTCCAAGCGAGTCGCATGCAGAGCGACGCTAGTTCGAATACTGCATGTAGTAACACCTAAAAAAAATAACGGGAAACTCGTTTTCTCTTTCGGTGGCTGTCCTCTCAGCTGGAAATGGCAAACCTCTGAGAGTAAAAATTGCCTATGAAAAAGCTCCCAACCTGCCGTTCGGAACCGGCATAAAACTGTAGGTCCCTTCCACCCGCGTGCAAAATTCACACGCACAACACGGGTGGTTGCGGGAAGCTAGGCCTTAGTCTCGCGTAAGCGGGCTGTCGTGCCAATCAATTATTATAAATTAATTATTAATATTTACGGATGAATTCCAATTTTGAGCAACTAGTAGCATAAATCGATCTTGGTGTGCCGCCATCAACCGATTGTTCCAACGAACTGTTAAAGACCCATGTTTGGGGGTACTTCTCAGAAAAAGGATTTGAGCGACTTTTCGTTATTACCATCAACTTGAACGCGGTTTTGATGAACAAAATTTATGAAAAAGCGTTATTACCATCAGCTGCGAAGATGTTCGGGAAAAGAAGCCCCCTTGAATTATACAAGAAGACAACGACCACAAACATCGCAGCCAAATGTGTGCTGAGTGGAAAAAGCAAAATGGGGTAGAAGTGTTAGATTCGCCCTCACAGTCGCCTGATGCCAACCCGATAGAAAATGTGTGGGAAATAGTAAAGCAGAAACTCAGTGGAAATAGTATATTGACAGCAAAACCGTTATCGAGGCAAATTCGGCTGATTTAAAGTCGATTGCCTCGGCAACTTGCTCAGATCTTAGCGCAAAGTATGGGTCGGAGGTTTGAGGCCATAATAGCGAATGGCGGCGACTATACCTGTTACTTAAAATATTGCGTACAATAAATATTATAAACGCATAAAATGCAGTTTGTTTGAAACGAATCGGACAAATAGTTTCCAAGTTACGGCAATCAAGCTTCTACTGGACAGACTGTATATATCAAAACTTTGTAAAAATCAAATTACTTTCACATACAAACTGACCAAGAATGCAAAAAAAAACACTCTTTTGGCTTACATAGTTTATCGAAGTTTTGGAATAATTTTCCATTTTTACATTTTCAGCAAACTCGCAGCATGCTGTGATTATTTAGCCAACATTTTTAGACAACATAATAAAAACTAATATAACATTCAATTCTCGCAAAAAACATTTTTCGTCTGGCCAGACGACAAAGTTTTTTGATTTTCAGTTTCGTGTTCAGCGGCCAAAGTTAGTCTAGAAAACAGTTTTATTTTTATGTGTACGCGATTGGCCCATTTTTTATCGAGTAGTGTTAAAACTGCAAAACTGATCGCTCGGGTAGCGTAAAAAGATGGCTAGATCGAAGCGAAGCAAGATTTTCTGTTTTTTCGAGATTTGACCCTTTCCGGCATGAAAATAAACCGGGCTGTATGAATTGTATAGGCTGTAGTCCAATATATTGGACATTGTTGGATTGGACATTGAAAGGGTTAAGATAGCTTTTTGAAATGACGAATTTTATCTCCCAAAAGTTTTCCCAATTTAACGAAAGTTTTTATCAATTTTGGAAAGATTTAGTAAGATTATCCTTTTATTCATTTTTAATTGTTTTCTCTGGGATTCTAATGCTTTCTATAAAATTTCAAACACATACATATACGTTTCAAAATAATTTGCAAGTCCGTTTACTGTTGAATGGAATACAAATTTCAAAAAAAAAAACGAGTGTGCTTATGACCACACGACTGAAGTGAAACTTCTTTCGCTCTATCTACATACATATATATATATGTGTGTGTACAATATATACATATATGTACATATACATATATTAATTTTCTACAAATGTTTAAACTTATTTTATGTTCTCATTGGTAAATTAATATTTTTGTATAGATCTTTTATTTTCGTAAAGAAAAGAAAGTGTGCGCGCGCACTGCTGTCTCTTGCTCCTACACTTTGATACAGACAATATGTCTGCAGTGTGCTATGAGGGGAAGAGAGAAAGAAAATGTGCGCGCGCACTGCTGTCTCTAAACCACTCAACTTCCGTTCGCCTCGCCCGATCACACTTTTCGTAACGCTTACGTCACGCGTTTGCCAGCTTACTCCCCATGCCAAGCGTGCGTAAGAAGTTTCACTTCAAAAAAGTAAAAAGCATAACCGGAAATTCCCGTTATTAGTTTTGAAGGCAAACCTCTTGCGCACCGTTTTGTGGGGCCCCCTCCGCCGTCGCCGCCCCGGGCCCCCGAACACCTTAAGCCACCACTGGTTCTAACCGCGATTGACACTAAATAACACAAGTAGACGAGTGCACAAAGCCGCTCAACCGTTTTCTTGATTCCGCCTGGGGTCAAATAGACCCAAAGGGACAGGCAGAAAGTTGAAAACTGAATATGTGAGACTTATTTCTTTAACCTTAGAACCGTGACTTGGCTATACAACTTAATCTCGTGACTTGGGCACTCAGTGCCCAGTAGTGTATTTTGTATGGAAATTTAAGCTTTTTATGAACTTTTTTATTAAAAGGCCAATATTTCGCTTATTTATGCAAATCGTTTACTGAAACAACTATTTATTGTTAGAAACAAAGGTTTTTTAACTGAAAAATATAAAAAACATATAAAGTTTTGGTTTTGAACCGCTCAACGGAGTGAAATTATCTGCTGTCTTTTTGATGCGTTTTGATTTGATGTTGCCGTTGGTGGAGTATTGTTTGCATCTTTATCAATATCTAAGTCCGTCCGTCCGTCGTCAGCATCGGCATAATATTTTGTGAAAAAGAGCTTTGCATATTTGGAGGCCACTAATTTTTTAAGGAAAATATATGAAAAATTATGAAAATGACAATGGTACATTTTTGGTATTATTTCATTGAGAATGGGAACTACACCAAATAATTTGGCTGTGTTGTATTACTTGATGTTTCCGCTTTCGTGTTATACCTAACTCGATTATTGATTTACGAAAAATGTCCATGTTTTTCGACATCAAAGAAATCGCCTTGAAATTCCATATTTTCCGACTTTGACGTCCAACTACCGCGGAATTGTAAAACTTATAAAAGCAAATTACATTGGAAAAGAAGCCGTGAGTTGCTGTTAATGCCACAAAGTAAAAATCATGTCTACCGGTTTATTGGTTTAGAAATTACAATCGAAAACGTAAAAAAAGTCAGGGAAAATCCGAAAAAGTGACACACCTATTTTTTTGCGAAAACGGAAACTAAGTTTTGAAAACGGTTTGCGGATTCGAAATCAGCGGCCCCTAATTACCCTAGAACTGATGTCAAAACCAGAAAAGCCGACAAAAAGTCGAAATTTGTTGCCCTGTGATATATGAGGAAATATTATGGGCACTGAGTGCCCCAAGTCATGTATAGCGTACTCATCTTGTAAAATGACATAACTTTCTTATTATAAGAGATATGCACCTGTAATTTTGTCAACTTATAAACAAAAGTACATTCTATCTGCTTACCAAAAAAAACAAATTGGACTTCCCAAATCCCCGAAATTGAACATAAAAAATGAATATGGGCACTGAGTGCCCAACTCACGGTTCTAAGGTTAACAAGGACGGGTTATAACGAAAAAAAATTTCGATCGATTTAACGAATTTTTCGATTTAACAAATTGGGGGTACAACATAAGATTCGTTATATTGGACGACCACTGTATACGTATCTGACACCAAACTTCTCATGTGCAGTAAAAAGTTATCCGATGCAGCCCTCTATTAGACATTGAAAGCTTTTACGAGGTCTGTTCAAAAAGTATCGCAAATTTCCGCGGGATACGTATGTATATTCGAACCTTGAATCGTGAACCGTGAACCGAGAATAAGTAATTTTGCCTGCAAGTTATGCGCAATTTGCGTGAAGTGATCCGCAAGAAACGCCCGGATTTGTGGAATAACAAAAATTGGATTTTGCATCATGGTAACGCCCCTGCTCACACATTGTTGCTTGTGCGCCAATTTTTGGCCAAAATCAACACACTTATGATGCCGCAGCCACCGTATTCCGTAGACCTGGCCCCCTGTGACTTTTTCTTGTTCCCGAAACTGAAAGGACGACGCCACGTTACGATTGAGGAGATAAATGATTTTTTGAAGTGCTTCGAAGAATGGAAAAAACGTTGGCACAAGTGTATAATGCAAGGCAAAATAGATACAAGACAAGAGACAAAATATATATTCATGAATAAATAAATAATTTTTGAAAACACACAAAATTTACGATACTTTTTGAACACCGCCACCCACCTCGGCCGCCATTGAAAAGAGACATCGGCTGGTGTTTGCGTGCGCTTCACACAATGTACAAGCGTGTGTTAATTCTCGAGCTGCTTTTACACGATCAAAGCTCTGCGTCTGAACCGAGCGTGAGTGGGGCGAATGTGGCTTCGCTAGTCCAGGTTAACTCGGAGTTAATGCGAAAGGGCTGAAAGTAGTGACCAAAAACCAAACCAGCTGGCTCGTAGGCGTGGTTGATGCCCTATGTGCCGTTTGAGATTCCGGGAAGCGATGATGCATGTGGCTAGAGCACATGTTGACAACCAGAACTGGTTTTTCTTGAACATAATAACCAGCGGCAAATGCTGTAACAATACACCTTCTCTTAGTGAAGTCTTATCCCCGCTGCAGTGGATGAACCTTGCAGCGGACAGACGCCTCTGCGAAGCCAACACTTGTTGGCTTAGACTTTCAGGATCACGATGACTACAAAGCCATTATATGCAGCAGAAAAATCTAAGCATGCGTTATGCGGTTTCCTTCAATGCAACTTAAGCGTAACTAAGAATTGATGTAGTAGGGTGAGGCTTAAGGGGGGGAGTAAGGGTTTCAGCGTAAAAAAAAACACTTTTTTTATGCATTTTTTTTGAAAGTATGGATTGATCAAATTTATTTAAACATTTTGTACATTATTAAGCACAATTTTAACAATATTCTGTAATTTTTTCATGCAGAAATATTACAAAACAAGCCGGTGACAGAGCTTGCCCCAGAACGTCTTTGAAAAAATACAATTTGCGATGATCACTGTATCTCGGTCGGAAATTATCTGAAATCAAAAACCATTAAAATTTAGTCAAAGTATTATCAAATCCTCACCCCAACGTTCTCCGATTATTTTTCTTTTCATTTAAAAATGTTTGGTGGCCATCTAAGTGTAAACTGCTATTTTCCACGAAAAATTCCGTCATTTTGTGGGTGGGAAACCCCTCTTAATGTAAAAAAAAAATTGTTTACTAAACGTTGGGGTGAGGTATTTTATATGTAGAAAATGTGTACCAAGTTTCAAATGAATCGGTTAGTAGTTTTTAAATGACAGTGATCACGGACTTTGAAAAAGTAGTTTTGAGAAAAACGCGATAGAAGAGAATAAGCTGTATACCTCCACTAAAGGACAGGGGACTAACTATAGACCATAACTTCAAGAGTTTTGCTCCGATCGACTTAAGATTTTGAGAATATATTATTGAAATGTTTAACAATAAGATAAGATAAAAAAAATAATTAGATTTTTCGAAAGTGTAAACCCTTACCCCCCCTTAAAGTAAATCCACGCAAAACGTCTATTGTGCCTTTTTCGACGAAACGAAAACTCAGCAATCTTTAGTCAACAAGACTGAATGACGGAATAAAATGTGATCCAGTCTGAATTCAAGTTTCTGAATATCAGATGGTAAATTCAGCCCTATTCCGAGTGTCGTGAGTCGTTTTTTTCGACTGTCGTTTTTTGAGTCGTATCGTTTTTTTCGACTGTCGTTTTTTGAGTCGTGTCGTTTTTATTTTGGTATTCCCGAAAATTTTCGACACGACAGCTTTTGTACAAGATTGAATGAGCATAAAATGTGATAGATTCTTCTTGTTGAGCTGTAAACAGAGTGATCTTTCAACTGTATGAGTATGTCCTTGATGAGTTGGAGCCAAATTAAAAAGGCGAGTGCGATTATCCGCGATACCTGCGGCAATAAAATTTGCAACAACATTACGTGTTTTAGCAGAGGGCGGCTATCAGCTTGGGGCCGACAACGACTTCAAGTTGGGCCTAGCGCAGCCGACTGTTTCGAAGTGCTTAACAGAAGTGGCCACAGCTTGCAAGGCGTTTTATGCCCCAAGTGGATACAGTTTGAGATTAGTGACCAGGATAAACGTGAAGCAATGCAATTCTTTTACACAAAAACTAATTTTCCTGATGTTATTGGGTGTGTCGATGGCACTCAAATTGCGATTCTGTCACCAAGAACAGACCCCCATCTGTTTTAGAATCGGAAAGGGTTATATAGTAAGTGGCTGAACGCAATGGTAGTAAGTATCACGTTATCTATATATATAAAAGGAAGTGGCAGTATGTGAGTAAGCGATTAACGCTCAAACGGAACGACCGATTTTCATTTTCTCTTTCGACAAAGGCCATTGTGCGGCTATTGAATAAGGGGTCGTAGCACCGCCAATATAATTTAAATATGGTTCAAGCGCAGTCCATTTATTTACTGAAACTTAGCAGCAACATTGCTGATTTGTGGGCTAGTACTAAATAAAATAGATGTGTAAACTATGTAATACCACAAAACAAATAGTACACCTTTTTTTCTGTGGTAATACTCGAACTACACTAATTTATCTATTTGTGACTGATTTGTTACTTTTAACTAAAATTATTGCATTAAGTAGTGATAGAAAAAATATAAATGAATTTTCTAAATAAACAAGTACTTAAATACTGACCAGTTTGCAAAAAATTCACCCAATTTTTCGGTCTCAACTGCTTGTCGTGAAGAAAAGTGCCTACGACTCGAATCAATGAATTTTTCTGTCGTATGTCGTTTTGAAACGACAACGGGAATACCAAATCGTAATAGATTTAGTCGAAATTTGTGTCGAAACGACAACGAGAATGCGACTTGTCGAAATTTTCGACGAACGACTGTCGTTTCGACAACGGGAATAGGGCTGATTACATAGGCGCCTAATCATAGTCCCGCATAATAGCAGGCTTTAGTTAGCAAAAGTCTAAAAAGATAAAGTCGACTTTAATTTTGCTGTTACCATTGTCGGTTTAGAACATGCTTCTATGTAGCAGCGACATTTTGAACAGCAAACAATTCAAACGGCAACTCCACAAAAACTAGCGATGGGGCCTCAACTCCCCGGGGAGTTCCACATGAGAATTTGTTTTCGGAATTTTTCCAATAACAATTTGTTGTACAATGTAATCAATTATTTTGCAATATTTGCTTTCCTCAACACTAATAAACAGTTAAAAATTAATGTCTACGGTCGACTACTTGTGAAAAGCAGATAGCAGCGCAAACAATTCAATTACAGAATTTTCTGAGGATTAATTTGCCCATCTCTGACAAATATAAAGGCAACGATCCGGTTTTTATATATTTTTCGCTGTCTCAGCGCACTGTCATCGTTCAAAAGATTAAAATCTCTTTCAATTTCTTCAAAACGAAACATTTCACTTCGTTTTCTTTCCTTTTTGCACAAAACACATTCACGACGAACTGAGAATTTTATAAAAGCGATATTTCTGCTCTGGTTTAGCAACAACCTTTGCTTATCTTAATGCTAGAGTATACTTTAAGGGTTAAAGTATGCTCTAACTCGACTATGATTGACTCAAACTCTTCTTTATTTAAATGTATACTTTATTGATCTTACAATGTACTTTATTTCGACTATGATTATGCGCCATAGTTTCTAGTTAAAAGGAAACCCATCGTTGAGATACTAATTTATAATGGACGTCTCATATTATTCAGACAATAAATAAAGGTGAAAGAAATCTAAAGACCGTGTTCGCAGGTAAAAAATTCGTGCCGCAACCTCACCATGTTGAAATGAATGCATATAATAAATGTACTTTACCACTAATGGGGCCAAACTTTGACACAAGAAAGGGAACCAAAATAATTTTGACTAACCAGTAGTATACAAATTCGCCACCATTTGTATCACCGGCGCCTGTCTTAGAGCCGCTCTGGACGTCACACTAGACTTTACATTTCTGCACATTGCTGTCGAGAAGGACACTCTACCGTGCGTGCGAAGATGACACTCTACAGAAGAACGAGGGTTAACTGCGGAGTTGGACGTCCCATCGCGCGACGAGCAGTCGAACTGATCTCCAATGAATATCCATAAATTCTTATATAGAGCGACTGTAATACAATTGTGCACAATTTAATATGGACAGAAAAATTTTCCATATTATATGGCATAATTGTATGGCATGGAAAAATTCTTTTTCGAACAATCAAGCACCCGCATCCTACATGGTAAATTCTAAACTGATTTGGTAGTGCATCAATAAACCTTACTTTAACCCTTTCGGGACGGAGTTTAATTTTGAAATTCAAAACACTCTCAGTAGAAATATTCTCATGCTATGAAAGTTGGGGTTAGAAAATTATATTGAATGCTCACAAACTCTGAAATCATCCTTTTATGCGGGATCACCGAAATCGAAAAAATAGTTTGCGTGAGTTGTAAGATTTTAATAATTTTGTTGAGGGTAATTAAAAACTTGCTGGGACGTATTATCCCAGTAGTCCCGAAAGGGTTAAGCTCGTTAAACAGGTTTACTATTTTACTGGCATTGCAGGTAACGAGATCTCCAATTGAATAGCAAGAAAGGGCACATCTAAACCTTTGAAGAGACTAAATCCCTGAAAATATCTGTTATTTTACAATTTTCAAATCAAAAAGGCATAGCGAAAAACTTGCCTGTTGACTTTTTCAAATATATCGTTATGATCTTAATGGCCACATTTTTTACTCGTGCTATAAAAATTAAAATTAACTGTTATTTTGTGCCTTTTATCATTTTAGGCAAAAATAACTGTTACTTTTGACGGCCTTTGAAAAAATTCAAAGTACCTGATATATGTATTTGACCAAAAAAATAAAAGTCCCAAAATAATTGTTATTTTTGACCGATAGAATAAAAGTAAAATTTTTTTTGCCTTAAATTTTTATTTTATCTGGAAAAGTTAAAATATAACAGTTAAAATCTGACTTTTTTGATAAAACCTTAACCGGTACTGTCCCTGGCTAAAACCTTTTTGCTGGGTGGGAAAAATATTTACTTTTAACATATTCTTACACTTCATGGGGACAAACATAGCAAAACCCATGGAACGCGGTTCCCACAATAAGATTGTCTAACATATTTTTTCACAGAATCCGCAAGAATCTCAACATCAGCATCAAGTCTCAGTAACAGCGAAACAAAAAAATACTCGAGCTAAATGTTGCTAATGTTCTCCAAGACAATGTTGTCTACGTTATAGTGTGTCCCGATCCAATACAGCAGCGGCACAGCGTCTTTTAATTGTTTTCCAACCGTTCGCCCACTTTTCTCTTCAGTGTCACCTAGAAAAGGCCTGTTCGGCGACATGTTCTTACGTCAAATCAAGACGATTTGACGGTGTCCATTGTTGCTGCTGCTACTGTCAACAGCATACCTGCAAAATGCAACCATTAGAACTGCACCAATAACATTGCTAGTCGTGAAAAACTGAAATTGAAAAACTGCAGCAGGTTGTAACTTTCTAAAGAAATTCTCGCTCTGCTGCCACTGCTGTTGTTGCTGGTGCTGGAAGATGTTGCTTTGCTAGCGATGTTAGCAATGTTGATAGTTGCTGCTGCTGTTGCATTCACATGATGGCTGCCTTAAGGGGAGGTTCTCCTCTTTTCGGCCGAAAATAAAGCGAAATTCTTTCATTTACTGTCGGATAATGAAACGACTCACGAATAGACGGTTTTGATGATTTATTAAGCCATCTTTCTAAAATACAAGAAAAAAATTTTTTTTTACAAAATCCAATATGGCGGCCCAAAAATGGCGGGTCTTGTCAACCTCTGCAAGCGAGACATTGTTCGGAAACGTCAAGGCTGTAGCCACTTGTAGTGAACTGAAATCAAAAATTTTTTTTTTATAGTAAAGAATATTAAATTCCCTATGACTTATACCTATTTTTGAATAATTTTTATAAAAAATCATCTAATTTATGCATAATCATAGAAAAAGTTCAATTTTTACCATCTTTTTTTCGACTTTTCTTTTGTTAAAAGACTATTATTACACATTTGTTTATATTTGTTTTAGGTATAAGTCATATAAAAAATCATACCCTTTAAGAAATGCTATTAAACGAGATCTCTGAGCCGTCGGCGGATCGCTTTACGTAAATGAAAAGGCGCGGGAGTTCGGGTGGTCGCGTGCGTTTTATTTCGCTATTAAAACACGAATGACAAAAAGATAAAACATTCGACAACACAAACGGCCGGAGCCGATGGGACGTGGGAAGTGGAACATAAGTACACAGGGGACTGGAAGGGAGAGGATTTGAGTGTCGTAGGGTCCACAGAACACTGGGACGAACACATTTAGCCATGGCGGCCCGCGTTGCCTCTGGCAACATTAGTAGTTAGAGCTGCTCGCTCAGCCGGCCCAAGGCCTCCAAGGCCTGCTCGATCAGGGCGCGGGCGTTGACACGTGGTTCGGTGGCTCCGTCGGAGGAGGTCTCGTCGCTGAACGCTATGAGCGGTCGCTCAGATGCTGCCTCGGCTATGGGGCGGTTGGCTGGACGTCGGGGCTGGCGGCGATGACGTGCCAGCCGGTTGGCGATGGCGGAGCGCCGCACCGGGCGCTGTGTTGGAACGGGCTGCTGCCGGGGCGGTGTTGAAGCGGGTTGCTGCCCGGGCTGGTGCGGCTTCTTGCCGCCCTTGGGGGCGTTCTTGGGCGATGTCACGGCTCGTCTTTTGCTGAAGTGCAGCATTGTGTGGTGCGCTTGGCCGCACTTGCTGCAACGACCGGTGGAGCGGCACCGAGCTGTGGGGTGGGACCGCGCCAGGCAATTGGTGCAGTAGCCCTGGGCGCGGGCCACCTGCTGTCGCTGCTGCGGTGCCATCGCCAAAAACGCTCGGCAAAACCGGATGCCGTGGAGGTGGTGGCACAGCCGGCACTGCTGGGCCATCTGGGATTTTCGGGATGCCCTGCAAACATAAGAAAAGTGTATCACTACGATATCACGATTGACGATAGTGAGTGTATAGCGTATGATGAGTGTATGTGAAAGCAGGGCCATGAGGAGAGGGAGGTTTAAGACGCTAGTAAGGGGCAGAGCTTGACTACTGGCCTTGTCAAGATGCCAGAGTCGGTACGGATATCCACGACACGTACGTGATTGTCGGGACCGCGATGAATTTTGTGAATGCGGCCGAGCCGCCATTCATTGGGGGGAAGCAGGTCGTCCTTAATGACGACCATTTCATTTTCTTCCACTTCCCTTTGCGGATGCTTCCACTTGTAACGTTTGTGGAGATCCTTGAGATATTCGTCCTTCCATCGTCGGGCGAATCGATGATGGAGGACTTTGAGTTTTTCCCATCGATTAATCAGGGATAGCTCGGAGCACTCGGGTTCGGGGGGGGCGGCGAGAGGAGCGCCTCGGAGAAAGTGACCAGGGGTCAGAGACACTAGATCGCTAGGGTCCTGCGATTGAGGAGAGAGTGGACGTGAATTAAGCGTCCCTTCAATTCGAGTCAGAAGAGTCGTAAACTCTTCGTATGTGAATCTATGAGAGCCGGCTACCTTTTTAAGGTGGGTCTTGAAGCTTTTGACCGCCGACTCCCATAGTCCTCCCATGTGAGGAGCATGTGGGGGAATGAATTGCCACTCGACGCCCTGAGGACCGTATCGGTCGAGAATATCTTGGGCGATTTCTCTCGAGAATTTGGCAAAGTCTCTGGCCATGGCACGTTGAGCACCGACGAACGTTTTGCCGTTGTCGGTCATGAGTTTGAGAGGTAGCCCTCGTCGACCAGTAAATCGGGCGAATGCTGCGCGGAACGCTTCGGTCGTAAGATCCGAACAGAGTTCCAAGTGAACGGCTTTCGTGGAGAAGCACACGAACACTGCAACATCACCTTTGAGGTAGGTTGAGCTACGGAGCATGGAAGCTTTAATCTGGAATGGACCAGCAAAGTCGATTCCGGTTGTGGCGAATGGGATGGTAAGTGTGCATCGTTCGGGAGGGAGTGCTGCCATAATCTGTGTTCGCAGCCTTTGTTTATGGATGACACACGTTTTGCATTGAAAAATGCACTTTTTGACTTGCGGCTTTAGGCGCGGAATGTAATATTCCTGCCGAACCATACGGAGCATGAGTCGTTGGTCCGCATGCAGTAATAGCTTGTGAAGGAAGCGAAGAAGCAAACTGCAGTAGCGGGACTCCGGAGGGAGAATGATGGGGTGTCGTTCATTATACGACAATGCCGCATTGGCGAGTCTGCCATTGACTCGCATCACCTTCTGTTTGTCTAAGAAGGGATTGAGTACCAAGAGAGAACTTTTCTTGGATATGGGAAGCGAATGAGAGAGCGCTTGTCGTTCCTGGGGATAATAGGAACTTTGCGCGAGAGTTATAAGGCGATTCTTAACAAATGCCAACTCTGCTTGGGATAACTGTGTTCCGTGTATGGGATGTTGCTGGCGACGGGAGGAGATGCCGTTATGAATGAAGCGGAACATGTACGCGATTACTCGCAGGGCTCGAGAGAAGCTGGAGAACCGATCGAGGATGTCGGTCTGCTCTTCGAGAAGGTGGTGGCAATCAACTGCTCGTTGTTCCGGGACTGGAACTTTGCGAGAGTGACCTTTGGGCCAAGCATCGGAAGCTTGCTGCAACCATTTGGGGCCATTCCACCACAGAGAGTGATCTTTGAGATCTTGCGGCTTGCATCCGCGCGTTCCTAAGTCCGCGGGATTTTCAGCGCTTGGGACATGTCGCCAGGGAGCGTTGTGCACATTTTGACGTATTTCGGTCGTGCGGTTGGCAACATAAGTCTTCCATGTGCAAGGTGGTTTTTCCAACCAAGCAAGGACAATTTCCGAATCGGTCCATAAATGGATTTCCGATTTGTCGAACCCGAGATGAGAGCGGAGGGATTTGATGAGCTGGGAGAGTAAAACTGCTCCGCAAAGCTCTAAGCGAGGTAGGCTTATTGTTTGGAGAGGTGCAACTCTTGTTTTCGCAACAAGGAGATGTGACGCGAGGTGGTCACCATTCGTGCTAATACGTATGTATAGAGCTGCACAGTATGCCTTTTCGGAGGCATCGCAAAATCCATGGATCTGAACATTTCGATTGGGGGCATAGTTAACCCACCGGGGAATTTCGATAAGTTCTATGGCAGGCAAATTCTCAATGAATTGCTGCCATTTAATAAGTGATCCTGGCTTTATGCACTCGTCCCACTCAGTACCTTCAAGCCAAAGCTCTTGCAGAAGCTTTTTGGCAAGAATCATTATAGGCGAAAGCCATCCTGCGGGATCGAAAAGTTTGGCAACGGAAGAAAGAATTTGCCTTTTCGTGAATGAGGTTGCAGGAGAAGTGGGAGAGATGGAGTATGAAAATGAGTCCGATAGGGCATTCCAACGGATGCCAAGAGTCTTAGTGGAACTCGTTGAATCGAACTTGAGGAATTCCGAATCGAAAAGGTCGTCTTCGGGAATTTCCTCTAAGAGTTTTGCGTGATTAGCCGTTATCTTTTTAAGAGGGAATCCCCCGGAGTTGAGGGTGGCTATCACTTCAGAGAGAGCTTCCTTAGTGGTGGGAAGATCATGACCTCCGGAAAGAATGTCGTCGACATACGTTTCCTCGAGAAGTATTTTTGCCGCTAACGGGCTGGATGGCTGAGAATCGTGGGCCAATTGATGGAGCGTTCTGATGGCCAAATATGGCGCACAGTTAACCCCAAATGTCACCGTTTTCAATTTGAAATCTTGAATAGGAGATTCCGGGGATTTGCGAAAGAGTATTCGCTGGAATTCCTGGTGATCATTATGGACCCGAATTTGCCTATACATCTTCTGGACATCGCCATTGAAGACAAAGCGGTAAAGGCGCCATCGGAGAATGAGCGATGTGAGGTCATTTTGAAGAGTGGGGCCAGTATGCAGAACGTCGTTAAGTGACTGACCAGAACTTGAGGACCTTGAGGCATTGAAGACTACTCGGACTTTGGTAGTCTTCTTTTCGGGGCGGATGACTGCGTGATGAGGCAGATAGTACGAAAAGTACTTGCCATTTTGGATTATCTCACGGGGATTTGTGAGTTCCATATGGTCAAGGGTGAGATATTCCTCTAAGACGTCATCGTAGACGGTCTTGAGGTTTCCCTTTCGGGAGAGATTTCGCTCCATGCTAACATATTGCTGGAGGGCGTTTGGGCGGGAATTGCCTAACGCTATGGTGTATGGAAATTCTGCCTTGAAGGGGAGTTTAACCGTATATCTACCGTCCGATCCACGGGTTGTGGTCTTCTGGTATAACTCTTCGCAATAAGTGTCATCCGAGGAGACAGGTGTCGGGAGTTTGACTTCTTCCTGCTCCCAGAATTGCCTGAGTTGTGAACTTAGTTCCTCATTGCAGACTTCTGCTACGCATGTCGAATAAGATGACACCGTATGGGGTACTGGCCCGCTGAGTATCCAACCGAAAATGGTTTTTTGGGCTAGTAAACTGCCACACACATTTCGTCGGATACCTTCGAGTAAGATCTGGGGAATCAGATCACTGCCAATAACTAAGTCTATCTGCGCTGACTCGAATGGATTTGGGTCCGCGAGATTTAGGGTGGCAAATTCTTGCCAATTGGGATGGCTAATTGTGAATGGGGGTAGCAATTTCGTCAATTGGGGAAGTACTATTGCTTGCACGTTGAGGGTCGTGCTGGAGTTTGGAACTGCCAACGTCAAAAAGCAAATGTGATTGGAATTTTGCACAATTTTACCGCCCATGCCTGAAATTTCGAAGTGCGATTTTTCAATAGGCAGTTTTAGGCGTTTTTGCACCTTCGAGGAAATGAAGGTGCGTTGCGAGCCTTGGTCGATCAACGCTCTAACCTTGAACAATTCTCCTAAGTGTGCAATAGACACCAGTGCCGTAGGCAGAAGGGATTGGGTGCCATTATTTGAATGAAGGGCTTGTACTTGAGGCGTACTTTGCCTTGAAGATGGGCCGGGTTGCGCATCTGAAGTGGGGGCATGAGTTGTGGAGTTATTGTTCGGTTGGTGATGAGCTGTTGCGACCTGAGAAGTGGTCGTCTGAGACCTATTGAGAGGCTGCGGGGCTTGGGATTTGTTGTTGGGAAAGTGAAGCAGGGAATGATGCTTCCTTTGGCAGTAAACACACGTAAAACTGCTTGTGCAATCCTTTATGGTATGCGTTGTGGCAAGACAGTTTTCGCATAAGCTGTGCTCTTTGACGTATTTCAATCGGCTCTGGGGGGTGAGCTTCTTGAAACTCTGACATGTTCGAATGGGGTGGTTGGCGTTGCAAAGTTTGCACGCGTAGTCTTTTTTCACTTCAGTGTGGAAGTGCTGAGATTTATTTTGAGGCCGATTTTGGGGAGTATGGAAATTGGGAGACTGTGGTTTTGGCTTAGCGGGGCGAATGCTATTGAGCCGTTCCACCACCTCGTACCTGCAGGTCAGGAACTCGTCCATTTGCGACCAAAGAGGCAGGTCCTTACGAGATGTAAGGGATTGTTCCCAGAGAGCTAATGTCTCTTCGGGTAATTTGGTGCAACAAATGTACACAAGCAGCGGATCCCAATTGTCAGTGTCCACGGCCTGGGACCTAAGTACTGATAGACAATTATTTATTGTACTTTGAATCCGCTGCAGCGCTTCGCTATTTTCGGTAGTAGCCGGAGTGATATTCAACAAGGAACGAATCTGGTTGTCAACCAATATGCGCCTGTTTTCGTAACGGGATTTCAGGGCTTCCCATGCGAGTCCGAAGTTTTCATCGCTTAAGGCAAATTGCTTCACAATTGCACCGGCTTTGCCTTGCGTCTTGTATCGGAGGTGATACAATTTTTGGGCTGGAGTGAGCTTGGGGTGATTTATGTATACTGCCGTAAACATGTCCGGCTCGAAGGACCATAAACGAGATCTCTGAGCCGTCGGCGGATCGCTTTACGTAAATGAAAAGGCGCGGGAGTTCGGGTGGTCGCGTGCGTTTTATTTCGCTATTAAAACACGAATGACAAAAAGATAAAACATTCGACAACACAAACGGCCGGAGCCGATGGGACGTGGGAAGTGGAACATAAGTACACAGGGGACTGGAAGGGAGAGGATTTGAGTGTCGTAGGGTCCACAGAACACTTAGCCAGCTATAGATGAAGTAACTCGGATAAGTAGATCATGAGTTACGCTTGACGTTAGGATGAAAAAAATGGTTTTGAGATAAACGCGTAAACATCTTTGGCCGCGCAGTAAAATAGCACCAGAGCGTTCCTCCGCGCGCGAAAGTTCGACGCATCAGAGACGCTCCTATGCGATAAATATGCTGCGGATCGAAAAATCCTTTTGCACACATATTCTCGACATTCATACCTTTCATTTCATCAAAAAAAAAAATTGATTTTTTGAAAAAAAAAAGAGGAGAACCTCCCCTTAATGTTCCAATTGTTGTAGTTGTTGCTTTATGCACTGTTGCTATTGTGGTTGTGTTTTCTGTATTTGTTGCAACTGTCATCACCGCTGGCGTTTAAAATGCGTGAATGTGTTTTTTCGCAAAGTGTTGTCTACAAATGCAACAATACGCCCCCGCCCCCACTGCAATTTTATTGCAGAAAACAACAACAACATAAACAACAAAAGAAGTACCAAACAAACAAAAAACTGTTATACCTGCTTCTTAAAGAAATGTGACAGGAGAGCACAAACACTGAGTGACATTTAACTCTTTCAGCGCGGAGTAGCAGTTCAGTGATAGATTTGTTTTGGTTTTTTCAGAGACCTAAAATAATTATTATCCATATTTTTGGGAATAAAAAAATTCCCTACTTTGAGAAATTTCTATAATTATTGCTTTATAATAATTATTTCCAATAAGAAATTTTTTACGTCGGCTGTAACTATTATCATGCAATAAATATTTTTGAGTTGCAAAAATAATTGAGTTGCAATAAATATAAAATATCTTATATGTATCAAGTATATTTTTCGTTGTCGATAACACAGCCACACAAAAAAAAAAAAAATTTTGGCCTGGGGGTCTGACTATGTATACCATATGTTTTTGGGGTCGCTGAATCCAAATCCGAGGTCAATTTTACCCCAGCACGTCACGTTTTTGACATAACCTCAAAAAACACTTTCAAATCCACTAAAATCATATAAAAAAAATTTTTCTAGCCTGGGGGTCGGACTATGCATACTATATGTTTTCGGGGTCGCTGAATCCAAATCTGAGATCAATTTTACCCCCAGCACATCACTTTTTTGACATTGCCGGTTTGCCATTTGACGGTTGCATGCCACTCAGCAGACTGCCGATTTGACTCTGGAGTGAAATGGTGGATCCATGTTTCATCCATTGTGATGTACCGACGCAAAAACTCCGACTTGTTGCGCGTAAACATGTCCAAACAGCTCTTTGAATCATCGATTCGTTGTTGTTTTTGCTCCGGTGTGAGCAAACGCGGCACCCATTTCGAAAACACCTTTTTCATAACCAAATGTTCGTGTATTACGGTGTGTACACTACCTGCTGATATCTTTAGAATATAAGCAATCTCCCCCACTTTCACTTTACGGTCGGACATAATGATTTTCAGTGTTTTTTCAACATTTTCCGGAATAACAGCGTCATTTGGCCGTCCAGTAGATGGAATGTCATCGGTGTCTGTACGACCACGTTTGAATTCGGCATACCAATAAGAAATGGTTCTTTTTGATGGAGAGTCCGAATAATGTTTTTCAAGCCATTCCTGGCATTGAACAGTATTTTTTTTCATTAAAAAACAATGATAAATCAGCACACGGAATTGCTTTGAATTCATCTTTTTTGAAAACTCAAAAGTAGTGTCACTTAAAGCACTGTAACTTGTAAACTAATGGTCGGATTGACATATAATTTTGACAGTAAGCCTAAAAAGGTTCACAATTTCGAAAAAAATATTGATTTAGTATTATTGCCGCCATCTATGTGTCAGTCACACACATTATTGAACGAAGTGTTATAAATAGACTTCTTGTCTGCGTAGGTGAAGTCCAGCCTAGCTAAGATCGCGTTGAAATTCAAGATTGTATTGTATGCGCTAAGTGCGGCGTCCGCACTACCTACTATTTTATTTCTTAAGATGGCCACTGCCTGGTAGTATTTCGAGCTACCTTCAAATGGCTCGAAAAGCTTGTGGGCGGTCATGGCCGCTTGCCTCCATGAAAAGTATTTTTCTGGTTGCCCACTAAATTCTGGGACTGATTTTAATATGCCGAGTGGCTCATTGCACTCGACGCCTTCTCTGATTTCTATATATAATAATATAATAATATTGATATAAATACTATTGCTTGTGCTGGCGTTTCCAATACTGAAAGCCTTTGTGTGAGGGAATCTTCTATTCCCTACCCTAAAAGACGCGACTGACCGAAACTCCACTACATTCGCAAAATTTTTTGAAATTAACCAAACCCATTTGCATGAAATTTGGCCCATATGAGACAACATATCGCTGCAATTTGTCTTTCATTTAAACTGAAACAAACCATTTGACAACCATAGAAACATTAATTGCTTATACACGCATGTGTAAGAATGAGACAACAATAGAAACAACTGCTGACAAGAACTCGCATCGGAGTTAATATAAATGATTAAGATCCGTCGGCTGCCATAGCTACGTAGCTCAGCTGGCTAGCGCGCGCGCCGCGAGTCAAATACGACGCGCGAGCCCAAGTTCAAACTCCGTTGTTTCAAACGCCGAAAAAAATAAAAACAGAAAGAAGGTCAGAAATCGAATTTAAAAATTTAATTTAAATAATATTATTTGAATATTTAAATAACTCTGCACTTTTCAGTAACTTCAATACTGGGCCATAACAAGTACCGAAGCGCAAGACCAAGGAAGCCGATGCCAATGATGTCGCGCTAAGCAAACGCCTTCGATTGCGACAATATGGGGTCACATCCCCAAGCAAGACCGCAAATGAATTTTTTTTTAAATTCAATTTGTTTTATATTAGTTTATTTAAATTAATTTAAAATAAATTCAGACAGAAGTAAAAGCAAACGGTTTTTCCAAAAAATTTCAATAAAAACCTACATTTTTGCAATATTGAGTATTGGTCATGAATGACCGATTTATACATCACATTGTGACCGATATTTGCATCAGCATTTCAGTCAGTAATTTCGGCACATGACCTGTCAACTGACTGGCATTTCCATTTTTTTTTCGGTGTTTGCTGCAACACCGAAAAAAAAAAAGTTTGCTGCAACGGTGATTTGAACTCGCGGAGTCTTGACTCGCGGCCAACGCACTAGCCAGCTAAGCTACGGCGGCGGCGGTGAAATAGCCATTAAAAACTAAATATTTGGAGGTTGGAATACGTATGTGTTAGAGCAGAGCAAAAACACTTTTCTTAATATGCAAACGGTGTGTGTTAGAGTGAAACAAAAAATCACACGTACACGAGAGTTTCGGTCAGTTTTTTCACACCGCCTCACAGTGATTCGTTCAATAGACAAAAGTCAAAAAATTTATGGCCTCAGAATTTAACGATTTTGATGTCATTCGAAAGAAAAAACTCCAACTAAGAAAACCCCAAAAAATCTGTGCAAAAAATCAATTAGCGTCTGTGCAAAAGCGACTCAAAGTTGAAACTTTTTTTAAAAAAAAATGTAAACACATCTTTTCTGTTTTTTAGTCTATTGAGGAAAAATAAATACATACATTTTAAAAATACATGGTTACCAAGAAATTGCTGAAACTTTCAATATAGATTAAGAAATGACGTGGCCATTTTCGCTTTTAATGTTATCTTAAAAATTTGCAAAGCTGAGGCTTTTACATCATTTTTAATTTAAAATATTTTTCCAAATTAAAAATCTGAACATTGGCAAAACTTAGAGGAAAATATCTAAAAAGTATGTGAAAGTATGTTCCTGGATTTTTTTTTATTTGAAGAAGCATTCTTTCTTTTTCGGATAATGTAATTATATCCTCCGATATCTTCCGATCTCAGAAAATAATTCAATTTGAAAAGTGGTCTAAACACCTATTTTTCGACAAAATTTCTTTTTTTTATGCCTAAAAGTATGCAATCAGCATGAAAAATTGAGAAAACTGCAAAAAAGCTAAACATACGTCTATTATTATCGTTTTTATTGCAAAATTAAAGGGTCCTGAGACAATTTCTGTTACTCTTTGCAATAATCAAGGTTGATGTTACCGATTAAATGTAAAATCTGAAAAATCTAGCCAACACACTTGGTGCTATAGCTCTCCAAAAGTGACGAAATTTGAAAATTTAAGACTCAGGCATTGCCAAACTAAAAAAGTTTAAGAAAAAAAAATTAGAGATTTCAATTCAGCAGAGCATGATTAACTAGTATGCCAAATTTTATGAGGAACGGACCACTCCTTCTAATTTTGTCCCGCGGTTGTATGGAGTCGAATCACTGTGCGCCTGTACAAAAATGATAGAAACTTTGTTCGGACAGCTGACCGAAACTTCGGTCAGGCATGTCGGTCATATGACCGATCATATGACCGTCACTGTTCTTTTTGTACTTTGAAAATTTTGTCTAGTTCGTTCTCCTGCCTGGTTAACTGCGGCGTTAAGAAGGGCTTGCATTTGTTGTGCGTCCATTGTTTGGTTTGTTTGTCTGTTTCGCGAATGCTTAAGTTCCGTAGTAGCTGTAAGGCTTCGTCTTCGTCCGCGGGGGTACTATTTTTCTTGCTCATCAAGTTGGGATAGATTTTAGTTTGAAGTCGGCATTTAGTATTTTGCCATAGGGTTTTTTTTTTAATAATATTCGACAAATGAGTGGATTTTCTGTACTTAAAAAAAATTCATTTTATTTATTCTGATATTTACACTCTATTTATACTCCACTTATGGGTGTGCTTTAATATTTCATAGTAATATAAGGGAATTCAACAAATAATATTGATCAGCAAGTGCATGAATTTACAACTAATAAAAGTATAAAGTTGAAAATAATAAGTTTATGGATAAAATAATAAGTGAATTCGCTTTTACTATATGAAAGTATTAATTTTTGTTGAAAAAAATTTTCCTTTTATTTTTATTGCTTTTTTTTATTTACTACTTCTCTTATATTTTTTCTATAATAGTTGAATTATTTCAATCTATAGTTTACGTTTTGGGCGTAGCTTACATTAATTTTACTGCTTGCATGTTTCTCTCAATCGTCTGTCCGGGTAGGTATTGGTTACTTCGTCTTCTGCTTCTTTCCTCGGCGATCCGGTTGCTGTCGTTTATATCTGGTACTGGTTTATTGCTTGCTGGGTAGTAGAATTCCGTTCGGGTGGATTTCGCTTTGAATTTGGAGTTGACTTGCTTCGGCTAATTTGCAGTCTTTTTTTTATTTATTTCTTCCTTTATTTTCTGTTCGGTCGATTTAGCTGCTTCTTGCTTTCCTTTATATTTTGTTTTATTTCACTATTTTCGGTTTTGGTAACTTTTCAGTTTTTCTTCCTCTATTTATTTAGTTATTTATTAAGAAATTTATATACTAATACAACAAGATTCTATCGAGTCTTATAATTAAAGTATTAGCAACTAGGATTTCAAAAAAGCTTGCAATGGTGATCTTATACAGTAAAGAAAAAACAAAGAAATAGGAAACATACTACCATATGCATTTTACACTCGCCGAAAAAAGACCATTGAAGATTAATATCATTGCAACGAGCATAGATATTTAAATAACATTGATTTGAATTGCACAACGTTTCTGCAGCTTTTTATCAGGTGAGGTAACGAGTTCCAAAGACGTATGGCGTAGACGTAGAATTGCCTTTCCGAGGTAAGGCTAAGATGTTTCAATTGTGTCAGGTTAGCAGTACGATTCGACCGCGAGAAAGTCAATCTACTGCGTAAATAGGCTGGCTCGCCAAGGTGTAACAACAGGTGTTAAAACCTTCTGCAGCAGCAGCAAAGTGCGGAATTTGAGCACATTATCAAATGTCATGTTACATATTCGCGTAGCATATAGAGAAACATGGTCATTGCGTTTAAGACCAAAGACGTATCTAGCATTATTGTTGAAAGCAACATTGAGTTTTGCTTTGGAAGCGGCGTCACAGTTGGCAAATATCTCACAACCATATAGGAGAACAGGAAGGAGATGCGTCTTGGCAAGTATTAGTCTGGTTCTTGGCAGAGTCCTCTTGGTCGATGGCGCAATGATTGAGTATAATTTTAGGGAAGTGCGAGGTGTCCATAACTTTTTTCGATATGACTAAACATTTGGATTTTAAAGGGTTAAGACATAAACCATTTTCGCTTGCCCATTTAGCTACACTAGCAAGATCATTGTTGAACTTTGAAAAACAATTAGATACTGAAAGACGGTGGCAATAGCTGTACATCATCTGCATACATATGTATATTACAATACTTTAAAATTTTAGGCAAATCGTTGACATACAAAGAAAAAAGAAGTGGCCCAAGAATAGAGCCCTGAGGGACTCCACGTTTTATAGGCAGAAACGCTGATATTTGCTTATTCGCGCAAACTGCTTGCGTTCTGGTTGGTTGGTTGGTTCAAGTGGCGATGCTCCAGCAACCAATTAGCGCGTTAGCGCCGTTTTGATACCACTATTCCCGGTAGGTACCCTAAGGTATATTGTGTGGTGTCATCTGGACTTATATGTATTATCCGTACATATCTTTATATCCAGTCCGAGAGGTTAATGAACGAGAGTAGTGAGTTTACGCTGCACTTCGCTATCTCCTCGAAACTTTGAAATATCGGTTTTCCCAGCGTTTTCCATCTCCTTCTTGCTAAGGCCGGACAGGCGCAGAGGAAATGGTGAACGGTTTCTTTCTCATCCGAGTTTTCACAGCTGTGGCAGCTGGTGTTGTATGGTATCCCCTTTTTTGCCGCGTGCTCTCCAATGGGCCAATGGCCAGTGATGACTGTCGTCAGTCTTGCCACATCCCGTCGGCCTTTGTTCAAGAGCTCCGCGGTCCTATTCTTATCGTATGTTGGCCACAGTGATCTGCTGATCTTGTAGGATTCCATCCTCTGCCATCTAGTGTTGGCTTTGGCGAGGAAGTCCTTCGAGACCCCGTTCTTGATAGAGCCCATTGGGGCGTGGACCGTCAGCGCCTCGCTCTCATCCAGAGCGGAGCCTCTTCGAGCCAGCTCATCGGCTCTTTCGTTCCCGTCAATGTTGTTGTGCCCTGGCACCCATATCAGGGTAACTCTGAACCGCTGAGCTAGGTCTATCAGGAGATTCCTGCACTCCCGCACTAGTTTTGACGATAGAGTCGACGATTCCAGTGCCTTAACCGTAGCTAGGCTGTCGGTAAGTATTGTTATGTGACTTTTGTAAGATGTGTCCATCAATGCCATCTTGCACGCTTCTCTAATAGCGAGCACTTCCGCCTGGAAAACGCTTGCTGTGTTGGGGAGGCGGAAAGACACGTTTATCTTTAGATGTTCGGAGAAAACCCCCACTCCTACTCCGCATTCCATTTTGGAGCCATCAGTATAGATTGTGGTACTCAGGTTATTTAGGATGTTCCCTCTCTTCCATTCTAGACGAGAGGGGGTACGGATATCATAATTTCTCCCAAAGACCATGGTAGGAATTGCATAATCCGTCGTTGTAGGTAGGCACCTTTGCCCTTGTGATAAAAGACTGCCGTGGCCATACGGTCTGTCCTTCCAGCAACCTGTTTCTCTCAGTCTCAGAGCACTGAGCGTTGCGGCCTTCATAATATGCAGATCTACGGGGAGCAGGTGCGTCAGCACGTTTAGCGCCTCTCCAGGGCTGGATCTAATCGCTCCCGTAGTTCCGGTACAAGCTGCTCTTTGCAGTCTACCGAGTTTGGTAGTGTTGTATTCCCTCCTGAGGGCTTTCCACCAGACCAGAGCTCCGTATGATAGTATTGGACGTACAACCATCTTGAACATCCATATCATTAAATTTGGTCGGAGGCCCCACCTCTTCCCTATCATTTTCCTGCAGGAGTATAGTGCAAATCCTGCTTTGTTTATTCTGTGCTCTATGTTAAGCCTCCAGTTCAGCTTAGGGTCTGGAATTACCCCGAGATATCTGGCACTGGACGAAAGGGGTAGTGTTATATTCGCAAGATGAGGTCGTCTAAAAGTTGGTGTCTTAGTACGAGTGGTAAACAGCATCAGTTCAGTTTTGCTAGGGTTAATGCTTAGTCCACGTCCCGTGCACCAAGCAGTTAACCTATCCAAGCCACCCTGAAGGATTCCACTAATCACGTCAGGGCACATCCCTGATGCCATTAAGACCACGTCGTCAGCATACGCAACCGTTTTGACTCCTCTCTGGTTAAGATCTGTTAAGGTGTCGTTGATGGCACAAACCCACAGTAGAGGCGACAGTACCCCCCCAGTGGAGTACCCCTGCTTACAAATTTTGTGAGGTGGGTGTTTCCGAGCGTCGCGCTTACCACCCTCGATTGGAGCATTGCAGTAACCCAGCTGCGTACCTGTGTGTCAACTCCAAGGTTTACCAGCGATTCCTCTATCGCATTCATCTTTATGTTATTAAAGGCACCTTCTATGTCCATGAAGGCTGCCAGTGTGTACTGCTTATACTCCAGTGACCTTTCCACTGTTCGTACTACCTCATGGAGGGCGGTCTCCGTTGACCTACCCTTTAGGTAAGCATTTTGGGCATCAGATAGCTTGTGTCCCACTTCCTCGCGTATGTGGAGGTCGTGCAACCGCTCGAAGGTTTTAAGTACAAAAGATGTCAGGCTTATAGGCCGGAAATCTTTCGCTGAGTCGTGACCTCTTTTCCCTACCTTCGGGATAAAGACGACTTTCACTCGTCTCCAACTGACGGGGATATAGTTCCAGACTAGGCAGGCCTTAAAAATTGCCTCTAGCCAGGGTAATACTGAGTCCTGTGACACCTGTAGCATTATAGGAAGGATGCCATCTGGTCCCGGGGACTTGTATGGTGAGAAGCTTTTCACAGCCCATGTGAGCTTTTCTCTCGTTATAATGTTGTTGTCCTCGTTTATCGGAGTTAGGCATTGCACTGCATGTCTAACTGCTAACTCTGCATGCCTAGTCGATGTGTCCTCTTCTGTGCATCCTGGGAAGTGTGTAATCAGCTGCAGGTCTAGGGCCTCCTCGGTACTTTCAGTCCAGGAGCCGTCTGGCTTCTTTATGAACGAGGGGCAGGTGTGGTCTCTGGACAACACCTTTCCTAGCCTTGCGGAATCCTTCGTTGTTTCTACAGCTGAGCAGAATTCCCTCCAACCCTTGTTTTTAGAATTTCTGATAGCTTTTTTATATTTTCTTAGGCTATCCTTGTAACTTTGCCAGTTACCTGAGGAATAACTTAGGTTGAATGATCTTCGGACCTCCGATCTCAAGCGTGACAGGTCATCATTCCACCAAGGTGGAAATGATTTTTTTGAGTATTTAACAGGACAAGACGTTTTGAACGCGGAAGCCATCGCGTTTTCCAACTGCACGATTCTATAATCAATGTCCCCTACCGAAGAGATATTGACTGGGGGAGCCCTCCCTATCCTGTTACGGATCATATCAGCGAAGCGATTCCAGTTGGTACGTCTGGGATTTCGATATGGTGCAGGTGCTTCAACCAGAAGATCCAAATCGAAGAGTATCCATGCGTGATCCGAAAAGGATTTCTTGCTGGATACCCTCCATTTGTTCACACCCACCTGTCCGTTATCCGTCAGTAGAGTAACGTCGAGAACCTCTTCCCACCCACTGAAGCCATCAGTGCTTGGAAAAACAAAAGTGGGAGTGTTTCCCCTGTTACATACTACTAGGTTAGTACTAATTATAAAATCGAAAAGAGACTCACCTCGGTCGTTGTTTTCGGTGCCTCCCCATAGGGTGTGTCTCGCATTTGCGTCGCACCCTATCAGCACCGTGTCGTGCGGTTTCGCGTTGTTGACGAGCCTCCGGATCTCCTCGGGCGGCGCAGGCCTGTCATGCGCCATGTAGGCCGAGACCACGAGTAGTTTCTTTCCCCCGGCTGCAGCTAGCTCCACCACCGTGGTGTCGTCAGTGCTGTGGTGAGGTAAAAGGTACATGTTGAGGTGTTTTTTAGCAACTACACACGCCCTAGGCTTACCTTGCCCTCTCTTGTAATAGAGATTGTAGTCGCTTCGCCTAAGCCCTTTCACCTCAGTGCTCCGCACCCAAGGTTCCTGGACTAAGGCGATGTCCACGTCCTCCTCCGACGGGTTGTCCGTTGCTAACTTCGAATGTTACAGGTTAACTTGGACAACCTTCAACCCCAGGCCTATTGGTCCACGGTGGTAGGGTCCGGATCGTCGAGCTTTACGTCGTCCAACAACTTTTGGGCGTCGACAATCTCGTTTGCATCTTCTTCCTCCGGATAAGAGGAGCGGAAGAACTTTAGTCTGGCGTGCCGTACGCCGAACCGCAATTTAAACTCTGCCTTCTCCAGGGCAGGTAGGCTTTCCTCACTGATAACCAGGAGGAAGGATAGGCTGTTCTTTTGCGGAGCCTCCGCTTTTATGATCTGCCAGTCTGTCATTGGCACTGTCGGGTTATGTGCCTGCAAGTAGGGGACAAGCCTACCACTGTCCAAGGACATATTGGGCAACCAAATGCGCGCCCTTGGTCTCTTCGGGATTTCGCTGGCGGGGATTAACTTGAGCCTCAAGCTTCCAGTGGCCTCTCCAATCTTGGAGATGCAGCCCTCCAGGAAATCCTTAGAGAATTGGTCATCGCATTTGATTACCCGATACCCGCGAACAACTTCGGCCGAGTCGAAACCGGGGAGAGGCACCTTCGGGTTCGCTGTTAGGTTGCTCATCACATGGTCCATGACCATCTGTGTCAACCTGACCTCAATCTTTCCCCATTTCTCCAAGACTTCTTTGTCGCGGTTTGTGGTGGCATCAACCAATGCTACCTGCAGGTTATCCCGTGCCACGTCACTAAAGACGCGTCTCGTCCCTGCGTCGGTTGCACCGGCAACCTTCGCCTTCTTCGTCTCGCGATTCGAGCTGTCGTGGGCAGACCGGTCGCGTTTTGTCGCTGTAGCTTTCGGCAGGGTCGCCTGGTACGCCAAGTACTCGTCGACAACCTTTTGAAACCGTACCTTATCCTCCGCGTCCTTGGGATGAGCAGTAGCAGCAGCCTCGTTCTTGCTAATCCTACCGAGGATAGCTAAGGCTCTCTGGTACTGCTTATACCTGGACGGTTCCTTAGGTTTGGCCGGTTTCTTCATGGCTTTCGCTGCCGCTGCCGATGTTGTTGGTTTCTCAGTGGAAGGGGTGCTGTGGCCCACAGCGCCTACTCCCACTGAGGAAATGATGGTTTCCTGGCTCGATGCCAGGAGGTCGTCTTCGGAGGAAGTGCCCACCTCTCTCCTGTCCGTCAGTCGTTTGTTCAAATCCGTTTGTCGCTTGTCCGAGTCCGTCGCACAGTGTTGCGAGTTCATATAGCGGAGTGACAAAAATAGAAGGAGTGGTCGTATATAAATGGAATTTGGTATACAATTATTGTATGAGTAAAGAACTTACTGTGCAAAATTTCAATGAAATCGGACGGAAACTTCGACTACCTCCCATACAAACGGATTTGAAAAAACTTTGTATTAACAATGAAAATTATCTCAGTTCATAAAAGATACATTCAAAATATTTGTATTTTAATATAAATTTATTTATAAATGTGTATATAGATAAAATGCGCTTTTTTCAAAAGTGATTGAAAATAAAATCGCGATGAAGTGCTCCACGGCTGCTCAGAAATTGCTCTTAGAGGGTTAAAATGTTAGGCTGACCCCACTAATTTTTCCTCCTGAATATTTCTTTCGAACATACCTACCCTCTATCTCCAACCCTTAATGAGGCTCCCATACAAAACCATCGTTTTTATAAAGTTGGCTCCCGCTGCTCTCAGGTTGGTCTCAGACGTACCATATGTAAGGCTGACCCCAATTTATTTTCCCTTTCGAATATTTTTTCTATACACACCTAACCCTACATCCAACTCTTAAGGTGGCTGCCATACAAAACTAGTAATTTTCAATGGAACTGGCTCCACACTTGTAAATGTAGTAAAGTAAGCGAAGAAACATCGTATCTGGCAAAGTATTTAACCGATTTGAATGATTTATTAAAAAATCTTCAACATTCCTGAATTCCAAAGATACAAAATTAATTAAAGTTCAAATATTCACCCCCAGAGGGCGCCTCCCAAACAATTGAAGTAGTAAGGTTGTCAACTTTTGGTTCTGTACGAAAAAAATCAAAGTTTACTGTCGAAACTCTATTAACCCCTCTATTTCGAATATAATGGTAATCGTAATTGATTTTCCGAAGCTATCCTCAACAAATTTTTCCATCATCAGCAGAGCATTAATTGACCGATTGCTATTGGCTTTCAACCAAACTGTGAAAATATCGCAAATTTGCACTCAAGTCTTCACCGTAAAATGCCAATAACTTCCATTCGCGCAAATATGCGCAGTTAAAAATTGTAAAGCATAATCTACATACTTGCCAAAACAAAATATCAAAAAATTTCAAAAGTGATATTTAACGTTTTTTTTTAAATCACTTTTAAAATTTGAACTCACTTTTTATTCCCTCGCTTTCTTTACTTAATTTTCATCATAACGGTACTGCTCATAGGTGAGAGTAATCTGCAAAATGTTGGTCTTGTCAGACCTAGATTATATAAAACTTACGACAATAGTAACTTTTAGAAACCTGCTCATAATTTATTTTAAAATATTCAACCTCAAAGTCAAAGCAAAAATTTGCTGTTTGTACACAATTTTTTTTCAACGCTGGAAGAGCGTACTTTAAGAGCTCATAACTTCTATGTTATCCAATATTTTTTCATAAAACTTCGGATTTCTCTTAACTGAAGTATTTCCAACAAAACCTCGTATTCAGATTTTTGCGCTTTTACAGTTGCATTTTGGCATTTTTGTCACTACTCGCAACACTGTGCGTCGTCCGTCCGTCTACTTCTACTTCCGAGGCTTGTGTTTTTGGTGTCGACATTCTGTTTCGTACGGTCACCTGCCCGACCTGGCGGGCTGTGCGTGGCACCAATGTGAGTGCCAGCACGGTGACCAAGGCGGGAATGGGGAAAGGGAGGGTCCGTCACGGTAGAGCCCCTTACAGTGATAAGGCCACCGGCTGCAAATCAGTCCGATGGGCACGGGTCGCATGACACCCCGGATTAGGGAGGTTCCGCTGTGCTACCTTAGCCGACTACGACCAGAACCAGATCTGGAAGTAGCCGTTTCCAGTCGTCACCACGTGGAGGTGTTAGCACACGCTTCCATCAGCCAGCTCAGTTACAGCACGTATTCTATTTGATAAATACGAAAGCATCATACTAGCCGCTGATGTAGAAAAATTAAACAAATTTAGTAGTTTAGTGATTAGAATTGTATGATCGACAGTGTCAAATACCTTGGAGTGATCCAGGAGGACTAAAAAACTCACTTTGTTATCGTCCAAGCCGGAGCGTATATCTTCGGCTACGTCAATAAGTGCTGTAACACAACTACGTTGTCTTCTGAATCCTGACTGCCTATCGGTGAGTAGGTGATGGGAAAATATGAATTTGCTAATTTGCTGATATAAAAGACGTTCCAAGACTTTAGAGAGGAATGGTAAAATTGCAATTGGTCGGAAGTCGTTACTGGATTTAGGAATCGGATAATTTTTACTTTCTTCCAGCAGCTGGGAAACGTGGATGTTGTTAGAATAGTGTTGAACATGTGAGTGGCATAAGGCAAGAGCGCAGGAAGCAGTGCTTTAAAAAATACAGGGGGAATTTCGTCAAGGCCAGTGGCATTTGATTTAATGGACAGACAGCTTTGAAGCACTTCACCTTGGTCAACACAGCGAAACGAAAACCTTATATTCTTATCAAGGTCACCATCTGTATTTGATTTTTTTCTTTTTATTTGGTTACAGCGCACTTTGATATGCAGTTTTGTGTTGATGAAACGTTTTGGTTTGATTTATTTCTGTTTCCTTTTCTTTTGTTCAGTTTTTTATATTATTTTTTTTTATTCCTCTATGAGGACTTCGATTGTTGGGCGCCAGTTATTCTATGTCAATTTGTAAGTTACTCTTTTCCCATCTATACTATTATATAAAAACAAGTGTGACGTTTTTTGAAATAAGCACCAACAATTTTTGTATCTGTGGGAATGGTACATATGCTATATGCGAATGACCACGCCCCCTTCTTACGCCGACTATGGTAACAAAACTCATCTATAGTATGCTTTTTTAAGGCAATATGGGTATCAACCGATTCAACGTGTCATTGCGGGCAACATAGGCTATAATATAATCGGCCACGCCCACTTTCCGCGCCCACTACACTTACAAAACGAAGCTACGGTACATGTCCGTAAATCAGTAGGTATTAATATCAAATGATTTCGTGTTTCATTGATGCTAACATAGGATATATAAGATTGACAACGCCCACCTGATATGTCTTTTCGCCACGCCCACTATAATAACAAATCAGGCGTGGTATATTTGTCATAGCAATATGGGTATCAAACGATTCAGCGTGTCATTGCGGCAAACATAGGCTATAATATAATCGGCCACGCCCACTTTCCGTGCCCACTAAACTAACAAAACGAAGCTACGGTACATGTCGGTGAATCAGTACTTATATTAAATGATTCCGTGTTTTATTGATGTTAACATAGGATGTATAAGATTGACCACGCCCACCTTATATGTTTTTTCGCCACGCACACTATAATAACAAATCAGCGTTGGTATATTTCTCATAGAAATATGGGTGTCAAACGATTAAGCGTGTCATTGCGGCAAGCATAAGCTATAATATAATCGGACACGCCCACTAAACTAACAAAACAAAGCTACGGTACATGTCTGAAAATTAATGTAGATGTAAACTGATTCTATGTTTAATACCGGTAAACATAAGCTATATAAGGTTGACCACGCCCACCTTTTACGCCTTCCTGCAATGTCCATTTTAATGACAGAAAATATTTGTGCAAAACAATATGGATACAAAAAAATGTTCGAGTCATTGCAGCAAATATCTATATGTTGTATATAAAAATTAATGTATGTTTGTTTTTTGGTCCCACGACTAGGGATGGCAGCGATTAATCATTTGATTAAAATAATCGATTATTTTTGTAAAATTTTCGATTTAATTGTATCGTAACACAAGTTTGATCTTTGGGCTCCTCATAAAACTCTAGTGCACAAAAGAAGGGGGAAGAATGACGATTGTGCTCACCTCACAAATTGTCAGGTCTTAGAATTAAACCGAAACGTTATTGATGCTTGGGAAGAAATTAAAACAGTATACCCAAAACTTTACGCGCTTTCCAAAAAATATTGCCATTTAGTTGGTACTTCAGTTCCAGCAGAGCACCAGTGATCAACTAAACACGTGAACAAAAGAAGTATTGTTTACAGGTGAGTTAGGAGGCAGATTTTTGGGAGGTTCTAGGGCCACTACGTTTCGCCACATTTTCCACCTCCGGAAAATTCACAATTTATGGAGTCCGGTAACTCTAGCTAGATGGCGGAATTTTAGGGTGACCTCCACTAGACTAAGGTAGTTCCATCTTTACCCTAACCATCCCTATCAATGATTTTGAGATATCTCTACCACGAACTTTTCTGTGATTTTTTTAAAAAGTCAGTTTTCATGGGTAAAATTTTACCATTAGGCAGCAATGGGTTAACAACAAAACGATTATCAAAATTATTGTTTCTGCAAACTTGATTGAACAATAAATAATTTGTATTTACTCCAACAACACTTGGTTTATTTTATTAAAGCTCAATTCCACATTTTTCAAAAATATGCATTATTAATCGATTATTTTACATTAATTGCAATTGATTGCAATTATTTTTTTTTGTCATATGATTAATCATATGATTAATCAATCGATTAAATTTTGTTTTCTGCCATCCCTACCCACGACACTAAAACTCAAATACTAGACAGCCGATTAGCTGAAGTTTTCTCGGAATGTTCGTCTTGAGTAAGTCTCGGTAAACCACATAGTGCGAATACGACCCGATAGGTAGGCGAGCACCTCCCATACAACTTAAATTTTCAATATGAAATATTTTCGTAATGAGAAGTCGGACAGCATTAAAATTTGTTGCGGGGCCACCTTTTAGATGTTCCGTTTCACTGGTAAAGTTTAATGAGCGTTGGACAAGGGGCGTGGCACTTTTTAAATGCCGGTGTAACTTTGGAACTATAGCGTTCACATCAATGACACTCGGTACAAACGTACGATTTAGTTGTGTTTTTCGATAGGGGAATGGGGTGGGTTTTTGACAAGGGCGCGTGACACCGCCTATACAACTAAAATTTTCATATATGGAATATCTTCGGAATGAGTAATCGGGCAGCATTAAAATTTGGTGCGGGCCACCGTTTAGATATGCCGTTTCATTGGTGAAACTTTTAAAGCAACTCAAATGTTTTGAATAACTGGAACTACAAATCATACATAAAAGGTTTACGATTTAGATTTGCCCTTCGACATGGAATGGGGTGGGTTTTCCGCAGCAAACGTTGAACTTACAATGTAGAGTTCGTTCTGTCCGAGTTTATTGACTTTGCACTTACCTATTTACAATTGCATGGACTTCTGGTGTGGTATAAGGGAGAGTATACATAACTCCTCCCCCCCTTGATAAAGGATTTTCCTGAATTCCTTGGTTGTTTGGTTTACAATTTTTGTACAATAATATTATTGTAATTGCTATTGATATTATTACTATAATTGTTGGTACGCTGTATATTATAATTTGGTTTTTGTATTTGATTTCTCTTATTTCTTTTAGATTTTCTATTTTTGTTAATTTTATCTCTTCTATAGTGAGTGAAGTGTTAAATGTAACATTGCTAAACTTCGGTAAGATGATAGTGTCAACATAAATGTTTGCGTTGTTTGAAAATTTTTTGTTTTCTATTTCCAGCGAACAATTATTGTATTGTATGATCAAGTTTCCATATAGGTTGTTGCTTTCCAACTCGCAGTTACTTGAAATGGAGTTGTTTCTAGCATTTTTCACGATTAGTGTGTGATCGTTAATGGTTATAATTTCAGTGTTTTTATTTGTTATTAGTTCGCATGTTTTTCCTATCGTACAATGTTTTGACAAAACGCACTCGTTTATATAGTTGTTTTCTTTGTATACATATGTTTTATTATCATATTTAAATACGTTTTCGATTTCCGCATTTATTTCTTTGTTTATGTAAGGAATAGGTATTATTGTTTTTACTTGTATAATATGAAATGTTTTGGGTACTTTAATTATAAATATTAAGTCATTATTTATCTCGAATATTGCTGTTCTTAGATATTTAATTTTATTTATATTAATTTCGTAATCGTCTATTTCTTGTTTTGTTAGAATACTTGCATCATTTATGCCATTTTGTGCTGTTGTTATATAACTTTGAATATGTTCTATGTGGTTTCTAATTGTAGTTAACATTAATAATTTTTCTATGTAGAGGTTTTGTGACAATATATCTCTTACTGTTTTATGGAGACCTTTTAGGTTGTAAAGAATAGCATTTTGATTTTGTTGTATTGTATCTTTTATTAATTGTATTGTTGTGTTAAAATGATCGTAAATTTTTATTTGTTGATTTAGTCCAGTTATTGAGTTATGCTATTAATGTCAACCGTATTGAAGTGATTAGTGATATCCTCTTGATCTGTATTGTCCATTGTTCCAAAGAGGTATTTGTAGGCATGACCTACTAGGTTTATTAGTCCTCTTTTCTGTCTATTGGTTGGCGTTATTGTTCTTAGTTTACTCATTAATGTATCTACCTGATTGTTTATAAATGTCCTCTGGTTTTTATTAAAAGTGTTCGAGTTGTCTTTCATTAGCATCAGTACATTCGCTATTTCCTGGATATCTATTTTGTGCAAAATTAAGTCCGATTCTATTGGGATGCTATGATTGTTGTCGTAAATTTCAATGTAGCCATTAGTTTCCACTATCGGATAAGTTGTTATGTTGGCTTGGGTTGGCGTCGTTGTCATTATTATTACTAGTGTCCATACAATTATCTGCAATTTTAAGTTGAAGAGTTATTTTCGGTATTACCTTCTGCTAGATTACTATATTTAGTTGGTCTTTTAATATTACTAATATGGATTCCATCTAACGGCTGTTTTCTAAACTTAGGTTCCTCTTTATGCCTTACATTTCTATAGTTTTTAATAAACCCTACTTGTCTTGTTTCTGTATAATCTTCCCTTTTCTCATTTGCTTGTTGTATTTTTTCTTCTTTAACTTTGCAAAGCCTTTCGTAAATTATTGTGTGGTTTATTATGTGATTGTGTACTTCTAATGGGGTGCATTTAATTGTACTGTGATATGTATCGTTATATAGCATAATTGCTTTGAAAATTTGCTGTGTAATTGGTAGGTAACTTTCAAGATTAAGGGTTCGAATTTTTTCGGTAATAGTGTTGTTCAATCTTTCTATGTCGCTGTTGCCGGTGTGACTATTTGGTTTAGTAATATGGTATTGTATTCCCTCGCTCTGCAAGAACTCTTTAACGTTTTGATTATTAAATTCATTATCAAATACCATCTTGTTCACTTTGCCTGTAATGGATAAAAATTGTTGTAGTTGACTTACAAGCGTTCTGCTGTTTCTATCTGTAAGTGGCAAACAGGTAGCATGTTTTGAAAATTTATCAATGAAGAGAATAAACGAATGTTTGCTATTTACATAAGTATCAACGTGAATTATTTTGTTGATGCTCTTGGGTGTGTCTGTTATTTGAAATTTGTGTTTTATTGGGTTGCGGTCATATTTTCCCCTGAACATATGTCACAGTTGTTTATTATTTTGTTTATTTGCTCTTTAAGATGGGGATTGTATAGCCTTGTCTTCAATTTCTCGTAGGTTGCCGTTATTCCGCAATGACCACTTTCGTTTTTGTGAAATAGGGCAATTTGTTTTCTTCGTCGCCTTGAAAGATTTCTAGTTGTGCAATTATTTCATCGTTTTTGATTCTACTTAAAAAGTCAGCGATATTGTTTGTTTTTCCTTTTATATAATCTAGGGAAAAATTATATTCACCTAGATTCACTAACCATCTTTGAAGTTTTGGGCTTGTGTCTTTTCCTGAATATTTTGTCATTAACCACTTCAGCGGCTGATGATCACATTCTAGTTCAAATTGTCTCCCGAAGACATACGGTCGAAAATATTTTACAGCCCATACTATCGCTAATAATTCTTTTTCTATAGTAGCGTAGTTTGTTTCGTGTTTGTTCAGGGTTCTGGATGCGTATGCAATAGGGTGTCCCTCTTGAGATAGAACAGCTCCAATTGCGAAATTGCTAGCATCTGTGGTTATTTTAAACGTTTTTGCGAAATTTGGGTAACGTAAAATTGGTGAATTTGTAACTATATCTTTTAGCTTTTCGAATGCGGCCATGAAGCTAGGGTCATGTTCATTGATTTTTTTTTCTTTTTTCAAGTACTGTGTCAAAGGGTGGGCAATTTTTGCGTAATCTTTGACGAATTTTCTATAAAATCAAGTCATTCCCAAAAATGATTTTATCTTCTTTGCTGTACTTGGAAGTTTCAGATTTTGGATGATTTCAACCTTGGCGGGATTTGGCTTAATTCCTTCTGTTGTCAGTATGTGGCCCAAAAATTGTGTTTCTTTCTTCAGAAAGTCGCATTTGTCCACTTGTATTTTAACTTAGCTGATCTTAATGCCCGAAATATCAACTTTAAGTTGATTAAGTGTTCTTCTAAGGAAGTGCCAAATACTAAAATGTCGTCCATGTATACGACACATATTCGGTTAATGTATTCATGTAAAACTTTGTTCATCAGCCTTTGAAAGGTTGATGGGGCATTTTTAAGGCCGAATGGCATGCGAATAAACTCGTAATGCCCAAATGGTGTTGAAAAAGCAGTTTTCGCTCTGTCTTCCTCTCTGACCGGGATCTGGTGGAAGCCCTTGGCTAGGTCTAGAGTCGTAAAATATTGCGCTCTACCTAACTTATCCAGCAGTGAATTTAGATTTGGAATTGGAAACTTATCGTCGACTGTAAATTCATTTAGCTTCCTATAATCAATAACAATCCTATATTTTTTTATTCCCGAGTTGTCTACCTTCTTCTCTACGACCCAGAGTGGGCTATTGTACGGCGAGTTACTTTCTATTATTATTTGTTGCTTTAACATGTCTTTTATTTGGCGTTCTATTTCTTCCTCATGTACTTGCGGATATCTATAGATTTTAGAATACAAAGGCCTATCATTCGTGGTTATTATTTCATGTTGCACTTCATTTGTGCATGATAGCATATCCCCCTCTTTAAAAAATAAATCTTCAAACTCAGTAAGCAGCCTTAGGGTTGCCTGATGTTCTTCAGTATTTAAGTGAGATAAATTAAAGTTGTCTTTTATGTCCTTGTTTTGAATTTGTTGCAAATTATTTATGTTTTGGAAATATTCCGGATAGTTATATTCTTCGAAATAGAGTTTTTTATTTAAAATTTCAAGGCAGTTTTGTTCCATGTTAACTTTCGCTTTTAAAGCTTGCAAAAAATTTTGCCCTATAATGGCTGAGAAATTTTTTTTCGAAAAATTGATAAGTTTCCACTGAAGCGTTCCAAGACAACCGAACTCTTTTGGAAACGGAGTGGTCACTGCATACCTAATTTCATTTATACCATTGAGTGTTTTATAAAATAATGGTGTCTTAAGTGTAATTGTTGGGTATTGTTCTGCCAACGATCCTTCTTTAAGAATACTTGTCGTGGAGCCTGTGTCGATTAAGCATCTAATTTTCTGTTTTCCTATTGACATATTCACTATGGGTAGTGTAAATCGTGAGGCAATGTTAAAAAATTTACTTCATTATCCCCTTCTACCTTGGCTTCCTGGAGAGTACCTATTTCCATAGGTTCTGGTGCTAATCTAGCATTGCGGTTATCGGTACTTGTGTGGGTATTTCTAGTTTGGCTGGTATTATTGTCTCTACGGTACTGATTATTTGAAAAATAATTCCTGTTAGTATTTGGGTGGCTTCGTACAACTGTGGTATTTTCCTTGTAGTTGTTTGTTGAGGTTTGATATTGGTGTTGTTGTTGATTCTCGTTATAGCTTGCTCCACGTTGCCTATTGTAAGTCGCCTGATAGTTAGTTTTTGCTTGTTGGTTGTTATTGTTGCTATTATCTTGAATGTTGTTTCTTTGTTGTTGATTGTTGTATCTGAGGTTTCTGTTAGTGTTTGATGGTGGTGTGACTCTGCATCTACTGTTGATTGCTCAGGGATCATCTAGTGCCTTTAGTTGAGTGTATTTGGTTAAAGTGTCATTTATTGTGCTATTCTGGTCGATGTGGACCCTGAATGGCGTATCTATTTTATCTATCATAATGTTTAGGAGGTCCCTGTCTACCCTTTCCGGTGTGTAGATTAGTGGCTTTGCTTCGTCGAACATGAATATTTGGTTTATTTCATGTTTCGCTTGTTGGAATATTTTGAAAAGATCTCTTAAACTGCTTACTCCGACATATCTGCACTTGTTGAAGACGTCTTCGTATGTGGTCCTCGGTCGCATTTGTTCCTTTAATCGTTGCTTCACGTTGCTCCAGGTTGGGTTCACTCCCAGTTGCCTCACGTAGTTTGCGGCTTCCCCCGTGAACTTCTCGTTCGTGACTATCCCGATGCCGAACTTCAGTAACTGTTCGTCATCGGGACAAAGTGCCATCACCGCCTCGACCGAGTTATAAATGACAGTACGTCGTGTTGGTCGTCCAGTGGTCTCAGTTGCCTGAACTGTTGTATGATGTCCTTTTGTGTCAGCCATGGTTGCTGTTGCTGCGGCTGTTGCTGCTGCTGTTGCTGCTGCAGTTGTTGTCTTAGTTGGGTGATAATTTCTTCCTGGCGGACAATTGCCGCTTGCATCTGGTGGGCTGCTTCCTCGTTCATATTAATGTTTCTTTGTTTGTCGAACTTGTTTGGTTGTTTTTTCATGAACTTTTTTTTTTTTTTTTTTTTTTTTGTTTTTCGGTTGTGAAAATTGTTTTTGTTTGTTTGATGTTTGTGATGGAAACTTTTGTTTTGTTTGCAATGTTTTTGTTTTCCGGTTTTTTTTTTTGTTTTTTTTTTTTTAAATTAAAATTTTGCCATTAAGCTTTGTGTGTACACTTTGTCGTTGAATGAATGTTTCTGAATGGGTTCTTATTTTGCTGTTCTTCGGAACTGCAAACCGTCGACTGCGCCAATTATGTTTTTTGGGTTTTACCCGGAGAATTTTCTACACTGAAATTGTGTTCCAAATAAAACCCTGAGAATTTTCTTCAATGAACTTTATTCACTCAGTTTGGTCTTAAGACTAACTTTACAATTTTTCCCCATGCCACAACCAAGTGCTGATCGATAGCAAGTATGCCCATACAAAAATCGCCAACTCGGCAGAAAACGAACTCATTGACCGTTTGCTCACTTGGCGGATTTCTGCTGGCCAAGCATAAACAACTCAGCGATCATAACGCTGATGTTGGTTCTGCCTGGTCGTTAGCTTTTTCGGCGTATCCGATTTCCGCAGCAAACGTTGAACTTACAATGTAGAGTTCGTTCTGTGCCGAGTTTATTGACTTTGGACATACCTATTTACAATTGCATGGACTTCTGGTGTGGTATACGGGAGAGTATACATAACTCGCGCGCTGTACGTGCGAGCACGTAGAGAGTGCAATGTATGCGCAATGAGTACTTCTCGCGCCGTGCGCGGCTCAACATCGGCGCGCGCGGTCAACTTGGTCGTTGGATTGACGGCAAACTATTTATAGTAGATGAGTGTTCGAGCACTCATTTTGTAGGTAATTTCAAGTACTTTAAAATGGTATCGAAGCAGTATGCGAAAAACCAACCGGTTTCAAGGTATTCACGAAAAACGAAAACTATCCCTCACTTTTGACTTTTGACCGGCCATTGTGATTCACCTAATCGACCTATGACCTCGATTTTATTATCATTAGATAGATAATTTTATTCCCCACAAATTTGATCCCTCGGACTTGTCGGTACGAGCAATATCACCTGAGATAAGGAGTTAAAATGAGCTCACCCCTAAATAAGCAGGGGGTAGTATCTTCCCTTCCCGGGAGCAAGAAAGGCGCGAGCGTGAGGAAATCGAGGAGTGCAGGAGCAGGAATGACGCCCGAAAATTCTTCCAAAAAGTTAAGCGTCTTACGGAAGGATTTAAGCCTGGGGCATCTTCTTGCAGAGACGAAAACGGGGATCTGGTTACGGATGCGCAGGGTGCGCTGAGGTTGTGGAAGGAGCACTTCACCAAGCTGCTCGCAGGCGACGAAAGGAACAATACCGCCAGTGGTGAAGATGTCCAGATGGCACCAATCGACGACGACGGTGTGGATGTGCCACCGCCCAGCCATGACGAGGTCCGGGTCGCTATCCAGCGACTCAAGAACAACAAAGCTGCAGGGCCGGATGGGCTACCAGCTGAATTGTTCAAGGCCGGCGGCGGTGAGCAAAATTTGCAAAATATGGCTGGAGGAACGAATGCCCAACGATTGGAACCTCAGTGCCCTTTGTCCTGTGCTGAAGAAAGGCGACCCAACAATATGCGCCAACTACAGGGGTACTACTTCCCATTGCATACAAGGTCCTGACGAGCGTATTATGTGAAAGACTAAAGCCACTCGCTAAGGCGCTGATTGGACCTTATCAGTGCGGCTTTAGACCTGGTAAGTCCACCATCGACCAGATATTCACTCTACGCCAAATCCTGGAGAAGACCCATGAGAACCAAATCGATACACACCATCTCTTCATCGATTACAAGGCAGCATTCGATAGCCCGATAAGGGATCGCCTATATGCCGCATTGTCTGAACTTGGTATCCCTGCAAAGCTCGTTAGACTTTGCAGAGCGACGTTGAGCAATACGCGCAGCTCCGTCAAGGTTGAAAGTGACCTCTCCGACCCCTTTGATACCGTTCGAGGTTTCAGACAGGGCGATCCTTTGTCCTGCGACCTCTTCAACTTCACCATGGAGAGTGTTCTGCGCAAGGCCGGTGTACATCGTAATGGCACAATTTTCAACAAAAGTGTCCAGCTCCTTGCTTACGCTGATGATATTGATGTCATCGGACGTAACAAGCGAGATGTCACCGCTGCCTTTGCGGCTATCGAAAGAGAATCTGCCAAAATGGGTCTGGTGGTAAATGAGGGCAAGACGAAGTATATGCTGTCTATACGCAGGGACTCGCAGCGGCTAGGGTCTCACGTCGAGGCCGACAGGTATGCTTTTGCAGTTGTCAAGGAATTCGTCTACCTTGGCACCGCCATCAAAAGCAGCAATGATGTCAGTCTGGAGATAAAGCGAAGGATAACTCTTGCCAACAGGTGCTACTACGGTCTCGGTAGGCAATTGAGAAGTAGAGACCTCTCTCGACCGACAAAACTTTCACTCTATAGGACGCTTATCTTGCCCGTGCTCCTCTATGGCGCTGAAGCATGGACAATGACACGAAACGACATAGCGGCCCTTGGAGTGTTCGAGAGGAAGGTGCTTCGCAAAATCTTCGGCCCTGTTCGGGTTGGTGACGACTATCGCATACGAACCAATAACGAGCTGTATGAGCTGTATAAGGACATGGACGTAGCGCAGCGAATTAACATCGAGCGGCTACGCTAGCTCGGTCATGTCTGCCGCATGGACGACGAAGCTCCGGCGAAAAAGGTATTCGATGCGATGGTTGGAGGTCGACGGCGAAGAGGGAGGCCGTGTCTCCGGTGGAAGGACCAAGTGGAAGAGGCCCTGGTATCTCTTGGTGTGACCAACTGGAGAAGGCGCGCGCGAAGCAGAGGCGTCTGGAGAGAAGTTTTGCGGCAGGCCGTAACCCGATAACGGGTTGTTATGGCCAGTTAAGTAAAGTAAGTAAGTATCTTCCCTTACCCCCTTGAATACGAAAACTCAGTTTTAGACTCAGGACATGCTCCCGAACATACCCTCAAAATTTCAGCCATTAAGTATTTTTTTTTAGTAAAATATACCTATTTACTGTACTACACCTCCGGGTGGGTAGAATAAAAATATATAATAAATATATAAATAAAAATATATACATAAACTAGCTGACCCCGCGAACTTTGTCTCGCACGACATTTGTTGTTTTTTTATAATGAAATACGCGAAATGGCGAATCTATGGCGATGCAAATTGACGAAGAAAACCAACTGAAGGAAGAGGAGGAGCTACTGATTAACGCAATCAAGGCCCACAAATAAACAATGTTGCTGCTAAGTTTCAGTAAAGAAATGGACTGCGGTTGAACCGGATTTAAATTATATGGGCGGTGCCATGCCCTCTTATTCAATACCTGCCCCTTATTCAATGCCCCCTGTCGAAAGAGAAAATGGTAGGTTGGTACCATGATACAATAAAATTCAGGTAGTTTCATAAAGACAGATAAGAAGAAAATTGACAAATGAGAAATAAATTTGTTCTACTACTCTTTTCATTTTTGCCATAGGGCTGTAAATTTGTGGCTATCAGTTTATGTAGTAACGTATCATAAAAATACTTTAAGAATTAATGTGTTTTCTAAATGTTTGCGCGGTGACCGACAGAAAAAAGAAGGCAGGTTTTTGGATTGAAGCGTGGTGGTGTCTTTTATTAAGTAAGAAATAGCAGGTAGTCGAAGTTGTAGAGTGATCCACAAAACTGGCATTCTGGATACACCAGTCTCGGGCGGCAGTCGATTCACGACTCCGTCCTTTAATAAAGTGATTGAGGAAAAGAATAGATCTTTAACCTTCAATTAACAACTTATCTTGCGGGTGCACGATTTGCGTGGTTCTAATAGACTAAATGTGCGAGTCGTGGCGGTGCTCTTGCTGCTCGGCGCAGGCGAATTGTGGTGCTAGGTGCAGGCGAGTTGTGGTGCTAGGTGCGGGCGAGTCGTGGCGGTGCTCTTGCTGCTCGGCGCAGGCGAGTTGTGGTGCTAGGTGCGGGCGAGTCGTGGCGGTGCTCTTGCTGCTCGGCGCAGGCGAGTTGTGGTGCTAGGTGCAGGCGAGTCGTGGTGCTAGGTGCACACGGTAGGCAGGAAGCATCGATAGGTTGCACAAAAATGTCGACGAAAACTGTAACCGGGGTTGTATTTGTTGATGATTATAAGTGCAAAATCCGTTCGAATTGAAATCCGACCTGCTTCTTCTCAAAAGTTATACATATTTTTATATTTCGAATCGGGACAATTTGTAACACAGGACAACAAAAAACACTTTTTTTCTGTTGCATAGAGTTTTTCTACTGTTTCTTACTAATTTGGGTGCGCTGATTTCGAATCTACCCTCAGATTTTTTCTAGCAGCTCTAGTTAGTGAGATATTGGCACCGTGTCATTTTTTCAGTTTTTCCCCACCTTTTTCATATTTTTGATCGTAATTTCTAAACCAAAAAATTGATTGACATGATTTTCACATTATCGCATTAACAACACCACACCGCTTCTTTTCCGATGCAATTTATTTTTATAAGTTTTAAAATGCCGCGGTAATTGGACCTCAATTCGGAAAATATGGAATTTTAAGGGGTTTTCTTTGATGGTCAACAACATACACATTTTTGTAAATCAGTTAACGATTTGGTGTATAATGAAAGCCGACACATCAAGCAATACAACACAGCCAAATTATTTGGCGGAATATACATTCGCATCGAAATAATAGCAAAAATGTACCATAGCCATTTTCATCATTTTTCATACTTTGTTAGGTGCAAGCAAGTCGTGGCGGTGCTCTTGCTGCTCGGCGCAGGCGAGTCGTGGTGCTAGGTGCGGGCGAGTCGTGGCGGTGCTTTTGCTGCTCGGCGCAGGCGAGTCGTGGTGCTAGGTGCAGGCGAGTCGTGGTGCTAGGTGCAGGCTAGTCGTGGCGGTGCTCTTGCTGCTCGGCGCAGGCGAGTCGTGGTGCTAGGTGCGGGCGAGTCGTGGCGGTGCTCTTGCTGCTCGGCGCAGGCGAGTTATGGTGCTAGGTGCAGGCGTGTGATACACTTGTACAATTGAGCGATATTGAGTACGATGGGCTCGAGAATTTTTGTTGATATCTGATCCACAAAATGGGTTTAACTCAATACGGATGTCGCACAGAGTTACACGTTCGTTGATTTGCATTCAGAAGGTGGTTTAGTAAAACCAACTTCAAAATTTATGGGTGGTTTAGAAAGTTTGAATACAGTTTTTGTAAAATAAAATGGTAATTCTTTAACAACTGCTCCAAATTACATGTCAAATTTTATATTCAAGGCGTCACCGAGCTGTGATGGTGCTTTTAAGTGGTGATTTTTTTCAATTTTTTTTAACATTTGTTGCTCTTTTTTCTTTTAGACTGCGATTGAGATGGCGGATTTTAAAATACGTTCTTCCTACGAAAAAGCATTTTTTAACGTCCAATCTCATCTCGATATGTGACGCTTTGAATATTAAATTTGACATGTAATTTGGAGCAGTTGTTAAAGAATTACCATTTTCTTTTACAAAAACTGTATTCAAACTTTCTAAAACACCCATAAATTTTGAAGTTGGTTTTACTAAACCACCTTCTAAATGCAAATCAACGAACGTGTAACTCTGTTCTTGATGTTCAACTCCAGTGCGACATCCGTATTGAGTTAAACCCATTTTGTGGATCAGATATCCACCAAAGTTCTCGAGCCCATCGTACTCAATATCGCTCAGTTGTGCAAGTTCATCACACATTTCGTCTTGAAATGGATGTACTTCACTTTCGTTGCAGTTGGTTTGGGTATCATCGAGAAGTTGTTTAAACGCGTCCTGCGAGATAACCGTATCTATATGGTCAAGCAAATCGGTATTAGTCGTTTCGACATTTGCTTCCGAGCAAAGTACATATTCATTTCGACCTGTAATAAGCAATGGTTAGCAAGTTATATCGTTATTTAAATATGTAAATACCTAGCAAGTATGAACGAAATCTATATTTGAACTCCATGGGCGATGGATGATCATGGAGTCCACCTTTTGCTCGAATCGCACTGAAAAAGTTTTCCACACAGCCCTGATCCACCTTGTTTGTTATGATAAACTCGATTCCGTATTGGCTTCGCACGTAGTCGAACAGCAATTGCAGAGCATTATTGTTGCTCAAAATACCTTTTTGGAAGGGCAATAAGGCACCACTAGCACGCACAGGGAACAGGTGAAGAACAATTCCGTTCATTGACTCGATTGCTTGCAATTGAGCCTCCAACGCCAACCCAAAAGCCTTACTTAAGGGTCTGCAGTCCTTTTGGATGGTTTGAGTGTTAAACACGTCGAACCAGTCGTTGATGATTTGGAAAAGGTCTGCACATTTTACAAACTTTCCAACGTCACTACAGAGACCATGCTGCGCACACCTCCTTAAAGCGCTGGCACATGTGTGGGAAAAAAGTTTTGTAGCCAGCTTCACCTTTTGTGGACCTATTAGAAATAACTTGTTATTTTTTATATATAAATATTTTATAATATGTATATTACCTGGTCCTTTTACATTGAGCATTTCTATATTTATCGCTTTTGTTATGTTGAGGTCTGTGTTACACAGTGCCAGAAATTCTTCGATGATAGATTTCTTCAAAAGAGTCCCATTGAAAAGAAATCCATCATCTACGAAGTGGTTCCTCAGTAATTTTATAAGATGGGGCACATCACAAAAAACGAAAATTTTTTTGCTGGCGTCTGCAGGATGTTCAAAGTGCGATTTGCTGACGCCAACATTCAGACCTCGCAAACACGATTGGTTCTCGACACCCAAATCGCAAACCATTGCCACTACCGTGAAGCCAATTTCATACAACGACACAATAATTGGCACCAATACTTCAGCCGACATCTTAGTGTCATAATTGTAGTAAATGGGCTGCTTCCATTTTCCCTTTAAGCCGCGTACCATGACGACTTGCACCTGCCGTTTTGGTGAAATTATAGTGTCGTTGATGCGATCGAAGGCCCATTCCTCCCTGCACTTCATTTCATCAAACGAGAGTATGCACAATTTGTCGTCGATGTTTAAAGCATTTGTTGCCATTAACCCATTTTCGCGGTTTTTGCGAAAAAAATTATCATTCAAGTAAAATCGATATATATGCTATTAGTTATTCTTAAAAAACTTTTTTTATATAATTTCATTTTAATTTAAATTCATTTGTCGACGTGGCGCCAACGTTGCGAAGGCGCACCACAAATTCGAGACTTATCTAGAACACGCATAATGACACCCAGATAATTCACAAACCCATTTTATTTTTTCTTTGCCTTTATGTGAACGTATTTTCATGTCGACCAAAAAAAGAATTAACGTTTGACAGTTTTCAAAATTTCAAATTCAAAATTTGTCTGACAAACATGTGTCTACATATACAAGTGTGTGTGTCAGTGTGTGTTTTGTAGGTGGTTGAGATATGGAGGGAAGAAAGCCTAACGATATACCTTCCGAACAAAAAAAATTTATCGCAATACCTCACACACACTGCACATACGAATTTTTTAAATAGTAACGTTGCGTATACGCAACAGAGGAAGGAAATGGGTTAACGACAAAATCGAGGTTTGCCCAGGCTCCACATTTATTTTTAGCGCCCATCTTCGAAGAGTTGATGGAGATGGCAGAGGAAAGTTCTTTTGCGCAAAAGTTTGTAGCGCCGAGGCCCAGCAAGGCCCAGCAGCATAACATAACAATAGATGCTGATACATCATCTAGCGTATACCTTGGTCTCTTTGCTGGATTTTGTAACAGCTGCTGTTGATATTCTGTAAACACGCATTTGCTGTTTACATTTTGCAGCTTTTGCGTCAGCTCTTTCACAGTTGCCTCTGCCTCCGCCAATCTCTTTTGCACCTCATAGTAACATAGCTCGTTGATGAACTGTAAGTGGAGATTATTTATAGGTTTATATGATGTGCATCCTATAGAAACAAGAATACTTACTCCGTTTGGGTACTTCTTGATACCATAACTCGGGTGTTTGCATGTCTGCTAGAATAGAGCGATTAATGAGAAATGAGAATGAATATAAGAGCATACAATACCGTTGCGCGAAAGCACCTGTAGTTGGTACTTCGTCTGCCACGTGGATCGCTTCTCTCCTGAAAAGTGGGTTTAATTAGTAAAAAGAATACAAATGAAAATAATTTGCATTACCGTTGCGCGCCAGCACCTATGACAGGTACTGCATTTTGATTGAGGCGGTATATTTTATTTTTAACGCCCACGTCCCTCGGCAAAAAGTGCATCGAGCATATTAACGAAGACTTTGATAAGTCTTTCTCCCGTACTTCGCATGCTGCAAGCCACTTTTCCCGCATGAATCTGTTGCTTGGGAAACCATAGAACCGCACACTACCACCATTGCAGTTATATTTGGTGTTATTGCACTTTTTGATTGCACAGCTCATATTAATATCGTTTTACGTTGACTCACTTTTACTTTTCGACATTAAATTTGGCAGACGTTCGTTGCGTAAAAACAGACAGCTTTAAATTGTCTTAAATCATTCAGTTGGCCTAGAGCTTTGGGGAAGCACTTCACAAATGAACTAATTGTAGACCACCAGTTTGACCATACTTTCAATATTATAGTGCCCATATAATGTACGTCTGCAATGTCCATAATTTGCATAGCAAACCGCAACGTGAGTTTTTAGTTTAGTCTTTTAAAAATCACAACATTTTAATAACTTAATACCGAAATTCATGAAATTTACCGCATCAGTTGTAATGTTCAATTTGCAGAACAAAATTACAGCAGTTATCCATTATTTGATGGCATCAACTGTTAAAATTAACTACAACTACTACCAACTACTATTTCTGAATAAATTTCCTACCATTTCATACAAAAAGGCAACTGACTTTTAAATTTGATCGAATGAAATTACCTGAATATTATTGTACCATGGTTGGTACTAAGTTTCATTGCTAAGCTACTTATAGTTCAGCAAAATATTTGGGTCACAAAAAATGCGCCCCTTGTCCAACGCCCATCAAATCTTATCATTAGAACGACTCATCTATGGGACGACGGGGTACTTAATTTCAGTGTTGTACAACTTACAATTTGGAATATATTCCATTATTAAGATCTGGCTCGTATGGGTGGTGCCACGCCCCCTCGTCCAATACTTGCCCCATATATGAATAAATGGTAGGTTCGTACTAAGTTTCATTGCTGAGCGAGCAAAATATTTGGGTCACCAAAAAAGTGCCACGCCCCTTGTACAATGCCCATGAAATCTTATCATTAGAATGACTCATCTATGGGACGACGGGATACAAATTTTCAGTGTTGTATAATTCACAATTTGGAAGTGTTAAATACTTATCTCATGCAGTGGACTCGAATGCAGAAAAACGCGTGTGTCGAGTTTCACAGTTTGAACAAAAAGGGAAGAAGTTTTATTCCGGAAGTGAAATATGACATTTACACATGACTGAGCGTTTAAGATAAATATCAAGATAAAGATAACGACGAGACTTAGGGTTAGGTTAGGTTAGGTAGGGGAAGGGTGTGTGCGTCCCAAGGGCAGCACTTCCACTCGGAGGCCAAAATGGCCCATTGTGAATCCCTTCATGGAGGATTCCGGAGCTAACCAGTGGCTCTCAGTTCGGGGCAAACCAATTCGACCTCTTGATGAAGGAGAGTAGATCCGATATTTCAACTACTGCTGCGCAGGCCAGGTCTACCAGGAACCTTGACCCCAAGGTACGGAGTCGGCGTTCCTGCAGAGCCGGGCAGTGGCACAGGTAGTGTTGGATCGTTTCCACTTCTTCCTCATCTCCACAGCTTCTGCAGACATCACTGGACGAGAGGCACCATTTGACCAGCATAGATCCAATGGCGCAGTGTCCAGTAATGACTCCAACAAGCTGCCTAATAGAGGTTCGACTCAGGGACAGTACAAATCGTGTTTTCCTCACGGAAAGGGAAGGCCATATTGCCCGGCAGGTACTGCAATCAGTTCTGCTCCGCCATGAGGACTCGATGTAAGTTTTGCTCAACCTGTCAATACGCAAATACAGGGCAGGTATCGGAGGGAGCACAGAGTTATCCACTTCGGTGAGAGGCAGGGCGACCCCCTTTCTTGCCATCTCATCCGCTGCCTCGTTTCCTGCCACTACAGAGTGGCCCGGAACCCAGCAGAGAGTGACTCGGTGATGTCCGATGCCGCGAAGTGCAGTGCGACAACTCTGCACTACCTTTGATTTCACAGTCGCTGATTCCGGCGCTTTAAGGGCTGCCTGACTATCCACACAGATTGTGATATCCGTGGGTGATAATCCGCTGTCGCGGATTAATTCAGCAGCTTTCCAGATTGCATAAATCTCCGCCTGAAAGATGCTACAGAAGTCCGGGAGTCTGAAAGACCGTTGAGCCCCTAGTACATCTGAGTGGAGACCAGCTCCTGTACCTTCCTCCATCTTGGAACCATCTGTGAAGATGGTGATGGAGGCGTCTCTTGTCACACTTGTAAGTCCCCATTCTTCCCTTGAGGGAAAGGAGGTAAGTGCGCGCGACTCAAAATCTAGGTATGGAATCAGATAGTCCGTACAGGAATCTAATTGATGTTCCGTACCTGGCCTCGTAAATGACCTTAGGATCCCAGAGTGTCCATAAGCGTGCTCTTTCCACAAGTTGGCCTCTCTCAGCCTGAGAGCGCCTTTAGCGGCACAGCACTTAATGAACTGCTCTATTGGGTGGAGATGTAGAATCATCTCTAGGCATGCCTGGGGGGTGCTTTTGACGGTTCCTGCTATTCCCATAGCCGCCAGTCTCTGCACCTTCATCAGTTGCGTCGCCAAGGACCTGGTGTCCGTAGCCGGCCACCAGACAATGGCTCCGTAACATAAGATCGGCCGAATGATCGCTGTATACATCCAGTGGACAATGCTCGGCCGTAATCCCCACTTTTTTCCGAAGACCTTCTGACAGACGTAGAAGGCATTCAGGCTCTTCTTCACCCGCTCTTCCACGTTGCGTCTCCAAGAAAGCTTGGAGTCGAGTGTGGTGCCAAGGTATTTCACCTCGGGTGAGAGGGTGATAGTGATGCCGCTGAGTTTCGGCAGCCTAAACTCCGGTATTTTGTATCTCCGGGTGAACAGTACCATAACCGTCTTTGAGGGGTTCACTCCTAGACCGTTATGCTTTGCCCACCTAGAGAGTTCTTCTAAGGCAGACTCCATGAGATCACTGATGGTGGAAATAAATTTTTCAGGGATCAGGATAGTGACGTCGTCCGCATATGCTACTACTCGCAGCCTCCTGGATTCGAAGATCTCGAGGATGTTGTTTATCACAAGCAGCCACAGCAGAGGCGATAGGACGCCCCCCTGAGGTGTGCCCCTTGTGGTTAACCTCCTCACCGGGCACGAGCCTAGGCTGGAGTGAACCCTTCTGCTACTAAGCATATCGCTGGTCCACCTCACCACTTTCTCGTCCACTTCGAATTTTCTAAGTGCACTGGTTATTGCCTCTAGAGTGACGTTATTAAAGGCCCCCTCAATATCGAGGAAAGCGGCTAACGTATACTCCTTGACGCTCAGCGATTTTTCGATCGTCTGAACGACCTCATGCAAGGCGCTGTCTACAGATTTTCCCCTGCAATACGCATGTTGCGTCCTGCAGAGTCCCCTGGACTGTGCCACTCCCCTGACATAGACATCCACCAGCCTCTCCAAAGTCTTAAGAAAGAACGATGACAGGCTGATTGGTCTGTAGTCTTTTGCAGTGATGTGGTTTGACTTCACCGCCTTGGGGATGAACACCACCTTAACGTCTTTCCAGGCGCGTGGTACATAGCCCTGTTGGAGAGATTCCCGAAATATTCGCACCAAGACTTTGACCACTGCCTCCTTAGACCATTGCAGCATAGCCGGAATAACACCATCGGGACCCGGAGATTTGTACGGGTTGAAGGTGTCTATCGCCCATGCCACTTTGACCTCATCGATAATCCCCTGAACTAAAGCATCCGGTCGTGACGAGTGCTGTCTATGAGGCGTGGTCGTCTCAACAACACTCGTGCAACCGGGAAAGTGGGTGTTCATGAGAGTCTCTAGAAGCTCCTCCCTCGATTCTGTCCACGAGCCGTCAGACTTCCTAATGCTGCTAGGAGTATGTGATGCCCCGGCTAGCACCTTGCGAAGTCTGGCGGCCTCGTTGACATTGTCGAGGGATTCACAGTACTTCCTCCAATTATCCCGCTTGGCCGCCCTAATAGTCTTCTTAAACTTATTAAAGCTAGCCTTGTAGGCTCCCCAGTCTTCTTCAGTTCGGCTAAGTTTAGCCTTATTGAAGAGACGTCTGGTATCTGTTCTAAGTTGTCTTAGCTCTGGGGTCCACCACACCGCGTTGGTTTTCCGTGGAGCTCGACTTTTAGGACAAGATTCATTAAAAGACTTGTTAAGCACTTTCGTTAGAAGACCAACTGACCTGTCAGTGTTGTTTCTCTCGAATGTAGCGATCGCTTTGCGCGATGCCAGTTTCTGAGAAACACTTACTTACTTACTTACTTAACTGGCCATAACAACCCGTTATCGGGTTACGGCCTGCCGCAAAACTTCTCTCCAGGCGCCTCTGCTTCGCGCGCGCCTTCTCCAGTTGGTCACACCAAGAGATACCAGGGCCTCTTCCACTTGGTCCTTCCACCGGAGACACGGCCTCCCTCTTCGCCGTCGACCTCCAACCATCGCATCGAATGCCTTTTTCGCCGGAGCTTCGTCGTCCATGCGGCAGACATGACCGAGCCAGCGTAGCCGCTGGATGTTAATTCGCTGCGCTACGTCCATGTCCTTATACAGCTCATACAGCTCGTTATTGGTTCGTATGCGATAGTCGTCACCAACCCGAACAGGGCCGAAGATTTTGCGAAGCACCTTCCTCTCGAACACTCCAAGGGCCGCTATGTCGTTTCGTGTCATTGTCCATGCTTCAGCGCCATAGAGGAGCACGGGCAAGATAAGCGTCCTATAGAGTGCAAGTTTTGTCGGTCGAGAGAGGTCTCTACTTCTCAATTGCCTACCGAGACCGTAGTAGCACCTGTTGGCAAGAGTTATCCTTCGCTTTATCTCCAGACTGACATCATTGCTGCTGTTGATGGCGGTGCCAAGGTAGACGAATTCCTTGACAACTTCAAAAGCATACCTGTCGGCCTCGACGTGAGACCCTAGCCGCTGCGAGTCCCTGCGTGTAGACAGCATATACTTCGTCTTGCCCTCATTTACCACCAGACCCATTTTGGCAGATTCTCTTTCGATAGCCGCAAAGGCAGCGGTGACATCTCGCTTGTTACGTCCGATGACATCAATATCATCAGCGTAAGCAAGGAGCTGGACACTTTTGTTGAAAATTGTGCCATTACGATGTACACCGGCCTTGCGCAGAACACTCTCCATGGTGAAGTTGAAGAGGTCGCAGGACAAAGGATCGCCCTGTCTGAAACCTCGAACGGTATCAAAGGGGTCGGAGAGGTCACTTCCAACCTTGACGGAGCTGCGCGTATTGCTCAACGTCGCTCTGCAAAGTCTAACGAGCTTTGCAGGGATACCAAGTTCAGACAATGCGGCATATAGGCGATCCCTTATCGGGCTATCGAATGCTGCCTTGTAATCGATGAAGAGATGGTGTGTATCGATTTGATTCTCATGGGTCTTCTCCAGGATTTGGCGTAGAGTGAATATCTGGTCGATGGTGGACTTACCAGGTCTAAAGCCGCACTGATAAGGTCCAATCAGCGCCTTGGCGAGTGGCTTTAGTCTTTCACATAATACGCTCGTCAGGACCTTGTATACAATGGGAAGTAGTACCCCTGTAGTTGGCGCATATTGTTGGGTCGCCTTTCTTCAGCACAGGACAAAGGGCACTGAGGTTCCAATCGTTGGGCATTCGTTCCTCCAGCCATATTTTGCAAATTTTGCTCACCGCCGCCGGCCTTGAACAATTCAGCTGGTAGCCCATCCGGCCCTGCAGCTTTGTTGTTCTTGAGTCGCTGGATAGCGACCCGGACCTCGTCATGGCTGGGCGGTGGCACATCCACACCGTCGTCGTCGATTGGTGCCATCTGGACATCTTCACCACTGGCGGTATTGTTCCTTTCGTCGCCTGCGAGCAGCTTGGTGAAGTGCTCCTTCCACAACCTCAGCACACCCTGCGCATCCGTAACCAGATCCCCGTTTTCGTCTCTGCAAGAAGATGCCCCAGGCTTAAATCCTTCCGTGAGACGCTTAACTTTTTGGAAGAATTTTCGGGCGTCATTCCTGCTCCTGCACTCCTCGATTTCCTCACGCTCGCGCCTTTCTTGCTCCCGTTTCTTGCGTCTAAAAAGGCACCTCTCTTTCTTCCTCTCCTCCCGGTATTTTTCTGTCATGGCTCGCGTGGCGGCCGACTGCAGGGTCTTCTTGTATGCAGCATTCTTCACTGCAGTGGCTGCGCGACACTCTTCATCGTACCATTGGTTTTTTGGTGGTGGGCGTCGAAAACCAAGGACATTTTCTGCGGCGACGCGCATAGAGTGGGATAAGTGAGCCCATAATCCGCCGATGTCATCAGGTGGAGAGGGGGAGCGACCGAGCTGGTTGGAGAGTTGAGCGGAGTAGGCTTCGGCTACCCCTTGTGATCGCAGCTTACTGATGTCCAGCTTTCTTCGCAAACTAGGTTGTGCGGTCTTCGCTGCGCAAAGACGCATGCGTACCTTGGCTGCAACAAGGTAGTGGTCCGAGTCGATGTTGGGTCCTCGGAACGTGCGCACATCTAGAATGCTAGAAGCATGCCTTCCATCAATCACAATGTGATCAATCTGGTTGCGGGTGGATTGATCGGGGGATAACCAGGTGACCTTGTGGATATCGAGGTGCTGGAATCTGGTGCTACTAACTACCATGTTTCGTGCCGCGGCGAAATCGATCAGCCTCAGACCGTTGTTCGAAGTGGTCCCATGGAGGCTGAACTGCCCGACTGTGGGGCCAAAGATGCCTTCTCGCCCGACCTTTGCGTTGAAGTCCCCGAGGACAATTTTGACGTCATGGGCCGGGCACCTGTCGTAGACGTCCTCGAGCTTCGCATAGAAGGCATCCTTGGTCGCATCGTCCTTCTCTTCCGTCTTCTGAGAAACAAGTGCACTGAATTTAGGCCAGTTAGTCTTTCTCGGATTCCTATAAGTTTGTGGACATCCAACCTCTATGGCCACTGAAAAGACTATACGGTTGTGGTCCGAGAACGAACATTCCGTCAGTACTTTCCAGTCGACCACGGAGATAGTGTTGGAGTCGGTAACGAAGGTAATATCCATGACTTCCTCCCTAACCCTATTGTGGAAAGTCGGCGTATTGCCTCTATTGCACAGCACAAGGTTAGAGCCTAGAAGAAACTCAAAAATTGACTCACCCCTACTGTTGGTGTCGGAACTTCCCCACTAGTACAGTAAATAGAGACAAATAAATCACATTTACTAAAAAAAAATACTTAATGGCTGAAATTTTGAGGGTGTGTTCGGGGGCATGTCTTGAGTCTAAAACTGAGTTTTCGTATTCGAGGGGGTGGGGGAAGATACTACCCCCTGCTTATTTAGGGGTGAGTTCGTTTTAATTCCTTATCTCCGGTGCGATTGCTCGTACCGACATGTCTGAGGGATCAAATTTGTGGGGAATAAAATTATCTATCTAATGATAATAAAATCGAGGTCATAGGTCGATTAGGTGAATCACAATGGCCGGTCAAAGGTCAAAAGTTAGGGATAGTTTTCGTTTGGATTGACGGCATTGGTCGTTGGATTGACGGCAAACTATTTATAGTAGCTGAGTGTTCGAGCACTCATTTTGTAGGTAATTTCAAGTACTTTAAAATGGTATCGAAGCAGTATGCGAAAAACCTACCGGTTTCACGGTATTCACGAAAAACGAAAACTATCCCTCACTTTTGACCTTTGACCGGCCATTGTGATTCACCTAATCGACCTATGACCTCGATTTTATTATCATTAGATAGATAATTTTATTCCCCACAAATTTGATCCCTCAGACATGTCGGTACGAGCAATCGCACCGGAGATAAGGAATTAAAACGAACTCACCCCTAAATAAGCAGGGGGTAGTATCTTCCCCCACCCCCTCGAATACGAAAACTCAGTTTTAGACTCAGGACATGCCCCCGAACACACCCTCAAAATTTCAGCCATTAAGTATTTTTTTTTAGTAAAATATACCAATTTACTGTACTACACAGCATGTGGTGTGCATTGGCATCACACCCGATGATAAGGTCGAGCCTCCGTGATCGGGCGTGCGCAGCAAGGTCCCGGACTTCCTTCGGCGGTGGTTCCTCCCCTTCGAATGGCATGTATGCGGACGACAGGATCAAGTCTCGCCCATCGCGTCGTTCGCATGCAGCCACACACAGGTCACCAGTACTGTTATGAGACAAAAGAAACAAATTAATGCACCTTCTGTATACAATACAGGCTCGTATCTTACCTTCACCGCGTGAATGAAGCAATCTAAATTGACCTGAATCTAACCCACAAACCCTGTTTCCTACGATCCAGGGTTCCTGAATTAGAGCCAAGTCAACTCCAGTCTCCTCAAGGAACTGCATAAGGTCGTGGGTGGCGGCTTTAGAGTGGTGCAGGTTTATCTGCACTACCTTCAGCCTTCCCTTGTGTGGCGCGTTCCTTGGTAGGGAAGCGAGCTTTGAGGAAACCCAAATCACTTATGCAGTTGTTTACATATCGATATTAAGCTCAAGCTCATTCGTGAAATTGGCTTGTTTTATAGAATTCGTTGCTTTATACATAAGCACTAGTTGACCACTTTCTAGATTCTCACGAATGAACTTGTTTTTAATGTCCACATGTTTTGTTCGTGGTGAATAAGAGTTATTTATACAAATGTATGGCGCTTTTGTTGTCACAGTAAAGTGTGATCATTTTCGGAGCATTCGATGACAATTCGCCTTCTAGTCGCCTCAGCCAGCCCTACTCTTGTACTGCTGCTACTATCGACATGTACTCCGCCTCGGTAGATGACAATGCAATGTCGTTTTGTAGCCCATGAAACGGCACCTCCTTGGTACGTGAAAACATATCCAGTTGTGGATACTGTCTACCGTGTACATCACCTGCTCAATCAGCATTACAGAAACCTGTAAATTCCGTGTTGTTTTTGCAATAAACGATGCCCTTGTCAATGATGCCGCTCAGGTATCTCATGACTCGCTTGACAGCTACCCAGTGGGCTTTCCCTGGGTTAGTACTAAATCTGCTGAGTAAGTTGACTGCGAAGCAAATGTCCGGACGTGTAACCTGTGAAATAAACAACAAAGAACCCACGGCTTCTAAGTATGGCACACTTGACATTTTAGCTGCATCCGCTTCATTTTTCGGGCTCATGTGTACACTCATTTTTTGATTGATGTCGACTGGAGCGCTGACTGGGTTGCACTCAGCCATCCCAAATCTTTTTAGCACGTCACCTATGTATTGAGATTGGTCTATTTTAATGCAATTCTTTTGTTTGTCGCGAGTGAGCCGCATGCCCAATATATTCGACGCCTCGCCTAAGTCTTTTATTTTAAAATTTTTTGAGAGCTCTGAACCTAGCAGCTCGATATGTTTAGGGTCCTTTGCGAAAATCAGTACATCGTCCACATAAATCGCGACAAATAGCATGCGTTGTGTACAGTACATAATATATGCACTGATCAACTGCGCAAAGCTTCAACCTTAACCCAAGCAGGACTTCATTAAGTTTATCGTTCCACACGCGACTAGATTGTTTCAAGCCGTAAATGGATTTATTTAATTTACATACTTTTCCTGAACCGTCATTGAAACCACTTGGCTGTTCCATATATATTGTTTCTTTAAGTTCTCCATTAAGAAACGCGGTGACTGCATCCATATGCCGGATCATTAAGTCGTGCTTCACCACCAATGCAATCAAAAAGCGTATCGATGTGTATCTGACAACCGGAGCAAATGTCTCCTCATAATCGATACCTCTTTGCTGTGTAAAACCTTTCGTGACAAGCCTTGCCTTTCGACGTGTTTTGCCACCGGTGCAGTCTGTTTTCGTCTTAAACACCCACTTACACTTAACAGCACTCTTTCCAGCAGGCAACTCTGAAAGAATCCACTTTTGGTTTTGCATATGCGAATCGATTTCGTTTTGCATGGCGACCCTCCATTCAGCAGCTTCAGGCGATGCAAGTGCTTCTCTCTCATTTTGCGGATCACATAATTGTATTCGACCAACACACATGTTATAATGGTTTTGATGAATTTGTTTTATGCGTTCAGATCTACGTAGTACAGTCTGTCCAGTAGAAGCGTGATCGTCCTAACTTGGAAACTATTTGTCCGATTCCTTTCAAACAAACTGCATTTTATAAGTTTATAATATTTATTGAACGCAATGTGTTTAATAACAGGTATAGTCGCCGCCATTCGCTATTATGGCTTCAAACCTCCGACCCATACTTTGCGTTAAGATCTGAGTAAGTTGCCGAGGCAATCGACTTCAAATCAGCCGAATTTTTCTCGATAACGGTTTTGCTATCCATATAGTATTTCCTCTGAGTTTCTGCTTTACAATTGCCCACATATTTTCTATCAGGTTGGCATCAGGCGACTGTGAGGGTCAATCTAACACTTCTACCCCATTTTGCTGTTTCCACTCAGCACACATTCGGCTGCGATGTGTGTGGTCGTTGTCTTTTTGTATAATCCAAGAGAGTCCTCTTCTTCCGAACATCTTCGCAGATGATGGTAATAAAGCTTTTTCATAAATTTTGTTCATCAAAACCGCGTTCAAGTTGGTGGTAATAACGAAAAGTCGCCCAAATCCGTTTTCTGAGAAGCAGCCCCAAACATGGACCTTTACTGGGTCTTTAACAGTTCGTTGGAACAATCGGTTGATGGCGACACACCAAGATCGATTTATGCTACTATTTGCCTAAAATTGGGATTCATCCGTAAATATTGCATTATTCCAATTTCTATCTGAATTTGCATAAGCCCAGGCAAGCCGTTTTTGAACGTGTGATGATGAGAGCAAAAGGTTTTTCAAAGAGCTCCGGTATTTAACGTCATTAGTTCTTAAACGTCCTCGAATCGTCTCTTTTGATATTTAAACATCACTTTCCTCTAAAACTGCTTTAGCTTTACGCAACGATAAGCCCGGCTTCGTCGCAAACAAGTCAATGATCTTCTTGTCCTGTTTTGGGGAGGTCTTTTTTTCAAGGCCCCGCCCAGCCAAATCGTCGACTTTTTTGCTTCCATATACCGATTCGTCCACCTCGTTACGAATGACTTCGACTTCTTCATATATTTTGCTGCAGCTAAACGTGACATTTACGGCCTTCTAGGGTGTAGACAAAGGTATACGGCTTCAAGTCGCTTCTCTCACGCGGAGCTCATCTTTTTAAAATACCCTGTACTTTGTAATTGTTTCACGAGACTGACAATTTTTGCAGTGCGTATTACAAAAATGATGAGGCTACTTAGGTGCATTCAAATTTTTTTGAATGTGTACTCTAAGGTACTCTAAGTGATAGTTTGGTCGATCACGCTTCTACTGGACAGACTGACAGACTATATTCATCAATAGGGGCGTCTTTAACTGTAACATGAGTTACATCGTCATCTTCTTGTAACTGACTGGAATCTTTACATACACTATCTTCATTGGCACTCACTACAGTGCTTTCGCTTTTAATTGCTTCTGTTGGCAATAATGTGCTTCCATCTTCCCCTAAATTGACAACCGGTGTTTGAACGTCTCCACAGTTATCAACTTCATGTATTAAGGATGGTGGTGCACTAGCGCAACCTTCACTTTCGCTTTCTAAAAAGACTACATCACGACTGATGAGTATTTTTTTTGTATCAGGGTTGAAGATGCGATAGGCTTTTGAATCAGCACTATAACCGACCACTATTCCTTCAATGGATTTGGCATCCAGTTTTGAGCGCTTTTCCTTCGGGATGTGAACCATCGCCTTGCAACCGAAAACGCGAATATGCTTCAAGTTTGGTTTTTGCCCGACCAAACCTCTTCAGGACAACATTTAACGTTTCTGCACGGTTTACGATTCAGCAAGTATGTAGCTGCGACTGCTGCTTCAGCCCAAAATCTATGGTCGACTCCGGAATCTAGTAACATGCACCTTATTCGTTCAACAATGGTGCGATTCATGCGTTCGGCAACGCCATTCTGCACTATGCCAAATTGTATTAAAAGGTTTTCAAAGTTTGCGTTTATGTATTCTTTACCGTTGTCCGAACGAAGCACTTTGGTTTTTCTTGAACACTGTGTTTCAACCATATTTTTAAATTTTACAAATTCTTCAAACACGTCTGATTTTTGTTTTATCGGCGTAGCAAACACTTTTCGTGAATAATCATCTAAGTTAACATACTGGCCAGCATAAACATAACAACAAAGCACCGCTAGCTCAACCACAGACAAGCAACAACAACGCCTGAAAAACTCTACCACGGAGCGCTTAAAATCTACCACATTTTTGTGGAACATACATTTTTCTCTTAACGAACCTATTACTCCAAGTAAATTAGAGCTTTATGTTGTAAAATTTATGTTAGGGCTGCATTGAACATTATAAGTGAAAATGTGCAAAGAAAAACGTATGTGGTAGCACTCTCATCACTTCGAAAGTAGTGCACTACAAATAGTTGACAGTTTGGCAATTGTTTTGGCGGCAGGTGCAATTAAAGTAGACAAAATTTATAAAAAGTTAAAGTTGAAGTTAATTTTTGCCTTTATATTTTAGTAACGTTTAGTTTTTAAGAATATCGCATGGCGATGGCAATGCGCTTGGACGGGACGAAGTTTTACGACGCAAAGTTATACCTGCTGCTGAAATTTGCGAGTCCGAGCTCCCAAAAAATACAAAAAACAATGAGAAGAAACCCGGCACAGGTTAAAGTGCATAGCAGAACGTAAAATACAATTAATGTGCAAATACAATGAAATACAATAAATGTACAAATGCAATAAAATACAATTAATGTCCAATACAAAAAATCTACCACATTTCATTCAAATCTACCACATTTTTTTCACTGGGTCTACCACATAAATGAAAAATTAAGTAAGCACACTGGTTCTCACCTTATGGATCCGAAAAAGTGCACTCTTTATAGGAATTTTTTTTGAGAAAACGGTTAAAGATACAACGCTGAATTTTTCTGGATATGAACCCACATTTATTTAGAGAATACAATTTTTCAAATTGAATGAATCAAAAAAGGGGGGGGAGGGGGCGTCCATCAGTGGTGGCATTTCGTTACCGCTACCGGAAGTGATTCCGTCAAAACCCGTGATCTGAAACACAAAAATCGACCACATTCTTAATGTGTACCGTATTATCTATTGAATGAACCAAGATCATGAAAAAAAATTAAAATTACAAAAGTTATGAGGTTTTGAAAAAAAAATTACGATTTTCGCATTTTATTGTTCACTTATTGTTTTTTTAAATAAACAATTTTCAATATTTTTGGCTGATCGTGGTTCGTTTGTTAGAAAAAACCCTAAGGAACATTTAAAAAAATTTGGTGACGATTGGTTCATTCCAGCGCCTTCAATCACTTCCGTTAGGTCCGAAAATGTGGTTCTCAGAAAAACGCGTTTAAAGTTTAAAGCGCGCTTGGCCGGTGGTCGACACTGCTCTATGTAACGGCCTGTAACTTTTGTAATTTTTCAGATTTTGATCTGAAATTTCTGGAGCACATTTTTGAAACATATATTTACACGATAAGGTAAAAAAAATCGTTGTTTTTTTTCCACAAGGTGAGAACCTGCCTTAAGGTCGCTTCTGGTTGTTGATGAGCAAGGAGATCTAAAGATCTTAGTTTTTTTCAAAACTAAGTGAAATTGAAATTAAGTGAAATTAAAACTAAGCGAACCTAAAATTGTAAAATAGTGTTTAAGGCAAATAAATAAATAAACGTGTTTGGACAAAACTAAGAAGTGTTTGCACCAAACCTAACTTCTACAAATGTAAGTATGTAACGCGCAACGGAGAAGGATTTTGTCGCTAATGGACCCATCACATCAGTGTGAATTATGTCTAAAATTTGTTTTGCACGCGTTCCAATTTCGTTAAACGGCAGCCGAGATTGTTTACCTTTTACAAGTGACACATTTCATATTATGTTTTGATTTGAGATCGATTCCGACGGAAGAATTCTTAACGCGCCATAAATTTTCATCAGAAATGTGACCTAGTCGTCGATGCCAAAGGTCAAAGCAATTTCTCGCCGTAAAAGCTTTATTATTTTGTTTTGTTTCTTTTACTTGGCCATCCAGACAGTACAAATCGTTGACGGCACTCGCGGTGGCAATTAGTTCACGCTTGTTATTAAAAATTTGACTGTATTGCTTTCAAAAACAACGCGGTTCCCGCTTTTTGTCATTTGTCTTACTGAGAGCAAATGAACGCACAAATCTGGCACAAACTCTACACTTTTTACAACAACTTCTGTGTTTTTATTATTTGTTGTGTTTAACACCATTGCTACGTCACCGCTGCATTCCACTGGAATCTTACTGTTATTCGCAACCACAATTTCACTTTTTGACGTTTCTCTTATGTTCGTTAACATGCTTTTGTTGTTGGTCATGTGGACCGTCGCGCCCGAATCTACGAACCAATTGTCAGAGAGTTGATTATTTGCAAATAGAGATGCGAATAGAACTTGTTGTGATTTCTTATGTTGATTCGCATTTTTACGACTTCTATTTGGGCAATTTCTGGCATAATGCCCTAGTTCTTTACACGAGTGACAACGAAATTTTTGATTGTTCATTTTAGGGACATTATTCTTTATTCTTTTATTCTTCGGTCTTTCTCAAACTTTGTGTCTTGTAACAACAAGTTTTTCACAACGTCAGTGCTTAAAACCGTTTTAGAGTTTTCTACTGCTAACACTAATGCCCGAAATTCACTCGGCAAACCAGCCAACATTAAAGATGCGGTTACTTCGTCGTCTATTTCTAAGCCAGCGTTATTGACTTTCAGAGACGTCATAACCATTGCATTAACATGCTCTTGCACAGAATCGAAATGAGATAACTTAAATTGAACTAACTGCCGCAATAACTCGACTTTTCTTGTTAGGTCACTATCCTCGTACGCAAGTGTTAATGCTTCCCATGCTTCTTTAGCTGTTTGAGCAGTCGCTTTATGCGAGAAGTTACTGGGTTCCACCATCAAAGTTATTTCTGCTAGCGCGCGTTGGTCAGACTCAGCATCTAATTCGCTTGATTTTTCATTTATCCCGCACTCAACTATCTTCCAACACTTTTTTATTATCAAATACGACTTGGCGTGTCTTTTCCAAGTGTCAACATTTTCCCGGCCACGCAGTTTTTCGAAGGGTATTACTTGCGAAGACGACGCCATTTATGATTTTTATTGTGTGTAATTCTTTATTATTGCAAGAATCTCGAATAGTCGCGGTAAATGTTCCCGATTTTATGTCTCCCACTAACGATGCTCTGTTAAACGCACTGTATTTATGGTGTCAAAGGCCCATAACCTGTTAAATACTTATCTCATGCAGCGGACTCGAATGCAGAAAAACGCGTGTGTCGAGTTTCACAGTTTGAACAGAAAGGGAAGCAGTTTTATTCCGGAAGTGAAATATGACATTTACACATGACTGAGCGTTTAAGATAAATATCAAGATAAAGATAACGACACGACTTAAAGCTGTGTTTAGTTATTCAAGCAGCATAGAAATTAGTTCAACTGTATTTCAACAGGAAGGTATTCCATTATTAAGATCTGGCTCGTATGGGTGGTGCCACGCCCCCTGAAAAATAGATAGTAGCCGATTCTCAGACCTACTGAATATGCATACGAAATTTCATAAAATTCGGTCAAGGAGGAGTATGGTAACTAACATTGTGACACGAGAATTTTATATATAAGATGAAAATATTATTATATATAAATAATATATATATATATAGTAATGTAAAAGATATTTTTATATTTATTTTTTGATGTGTGTATATATTAGGTATATAAAATTAAAAAAAAAAACCTTAACAACACACATATAAAAAGCAATTACGAATTTTTCTACACAATATGTTAAAATTACTTTCAATATTCAAAAATAATTTAATACAATTCTAGAAAAAAATTTAAACATTTTTAACCTTAGAACCGTGACTTGGCTATACATACAATACATAAGGCCGATATTTCGTTTATTTATGCAAATAATTTATTGAAACCGTTATTTATTGTTAGAAACAAGATTTTTTAACTGAAAAATATAAAAATCATATAAAGTTTTGGTTTTGAACCGCTCAAACTGGTGAAATTCTCCGTTGTCTTTTTGATGAGTTTTCATTTGGTGTTGACGTTTTTAGAATATTGTCTGCATCGTCATCAATATCTAAGTCCGTATCAGCATCGCCATTGTATTTTGCGAAAAAGCTCCTTTTCACATGCATGTTTCTATATTTGGTGCATGTTTCTGTACTAATTCCATAGAGAGCTCTTTCAAAAATATTTTGCAATTTTCAAAAAGCCTGAACGCTCCATGTCTAGCGACGTCCAGCATATTATAAAATAATGCCATGGGCCAACGGTTTGTTTTTCTTTTGCCAGTGGATCCACGTAGCATTTTGTCAAATGTATCGACACCACCTTTATGCTCATTATAGTCATGTATGACTACTGCATTTTTGATATAGGATTCACTTCTTCGCTGGCATAGGCAGTTGAAATCCAATATCCACCATACAGTTTGGCCACCATACAGTTTGGTCGTTCCTTCCTTGACCAAAATATTTTTCTCCATGATTGGCCTCAATAACCGAAGTTAACAAAACAAGCGTGTTTTACGAGGATCCATGTCTACTGCAGCTTCCTCGTCATATTCTTCGAAACGTGGATCTGGAATTGGCTGAGCAGTATCTTCTCCGAAGTCAGACTGGTCACTGGGTGTCAGTCAGCAATCAAATGTAGGTTCATTTCCACCATCATCACATCGCTTTCATGAGCATTGAAATATATTGGATCTGTTTCCTCTTCTTCTTCGGTCAATTCACGGCATAGGCTAGCCAAATAAACCGCCAATTCCTCACTCATTTCCAAAAAATATAATTATCATTGCTAAAAATGAACTCTTAACATGAAATTTTTCCGTGAAACTGATTAGAAATCCAAAATAAACAGCAAAAATCATTAGCAAATTACCATTATCCATACAAAATATATGAGGAAATATTATGGGCACTGAGTGCCCCAAGTCACGTATAGCGTACTCATCTTATAAAATGGCATAACTTTCTTATTATAAGAGGTATATACCTGTAATTTTGGCAACATATAACCAAAAGTGCAATCTATCTGCCTACTAAAAAAAAAACAAATTGGACTTCCCAAATCCCCGAAATTGAACATTAAAAATGAATATGGGCACTGAGTGCACAACTCACGGTTCTAAGGTTAATGCTAGACACTCCTGAAATATTTATTATAATATGAAATACTAAAAATAATAATTTTTGCATACGGATTAAATGCAAAATTCTTTAATCTTATATATTTTGTGTGTGGGAGGCTTAATTTTTATATAAATAATAAAACTTTCTTCTTTGTTTTTTAAACATTATGAATTTCAAATTGAAACTCAATAATATAACATATGCTTTAAATTTTCTTTCTTTAATAATAATAAAAGAAAACAAGCAACTTATTTAGCATAGTCTTAGAACCCTGTAAGACTGATCATAACCTTCCCATCTACAATGAGCCAAACTCTTATGAAAATTCCGAATACCAAAACTCCCCACAAAGTAATCCATATGACTAACAAACTCTCGATTTAACAGATGTTCATTTTTTAGGATATATATTTCTTCGCTTCCTTATTGTGAGTGTAGAGCGAGAAGCGGAGAAATTTTAAGAATTTTAATAGACACGGGCTCTAATAAAAACTATATACAGCCGCACTTAGCTAAAAAATAATAGAAAATGAAAATTGCTTTTAGGCAAACTCAATAGGAGGTAAATTGAGAATTACACACCACACATACTTAAATCTTTTCAACATTAAGGAAAATTTGATATTCTTTCTTTTGCCTACGTTAACAACATTTCACGTCATATTAGGCAATGACAGCTTGAAACAACTTTCGGCAATAATACACACTAAAGAAAAGTGCAAACAAACTAAACATTCGACTAAAATAATACACCGACAAGACGTCAATACAATACAGATGCGAGATGGGCACATAACCGATAAACTGAAACGAATAACTCAATCCCTAATTGGCCAACACCTCGATCTTTTGTCTGATCCAAATGAAAAACTGACCTACCATTAGAACAATTTCCGACACACCTGTTTATACAAAAAGTTACCCATACACAATTTCATTAAAAGAAGAAGTAGAAAAACAAATACAAAAATTATTAGTGGACGGTATAATTCGACAATCCAAGTCACCCTACAATTCTCATGTATGGGTCGTCCCGAAAAAAGACGACGCATCTGGCAAGAAGAAATTTCGATTGCTCGTAGATTACAGGAAGCTTAACACAGTGACAATACCCTATACCTGAAATTAACGACGTACTAGCTCAACTAAGACAGAACAAAAATTTTTCGGTAATCGATTAAAAAAATGGTTTCCACCAAATCTCTTTGCAAGAATCGAACATTGAAAAGACAGCTTTCTCCGTAAACAACGGTAAGTACGAGTTCACAAGGTTACCCTTCGGACTGAAGAATGGCCCAGCAATCTTTCACATTGACGACATAATCATATTAACCCTCTACTGCCCCAATTTTTTTTTAAGTCGAAAAATTATTCACCATGTAGTTTTAGACTCATATAAGAAGGGAACATTTTAAAATAAAAAAATGTGCTTCCGTGTGGGCTTGAAACCCATATAAATTTGTGTGCCTTAAGGCCGTACTGGGCACATAAGCTAAAAAATTTAACTGATGAACAGTTTCACGTTTTATTGATACGAAAAATGCACCAAAACATAAAAGTGGTTTATAGACTAACTTTGGGCCGCTGAACACGAAACTGAAAATCAAAACATTTTAAAAAAATTTTTTTTTTCCCCTATTGTTTCAGTTATGAGCGTATATCTCGTAAACGAATAACCGACTAACGCAAACTGTCCGGCGGTCAGAAGATAATACCTTAGCCTTTCCAGTAATATATAGATTGTCCAAATCAGATAAGATTTGGGGAAGTTACTGACGATGAAAGTTGTAAAAAAAGTGAATTTTTCGACACTTTTCAAAATCATAAAATTTTGAATGATTTTTTTATGGATACAATAAATTATCTGCTCTGGTTTCACAATTTAGGATGAATCATATATTATTTGAGCAAATATTAAGCCTAACATCAATAGAATCGACAGAAAAATTACAAAGTTATAAAGCAGTGAGTGAACACCAACTTTACATTTATTACACCGTGCGACAAAAATAAACATTTTCGCCGAGACCCATCCAAATGTTGATATCGACATGAAACAAGAGGTCATTTATAATATCCTGGCATAGTCAGTTTTTCATTTTCTAAACCAAAAACCTTTTTAAAGAACTTTACAATTTTAAGGATACATACATTTAAAAAATTAAACATTAAACATTTTTTAAATTTTTGCCGTAGTGCAATGATGAAGATATGGGTATCAAATGAAAGAGGAAAAATGTCTCCTTTTTACAAAATTTCCTATTTTGAACTTTGAATCTAACAGAGCTAACACTCCATTAACGGTTTCTTCATAAGTTTCTTCATCAGTTACTTCATTAGTTTCTTCATCAGTTTCTTCGAAAACATCGGAATCCAAGTTTTCTAAAACTTCCTGAACTTTTTTGTCCCATAAAACCGACAATTTTTTTTTAAATGCCGATTGATATCTATAAAACGGAAATCACATACATGTATACGTTAGTGACCAAATGCATTAAATCTTTTCGCTTTGGTGCCTGATGCGGCCTAAAGGCAGTCTGCTTTCTCAAGCCGAAAAAGTAACTGTAAATCTTTTTTTCACTATAAAACACTTAAAATCAATAAATTACATTACAAGGTACTCACTCATAATTTTTTGGTTTTAATCTTTTAACGAAAAGTATTTTTAATAATTTTTTTCTTTTTTTAAATTTTCACGAAATAATTATTTCTACTAATTTCTACAAAAGTTCAAACTTCAACTGATAATAATGGGAAACATATGATGCTTACAGCAGTGCTACATTAAAGAAATAACAACTTAATTTATCTATAATATTTCATTTAAAAAAATTAAAATTTATGTGGACTTTTCTAGCTTTTTGTGTACCGTGCCTTAAGGCCGTATGGGGCAGTAGAGGGTTAAGTCAAGACGAAGAAACTCACGCCAAACAAATAGACACAATTTTCGACACACTCAGCAAAGCAAATCTGAGGCCGTAAGGAATAACAGCCAAAGTCGAGTTAGGACAAAAGTTGAGTTATTACCACCATTGCATTCGTCGTATTCAAATGTACTACTACACAAAATTCTATGGCTTTTGCTCATAAAATGAATGTTTTACGCCCAAAAATCTAAAATTTTTCTAGTGTAATCTAAAGCAAATTAAAAAATTTAAAGTGCTCTCCTGAAAACTTCATAAAATCGACTTTGGCTGTTATTCCTTACGGTCACAGAAATATGAAGGTACAAATGGAAAAATGCGAATTTTTCAAAACCAAAGTCGAGTTTCTAGGCGTCATTGTATCCTCTGAAGGCATTACTACAAATCCCACTAAAGTACAAGCCATTGTAAATTTCCAAAGCCCAAAGACATTGAAAGACTTGCGATCGTTTTTAGGCCTTTCCGGCTATTACTGCCGCTTCATAAAGGACTACGCGAAAATTGCAAAACCGCTAACAACCCTCCTTCGAGGCGAAAAAGAAAGAATCTCAAAAAATATTAAAAAAAACCCCTATACACCTAGATGACGAAGCCGAAGCAGCATTCAAAAAAATCAAATCAGCCCTCATTTCCAATGACGTAATCTTGCAATATCCGGACTTCAAAAAAGAATTTGTCCTCAGGACAGACGCTTCCAAATACGCTAGTGCAGGAGCAGTGCTAGAGCAGAATGGAAAACCAATAACTTTCATTTCACGGACATTAAGTAAAACAGAAGAGCATGACGCACAGTATCGCGAGTAGGGACAAAAACCAAAAAAAAATAATGTCGTAAATGTAGAAAAATAAGTTTGAAGTACTGAAGTAAATACCTCAATTTACTATAATGTGAAAACGGATTTAAAAAATATCAATTTATATACCAATGGCAGGCCACCAAACTTGCACTTTGTGAAGGTTGGTGACTTGGGTAGAAATTATTGGAATTTGTTGAATGTAAGTTCGAGGACTTTTGTCGAAAAATTTCCCATGGAACCTTATGTTAAGTAAATATATTCTATAAATATACTATTTTTGCAACTCTTTGGAAGCTTTCCTTTTTTTGTTTTGCTTTCCATATTCCTTGCACCGTTACTTGAAAAAAAGTCAATTCGTAGGAATAAAAGTGCAATGTCATCAAACTTTAGATAAGCTTTTAAAAAAAACTGCTTACTACTTCGAGATTTTACAGTGTGATATAGCTGAAAGTATGTGTTAATAGAAACCGTGGACTTAAGCTGCACAAACTTGCAGTTTTTAAGAAATTCAACATTTTCAGTGACGTATACAGTCAAATATACGGACCTTTTGGCAGCATGGTTGGCAGGAAAACATAGCGACCACTGCGGCGTTTAGCTTGAGCTCTAAATTTTTGTTTGTAAAAATATGCAAACACCACTTGATTGAGAAAAATTACATAAAAAAGGTAGATTCGATGGAAGGCTTCGGTTATACTGGGTTGCTTGACATCGAATCAAGACAACTTTTCAAAAGAAGCAAAACTTGTGAATATCTTCAGAACCAACTATAGCAGTTAATAGGAAAATTAAAGTAAAACATGGAAACCGAAACTCTGGTATAATGCAATTTAAAAAAAAAATGTATTTAAAATTTTGTCAAAAATAGATGCAGAGGGTTTAATTTGAATAATTCATCATCGGAAACCGATTGTCCTAGCAGTACAGATTAACAAATTGTAATTTTTAATGAAAATATATGCTTTACTGAATTTAATAAAAGATATTATTATTTTCTATTTGCGGTTGAAATAGCTTAGGTGCGCATAAGTATGCACAGATATTTGTAGTTTTTGTAATATTTTATTTTTTTATTACAATCGTATTTGTAAGTTGATCCATACCATTTTTGGTTCATATCTTTACATTGATGATATCAGTTGCTGTACCAAATTTCATCAATATATCTTATATAGTTTCCGAAATACTGTCAACTTAGTATTCGGTTTGTATGGGAGGTGGGCGTGTCCGTGGGGCGATTGAAGTAATTTTTGGCGTATTAACTTCTGTTTATAACAAAATCATACGAACAAAATTTTATTGTCGTACGACTATTCCTTCTATTTTTGTCCCTCGCTACTATGGACTCGCGACACTGTGTTACGCGACTAACGAGAAGGAAATGCTCGCAATAATATGGGCACTTAAAACCTTCAGAAATTACCTGTATGGTACAGCCAAGATCGTAATCTACACTGACCATCATGCACTTACAGTCTGTCCAGTAGAAGCGTGATCGACCAAATTTTCACTTAGAGTACCTTAGAGTACACATTCAAAAAAATTTGAATGCACCTAAGTAGCCTCATCATTTTTGTAATACGCACTGCAAAAATTGTCAGTCTCGTGAAACAATTACAAAGTACAGGGTGTTTTAACAAGATGAGCTCCGCGTGAGAGAAGCGACTTGAAGCCGTATTCCTTTCTCTACACCCTAGAGGGCTGTAAATGTCACTTTTAGCTGCAGCAAAATATATGAAGAAGTCGAAGTCATTCGTAACGAAGTGGACAAATCGATATATGAAAGCAAAAAATTTGGGCGATGTGGCTGGGCGGGGCCTTGAAAAAAAGACCTCCCCAAAACAGGACAAGAAAATCATTGATGTGTTTGCGACGAAGCCGGGCTTACCATTACGTAAAGCTAAAGCAGTTTTAGAGAAAAGTGATGTTCAAATATCAAAAGAGACGATTCGAGGAGGTTTAAGAACTAACGACGTTAAATACCGGAACTCTTTGAAAAAACTGTTGCTCTCATCATCACACGTTCAAAAACGGCTTGCCTGGGCTTACGCCAATTCAGATCGGAATTAGAATTATGTAATATTTAAGGATGAATTCCAATTTTGGGCAAATACTAGCATAAATCGATCTTGGTGTGCCGCCATCAACCGATTGTTCCAACGAACTGTTAAAGACCCAGTAAAGGTCCATGTTTGGGGCTACTTCTCAGAAAACGGATTTGGGCGACTTTTCGTTATTACCATCAACTTGAACGCGGTTTTGATGAACAAAATTTATGAAAAAGCATTATTACCATCAGCTGCGAAGATGTTTGGGAGAACAGGACTCTCTTGGATTTTACAAGAAGACAACGACCCCAAACATCGCAGCCGAATGTGTGCTGAGTGGAAACAGCTAAATGGGGTAGATGTTTTAGATGGGCCCCTCAGTCGCCTGATGCCAAGCCGATAGGAAATGTGTGGGCAATAGTAAAGCAAAAACTCAGAGGAAAAACGATATGGACAGCAAAACAGTTATCGAGACAAATTCGGCTGATTTGAAGTCGATTGCTCCGGCAACCTGCTCAGATCTTAACGCAAAGTATGGGTCGGAGGTTTGAAGCCATAATAGCGAATGGCGGCGACTATACCTGTTATTAAAAATATTGCGTACAATAAATATTATATACACATAAAATACATTTTGTTTGGAACGAATCGCACAAATAGTTTCCAAGTTACGACGATCACGCTTTTACTGGACAGACTGTACATATACCCTTAGCAATAGAAATTATAATTCAAAACTAAAAATATGGAAATCAATATTAGAAGAATATAATTACGAAATCAAATATAAGCCAGGAAAAGCGGATATCGTTGCCGACACACTCTCCAGACCATGCGAAACAAATTCTTTATCCGTAGTTAAACATTCCGATGAAAGTTCAGGTCATAACTTAATACCAACTACCGAAACCCCAATCAACGCATTTAAAAATCAAATTTGGTTACTAACAGGACAAGAAAGCAACCACGAATTTAAAATTCCTTTCCCAACATATCATAGGCATACAATCATTAGGCCCCACTATTCAACAGACGACTTAATATCCACACTAAAACGCTTCTTAAATCCTTCCGTTATAAATGGATTATTTACTTCCGACGAAATAATGGGAAAAATTCAACAGTTTTACCCTCTCCACTTCTCAAACTATAAAACACGATATACACAATCACAAGTTATAGATTTACTAAAAAATGAAGAAGCACATGACATTTTAATCGAACAAAAAAGAGCGCACAGAAATGGAATAGATAATAAAAAACAACTCCTTCATAAATTATATTTCCCACAAATGATAAGGATAGTCAAAACAATCGTAAAGAAGTGCAGAATATGTGCGAAAAATAAATACGATCGGCACCCAAAAAATCCCAAAACTCAAGCAACTCCGATCCCAGAGTACCCCGGATAAATAGATCATATTGACATTTGACATAAAACAAAAATAGACAAAATTATAAAAAAATAATAATTAATAATTAACAGCAATAGACAAATTTTCAAAATACACACAAGCTAGATTACTGAAATCTAGATAATGAAAAATCATTGAACTCCCATTCAATAACCTTCATGCTGGAAGATCAACTCAGAATAAAAATATACAAAGTACCACCACATAGGAGCACGGCGAACGGTCAGGTTGAAAGGTTTCATTCAACATTATCCGAAATATAAGATGCCTAAAAGCGACATAGCGGCCCTTGGAGTGTACGAGAGTTAGGTACTTCGCAAAATCGTCGGCCCTATTCGTGTTGGTGACGACTATCGCATACGAACCAATAACGAGCTGTATAAGGACATGGACGTAGCGCAGCTAATTAACATCCAGCGGCTACGCTGGCTCGGTCATGTCCGCCGCATTGACGACGAAGCTCCGGCGAAAAAGATGTTCGATGCGATGGTTGGAGGTCGACGGCGAAGAGGCAGGCCGTGTCTCCGGTGGAAGGACCAAGTGGAAGAGGCCCTGGTATCTCTTGGTGTGACCAACTGGAGAAGGCGCGCGGGAAGCAGAGGCGCCTGGAGAGAAGTTTTGCGGCAGGCCGTAACCCGATAACGGGTTGTTATGGCCAGTTAAGTAAGTAAGTAAAAGCGGAAAATACCGAAACATCTTTTGAAGAGACTCTAGATAGAGCCGTTCATGAGTATAACTATTCCAAACATTCGACCACAGGACTCAAGCCTATAAAAGCATTCTTTGGACGTAGACTATTCACGAATCCCAAACTATACGAAAACGTACGACAGGACAATTTACAAAGACTTAAACAAAAACAGGAACAAGACCAGACATTCCACAATCAAAATAGGAAGCCATTTAAAGATTATAATATTGGCCAGACCATTTTCGTAAAAATTAACAAACGATACGGCAGCAAACTCACAGATAACTATAAAAAAGAAATAGTAAAGGAAAATCAAACCTCGACAGTAACAACAGAAACCGGGAGAGTAGTCCATAAAAGCCTCATAAAGAATAACTAACAAAACAAAAAATTATTGTCTTTTATCGCAACGTTACCGAGCCTAACCTTTAGTGAATACGGCTAAAGTGGCTGAATTCCAGCAAAAACTGGATTGTAAAATTCGAAGAATAACGGGAAAAGTAAACAATAACAAACAAAATAACCAATTACTAATTTCCGAATTACAGGTGGCTCCTACCTATATGCACAGCCAACGTACGAATACTCGACTATTCCTCATCCCAACTAGTGACCATCGACTCCGGACAAGCAAAACTGCAAACAGGAACATTTAACATTATAACAATAGAAAACTTAGACCAGACCATAAACACGAAACTAGCGAAACACCCACTCCATCCCATACTCTCATCCCTAATAACGCAATCCAAAAATTACCTAGCAATGATAACAATAAAGAAAGAAATAAACAAAAGATCACTAGATTTGATAGGATCAGCATGGAAGTGGATAGTGGAAAACCCCGACCACAATGACTATGAAATCCTAACAGAAAAAATGGATAATGTATTAACAAATAATAACAGACAGGTAGTAATTAATAAACTAACTAGCGATTAGATGAACGAAATTGTAAAAACCTCAAACAAAATTATCAAAATGATTGAAGAAAAAGGAACAGTTGAGAGTAATACAATCCTTGAAAGTATAAATTAGACATACTCAAAGAAGAACTTATTAATATTGCTTACGCAATTGGGCGAAAGCCAACATTGTAAACTCATACATTTTATCTAAGAAAGAAATTGAAACAACTAAAGAATTTTTAGAAAATGAAAACATTTCATACATGGTCAAAACGTGAGAATTTGCAGAAGTTAAAATAACTTCTAATAAAGAGTGTTTAACGTACATAATAACAACCAACAACAGTTGGAAAAAACTGCAACACACCAGAAATAAGACGTATTAAAAGGGAAAAATTATTAATAAAGTAGATTTTAAGTCAATACTGATATGTACGAATAAAATTTATAGAAAAGCAAACCACTGTAAATCGTATAATAAACTATCAATATGCTCACAAAGTTCAATAATAGATATTTCAAATAGCACTTGTATTCCATACCTGTTAGAAAGCAAGGTAGATAATTGCACAAAAATAAACAACCAACATATAAAATCTGTAGAAGAAATTGCAGATGACATAATCCTGTTGAAACAATACAACAACTTTTTTAAAATAAACAACGAAATCATAAAAGTAAACGGCAACTTTTTAATAACACACCACAATGCAACAATACAAATCGAAAATAAACTCTACACAAAAAAATAACAGGAAAACAACCACTACCAGCCATATTGCAACCAACATCAAAAAACAGTAGTCCACAAGAAGTATTGTCTCTAGAACTTATCAAACAATCACAGGATAACACAGGATAAGGAAACCACAAACATCAAACTACATACTAAAAAACCTAGACTACACCTATCTAACACTTAATGTACCTAATAACAATTAGCATAATAATAATAAGTATCATAATCATAAGACAAAAGAAGGCCAAGAAAAACTTCCACATCACCACCCCTGAAGGAAATCGGAATCAAAGACGTCTTAGATCATATCGAACGTGGACGTTCGAATTTGAGCGCGGAGGAGTTAGACCACTGAGTTAGGAGGAGTTAGATACGCTGACCAACGGTTTAGCGAACAACTAAAACAGCACAACACCAAAATGCTGACACCTCAACACTGGGGACGATGACCAGCGGCCCAACCAGCACAACACCAAATTGCTGACACTACCAACACGCGCTGCATGGCAGGTTAATGACCATCATCAAGTGGAGAACGCTGTGTCAGCCAAAATAAACCGAGCCAGCAGAATACAGGCGATCACGTCGATGGATCAATAGGTTAGATTTTAGCATAAGAACATTTTTGTAGACAGTTGGAAAATATCAATAAAACTAAACGGACAGAGTCCGAAGTAAAAAATCATTTTTTTTATAAGATAAACCAAAGTTTATCTAACTTACACACCCTACATCAACAAGCGGCAAACCTTATGCGGCCCATACACGTTGCGATTTTTTGTACAACTGGACTCGGTTACTGGAGCGTTTTTTCGAAGCTATGGAACAGCAAATATGGAAAATACAAAAATTTAAGTTTTCGTCGTACCGCATATGAAAAACTTCTGACAGCCTATACAAAAATTGATCCGAAGCGCAACTATTTTGTTTGTCAATTCGTCTGCACTCAACAAAAATTATGAGAAAAATGTAGTTGGGCGAACGAGTTGTGTCGGAAATCGCAACGTGTGTGACCTAAGGACCAACCTGTTGCACGACCTGTCGCACGATCAGATTGTATCGTGTATGGGCCGCTTTACTTTCGATGGATCGTTTTGATGATTACTAGTGGCTTGGTTCTCGAATGCATGAATTACATATTTCTGGTATGTTTAATACATATCGACTTTTTTAACGCAAGTAACTAGCAGAAAAACACTGAACTTTGTTGTCGTTTCAAAAATTATATAAGAGATAACTTTGAAGATATGTATGTACATGCATACATATATGTTACCGTGCCTTGAGCCGGACCTATGCATTTAAGGGTTGAGGAGGCATGTCACCCCGTCTTACCCTCCTCTCTTTCAGTGGCCACTATTCTTAACAGGTTGAGGACCGCATTGAAAAATCTTATTTCTCACATAGGAACCGGAATTTTTTTTATTGTTAATTAAAATTAGGCCATGTGAAATAAACTACATAAGTCCGCTTTATGCAGTATCTCTTCGAGGGACCGGCGAATGGACTACTGTACATAAATTGAATTTAAATCATGCCCACCGGTGTACAAGCGGTCCCCAGGTAAAACATGTCGTGTGCCCACCCGTGAGCACGGGGGGCCGGTAATGTTGTTGCGCAATGACCCACCGGTGGGCATGCGGTCTTTAACGTGTTAAACCATCAAACTTTTGATAATGTTGGTATGTTTCTTGAAATACTCATTAATATGACGACATTGCTTAAAACCACGCCACTCTCATTTTGTTATGCGTCCCAGAACAATTTTAATATAGCAAGAATATGGGTTGAGTTAGTCCATAATTGGTTGGTTGGTTGATTGGTTAAGACATGCCATGGCGAAATTTCTTGACTTGGCGATTTACATTGGCGATTTTACATTTATGGAAACCCCGCCTGAAAGTGGACAACAGTGTTTAGTTGGACAACTAGCAGGGTCCGTATCAAATTTCTGGGTGATATACTCATCTCGTTCAAAAGCTACAGTGCGAATCAGCAGGTTAATGGGCGAACGGGGCGGGTTTGCGGGCTAATGTTTGTAGTGTATGTATATGACACAGCACCTTAGCGCAGCGTAGAAAGAGCAATCGTATAACGTACTACTAAATATAAGCGACGGAGGAAATATACAACGTAACAAGAACGTTCCCAGCAATAAAAACCGCAATAAGAAATAAGCACAAAAAAGAACAACAACGATAACAGACGGCAACAATATCGTCAACAGCGTGCTGTTAACTAGCCGATGCGTGCGGCAAGTGGCGAACGACGCACAGTGGCTCAATTTGTCATTTCAGGTTGCAAAATTAATAACTCCTTAACGAATAGAGATAATTGGACATTTTGCTGTTGATTAGAAATTCATCAGGCTATTGTATTCTCAAAAATAAACTCAATCGAGGTACAGGGTGCTAAGTAATACTTTGTCAAAGTTCGGCTTACTGTAAATAAGAATAATGCGAGCAACAATGATAAATTTTAGTTGCAAAATTCATGAAAATTTATTAAAAAAGATGAAAAGTAATAAGAATTTTATGAAATAAGCTGAAAGAGTCAAATTTAAAGATAAAAGTTCATAAATTTTGCTTTCAAAATGAGAACCAGAATTCGAAAAATTTACGTAAAAACTAAATTTTTGTTGGACAATCCTAAGTTCAAAAACAATGCTAAAGCTTCATTAGGACTATATTTGAGCGGTGGCACATTGCGTGGGTTGGGAATACTGTTATTATTCTTTTAACACGATCCGAGTTTGCTGGTAAAACTGCTTTCACTATAATGCTTTTAATTTTCTCCTGATCCTTATTTTATTTTATGGTCAAAGCTTCTGAAAAGTGGGTGGTAATTATTTTCCCCGTTGCCTCCATAAGCTTCCTTATTTTAGTGAATGACGCACCGTCCTCAGTTGACTTTTTCGGCCTTTTTCGCTTACGCTACATGCATCTCCTGCATCGAAGTAAATTGTTTTTTCCAACCACTCCTCATTATTCTGGACAAAATTTAATTTGGTACGGTTTCCCGCAATCCGTTTCAACTTTGTAGTGCGATAAGTCCTGGAGTCCTAAGTCCTTCTCTTTAGTCGTAGATATGTTGGCTGCAGGCAAACTTACTTCGACGTAACCAATTTCTTTTGTGACAGCCAGAACGAACTTCTCCTTTGTCTTCGAAATAGTAAATATTTCAAACAGCTTCGAATTTTTCAAAAATATCTTTGTGCTTCTTCTTCGGTTTAGTTGTAGTGGCGGAGTTGAAGCGATGTTTAGTTCAAATTAAATTCGAAACTAACTTTACTTAGTATTTTGTTACAAACAAAAACATCACATCAAAGAATACATTGATGATTGACTAGTGAATGAAAGCCAACTTGTTTTTCATACGTGCGAACTGCGCATCCAGTAAAAGTATTCTTTACTTCGAGCTTACAGCAATACACGCCGAAAAAAAAGTCGACTTAATATTGAATTGCAAGCTTGTATCACATCTTAAATGAAGCCAAAATCCAAATTTGCATGCCCTGGCAACGATTATAATCGCGTGTAATTGATTCACTATCAAAATCTTGACGAACTTGTTCGAACGCACGCACCCGAAAGCACAAAATTGTGCGAGGTGGCCACAGAAAAATCGCTGTAAAATCCAGTCGGGCAAAATCGGGCACCCGATCTCTTCAGGGCAGTACTCACAGAAGACTAGTGAACATTTTTCCCAAAGACGGAACCGTGACAAGTATGGCCTTTTTTTTGAAAGTCTATCGAAAGTTCAAAAAGATTGATAAAAACAGTGCTTCAAGTGAGTTCCTATGAAAAGACAATAACAACAACCAACTTTTTTTTCTATATTTAATTATTTACTACAAATGCCTCCTTTTAGGATGCTGGTGCAAAAAGTTTCAATTAATTTGCTCCTTTCCGTATTTTAAAACTTCAGCTTTGCCGAAAAAGTGCAAATTGCTGATATTATTTCACACTCTAAAAATTGCTCAACTTTGACGGGCTCTACAAGCAAAACTATTTGTCCAATTTAGTTATGGTTTTCGGATTTCTTAGGTCCAAGCATTTATCTATCGGACAAGTATAACAGTTTCCCCCAAATCGAACATGACAAAATCGACTTTTGCAACCATACATCGGCAGAATTAGCCACTGTGCGACGCCAGGGGGCGGACCACAACCGCTTTGCGTCTGATTACGCTTTTGGCTTTGGCGGCGACGGCAGCGACTGTGGCGGTGCCTTTTCATATGTTCGACAGCGGCGAAGATCAAAGGCATTCATGCACATTTTGCGCTCTTTCTGTGTTTTTCTTGTTGAATTTATTTATATTGCTGCCGTTGTTGTTGCTGCTGCGTTTTTTTTTGTTGCTATTTTTGCTGCTTTTCCCGTTTTACTGTTGCGCCTGTTTGGTGTTAATATACAATAACTATTTTTTATTATTTTCGGGATTGAAAAGTCAAATCGCGGGATTAATATAACAAATTTTTTAAATAAAACAATTTTCCCAAATTGCATAAATACTTGGTTATAATACCAGGTATGCGCCTATGAAATTATTATTTTTATTAATTTTTGGAAAAAACACGTTTATTGTGAGGAAATGATTACACATTTTTCCCATCTCTCAGGCAATTTATGGATGCCTCGCCAAAAAAATGTTTCGTCTTTTGCCTGAAACCAATCATCGATCCATTTTTTGACTTCTGCGTGAGAATTGAAGCGCCGTTCCGTTAATGCGTGGCCCATCGATGCGAACATGTGATAATCCGAAGGCGCCAAGTCTGGTGAGTAAGCCGCATGAGCAAGAGCTTCCCAGTAGTACGATGCAACCAATTCTTTGGTGGCTCTAGTGCGGTGTGGTGGTGCGTTGTCATCGAGGAAAATCACTTTGTGTTGCCTGGCTTCATATTCTGGGCGTTTTTGGCGTATAGCACGGTTCAAATCGGCCAATTGTTGTTGGTAACGTTCGCCGTTAACCGTTTCACCAGGTTTGAGAAAGCGTTTTTCTTCAAATGGTAACACAAAATTAACTGTGTCCGCAAATCGTAATTTGTAGGCACGTAATCAGACATTTTCCGGAGCGTTAAACAATGCATTGTTGAATGAAACTTGACAAATTGTGAACTGAATATTGTTGACATATGACAGAAGAAGTAAACATGACATTTGGTACGGTTCCGAAGTTATAAATATTCGGCTATTTACCGCTAGATGTCGTTACCGGTTTCATAGGCGCACACCTGGTATATTCACAATAAAGATGGACACAGTTTAATCACATTTGGGGTAGTTTTACGATTTTTTATCTTGAATTTATTAACATTTTGTTTAACTTTAAAGTTTTTCATTTAACATTTAACTTCAGTTTGATAACATTTTGTTTCATAAAGTGCATATATAGTTGGTGTTCCACATAGCGTTTGGAATTTGAACTACGCTTTATTTGGAGAATGGCAGTCCAAATGTCATTCAATTTTTGTTTTTAGTTGTGTAATTTAGTTAAAAGTTTGACATTTACGAAATGGGACACTATATACTTGAACAAAATTAGGAAATATGAAAAACTGACTTTCAAAATGGAGAGTTTTCAACAAAAACTGTAAGTAATTAAAAAAAGTAAGATTTCTAAAAAATATTGGCCTTCAACTCAGTTTGTGGATCAATTTGTGAAACGTGCTAGTGAAACTGAATCGTTAATGGACCAAACAACCCGTTCCCGTTCTCGTACAGTGCGCACTGCCGAAAACATTGCTTTTGTAGCCGAAAATGTGCGTGAACATCCATCAACGTCAACTCGCCATCGCTCTCAGGAATTAAACATTTCTCGCACTTCTTTGATGAGAATTTTACATAAAGATCTCAGTATGAAGGCTTACAAAATTCAATTGGTCCAAGAACTGAAGGCTCATGACCATCCGGCACGTAAAAATCGAACTTTTGGGCACCTTTTTCGAAAATCGAATAATCAGCCGAAATTCTGAAGAGCAGTTATTCTGTGGAGTAGTAAAGGACAAGTGTTACGCTAACCCTCTAGAGACGATTGAAGCTTTGAAACATGAAATCGAAGTTGCCATTCAGAAATTCTACCCGGAATAATCGAAAAAGTACTTGAAAATTGGGTTGACCGAATGGCGTACTGTAAGGCCAGTCGTGGCAGTTATATGAATGATATCGTTTTTCATTCTTAAATAACAGAGTCCAAGCTTTGTAATAAAACCGGAATTTTCAAAGAATATTCATTAGATTTTTTTAATAACCGATTCAAATTCCAAATCTTAAATGTTCCACCCTGTATATGCATATTTGATAAAAAAAATAAAATAGATAATTTGTTTGTACTTTTAGTTTTACTTCTATTATTTCGATAAGAAGATAAGCCTTTTGATTAACTAAAAACTGAGATCCCGGGACTGGGGTCCCGGGATTGCAATGCCTAACAATAACACATAGTGCATTGCAAACGACAGCAACAAATACAATAACATTATCAACAATAACAAACTCAACAACAAACCATATTTGCGCATATGAAATAAGTGAATGGAAAATGGAGTGATTAATAAAATACAAACATCCCTACAAGACGCGACTGACCGAAACTCCACTACATTCGCAACATTTTCTGAATTTACCAATACCCCTACAAGAACAGTGACGGTCATATGATCGGTCATATGACCGACATGCCTGACCGAAGTTTCGGTCAGCTCTCCGAACAAAGTTTCTATCATTTTTGTACAGGCGGTGTGAAAAAACTGACCGAAACTCTCGTGTACGTGTGATTTTTTGTTTCACTCTAACACACACCTTTTGCATATTAAGAAAAGTGTTTTTGCTCTGCTCTAACACATACGTATTCCAACCTCCAAATATTTAGTTTTTAATGGCTATTTCACCGCCGTCGCCGTAACTTAGCTGGCTAGTGCGTTGACCGCGAGTCAAGACTCCGCGAGTTCAACTCACCGTTGCAGCAAACTTTTTTTTTCGGTGTTGCAGCAAACACCGAAAAAAAAATGGAAATGCCAGTCAGTTGACAGGTCATGTGCCGGAATTACTGACTGATATACTGATGCAAATATCGGTCACAATGTGATGTATAAATCGGTCATTCATGACCAATACTCAATATTGAAAAAATGCAGGTTTTTATTGAAATTTTTTGGAAAACCCGTTTGCTTTTACTTCTGCCTGAATTTTTTTAAAATTAATTTAAATAAAATAATAAAAAAAAAATTTAATTTAAAAAAAATTCATATTTGCGGTCCCTGCTTGGATGACCCCATATTGTCGCAATCGAATGCGTTTGCTTAGCGCGGGCATCATCATTGAGCATTGGCTTTCCTTCTTCCTTGGTCTTGCGCTTCGGTACCTGCAGCACTATGGCCCAAATATTGAACTTACTGAAAGTGCAGAATTATTTAAATATTCAATTCAAATAATATTTTTTATTTAAATTAAATTTAAATTCGATTTCTTACCTTTTTTCTGTTTTTTTTTCGGCGTTTGAAGCACCGGAGGTTTGAACTTGGGCTCGCGCGTCGTATTTGACTCGAGGCGCGCGAATTACGTTTTTAAATGGAAAACAACTGAACTCTTCGGAGTCTAAATATGTTCTCATTTATTTTTCAAAAATATCCTCTTAAATACTAGTTTACATTTTTGTTTATCTTAAAATATTTTTCTTATCTCTATTTGATGCGGTCCCTTCTTTTACGACTCATCCAAACAATTCTTATCAGTTGGTTTAGGATTGCTTGGATGGTTTAGAACATCTGGACTGCTCGGGTTACATTTCTTTATGTTACCCAATTTATTGCCACGTTATCTGTTTGTTTAGGAGCTGGCAATGTCGAGGATCGAATCTTATCGCTGGACATTGCCTGTGACGTAACTTCTCCCTTCTTTAACTCAAAACACTCCCGGGTTTTGTTTACAAATTCAATTTTCATTTTGTTTTGTTTCTTCAACAAAAGTATTATTGTTATGATGGCAACAGTGATTAAAATTATAATAAGTGTTGAAACAGAATATATAACTTTTTTGTGGTATTGCAACTCTTTGATCTCTTTAAGGTTTTCGATGTTTCTAAGTACAATATCATCAAATGTTACTTTTTGTGAAAAATTGTGTATTTCGACATTTGGAAATTAAAATCTTTGTTGAAATTGAAATGAATATTCCATTATTTTCATTGAACAGTTATGGTAGTTAATTAAGTAATTACCGCTTAATATTATTTGTCTATTATCACAATTTAGATATAATTTAACATCTTTTTTGTTTTTTTGCAATAGTGTTTCTTCATTAATTACGCAACCTATGTGATATTATATCTATTATATTATTTCTCTCTGTGATATTTCTATTATTTCTAATTTCTACTGGAAGCAGCAGAGCCATTGTTATACCCAGCAATATCCATTTCATCTAAAAATTTTGTTGGTCTTTTAATGTTGACTGGGTGTACATTTTCTAGGTTAAGTTTTCTAAATCTAGGTTCGGTTTTATGCCGTAGTGCTTTGTAATTTTTTACGTAGCCTTCCTTGCGATTGTCTCTATATTCTTCCCGATTTATGTTAATTCTATTTATTGTTCTTTCTTTTGCGCATTTTAGCCTATCATATATAACATCCCTTTCTACTTTACCGTTCGCAATATCTATTGGTCTAGCTCTAAGTGTTGAATGAAATGATTTATTATAATATTCTATATTTTTGCACATTTTCTCCTGTGTTGATAATTCTTTATCTTCAAGGTTAGCAATTCTCATTCTTTCTCCTATTGTGTTGTGGAATCTTTCTATATCCGAATTACCAGTGTGGCTATTGGGTTTGGTGAAATGGATTTCAATATTTTCTGAGCTTAGAAAATGTTTCACGTTTGTGTAATTAAATTCATTGTCCGCGATGATTTTTCTTGGTTTACCCTTTATAGAAAAATACAGTCTTAGTTTTTCTACCAATGTTAGGCTATTCCTGTCTTCTAAAGGCAATGCTGTAGCAAATTTTGAAAATTTATCTATGAAAGTAATGAAGTTATGTTTTGAAATAGTGAACGTGTCAATGTGAACAATCTCATTAGTGTTGTTCGGTGTTTCTGTATAATTCAGTTTCGGTTTAATCGGGTTTCTGTCATATTTTGCTTTATTGCATACGTCACAGTTATTAATAAACTTTTGTATTAATTCTTTCAAATTTGTAATAAAAATTATCTTTTTAAGTCCGAGGTAATTTTCGTTTATCCCGGCATGTCCAGTTTCGTTTTTGTGGTACTTGGAGATATAGCGATATGCCTCATCTGCGTCATTCACATCTTTTGCGTGATAACTACATTTGTAGAACTGCATACTTTTCCTATAGAGTTCTATCAATTTCGACTGAACTAAATTGTACTCTCTATCGGAAAGTTCCGAAAATATTCCGATTTTACCACCTTTCAGATGTTTGCGAAATATGTCTACCATGTAACCGCTATTAATATCATCTTGGCTGATATAAATTTTTCGTTTATTTTCTATTACCACGCTTTCCGTTGTTTTGTGTTCGCATAAAATAATTTGCGTTTTAAATCGATTAACGGCAGTATCTAAAATTTGGAAGTGGTCATCGCCTTCTTCTTCTTGTTGTAATCTTTCATAAATTACATTTTCATCCGGTGTTTCTAAGGCCTGGATTTCATGATATTTATATGAACATGAATTTATAAATTTTGTCTTAATTCCATTAATTTTAATATAATTCTCTTTCATGTTAATATTTGCGGCTAATGGTTTCAGTAGATTTTGTCCAATTAAGCCATCAAAACTTTTGTTTTTAAATGTTGTTAACTTCCAACACATGTTATTCTTTTCGTTAAATTCAATTGGCAATGGTGTTACTATCTCTTCATTTATATAAACGATTCCATTAAGCGTTCTAAAAGTTATTGGTTGTCTTAGTTTGGTTCGTCTGTATTGTGTTAGTAGATTTTTGTCTAACAGTGACGTCGACGATCCTGTGTCTATCAAACATTTAATTTTTTTATTTCCTACTGTTAATTCTACTATCGGCAAGTCATATTGTGGGCCTGATACTGAAAAGTTATCCTCGTTCCTTCCCTCGATGTGATCAACTTCCATGGGCGTTGGAGGTTGGAATCGGCTTTGATTGGACTGATTCCACCTGAACTGTTGTGAGTTATGTCTAAAGTTTCCAGAGTTTCGAGGGTTTTGTCGGAATTGTCCGGAGAAATTTGGTGTAAAGTTTTGTACTGGAGGAGGAGTATACATTTGTGTAAATTGCTCGTACCTAGGTTGGAATTGGTTTGTATTTCTATTTCCAAAGTTACTGTTATTGTTGGTGTTCGTTCGTTTACTATTGTTTCCCACGTCATATGCCCTAGCATACCTGTGTCTTGAAGTAAGTAATAAGCTTCTCTTAACTTTGTTATTTGCCTACTGTGAATGATACTAGCCAAATTAGGGTTAATACCATTTAAAAATGTTTTAAGTATAACCGATTCGTTTGAGATCGGTGAGAATTCTAAAGGCTTATTTCTATCGAACTCGTACTTAATGTTAAGCTTATCTAATATGTCTCTTAATTTATTAAAATAGTCACTTACATTGTGATTCCTTAGGTTTATCGCCTGGTGGTACAAGGTGTGGTGGTCGAGTCGCGTCTCGACTCGATCGACTTTTGCAACCTACGTCGGCAGAATTAGCCACTGTGCGACGCCAGGGGGCGGACCACAACCGCCCTACAAGACGCGACTGACCGAAACTCCACTACATTCGCAACATTTTTTGAATTTACCAATACACTTGCATGAAATTTGGCCCATGAGACAACATATCGCTGCAATTTGTCTTTCATTTAAACTGAAACAAACCATTTGACAACCATAGAAACATTAATTGCTTATACACGCATGTGTAAGAATGAGGCAACAATAGAAACAACTGCTGACAAGAACTCGCATCGGAGTTAATATAAATTATTAAGAGCCGTCGGCTGCCATAGCTACGTAGCTCAGCTGGCTAACGCGCGCGCCGCGAGTCAAATACGACGCGCGAGCCCAAGTTCAAACTCCGTAGTTTCAAACGCCGAAAAAAATAAAAACAGAAAGAAGGTAAGAAATCGAATTGAAATTTAATTTAAATAATAATATTTGAATATTTAAATAACTCTGCACTTTTCAGTAACTTCAATACTGGGCCCATAACAAGTACCGAAGCGCAAGACCAAGGAAGCCAATGCCAATGATGTCGCGCTTAGCAAACGCCTTCGATTGCGACAATATGGGGTCACATCCCCAAGCAAGACCGCAAATGAATTTTTTTTTAAATTCAATTTGTTTTATATTAGTTTATTTAAATTAATTTAAAATAAATTCAGACAGAAGTAAAAGCAAACGGTTTTTCCAAAAAATTTCAATAAAAACCTACATTTTTGCAATATTGAGTATTGGTCATGAATGACCGATTTATACATCACATTGTGACCGATATTTGCATCAGCATTTCAGTCAGTAATTTCGGCACATGACCTGTCAACTGACTGGCATTTCCATTTTTTTTCGGTGTTTGCTGCAACACCGAAAAAAAAAGTTTGCTGCAACGGTGATTTGAACTCGCGGAGTCTTGACTCACGGCCAACGCACTAGCCGCTGAGCTACGGCGGCTGCCGCGGCGGCGGCGGTGAAATAGCCATTAAAAACTAAATATTTGGAGGTTGGAATACGTATGCGTTAGAGCAGAGCAAACACAGTTTTCTTAATATGCAAAAGGTGTGTGTTAGAGTGAAACAAAAAATCACACGTACACGAGAGTTTCGGTCAGTTTTTTCACACCGCCTGTACAAAAATGATAGAAACTTTGTTCGGAGAGCTGACCGAAACTTCGGTCAGGCATGTCGGTCATATGACCGATCATATGACCGTCACTGTTCTTGTAGGGTTAAAGGCTTGATTACACGTAACGAGTCGAGTGACGAGACATCAAAATGGTACTAGGCCGAAAGAATTGGGATAGCGAGCAAAAGCGACGAGTTGTTCAAACGTATTTTGACACGCGGCGAGTCAGTTCGGTTTTACAATGCACAAAATGAACTAAGCAACTCGCGCAATTAAACTCAACCGAGCGAAAAGTGGTATGTGACGCATTCCGCATGTCACGAGCGATGCCGCATGTGACGAGCGATTGCACGAATCGCTGCGAAAAGAGAAAAATATAACGGTAAAGTAGTGGTCGCTCGGCCTAGCAAACAAAATGTGATTCTAGTGGCTCTCTCGCCACTTTCATCGATCACTGACTCAATCAAGAACTCGCCTTACCGTTTAGACGAAACGAGTACTCGTTCGAGTTGCTGTCTTCTCACTCTACTCGTTACGTGTAATCAAGCCTTAACTCTTGGTTACACCGCTGGGACTTGGCACACTCACTAAAGGCTTGATTACACGTAACGAGTAGAGTGAGAAGACAGCAACTCGAACGAGTACTCGTTTCGTCTAAACGGTAAGGCGAGTTCTTGATTGAGTCAGTGATCGATGAAAGTGGCGAGAGAGCCACTAGAATCACATTTTGTTTGCTAGGCCGAGCGACCACTACTTTACCGTTATATTTTTCTCTTTTCGCAGCGATTCGTGCAATCGCTCGTCACATGCGGCATCGCTCGTGACATGCGGCATCGCTCGTGACATGCGGTATGCGTCACACACCACTTTTCGCTCGGTTGAGTTTAATTGCGCGAGTTGCTTAGTTCATTTTGTGCATTGTAAAACCGAACTGACTCGCCGCGTGTCGAAATACGTTTGAACAACTCGTCGCTTTTGCTCGCTATCCCAATTCTTTCGGCCTAGTACCATTTTGATGTCTCGTCACTCGACTCGTTACGTGTAATCAAGCCTTAACACTCATACACAGTAAAAAGTGTGTAAACAGGAGGAGGAAAGAAAGAAACAGCTGATCTAAAAGTTTCATTTGAGGTTTGAAGCGGTAGGGAATATTAAGTTTAATCAGACATTTAATGCAAAACCTAAATGGTTTGTTGGGCTCAATCTGCGATTCTGCTGCAGCAGGTAAAACTGAGCAAGACGGTTGTGGGTTAGCAGACTTGCGAACGCATAATTTGCCTCCAAATGTTTGCAAAAACTATTTTTTTATGCAGTCGATCATATGGCAGCCAGTCTGTTTTTCTTGTTCTTCTTACTGGATAAAAGCTACTGGACAAAATTGCTCCAGTAAAAACCTGCAAGTCCTCACTTTACGCTGTCAGTTTCTCTCTCGCTGCAAGATATTTGGCGTACACAGACAGGACCCAGTAAAAATTGGTACGAATTCGTACAAATTATCCGTACCCAAACAGACTTTTTATCAATACAATACATTTTTCGAAAACTCTTTTCGAATCGCGCACATACTGTGAGCGTCAAAAGAAAGTAAACACTCATGTTCCATGTATTCGTCGATTTATTACAATGTTAATTTTTACTTAAATTAAAAAGTAACATTGCAGATTTGTGAGCTTATTCAATAGTTACTTAATTGCTTTTAAACAAAAAACAGAAACATAACACAACAGCAAATATTTTACTTAAACCAAAATATCCAAAATTTTTACGCGTAAAAAAAAAGTAAACATTGGCACTCCTACTAAAGTCCTTTCCATTGTCGGGAAACCACCGGATAAGCTCCGCAGAAATTTTACAACTCATCTAGGATTGCTTTATTTAGTTGTGTCGAATTTTCTCTTCGATTCTTTTAACACATTTTTGTGAAAATTTATAAACAAATACAATTTTTCACCATGGGTAAACAAACATTTATTGAAACTCGAAAAATAATATTAGATTTGAGGCAAAAAAGGTGAGATAGGCGTAAGATAGGTGAAATTGTTGGAAGAAGTCATTGAACAATTAAACAAATTGTTGATAAATACGCCAAACACAAGCAGATTGATGATTTTCAACGGACTGGTCGACCAAGACGCCTTACTGGGACTGAAGTTAGAGCTGGGGTGAGGGAAGTAAAGGCGAATCCGGTATCAAGTGCGGTTAAAATGTCCAAAAACATCGCGAAAACATCAGGAAAACAAGTAAGCGCAAGTACGATCAGAAGAACTCTCCACGAAAACGGGTTGCATGGAAGGATACCACGCAAAAAACCTTACATATCCAAACCCAACCAGAACGCATGAGATTCGCCAAAAAGTACCGAAATAAGAATTTGAATTTCTGGGAAAACATATTATTCACTAATGAAAGCAAATATGAAATTTTTGGAGCAAAGAAACCGGCTAAAATATGGCGAGCAGCGAATGAAGCATTTAATGACAAATGTGTTAATAAAACGATTAAACATGGCGGTGGCTCGGTTAAGGGCTGCACGTCGGCAGCAGGTGTCGGAAATATAGCTTTCATCGATTCACCTATGGACAAAATGAAATATTTAGCCATTTTAAAAGAAAATGTTGCCCCAAATATTGCAAAATTAGGATTATCTGGCAATTGGATCTTTCAACAGGACAACGATCCTAAGCATACATCGAAAGTAGCAAGGGAGTGGCTACTGTATCGTGCACCTAAGACCCTGGATCACCCGCCGCAGTCCCCAGACCTTAACCCCATTCAACATTTGAACATCTCGACCAAAAAATAAGGCAGAGAGTAATTTCAAATGAAGACGACTTAAAAAAAGCTCTTTTTGAAGAATGGAGGAATATTTCTCCTAATATAACAAAAAACCTGGTAGAATCTATGCCTAGACGTTTAAATGCAGTGTTGAAATCGAAAGGAAAACAATCTAAGTACTAATCACTTATGTTAATTGAACAACTTCATTGAATTTCCATATTTACGATTTTTGTTTACTTTTTTTTGACGCATACAAATTGTGGTTATTTTGGTTCAGATGAAATATTTTCTGTTGTGTTATGTTTCTGTTTTTTGTTTAAAAGCAATTAAGTTACTATTGAATAAGCTCACAAATCTGCAACATTACAGGGTCGCTGACCATGCCCGATTTTAATATTCGGAAAAAATGAAAAACATGTGTCGAGTTATTTTACATTTGAAGTACTTTCACCAAGTTTGAAGTGAAAAGGCTAAAAAAGTTGTTTCTCCATACATACTTTTAACCCGTCGTTGATCCAGTTAGATTTCGATTTTGAAAATAATGAGAAACGCGTGTATAATTTTTTTTATTTCAAGTATTTTTACAATTTTTGAAGTCAATATACATATTAGGAGAAATAGCAAATTTTAATGTCTTCAGAGTAGACGTGTTCTCAAATTGCTGCAAATCAATAATTGTTTATTTAAATTCCACCGTCTGATTTACAAAAACGACTCCGCAAAAGTTTTGGTGAACCTACTCTCTACCCGGGCTCGTGAGTGATACCAACCGCGAAGAATACAAAACTGATAAATAAATAAAGAAATTTTGTTGACTGTTTTGCAAAAATGACAACAAGAACGAAATCCGCGCGCACATTGGTTGGTGGCAGATTTGGCAAATTTAAAATTGCATTGCAGAAAATTGGAGGAGCGTGTGGAAAAGGCTGAGCGCAGGGTTACCGTTGTGCGACTTTAGTTGCATTTTGCAACCTTTTTGACGCTCTGAGACTTTTTGTGCGACTTTTTCATAATTATCTAATTTTGCAACTTTTTCCATCTTTGAGCGACTTTTTTCCCCCTTTTTTGCATACAGTAGGAAGCTTAAAGAATATTTTAAATGAACCTTTGTACCTTAATTTATATAAGTTAGCAGCGCATGTATTAACTCTTCCTCACAGTAGTGCGTGTGCGGAAAGAATTTTTTCAAAATTAGGATTAATGAAAAATAAATTAACTAATAGGTTAAAAGTAGAAACTTGTGACTCAATGCTATCAGCACTAAATTTGTTAGATACCGAAATAGAAGACTGGATGCCAAGTGATGAACTTGTGCGAAAATACAGAGAAGTTAAAAAAATTAAATTTAAAATGTAAATTTGCTCGATACCGAAATAGAAGACTGGATTAACTTTTGCAAAAGTACAGAGTTACAAAAAATAAAATTGAAAATGTAAAATAATTACACAAAAGTGTATATAAACACTTTTTCAATCATTATTTCTAAGTTATTTATATCGTTGAAATGTTAATTTGAATTGTTAGTTGTGTTTTTCCGTAATAAAAAAGTGTGCCCTTTTTTTTTGAAAAAACGACTTTTTTGTGCGACTTTTTTTTTTTTAAACGACCCTTTGTGCGACTTTCTCAAAATTCTCAACGGTAACCCTGGCTGAGCGTGAGTGTGCCCAGATTAAACAGCTGCACAGCAATATGGGTGTTTTGGCAGCGCAGCTAAACGAATATGAAAACAACGTGGTATCAACGGATTTCATTACACTGCACAACAGCATGTCTGTTGCATGGAGTTTTTTACATGAATCTGAATCGTTTTTCCACGCTGTTTTCAAAACCATACTCCATTTTTATGTAACAGCTCTAGTTTTTGCAAAAAATGGGCGTGTCACTTTTTTGAATTTTCCTCGGCTTTTTTATCGTTTTCGACTGTTATTTCTGAACCAATAATCCTATAGACATGATGCACTTACAACATTTCACGCCATCTTTCCTGACATTAATCAATTTTATGCGTTCTAAATGGGCGTGGTAATAAGGTTTCAAAGTAAGAAAATATTGAATTTCAAGGCGTTTTTTCTGATGGCGAAAAATGTACAGATGTTTCATAAATCAAGTTTCGAAGTATATGAATATCTTAAGAAGAAACATCAAGCAATACAACACAGCCAAATTATTTGGCGGAATACACATTCGCATCGAAATAATAACAAAACTGTACCTTCGCGATTTTCATCTCTTTTCATACTTTTTCCTTAAAAAATTAGGAGCCTCAAAATATGCTCTTTTATATGTTCCATTTATAGTTTGGAATACAAGCAAAAAACAAAAATATTTTGAATTTCTCGAAACAAAAAAAAAATTAAAAACTTTGCATATTTTCAGGCCCCTATTTTTTTAAGGAACACGTATGAAAAGTGATGAAAATCGCGATGGTACATTTTTCCTTTTATTTCGATGCGAATGTGTATTCCGCCAAATAATTTAGCTGTGTTGTATTGCTTGATGTGTCGACTTTCATTATACACCTAACTCGTTAATTGTTTTACAAAAAATGTGTATGTTTTTGACCATCAGAGAAAACGCCTTAAAATTAAATTTTTTCCAACTTTGAGGTCCAATTATCGCGGCATTTTAACACTTATAAAAATAAGTTGCATCGGAAAAGAAGCCGTGTGGTGTTGTTAATGCGATAAGGTAAAAATCAATCAATCAAATCAATCATGTCAATCGGTTTTTTGGTTTAGAAACTACGATCGAAAATATGGAAAAAGTAGAGGAAAAACTGAAAAAATGACAGGGTACCTTTATCTCACAAACTAGAGCTGCTAAAAAAATCGGAGGGTAGATTCGGAATCAGCGCACCCAAATTAGTAAGAAACAGTAGAAAAACTCCATGCAACAGAAAAAAGTGTTTTTTTGTTGCGCTGTGTTATTAGTGGGATTCCTTACGCACATAATGAGAACCTGGGCGAAAAGTTCGCTCAGCTTTGTCGCGCAATTCAGCTGAATGTTCCACCAATTCCAGCTGCTTTTCGAGTGCGAAAGGTAAACAAAAATTCGGCGCCCGTTATAGTGAAGCTTGTCTCTCCCAACGATCGCTCTTTGCTATTCAGCGCAATTGCTCGTTTCTACAAAGCAAATAGAAGGGCGCTTGCACTGTGTGACATAGGGTATGAAGGGCATGAGAAAGGGAGAATATTTGTACACGAATGCCTCACAAAGAACAACCGTGAGATTATGCAGCTCGTTCCTCAACTTAAAAAGCAAAAACGTCTCACGGCAGCATTTTCTATTCGTGGGCAAGTCCACATTCGAGTTCGTCCACAAAGTGAAGCAGTGAGAGTCCACAGTAAAGAGAGCGTTGAACGATTGGCAGCAAGCAACAACACATGAGGATTAATTATTTTAAGCTTATAGTTCTATATCCTATTTATATATGTATACTAGGGCGGGTTAATTTTTTGTTGATGAAGCGTATAGCAAAAACGTAACCTATAGGTGATTCAGAGAAATTTTGCTCAAGAGACCATAGCTCTAAGTCGGATTTGGAGCCCCCAAAATTTCAAAATAGATATTTTTCAATATATACATAGAATAATTTAATTAAATTCGTCATAAAATCGGATAGAGTTATAGTAAATTTCTCAATCTGGGCTTGTTTGAAAGGTATTTTTATCACCTTTCAAAATCTGTATTGATACCAATATTTTTTTTTATTTTTAGTAGACATATTAGGAATGTTTTGTCGAAAAATAGCCTAAAATGAACTTTTAACTAATATATTCCGAATTTTCTTCGAGTTTTTGATAATTTTTTTTTTGCAGATTATGAAAGTTCAGATAATTTCCAACAACTTTTATTACGATCAATTTTTTTGTTTTCGAACTCCTTTTTATAGGAAAATCGATCTGAAAAAATCAACATTTACAAGGTTTCAACAAAAAAACACTATTTTTCTATCTATCTATACTATCTATTTTGAAATTTTGGGGGGCTCCAAATCCGACTTAGAGCTATGGTCTCTTGAGCAAAATTTCTCAGAATCACCTATAGATTACGTTTTTGCTATACGCTTCATCAAAAAAAATCGTTCCATACAATTTGCCCCGCCCTAATGTATACCCTTCAAACTGTTTTCTGTTTTGTTTATCTCTAAATTTTAAAATATAGATACAAATGTGCAACGCACTAAAAACTCACGCTAACAGTGGGCATTTGAGACCGGTTCTAAAGCATATCTGTGATAATCATAAACAAAAAATGTGCCATTTGAATGCTCGCAGTCTCACTGCTGAGAAACTTGACTACTTTAATTATGTGTTTGATGGTTTGACTATTGATATGATTTGTATAACTGAAACTTGGTTTAAGTCTTGTCTCGATGATAGTTCCTATGCGTTGTGTGATTATGTGTTGCTACGAAATGATAGGACGTGCAATATGCGTGGCGGAGGTGTTGCCATATACTGCAACAGTACTTTAAACCCGAAAGTTATATATAAGTCTGATAGTTCTTGTGAAGCAGAATGTATCTTTGTTGAGGTAGGTGGCTCGGCGTTTAAATGTTTTGTTGCTTGTATTTATAACCCGAATAGAATAAATTATCTTTCAAATATTTTTAGCAAACTAGCAGAATACTTACTTGAATATGAGCATATCATTGTTTGTGGGGACTTTAATGTTGACCTTCTCTGTACTGACTCTCGTTCCAAGGATCTGCTTAATAATTTTCGTACTTATGGCATTGACGTTATTGATTAATAATGCTACTCGTTTTGCCCCAAATTCTAAACCTAGCTTACTGGATTTACTATGTGTTAATAACAGTGACGATGTTATCCATATAGACCAGCTTCCTTTGGGTGGAATCTCGGACCACGAACTTCTGTTCTTATCTTATGGATTGGAGTTTGATAGGATTAAACGTAATTCTGAACTAATGTTCCGAGATTTTAAAAATATTAACCTTGAAGAATTACACAAAGAAGCTGCGTTACTAAGCTGGAATAATTGCACAGTGTACCCAAGTGTTGATAAAAAATTAGAACATCTTCACAACCTGGTTAACTATCTTTTTGATCATCACGTTCCTTTAAGAACAGTTAAAATTCATGGTCACAGGAAGCCTTGGCTGACAACTGAAATCCTACGCTTGATAAAAGAACGCAATAGAGTATATACACAATGGAAATGTTATCAGAATCAGGAATGTTGGGAAAAATATCTCCTTCTGCGTAACAAGGTCGTCGTGTCTGTGCGTCATGCAAAAAGAACGTATTTAAATAACAAATTAAATACAAATCTGCCACTAGAGTGCTCCGGAGTAATCTAAAATCCATGGGAATATCTGGCAAAGAGAGGGTTCAGTGCAACCTTGATGCTGAGGTAATGAATGAATATTTCATGAATATATATCAAAGAGCTGCGCAAGCACTATAAAAATGACTTGCAAGCCATCGCTGTGCTTTCAAATACTGCCGCTCTTCTTCACTTTCACTACAAAACAAGCACTGCAGTGAAGGAAGCTTTTGATATTCATACAAATACTGCACGAAACGACAATAGAACTTCAAGCACCTTGAAGTATAGAACAACACTGAAGTAGAACAAAATTTAAGTAGAACAACACTGAAGTAGAACAATACTGCAGTGGAACAACACGGAAGTAGAACAACACTGAAGTAGAACAAGACTGAAGTGCAGCACTGAAGTAGAACATTTTCAAGCATACGGTGTTTTGTTTTACACGATCGGAGTAGCTGATGTTTGTTTTTGGTATTTTGTATGGAATCTGGGCTGCATTTCAAGCATTAAAATAACATTAATGTAAAAAAACGCAGGTTTAAAACATTTTTTTTCGATATTTATTTAAGTCTGTTTCACTCGTTGTGAAGTAGAAGTTCTGTTTCACACGGTGTGAAGTAGAAGTTCTGCTTCACACGGTGTGAAGTAGAAGTTCTACTTCACTCCGTGTGCTTGCTATGATTTACCGTTACTTAACCTCATTATAGCTTTCTGTTTTGATGTTTTGTTTCGCAACAGAACACAAGCACTGTCGCTGCTGTAGCGAAAAGGTTTTGGAATGATGCAGTGCTTGCTTTGTTGCAGAATAGAACTATTGAGCATTTGAATTTGCTGTCATTGCGACCCTGAAGTACAGTACTTGACAGTACTGGGCAGTAGTGAAGTGTGCTAAATAGAACATTTTGTGCAGCTCTTTAATATACATTGTGACCGAAAAGTTTCCGGAAATTGTCATTTAAAATTCGGGCGCTGTATATTTTTCGATATTTTAAGTTTCTGTAGGTTGGTAGCACTGTCCTTAATTACTATGCCAAAAATGAGCGCGATCTGTCAGACAGTTTGTTTACGGCAGCTGTTGAAACCAGTTCACCTCAGTAGTGCGTTGCGATTTTGTTGAGAATTTTCTTCAAAATGAGTACCGTGAACAGATCTCTTTGGACGTGCTTGATCGTGCCAATTCCGATCCAACTTTCATGGAACGCATCGTAACTGGTGACGAGACATGGGTCTACGAGTGCGACATGCAAACAAGCCAACAATCATCGGAATGGAGAGGAAAAGACGAGCCGAAACCGAAAAAACCACGCCAAAGTCGCTCGAAAATCAAGGTAATGCTGATTGTTTTCTTCGATATTCGTGGTGTGGTGCATCATGAATTCGTCCCTGAAGGACAAACAGTCGGTAAAGACTATTATTTGACTGTTTTAAGACGTTTGCGTGAAAATATCCGCCGTAAACGGCCTCAATTGTGGAAGGATAATTCATGGATTTTTCATGACGATAATGCTCCCTCGCACCGAGCCAACATTATCAACGATTTTAAGGCCAAACATTCAATAAATACCATCGAACAGCCACCGTATTCACCTGATCTTGCACCGTGTGACTTTTTCCTGTTTCCCAAACTCAAATTACCACTCAGAGGAACGCGTTTTGAATCCATAGAAGACGTAAAACAGAATTCGCAGAGGGAACTCAAAGCCATACCGGAAAGCGCCTATAAAAAATGTTTTGATGATTGGAAGAAACGTTGGCATATGTGTATCGCTTCTAATGGAGCATATTTTGAAGGAGATAAAATAAATATTGATGAAGATTAAGAATTTTGCGTTTTATTTAAAATTTCCGGAAACTTTTCGGTCACAAGGTATATATTCCTCAAAGTAACTCGGGTGCGGTGGTTCTAGATAATGAAAAATACAAAAGGAATATTCAATTTGATTTCTCCATGGCGACTGAAAACGATATAGTCAATGCAATATTTGCAATAAAATCCAATGCTATTGGTATTGATGGAGTGAGCTTAAGATTTATTAAATTGATCCTTCCATTTGTCATTCCTTCACTTACCCATGTAGTAAACTTTTCTATTACGTCGTGTGTGGTTCCTCACCAGTGGAAATTAGCGAACATAATCCCAGTTCCTAAAACTACGACTCCGGACTCTGTGCAATATTTTAGACGCATAAGCATATTGTCTGCCTTATCTAAGGTGTATAAAAAATTTCTATCGGAACAAATAACTAGCCACTTGAATGAAAACAATTTGCTCTCGGAATTTCAGTAATGATTTAGATGTGGTCATAGTTGTGCCACGGCTATGTTAAAGATACTTGAGGATTTACGGCCTGCGTATGATAATAATGAGCTGACAATTCTGGTGCTTATAGATTTTACCAAGGCATTTGACATGGTTGATCACGGAATACTGTTACTAAAACTACACACTATTTCGGTTTCAGTTCTTTTTCTTGAAAACTTATGAAAAGCTATCTTTCCAAACGTTATCAGCAAGTGCAATGTGGTAAAAGCTTTTCTAGCTTAAAGCTCATTAAATCCGGAGTACCTCAAGGATCCATCTTAGGGCCAATTTTGTTTAGCATGTTTATCAATGATATCGTCGCGTGCTGCCATAGTGCCAATATACACCTCTATGCTGATGACACTCAAATATACTTCTCTCGCCTTATTGGGCTCTCTGAGGATTTAATTTATAGATTAAACGCAGACTTAAATAGACTTTCTCGTTGGGTCAGTTTGAACAAATTATGTCTAAATGCATCAAAAACCAAGGCGATAGTGATATCGAATTCGCAGTTTGATTTGAATACGTTGCCTCCACTTATGCTTGATAAAAATAAAATATTATTTCATAATGTAGTGACAAACCTAGGATTTAAGATTAACTCATCCATGACCTGCACAGACCATATTAATTTAACTATCGGATAAGCTTATAATGTACTAAGAAACCTTTACCACAAGGCTTATTTGTTGCCCCGGGACACGAAGCTTAAACTAGCAGATGTACAACTTTGCTTCCGCCGTTTTCCGATAGGTGGCTGTACCGGCTGAGGCTGGTTGAAATACATAGATGGTAATGCCTTTAAAGTGAGTGTGGACAGTGCCTAACGAATTGTCATCGCCGTTTCAGTGACAGTTGTTCTTGTTTTCGTATTATTCACGCTCGAAAATGTCCGTTTATGTGCCCAATTCTCGCCATTTGCGGGAAGTTTTACTTTTCTGTTACAATTCGAAAAAAAATGCAGCTGAAGCGCATCGAATGCTCTCAGAAACTTACGGTGATGCTGCTCTGAGTGAAAGAACGTGTCGGGAGTGGTTTCAACGTTTTAAAAATATCAAGAGCGACATGACAAAGCCATCCTCCAACACGACAATGCTCGGCCTCACGTCGCAAAAGTGGTCAAAAAGTACCTGGAAACGCTGAAATGAGAAGTCTTGCCCCACCCGCCGTATTCCCCAGATGTCGCCCCTTCTGACTTCCACCTATTCCGTTCGATGGCACACGGCCTGGCAGATCAACATTTTCAATCCTTCGAAGAATTGGAAAAATGGATTGCTTCATGGATAGCGTCAAAAGAGGACTCCTTTTTTCGAGCCGGGATCCGAAAATTGCCGGAAAGATGGGAGAAAGTTGTCGCTAGCGACGGACAATACTTTGAATAAACATCTGTAAGCACTTTTTCGCAATAAAGCTTTTAATTTTGGAAAAAAACGGCGGAAGCAAAGTTGTACACCTGATAGTTAAACCTTTTATATTACCTCAAATTACGTATGGAGAACTTGTGTATGGGAATCTAGATGCGCTATCGAAAAACAAACTACAACTTCTTCTTAATAACTCTGCGCGGTTTGTATTTTCTAAAAGAAAATTTGACCATATATTTGTCTATTCAAAGCAAATAATTGGTTGCAATGTTGATGTTTACTTCAAGATAAGAAATCCTTTGTTCATACATAAGCTGATTTATTCTCGGCAGCCGGCGTATTTATTTAACCATCTAAAATTTTGCCAGAGTACACGTACGTTAAATCTCAGCGTCCCGAAGTTTGTGTATATTGCCTCGTCTCGAATGTTCTTTGTTAGTACAATTCGTTTGTGGAACTTGCTTCCACCTAACATAAAATCTATTAAACAACCGAGATGTTTCAAAACGGCAGTAACGTTTTTTTTCTCCTAACTCCTATTTTCTCCCTCTGTATATACCCTCTTGTGATTATTTATTCATCATCTTACATCTATCTTTATATTCACTTCAAATTTCTGAGCCTTCATTTACAATTTTCCTTCTTCTGTTTGTAACTATATTGTATTAATTTAAGCCAAAATTGTTATTATTCATGTTTAATTAACTCAAACTGATGTACTATAAAAGACTCAGTCTTACTTGTACAAATACTATTAAATAATAAATTAAAATTAAATTAAATAGGTCTATCGGTTCATGTTTTTTTCGAGTCTACCCTTAAACAAATCTTAACCCATTATTGGGTTAATTTTATAACAAGTGTCGAATTATTTTTGCTTTAGAGTATTTTCAGGGAGTTCGAAATCAATATGTTTCTTAAATCACTTTTCTTCATACAACACCTTAACACATGTTTAACCCCTTTACATCCGGAATTTCAAAAAATCCCGTCTTAGCGGAGGTTAATTTTTCAAGATGTATCTACAGTTCAAATTTGATGTTTGTAGCTTCAGCGGCTTGGTCTGAGCGATGATCAATCAATCAGTCAGTCAGTTAGGGCAAACAATCTATGTATATAAAAATGGAGGCGGTACCACGCCCTCTTGTCCAATGCTCACAAATCTTCTTCGAGTCGAATTGTGCTACTAAGTGGAAAGTTCGTACCAAGCTTCACTGATGTGTGTGTACTGCATAACTGTTGGATATTAAAAAAATGTGCCACGCCCCTTGACCAACGTGGATCAAATCTTATCAGTAGAATGACACATCTACGAAACGACGGTACACCAAATTTTAATGCTCAACAGCTCCGAAGCTATTCCATTTAAAAGATTTGAGTTTTATGGGCGATGCCACACCCCCTTGTTCAATACCAACCTCATTCCATCTATCGAAAGATATGATTAAATGGTGGGTTCATACCAAGTTTCAGTGGTGTACGACTTACAGTTCTGCTGCATAAAAAATGTGCCACGCCCCTTGTTCAACGCACATACAATTTTAACAGTAGAATAACACTTCTATGGGACGATGTCGTATTAAATTTCTATACTGTGCGGCTCACGATTCCGAAGCTATTCCATATAAAAGATTTAAGTTGTATGTGCGGTGCCACGCCCCCTTGGTAAATACCCGCCCTATTCCCTCTGTGGAAAGATATGACTAAATGGTAAATTCGTACTAAGTTTCATTGATGTGCGAGTAACAGTTACCAAATTATGCGGATAGTTTGGGTCAAACAAATGTGCCACGCCCCTTGTTCAACGCCCATAAAAGTTTAACAGTAGAATGACACATCTATGAAACGACGGTACACCAAATTTCAATGCTGTGCGACTTACAATTCCGAAGCTATTCCATTTAAAAGATTTGAGTTGTATGGGCGGTGCCACACCCCTTTGCTCAATACCCACCTCATTCCCTCGGGCGAAGGACATGATTCAATAGTAAGTTTGTACCAAATTTAATTGATGTGTTCCAAAGCTATTGTCTAAAAATGTATTCTTGTGGTGCCACACCCCATTTTCCCGACTTTTCTTTTTTCCTAAACCTTCACGTAACAATTTCAAACAAACCCGCCGAAGGAAGTATCCAAGTCGGTCCAGTCGTTTTCAAGTTTTAAGCAGCCGAACGGACCACGATTCATTTTTATATATATAGACTACTAGTAGGGTCCTGCGGCTTCGCACGCAAGTTTAAAGTCAATGGGCCCAATAAATCAAATTTCGTAATGCCCAACCCATTCCTCCAGTCGAAGGGTGTGACTCGGTTTCATTAATATGCGACTTCCAAAGGTACGTAGAAAATATTAGTCACAAAATATTTGCCAATCCACTTGTCCAAAGCCCATCAAATTTTGCCAGTAGAATGAAACATCTATGGGATGATGGTATACAAAATGTCAAAGCTTTCCGACTTATTATTCTGAAATTATTACACATTAAAACTTTGGGTTGTATGGGCGGTGCCATGCGCCCTCGTCCAATACCCACCCCATTCTCCCTGTCGAAGGCCACGTGTAAATCGTAAGTGTGTGCCAAATCTCTTTGATGTGTGATATATAGTTCCACAGTTATTCAAAACATTTGAGTTGCTTAAAAAGTGCAGCGGCCCTTATCCAACGCTCACAAAGTTTTATCAGTGAAATGACACACCTAAACGGTGGCCCCGCACCAAATTTTAATGCTGTCCGGCTTCTCATTCCGAAGATATTCCATAAGAAAAATTTACCACGCCCACCTATCGGTTCGTTTTCGCACTATGTGGTTTACCGAAATTTAGTCAAGCCCAACTCTCGGTGAAAAATGCAGCTCAATCGACTGTCTAGTTTTTGAGTTTTAGTGTCGTGTGACCAACAAACAAACAAACACAGATATTAATTTTTATACTTATATACTTAGAAAGGGTGCGCCATCTGCTACTTTTTTTTCTATTTGAAAAAACAACACGCTTTTTATGATGTGAAATCAATTTTTTGTATTGATAAATGAAGGTTGGTTTATGCCATTTATGTATGAAATATAACATCGGTCATGTGACCACCGCGGCTTCGTTTACAGGCCAACATCCGAGCATCAAAATTTTCAATGACTTTTTGCAGAATCATCGGGTCTATGGCCGCAATTTCAGTCCGAATATTGTGCTTAAGGTCTTGAATTGTCCGGGGAGCATTCGCATACACTTTCCCTTTCAAAAATCCCCAAAGGAAATAGTCAAGAGGGGTTAAATCGCGCGATCTCGGGGGCCAATTCACATCGGAATTTCTTGAAATTATGCGGTCTTGAAATTTCTCCTGCAATAGGGCGATTGTCTGGCGAGATGTGTGGGCCGTTGCTCCGTCTTATCTTTCCGATGTTATATTTCATACATAAACCAACCTTCATTTATCAATAAAAAAAATTTATTTCACATCATAAAAAGCGTGTTGTTTTTTCAAATAGAAAAAAAAGTAGCATATGGCGCACCCTGTAGATATTTACTGTAATGAAATATACCATACCAAATATACCACAGTTAATTTCTATCATCATAATGGGCATTGCAGGAAGACGTATCAGGTGGGCATGGTCAGTCTCATATAACCTATGGTTACCCCTATGAAACACAGAATCATTTTACATCAACATTTATTTACAAACATATAATGTAGCTTTTTTTTTAGTTAAGTGGGTGCGGAAAGTGGGCGTGGCCGATTATATTATAGCCTATGTTTGCCGCAATGACATGCTGAATCGTTTGATACCCATATTGCCTTACAAAAGCTTACCATCATCATCATCTAAATCTGTTCAGTGGTTTTTGCCTGATTGTGGCTCAAAAAACGTCACACTTGTTTTTATATAATAAAGAACGGTTCACAGTAAATCGGTACACACATTACCGTTTACTACTGAGTTGAAACACTCTTGTACTAAACAATTTTCATGGGCTTCTGTTGACAATGAATGTGTCGTTATAACATATGATTGAAATTTCATTAGATTTTGTTGTCATTACGCGAAGTTATTAGCGATGAAGTGAGCACAAAGAAAACTAAAAGTGAACATATTCGTTGAAAATCCAACTTGGTCTGAAACAAAGATAGCTAAAGAGTTGAAGTTACCAAAAACGACAGTATGTAGTGTTATAAAAAAATACCAGGGTACATTAAGCATCAATAGAGCTAAAAGAATGTATAAAAAAAATCGGCACAAGAAACTTTTATTTGGACAATCGTGTGATACGTGCTCTAAAAAATAACCTCGGGTTGTCTGGTAATAATGTTGCCAGAAAATTGGGAACCTCTAAAAGCACAGCTCGGTACAGCTCATATCGTCTAGTTATAAAATATCCCAATCGTTCCAATAAACAGAACTGTGTCGCAAAAACACGCGCTCGTTTGCTGAATGAAAGACTGTATTTTTACGGACGATGAGGCATACGTGAAGCTAGATTTTAATCAAATTGAAGGACAAAAAGTTGATGTTCCGTTATACCGTGGAGGTGTTAGCACTAAATATAAATATAAGAAAGTCGGCAAATATGCAAAGAAAGTGATGACATGGCCAGCAATTTGCAGTTGTGGCCTGAAGAGTAGGGCGTTTGTAATGGTTGGTACAATGACGTTCCAAATGTATATCAAAGAATGCCTTCAGAAAATATTATTGCATTTTATACGTTATCATCGTTCATCTGTACAATTTTGGCCAGACTTGACAACTATTCACTACTCAAACGCAGCTTTGAACTGGTACAATGTAAATAACGCAGAAATATTGCCAAAAGAGTTCAATCCACCCAATGGCCCCATGCTTCGGCCAATCGAAAAATATTGGACTATTGTTAAATACAAACTAAAAAGAAGTGGGGTGTGATAAAAAATGCCAACTCAATGCTTCTTAAATGGAACCATTACGCTGCAAAAGTCAATAGAGCATCTGTTCAAAGTCTGATGGCGTCGATCAAAAAGCAGACCCGAAATTGTATACATAATGCAATAGAATAATTCATTCATCAAGTGGCGGCTTAAGGTGTTCCGGGGCGGCGACGGCTAAGGGGGCCCCCACAAAACGGTGCAGAATAAGTTTGCGTACAAAACTAATTACGGGAATTTCCGGTTGTGCTTTTTACTTTTTTTTTTAATTTGTATTCCATTGAACAGTAAACGGACTTGCAAATTATTTTGCAACGTATATGTGCTTGAAATTTTAAAGAAAGCAATAGAATCCCAGAAAAAAATGAAAAATGGATAAAAGGATAATCTTACTAAATCTTTCCAAAATTGTTAAAAACTTTCGTGAAATTAGGAATACTTTTGGGAGAGCAAATTCGTCATTTCAAAAAGCCATCTTAAATCTCGAAAAAAAAAAACGGAAAATCTTGCTTCGTTACTACGATCTGGCCATTTAAGCTACCCGAGTAGGAGGATTAGATTGTTTTGCGATCGGAGCATCAGAACACTACTCGACAAAACATGGGCCAATCGCATACACCTAAAAATAAAAGTGTTTTCTAGAGTAACTTTGGCCGCTGAATACGAAACTGAAAATCAAAAAATTTTTTAAGAAGCGTTTCCGAAAAATCTTCGAAAAACTATTTTTTTTTTCTGTTGTTTCAGTTATGAGCACATATCTCCTAAAAGAATTATCCGATTAACACGAGCTGTCCGTCGTTTAGAAGATAATACCTTAGCCTTTTTAGTAATATATAGATTGCCCAAATCATATGAGATTTGGGGAAGTTACTGACGGTGAAAGTTGTAACAAAGTGAATTTTTCGACCAATTTAAAAAGTCATAAATTTTCAAATATTTTGCTATAGAAAAAGCTAGATTATCTCCTCTGGTTTTAAAATCTAAAATGAAATATTAAGCCTAACATCAATAGAATTTAAAGAAAAATGACAAAGTTATGATGCAGTGAGTGAAAACACCAACTTTATATTTAAGTATTAGACCGTGCGAAGTTGTCTTTATTTTTCCGAGACCTATCCAAATTTTGATCTAGACGTGATACAAGAGATCATTTGTAGTATCCTGGCATAGCCATTATTACATTTTCTGACCCAAAGTCCTTTTTAAAGGACTTACGCATTTCAAATATTTTTTTTTAAATATATGCGGTAGTGCAATGATGAAGATATGGGTATCAAATGAAAGAGGAAAATTGTCTTCTTTTAACTAAATTTCCTATTTTGAACTTTCAGGACCAAAATATGTCAGGTATGGAAAACATACATGTTTTGGAATTCAGTCTGTAGATTCATACATTTAAATTTTATTCTATTTCAAAGTTCTAGTCTAGAAAACACTTTTATTTCTAGGTGCATTTTTCGTGTCAAGTAGTGTAATATCGAAAAAATGTACAGAAATGTACAGAAATAATTTATAAAACCCTGTAGCAGCGACTTTATAAAAAAGATCTGATAAAATGTATTTCCTCTACATAACAGCATGTAAGAAGCCCATATTTAGCTTACAAGGAGCACAGAATTGCTTTCGTAAAAGAGTCTATAAAAGAACAAACCCGGGTTTCCGGGACGATGTGTTGTTATCCAACCAATATTTTAATAATTGGTTGTAATATTGTGGCGGCACATACTGTACCGCTCGACATATCAGCAACGGTACCAGCGTGGCACATGTCACGTCGGTGCCAGCGTGGCGGATGGCATGCAACGACGTAACGGACCGCAGCTGTGCTACGACGACAGCGTAGCGGTCTACGGCGGCGACAGCATAGCGGACCGCAGCTGTGCCACGACGACAGCATAGCGGTCTACGGCAGCGACGACATAGCGGACCGCAGCTGTGCCACGACGACAGCATAGCGGTCCACGGCAGCGACAGCATAGCGGTTCACGGCAGCGACAGCATAGCGGGCCGCAGCTGTGCCACGACGACAGCATAGCGGTTTACGGCAGCGACGACATAGCGGACCGCAGCTGTGCCACGACGACAGCATAGCGGTCCACGGCAGCGACAGCATAGCGGTTCACGGCAGCGACAGCGTAGCGGGCCGCAGCTGTGCCACGACGACAGCATAGCGGTCTACGGCAGCGACGACATAGCGGGCCGCAGCTGTGCCACGACGACAGCAACGGCATAGCGGACCGGCAGAACGGACCACGGCCGGCTCGCTGCTATAAAAGAAGCGGTCCTGACACCAGCAATCATCAGTCAATCGAGCAGTCAGTCACCGTCAGGACGCGACACCGGCGGCAGTCGCATTGTTAAAATTTTTAAATAAAAAGTTGTGATTAAAAGTGCAGTGCGTTTCATTTAAAAGTGCTGGTGGACACTAAATCCACCAAAATATCAATAAATTTGTTTGACTTCTACAAAGTTTAATGAGGTTAAGTAATTGTGTAAGCACGCAAGCAAACAACCAAACTCTAAGATTGCGATATTTAATTTTGTATTTGCCAATTTGTTTTTACAAGTTTCAGTTTTGAAAAACTTGACATTTTTGTATACAAGCTTCTCTCGGGAGCCCCCCGCAGCCCACAGCCCGGGGCCCGGGGCGATCCGCCCTCCGCCCCTCCCCTCCGTTAAGCCACTACTGCACATTAACACCACTTAGTGTGTGTATGTATGTGTGTACGTGTGCATGTTTATGTGTGTTTTTTGTTTGTTTTTTAACGAGGAGTAAAAGCATCAAAAGCCTAGGTCAGTGCGAGACTTTAACCTTCACACTGTCACTATTAACATATGTTAATATTTGTCTTTTCATCCGTTTTATAAAGACAGTTTTCATTTTTTGAGCTAAGTTGGTAAGCAAAAACGTAAAATGGACTGTACTTAAGAGATTTTAGAGATTTTCAAATGTTGAAGGGGAAAAAGGGATGAATGGGGTTTCAGCCCCCACAATATGGGCGAATTTGTTGCTTTTTTAAAGAAATGCCATAAAAAGTGCATTTTCAAAGATATTCTCACAAAATTTTGTATTTAACCCATTTCCTTTCTCTGTTGCGTATACGCAACGTTACTATTTAAAAAATTCGTATGTGCAGTGTGTGTGAGGTATTGCGATAAATTTTTTTTTGTTCGGAAGGTATATCCTTAGGCTTTCTTCCCCTCCATATCTCAACTACCTACTCAACACACACTGACACACACACTTGTATATGTAGACACATGTTTTTCAGACAAATTTTGAATCGCACACTAAAAATTGTCAAACGCTAATTCTTTTTTTGGTCGACATGAAAATACGTTCACATAAAGGCAAAGAAAAAATAAAATTGGTTTGCGAATTATCTGGGTGTCATTATGCGTGTTCTAGATAAGTCTCGAATCTGTTTCGTGAACGCAACGTTCGCGCCACGTCGACAAATGAATTTAAATTAAAATGAAATTATATAAAATAAGTTTTTTAAGAATAACTGATAGCATATATATCGATTTTACTTGAATAATAATTTTTTTCGCAAAAACGGCGAAAATGGGTTAAGATTTCTAGGTAATTCCACATCACATATCCAAATTTGAACATTGAATTTTGAATATGTTAATTGTAACCAAAACAGGGGTAAAAATTTTCATTTGTAAAAAAAGATGGAAAAAATAAAATCTTAAGTTTTCTGATTACATATTTAGAAAGAGCTTGATAAAATGGCCACTGAGCCGAAGCCGCATAAAAATCGGACTTAAAACTAAAAAGTTATATCAAAATCAAAATTTGAAATTTAAACATATGTTAATGGTGACAGTGTAAAGGTTAACCCGCCAAACATGTCCCCTTGTCCGACGGAAAGTTCCTCCCGGAACTACCGCTAAGTATTTCGTCAGGAGGCCGTCTAGGCATTAAAGCTCAATCGTCTGTTGTTGGTCTGTCAAGTCCGTTACCATCTGCTATGGGGTTGGGCCACTGAACCCGTGTGTGTGTGTGTGTGTGTGTGTGTGTATGTGTATGTTTGTGCGTGTGTCGCTGTGGTATCCCTACAAGAACAGTGACGGTCATATGATCGGTCATATGACCGACATGCCTGACCGAAGTTTCGGTCAGCTCTCCGAACAAAGTTTCATTTTTGTTTCATTTTTGTACAGGCGGTGTGAAAAAACTGACCGAAACTCTCGTGTACGTGTGATTTTTTGTTTCACTCTAACACACATCTTTTGCGTATTAAGAAAAGTGTAGTTGCTCTGCTCTAACGCATACGTATTCCAACCTCCAAATATTTAGTTTTTAATGGCTATTTCACCGCCGCCGCCGCGGCAGCCGCCGTAGCTCAGCTGGATAGTGCGTTGGCCGTGAGTCAAGACTCCGCGAGTTCAAATCACCGCTGCAAACTTTTTTTTTTGTCGGTGTTGCAGCAAACACCGACAAAAAAATGGAAATTTCAGTCAGTTGATCGGTCATGTGCCGAAATGTCTGACTGAAATGCTGTTGTAAATATCGGTCACAATGTGATTTATAAATCGGTCATTCATGACCAATACTCAATATTGAAAAAATGCAGGTTTTTATTGAAATTTTTTGGAAAAACCGTTTGCTTTTACTTCTGCCTGAATTTATTTTAAATTAATTTAACCCTTTGAAGCATACATTTTTCAGATAACTTTTTTTCAATGAAAATAGTCGCCCTGGGGGTTTTCGGGGTCGCTGATCACGAATATGTAATCAAATTTTTGAAATTCAGCAATCCAATATGGCGGATCCAATATGGCGGACCGAATTAGTGAAACTTATTCACATCTGTATGAAAATTGGTATACGGAGGTTTTCGAGGTTGCTGATTACGAATTTGATATCAGATTACCGAAATTCAAAATAGCGGATCCAATATGGCCGACAGAATTAGTGAAAAAACCGAAAACCTCCGTATACCAATTTTCATATTGATATGAATAAGTGTAACTAATTCGGTCCGCCATATTGGATCCGCCATTTTGAATTTCGGTAATCTGATATCAAATTCGTAATCAGCAACCTCGAAAACCTCCGTATACCAATTTTCATACAGATGTGAATAAGTTTCACTAATTCGGTCCGCCATATTGGATCCGCCATATTGAATTTTGGTAATCTGATAATAAATTCGTGATCAGCGACCCCGAAAACCCCTGGACACCAATTTTTGTATCAATCTGTTAAAAACTTTTCAAGATAAGTGGTAGTATTCTAGGTGGGATGTACGTCTTCCCACCGTGCTGCAAAGGGTTAAATAAAATAATATCAAAAAAAAATTTTATTTAAAAAAAATTCATTTGCGGTCCCTGCTTGGATGACCCCATGTTGTCGCAATCGAAGGCGTTTGCTTAGCGCGACATCATTGGCATTGACTTCCTTGGTCTTGCGCTTCGGTACTTGTTATGGCCCAATATTGAAGTTACTGAAAAGTGCAGAGTTATTTAAATATTCAAATAATATTATTTAAATTAAATTTCAACTTGAATTCTTACCTTCTTTCTGTTTTTATTTTTGTTTCGGCTCGGTTGTTTGAAGCACCGGAGGTTTGAACTTGGGCTCGCGCGTCGTATTTGACTCGCGGCGCGCGCGTTAGCCAGCTGAGCTACGTAGCTATGGCAGCCGACGGCTCTTAATCATTTATATTAACTCCGATGCGAGTTCTTGTCAGCAGTTTTTTCTATTGTTGTCTCAATTAAGCAATTAATGTTTCTATGGTTGTCAAATGGTTTGTTTCAGTTTAAATGAAAGACAAATTGCAGCGATATGTTGTCTCATATGGGCCAAATTTCATGCAAATGTGTTGGTAAATTCAAAAAATGTTGCGAATGTAGTGGAGTTTCGGTCAGTCGCGTCTTGTAGGGTACCCACCCACCCAGTCGGAAATTTGGTAAGGTGATTCCAAAGTAATGCATGATTTATGCCTTATTTCGTAAGCTGAAAACAGAACCTTACAGAAGTAAGGTATTCGTAAGCGAAGTTATGAACACTTCAATTTTAAGCTTACAAAGTAAGTAAGGTAAAGTATCCATGAAAAATTTAAAAACACGACGTCGCACAGTGGGGTATTGACCATTGAAAACGGCGATCAATTCTCCTGAGCTATTAAAATGAATGTGAAGTATTTTTTTACATAGATGAAACATATATAAGACAAATTGGAAAAAAAAATTGTTGTTGTTGTTGTTTTTTTATTAATTTTATTCAATTTAAGCAAATATTTCATGTTTTGGGCTTCTCATACTAGAATTATTAAATGTCATCGCTATTATTATCATCATTATCATCATCATCGTCATCATCATCATCATCATCATCATTATCATCATCATCATCATCATCAAACGCAATATCATTACCAGACTGGAAATTAGTATTATCTGTTGAAGTTTTTACAGATGGTGATTTTAAAAGTTCAATAGCTGATAGTGGTAGGTGTTGAATCTTTTTTTAGGAAGTTTCCTTAAACTTGATAAAATTGGATCGGAAGCAACAAGAAATCGATGCAAAATATCATGATTGGTTTTTCTCTGCTAGTCTTGCGTGTGAAATGTTCTATGTATTTTTTAAATTCTTTATTCAGTGCTTCTTGAGCTTCCTCAGTTAATTGGCCAATTGGTAACAGAGCGTGGTGTATTATTTCTGGCCCATGAATTAGAAATTTATGCACCGTTGATCAATTTCGGTTGATCAACAATCAAACCTGCTTTCTCTCTGAATCCCTTTTGAATATTTTTTTTTGTTTCGTTAACAATTTTCTTCTTGTTTTCTGACCTTACTTGCCATTTTTTTATTGGTAATTTGTACGATAAATGAAGAAGGCATTCAAAAAATCGTAACGAACATGCAGTACTGACAGTCCAAAATTAAGATTAGTGGTTTCAACATTTCTTGCAATCATTTCGTCAATTAAGTTGAATTGTGTTCTAGTTGCACCGCATAAGTAACACTTTTGAGTTGAAGTAGTCTCAGTGCCTTATTTGTAGTGCCTTGCAGTAGAATAACAAAAACAAAACAGAAGCACATGATAACAACAACATTCATTACTCCATGAAGATCAAGCGAAATCACAAAATTTGGCACTGACTTTGAAGCACTAAAACTTAAATATTTCATAAAATGCACAAAAGTGCACTTTAATTTTTTGCAATATAGTAGTCAAATATATGTTCTTTACATATCATATAAAATTATTACGGCCTTTCACTGCCAAAGCAACTATATGTCTACCTATATCCTTTAAATATGTACAATTTTAGGACTATAACTAAAAATTGTTTATCAATTATTAATACACATATTCTACAAACATAATTTTATTTAAACATTAGTAAAATACCTGAGGTTGAAGGTTCCATATTAAAACAATAAATTTTGCAAGAATGATATTAAAAAAAAGCACTTCAAATCACTGCCAAATGCGTAACGCGCTCTAAACACAACGGAGCAATGAACAAATATGCATTTTTCAAAGCGCACTGTGACAATACCTTTCGATGTAGATCATTTATTTTTTCACCCAGTGATGCACAATTTTATCTACTTTTCCCCCATAAAAAATATTATCAAGATATTTGAATTTCATTTTTTGAATTAATCGCCATTTTGGGCATCAAATACCCCACTGTGCGTCGTCCGAACGAAGACAAATGCTTACCCGGTAAGGCATTCGTAAGCAGAGTTATAAATACTTCAATTTTAAGCTTACAAAGTAAGTAAAGCAAAGTATGTATGAAAATTAAAAAAAGATATAAGCTACCAAAAGCAAGGTATTAGTAAGGTATGTCCCGAGTAGCTCCGACTTTGGAAGAAAACAGTGAATGAACAAGCGTAGCGGGTTGGACTCGATAGTCTAGAGCAGGGGTGCCCAAAATCTTCTTATGGAAAAGCAAACACCAATACATGTAAAGTTGCCCAAAAAACTGCAAACAAAAAAATGGAATTCAGTATGTACACCGAAAAAAAATTTCATTTTCTGTAATGTTATTTAAGGCAGGTTCTCACCTTGTGGAAAAAAAAACAATTTTTTTTGTTGCCTTATCGTGTAGATATATGTTCCAAAAATGTGCTTCAGAAATTTCAGATCAAAATCTGAAAAATTACAAAAGTTACAGGCCGTTACATAGAGCAGTGTAGAGCACCGGCCAAGCGCGTTTTAAACTTTAAACGCGTTTTTCTCAGGACCACATTTTCGGACCTTACGGAAGTGATTGAAGGCGCTGGAATGAACCAATCGTCACCAAATTTTTTCCAAATGTTCCTTAGGGTTTTTTCTAATAAACGAACCACGATCAGCCAAAAATATTGCAAATTGTTTATTTAAAAAAATAATAAGTGAACAAAAAAATGCGAAAATCTTAATTTTTTTTTCAAAACCTCATAACTTTTGTAATTTTGATTTTTTTTTCATGATCTTGGTTCATTCAATAGATAATACGGTACACATTAAGAATGTGTTCGATTTTTGTGTTTCCGATCACGGGTTTTGACGGAATCACTTCCGGTAGCGGGACACCTCCTCGGCGACATGCCGCCACTGATGGACGCCCCCTCCCCCTTTTTTTGATTCATTCAATTTGAAAAATTGTATTCCCTAAATAAATGTGTGTTCATAACCAGAAACAATTTTCAGCGTTGTATCTTTAACCGTTTCCTAAAAAAAGTGCACTTTTTCGGATCCACAAGGTGAGAACCTGCCTTAAAAAAACAATTCTAATCTTCAAAATTCAAAATTGGTATCAACCACGTCAAAATATAAACAAATAATTTTACTTGGTATGCGCCACGTAAAAATATTTGGAAAAATTTCAAATTGGATTCAACCACGTCTAAATATTTGCAGGTTTTTTAAATCAATCAAAGCGCAGCATCTGAGTTAACAGCCATAGACCACAAAGTTTCGATTGATAGTGACATTACAGCAATTTGTGCAGCAAAACCAAAAAGGCATACACACAATAATTGACAACAACAAAAACATTAGCGAATCCCGAGTCATCTTCGTTGAAACGAAACAAACACCGAATTTTTTCTAGTGCTTCTCAATCGACAGCCGCACACGTTTTGAAGCAAATTCATTCGCTAGACAACAACAAAACCTACGTTGAAGATAACTGTCGCCAATGCGTGCGGAGTGCTGTGTGAGTGTACTACACCTTTTCAAGCTCGATTTCAGAGAGTGTAAAAACAATTTCAGAAAGCGTAAAAACAATTCCAGAAACCGTAAAATCAATTTCAGAAAGCGTAAATTCATTTTCAGAAATATAAATTTAATTTCAGAAAGCGTAAAGCAATTTAAGAAATCGTAAATTCTATTTCAGTTTTTTGAAATTGCTTTTACAGTTTCTGAAATCGAACTTGAAAAGGTGTAGAATGCTCAGCCTATGCCGAAAATCATTTACAAAAACAAATGAGGAATGAGATTCCTCAGCCTATGCTGAAGAGGATTTGCAAAAACAAATTAGCAACGAGAGCATAGGGCATGGGCACCTTTGGTCTAGAGGGTAGAGTGCTGGTTTTTCATGCCAGAGGCCCTGGTTCGAATCCTGCGCGGGCTGTTTGAACACTCATCTATTTCCATCGCTATCCACATGAAGCAGTTGAGAATTACAAGAAATGCACAAGTCAAATTATCGCAGGCAATAATAAAGTAAAATAAATAAACCTTCCATCGTAAGTAGCGAGTAAGGCATAAACGGAATAGGTCAGCACATTACGGTTCCTTACGTTTTCATTCATATCGCTACATTACTTAGTAAACTACATTTGGAATGGGAATGTCCTCGGAGAGATGTTTACTTTGTCATCAATACGTAAAGTATGTTGGGTATGCGCTCACTTTCGCATTACCTTACTATACGAAAAAGTAAACAGTATTTGGAATGCAAGCACGAAGTATTCCGAGCATTTTCTTTGCATTCCTTTCTATTTGCAATAGTAAGTGAGAAGGTAAGCATATGTGATTCTCTTTATACTTTACGAAATAATGCTTACGTAAGGCGGCCATTTCTTTAAGAAAGTAATGGGAACGACGAAAAATAAGCATTCTGTAATGCATTGATTCATCGTGTGATTTCCTACTGGGTACGTCCAACTCTCGCACACTTTCATAACTATGAATTTATCGTTTTTCTTTCTCATTTTCAGATTTTATTTTTAATTTTTTGTCAGCAGTAAATGCTTTAAGGTTTGCCCTGCCGGGGAACAGTGCGCCGTGATCATGCAATAAATTTGCGAAAAAGAGTACTTATCAAAATGGACAACTTTAAAATTTTGAATCAATAAACTGTGGTTCGGCTCTGAGAGACTTACAGTCTGTCCAGTAAAAGCGTGATCGACCAAATTATCACTTACAGCCCTATTCTGGCAACCGAAACAATAGTCACCTCGGTAACAATTGAATACTTGGTAACAATCGTCACTTTTTGGTATTCTGGAGCAAATTCAAAAGCTCAAAAGGTGACAATTGTTTCGAAATTTGTTACCTGCGTAGCAGCAGGTGACAAGCATACAAAAATTATAAAATTCAAATTTTCTATTCAAATGCGCCTTGAGAAACTGCAAAAAAAATGCTTCAGCTGCTCCTGCGTCGCGACGTGTCGTGCGCTTAAACTTAGGAACTCTAGAAACTCAAAGAATATTGTTGCGAAAATTAAAAACGCGTGCTTCTCCTTTGCGAGTCAGAAATCTAATGCTTTATTTTTCTTGTCTTAAGCTTCAAATATGCAACTACCGCTATGTGATCATTGCTTTTCAATCTCGTATGATCCTACCGTTATAGGTGAGAAGGTAGTTTCACAGGGAAATTGTGAGGACAGTTTCACAGGGGAATTGTAAGGGTAGTTTCACAAGGAAGTTGTGAGGGTAATTTTATAACACTACCCCCTCGTTAGCTTCGAGCCTCCTGGCCGAAGTCCGTTGCTGCTACAGAGTTATACAATGCGAGTCGATTGACGTGCAGTGTCTTTATCGCCTTCTTTCCGGGTAGCCGCACCTGATACACCAGATCGCTGACTTTTGTTATCACTGTTGCCGGTCCGATCCAATCGCTTTGTAGCTTGGGACAGCGTCCTTTAGTTCTGGTAGGCGAATACACCTGGCTAAATGAGTGCTGTGGTTGTTCAGTGTTCTGTCGATCCCACCTCTAATCCCTTCCTTTCCTTTTCCTCTTGTACTGATGTTCCCCCTATTTATGCTCCCCGGCTTCGGCCGTTTGTCTCGTTCAATGTTTCATGTATTCTTTTGTATGATTCGTTATTCGACATTCAACGAATAAACACCATACCCCGAAACCCCCGTCTATTTATTCCCACCGCTCCGCCGCGCTCGATTAATCATGGTCCTTCGAGCTAAACGCGAACTCGCGACGCGTAAACATACAATTTTTTAAACATTCAAACAAAACTAATTACAAATGACAAACTAAAAACAGTGAAAAGTGAAACAAACAAAGAGAAAGAAACCAAATTGAGTGACAATATACGAAACAGTGACACAACGATTAACAAGTGAACGAAATAAAAAGTGTACCACAAATCAACAATTACAAACAGTGCACAAATTTGAAAAAATTAAAACCAAAAAAAAAGTAACGAGACCTAGTGCAGTGCAGTGACATCAGAAAAACAAAAAACACAGACTACATAAGCACATACCAACAACAAACTCACAGCAGAGATCAGCACTAACAACTTTTAAAAATTACAAACAAAGTGCAGTGACACACAAAAGAAATAAAAGAAGGGCAACGTATCAACTACACAAAACCAACAACAACACACAGCAAGACGCAAAAGAAGAAAAGGGCAACAACAACAGCAAGCAGCACAACATAGCAGCGCACAAACAGCGGACAGACGACACACATCACGTAGAGAAGATCCCCATACTCGGGCACTGGGCCCCCCAAGATAAGCCTAAAAATTTTGTATTCAAAATTAACACACTCCTCATTCCCATACACTAACACAAAAACATATAAAGGGTGTGTACACCAAAATCGGGACACTTGTTTTCTGATATCAAATAAAAACGAAGTAGTCTAGAATTTTGTTTACAATTTATTTCTACTCTTCGGTCTTTAAGGTATGATATAGTCCAGATTAATTTCTATATTTTTCCTCCGTATGCCACCAACCACACTTTTCGTCGGAGTCCTGCCATAAATTTTTGCACGAAAAATTCGTCCACTTTTTTAGAACCCCACAACCACTTCATCCGGGACTCTTCTTCTGTCGATACCCTCGCATCACTCTTCTTTACAATGCCTATAACTATCGACCACTAGTTTTCGATAGGGCGGAATTCCGGGCTGTAAGGCGGATCACACTCGCGCTGTACATATTCCATCCCATATGGAGAATATTGTCTTCATACCTCTACAGAGTTTCCCTGGAGTAGTGGCAAGTAGCCAAGTCAGGCCAAAGCAACGGTTTTTATTTGTGGCGACGAATGAGAGGCAGCAGTCTCCTTACAAAGCATTCTTCCCGGTAAATATTGCCATTAATTGTACCGACTGTTACAAAAGGGTTTGTTTTAACACCGCACGAACAGATGGCTTGCCAAACCATGGCCTTTTTTGGGGAATTTTGCCCTTGATTTCACCTTGTATTCATCAGCAACATCTTGGCGATTCGTGGCTGTGTAGAAATCTTGCCCAGCTAAAAATGTAAAGTTGTTGAAGCAGTATGTTTCATCACCCGTGATCACACTACTGAATTTCGTTAGCAAATTTTCGAACAAGTTACGACAACGGTGCTACACGGTGAGATTTCGTTCCACGTCCCGATCTGGTACTACTTGAGCCTTGTGACTTTTCAAGCTTGCTCACCTCTTGGCTTTCTGGACGAACGATGACGATTTCTCCACGATTTAAGCCACCGAACGACTTGACCTTCGCGGATTTTCTTTAAATGCGGCAATCACTTTCTTCGTGCATCTAACATTCTTCTGGCCATGGTCACCACCACTACCCGCCTTACGATCAACCCTCAGCCTTTCATTAACATTTTTCAACACTTTACTGCATGTCGATGGTGCAAAATTAAGCTTTTTTGTGATTCGGCTCATACTGAGGTTGGGATTCGTAGTGTGTTCGTGCAAGATGAGTTTTCTACGTTCGTATTCGTTTGCCATTTTCTTACTAATAAAACGGGTTTTACAAATTTTTTTTAATTGAATATTGAAAGCCAAGTTATGGAGTACTTACGTCTAAAATTTTACTTTTTAAAGAGTTTTATTTTAAAAGATACAAGGGTTTTAAAGTGTCCCGATTTTGGTGTGCACACCCTTTATTTGAAAAAAAATATATATATATATAAATATATTCCCATTCCCTAAAACCCAGTTAAAATATTATACACTGGTACTGGTACATTTCTCTGTACACATACAATTTAACGCAGTGCAGTAAGCATTCCCGCTACTGCACATTAGGGATCGCAATTTTTGGCCATTTTGCGATCCCGGGATTTTCGGGATTGAAAAGTCAAATCCCGGGATCCCGGGATTTAATCCCGGGATTCAAATAACAAATTTTTTAAATAAAACAATTTTACCAAATTGCATAAATACTTGTTTATAATATATTTACCATAAAAATGGACACAGTTTAATCACATTTGGGGTAGTTTTAAGATTTTTTATCTTGAATTTAATCACATTGTAAGGCGGAAAGGGAGGCAGTCGGTGTTGAGTCGTCGAAGTGGTTGGTTGTGCGCGGCACATCACCAAAATCCAGTTGTCATTTACAATCAGTTGTCAATTACATTCAAAATTGTCAGTTTAAATTTAAATCAAATAAATAAACATAGTCATCCTTGACAACATTTTGTTTAACTTAAAAGTTTTTCATTTGACATTTAACTTCAGTTTGATAACATTTAGTTTTATCCAAAAATGACACTTAAACATAACTTATTGCTTTGCATCAAATGTATCATAAAGTACATATATACGCATATTTGATAAAAAAAAATAAAATAGTTAATTTGTTAGTACTTTTAGTTTTACTTTGATTATTTCGATAAAAAAGTTATTTATTTATTTATTTATTTATTTCTTACGGCTACATTAAGCCTAGTTCATACACTACTAAAAATAGGATATTATATTATATAACAATACTAATATTCCTACTTAACAGTTACCTAATATTTAAAGTTTTACAGTAATTAAAAAGATTTCGTTTAAACATATTTTTATCACCGTTTTTAAGTTCTTCAGGCAAATTATTAAAACACTTAAGGCCTTTATAGAAAAGACTATTTTTATCAGATTCGGTTCTAAAAAATGGTAGCTTAAAATTATGTTTATTTCGAGTGTTCACATTATGTGTATTACTGATTAAAACTAAATTAGTGCTTAGGTATTCAGGTAATAAGCCATTTTTGAGATTATTTATAAACTTCATTGTATAGAAAAATATTTGCTGCCTAACACTAAGCCAATTAAGGGAATGTAACATGTTCACTACCGAAGCATCATACCTCATTTTAAGGATAAAACGCATTGCCTTGTTCTGCATTTTTTGCAATTTATTAATTTGAGAGTCTTTCATAATGAAAAATATTGTGGGGCAATAGATAAAGTGTGGCTCGATTATCGATCTATATACCATGATTTTGTATTTTTTACTTAAAAATTTACACGTTCGTTTCATAAACCAAATTTTTTTTGCAATTTTTCCCAAAGTGTAATCAATGTGATCGTTAAATTTTAATGTTTCGTCGATCTGAATGCCCAGATATTTTATTTTATGAACTTTTTCTATTTCGATGTTATTAATTTTTATATTTTTCAATACTAAGTTATTATTTCGTGAAATGACCATATATTTAGTTTTATCAATGTTTAATTTTAATCTGTTAGTACACAGCCACATATACAGAGAATCCAAGTCCAATTGCAACTTATGTTGAATTTCATCTATATTAGTCCCACTAATCATAATTAAAGCATCATCAGCAAATAGTTTGATCGTGCTATAATGAAGCACAGATACAATATCATTGATGTATATATTAAACAAAATAGGAGCCAACACAGAACCTTGAGGCAACCCAATTTTGACATCAATTTCCCTGGAAACCGACGACCCAATTACCACACGCTGCTTGCGGTTTGTTAGAAAACTTTTGAACCAATCTAGCTCGACATTTTTAATCCCAATATTAAATAATTTGGTTAAAAGTATTTCTTGATCAATCGTCTCAAAAGCTCTCTTTAGATCAACGAATACGGCAAAAGTAGATTTCTTATCGTTTAGCTGTTCCTTCCAATTAGCTAAAACCAAATTCAACGCAGTTTCACATGAGTGTTTGTTTCTAAATCCTGATTGTTGTTGTATAAGAATATTATTACTTTCTAAATATTGCACAATTTGATTTTTTACAACAGTCTCAAGAATCTTCTCATCACACGGCAAAGTATTTATCGGTCTCAACTCTTCAGCTTTTATAGTATTTTTAACCTTTTCAATTGGAACTATTACTGACGTTTTCCAAATATTTGGAACAACGCCTCTGGCCAGACTTTCGTTAATAACTTGTGCAAAAAAATAACCCATGTATATGCTTGAATCCTTAACAACACCTTCCGAGAGCAACTTTTTCCCCCCTATTTTATATTTGAAATTCTTTTTGACTATTTCTTCAATCTCATCTGCTGATACCTGACTAAATTTAAAAGGTGAGTTGCCTTGAATCGGTACGGGGATATCCCTGCCTATTACTGTCTCGATACTGTTTCTTATTTCAGTTATACTGTCAACAAAGAATTCGTTGTGATTAACTAAAAACTGAGATCTTAAAAATACTAAGGCATTACATGTTTTGCCCTCTAATCTAGAGCGAAATTTATTGCAAATAAACCCTGCTGAGAGAAAACATCTTTCAGATTCAACACTTGCTGGTTGAATGCTTAGTAAATAATTATAAGCCTTTTGCAAAAGACGCCCTCTATCCCCTCCCTCCTCCTTCAGATAAGGAATCGGGTTTTTGTGCTTTTAAATTTATTTCATTTGAACTTTGAAGCATCTTTTGCAATCCCGAAAATCCCGGGATTAAAAGATTTGAATCCCGGGATTTTCGGGACTGGAAAAAGTCCGGGATCCCGGGATTGCGATGCCTACTGCACATATATTTGCGTTTTTTGGTTTCGCATTTTCTTTTGTGCGATCACCGCTGGCAAAGCAGCAAAACTCCCGCTGCAGCCAGCATCCAAAATCACGCACTCCCATCCTTTTGCGTTTCGCTTGCACTCTCCCACTTGCACACAATTTCGCGTTTCGCTTTGTGCGATATTCGCACGCACCAGCAGCAAGCACTCCCGCTGCTGCCTCTAAGTGCACTCATATTTTTTTACTTTTGCCTAAGCAATTCCCTATCTCGCTAGCAGAAGTAAATAAACGCAAGCACAGTGGGACGAGTCGCATTTTTTTGCAGCACATTGAACAAATTTCTAGAACTTAGAAAATTTTCAATAGTGCTGTATATACTCATACACTGCACATCTGCTGCCACCCAAGTGCATACAGTGGGACAAATTACCCCTCTTGCACACAAAAATTGTTTGACAAAAAAAATATTTTCACACTTTTTTACGTTCACCAACACGCTAAAACAAATAACCACATACACATATATATTCATACACATATATATACACTTACAAATATATATTTATACACACATATACATATTTTCACACAAATTTATACTCATACACATACATATTTATTTACCATTCAACAAAAATAATCACATACACACACATATATATATTCAAATATATATTGTTATACACAAATATATATAAACACACAAACCTACGTATTCACGTGATCACATTTAAAAAAAAAATAAATAAATTTTTCTCAAATAAAAAAGATATTCACACACATTCACATTCCCATACAAAAAAAATCACTTTCTCACAAATAAAGACAAATTTTCACACATTTACAGCCCGATTCTGTACACTTGATAAATTCACCATATTGACTATTTGTCAAGTTTTTATTATTTGTCAAGAATCGGTATTCTATCCCAAAAATAAAAGCTCTTTTCTTGATAAATTGTCAAAAGTTTGAATGGTATTGACAACAGCATACAAATTGAAATTTTGCCTATTGAAAATGGAAGAATTGTGCATGTTTACACTTTTACATCAGAGAAAATAAAAAAAAAATGCCGTTACCTCCCACGAATTATTTTTTGTATGCGAAAAGCGCCTATTGTGATGAAACTATTGAAAAAAACGCACGAACTTATTTCCAGCCCAGCCAGGATTCGATCCAAGGGCGCTTGGTATGAGAAGCCAGCGCGTACCCGCTGGGCTATCAAGGCCGGTTTTTTTGCAAAACTTACTTTACTTAAACTGTTTGTCTTATTTTTTGACAATTTAACAACTGTCGCATATTCACCTTATGTTGAATTAAATGAGCTTTTTACTTTATCAATGTTGGATCAGAATACGAGCAAAGCTTTTGCTTGATAAAAATCTTGACAAAATTTCTTGATAAAAAATTTGTCAAGAATGCACAGAATCAGGCTGTTAATACACATTTGACTAGATATTTGTTGCATTATAATTATTTTATACATACATTCCCCATTCACATTGACAAAAAATTTGCTTGTTCCATTCCCTATTCTCATATACACATTTCTATTTATTACGCATTTACAATTACAAAAAATTTTTTTGTTCCCCATATACATATATTCCCAATACACATACCTATACACAAATTTACACACACAGGTGTAAACTATTTATTTATTTATTTGATTATTTATTTTGCTCGACAAATATTCAAATTCGTTTTAACGAATTTATCCATTCCCAACTCTTCCCATACTCACTAATCGTTCGCGCGGACGCGGTTAGACTACACGTCTATTTCCCCAATACCCTACATTTACATATATTTATTTAAACTTTTTACCCTTTGTCGAGCTTTTCAAACAAAATGCCTGTTGAGCGATCCCCTAAACGCCAATTAGTCACAATGGAGACTCCTTCCTCCAGATACACAAAGTCATCCAATGCACGTTTGACAGTTCCTGTCACTCGGGAGCCACCCAACACGCGCTCCAAACTTTCTAAGCCCAAAGCAACCGATCCCAGTGTTGCAAAATTCATTTTCGAGTCCGATAGACTCGTGCAATTATGCACAAAATTTTCATCGGCTCCCATTGAGGATTTGACCAAATCCCTGGTCCAAATTAAGCAAAAAAATTTGCAAGCCCAATGGGAGAGGCTTATGTGCGCACATGAGGCAGTCTTCATTGCTGAAGACAACAGCCAGCCCGACGGTTTCAAAGAGTCGGCTAGGCAAAAAATCGACGCCTGCACAGACCAGTTTGAGTTGTGCATGGCTCAGATGTCGGACATCATTGAGATGCTCCAAATTCAGTCCCCCCAGCCCGCTGCGCATATGGAACAGGTTCGACCCCTAGAACCAGCAAATACCCCTTACATTTGCCTACAAGTTCCGCCTTGTGATACCGAAACCTTTTTCGGGGGCTATGAGCAGTGGCCGTCCTTTCGGGACATGTTTACCGCGGTTTACATCAACCACCCCCAGCTCACTCCAGCCCAAAAATTGTATCACCTCCGATACAAAACGCAAGGCAAAGCCGGTGCTATTGTTAAGCAATATGCATTAACCGATGAGAATTTCGGACTCGCGTGGGAAGCCCTAAGATCCCGCTTTGAAAATAAACGCATGCTCATTGATACTCAAATCCGATCCCTTCTGAATATCGCTCCTGCCCACACTGAAAATAGTGAGGCGCTACAGCGGATCCAAAGCACTATAAACAATTTTCTGTCTGTTCTCTATTCTCAGGCCGTAGACACTGACAATTGGGATCCGCTATTGGTTTACATAGGTTGTACCAAATTGCCCCAAGACACACTCGCTCTATGGGAGCAATCATTGACATCCCGGAAGGATCTGCCACCCTGGTCGCAAATGGATGAGTTCCTGACCGGCAGATATGAGGTACTTGAACGGCTGCAATGTATTCGCCCTTCTAAGCCGAAACCGTCTCAACCTTCGACTTCCAATGTCCTCCCAAATCGGCCACACAAATCCCTAAACTATCACACTCAAGTAAAAAGGGACTTCGCGTGCAAACTCTGCAACGCAAATCATCCCATACGGACTTGCCAGAGCTTCAAAGGACTCAACCCCCAGAGTCGATTAAAATACGTTAAGAAGCACAATCTCTGCGTGAATTGTCTTGCTACATCACACCTCACTAAAGAATGTACAAGCAATTTTACGTGCGTATATTGCCAAATGAAGCACCATTCCATGCTTCATTTCCCCAAAGGCAATGCGCAGCTCTCTCAATCGCTTCATCGGTCACATTCGACCACTCCACAGGTCGCAACAGCTCCAAACCCAAGGAAAAACAACTCCACAACTCATTCCCTTCTTTCGAATGCGCAACCCCGCACATCTTCCAGGCAAAGTACGAGCCAAATACAAGCCCTCCACTCCAATAATGGCACCCAATCTCTTCTGCCTACGGCACTGGTGTCCATTGAACACTCAGGAAAGTTGTTTAAGGTTCGAGCGTTGATCGACCAAGCCTCTCAGCGTACCTTCATTTCTTCGAAGGTCCAGAAACGCCTCAAATTGCCAATCGAGAAGACTCCCTTCCAAATCTCGGGCATGGGCGGTCAGATTGTGCAAAATGCCAATCATACATGCTTCTTTACATTGGCAGTCCCCCAATCGAGCACGAAACTCCCCGTGCAAGCAATCGTGCTCCAAGAGCTTACGAATTCGCTCCCATCTTCCCACATAAACGCTCCCAATATGAAACATTTTGCCATGCTAGAACTCGCTGATCCAAATCCCTTCGAGACAGCGCAGATTGATATAGTGATTGGCAGTGATCTCATCCCGCAGATCATGCTCGAAGGTATCCACCGGAATGTATGTGGCAGCTTACTTGCTCAGCATACAGTATTCGGTTGGGTATTAAGCGGTCCAGTACCCCCTTCTTCGCATTTGAAATGTGCCACAGAGGTACCAAGTCGCCATATGCACACTGGACACGCCCTTCGAAATAATCTTCCCGCCCTAAAGGAAGCTCTTTCACAAGTGATTGCCGCCCTCAATCCCGCAGGGTTTCCACCTCAGGAAATAATGGAAAATCACTTCGAGCCCACCACTCCTGCAAACTCATACTCAAACCGGCAAATTTCCCCCTTCGTTGCCAAACGTTTCGGCCCCGCAGGATGGCTTTCGCCTCTAATGAGGTCCCCCAAAGTGTTCGACAACAACGGCCCACATTCACAGCAACTGACGGAAGTTGCATTCCCTCGCAGTTCCTCATTGCACCAACTCCAACCCGGGTCCAAAAAGAGGACAGTCGCCACTCCAGTGCGACATGCTCCAAGAGCTGCAAATCCCGCAGACGTCGGACTGATCGGGTATAAACTCCAAGATCTATAAGATCTCCCTCTCTGGTGGAACGGCTCTAGTAATTCTCATGCTAACATAGTTCCAATTCTGGATCAAAGAGCTGTTGACTGCCACCGAAGAGCAAAGCGACATTCTCGATCGATTCTCTTGCTTCTCTCGAGCCCTGCGAACAGGAATATATCACCTAAAAATACTCCAAAAATCCCCCTTTACTTCGAAAAAGTAAACGGCAACTTGGCCAATTGTTATATGTATTTTTCCCATATTCCCTCGGCTTACGCAAAACCTGCAGCTTAGCCACTATTTCTCATGCACACGATGTCCACATTCTAAGTTCAATCCTCTGACATCTCAACCCTTTTGCAGATCAGCCGACCATCGCAGCAGGTTCCCCTGAGACTGCCCCACACGGCCGGATGGGTCATCTCCCGCACGAAAGGTCATCGGCGATCCCAAGCGCACCCACAGCCAGCCAGCCGTGAGCCGTACCAGCACCAGCCAGACCTCAGCCGCGTCTCGGCGACCCTCCCCCGGACATTACATCAATTGCACTCTGCAATGGCGGCCGCGATGGCTAAATGAGTGCTGTGGTTGTTCAGTGTTCTGTCGATCCCACCTCTAATCCCTTCCTTCCCTTTTCCTCTTGTACTGATGTTCCCCCTATTTATGCTCCCCGGCTTCGGCCGTTTGTCTCGTTCAATGTTTCATGTATTCTTTTGTATGATTCGTTATTCGACATTCAACGAATAAACACCATACCCCGAAACCCCCGTCTATTTATTCCCACCGCTCCGCCGCGCTCGATTAATCAACACCCACACTACCTCACCTGGGTTAAAACATCTCGCTTTCGAGCGTAGGTCATACCTCTGCTTCATAGCGTCAGCGGTCAACCGGAGATTTTGGCGCGCCAATTGATGGACCTTACGCATGTTCTCTTTTAAATTCTCGACGTACCGTGGTAACTCTATGCTTTGCGTAGTCGGTGCTCCGAAGATTAGATCCACTGGTAAGCGCAACTCCCTGCCAAAAAGGAGCTGAGCGGGGGACGTTTTTGTAGAACCATGCTCCGAAAATCGGTACGTCATCAACGCGAAGGGTAGTAGCCTGTCCCAATTACGCTGGTTCTGGTCAATAAACTTTGCCAAGTAGTCGAGTAGTGTCCGATTAAATCGCTCCACCATGCCGTCAGATTGGGGCCTCAACGGTGTCGTGCGAGTCTTCTCTGCTCCGAGCACTTCCATGGCACATCGAAATACTTCGGATTCAAAATTGCGCCCCTGGTCTGAGTGAAGAACGTGCGGTACACCGTATCGAGAAAATACCTCACTAGCCAGGGCATGCGCAACAACTTCGGCAGTCTGGTCAGGCAATGATAGACACTCTGGCCACTTAGTAAAATAGTCCATTACGACCGCTATGTACCGATTCCCGGCATCCGTTTTTGGTAGGGGGCCCAGAATGTCAATAGCCATACGCTCGAATGGCGCGCCGACCATAGACGGCTGCAACTTTCCTACAGTTAGTTGTCCCGGACCTTTTCTAGCGGCGCAAACATAACAGATCGCACACCATCGCTTCACGTCGCTCGTCATACCTTTCCAGTAATAACGCTGTCTCACTTTTTGCAATGTTTTGTGCACTCCTAGGTGACCACCCGTGACCCCGTCGTGGAGCTGTTTGATGACTCCGTCCCTGCAGTCCCTAGGCAGGATTGGTACCATACGCTGCTCCTCGCCGTTTAGCCAGACTCTCACTAACGTTCTATCCACAATTTTAAATTGATCAAACATAGCCCACCACGATTTGAGTTCCGGTTCTTCTTTCAAAATCTCCTCCTTTGAAGGCCGCGAACACTGTTTCACCCACTGCATTACCTGGTTCAAGTGCATGTCCGCTGCCTGTACTGCTACTAGATCTTCCGGTACTACGCCCACGGTTTGAACGCGTTGACCGTCACGCTCTTCTGTTCTCGTACAAGTGCGACAATCTCCGCAAGGACGTCGAGATAGGGCATCAGCGTTGCCATGCTTCGTACCTGCCCGGTGTTGAATGACGAAGTTATATTCCTGTAGGCGCTCTAACCAGCGAGCTACTTGACCTTCAGGGGAGTGAAAGTTGTATAACCAACGCAGAGAAGCGTGATCCGTGCGGAGAATAAACTCCCGTCCTAGCAGGTAGTGCCGGTAATGTGAAATACTAATAACGACTGCCAACAGCTCCTTCTCTTCTGCATTCTGTACCTGACTGAGGAGGGCTCCTATGCCAAAGTTCGAAGCGTCAGTATCCAATATAAACTGACTTCCCTCTTCCGGAAATTCCAAGATTGGAGCCGTGGTCAAGTGTTGTTTCAAGGCGTCAAAAGCATGCTGAGCCTCAGCACTCCATCGAAAATGGTTTTTCAACTCCGTCAGCTCAGTCAGCGGCCGCGCGATGGTAGAAAACCCCTTTACAAATTTCCGATAGTAGGAGCAGAGTCCCAAGAATGACTTCACTTCCGTTTTAGAGTCCGGGATTGGCCAGTTGACTACTTTTGCCGTTTTATCGGGGTCGACTTCCAAACCGTTTCGTCCCACTATATGCCCTAAGTAGTGAACGCGTTGTTGGAAAAAATGGCATTTCGTTGGGCTCAACTTTAGGCCCGCATTGCGCAAACGACTCCATACTGCACGTAGGGCGACGAGGTGTTCCTCCGTCGTCCGAGAGTGCACAATAATGTCGTCCAGGTAGACCAACGCGGTGCTCCATGGTAGGCCCTCGAATACTCCATCCATTAAACGTTCAAAGGTCGCTGGGGCATTGCATAGCCCAAAGGGCATGACCTTAAATTGCCATAACCCTGATCCACATGCGAAGGCGGTTTTAGCCTTGGAGTCAGGATGCATTTCTACCTGCCAGTATCCACTTTGTAAATCCATCGTGGAGAACCAATGTGCGCCGCTTAGAGTGGATAGGATATCGTCAATCCGAGGCAGCGGGTACGAATCCTTCCGCGTAACGTCATTTAGACGGCGGTAGTCCACGCAAAATCTCACGGAGCCATCTTTTTTCCGCACGAGAACGATTGGTGATGACCATGGGCTGGAGGACTTCTCTATCACGCCACGTGACGCCATCTCTGCTACCAAGTCAGCAACTACTTCGCGCTTCGCTAACGGCTCTCGTCGGGGTGGCTGCCGAATGGGACGAGCCTCACCGGTATCGATTTGATGCTGCACCAGACTGGTTCGCCCAAAGTCGCTAGGATGAGAGGAGAATATTGAGCTAAATTCAAGTACTAACTGATTGAATGCTCGCCGGTCTGCCAGAGACAGGTCCTCGGGTAAGATGATGCTCGTCACGGAGTGGGTCGGTTCTACCGCACCAGACTGGTCGCTGACAATTTCAACATCGTGGGCTTGACCTAGGACAGTTCCTGCTGGAAGTTCGACTGGTTGTAAGTTGGCGTTGATGATTCGTATGGGCGTGGTTGCTTGTTGTGAATTTGACAGAGTCCGGCCAACGACTACGCCATCTGGTAAACTGCTTTCACATGTAGATGCTATCAAAACGGTCGGGGCATCATTTCAGGTAGGGCACGGCACCTGAATAAAGATGTCGGAGCGGGCGGGTAATTGTACCGGCGCACTCAGAACGACGAGATCTTTTCTAGGATGCGGTGGAGTGGATAACGGCACTGCTCCCCACGAGAATTCCATCCGGACATCTCTGAGATTGATAGTAGCTTGATACGCAAATAAAAAGTAGAGTCCCAAAATAGCGGGAGTGTTGGCGTCGATCACCAGAAAAATGTGCTCAAAGCTATGTTGACCCAAATAAAATTTTAATGTCGTCTCTCCCGTAGTGAAGAATTCTCCCCCTCCGGCCGCAAGTAGACGATGACACCGTGATAGAATGTGGTTTTCGCGCGGGATCAGGTGAGCCGGAATAAGGGATACTCCCGCTCCAGTATCAACGATGAAATCGCTAGGCGAGCCCTGGAGTATGGCGCGCACAGAAAGGCCGTGCTTCCCAACAGCACCTATGCAGTGTGACGATGGGTGTTGGTTGCTTGCTGTTGAGAGGGAATTGTTGGCTTCGGTAGATGACGGGTGAAAGGGGGGTATTTTGACAAATGAGGCGGGAGCGGCTAATTCAAAATTCGTCGACTTTCGCTCCCCAAAGCCGACAATTCCTCGTTTTCCTGTCGATTGTCAAAATTGCTGGCGCGGCGTTGGCGTTGCTGATTCCGCGGCTGCACCACAGGCTCGCCAATGGTGTACATAGGCCTTGAACGATTACGCTCCGTTCTGGCGAAAATGTCTTGGGCTGCTGTCAGAGCGGCTTGGATCGAATGGGGCTGGCCCGCAACTACTAACCTCATCAGCTCTGATTCACGAAGGCCATCGATGAACTGGTTTTTCAGAGTTTCCACCACAAAAAGAGGCGGCGCTGAAGGAAATGCGGCCAATGCCAGCACCTCCAAGGCAGTTGCGTACTCAGTTAAGCTTTCTTTGGGACCTTGCATACGTCGTTTAAACTCCTGGTAGCGTACCTGAGCAGGCACAGTGAACCTCTCTTGGAGAAGTTGTCTTAATTGTTCCCAGGTCGGAGGTGGTGATAAAAGCAAGGTGCTAATCAACCTTGACGCGTCTCCGCGTAGATTAGCAATAACCGCCATAACCTTTTCTGCTGAAGTCCAACCATAAAAATGAGCTGTGTGCTCAACAAGACATTCGTAATCGGACCATGATGTTTTTCCATCATATGGCGAGATATCGTACTGACAAAATGGCCGACGCGATGGCGGTGGTGGCCACGGGGCCGGTGGAGCTGCCAGTGGTGAAATATGGAGAGCGTTTTTGAGTGGATTCGTAAACGGTTGGTGCCCTACAGACACAACGCCGCGATCACCAAGTGCATTTTGTGTTCGTGGCTGCGAATGTACGTCAGTGCCCTGTTGTTGAGCCACGAACTCCCCAATTGTGGCGATGCGTGTTGAGCTCAGTTGAGGGCCTGTAAATGCAAGCGGCGCCGTGGTTGGGATGTGTGTAGCGACGCAACTGTTAGCCGTAATATTAGGATTTACTATCCCAAAGTCTGCAATGGCTGTGCCACCTGCGCTGGTGGCCACAGGAGTGCACACCGGCTGTGCGGCGTGGGTGAAAATTGGCTCAGCAAAACCGGACGAATTGCGCTGCGATGGCGGCTCGCTCGCCACTGTCGTCGCACTGACCGGAGCGCCGTGATTGGACGTAGACACCGCAAAATTTGGTTGCTGGGCAGCTTCAGCCGTTAAGCGACTCACAACACGTTCTATTCCAGTCATACGAACCTCTAATTCCTGTTTCAGAGCTCGAAATTCATCCCGCAGCTCCTGAAACTCACGCTGCGGCGGTGTACGCTGTGGACGCATCAGGCCCGAAAGTTGGCTGTTCATAAACTCTGTGAAGCTGGAGAACTGCTGTTGGATTCCGTTCTGAATCTGCTGTTGGAGATGAGTTAGTTCACGCGGTTTTAGAGGCATGATTTCGTGGTGGGACCAGAACTCCAGTCCGTTCGAAAAAATCACCCCACACTTGACACCAGTGTTGCGAAAATTAAAAACGCGTGCTTCTCCTTTGCGAGTCAGAAATCTAATGCTTTATTTTTCTTGTCTTAAGTTACAAATATGCAACTACCGCTATGTGATCATTGCTTTTCAATCTCGTATGATCCTACCGTGATAGGTGAGAAGGTAGTTTCACAGGGAAATTGTGAGGACAGTTTCACAGGGGAATTGTAAGGGTAGTTTCACAAGGAAGTTGTGAGGGTAATTTCATAACAATATATACATACATTGTGAAGTAACTCCAAAAAAAAGACTTGCTTCGCCAGATTTTCTGCATATGGGTATCTCCCAGTGGCACGGACGCGACATTCGCACGCTTTCAATTACACAAAAAACAAGAAAGAAACACAAAAAGTCAATATGTTTTTTTAGTGTTCTAGCGCGCTGAAATAGTGCTACATTTTAGAAATATATTAGAAATATTTAGTACAAATTAGTACAAAATAATAAGCAATTATGCAATGAAACGGATGCGACAAAAAAAAGAAGTTTTTTGGCTTCTAAATATTTTTCCCGAGCCTTTAAAAAATTGTACGATATATCGTACAAATGACCACAAGGGTTGCAAAGCTTTGTACGATTTATCGTACAAATGGCAGGCAAAGGTTGCAAGTGATGTTTGCATTTTTGTGTAAGTTATGGATTGGTAACAGAATTTTTCTGTTTGCTTGAATGCCACGCCCATCACTAAATCGTATGACTAATATAATTCGACTGATCGACTATTTCTATTCAGAAATAACAATTACTTAACGATTTTGTGTTTCACTGGGCAGACACAGATTATGTAAGGTTAGACATGAGTACTTGCCACTCCCACTACGATAATAAGAATCAGCTATATTCGGTTTCTTTCTACAAAGCTATATGGTGTTTGGTTGATTCTGTGTTTTATTGAGGGGAAAAGGGTATTGCAACAGCAATAACGGTTTTATAAGGCCTGATAGATGTTACTCAATTGTTTATATATATAACTAGCTGACCCCGCGAACTTTGTCTCGCACGACATTTGTGGTTTTTTTATAATGAAATACGCGAGGTGGCGAATCTATGGCGATGCAAATTGACGAAGAAACCCAACTGAAGGAAGAGGAGGAGCTACTGATTAACGCAATCAAGGCCCACAAATAAACAATGTTGCTGTTAAGTTTCAGTAAAGAAATGGACTGCGCTTGAACCGGATTTAAATTATATGGGCGGTGCCATGCCCTCTTATTCAATGCCTGCCCCTTATTCAATGCCCTCTGTCAAAAGAAAAAATGGTAGGTCCGTACTAAGTTTCATTGCTGAGCGACTTATAGTTCAGCAAAATATTTGGGTCAGAAAAAATGTGCCACGCCCCTTGGCCAACGCCCATCAAATGTTATCAGTAGAATGACTCATCTATGGGACGACGGGGTACTAAATTTTAATGTTGTGCTACTTATAATTTCGAAGATATTCTATTTTAAAGATTTTGCTTGTATGGGTGGTGCCACGCCCCCTCGTCCAATACTTGCCCCATTCCCTCTGTCGAAATATATGAATAAATGGTAGGTTCGTACTAAGTTTCATTGCTGAGCGACTTATAGTTCAACAAAATATTTGGGGCACAAAAAATGTGCCACGCCCCTTGTCCAACGCCCATAAAATCTTATCATTAGAATGACTCATCTATGGGACGACGGGGTACTAAATTTTAATGTTGTGCTACTTATAATTTCGAAGATATTCTATTTTAAAGATTTTGCTTGTATGGGTGGTGCCACGCCCCGTTGTCCAAACCCCGCCTCATTCCGTCTGTCGAGAGATATGATTACATGATAGGTTCATGCTAAGTTTCATTCCTCTGTGACTTGTAGTTCAGCAGAATAATTAGGTCACAAAAATGTGCCACGCCCCTTAGGGGTATAAAAAATAGTTAGTAGCCGATTCTCAGACCTACTGAATATGCATGTAAAATTTCATAAAAATCGGTCAAGCCGTTTCGGATTAGTACGGTAACAAACACTGTGACACGAGAATTTTATATATAAGATTTATATAGTTTTCGATCAATGAAATCACGTTTTGATTTTTGTTGTTAAATTTATATTTTCTTATCAAACAAACAAATGAATTGTTCATAAAATAAAAAAAAACGAAAAAAAGTTTCATGCATTTTTACTCCTTTGCGGACCATTGTACGATATATCGTACAAAATTGCTGAAGCTGTTATTCTCAACCAAAATAATTTTTTTGATATTTTCTTGTATTTTATTGCTAAAATGTTCAATGAGAGTCAATATTTTGAAAAAAAAAATTGTATCTCAAGAAAAGCGGAAATTTACCGGAAATCGAAAAACAATCGAATCGATTCAGAGCTTCCGGTTACTAACGCGACAAATTTCAAACACCCATAAAATTTTTTCCAGATTTTTCCGGGAACCAATTATTATATTTTCCTAACGGGAACAATGCACCTATTTAAAAACTGGCAGCTACTTGCATGTGAAAAGTGTCTCCACTAATGGCAACAACTAATAAGGTTTTTTGGCACGGACGCGACAATAGGATACAGGAAGAATCAAACTAAAAAAACTTCCGTTCTTCGAACTCCACTTTCTCTCGCTTTCTCTAATACATAAGATTGTTGTTAGTAGAAAACTTTTGCATTACAAGAAAAATATAATATTACTTGAATAAGATAAAAACGCAAAGACAAAATGTGCATATAATTCGTCAAAAGGCTCAGAAAAATTTTTTTTCTTTTACAGTAGTATATTTCGGTCAAAAATTAAAAAAAATTAAAAATTATTTTACATTTATAAAATATAGATAATTAAGCTGTATTATTGGATAATAAAAAGTTTTTCTGAGCAATTTGAATTTTTCACTCGTGGTGGACCTTTTTTGGGAGATGCCCATATGCCATTTTTTGTTTGTTTATTTTTTTACAGTTTGACAGAAAAAATACAAAAAACAGCTGTTTTGATAGAAAAACAGCTTTCACCTCGAGTGGTGAATTGTTTGAACTTTCTTCTTGTCACCATATTTCCAGAATACGGAAATAATCAAATTCAATTAAATTGTTACGGGGGGTATCAATTGTTACGGTAGTGCCAGAATGCTGTTAGAGTACCGATGTCAAAAAAATTTGAATGCACCTAAGTAGCCTCATCATTTTTGTAATACGCACTGCAAAAATTGTCAGTCTCGTGAAACAATTACAAAGTACAGGGTATTTTAAAAAGATGAGCTCCGCGTGAGAGAAGCGACTTGAAGCCACGTTTAGCTGCAGCAAAATATATGAAGAAGTCGAAGTTATTCGTAACGAGGTGGACGAATCGGTATATGGAAGCAAAAAATTTCGACGATTTGGCTGGGCCTTGAAAAAAAGACCTCCCCAACCAGACCTCTTTGATGTGTTTGCGACGAAGCCGGGCTTATGGTTGAGTAAAGCTAAAGCAGTTTTACAGAAAAGTGATGTTCAGATATCAAAAGAGACGGTTCGAGGACGTTTGAGAAATAAAATAAATTAAATAAATTAAATACCGGAACTCTTTGAAAAAACTGTTGCGCTCATCATCACACGTTCAAAAACGGCTTGCCTGGGCTTATGCCAATTCAGATCGGAATTAGATCGGTTTTGATGAACAAAATTTATGAAAAAGCTTTATTACCATCAGCTGCGAAGATGTTCGGGAAAAGAAGCCCCCTTGAATTATACAAGAAGACAACGACCACAAACATCGCAGCCAAATGTGTGCTGAGTGGAAAAAGCAAAATGGGGTAGAAGTGTTAGATTCGCCTTCACAGTCGCCTGATGCCAACCCGATAGAAAATGTGTAGGAAATAGTAAAGCAGAAACTCAGAGGAAATAGTATATTGACAGCAAAACCGTTATCGAGGCAAATTCGGCTGATTTGAAGTCGATTGCCTCGGCAACTTGCTCAGATCTTAGCGCAAAGTATGGGTCGGAGGTTTGAGGCCATAATAGCGAATGGCGGCGACTATACCTGTTATTCAAAATATTGCGTACAATAAATATTATAAACACATAAAATGCATTTTGTTTGAAACGAATCGGACAAATAGTTTCCAAGTTACGGCGATCACGCTTCTACTGGACAGACTGTACTTACATATGTAAGGTAAAATCAGTTTTGCCAACAACTAATTTTTAACCCATTGAGAAGCGTCATTGCTTCGGTTAGAAGTTCTTAACGCTTATAAGTAATCACTCGACCGAAAATTTCAATAAATATAAAAAATCTGATCAAACCGATGGCCAGGCCAAACCAAACCAGGGCTACAGCAAACCTAGTACAGACCAGATGGCCTTTGATTCCCATGACTATTCAATATCTACTTTTAAAATTAATTAATTGCTGAAAAGGGAAAATTTTATTTTGTTCATTATTTTGGGTAACTGATTTCCAATTTATTGCAAAACACATGTACTAAAAATTCTTAAAATACATGAAAATGTCTAAGAGTTATTTGATATACTATATGCTACATACAATATGCTAGTATGTAAAATAAATTATGTGTATTTTGGAAACTTGTTTCGAATTTGTTGCAAAGAGAATATAAAACCGATTCTTTGCAAAAATGATATGAAACCTTTATTCGTAAAATGCATGCAGTGTCTTTGAATTATTTTCTGAATAAATTTCAAGTTGTTTTTAACCTTCACTCCGTGCTTGGGGTATATAGTTCCCCACGACGACATAAAACATGAAATTGTGAAGGTTTTTATTTCTAAACGATATATTAATACTTATATCATTGAATAGCTATATATGAGAGGAATCTAAAAACATAAACAGATATCTCAATTCAAGTATGATTAAGTAGATATAGCAAAAAAAAGAACACAAACTGTTTGTTGTGCTTTGGGGAATAAATGACCCCGTTATTTTTACCAATACATTTTGTATGCAAAACTTATCCAAGTTCTGAACCACTCAAGTTCTAAATCACGAGCACACTCACCGGTGGAATAACAGATTCAAAGACGGTGTGCAAAAAAATAACATAAAAATACTAATACAAAAAAACCAACAACAACAACATTAATAATACTTCATACTATAATGATAATAATTATAATATAATAATTATTGTATAATTATTTCTGTTGGAGTTCGAAGTGCGAATGCTTGTTTATTTCAATTTTATTCAAGTACAAGCGGTGACAATAGAAATGACAGGGTTGCATGGATATGTGCGTTGTATACATTGTTGTATTCAATTGTATATATTTCAACACGCCTTCTCAACGGATATATCCAAGCATTACAAAAATTCAATAATTAACTTAAACCTAACATCTCACAAAACTTAACATGAGGTCCCTTAGGGAGATTCTTTGTCAAAACGTCAGCAATCATGTTGGTGCTGCAACAATATTTCAAATTAAACTCGCCTTCTCGAAAAGCATTTCTAATAAAATGATATTTGATGTCTATGTGTTTACTTCTGGAGTGGTAAACTGGGTTCTTCACCAGATTCATCGCGCTTAAGTTGTCGCCGTTTACAAAAATTGTTTTTGGGAATTGTAACTGCATCTCACCCAGCAGCTGCCGCAGATATTTAATTTCCTTTACTGCTAACGCCAACGCCATATATTCCGCCTCTGTGCTACTGAGTGCCACCGTAGACTGCTTCTTTGATTCGTATGAGAATACGCCCCCGGCCATCATAAACGCATAACCCGTGTATGATTTGCGGTCGCTCGCATCGCCGCCCCAATCTGCATCTACGAAACACTCGATCGGACTTCCTGTGCTGTGGTACTTCAGCTGCTTATCCTGCGTAGCGCACAGATACCTTAATATACGTTTCGCAGCCGCCAAGTGTTCAGTGTGTGGATCGTTGTTTCTTTGTGCTAGCTTGCACACTGAGTGCAAAATATCCGGTCGCGTACACATAGCTATATATATCAATGACCCTATGAGAGACTGGTACTGAGTTTGATCAGCTCTTTTGCATGTGTCATCACTGCAAATGACCTGGAAGCCCGGATCTAATGGAGTTGCAATCGGTCGGCAATCTTCCATTTCGTGATCTCGTAGACATTTTTTGATGTGCCCTTTTTGGCTAATAGAAATCGAGCCAACTTCTCCATCGCGTTCGACCTCGATACTCAGGAAATGTTGAACAGGTCCCTTATCGACCACCTCTACTTCCTTGGAAATCATTGTTTTAATCAGCTGAATTTGTTTGTAGTTCGAACAAGCGATCAAAAGGTCATCCACGTAGACTACAATAAAATTCATTTGACCATCACCATGATTTGTATAAACGCATGGTTCGCTTTCACAGTGCTTGAAACCAATCTTCTTTAATATGCCATCTAATCGAATGTGCCACTGCCGCCCTGACTGCTTTAACCCATAAAGCGCCTTTTTTAATTTTAAACAGTGGTTAGGTAAATTATCATCAACGAACATCTCTGGTTGGCTCATATAAATTTCATCGCAAAGTTCACTATTCAAATATGCAGTAGATACATCCATTTGATGAAGATGTAACTTATATTCGGCTGCGATAGCAAATATCATTCGAATGGTGCTATATCGCACAACAGGTGAAAAAGTTTCGCTGAAATTTATGCCGTAGACTTGCGAACAGCCTTTCGCTACTAATCGAGCCTTAAAGCGTTCCACATTGCCGTCTTTGTCCTTTTTCACGGAGAAGACCCATTTATTTCTTACGACTTTCTGTCCTTTTGGAAGCTCTGTCAGCTCCCAAGTCTCGTTTTTCAGTAAAGAGTTATATTCATTTTGCATCGCCTCGTACCACTCATCAGCAAACTTGCTCGATAGTGCTTCAGATACTGACTCTGGTACCTTCACATCATTAGCTCTAATTAGACTTAAATAGTTGTATTTCTTTCTGGGTCTACCAGGACCCCAGAGCGAACAAACTGTGGCCTACCTGGGCCTCGCTTCATCGTAACTGCCTCCCTTGATTCATCGTCAACTGAATCGAACTCGTCTGAGTGTACGTCGTCCACTTCTCTAGTTTCATTTTTTGCAGTTGCATTACCTTCTGAAAGAGTCGAGTACTCATCTTTGTTTTCGTCAACATCTGACACTAACGTATCTACTACAGCGTTCTGCTTCAGCGCTGGAGACTCAATGAAATAAACGTCCCTACTTACGATTAGTCGCTTCGTTGAATGGTCAATTAGCCGATATGCTTTTGATGTATCGCTATAGCCAACCATCATGTACTCTTTACCTCGAGGCCTAAACTTGTTATGTTGTCTTTTATCTAATGCGACTGCGCGTGAGCCGAAAGTTCGCAAGTGCGCTACTGTTGGTTTGCTACCATACCATGCTTCATATGGTGTAATTGTGTGTAATGCCTTAGTTGGTGCGCGATTGCGTAAGTATGCTGCGGTGTGAACTGCTTCCGCCCACAAAGACTCATCAACACCTGCGCTAAGTAGCATACACCTTGCCATTTCGATGAGCGTTCGGTTGAGCCGTTCTGCTACCCCGTTTTGCTGGGGTGTATAAGTTAAGATGGTCGGTACTATGTACCGATTATACGAGTTATAAAAACACAACTTTTATCGGAGCGCTTAGCGCTGTTTATTTATTGAAGTGTTAAAATCGACTAACTCTAAGTTTCTTAAGCTACCCTGATCTTGGCACTGGCTGCGCCGCTCGGTGAAGCATAGGAGTGCTTCTGTTGTTGCTGTTGTTGCTGCGAGAATGTGAGTGCTGTTGTTGTTGTTGTTACTGCGAGAATGTGAGTGCTGTTGTTGTTGTTGTTACTGCAGTTCGCTGGTGTCGTAATGTGAGATACCGTTGCAGCTGTGGTACGGCCTGAAGCTCGTGTGGGAGTAATTTCGGTTTAGTCACATACGGTGTCCTGTTACGAGACTGCCGCAGCTGGTGCAGCTGGGACAAAGCTTAGATATGCTGAGTTGCTGTCTGTCCCATGGTGTCCGAGGAGTCGTGTGTTAACTGCCCCCCTCGTAAGTTGAGGCCGTCCTCGGCCGCTTTGGTGAATACCGCGATCAGATTGTCTTCTTTGCATGCGGCTTTTTTGTTTCTAATTTTTCTCCATTTCTTAAATAAGAAAGCAATGCCTGCTATGCCCAGTATGACCAACCATATCGATACTCCTTGCGTAGAGCGTGTCTTGATGACCTTGTGCAATTCGTTGATGTGCTCAATGTTTTTCAAGTTGACCTTATGTAGATACGGCAGGCTGAGAATTTCTAGGTGATCTGACAAGTTAACGAATTGTGTTGACGGGACCCCAGGTTGTAGTGCTGTTGTTTTCCTCTTGTTTATGAAAATAGAACCATTTATGCGGACTTCTCGTTCAAAGGTTATCAGGAAGGTACCGTTTAGTGTGATAGGATTGGAGTAGTCTGACTCCCGAACCTTGACGGTTTGGTTGTTTACGATAACGAGCCCACTACCCACTTCGACAAGTGGGTCAAGCTGGTTGAATATTGTTTTACACGTTGCCGTATGATTGTTAAATAGTTGTTGAACGCATATGGCGTCTGTTTTGATTTCACAGAAGGTTGCCGTTGGCGCTGTCGTGCAATTAGTAACAGGAATCGCTGAGTCCCCGCAGTCCGCGACCACGTTGGTCTCTAGGAAGATTGCTTTCTCGCCATGTGCCACCGGGAACACCCTAACTAAATTACATACTTCCTTAATTCTAGGAAATTTTATTATGAAGTAAAGTAAATCGGTATTTTGTAAAATTTTCACTTTTGAATTGCTTACAATATCGCTTATGCTAACATTACATTTAGTAGTTAAAATTTTTGAAATCTCTCTATCATCTAGGATAACCGGGTTAACTACATTTAATTTCGCCAAAATTATGGAATAGATTACATTGTCCAGGTCCATTATAACTGTTCTGCTTCTAGTTATCAGTAATTCAAACAAATGCCCTGTGTCAATGTCTGTTTTCTTTGTGGTCCTTAGAATTTTGTTAACTGTTGCGGTAAGGTCATTTATTTGCTTCTGAATCCGTGTATTTATAGAAAACTGGCGTTCATTGGAATCAATAAGCGCCTGTTGTTTATTCCTTACTTCGTTAAAGTCATCGAAATCTGGCGTTCCAGCAATGTATTTTAGTGCGGTGCCTAGAACGTTTATACTTCGAGCATGCCTGTGGTGGATTTGTAGGGTATCAATTAGTCGTAGGATATGGTCAACGTCGGATTGTAGGGTCTGCCTCATATGGGTTTGCGGAAACACGCCAAGTATGTCAGTTGTCTCCTCCACGACAGTATGGTAAGTTGTTAAATTTGTGCAGTGTGTAACATAGTCATATTTCTCCCAAATAGCAGCTTTCCCGTCCTTGATGGGTATGTAATTTGCTTTGGAGAAATCTGTAATTTTGCTGTGTGACCCCTGAGCGCTCGCGAGGATTAAAAGTCTGGAAGATGAGAACAAAAGGAACTTACTACCTCAGATTACTCTTATGAACTTGCCGGTTATCTATAAGAACGGTAGACCCCAGATCCTTTTGAACCGTTTTTTCTACAAAAACTTTGGAATTAACGAATATTATCTTTATGAATGTTTTTTCCATCTATTCTAACTGTTGTTCCTAAATCCTCCTGAACTACTCTTTTTACGTAGATATTTGACAACTTATTCCCTAACCTTTTATTAACCTTAATGTAGACAATATCTCCTGTATTATATGTTTTATATTTTGTGTTCGTATTGTGGTATGCTAGGTCGTCCGTCTGTTTCTTTCTTAGTTTTTCCTCGATTTCTTTGTTCCATATTCCGTTTCCATATATTATTTCTATAGGTTTATAGTCAGTTACGGAATGTATCGAATTATTATACTTAATCGTTGCCGACAAGATTACCTCCGCGACATCACTTAAGTTTCCTTCGCTTTTAATACATCTACCTATCTCGGTCAGTGTACTATGAAACCGTTCTATCTGACCGTTAGACTTGCTGTGATAAGGTGCAACTGCATACTGTTGTATGTTATGGTTATTTTCGAGATAGCTTCTTATCGTTTCGGATTTTAGTGACGGTTCGTTATCACATACTACAATTTTCGTGTTGGGGAAGATGTTTAGTATTTCCATTATACCTATTTTTAAATCAGGGATTGTACGTGTTTCTAATTTTTTTACAATTGCAAACTTCGAAAACTTATCAATACACGTTAAAAAAAATATTCTGGCCGTTGAATAGATATCGATATGTAAAATTTCCCCTGGGTACGTCGGAATTGGGGTTTCTTCAATTATATGGTGTTCCGGTTTCCTGTTGTATTTAGATACAATGCACGTTTTGCATGACTTAATTAATTCTGTTAACCTTTTTCGTATATTTGGGAAGAAATAATCCCTAGTTATTTGTTTATAATTTTCTTTTGCGTTCCTATGTGCCCTGTTATGTTCGTTAATTAAAATCTCCTCCTGATCATCTCTGTTTGTTACGTCAATTGCAACTTTACGCGTATACGCAAATCTAACGCCCTGGAAGTTCCTTAGTAGTATTTGTTGTACCTGACCAAGATGTTCTTCCTCGCAGTGAACTGCGTTAACTACGTTTGGATTTATCGTTTCCTTTAATAGTTGTATAAGATTCTGTTCGTCTGTGTAATGTAACTCGTGGCGAATATATTTCTGAAATATAATTTTTGTTTTATTCTTTTCGTTATCACCTTTGTAAATTAGTAACTGGTTTTTAAAGCTATTTAAGCTTGTTTGTACTATTTGTATAGTATCCGTCAAAGATATTTCGGAATGTGAACCGGATTCGGATAGATGATTCAGAGTCTGTCTAGATAAAGCATCTGCTACCACGTTTAAGTTACCTGGTTTATAATACAATTTTGGAGCAAATTCTTCTATAAACGCCCTCCAACGCTTGATTTTAGCGTTGGGGTTTTTATCTGATATCGAGTATGTGAGCGGTTGGTGGTCAGTGAATATATTCAATCCCCTACAACCATAGAGATAGTTCCTTAAATTCTTGATGGCCCAAACTATAGCCAATAATTCCTTCTCGTTGACTGCGTAGTTGGATTCTGTCTTGGAGAGTGTTCTTGAGATAAACGTGATTGGTCGGCCGTTCTGTGACAGGACTGCGCCAATGGCTTGTGACGATGCGTCCGTTGTTAAGTCAAATGGTTTGTTAAAGTCTGGGTTCAAAAGAATAACGTCCTCTGAAGTTAAAATTTGCTTTAGTTTTTCGAATGCCCTTAGTCCTTCTTGGTCGAGCTTTATTTTCACTTTCTGTGGCTGATTTGCACCAATGTTCCCATTTTCGCCCCTTAAGAATTTTGTGAGAGGTTTTGTTATGTCCGCGTACCCCTTAATAAATCTTCTATAATATCCCGATAGCCCCAAAAATGCTCGGAGACTTCGAACGGTTTTAGGCTCTTCGTAATCAAGGATAGCCTTTACCTTGTCAGGTGCGGTTTTTAACCCTTCCTTAGATACCACGAATCCCAAAAATTCTACCTCTTCCCTGAAAAACGTTGACTTTTCTAGGTTCACTTTCATGTTCGCGTTGTTCAACAACATCAGAATTTCTTCAATGTGTTTTAAGTGGTCACACTCATTTTCCGAAAAAATTATGATATCATCTACGTATACGTGGCATGTTTTCCCTATCTTTGTCCTTAGTACGTCATCAATCGTTCTTTGAAAGATACTTGGCGCGTTTTTGAGGCCAAATGGCATACGGCAAAATTCGTATTTTCCGTTATTTATGTTAAAAGCAGTCTTCTCCCTGTCTTTTTCATTAAGCAGTATTTGGTGAAATCCTGCTTTTAGGTCTAAAGTTGTGAAATATGTTGCCTTACCTAAATTGGAGAGGATTACCGAAGTGTCCGGAATAGGATATTTGTCATTCACAGTAATGCTATTTAACTTCCTGAAATCGATAACTAAACGTTTCTTTTTTTGCCCATTCTCCTCAATGCCTTTTTTATCTACCACCCAGACTGGGTTATTGTAAGCTGATTTAGAAGGCTGTATTATTCCGTCCTCTAATAAGTTTTTAATCTCTTCATTAACGAATTCGCTAACCGCCATTGGATAGGGGTAGCTTTTGCTGTAAACTGGGTCGTTTGTTGTAGTATTTATAGTTGCTACTACGTTTGTATTGTATGTTAATTTAACGTCCGGATTTGCAAAGACATTCTTAACACCATTTATGATTTCATAAAACTGCGCCTTTACATATGAAGGTAAGCTGTGCTCTAACTCTAACTGATTAACCTCGGTACAACTTTTAAATTTAAGTGGTTCTATGCCACTCTTAAATATGAATAATTCATTTCCTGCGTCGATAATTCCTTCTATCTGCTTAATAAAATCATACCCTATTATGCCATCGAATGATCTAAGTTCGGGTAATACATAAAAGTAAGAGTATTCACTGAACACATTCACCAGACATTTATGATCTATGATCAATTTACTGTTCACCGTCCTTAATGTGAATGGGTGCTCTAACTTTTTAACCCCCTTCAAGAGTCCCTTGTTCTTAATATAATTCTTAGATGTACCCGTATCGAGAAGAAACCTAAGCAGTTGACCATTTAAATACTTTTCTACATATGGCAACTGCGATCCGAGTCTAAAAAATTACACTCGTCCGATTCAATGTGGTTTATTCGTTGTTGTTTGTAGGGCACCTGTTGTGCGCTATCAGCTTGTCTTTTTTTTGTGTTGTTTTGGAAGTTTGGCCTTCGTTGGGAATATTGCTGGCTAGTAAGCTGAGGGTTCATATTACAGTTCCAATTCCTACTAGAGTTCATATTTGGTCTGTTAGTAATAAAGCGTGCAGTGCTTGGGTCAATTTCCATGGGTACCGGGCTTTGGAATCTATTTGTATTTCGATATGCATTATTGGGTACTGCCTGGTAATGAGGGGAGTAAGCAGATTGTTTGAGTTCATAGCGATAGTTCTGGAAGGCATTAGCGAATGTACATCGGGTATTATTCGCAACAAGTTCCTGTGCTAATGCCAATGCATTAGGTAAGTTACTTGGTTTCGAAGAGAACAAGATATCGCATAGTGGCTTATTCAAGCCAGAAATAAATACGCGAAGTGCATCGCTCCGATATTTATCATTTAGTGAAGCTATTAACGCGCTATTGTTCACTATTAATGTTAGTTTCTTTTCAACCTCTTCGTAAAATTTAACTACGCTTAAACGCCCCTGTCTCAATGTTGATAGCTCTTGTTCTATCAAGTGGAGCGGACGTTTGTCTGCAAAGGTGAAATCCAGTCTTGCCATTATCGCTTGAAAATTCAGCACAGTATTAAATGACGATAACGTGGCATCAGCTCGACCCGTAATTTTGTTTCGAATGATGGCAACCGCCTGGTAGTGTCTCGAACTACCTTCATACGGTTGGAACAGGGTATAGGCAGCAAACGCTGCCTGCCGCCATGACACATACTTTGATTCGTCCCCACTGAACTCAGGTAAGGATTTCACAATTTCTAAAGATTCCTCGCAAGACGCCCCTTCATTTATAGAGATAGGTTGGTACTCTTGCACCTGAGATGGTGCTTCCAGTGCCCTAAGTCTGTCCGTCAAATTGTTAACTGCCTGCTCGAAGTGAGCCCTTACCCTCTCTGCTGCTGCTGCAGCTGCCGTCGTTACTATCGTCCTTAGTTGGTCTTCATTCATTTTACACCTTATGTTATAAAACAAAGTTTATGAAGTTAAGATTTTTTTTTTTTTTTAAATAATAATCTTTTAAATAAACAATTTTATTTTTTATAATTTTATTTCGTATTTTTACTTTTGCTGCTCAAAGCGTCGTTAATTTTGCTTAAAATTCGACTAGTATTTTTTATCGATTTCTTTATGCCTTATATATGATTTTTCTTCTTTCATATGTCCACTTTTTCTTCCTTTTTTGTATGTTCAACTCTTCGCTTTAATATTTTCTTTACAATTTTCAACTTGATAATTTTCCTTCAATTCACTTCCTTAATCTATTATTGACTACCTACAGCATTGTTATTCCGCTGGTATTTTTCCTCAAAATTTCCTGATGGGGTCGCTCTTTTGGCTGCATTTTCCCTCGATGGGTTTTTCTTTTTAGTTTGGCCTCGTTGATTAATTTGTAATTGTTGACTGTATTGCTTCCACGGCGATTGACGATCTACGGTTTTCCTTTGCTTCTCGAACGTTTTGATTTTCACTTCAGTTTTTATACTTCTAAATTTTCCTCCACAGTGATTTTTAATTTTATTTAAATTTTCCCTTTATTTAGTTGCGTTGCGGGTGGGATCGAAATATTGGGCGCCAGTTAAGATGGTCGGTACTATGTACCGATTATACGAGTTATAAAAACACAACTTTTATCGGAGCGCTTAGCGCTGTTTATTTATTGAAGTGTTAAAATCAATGATAACATGATGCGAAACTGAGAGGATTGACGAAATTTTGTCGTTTTTTTTGGTCACACGAACACAATCCGTGTGAGCTGAAAAGAAAATCGTCAACCCTGCCAGCTTTCTCTCTTTGTGGAACAATTCGTATTAGAGCAAGCAGCTGACTTGCAAATTTGTTCCTAACGCGGGGTTGCAATTTGTATGTACTTGTAAAAAAGTATGTTCGCAGTCTTATTGTACGAAGCAGTGTAAAATAAGGAAAAAATATATGAAATGATCAAAATTATTTAATTTAAATGAAAATGTTAGGGAAAAGTTGTAATATGCAGAGTTATAAAGATGTAAAAAAGAAATCCTTATTTCTTTGTGCATATGTAAAAACTAATAATAACTAATTTGCATTTTCCGAACCACCACTGAGGCAATACGGCGCGTTACCGATTTTTTTTTAACGATTTTGTAACATTTTAACAATTTTTTTAACAATGATTTCAGAGAGGAACAAATAAAAAAAATGTATTTAATGCGTTTGTTTCCCAATTCGAAAAAAACACGGACTAAACGGACCACAAAAACCAGAAGTAGCAGAAACTTATAAATGTCGGACAGTAAACAATTTATGTTTATAAGTATAGTCTGCTACTTCGCGATTATAAAATCGTATCAGAAAACATATGTATATATATGCATATATCTATATTATATTATAATTGCGACAGCCATATTTTGCTATCCCTTTTTATACGGGTGCGCATATTATATATACATATATATATGTTATATATATATGTATATTTATATATAATATGTTATATATATATGTATATTTATATATAATATATGTATGTATGATATGCGCACCTGTATAAAAAGGGATAGCAAAATATGGCTGTCGCAATTATCGCAAAAACTCCTCTGGAGCGGGTGCGCATATTATATATACATATATATATGTTATATATATATGTATATTTATATATAATATGTTATATATATATGTATATTTATATATAATATATGTATGTATGATATGCGCACCTGTATAAAAAGGGATAGCAAAATATGGCTGTCGCAATTATCGCAAAAACTCCTCTGGAGCTTTCATCAAATTCACATTTCATTCAAATTTCACGAATAAAATTCAATAAAAGCTGAATAAAAAATGTGTTAAACACGTATTAAAATACTTTTGACTGGTTTTCGGGAAATATTGTAATTTTTTTAGTCACTTTTCTTCCAAAAGATTACATAGTTACAAAGAAATTAAAATTGATTTTCCTATGTTTAAAAAATTGAAAGTAAACGCAACCCTCGCCATGGCCGTTGTATGGGAAATCAACAGTACGTTCCTGTGCATACCCCGGGTCTGATGTTTGGCAAAATCAACCCTAAGGTCTGATGTTATCGTTGTATTAGTGCGGATTTTGAGTATGTATTGTGGTCGAGCGCTCTCAGTTTCGCATCATGTTATCATTGGTTAAAATCGACTAACTCTAAGTTTCTTAAGCTACCCTGATCTTGGCACTGGCTGCGCCGCTCGGTGAAGCATAGGAGTGCTTCTGTTGTTGCTGTTGTTGCTGCGAGAATGTGAGTGCTGTTGTTGTTGTTGTTACTGCGAGAATGTGAGTGCTGTTGTTGTTGTTGTTACTGCAGTTCGCTGGTGTCGTAATGTGAGATACCGTTGCAGCTGTGGTACGGCCTGAAGCTCGTGTGGGAGTAATTTCGGTTTAGTCACATACGGTGTCCTGTTACGAGACTGCCGCAGCTGGTGCAGCTGGGACAAAGCTTAGATATGCTGAGTTGCTGTCTGTCCCATGGTGTCCGAGGAGTCGTGTGTTAACTTATACGGCACTGTTAACTGCCGTACGATCCCGTTTTGCTTTAAAAAATCATCAAAAGAATTGTTAACAAACTCTGTTCCGTTGTCACTACGAAGTATTTTCAATTTGTTTCCTGTTTGGCGTTCTGCCATTAATTTAAATTCTTTAAATTTCTGCAACACTTCATGTTTATGTCGGATAAAACGCACAAAAACATAACGCGTTTTGTCGTCGATGAACGCCACAAAGTATTTTGCTCCGCCAATTGACGTTTTCTTCATCGGGCCACACACATCGGTGTGCACCACTTCCAGAAGATCAGCTGCTCGATTATCTGCGCTATTGTAAGGGCGTTGGCAACATTTGCTGGTCAAGCACAATGTACAACTCATGTTAGTGGGCATATTAACATTCAGCCCATGGACCATCTGTTTGTTGCTTAACTCTCGTAGACTAGCGAAGTTTAGGTGGCCATAACGAGAGTGCCATTTCATTGCCTCATCAGCTAGTTTTCCTGAAAAGAACAATTTCTTCTTATTCGTTTCTAATAAAAACAGATCATTGACCTTGTAAGCACGTGAAATGACGCGGCCGTGCTTGTTTCTAATTTCTGCTGCGTTTCCTTTGAATTCTACGCTATAGCCACTGTTAACTGCTCTTGCGACTGATATAAAATTACACTGTAGCCCTGGTACGAACAAGACTTCAACAAGTGTGATATCGAACTGCTCTGTTATCAAATGCACTACTCCTTTTCCTGTTGCTAACATTCTGTTATTACCGGCTAACATGATTGATTCTTCGTAAGGTTCGAACTTATCGAACATGTTGCGGTTGCAACATAAGTGCGCAGAGGCGCCGCTGTCGACGCACCAAGCATCGGCATGTAATATGTTCTGACTAACTGCAGCAAACAAGCCGTTTTTGTTGTTGTTGTTGTTTGACTGTTGCTTTTGATCCCGTTGTTTGTCCCTGCACTGGAAAGCAAAATGCCCCTTTTTACCGCAGATGTAGCATTTCAAATTTGATTTTTTGCCTTTTTCGCTGTTGTTGCTAACGGGGGTTGCATTCGCAGGTTGCGTGATGTTCTTATTCTGCGTGTTTTTTGTTTTTGTACCTTCTCGTACCATGAAAGCTTGTACGCTGCAATCTGTGTTTTGCGAATTGAATGTATTACGACGTTCACCTTCTTCGATCAGCTTCACCTTTATTGCATTTAGTGCTGGTAGCTCATCGCGAGACTCCAACGCTACGACCAAATTTTCATATGAGTGCGGCAAACTCGCTAGAAGCATTATAACGAGTAACTCTTCTTGGAGACTGACTCCGATTTCGGCAAGTTCCTCGGCGAATGATGTAAAATTGCAAACGTATTGCTGTACACACTCACCGTCGTTCATGCGCATTCCAAGCAGCTTCTTAAAAAGTGAAATTTTTCTTACCGGTCCCTTTGGCCTGTGCACTTCTTTCAGCATTTTCCAGGTTTCGTTTGATGACTTGCAATTTTGTATGTAGTTTATTTGTATGGGCGTGATGCTAAGGATTATGGTTGCTGTTGCCTTTTCGTCTTTCACCTTCCATTTAGCGGCAGCAGATTCGCTTTCAGGGCAAGGCTCCTCACCAGACGTCAGCTTCCAAAGTTCTTGGTGAATGAGAACACTTTTTACCTGAAGGCTCCATGAGTCATAATTGGACTCATCCAATTTCTCTATATTAAAAAGTGATGAACTCATTTTAATTTAATTTTCTTAACTCGGCCACTGCCTCTCTGCTTGCTGCGGTTAGGTGCCTGGGCCCATAACCTGTTGGAGTTCGAAGTGCGAATGCTTGTTTATTTCAAAAAACTATTATTTTACTCATTTCCATACAAACTATACTGATTCAAAAATGGGGAACTCAGTTCCCTATTGCACGGGATTAGGGTGTAAAAACCATGCACAGAGTGAAGGTTAATTAAATTTGTGTATCGTTTTGAAAAAAGAAACCTAGTGTAATTAATGCCTGAATCACCCCACTGTGCCTGGGCGTTCACAGGCTTATGCCCAATTTGACATTATGGTCACTTTAAAAATCTGAGCGCGTAACGATTGCCGTGAAAAACGCTCCAAGCCTGTTGACGGGATCTTCAATGAGGTCGCACGACTTACGTTTCTCCGTTGCGTATCACCAAAAAAATATAAATCTAGCTCCACAACTGGAGCGAAAACGAAATACTACCGTTGCTGTTGTGTTCAGAATCAAGAGTGATTGACTTTATTTCAGTAATTGATCATGAAAGCATATTTGCTAATTTACAAAAAGTGCTTATTCTATATTTCTGTCTGTAGACGCTTGCTAAGCAAAGTATTTCATATATCTTATTTCCTATTTGTAATTGTGCTTTAAATGCGTTTTTGTTGTTGTGTCGGTGTCAACGGCCTGTTACATCGTTCTCGGTGGTTTTGGCGGTGCGCTGTCCGTTGTTGTTGGAGTTGTTGCAGTGGGGGCTGTAACTCCTCCCCCCTTGGAGTAGAGCGACGGCCACAATGAGGTCATTGGGGCAGGAGTGAAGGATTGCAGGGTTGGCGGTGTATGTTTTTTATTGAGTTTCCTAAAGGTGAAGGTTGCGATAGCGAGTGTTGCTAGTAGTAGTATGGTTATTGATGCTGCGGTGAGGTGATGCTTGACAGTTGTTTCTATTTTAAAATTGTCTAATTCTGTTGCCGTGTTGAAGTTATATTCCTTTAGTTTTTGTAGATTTAGTGCTTCGAATGTGGTATTTGTTTGGATCTTGTTGAGTGGTAGGGGTGGTATGTGGATTTCGTCCCAAAAAATCTCGTTTTTATCCTCGTAGGTAATTCCGTTTATTTCCACGTTGCAGTTTCTGAAGTGGAGTAGTGCCGTGTTTCGTATTTCGGTGTCCTTATATTATTCCTATCCTATTAATGCTGCAGGTAGATTTTATTTGTGTAGCGGGAACGTTGACAAATAGGATGAAGTTTGGTTCTGGTTGGGTGATGGATTCTATATGTCCGACATCTTGGAGTGAACAGTGGGCTGGTTCATTTTTCATGAGTTTTCCGATGCAGTTTGAGTCCGATGTGCTGGCCTGTGACTGGGATTCATGGCAAAAGTATGTGGCTTCTATTCTTTGGCAAGGTGCATTTAAATATTGTATGTTCCTTACATTAAAGTTTACGTAAGGTTTAGTTAATATTAGTTTGGTGTTATTAATAGTGGGGGAGTGGGATGATATGATATAGGGAATATTTTTCTGGAGATAAATTAGGGATGCGTATATTAAAAATGATGTTTGAATTATTATATAGGGTGTTTTTTTTAGAGGTTTGTTTTTCGAATAGAGATAAAACTGGCATTTTGTGGTCAAATCTGGCAACTCTAATGTCATTTATGTTCAGTTTGGTTTGCCATTTCATCATGAACAGGTTGACAAAAGAACAACGCTTGCAAATCGTGCAAATTTATTTCGAAAATAATGGTTCAGTTCGCGAAGTTTACCGCAAGCTCCCCATTTTATGGTCGACATAATCGTCCATCAGAGCAATTAATTCGGTTAACCATGGGTCGTTTTCGCACTACGTTTACTCTATGTGATAATACGCATCCGCAGAGACGTCGAACAGTGCGCACCGAAGAAACAATTGCCGCTGTAGAGCAAAATGTTGAAGAGGACCCGAATGAATCGATTCGCCACCGTGCGCAGCAATTGGAGCTTTGTCAAAGTGGTTGAAAATTGGACCTGTAGAATTGGCTTTATTCGAGCCAGCCGCGGCGGCCACATGCCCGAAATCATATTTAAACATTAATGGCATAAAATTATCCTTCCAATAAAGCCAAATTGATGGACATTAAAACGATTTTCTTGTGTTTTATTTCAATTCGAAGTTCTATACCTCCCTATAGTACGCTTGCATGCTTAAGAGTTCGTACAGTTGTTCTAGAGATTCAATTTTTAAGTCTTGTTTGTTAAGATGGTTTTCAATTTCCTCTAATTCGTTTTTCGACAACAAGAATTTAGGTATTACATTTAGTCTACTTATTAGTATTGCCTCGGCTATGTTCGATGTATGGTTGGTTAGTAGGTCAATATTGAAGTTAATCTGATTAAGGTATTGCGTTTCGATCAGTATGTCTTTTTGTTGTTTAATTTTGTTTGCAGATTTTTCCATAAATGTTTTTATTGTTATATTTTGTTCTGCGTTTATATGGTTGCTTATGTTCTTGGATCTATTAATTAATTGGAAGTTCATTACATGTTGAGCTTGTATCGCGTTTGTCAAGTTGTTTCCATTAGATGTGAGGTGTTCTATTTGTTTATTGATGTTATGGGCGTCTTGTGCGTCCATGTTTCCAGTAATGAATTTGATTGTTGTACCTAACCCGTCTATTAGACCTCTTTTATGTCTTTTTATGGGTGTCAGTGTTAATAGTTTGTTTTGTAGTTCTTTTAGTTTTAGTTTGGTTATTTGTATGGGGCCCGTGTTTATTGCTCTTTTCTCGAATGTGTTGATAGTTTCAGAGATGTTTGCGATATTGGATTCGTAGTCTTCGAGTTTAATTATGTGAATGAGGTGTGTAAAGTTAGTAATAGTTCTTGACGGTCCGAGTTGTAGAGGTATGTAGAGTATGGTGTGGTTGTTTGCCAAATTGTGGATTTCAATGATCTGTGCGGACGCGAGTGTTAGTCTGAAATAGTGTGGTTTTTAGAGGATGGAATGCTGTTAGTTTGTGTGTATGTGTAAGAGGGAAAATTGTTATTAAAATGTTTTTTTTTTTTATATTCTTATTTGTATATATATTTCCATTTCCCTGGTTTAACCGCTGTACTGATAGGCGTCAGCACTCCTGTGAAGGATGGGCTTAACTGCAGAGTAGAGGATAAGTTTATGTTATTGTTGTTATCATTCTTCTTCTGGTTAAACCGCTGTACTGATAGGCGTCAGCACTCCTGTGAAGGATGGGCTTAACCGTGAAGAATATAATATGCATGCTATATATTGCGATAAGTATTGTTCTTTATTTATTTTTTCTTCTAAGCTTACTTTTGTGTATTTTCTTTTTCTGGTTTGTCAAGATTGTGACCTTATTGTTTTTTGATACTATGTGTTTCGAAAATCTTGGTGTTAGTTTGTTACGCCTGGCTTCCTTCCTGAATACAACTTCGTTTTCATCTCGGTCTTCTGCAGGTTCCCTAGGTTTATTTGAGTTATCGATTCTTGCTCGGGTGACTTTTTCTACTTTTTCTTTGATTTGTGGATATATTTTATTGAGGAATTCGTTTAATTTAGATAAGTATTCGTGTTCGTCCGTGGTGTCTAATGTTTTAAGGAATTTATATGGTCTTCCGAAGAACAGTTCGTAGGGAGTATGTCTGGTTGAAGAGTGTATAGCGTTATTGTATGTGATGAGCGTTTCGTTTAGCATTTCGTCGTGTTCGGTGGTCAGTTTATGTTCTTTACGTGTTGCAAATATTATTCTGTATATCTCGGTTAGTGTGGGGTGAAGTCTTTCTATTGGTGAGTTGCTGCTTGTCTGCTGGAAGGATGTGAAGTGTAGGTCAATTTTATGTTGCCTACAAAAGTCTTGAAATATATTTGCTATGAATTCCGATCCTTGGTCGCACACAATTTTGTTGGGGATGCCGTCAAGGGTTATGTAATTTTTTAATGCCTTAAGAACTGTTATGCTAGTTCTGGCATTTAGTGTGGAAGCTGTAGCAAATTTAGTAAATTTATCTATAATTGTGAGGTTGGTTGTTATTTATAGTGTATATGTCTATGTGAATGATTTCTAGTGGTTTTGTTGGTAGTTCTGGCTGTTCATATTGTAATTTGGGAGGATTTCTGTCGTATTTGTGAATTTTGCACTTGTCACAGTTATTTATGGTCTTTGTTATTTTGCTTTTCATGTTGGGGAAATAAACTTCTCGTTTTAAATGTAGAAGGGATTCATCTATTCATCTAAGTACGGATTATTTCTTCTTGTTCGTCCTCAAGTCTTATATCTTTAAGGATTTCTTTGCAACGTATGATGCGAAATGTTTTATTGTGTGAGAAGTATTTAGAGAACACTGATTGTACGGTTTGAAATGTGTTGTCATCTGAGTATATCGCGGTAAGTCTATTGTGTGGTAAGAATTTTTTAAATATGTCTATTGTTATTTCTTCGTTGAATATTGGTCGCCTAATGGCTGTTTTCTCCTCTGTCTGTTTTTGAATATTGTTTCCACTGTCATTGGCGAACCCTTGTCGTTTGCTTCTAGAATCATTTGCAAGTTAAATTCATTGAGTGGTTTTTCTGATATCGGAATCCCTTCGTTTATGTTTTTTTCGGCACTGTGGGCTGTGCTGATCATTGTCTCGTCTGTGTTGTCGTTAGTATTTACTTCGTGGTATTTGTGATTAGGCTCATTTACTTTAATTCGACTTAACGCGTCGGCATTAGTATTCCATTTTCCCTTTTTATAAACCACCTCGTAATCGAATTCCTCGAGCTTGAGTCTCCATCTGACTAATTTTGAGTTCGGTTCCTTAAGACTCATAATTCATGTTAAAGGCATGTGGTCAGTCACTATTTGGAATTTTCGTCCAAAAAGATATGGACGGAAATATTTGGTGGCCCAAACAATTGCTAATAGTTCTTTTTCGATTGTGGAGTATTTGCTTTCGGTTTCTGACAATGTGCGACTTGCAAAACATATTGGTTTGTCGTTGCCTATTGGCCCTTGAGATAGTATTGCGCCAAGCGCGAAGTTACTTGCGTCTGTGGTAAGAACGAATGGTTTTGTGAAATCTGGGTGCTGCAGGATTGGGTCGTTTATTAGAAGGGTTTTGCAAGTTTCGAATGCTTCGATGTATTCGTTATTTTGTATGATCTGAGCACCCTTTTTTAGGCATTTTGTTAAAGGTCTTGTTAATTTGGCTAGGTCTTTTATGAATTTTCTATAATAACTGATTAGTCCTACGAAAGCTTTAATTTCTTTACGGGTTTTTGGTATTGGAAATTGTTTGATAGCTTCGATTTTCATGGGGTTTGGTTTGATTCCTTCGGGTGTTATAATATGACCTAGAAAAGCGATTTTCTTTTTCAAGAACTCGCATTTGTCCATTTGGATTTTAAAGTTGGACTGGCGGAGTTTTTCAAATACTAATTTAATGCTTTCGAGGTGTTCTTGTAATGACGTCGAGTATATAATTATGTCGTCAAGGTATCCCAAACATCTTTTTCCTATTAATTCTCTTAGTACATTGTCCATAACCCTTTGGAAAGTGGCTGGCGCATTCTTTAGTCCGAATGGCATTCTGACGTACTCAAAGTGTCCTTCCTCTACTGTAAATGCTGTCTTTTGTATGTGTTTGGGGTCCATTTCTATCTGATGGAATCCACTTGCGAGGTCCAAAGTTGTGAAATATAGGCATTTTCCGAGTTTGTCTAATATTTCGGAGATGTTTGGAAGTGGGTATCTGTCCGATATCGTCCTTTCATTTACTTTCCTATAGTCAATTACCAACCGCCATTTTTGCTTGCCGCTTGCGTCCTTTTTCTTGGGCACCACCCAGACTGGTGAGCTCCATGGAGAGTAGCTTTGTCTGATGATCCCCTGTTCTAGCATGCTGGCGATTTGTTGTCGGACCTCTTCTTTGTGTACGTATGGGTACCTGTATGACTTAGTATATGTTTGGACATCATCTGTTGTCTTAATTTGGTGTTTAATTTCGTTGGTGAAGGTGAGGGGTTCATCTTGTTTGTATATTATATCCTCGTATTGTTTGCACAGTTTTACTAATTCTTTGCGTTCTTCGGTGTTGAGGTGGTCTAGTCTGAGTAAGTCGCGAATATTGATGTCTCCCGAGTGATTGTCTTTAGTGTAATTTATATTGTTGAGTTCTACATAGTTTGAGGGGAAGTACTTTTCAACTTTTAGTGGTTGTTCCATGGGGAATTCTTCTTCTCTTTGGGAGTAGTTGATTAATTAGATTGTGCTGTACCAATTCTCGGCGTGATAGAGTCCTTCGGGAAGGAAGAGATTTGGTTTGAGCTCGATTGTGTCAATGTAGATGTTACCGTGTTGAACGTCTACTGGAAGTTTAACTAGCATTTTGGATTTACCGGGTATTAGTATTTGACCTGACGTTAGGTTGGGTTTAAGTTTAATTTCGTTAACTGCGTTTTTTGTTGCTAGTGTTTTCGTTGGTAAATCGATTTTCGCGCCCAATAGCGTTAATGTGTCTAAACCTAGGAGGCCATCAAAATAGTTGTGAAATTTGAATATTAAGAAGTTGGATGAACCATCTTGGTTGAATTCTTTGAAAATTGGTAAGGTCGTTTTTTTGTCCAATTGGTGTTTCTTGAAGGCTGTGGAGATTGTGACTTGTTCGCACTTGTATTGCTTATTTTCAGGAATGTATTCTGGGTTGATGAAGGATATAGAAGCTCCAGTGTCTAACAGGAACCTGAGGTTTCTGCCGAAGGGTGAGGATATATTTATATGCGGTAGGGTGTCTCCGTGCTTATTTATTTCTATGTATCCGGTTGTGTTCCCGAGGCTGAGTTGAAAAAATTTTGTTGGTCTTCTATGTTGGTAAAGTTATTAGCATCTTTTTCGAAATATCGGTCTAAGGTGTGTTGATGGTTATTTATTTCAGTGAAGTTAAAATTTCCGGGTCTTGAATATCTTGTTTGTGTGCTTTGTTTGGGTCTAAATTGTGTTAGTGTGTTTTGTTGTGTCTGTGTTGTTTCCATCGGGCTTGTATTAGAATTTTCTGGCCTTTATGGATTATTTTTTATCATTCTATTGTTAAATGGGTTTATGGGGTTTTGATTTTTCTGATAATTATTAGTGGGGTGTCTATTATTTATGTACGGTTGTTGTGGATATGGGTGATTGCGGTTTTGCATTCTGTTTGGGAATTGGGGTTGGGTGTTAGTCCTATTTGTATAATTTTGATAATTTTGATAGTATGGTTTGTATTGTTGAGAGCTTATTCGTTGGTAAGAAATGTTTTGTTCCTTTACACAGAAGGCTAGGGCTGTGGCTAACGAGTTCGGTTGCATAGTCCGTATTCTGGAGCCTAAGGGTTCTTTTAAACCGCTAAGAAATGAGTTTAGACACATGTCAGCGTAGAGATCTTTCTTTGCTTTTATTACATTTGAGTCCTGTTCGCTAAGTAAAACGTTTTTGCATAATGCTGATTGTAGTTCGACTATTTCGCTATAAAAGTTTTCAACCGTTTTGTTGGTTTGCATGGTGTTATGCAGGTCTCTGATGAGGGATGTTTCTGTGCGTTTGTCAGCGTAGTGCAGTATGAGCCCAAATTAACGTGGTGCCATACATGTTAAGTATCTCATTGGCCTGACCCTCAATCTTGTTTCTAATGGCCCGTAATAATATTTGTCCGTACGGGGTGTTGTCCGTGCCTCTTATGTAGAGCAGTATCTCCTCGACGTTGTTAATGAATTCGTTTAGCAGTCTTGGGTTCCCGTCAAATTTGGGTAGGTCTTTTATGGCGTCCGGAATTCTTAAAGAGTTAAAAATGTCTACTTGGTTTGACGCAGTGGGGCTTGGTTGGTCATTTGATGTTTGCATGATTGTGTCGTTTAGAGGTTCGCCTACAGAAGATTGATGATCGTTACTGTTTTCGCTTAAATTGTCGGAAGCTGTATTCTCGTGTACGGAAGTCAAGCTTCGGGTTAGTCTTCTTAGTTGGTAAGGTATAATTTTGTGTATTTGTGCAGCCTTTTGACTTTTAGGCATTTAAGATGTGTGTGTAATGTTTTTTTTTTTGTTTATTAAATTTTGATGCTGTTGTAAGGACTAGGTGCCAAATAATTTGGGTTCTGTAGATTACGTGGGAAGAGAGAAAAAAAATGTTCCTTGACGATCGATACAATTGCAGAGTTTGATGCGTTTGTGGATCGAGTCTTCACAGTAGCAGAGTTTGATGCGGTTGTGAATCGAAAACTGTTTTTCGCATATATTTTGTATGCCGGTATGTTTTATTGGTTTCTATCCTCCTTTTTTTTTTGTTATCCCTCTTAGGGGGTCCTTTTTACTCTGGAGGGTCCCGTGGGAGTCGCAGAATTAGGATTATTTTATAGATGATTGGAGTGCTTCGTTGAAGGTCGCAATCGAAATTTTGCTTTTGTTATGATCTTATTGTTTTTATATTTTCATACCATCTCATTATATCGTATAATACCGTATTTTGTTAAAATATTTGTTGTTCTTTTTTTTTTCTTATGAGTGCTTATGTTTGATCTTCATTTAATTACATTTATAAAATTCTTTAGGCTATTTATTATAGAACATACAATATATACTGCACTTACGCGATGGAGTAAACGTGGATTAAGGTTCTCATTACACAGTGGTAAGGGATGAAGATCCGCCAGCTGTCCGTAGGTTAGAGTTGCCGGTACTGCCTTTGATGCACTGTGGAGGTCCTTTGGCTATCCTTGGATGAGAGTCGCTGGTGCTGCCTTCGGTTATGCTTTATGCACTATGGAGCTCCTTCAGCTATCCGTGGATGGGAGTCGTTGGTGCTGCCTTTGGTTATGCTTGATGCACTATGGAAGTCCTTCTTTGGCGTAGTACACTGGCACTTTCTACTTTTTGTCACTACTTCGGCTGTCCACTGTGGCTGCCGACTGCGCCACTTACGTTTCTCCGTTGCGTATCACCAAAAAAATATAAATCTAGCTCCACAACTGGAGCGAAAACGAAATACTACCGTTGCTGTTGTGTTCAGAATCAAGAGTGATTGACTTTATTTCAGTAATTGATCATGAAAGCATATTTGCTAATTTACAAAAAGTGCTTATTCTATATTTCTGTCTGTAGACGCTTGCTAAGCAAAGTATTTCATATATCTTATTTCCTATTTGTAATTGTGCTTTAAATGCGTTTTTGTTGTTGTGTCGGTGTCAACGGCCTGTTACATCGTTCTCGGTGGTTTTGGCGGTGCGCTGTCCGTTGTTGTTGGAGTTGTTGCAGTGGGGGCTGTAACTCACGCGCGTTCCGGACACGTACATACTTCGCCACCGCCAGCCGCCGCCCATTCCTCACACATGCAAATATTTACTTAGCGAAATTCGTTAGCATTTTTTGTTCAAATTTCACCCTTTTGGGCTGCATACAGTTGGTATAATGTGCTTGAAGTTGAAGGACCGTAGCATGTTGTTTGGCGCACAAACCCTTAAAAACTGAAGATTTTGTGGTGGCTGTGAAGTGCATGGCGTGAATGGTTGTATTTGTTGGTGTTTTTTTTTTTTTTTATTTTAACGAGGAGGGAAGCATCAACAGCCATCCAGTCAGTGCGAGACACACTGCACAGTGATTCGACCCCATACAACCGCGGGACAAAATAAGGAGTGGTCCGTTCTTCATAAAATTCGGTATACTAGTTTAACATGGTCTGCTGAATTGAAATCTCCATTTGGTTTTGCTTAAACTGTTGTAGTTTGGCAATGCCTGAGACCTAATTTTGCAAATTTCGTCATTTTTGGAGAGCTATAGCACCAAGTGTGTTGGCTAGATTTTTCAGATTTTACATTTCATCGGTAACGTAATGTTGATTATTCCAAAGAGTAACAGAAATCGTCTTAGGACCCTCTGCTTTTGCAATAAAAACGGTAATAATAGATTTATGTTTTGCATTTTTGCAGATTTGATCATTTTTATAAATAAAATAAATTTTGTCGAAAAATACGTGTACTTTTCAAATTGAATTATTTTCTGAGATCGGAAGATATCGGAGGATGTAATTACATTATCCGAAAAAGAAAGAATGCTTCTTAAAATACCAAAAAATCCAGAAACATACTTTCACATAACACCGTGCGACAACAATGAAAAATTTGAATGAAACTAGAGACCAAACATAGTAATACTGCGTACTCAGTTTTTCATTTCTACATCCTTTGTCCTTTTAAAAGGACTTCAAAATTTTGAAGGGGATAAAAAATAAAAAAAATATAAAAAAATACTTACCCTTGTTCGAATATGGCGATATGTATATCAAATGAAAGAGGAAAGGCTCAAGAATTTAAATAAAATTGATTTTTTATCTATTTGCAAAAAAAGGATATGAAAACGGTCCTTTGAAAATTTTAATCCTTTATATCCTTGAAAATGTATATAGAATTTTCTTGAAAAGTAAATATGTTAAAACCCAAAATCTCCTTTATCACGTTTTAAAATTTCATTATTCTCGCTTAATTGACTTTGTATCTATTTATTATATAAAATACTGAAACGCAAATAAATTTGAATTTTTGTACTTCATTAGACTTGGAGCTTCCGCCTTTTCTTTTAATAACTTTCGAACCAATAGAGTAATGAAATTTTGACACGTGATCTAGGAGGTTTTGGGTTTCAACATATTTACTTTTCAAGAAAATTCTATATGAGAGTTTAAGGATATAAAGAATTAAAATTTTCAAGGGACCTCTTTCATATCCTTTTTTTACAAATGGATAAAAAATCATTTTTCTTGAGCCTTTCCTCTTTCATCTGATGTACATGTCGCCATATTCTAACTAGGTTAAGTATATTTTATATTTTTTTTGTATCCCCTTAACAATTTTGAAGTCCTTTTAAAAGGACAAAAGATGTAGAAATGAAAAACTGTGTACGGAGTATCACTATGTTTGGTCTCTAGTTTCACGCCCATATGGATTTTTTCCAGTGTGAAAAATGCTGTCGCACGGTGTAATTTTGAGATATTTTCCTCTATGTTTTGCCAATTTTCAGATTTTTAATTTAGAAAAATATTTTGAATTAAAAGTGAAGTAAAAGCCTACGCTTTGCAAATTTTGAGAAAACATTAAAAGCGAAAATGGCCACATAATTTCTTATTCTATTATATTGAAAGTTTAAGTAACTTCTTGGTAACCATGTATTTGTAAAATTTTTTTACTCAATAGACTAAAAAACAGAAAATATGAGTTTACATTTTTTGTCCAAAAAAGTTTCAACTTTGAGCCGCTTTCGCACAGGCACTAATTGATTGTTTGCACAGATTTGGGGATATTTTTTGGGTTTTCTTACTTGGAGTTTTTTCTTTCAAATGGCATCAAAATCGTTAAATTCTGAGACCATACATATTTTTAATTTTGTCTATGGTGCGCTGGCTTCATCGTCTGTTTGCCGCTTTCCGCGCACGCTCAATACGCCTCAAGGTTAGGTTAGGTTAGGCTGGCTGACCCACGAGGGGGTCTCACATGTTGGTCCATAGTGATGCCAGAAAGGTTCTGGAGCTTCAGACCTGTATATACAGGGTAGGCCATTGAAAGTGGAAGCATCTGGTAACCCTATAACTTTTGACAGAGCTGTCAGATCGACTAATGACATAGCGCGTTGGAAGCGTCATTCCAAGACAATTTATACCATGGAACAGTACACTCCAAAAGAACGTGCTGAAATTGTTCAGCTTTACATTCAAAATAACTTCTCGATTGTGAAAACCAAACGGCGATTATGAGTGGCCACCGAGATCACCCGATTTGACGCCGCCAGACTTTTTTTATGGGGCTACTTGAAGTCCAAGGTATACACCCCTTGGCTTGTTGGTGCTCACTTAACTCAGAGCCAACATACGCCGCGAAATAAGAGCCATATCGGCCGATACACTGGCAAAAGTGATGGAAAATGCCGAAAAAAAAGGCACATTTTGCGGCCAAAGCTAATGGTGGCCATTTACGCGATATCATTTTCAAAAACTAACTAGAAAATTTCTCCTTGGACCAAAATAAATGAATATCGAGATGATAACAAAAAAAAACATTTTTTTCCCTCTTTTTTTTCCAAAACAAGAATGGCCTTCCAGTTTAAATGGCCTACCCTGTAGTTTTTAAAAAACGTTTTGGCAAATCTAAGCAAGTCGCCGCTTTTATGCTCCGCGATTCGTTCCAAGGAAGGGAACGATTTGGATCCGAGGCAGCTGACCCGTGATCTGTAGAGAGCAGGGCAGTGGCACAGCAAATGCTCCAGGGTACCCTTGGCACTGTCTTCACCACATCTTGTGCATGCATCACTTGGTACCAAGCCAAGTTTGGCAGCGTGGGACGGTGTGAGACAGTGTCCCGTGAGTATCCCGGTTAATAGTTTGCAATCATCTCTTCGGAGTGATAGTACAAACTCTGTGTTGTTGATATTGTGTTCGCGAAGCATGATTTTTGCTGTCCTGTGAGATGTAGATCTCTCCCACATGGACGCCGCTTCACGAATCATATTCTCTTCTATTTCCGTCTTGAGCGTGGAGAGGGGTGGATGGATGTCTGGCTCGCTAACCGTCGGCAGTCGTGCCCCGGCTTTGGCAAGCGCATCAGCCTTCTCATTTCCCTCAACTCCTTTGTGACCCGGTACCCAATAGATAGTGACTACTCTGTTGCGACAGAGTTCGTCCAATTTGGTTTTGCAGTTCCGTACGCATATCGAGTTTGACAATACCCCAGCTGCTGCTTTTATGGCTGCTTGGCTGTCGATATAGATATTTATCAGAGAGTCTGGAGGGGTGCGCTCCATTGCTAGTTGCGCCGCTCTTGTGGCAGCGTGTACCTCTGCTTGGAAGATGCTGCAGTAGTCCGGGAGCCGGAAAGACTGTTGAAGGTCAAGTTCCGGACAGAAAACTGCAGATCCCACTCCCTCTGTCATCTTGGATCCATCCGTGAACAGGTTAAAGGATTGACGGCTGGGTTCGAGCCCCTGTCGCCACCCATCCGGTTCTAGGACCACGTAGGGTTTGAAGTCGAAATTGGCTTGAGGTACAGCGTAGTCTGAGCTTTCGCCTACCCCTGCGTGTAACCTGCTGTGGCCGTAATGTCGTAGCGTGAGCTGTCCAGTTACCTTAAGTCTAAGCGCGGCCTTTTTAGCGACGCTTTTCGCAGTCAGACCAATTGGATAAAATCCCAAGATTTTGTCCAGTGCCGCTGTCGGAGTGGTGCGCATTGCGCCTGTTATACACAACCCAGCGGCTCTCTGTACAGTCTCGAGTCTTTTGGCATAGGTCTTCTTATCCACCGCAGTCCACCATACTATGATCCCGTAGAGCATAATGGGTGTAATAACTGCAGTGTAAATCCAATGTGTGAGACGGGGGGATAAGCCCCAAGTCTTACCGAGCATTTTCCTGCAAGCGTATAAGGCGTTCAAGGCTTTCCTTTTCCTGTCTTGCACATTCAATTTCCACGACAGTTTACTGTCCAAGATGACTCCTAGGTACTTAGTAGATGTTTTGGGGGTGAGTGTGGTGTTGTTCAGTTTGGGAGGAAGCCAGGTTGGGATCTTGTACTTTGTTGTAAAAAGAACTAAGTCCGTCTTGTCTGGATTTGTTTCCAGTCCCACAGTCTTTGCCCAGTTATTAATCACTTTCAGTGTCCTCTCGAGTACTTGGCTCATTGAGTTGAGACACCTGCCTGAGACGACAACGGCTAGGTCATCCGCGTATGCGGTTAGCCTTGGCCCCCGTCCCTCAACTTTAAAAAGATCTTATTAACGACTAGATTCCATAGTAACGGAGAGAGCACACCCCCTGGGGGGTGCCCCTGTTCGCCTTCCTCGTCATGGTTGTTGCGCCCCACTCCGCTACCACTGTACGGCAATTCAACAGATTACCAATCCAATCCTGTATGGGTGGGTGCACCTCAATTGATGCAAGGCCTTCCAACAGTGCCTCTGTGGAGACATTGTTGAAAGCCCCTGATATGTCGAGGAAGGCTCCCAGCGCGTATTCTCCGTAGTGAAAAGCTTTTTCTATCTGAAAAACCACCTGATGAAGTGCTGTCTCCGTTGACTTGCCTTTCATATAGGCGTGTTGGTTCGTTGATATTAGGCCAGGTGGAACCCTTTCCTTAATAAACGAGTCTAGCAGTCTTTCAAAGGTCTTCAGTATAAACGAGGTGAGGCTGATGGGCCGATGGGCCTTCGGATACAAATGGCTGCTTTTACTTGATTTTGGCAAAAATACAACCCTTGATCGCCAGTCCATCGGTACATAGTTCAGTCTCAGACAGCTCCTGAAAACGTCCTTGAGCCACGGTATCAGAACAGCACTTCCCTTTTGCAGAAGCGCGGGAAAGATGCCGTCCGGACCCGGGGATTTGAAGGGATCGAAAGAGCCCAATGCCCATCGAAGTCTGGATGTAGTGATTAGGCCCTCACAATTCCCTTGCTCTGTGCCGAGAGCAGTTGAGACCGAGTTGGGAACCTCTGAACAGCCAGGAAAGTGGGCTTCCATAAGTGCCTCAAGCGTCTCCTTGCCATCCTTGGTCCATTCTCCAGATTCTTTGCGGATGAGTGATGGTATAGGGGGGATTTGGCGAGTATCTTCCGAAGGCTGGATGCCTCGGAGGTCTTGTCCATACGTCCACAGAAGTTCTGCCAGGAACTTCTTTTGGCCCTCCTTATCTCTTGTTTGTAGGAGTGAAGTAGTGTCTTGTACTCTCTCCAACACTCCGCACAGTCGGCAAGTTTGGCCAGTTTGAAAAACTCTCTAAGTTCCTTTCTTTGCCTACCAATGTCCTTGCTCCACCAGGGCGGATAGGATTTTCGTCCTACCGGCCTTGAGGGCGGGCAGGATTCGTGATATGCATGGAGGATCTTTGCCGTTAGGAGTTTCGCCTTAGCCTCAACGTCCGAGCTGGAGAGGGTCTGAGAGGCATTACTCAGATGAGTCTTTAACCGATTTGCATACAGATCCCAGTCCGTATTCCGGGGGTTTCTGAAGACCCTTTCTGTACGCAACGGTTTAAAGTTGACCGTAAAGTGTATGTAGCTGTGATCAGAGATGGAGGGTCTTTCCAGCACCCTCCAATCCGAGATCCAGGTATCTGCCCCGTAAGAAAAAGTAATGTCCAATACGTCTTCCGACGTCGGACCCTTGAAAGTTGGGATGTTCCCTCTATTAGCTATATCTACATTGTTTTGTAATATAAAATTAAAAAGGGACTCACCCCGTTCGTTCGTGTCCTTGCCTCCCCACTGAGGGTGGTGCGAATTGGCATCCGCACCTACCCCGGCGTCGAAACCTTGTCTGAGGACTTCTTCCGTCAGGTGCTGTAGTTCTGTGGGGGGTGCCTCGACGTCGTGGGCCATATAGCACGAGGCCACAGGTCAAAGCTTGTCGTCCCCTTCGATGGCGACCACCGTCAGGTCATCAGAACTGAAATTAGGTAGAAGATATGCGTTAATATCCTTCCTAACAAGGATGGCAGATCGAATCTTACCTACCGTTGTTGCGTGGAAAAGATTATAGTTCGCGGACCCTTACCCTGAAACCTTATCATTTCGGAGGAAAGCCAGGGTTCTTTGATTAGGGCCGCGTCATAGCTGCCCTCCTCTAGTGTGAGAAGGAGCTCAGCTGAAGCCACCTTACTGTGGTGGAGGTTGATTTGTAGGACCTTCCCTTCAGAAGGTACAGTGTCCTTTAAGGTGGGTGTGGCTGTCGCCGCCGACACTCCACCCGTCTCAACCTCCATCTCGTCAATCTCCCCGTCGTCTAGCCGAAGCATGAGAGTAGCGTCGGTCATGAGTTCCAGCCCAAGATCCTTTTCTACTACACCTGGCTTTAGAGTGTTTTCGTTCCCGTCTTTTGGATGACGTTTTTTGAGGCGCAGGGAAACACTACCCGTCCCCCAAGACATCTTTCCGAACCGCAGGTACAACTTGTCCTCTGCCTCTTTGTTGATTTGGAGGATCAGATCAAGTGTACCGTCGGCGTTGGGTTTCCCCGCGTGGATCATCTTCCAGTCCGTCGTCGGGACATCGGGGCTCTGCCGCTGGAAAAGTAGTAGGGCGTTTTCCGGTTTCACCGCGCTTGGTACACGTACCTTAGCCCGCGGTGGACCGGGAATATCGTCCCTATCCACTTTATCCAGGTTAGCGCCCGGCCACAGTCCTCGTAGTTTCGGGACCACCTCCTTGACCCATTTAAGCGTGAGGTCGTCATTGCACTTTAGAATATTGACTCCCCTGTACCACCCCGCTCCTTCAAAGGAGGGCGAAGGTTTGTTAGGTTCGTCGATCGCCTGTGCAACAATGGCCTCGAGAATTTTGCTGTCCACTAGCTTCCACTGTTCCGCCGTCATCTGGCCATTTTCGTGTCGTCGGTCAACGAGCGCCACGGTCAAGTGCCGTTTGGCTACTTCGCTGGTCGTCGCCACTCTTTTGGACGAGGTCGGTTGGTCAGATGGAGTAGCTGTGGTGTGGGTGCGAGGACGTTTGGCCGCGGGTTTTTCTCCCTCCGTGGACCTCTGTCTCTTCGCCTCCGTTTCCTTCATAGCCTTCGCTATGTTTTCTTCTATTTTGTTCACGAAGGTGGGATGCGTGGTCGCAAACCGTTCGATTTGCGAGAAGTGCTCCCTGCCTTTCGTGACCGTCTCAGTTGCCCATCGTAGGTCCTCTCGCTCCGTGGACGAAAGAGTGTCCTTATTCTCCAGGCGCAACTTGATACGTATTGCCACTTTGTACTGGGCGAACGCTTTCAGGCCCTCCTTATTGGGCTTCTTCCTTTGCTCGCTCCTACTAGTGGATGCGTTGCTTGGGTCGAGAGCCTTCGGGGACTTCAGCAACTCCTCCTCAGCCATCGTGTTTGTGGTTGCCACGCTGCATACGCTGTCGAGGTCTGAGTCTGTGTCGACTGCAGTACCCCTAGTGGCTAACCTAGCCTTCGTAAAATTTTGCAGTCGCATGACGACTGCTAGAGCCTGCAATCACTCTAGCAGAGGTGTGACTGCTGGCGACACGCAGAGGGGAATCAAGTTCCCTACCGTGCCCGCCGGTGGTAGCAGTCACTTATTCCACCGACGTTTGGGTCAATATCCTGACCCGCTCTTTCCCCTTCTTCGACTCTAGACTGGTTTTTATTTCAGGGACTCCTCCCTTAGCGTTTTATGCCTACCCGCCAGGCACCACTTAGCATGACTGAGGTAAGACTCCGCAAGCCGCCCCTCGGGGCGGCATGCAAGCTGGACCTCAGGCATGACTTGTGGAGCCCTACCTCACTCTTAGCTAGACATCGCCGTGCCTTGCCAGTTTACTTAGACGCATAGACACGGCGATGCCCATTGCCCGGTCGACACCCGCGTGGAGGGTTAAACCATGGTACAATAACAAGGTATGCCAGATAGGGTGAGTACTCTTCATGTACTATGAGATGTGAATGTCAAACGACAAAAATTAGAAGTGCTTATGAATGGGAGTCGTGCGCAGGGCTGCACAGAAAATACTGAAAAGCATACAGTTTTCAGAATACACAGAAAAACTTTAATAGTTATCTTTTTCTTCGCAAAAAGTATAAAAATGCTCATATTTCTGCCAAAAATAAGTTTCAAAAATAAGTTAACAAATTAGTTATGTTACTGTCTTCAACAGTTTTTTTTTTATTAGAAGTTTTTTTTTAAGTTCATTTTCTTTGAGTTTTTTATTACGCACGGACGATTTTCAATTAAGTAATGTTTACTTTGTTTCACTCAATCACTTTTTGAAATTAAAAGCACAGAATCACAGCAAGGCGAACAGCCCCCGCACTCATGTTTTTGCATGAAACAATAGAAAAAGAAAAAGTCTCGCTTTGTGAAAAAGCGCACAAAGCCCAAAGCACAAATTAAAAATAACGGCATAAAATGTCTTAAGTCACAAGTCGGCGGAACATTTTTTGTATTTCTTAACAATCCCTTCATTACTCCAAGGCAAAATTTAGCGAAATTACTTAAAGAAATAAAACTATTAGGTATATAAATAAATGTAAATATAAATTGTTTTTACTTAGTTTTTTGTCTTTCATGTAACATTTGAAAAACTGGACTTAGCACCTTTTCACTATAAACCAGCTAGTGCATATTTCTTGTTTGTTTAGTATTAACAATTCCAAAACGTATGGTATGCATGGAAAAATGTACTAAATTTCTAGCGTACACGCAACTCTATTATCTCTGTTTGACAGCATTTCCAAATGTAAACAAACGAAAAAAGAGGGAGATTTGTCTACTTGGCATACCTTGTTATTGTACCATGGGTTAAACTAAGTGGATTTTTGCCGACCAAACAATACGCCTCAAGCTCTGCATAATTGTAGCCGCTGCTGATGATACTGCTCTCCAGTTCTCGGCTCTGTCGCACATAAGCGTCACCAGATTGGTTTGCCGTGGGCGTTGGCCGAAGACTGCGCTTAGGTTGCTATGAACTTCGCCGAAACGCGGGCACTAAAAAACTACGTGCTGCGCAGTCTCGTAAACATCCGGACAGCGCGGGCAGTACGGATCGTCCTCGTGCTTGTTCTTATGGAGGCACTGCTTAAAGCAGTATATGTGTGATATGGTAGTCAAGCTCGCCATGTTTACGGCTTACCCACTCGCTGATGTCGCCAATGAGGCTATGCGTCCAGCGGCCTTTGTTGGACTGGTTCCATTTGCGCTGCCATTCCATTACAGTTTTACCCCTTTCAACTAACTTTGCGGCGTCAGAGGATTTCGCGCCTGGCTCCATCACCAGTAAGTCGATGGGCGGTTTACTTGCCAGAACGCAGATAGCATCGTCCGAAACAGTGCGAAATGCGCTGGCCACCCGGAGTGCGATGAGCTTATATACAGCGCGTATGCCTTTCGTATAGGCTTTTACCTTCACTGCCTCTGCCCAGATAGGTGCTGCGTGCAGGATTATTGAGCTGGTCACTCTAGACAGCAGCAGGCGCCGGCTTGAGCGCGGGCCGCCTACGTTCGACAGAATGCGCGAAAGCGCACCATTCCCTCGCGCCGCCTTCTCACAGACTACCTTGAGATGCTCCTTGTAGGTCAGCCTGGAATCAATCAGCACTCCCAGGTATCGCAGTGATGGCTGCGAAGTAATTTGGTGGTCGCCTACGGTGATTGTAAGCACCTCGCTCAGTTTTCTCATACTCAGAAGAACTGCCTCTGTCTTGTGTGCAGCCAGCTCTAGCTTTGCGCTGTCTAGCCACTGCTTGACGCGCGCTATCACTGTATTGCATGCTGTCTGTAATGCGCTAGTGTGTTTAGCCACTGCCACTACAGCGATGTCGTCCGCGTAGCCGACGATGTGCGTATCTGCTGGCAGCTCCAGTCGGAGAATGCCGTCGTACATGACGTTCCACAGGATGGGACCAAGCACCGACCCCTGTGGAACGCCACCGGTGACTTCGTAGCGCTGCACGCCATCGTCCGTGTCGTAATAGAGCACCCGTAATAGAGCACATCGTACAGCGCATCCAAGATTCGGGGCCAGTTCGCCGAGTTAAAATCGTTTGTTATGTCCAGCGTGACCACTGCTCAATATTTTTTGGCGCCGCCTAGCCATCGCCTGCAGCTGATAGCTTCTCTTCTCTTTGTCACTGCATCTATGGCGTCCACCGTGGACTACGCCTTGCGAAACCCATATTGCTGCGCCGACAGCCCGCCTGGCTTTTCCAGCGTTTCTTGCAGCCGGTTGCAGATAATTCGCTCCATAACTTCGCCAATCGTATCCAGCATGCAGAGTGGCCGGTACGAAGAATGCTGCTCTGGTTGCTTGCCGGGGAGTAAAAGCACCAGTCGCTGCTGCTTCCACCTATCCGGAAACACGCCTTCCTTCATGCACGCCGTATAGAGGTCGGCAAAGACGTCTGGCCTTGCGGTGATTGCTGTTTTTAAGGCCACATTGGGGATGCCGTCCACACCGGGGGCTTTGTTGTCCGCAATGTTTGCCACTGCTAAAAGAACCTCGCCTGGAGTCACCTCTGGAATGCCAGCGGGTGCCAGCTGGCACTGTCCGCGCACCTTTTCCCTCTGCGGGGGAGAGCGTTTCTGCAACGGCTTTTAGCAATGTTTAATCTGTTGGCTGGGTGGCCTGGGCCCTTTTAGTTTACTCATGGTCACTTTGTAGGCTTTGCCCCACGGATCTACGTCCGCCTCCTCGCATAGCGCCTTGATGTACGCTTCTTTGCTTTTGCGGATGGCCGTTGCCAGAGCCTTTCTGTGGTCTTTGCAAGCCTTGCGGAGGGGGGCCCATGCCGGTAAGTTTCTCGCCCTCTGCATTCTTCGGAGCTCTTGGTGGCAGCATTTTCTGGCGCTTGCGATTTCGGCTTTCCACCAGTATACCGGTTTCCTTCCGCTCGAAAACCTCGTTCTTGGCATTGCTACGTCACACGCCTGGCTGAGCTTTGCTGTGATATTCACGGACATATTCTCTGCCGTATCCGGATGGAAATACTCCCAGTTCCACGCCACGTTAAACGCTTCGGCATCGAGCTCCCGCCGCTTCCAGCCCTTTTCTGCGCCTTGCATGCTCGAAGCATATCGCGCTCTGGTTGTGTGTGCAGCTCCAACATGATCGCTGAGTGATCGCTATGGGTGTAAATTTCACTTACAGCCCCTTTAGCATTTCGTGTAATAGCACTGTCAAATGTGTGCTGTCCACCATGGTTAAGAAGGACCAGCTCTACCGGAGCTAAGCATTCAAGCAGGACTCTTCCTCGTTGGTTTGTTCGGGCGCTGCCCCACGTCGCACTATAGCCCAACGGTCGGTAAAACGTTGCAAAAATCAAAAATTTCATGAAAGCGTTCGATAAAATGAATACACGCATCTTTTGCATCTGTGCATCACGCACAATTTTCCAGGGATTACGAATATGTAACTTTCATTAAATTCAGATTAGTAGTTTGGGAGATAGAGCCGCTCAAAGTTGACAATTTTTCCACATCGAGAAAAATGTGTATTTTTTGGTTTTTTTTTTCCTTTTTAAGATTGATTTGTATGTAAATGAAGCGACCAATCGGTAACTTGATGGCTTTTTCTAAAAGGTACGTTAATTGTTAATATAATAAAAATAAAAAATTTTTATTTTGTTTTAAAAGTTGTTCGATCTACCGATTGCTCGAAAAGTCTATATTTCGACCTTTTTTTCAACTTTGATCGAAAATAAAAAAAAATGACCTCCGCGAAATTGAGGGAGGTTATTTGCTATTTAATTATTTACCTAACTTCCAAAACTCAGCTGCCGCTTTTTGCCGCTTTACTTTCCAGAGCAATAAAAGTGAAGCAACCTCGGGCCGAAAACCACGTAATTATACGGAAAATCGCGCACATTTAGTACGGTCAAAAACCCTTTTGTGTTGCTGGCATTTATCTATATCTATATATGTAATGACGCTCAACCGGACTGGCCGATTTCAATGAAATTTTCTTTATTGGATTCGTCTTGTGTCAGTTCAGGTTCGTGCGAAAAGAAAATTCCGGAAAATCTATTGGAAAAGTCGGAAAACCCCTGTAATTTTTGACTGTGAATCCTGAAAATTGTCAGACGATAACGTTGGAACTATAAGTCACACATCAATTAAATTCACTAGGAACTTACTATTTAGTCGTGTCCTTCGACAGATGGAATGGGGCGGGTATTGGACGAGGGGGCGTGGCACCACTCTTACAAGCCAAATCTGAATAATGGAAAATCTTCGAAATTGTAAGGTGCACAGGATTGAAATTTAGTATTGTGTCGTCCCACAGATGAGTCATTCTACTGGTAAGATTTGATGGGCGTTGGACAAGGGGCGTGGCATATTTTTTGTGACCTTAATATTTTGCTGAATTATAAGTCGCACAGCAATGAAACTAAGTACTGACCTACCATTTATTCATATCATTCGACAGCGGGAATTGTGCGGGTATTAAACAAGGGGGCGTGGCACCGCCCATTTAACTTAAATCTGGTTCAAGCGCAGTCGATTTCTTTACTAAATCTTAGCAGTCTCGATTGCAGCCTCGATTGAGTTTTTTAGAAAAAAAACTTACTCCTACGGTGCATAAAATTGAAGCACATGGAAAGGATTTTATAGTATACCAGTGCTTACCAAAAGGGGATTTGTCTGAAGAAGCTCAAGAATGCAAAAATAATGACTACAAAAGGTATAGATGTATGAACGCTTGCAAAATATCACGAGCTAGACAAAATGAAGACCTTTTCAAGATGTTAGCAGTCTCTTCTGATCCAGTTATTTCATCTATGAGATCTGTAAGATCAAAAAAAGAACTTACAGATACTTATAGCTTAGAAATGATTTCATTATTAGACATTTCTTCCAGTGTAGATAGCGATTTTGAAAAAATTTAACTTTCCAAAAAATTTTTTTTTGTAAAAAATTACGTATGAATCAATAAATTATATTAATTTATTAAAAAAAATATAGCAAAAAAATAATTTTTTAATGCAAACAAATAAGTAATTTCATTGTAGTATGAAGTTTTACTAAATCTTAACTTTGGCAACGAATTTTAAAGCCCCCTGTTACTGTGGCACCCTGTTTTTTCCCCATTTTAAAGCTTAGATATTACACTTTCAGATGCAGTTTAAATTTTTTAAATATCTTTATTGGTTCAGAAGTTATGATTTTTGCAACGAAAAATGGCAAACCGGGCCATAGTGCGTCGTCCCCCCCCCCGTCCACCCCGCAGAATTGCACCCATGTGAAACCATGCTCGTTCGCTGTCATTTTGCTCTGGAAAGCTTCGCCGTTCAGCATCCACACAGCCGCCTTGCTTCCTGCGTCTGCCGCCCACTCGAAGCCGTCGACGTTTTTGTACTGCTCGCATAGCAGCGCGACGTCGATTTTGTGCTCGGCAATTGCTTAAGCAGATCCTGTGCAGCTGCGCAGTAATTTAAATTAAGCTGCAGAATCTTCATTGCGTGCTATTTTGCTTTGCCGCTTTTAGTATTTGGCACTTGTAGCTGCCTGCCGCGTGATTGACCACCTTTTGGCAGTGGAAACGGCATGCTACCAAAAGTAAGGTATTAGTAAGGTACGTTCCGAGTGCTCCGGTTGTAGCTCCGGTTGCAGCAAACAAGAAGGCATCAGAAGTCCAAGAAAAGTCGATTAAAAACTCGAATGATTGTTCGTATCGCCATTTCCGAGTGCACTTTACTTTGTAATGTACGTGGAATGTACATTTTAGTAGAACAAATCTAGAAGAAATAAGTGATTTTACAAGCTTAATAAGTTGGCCTCGGTAGTCCAGAGAGTAGCGCGCTGACTTTTCATGCCAGAGGCCCTGGTTCGATTCCCAGCGCGGGCTGTTTTAAACACTAGTCTATTTCCATCGCTATTCACATGAAGCAGTTAAGAATTATAAGAAACGCACAAGTCAACTTTTCGCAGGTAATGGTAAAATTTCCAAATACTTATGTCCACCTTCCATCGTTAGTGAAGAAATCAGTAGTGCTTACATCTGTAGCTAGGAAGGCATAAACTGAGTAGGTCATTTTATTTGTATAATTTTAAGCCCATTTCAGTAGCACATTACGGTCCCCTTACGTTTTGCTTCATACCGCCACATTACTAAGTAAAGTACATTTGAATGGAAAGCCGAACAATTCCGAAGGATTTTGCTATGATACCATTTTTACTTTGCGTTTGGCATGGAAGTTGGAATGCTTCTCGCAGGAAAAGTAAGTATGCCGTAATGAATTACGGAAGGTGCCACTTTCCTACAGGGAGGGGAGGAATGAGGGGGTGTGTGTGCGTCATTAAATTATTGTTTATCGATACGTAGGGTGTGTGTTTTGCATTGAGTCGGGCACGCTGGGCGGGGAGATGTGGTGAGGGTAGATGTAGTGAGCTGCAGTCCTGGGCTTGCAAGGCTGCTATTCGTTGTCGATGCTATTCGCCGCCATATCGGCATTGAGGCGATGCTATTCGCTGCCATGGTCAAAAAACTATTAAATCTGAAGCAAATATGTAAATGGTGTTGAGCAGTAAGTGGCAGCCTACTGTCGCCGATTCTTAACGATGACAGCACAAATTCACAAACAAAACGTAACGGCGCACAGTGTGAGTTTTATCATTCTTAGGATGCCAAAAGTCATAGCAGTCAAACCAATGTAGGTATGGCGATACAATTTTGGAATCACCATGTAGAGGTCAACATCGTATTGGACAAAAAAAAATGGGCGTGATCCGCCCACTTTTTCTTCGACTCCCCATATAAGGTGTAAATTCAAATGACCATTATTTCTAATTGAATAGGGTTTGTCTGGACGGACGTACAGTGTCGGACAAAACATTTGCAACTACAATGCATTGTTCATATTATTGGAAAATTTAGAGTAATTTCTAAATATTTTCAGTTTTTTTAATTTATATTTAAGGGGGTAGTCAGGTAGAATCGACCATTTTTTAAGTAATTGTTTTTTCATACAAATTTTTATTCCACATTAAAAATTTGTTATATGTTATTGTACATAGTTTTGAGTACTGGACAACATTTTTTTTATAAATTTTCGTTTATATCCGGGGGAGGTATGGGCGACCGGAAGACGCCATTTTGAAACGCTGGCTGAAACGATTTCTCCATTTTGGATGATCTGAAACATACCAAACAAATTTCATTTTGAAGTACAAATGAATAGCTCTCGTTTGAATTATAACTGTAAAAAATATTGATAAATAAACATTTAGTGCAATTGTAAAGTTTTTTCCTCTTTGTTTGCTTGTTTTTTGTTAATAATTGTGTCATAACATTGTTACATAGAAATGGACAATAATGATCGTAGTTCGCGCGATAGCCAAACCTTTTCTGAAAACATAAAAAAAGTTTAAGCAAATCGGTGCAGTAGATCGGCCGTAATCGTGTCAGCCAGCGTTTCAAAATGGCGTCTTCCGGTCGCCCATATCTTCCCCGGATATAAGCGAAAATTTATAAAAAAATTTTGTTCAGCACTCAAAACTATGTACAATAACATATAAAAACAATTTTTAAAGTGGAAAAAAAATTTGTATGAAAAAACAATTACTTAAAAACATGGTCAATTCTACCTGACTACCCCCTTAATATTAAACATTCCAGCATGAATTATATACATAATTTTTCCACATTACTCATTTAAAACATGAAAAAGAAAACTAAAAATTCATATATTCCGAATGCGACAAAACATTTGCAACTAAAAGGAAATTCAAATGTATTCACTAAATAAGTTAATATTTTGATGCAAAACCGTTGGTTTCAATTAGTGCTTTACATCCGCGGGGCATTGACTCAATTAAGTTGTAGACTACCTCCATTGAAATATTGTTCCAGGCTTCCTTAACTCTCAGAAAAAAATCGTCCTGATTTGCAACATTTGTCCTATCGTTTCGTTGTTTCGTTGTCGATTTCCCAAAGGTTTTCGATAGGGTAAGGTCTGGGAATTGAGCGGGCCAACTTATAACATAAATTTGTTTGCGTTTAAACCACTTTTACACCGTTTATGAAGTACCTTTGGGATCCTTGTCCTGCTGGAATGTCCACTTTAGAGGCATTTCCCACTCGGCACAGGGAACCATCACGGATTTCAGAATTTTTTTGTAGACGTATTGATGCATTATTTCCCTAATCAGGTGGAGAGGCCCCAATCCAGCAGCAGAAAAGCATCCCCAGACCATAACATGCCCACTATGTTTACCCGTCTTAATGCAGCACAGTGCTTGGAGGCGTTTACCTTTGAGTCGTCTTACTCGGGACATGCCAAAAGTATTAAACTTCGATTCGTCATTGAAGAGAACTGATCTCCACTTACTTATTGGCCACGTTATATGTTTTGCGAACTACATCCGCTTTTGTTGATTACGCTTGGAAGGCAGTGATTTTCGCGCCGGACGGTATGATCGAAAATCACTCTAATAAAAAAAGAAACAATTTTGGGAACCACTAAATTTTTAGTGACTAGCTATTTTAATCGACAAAAAATTAAAATAAATTAATTAAGGCTTCAAAAACTTACCGGAGTTTGCACAAAATATTCAAGTAACTAAAATCAAAAAGATTTGTGCAAAAATATTTCTGACAAAAAAATCATGGCTCTGTGAACTTTACAAAAAATCTCACATTGAGAAAAGTGTTTCTGCACTTGTCGCAGTGAGACAAATTCGAAAGCGGTTATCATGCAAACTGTTAATTTTCGTTTTGCTTTGAGCATATATTCGTAACACTTGTATATACAGGGTTTTCCGACAAGAGGTGTTATTTAGGTATTCAAAGAAAAATGCCATTTTTAGAAATAAGTGATCGGATGTGTATTTCATAATAAAGAGGAAGGTATGCCGTTAATAATGAAAAAAACATCAGCCAAATGGCCACCACGACCTCGCTTGTAGGACCATATCCTTTTCATGAAATTTTCCATAACCAAATCGCAAAGTGGCTGCTCTATGTCCTCGATAGCCTCACGAATTCTATTCTAATTGAGGTCTTGAATCGACGGCGTACACCTTATCTTTCACGTGGCCCCAAAGGAAGAAGTCGCAAGGTGTTAAATCACAAGATCTCGGTGGCCAGTTGTGATCACCTCTTCCAGAGATAACACGGTCCGGAAACTTTTCCCGTAAAATAGCAATGGTTTCGTTGCTTGTGTGGCACGTAGCGCCGTCTTGTTGAAAGTAAACGTTGTCCATATCAATACCATCCAACTCCGACCATAAAAAATCATTAATCATCTCTCGATAGCGCAATCCATTCACCGTAGCTGTTGATCCAACTTCATTTTCGAAAAACTAAAGTCCAATGACCCCGCCGGACCATTAACCGCACCTTCACATCTTCACACCTTCTTCACATCACTAACTTGTCCCAACAGCTCGAATTTTTCCACCAATTTCTGTATTGCGGTCCGACAAGGTGCTTCACGACGACCCAAAAATGCTTTAGTTTTGCGAACTGTGACTGCAAGATTTTCACCATTTTTGTAGTGAATTTTAATAATTTCAATGCGTTGTTGAAGCGTGTATCGTTCCATTTTTAGTAATGGCGTAGTTTCTACTTGTTAAATGTTAAAGAATAGAAGCTTCAAAAGTGACAGCTACCGAAATACCGGGTGATTCAAAATAACACCTCTTGTTTGAAAACCCTATAGTTAGGTTAGTGAAACACACTCGTGCCACGTTTGAGTGTATCTTTACGACTGTTTATTAAAATTCGTTTTCTTACATTCGAACCAAGGTGTACATAAGTGTAGAGTAATTAAATAAAGATGTACATAAGTTTATTCCTAAAGATACAAATGCAGACTTATTCCTAGGAATACAAATTCACATTTCGTAATTTAACTATTGACATAATAGTCACTAACAATCGGTTTCATGTTGAATAGATGCAGTGTCCGAAACAGTGGAATGCAGAAACTTGCAAACAGATGCAGCTGTACAAATAAAGTTAATCTGTATGTGGGAATGTGTTCATGATGTGTGGGATGGTTTTGGGAAGTGTGTGCAGTGTGTTAATGCGAGTGGTCCCCATGTGACTCCTCCACCCCTAGATTCAACAGTCCGTGTTGAATTTGGCGGGCGTACGGCCAGTTGAACATTTACATTATTGGTTCTATTATTTTTCTTTTTTTTGCATATTAGACAGCCAATCGCTGTTAGGGCAACCATTATTATTATTAAGAACATATGAATGCCGTAATTTATTTTGTTGTGAATTTTTAGCTCATCAATTCTTTTAATATTTTCTGTTTGTTTACTAACAATTTCCGTAAAACCTAATTTCTTTTCGAACTTTAAATCGCTTGAACTATTTTCGGGATATGAGTATTATATAATATAATATTTCCCCATTTATTTTGAGTTTGCAATTGTAAAAATTTATTAAAACATTATTCCTTAGTACTTTATTTTTCTATTATCGCAATTGTGTATTAAGTTTACATTATTGGCGTTTTTAATTAATATAGAATCATCTTCGATTCTTTCAATAGTTGTTTTGTTATTAAATTTCAGCTTACAAGTATTCTTTACAATGCAAGATTTGCTCTCTCTTAAATTCTTAAATTGGGTGTCCTCTGTATATTCGTAAAGTTTGTTGTTTATGTTGATTACATAGTTGTTATGTTCGTCAATCTCTAAAAATTGTGCATTTGGTAGCGGTGTGAGTAATGTCAAGTCTGTTTTAAAGAAATTAGTTGGTATTTTTATTGCTATAATTAAGGAGTCGTCTTTGTATGATAATATCCCTAGTTTTGCAGATTTTAGTTTGTAATAGTCAATTTGAAATCTCTCAATTTCTTCCGGGTTTAAGATGTTTGGGTGGAGGATGTTATGTTTGCAGAAGCAATGTTGTCTTGGATTTGCCCTATTTTATTTTCTAAGTACTTAAGTTTGAACATCTGATCCGAGTATAAGATATGTTTAAATATTTCATTATTTATATTTTTGATTTCCTTAAAAGCTTCTGTTATTTGTGTTCTATATTTTTCTATTGAATTCTTTAATACATTGATAGTTTCATTAAAATGCTCGTTTAAATAAATTTGACTGTTTACCGTTTGAATAACATTGTGGTTATTTTTATCGGTTATTTAAAGGTGGTTTAAAATCCCGTTCCTATCGTCTTCGTCCATTAATCCAAAACGCTGATCCTATAGCATTTACTAGTCTTTTTTTCTCTGTGGCTATCAGCTCGCATTATAGTATTAATCTTAGCTCTAATTATTTTTAGTTCTGCATATAAAATTTCCCTGTCGGCTACCCTAAATTCTTTTAGATTGTTATCTATGGTACTTGCAATTTTATCAACGATTAATTTTATTTCCTTTGGATGAATTATGTGTAATATTGGGGCGGGCTCGTTTATAATTTCCGTCTCTCGAATCTGTATTTGTGCATAGCCCGCGTTATTCTGTATTTGTTCCATTTGCAGGAACGCACTGGTGGTAATGGTCATCATAAGTAGAAGCGTTATACGGGTGGTTGTCATTTTGGTTCTGGAATTTGAGTTTTCGTTTAACTTGGGTTTTGTAAATGTTTTGGAATTTGTTGTCTTTGGATTTTAAATAATTTTCTTCTATTTCAAAGTTATCGACTTTCTTATATTTAGGTTGTGATTTACTTACTCTATTATTATTAACGTATTCGTTTGCAAAGTCTTCATCGTTATTATTTCTCGCTTTTTCATTCCTTTTATTTATTTGTTTTATTTTTTCCTCGTGTATTGTTTTCGAAAGCTGTATTATATCTTCCTTTGAAATTATGTTATTTAGTAGGTCTACAGGTCTATGTTTTGTTGTGGAATGGATAGAGTTGTTATATGAAGTGATGGCTTTAAAAATTTTTTCTTGGATATCGTCTTTATTTTACGAATCTGCGTTAAAAAGACGACTATGTTCGTTAAGTCTGGAGTGCAGTCTTTCCACATCTGCGTTACCAGTTTTGAGATAAGGCGTTATAAAGTGCGTATTTATCTGGTTGTCTTTTAAGAATTCTCTTATTGTGACGGTATTGAGTTCGTTGTCCGTAACCACTAGCTCGGGTTTTCCTAGGTATTGTATTCTTAATTTCAACGCTTTCATTACACTGGTCTGCAACGAAATCCTCCTTTAAATAAAAATATGATAAATATGAAGAGCTTAACATGCTGAATCTAGATTTGCTTTCTATTTTTTGCTATCACGTAAAACTTAAAAAAAAAATTTTTTTTAAATACCTTGAAATTCTGTATTTTTTGTATGCAAAATGCAACATGTCACTTAAAATTCATTTTTTAGATTCTCACATAGATTTCTTTCCCGAAAATCTTGGAGCGGTATCTGATGAACACGGTGAAAGATTTCATCAGGATATATCGCACACTGAGAGGCGCTACAACGGAAAATGGTCGGAAGCAATGCTTGCCGACTTTTGTTGGTCGATTCGTCGCGAAACTCCAGTAGAAAATATGAAAAGAAAAAAAACTACTAAGTAAAATGATAGAAACAACATGTAATTACATTGTCTTATGATTTTTAATGTTTTTAGTGTGATTATATGTTATATTTTATCCTAATTATTAAAACGATTATTGATTTTTCGAACAAAAAATTATTTTCTTAAAAATTCCCTCACAAAAAATATATACATGATACAAATTTTTTAAAACCCAGTTTCTGTTGAGAAATATCACATCTATAATAACCGTGCACAATAATAAGAAGGAGTGCAAACAAAATTTTTTTTGCAGACCAGTGTTATTGACACCCAAGATCGATCTTTGAGGGGCTGTGCTGTAGCGTAATAACCGTATGTTGTCAATTGCTTCTACTTTGTTTGGGTTAGTTTTAATTCCCTCAGGGGTGACAATGTGTCCCAGAAAATCTGTTTCTCTAGCTAAGAATTTACATTTGTTGAGTTAAAGTTTTAATTTCGCTTTATTTAGGTTGTCTAAAATTTTGTTTAGTGATTCTACGTGTTCCTCTAAGCTTGTGGAGAAAACCAAGATGTCATCAAGATATACCAAGCAAATTTTACCAATGTTATCTTTCAGGACATTGTTAATTAGTCTTTGAAAGGTAGCTGGTGCGTTTCGCAGGCCAAACGGCATTCTAAGAAATTCGTAATGACCTTTTGCAGTGGAAATGCTGTTTTGTGGATATCGTCTGGGTGCATCTCGATCTGATGAAAACCTTTCGCCATTTCGAGTGTGGAAAAATATTGGCATCTACCTAATTTATCGAATATATCGTCTATATTCGGCATAGGGAATCGGTCTTCGATAGTCACATTGTTTGATTTTCGGTAATCTATTACGATACGCAATTTCTGTTTATTTGAAGAATCTATTTTTTTGGGTACTATCCAGATTGGGCTATTATAGGGGCTATTTGACTCTCTGATAATTCCTTGTTGTAGCATTTCGCTGATTTGTCTATCTACCTCTTTTTTATGGATTTCCGGGTATCTGTATAGTTTTGAAAAAACGGGAATGACATTTGTGGTGTTAATTTTATGCTTCACGTCATTTGTGAATGACAAATTGTCTCCTTCGCAGTAAAAAAAACTGTTTGTAACTTTTAAGAATTTGGTTAACTGCCTTTTGCCATTAACTGCCTATCTTTTGTGTTTAAGTTGTCGCCGTATGTTATCTTTGCCACGTCTAATTCATTTATTTCATTAGTGAGGATTTCAATAGCATTCGCCCGATATGCCAATTCATCATAGACCTCTTCTGTCTTGTTTAAGTATAGGGTTAAAACAGTCCTATCTGTTATTAGTTGCCTTCTGGGATAGTCGATAATACAATTAAGATCGTGTAAAATGTTGTTACCTATTAGACCATCGTACTCGTTGTTAAGGTCGCATTCTAGGAACTGGCAATGGTAGTTTTCTATATTAAATTCTGCAAAAATGGGGAATTTACAAAGTTTCTGAACTTTGACGTCTTTCCCCAAAATTCTAATAGAAACATTAACATTTTGCTGCCATCGTGGGTTACACATTTTTGTGTTTATTAAACTAAATTCTGCTCCGCTGTCAACAAAAAAGTACAAAGGTCTAACATGGTTGTTAAACTGGTAAGTTTCTGGATCGCCCACGCAAAAATTTACATTTGAATTACACACTTCCACAGGGGTTACTTGTTGGTTTGTGTTGAAGTTTCTGGTTCTGTCCGTTTGTATTTTAGACATTCCTGAATAAGCGCCCTGCTCATATTGCCTTAAACTGGTGTTGTTCTGGTTGGTTTCCCGGTTGCCTTGCCAGTGAGTGTTCGGATTTCGGTACCCGTTATAGTTATTAGCGTTATCGTTGTTCCTGTTGTTGTTATTTGCATAGTAATTGTTATTCTCATTTTATTCTCATTATCTCCCGTCTACTCGTTTGCGGATGACAGCACTATTTGTCATTCATACTCCTTTACAAAGCGCCCCAGTTCTGTGGAGATTGAGAGAGAATGGCGCCGTATGAATGACACACTTAATAGCGACCTACAAACAATCTCCAAGTGGGGTCAAGCGAATAGGGTCGATTTTAACCCTCGCAAGACCCAATGTTGCCTGTTATCCCACAAACGGGTCTCCCCAACACATCCCTGGTTATGGGTGGTGTGAGTATTGCGGAATCGGTAGCTCTTGATGTTCTGGGCATGTCCATTAAGAACGATCTTCGTTGGAATGATCATATTTTTGGCGTGTCGAAAGAAGCAGCCAAGTGCCTCGGCTTCCTAAAGCGGTGCAAAAACTATTTCACTCCGTCTGATCTCCGCATTATTTACACCACCTATATCCGACTTAAAATGGAGTTTAACTCGCACCTATGGGCGGGGGCTTCAAAAACTCATTTGGAGCTCCTAGACCGGGTGCAGAACAGCGCGGCTGTGGAATGGTCTCCCTGCGGATATCTTCCCCAGCACTTATGATCTCCATGGGTTCAAGGCAAGAGTCCATAACCACTTCACTTTTAACCCTATCTCCTAACCTTTATATCCTTCCTGAACCAACGCAATGCCTCGCATTAATAGGGGTCATCCCCTGCGCGTTTGATCGAGTTAAAAAAAAAAAATATTTCTGTTGTTATTATTTCCACAATTATTATATCTGTTGTTGTTATTCTCATTATTGTTTCTATTGTAATTATTTCCATAATTATTATATCTTATGTTGTCATTCTCATTATTATTTCTGTTGTTATTATTTCCATAATTATTATACCTGTTGTTATTTCTGAAATTGTCGCTGAAGTTCACCCTCGGGGGTTCGTTAACTTCGTTTTGTTTCACTTGTCCGAAATGTGTATAATGCAGATGACGTGCTTCTGATATTATTTTGAAGGCTTCCTCCAGTGTTTCGGGCGCTCTGGTGAAGATTATTGTTTTTGTGGGTTCCGGTAAATGTGACTTAAAAACGTTAAGTGCAATTCTTCCCACTTCTACGGTAGTGTAGGTATCGTCCCTATGTGTTAAGATTCTGTTATTTAGTCTGTTTATTATTTTGTTAATTTTATGGTGGTAGTTTTCAATCGTCCCGTCTAGTCTGCACGTTTTAAGTTTGTCCATTAGTTCGAACGATGTCTCCCTTTCTCCGAAATGTTTAATTAAAATTGTCCGCAACGTATTCCAGTCCGAAACCATGCCATACCTGTGGATGGCTTCCCCTGTGCGCCCAACGCATTTGTTTTTAATATAACCGAAGAGAATTTTTGATTAACGGCATCGAATACAATAATACTAGGTAAAAGTGCTTCAATCTGTGATAAAAAATCGGGTAAATGATTAGGATCGCTACCATCGAAAGTTTGTATTGCACCTATGCAATTGACCATTAGGTTAAAGGTACTTATTTTTGTTTGATCCATGTTTATTTATCTTATTTATTTTTTTCTTATTGTATTTATTTGTATAACTTAATATGTTATGTAAGTTTTTACTAGAGATTTTTAGTTTTTTATGTAATGTGCTTACTTAAATTCTATTATGGTGGTCCAGCTGTTTTCTGCTGAATTTCCTGTCGTTGTCGTCTTGTGATCAGCGTTAAACTCTATTTTGGTGCTCCGGGTTTCTTTCTACTGCAATTCCTGACGTTGCACAGAGGGCGAAATGGTCAATCTAGCTGGACATAATTCAAATTTTAAAATTTCGATTTGCCCAATTTTTTTTAGTTTTTCTGATTACTAATACCCTATCGAGTTTATCTATGTTTTCCATTTTGTTTTGCTCTCTATATTCGCACAGCTGTGAGCTGCCAAACACAACATATGTTGGAGCAAGTGCACCAACATATAGGGTGTTTTTTTTAGAGGTTTGTTTTTCGAATAGAGATAAAAATGGCATTTTGTGGTCAAATCTGGCAACTCTAATATCATTTATGTTCAGTTTGGTTTGCCATTTCATCATGAACAGGTTGACAAAAGAACAACGCTTGCAAATCGTGCAAATTTATTTCGAAAATAATGGTTCAGTTCGCGAAGTTTACCGCAAGCTCCGTCCATTTTATGGTCCATCAGAGCAATTAATTCGGTTAACCATGGGTCGTTTTCGCACTACGTTTACTCTATGTGATAATACGCATCCGCAGAGATGTCGAACAGTGCGCACCGAAGAAACAATTGCCGCTGTAGAGCAAAATGTTGAAGAGGACCCGAATGAATCGATTCGCCACCGTGCACAGCAATTGGAGCTTTGTCCATCAACTTGAAAATTGGACCTGTAGAATTGGCTTTATTCGAGCCAGCCGCGGCGGCCACATGCCCGAAATCATATTTAAACATTAATGGCATAAAATTATCCTTCCAATAAAGCCAAATTGATGGACATTAAAACGATTTTCTTGTGTTTTATTTCAATTCGAAGTTCTATACCTCTAAAAAAAAACACCCTATAGTTTCGCGCGCTTTTTGCACAGTGCACTTGTTTAAGTCCAAAAAAGTATTTCGTCAATTATTGAATCGTTAAAGTGTTTTGATTAAAGTTAAAGGTATGTATTTGTCATAGTATAAGTGTTAGTAGCCTGTGTTTAGTTTTTCTAACAAAAAATCGTCGTTGAAGTTAACATTTGTGATAGTGTATTTTGAGTGACAAAGACTAGACTTCCGTGGAGTGCAACTTTTGAAATTCACCCGTATTCAATCCAGTTCTAATTGTTTTTGCTTACGTGATTCATTGTGATTGTGAAATGTTAAAACTCGTTTGCTACTTCCTGCTACTCTACAGTCCAACGCATTTTTTAGGCGTAATGTCGGTGTCCAAACGAGCACTATTTTCCATATGGTACAATGAAAACGTCCCTTCAAAGAAATTTTCAGCATTGGAGATGCATGTATTTGCTAATATTATTGACAAAAATAAATATAGTGTTGAGCAATTCCATGAAATCAGCAGGAAATTGAGAAACTTCGTAAGCCGGTTAGTGCAGAAGTGGAAAGCATGTAAAAGGAATTTAATGCATTTTGAAAAACAAAACTGCGATTGGTTAGATGGGAACCTTGTGTTAGTTGAAACAACAAATTCTATAAATGTTGGACGACGACAAAAGGAGTTCTCAGATTGCAGCACGAGAAGCCAACACCGCAAAGTTTCTGCCCTAGTAAATAACACTCCGTGCGAGGAACTTGTGGTGGCGACGTGCTCTAGCTTATACAAGGCTGGAAAAAGAAATATATCTAGGGTAGTGTCGATAATGGAAGCCGATGCAGATGCGGGTGCAAAAATAATAAAGTGTGTTGATTCAGATATCCAAGTTCCAATTCAATATACGCCAGAAGAAGCTTTGGCTCTTTACATAGACGGATGTTTTACAAAGCACTCGTATAAATTGATGCAAAGTGGTGCAAAAGGGCGGAAGGCGAACATTTATCCGATGTATGATGTTTTGCGATCAGCAAAGATGAAGTGCCATTACAAAATTTGGTTGACCATACTGTTGCGAGGATAATTGCATCGCATCCAGAAGCTTTTCGGAACATCATTGATGATAAGAATGACAAAGAAAGAATAACTGCAATATACAAATGGGGTTGTGATGGCAGTAGTGGGCATTCAACTTACCGGCAGAGTTACAGCGCTGCTGAAATTGATATGTCCGACGAACATTTATTTACAGTTTGCATTGTGCCATTGCAAATGCAATTGGGATCTTCGATTTTGTGGAAAAATAGCCGACCTTCTTCAACTCGCTTCTGTAGACCAATCAAAATACTTTTTGAGAAGGAAACAGCGGAATTGGTTCGTGCCGAGATTGAAAATGTAAAAACTCAAATATCTGAAATCATGCCAACGAGTCTGACTTCTTTCCAAGTTCATCATCAGTTCCACATGACCATGATTGATGGGAAAGTGTTTAGTGTAATTGCAGAATCATCATCACAGGTGTGCGGCATATGTAAAGCGAAACCAAAAATTATGAACAATCTAAATTTGATTAAAAGTCTACCGGAGAATGAAAATTTATATGAGTATGGCTTATCAACTCTTCATGCGTGGATCCGGTGTTTTGAGTGTATCATACATATTGCGTACAGACTCCCAATTAAAAAGTAGCAGATTCGCGGCTTAGATAAGGAGATTATCGGTAAAAACAAAGCAAAAATACAAAATGAACTAAAGGAAAAAATGGCATTGTTAGTTGATATACCAATGGCTGGTTCCGGGAATACAAACAACGGCAATACAGCTAGAAGATTTTTTGAACAACCGATTTTGGCTTCCCAAATAACTGGCGTAAGTGAAACAATTATTAGAAGATTTAGTGTAATTTTGCGATGTATGGCATGTGGATACGCAATAAATGCAGAAGCTTTTCGCCAATATTCATTCCAAACAGCAACAATTTTCGTAGAGGAATATCCTTGGTTTTACATGCCTTCTTCCATACACAAAATTTTAATACATGGTGCTAATATCATAGAGAATGTTTCGCTGCCAATTGGTATGATGTCGGAGGAAGCACTGGAAGCAAGAAACAAAGACTTTCGAAATTTCCGGCTGCACCATACACGCAAAACGTCGCGACAAAATACTATGGAGGACTTGGCGCACGCACTCCTGTTTTCGTCTGATCCACTTATATCTTCATTATCAAAAAGCTCTTCCAGCTACGCAAAAAAGAACATAATATTAGATCAACAAGTGATAAATCTACTTTCAGATGCAAATTTACAATCTGAATTGTCAAATTGTGATAGTAACTCAGATTCTGATTAACTTTTCATTAATGTTGTGTAATGTAAGAAAATAATAATAAACATCCTTTAACTGCCAGATTATTTCTATTCACAAAAAGTATAGGTAGTTTGAGTTTTATTAATAGTTTATTTTACTTGAGTTTATATAAAAACTTTTAGACTATATGGCAACCCTACTTGAAAGAGGGCGGACCATGCCCATATTCATACCAGTTCTCAAGTGAAACACCAGCAGCATCCGTACAAAATTTCACCACGATATCTTTACGCATTCAAGAGTTATTAATTAAGTTCAGCTAGATTGACCATTTCGCCCACTGTGCGTTGGCGTCTTGTGATCAGCGCCGTGTTACGTTTCAAAATCCGTAAGATGCACAAAAGTGCAAAAGGCACACACGTTCCACCAGATCGCTTTCGATATTTTTTATTATTGTTTGTTTCCAATTTTATACGCAGTTTGTTAGTTTTGTATGGTAGTACATTTAAGTTTTTGTTGTTCCTATGTGCTTTTGCTTTATTTTTGAAATATCAATCGTTGTATTTGGGTGTTTTGATGTTTGATTGCTTTTGCCTTTTAAACTTTCTGCCTGGTTGCAAAAATTTTAAACGTTTGTAATATTGCTGCTGTTAACTGTTTACTTCTTCAAATTTTGTTGTTGTGCAACTGTTTTTTTTTTTGTTTGTTTTTCCTTTCACTTGATTTAATTTCGTTCGTTTATTTGTCGTTCTACTTTTATCGCCAGCCGCCGTGGCTTAGTTGGTTAGTGCGCGGTCCAACGAGTCGCATGCAGAGCGACGCAAGATCGAATACTGCATGTAGTAACACCTAAAAAAAATAACGGGAAACTCGTTTTCTCTTTCGGTGGCTGTCCTCTCAGCTGGAAATGGCAAACCTCTGAGAGTAAAAATTGCCTATGAAAAAGCTCCCAACCTGCCGTTCGGAACCGGCATAAAACTGTAGGTCCCTTCCACCCGCGTACAAAATTCACACGCACAACACGGGTGGTTGCGGGAAGCTAGGCCTTAGTCTCGCGTAAGCGGGCTGTCGTGCCAATCAATTAATTATTCAATTAATTACTTTTATCGCCAAAGCGGTTGATTACACCGTGCGACAAAAATGAAAAAATTTTTTCACACTGGAAAAAATCCATATGGGCGTGAAACTAGAGGCCAAACATAGTAGTACTGCGTACTCAGTTTTTCATTTCTACATCCTTTGTCCTTTTAAAAGGACTTCAAAATTTTGAAGGGAATACAAAATAAAAAAAATATAAAAAATACTTAACCTCGTTAAAATATGGCGATATGTATATCAAATGAAAGAGGAAAAGCTCAAGAATTTAAATAAAATTGATTTTTTATCTATTTGTACAAAAAGGACATGAAAACGGTCCTTTGAAAATTTTAATCCTTTATATCCTTGAAAATTCATAACGAATTTTCTTGAAAAGTAGGTATGTTTAAACCCAAAATCTCTTTGATCACGTGTCAAAATTTCATTATTCCCCATTCTTTGATTTTGTATCTCTTTTATTATTTAAAATACTGATACGCAAATAAATTACAATATTTGTACTGCATTAGACTTGCAGCTCCCACCTTTTTTTTAATAACTTTCGAACAAATAAAGCTAGAGTAATGAAATTTTGACACGTGATCAAAGAGATTTTGGGTTCTAACATACTTACTTTCCAAAAAAATTCCTCATAAATTTTCAAGGATATAAAGGATTAAAATTTTCAAAGGATCTTTTTCATATCCTTTTTTACAAACGGATAAAAAATCAGTTTTATTTACCTTCTTGAGCCTTTCCTCTTTCATCTGATATACATATCGCCATATTCTAGCTTGGTTAAGTATTTTTTATATTTTTTTTATTTTTTATCCCCTTCAAAATTTTGATGTCCTTTTAAAAGGACAAAGGATGTAGAAATGAAAAAGTGAGTACGCAGTATTACTATGGTTGGTCTCTAGTTTCACCCCCATATGGATTTTTTCCAGTGTGAAAAATGCTGTCGCACGGTGTTATTTGTTTTTAGTTTTAAATTTTAATTTATTTTTTTTTATTTGTGTTTAATTCCTTCGTTAATTTTTTTGTTGGTAACTTTTTAACTTCTTTGTTAATTCTGCACCAGTTTTAACTTCTTCGTTAATTTTGTGTCACTTTTAACTTTTTGTTAATTGTGTGCCGGTTTTCCTCGTCGCCAGTTAGGTTAGTGAAACACACTTGTGCCACGTTTGAGTGTATCTTTACGACTGTTTATTAAAATTATTTTTCTTACATTCAAACCAAGGTGTACATAAGTGCGGAGTAATTAAATAAGTACATAAGCTTATTCCTAAAGATACAAATGCAGACTTATTCCTAGGAATACAAATTCACATTTCGTAATTTAACTATTGTTGACATAATAGTCACTAACAAACGGTTTCATGTTGCGAATAGATGCAGTGTCCGAAACAGTGGAATGCAGAAACTTGCAAACAGATGCAGCTGTACAAATAAAGTTAATCTGTATGTGGGAAAGTGTTCATGATGTGTGGGAAGGTTTCGGGAAGCGGGGACCGTGCACACGGCGGGAGTTGAACCCACGACCTCTGAGATGACGGTCTAGTGCACTCACGCTAGTCTATCGAGGCTGCTCAACCGCATACAGAAACAAAAAGTCTCACTTTTTGTCGAATCATTAAGAAAAAACAATCACAAACAAAATTACACACATATTCACATTACTCTGTGCAATAGACATGATTTAGTTTTTCGATATCGATGCTTCGCAACCTCTCATTTTATGCGGTTTGGTGAAAAAGTGCATGAGCAAAAAAATTTGTGGGCTAGCGTGGGGCTAAATGGCGTCGCATCGAGGTCAAAGTTCACAAAAAAGCTGGGAAATTCGACAAATGTCTACACAGCTGGTCAAAAGTTGCTCTTAGAGGATTAAAATCTATGACTGACCCCAAACATATGTATACCCCATCTACAACCCTTAATGGGGCTCCCATACAAAAAGGTCGTTGTTCCACAAAAGGCTCCCACTGCTCCCAAGTTGCCCCAGACATGTCAAATGTATGACCAACACCCATTTATTTTTCCTTCCGAATGTTTCTTCCAAACATTTTATTTTAATTTAATTTGCGTTTTCAAATCGCTGTATCTTGGAAAGTAACACTCTGAGCGACCTGAAATTCCATATTCTCAAGTCTGGTTGAGATTGGATCCTCGGGTCCAGATATACGGCCATTTTTCGATTTATACCCGTTACGTCAACAGCAGCATACCCGGGTATGTATATGAAAACGCATGTAGTGAGTTACAAAACCGTAAAAAAAAAATCACATCAAGTATATGTTTGTAGATGTTTATTGTAATACAATATTAAAAAAGTAAGTATATAATAAACTTAAAATAGCTTCTTCCTTGCTATACATAACAAACAAATAAATTTCTTATGTTTGTGGCACATTTGGTGAGCCTGGTAGTACTTATATTTTAGTGAACACTTTTGTAACTGGTTTGACCTAAAGACTTAGAAATATTTTTAAAATTTGTATTAGTAATATGGCCACCTTTGGCTTTGACCACAAGCTGCATCCTTTTAGGCATACTGCTAATCAAATTATCTAATATTTGTGGGCTTATGCTGGACCACTCTTGGTGAACCGCCGCCCACAGCTCTTCAATGTCTTGGCAGGTAGACTTTCGCATTATGATTCGTTTTTTGAGGATATTCCACAGATGGTCGATTGGATTGAGATCTGGGCTCTGTGCAGACCAATCCAAACAGGAAATTCCGTGCTTACGAAGCCACTTCTTTGTCACTTTCGCCGTATGCTTCGGGTCGTTATGCATAAAGGTTGTATCACACGGCTCACATCCAAACTTTTCAATACTGGGGAGATATCGCACACACACTACAAAAGTGACGCAACTCAAAATTTTCCATTTTCGGGTTTATGTGTTAATACTGTGCACAATGCATAAATCTACCAATCAGCAAAAGCTCAGTATATTTTGTTGTTGTTAACTGTTGCAAAAATACAGTTAGGTCTCTTTTCATGTCAGAAGTTGGATGCTATTTGATCGCTGCAGCTCAATGCAAAAGAGTCCTAACTCAAATTGTCTCACTTTTGAAGAAGTACATTTTTGTTAAAGTTAATTTTAAGCAAAATTCTGCCAATTTTTGTATATATTTTTAATTATTAAAATTAATTATGAATTTTCAAAATTTTTCTTTCAACTTTTTAACTGTTATTTATAATGATTAAATTCAACAAAAGTGGCATAACTTGAAATAGTTCCGTAATTATTGAATTAAAATATCATCAAAACAGTCACAACTCAAAATTTTGGATTTTCTAGTGTAAAATACAAAAAAATTCTTGCAACTTATCATAAAGCATAATCTGTAAGGATTTTCTACTTAACGGTCTATTCGTTATTTAAAAAAAAACAGTTTATTTAGCTCAAAAACAGTTTTTTGCATTTCCTGCAAAATCAAAAACTTTGAGTTGTGTCACTTTTGTTGTGCGTGAATCTTTAAGAATATCAACATAGTGTTCAGCCTTCATGATGCCAACAATTCGACGCAGTATTCCTAACTGGTTCCCCTGGAAACATCCCAGATCATCAAGGATCCTCCACCAAACTTCAGAGTTTCTTGTATATTCCTTTCGGTTATACCAACTTTTGGGTATAGTTAGTTGGTTAGTATAGTTGGGTTCTAGACCCTAAGCTGAACTGGAGGCTTAACATAGAGCACAGAATAAACAAAGCAGGATTTGCACTATACTCCTGCAGGAAAATGATAGTGAGGAGGTGGGGCCTCCGACCAAATTTAATGATATGGATGTTCAAGATGGTTGTACGTCCAATACTATCATACGGAGCTCTGGTCTGGTGGAAAGCCCTCAGGATGGATTACAACACCACCAAACTCGGTAGACTGCAAAGAGCATCTTGTACCGGAACTACGGGAGCGATTAGATCCTGCCCTGGAGAGGCGCTAAACGTGCTGACGCACCTGCTCCCCGTCGATCTGCATATTATGAAGGCCGCAACGCTCAGTGCTCTGGGACTGAGAGAAACAGGTTGCTGGAAGGACAGACCGTATGGCCACGGCAGTCTTTTATCACAAGGGCAAAGGTGCCTACCTACAACGACGGATTATGCAATTCCTACCATGGTCTTTGGGAGAAATTATGATATCCGTACCCCCTCTCGTCTAGAATGGAAGAGAGGGAACATCCTAAATAACCTGAGTACCACAATCTATACTGATGGCTCCAAAATGGAATGCGGAGTAGGAGTGGGGGTTTTCTCCGAACATCTAAAGATAAACGTGTCTTTCCGCCTCCCCAACACAGCAAGCGTTTTCCAGGCGGAAGTGCTCGCTATTAGAGAAGCGTGCAAGATGGCATTGATGGACACATCTTACAAAAGTCACATAACAATACTTACCGACAGCCTAGCTACGGTTAAGGCACTGAAATCGTCGACTCTATCGTCAAAACTAGTGCGGGAGTGCAGGAATCTCCTGATAGACCTAGCTCAGCGGTTCAGAGTTACCCTGATATGGGTGCCAGGGCACAACAACATTGACGGGAACGAAAGAGCCGATGAGCTGGCTCGAAGAGGCTCCGCTCTGGATGAGAGCGAGGCGCTGACGGTCCACGCCCCAATGGGCTCTATCAAGAACGGGGTCTCGAAGGACTTCCTCGCCAAAGCCAACACTAGATGGCAGAGGATGGAATCCTACAAGATCAGCAGATCACTGTGGCCAACATACGATAAGAATAGGACCGCGGAGCTCTTGAACAAAGGCCGACGGGATGTGGCAAGACTGACGACAGTCATCACTGGCCATTGGCCCATTGGAGAGCACGCGGCAAAAAAGGGGATACCATACAACACCAGCTGCCACAGCTGTGAAAACCCGGATGAGAAAGAAACCGTTCACCATTTCCTCTGCGCCTGTCCGGCCTTAGCAAGAAGGAGATGGAAAACGCTGGGAAAACCGATATTTCAAAGTTTCGAGGAGATAGCGAAGTGCAGCGTAAACTCACTACTCTCGTTCATTAACCTCTCGGACTGGATATAAAGATATGTACGGATAATACATATAAGTCCAGATGACACCACACAATATACCTTAGGGTACCTACCGGGAATAGTGGTATCAAAACGGCGCTAACGCGCTAATTGGTTGCTGGAGCATCGCCACTTGAACCAACCAACCAACCAGAACGCAAGCAGTTTGCGCGAATAAGCAAATATCAGCGTTTCTGCCTATAAAACGTGGAGTCCCTCAGGGCTCTATTCTTGGGCCACTTCTTTTTTCTTTGTATGTCAACGATTTGCCTAAAATTTTAAAGTATTGTAATATACATATGTATGCAGATGATGTACAGCTATTGCCACCGTCTTTCAGTATCTAATTGTTTTTCAAAGTTCAACAATGATCTTGCTAGTGTAGCTAAATGGGCAAGCGAAAATGGTTTATGTCTTAACCCTTTAAAATCCAAATGTTTAGTCATATCGAAAAAAGTTATGGACACCTCGCACTTCCCTAAAATTATACTCAATCATTGCGCCATCGACCAAGAGGACTCTGCCAAGAACCAGACTAATACTTGCCAAGACGCATCTCCTTCCTGTTCTCCTATATGGTTGTGAGATATTTGCCAACTGTGACGCCGCTTCCAAAGCAAAACTCAATGTTGCTTTCAACAATAATGCTAGATACGTCTTTGGTCTTAAACGCAATGACCATGTTTCTCTATATGCTACGCGAATATGTAACATGACATTTGATAATGTGCTCAAATTCCGCACTTTGCTGCTGCTGCAGAAGGTTTTAACACCTGTTGTTACACCTTGGCGAGCCAGCCTATTTACGCAGTAGATTGACTTTCTCGCGGTCGAATCGTACTGCTAACCTGACACAATTGAAACATCTTAGCCTTACCTCGGAAAGGCAACTCTACGTCTACGCCATACGTCTTTGGAACTCGTTACCTCACCTGATAAAAAGCTGCAGAAACGTTGTGCAATTCAAATCAATGTTATTTAAATATCTATGCTCGTTGCAATGATATTAATCTTCAATGGTCTTTTTTCGGCGAGTGTAAAATGCATATGGTAGTATGTTTCCTATTTCTTTGTTTTTTCTTTACTGTATAAGATCACCATTGCAAGCTTTTTTGAAATCCTAGTTGCTAATACTTTAATTATAAGACTCGATAGAATCTTGTTGTATTAGTATATAAATTTCTTAATAAATAACTAAATAAATAGAGGAAGAAAAACTGAAAAGTTACCAAAACCGAAAATAGTGAAATAAAACAAAATATAAAGGAAAGCAAGAAGCAGCTAAATCGACCGAACAGAAAATAAAGGAAGAAATAAATAAAAAAAAGACTGCAAATTAGCCGAAGCAAGTCAACTCCAAATTCAAAGCGAAATCCACCCGAACGGAATTCTACTACCCAGCAAGCAATAAACCAGTACCAGATATAAACGACAGCAACCGGATTGCCGAGGAAAGAAGCAGAAGACGAAGTAACCAATACCTACCCGGACAGACGATTGAGAGAAACATGCAAGCAGTAAAATTAATGTAAGCTACGCCCAAAACGTAAACTATAGATTGAAATAATTCAACTATTATAGAAAAAATATAAGAGAAGTAGTAAATAAAAAAAAGCAATAAAAATAAAAGGAAAATTTTTTTCAACAAAAATTAATACTTTCATATAGTAAAAGCGAATTCACTTATTATTTTATCCATAAACTTATTATTTTCAACTTTATACTTTTATTAGTTGTAAATTCATGCACTTGCTGATCAATATTATTTGTTGAATTCCCTTATATTACTATGAAATATTAAAGCACACCCATAAGTGGAGTATAAATTATTGATGTTTACGCAATCGCCGCTGAAACTCAAGTGAGTGCTTCAGTTACAAAAGCGTTCATGAAAATTTACATATACCGTTATTGATAACGGCATAACCACAATGAATTTCGGTAAATTTTTTCCATATGCTGATTGCTTGTACAGTCACAAAAATGATCTCATGTGAAACAAAACATTATCTACTGCAATTTTAAAGATAAAATTTGGCCAACTATTTTTTTATGAACAGTTTTGTAAGTCACTGTAAATATGTTGATATATGATAATTGAAAACTGAACTTTTATTTTCCATGTAAATTTTATAATAGTGTAAGTGATTATAATGTAAAATAGTATATATAAAATAAAAAAATTATGAATGAATTAGAAATAATGAAGTTTTCAACTGCATTTGTTGCTTTGCGGTATATCGATGGAATGTTCTGCACACACGGGTCTTTTTATTTATTTTTTATTTCTATATTTAGTTAGCCATTATGTCTTACTGACTAAGAGATAACATTAGAAATAGTAACAGAAATTATAATGAAAATCTTAGTTTAATAAAGACGTCGTTCTTCAGCAGAGCGACATCGAGATCTGAGAGGTAAGAGGTGTTAAAAAAGTGTTCGCATGCCGCAAATTCCAGATTGCAACATTAAATCCGATCTTACAGAGAAGAGCAGAGCAATCAATATCCCTATTAAAGAGCTGCACAATATGTTCTATTTGGCACACTTCACTACTGCACAGTACTGTACTTCAGTGTCGCAATGACAGCAAAATCATATGCTCAATAGTTCTATTCTGCAACAAAGCAAGCACTGCATCATTCCAAAACCTTTTCGCTACAGCAGCGACAGTGCTTGTGTTCTGTTGCGAAACAAAACATCAAAACAGAAAGCTATAATGAGGTTAAGTAACGGTAAATCATAGCAAGCACACGGAGTGAAGTAGAACTTCTACTTCACAACGAGTGAAACAGACTTAAATAAATATCGAAAAAAAATGTTTTAAACCTGCGTTTTTTTACATTAATGTTGTTTTAATGCTTGAAATGCAGCCCAGATTCCATACGAAATACCAAAAACAAACATCAGCTACTCCGATCGTGTAAAACAAAACACCGTATGCTTGAAAATGTTCTACTTCAGTGCTGCACTTCAGTCTTGTTCTACTTCAGTGTTGTTCTACTTCCGTGTTGTTCCACTGCAGTATTGTTCTACTTCAGAGTTGTTCTATTCCAGTGTTGTTCTACTTCAATGTTGTTCTACTTCAGTGTTGTTCTATACTTCAAGGTGCTTGAAGTTCTATTGTCGTTTCGTGCAGTATTTGTATGAATATCAAAAGCTTCCTTCACTGCAGTGCTTGTTTTGTAGTGAAAGTGAAGAAGAGCGGCAGTATTTGAAAGCACAGCGATGGCTTGCAAGTCATTTTTATAGTGCTTGCGCAGCTCTTTAATCCCTATATAGTAGATTTAGCACGAAAGAACAAGCAAAAAACGTTCGCCTCGATTGCAGAGACTTGAGGCTTAGCAACATACAACGAGACTCATATGACGGCAGAGGCTCGGTGTAATTTAATGACCGCAGTGCAAATTTTATGGACACCTTTTGAATACGCTCGTTTTCTCTTTCGGTGACTGTCCTCTCAGCTTGAAATGGCAAACCTCTGAGAGTAAAAATTGCTTATGAAAGAGCTCCCAACTCGCCGTTCGGAATCGGCATAAAACTGTAGGTCTCTTCCACCCACGTACAAATTCACACGCACAACACGGGTTGCAGTCAATTATTTAAATTATTATTTGAATACGCTCAATCCGATTGGTATGGGTAGTCTGATAAGGTCTCCAAATAAAAGAAGTGTATGCATCTAGAGCGTACAAAAGAGTATATGGGTCCGAAAATGCAGCACAGTTCCGTCGAACAAAACCCAGCATGGCATAAGACTTCGATGTAATGTAATCAAAATTACTAGAAAAACTAAGTTTGACGTCGAAAAAGACACCCAAATCCTGTATTCTATTAACTGTTTTTAACACAGAACCGGATATGGAATGCGATGATTGCAAGGGGCTTTTTGGCACCAGGTTTGAACATTGCCAAGATCCGTTTGAAAGGCAGAGAAATCCGTCTCATTATTAACGACCGCATATATCTTGAGGTCGTCTGCATATAAAAGATATTTAGCGAATGAGAAGCAGGAACCAATGTCGTTTATAAACAAAGCAAACAACAGCGGACCTTATATGCTGCCTTGAGGGACACCAACAAATGATTTAGAAGACGTGCCATCAATCGTGACAACACAACGCCGATTAGTTAGGTATGATTTCCTAACGAAGAAATGAGGAATGAAACCCCAGGAAAGCCTTTTGAAATCAAAACCAACCAACCAACCAAACCACCGTGGCTTTTATTGATCCGCTCCGCCGCAAACCAAACAAGGATGTTCTAAGAAACTCAATATTTATACAATGAAATAATATATTTCTCAAATTTTTTCACATACATACTTCAAAAACATATTTTTCAATAAAATAACAACAAAAAGTTAGGCAGATTTAAAAGAATGTGTTGAATATTCACATATTTATCATAAAGTTACGCCATTTCCCATACAAAATATACGTGCATACTAACATAAAGAGCTGCAATGGATGATTCATTTCTCCCTACACACAGTGTGATTTGGTGCAGTGTGCACTGATTGCCAGCGTTCACTATAGTAAAAGAGCAGTATGAGAATGACAACAAAACGCAAACCGCAATAGCAGTCAACACTCATTTGTTTGTCTCTGCAAGGCACGCACTGTGTTCTTTCTGCTATACCAGGTATGCGCCTATGAAACCGGTAACGACATCTAGCGGTAAATAGCCGAATATTTATAAACTTCGGAACCGTACCAAATGTCATGTTTACTTCTTCTGTCATATGTCAACAATATTCAGTTCACAATTTGTCAAGTTTCATCCAACAACGCATTGTTTGACGCTCCGGAAAATGTCGGATTACGTGCCTGGGTCAAATTTTCTCAAGTGGGCCACTTTAAAATCGATGGTCTCAGTTTTCGTTGATCAATACGGTTTTCGATCGGCTTGGAGGTAAAAATAACACCCCTAAAATAATTTTGAAAAAAAATGTTTTTTTCATTAGTTATTTACCGTTAAAGTTTTTGGTCATGTTTTTTTCAAAAATTCATAACTCACGAACGGTTTATCGGAACTCAACGTTTTCTACATCAAAATTTTTGTCAATTAATATACTTTGCCATGAAAAAATCTTTCTTCACAAACAAATTATTATTTAGCTGAAAAATCCTATTTGTTGTAAATAATTGAAAATGAATGAAACTTCTCCGCCTGCGAGAAAATTCTAACATATTTCATTCAATTCTACAATCCCTTACAAAAATTTTGGTGAAAAAAAAAGTCATTATTTTGCATTAGGTCAAAAGTTATACATGTTTTTGTGACCGCGCTCCTACCTCTAGCGCTGGAAAAGCACATATTGACGCGCGCGAGTTACGTCACAGGCAATGTCCAGCGATAAGAGCAGACTCTCGACATTGCCAGTGCCCAACCGAAACCTCAAGATAAACTGGGAAACATAAAACCTCCCAAACAGTCCCGATATTGTAAACCATCCAAACAGTCGTAAATCAACTGATAAGAGATGTTTGGGTGCGTAGTAAAAGGGACTGTTAAAAATAGATAAGCAACAATTATGTATATTAAGATAAGGATTATTGAGCTAGCACTTAAGATGATATTTGAAAAATAAAACAGAACATATTTGAGCTCTGAAGAGACCAGACGTGTTTCAATACGAAAAATATAATTGGCGCAGTCGGTAAACCCTACCGAATTCAAAGATTTTTATTGAACTGAAGTTCAAATCGAGAAAAATCACGAATTTGAAAATAAGGACAAGTGATCCGAAGATCCTGCCTTAACATTAAAATTAACGAGAGTACGAATCCCAAGATCGTAACTCAAAAGTGAAGTGAAGTGAATCGATCAAGGTCTTAAGATCCTGACACAATCACGACGAAGATCAGAGCGAGAAACTGAGGGAAGAAGGCGAACAGGTTATGCCAAAAACACAAAAAAGCAAACCTGCAACTTTAAAACCATATACCATACCCGAAGAAGCGACAGAAGACGAGATGGCCCTTTCGATACCAGCGTCGGAGCTCCTGAAGGAGGCATCCAGGATAAGGGAATTCAACGGAAGCGGTGACTACAGTCTGACGTCTTTCATAAGGGAAGTGGACCAAATTCTTCCCCTCTTTGAAACCAACCCCAGCATGAAGGAATTCGTGTTTAGACGATACGTCACCACAAAGATCCAAGGAGCGGCACTCAACGCGGTCCAGACTTTAGACGCTAACGCCTCATGGACGGACATCAAAGCGGAGCTGATCCATTCCTTCGGAATTCGGGAGAGCTACTTGAGCCTCCATCACCAAGCCTTCACGACAAAGCAGTATAACGTAAGTCAATATTTTAATAACCTTAAGTGTATACTAGATAAGCTAAATATGAAATTTGAATTCGACTTAGAAAAGCCAAGTGAGTTTTCTCCTAAGGCTAATGAGAAGATAATTTTAAAAACGTTTTTAAATGGAATTCATCCAAATTTAGCTAGCATAATAATTTCACGTAATATCGTAACTTTAAGAGATGCTTAAATCAAATATGATTCAGAAATATACACACCATAAACGTAAGGAACAAAGTGTTAACGAGTTATATGGAAATAATAATCAAAATTTAAATCAATCAGGTCAATTTAGAAATAATCAAAACTATTCAAATTATTCAAGAGACTCAAATCAGTCAAGTCAATTTCGGTCAAATAACTTTAATAACAATCAGTCAGGTCAGTTTAGACAAAATTCCAATCAGTCAAGTAATTTTCGACCAAATTACAACCAATCAAATCAAGTTAGGCAGAACTATACAAATCAGTCAAATCAATTTCGGCAAAATTATCCAAATCAATCTAACCAGTTCCGACATAACCGACCTGAACCGATGGAAATTGACCACTGCGAACAGTCAAATTTTCAATCGACGGGCCAACAACGAATCTACCGATAGTATTATTAACGATTGGAACCCAAAAAATAAAATGTTTAATAGATACGGGATCCACAACTAGCCTTTTAGATAAAAACAAATTGTTAAATTATAAAAGAAACAGTTTACAACGGAAGATATATTTTAATACACTAAATGGCCAAACTGCTATAGACACGGAAATAATTACAGAACTTCCGCTGGAATTTAATGAAAATAACCTAATGTGTTGGAAAATAACAACATTTATTAATAAAAATTTTGATGCCCTTGTAGGCCAAAATATCCTAAAAGCCCTTAATGCGGTAATAAACTTAAAAGAAGAATACTTAGAAATAAATAATAACAAAATAAAATTTTTAAATGCATGTCCTTTTGAGTATAACAATATTCACACACTAGAAGAAGGAGAAAACAAACTACAAGATTTAATCAGAGAGGACATGAACAATGAGGAAAAAAGTAAATTAAAAACACTTTTAAATAATAATAAAAATGTATTTTACCATGAAGGAGAACAATTATCCCATACTCATGAAATTCAACATGAGATAGTAACAAAATCTGAAAGACCAATATATTGTAAAATATACAGATATCCCCAAATTCACGAGGAAGAGATTAGCAATCAAATAAATGATATGTTAAGACAGGGAATAATTAAAGAAAGCAATTCACCATACAACTCACCTCTTTGGATAGTTCCTAAGAAGCTAGACAATTCGGGAAAGAAAAAATGGCGAATAGTCATTGATTATAGAAAACTGAATGAAGACACCATCGACGACAAATTTCCTATACCCAATATTGAGACTATTTTAGACAAACTTGGTAGAGCACAATATTTTACAACACTTGATCTAGCTAAAGGTTTCCACCAGGTTAACATAAACGAAATAGATCGACCAAAGACAGCTTTCTCAACCCCTCAAGGACATTACGAATTTATAAGAATGCCGTTTGGATTGAAAAACGCACCCGCAACTTTTCAAAGGCTAATGAACTCTGTGCTTAGGGAATACATAAATAAGATATGTGTTGTATATTTAGACGACATTTTAATCTTCAGCTCAAGTCTCGAAGAACACACACAAAATGTACAGAAAATACTAACGAAATTACATGAACACAATTTAAAAATACAAATAGATAAGTGCAAATTTTTTGCAAAATCAACAGAATATCTTGGTCACACTTTAACTGTGGACGGTATAAAACCCAATCTAGATAAAATAAAAAATATTCAAAATTTAAAATTACCTACTACAGTTAAACAAATAAAATCATTCTTAGGTATAACTGGTTACTATAGAAAGTTTGTTAAAGACTACGCAAATGTAGCCTCTGGACTAACAAAATACCTCAAAAAAGGGATGAAAATAAACACAAACGATTCTAATTACATAAATTCTTTTGAAAAATTAAAATCACTTTTAATAAACCCACCAATTCTAAAATATCCCGATTATAAAAAGATTATATTAACTCAAGAAAACCATCCTATAAGTTATGCCAGTAGGACTCTGAATGATCATGAAAGAAGGTACTCCACCACAGAAAAAGAATTATTAGCTATAGTATGGGCAGTTAATTATTTTAGACCATATATTTACGGCAGACCTTTTGACCTCCTAACCGATCACCAACCTCTTAAATGGTTGCAAGCTAAACATAAAGGGAAGGACATTAATCCCAGACTTCAACGATGGCTTTTAAAATTAGGAGAATACAATATAAATATCAACTATTTAAAAGGAAAAGACAACAACGTAGCAGACTTTTTAAGCCGAATAAATTCAGAAACAGGTGAAATTAATGCAGTAGAAGACGGAATTACGATCAAAACTGACGCAACTATCCATTCTCAAGAGGAGGAACTAAACGATCATTTTCCTATACTTCATACTATTGTCAATCGTTTTAAAACCCAAATAATTTTAACAAATAATAAAACAAAAGACATCAAACATTTTTGAATAAAACAAAAATATATCTCAATTCTAATGACATTGAAAATAACAGTATAACAAATATTTGTCGAAAGTATTTAAATACTGGAAAAGTAGGCATTTATTCGGATCTCAGCGAACATCAATACAACATCGTTCAACAAGAATTAATTAAAAACTTTGGTAATCAAATTAAATTTGTAAAATGTGAATTTCATGCCAAAGACATGAAAACTGAAGAAGAAACTTATAAACAAATAGCAAATTTTCATAAAAATGAAACTGGACATGCAGGCATAAACGAAAACTACGCGAGTTTGAAAAACCTTATCTATTTTCAAAATTTAAAACTACTTATTCAAAAATTCATAAATAATTGTGATATTTGCAATAGGGCCAAATACGATAGGAAACCAATTAAACCAAAATTCCACTTGACAGAAACCCCTTCAGATACAAATGAAATCGTACATGCCGATACGTACACAAATTCAAGAACACATTATATAACATTCATTGACAGGTTTTCAAAACATGCCTTAGCCTTTAATTTAGAAGATAGAAACAGCGTAACACTGATAGAAAAGATAAGAATGTACTTTTCAGTTATGGGAAAACCAAAATTATTAATCCTAGATAATGAATTCAACTCAATTAATATCAAAGATTTCCTTAAACAAGAAAATATAGAAGTTCATTACACTAAACCAAATAGCCATACTGGAAATTCTGACATTGAAAGATTTCACAGTACATTGAGTGAGAAAATTAGAATATTAGGAATCGAAAACCCGAAACTCTCAGCAGCAGAAAAAGTATTTAAAAGTGTTGAATGGTACAACAAATCATTTCATACTACCATAAAAACTCGTCCAATTGATATAATACTAGGAAAAGCAGACAAACAAATGGTAAAAGAAAATATTATAAAAATGAAACAGCAAATAATGAACACAAGAAATAATAATAGAGAAAATTTTGAAAATTCCAAGGAAGAGGGATACGTAAAGAATTACAAAGCATTACGCCACAAAACCGAACCTAGATTTAGAAAACTTAAATTAGAAAATATACACCCAACAAACATTAAAAGATCAACAAAATTTTTAGATCAAATGGATTCTGCTCGGTATAACACTGGCACTGCTGCTTTCAACAACGATAGCAACATTGGACATTCAACCCATTCATGAAGAAAACGGCTATGTGGAAATCAGCAGTGAATCAAGAGAAATAGTTGTTTCAACGAACCTAATAGTTCATGTAGTTGACCCTCACGAAATACTACTACTAATTAATAACCTTACTTATAACACAAACGTACTTATTAAACCACATCGCGATCTAATTTTAAATGAACTAGAAATATTAAAGACTAAAGTAAAAACCTTAATTCCGAAACCAATCTTCAGTAGAAATAGGAGGGGTTTGATAAATTTTGTCGGCACCGCTTACAAATATTTGTTTGGTACAATGGACGACAATGACCGGAAGGATATTGAGGATCATTTAAAAACTGTTGATACCAACCTTCACAACTCTATAACAAATCTAAATCAACAAATCAAAGTTAACGACTATTTTGAAAAAACATTTAAATATTTAAAAAATATGATGGAGAATGACAGACGAACAATACAGGCATACATAAATGCAACACAGAAAACAATTAAAGATGCACTGTCAAACAATTTCTTTACCGAACAAATTCTACGAATTAACATATTAAAAGAAAAAATTGATCACATTCAAGATAGCATTGTCTCAGCAAGAAGTGGGTTGTTGCATCCAGGTATATTAACCAATGAGGAAGTTGACATGTATAATATCGACCTGCATAAACTAACACACTTAAAAATATGTGCGATTGAGTACGCACAGAAACTACTTCTCCTTATTATTAAAGTGCCGAAAGATTTTGAAAAAATACAATTAAAACATATATATCCTATAACAAACAACCAAAAGTGGGAGATAGAACACAATTCAGAAATAGTTTTTACATATAAAAACAAAACATATACATACGAAGAAAGTAAAACTTTAAACGAATTCAAAATATCGAAACATTGCATTTATACGCAAACTTGTAAATTAATTAGAAATAATATCACTGAGGTTGCGGTAATTGATGAAGAAACATTATTGTTAAAAAACTTTAAAGATGTCAAGTTATATCAAAATTGTGATGACAGACAAATAATATTGAAAGGTAATTACCTAATTCACTATCATAACTGTTCAATGAAAATAATGGAATACTCGTACTCAAACACGAAGAGTTTCTTTCAACAAAGATTTTACTTTCCAAACGTCGAAGTACAAAATTTCTCACAAAAGTTAACATTCGATGAAATTGTACTCAATAACATTAAAAATATTAAAGAAATAAAAGAATTGCAATACCACAAAAAAGTGATATATTCTGTCTCGACACTTATGATAATTTTAATCTGCTGCCATTATAACAATAATAATCTTGCTAAAGAAGCAAAGAAAAATGAAAATCGAATTTGTAAACAAAACCCAGGAGTGTTTTGAGCTAAAGAGGGGAGAAGTTACGTCACAGGCAATGTCCAGCGATAAGAGCAGACTCTCGACATTGCCAGTGCCCAACCGAAACCTCAAGATAAACTGGGAAACATAAAACCTCCCAAACAGTCCCGATATTGTAAACCATCCAAACAGTCGTAAATCAACTGATAAGAGATGTTTGGGTGCGTAGTAAAAGGGACTGTTAAAAATAGATAAGCAACAATTATGTATATTAAGATAAGGATTATTGAGCTAGCACTTAAGATGATATTTGAAAAATAAAACAGAACATATTTGAGCTCTGAAGAGACCAGACGTGTTTCAATACGAAAAATATAATTCGCGCGCTTAGTCATCGTGTCACACGATGACGATTCGGTCACACGATAACTAAGCGCGCGCGCGTCAATACGTGCTTTTCCAGCGCTAGAGGTAGGAGCGCGGTCACAAAAACATGTATAACAAATAGGATTTTTCAGCTAAATAATAATTTTTTTGTGAAGACAAAAATTTTGATGTAGAAAACGTTGAGTTCCGATAAACCGTTCGTGAGTTATGAATTTTTCAAAAAAACATGACCAAAAACTTTAACGGTAAATAACTAATGAAAAAAACATTTTTTTTCAAAATTATTTTAGGGGTGTTATTTTTACCTCCAAGCCGATCGAAAACCGTATTGATCAACGAAAACTGAGACCATCGATTTTAAGGTGGCCCACTTGAGAAAATTTGACCCGTATATGTTGTTACAATATTATTGTAATCTTTAGTCTAGCAATCAGCTAACCAACGCCATCATTAAAACAAAAATTTTGAAAAAAAGTAGATAGATGCACAAGTAAATATAATTTATTTTTTCTGTTCAATTTTTTATGTCCATAAAACATAATAGTTTTAATTTAGGTGAAAATATTTTCTTTGTAAATTCGTATGAAAATTAATTTGAATTAAATACCATTCGAAAAACTCGCACACACTAATGTTATAATGCAACAAAGTCTCAGCTCTCAAATGTCATGCACGCACATGTTTTGCTTCTCTTCGCTGGCACCTCTGATTCGATGTGTTTGCACTGAGCAAGTGCAAGTTGAAACCGCTTTCAAATCGCAATTTTTTTTTTTTTTAGACGCGCCAACGCGCAGGGGATAACCCCTATAAATGCGAGGCATTGCGCTGGTTCAGGAAGGATATATAGGTTGGGAGAGAGGAAGTTTGGGTGAAGAATTTATGGACTCTTGCCTTGAATCCATCAAGATCATAGGTACTGGGGAAAACATCTGCAGGGAGACCATTCCAGAAATGCGCTGTTCGGGCCAGGAACGAACTTTCTCTGTAGTGCGTAGTGCGCTGGAACATCGTTTCGACGTGGAATGCATGGGCGCCAGTATTCAAACGGGTTGCCCGTGGGAATACCCGGAGTGATGGCATCAAGCTGCTCATCTCCACTGAGCAATTACCGAAAAAGTATCGGTAGAATAACACCACACATGCCACGTTTCGACGATGCTCCAAGGAGTCAATAGAGCTGGATGCCCTACTGTCCCCTATAAGTTTAATCGCACGGTTTTGCACCCGATCCAGGAGCTCCAAATGGGTTTTTGAAGCCCCTGCCCATAGGTGCGAATTAAACTCCATTTTAGGTCGGATATAGGTGGTATAAATAATGCGGAGATCGGACGGGGAGAAATATTTTCTGCACCGCTTTAAGAAGCCGAGGCACTTGGCTGCTTCTTTCGACACGCCAAAAATATGATCGTTCCAACGAAGGTCGTTCTTAATGGACATGCCCAGAACATCAAGAGCTGCCGATTCCGCAATACTCACACCACCCATAACCAGGGATGTGTTGGGGAGACCCGTTTGTGGGATAACAGGCAACGTTGGGTCTTGCGAGGATTAAAATCGACCCTGTTCGCTTGACCCCACTTGGAGATTGTTTGTAGGTCGCTGTTAAGTGTGTCATTCATACGGCGCCGTTCTCTCTCAATCTCCACAGAGCTGGGGCGCTTTGTGAAGGAGTATGAATGACAAATAGTGCTGTCATCCGCAAACGAGTAGATGGGGTTCTTCGTCGACGACAATAGGTCGTTGATGAAGATAAGGAAAAGGGTTGGAGAAAGGTCCGAACCCTGCGGCACTCCCGCTCTAAGGGAATGTTTTTCGAGGCTATGCCGTCTATTACAACACGAATAGAGCGATCATAGAGGAAGCTCGTAATCCAACGAGATAAGATACTACCGACGCCATAGGCAATCAATTTAGACACAAGTGCTTTATGCCACACCCGGTCAAAGGCCTTAGAAATATCCAGTGCAACAACCTTGCTTTCACCGAGGTTTAGAATGCTATGGTTCCATTTCTCGGTGAGGACCGCCATAAGGTCTCCCGTCGATCGCTGTCTTCGAAAGCCGTATTGGCGGTCACTTAGCAGTCTATTGTGCTCCAGATATTTCACAAGGTTGAATTTTACAATGCTTTCCATTACTTTGGAAAGCACCGAACAGATTGCTATAGGTCGGTAGTTCGCAGGTAGTCTTGCCTTTTTTAGGAACTGGTTGAACATTTGCTACCTTCCAACATATCGGAAATACACTTTTCAACATATGGTGTATGACATGTTGAAAAGTTTGCGTAATGGACAAGCCAGCGAAGTAGCGCATTTTTTCAAAACAAGGGCTGGAATGCCGTCCGGCCCTGAAGCCTTATTTACATCGAGATTTGCAAGCACTCTTTTAACTACCAGTGTCCGAAAATGAATTTCTGGCATAGAGCAAGATACGTTCTCGACTACGGGTAGTGGTTGATCGCTGGGGGGCAGAGAGGAATTCTCTGCGAAAATTTTAGCCAGCAAATTAGCTTTATCAACCGAGTGAGTGATGATTTGATCACTGTTAAGGAGAGTTGAAATTGAAGACGATGTTTGGTTCTTCACCTTCTTAACGAATGACCAAAAGTTCTTACTACCACGCTGGCATTGAAGAACTTTTTTCCTTTGGCGCTGTTCGTGCAGAAACTTTTGGTGCCTTAGGATGGCATTGCATCGATTTCTAGCCTGTTTACGCAGCTGTTCAGTGGCGGCATTTTTATTTGCCTGCTATGTTCTGAAAGCTTCCTCTTTGGACCTGACAGCAATTCTGCATGTCTCATTAAACCAGATATTGTACTTAAGTTTAATGCAAACCAGCTTATTAGGGATGAAGGACCGCAATCCTAATAGTATAATTTCTTCAACCATTTTGGCTGCGGCATTTATGTTTCTATCAAGAAAACACAATTTCCAATTGAAGTAGGTGAAAAAATCGTTAAGTCCACTCCAGTTAGCTTTATCATACTTCCACATTAAGCGCTTCGGGGCTAAAGGCGAAGCATTGCGGATAGAAGAGTATGAAAAAGACGCCAAAATGGTGCAATGGTCCGAGTTTCCAAGAGGTGCGTGCATTTCAACATCATATTTTTCTTGATGTGAAGTGAGAAAAAGGTGAGAGCTTGCCCCTCAACGCAGGGGATATGCGTTGGTTCATGCACTATTTGAGTCAAGTTATTAGACTCGGCAAAGAGCTCGACATACAAGCCTTCAGGAGTTGTGTGGCTGGAATGGCGTAGCCAATTGGAATTATGAATATTGAAATCACCAGCAACTACAATTTCACTATTCAGATACGATATCAGAATATAGGAAATAGAATCAGAGAGAAGATCAAACTTGTTATAAGTAAAATCTCTCCCTGAATTCGGGCTTCTGTACAGAAAGCAGAAGTGCAGAATGTGCGACTGGATATTGAATTTAACCCACATGGAACTAAATTCGGCATCCGTCGTGTATAGTTGTTGCTGGCACTAGTATGCAACATTACTGCACACATAAAGGGCAAGACCCCTGTGGGAGAGAATAATGGCAGTAGGTGGTACCATCCAGTGGATCTGCATCCTCACACACCTGGGTCTCACCTAGTGCCATTACATGGGGTTTGTGGAGATTTACAAACGCGTATATTGCGAACAAGTTCGCCCTGAGCCGGCGCACGTTGCAGAAGGCTATACGAAATTTGTCCAGCACTATGACCTGGGTGGGTTAAAGGACAAGGAAAGCAGTCAGAAATGCGATCTGATGCACTGTAAAATTGATGTTGCCCTGTGGTAAGTGTTATGTCTTTACCACAGAGCAGTCAATTTCGCAGTGTCGAACAGGACCGCATGTACTTACTTACTTACTTAACTGGCCATAACAACCCGTTATCGGGTTACGGCCTGCCGCAAAACTTCTCTCCAGGCGCCTCTGCTTTGCGCGCGCCTTCTCCAGTTAGTAACACTAAGAGATGACAGGGCCTCTTCAACTTGGTCCTTCCACCGGAGACACGGCCTCCCTCTTCGCCGTCGACCTCCAACCATCGCATCGAACACCTTTTTCGCCGGAGCTTCGTCGTCCATGCGGCAGACATGACCGAGCCAGCGTAGCCGCTGGATGTTTATTCGCTGCGCTACGTCCATGTCCTTATACAGCTCATACAGCTCGTTATTGGTTCGTATACGATAGTCGTCACCAACACGAACAGGGCCGAAGATTTTGCGAAGTACCTTCCTCTCGAACACTCCACTAGGGCCGCTATGTCGTTTCGTGTCATTGTCCATGCTTCAGCGCCATAGAGGAGCACGGGCAAGATAAGCGTCCTATAGAGTGCAAGTTTTGTCGGCCGAGAGAGGTCTCTACTTCTCAATTGCCTACCGAGACCGTAGTAGCACCTGTTGGCAAGAGTTATCCTTCGCTTTATCTCCAGGCTGACATCATTGCTGCTGTTGATGGCGGTGCCAAGGTAGACGAATTCCTTGACAACTTCAAAAGTATACCTGTCGGCCTCGACGTGAGACCCTAGCCGCTGCGAGTCTCTGCATGTAGACAGCATATACTTCGTCTTGCCCTCATTTACCACCAGACCCATTTTGGCAGATTCTCTTTCGATAGCCGCAAAGGCAGCGGTGACATCTCGCTTATTACGTCAGATGACATCAATGTCATCAGCGTAGGCAAGGAGCTGGACACTTTTGTTGAAAATTGTGCCATTACGATGTACACCGGCCTTGCGCAGAACACTCTCCATGGTGAAGTTGAAGAGGTCGCAGGACAAAGGATCACCCTGTCTGAAACCTCGAACGGTATCAAAGGGGTCGTAGAGGTCACTTCCAACCTTGACGGAGCTGCACGTATTGCTCAACGTCGCTCTGCAAAGTCTCACGAGCTTTGCAGGGATACCAAGTTCAGACAATGCGGCATATAGGCGATCCCTTATCGGGCTATGGAATGCTGCCTTGTAATCGATGAAGAGATGGTGTGTATCGATTTGATTCTCATGGGTCTTCTCCAGGATTTGGCGTAAAGTGAATATCTGGTCGATGGTGGACTTACCAGGTCTAAAGCCGCACTGATAAGGTCCAATCAGCGCCTTGGCGAGTGGCTTCAATCTTTCACATAGTACGCTCGTCAGGACCTTGTATGCAATGGGAAGTAGGCTTATACCCCTGTAGTTGGCTCATATTGTTGGGTCGCCTTTCTTCAGCACAGGACAAAGGGCACTGAGGTTCCAATCGTTGGGCATTCGTTCCTCCAGCCATATTTTGCAAATGAGCTGATGTATGCACCCAATCAGCTCACCGCCGCCGGCCTTGAACAATTCAGCTGGTAGCCCATCCGGCCCTGCAGCTTTGTTGTTCTTGAGTCGCTGGATAGCGACCCGGACCTCGTCATGGCTGGGCGGTGGCACATCCACACCGTCGTCGTCGATTGGTGCCATCTGGACATCTTCACCACTGGCGGTATTGTTCCCTTCGTCGCCTGCGAGCAGCTTGGTGAAGTGCTCCTTCCACAACCTCAGCACACCCTGCGCATCCGTAACCAGATCCCCGTTTTCGTCTCTGCAAGAAGATGCCCCGGGCTTAAATCCTTCCGTGAGACGCTTAACTTTTTGGAAGAATTTTCGGGCGTCATTCCTGCTCCTGCACTCCTCGATTTCCTCACGCTCGCGCCTTTCTTGCTCCCGTTTCTTGCGTCTAAAAAGGCACCTCTCTTTCCTCCTCTCCTCCCGGTATTTTTCTGTCACGGCTCGCGTGGCAGCCGACTGCAGGGTCTTCTTGTAAGCAGCATTCTTCGCTGCAGTGGCTGCGCGACACTCTTCATCGTACCATTGGTTTTTTGGTGGTGGGCGTCGAAAACCAAGGACATTTTCTGCGGCGGCGCGCGTAGAGTGGGATAAGTGAGCCCATAATCCGCCGATGTCATCAGGTGGAGAGGGGGAGCGACCGAGCTGGTTGGAGAGTTGAGCGGAGTAGGCTTCGGCTACCCCTTGTGATCGCAGCTTGCTGATGTCCAGCTTTCTTCGCAAACTAGGTTGTGCGGTCTTCGCTACGCAAAGACGCATTCGTACCTTGGCTGCAACAAGGTAGTGGTCCGAGTCGATGTTGGGTCCTCGGAACGTGCGCACATCTAGAATGCTAGAAGCATGCCTTCCATCAATCACAATGTGATCAATCTGGTTGCGGGTGGATTGATCGGGGGATAACCAGGTGGCCTTGTGGATATCGAGGTGCTGGAATCTGGTGCTACTAACTACCTTGTTTCGTGCCGCGGCGAAATCGATCAGCCTCAGACCGTTGTTTGTAGTGGTCGTATGGAGGCTGAACTGCCCGACAGTGGGACCAAATATACCTCCTCGCCCGACCTTTGCATTGAAGTCCCCGAGGACGATTTTGACGTCATGGGCCGGGCACCCGTCGTAGACGTCCTCGAGCTTCGCATAGAAGGCATCCTTGGCCGCATCGTCCTTCTCTTCCGTCGGGGCGTGCGCACAAATTAGGCTGATGCTAAAGTATTTAGCCTTGATGCGGATCGAAGCCAGTCGTTCGTTCACCGGAGTGAGCTAGCTTTCATTGGTATTTGATTTTCCGTGGCGGGCACCAAACCCTGCGCACAACCCAAATTTTAAGTCCTGGGGATTGGACTCGCTGCACACATTAGTTCACTATTCAGCGGGTGCCAAATAGCTATCCAGAAGGGCCGCGCGGAGGCTGTGCATCAGCTTGGATTGGACAGGGACAAGGATCGTTCTGGCGTTCGCCAAGTTGAACGCAATCAGAGACTTTACCTTGTATGTCCGCTCCCTCCCTTCAGGGACCGCATGTTATTAATTAATTAATTGATTGGCACGACAGCCCGCTTACGCGAGACTAAGGCCTAGCTTCCCGCAACCACCCGTGTTGTGCGTGTGAATTTTGTACGCGGGTGGAAGGGACCTACAGTTTTATGCCGGTTCCGAACGGCAGGTTGGGAGCTTTTTCATAGGCAATTTTTACTCTCAGAGGTTTGCCATTTCCAGCTGAGAGGACAGCCACCGAAAGAGAAAACGAGTTTCCCGTTATTTTTTTTTTTAGGTGTTACTACATGCAGTATTCGATCTTGCGTCGCTCTGCATGCGACTCGTTGGACCGCGCACTAACCAACTGAACCACGGCGGCTGCTGTGACCGCATGTAGCGCTACTAAAAACGGACGGAGGAAAAAGACAACACGGGAAAAAAAACACAGCAACAACACAACGCGGACGGAGGTCGAATTGGCGGACAGCAAGAATAACGGCACTCGCACTGCACTTTATATTTGTGCGCAAGACGCGTTTAATTTAATTTATTTTTTTATTTATTGATTTGGCCGCGCGATTTTAGCCGGCCACAACGCGGTAGTAGCGAGTTATAGAATCAATTTCAATTGATTCGCTCGTTGTAAATTAAACGAGGAGTTCTGTACTATAGGAAGTTCTTTATTCAATTCCAACTTAAAACTAAATATTGCAACGCACAGAGTTCACAATGAAACCTCGGTTTGTTGCGATATGCATATTGTATGTTTAAATATATGTATATTGTATGTTTATGAAAAGGCAGGAAGCCACTTAGGATTTGTTTGCGTTTGTGATACTGTATGTTGCGATAAGGGTTTATGGATACTCAAGTGGAAGAAAACGACTGGAGAGTTATCGGCTGTTGGGATTTGTTTACATATGGGATTTTATAGGTTGTGATAAGGATTGAAGGAATAGATCGATTGTGTTTGAGGAGTCAGTTTTCTGGGTTATGGTTAAAAGATAGCCGTTGGTGGGTTATCGTTACTCCTCCCTGCGGAAGAATTGTCTTTAATAAAGGACAATTTTGAAAATATTTTATTTTTGTTTCTGAAGGAAACGTAAAGAATTATAATTATTATGATAAATATGATTATATCTGTAGTAATAGATATATAGTTGTTTTTTTCATTCTTAGCTTCTACGTTTTTCTTAATTTTTTTAAGTTCATAGTCGTGGGTAATAATGTTTTTATCTTGTATTTGTAATATTTTTAGCGGATCCTCTTGGGATGCTTTAAATTCTTTGTTTTCTATTTTAATGTAACAATCTTTAAAAATTACAATTGAGTGCTTCTGTAGTTTTATTGGAACATTTTCACAATTTTGATTCAGAATTTCTTCTGGTTTTGGTTTGTAACCATTAAAGTGTTTGGTTCTAGATATGTGACTTTGGTTTCAATTGCATTTCGGAAATGACATTGGATCGTATCTTTTAACGTTAAATTTTCGATGCATTGATTTGTTTTGTATAGTTTATTGTTTTCGCTCAATTCTTGTACTTTGTAATTGATGTTAACATATTTTTGTTGTGGATCTATATCTAGTTCTTCGCTTTCATTATTTGGTATTGGAATAATGCGAACAACTGGATGTGTTATAATGACATCTGGTATGCAAATGATTATGAAAAGTGTTTTATTTTTCTTCCAAATTGAAGTTTTAATATTCTTAAACTGATCATAAGACAAATTATCAAATGCTTCTAGTGGTATGTCTTTCGGGTTAACGATTCCGAATTTCGCTAATTGAATTGATTGTTCAATGTCTTCTAAGTGATGTAGAAACGTTTCGACAATATTAGTAAAAGTGAAAAGTGCCAATTGTGTTCTGTATCTGTCTTGGAGTACGTTTGCTTGGTGTTGTAGTTTAATAATGTATTTATTTTCTTGATTGATGTAGTCAATGATTTCGTTTTGTTTTTTATTTAGTAAGTCAGTGTTTCTTCTGATTTCGTTTTTGTCTTCTTCAGTCAATGTTCCGAATAGATATTCTAACGCGTTGCCTACAAGGTTCATAAGAGCTCTAGCATGTCTCGTTTTGAATAAGTTCAAGTGCTGTTTACTTATTTTTAATTTTTTCATGATGTGGGGTGTATTGAAATACTGATTTTCTTTGACTACTCCTTCAAGTTCTTCTTGGGTTTCCAGTAGTTTTTCTGTATTAATAGTGTGAATTATTGTTTGAAATTGTTGCGGAATTGCGTATTCGCCTTGTTCAATGGCGATGAATCCGTTATTGGTCGCTAATGACTGGACTTGGATTGACTGTGCTGCCACTAGTGGAGTCTGGATGATCATACAGAGGAATGCCCATATCTTCAGCAGTTTCGATGAGGTCGAAGTTTTGATCCCTGGAAGAATCTTCGTTAGCCTTCTTTCTCTTGAAGTTTGACTTGTAAAATTTTCGTTTTTGTGCTTTGCCTGTTATAACATAGTCGGGATCTGTCTGTTGAAGATAGTCTGTTTTGATAAAAGGGTTTTGATCGGTTTTCGGTCGTCTCTTGTTTCTTTGTCTCATGTAATTAGGGTCGATCTCGTGATCTGTTCTGTTTTGGGATGTGTTTAGATATGCGATTCGGTTAATCTTGTTCTGTTGAATTTTATCTATTTCTTCCTGTTTAGTATAAAGGAGGTATGGAATTTTGCCAGTGGTGGAGTGATTTAATAGGTGATTATAAGCGTATAGAGCTTGTTCTATGACAATTGATTTTTCGTTGTTGTCGCCATTTAGAAGTTGTATTCTGCATTTTTCGTTGATGGTTCTATGGAAGCGTTCCACATCTGCTATTCCTGTCTTTCCGTGGGTAATTTCGAGTTCTATGTTTAATTGGTCTAACCAATTTTTGAAAGGCTTTGCTTCGAATGCTGGGTCTTTATCGGCTTTAATTGTTTTTGGTGTGCCTATGTAGGTGAATATCCTCAGAAGTGCTCTTTTCGCTTCTAGCCAATTCGGGGTTTTGACATACTCTGCAGTTGCGTACTTCGAGTATAAGTCGATTGCCGATAAAAAGGTTTTCTGATCGAACTGCCAAAAATCAATTATTAGTTTTTTTGTTTCGTCAGCTGCTGCTGGGGTTACTCTGAAAGGTAATTTGTTTGGTTGGTTTTCTGGTTTACAAATATTGCAATGGTTGCATTTATTGATTATAAGTTGGATGCGTTTTCTCATTTTGGGGAAATAGAATTCGTTTTTTATTTTATCACAAATTACTTGTGAACCTGCGTGCATAGTTTCTTCGTGTTTTCTGAATACTAGTTCCTCAATGGCATCATCTTTTTCTAAGGTTTTAAGTTTTTTTGTACATCTTAACAGCTTGTGTTTAAAATGTGATGCCAAGTCTTGGAATTTCATAAAATCATTGTTATTTTCGATAAAAACTCCAATTCTTTTAGTGTGGTAAACGTATGAGTTGATTATATTGCTTACTGCTTCTTCTTCGAAGTCTAAGTAGCATATTTTTGTAATAATTTTATTATACTTATTTCTGCGAGTTTGAATTGTTGGACGTAGGCCTTTATAAAAGATTATTTGATTTCTGAAGAAATTGAGCGGTCTTTCCGGAATTGGTATCAAATTTCCGCTGTCTTCATGAGCAGAATGTATTGTTTCGTTAGTGTTTACATCTTCCTCAGGTATATTTTCTGTGTGTAGGTGACACTCTTCTAAGGGAATTCTGGAGAGTGCATCTGCTACGTAATTTTCCTTACCCGGTAGATATTTTATGTCGAAATTGTATTCGTTAAGCCTGATTTTACATCTTTGGAGTTTCTGGTTAGGTTCCTTAAGTGTTTGCAACCATTGGAGTGGTCTGTGATCGGTTTGAATTAAGAATTTTACTCCATAGAGGTAGGGTCTAAACTGCTGAGTTGCCCATAGTATAGCTAGTAATTCTTTCTCAGTTGCTGAGTAATTCTGTTGAGCTTCGTTGAATGTTTTGCTTGCAAAGCATATTGGATGTGGACCTTGACTTAACACTGCTCCCATTGCATAATTACTAGCATCGGTGGTAAGAGTAAAGGGTTTCGTGTAGTCTGGGTATGCTAAAATAGGATCGTTTGAGATCAAGTCTTTTATTATTTGGACAGCTTGAATGTACTCAGGGTTCTGGGGATTGAGCTTTGCATCTTTCTTTAGATTCGCTGAGAGCGGTTTCGTTAATTTCGCAAAGTTTGGTATAAAGCGTCTGTAATAACCTGCAAGGCCCAAGAAACTTTGGATTTGTTTCTTTGTTTTGGGTATGGGGAAATCTCGAATCGCTTTTATTTTGTTCGGGTTCGCTTTTATGCCATTCTGATTGACAATCTGTCCAAGAAACTCTGTTTCCTGCTTTAGAAATTCACATTTATCCAGCTCTATTTTGAGATTTGCTTCGTGTAATGTCCGTAAGACTAACTCAAGAGATTTCAGATGTTCGTCTAGTGTTTTACTGAATATTATAATATCGTCTAAGTACACTAAACAGTGTGCTCCTATCAGATTTGTTAATACTTCGTTTATCAACCTTTGAAATGTGGCTGGTGCGTTTTTTAGGCCAAACGGCATTCGTAGAAATTCATAATGTCCTTTCTGTGTCGAAAAAGCGGTTTTTGTCTATCTCCAGGAGACATTTCAATTTGGTGAAAACCTTTTGCAAGATCTAATGTTGTAAAATATTTACATTGTCCTAGTTTATCCAATATTTATTCGATCAACGGTATTGGAAATTTGTCATCTATCGTTATCTCATTGAGCTTTCTATAGTCAATTACTATTCGCCACTTTTGCTTGCCTGAGGCGTCTATCTTTTTGGGGACTACCCAAAGGGGTGAATTATATGGTGATTTACTTTTTTGTATTATGCCTTGCGCTAACATGTCGCTTATTTGTTTATCTACCTCCTCTTTGTGTATGTGTGGGTATCTATATAGTTTGGAGTAGATTGGCTTGTCATGTTTTGTATTAATTTTGTGTTTTACTCTGTTCGTAAAAGTAAGGGGGTCATTGGTGTTGTATGTGATCGTTTCGTATTTTTGAAGAAGTGTTCCTAATTTATCTTTTTCGTTTGGATTTAAGTGTGATGTTCTTAGATTATACTCTTGTACCGTATGGAAATTTGTTTCTTCTGGTAAAGCGAGTATTTTCAAGTAGTCTCTGTTTACCGTTATTGAGTTGTCAATTGTGTGTATAATGGCTCCAATATTTCGTAGGATGTCCATACCGATAATTGCGTCAAATCTACCTATATTGTCACATACATAAAATTTTAGACCAGCTGTTGAAATAGTTCTATCAAGTATTAAGTTGCCTGAAATTGTTTGAATTCTAATTGGATAGGCAGCAAAGCTATTTTTAACAAACTTATTCTTAATTAAACTAACTGATGATCCCGTGTCGATTAGACATTTTAATCTTCTTCCGAACAGGTGCCAGATTGAGGTTGGTACTTGTCCGAGGCCTGTAGCCGAAAATTCTGGTCAACATCCATTGGAACTTGTTTTGTCTGTCCCGACGCGTTATATTTGTGGTTTCTCGATTGTGAGGAATTTTGGTAAATATTTTTGAATGTATTTGGTTGAGGACTTTGTGTATTTTTAGATTGGTTTATACCTCTGCTTCTGTTAGATCTATACATGTTGTTTTCTTTAAGGGCCATAATAGCAGTTTGTACAGTTGTGGCATTTGCCCCGTAAATTATTGTTACCATTTTAGGGGGCAGTTCTTTAATTAAGTGTTTAAATGATGTTTTTGTGCACATATTTTTTAAAATGTCTGCGTTGTCAGGTGGCTTCAGGAGTATTCTGTCGCGTATGGAGCTTATTCTGTCTAATATTTTAGTACAAAACTCATTCAACTCATTCAAACTCAAGGTGATATCCTTTGAATCTAATGTTGTTGATCTTAATGATCGCCTCATCGATTGGTCGGTGGTCCGCATACTCGTTGATGAGAGTTGTCCGTAGTTGGGCCCAGGTATTTGGCTGCTCCCTACACATCAGTTCAGAGGCGTCTCCGCGTAGTGTATTCAGGATGCATTGGAAGAAATACAGTTGATCGTCCGGAGTTGCTGCGTTCATTGTGGGCACCAGAGTATCCACCGTGTTGATATACCTGACCAATTTCCTTTCGGATCCATCGAATGGTTCGAGCAGCTTCAGCGTCTCCATGATTCGGCTGTTATTCACTGCCATTTTTTTCACTTTAATTCAAACAATTCCTTTTTATTGTAAAAATAGCTTCGGATTTATTATCCTTTTTATTAATTATGCAGGTTCTTAAGACCGACTGCGCCAGTTATAGAAACAATTTCAATTGATTCACTCGTTGTAAATTCAACGAGGAGTTCTGTATTATAGGAAGTTCTTTATTCAATTCCAACTTAAAACTAAATATTGCAACGCACAGAGTTCACAATGAAACCTCGGTTTGTTGCGATATGCATATTGTATGTTTAAATATATGTATATTGTATGTTTATGATGAGGCAGGAAGCCACTTAGGATTTGTTTACGTTTGTGATACTGTATGTTGGGATAAAGGTTTATGGATACTCAAGTGGAAGAAAACAACTGGAGAGTTATCGGCTGTTGGGATTTGTTTACATATGGGATTTTATAGGTTGTGATAAGGATTGAAGGAACAGATCGATTGTGTTTGAGGAGTCAGTTTTCTGAGTTATGGTTAAAAGATAGCCGTTGGTGGGTTATCGTTACTAGCGACCGTCGGACGTTAAGCGGCACGCTAAACATTTATTTATACATTAAACACGCGCAAACACGTATAAACAGAAAAAAAACCGCGGAGCTACGAAAGGGCACGTCTGCTCACGCGAATTCTTCTTCATCTGTTGCAGCTCTCTAGTGCATACCCGGGTATGCTGCTGTTGACTTACGTATAATTTTTCTGCTGTTGGCACAAAGGTTAAATTATTTATTCAGCAATCGCCAACATTCTTGAGTACAAAAAATACGAAATTGATTACGGTTCAGAAATTCACCACCAGAGGGCATCTCATACGATAGGAGTTGTGAGGTTGTCAACTTTTGGGTTTCTACAAATCAATAATCAAAATGTACTGTCGAAACCCCATTAAACTCCCCATTTCGAATATAATTGAGTCTTAAGAAGAAATTGTTTGATTTTTGTGAGAAAATGTGATTTTTTTATTCAGCCGGTATAGGTACTCCTTGCATAGGCAGCATTATAGTCTCTGATGAGTTTGACTCCCCTTCCGACAGCATCGTTGGACACATGTAATTTATGCACAATAATTTTTTGCATCCTGGTAACTTAATTATGCAACTTTTTGGACTTCTGTGCAGTGGCGGCTTGAGGTGTTCGGGGGCCCGGGGCGGCGACGGCTGAGGGGGCCCCCACAAAACGGTACAGAATAAGTTTGCGTACAAAAGTAATAACGGGAATTTCCGGTTATGCTTTTTAATTTTTTTGGGAAATTTGTATTCCATTGAACAGTAAACGGACTTGCAAATTATTTTGAAACGTATATGTGCTTGAAATTTTATAGAAAGCAATAGAATCCCAGAGAAAAAATTAAAAAATGGACAAAAGGATAATCTTACTAAATCTTTCCAAAATTGATAAGAACTTTCGTGAAATTAGGAAAACTTTTGGGAGATCAAATTCGTAATTTCAAAAAGCCATCTTAAATCTCGAAAAACACAGAAAATCTTGCTTCGTTACTACGATCTAGCCATTTTTTTAAGCTACCCGAGCAGGAGGATTAGATTGTTTTGCGACCAGTGCATCGTAACGCTACTCGACAAAAAATGGGAAAATCGCGTACACCTAACACGAAACTGAAAATCAAAAAATTTTTTAAGAAGCGTTTTCAAAAAATCTTCGAAAAACTATTTTTTTCCTGTTGTTTCAATTATGCGCACATACAGCTGCGGTCAAAATAATAGTAGTACGCATACAACGAAAAGAAAATTAAGAAAAAATAATCTGCTTTTTTTTACAAATATTTATTTTGTATTTTTTTTAACAAGTTATATGTGTTAACAATGCAATCATAAAAGAAAACTTAAGAATTAAACTCAGTTTGGTTTGATTTAAATTAAATGCGTCAAAAGCTCCAAAATATGGACGGTCAAAAAAATAGTAGTTCGCTTTACTTTCATAAAAATTAAGCAACAATTGTGTTTCATTTTAAAAGATTTTGTGGTTAAATAGTAATAACGTAATGTTTCTTCAAATTAATATTTAGTTGCGTGACTGTTGTTTGGCTATTACTGCAGCACAGAGCCGATGCATTGAAATAACCAAATTTTCATATCTTTCTCTAGGGGCGTGGTCTACTGCTTCTCAAAGTTGATTATTATTTAAAAGATTATTGTGAGCAACTGCTCTCTTCACGTCACACCACAAATTTTTAATTATATTGAAGTCTGGTGATTGTGCGAGCCATTCCATAACCCTAATCCTGCTTTTGCGAAGCTCCTTTCATGCGACCTTGCTTGTATGCTTTAGGCTATAATCCTGTTGGAAGATCCAAAGCATTGGCGTTTTTTCACGGACATACGGTGGCACGATTTCCCGCAAGATTCGTACACATACACATCGATCCATTTACACGCTAAAACTGCATCTAATATCGAATAGCAACAAATTTAATATGCATTTGTATATCAATCCTTTGTAAAAATCACATACAAACTGACCAAGAATGCAAAAAAACACTTCTTTTGGCTTACATAGTTTTTCAAAATTTTGGAATAATTTTCCATGTTTACATTTTCAACAAACTCGCAGCATGCTGTGATTATTTAGCCAACATTTTTAGAATTCAAAGAAAGTTAAAATAATAATAAAAACTTATATAGGGTTTTCCAACAAGAGGTGTTATTTTGAATCACCCGGTATTTCGGTAGCTGTCACTTTCGAAGCTTTTATTCTTTGTCATTCGACAAGTAGAAACTACGCCATTACCAAAAATGGAACGATACACGCTTAAACAACGCATTGAAATTATTAAAATTCACTACAAAAATTGTGAAAATCTTGCAGTCACAGTTCGCAAAACTAAAGCATTTTTGGGTCGTCGTGAAGCACCTTGTCGGACCGCAATACAGAAATTGGTGGAAAAATTCGAGCTGTTGGGACAAGTTAGTGATGTGAAGAATAAAACCCGTGCCCGTCGCTCAAGAACAACTGAGAATATTGCTTCTGTAGCCCAAAGTGTTGAAGAAAACCCAGGTTTGTCGATTCCTCGTCGTTCTTTGGAATTGGGCATTCCAAAAACGTCATTACACCGTATTTTGCATAAAGACTTGGGTCTTAAGGCTTATAAAGTTCAGTTAACACAAGAACTCAAGCCGACCGATCATCAACAACGTCGTGTCTTTGCTGATTGGGTCCTCTGGGTGTTATCTCTGGAAGAGGTGATCACAATTGGCCACCGAGATCTTGTGATTTAACACCTTGCGACTTCTTCCTTTGGGGCCACGTGAAAGATAAGGTAAGACCTCAAAGAAAGAATTCGTGTGGCTATCGAGGACATAGGGCAGCCACTTTTCGATTTGGTTATGGAAAATTTCATGAAAACGATATGGTCCTGCAAGCGAGGTCGTGGTGGCCATTTGGTTGATGTTGTTTTTCATTATTAACGGCATACCTTCCTCTATATTATGAAATAAACATCCGATCATTTATCTCCAAAAATGGCATTTTTGTTTGAATACCAAAATAACACCTCTTGTTGGAAAACTCTATATAACATTCAATTCTCGCAATAAACATTTTTCCAGACGCCAGACGACAAAGTGCAGATGTGTAGAAACTGACTTTGTGACAAAAAAAAATGTATAAAACCGCGTACAAATTCTTTTTATTTCTTAAGTTTTATATAGAGAATAATGAAACTTGAAAAATCACGAAAGCACAGCATGATGGAGCGCACAGAAAAAAAGTTATGGATAAAAATAGAACCATTTCGTCTGGCCAGACGACAAAGTCCATCCGGGGGTTCATGAAGCAAAAGAGGAAAAAGAATATCAACAACAAAACAGCTCATTTTGGCATTAAAACGGATTTCGAGAGGGGTTTCTTTGGAGTACAGTAAGCCAAAATTGTAACAAAAGATGCAGAGCTATTACTGACAACAACGGTGACTGAACAAAGTTTTGATAATAATGCGAAAAAGATATTTACACAGCCTTTCAGAAAATATATATAATTCATTACTATACCTTCTTTTGTAAGTTTTCTAAGCAACACTTATTTTTGAAACGCACTGTATTTTATAAAACCCTGTAGCAGTGACTTTATAAAAAAAGTTCTGAAAAAAACGTATTTCCCTACATAACAGCATGTGAGAAGCCCATATTTAGCTTACAAGGAGCACAGAATTGCTTTCGTAAAAGAGTCTAAAAAGAACAAAACCAGATTTCCGGGACGATGTGTTGTTATCCAACCAATAATTTTAATACACCCATACCTCGCTTTACGGCCTAGATACGTTCCGGGAAACTTGGCCGTAAAGCGAAAAGCCGTATAAGGAAACAATTATTCTAATAAAAATTCATACAAATTCAATGGGATCGGTTCCGAATTTGTTAAATATGTAACATGGCTTATCATTCAAAATGCATAATTTCTTTTTATTTCATTTAAATCAAAAATACATACATAAGTACATAAAATAATAACAGACTCCAAAAACCAACAATAATCTATAAACAGAAATGAAACAAGTTCATGTTACATAAAATATGTGCATGTGAATATGTACATACACATATTTTACATAATTTTTTTTAAAATGGCTTTAATCTGAAGATGATGAAGAAATGGTAACCTGCAGATCATTGTGGTCATAATTTTTCGCTGCTAAAGATGGGCCTGGGTTAAAAAAATTATCCTACGTTCGAAAAAAAGTTTTTTTCGCCGTTATAGCGAAATATTTTAGGCCGTAAATCGAAAACGTGCCTTAATTGAAAAGGGCCGTTATAGCGAAATGCCTTATAAAGAGCGGCCGTATAGCGAGGTATGGGTGTAATTGGTTTTAATATCAGTAAATTTGTTTGACTTCTACAAAGTTTAATGAGGTTAAGTAATTGTGTAATTCACACTTGCTTACAAGCAAACTCTAAGATTGCGATATTTAATTTTTATCTTAGAATTTTGTATCTGCCAATTTTGCACAAAATTTTAGATTAAAAATTAAATATTGCAATCTTCGAGGAAAAATTTTTTGAAAATTTACAAACGAATGTTATTTAGAAAGGATGTTTTCTTGCTTTTATTGAACTGAATTTGTTATTGCAATTTCAAAGTCAATTGTCGATACTGTGTATCTTTCAATTGATGAAAGTGACAAACAACTTAGTCTTTCATTTATCATTGTGGAGCGCAAATAGTTTTTTTTTACAAGTTTCAGTTTTGAAAAACTTGAAATTTGTATATACAAGCTTCTCTCGGGGACCCCCCGCAGCCCGGGGCCCGGGGCGGTCCGCCCCTCCGCCCCCCGTTAAGCCGCTACTGCTTCTGTGTCAAAATCCCAGCAAATTTAGCAATTTCAAATTTAAATAAAATATGGCGTAAATACATATTTATAAAACATTTTTAAATTTTTTAACATTTTATAAAACATTTTTTAAATTCAGCACGCGTTTTTTTGCGGCCTTTTGAACTCCGCTTCATTTGTCCTTCGTGCAACGATGACTCAAAGTTGGCCCAGCATTTCCGGGACAGCGGTAGTTTTTAATAGTTTTTAAGTACAACAATTTTTATATAGTTTTAATTAGCACAATTGTCTTAGATTTGACGCTTGCATTTTGTTCGCGCACTGAATGGATTCGGGATTGTTTGCGGAATTTTTGCTTTTCGAGTTTTTGGCGGTGAAAATGTATTTTAATTAAAAAGTAACTTGGCTTCAACCACACATAATTTGGCTTAGTTCACATTTATTGGCTATTTTCGGCAATTGCATTGACAATAGCTTTCCGAGCAAATGTCAAATGTGATAAATATTCTTTGGTTCACGTTTTGGCCACTTCTTTCGCAAAAAAACACTACACTATCAGAAACACTAGCGACTCATGGACGGCACGAATCAAAGGCCAACTTCAAGAGCCGTAGACGAACTTCTCGAAACCGCGGACAAACTACCAAAAACCCACTTTAAAGGACCAGCGCCAAACTTCGAACCACCACGGACGAACTTCTCTGAATCAGCACCAAACAGCACATCTAAGCTAGTGCGTTGGGCCGGGAATAAAATTCGACGCTCGAACCCAGGTTCAAGACTCCGTTGCTGCTAACACCGGAAAAAAGAAAAAAAAATAATTTATATTTCGGCCGCTGTCCTCTCAGCAGGAAATGGCAAACCTCTGAGAGTAAAATTGCATATGAAAAAACTCCCAACTCGCCGTTCGGAATCGGCATAAAACTGTAGGTCCCTTCCAACCTTGTAAAAATTTACAAGCACAACATGGCTGGTGGCGGGTAGCTAGGCCTTAGTCGCGGTATCGGGCTGTCCTGCCAGTCAATTAATTAATTACACTGTGCGTGATATTTGCCCTCAAAAATTGCAACATGGGGGGGACCTACTGAGCGACTTTTATATAGAGTTGAGATCCACCACTAGTTTATGAGAAATCCGACTTTGAATTTGGCTCATTTCAGTCGAGTTCGTCGCTTAAGTCTTCGAACGTGTAAATGCTAATAGGTCCTAAATCGTTCCGAATATCGCCTTACTCTTTTCGGCAAGTTTGTAGCTATTTTAACAACCAACAAAGTTTTCAAAGTTTTTATAAAAAAAACTCAATTAATCTCCAATTAAGTTACACGATATGGGTATCAAACGAAAGGTATTTTTCATACCTTGGGGTTTTTGGGACATACATTCATATATATAATACAGATAAATATACATTTTTTCGCAGGTATTATATTGTTACGAATACTAAGTCTAGTGGGCTGTTGCGTATCTCTGGATTGTGTAATTTGAAAATAAAACACAGTTTCTTAAACGCAGACAATAAAATAAACCAACAGTCACTTTATTATTCACAGTTTACACTTTACTGTTCGTACACCTAAGTATTTGCTTAGTCACTTCGTGTGGCAACTTCACTTGTCAAAACCAGACTGACTCGCTGCACCGCATCTGGCCACCTTTTATACTCTGTCCGGCCGTCGCGCAGATCGTTCTCGCACGTTGCCAGATTGGACTAGAAGTTTCCCTGATGACCGCGACCATCGTTGCCAGGTGGGACTAAAAGTTACTATCGCGGCCGTCGTTGCCAGATTGGGTTATGGCACGGCACGTAGCGGCAGGGTTGCTTTGCACCGCGACAGACTGGCTCATCGTTACACTGCCCACCACTTAGACTTGTTCGTCCCGAACAAGTGCCGAGGCTCCGCTGTGATAAGGCGCCAGGCGCTCCAAATGGACTACCTTCAGCTTAGCACCTCTATTGTTGCAACGTTGAATCCGGTATACCACGTCGTTAATCCTAGTCACGACTTCGTAAGGTCCTTCCCATGACGCTTGAAGTTTTGGAGACAAACCTTTCCTCCGCTGCGGGTTGTAGAGCATTACCAAATCGCCTTCTTGGAACCCTGCTGAGTTGGCCCGTAGATCGTATCTGGCTTTCGCCTTATCGCTGACCAGTTTGGTGCGGCCCCTTATAAATTGGTGAATTTCCTCCAGTTCCGCCCGCTTATTGGCCACGCATTCCGTCTTAGCGCCTCCCGTCGTGCTGACTACCCCGAACTTCAAGTCAGCGGGTAACCGCAACTCTGTGCCGAACACTGCTCGGGCTGGAGTGAGTGATGTCGTGTCGTGCGGGGCTGACCTATACGCCATCAGGAACAGGGGGATATGCGTGTCCCAATCCTTTTGATTCCTGCCTACCACTTTCCGCAGGTATTCCTCCAGCGTCCGGTTAAAGCGTTCCACCATGCCGTCGGACTGTGGGTGCAAAGGAGTGGTACGCGTCTTCTTTATCCCCAGCAGCCCACACACTTCCTTGAATACCGCAGACTCGAAATTCCGGCCTTGATCTGAGTGCAACTCCAACGGAACTCCGAACCGGGCTACCCAGTTGTTTACCAGCTTTTCCGAGATCGTGGTGGCCTCCTGGTTAGGAATAGGGTACACTTCGGGCCATTTGCTGAAGTAATCCATTACGACCAGCACATATTTGTTGCCTTGAGTGCTAGTTGGGAATGGGCCGGCGACGTCCATAGCAATCCGCTCGAAGGGCGCTCCCACGTTGTACTGCTGCATGCGGCCTCGAGATTTTCTTGTCGGCCCTTTCGCGGCTGAACATCGGTCGCAGCTCTTAATCCACTCGGCTACAGACTCCTGACATCCTACCCAGTAGAATCGTCTTTTTATTTTGGCGACGGTTTTGGTGATGCCTAGGTGCCCTCCACTGGAGTCGTTATGGTATGCCTCGATGACCTCGTTGATTCTGCTTTTCGGCACTACCATTAGGGGGTTGCTGGTACGACCATCCGCGCTCTCCCATTCGCGGTACAGGCAGCCTTCCTTCAGCCGCAAACTTTTCCACTGTGCCCAGTAAGCCTTAGCGATCGGGCTTTCACCAGCCATCTCCTGCCAGTCTGGACGTGCGCCTTGCTCCTTGCCTTCGACGATTTTTGCAAGATCCGCATCCTCATGCTGGTCTTTTTGTAGCCTCTCCGCAGACCACTCTTCCTCTGGCATGACGCTGACCAACCGGACGTCCACTATCTGTTCTTTGCTTTCGGCTCGCGAGCATTGCCTGCATTCGACTTTGCACGGACGGCGTGACAAGGCATCGGCATTTCCATGGCTGCTACCCTGGCGATGCTCTACCGTGTAGTCGTAGCTCTGCAGTCGCTCGATCCACCGCGCCAACTGGCCTTCCGGATCTTTAAAGTTCAACAGCAATTTCAATGCCGCACGATCTGGGCGCAGGCGAAACTTTTGCCCATACAGGTATTTATGGAAGTGTTTCACGCATTCCAATACTGCGAGCAGCTCCCTCCGTGTCACACAGTAGTTGTGTTCCGGCTTTGACAAAAAAATGTTGCTGTCGTAGGCTGTCACTTGTTCTTGGCCATCTATTATCTGTGATAGCACACCGCCAATACTATTCCCGCTTGCATCTGTATCCAGCACAAACATCTCCCCAGGCACGGGGAAGGCCAGAATTGGAGCACTGCACAGTTTTTCCTTCAGACGTGCAAAAGCCTGTTCCTGCTCCTCGCTCCACTCGAAAGCTTGGCTCTTTTTCGTCAGTTTGTGCAAGCTGCTGGCTATGTTCGCGAATCCCGGAACAAATCGGCGGTAGTATGTACACAGGCCCAGGAAACTGCGGAGTTCGTGTAGATTGCGTGGTCGGGGCCACTCCTTCACCGCCGTGATTTTGCCTTCATCCGTATGCACTCCGCGGGCGGAAACCGTATGGCCCAGATACTTGACCTCCTTTTGGAACAGCGAGCACTTCTTTGGGTTGAGTTTAAGCCCGGCTTGTTGTATCCGCTCAAATACCTCCTTCAGCTTTCCCAGGTGGTCGTCGAAGCTTTTACCCATTACGATTATGTCGTCGAGGTACACCAGACACGTCCGCCAATGCAGCCCTTTTAGCACGCGTTCCATTAGCCGCTCGAATGTTGCTGGTGCGTTGCAGAGTCCAAACGGCATGACGGTGAACTGCCACAAACCATCGCCAACACTGAAAGCCGTTTTCTCCTTGTCCTTGTCTGCAAGCTCTACCTGCCAATAGCCGCTGCGTAAGTCGAGCGTGGAGAACCACTGCGTGCCTGACAGTGTGTCCAGGGTGTCATCGATCCGAGGTAGTGGATAACTGTCCTTCTTGGTCACATCATTGAGCTTCCGATAGTCCACACAAAACCGGGTACTGCCATCTTTTTTCTTGACTAGCACGACCGGCGAGCACCAGGGGCCCGAAGAAGGCTCTATGACCTTGTCTTTCCGCATGTTCTCGATCAAATTGGTGACCTCCTCCCTCTTGGCCAGAGGAACTCGTCTTGGCGGTTGGCGAATCGGTTTTGCACTTCCGGTGTCGATGTTGTGCTTCACTATGGCTGTTCTTCCGCCTGCTTCTGCCGCAAAAATTGACCCATAGTGCTGCAGGAGTGACCTCGCCTTCCGTTTCTGCTTGGCCGTCAACTCGCTGCTCCACTGGTTCTCCTGCGGTATGGCGTCCATGTTAAAACCGCTCTTCTTATTACCTCCAGGTGGGCTACTCTCGCAATTGACCACTGCTACAGCTTCCTTACACTCGCCGATTACCTCATCTTTTCCGACATATCTGGGTGCATTCAGGGGGTTCAGTATTCTGACTGGTATTCTGCCATTTTTAGGTTCCACTAATGTACGTCCGATGATGATGTTGTCGTGTCCTTGTTTCGGTGCTTCTACTACCCACAGCCGACTCGTCCCATCGTCCTCGTCCACCTTTGCCCACACAATCGCCTCAGAATTCGCTGGTATCCTCCTGCGTTGACCCGATACAACCTTCCTTACCGCCACGCTTCGCTCATAACCGGTGTGCAGCGGGAATTCAACGTTGGCATATCTCAGCACATTTTCCTTCAGGTCCAGCGTAAAACCGTGCCTAATCATGAAATCCACGCCGATAATCACGTCGTCCATTATATCCGCGACGATGAACTCATGTTCCAGGCTGCTGGTGCCGATAGCAATCGTTTTCGTAACTTTCCCTCTCACCGGCGCGCGCTCGCCAGTCGCAGTCCGCAGCTGTATGCCATGCAGCGGTTCCCAGTTCTTCAGCAGCTTCCTTTTTATGATCGAATATGACGCTCCAGTATCTAGTGTCAACACGAACCACTTTCCATCTATCCTTCCTTCAATTGTCAAGCTGCTGGGCTGTCGTTTCAGCTGTGAGACAAGGACGGTGGGGCGGCAGATTGTGGGGATCAGCTCACGCCCCTTTGGGCTGACCCGTTTTAGTTTAACGGCTCCTCGTCCTCAGCCTTGCGCTTGTTGGCTGAGCCTCGATTGTCAGTATTCTTCGCTTCAGGCGATTGCGATCAGGAACGGGAACGCCTCTTTCGTTGGCGGCAGTCTCGTGATATGTGGCCCTGCTTGCCACACACCCAGCAAACAACTTTAGAGGAGACCACTCGTGGCCTGCCCGGTATCTCAGAGCTTATGGCTTGGATCGGAATGTCGTTGTCCGCCTGAATCTGGCGTATCCTTGCAGGTGCATACCGAGTGCTCCCCATCCATGCCGCTTCATATGTCATCGCGCTGGTCACCGTTTCCTTAAATGTTGGCTTGCCCATCATCAACGCACTGCGACGTGTTTCTGGATCATGAAGACCTTCAACAAACGACTCAATCTTCATCCTCTCGAGATCATCAGCACCAAATTTTGGGTAGCACAACTGTACGAGCCGCTCAATGTCTGCTGCATATGTCTGCAGCGCCTCGTTGGCTCTTTGCTTGCGGTTCTTCAGCTCACAGTAGTATAGCGCATGGTTGTGCTCGTTGCTATACTTCGCTGCTAATGCTCTCATGATGGCATCGTAATCACTTCTTAAACATTCTGGAACTGATTTGATTACCTCCGCCGCAGGACCTTTCAGCGCCAGTGCCAACCTCCGACCTTTCCTGATATCAGTCCACTGATTTTCCAAAGCAGCCAAGTCGAATTGCAATTTAAATGTTTCGAACGGCGCAGCACCGTCATAAGTAGGCACTTCTGTTCTGGCAGCAAAACCGTCCTGAACCGGTGGCAAACATTCTCGTGGCTGTACCTCTCGAAACCGTTCGTCTATCTTTCTGTGCATCGAATCTTCCAGACTGTCAACTCGTTTGTTCAAGGACTCATCCAGGTTGTCAACTCGTCTATTCAGGGATTCACCCATTTTGTCAACTCGTTTGTCCCAATCGTCTATTCGCGTCTCGAGATGCTCAACTTTCACATTCAGGCTATTGGAAATTTCCTCCACCTTCTGCTCTATGCGCGCAGAATTTTCCGCCATTTCTCGATTTGCAGTCTCGACTCTTGCCGAAATTTCGAGATTCGTAGTTTCCATTTTCGCTGCCATTTCGCGGTTGGAAGTCTCGAACATGCCTTTAAGTGCAACCATTAGCTGGCTCATGTCCATTGCTTGTGGCGGCGCAGCCGCTGCAGTCGTACTTTGCATCGACGCCGCACCTGCAGGCGATTCCTCCATTTTGGCCGACGCCTCTTGTTCTTGCACTCCGAACTCGTGCACAGTCCAATCGACGCCTCGTTCCTCACATGCTTCTCGCAAGCGCAACTGCAACTCCACCTTTCCGCCAGCAGTCGGCAAATTCCAGGCAGCCAGCTCCTTCTTCAGCTGGTCCACCTTCAGCAGCTCGAATTTCACCATGTCCGTGCTTTTATAATTTTATTTCTTAGTTTTTTTTTTTTTATCTTCAATTTTCCACAATCCCACTTCTGACACCAAATGTTACGAATACTAAGTCTAGTGGGCTGTTGCGTATCTCTGGATTGTGTAATTTGAAAATAAAACACAGTTTCTTAAACGCAGACAATAAAATAAACCAACAGTCACTTTATTATTCACAGTTTACACTTTACTGTTCGTACACCTAAGTATTTGCTTAGTCACTTCGTGTGGCAACTTCACTTGTCAAAACCAGACTGACTCGCTGCACCGCATCTGGCCACCTTTTATACTCTGTCCGGCCGTCGCGCAGATCGTTCTCGCACGTTGCCAGATTGGACTAGAAGTTTCCCTGATGACCGCGACCATCGTTGCCAGGTTGGACTAAAAGTTACTATCGCGGCCGTCGTTGCCAGATTGGGTTATGGCACGGCACGTAGCGGCAGGGTTGCTTTGCACCGCGACAGACTGGCTCATCGTTACAATATGTATGTACGTCGGTTGGTTGGTTAGAGTGGTGATGCTCCAGGCATCCAATTAGCGCAGATGCACCGTTTTGAAACCACTATCTTGATTCAACCTAGGAAGATGGTTGTTGTACTCCCGGTGACTTATCCGTTACAGCCAATGCGAGAGGTTTAGAAAGGCAAGAAGTGAGCTTACCTTGTAGTCTTTGATTTCGTCAACGTTCGTAAACGTCGGTTTACCTAGAGTTTTCCACCGTCTCCTTGCTAGGGCCGGGCAGTCGCAGAGAAAATGTTGAACCGTTTCCTTTTCCTCGGGATTATTGCAGCTTCTACAGCAGGTATTATGAGGAATGCCTATTTTGGCAGCATGCTCTCCAATGGGCCAGAATTAACAGAGGCCGACGTGATGACAGCGGTGAGCCTGGCTGCATCACGTCGGCCTCTGTTAATTAATTCGGCTGATTTGTTCCTGTCGTACCTTGGCCATAAGGATCTGCTGGTTTTACAGGAACGCATCCGAGACCATCTGGTATCGGCTTTAGCAAGGGGATGCGGACCAGTGTTGCCGTTTAGGTCCAATTGGACCAAAATTGGTAGGTTCGTTTTATAAATTAAGACTTTGGTAGGATGGTTGGTTTGTTGTGATTTGCAAGGAATTTTGGTAGGCAACACATTGCATTGATAAATTTTCTTTTTAGAATTTTAAAATGACTAGCTTGTGAAAAAATGCTACATGCAAAAGTTCAAACATCTCTGCTTTTGATATGCGTTTACGTGCCAACCCTGTGTTTGAGGAAGGATGTATAAAAGAAAAAAGCAAAATGTCAGAAATTGTGCTGAATTTAAGTTGGCCCGTTGAGCTTTGAACTTATCATATTGTCCTTTTCTAACATATATAAATAGTTAAAAGAGAATAATCTGAGAAGCGTTTTTGACGAAGCTTCAATTTAAATACAGCAGATTTTCGAAGATCGCGCGGTTTTATGCATTCTGTGCAAAAGGAGCTGTGCAAGAGGACGAATCATGGACAGGTAATTTCTTTGCAAAATTTTTTATGAAGCAAATATTAATTTTTATTTGTATTTAGATATGTAAAAAAAACTCCGAGAGCTGAAGCACTTCCAAGTGAAAGCAACAACGATAATTCTTGCAGGTAAAATTTATACTACTACTATTTACTATACCAATTGCTTTATTTTTTTAATTCAAAATTCATTACAGTGATGAAACTACTAAAGAACTTTCGAAAAGAAAGTTTTGAAGTGAGTGGCTGCAGATGTTTAATTGGTTGGAAGAGGAGTGTAAAGTGTCGTGTGTTGCAAAGCTATTTTAAACCACTGCACACACCTCAAAAACCACGAAAAAACAGCTATCCATACTCAAAGGTATGAGGCCAAGAAGAACCAAATAAGCTTAAATAAATTTGTGGATTTTGAGGAACGAAAAATGCACCAGAACCTGCGGAATGCTGAGCTTGCACTCGTTATGTTTTGCATAACACACAATCTTTTGTTTCTTTTAATGGATTATCTTCCGGCCTTAATTGCGGAGTGCTGTCCAGATTCGTCCATCGCAAAGCTCCTTAAGTGCGGCAGAACGAAGGCTACACAACTGACGGAGTACATTGGAAAACAGGCAAGCGAGAAAACTTTATCAACTATACGAACAACAAAATTTTCGATTATAGTTGACGAAACGACCGACGTTTCTGTGAAAAAGAGCCTGGTTTTAGTTGCCAGATACGTTGATTGTTCACGTGAGGTTCACGATCGTTTTCTTGCGTTATTGCAGCTTACGAAAGCTGATGCAGTGTAAATTTTCAATATTATTAAGGACTTTTTTTCAAAACATAATGTACCTCTTAAAAACTTGATTGGCTTAGCCACAGACGGTGCGAGTGTAATGCCAGGTGATATTGGTGGACTAAAAACTTTGTTGAAATCGGAAACTGAAATCTTTTATGTAAAATGTACAAGTCACTCCTTACATTTATGTTGCGATTATGCTTTAAAAAAACTTCCCAGTTGCATAGAACTTCTTTGCCGAAATATATATAGTTTTTTTCGCACAGTCCAAAGCGCATCACAAACTTTAGTGAGTTTCAAGAATATTGCTCTGTAAAGCCACACAAGATCTTAGGAATTTGCCAAACAAGGTGGCTATCTTTAGAAGGGGTAGTTTCTCGAATTGTGGAACAATGGGAAAGCTTGAGACTATATTTTATTTCATGTTTTTACGAAGTCAATGGTTTGCGGCCTGCTGAAATGGCACATGAAATGAATTGCAAAGTTAAAGCATATTTTTTTTCTTGACTTATATGCTACCTATTATTACTAATTTGAATAAAGAATTTCAATCAGAGAGTTCACGGCTACCATATTTATTTTCGAATATAAAATCACATTTCCTTCTGATTTTAAGTAATTTCATAAGTCAAGATAAATTACACAATGGTATTGGTATTGACTTCAAAGACAAACGTAATTACAAAGATGTATCGCAAATTTTTGTTGGATTGAAAGCAGAAATATTTATGGAAAATAACTTGACTGGTAACGAAATAATTGAAGTAAAGTCAAACATTGTCTTCTTTTATGTAGAATTTTTAGAGCAACTAAAGTTAAGATTCGATTTCGGCAGGGAAGATCTAAAGCTATTGGAGATTATAACGCCACATATAGTCCTTTCTGACGAAAATTTAACTCTTCTTCCTTTGATTTCAAAATTTCAAAATTTAGTGGACTGCGATCCAGATAAAATTATAACGCAGTGGAATTTACTTAGATTAAGCAATACTGGTTTAGCAAGAGACATGGAAATAAATATTTTTTGGCGTGAGGTTAGCTTCATTAAGAATGGATTAAACGAGTGCTGTTTTATTGATCTCGCAAGTTTTGTATTTAATTTGATTTCACTTCCACATAGCTGTGCAGTTGCCGAGCGTAAGTTTTCCGAACTTTCGCTAATAAAAACGAAGTATAGAAATAAATTAGAATTTAGTACAATAAGTAACATTATGTTATGCAAAGAAATAATAAAAAAGACTGAAGCGCACTATGTCTGGTCAGTAAAAAGAGATCTCACAATAGAGTGATACATGTATTTTAGATACAGGGTAGGCAATTTAAAGTGGAAGGCCATTCTTGTTTTTGAAAAAAAAGAGGAAAAAAAATGTTTTTTTTTGTTTTCATCTCGATATTCATTAATTTTGGTCCAAGGAGAAATTTTCTAGTTAGTTTTTGAAAATGATATCGCGTAAATGGCCACCATTAGCTTTGGCCGCAAAATGTGCCCTTTTTTCGGCATTTTCCATCACTTTTGCCAGTGTATCGGCCGATATGGCTCTTATTTCGCGGCGTATGTTGGCTCTGAGTTGAGCTAGTGTCCTTGGCTTGTTGGTGTATACCTTGGACTTCAAGTAGCCCCATAAAAAAAAGTCTGGCGGCGTCAAATCGGGTGATCTCGGTGGCCACTCATAATCGCCGTTTGGTTTTCACAATCGAGAAGTTATTTTGAATGTAAAGCTGAACAATTTCAGCGAATGACGCTTCCAACGCGCTATGTCATTAGTCGATCTGACAGCTCTGTCAAAAGTTATAGGGTTACCAGATGCTTCCACTTTAAATGGCCTACCCTGTATGTTTTATGATGTTTATGTTTTATGTTATGAATGCAATACTTTAATTGAGCATATTTAATATGCTAAACTATGTTTTTGTACTGAATTTTATTGTTTTTGTTTTGAAAAAATGTATTTATGTTCATGTTTATGTGCTACTAAATTTTTGTTTAGCAAATTTATTTTGGTAGGCTAAGATTGATTTTGGACCAATTTTGGTAGGGAAAAAAATTCTTAGTGGCAACACTGATGCGGACCATTTCCGCTACCCGTTCCTCAAGTGCGGAACACCCCCCTGGCCAGCTCATCCGCTGTTTCGTTACCCTCAATGTTCTTGTGCCCCGGCACCCAGATTAGGGTAACTTGGAACCGACGAGCCAGATCCATTAAAGCCTCCTTACATTCCCACACCAGCTTGGATGTTATAACCGACGAGCCCAGCGCTTTGATGGCAGCTAGGCTGTCAGATAGTATGCATATGCTGTTTTTGTAGGTGGTATCGTCCATAGCCATCCTACAGGCCTCTTTAATAGCGAAAACTTCTGCCTGGAAGACTCTAGCTGTGTTGGGGAGGCGAATGGATTTGCTGAGCCTCAGCTTCTCTGAGTATATTCCCGCTCCTACACCGCAGTCCATCTTTGATCCATCAGTGTAGAGTTCGGTATCGCTCCCACTTGTGACTCTTCCTTTCTTCCATTCCGAACGGGAGGGAATACGTATGCCATACCTTTTCCCGAAGAATACACTGGGAATTTTATAGTCTGTCAGTTGTTGTATAGTCGCAGTATGTGCATTTTGCAGTTGTTCTAGTATTGACCCGTGCCCATACGGTTTATTCTTCCAGCATCCTATCTCTCTTGGCCTGAGAGCACTTAGAGTGGCGGTGTTGACGATATAAAGGTCTAACGGAAGTGAGTGCACCAACACATTCAGAGCCTCTGTAGGGCAGGATTTAATCGCCCCTGTTGTTATCGCGCATGCCGTTCTTTGTATTCTACTCAGCTTTGTGATGTTATAGTCCCTCCTGAGAGCTTTCCACCAAACTAAGGAACCATAAGAAAGGATTGGACGTACAACCATTTTATACATCCATAGCATTAGGTCCGAACGGACCCCCCTTTCCGGCCAATCATCTTTTTACAGGCGTACATAGCAAAGCCCGCTTTGCTGACTCTGTGTTCGATGTTTGCTTTCCAGTTTAGCTTTGGGTCCAAGATTACCCCCAGGTCCGTGGCGCTAGACGAGAGAGATAGTGTCGTTCCGTTCAGCTTGGGTAATCTAAATCTAGGTATCTTGGTACGTGTGGTGAAAAGCATCAGTTCAGTCTTACTTGGATTAAGGCATAGCCCACGACCCGTGCACCAAGCTCTCAATCTTTTCAGCGCTGCCTGAAGGATATCACTAATCACATCCCCGATGCCATCACCACGACGTCATCCGCGTATGCCACGACTTTGATACCTCTACCGTTTAATTCAGCTAGTATTCTGTCCAGGGCACAAACCCAAAGTAGAGGTGATAGAACTTCTCCTTGGGGTGCCTCTGTTTAGGTATTTGATCAGCGAACTTTTCCCCAGTTCAGCGCTGATCGCCCTTGAATGGAGCATTGTTGTTATCCAGCCGCAGATGTCAACATTAACTCCAAGGTATTCTAGTGATTCCCGGATCGCATCTATTCGGATGTTGTTGAAGGCCCCCTCAATATCCATGAAGGCCGCCAGTGTATGCTCTTTGTGTTCTATGGATTTTTCCACTGTCCTTAGATAGCTTGCTTCCCACCACATTCCTGATATGCAGGTCGAGCAGCCTCTCGAAAGTTTTTAGTACAAAGGATGTTAGACTTATCGGCCGAAAATCCTTGGCTGACTCGTGTCCCCTTTTCCCCACCTTGGGAATAAAGACAACTTTGACCCTTCTCCAACTAGAAGGGACGTATGGAATTGTTATGCATGCTCTGAAAATTGCAACGAGCCAAGGGATTATCCGCTCCTGCGTAGCCTGGAGCATCATAGGAAAGATTCCATCTAGTCCAGGTGATTTGTAGGCTGAAAAACTTTTGATTGCCCATGCAACTTTGTCTTCCGTTATAATCACGGTACCAATACCCGTGGTAGGTGACCTCTGATGCTCAAAATCCTGCTCTTCATCCGAAGATCCTGGGAAGTGAGTTTCTAGAAGTAGATTCAAGGCTTCTTGCGTGCTACCTGTCAATGAACCATCCGCTTTCCTTATAAAAGAGGGGCTGGTATGATCCTTGGATAAGATCTTACTTAGCCTAGCAGAATCCTTGGTGGTTTCTATTGAAGAACAGAAATCCTTCCAGCCCTTGCTTTTGGAATTTCTGATTGCTTTTTTGTATTTTCTGAGACTATCCTTGTAACCTTCCCAGTTGCCAGAGGAGTAGCTCTGATTAAACATCCTACGAGTCTCTGCCCTGAGGCTAGTGAGATCCTGGTTCCACCAGGGAGGAAATGATTTTTTGGAGTATTTCACCGGACAGGATATTCTAAACGCGGAGGCCATCGCGTTTTCTAACGGTCGTATATTGCTATCTACATCTTCTGCCGAGGTTATGTCTGAATTGGGTGCCCTACCCATTTTCTTCTTGGCTATCCTAGCGAACCTAGACCAGTTAGTGCGTTTGGGGTTTCTATAGGGTGGAGGGGGTTCGGCCCGAACATTTAAGTCGTAGAGTATCCAAGCATGGTCCGAAAAGGACTTCTGATTGGATACCCTCCACTTATCCACAGATACTAGTTCGTTTTCAGTTAGTAGTGTAACATCTAGGACCTCCTCCCAGCCACTGAAGCCTTCAGAGCTAGGAAAGGTGAAGGTCGGAGTATTACCTCTGTTACACACGACCAGGTTAGTATTGATAATGAAGTCGTAAAGATACTCACCCCTTTCATTGGTCTCAGTGCTCCCCCATAGTATGTGCCTGGCGTTGGCATCACACCCTAGGAGCAGTGCACCGGTACATCCAGCCACCAGTCTACGGACCTCCTCCGGGGGCGCTGGCCGATCGTGCGCCATGTACACTGAGGCTAGTGTCATGCTGACCCCGTCAGCACCCTCCAGCTTGACCACCGTGGCATCGCCTTTGCTGTGAAGAGGTAGAACAAACATACAAAGATGCTTTTTTGCGACTATACAAGTACTCGGCTTACCGTCGATCCTTTTATAGAAGAGATTGTAGTCGCTTCGTTGGAGCCCTTTCACCATAGTGCACCCATGGCTCCTGGGCGAGGGCGATGTCGACTTCCGCCTCCGATAAGAGGACGGAGAGGTTGTCCGTTGCCAACTTGGAGTGTTGGAGGTTGACTTGGACAATCTTCAATCCCATTTAGACGTCGGTATGGGGGGGATTGGGATCGCTGAGCTTGACGCCGTCCATCAGCTTTTCTGCGTCCCCAATCTCGTCGATGGCCTCCTCATCCCCGCCGGATGAGCGGAACACCTTCACCTTTGCGTGCCGAACGCCAAAGCGAAGCTTATGGTCTGCCTTTTCCAGGGCAGCCAGGCTCTACTCAGTTATCATGAGCAGGAATGACATGCTGGCCTTCTGCGGAGCCTCCGCTTTGATCACCTGCTAGTCAGTTATGGGCATGGTCGGATTGTGCGCTTGCATATACGTCACCAGTTTATCGGTGTCCAGTGGCATATTTGGCAACCATATGCGAGCTCGTGGTCTCCTAGGGACCTCACTGGCTGGGATAGTGTTGATGTGTGAAGTTAAATACGATTTTTTATTCCGAACAATACGGCGCGTGCTTTATTGGCAAGTCACGAAACAGGAAGAGACCATTTTAAGGATCGCCATTATTGAATAAGGAACAGAGTTATACAATACAGAGTTGCATTCAAATTAAAAGTAAGGGTCGTTCCACATTTCTTCATAACACCTTTCCTGAACGACGCTTTAATACTCTAATAACAATTTCAAGTTAGTTAACATTTTAAGTTAAATTCAATAAAAAAAAAACTTTAAATACATTATTCATTTAAAAGACCAAGAGCTTCAGAAAGATAGATATGTTTAGCCCTAGTCACGCCTTTGGTTAAGATATCAGCCACCATGTCGTTCGTTGAAATGTATTGTAGACTAATTTTTCCGCTTTCCAGATGTTGTCGAATGAACTTGCCTTTGATATCGACATGCTTCGTACGGGGCGAATATGAATTGTTCGTCGCAACTTGAATTGCACTTTTGTTATCACAATGCAATATAAGCGACTTTGAAGTGGATGGTTCCAATTTATCTAAAAAACGTTGTAGCCAGGTTGCTTCTTAAATAGCCGAAGTAACGGCCATGAATTCAGCCTCTGTCGACGAGAGTGCAACAGTGCGCTGTCGTCGTGTACACCAGGAAACTGCACAGCCTTGAAATGTGAACACATACCCAGTAGTTGACCGCCGTTGATCAAGGTCGCTACCCCAGTCAGCATCGCAGAACCCAGTCATGTCATTTACATGTTTTGTAAACACTAGACCTTTATGTTTTGTTTCTTTTAAGTACCTCATAACTCGTTTTGCTGCACACCAATGTGCCTTTCCTGGATTTGTAGAGTACCTGCTAAGCAAATTAACGGCAAAACTTATGTCAGGACGAGTTATTTGCGAAGCAAACAGCAAACATCCAACGGCTTGCATGTATGGAGTTTCTGCCATCTCGCGCTTTTCTTCTTCGTTGGTAGGACACATTTCAGTACTCAGCTGCTGGTTCAAATCGATTGGCGTCGAAATTGGGTTGCAATCACTCATACCAAATCGTTTGAGTATGTCTTCGATGTACTGGGACTGATCAATTTTAATTGTACCTTTGACCTTATCCCTTGTGACTCGCATGCCCAAAACTGATGAAACTTCGCCAATGTCCTTCATTTTAAATTGTGCTGATAGCTCTTTCTTCAGATTGCAAAAGTCTTCTTATTGTTCGAGAAAAGTAGCACGTCGTCAACATATATAGCTACAAACAGTTTCTCGTTTTCATTTGTTCGATAGTAGACGCATTGATCAACTTCACTCCGTGTCAACCCAATATCTAACAGTGCACGGTTGAACTTTTCGTTCCAGAGTCTGCTCGACTGCTTAAGTCCGTAGAGCGATTTTTCGAGCTTACATACTCGTCCGGATCCATCATCAAAACCATCTGGTTGTGCCATGTAGATTTCATCTTTCAATTCAGCATTCAAGAAGGCAGTAACAGCATCCATTTGATGGATATGAAGCTCATGTTTTGCAGCAATAGCAAGCAAAAGTCGTATAGATGTGTACCGAACAACGGGTGCGAAGGTTTCTTCGTAGTCAATCCCCTTTCGCTGACTGCAACCTTTGATGACCAGTCTAGCTTTTCGTCGAATCAGCTCCCCATTTGCGTTCACTTTAGTTTTGAATACCCACTTCGACTTAATACAGCCAATTTCCACTCGTCTGCATTGGAGCCAGAAAATGCTTCACGAAGAGTTTCAGGATCTGGTGAAAGATTTTCAACTGCACAAAAGTTGTGCGAAATTTGCTTACCCGCTATTCTTTTAGAACGTCTTAAAGCTAGGGGGTCTTCGTCTGAATCAGCACTTTCAAAGTCTGTATTCTGCTCTTCACTTGATTCGTTTTCAACTTGTTGTGTAAATTTTTCTTCTGCGTTCGATAATTCCTTACAGCTTTCCCCTTCTGAATTGAGGACGTCGTCTGTCATATCAATAAACAATTTATTAACGCTTTCCAATGTCACGCTCTTTTCGATAAAAACAACATCGCGACTTATTATAATTTTGTAAGTCTTTGGTTCATATAGCCGGTATAGGCTTTTGAATCATTACAATATCCCATCATCACACACTCGACCGATTTTGCATCTAATTTCTTACGTTTTTCTTTTGGCACATGCACCATGGCTTGACATCCAAATACACGCATGTGCTTCAAACTTTGTTTTTTATTTGTCCAAATTTCTTCAGGACATCTAGACTCGGCTCTACACGGAACACGGTTTAGTATATAAGCGGCGGTTAGTGACGCTTCAGCCCAAAATTTTTTGCTCAAGCCCGAATCTATTAGCATACACCGCACTCTTTCTACGATTGTTCGATTTAAACGTTCAGCCACACCATTTTGTTCAGGTGTGTATGGTGATGTCGTTTGATGCACAATGCCACACTTTGTTAAAAATTGTGTGAATTTATCGTTTGTGTATTCGGTGCCATTATCGGTACGAAAAATTTTTATTTTCCGTGAGCATTGGTTTTCGGCAACAGACTTAAACTTCACAAAATCATCGAATACATCCGACTTTTGTTTTATTGGCACCACCACCACTTTTCGCGAAAAATCGTCAATGAATGTCACTATGAATCGATAGCCCGAATGTGACTTTTCTTGAAATGGGCCAGCAACGTCCGAGTGCACTAAATCGAGCAAATTTTTCGCGCGCGTACCACTGTTCTTGAACGGTGCACGAGTCTGCTTGCCCTTCACGCAAATTACACATTTGTCATTTTCAATGTGTGCAAAGTCAACACCACTTGACGAATTTTTTACTCGCTTTAAATTCTCATTACAGATGTGTCCCATTCTTCTATGCCATAGTTCAAATTCATTGCCACTAAAAAATGAACTTTCAGTTTTTTTTACTTCAAGAATGTTCAGCCGATACAAATCATCAATCGCGGTCGCGGTTGCAATTAGTTCATTTCCACTGCCATATATTTTGCAACTATTATTTTTGAACACTACTTTGTTTCCATTCTTCGTCATTTCGCGAACAGACAGTAAATTCGCGCACAATTCAGGTACGTAGTCAACATTTTTCAATACTACGTCGAGCCCCGTCGACAAACGCAGTTTCACTTTTCCATTTGATTCTACGGGAATATTTTTGTTATTCGCGACGACAATATTTTTATCTTTTACCGGTTTTTCATCGAAAATTATGTTTTTGTTTTGAGTCATGTGCGCAGTTGCACCTGAGTCAACGTACCAATTAGCTTTTGTGCGGCTGTCATGTGAAAGAAACGATGCAAACAGAACTTTATCGTTCTTTGCGTGAGGGTTGCCATCTTTCTTTTTATGACAATTTTTTGCGAAATGGCCAATTTGTTTGCAATTATGGCATTTAAACTGTTTTTTGTTCTTATTTTTTGAATAAAGCGCGTTTCCCGAGTCTTTATTATCGAATTTTGCATCTTGCAACAACACATTTCTTACACTGTCAATTGTTAGTGTTTTTTTTTAATTTTCGATTGCCATTACCAGCGCTCGAAATTCATCAGGCAAACCTGCCAGCATCAATGATGCAGTGACTTCCTCATCAATATTTAAACCAGCGTTCTTCACTTTTATTGACGTCATCACTAAATGGTTTACGTATTCCTGCATTGAGGAGAAGTCTGAAAGTCTACACTGCACAAGTTCTTTTAAGGGGTTATATATCTTTTTCTGTAGGGAAATACAGAGTTTTAATTTTTTTTTTTAAGCATGTTACCATAGTTTTATTCAAATGCAATACAAAGTTTATAAAAGTACATGTCCTTATGTGAATTTGTATAAAATTTCAAGCGAAAATTCGAAAAATTGGGGAAGTGACAGTCCTTGCCGCAGAACTCCTTTTGTTAGCAGTGGTTGACGGTGAGCATGAAATCGAGGTAACGGCTCAGCTAAAAAAAAAAAAAAAACAAGACCACGTTAGTACATAGTGTTACCTTGTTCGTGAACGAAGGATTTTACAAAAAAAAAATTTTTACAGTTACAGTGCTATTTTTCCCAAAAATGTCGATTTTTTAAGGTAAAAAAATTGAGTTTTTTGCCAAAAAAAAATAGAAGAATTTGTCGAAAAAAAAATTCCTTCGTTCACGAATTAGCTATTGTATGTACAAACAACCCCTCAAAATTTCAAATTGATCGATGTAGTGGTTAGCGGGATATCGTGCTCACCGCGATGGCATTTTTCAAAAAACATCATTTGGAGAAAATCACGTTTAAAGTTTGAGTTGAATACTTGAGTTCCGGAAACTGCGCGCTATGAACGGCCGTATCTTAGGCTCTAGTGCCCCGATCTCGATGAAATTTTGCAGAAAAATTGTTAAAAGTATATACTTCAAAAAGAAGTCATAAAAATTTTTTCCGATTTTTGAGCCACAAAAAGGTATATAACCCCTTAACAATTCGACTTTACGCGTTAGACCCGAGTCTTCATATGCCAAAACCAGCGCATCCCACGCATCCTTTGCGGTCGTGGCCTTGGCTATGTGCGCGAAGTTGATCGGTTCAACCATTAGCGTAATCTCCGCGAGAGCACGCTCGTCCGCTTGTACGTCTGCCTCGGAGGGATTGCCCAGTAGCCCTTTTTCGACTACTTTCCAGCACCCTTTTATTACCAAATAAGATTTCGCGTGGCGTTTCCAAATATCGAAATTTTCACGCCCTTTTAAACGTACAAACGCGAACCCGGTATTATTCGACGCCATTGTGCGGATTGTATAATTATTTTTTTTTAATAATTAAATGTATGTCGATTTATGCTCAATCCTCTAATTTTGATGCCGTTTCTTTTGTTCTCTATTAAGCGTGTAGTTCGCGTGGTCATATAGGCCCATAACCTGTTGATGTGTGAAATTAAATACGAAACAGGAAGAGACCATTTTAAGGATCGCCATTATTGAATAAGGAACAGAGTTATACAATACAGAGTTGCATTCAAATTAAAAGTAAGGGTCGTTCCACATTTCTTCATAACAGAGGCTTAAGCCTCCCGCTGCCTCCCCTAACTTGGAGATGCAGCTTTCCAGGAATTCCCTAGAAAATTGATCCTCGCATTTGATTACCCGATATGCCCGGATAACCTCCGCAGAGCCGAAGCTGGGAAGAGGTGCCGCCGGGCTCGCTGTCAGGTTGCCCATTACATGGTCCATTACCTATTGGGTCAACCTGGCCTCGATCTCTCCCAACGTTCCCAATGCTTCTTTGCCGCGGTTGGTGGTCACGCACAACGTCACTGAAGATCCTCTTCGGTTTCGACGGTTCAGCTGTCCCAGCCACTTTGGATATTTTTGTGTCGCAGTTCGACTTCTCCTGAGTCAACCGGTTTCGCTTCGTCGCTTCAGTTTTTGGCAAGGTCGCTTGGTACTCCCGGTACTCATCGACTACCTTCTGAAACCGCACCTTATCCTCCGTATCCTTGGGATGAGCAATACCAGCGGCTTCGTTTTTGCTAATCCTGCCGAGGATAGCCAAGGCCCTCTGGTACTGCTTATACCTGGACGGTGGTCTAGGATTGGCCGGTTTCACTTTGCCCCTTGCTGCAGCGGATGTCGAGGGTTTCTCAGAGAGGATTGGCGTGCTGTGATCCACAGTGCCAGGCGTCTCTGAGGAAATAGGGGTGATTGTGTCCTGGCTTGATGCCAGGAGTTCGTCTTCGGAGGATGTTCCCGGAACTTCTCTCCTGTCCGTTCGTCTACTGTCCTTGTACGATGTACGTTGACGGCCCGGTATGTACGTAGAAAACATTAAAAAGAATTGATGCTATACATAAGAATTATCCAAAAAATTTTAGGCCTATTTATATTGTAACGATAAGACAGTCTGTCACTGTGCAAAGCAACCCTGTCGCTACGCGCCTTGCTATAATTCAATCTGGCAACGACGGCCGGGGAAGGGAAAAGGGAAACTTTTAGGCCAACCTGGCAATGATGGAAACTTTTAGTCCAACGTGGTAATGATGGCAACTTTTAGTCCAACCTGGCAATGATGGAAACCTTTAGTCCAACCTGGCAATGATGGCTCGCGATCATCATGGAAACTTTAGTCCACTCTGGAATGTGCGAGAACGATCTGCGCGATAACCGGACAGGTATAAAAGGCAGCTGGGTACGGCGCAGCGAGTCAGTCTGATTTTGACTAGTGAAGGTGCCACACGGAGTAATTGAGCAAATACTTAAGTGTAAAGACAGTGAAGTGTTAATCCGTGAAATAAAGTGATTGTTGGTTTATTTTATTGACTGCGTTTGAGAAACTAAGTGTGTTTTATTTTCAAATTACGCAATCCAGAGATACGTACTAGCCCACTAGAACTAGCATTCGTAACATTTGGTGTCAGAAGTGGGATTGTGGAAAATTAGAAAAAAACAAAAAAGTTTACGCTGCTGAAGGTAGACCAGCTGAAGAAGGAGCTGGCTGCCTGGAATTTGCCGACTGCAGGCGGAAAAGTGGAGTCGCAGCTGCGCTTGCGAGAGGCGTATGAATCACGAGGCATCGATTGGGCTGCACACGAGTTTGGAACGCAGGAACAAGAGGCGTCGGCCAAAGTGGAGGAATAGCCTGTGGGTGCTGCGTCGATGCAAAGTACAGCGGCTGCGCCACCATAAGCAATGGACTTAAGCCAACTAATAGTTGCAATGAGAGGCATGTTTCAGGAATCTTCTGCGAAAATTGAGAAAATCGTGAAATGTCGGCGCAGATGGAAAGTGGAAGAAATCTCAGACAGGATTATATGCCATGTTGGGGTTCGTTCGTCGGAATAGTACGTCATTCTCTGACCCATATACGTTCACACTGTTGTTCACGGCTTTCGTCAGATCAAGGCTGGAATATGCTTTATTTATATGGAGGCCATATCAAATGACTCACATTAATCGCATTGAGCGCATCCAGAAGGTTTTTATGCGGTTCGCCCTAAGGTCGCTGAACTTTACTGAACCGTTGCCTTCATATCTTTCCCGCTGTCGCCTTATAAACTTATTAAGTCTAAACGCTAGGCGAACCTATCTTGCGTGTTCTTTCATTGTTGGGTTATTAAAGGGGTCTATTAATTGCCCGCCCCTTTTGAGTAAAGTGGCTTTCAATGTCCCTACACGTAACCTACGGCACATAGGGACTTTCTACCTCAGCTTTTTCAGGTCGAACTATGCGAGGAATGCGCCTCTGAGTAGAGCCCTTGCGGAACTAAATAGTGTAACCGACTTTGACATTTCGTTTCCCAAGGAGACATTGTTAAATTTAATATTGTTTAAATTAAGTTGAACATCTTTACTTGTGTTCCTTTATTGTTCCTATAGTCAGTAAGATCAAAATGTTCATTGGCTAAATAAATAAATAAAAATAAAAATACATAAATATTAAAGTTATACTAACAGCCCTATTCTGGCAACCGTAACAATAGTCACCTCGCTAACAATTGAATACTTGGTAACAATTGTCACCTTTTGGTATTCTGGAGCAAATTCAAAAGCTCAAAAGGTGACAATTGTTTCGAAATTTGTTACCTCCGTAGGAGCAGGTGACAAGCATACAAAAATGATAAAATTCAAATTTCGTGTTCAAATGCGCCTTGAGACACAGCAAAAAAATGCTTCAGCTGCTCCTGCGTCGCGACGCGTCGTGCGCTTAAACTTAAGAACTCTAAAAACCAAAAGAATGTATACATACATTGTGAAGAAACTCCAAAAAAAAGACTTGCATCGCCAGATTTTCTGCATTTGCTAATTTTTGTTTGTTTATTTTTTTACTGTTTGACAGAAAAAATACAAACAGCTGTTTCGACAGTAACAGTCAAACCTAAATTGGAGCGTTGAGCGTTGCGTTTTCTGACGCAACGCTCTCGCTCAGTGCGGCATACCGAAATTGAAGCGTTGCGTTGGGATTGTCAAAATCATGAAATGAAAACAAATGAAAAAAAAAATATATGCTTAGTTGCCAAAAAACAACAATTTATTATTATTTTGCAAAACTTAGCTCTTATTTGAATAAATTCCTCAAAATTTAAATCAAATCAAATATAAATTACAGGCGTTTTTGTTATACGCAGCCAACTTCAACCGCTAACGCCTCGTCAAAATTGGAAATTCGAATAGCGCAGCGTCAGAGCGTTTCAATTGCGGTTTGCAATTTAGGTTTGGCTGTTTTAAAAAGCTTTCACCTCGAGTGGTGAATTGTTTGAACTTTCTTCTTGTCACCATTTTTCCAGCATACGGAAACAATCAAATTCAATTAAATTGTTACGGGGGGTAACAATTGTTACGGTAGTGCCAGAATAGGGCTGTAAGTAGATGTTGACACCAATGAACCAATACAAATTATAATATATATTAATTAACATTATTTGATTTCCCAAACAAGGAAAAGAAGATATTCGGCTGACCCAGATTGCGCCCCATCGTTTCCTTTCACTGAGTATCTTCTTCTTTAGTTAATGTACCGCTGAGTATAACTCACACGATTATATTGTTGGCTGCCTTTCTTTTCGCAAAATAAAGGCCCAGGAAGTAACTTTTACAATTCTTGATAGAATAAACGGCGTTACGTTATCATTTTAGGGATGAATTTCACACTACATATGCAATGGTGACGCAAGGCGCACAGTTTTTTTGTCGCTAGCACGAATATTTTCCAGAAACGTGATCTGATTTTTCTAACGTGATCCTTTTGGAAATTTTAGAAATTTATTACTTGCTAGAAATCGTACTACTTATATGTACTAACTATTTACTTATATTGAAAGATTCAATCAAGATTTCATACCAGAAACAAGGTTTTCGTCCCATTGGGTTTCGATCCTTTGAAACTTAAAAGCTCTTATACTACTTATTTAGATGTGCGAACTACGCCCTTTTCTCCTTCCTCCCTTTTCCCCTGTTGAAAAACATGACCCAATAGTAAGTTCGATCTTATTGTCATTGATTTGCGACTTATAGTTCCAAAGTTATATAAAAAACTTGGATCATCAAAAGAGTGCCACGCCCATTATTAAACGCCCATGAAATATTTTCAGTGGAACAATATGTCTACATGGGAACATTGCACGAAATTGCAATGCTGTATAACTTATAATTTCGATTTTACTCCATATTAGAAAGGGTTGTATAGCTAGCGCCACGCCCTCTTACCAATACAAAACATAACAAAAATACCAGAAACGTTTATCCACGAGATTTTGAAACCAATTCTAATAAAATTCACATCGCATTGACCAATTTCTTGCATTCAGTACCATGAGTCATAAAATGACCCTAAGGTCAAATTTGTATACCAGGTATGCGCCTATGAAACCGGTTACGACATCTAGCGGTGAATAGCCGAATATTTATAAACTTCGGAATCGTACCAAATGTCATGTTTACTTCTTCTGTCATATGTCAACAATATTCAGTTCACAATTTGTCAAGTTTCATCCAACAACGCATTGTTTGACGCTCCGGAAAATGTCGGATTACGTTCCTACAAATTACGATTTGCGGACACAGTTAATTTTGTGTTACCATTTGAAGAAACACCTTCTAAAACCTGGTGAAACGGTTAACGGTGAACGTTACCAACAACAATTGGCCGATTTGAACCGTGCTATACGCCAAAAACGCCCAGAATATGAAGCCAGGCAACACAAAAAGATTTTCCTCGATGACAACGCACCACCACACCGCACTAGAGCCACCAAAGAATTGGTTGCATCGTACAACTGGGAAGCTCTTGCTCATGCGGCTTACTCACCAGACTTGGCGCCTTCGGATTATCACATGTTCGCATCGATGGGCCACGCATTAACGGAACAGCGCTTCAATTCTTACGCAGAAGTCAAAAAATGGATCGATGATTGGTTTCAGGCAAAAGACGAAACATTTTTTTGGCGAGGCATCCATAAATTGCCTGAGAGATGGGAAAAATGTGTAGCTAGCGATGGCCATTACTTTGAAGAATAAAATTGTAATCATTTCTTCACAATAAACGTGTTTTTTTCAAAAATAATTACCGGTTTCATAGGCTTCATAGGCATGGTAGTTGCTCTTTTGCACGTAAATCAGTGTTGCAAATAACATGAAATTTAGCGTATGTTCAAATGGCATAAAATTAGTCTCACTGAGTCCAAAGAAAACAATTCTTTACCAGAAATAAGAAAGTTATGGCTCTTTAACCCTTTCCGACATGAAAATAACAGCCCGCTGTATGAATTGTATGGGCTGTAGTCCAATATATTGGGCATTGTGACTGAAAGGGTTAAGACTCTGAGCTCTGCTGCACGTGTCTGGCGGATAGTAGGACGGTCTAGGCTGCAGATCCTTCTAGTAGAGACCAGCCCCATCAGTGTAGTGAGTATAGATAGCCAAAGCAAGTACTCTCTTTTGTCATACCCTCGTCCTGAGTGGGTATTTTGACACAGAAGTCAAAACAGTTGCAGAATTAAGTTACCAGGATGCAAAAAACATTGTGCATAAATTACATGTGGCCAACGATACTGTCGGAAAGGGCCTGAACAGGCGCGGATTCAGAAAAATATTTCGGGGGGGGGGGGGTTTCAAAAAGTAATTATTTAATAATTGTAAAATGTCTTTTAATTTGTATGTAGTTTTATAGGCGATCCAAATATTTCGGGGGGTTTCAACCCCCAAAACACCCCCTGAATCCGCCACTCTCATCAGAGACTATAATGACGCCTTGTGACATAGAAAACAAGTTTTGCTCCGAGCTGCTTACGCAAGGAGTACCTATACCGGCTAATAAAAAAACAAATTTTCTCACAAAAATCTAATAATTTCTTCTTAACACTCAATTACGATTGCAATTATGGGAGGTTAATGGGGTTTCGACAATACATTCTGATTTTTGCTCAGTAGAACCCCAAAAGTTGACAACGTCACAAATCCGATTCTGAAACTCAATTAATTTTGTATTTTTTGTACTCAAGAATGTTGGTGATATGTGAATGTCTACTAATTAACTACTACATTTGCAAGTGAGAGCCAATGGCATAGAAAATGGCCAGTTTTTTATGGCAGCCCCCTTAAGACTTGGACTTAGCGGGTAGGTATGTTTGGAAGAAACATTCGAAAAAGAAAATAAATGGGTGTCGTTCATACATTTGATACATCTGGGGTCAACCTGGGAGCAATGGGAACCCATTTTATAAAAACGACCATTTTGTATGGGAGCCCCATTAAGGGTTGGAGGTTTGTCAAACTTCCCAGCTTTTCTGTGAACTTTGACCTCGATGCGACGCCATTTAGCCCCACCCTAGCCCCAAAATTTTTTGGCTCGTGCACTTTTTCACCAAACCGCATATAATGAGAGGTTGCGGAGCATCGAGAACCCATTATTAAGAATCTCGATACAACACTAAATCCAGGTAATGCACATACATCGCATATATCGCACACGCACAACAAAAGTGACACAACTCAAAATTTGTGATTTTTCAGGAAACGCAAAAAACTGTTTTTGAGCTAAATAAAAATTTTTTTATAACGAATAGACCGTTCAGTAGAAAATCCTTACAGATTATGCTTTTTGATAAGTTTTTTTATAAGATAAGAATTTTTTTTTTATTTTACACTAGAAAATCCAAAATTTTGAGTTGTGACTGTTTTGATGATATTTTAATTCAATAATTACGGAACTATTTCAAGTTATGCCACTTTTTATCTATATCTATACTATTATATAAAAGCAAGTGTGACGTTTTTTGAGCCACAATCAGGCAAAAACCACTGAACCGATTTAGATGAAATAAGCACTAAACATTTTTTTATCTTTGGGAATGGTACATAGGCTATATTAGAATGACCACGCCCCCTTCTTACGCCCACTATGGTAACAAAACTCATCTATGGTATGCTTTTGTACGGCAATATGGGTATTAAACGATTCAGCTTATCATTGCGGCAAACATAGGCTATAACATAATCGGCCACGCCCACTTTCCGTGCCCACTAAACTAACAAAACGAAGCTGCGGTACATGTTGGTAAATCAGTATTAATACCAAATGATTCCGTGTTTCATTGATGTTAACATAGGATATATAAGATTGACCACGCCTACCTGATATGTCTTTTCATCACGCCCACTATAATAACAAATCAGCCATGGTATATTTGTCTTAGCAATATGGGTATCAAACGATTCAGCCGTTCATTGCGGCAAACATAGGCTATAATATAATCGGTCACGCCTACTTCCCGCGCCCACTAAACTAACAAAACAAAGGTACGGTACATGTCTGAAAATTAATGTTGATATAAAATGATTCTGTGTTTCATAGCGGTAAACATAAGCTATATAAAGTTGACCACGCCCACCTTTTACGCCTTCCTGCAATTCCCATGACGACAGAAATTAACTGTGCTATATTTGTGCAAAACAATATGGATATAAAAAAATTTTGCGAGTCATTGCAACAAATATCTTTATGTTGTATATAAAAATTAATGTATATTTGTTTGTTGGTCCCACGGCATTAAAACTCAAAAACTAGATAGCCGATTAGCTGAATTTTTCACGGAATGTTCGTCTTGAGTAAGTCTCGGGAAGCCACATAGTGCGAATGCGACCCGATAGGTAGGCGTGGCACCTCACATACAACTTAAATCAATATGGAATATTTTCGTAATGTGAAGTCGAACAGCATTAGAATTTGGTGCGGGTCCACCGTTTAGATGTTCCGTTTCACTGGTAAAATTTGATGGGCGTTGGACAAGAGGCGTGGCACTTTTTAAATGCCAGTGTAACTTTAAAACTATAGCGTTCTCATTAATGACACTCGGTACAAACGTACGGTTTAGTTGTGTTTTTGCATATGGGGAATAGGGTGGGTCTTTGACAAGGGGGCGTGGCACCGCCCATACAACTTAAAATTTCAATATGGAATATCTTCGGAATGAAAAATCGGGCAGCATTAAAATTTGGTGCGGGGTGACCGTTTAGATGTGCCGTTTCACTGGTAAAACTTTGTGAAAGTTGGACAAGAGGTGTGGCACTTTTTAAGCAACTCAAATGTTTCGACTAACTTTGGAACTACAAATCACACATCAAAGATTTGCGATTTAGATGCCCTTCGACATGGGGAATGGGTTGGGTATTGGACGAGGGGCATGGCACCGCTTATAGAACCCAACATTTTAATGGGGAATAGCTTCGGAACAATAAGTTGGAAAGCTTTGAATTTTGTATATTATCGTCCCATAGATGTGTTATTCTACTGGCAAAATATTATGGGCGTTAAACAAGGGGCGCGGCATATTTTTTGGGACTGAAATTTACCGCGTAACTTTGGAACTGAAAGTCGCATATTAATGAAACCAGGTCACACCCTTCGGCTGGAGGAATGGATTGGGCATTACATAAAAGAGGCGTGGCATCGCCCATAGAGTATAGTATGAAGAACCTTGATTTATTGGGCCCATTGAAGCTTGCGTGCAAAACCGCAGGGCCCTACTAGTATTTAATAATTATAAATAACAGTTAAAAAGTTGAAAGAAAAATTTTGAAAATTCATAACTAATTTTGAAAAATTAAAAATATTTACAAAAATTGGCAGAATTTTGCCAATTAACTTTAACAAACATTTATTTCGTCAAAAGTGACACAATTTGAGTTAGGACTCTTTTGCATTGAGCTGCAGCAATCAAATAGCATCAAACTTCTGACATGATAAGGGACCCTTAAACCCTTAAAAAAGTTAAAGTTCACTTTAAATATTAACAGGCACTCAATCTGACCGGTAAGTTTTATCGGGAGTATAGCTTAACAAGTGGTTGAGAAAACGAAAATAAGTTTATTGGCCCGCTAAAGTGAACTTTAAAGATCTCAAATTCAAATTTAATTTCAAATAATAAATAAAATAAATAATAAATTATTTCATAACCAGCTGTTTTTTGTTTGTAAACAAACATATGCATCGACTTGGCACCATTTCCACTTAAAGTTCACTTTAAAGTTTAACAGGCACTCAATCTGACCGGTAAGTTTTATCGGGAGGATAGCTTAACAAGGGGTTGAGAAAACGAAAATGCGTTTATTGGCCCGTTACAGTGAACTTTAAAGTTAAAGGTAAGTTGAGAAAACGGCCCTAAGTGTAATAGTCGAGAACTCTTTTATAAAAATTTTTATTAAACTATATGTATACTGAATAAGTTTTTTACCAACTGTTATCAATTGGCGCCTTTGTAATTTGTGTCTTTTGTTTTTTGTATTTACAGGCGAATAAAATTGGCTTGCCGCCTTTTTTCTGCCATAATGGCGATCCGCTAACGACCCCTCCTCCTGCGCACTGTGGTATACCTCCCTATCAGTTGGACCCGAAAGCTATGGGTAAGCATCTTTATTTGTTGTTGTTATTGCTTTTAAGTGTGGCTAAGTAATTGAGTGCCAGCGCCTCCTTTCCATTAAATGCGCTCCTTTGTATTGGAATTGAACCCGTAATTTCAAAAAGGGCACGATTCATTGTTTTTTAAATATCACTTTTTGGTGTCATTTCATTTATTGAAGCGTTTTACATATTCCCTGTGAAAAGAGTTCATCTTCATATACCAGAAACCAACTAATAATGCACTTTTAAAGCAATTGAAAATTAAAGTTTGTACGAAAATGGCACGAGTCCTGGACTTATGCCCCTTTGAAGTGACACGAGCTGTACGTCTCAATACTATCTTTTTAATGAATGTGTGTACTGAGGAAGCCTTTGAAAAAATTTATTGAAAAAATTACTGCCCCAGTATTATTTCTTACTCTGTATAAAACTACGATCGTGTTCAGGTGCATGGAGATGAACCATCTCCACCTATGTACATATGCAGTGGCGTTCCCAGAGGAGGCGATTAGGGGATAAATTCATATGTCCAATTTGATGTAACTATATAGAATTGTGAATAATTTTTATTATTTGCTCTATCTTTAGTAAATAGCGAGTTTCAACCTCAATGAATTAATTTTAAAATTAAAAAAATACGACAGTTAGGCAAAAAAAATTTACAAAATTAAAAACATTCAATACGTTGTTAACGGATTTGTTTCAACTTCTTGACCAATTCAGTGGTTCGATATAATCAAAGAATATACAATATAAAGAATACTCATCTTCAAAAATTTGTCAAGCGTGTTTCTTGATGCGGGGGGGAAGAGATGAGCGGAGGCATAGGTTGCTGGAAATTTGCTCGCGCTCAACAGTTTGCGATCTTGTTCGTCGAAGCGGCGGAGAGTAAACAATGAACCAAGGCATCGTCATAGTCGTTTCATCGAAGATGATTCGGGATAAACTAATGTTTTTGGTGTTGTCGTTTATTGTGTGTATGCTTTTTTGTTGCCGATTGGTTTTGCTGCACAATCGAATCTTTGTGGTGTATGGCTTTTTGCTGGCCAATGCTTTGATTGATTTAAAAATTTGGTGGTTGATCCCAATTTAAAATGTTTGCAAATATTTTTAAAACATTTTAAGTAAAATTATTTGTTTATATTTTCACATGGTTGATTACAATTTTGAGAATATGGGAAAACTACGAAAAAAATGAACTGATAGGCTATTGACTTCAAAATTCGTGAAACACTTGAAATCAAAAATAATTAGATGCGTGTTTTAATTTGTTTTTTTTTTTTTTAAATCGAAATCTAACGGAGAAACCAAGGGTTAAAAGATTGTATGGAAAAACATAATTTAATAGGTCTATTGACTTTCAATAGGGCGAAAGCACTACTAAAGCACTAAATAAAGAAATTAATAATAAGACAAGTATTTTGTCATAAGAAAAATTTTATTACGGCATGCCTACGTTTAAAAATAGTTTAAATATTCTACACCTGAATGGTTCCATGGCGAATGATGTGACCATAAATTTACAATATTAGATTTTCTTATTATTGTTTTTTTAAACAAGCCCGTAAGAAGGGTTCCAAAGAACGGGACGGAAAACTATTACGGGCTAATAAAAACGTTTTCTTTTCTTTCCAATTCCATTTTTATTTAATTGTCTTTGTTGATTACTTATTATTTATTTTTTAATTGCCTGTAGCGATCATATAGGCGACATGACAGCCATATTTTATTTTCTTCTCTATGATTTTGCGCACACTACAGTCGGCAGTGAGTTCAGGAGCGATATGCGACGCCATGTAGGCTTCTAGAAGAAGAACAAAAGCCAGCCAGAAAATATAAATCGTTTTACAATTTCAGCTTTTCGGCAGCGCAACAACAAGAACAACAGCACATCGTCTTCCTCCTCTTCGCACAATTGAGCGAGAATGAACGAGTGAGCACAGACACGTGTTTCTATGATTTGCGCTCAGAGCATTGTGCTGTCATTTCAAGTGTTTCCTCTTGTTGTCTACTAGAAAAGAATATGAAGTAACTAGCTGGGCCCCGCGGCTTCGCACGCAAGCTCTCTTCTTTCACCCGATTCAAATTTTGAACGCATTGTTGACCCCGTTAAATTTTTATTTAAAAAAAAACATATGTCTCTCATCTTTGATGTCAAGTGGTTCTAACAACTGTGAAATCAAACGGCCCTTTAAATCATGAGTTTTCACATTTACTCTAAACAAATTCTTAACCCTTAGTTTGCCGCGGTAGATTTCGATTTTCAAAAATATTAATATGAATTAATTATTTCCCGATTGAAGTGCTTTTTGTCTAAGTTTGAAGTCAAAAGGACCAATAAATCGTGTTTTTCCATACAAACTGTTAACCCATTGTTGACCCGTTAGATTTTGATTTTCGTGAAAAACACGTGTCAAATTATTACAAAGTTTGAAGTCAGTGGGCTCATTAATTCATGTTTTTTACAGTTTCGCCATACAAACTTTTAACCGGCCGGTTTTAATATTCGGAAAAAATAAAAACTACGTATCAAATTATTTTACATTTGAAGTACTTTCACGAAGTTTGAAGTCAAAAAGCTAAACAAAATTGTTTCTCCAAACATACTTTTAACCCGTCGTTGATCCAGTTAGATTTCGATTTTGAAAATAATGAGAAACGCGTGTATAACTTTTTTATTTCAAGTATTTTAACAATTTTTGAAGTCAATAGGCCTATCGGTTCATGTTTTTTTCGAGTCTATCCCTAAACAAAACCAAAAATGGGTTGGTCCAGTTAAGTTTTGATTTTCGAAAAATTATAAAACACGTGTCGAATTATTCCGCTAGTCGAACTGTGGCACTAAGTGGAAAGTTCGTACCAAGTTTCACTGATGTGTGTGTGTACTGCATAACTGTTGGATCATAAAAATGTACCACGCCCCTTGACCAACGCCGATCAAATCTCATCAGTAGAATGACACATCTATGAAACGTCGATACACCAAATTTCAATGCTGTGCGGCTTAAGGGGGTCTTCTACCTTGTTGGTTCAAAAAAATCGATTTTATTTGTTTTGCAGTTTTGTGGCCTAGAAGGTACTAGAAATATAATATTCAAAGGGTATAACCGAAATCTTATTATTTCGGGGTTTTTAGAGTCATCGAATATAGCTCCGCATGCTGTTATCGCAGCGCTCATCGCCACTTTAAATGCAATTTCCCAAAAGTTGTGTTTTTGCAACTGGTTGGCAAGATATCTCGAGAACTAATTGATCAATTAACTAAAGTGATATATCAAAATTTGCGGAAAACATGTGGCTATCGTTTGACACGAGCTTTTTAGATTTTTTTCATTTTAACGATTTTTACAGCTATTCTTGACCTTGAAAACGTAGACATTTTTGTTTGTTTGTTGCCTGTTTCGTGAAATTTTGGAATTTTTCAAAAACCTCGTGTCAAACGATAGCCAAAGTCATAAAGAAACTAAATCATTTTGGTTTTTTTGTTTCAGACGACTTTCATGGGCTGAATCGTGACAACCGTTTTAGTATAAATTTTTCGTAAGGGACATTTCAAGGTCAAATCACGGTCAAACTAGAGACAGTAAAATTTCAGAAAAATTAATGTTGGAAGTATAGAAATAAACGAATTCAATGCAAAAAACCGAACCTTGATTGCATTATTGGTTCCCCTACAATCTATTGTCTAAAAACAGTATCAAAAACGAGGCCACAAGGTAGAAGACCCCCTTAAAACTCCGAAGCTATTCCATTTAAAATATTTGGATTGTATGGGCAATGCCACACCCCCTTGTTAAATACCAACCCCATTCCCTCTGCCGAAAGATATGATTAAATGTAAGGTTCATACCAAGTTTCATTGATGTGCGACTTACAGTTCTGCTGCATAAAAAATTTGCCATGCCCCTTGTTCAACGCCCATCAAATTTTAACAGTAGAATGACATATCTATGAAACGACGGTACACCAAATTTCAATGCTGTGCGACTAACAATTCCGAAGCTATTCCATATAAAAGATTTAAGTTGTATGTGCGGTGCCACGCCCCCTTGGTAAATACCCGCCCCATTCCCTCTGTGGAAAGATATGACTAAATGATAAATTCGTACTGAATTTCATTGATGAAACAAATGTGCCACGCCCCTTGTCCAACGTCCATAAAATTTTAACAGTAGAATAACACATCTATGAGACGACGGTACACTTACTTTCAATGTTGTGCGACTTACAATGCCGCAGCTATTCCACTCAAAAGAATAGAATTGTATGGGCGTTGCCACGCCCCCTTGTTAAATACCCGCCCCATTCCCTCTGCCGAAAGATATGATTAAGTGGTAGGTTCATACCAAGTTTCATTGATGTAGGACTTACAGTTCTGCTGCATCAAAAATGTGCCACGCCCTTTGTTCAACGCCCATAAAATTTTAACAGTAGAATGACACATCTATGAAACGACGGTACCCCAAGTTTCCAAGCTGTGCGACTTACAATTTCGAAGCTATTCCACTTGAAGGATTTGAGTTGTATGGGCGGTGCCACGCCCTCTTGTTCAATACCCACCCCATTCCCTCTGCCGAAAGATATGATTAAATTGGTAGGTTCATACCAAGTTTCATTGATGTACGACTTACAGTCCTGCTGCATCAAAAATGTGCCACGCCCCTTGTTCAACGCCCATAAAATTTTAACAGTAGAATGACACATCTATGAAACGACGGTACACCAAATTTCAATATTGTGCGACTTACAATTCCGAAGCTATTCCATTTAAAAGAAATGAATTGTATGGGCGGTGCCACACCCCCTTGTCCAATACCTACCCCATTCCGTCGGTCAAAGGACATGATTAAATAGTAAGTGTGAACTAAATTTAATTGATGTGTGACTTATGGTTCCAAAGTTATTGTCTAAAAATGTATTCTGGTAGCGCCACGCCCCGTTTTCCCGACTTTTCTTTTTTTATAAACCTTCACGTAACAATTTCGAACAAACCCGCCGAAGGAAGTATCCAAGTTGGTCCAGCCGTTCTCGAGTGATACGCAGTCGAATGGACCACGATTCATTTTTATATATATAGATATAGAACGCGCATGTGGGCACAAAAGTGTTTTCGGTTGCTATGATGCGAGCGGGAAGAGCGAAGCGTAGGCATTTGAGAATGTTAAGTTCATAACATTTTCTGTTAGATTTTCGTAGGACAACAGCAAAAAGCAATGTTATTGTTCGCAACGGCTTCACTCGTGTACATTGAAATGGTTGTGTTGCAGCGTAGTGTTCGCTCAATCATTTTTTGCATGTATGTTTCTTGATCTTGTTTGCCGAATCGCAAGCAAAGAGCAAACAACGAACCAAAGCATCGTCATCATCGTTTCAACGAAGATGACTCGGGATTCGCTAATGTTTTTGTTGTTGTCGATTATTGTGTGTATGCTTGTTTGTGTTGCCGATTGCCGATTTTGCTGCCCAAATTGCTATCATATTTCTATCAATCGAATCTTTGTGGTGTATGGCTTTTTGATGGCCAACGCTTTGATTGATTTTAAAATTTGGTTGATCCCAATTTAAAATGTTTACAAATATTTTTTCGTGGCGAGCTCGAAATAAAATTATTAGTTAATATTTTCACATGGTTGATTACAAGTTTGAGAATATGGGAAAACTACGAAATTAATTGATGGCTATATTGACTTCAAAATTCATAAAAACACTTGAAATCAAAAATAATTAGATACGTGTTTTAATTTTTTTTTTAAATCGAAATCTAACGGACAAACCAAGGGTTAAAAGATTGTATAGACAAGCATAATTTAATAGGTCTATTGACTTTCAATATGTCGAAAGCACTAAATAAAGAAATAAATAATATGACAAGTATTTTGTCATATGAAAAATGTGATTTAGGAATGCCTACGTTTAAAAATAGTATAAATGTTCTACACCTGAACTGTTCCATGGCGAATGATGTCACCATAAATTTACAATATAAGATTTTCTTATTTTAGTTCTTTTAAGCAAGCATTATACGTGGGCAGTAAAAACAGTTCCAAAGAACGGGACGGAAAATTATTACGGGCTAATAAAAACGTCTTCCTTTCTTTCCAATTTCCCTTTTTAATTGTCTTTTGTGATTACTTTTTATTTATTTTTTATTGCCTGTAGCGATCATATAGGTCACCACGCCAGCCATTATTTATTTTCTTTTCTATGATTATGCGCACACTACAGTCGGCAGTGAGTTCAGGAGTAATATGGAACGCCGTGCAGGCTTATAGAAGAAGAACAAAAGCCAGCCGCCAGAAAATATAAATCGTTTTACAATTCGCCAGCATTTCGCCAGCGTAACAACAACAACAAAACAGCACATCGCCCTCATCTCCCAATCATCCCACGCCGCAGCAGTGTGCTAACGCAGACTCGCTGCAGTGAGCGCAACCAAAAGCAAGCCTTCGTATGTTTATTTTCTTTGCTTCTACTCACATGTTACGCCGAAGTTACAGAGATTTCTGCTGTTAGTAACAGAGAGTTCTGCTGTCAATAACAGAGGGTACTACCAGCAGTTCCACCCGCGTACAAAATTCACACGCACAACACGGGTGGTTGCGGGAAGCTAGGCCTTAGTCTCGCGTAAGCGGGCTGTCGTGCCAATCAATTATTATTATTATTATTATTATTACTACCAGCAGTACCCGCCATACAACGCGTTTGCTTGTATGAGATGCGCGTTCTATATTACTTCATATTCTTTGCTACTAGGCATCGCAATCCCGGGATCCCGGACATTTTCCAGTCCCGAAAATCCCGGGATTCAAATCCTTTAATCCCGGGATTTTCGGGATTGCAAAAGATGCTTCAAAGTTCAAATGAAATACATTTAAAAGCTCAAAAGCCAATTCCTTATCTGAGGGAGGAGGGAGGGGATAGAGGGCGTCTTTTGCAAAAGGCTTATGCAGTGCTCGATTTTCGCGACTAATTAAAAACCAGACCTGTCGCGAAAACCGAATTTTCGCGATAATAGAACCCACATTTTTACTGAAAAATGTTATGTAATTTTTAAAATTAGAATTGTTTTTATTGATATATTTAAAATTTAAACATTTTTAAAGAAATTGGAGATTTTGAGTTGTTTTTTTGGCAAATTATTTGTAAAAATAACAACTGAATCACGTAGTTCATATAGTGCTGTTGTCGGCTTAAAAATCCAAAAAGGTTAATATACGAAAATACGGAGATTTCCCATATTTGGTTATAGACATTGTAATACAATTAAACAAAAAAAAGATGAAAGTCGCCCGTTTTTCGTAAAGTGTCGCGATTATAGAACCTGCAATGTTAAACACCAAGCCGTCGCGATAACCGGGCCGTCGCGATAATGGGTAGTCGCGAATACCGAGCTTGCACTGTAATTATTTACTAAGCGTTCAACCAACAAGTGTTGAATCTGAAAGATGTTTCTCAGCAGGGTTTATTTGCAATAAATTTCACTCTAGATTAGAGGACAAAACACTTAATGCCTTAGTATTTTTGAGATCTCAGTTTTTAGTAATCAAAACCCTTAACTTTTTTATCGAAATAATCGAAGTGGATGGATGGAAGGATGGATGTGAAGGGGAGCCGAGGAAATAACATAAGGGAGGTCATTACCCCAAGCACTCAGGCTCTATAGCCCATTGTACTTAAGGCTCAGGAAAAAGGTTGATAGAGGAAATGGGAATGGGAAAAGAAAAAGAGAAAGTGGGTGGAAGGGGAGAGAGTTTCGTTACCTAGAACACCGCAGTGTCCCGTAACCCAGATAAGTTGGAGCTTATTACGTCTCGCGACTGATTTAAGCTTCATCTTACATTCTTGGACAATCTTAGAGGTAACACGCGCGTTCTCCAGGGCCTTAAGTGCAGCTTGACTGTCACTACAGACTCCTATATGTTTCCCGCACCATTTCCTCCCGATTACCCATTCCGCTACTTTCAGAATGGCGAAGATTTCCGTCTGAAAGACGGTAGTCAGCCCACCCAGTGAGTAGTAGCATCTGACACTTCCTTCGAGGTGCCATCCAGCTCCAGTACCGTTAACGGTCTTGGATCCGTCAGTGAAGAAAATATCCGTCAGATCCCCTAGCATGGCCTCTGGGTTGTCCCACTGGCCGCGCGTTTGGAACCTCACTTCAAAGTTTCTCCTAAAGGATACTACGGGTATTAGGCAATCCTTAGGGGCCAGCAGCAACGAATATTGCACTGACAACCTCTTGAAGATTTCTCTACGACCCGAGCCCTTGTTGTCATGCCAGTATCCATAGGAATACAGCCGACATGTCGATTTCATCGCCTCCTCTTGAACTTTTAGATCCAGGGGAAGCAGGTCAAGCATGGCATTTAGGGCGTCACCCGAGACAGTGCTCATGGCACCCGTAATGCATATACATACACTTCTTTGTAGTCTGTTCAGAGCCAAAGCTGTGGACTTAACCATTGTTCGTCTCCATCAGACTACCGATGCGTACGTAATTATGGGTCTGATGAGTGCGGTATATATCCAAAGGACCACCGCCGGTTTCAGGCCCCAGGTCTTGCTAAAAGCTCGACGGCACTGTTGGAAAACCTTCAGCGAACGGTCTACCTTCCTCAAGACATGCGTCTTCCACATTAGTTTCCTATCTAGGATTAGATATTTCACTTCCGTGGATAGACTAGGGTCACACCTTTCAATACTGGCAGTTCGAGACCATCCAGCTTCCGCTTCCTAGTAAATAGGACCAGAGTCGTTTTACCGGGATTGACGGAAAGACCCTGTCCTGTGCACCAGTTATCAATCTTATTCAGGACTTTCTGCATTTTTCTGCAAATCATCCTGAGGGATCGTCCTGACACTAGTGCACAGACATCGTCCGCGTATGCTTGGACATGGATTCCGAGATCCTGCATCTCCCTTAGTCGAGAGTCGACCACGAAACACCACAGCAGTGGAGAGAGGACACCACCCTGGGGGCACCCTCGTCCGACCTCTGCCGTGACCGAATTGCTATCACTCTCACCAACGGTTAGCAATCTCTCGGAGAGCATGGATCGGATCCACCTTATCAAGGTCTCATTTACCCCATGCATTCTGGCTGCTGAGCATATCGATTCAAAGGTTGCATTGTCAAAAGCCCCCTCAATATCCACAAAGACGCCCAAAGTGTACTGGTCAGCTTCCAGCCCCACTTCAATCTTGGATACGATGTCATGTAGGGCTGAGTCGCATGATTTTCCACTCTGGTAAGTGTGTTGGTTTCTACTGAGTGGGCTCCTTGTCAGCACCTTAGCTCGGATGTGCTTTTCTACCATTCGCTCTAAGCTTTTCAGCATGAAAGAAGTCAGGCTGATTGGCCTAAAGCTCTTGGCCAGCGTATAGTCATCTTTCCCTGGTTTGGGAATGAAGACCACTCTGACCTGTCGCCAAAGAGTTGGAATGTAACCATGAGCAAGGCAAGCCGTGAAGATCTTTAGAAGAGCTCTCATCAGCTTGTCTCCACCCCTCTTCAGCATTATCGGGTAAACTTTATCAGGTCCTGGGGACTTGTAGTTTTCGAAGGAGGAAAAAGAAAACCTTACCGCCTCCTCCGTTACTACTTCTGACGCGGAAAACCAGTTAAGCCTTTTAGTCCTATTACCTGTGTCATTGACCACACCACTGCCCACCACAGTGGGAATTATCCTGCTTCCCGGAAAATGGATCGCTAGGAGAGTGTTATAGGTCTCCGATTTTGAGGTAGTATAGGATCCATCAGGCAGGCGAAGAGAATCAAGCTTAACCGTTCGGTATCTTTGTAGAACCCTGCACAGTCTTGCTGACTCCTTCATACCTTCAACCTCATTACAAAAGTTTCTGAAAGAGTCCAGTTTGGCGAACCTCACTTTCTTCTTAAATTCCCTTTGGACGAGGTGATAGTTGGTCCAGTCATTCGCTTTTCGGGTCTTTAAGGCCCTATTCAGAAGCTTCCTAGATCGTTTGCGTAGCTTCGAAAGCTCGGCACTCCACCATGGAACTGCTTTGCCTAGTCTGCTCGCTCTCAGCGGACACACCTCCTCATAGCAGCCAGTCAAAGTTGCTCCTAGTTCCCTGGTCGCTTCTTCAATCTTGGCTGTAGTTCGGAGTTTTTTCAGGACTTGTATACGCTCTGTCAGAAGCTCACCAAACCTGTTCCAGTCCGCCTTGCGACGATTCCGTCCACCTGGTATCGACATTAGATCAATACCGAGTGGGAATTCGATGAAGCGGTGATCTGAAAGAGAGACCTCCTCCAATACCCGCCATTGCATGATCTGATCTGCCACTTTCCTGTTGGTCAGTGTTAGATCAATCACTTCTTGTCTTCTGTAGGTCACAAAATTGGTTTGTTACCAACGTTCTGAATCAACAGATCAACCGACATAATGAATTCTAAAAGTTTAGTACCCCTGGGATAGCATTTACTGCTACCCCAAACAATGTTCTGTGAATTCGCGTCGCAGCCCACTTGAGTCCCAAACCCCTGGATTGAGCATACTGGACGACTTCCATTAGCTCCCTCGATGGAGGAGGAAGTATAGAGTCATACGGCAGGTAGGCCGTTACTATTACAGTTTCGACGCTGTTCCCACCAACCCAGTACTTTATATTAACCGCAACGACATCTTGAGAACAGAATTGTCTAAGCATCGTGCATTCGATCGACCGCGGCATGATGATACATGCTCGCGGTCTATCACTGCCTTCGTGTTGAAGGATTTGTCCCCACGTAATGGCACCCAGACCACAGATTCGCTTATAGCGCACCCATGGCTCTTGGATTAATATTATTTGAGGACATGTTTGCAGTTTCGCATGCCTGCTGCATAGTAGCAGTAGACGATTTGCTATGCTGCAAGTTAATCTGCGTGATAATAATTTCAGTCATGTCAGGGACCGAAACTACCGTCACGCCTTATCCTCCTCCTTGTCCTGTAGGCGGAGGTGCATCCGCCCCAGGTGTAGGTGGGGACGGTACCCGTACTTCGACTTCAGGACCTTCAACGAGTCTAAGTCAATACCCACCACCAGGTGTGCACCGACTTCTTTGTTGACAGCCGATACATTCCTGGTTAGCGAGTATATTCGCCATAGACTCGTGTCCAGACCTGCGTTCTGGGCACGGATACGTGCAAGGATTTCACCTGGTTTCCGGAGAATACCCGGTATCCTCTATGCTACAACATCAACGTTGAAACGTTTGCATTTTTCGAACTTTCTGTTTCTATGACACGAAGTTTTGTCGATTTGCACGTTTTGCCTTGAATGATTTCAGTTAGAATTTTGCGTGGTCGCGTGAAGTAACGAATTGCAGCGGCAGCTTAAAGGTATGTATTAATATATTTATTTATTTTTTTATGAAATTATTCTTCAATTTATTTATTTATTTATTAATTGCAGGCGAAGTCCCTCAAACAGTTCCGGCAGAAGTGTGTCAACAAGTCGAAGTTCATCTTGGTTCATCTTTAAATGCACCAAAATTTTTTTTTTATTCGCGATGATTTTTTGTTTTTATTTTTAAATATTTTTAAAATAAAATAATTATTTTAACCGTCATCCGACGTTCAAAAAAACTTACACATAAGATTTTCCGGTGATATTTCACCCATATGGTACTTTGCATTGTTTTAATGAATTTTTTGACCAATTGTAATATCTTTATTATCTTTGTTATCTTACAAATAAATAAGTTAACAAATTTTTCTATAATTTTTTGCAATTAGGGCAACTAGGTTAGGTTATTGTGGATGCCTCTGTAAGAGACACACTCGGAGGTCTATTATGAGAATTCTTGTGATATACCACAAGTTTCACCCGTTTTTAAATGTGTATGTAATACTGTGTTAAATGTTTTACAATACATATGTTACAGCACTCATTTCAATCGGATGGGGAAAGGGGGCAAGGAAGGGCAGTAGTTAACTAAAACTTTATGTTCACCACATGTATACTTTTTTCAAGAATTGCAAGCCTCTCGATCGTTTTTAATATCAAATTAGCTATCTTCCAATAGTTCTTTTACTTTTTTACGCTCTGATTTTCTGACAAGGTTTGCAAAAATGGCTGTATTGAGATAAGAAGTCAGCATGAAGATTTTCCTTTCGCTAACGTTGCTCTGCGCAAAATCTTTAGCTTTACTAAACTCAAATCTAAGTCTTCAAGAAAAATTCGCCGCTTGTACTTTTTGTACAAGCGATCCAGGTGGAATCGACACAAATTGGTTTTTCGCTTAAGAGTATAGTTAGTGAACAATCAATTGGTCTTAAGTGTCAACTACTGCTTTTGACTTACTGTAAAACGATATAATTTCAGGTAATTTTTTGTCACCCACATATCCTGGTTATGATGAAAAGTGCTCAAAGGGGCATCTTCTTCTTGTTAACTTAGTGTGTCCTTTTCATAGGACGTACATGGCAGTTGTCGCTAAACCCACTTTTATCATATATCTCTTATGGGTGGAAATTAGGTTTCTGCAGTTAATTTGCGTTGGTCAATTTAAAACAATTAAAAATTAATTCATATCCAAAATGTAGTAATTCAACGTAAAAAATTGTGTTTTCAAAATAATAGTCATCGGCAACGTAAAGAAAAAAATCATAAATAAAAGTTATGAAGCAACGTAAAAAAAAAATTTCTCAAAATAATAGTTATCGGTAACGTAAATAAAAAAGTCATAAATAAAAGTTATGAAGCAACGTAAATAAAAAAAATAATTACACTGAGCAACAGCCACAATTTTTCCGAGTTCTAATAAACCTTTTCTAAAGGATTTTTGGACGCTGATCACAACTGCGTACTTAGTTTTTTGATTGTTTGAGCGGTTTGTAAGTTATTGGTGGTTTTTGCTAGGAGGTGTTTTCCACGTTTTTTCATCTTTGAATTTTTATTGCATTTGTAATATGTTGAAAAACACGATAATTTTTTTATGACACAATAACGAATCCTCAAGCTATAATTCTGACCATAGTCGATTTCGATTGGTCAAGGGTTAACATGGCTATGGCCCTTCAAAGTTCAATTTTCGCGAATTTTTCATAAAAATTCATTTAAAATCGGTGTTGCAATTTTCAACTAGGAGTTAGTGTGCAATGTATAGTGTAAGGTTGTAACTTAAACTTATAGAACAGATTTTTTTATTGTATGTGCCATTCTCAGCCTATGCTCGTTAGAGTGTAAATGCGACTTCATCTTCTGAACACGTGTTTGTATTGAAATCTCCTAATGCTTTTCGCGTCATTGACGAAAGTAGCTAAAGTATTTTCGCAAGCGTCAATATTTGTCTTTTCAAGGGCATTAACAAAATTTGAATTGGTTCATTACTGTAGGAGCTATTCTTAAAAGAGTTGCATCACACAAGCAAAAATTTCAACCACACACACTTAGCAAACTACTTGCTGTTTTTTCATATTTCACTGCGACATATTTTTAGGGCGCAAAAAAAATCAAAATCAAAGCTGAAAATTTTATGAGTCAAGGGCATTTGATGAATGTGAGCATTTTCATACCGCTGCCTAAAAGTGTGCTCCGATATTATAGCTCAAAAGTAAATCCTTGCTTTTGTTGCTGAATTTATCAATGGAGAACTTACATATTTGTACACATACTCTATTACAAACATCGTATTTCAAAAATTCCTTTTTTGGTTGAAAGCCCCAACATTCTTCTTTCACTATATGACCATATATATTTTTTGTAATAAAAATTCTTTTGTGTATTCGCAATCTTGCAAAGTAACTGAAAATTTGACTTTGCAAATGAATAACTCTTGCAAATTTGAACCGATTTTAATGTTTGAAATACATAGTTAGAGTATTGTTAATCTATGTTAAAAAAATGGCATTTTAGACTTCAGGTTTGTAGGAGCTGCATACGTATAATGGTCAAAAAACATGGAAAACGCCCTCCGAGGAAAACCATCAATATTTCTTAAGCCGCTCAAACAATCAAAAAACTAAGTACGCAGTTGTGATCAGCGTCCAAAAATCCTTTAGAAAAGTATGGTTTGATTTCAGAAAAAAAAATAATGTCGATTTTGTTGCTCTGTGTTATCGAGAATGAAAAGAATATTTCTTTGTCATAACAGTTATTATGCAACTCAAAAATATTAATTACATGATAATAGTTATGGGCGACGTAACAAATTTCTTATTGGGAATAATTATTATAAAACAATATTTTTAGAAATTCCTTAAATTGGGGCAATTTTTTTATTCCCAAAAATATGGATAATAATTATTTTAAGTCTCTGATTTAACTCGATTCCGGTGGAAACGCCTGACAGTTCTTAAATTTAACAGAGCCCTTCACTGCAGGTAGCGCTCAGTGGAAATAGGCTATTAGTGTGACACTTACGTGGGTGGTCCGATAAGTACTAAGCCTACAAAAGAAAAACGAAAATTTAGAAAAAGTGGCGATTTATTTCTCAACGTAGTCTCCTTTCAACTCGATACACTTGACCCAGCGATGCTCCAACTTCTTTAACCCGTCTGAAAAATACGTTTTCTGAAGGCCTCCGTGGCGGCGATAACCTCCTCATTCGACTCAAATTTCTGCCCGGCGAGTGACTTTTTCTTTTTGGAAACAAAAAGAAGTCACACGGGGCCAGATCTGGAGAATACGGTGGATGGGGCAGCTGTTCGTAGCCTAATGTGACCAATTTGGCGAATCACCGACCACCGATATTGCTCTTTTTCCATTTTCTAAAATCCGCGGACACGTTCGTTTCCACACGCGGTCAAAACAAAACTACAAATCCAATATGGCTGAAATACAGTAGCCGTCTACGAGGATGTACAACACGATAGTAAATTTCTCTTACGATAGTGGCACCATCGGGCGATGGGGCTAAGTACTTACCGGACTGCACACGTAAGTACTTAAAAATTATGACAACATTTAAACTGCTTGCAACCCTTTTATTATCATATGTCAAAGTTTTCCCGCAAAAATATTCAAAATTAATCTGAATTAACGCGCTTTTTTTTTACTTGCCTGAGTTTTTTGTGCTAAGTTAATTTTGATGGCTCCAAATGGATAAGTAAGTGTTTGCATTTCAGAGCATATGCTTTGAAATGCAAATGTTCTCGTAATAAATACATAACATGCATATTGCGACATTTCAATATATCCCTCATCAATTAATTTAAGGTTTTTTTCATAGAAAATTATCTTCTTTAAAAATTTATTAAATACTAGCTGGGCCCTGCGGCTTTGCACGCAAGCTTTCCTGTTTCCCCATATACGAATTCTTATCCATTGTTGAGCCCATCAGATTTTGATTAAAAAAAAGAACATGTGTCTAACTATCTTTGATTTCGGGTGTTTTCAAAATTTTGAAGTCAGAAGGCCCATTCAATTATGTGTTTTCGTATTTACTCCAAGCAAATGCCTAGCCCTTGGTATACCAGATTTCTATTCTTCGAGTTTCGGTTTTCAAAAAATTAAAAGCACCTTGTTATTATTTCCCGACTGAAGTGCTTTTGATAAGCTTGAAGTCAGAACGCCCAATAAATCTTGTTTCTCCATACAAATTGTTAACCCATTGATGACCGCGATAGATTTTGACTTTGAAAAAAGTGAAACATTATTTCTCGCTAAGAGTACTTTCACTAAGTTTGAAGTCAATGTGCCCATTAATTCATATTTTTCACAGTTACTCCATACAAACTTTTAACCCGTGGCTGACCCCGTCCGGTTTTAATATTCGGTAAAATGAAAAGCACGTATCGGGTTATTTAACATTTAAAGTACTTTCACCAATTTTGAAGTTAAAACGCTCAAAAAAGTTGTTTCTCCATACATACTTTTAACCTGTTGTTGATTCAGTTAGATTTCGATTTTAAAAATAATGAGAAACACGTGCCTAACTTTATTTATTTCAATTATTTTTACAAGTGTTGAAGTCAATAGGCCCATCGGTTCGTTTCGGAGTTCGTTTCGATAATAAATCAATCAATCAATCAACCAGTAAGTCAGTCAGGATAAACAATCTATGATTAAAAAAAATGGAGACGGTACCACGCCCCCTTGTCCAATGCGCACAACTTTCGTCTAATCGAGTTGTGCTACTAAGTGGACAGTTTGTACCAACTTTCATTGATTTGCGACTTAGAGTTCTGTTGAAATGTTGGGTCATAAAAAATGTGCCACACCCCTTGTCAACCGCCCATCAAATCTCATCAGTAGAATGACACATTTATGAGACGACGGAACACCAACTTTCAATGCTGTGCGGTTAACGATTCCAAGAGATTCCATATTAAAGAATTGAATAGCATAGGCGGTGCCACGCCTCTTGTCCAGAATCCACCTTTTTCTCCCTGCCAAAGGACACGACTTAATCGTACATTTGAACCAAGTGTAATTGATGTGAATGCTATAGTTCCACCGGAATTTAAAAAGTGACACGCCCCTTGTTCAACGCCCGTTACATTTTACCGGTGGAAAGACACGTTTACGCCCTGACACTGTTCCACATTTAAATACTGAGCGACTTATAATTCCGAAGATATTCCATAGTAAAGAATTGAGTTGTATGGGCGGTGCCAAACCCCCTTGTCCAAAATCCTCATTATTACCCCTGCCGAAGGATGCGACCAAATCGTTGGTTTGTACCAAGTGTCATTCAGTTATAGTTCCAAGTTACACCGCAATTTAAAAAGTGCCACGCCCCTTGTCCAACACCCATTAAATTTTACCGGTGGAACGACACGTCTACGCCATGACGCTGTACAAAATTTCAATGCTGAGGGACTCATAATTCCGAAGCTATTACATATTAAAAATTTTGTTGTATGGACAGTGCCACACCCCCTTGTCCAGAATCCACCTTTTCCTCCCTGCCAAAGGACACGACTTAATCGTACATTTGTACCGAGTGTCATTGATTTGAATGCTATAGTTCCACCGGAATTTAAAAAGTGACACGCCCCTTGTCCAACGCCCATTACATTGCACCGGTGGAATGATACGCTTACGCCATGACACTGTACCAATTTTCAATGCTGAGCGACTTATAATTCCGAAGATATACCATATTAAAAATTTAGGTTGTAGGGGAGGTGCCCACCTGCCGTACAAACATTTAATATCGCTATAAACCACCGCATTGACATCTTCTATCACTCACAAAAAAAATTTTCCCGAAAGAATGAGCCGTTTTCGCAAACACTGGCACGTTACAGAAGGTTAAGTTTTTTTTATATATAAGATAATGAGTTTCGAAAGGTGAAATAATGAAAGTATATATATACTAGTAGGGCCCTGCGGCTTTGCACGCAAGCTTGAAGTCAATGGGCCCAATAAATCAAGTTTCTTCATACTATACTCTAAGGGCGATTCCACGGCTCTTTTATGTAATGCCTAATTCATTCCTCCAGTCGAAGGGTGTGACCCAGTTTCATTGATATGCGACTTTCAGTTCCAAAGTTACGCGGAAAATTTCAGTCACAAAACATATGCCACGTCCCTTGTTCAACGCCCATAAAATTTTGCCAGTACAATGACACATTCATGGCACGATGGTATACAAAGCTTCAAAGCTTTCCAACTTATTGTTCCGAAGCTATTCCACATTAAAAATTTGGGTTCTATGGGCGGCGCCATTCTCCTCGTCCAATACCCACCCCATTCCCCATGTCGAAGGGCACATCTAAATCTTTGATATGTGATTTGTAGTTCCATAGTTATTCAAAACACTTGAGTTACTTAAAAAGTGCCACACCCCTTGTCCAACGCTCAAAAGGTTTTACCAGTTAAACGGCACATCTAAACGGTGACCCCGCACCAAATTTTAATGCTCCCGATTTTTCATTCCGAAGATATTCCATACTGAAAAAATAAGTTGTATGGGTGGTGCAACGCCCCCTTGTCAAGAACCCACCCCATTCCCCCTATCGAAAAACACAACTAAATCGTACGTTTATACCGAGTGTCATTGATGTGAGCGCTATAGCACCATAACTATAGCGCCCCTTGTCCAACGCCCATTACATTTTACCAGCGAAACGGCACATCTAAACGGTGGCCCCGCACCAAATTTTCAATTCAATATTGAAAATGTATGATGTATAGGAGGTGCCACGCCTTCCTATCGGGTTGTATTCGCACTATGTGGTTTACCGAGACTTACTCAAGACGAACATTCCGTGAAAATTTGAACTAATCGGCTCTCTAGTTTTTGAGTTTTAGGCGCCTGCTACACTTTCAATATTTATTGACGGCGATCCAGTATCGCGATATTTATTGAACGTTTAGCATGCAATATTGATGGATCGAGATCCATATCGCAAAATATTAAAATATTTTGCAATCTGGATCGCGGATCACAAAACTGTCAATAAATATTGAACGTGTAGCATATTTCATGATATCAATAAGCGGTTCGGCAGTACGTGGTGAAATTAAAATAAAATAAAACAAATAAGAAATAAAGCATGTGTTCTGCCGGTAGAATCAGAGCTTACGTCAGAAAAACAAAAGCATCAGAAGCATTGCTACATCTTTTAAACGACGAACCAGTCAGAATAACAATTATGTGAATACTGACGCGATAAATATTGAACATGTAGCATTCGCGTGCGATCTATCAATCCATCAATATGGATCGCAATCCAAATATCACAATAAATATTGAACGTATGGCGCCTTAGTTCAATATTTCTTGTGATATTTGGATCGCGATCGATATTGATGGATGGTGGGACCAACAAACAAACATACTGTTACGAATACTACGTCTAGTGGGCTGTTACGTATCACTGGATTGTGCAATTTGAAAATGAAACAACTTTAATTATTCCAACGCAGCCAATTCAAAACAAACAGTCACTTTATTATTCACAGTTTTACACTTTACTGTTCGTACACTTAAGTATCTGCTTAATTACTCCGTGTGGCAACTTCACTTGTCAAAACCAGACTGACTCGCTGCGCCGCATCCGGCTGCCTTTTATACCTGCCAGGCCATCGCGCAGATCGTTCCCGCACATTTCGGAGTGGACTAAAAGTTTCCATCATTGCCAGGTTGGACTAAAAGTTATTATCGCGGCCGTCGTTGCCAGATTGGACTAAAAGTTACCATCGCGGCCGTCGTTGCCAGATTGGATTATAGCACAGCACGTAGCGGCAGGGTTGCTTTGCACAGCGACAGACTGTCTTATCGTTACACTGTCCACCACTTAGACTTGTTCGTCCCGAACAAGTGCCGAGGCTTCGCTGTGATGAGGCGCCAGGCGCTCCAAATGGACTACCTTCAGCTTAGCGCCTCTGTTGCTGCAACGTTGAATCCTGTATACCACGTCGTTAATCCTAGTCACGACTTCGTACGGTCCTTCCCATGACGCTTGCAGTTTCGGAGACAAACCTTTCCTCCGCTGCGGGTTGTAGAGCATTACCAAATCGCCTTCTTGGAACCCTGCTGAGTTGGCCCGTAGATCGTATCTGGCTTTCGCCTTATCGCTGACCAGTTTGGTGCGGTCTCTTATAAACCGGTGAATTTCCTCCAGTTCCGCCCGCTTATTGACCACGTAATCCGTCTTAGCGCCTCCCGTCGCGCCGACTACCCCGAACTTCAAGTCAGCGGGTAACCGAAACTCTGTGCCGAACACTGCTCGGGCTGGAGTGAGTGATGTCGTGTCGTGCGGGGCTGACCTATACGCCATCAGGAACAGGGGGATATGCGTGTCCCAATCCTTTTGATTCCTGCCTACCACTTTCCGCAGGTATTCCTCCAGTGTCCGGTTAAAGCGTTCCACCATGCCGTCGGACTGTAGGTGCAAAGGAGTGGTACGAGTTTTCTTTATCCCCAGCAGCTCACACACTTCCTTGAATACCGCAGACTCGAAATTCCGGCCTTGATCTGAGTGCAACTCCAACGGAACTCCGAACCGGGCTACCCAGTTGTTTACCAGCTTTTCCGAGATCGTAGTGGCCTCCTGGTTAGGAATAGGGTACACTTCGGGCCATTTGCTGAAGTAATCCATTACAACCAGTACATATTTGCCATGACTGCTAGTTGGGAATGGGCCGGCGACGTCCATAGCAATCCGCTCGAAGGGCGCTCCCACGTTGTACTGCTGCATGCGGCCACGAGATTTTGTCGGCCCTTTCGCGGCTGAACATCGGTCGCAGCTCTTAATTCACTCGGCTACAGACTCCTGACATCCTACCCAGTAGAATCGTCTTTTTGTTTTGGCGACAGTTTTTGTGATGCCTAGGTGCCCTCCGCTGGAGTCGTTATGGTATGCCTCGATGACCTCGTTGATTCTGCATTTCGGCACTACCATTAGGGGGTTGCTGGTCCGACCATCCGCGCTCTCCCATTCGCGGTACAGGCATCCTTCTTTCAGCCGCAGACTTTTCCACTGTGCCCAGTAAGTCTTAGCGATCGGGCTTTCACCGGCCATCTCCTGCCAGTCTGGACGTGCGCCTTGCTCCTTGCCTTCGACGATTTTTGCAAGATCCGCATCCTCACGCTGGTCCTTTTGTAGCCTCTCCGCAGACCACTCTTCCTCTGGCATAACGCTTACCAACCGGACGTCCACTATCTGCTCTTTGCTGTGACCCTTTTTCGTCAGTTTGTGCAGGCTGCTGGCTATGTTCGCAAATCCCGGAACAAATCGGCGGTAGTATGTGCACAGGCCCAGCAAACTGCGGAGTTCGTGTAGATTGCGTGGCCGGGGCCACTCCTTCACCGCCGTGATTTTGCCTTCATCCGTATGTACTCCGCGGGCGGAAACCGTATGACCCAGATACTTGACCTCCTTTTGGAACAGCGAGCACTTCTTTGGGTTGAGTTTAAGCCCGGCTTCTCGTATCCGCTCGAATACGTCCTTTAGCTTTCCCAGGTGGTCGTCGAAGTTTTTACCCATTACGATTATGTCGTCGAGGTACACCAGACACGTCCGCCAATGCAGCCCTTTTAGCACGCGTTCCATTAGCCGCTCGAATGTTGCTGGTGCGTTGCAGAGTCCAAACGGCATGACGGTGAACTGCCACAAACCATCGCCAACACTGAAAGCCGTTTTCTCCTTGTCCTTGTCTGAAAGCTCTACCTGCCAATAGCCGCTGCGTAAGTCGAGCGTGGAGAACCACTGTGTGCCTGACAGTGTGTCCAGGGTGTCATCGATCCGAGGTAGTGGATAACTGTCCTTCTTGGTCACAACATTGAGCTTCCGATAGTCCACACAAAACCGGGTACTGCCATCTTTTTTTTTGACTAGCACGACCGGCGAGCACCAGGGGCCCGAAGACGGCTCTATGACCTTGTCTTTCCGCATGTTCTCGATCAAATTTGTGACCTCCTCCCTCTTGGCCAGAGGAACTCGTCTTGGCGGTTGGCGAATCGGTTTTGCACTTCCGGTGTCGATGTTGTGCTTCACTATGGCTGTTCTTCCGCCTGCTTCTGCCGCAAATATTGACCCATAGTGCTGCAGGAGTGACCTCGCCTTCTGTTTCTGCTTGGCCGTCAACTCGCTGCTCCACTGGTTCTCATGCGGTATGGCGTCCATGTTAAAATCGCTCTTATTACCTCCAGGCGGGCTACTCTCGCAATTGACCACTGCTACAGCTTCCTTACACTCGCCAATTACCTCCTCTTTCCCGACATATCTGGGTGCATTCAGGGGGTTCAGTATTCTGACTGGTATTCTACCATTCTTAGGTTCCACTAATGTACGTCCGATGATGATGTTGTCGTGTCCTTGTTTCGGTACTTCTACAACCCACAGCCGACTCGTCCCATCGTCCTCGTCTACCTTTGCCCACACAATCGCCTCAGAATTCGCCGGTATCCTCCTGCGTTGACACGATACAACCTTCCTTACCGCCACGCTTCGCTCATAGCCAATGTGCAGCGGGAATTCAACGTTGGCATATCTCAGCACATTTTCCTTCAGGTCCAGCGTAAAACCGTGCCTAATCATGAAATCCACGCCGATAATCACTTCGTCCATTATATCCGCGACGATGAACTCATGTTCCAGGCTGCTGGTGCCGATAGCAATCGTTTTTCTAATTTTACCTCTTACCGGCGCGCGCTCGCCAATCGCAGTCCGCAGCTGTATGCCATGCAGCGGTTCCCAGTTCTTCAGCAGATTCCTCTTTATGATCGAATACGACGCTCCAGTATCCAGTGTCAACACGAACAACTTCCCATCTATCCTTCCTTCAATTGTCAAGCTGCTGGGCTGTCGATTCAGCTGTGAGACAAGGACGGTGGGGCGGCAGATTGTGGGGATCAGCTCACGCCCCTTTGGGCTGACCCGTTTTAGTTTAACGACTCGCCGTCCTCAGCCCTGCGCTTGTTGGCTGGGCCTCGATTGTCAGTATTCCTCGCTTCAGGCGATTGCGGTCGGGAACGGGAACGCCTCTTCCGTTGGCGGCAGTCTCGTGATATGTGGCCCTGCTTGCCACATACCCAGCAAACAACTTTAGAGGAGACCACCCGTAGCCTGTCCGGTGGCTCAGAGCTTATGGCCTGGATCGTAATGTCGTTGTCCACCTGAATCTGGCGTATCCTTGCAGGTGCATACCGAGTGCTCCCAATCCAAGCCGCTTCATATGTCATCGCGCTGGTCACCGTCTCCTTAAATGTCGACTTGCCCATCATCAACGCACTGCGACGTGTTTCTGGAAGAAGGTCATGAAGACCTTCAATAAACGACTCAATCTTCATCCTCTCGAGATCATCAGCGCCAAATTTTGGGTAGCACAACTGTACGAGCCGCTCAATGTCTGCTGCATATGTCTGCAGCGCCTCGTTGGCTCTTTGCTGGCGGTTCTTCAGCTCACAGTAATATAGCGCATGGTTGTGCTCGTCGCTATACTTCGCTGCCAACGCTCTCATGATGGCACCGTAATCACTTCTTAAACATTCCGGAACTGATTTGATCACCTCGGCCGCAGGACCTTTCAGCGCCAGTGCCAGCCTCCGACCTTTCCTGATATCTGTCCACTGATTTTCCAAAGCAGCCAAGTCGAATTGCAGTTTAAATGTTTCGAACGGCGCAGCACCATCATAAGTAGGCACTTCTGTTCTGCCAGCAAAACCGTCCTGAACCGGTGGCAAACATTCTCGTGGCTGTACCTCTCGAAGCCGATCGTCTATCTTTCTGTGCATCGAATCTTCCAGACTGTCAACTCGTTTGTTCAAGGACTCATCCAGGTTGTCAACTCGTCAGTTCAGGGATTCTCCCATTTCGTCACATCGTTTGTCCCAATTGTCCATCACGTTCAGCCTATTGGAAATTTCCTCCACCTTCTGCTCTATGCGCGCAGAATTTTCCGCCATTTCTCGATTTGTAGTTTCCAGCTTCGCTGCTATTTCTCGATTCGCCGTTTCCATTTGCGCCGACATGCCTTTGAGTGCAGCCATTAGTTGGCTCATGTCCAACGCTTGTATTGGCGCAGCCGCTGCAGCTGTACTCTGTAGCGAATCAGCACCAGCAGGAGACTCCTCCACCTTGGCCGATGCCTCTAGTTCTTGCGCTCCGAACTCGTGCGCAGTCCAATCGACGCCTCGTGCCTCACATGCTTCTCGCAAGCGCAACTGCGATTCCAGCTTTCCGCCAGCAGTCGGCAAATTCCAGGCAGCCAGCTCCTTCTTCAGCTGGTCCACCTTCAGCAGCTCAAGTTTAACCATGTCCGTGCTTTAATAATTTTATTTATTTCGTTTTTTTCTTGTTTATTTTCAATTTTCCACAATCCAACTTCTGACACTAAATGTTACGAATACTACGTCTAGTGGGCTGTTACGTATCACTGGATTGTGCAATTTGAAAATGAAACAACTTTAATTATTCCAACGCAGCCAATTCAAAACCAACAGTCACTTTATAATTCACAGTTTTACACTTTACTGTTCGTACACTTAAGTATTTGCTTAATTACTCCGTGTGGCAACTTCACTTGTCAAAACCAGACTGACTCGCTGCGCCGCATCCGGCTGCCTTTTATACCTGCCAGGCCATCGCGCAGATCGTTCCCGCACATTCCGGAGTGGACTAAAAGTTACCATCGCGGCCGTCGTTGCCAGATTGGATTATAGCACGGCACGTAGCGGCAGGGTTGCTTTGCACAGCGACAGACTGTCTTATCGTTACAATACATAAATTTTTATATACAACATATAGATATTTGCTGCAATGACTCGCAAAATTTTGTATATCCATATTGTTTTGCACAAATATACCACAGTTAATTTCTGTCATCATAATGGGCATTGCAGGAAGGCGTAAAAGTTGGGCGTGGTCAACCTTATATAGCTTATCTTTATCGCTATGAAACATAGAATCATTTAACATCAACATTAATTTTAAGACATGTACCGTAGCTTTGTTTTTTAAGTTTAGTGAGCGCGAAAATTGGGCGTGGCCGATTATATTATAGCCTATGTTTGCCGCAATGACACGCTGAACCCTTTGATACCCATATTGCTATGACAAATACACCATGGCTGATTTGTTATAATAGTGGGCGTGGCGAGAAGGCATATCAGTTGGGCGTGGTCAATATTATATATCCTATGTTAACATCAATTTTTCTTTCGGCGGCTGTCCTGTCAGCAAGAAATGGCAAACCTCTGAAAGTAAAATTGCCTATGAAAAAGCTCCCAACTCGCCGTTCGGAATCGGCATAAAACTGTAGGTCCCTACCATTCGTGTACAAATTCGCACGCACAACACGAATGGTTGCGGGTAGCTAGGCCTTAGTCTCGTAATCGGGTTGTCGTGCCAGTGAAGAAGAAGAAGATGTTAACATCAATGAAACACGGAATCATTTGATATTAATTCTGATTTACCGACGTGTACCGTAGCTTCGTTTTGTTAGTTTAGTGGGCGCGAAAAGTGGGCGTGGCCGAGTATATTATAGCCTATGTTTCAAAGCGCAAAGACACGCTGAATCGGTTCATACCCACATTGCTATGACAAATATACCACGACTGATTTGTTATTATAGTGAACGTGGCTAAAAAGCATATCAGGTGGGCGTGGTCAATCTTATATATCCTATGTTAACATGAATCAAACACGGAATCACTTGATATTAATACTGATTCACCGTCATGTACCGTAGCTTCGTTTTGTTAGTTTAGTAGGCGCGGAAAACGGGCGTGGCCGATTATGTTATAGCCTATGTTTACCGCAATGACACGCTGAATCGTTTGATACCCATATTGCCTTAAAAAAGCATACCATAGATGAGTTTTGTTACCATAGTGGGCGTAAGAAGTGGGTGTGGTCATTCTTATATAGCCTATGTACCATTCCCCCAGATAAAAAAATGTTTGGTGCTTATTTCATTCAAATCGGTTCAGTGGTTTTTTCCTGATTGTGGCTCAAAAAACGTCACACTTGTGATATTTTTTCACAATAAAATTTTTTTTTTTTTTAGAATCAACATTATTTTAGGTTGTAAGTAGCTTGACAAGGTTTTTGGAAACTTTTTTCTTTAAATAACGAGGTCATATTCAAAGTTTGCATATTTGTTGTTTTCAAAACTCGTGGTCCGAAACCGACCCCCCATGGATTCACTTACAACAATGAAATTCATCAAAATTTGATAGCACCTATTCAAGCTTAGGTCATAACGAATATAAAAAACTTACCTTTTTATTTTTCAAAAAACAATAAAGCACTTGTAACTGAAGTTCCGTGTAGGCTCAAAAATTAATTTTATTCCTGTGAAAACACAACACGTCACATAACCGCGAAATAAAATGTGTAATATGATGGCTCCCCGCCTACAACTTGTAAGTGTTGTAAGAGCTTTTAAATGCCCCCACCGACAGTTTGGGGGGCAGCATAATGACTGAGAAACATGTGGAGGTCGGTATGGGACCATACCCATATTGCCTTAAAAAAGCATACCATAGATGAGTTTTGTTACCATAGTGGGCGTAAGAAGTGGGTGTGGTCATTCTTATATAGCCTATGTACCATTCCCCCAGATAAAAAAATGTTTGGTGCTTATTTCATTCAAATCGGTTCAGTGGTTTTTTCCTGATTGTGGCTCAAAAAACGTCACACTTGTGATATTTTTTCACAATAAAATTTTTTTTTTTTTTAGAATCAACATTATTTTAGGTTGTAAGTAGCTTGACAAGGTTTTTGGAAACTTTTTTCTTTAAATAACGAGGTCATATTCAAAGTTTGCATATTTGTTGTTTTCAAAACTCGTGGTCCGAAACCGACCCCCCATGGATTCACTTACAACAATGAAATTCATCAAAATTTGATAGCACCTATGCAAGCTTAGGTCATAACGAATATAAAAAACTTACCTTTTTATTTTTCAAAAAACAATAAAGCACTTGTAACTGAAGTTCCGTGTAGGCTCAAAAATTAATTTTATTCCTGTGAAAACACAACACGTCACATAACCGCGAAATAAAATGTGTAATATGATGGCTCCCCGCCTACAACTTGTAAGTGTTGTAAGAGCTTTTAAATGCCCCCACCGACAGTTTGGGGGGCAGCATAATGACTGAGAAACATGTGGAGGTCGGTATGGGACCATACCCATATTGCCTTAAAAAAGCATACCATAGATGAGTTTTGTTACCATAGTGGGCGTAAGAAGTGGGTGTGGTCATTCTTATATAGCCTATGTACCATTCCCCCAGATAAAAAAATGTTTGGTGCTTATTTCATTCAAATCGGTTCAGTGGTTTTTTCCTGATTGTGGCTCAAAAAACGTCACACTTGTGATATTTTTTCACAATAAAATTTTTTTTTTTTTTAGAATCAACATTATTTTAGGTTGTAAGTAGCTTGACAAGGTTTTTGGAAACTTTTTTCTTTAAATAACGAGGTCATATTCAAAGTTTGCATATTTGTTGTTTTCAAAACTCGTGGTCCGAAACCGACCCCCCATGGATTCACTTACAACAATGAAATTCATCAAAATTTGATAGCACCTATGCAAGCTTAGGTCATAACGAATATAAAAAACTTACCTTTTTATTTTTCAAAAAACAATAAAGCACTTGTAACTGAAGTTCCGTGTAGGCTCAAAAATTAATTTTATTCCTGTGAAAACACAACACGTCACATAACCGCGAAATAAAATGTGTAATATGATGGCTCCCCGCCTACAACTTGTAAGTGTTGTAAGAGCTTTTAAATGCCCCCACCGACAGTTTGGGGGGCAGCATAATGACTGAGAAGCATGTGGAGGTCGGTATGGGACCACCGGACGGTTTCGGATCACGCTACCCTATAGATATATGGTATACAAAAATGGGATCATTTGATGACACTTTTTTTGAGACTTTTTAAAATTTTGCAGCGGCAACACTGGCCATAACAACCACCATTTCAATAGACACGAGCAGAGCCTTTGCGAACAACAATATTGCTTTTTGCTGTTGTCCTACGCAAATCTAACAAAAAATGTTATGAACTTAACATTCTCAAATGCCTACGCTTCGCTCTTTCCGCTCGCATCATAATAACCGAAAACACTTTTGTGCCCACATGCGTGTTCTATATTACTTTATATTCTTTGGTATTACCACAGAATAAACAGTAAAAGTAAAATATTACTGTTTATTCTGTGGTATGACAAAGTGGTATGACAATGTGAACATGCACTGGTCAAGTCACCGATGCGGTTAATTTTTAATTATAGCAATAAACTTCCTCCCTTCGTTAAAATTTTGTTTCTGTTTCTTGTAGTCGATGTTGCCATTTTTCAAAAAGAACTCTAACTCTACTTTTTTGTAAGATTTGAGTTAGACTCTTATGAATAACGTGATCAAAACAAAACATAAAAATGCAAAATTTGGGACATAGCAACACTGGCTAGCATCAAAGAAGAACAAAAGCTAAAGAACAAAAGAAAATCGAAATTTCAGCCTTTCGCCGGCGCAAGAAGAACCGCCATGGCGATATCAAGGCACATTAATAAGGTAGTGGTGGCAACACAGCTGCTTAAACTTTTTTCTTCTGATTTTCTTTTGATTTCTTCTGATTTTCTTTTGATTTTTCGCGAATGGGTATGCTAATTGTCAAAAATTGGTAAAATTGTTTTTGTGTTGTTTGTGTTTTGATTTGATTTGGAGAATCAGCATGACCAAAAGCACTAACAAAATACATGGGAATTTTGTTTTGCAGTAGTGCCATCACCTTATTAATACACCTTGGGGGATATGCTTTCGCAAATTCGCTGCGATGTACGCAAACAAAGAGCGCAAATAAAACAACGCCGTGGCCAGTGCTGCCACTTAAAAAAGTGGCCAAACTTCCGACCAAATTTGACCCCAACCGTCCAAATTTTGTAGATACATTTTTGTACTAATGAAAAGATATTCAAATGAAAAACGGACCGAAATTCGTTTAACCCTAATCCGTCGTTCGGGTGATTTTTCACCCATTTTCAACTTTGAGATGCTATAACTTTCTTATATAAAATGATTAAGGTTTCTTGTATTTGTAGCAAACCAATATAAGTTTTAGAATTTATCTACAACATATTGATTATTTGATTATAACGGTGATTACAAAAAAAGTTACGTGGGCGACGTTCGGGTGATATTTCACCCATATACAAATTGTATGGAAATTCAACGCAACACATACAGAAAATGCCATAAAATTACGTCACTGGATTGAAAGTTTTGAACTGCTTTTATAGGCAAAACCTTTTTGTGGATCAATGGGCCTCCTGAACTCAAAGGAAAAGTACGAGCCAATTATTTTATTTCAACTAAAGTTGGTATAACTCGTTATGCTTGAAGTCGTGTTCCAGTAATAAAAGATGCTAATGAAGACCAATGTTAAAGATAGTAACTGACAAAACTAATGTTGAAGGTTTGGGCGTTTTTGGCAGTGCATAGATCAGCGTTGGTGATATTCAGGCATAGTTTGGTATTCCAATTTTGAGTGGTGTTTATAAGTCGAATGGAAAATCTCTTGATAATCTGTAGAGTTACATAAGAGGCAGACCAATTTTTCGTTCTATCGGTGACAAAACCATTCGCCAAGAATGTAACGATTGTAATCAAGAATGAAGCTCGCTAACACCCATAAGAGATATACTCACTCATATACTCACTCGGTTGATAAAGCAAATTTGTTGGCTAAAATTTTCGCAGAGAATTCCTCCCTGCCCCCCAGCGATCAACCAATACCCGTAGTCGAGAATGTATCTTGCTCTATGCCAGAAATTCATTTTCGGACGCGGGTAGTTAAAAGAGTGCTTGCAAATCTCGATGTAAATAAGGCTTCAGGGCCGGACGGCATTCCAGCCCTTGTTTTGCAAAAGTGCGCTACCTCACTGGCTTGTCCATTACGCAAACTTTTCAACTTGTCATACACCACAGGTGTATTTCCGACATGTTGGAAGGTAGCAAATGTTCAACCAGTTCCTAAGAAAGGCAAGACTACTGACCCTGCGAACTACCGACCTATAGCAATCTGTTCGGTGCTTTCCAAAGTAATGGAAAGCATTGTAAACTTCAACCTTGTGAAATATTTGGAGCACAATAGACTGCTAAGTGACCGCCAATACGGCTTCCGAAGACAACGATCGACGGGAGACCTTATGGCGGTACTCACCGAGAAATGGAACCATAGCATTCTAAACCTCGGTGAAAGCAAGGTTGTTGCATTGGATATTTCCAAGGCCTTTGACCGGGTGTGGCATAAAGCACTCGTGTCAAAATTGATTGCCTATGGTGTCGGTAGTACCTTCTCTCGTTGGATTACGAGCTTCCTCTATGATCGCTCTATTCGTGTTGTAGTAGACGGCATAGCCTCGGAAAAGCATTCCCTTAGCGCGGGAGTGCCGCAGGGTTCGGTCCTTTCTCCAACCCTCTTCCTGATCTTCATCAACGACCTGTTGTCATCGACGAAGAATCCCATCTACTCGTTTGCGGATGACAGCACCATTTGTCATTCATACTCTTTCACAAAGCGTCCCAGCTCTGTGGAGATTGAGAGAGAACGGCGCCGTATGAATGACACACTTAATAGCGACCTACAAACAATCTCCAAGTGGGGTCAAGCGAACAGGGTCGATTTTAATCCCCGCAAGACCCAATGTTGCCTGTTATCTCACAAACGAGTCACCCCACATCCCAACACATCCCTGGTTATGGGTGGTGTGGGTATTGCGGAATCGGCAGCTCTTGATGTTCTGGGCATGTCCATTAAGAACGATCTTCGTTGGAACGATCATATTTTTGGCGTGTCGAAAGAAGCAGCCAAGTGCATCGGCTTCCTAAAGCGGTGCAAAAAATATTTCACTCCGTCTGATCTCCGCATTATTTACACTACCTATATCCGACCTAAAATGGAGTTTAACTCGCACCTATGGGCGGGGGCTTCAAAAACCCATTTGGAGCTCCTGGACCGGGTGCAAAACCGTGCGATTAAACTTATAGGGGACAGTAGGGCATCCAGCTCTATTGACTCCTTAGAACATCGTCGAAACGTGGCGTGTGTGGTGTTGTTTTACCGATACTTTTTCGGCAATTGCTCAGTGGAGATGAGCAGTTTGATGCCATCACTCCGGGTATTCCCACGGGCAACCCGTTTGAACACTGGCGCCCATGCATTCCACGTTGAAACGATGTTCCAGCGCACTACGCATTACAGAGAAAGTTCGTTTCTGGCCCGCACAGCGCGGCTGTGGAATGGTCTCCCTGCGGATATCTTCCCCAGCACTTATGATCTCGATGGGTTCAAGGCAAGAGTCCATAACCACTTCACTCTCAACCCTATCTCCTAACCTTTATATCCTTCCTGAACCAATGCAATGCCTCGCATTAATAGGGGTCATCCCCTGCGCGCTTGTTCGAGTTTAAAAAAAAAAAAAAAATATGAAAAAAATGCTATGTACGTCCTATGAAAGGACACACTAAGTTAACGAGAAGAAGATTTGAGCACTTTTCATCATAACCAGGATATGTGGGTGACAAAAAATTACCCGAAATTATATCGTTTACAATAAATCAAAAGCAGTAGTTGACACTTAAGACCAATTGATTCTTCACTAACTATACTCTTTAAAATTTTAAAGTCCTTTAAGAAGGCTTTTGGATCAGAAAATGAAAAACTGACTATGCCCGGATATTATAAATGACCTCTAGTTTCACGTTTATATCAACATTTGGATGGGTCTCGGAAAAAGAAAAAATTTTTTTCGCACGGTGTAATAAATGAAAAGTTGGTGTTTCCACTCCGTGCATTATAACTTTGTCATTTTTCTTTCAATTTTATTGGTGTTAAGCTTAATATTTGCTCAAATAATATATCTTTCATCTTAGATTTGAAAACCAGTGGAGCTCATTTGGTTTATCTATAAAAAAAACCATTCGAAAATGTATAATTTTTGAAAATGGTCAAAAAATTCAATTTTTTTCAACTTTCATCGTCAGTAACTTCCCCAAATTTCATTGGATTTGGACAGTCTATATATCGTTGTAAAGGGCAGTTAATTACCTTCTGAAAAATGGGCCACATGTGTTAGTCAAATGGTTGGTTTACGAGAGATATGTGCTCATAACTGAAATAAGAGAGAAAAAAAACGCGATTTTCGAAGATTTTTCGAAAACGCTTCTTAAGAAAATTTTTTGATTTTCAGTTTCGTGTTCAGCAGCCGAAAATTAGTCTAAAAAATACTTTTATTTTCAGGAGCATTTTTCGTGTCGAGTAGTGTTATTGTTGGTTTTTGGAGTCTGTTATTATTTTATGTACTTATGTATGTACTTGTTATGTATGTACTTTTGATTTAAATGAAATATAAAGATAAAATGCATTTTGAATGATAAACCATGTTACATATTTAACAAATTCGGAGCCGATCCCATTGAATTTGTATTAGAATAATTGTTTCCTTATACGGCTTTTCGCTTTACGGCCAAGTTTCGTGGAACGTACCTAGGCCGTAAAGCGAGGTATGGGTGTATATCAGAGACCCAAAATAACAGTCATAAATTTTTAAAAACTCGAAAACGTTGCGCATTTTTAAAAGATATTTATGTATAAATGTTGGACAATAACTATTATGAGGGACAAAAAATACTTTTTTCGCCATTTCGTAACTATTATTCGTAACAACTATTTTTTCTGTTGCCTAATAACTATTATCAGTGAGTAATTTTTTTTTTTAAGGCGCCGATAACGATTATTTTCATATATTTTTTGCGTCATCGCATGAGAAACAATTTGTTTTCCATTGCTCGGTAACGTTTATTTTGTGAGAAATTCTTTTTACGTTGCTCGGTAACGTTCATTTTGTGAGAAATATTTTTTCGGTTGCCAGTAACTATTATGAAGTAGAAATATTTTTTTTACGTTGAATGATAACTATTATTTTACAATAAATATTTTTTACGTTGAAAATACTGGATAACGATTATTTCTCTTAACCCTCATCCGACGTTCAAAAAAACTCACACATAAGATGTTCGAGTGATATTTCACCCATATGGTACTTTGTATTGTTTTAATGAATTTTTTGACCAATTATAATAAAAAATCATTTGTTTTCTTTAATCTTTATTATCTTTGATATCTTACAGATAAATAAGTTATCAAAATTTTCTATATTTATTTGCAATTAGGGCAACTAGGATAGGTTAGGTTATTGTGGCTGCCCCTGTAAGAGACACACTTGGAGGCCTATTATGACACCCGTTGTGATATACCACAAATTTCAACCGTTTTTAAATGTGAATGTAACACTGTTTTTTCCAAAATATGTTACAGCACACATTTCAAGCGGATGGGGTCAGGGGGCAAGGAAAGGGCGTAGTTAATTAAGACTTTATGTTCACCAGAAGTATACTTTTTTCAAGAATTGGAAGCATAATATGCCTTTCGATCGTTTTTGATACCAAATTGGCTATCTTCCAATAGTTTTTGTAGTTTTTTACGCTCCGAGTTTTTGACAAGATTTGGAAAAATTTCTGTATTGAGATAAGAAGTCAGCATGAAGATTTTCATCTCGGTAACGTTGATCTACGCAAAATCTTTAGCTTTACTCAAATCTAAGTCTTCAAGAAAAATTCGCACTCCCTTGCACTTTCTGTTGTGATTCTAGCTGGGATCGACAGCGATTAGTTTTTCGTTTGACGGTATAGTTAGTGAACAACTAATTGGTCTAAAGTATCAACTGCTTTTGACTTATTGCAAAACGATATAATTTCGGGTAATTTTTTCTCATCCACATATTCTGGTTATGATGAGAAGTGCTTAAAGGGGCATCTTCCGTGAAAAGCCAGCAATTGTTTACTTAGTGTCCTTTTCATATGACGTACATGGCAGTTGTCACTAAACCCACTTTTCTCATATATTTTTTATTGGTGTTAACGAGGTTCATTCTTCATTAGAATCGTTACATTCTAGGCGAGTGGTTTTGTTACCAGCTGAACGAAAAATTGGTCTACCTGTTGTGTAACTCTACAGATTATCAAGAGATTATCCATTCGAATTATAAACACCACTCAACATATGCCTGAATATCACCAACGCTGATCAATGCCAAACTGGCAAAAACTCACAAACCTTCAGCATTAGTTTTGTCATTTATTATCTCTAACATTGGTATTCATTGGCATCTTGTATTGCTGACACACGACTTCAAGCATAGCGAGTTATACCAACTTTAGTTGAAATAATATAATTGGCTCTTACTTTTTCGTTAAGTTCAGGAGGCCCATTGATCCATAAAAGGTTTTGCCTATAAAAGCAGTTCAAAACTTTCAATTCAGTGACGTAATTGCATGGCATTTTCTGTTTGTGTTGCCTTGAATTTCCATACAATTTGTATATGGGTGAAATATCACCCGAACGTCGCCCACGTAACTTTTTTTGTAATCACCGTTATAATCAAATAATCAATATGTTGTAGTTAATTTCTGAAACTTATATTGGTTTGCTACAAATACAAGAAACCTTAATTATTTTGATAAATAAATAAGAAAGGTACAGCATCTCAAAGTTGAAAATGGGTGAAAAATCACCCGAACGACGGATTAGGGTTAAAATAATCGTTATCGGCGATGTAAAAAAATTACTCGCTGATGATAGTTATTAATAATAATTAATTGATTGGCACGACAGCCCGCTTACGCGAGACTAAGGCCTAGCTTCCCGCAACCACCCGTGTTGTGCGTGTGAATTTTGTACGCGGGTGGAAGGGACCTACAGTTTTATGCCGGTTCCGAACGGCAGGTTGGGAGCTTTTTCATAGGCAATTTTTACTCTCAGAGGTTTGCCATTTCCAGCTGAGAGGACAGCCACCGAAAGAGAAAACGAGTTTCCCGTTATTTTTTTTAGGTGTTCATACATGCAGAATTCGAACTTGCGTCGCTCTGCATGCGACTCGCTGGACCGCGCACTAACCAACTGAGCCACGGCGGCTGCTAGTTATTAGGCAACAAACAAAAATATATGTCACGAATAATAGTTATACATAAGTTTAAAAATAATTATTTTAAAATAATAATTATAATTAACAATTAAAATATTTGTTACAGTGAAACAGTTATTTTCCAACGTTTTTCCTAAAAACGTTATAACTGTTATGTCCCTGGTGTATATAGATTAATAGATTTGCATACATGTACTGTCAGTTTGTATTGTTAGCTTAGGGAAAATGGGAAGTGAGGTTGCCGAATCTATATATTTATATATTTGGTGCATATTGCCCTAAAAAATATACCATGGTTGTGTTTTGTTACTATAATGTACATTAGAGCTGGGCGTGGCCAATTTTTATAACCTATGTTCTATTCCCTAAAATTGCCTATGAAAAAGCTCCCAACCTGCCGTTCGGAACCGGCATAAAACTGTAGGTCCCTTCCACCCGCGTACAAAATTCACACGCACAACACGGGTGGTTACGGGAAGCTAGGCCTTAGTCTCGCGTAAGCGGGCTGTCGTGCCAATCAATTATTATAATTATTATTATTATGTTCTATTCCCACACAGACAAAATCGTTTGGTAGAATCGAAACAGTTAGAAAGAGTTATATAAGTTCTCGTAAATTATTGCATATATAATCACTTTTAGGAAATTAATTAAGTAACGTGTCATTTTAACCTCTTCAGTAATTTATGAAAAATATGGAAATAAAAAACCAACTTTTTCCATTGGATTTTTTGTTAATAAAACTTATTTTATTCATCGGGAAAATACAAATCTAAAAAAAAATTAAAAATATTTATTAAAAAAGGAAAACTAGTCTTTCGTTTCCCTTAGTTTCTACCTTAAGGGGGTTTACTATGTAATACAAATTTTGGTTTTACATACAAATGACGTATGTGACCGCTACACGTCCTTCACTGCGTCCTCGTTAAAAGTGTCCAGGGCGCACGGGGTGAACGATTTTGACCGATCAGATGATCTGAAACCAAAAAACCTTTAAAATTTACGACACGAGGTTTTTCAAAAATTCAAAAAATTCTTATAATAATAGAATTTTGAAAAACAAATTTTTTTTCCACTTTTTTTCTGCTATTCAAGGCTGTTAAAAATTTTTGGTCAAGAATTTCAAAAAAAGCTCGTGTCTATATGTTGCGATTTCTGATAATAAAAATGTTTAGTATGACAAGATCGGTCAGGTAGATTTTTCGAAAACGTTCACTCCACCTCTAAACGACGAGGACGCAGTGAAGGACGTGTAGCGGTCACATACGTCATTTTTATGTAAAACCAAAAAAACTATGTAAAGTCCAATAATGAATGATAACATTACAAAAAACTGCTTCCCGAAATCATTTGTAGTTTTCTAGCAATCAATTTTTGAATATATTACATAGTAAGACCCCCTTAATGGTTGTAAAAAGATCGTCTCGTTGGCTCTTTTAACTGATTCATAAAAGAATAAAAAATAATATTTTAAAAGTGGAAAATATGATTTTGGTTATAAATATAAAAAAATAATAATTTGTATGTATAACGCTTACCAAATAATACTGCGATCAACATCTGGTTCTTCTGCAGCCTCCGATTAATGAGAAGGACTGAATGAACACTTCTTTTTTTAACACTTCTGTTACCATAGGGTAATTTTCGAGTAAAATTTGACTTTAAAGAGCCATAACTTTCTTATTCCTGGTAAAGAATTGTTTTTCTTTGGACTCAGTGACTAATTGTATGCCATTTGAACATACGCTAAATTTCATCTTATTTGCAACACTGGTTTACGTGCAAAGGAGCTATACAAATTTGACCTTAGGGTCATTTTATGACTCATGGTACTGAATGCGATGCGAATTTTATTAGAATTGGTTTCAAAATCTCGTGGATAAACGTTTCTGGTATTTTTGTTATGTTTTGTGTTGGTAAGAGGGCGTGGCGCTAGCTATACAACCCTTTCTAATATGGAGTAAAATCGAAATTATAAGTTATACAGCATTGCAATTTCGTGCAATGTTCCCATGTAGACATATTGTTCCACTGAAAATATTTCATGGGCGTTTAATAATGGGCGTGGCACTCTTTTAATGATCCAAGTTTTTTATATAACTTTGGAACTATAAGTCGCACATCAATGACAATAAGATCGAACTTACTATTGGGTCATGTTTTTCAACAGGGGAAAAGGGAGGAAGGAGAAAAGGGCGTAGTTCGCACATCTAAATAAGTAGTATAAGAGCTTTTAAGTTTCAAAGGATCGAAACCCAATGGGACGAAAACCTTGTTTCTGGTATGAAATCTTGATTGAATCTTTAAATATAAGTAAATAGTTAGTACATATAAGTAGTACGATTTCTAGCAAGTAATAAATTTCTAAAATTTCCAAAAGGATCACGTTAGAAAAATCAGATCACGTTTCTGGAAAATATTCGTGCTAGCGACAAAAAAACTGTGCGCCTTGCGTCACCATTGCATATGTAGTGTGAAATTCATCCCTAAAATGATAACGTAACGCCGTTTATTCTATCAAGAATTGTAAAAGTTACTTCCTGGGCCTTTATTTTGCGAAAAGAAAGGCAGCCAACAATATAATCGTGTGAGTTATACTCAGCGGTACATTAACTAAAGAAGAAGATACTCAGTGAAAGGAAACGATGGGGTGCAATCTGGGTCAGCCGAATATCTTCTTTTCCTTGTTTGGGAAATCAAATAATGTTAATTAATATATATTATAATTTGTATTGGTTCATTGGTGTCAACATCTACTTACAGCCCTATTCTGGCACTACCGTAACAATTGTTACCCCCGTAACAATTTAATTGAATTTGATTGTTTCCGTATGCTGGAAAAATGGTGACAAGAAGAAAGTTCAAACAATTCACCACTCGAGGTGAAAGCTTTTTAAAACAGCCAAACCTAAATTGCAAACCGCAATTGAAACGCTCTGACGCTGCGCTATTCGAATTTCCAATTTTGACGAGGCGATAGCGGTTGAAGTTGGCTGCGTATAACAAAAACGCCTGTAATTTATATTTGATTTGATTTAAATTTTGAGGAATTTATTCAAATAAGAGCTAAGTTTTGCAAAATAATAATAAATTGTTGTTTTTTGGCAACTAAGCATATATTTTTTTTTCATTTGTTTTCATTTCATGATTTTGACAATCCCAACGCAACGCTTCAATTTCGGTATGCCGCACTGAGCGAGAGCGTTGCGTCAGAAAACGCAACGCTCAACGCTCCAATTTAGGTTTGACTGTTACTGTCGAAACAGCTGTTTGTATTTTTTCTGTCAAACAGTAAAAAAATAAACAAACAAAAATTAGCAAATGCAGAAAATCTGGCGATGCAAGTCTTTTTTTTGGAGTTTCTTCACAATGTATGGATACATTCTTTTGGTTTTTAGAGTTCTTAAGTTTAAGCGCACGACGCGTCGCGACGCAGGAGCAGCTGAAGCATTTTTTTGCTGTGTCTCAAGGCGCATTTGAACACGAAATTTGAATTTTATCATTTTTGTATGCTTGTCACCTGCTCCTACGGAGGTAACAAATTTCGAAACAATTGTCACCTTTTGAGCTTTTGAATTTGCTCCAGAATACCAAAAGGTGACAATTGTTACCAAGTATTCAATTGTTAGCGAGGTGACTATTGTTACGGTTGCCAGAATAGGGCTGTTAGTATAACTTTAATATTTTGGCAGACTTTTATAAATTGAACCTCTAAACTGAGTAATTTTTTGTGGGCCACGGGAACAGGCTTTCTTGCGAAACCATTTTTTTTTGGGCGATTCATGATTATTATCTGTTACAAATAATATAATTGTCCAACAATTAGTTACGATATTGTTTTCACTTCTGCAGAAATCGCAAGAATTAAAGTGCCCGAGAAAAATATCAAGCACCTGGACATGGTCTCCATGTTGAACATATTTGACTCCAGTAAGGCCAAATAGTCGCTTTTCAATAATAAAAGTAATAACTTATTGTTAAAATCACATTGTCTTAACTTTTTCGAACAAAATACAAAGACAAAAATCGGGGTCATTTTATGACCCAAGGGTCAAATGTGCGAGTTTTTCCTAGGGTAACAGAGAGGTTAATGCATTTTTACTACTTTTTTCATATTCGTTTTTTCAACTTTGTCTTATAACTTATCTGTACTTCTGTACTATTATATAAAAACAAGTGCGACGTTTTTTGAGCCACAATCAGGCAAACACCACTGAACCGATTTAGATGAAATAAGCACCAAACATTTTTTAATCTGTGGGAATGGTACATAGGCTATATGAGATTGACAACGCCCCCTTATTACGCCCACTATGGTAACAAAACTCATCTATGGTATGCGTTTGTAAGGCAATATGAGTATCAGACGATTCAGCGTTACATTGCGGCAAACATAGGCTATAATATTGAAACGAAGAGGCACTCTGTGCAGTGCATGAACGCTTTTCCAAGCATACTTTTAGGCATGTACTTTGAAGTACGACAAATTTGGTATAATTCGCTTGGTATAGTCCGATATGGCAAGGATGGTTCTCGAAGAAATGGGCTGTGCGAGAATGGTCGAGTGCTTTCCAATTGGAAGTTGCAAGAAACATCGGCGCGATAAGAAAACTGGTATAAAAGCAGCAGTGTGCAGCGCAAGGGGTCGAGTCTGTGTTGAGCAAGCAAGGTGGTAACAAGTGTAGATACAGGCCAGCTTATGGTTGCAATGAGAGGCATGTTTCAGGAAACTTCTACGAAAATCGAGAATGTGAATCGGGAAATTTCGGCAAAAGTCGAAACGACAAATCAAGAAATAGCTAAAATGGAAACGGCGAATCGGGAGATGTCAGCAAAACTGGAAATTACAAATCAGGGGATAGCTACAATGGAAGCGGCAAGCCAGGAAATTTCGGCAAAAGTCGACACTGCGAGCCGGGATATGGCAGAAAATTCTGCGCGCATAGAGCAGAAGGTGGAGGAAATTTCCGGTAGGCTGAACATGAAAGTTGAGCATCTCGAGACACGAATGGACAATTGGGACAAACGAGTTGACGAAATGGGTGATTCCCTGCACAAAGGAGTGAACGACCTGGATGATTCCCTGCACAAACGAGTTGACAGTTTGGAGGAGCGGCTCAGAGAGGTACAGCCACGAGAATGTTTGCCGCCGGTTCCGGAAAGTTTCGCCACCCGAACAGAAGTGCCTACTTATGATGGTGCTACGCCGCTCGATACATTTAAACTGCAATTCGACTTAGCTGCTTTGGAAAATCAGTGGACCGATATCAGGAAGGGTCGGAGATTGGCATTGGCGCTAAAAGGTCCTGCGGCTGAGGTAATGAAATCAGTTCCGGAATGTTCGAGAAGTGATTACGAGGCCGTCATGAGAGCGTTGGCAGCGAAGTACAGCAACGAGCACAACCATACGCTGTACTATTGTGAGCTGAAGAACCGCAGGCAAAGAGCCAGCGAGGCGCTGCAGACATATGCAGCTGACATTGAGCGGCTCGTACAGATGTGCTACCCAACATTTGGCGCTGATGATCTCGAGAGGATGAAGATTGAGTCGTTCATTGAAGGTCTTCATGATCCGGAGACACGTCGCAGTGCGTTGATGATGGGCAAGCCGAAATTTAAAGAGACGGTAACCAGCGCGATGACATATGAGGCGACATGGATTGGAGGCACTCGGTATGCCCCGGCAAGGATACGCCAAATCCAGCTGGACAGCTCTGAGACATCGGGCAGGCCACGGGTTGTCTCCTCTAAAGCTGTTTGCTGGACATGTGGTAAGCAGGGTCACATAACACGGGACTGCCGCCAACGAAAAAGGCGTTCCCGTTCTCGATCGCAATCGCCTGAAGCGAGGAATACTGACAATCGAGGCCCAGCCAACAAGCGCAGGGCTGAGGACGACGAGTCGTTAAACTAAAACGGGTCAGCTCAATGGGGCGTGAGCTGATCCCCACAATCTGCTGCCCCACCGTCCTTGTCTCACAGCTGAAACGGCAACCCAGCAGCTTGACGATTGAAGGAAAAATAGATGGAAAGTTGATCGTGTTGACACTGGATACTGGAGCGTCATATTCGATCATAAAAAGGAAGCTTCTGAAGAACTGGGAACCGCTGCATGGTATACAGCTGCGGACTGCGACTGGCGAGCGTGCGCCGGTAAAAGGAAAAGTAACGAAAACAATTGCTATCGGCACCAGCAGCCTGGAACATGAGTTCATCGTCGCGGATATAATGGACGACGTGATTATCGGCGTGGATTTCATGATTAGGCACGGTTTTACGCTGGACCTGAAAGAAAATCTGCTGAGGTATGCCAACGTTGAATTCCCCCTGCACATTGGCTATGAGCGAAGCGTGGCGGTAAGGAAAGTTGTCTCGTGTCAACACCAGAAGATACCAGCGAAATCCGAGGCGATTGTGTGGGCAAAGTTGGACGAGGACGATGGGACAAGTCGGCTGTGGGTTGTAGAAGCACCAAAACAAGGATACGACAACATAATTATCGGACGTACATTAGTGGAACCCAAAAATGGAAAAATACCAGTGAGGATACTCAACCCACTTAACACATCCAGATATGTCAGGAAAGATGCGGTCATTAGCGAGTGTAGAAAGGCTGAAACAGTTTTCAATTGCGAAAGCAGTCCACCCGGAGGAAGTAAGAGAAGCGGTTCTAACATGGGCGCCATACCGCAGGAGAACCAGTGGAGCAGCGAATTGACAGCCGAGCAGAAACAGAAGGGGCGGTCATTCCTGCAGCACTATGGGTCAATATTTGCAACAGAAGCGGGCGGAAGAACAGCCATAGTGAAACACAACATCGACACCGGAATTGCGAAACCAATCCGCCAACCACCAAGACGGGTCCCTCTGGCCAAAAGGTAAAAGGTCACAAATTTGATGGAAAACATGCAGAAAGACAAGGTCATAGAGCCTTCGTCTGGCCCTTGGTGTTCACCGGTCGTGTTAGTCAAGAAAAAGGATGGCAGTACCCAATTTTGTGTGGACTATCGGAAGCTCAATGACGTGACCAAGAAGGACAGTTATCCACTACCTCGAATCGATGACACCCTGGACACACTGTCAGGCACACAGTGGTTTTCCACACTCGACTTACGCAGCGGCTATTGGCAGGTGGAGTTTGCAGACAAGGACAAGGAGAAAATGGCTTTTGGTGTTGGCGACGGTTTGTGGCAGTTCACCGTCATGCCGTTTGGACTCTGCAACGCACCAGCAACATTCGAGCGGCTAATGGAACGTGTGCTGGGCTGCATTGGAGGCCCTTAAGCCGGGCTTAAACTCAACCCAACTACACGAACTCCGCAGTTTCCTGGGCCTGTGCACATACTACCGAAGATTCGTTCCTGGATTTGCGAACATAGCTGGCAGCTTGCACAAACTGACGAAAAAGAATCAAGCCTTCGCGTGGGGCGAAGAGCAGGAGCAGGCTTTTGCACGACTGAAGGAAAAATTGTGCCATGCTCCAATTCTGGCCTTTCCCGTGCTTGGAGAGATGTTTATGCTGGATACAGATGCAAGTGGGCATAGTATTGGTGGTGTGCTATCACAGATAATAGGTGGCCAAGAACAAGTGATAGCCTACTACAGCAAAATTTTGTCGAAACCTGAACGCAACTACTGTGTGACCCGAAGGGAGTTGCTCGCAGTTTTGAAATGCGTGAAACACTTCCATAAATACCTGTATGGGCAAAAGTTTCGCCTGCGCACAGATCTTACTTACTTACTTACTTAACTGGCCATAACAACCCGTTGTCGGGTTACGGCCTGCCGCAAAACTTCTCTCCAGGCGCCTCTGCTTCGCGCGCGCCTTCTCCAGTTGGTCACACCAAGAGATACAAGGGCCTCTTCCACTTGGTCCTTCCACCGGAGACACGGCCTCCCTCTTCGCCGTCGACCTCCAACCATCGCATCGAATACCTTTTTCGCCGGAGCTTCGTCGTCCATGCGGTAGACATGACCGAGCCAGCGTAGCCGCTGGATGTTAATTCGCTGCGCTACGTCCATGTCCTTATACAGCTCATACAGCTCGTTATTGGTTCGTATGCGATACTCGTCACCAACCCGAACAGGGCCGAAGATTTTGCGAAGCACCTTCCTCTCGAACACTCCAAGGGCCGCTATGTCGTTTCGTGTCATTGTCCATGCTTCAGTGCCATAGAGGAGCACGGGCAAGATAAGCGTCCTATAGAGTGAAAGTTTTGTCGGTCGAGAGAGGTCTCTACTTCTCAATTGCCTACCGAGACCGTAGTAGCACCTGTTGGCAAGAGTTATCCTTCGCTTTATCTCCAGACTGACATCATTGCTGCTGTTGATGGCGGTGCCAAGGTAGACGAATTCCTTGACAACTTCAAAAGCATACCTGTCGGCCTCGACGTGAGACCCTATCCGCTGCGAGTCCCTGCGTGTAGACAGCATATACTTCGTCTTGCCCTCATTTACCACCAGACCCATTTTGGCAGATTCTCTTTCGATAGCCGCAAAGGCAGCGGTGACATCTCGCTTGTTACGTCCGATGACATCAATATCATCAGCGTAAGCAAGGAGCTGGACACTTTTGTTGAAAATTGTGCCATTACGATGTACACCGGCCTTGCGCAGAACACTCTCCATGGTGAAGTTGAAGAGGTCGCAGGACAAAGGATCGCCCTGTCTGAAACCTCGAACGGTATCAAAGGGGTCGGAGAGGTCACTTCCAACCTTGACGGAGCTGCGCGTATTGCTCAACGTCGCTCCGCAAAGTCTAACGAGCTTTGCAGGGATACCAAGTTCAGACAATGCGGCATATAGGCGATCCCTTATCGGGCTATCGAATGCTGCCTTGTAATCGATGAAGAGATGGTGTGTATCGATTTGGTTCTCATTGGTCTTCTCCAGGATTTGGCGTAGAGTGAATATCTGGTCGATGGTGGACTTACCAGGTCTAAAGCCGCACTGATAAGGTCCAATCAGCGCCTTGGCGAGTGGCTTTAGTCTTTCACATAATACGCTCGTCAGGACCTTGTATGCAATGGGAAGTAGGCTGATACCCCTGTAGTTGGCGCATATTGTTGGGTCGCCTTTCTTCAGCACAGGACAAAGGGCACTGAGGTTCAAATCGTTAGGCATTCGTTCCTCCAGCCATATTTTGCAAATGAGCTGATGCATGCACCCAATCAGCTCACCGCCGCCGGCCTTGAACAATTCAGCTGGTAGCCCATCCGGCCCTGCAGCTTTGTTGTTCTTGAGTCGCTGGATAGCGACCCGGACCTCGTCATGGCTGGGCGGTGGCACATCCACACCGTCGTCGTCGATTGGTGCCATCTGGACATCTTCACCACTGGCGGTATTGTTCCCTTCGTCGCCTGAGAGCAGCTTGGTGAAGTGCTCCTTCCACAACCTCAGCACACCCTGCGCATCCGTAACCAGATCCCCGTTTTCGTCTCTGCAAGAAGATGCCCCAGGCTTTAATCCTTCCGTAAGACGCTTAACTTTTTGGAAGAATTTTCGGGCGTCATTCCTGCTCCTGCACTCCTCGATTTCCTCACGCTCGCGCCTTTCTTGCTCCCGTTTCTTGCGTCTAAAAAGGCACCTCTCTTTCTTCCTCTCCTCCCGGTATTTTTCTGTCATGGCTCGCGTGGCGGCCGACTGCAGGGTCTTCTTGTATGCAGCATTCTTCACTGCAGTGGCTGCCCGACACTCTTCATCGTACCATTGGTTTTTTGGTGGTGGGCGTCGAAAACCAAGGACATTTTCTGCGGCGGCACGCATAGAGTGGGATAAGTGAGCCCATAATCCGCCGATGTCATCAGGTGGAGAGGGGGAGCGACCGAGCTGGTTGGAGAGTTGAGCGGAGTAGGCTTCGGCTACCCCTTGTGATCGCAGCTTACTGATGTCCAGCTTTCTTCGCAAACTAGGTTGTGCGGTCTTCGCTGCGCAAAGACGCATGCGTACCTTGGCTGCAACAAGGTAGTGGTCCGAGTCGATGTTGGGTCCTCGGAACGTGCGCACATCTAGAATGCTAGAAGCATGCCTTCCATCAATCACAATGTGATCAATCTGGTTGCGGGTGGATTGATCGGGGGATAACCAGGTGGCCTTGTGGATATCGAGGTGCTGGAATCTGGTGCTACTAACTACCTTGTTTCGTGCCGCGGCGAAATCGATCAGCCTCAGACCGTTGTTTGAAGTGGTCCCATGGAGGCTGAACTGCCCGACTGTGGGGCCAAATATAGCTTCTCGCCCGACCTTTGCATTGAAGTCCCCGCGGACGATTTTGACGTCATGGGCCGGGCACCCGTCGTAGACGTCCTCGAGCTTCGCATAGAAGGCATCCTTGGCCGCATCGTCCTTCTCTTCCGTCGGGGCGTGTGCGCAAATTAGGCTGATGCTAAAGTATTTAGCCTTGATGCGGATCGAAGCCAGTCGTTCGTTCACCGGAGTGAACCGAGAGACGTGGTGGCGAAGTCTCTTACTGACCACAAATCTGCAGCCAAATTCGCGCTTCTCCGCATGGCAGCTGTAGTAGATATCGCAGTCTGCTCGCTTGGAGCAACCTTGTCCTGTCCATCGCATTTCCTGGATGGCGGTGATGTCAGCCTTACATTTCGTGAGGGCATCCGCCAGTTGGACAGAGGCACCTTCCCTATAGAGGGTCCGGACATTCCAGGTGCATATCCTCAAATAATGGTCCTTGAATCGTTTGCTGTGGTCGTCAACATTGTGGGTTCCTTCCGAGGCTTGCTTTTTGGCTTTCATTGGTATTTGGTTTTCCGTGGCGGGCACCAAATCCTGCGCACAACCCAAATTTTAAGGCCTGGGGATAGGACTCGCTGCACACATTAAATTCACTATTCAGCGGATGCCAAATAGCTATCCAGAAGGGCCGCGCGGAGGCTGTGCATCAGCTTGGATTGGACAGGGACAAGGATCGTTCTGGCGTTCGCCAGGTTGAACGCAATCAGAGACTTTACCTTGTATGTCCGCTCCCTTCCTTCCGCACAGATCATGCGGCATTAAAGTGGCTACTGAACTTTAAAGATCCGGAAGGCCAATTGGCGCGGTGGATCGAGCGGCTGCAGAGCTACGACTACACGGTAGAGCATCGCGAGGGTAGCAGCCATGGAAATGCCGATGCCTTGTCACGCCGTCCGTGCAAAACCGAATGCAGGCATTGTTCGCGAGCTTAAAGCAAAGAGCAGCTAGTAGTAGCTAGACGTACGATTGGTCAGCGTTATGCCGGAGGAAGAGTGGTCTGCGGAGTGGATACAAAAGGACCAGCGCGAGGATACGGATCTTAAAAAAATCATTGAAGGCAAGGAGCAAGTCGCACGTCCAGACTGGCAGGAGATGGCCGGTGAGAGCCTGAGCGCGAAGGCTTACTGGGCACAGTGGCAAAGTCTGCGGCTGTCTGATGGTTGCCTATGCCGCGAGTGGGAGAGTGAGGATGGCCGGACCAGCAATTCCCTAATTGTAGTCCCGAAATGCAGGATCAACGAGGTGATCGAGGCATACCATAACGACTCCAGCGGAGGGCACCTAGGCATCACAAAAACTATCGCCAAAATAAAAAGGCAATTCTACTGGGTAGGATGCCAGGAGTCTGTCGCGGATTGGACTAGGAGCTGTGATCGATGTTCGGCTGCGAAAGGGCCGAAATGAAGATCTCGGGGCCGCATGCAGCAGCACAACATGGGAGCGCCCTTCGAGCGGATTGCCATGGACGTTGCCGGGCCATTCCCACTTAGCACCCAAGGCAACAAATATGTGCTGGTGGTAATGGACTGTTTCAGCAAATGGCCCGAAGTGTATCCTATTCCTAAACAGGAGGCCCCCACGTTCGCGGAAATGCTGGCAAACAGCTGGGTAGCTAGATTTGGAGTCCCGCTGGAGTTGCACTCGGATCAAGGCCGGCATTTCGAGTCTTTGGTATTGAAGGAAGTGTGTGAGCTACTAGGAATAAGGAAAACGCGCACCTGTCCTTTGCATCCCCAGTCCGACATGGTGGAACGATTCAATCGGACGCTGGAGGAATATCTGCGGAAAGTAGTAGGCAGGAACCAAAAGGATTGGGACACGCATACTCCACTGTTCTTGATGGCGTATAGGTCAGCCCCGCACGATACGACATCACTCACTCCAGCCCGAGCAGTGTTCGGCACGGAGCTGAGGTTGCCTGGTCAGCACGACTAAAGGCGCTAAGACTGATTACGCAGTCAATAAGCGGTCGGAGCTGGAAGAATTCCACCAGTTTATAAGGGACCGTATCCAACTGGTCAGCTATAAGATGAAAGCCAGATATGATCTGCGGGCTAAAACAGCGGGGTTCCAAGAAGGTCTCCGAAACTTCAAACGTCATGGGAAGGACCGTACAGGGTCATGACCAGGATTAATGACGTGTTGTACAGGGTTCAACGCTGCGGCAACAGAAACGCCAGGTTGAAAGTAGTCCATTTGGAGCGCCTGGCGTCTTACTCCGGCGGAGCCTCGGTACTTGTTCGGGACGAAGTGATGGGCAGTGAAACGAAGAGGCACTCTGTGCTGTGCATGAACGCTTTTCCAAGCATACTTTTAGGCATGCACTTTGAAGTATGGCAAATTTGGTATAATTCGCTTGGTATAGTCCGATATGGCAAGGATGGTTCTCGAAGAAATGGGCTGTGCGAGAATGGTCGAGTGCTTTCCAATTGGAAGTTGCAAGAAACTTCGGCGCGATAAGAAAACTGGTATAAAAGCAGCAGTGTGCAGCGCAATGGGTCGAGTCTGTGTTGAGCAAGAAAGGTGGTAACAAGTGTAGATACAAGCGAAGTGTAGATCTGTGAATAAAGTGATTGTTAGTTTTGATTACGTTGCGCTAAATAACTAAAGTTGTTTTATTTTCAAACACAGTCAAAACGAACCTCGGAAAACTTGAGATTTTCGTAACAATATAATCGGCCCCGCCCACTTTCCGTGCCCACTAAACTAACAAAACGAAGCTACGGTACATGTCGGTAAATCAGTATTAGTTTCAAATAATTCCGTGTTTCGTTGATGTTAACAGAGGATATATAAGGTTGTCCACGCCCACCTGATATGCCTTTTCGCGACGCCCACTATAATAACAAATCACCCATGGTATATTTTTCGTAGCAATATGGGTATCAGACGATTCACCGTGGGTATCAGACTTTCCGTGCCCACTAAACTAACAAACCGAGGCTACGGTACATGTCTGTACATCAGTATTAATATCAAATGATTCCGTGTTTCATCGATGCTAACAAAGGATATGTAAGATTGACCGCGCCCACCTGATATGCCTTTTCACCACGCCCACTATAATAACAGATCAGCCATGGTATATTTGTTATAGCAATATCGACGATTCAGCGTGTCATTGCAGCAAACATAGGCTATAATATAATCGGCCACGCCCACTTTCCGTGCCCACTTTTCACGCCAACTAAACTAACAAAACGAAGCTTCGGTACATGTCGGCAAATCAGTATTAATACCAAATGATTTCGAGTTTTGTGGATGTTAACATAGGATATATAAGATTGACCACGCCCACCTAATACCCCTTCTCGTCACGATCACTGTAATAACAAATCAGCCGTAATTATATATCACAGCAATATGGGTGTCAAACGATTTAGCGATTCGATAGGGGGAATGGGGTGGGTTTTTGATAAGGGGGCGTGGCACCGCCCATACAACTTAAATTATCAATATGGAATATCTTCGGAATGAGAAATTGGGCAGCATTAAAATTTGGTGCGGGGCCACCGTTTGATGTGCCGTTTCACTGGTAAAACTTTGTGAGCGTTGGACAAGGGGCGTGACACTTTTTAAGCAACTCAAATGTTTTGAATAGCTTTGGAACTACAAATCACACAGTTAAGAGATTTGACACAAACTTACGATTTAGATGTGCCCTTCGACATGGGGAATCGTGTGGGTATCGGACGAGGGGCCTGACACTGCCCATAAAACCAAGTTTTTAATATGTAATATCTTCGGAATTATAAGTCGGCCAGCATTGAAATTTGATATAGCATCATGGCTTAGACGTGTCGTTCAAGTGGTTAAATTGTATGGGCGTTGGACAAGGGGCGTGGTTCTTTTCAATAACTTTGGAAATGCAAATCATACATCAAGATATTTGGCACATACTTACGATTTCGACGTGCCCTTCGACAGGGAGAGTAGGGTGGGTATTGGACGAGGGGCATGGCACCGTCCATACAACCCAAATTTGTAATGTGGAATATCTTCGGAACAATAAGTTGGAAAGCTTTGAAGTTTTGTATACCATCGTCTCATAGATGTGCCATTCTACTGGCGCTATATTTTTTGCGACTAAATTTTTTGCGACTGCAACATTGGAAATGAAAGTCGCATATCAATGAAACCGGGTGACACCATTCGACTGGAGGAATATATTGGGCATAACATAAAAGAGGCGTGGCACCGCCCAAAGAGTGTAGTATGAAGAAACTTGATTTATTGGGCCCATTGACTTCAAACTTGCGTGCAAAGCCGCAGGGCCCTACTAGTATATTATATTTTAATTATTTAATCTTACGATTTTATTCACTTGACACTTCAAACGTTCACACGCGAACGGCTGTACGCATGTATCAACAGGATCAATTTTCTTAGATTTGATTGTTTGCTGGTTGTGTCTAACGTAACGGGATCAAATTAATTGATATTTACGGATAACTTGTAAGTGAAAGAATAATTCACATATGTTTTAAATATTCAAGTGACGGCGGAGAGATTTGGGGGGTCAAAACCCCCCAAACACAAAAATTGCTCGTACAAAATATGGTTCCGAGCTCAAAAGTTGTACGCAAAACTCTCCCCAAAATCAAATCCTGTGTGCGCCACTACAACATTCTCCCATTATTCTTTGCATTACCAGTAATCAGTTAAATAAGTATCTTACGCATTGCATTACAAGTAAGTGAGAGAGTAATCTAGAAATGTGTCATTACTATTGTCCGACCGAAGGTGGATTTCTGGCCAAAGCCGAATATTCGGCATAACTAAAATATTAGGCCGAAGGCCTAATACTAATAAATAATCTTTATAGATCAAATATACCTAATCAAATAAAGCTTTTAAATTTGGTAAAATACTTTGAAAGAGAGAAAATTGATTTGCATTACAGGGCGAAAACCGAAAGTATTCGGCTAAATAAACTGTTATCTGTTGCTCTAATTTTCTATAATCCAATTTGAAAGCGGTTACGATCGCAAGAGGTTATAAAACGTAAAAATGTTTGCTGGGCTATTATGCTCGCATTCACCATCATTGCAGCGTGAGAGGGCGCACTTTTTAAGTTTTGAGCATTTTCAGCTAACAACGCACGAGGTCAATTGACAACAACACACATCGGGATATATTTACATATGGGCATCTCCCAAAAAAGGTCCACCACGAATGAAAAATTCAAACTGCTCAGAAAAATTTGTTATTATCCAATAATAAAGCTTAAATATCTATATTTGACAAATGTAAAAGAATTTTTAATTTTTGACCGAAATATACTACTGTAAAAGAAAAACAAAAAAATTCTGAGCCTTTTGACGAATTATATGCATTTCTTTGTGTTTTTAGCTTATTCAAGTAATATTATATTTTTCTTGTGATGTAAAAGTTTTCTACTAACAACAATCTTATATATTAGAGAAAGCGAGAGAAAGTGGAGTTCGCAGATCCGAAGTTTTTTGAGTTTGCTTCTTCCTGCATCCTAATGTCGCGTCCGTGTTTAAAAAACATTATTTATTGTTGTCATTAGTGGACAAACTTTTCAAATGCAAGTAGCTGTCAGTTTTTAAATAGGTGCATTCTTCATGTTAGGAAAATATAATAATTGATTCCCGGAAAAATCTGGAAAAAATTGTATGGGTGTTTGAAATTTGTCGCGTTAGTAACCGGAAGCTCTGAATCGATTCGATTGTTTTTCGATTTCCGGTCAATTTCCGCATTTCTTGAGATACAAATTTTTCTTTCAAACTATTGAACTCTCATTGAACATTTTAGCAATAAAATGCAACAAAATATCAAAAATATAATTTAGGTAGAGAGATCAATCAAATTTGTACGATATATCGTACAATGGCCCGCAAAGGAGTAAAACTGCATCAAACTTTTTTTCGTTTTTTTACGTTTTATTGATGAGAAACATAAATTATAACAACAAAAAATCAAAATGATTTCATTTTGATCGAAACCTATATAAATTATATATATAAATAATTGTGTCACACTTATCAGGCCTTATAAAACCGTTATTGTTGTTGCAAAGCCTTTTTCCCCTCAATAAAACACAGAATCAACTAAACATCACATAGCTTTGTAGAAAGACACCGAATATAGCCGATTCTTATTAACGTAAGTACTGTACTCATGTCTAACATTACATAATCTTTGTCTGCCCAGTAAAACACAAAATCGTCTAGTAATTGTTATTTCTGAATAGAAATAGTCGAACAGTCGAATTTATTAGTCATACGATTTAGTGATGGGCGTGGCATTCAAGCAAACAGAAAAATTCTCTTACCAAATTCATAACTTAAAAAAAAATGCAAACATCACTTGCAGCCTTTGCCTTCCATTTGTACGATATAACGTACAAAGCTTTGCAACCCTTGTGGTCATTTGTACGATATATCGTAAAATTCTTTAAAGGAAAGAATTCTTTAGAAGCAAAACATTTTAAATTTAATAAGTTTTATAAATCAACTGAGATTCAAACTTTGCAATTGTTTGGCTTTTTGCTACTAAAAAGTATTAAATATTTAAAAATTCCGCAGAAGCATCGCATCGCCAAATTCTTGCAAAGAGCTGCTTACAAAACGCACTCACACTGTGTAGCCACGGCTATTGTGATTTATATTTTTAAACAGAATGATACAACACATCCTACTTAATAAGAATTAAAAAGCAGTTTCATAAAAACTACGTTCGCAGTCAAATAAAAAATCTTAAAAAAAAAATTGTACGATATATCGTGCATAAAGGTGCATTGCTAATGATTGTAAGAGCTGTGTGCACAAGATCTAATTCCACACTAAGAACTTTTAACTTAACTTTTTCCTTATTTTGATTGCTGTTATTTGAATTTAACTTGGTATGTGTTATTTTTACTAAAAGTTGATGTGTTATAATGAAAACCATTACTCTATTTAATAAAGGGAATACCCTTGGAAAAATTTGTCGCGTCCGTGATGTCGCGTCCGTATTCATGATGTACCTAATTAAAAAAAGGTAAGACAAAATTCTCCACCGCCGTGGCTCAGTTGGTTAGTGCGCGGTCCAGCGAGTCGCATGCAGAGCGACGCAAGTTCGAATTCTGCATGTAGTAACACCTAAAAAAAATAACGGGAAACTCGTTTTCTCTTTCGGTGGCTGTCCTCTCAGCTGGAAATGGCAAACCTCTGAGAGTAAAAATTGCCTATGAAAAAAGCTCCCAACCTGCCGTTCGGAACCGGCATAAAACTGTAGGTCCCTTCCAACCGCGTACAAAATTCACACGCACAACACGGGTGGTTGCGGGAAGCTAGGCCTTAGTCTCGCGTAAGCGGGCTGTCGTGCCAATCAATTATTAATTACAATTCAATTAAGACAAAATTCTCATATTTCATAAGTCTACGAAGAAAAGTTATCCTTTGACCTTCATTTGCATGTATATACAGTCTGTCCAGTAGAAGCGTGATCGCCGTAACTTGGAAACTATTTGTCCGATTCGTTTCAAACAAACTGAATTTTATGCGTTTATAAAATTTATTGTACGCAATATTTTTAATAACAGGTATAGTCGCCGCCATTCGCTATTATGGCCTCAAACCTCCGACCCATACTTTGCGCTAATATCTGAGCAAGTTGCCGAGGCAATCGACTTCAAATCAGCCGAATTTGCCTCGATAACGGTTTTGCTGTCAATATACTATTTCCTCTGAGTTTCTGCTTAACTATTGCCCACAAATTTTCAATCGCGATGGCATCAGGCGACTGTGAGGGCCAATCTAACACTTCTACCCCATTTTGCTGTTTCCACTCAGCACACATTCGGCTGCGATGTTTGTGGTCGTTGTCTTCTTGTATAATCCAAGAGAGTCCTCTTCTCCCGAACATCTTCGCAGCTGATAATAAAGCTTTTTTATAAATTTTGTTCATCAAAACCGCGTTCAAGTTGATGGTAATAACGAAAAGTCGCCCAAATCCTTTTTCTGAGAAGTAGCCCCAAACATGGACCTTTACTGGGTCTTTAACAGTTCGTTGGAACAATCGGTTGATGGCGGCACACCAAGATCGATTTATGCTAGTATTTGCCCAAAATTGGAATTCATCCGTATATATTACATCATCTAATTCCGATCTGAATTGGCATAAGCCCAGGCAAGCCGTTTTTGAAGGTGTAATGATGAGAGCAAAAGGTTTTTCAAAGAGTTCCGGTATTTAACGTCGTTAGTTCTTAAACGTCCTCGAACCGTCTCTTTTGATATTTGAACATCACTTTTCTGTAAAACTGCTGTAGCTTTACTCAACGATAAGCCCGGCTTCGTCGCAAACAAATCAATGATCTTCTTGTCCTGTTTTGGGGAGGTCTTTTTTTCAAGGCCCCGCCCAGCCAAATCGTCGAAATTTTTTGCTTCCATATACCAATTCGTCCACCTCGTTACGAATGACTTCGACTTCTTCATATATTTTGCTGCAGCTAAACGTGACGGCCCTCTAGGGTGTAGACAAAGGTATACGGCTTCAAGTCGCTTCTCTCACGCGGGGCTCATCTTGTTAAAATACCCTGTAATTTGTAATTGTTTCACGAGACTGACAATTTTTGCTGTGCGTATTACAAAAATGATGAGGCTACTTAGGTGCATTCAAATGTTTTTGATAACGGTACTCTAAGTGATAATTTGGTCGATCACGCTTCTACTGGACAGACTGTATATAAAAAAAAGTTCCCAAAAATCGCTAAATTTTGCATATTTCTATAAGAAGGGTTGACTGCCCGTCTTTGCTGTAGTTAATTAACTTCAATGTTCCTTCAAGAGCGCTACGACAGGCACGCACATTCTACTTAAGCACTTGCCGAGCTAATTATGCTTTAAACTCTCCTTTATACAGAGCTTTAGAGCTTTAAACGTGTATAACACTGTATCTTCTAAATTCAAGTTAGACTTGTTTCTTTCAAAAGATGTTTTTAAAAATTATCTAAAACATGTTCTCTAGTTTTAAGTTTAGTTTGTAATGTGTCTGTAAGAACAATCTGTTCATAGACTTAAATTAAAAATAAATAAATAAAGAGCTTCAAAAAACTTTTATTTTTTGTCGCGTCCGTTTCATTGCATAATTGCTTAATATTTTGTACTAATTTGTACTAAATCTTTCCAATATATTTCTAAAATGTAGCACTATTTCAGCGCGTTAGAACACTAAAAAAACATATCGACTTTTTGTGTTTCTTTCTTGTTTTTGGTGTAATTGAAAGCGTGCGAATGTCGCGTCCGTGCCACTGGGAGATGCCCATATGTGAAGATGTTTGCATTTACTAATGTTTAAGCTTGCACCTGAGTAGTTGCCCCATTCTGATATGGTTTCTAAGATTGAGTTCATATTAAAGTTTCTTTCTTGTTTTGCCATTGGTTTAATTATTTGAAAATCATCTGCGTATGCGCAAAATTTTATATCTTTGTGTTGTTTTAGTTTTTCGCATAGTTTGTTATATGCAATGAGGAATAAAGTTACTGAAATGGGTGAACCCTGGGGAATGCCGTTGCTATTTGGATATGTTGAAGAGTTATGCGCGCCGATACGTATTTTGATTTTCCTATTGCTAATGACATTGTACACGTACCTAACTATTTTGGGTCCGACTTTCCACGATTTCAATTCGTCAATGACAGTATGAATGCCAATTTTATCAAAGGCTTTTGTAAAATCAAGCGATATTATGGAAATATGATTCCGTTTTGACAGGGTGTCTGTAATCGGATTATCTAACTAAAGTAGATTTTCTGTTACAGATTTGCCCTTCATGAATCCAGTTTGGTGATTACTTATTAGTTTATTAATTCTAATAAACCAACGTAATCGCTGTGAGATTATTTTATCTAGAATTTTGGCGAGTTTAGTTGAGTTTTATCTGCATTGGGTTTTAGAATGGGTATGATTAGGGTGTTTTTGTATGATTGGGGAATGTAGTTATTGAATATGTTATTGTAGAGTTTCAAAAGCCTGCGTTTCATTTGAAGGGGGAAGTGTTTTATCATAGGGTAAGATATAAGATTTTCACCGGGGGTTTTTCCTTTGAGAGAGTTTAGGGCTGAGTTAAGCTCAATTAGTGTTATATCTTTTTCTATAGTTAAAGCAGTGATGGTAGGAGTATATGTTAGCGTGTAGTTGCATTGTCTTTTGTTTTGGACGAAAAGCGGTGCGAAGTTTGCGTCTTCGGCGTCTTTTGACCAGTATTGTCCTAGCTATTTCAGTGTGGAGGGTGATATTGATGTTTGTAGGAGGGGGAAGTTGAATAGAATGTATATTGGTATGTAATTTTAGTCCGCATAGTTTTTTATGTTGGTCCACATGCTAGATGTTGTTGTGGAGGGGTTGATTTCTGCCGTGAATTTTTCAAGCCTTTCTTGCTTAGATGCTTCGTTTTTCGTTTAAATAGGGCATTTGATTTTTTGTACCCGATTAGGTTTTCGGTTGTAAGGTTTCTTTTAAATAAATTTAGCATTCTGTTTCTGTTTTGTTTTAGCTTTTCTAATTCTTTATTCCACCAGGGTACGTTGTATTTTTGGTGTGAAGTCTTATGTTGTGGAATAGCTACGTTGGAGCTTTGATGTATTATTTTGTTAATACTTGCCGCTTCTTTATTGATGTTATTGCTGTGTGGATGTAGGGCGTTGAAGTGCAGGATACTGTCTTGATATTGGATCCAGTTAGCTCGTTTTAAATTATATCTAGGGGTTTGTTCAATTTTGTTGCTGGTGTGGTGTTGGAATAGTGTAGTTACCAAGGGGAAGTGATCGCTTCCGTATAAATCGCTTGAAATTTCCCATTTATGGAATATTGCTAATTGTGGGGATGATAGTGTAAGATCGGTGTGTGTGAAGGTGTTATGTGTGCTTAAATGTGTGGGAGATCCGTCGTTTAGTATTATTGGTTGGATTGGTGGATGCATTTTTCTATTAATTTGCCTCGGGAGTTATGTTTTGGTGAGCCCCATAGTTGGCTCCAACTGTTGAAGTCGCCATCAAGAAGACTAGGATTTGATATGTTGCCAAAGGAGTTATGGAGGTTTGTAAGGGTAAATTTTTTATTAGGAGGGATGTAGATGGATGCTATAAGGAATTTTATTTTTTATTGGATTATTGCTGCTACATTTTCGTCGTTTTGGTGTTTTGGTGTGTATTGGATAGAGGAGTGTATATGTAGAGCAGTGCCCCCGAAGGAAGTGTTTTGGGAATTTTTATTGAGGATTTTGAAATTTATTGGTATGGGTATGTTGTCAGTGTTTTGTAAATGCTATAATTTGAGGTTTGTAGTGTTTTATTAACCCGTCAATTCCCATGTCCAAAATAGTGAAAAAGAAAATTTTCTTTTTATATAAAATAGCTTAGCCCTTTCCTTCCCGAATTATGAAATAGCCATAGAAACAAATTGGAAGTTGGTTATTTGAAACGCGAGAACTATTTAAAAGTATTTTGCATCATATTTAGGGCCGTTTTCTCATCTTCCCGTTAACTTTAAAGTTCACTTTAACGGGCCGATAAACGCATTTTCGTTTTCTCATCTGCCCGTTAAGCTATCCTCCCGATAAAATTTACCGGGAGGATTGAGTGCCTGTTAAACTTTAAAGTGAACTTTAAGTGGAAGTGGTGCCAAGTACATGCATATGTTTGTTTACAAACAAAAAACAGCTGATAATGAAATTACAATTTGAAATGAAATTTGAATTTGAGATCTTTCGGTATGAAAAATAGGCGTGTTTCTTAAATTCATACTTTGGAAGACGCTTTTGAAGGTACGGAGTCGCAAAATGCGGAAAATATAACATACAACAGCCAATTGGACTATTTCACTGCTTTGCACTGCTGACATGTCCAATCGCTGCTGGGCCGCCACCAGTGCGATACGTCTCGCTCTTCTGCGCTGCAAGTTCCAGCTTGGACTTACGCTTCAAGCTGTCAAACTTGTCCCTCAACGATTTCCAACGTCGGGACACGCCCCATTTGGCAGTAAAAGCATCAACAAGATTTTGCCAGGCAAAATTTTTATTTTTTCCTTCAAAAATAATTATAATTTTTCACAAACAGCTGATTGCGCCGCCAAGTGCTGCCCATCGTAGACCAGTGTTGCCAAAAAATCAGACTTGTTAAATTTATATTTATCAGGAAGATGAGAAAACGAAAATATTTACCGGTCACTTTAAAGTGACCTGTAGCTAAAGTGAACTTTAGCTAAAGGTCACTTTAACGGGAAGATGAGAAAACGGCCCTTAAAATGGTTTCGACTTTCCAGTGGGAGGTGCGAGGAGGAGGTGGCCATACTACACTAGACTACACTGGGCTTTTATGAAGCAAAATTAAAACATATTTTATATGAAAACAAAATGTCCCTTATTTACAAGTTTTTAGAGTTATTTGTTAGAATTTTAGAGTTATTTGGTGTCCTTTGTTAAACATAGAGCAATTATACATTTTTGCCATTTAATTCTGCTGCCCTGTCGAGCGGGAACCGTTGCACAAATGTTAACATTTTCAATTTTCCCATTAAAACAAACTACATATTTTGCTGAAAAAGCTCAGAACAATGTTTCTTTTAAGCGATACAATTCATAGAATGGGGAAAAATCGAAAATTATACATCAAAATTCCAAATTTGAATTTGGTAGCCATATGGCTACCATGGGAAGGAAAGGGTTAGATACGTTTGGATAAGACAAAAAAATACATAAAAAATTTTTAAACTACCCTCATTTTTATATTGAAAGAAACCATACAAACTCGAACTGCTTTAACTACGCGTGAAACAAATGAATAAATTTGACAAATGACGTTTCGCTAGTGTTGCTAGGAAAATTAAATAAACAAGTACTACTAATTGACTTTGCTATACAAGTGTTAGAATTTAAAAATAAAAACCTGTGTGGTAGGAAAAAAATATTAAGCATCTGTCACCTACAGGTGACACTAGGAATTGAAGAGTTGAGGAAAGTAGTTCATTGTAGTTATTGCTGTAGCCCCTAATATTCCATTGTATTATTTTTAGTGTCATTTTGTCTCTATTCATATTATCTTATTATATATCTTATTCTATGTTAGTTATTTTCTATTCTACACCTTTTCAACCTCAAAATGAGAATGCGTAAATTCAAAATGAGAAATATAAATTGATAGTGGGAATGCGTAAATTCAAAATGAGAAAAGGAAAATTCAAATTGAGAATGCGTAAATTCAAAATGAGAATATTTTTCCCACTTGTTCTTGGTTTGGTTTAGAGTCCTGCACGAGTATGCATTTTTGCTATTGTACATAAAGAATATTAAAAAATATCACATAAAAGATAATACAAAATCAGTCGTCTTCATAAAATAAAACTAAGGAGTGAACCAGAAAAAATTTAGAATTTTTAAGGGTCGGTCGAGGATTGGACAGCGTGCCGTTCAAAGTTTACCTGCAGCACGTGGCCCAAACGTTCACTTGATAGGCGCTATCACAACGGCCGGTGTTTTGCTATTGGAGCGCCGCAGAGGGTCGTTTACGGCGAAAGCATGTGGAAGCTGGATCCAAAGACTTTTGGAGCGGTGGGTGAATATGGGGAACAATGCGCGAGACTTAGTAATCGTTTGCGACAACGCCCCGTGCCATTCAACCATGGAAATAAAAGTTGCGGAGCATTCGGCAGGGGCAGCCACAGTTTTGCGCTTGGCCCCATATTCGACAATGCTTAACCCAATGGAAACTATTTGGGCAAAAATTAAAAATGAAGTGAAGTGTAATATGCGCATTCCTTATGTCCACGCTCCTTCATTATGCGAACAACGTTTACAGTATCTTGAGGGAATAATTGATAATGCAAAGCAAACCATTATTGGTGGAGATTGTGCCAGAGCTGTACAGCACACCACAACATTTCATGAAAATGGCATTGCTTTACAGGATATGGACGTAGGGATGTAATAATTGTTCAAGCACTTTTTTTTGCATTTTGTTATTGAATTCATATAACAAAAGTTTCTCATACTAAAAACAAACCTTATACTACATAGTTCTCATTTCAAATTTTCCTTTTCCCATTTTGAATTTACGTATTCCCATTATGAATTTATATTTCTCATTTTGAATTTACGCATTCTCATTACGAATTTATATTTCTCATTTTGAATTTACGCATTCTCATTACGAATTTATATTTCTCATTTTGAATTTACGCATTCTCATTACGAATTTATATTTGTCATTATGAACCTACGCATTCTCATTATGTATTCATATTTCTCATTATGATTTAACGCATTCTCATTATGCATTAACATATTCTCATTTTGAGGTTGAAAAGGTGTAGTGTCATTGATTCGTCGCTTTCTGTTTCTGCATTGTTTAGAAGTTTTCCTTCATGTGCTACCTTTGCCTTTTTGTTGTTTGATTTAATTTGGGCTTTAAATTTGTTTGATACATTTTTCGGAAGTATTAAGATGTTTTGGTTATTCATTCGTTGTCTGAGGTTACAGCTGGTAGATGGTTGTTCTTGTAGGTCTGTTTCGTTGGTGGTTTCTGATTTCTTTTGGTTTGACGTTTGTGCTGTAGTGGGTAGTTCTGGGAGCTTTGAGTTGTTGTGTTCATTTTTTTTTTGTGTGGTTGGTTCTTCGTAGTTGGTGGGAGCGGGACGGCTAGTGTTGGGTTGATTGACGACTTGGTTATGGACGAAAACGTGGTTTTGTTTACATTGTGTCTTTCGTTATATATTTTGAAAGCATTTTTGAAGTTAGTTTTTTCTAGTGTTTTAATTGCTTGTATTTCTTTGTGTTTAATAAAACTAGGGCAGTTTTTGTTAAAGACTGAGTGTTTATTGTCGATGATGTTATTTACGGGGCAGTTTTTACAGATGGTTTCGTTTTCGCAAGTTTTGAGAAGATAAGGGTTGGTGTGTTCTGGATTGCCACAGTTTGTGCATAGTTTGTCTTTTGTGCAGAATTTAGCTAACACTTCGTTCAATAATGTGTGTGACTGACACATAGATGGCGGCACTAATACTAAATCAATATTTTTTTCGAAATTGTGAACCTTTTTAGGCTTACTGTCAAATTATTATATGTCAATCCGACCATTAGTTTACAAGTTACTGTGTTTTAAGTGACACTACTTTTGAGTTTTCAAAAAAAATGAATTCAAAGCAATTCCGTGTGCTGATTTATCATTGTTTTTTAATGAAAAAAAATACTGTTCAATGCCAGGAATGGCTTGAAAAACATTATTCGGACTCTGCTCCATCAAAAAGAACCATTTGTTATTGATATGCCGAATTCAAACGTGGTCGTACAGACACCGATGACATTCCATCTACTGGACGGCCAAATGACGCTGTTATTCCGGAAAACGTTGAAAAAACACTGAAAATCATTATGTCCGACCGTAAAGTGAAAGTGGGGGAGATTGCTGACATTCTAAAGATATCAGCAGGCAGTGTACACACCATAATACACGAACATTTGGTTATGAAAAAGGTGTTTTCGAAATGGGTGCCGCGTTTGCTCACACCGGAGCAAAAACAACAACGAATCGATGATTCAAAGAGCTGTTTGGACATGTTTACGCGCAACAAGTCGGAGTTTTTGCGTCGGTACATCACAATGGATGAAACATGGATCCACCATTTCACTCCAGAGTCAAATCGGCAGTCTGCTGAGTGGCATGCAACCGGTGAAAGCCGCCCAAAGCGTCCAAAGGCACAAACATCGGCTGGCAAGGTTATGGCGTCTGTATTTTGGGATGTGCACAGAATAATATTCATCGACTATCTTGAGAAAGGGAAAACAATCAATATCGATAATTATATAGCGTTGTTGGAACGTTTGAAAGAAGAAATCGCGATTAAGCGGCCCCATATGAAGAAGAAAAAAGTGTTGTTTCACCAAGACAATGCACCGTGTCACAAGTCGATGAAAACGATGGCAAAAATGCATGAATTGGGCTTCGAATTGCTTCCTCATCCCCCGTATTCTCCAGATCTGGCCCCCAGCGACTACTGGCTCTTCGCAGACCTCAAAAAGATGCTCCGTGGTAAGAGATTTGGCTCAAATGATGAGGTAATCGCCGAAACTAACGCCTATTTTGAAGGCAAAGAAAAATCGTTCTACAAAGGCGGTATCGAAAGATTGGAAAAGCGTTGGCAAACAAATGTGTTTTAATTAGTTAGTCACACACATTATTGAACGAAGTGTTATGTGTCCATACGACAAATCGAGGAGTGCAGGAGCAGGAATGACGCCCGAAAATTCTTCCAAAAAGTTAAGTGTCTCACGGAAGGATTTAAGCCCGGGGCATCTTCTTGCAGAGACGAAAACGGGGATCTGGTTACGGATGCGCAGGGTGTGCTGAGGTTGTGGAATGAGCACTTCACCAAGCTGCTCTCAGGCGACGAAAGGAACAATACCGCCAGTGGTGAAAATGTCCAGATGGCACCAATCGACGACGACGGTGTGGATGTGCCACCGCCCAGCCATGACGAGGTCCGGGTCGCTATCCAGCGACTCAAGAACAACAAAGCTGCAGGGCCGGATGGGCTACCAGCTGAATTGTTCAAGGCCGCCGGCGGTGAGCTGATTGGGTGCATGCATCAGCTCAGTTGCAAAATATGGTTGGAGGAACGAATGCCTAACGATTGGAACCTCAGTGCCCTTTGTCCTGTGCTGAAGAAAGGCGACCCAACAATATGCGCCAACTACAGGGGTATCAGCCTACTTCCCATTGCATACAAGGTCCTGACGAGCGTACTATGTGAAAGATTAAAGCCACTCGCCAAGGCGCTGATTGGACCTTATCAGTGCGGCTTTAGACCTGGTAAGTCCACCATCGACCAGATATTCACTCTACGCCAAATCCTGGAGAAGACCCATGAGAACCAAATCGATACACACCATCTCTTCATCGATTACAAGGCAGCATTCGATAGCCCGATAAGGGATCGCCTATATGCCGCATTGTCTGAACTTGGTATCCCTGCAAAGCTCGTTAGACTTTGCGGAGCGACGTTGAGCAATACGCGCAGCTCCGTCAAGGTTGGAAGTGACCTCTCCGACCCCTTTGATACCGTTCGAGGTTTCAGACAGGGCGATCCTTTGTCCTGCGACCTCTTCAACTTCACCATGGAGAGTGTTCTGCGCAAGGCCGGTGTACATCGTAATGGCACAATTTTCAACAAAAGTGTCCAGCTCCTTGCTTACGCTGATGACATTGATGTCATCGGACGTAACAAGCGAGATGTCACCGCTGCCTTTGCGGCTATCGAAAGAGAATCTGCCGAAATGGGTCTGGTGGTAAATGAGGGCAAGACGAAGTATATGCTGTCTACACGCAGGGACTCGCAGCGGCTAGGGTCTCACGTCGAGGCCGACAGGTATACCTTTGAAGTTGTCAAGGAATTCGTCTACCTTGGCACCGCCATCAACAGCAGCAATGATGTCAGCCTGGAGATAAAGCGAAGGATTACTCTTGCCAACAGGTGCTACTACGGTCTCGGTAGGCAATTGAGAAGTAGAGACCTCTCTCGACCGACAAAACTTGCACTCTACATGACGCTCATCCTGCCCGTGCTCCTCTATGGCGCTGAAGCATGGACAATGACACGAAACGACATAGCGGCCCTTGGAGTGTTCGAGAGGAACGTACTTCGCAAAATCTTCGGCCCTGTTCGTGCTGGTGACGACTACCGCATACGAACCAATAACGAGCTGTATGAGCTGTATAAGGAAATGGACGTAGCGCAGCAAATTAACATCCAGCGGCTACGCTGGCTCGATCATGTCTGCCGCATGGACGACCAAGCTCCGGCGAAAAAGATGTTCGATGCGATGGTTGGAGGTCGACGGCGAAGAGGGAGGCCGTGTCTCCGGTGGAAGGATCAAGTGGAAGAGGCCCTTGTATCTCTTGGTGTGACCAACTGGAGAAGGCGCGCGAGTTAGGTTGTTTCCTCGTTGTTTAGACCTTAAGGCCAACAATTAAAACGTCCGAATCGTTTCGGGGTTGGAATCAGAATGAATTTCTTTATTGAAAATAGTCTTAAGCTAAACTCTTATTCCTATGTACAAAATATTTCTTATGTATTTAGAAAATAGACATTTCTTTGTGAAATTTCAAGATGCTGACTCAGAAATGCGCACTATGAGTGCTGGTGTTCCTCAAGGCAGTGTATTAGGTCCTCTTCTATACTTAATTTATACTGCGGACGTACCTGTTCCTTCTTTTGACGACAGCATGATTGCCACATTTGCCGACGACACAGTTTTGCTTTCATCTAGCAAGCAACTTATAACAGCTGAACGAAACCTTCAAACCATAATAAATGACACAGTGAGATGGTTCAAGACCTGGGGTATCCAGATAAATGCTGAAAAAACAGTAGAAGTCATCTACACCAACAGATCTTTTAACCAGCACCTGCTTAAAATAGACGATTGCACAATTCAAATTGACAATAAGGCAAAATACCTGGGTATGACAATTGATGCAAAACTTACATGGCGTGAACATATTAAGAAAAAAAAGAATGAGATTAACAAGTTCCGACAACTGCAATGGCTTCTAGGCAAACAATCAAACTTATCCCTAAGCAACAAATTACTGATATACAACACTGTCATTGCTCCTATCTGGAGATATGGTATTCAGATATGGGGTACGGCATGCAAAACAAACGTTGACATTGTACAGCGTACGCAATCAAAAATAATACGAAAAATAGTAGACGCTCCTTGGTACATCACAAACGACTCTTTGCATCGGGACCTTTCAATCAGCACAGTTGAAGAAACAATAAAAAAACTCAGCACGAAACATATTATTGACATGAAAAATCACGGCAACGTCGAAATACAGCATATACCCCTGATCGAAGAAAGGCGAATCCGAAGGCTTAAACGACTTACAACTTCTGACTTACCATCTAGACATTTTTAATGAAATATGTACTGTAAACTGTCTGTATGTATTGTAAACTGAGATTTAACTTACTGTTATACGCTAGTGTTTTGTTAAATTCGTAAATGTATGTATACTCTGATATTGATCTAAGTACATAAATTATTTCCAAATAATGTTAGAATATTACGAGATGCCTTTTATTAGGCAGGTGTAATAAAAATGGAAGTTTAAAAAAAAAAATGTATTTAGGAGTATGACCATCGAGAAGGCGAAGGGAATGGAGGAGAGAGAAATTGAAAAGGTTTGGGCAATTGGTTTTTTGTTGTGACAGCGATTGAACGAATTTACGACCATTGAAACCTGATCGCCGCGATTGGCCGCTTTGTACAACATTGGCGCAATTCGTTCTTCGCTGTAACAGCACTTAAGTGTGTTTTTGGAAAGATGATCGTTTGACCGAATTTATGGTTGCAACAAGTTCTTCGCTGTAACAGCACTTCAGTGTGTTTATGAAAAACGATCGTTTGACCGAATTTATGGTTGCAACGGAAAAACTCAAAAGTGATTCCGGGTTGATTGACATCGGTCGAGTGGAAAAATGATCGCTTGACCGAATTTACGATCGAAAGTGATTCCGGGTTGATTGACATCGGTCAAGTGTTTGTTTTATTGGTCGGCTTGCTTTGTAGCGAGTTTTATGCTGACCAATCTATTGCTAAGCCCTTGGGGTAGTCTGGTGGCGTTGACGTTGGCGGTAACGGGAACGGCCACGTAACTCGCGCGAAGCAGAGGCGCCTAAAGAGAAGTTTTACGGCAGGCCGTAACCCGATAACGGGTTGTTATGGCCAGTTAAGTAAGTAAGTAAGTAAGTCCGTACAACAGACATTTGTTGCACCTTAGTGGCAGAGGAATATAAGGTCGGATATGTATTTTTTCGTATCCGATATTTACATGCTCAGGTAAGTTTAATTTCGCAAAAGTTAGTATAGTAAGTCCAGTTTCAATTAATTGATTATTGCTTTTTTGAGTATTTTTTTGACTGTGGTGACACCTTGTTGTGAGAGTTCGTGCAGTATTTCTTCTTCTGGAATGTTTCTGAGTTCGTTGGAGTAAATCACTCCTTTTGTAGAATTCAGGGTTTTGTGCTCACTCATTTCGATTTTTATATTTTGTGTGAGACCATTTAATTTTATGAGTTTGTTGGCTTGGCACATATTTTTCGTTTTTATTAGGATGGGTCCGTCTCGTAATTTTTTGCATTCGTCAACTTCACCTCCGCATGTTGAGTCTATAGCTTTTTTAATTAAGAAGGGGAGGTGTTTGCTAGGGTTTCTTCACTATTTATTCGGCACATTATTAGGTATTTTGGCCCTGTTGTTGTTTGAGAGAGCTTCTTTGAGAAGTCGTAGCTAAGTAATGGTTGCTTAGTTGTTGGTTTTTGATTGTCAGGTGGCTCCTTCATTTTAACCTCCAACGTGGTATTACCAGAGTGTTTTTATTTTATTTTATGTATAATAATAGTTAGTTCTGTTTGAGTTTTGATAGAAAATTCTATTTCTAACTTGTTAGGGTGTTGTGAATGTGTGATGTTTTTTTTGTTTTTTTATTTTTTGTTTTCTAGTACACCGATTTGTCTGCGTTCTACGCAGTTGTTTCGCACGTCCTCTCTCTTCCTATGTGAAAGTCGAACTGAATTCCGAAGATATTTCACATTAAGAACTTGGGTTGTATGTAGGCTTATCACCTTTTTAAAATGGCTTCGGAGGACACCAAAAAATACTATAAACAATCATTGCATTTTTAGTTTACAGAGTGCGAGTGTACATGTATTTGAACTTTGATATACATAAATATATAGTACACATGTATACAGAAAAAGCTCCCTAAAATTTTAACATTTAAACATAAAGATCATGATACAAATATATACAGGTAGGTTTCAATGCGACAGATACAAATAAAATTGACAATTGGAAAAAATATTTGTTTACAAATTTTGTACTACTAAAATAGCAACATTTTTGCTACAGAGCTGCAATTTCACAGCTATTAGTTTATGTAGTAGGAGAATTCTTTGTAAGGTGCCACTCTTCGTAAGGTGCCACCCCCGCTCGATTTCGACGTTCCTGCAATACACGAAAAAAAATTCCTATTGTCATTTAAGGTATAAATGTCAACATTAATTTTAATGTGGTTTTTGAGGGAAAAGACGCAAAAACACGGTCTGGGTAAATAGAAATGTCAAATTTGGTTAAGAAAAAACATAAAAATTAAAACTGAAGGTTTTTCTTGCTTTGAAAAATAAATCAAATACGCCCAAAAACTAAGGTAAAAATCAGTGTTGGACTTAATTTTTAATGGTTTTTCATAATTCGAAATAATATCCGAGCATGCCGTAAAAGGAAAAGATTTATACAATGATTTCCAAAATGGCATAAAAATGTAATGTAAATGTGTTGTAAATTTTTTCATTGTTTTGTGGTCCTAATCCTTTTTGTTGTTCGGAATCGTCGTTACAATGAATTTTAAGTGTTCTTAGCCAATTTTGCTCTAATCCTATCATGAGGAATGAATTAGTTCAGTTTTGTTTATTAATTTCCATACAATTATTCGTTTTATTCGTTACCATTCAAATTGCATTTTTCTTTCGGTCATTTTCTATTTAATTCAAATTAAATTCAATAATCTTTCATACATTTTCTAAATCATGCATTTTTACTTGAGATTTTTACGTTTTTAGCGATTTTTTTAGGGGGTGGCACTTTACATTAAAAAATTTTAGGGTGCCGATTTTGAACATGTTGGGAAATTGGCTGTAAAATTCGTATTTACGAAAAATTCAAATGAAGTGTTACCTTCATAGCTCTTTTAACCCTCTTTCCAACGGAATATTAACATTGGCGATATGTTAATTTTCTAACGAGTTATGCGGAACAAAGCTATGGGGTGGCACCTTACAAAGAATTCCCCTATATTATTCATTTTCTGTTTTTCTTACTTTTTTTTTGCACCCTTAAAATTTTATTTTTATTTGTCAAAAAAGCAAATTAATTTTAACCCTCTACTGCCCCATACGGCCTTAAGGCACGGTACACAAAAAGCTAGAAAAGTCCACATAAATTTTAATTTTTAAATTAAATTGTTAGGGCATATTATAGGTAACTTAAGTTGTATTTTTTTTTTAATGTAGCACTGCTGTAAGCATCATATGTTCCCCTTTATTATCAGTTGAAAGTTGAACTTCATGGAAATTAGTAGAAATAATTATTTCGTGAAAAGTAAAAAAAGAAAAAAATTATTAAAAATACTTTTCGTTAAAAGATTAAAACCAAAAAATTATGAGTGAGTACCTTGTAATGTAATTTATTGATTTGAAGTGTTTTATAGTGAAAAAAAAGGATTTATAGTTACTGTTTTCGGCTTGAGAAAGCAGACTGCCTTTAGGCCGCATCAGGCACCAAAGCGAAAAGATTTAATGCATTTGGTCACTAACGTATACTTGTGTGTGGTTTCCGTTTTATAGATATCAACCGGCATTTAAAAAAAAATTGTCGGTTTTATGGGACAAAAAAGTTCAGGAAGTTTTAGAAAACTTGGATTCCGATGTTTTCGAAGAAACTGATGAAGAAACTAATGAAGAAACTGATGAAGAAACCGTTAATGAAGTGTTAGCTCTGTTAGATTTAAAGTTCAAAATAGGAAATTTTGTTAAAAGGAGACATTTTTCCTCTTTCATTTGATACCCATATCTTCATCATTGCACAACGGTAAACATTTTAAAAAATATTTTAAATGTATGTATCCTTAAAATTTTAAAGTCCTTTAAAAAAGTTTTTGAGTCAGAAAATGAAAAACTGACTATGCCAGGATATTATAAATACCTCTAGTTTTACGTCTATATCAACATTTGGATGGGTCTCGGCGAAAATGTTTATTTTTGTCGCACGGTGTAATAAATGTAAAGTTGGTGTTCACTCACTGCTTTATAACTTTGTCATTTTTCTTTCGATTCTATGATGTTAGGCTTAATATTTGCTCAAATAATATATGATTCATCATAAATTTTAAAACCAGAGCAAATAATTTATTTTATCCATAAAAAAATCATTCAAAAATTTATAATTTTGAAAAGTGTCGAAAAATTCACTTTTGTACAACTTTCACCGTCAGTAACTTTCCCAAATCTCATCTGATTTGGACAATCTATATATTGCTGGAAAGGCTAAGGTATTATCTTCTGACCGCCGGACAGTGTTGTGTTAGTCGGATGATTCGTTTACGAGATATGTGCTCATAACTGAAACAATAGGGGAAAAAATGTTTTTTCGAAGATTTTTCGTAAACGCTTTTTAAAAAAATTTTTTGATTTTCAGTTTCGTGTTTAGCGGCCCAAAGTTAGTCTAGAAACCACTTTTATTTTTAGGTGCATTTTTCGTATCGAGTGTAATAAATAAAACGCGAAACTGTTCATCAGTTACATTTTTTAGCTTATGTGCCCAGTACGGCCTTAAGGGGGGAGACTCGTTTAGAGGGTAAAAAAATTCATTTTTTGAAAATAGTTTTAATCATTCGAATACATATCTAAAAATAATCCTACAAAATTTCAAGTCGAAATTCGAAATATTTTCGAAGTAACAGCCTCTGACTCGCCACGCGTAGACTAAGCAGATAAGCGCAAATTAAACTTTGAAGGTGATTTTCTCAAAACAGTATTTTTTAAAACTGCGGGCGTAATAAAAACAATATTTCTTGACGGATTTCTACAAACCAGGACTTTTTCGAAAGCTTATGAATTAGGCTTCTATTTAAACTAAAAAAATTACATAAAAATTAATAATAAATAATTTTTTGTTGCGTGCAAATTATAAATTTTCGCTGTAAAAATCTAACTTTTATTTTGGAGACCCACAACTTTTCGTATTTTCAAAATTTTTTTTATATTTTAGTTCAAATAGAAGGTATTTTCATGTAGATTAAAATTTTTTTGAATCTATGTGTTTCAGATTAAAATCACGACTGCTATCACGCCCGCATTGAAGGTCTTCCGGTAGCTCGGCGCTCCAAACAACCTTGCTTTTGGACGATATAATATAATTGTTTGAAAGTGAAAAACATTTTTTTTGTCAATTTTTATCCTGCAGATTGTACTTGTAAGGTTACTTCATCGATTTTTGTAATATATACATATACACAGCAATTTGAATTTGTCCTCATTTTAGATGTCCTAGACGAGTCTCCCCCCTTAAGGCACACACATTTATATGGGTTTCACGCCCACACGGAAGCAAATTTTTTTATTTTAAAAATTTTCCCTTCTTGTATGATTCCAAAACTACATGGTGAACAATTTTAGAAACAAATTTTTGTATTTTAAAAATTTTCCCTTCTTGTATGATTCCAATATATGTGAACAATTTTTCGACTTAAAAAAAAATTGGGGCAGTAGAGGGTTAATTTCGCTCCATTGAATTTACCGGTATACCTTGTGACCGAAAAGTTTCCGGAAATTTTAAATAAAACGCAAAATTCTTAATCTTTATCAATATTTATTTTATCTCCTTCAAAATATGCTCCATTAGAAGCGATACACATATGCCAACGTTTCTTCCAATCATCAAAACATTTTTTATAGGCGCTTTCCGGTATGGCTTTGAGTTCCCTCTGCGAATTCTGTTTTACGTCTTCTATGGATTAAAAACGCGTTCCTCTGAGTGGTAATTTGAGTTTGGGAAACAGGAAAAAGTCACACGGTGCAAGATCAGGTGAATACGGTGGCTGTTCGATGGTATTTATTGAATGTTTGGCCTTAAAATCGTTGATAATGTTGGCTCCGTGCGAGGCATGAAAAATCCATGAATTATCCTTCCACAATTGAGGCCGTTTACGGCGGATATTTTCACGCATACGTCTTAAAACAGTCAAATAATAGTCTTTACCGACTGTTTGTCCTTCAGGGACGAATTCTTGATGCACCACACCACGAATATCGAAGAAAACAATCAGCATTACCTTGATTTTCGAGCGACTTTGGCGTGGTTTTTTCGGCTTCGGTCTTTTCCTTTCCATTCCGATGATTGTTGGCTTGTTTGCATGTCGTACTCGTAGACCCATATCTCGTCACCAGTTATGATGCGTTCCATGAAAGTTGGATCGGAATTGGCACGATCAAGCACGTCCAAAGAGACCTGTTCACGGTACTCATTTTGAAGAAAATTCTCAACAAAATCGCAACGCACTACTGAGATGAACTGGTTTCAACAGCTGCCGTAAACAAACTGTCTGACAGATCGCGCTCATTTTTGGCACAGTAATTAAGGACAGTGCTACCAACCTACAGAAACTTAAAATATCGAAAAATATACAGCGCGCGAATTTTAAATGAGAATTTCCGTAAACTTTTCGGTCACAATGTATTTTTGTATCATGATAAAGATAACAAAACAAGTTAGCATGAAATCATTAGTACGAAAACAATTTAAAATAAATAAAATAATTCATTCACATAAATACTACATTTATACTTATATTGCATTTAATCTATATATATAAAAATCAAATAAATTCCGTATGTGTTCTATAGACTCCCAAACCACCAGACCTATTTTAATAAAATATTACGTGTGTGTTTACGGGCACCGTGTGGAAGGTTCTTAGCATAGGGGGCGTGGCATTATTCAAGGGGGCGTGGCACCGCCCATACAACTCAATTCTTTAATATTGAATATCTTCAGAATTATAAGTCGTATAGCATTGAAATTTGGTACAGTGTCATGGCGTAAACATGTTGTTCGACCGGTAAAATTTAATGGGCGTTGGACAAGGGGCGTGGCACTTTTTAAATTCCGGTGTAACTTTCGAACTATAGCGTTCACATCAGTGAAACTCGGTACAAACTAACGATTTGGTCGTGTCCTTCGACAGGGAGAATAAGGTGGGTTTTTGACAAGGGGGCGTGGCACCGCCCATACAAGCCAACTTTTTAATACGGAATATCTTCGGAATTATAAGTTGTATAGCATTGAAATTTGGTACAGTGTCATGGCGTAAACATGTTGTTCGACCGGTAAAATTTAATGGGCGTTGGACAAGGGGCGTGGCACTTTTTAAATTCCGGTGTAACTTTCGAACTATAGCGTTCACATCAGTGAAACTCGGTACAAACTAACGATTTGGTCGTGTCCTTCGACAGGGAGAATAGGGTGGGTTTTTGACAAGGGGGCGTGGCACCGCCCATACAAGCCAACTTTTTAATACGGAATATCTTCGGAATTATAAGTCGTATAGCATTGAAATTTGGTACAGTGTCATGGCGTAAACATGTTGTTCGACCGGTAAAATTTAATGGGCGTTGGACAAGGAGCGTGGCACTTTTTAAATTCCGGTGTAACTTTCGAACTATAGCGTTCACATCAGTGAAACTCGGTACAAACTAACGATTTGGTCGTGTCCTTCGACAGGGAGAATAGGGTGGGTTTTTGACAAGGGGGCGTGGCACCGCCCATACAACCCAACTTTTTGATATGGAATATCTTCGGAATTATAAGTCGTATAGCATTGAAATTTGGTACAGTGTCATGGCGTAAACATGTTGTTCGACCGGTAAAATTTAATGGGCGTTGGACAAGGAGCGTGGCACTTTTTAAATTCCGGTGTAACTTTCGAACTATAGCGTTCACATCAGTGAAACTCGGTACAAACTAACGATTTGGTCGTGTCCTTCGACAGGGAGAATAGGGTGGGTTTTTGACAAGGGGGCGTGGCGCCGCCCATACAAGCCAACTTTTTAATACGGAATATCTTCGGAATTATAAGTCGTATAGCATTGAAATTTGGTACAGTGTCATGGCGTAAACATGTTGTTCGACCGGTAAAATTTAATGGGCGTTGGACAAGGGGCGTGGCACTTTTTAAATTCCGGTGTAACTTTCGAACTTTCGAAGCGTTCACATCAGTGAAACTCGGTACAAACTAACGATTTGGTCGTGTCCTTCGACAGGGAGAATAGGGTGGGTTTTTGACAAGGGGGCGTGGCACCGCCCATACAAGCCAACTTTTTAATACGGAATATCTTCGGAATTATAAGTTGTATAGCATTGAAATTTGGTACAGTGTCATGGCGTAAACATGTTGTTCGACCGGTAAAATTTAATGGGCGTTGGACAAGGGGCGTGGCACTTTTTAAATTCCGGTGTAACTTTCGAACTATAGCGTTCACATCAGTGAAACTCGGTACAAACTAACGATTTGGTCGTGTCCTTCGACAGGGAGAATAGGGTGGGTTTTTGACAAGGGGGCGTGGCACCGCCCATACAACCCAACTTTTTGATATGGAATATCTTCGGAATTATAAGTCGCTCAGCATTGAAATTTGGAACAGTGTCATGGCGTAAACGTGTCGTTCCAAAAATAAAATTTAATGGGCGTCAGACAAGGGGCGTGGCGCATTGTTTGTGACCCAAATATTTTGCTGAACTTTAAGTGGCACAGCAATGAAACTAAGTACGAACCTACCATTTTCCCTTCCGAAAGACGGGATGGTGCGGGTATTGAACAAGGGGGCTTGGAACCGCCCATATAACTTAAATCTATATATATATACAAGAAAGTGACTGTATGTGAGTTACGGCATCACACACAAACGGACCGTTTGGGCGAGACGAAGTTTGCCGGGTCAGCTAGTAATATCATAAAATTAATAATAATAAGATCAATTAATAATGAGATCAAAACACAAAATATTAATTTTTATCGAAATAAATATCAATAAGTTGAGGCTGCTTTTATACAAAACATTGTTAATTTCAACTCAGATTATTATGATGCTTTTCGTGTTTGCTACCAAAGGAAATAGTAAAATCGACATGTTTCGTGTTCGTGGAGGTCATTTTACCCTCTTTGGAGGACGGAGGACATTTGAGTAATTTGGAGGACTATCCTCCACAATGGAGGACGGGTGGCAAGCCTAGTTGTATGGGCAGTGCCAGCAAAGACAATTAAATAATAAGATGTCTTACGTCCTTACAACCGAATGGCATACGGCGAGCTCGAATTTGCAATATTTTCATTATCGAGAGCAAGCAAGCGTAGCAGGACTTTTTTTGGAGGGATATTTCACTACTAATTTTTGTATTTGAGGGGGTTTGAATCCCCAAATGCTCCCGTCCCGTGTAGGCTACTGATTAAAATAATCAACTACCAACTACCAAGAGCACATTGAGATCACACGCATATTCATCACAGAGAGAGTTGCTTGCGTGGCTTCATCGTTGCTCTCCGGATGTTGCGCTGCTGCAAAACCACTCTCACGTGACTTTATTGAAAAAGCCACGGCAAATTTTTGAAGCGCCACTGATTTGTATGAACGTGAGACATCTTATAGTTTAATTGTCTTTGGTGCCAGGCCCCTCGTCCGATACCCACCCCATTCCCCATGTCGAAGGGCACATCTAAATCGTAAGTTTGTGTCAAATCTCTTTGATGTGTGATTTGTAGTTCCAAAGTTATTCAAAACATTTGAGTTGCTTAAAAAGTGCGACGCCCCTTGTCCAACGCTCACCAGTGAAACGGCAGATCTAAACGGTGGCCCCGCATCAAATTTTAATGCTGCCCGATTTTTCATTCCGAAGATATTCCATATTGAAAATTTAAGTTGCATGGGCGGTGCCACGCTCTCTTGTCAAAAACCTATTCCATTCCCCCTATCGAAAAACACAACTAAATCGTTTGTTTGTACCGAGTGTCATTGATGTGAACGCAATACTTCCAAAATTGAGGAGGTCCATAACAAAACGCAATAATTCCACTTTTTAAGTTTTTCGTTTTTTGACTGAATCAGATTCTACATGTTAAAATCTATGTAACAATTGTTATGAAACATACCAAAGGTCAATAATTTCACTGTAATTCAAAACCAAAAATAATGGTTCAGACCAAAATGCAACATTTCCATATCTATGCAACAAATAACTTCGAGATATTAGTGAAAAGTCAATGATATAAATTAATTTTATTCTTATGGTGCCTCAACACTAAAATTTAAATTTATTGTTATGGTAACTCTACAATAACTATAAAACGGTAAGAATTTTATGGAGTTTTTGGTCGTGTTGAAAAAGATTTGCGAAAAAATACTAAAATTTTGGTTAAATAGGGTTTTAGAAAGTTTATTCTGTGCACGGGCAAGTTAGGTTAGGTTAGGTAGGGAAGGGTGTGTGCGGCAGGACCGCACTTCCACTCGGAGGCCACAATGGCCCATTGTGAATCCCTTCTTATGGTGTTCTGGAGCCAACCAATAGTCTCAGTCAAGTCGGGCAAGTTAAGATTTTAGGAAACGATTGGCACCTTAAGGATTTAAAAATGTTGGCAGAATATGGTCGTCCTATAAACGGCATGCAGAGTATGAAAAGAATGTACTTTAAACTCTCTACAAATCAGCAAAAGCAATGTATAGTCAAAACTTTTGAATCTTACAAAATTGAAGGCAAAGAAAAATTTACCAGCTATCTTAAAAGAGGCAAAATATGATGATAGAATTCCTCTTGGTATTGCAATTTAGTTAGAAAAGAAGAAAGATGTTGTTAAGCTATTGGAAAAACATTATGGCCAACAGTGGTCAAACATTTCGGGGTTAGAATTTTAGACGAACAAGGAAATATTTCCTTGTGACTATGTGGAGGAGTACACGGGAATGAGAGTGTAACACAATGTTGATTTTTTTTAATACTTGACTACTTATATACTTTTGTAATACTTGAATGTACTTGTATAATATAATGAAACTTATGCGATTCAAATCAAAAAGATTTTATTTCTATGTTATTCACAGCAAAACGCCACAATTCCAAACCTAGTTCATATCAAAACGCAACATCTCCATAGGGTTCATAGCAAAATGAAATAAATACTATGTATCGGACCAAAACGCAACATTTCCAAATTTGTTTTCTAAATAACTAAAAAAGTAATTGCCAAATAAATTACCTTATTTATGATTTGTTTTGTTCCTAGAAAGCTATTATACCACAACAACTATTTAAAACAAAATATGTATCCTACTGACTTAAATTTATTCGTTTACCCAAAAAATTGTTATGGTGGAATTATTGCGTTTTGTTATGGATCTCCTCAATTACACCGGCTTTAAAAAGTTCCACGCCCCTTGTCCAACGCCCATTAAATTTGACCAGTTAAACGGAACATCTAAACGGTGGCCCCGAACCAAATTTTAATGCTGGCCGACTTCTCATTGCGAAGATATTTCAGATTGAAAATTTAAGTTGTATGGGAGGTGCCACGCCTACATATCGGGTGGTATTCGCACTATGTGGTTTACCGAGACTTAGTCAAGACGAAAATTCCATGACAAATTTAGCTAATCGGCTGTCTAGTTTTTGAGTTGAAGTGTCGTGGGACCAACAAACAAACATACTGTTACGAAAGTTACTCTCTAAGTTCGTATCTGGATTGTGCTTGAAAAATAAAACCACTACAATTATTCAGCGTAAAAGCAGTCAAACACCAACAATCACTTTATTTACAAATGTACACTGGTTTGTCTTTACACTACTATTATTCCATGCAGTGGCGGCTTAAGGTGTTCGGGTACCCGGGGCGACGACGGCTGAGGGGGCCCCCACAAAACGATGCGTTTATAGTATCCTGGCATAGTCAGTATTACATTTTCTGACCCAAAGTCCTTTTAAAGGACTTTAAAATTTAAGCGACATACGCATTTCAAATATTTTTTCTTTTTTATTTTGCGGTAGTGCAATGATGGAGATATGGGTAGCAAATGAGAGAAGAAATTTGTCTCCTTTTATCTAAATTTTCTATTTTGAACTTTCAGGACCAAAATAAGTCAGGTATGGAAAACATACATATTTTGGATTTCAGTCTGTAGATTCATACATCTAAATTGTATTCTATTTCAAAGTTCTTGTCTAGAAAACACTTTCATTTTTAGGTGCATTTTTCGTGTCGAGTAGTGTAATCTAAATCTTCAGAAATGTACAGAAATATTTTTTTTATAAAACCCAGTAGCAGTGACTTTATAAAAAAATACCTGAAAAAACATATTTCCCCTACATAACAGCATGTAAGAACCCCATATTTAGCGTACCTACAAGAAGCATAGAATTTTTTTCGTAAAAGAGGCTATCAAAGAAAAAAACCGGATTTTCGAGACGACGTGTTGTTATCCAACCACTAATTATAATAATAATAACTGTAAATTTGTTTGATTCCACAAAATTTAATGAGGTTAAGTAATTGTTTAATTCACACTAGTTTATAGGCAAACTCTAAGACTGCGATATTTAATTTTTGACTTAGAATTTTGTATTTGCCAATTTTGCACAAAATTTTAAATTAAAAATTAAATATTGCAATCTTCAAGGAACATTTTTTGAAAATTTGTAAACTAATGTTATTTAGAAAGGATGTTTTCTTGCTTTTATTGAAATGAATTTGTTATTGCAATTTCAAAGTCAATTGTCGATACTGTGTATCTTTCAATTGATGAAAGTGACAAACAACTTAGTCTTTCATCAACCATTGTGGAGCGCAAATCGTTTTTTTTTACAAGTTTCGGTTTTGAAAAACTTGAAATTTTTATATACAAGCTTCTCTCGGGGCCCCCCCCGCAGCCCGGAGTCCGGGGCGGTCCGCCCTCCGTTAAGCCGCTACTGATTGCATGTTTCCCCTTTGCTTGCTCGAATCAGACTCAACCCTCTGCGCTGCACACTGTTGCCTTTTATACCTGTCTGGTTATCGCCCCGACCGTTCTGGCACATCCCATTACCAGCGCGAACCATCGTTGCCATATCGGAATTATAGAAAGCCGGCCGTACTCAAAAGTGCATGCCTAAAAGTATGCCTGTAAAATCATTCATGCATAGTACAGCAACAGAGTGCCTCATCGTTACAATACATTCATGTTTATATACAATATTGAAACGAAAAGGCACTCTGTGCTGCGCATGAACGCTTTTGCAAGCATACTTTTAGGCATGCAGTGTGAAGTACGGCAAACTAGTATAATTCGCTTGGTATAGTCCGATATGGCAATGTCGCGAGAAATGGGCTGTGCGAGAATGATCGAGCATTTTCCAATTGGAAGTTGCAAGAAACTTCGGCGCGATAAGAAAACTGGTATAAAAGCAGCAGTGTGCAGCGCAGTGAGTCGAGTCTGTGTTGAGCAAGCAATGGGGAACCATGCAATAGTAGTAGTGTAAAGTAGAACAAGTGTAAATTTGTAAATAAAGCGATTGTTAGTTTTGACTACGTTGCGCTGAATAACTGAAGTTGTGTTATTTTCACACACAATCAAAACGAACCTTGGAAGACGAGTTCGGAATTTTCGTAACAATATATAGATATTTGCTGCAATGCACAGTGATTCGTTCCATAGACAAAATTCAAAAAATTTATAGTCTCAGAATTTAATGATTTTCATGACATTTGAAAGGTAAAACTCCAACTAAGAAAACCCCAAAAACTCTGTGCAAAAAATTCATTAGTGTGTGTGCAAAAGCGGCTCAAAGTTGAAACTTTTTTCACAAAAAAATGTAAACACATCTTTTCTGTTTTTTAGTCTATTGAGGAAAAAAAATTGTAAAAATACATGGTTACCAAGAAGTTGCTGAAACTTTTGATATAGATTAAGAAATGATGTGGCTATTTTCGCTTTTAATGTTATCTAAAAAATTTGCAAAGCTGAGGCTTTTACATCACTTTTAAATCAAAATATTTTTCCAAATTAAAAATCTGAAAATAGGCAAAACTTAGAGGGAAATATCTAAAAAGTATGTGAAACTATGTTCCTGGATTTTTTTTATTTTAAGAAGCATTCTTTGTTTTTGGGATAATGTAATTATATCCTCCGATATCTTCCGATCTCAGAAAATAATTAAATTTGAAAAGTGGTCCAAATATGTATTTTTCGACAAAATTTATTTTTTCATGCCTAAAAGTATGCAATCAGCATGAAAAATTGAGAAAACTACAAAAAAGCAAAACATACGTCTATTATTATCGTTTTTATTGCAAAACTAGAGGGTTTTGAGACAATTTCTGTTACTCTTTGCAATAATCAATGTTGATGTTACCGATTAAATGTAAAATCTGAAAAATCTAGCCAACACACTTGGTGCTATAGCTCTCCAAAGTGACGAAATTTGAAAATTTAAGACTCTGGCATTGCCAAACTACAAAAGTTTAAGAAAAACAAATTAGATATTTCAATTCAGCAGACAATGATTAACTAGTATGCCAAGTTTTATGAGGAACGGACTACTCCTTCTAATTTTGTCCCGCGGTTGTATGGAGTCGAATCACTGTGCAATGCCTCGATAAATTTTGTTGTATCCATATTGTTTTGCACAAATATACCACAGTTAATTTCTGCCATCATAATGGGCATTTCAGGAAGGCGTAAAAGGTGGGCGTGGTCAATCTTATAGAGCCTATGTTTACCGCTATGAAACGCAGAATTATTTTACATCAACATTAATTTTCAGACAAGTACCTTAGCTTTGTTTTGTTAGTTAAGTGGACACGGCTATCCTATTGAAACGATTAGGCACTCAGTGCTGTGTATGAATGTTTTTCCAAGCATACTTTTAGGCATGCACTTTGGAGTAAGGCAAATTTGGTATAATTCGCTTGGTATAGTCCGACATGGCAAGGATGGTTCGTGAAGGAATGGGCTGTGCGAGAATGGTCGAGCGTTTTTCAATTGGAAGTTGCAAGAAACTTCGGCGCGATAAGAAAACTGGTATAAAAGCATGTGCAGCGCCCACTAAACTAACAAAGCGAAGCTACGGTACATGTCGGTAAATCAGTAAATCAAATGATTCCATGTTTCATTGATGTTAACATAGTGTTACGAAAATTCAAGTTCTCCGAGTTCGTTTTGGATTGTACTTGAAAATAAAACAACTTCAATTATTCAGCGCAAACGCGGTCAAAACCCAACAATCACTTTATTTACAGATTTACACTTTGCTTGTTACCAATTTGCTTATTCAACTAAGAGTCGACCCCTTGCGTTGCACACTGCTGCTTTTATACTAGTTTTCTTATCGCGCCGAAGTTTCTTGCACATTCTAGTTGTACTTTCTATCTCGATTGTTCTAGCACAGCTCATCACCTTTCGCGAACCATCTTCGCCATATTATAGCAAGTTTGCCGTACTCTGAAGTGCACGCCTAAAAGTATGCTTGGAAAAGCATTCATGCATAGCACAGCACAGAGTGCCTCATCGTTTCACTGCCCCTCACTTAGACTTATTCGTCCCGAAGAAGTGCCGAGGCTCCGTCGGAGTAAGACGCCAGGCGCTCCAAATGGACTACTTTTAACCTGGCGTTTCTGTTGCCGTAGCGTTGAACCTGTACACCACGTCATTAATCCTGGTCACGACCTTGTACGGTCCTTTCCATGACGCTTGAAGTTTTGGAGACAAACCTTTCCTGCGCTGCGGGTTGTAAAGCATTACCAGATCGCCTTCTTGGAACCCCGCTGTGTTAGCTCGTAGATCATATCTGGCTTTCATCTTATCGCTGACCTGTTGGATACGGTCCCTTATAAACAGGTGGATTTCTTCCAGCTCCGATCGCTTATTCACTGCGTAATCAGTCTTAGCGCCTCCCGTCTTGCTGACCACTCCGAACTTCAAGTCAGCAGGCAATTTCAGCTTTGTGCCGAACACTGCTCGGGCTGGAGTGAGTGATGTCGTATCGTGCGGGGCTGACCTATACACCATCAAGAACAGCGGAATATGCGTGTCCCAATCCTTTTGATTCCTGCCTACTACTTTCCGCAGATATTCCTCCAGTGTTCGATTGAACCGTTCCACCATGCCGTCGGACTGGGGATGCAAAGGACAGGTGCGCGTTTTCCTTATTCCTAGTAGCTCACACACTTCCTTTAATACAAGAGACTCGAAATTCCGGCCTTGATCCGAGTGCAACTCCAGTGGAACTCAAAATCTGGCCACCCAGCTGTTTACCAGCATTTCCGCGACCGTGGTGGCCTCCTGGTTAGGAATAGGATACACTTCGGGCCATTTTCTGAAATAGTCCATCATCACAAGCACATATTTGTTGCCTTGAGTGCTAAGTGGGAATGGCCCGGCGACGTCCATGGCAATTCGCTCAAAGGGCGCTCCCATGTTGTACTGCTGCATGCGGCCCCGAGATCTTATTGTTGGCCCTTTCGCAGCCGAACATCGATCACAGCTGTTAATCCAATCGGCGACAGATTCCTGGCATCCTACCCAGTAGAATCGCCAGTTTTTGTGATGCCTAGGTGCCCTCCGCTGGAGTCGTTATGGTATGCCTCGACCACCTCGTTGATCCTGCATTTCGGGACTACAATTAGGGAATTGCTGGTCCGGCCATCCTCACTCTCCCACTCGTGGTATAGGAAGCCATCAGACAGCCGCAGACTTTGCCACTGTGCCCAGTAAGCCTTGGCGATCGGGCTTTCACCGGCCATCTCCTGCCAGTCTGGACGTGCGCCTTGCTCCTTTCCTTCAATGATTTTTGTAAGATCTGTCTCCTCGCGCTGGTCCTTTTGTATCCTCTCCGCAGACCAATCTTCCTCTGGCATAACGCTGACCAGTCGGACGTCCACTAGCTGCTCTTTGCTTTCGACTCGCGAACAATGCCTGCATTCGGTGTTGCACGGACGGCGTGACAAGGCATCCGCATTTCCATGGCTGCTACCCTTGCGATGCTCTACCGTGTAGTCGTAGCTCTGCAGCCGCTCGATCCACCGCGACACCAAGGGCCTGACGAAGGCTCTATGACCTTTTCTTTACGCATGTTTTCAATCAAATGTGTGACCTCTTCCCTCTTGGCCAGAGGAACTCGTCTCGGCGGTGGCTGATCAGTTTCGCACTTCCGGTGTCGATGTTGTGCTTCACTATGGCCGTTCTTTCGCCCGCTTCTGCTGCAAATATTGACCCATAGTGCTGCAGGTGTGACCGCCCCTTCTGTTTCTGCTCGGCTGTCAATTCGCTGCTCCACTGGTTCTCCTGCGGTATGGCGCCCATGTTAGAACCGCTTCTCTTACTTCCTCCGGGTGGACTGCTTTCGCAATTGACAACTGTTTCAGCCTCTCTACACTCGCTAATGACCGCATCTTTCCTGACATATCTGGATGTGTTAAGTGGGTTGAGTATCCTCACTGGTATTTTGCCATTTTTGGGTTCCACTAATGTACGTCCGATAATTATGTTGTCGTATCCTTGTTTTGGCGCTTCTACAACCCACAGCCGACTTGTCCCATCGTCCTCGTCCAACTTTGTCCACACAATCGCCTCGGAATTCGCTGGTATCTTCTGGTGTTGACACGAGACAACTTTCCTTACCGCCACGCTTCGCTCATAGCCAATGTGCAGGGGGAATTCAACGTTGGCATACGTCAGCATATTTTCTTTCAGGTCCAGCGTAAAACCGTGCCTAATCATGAAATCCACGCCGATAATCACGTCGTCCATTATATCCGCGACGATGAACTCATGTTCCAGGCTGCTGGTGCCGATAGCAATTGTTTTTGTTACTTTTCCTCTTACCGGCGCACGCTCGCCAGTCGCAGTCCGCAGCTGTATGCCATGCAGTGGTTCCCAGTTCTTCAGAAGCTTCCTTTTTATGATCGAATATGACGCGCCAGTATCCAGTGTCAACACGAACAACTTTCCATCTATCTTTCCTTCAATCGTCAAGCTGCTGGGTTGCCGTTTCAGCTGTGAGACAAGGACGGTGGGGCAGCAGATTGTGGGGATCAGCTCACGCCCCATTGAGCTGACCCGTTTTAGTTTAACGACTCGTCGTCCTCAGCCCTGCGCTTGTTGGCTGAGCCTCGATTTTCAGTATTCCTCGCTTCAGGCGATTGCGATCGAGAACGGGAACGCCTTTTTCGTTGGCGGCAGTCCCGTGTTATGTGACCCTGCTTGCCACATCCCCAGCAAACAACTATAGAGGAGACCACCCGTGGCCAGACCGGTGTCTCAGAGCTTCTGGCCTGGAAAATAAAATAAAATAAAATAAAATAAAATAAAATAAAATAAAATAAAATAAAATAAAATAAAATAAAATAAAATAAAATAAAATAAAATAAAATAAAATAAAATGTCGGCTTGCCCATCATCAACGCACTGCGCCGTGTCTCCGGGTCATGAAGACCTTCAATAAACGCCTCAATCTTCATCCTCTCGAGATGATCAGCGCCGAAGTCCGGGTAGCACAACTGTGCGAGCCGCTCAATGTCTGCTGCATATGTCTGCAGCACCTCGTTGGCCCTTTGCCTGTGATTCTTCAGCTCACAGTAGTACAGCGTTCTGTTGGGCTCGTCGCTGTATTTGGCTGCCAGCGCCCTTATGACGGTCTCGTACTCACTTCGTAAACATTCTGGAACTGATTTTATTACCTCAGCCGCAGCACCTTTAAGAGCCAGCGCCAATCTCCGACCTTTCCTGATATCGGTCCACTGATTTTCTAAGGCAGCCAAGTCGAATTGCAGTTTGAATGTATCGAATGGCGTACCACCATCATAAGTAGGCACTTCTGTTCCGGAACCGGCGGCAAACATTCTCATGGCTGTACCTCTCTAAGCCGCTCCTCCAGACTGTCAACTCGTTTGTGCAGGGAATCATCCAGGTCGTCCACCCGTTTGTGCAGGGAATCACCCATTGCGTTAACTCGTTTGCAGTGCTGCCGAACGTACTACTATAGTAGTATTTTGCTACTATTTTGTCATTTGTACTACCGTACTACCCACAGACCGATTATACTACTATTTTCTGAGATATAAACGTACAAGCAAAAAAAAATTACGATATCAAAGTTATGTTTTGCTTCGATGTTAAAAAACAATTTGGCGAACATAAAATGGTCCTTTCGCTACCACTTTTGGTCTTTTTTGAGAAAAGTTTGGTACAAAAAGTTTTAGTTGAGTGGCAACCGTAATTTTAAGAAAAGAATATACAAACATGTTACCGAACTAACAACATTGAACATTGCCGAATTTAAACCAACGTTGTCGTTTTTTAACAATAACAACAATATAATAATAAAGAATGTACGACAATGACTTTAAAAGTCGTCTTTGCCGTTTTTTATTTCTAACCAAATATCCTTAGTTTGTGAGCAACTCTATCACTTGTGTTTTTAAGGTGACACCTTTTAACAGCGTTGCCAAACGCAACGGATGCGATACCTAAACAAGAACATCATGAAATAATACAGTTATATTACTGTATTTAAATACAAAATAACTCAATTTTTTAGCATATTCTTGTAGGAATCTTTTAAAATTTGATAAAGATTATAAAGTGGTTGTTGGGACGTCGAGAATTCAGAAAAAATTAAACTGAGATGAAACGTGTAATTCGCAATCATTGGAATATACTGATAAAAGTGTATAAAATCTTCCGATTTCTCTTTGGCTTGGCATTTTTATTCAACCAGTGCAAATTAGGGCCAAATCCCGCTGGATTATTAGTCATACAAATTAATTTTTAAATTAAAAATTTTAGTTTAACGTATGCTCAAAATTGTGTCATTTTTAAGAAAATATAATTAAAAAATATTGTTCGTCGTGTTTCGTTTTTTTGCTGTTAATTGGTTTCTCTTGTTTGTTCTCTTGAAGTGCTAAAAGTAATATTCGAGCGATATTAATAAAAAAATTTAATAACACATAATTTTTGTTATGGAATTTTAAACTTCAGGTATTTTAAAACCCGTCTACAAAAAAGCAGCAGCAGCCGCCGTGGCTCAGTTGGTTAGTGCGCGGTCCAACGAGTCGAATGCAGAGCGATGCAAGTTCGAACACTGCATGTAGTAACACCTAAAAAAAATAACGGGAAACTCGTTTTCTCTTTCGGTGGCTGTCCTCTCAGCTGGAAATGGCAAACCTCTGAGAGTAAAAATTGCCTATGAAAAAGCTCCCAACCTGCCGTTCGGAACCGGCATAAAACTGTAGGTCCCTTCCACCCGCGTACAAATTCACACGAACAACACGGGTGGTTGCGTAGTCTCGCGTAAGCGGGCTGTCGTGCCAATCAATTATTATTAATTTAATTAGTCTACAAAAAAACCTTTAAAAACAAATTGCAGTATATTTTTCTTTATTTTTTTATAAAAATATCTTCAAAATGGAGTTTTTACAGTAGACTAATAGTTATAAATTGGGCTGCATTAGGCGAGAACTTGTACGTATTCTAGATATGCAAATATTAAGCTACTATATTGTTGAAAAGATCTTGCCAGTTTTTTGCTATTTGAGCAAATATCAGCAAATATGTAAATCATGCTAAACCAAGCCTACTAATATAATTCGACTATTATATAAAATACATTTTGGTTAAGATTAAGTATTGTACCAAAGCTTTATAAATTTTTTCCGTTGTAGCCCATCGAAAAAGAAGTATTATTAAATCTGTGGACAAAAACGATTATCGCTTAGGACTTAAGCGATTATTGCTTTGCCACCAAACAAATTACTATTAGTATATAATAAAAACCGCCGTGGCTCAGTTGGTTAGTGCGCGGTCCAGCGAGTCGAATGCATAGCGACGCAAGTTCGAATACTGCATGTAGTAACACTTGAAAAAAATAACGGGAAACTCGTTTTCTCTTTCGGTGGCTGTCCTCTCAGCTGGAAATGGAAAACCTCTGAGAGTAAAAATTGCCTATGAAAAAGCTCCCAACCTGCCGTTCGGAACCGGCATAAAACTGTAGGTCCCTTCCACCCGCGTACAAATTCACACGCACAACACGGGTGGCTGCGGGAAGCTAGGCCTTAGTCTCGCGTAAGCGGGCTGTCGTGCCAATCAATTATTATTATTATTATATAATAAAAACATGTAAATTACATGAATTACATTGTTTCTTTCACTTTTTTATAAATCAAATTCTTAATGTGTTTTGAAACTTAGTATTTGATTTAGTAGTTGATGAATCCTTGCGATTTTCTATACTCTGAAGAAAATATGTAAGTGTACTCAAAGTCCGTAAATACTACCCAAAAATCATAACATGTACTACTGAAACAAAATTTAAAACGGCAGCACTGCTTGTTTGTACCAATTGTCCATTCGCGTCTCGAGATGCTCAACTTTCACGTTCAGCCTATCGGAAGTGTTGACTTTTGCTGAAATTTCCTGATTTGTAGTTTCCAGTTTCGCTGCCATTTGCGCCGATATTTCACGATTTGCATTTTCAAATTTTTCAGCATTTTCCTGGAGTTTGGTTTCCATTCGTTCTTTTACTTCTCGGTTCGCCGTTTCCACTTTTGCTGAAATTTCCTGATTGACATTCTCAATTTTCGCAGACGTTTTCTGAAACATGCCTCTCATTGCAACCATAAGCTGGCTCATATCCATTGCTTGTGGTGGCGTAGCCGCTGCAACCGTACTTTGCATCGACGCAGCACCCGCAGGCGACTCCTCCATTTTGGCCGACGCCTCTAGCTCCTGCGTCCCGAACTCGGGCGCCTCGACGCCTCGTGCCTCACACGCCTCTCGCCAGCGCAGTTGCAACTACACCTTTCCGCCAGCAGTCGGCAAATTCCAGGCAGCCAGCTCCTTCTTCAGCTGGTCCACCTTCAGCTGCTCGAGTTTAACCATATTGGCGTTTTATAATTTTATTTTATTTTTTTCAAATTTATTTTCAGCTGCACAAATTCCAAATTCCCACTTCTGACACCAAATGTTACAAAAATCCAAGTTCGTTTTGGATTGTGCTTGAAAATAAAACCACTTCAATTATTCAGCGCAAACGCGGTCAAAAATCAACAATTACTTTGTTTACAGATTTGCACTTTGCTTGTATCTACACTTGTTACCACTTTGCTTATTCAACTAAGACTCGACCCCTTGCGCTTCACACTGCTGCTTTTATACTAGTTTTCTTATCGCGCCGAAGTTTCTTGCACATTCTAGTTGTACTTTCTATCTCGATTGTTCTAGCACAGCTCATCAATTACAGCTCAATTATAATTGAAGTTGTTTTATTTTCAAACACAATCAAAGCGAACCTTGGAAAACTTTAGATTTTCGTAACAATATGAACAATCTGGTAATTATTTGGCAATTGCTTGGAAAATTGCAATCATTGTCTCGAATGTCGCACGCAAACAGGAGACTAAGGCAAATAGGTTTCAAAATTTAAATATCAGCGACTTGACAAAGAGTAAATAAGCTAAACGCCAGCAAAAAGAATTCGAAACGCTACAGGGTAATAAAATCAGCTGCAGAGAAGGCACAAGTAAGAAATGGCAAAAAGTAGGACGGAGTGGCGCAGTGGTTGCAGGACATGGCAGCAAGTGCCGAGCGAGCTGAAGTGACAATAAAGTGCGGCAAGCGTGGCGGACAACCCAAAAAATGCCTATGAAATGCGCGAGACAGTATCTAATATAAGAATTCAGTAAATATGTTACTTTTGAAATTCAGGTAAAGGAAATTTTTGAGAACAAAGTAAACTGCTGAAATGATGCTAAAGATATGTAAGAAATATATCTAGTTAATTTAAAATGAGGGGCAATAAAGTAGACCATCATGTAGGTGGAATCCTATGGTCAACTTCTCAATCTTCGACAACTTGTATGATGTCAGATCAGTCTTGCAAGGATTCAGTCACGAATTAAGTTGACACGAAAAAGACTTTAAAAACTGAAGACAGACTCTTAAAAACAGTATAGATACATCATACTTTCTTCCTTTGTGGCATTGCAATTAGCCCATTGTATGTGGTGCCTTGCCCAGATCTAGGTAGAAGTAGGAGATCTCGGATGGCTGTCCACACTTGGGTCAAATTATAGCCATAAGGAAAGGAACCGCGTCTAGATTACATCTCAAACTGGCCTGAACAAGTGTCAGTGAGGCGCGCCAGCGCCCAAAGGATGCCCTTCAATGAATGCGAAGCATTGCGTTGATTCTAAAAGAATGAAAGCCTTGCAGACTTTTGGTGCGCTACAAGTGCCGGTTTTGATCAGCTTTGTTGCGATACCTTGTCTCTGATGATCTCCGCCCAGTAGTGACTTTTGTCATCACTCTCTAACGCCAACTTCCCGATACTAACTTTACCCAGTCAGTGAATTCTAAGCAGAGACCTAAAATAATTATTATCCATGTTTTTGGCAATACAAAATTGCCCTAATTTAAGAAATGCCTATAATTACTGCTTAATAATAACACTGTGCGTGAAATTTACCCTCAAAAATTGCAACAAGCGGGGGACCTACTTAGCAACTTTTCTATAGGTATACTGAATTGAGGTCCACCAGGCGTTTGGCTGGATTGGCTCTAGTTTAAGAGAAATCCAACTTTGAATTTTGCTCATTTCAGTCGAGTTCGTCGCTTAAGTCTTCGAACGTTTAAATGCTAGTTGGTCCTAAATCGTTCTGAATATCGCTTTACTGTCTTCGGCAAGTTTTTAGATATTTTAACGACCAACAAATTTGCTTTAGACATCAATACAAAAATAATATATTCAAACTGTGTTTTCGACAAAAATGTCCCAAACCCCACTTTTTCGTCGAGGCATAAATGCAGTATAGCGAGCCCCCGTGAAAAAATAAATGAGTAAGCTTTTATATAGAGGGTTGGCTCCTGCATCTCCTCTATAAAAAAACTCAATTAATCTCCAACTGATTTACACGATATGGGTATCAAACGAAAGGTATTTTTTATACATTTCTTTTAGGTGCAACATTAGATACGTAAGATGTACTAATAAAAAGTTTTAAACGAAATAAAAATTTTTTTATAAAAAAATTTTTTTGACGGATTTTTGTCTCGAAAAAATCCATTACTAAGGTACAATAAGTTTGTTACCATACCTCACGCAAGCTCTCTTCTTTCACCCGATACAAATTTTAAACGCATTGTTGACCCCGTCAGATTTTGATTTAAAAAAAACATATATCTATTATCTTTGATGTCAAGTGGTTCTAAAAACTGTGAAGTCAAAAGGCCCTATTAATCATGAGTTTTCAGATTTACTCTAAACAAATTACACAGCCACACAAAAAAAAATAAAAATTTTGGCCTGGGGGTCTGACTATGTATACCATATGTTTTTGGGGTCGCTGAATCCAAATCCGAGGTCAATTTTACCCCAGCACGTCACGTTTTTGACATAACCTCAAAAATCACTTTCAAATCCACTAAAATCATATAAAAAAATTTTTTCTAGCCTGGGGGTCGGACTATGCATACTATATGTTTTCGGGGTCGCAGAATCTAAATCCGAGGTAAATTTTACCCCAGCACGTCACGTTTTTGACATAACCTCAAAAAACACTTTCAAATCCACTTAACACAAAAAAAATTTTTTCTATCCTGGGGGTCGGACTATGCATACTATATGTTTTCGGGGTCGCTGAATCCAAATCTGAGGTCAATTTTACCCCCAGCACATCACTTTTTTGACATAACCTCAAAAAACACTTCAACATTCACTAAAACCATATAAAAAAAGTAAACCATGTATAAATATAAATATGTAAAGTATGTATATAAATAAATATGTAAATGAATAAATAAATATAAATTAACAAATATGTGTATAAATCAATGAATAAATTAAATAATATTAAGTTCTGGAATTTCCAGATTTATTTCGGTATACTCTCCCGTGCGTCTGCATCCAGGGCACCTCCTCGCGGAGACGGCGGGCAACGGAGCATGCCCGTTATTTATTCATTGATTTATACACATATTTGTTAATTTATATTTATTTATTCATTTACATATTTATTTATATATATACTTTACATATTTATATTTATACATGGTTATATGGTTATATTTATACATGGTTTACTTTTTTTATATGGTTTTAGTGAATGTTGAAGTGTTTTTTGAGGTTATGTCAAAAACGTGACGTGCTGGGGTAAAATTGACCTCGGATTTGGATTCAGCGACCCCGAAAACATATAGTATGCATAGTCCGACCCCCAGGCTAGAAAAATTTTTTTTATATGATTTTAGTGGATTTGAAAGTGTTTTTTGAGGTTATGTCAAAAACGTGACGTGCTGGGGTAAAATTTACCTCGGATTTGGATTCAGCGACCCCGGAAACATATAGTATGCATAGTCCGACCCCCAGGCTAGAAAAATTTTTTTTATATGATTTTAGTGGATTTGAAAGTGTTTTTTGAGGTTATGTCAAAAACGTGACGTGCTGGGGTAAAATTGACCTCGGATTTGGATTCAGCGACCCCAAAAACATATGGTATACATAGTCAGACCCCCAGGCCAAAATTTTTTTTTTTTTTTTGTGTGGCTGTGTTATTAATCCTTAGTTTACCACGGTAGATTTCGATTTTCAAAAATATGAAAAGCACATTTTAATTATTTCCCGATTGAAGTGCTTTTTGTCTAAGTTTAAAGTCAAAAGGACCAATAAATCGTGTTTCTCTATACAAACTGTTAACCCATTGTTGACTTCGTTAGATTTTGATTTTCAAAAACAGTGAAAAACACGTGTCAAATTATTTCTCACTTAGAGTATTTTCACAAAGTTTGAAGTCCGTGGCCCCATTAATTCATGTTTTTTTACAGTTTCGCCATACAAACATTTAACCGGTCGTTGACCCCGGCCGATTTTAATATTCTGAAAAAATGAAAAACACATATAGATTTATTTTACATTTGAAGTACTTTCACCAAGTTTGAAGTCAAAAGGCTAAACAAATTTGTTTCTCCATACATACTTTTAACCCGCCGTTGATCCAGTTAGATTTAGATTTTGAAAATAATGAGAAACGCATGTATAATTTTTTGTATTTCAAGTATTTTTACAATTGCTGAAGTCAATAGGCCTATCGGTTCATGTTTTTTTCGAGTCTACCCTTAAAAAATCTTAAATCCAGTTAAATTTTGATTTTCGAAAAATTAAAAAATAAATATCAAATTATTTTTGGTTTAGAGTATTTTCAGGAAGTTCGAAATCAAAATGTCTCTTAAATCACTTTTCTTCATACAACACCTTAACACATGTTTTGCCCCTTTACACCCCGAATTTCAAAAAATCCCGTCTTAGCGGAGGTTCATTTTTCAAGATGTATCTACAGTTCAAATTTCATGTTTATAGCTTCAGCGGCTTGGGCTGAGCGATGATAAATCAATCAATCAATCAGTTAGTCAGTTAGGGCAAACAATCTATGTACATAAAAATGGAGGCGGTAGCACGCCTTCTTGTCCAATGCTCACAATTTTCTTCTAGTCGAATTGTGCTACTAAGTGGAAAGTTCGTACCAAGTTTCACTGATGTGTGTGTGTACTGCATAACTGTTGGATCATAAAAAATGTGCCACGCCCCTTCACCAACGCTGATCAAATCTCATCAGTAGAATGACACATCTATGAAACGATGGTGCACTAAATTTCAATGCTGTGCGACTTACAATTCCGAAGCTATTCCATTTAAAAAATTTTAGTTGTATGGGCGGCGCCACACCCCTTTGTTCAATACCCACCCCATTCCCTCTATTGAAGGACATGATTAAATAGTAAGTTTGTACAAAATTTAATTGATGTGTGACTTATGGTTCCAAGGTTATTGTCTAAAAATATATTCTTGTGGTGCCACGCTCCGTTTTCCCGACTTTTCTTTTTTCCTAAACCTTCACGTAACAATTTCAAACAAACCCGAACGGACCACGATTCATTTTTATATATGTCGTAGCCGGTCAACGCTATAATGACATTGCTGCTCGAAAGGAGTTGCGGTGGGCACCAGTAGCAAAAGTCGTTGATAGAAGTTATCTACTTGTTGCAAAACAAGTAGTTTTACTTGCAAAGAAAATTATTAGAAATCGAGTAAGCAATGAAACTGAATTCGGGTTCGCAATGAAAATGAAATAAAGTAAGCAATGAATTGAAGCATAGAGAGGCAGTTATTGTGAAATTATAGAGCCCCACCGGAACCCTTTAAAGAGTTAGCATGCACGCGACATAAGAAGTGGGATGCAACCAGCCTACCGGACAGTCTAGTGGAGAACAAAATCCTGCACCTGCTTGGGACAGAATCTTTGAGCAGCAGAACCAACAATTTTTGGCAGTCATCAAAGCTATGAACACTCCGAGGGAAGCTGAAATAAAGCTGCCGGAATTCGACCCTGAAAGCGGGCATGCGGATGCATCTGCTTGGATAGCAATGGCAGACATGTGTGTTGGCAATTCACCTCGAGAAAATGCAGCAGTGATGATAATGCTCAATCACGCGCTTAAGGGTCAAGCATTCAATTGGCTGTCACAAGTCTCTTTCCCTGGAATGAAGTGGTGTGAATTCAGAGAAGCGTTCCTGACAGGATTTGACCAAGCGGAAACTGCTGCATCCTTTTTAGTAGGTCTGTTGACAAGTAGGCCGAAAGAAGGAGAATGCATTGCTGCATATGCTGCCACGTTGCTAATCTCAATCATGTCCCGTTGGAAGAAATTGTCAGCGGATGAGATCGCGGTATCGATGGTCATGGCCCACATATCCCAATTTGAGCCACGAGTTCGACGTTTGTGCTTTACCGCTGATATTCGAAGCAGGAGCCGTATGCAACAGGAATTGAAGTCGATGGCAATACCTAAGGGGAAGATCACCACTGAAGAAGAAGCTCCAGCTATCAAGAAATCCAAGCCAGCGCCGTTTCCTTTGAATTGTTTTGAATGTGGCGAAATTGGACATAAGGCACTGCAGAAACAAGGCAAATGGATTTGGAAGGCGTGACGTACAACGTGAAGGGCGACATGAGGCTCCTATAAAATCGGTAGTTTGTTTCAACTGCCAAGACGTCGGTCACTATGCATCACACTGCCCGAAAGCAAGTAAGAAGCGTGGAGGTAAACGGAATGGTGCCACACCAGTTGAACGCCGAATTGATGTATGCACCATGAAGGCACCAACAGGAGAATTGCGATATTCGGGTGAGACGTATTTATTCCATTTCGACTCAGGAGCTGAGTGTTCTCTTGTTAAAGAATCAGTAGGAAATAAATTGCATGGAAAACGTTTATTTAATGTTATAACTCTGACTGGTATCGGACAAACAAGCGTAAATAGCACAGTACAAATTTTAACGTCGGTTGAGGTTGACCGAATTTGCTTCGAAGTTGTTTTCCACGTACTACCAGACTATTGCTTACGTAGTGACGTCATGCTTGGACAAGATGTATTGTCTTTGGGTCTTGCCATACTCATGATATCCGACACCTTGCGGCTTGAAAAATCTAAAGTGATCAATTCTTGTCAACTTGCTAAATCAGTAGAATATAATATTGAAAATGTAGATACAGACATTCCCCAAAATTTTCGGCCACGTTTGTTGGAAATTCTAAATCAGTTCAAATATAATTTCATAAGCAATATGCCTAAAAATAGCGCTAAGGTAGACCCTATGCGGATTCGCCTTAAGGATCCCAATAGATGTGTGTGTCGTAGGCCGTACCGATTAAGTCCTGAAGAACGTAAAATTGTGCGCGACCGCGTGGATGAGTTGTTGAAAGCCAATATTATTCGTCCAAGTTCATCTCCTTTTGCAAGTCCAATACTTTTGGTAAAGAAGAATGACGGTACTGATAGAATGTGTGTTGATTATCGTGAGTTAAACGACAACACAGTTCCAGAAAGATTCCCATTATCTCTTATTGCGGATCAAATCGATAGACTCCATGGTTTACATTTCTTTACGGTGTTGGACATGGCGTCTGGCTTTCACCAAATCCCCATTCATCCCGATTCCGTCGAATATACTGCCTTCGTTACACCTGAAGGACAGTATGAGTACCTTTCTATGCCTTTTGGCCTTAGAAATGCGCCATCTGTTTTTCAGCGGGCAGTTGTACGGGCTTTGGGAGACCTTGCAAATACATTTGTTGTTGTTTATATGGACGACATACTCATTGCCGCAAAAACTGTTGACGAAGCTTGCGAAAGATTGGACATTGTTCTTACACAGGCCCGACGAGAGGGGGGTGGTAAAGGTGGGATTCCCACCGGGCTCGGAGTTTCTAGCGGGGCCCGGATTTCAGTCGAAATCTCAAAATTTGGGAAAAGTTTAATATGCACTTTTGCAATCTGATTAGAACCGTAAAAGAATGTAACTGGTGTATTATCTACCTATCGTAATCAGACATTATGCAGACGGGCCCGGGCCCAACATTATCCAAGTATTTGTATTTTTATTTCTTGATACTATCAACTCGACCACTATATGTACATATTCTATTCTGAGATAATTTATTTATTGTGTGGCACGAGTTTACAACTTTTATGGAACAGAATAGAAGTAAAGGGTTTAGGGTGGGGGGGGGCCGGAGGTAACTACCACCGGGCCCTGATATCCTCTCGACGGCCCTGTTCTTACAGTTTTGACACGTAAGGGCTTTTCCTTAAACATTCAGCCCTATTCCCGTTGTCGAAACGACAGTCGTTCGTCGAAAATTTCGACAAGTCGCATTCTCGTTGTCGTTTCGACACAAATTTCGACTAAATCTATTACGATTTGGTATTCCCGTTGTCGTTTCAAAACGACATTCGACAGAAAAATTCATTGATTCGAGTCGTAGGCACTTTTCTTCACGACAGGCAGTTGAAACCGAAAAATTGGGTGAATTTTTTGCAAAATGGTCAGTATTTAAGTACTTGTTTATTTCGAAAATTCATTTATATTTTTTCTTAATGCAATAATTTTAGTTAAAAGTAACAAATCAGTCACAAATAGATAAATTAGTCTAGTTAGAGTATTACCACAGAAAAAAAGGTATACTATTTGTTTTGTGGTATTACATAGTTTACACATCTATTTTATTTAGTACTAGCCCACAAATCAGCAATGTTGCTGCTAAGTTTCAGTAAATAAATGGACTGCGCTTGAACCATATTTAAATTATATTGGCGGTGCTACGACCCCTTATTCAATAGCCGCACAATGGCCTTTGTCGAAAGAGAAAATGAAAATCGGTCGTTCCGTTTGAGCTTTAATCGCTTACTCACATACTGCCACTTCCTTTTATATATATAGATAACGTTTCGATTCTAAAACAGATGGGGGTCTGTTCTTGGTGACAGAATCGCAATTTGAGTGCCATCGACACACCCAATAACATCAGGAAAATTAGTTTTTGTGTAAAAGAATTGCATTGCTTCACGTTTATCCTGGTCACTAATCTCAAACTGTATCCACTTGGGGCATAAAACGCCTTGCAAGCTGTGGCCACTTCTGTTAAGCACTTCGAAACAGTCGGCTGCGCTAGGCTCAACTTGAAGTCGTTGTCGGCCCCAAGCTGATAGCCGCCCTCTGCTAAAACACGTAATGTTGTTGCAAATTTTATTGCCGCAGGTATCGCGGATAATCGCACTCGCCTTTTTAATTTGGCTCCAACTCATCAAGGACATACTCATACAGTTGAAAGATCACTCTGTTTACAGCTCAACAAGAAGAATCTATCACATTTTATGCTCATTCAATCTTGTACAAAAGCTGTCGTGTCGAAAATTTTCGGGAATACCAAAATAAAAACGACACGACTCAAAAAACGACAGTCGAAAAAAAAGATACGACTCAAAAAACGACAGTCGAAAAAAACGACTCACGACACTCGGAATAGGGCTGATTAAAAAATGCAAGTTTCTTAAACACCGCATCGAATATCTTGGCTTTGAGATGTGCGCAGGCGAAATATGGCCTAATCAAAAAAAGATTGAAGCTCTTACAGCCTTGCCACCACCAGAAACTGTTAGTCAATTACGTCAATTTATTGGGTTGGCATCGTACTTCAGAAGATTTGTACCAAAATTCTCTCAGATTAAAATTGCATTAACTTCAGGTAGTGGCAAAATCGAGTGGAAGCAAGCACTCGAGGTAATACGACAACAGATTATATCAATCTTAACTAGCGAGCCTTTGTTAACAATCTTTGACCCAGATTGTCCTGCAGAGCTTCATACAGATGCAAGTTCGATAGGATACGGTGCAATTTTAATACAAATTAAAGAAAAACTGTCGCGAGCAATAGCTTATTTTAGTAAACGTACCACTGCTGCGGAGTCAAAGTCACTCATATGAGTTAGAAACTTTAGCAATGGTTAATGCAGTGAAATATTTCAGATATTACCTATACGGTCGTAAATTTTCCGTTTATACAGACTGCAATTCTCTGCAGTCTGCTCGTAAGAAGCTCGACCTTATCCCAAGGGTACACAGGTGGTGGGCTTTCCTACAAGCGTTTGATTTTGACATCATTCATAGAGACGGGAAACACATGAGTCATGTTGACTTTTTCTCCAGAAATCCGCTACCGCCCACCCACAGCAAAACTATCAAAAAGGTAGAGCATAAGCTAGTAAACATCGCCAATTTGTCTAATGACTGGTTAAAAGCAGAGCAACAAAAGGACATTGATATTTCAAAGCTGATAGCCGAACTTAATGATAATAAGCTGGTGGATGATATTGTCAAGACTTATGAGCTGCGTTCAGGTATCTTATATCGTAAGATACAACGTCACGGAAAGACCCGCTGTCTACCAATACTTCCCAGATCTTTGAGGTGGTCTATAGTACACAATACCCATGAAGAAAGTTTGTCGAAAATTGTATCACATGTAAAATTTCTAAGACGCGCACTGGAAAAGTACAAGCTGAAATGCACGCCATACCAAAGGTAGCTATTCCCTGGCATACATTACACATAGACGCCACCGGCAAGTTAAGTGGGAAAAATGATGTAAAGGAATACATATTTGTTCACATAGATGCTTTTATAAAATATGTCTTGTTGCATCACACGTTAAATATTGATACATCTAGTAATATTGAAGCACTAAAACGAAGCATTTCGTTATTTGGTGCACCAAAAAGGATAATTGCTGACCAAGGGCGATGAAACATCCAGCCGCGAATTCCGCGATTTTTGCACATCACATAATATCAACTTGCATTTAATTGCAACAGGTAGCGCTCGTGCAAATGGTCAAGTTGAACGTACGTTAAAGAACATGCTCACTGCTGTAGAAACAACCAATCGCTCTTGGCAGGATGCCCTCCTTGAAGTGCAATTAGCTTAAAATTGCTCATTCAATCGTATTACTAAATGTACACCACTAGAACTATTAGTTGGGAAATCTGGCAGACCTTTAGAATTTATGTTTGCTGATGACACTGAGGAAGAAGTTAACATAGAACAAGTAAGGTCTCAGGCTGTGCGCAATATTGAAAAGAGTTCAGCATATGACAAAAAACGATTTGATTCCCACAGAGCCAAAGTCCAAAGATTTTCTGTTGATGATTTGGTTTTGTTGCAAAACGAAGACCGAAATCAAACAAAATTAGATCCAAAGTACAAAGGCCCATTCAAAGTCGTAGAGGTGTTGGATGGGGATCGGTACATACTTAAAGCATTGAGTTCTGACCGAGCGTATAAATACGCACATGATCGGCTAAGAAGAATGCCAGATTTTGTCAACGTTGATTTAGATAATGGAAGTGAAAGTAAAACGGTAGTTGATGAGCAGTTACAGAACGAATAGACATAGTAGCACATGACTTAGAAAATAGGACCCGTCCACACATACGAATAACTGAACCAGGTTAAGAACTTGCTGTCGTTTTGTAACTACTCGTGTTAATAAACATTTATAAACGAAGATTTAATTGGTTAAAATTTCTTTGGCTTCTCACACTGAGACGTGTGAGCTGTCAGGATGGCAGTATCGCTGAATAACGATAAAGTCATGTAATGAGAGGACCGGATAGAGGTCCTGGTGTCTCACCGGATGGAGGTGAATGTGTAATGAGAGGACTGAGAGGTCCTGGTGTCTCACCGGATGGAGGTGAATGTGTAATGAGAGGACTGGATAGAGGTCCTGGTATCTCACCGGATGGAGGTGAATGTGTAATGAGAGGACCGGATAGAGGTCCTGGTGTCTCACCGGATGGAGGTGATTGAGTAATGATAGGACTGGATAGAGGTCCTGGTGTATCACCGGATGGAGGTGATTTTGTGATGATTGGACCGGATAGAGGTCTTGGTGTTTCACCAGATGAAGGTGAATGTGATTGATATTGCTAAAAGTGACACTGGTGCATCATCGGAAGGAGGTGACCGCATTAAGGGTTGTGTCATCCATTGACACTTATGTGCTATCGCAAAGTTGTGGTAGTTGTGGTTTTAGGGTAGTGTTATAACATTTGACTGATTGTTATAATAATGACTTTTTAAAATTAAGATAAAGAGATGAAATCGTTTACTTGTTACTTGATGGTCAGGATTGACCGAATGGGTGAATTAACTTACAAACAATGGTTTCACACAGGGACGTGTGACTTGTCAGAATGGCCGTGTCGTAGCCGGTCAACGCTATAATGACATTGCTGCTCGAAGGGAGTTGCGGTGAGCACCAGTAGCAAAAGTCGTTGATAGAAGTTATCTACTTGTTGCAAAACAAGTAGTTTTACTTGCAAAGAAAATTATTAGAAATCGAGTAAGCAATGAAACTGAATTCGGGTTCGCAATGAAAATGAAATAAAGTAAGCAATGAATTGAAGCATAGAGAGGCAGTTATTGTGAAATTATAGAGCGAGCAGGTGGCCAACCGGAACCCTTTAAAGAGTTAGCATGGACGCGACATATATAAATTATCACAAAGAGTTTTTGAGTTTTACTTCGGTCGCGACTGCGAGCCGAGTTCCTTTATTTTCCGTCACCAACTAACTACTACTTACAATTTTGCTTAAAGCTAAACCTCTCCCAACACCCCAAATATGCTGACCACGCGATATCGGTTAATTAGGTCAGCGTCGGAGCAATGCCCGCAACATTGTCGTCAGCCAAAGCTGGCGCTGCAGTGCGACGTCCGCAAGAATTGCTGATGGCGCATTATCGGTCGCGGAGCAATGCCCGCAACATTGCCGTCAGCCAAAGCTAGCGCTGCGGTGCGACATCCGCAAGAACTGCTGAAGCCGCACCTCAGCCAACGTTTACGGTGCGTGTTTGGCTTGGCAACTTTGTTGCTGGGTGGTCGTGTTAACTCCTCCCTCGTTCAAGTGAAGGACGTCCTCGGACTTCTAGAGACCATCGATAACAATTTGAATATCGCGTTGCCTTCCATTCCTCCGGTGTTTCTTGTAAAGCTGGAGCGAGGCGTAGCAAAAGACCAAAAGGATAGTTACAGCCAAACCAGATATTATAGGCCACTTAGTCAATCCCTTTTCGATTTCGCCGATGTGTCGCAAATTATCCATATTCAGCCTCTGCAGGTGTGGCAGACTCAGTATTTCCTGGTGACCCGTTATATTGATGCGCGCTGACGCTGCTGGGCCTGGAGCTTTCTTTACGTAGCTCTTCAGGTTCCGGTATAAGGAGCCATTGACCCTGACCTCGTCCTCAAAGGTGAAGAGAAACGTCCCAGCTACCGTCTGCTCGTTGTCACTGCCAGCCCTGATCGCAACGGTTTCGTCGTTGATGATGATAACGCCGTCGTCAATGACCGTTACAGGTTCTAGATGGCCGGGACGAGTAGTGCAATGTGCGGTACCGCCAGAATGCAGTTGTTGTGCGCATGTCGTGTAGGGCAATTTCTTGCAGAATGTTGTTGTAAGCGTGTTGCTGCAATTTCCAATCGACATCACCCGACCACTGCAGTCTGCTATATTATTTCCATCAACAAAGTTAAGGATGGTATTGTTATGCTGAACGGGATACAAGATTTTTTCTTACATACTAAGTCTGGCTTAGGATACTTAATAATGAAGTGTAAAAAATTATTATCTAACAAAACTTTGACATGGGATATTTCCATTAAATCTGTTATAGTAATATTTGTAGAGCTCTCATTGATGATGTTTTTCAAATCGTTTGAGTCTAAAATCGCGGTGTTAATTATTCCAATCTTTGTGAGCGTGACCGACAGCATCAACACTTCGAGTTCCGAAATTAGTATCATATTTCTCGAGAGCAAGGTTTCGTATAAATGCTCCGTATTTATTTGTGTGGCATTAGAATTTTTTATCAAAAGATTTACGGCGTCCGTTAACTTGTTTATTTGTTCTTGTGTTTTTGTGTTAAAATTTATTTGTCTATTTTCAGATTCAATGAGCTCTTGTTGCGTAAATTTTATTTTTCCAAAATCGTCAAAGTCTGGCGTTCCAGCTTCTACCTTTAGAGCAGTACCTAATATGTTAATACTCCTAGCGTGGCGATGGTGGATGCTCACTGTTGCTATGAGTGCTCTTATGTGCCGTATATCCACGTCCAGTATCTGTATCATATGTGACCGGGGAAACTGGTTGCTTAAGTTTTCTGTTTCCCTTGCCATCTCTGCGTACATTGTTAGATTCGTCGTATGTTTTAAGTATTGGAAGTCCTTCCAAACTATCACGTCCCCGTCCATAACTGGAATGTAGTCCGCGTTAGAGTAGTCAGTAAGTTTGGCCGTCGTCCTCGTGACGAGAAGAAGTGCAATCACAATCCTGTAATGTCAAAGAGAGACAATTTAAAATTTACCTCTAATTGTCCTTATGGACCACCCTCCCTATTATTAAGACCGTTGTCCCCAAGTCGGCATCTACAGTTTCCTCATCGTATAAGGGTGTGAGTTTATTTCCCAGTCTCCTATTTGATTTTACAAGCACCTTGTCTCCCACTTGGAAGTTCCTGTTTCGTCTTACTTCGTTTAACCTTTGCATCTGAGTATTTTGAGCCTTAGGTTAGGTTAGCTAGGGAAGGGTGTGTGCGTCCCAAGGGCAGCACTTCCACTCGGAGGCCAAAATGGCCTATTGTGAATCCCTTCATGGAAGATTCTGGAGCTAACCAGTGGCTCTCAGTTCGGGGCAAACCAATTCGACCTCTTGACGAAGGAGGGTAGATCCGATATTTCAACTACTGCTGCGCAGGCCAAGTCTACCAGGAACCTTGACCCCAAGGTACGGAGTCGGCGTTCCTGCAGAGCCGGGCAGTGGCACAGGTAGTGTTGGATCGTTTCCACTTCTTCCTCATCTCCACAGCTTCTGCAGACATCACTGGACGAGAGGCACCATTTGACCAGCATAGATCCAATGGCGCAGTGTCCAGTAATGACTCCAACAAGCTGCCTAATAGAGGTTCGACTCAGGGACAGCACATATCGTGTTTTCCTCACGGAAAGGGAAGGCCATATTGCCCGGCAGGTACTGCAATCAGTTCTGCTCCGCCATGAGGACTCGATGTAAGTTTTGCTCAACCTGTCAATACGCAAATACAGGGCAGATATCGGAGGGAGCACAGAGTTATCCACTTCGGTGAGAGGCAGGGCGACCCCCTTTCTTGCCATCTCATCCGCTGCCTCGTTTCCTGCCACTCCAGAGTGGCCCGGAACCCAGCAGAGAGTGACTCGGTGATGTCCGATGCCGCGAAGTGCAGTGCGACAACTCTGCACTACCTTTGATTTCACAGTCGCTGATTCCAGCGCTTTAAGGGCTGCCTGACTATCCACACAGATTGTGATATCCGTGGGTGATAATCCGCTGTCGGGGATTAATTCAGCAGCTTTCCAGATTGCATAAATCTCCGCCTGAAAGATGCTACAGAGGTCCGGGAGTCTGAAAGACCGTTGAGCCCCTAGTACATCTGAGTGGAGACCAGCTCCTGTACCTTCCTCCATCTTAGAACCATCTGTGAAGATGGTGATGGAGGCGTCTCTTGTCACACTTGTAAGTCCCCATTCTTCCCTTGAGGGAAAGGATTACCTCCTTACCTCCAGGTATGGAATCAGATAGTCCGTACAGGAATCTAATTGATGTTCCGTACCTGACCTCGTAAATAACCTTAGGATCCCAGAGTGTCCATAAGCGTGCTCTTTCCACAAGTTGGCCTCTCTCAGCCTGAGAGCGCCTTTAGCGGCACAGCACTTAATGAACTGCTCTATTGGGTGGAGATGTAGAATCATCTCTAGGCCTGCCTGGGGGGTGCTTTTGACGGTCCCTGCTATTCCCATAGCCGCCAGTCTCTGCACCTTCATCAGTTGCGTCGCCAAAGACCTGGTGTCCGTGGCCGGCCACCAGACAATGGCTCCGTAACATAAAATCGGCCGAATGATCGCTGTATACATCCAGTGGACAATGCTCGGCCGCAATCCCCACTTTTTCCCGAAGGCCTTCTGACAGACGTAGAAGGCATTCAGGCTCTTCTTCACCCGCTCTTCCACGTTGCGTCTCCAAGAAAGATTGGAGTCGAGTGTGGTTCCAAGGTGTTTCACCTCGGGTGAGAGGGTGATAGTGATGCCGCCGAGTTTCGGCAGCCTAAACTCCGGTATCTTGTATCTCCGGGTGAACAGTACCATAACCGTCTTTGAGGGGTTAACTCCTAGACCGTTATTCTCTGCCCACCTAGAGAGTTCTTCTAAGGCAGACTCCGTGAGATCACTGATGGTGGAAATAAATTTTCCAGGGATCAGGATAGTGACGTCGTCCGCATATGCTACTACTCGCAGCCTCCTGGATTCGAAGATCTCGAGGATGTTGTTTATCACAAGCAGCCACAGCAGAGGCGAAAGGACGCCCCCCTGAGGTGTGCCCCTTGTGGTTAACCTCCTCACCGAGCACGAGCCTAGGCTGGAGTGAACCCTTCTGCTACTAAGCATATCGCTGGTCCACCTCACCACTTTCTCGTCCACTTCGAATTTTCTAAGTGCACTGGTTATTGCCTCTAGAGTGACGTTATTAAAGGCCCCCTCAACATCGAGGAAAGCGGCTAACGTATACTCCTTGACGCTCAGCGATTTTTCGATCGTCTGAACGACCTCATGCAAGGCGCTGTCTACAGATTTTCCCCTGCAATACGCATGTTGCGTCCTGCAGAGTCCCCTGGACTGTGCCACTCCCCTGACATAGACATCCACCAGCCTCTCCAAAGTCTTAAGAAAGAACGATGACAGGCTGATCGGTCTGTAGTCTTTTGCAGTGATGTGGTTTGACTTCCCCGCCTTGGGGATGAACACCACCTTAACCTCTTTCCAGGCGCGTGGTACATAGCCCTGTTGGAGAGATTCCCGAAAGATTCGCACCAAGACTTTGACCACTGCCTCCTTAGACCATTGCAGCATAGCCGGAATGACACCATCGGGACCCGGAGATTTGTACGGGTTGAAGGTGTCTATCGCCCATGCCACTTTGACCTCATCGATAATCCCCTGAACTAAAGCATCCGGACGAGTGCTGTCTATGAGGCGTGGTCGTCTCAACAACACTCGTGCAACCGGGAAAGTGGGTGTTCATGAGAGTCTCTAGAATCTCCTCCCTCGATTCTGTCCACGAGCCGACAGACTTCCTAATGCTGCTAGGGGTATGTGATGCCCCGGCTAGCACCTTGCGAAGTCTGGCGGCCTCGTTGACATTGTCGAGGGATTCGCAGTACTTCCTCCAATTATCCCGCTTGGCCGCCCTAATAGTCTTCTTAAACTTATTAAAGCTAGCCTTGTAGGCTCCCCAGTCTTCTTCAGTTCGGCTAAGTTTAGCCTTATTGAAGAGACGTCTGGTATCTGTTCTAAGTTGTCTTAGCTCTGGGGTCCACCACACCGCGTTGGTTTTCCGTGGAGCTCGACTTTTAGGACAAGATTCATTAAAAGACTTGTTAAGCACTTTCGTTAGAAGATCAACTGACCTGTCAATGTTGTTTCTCTCGAATGTAGCGATCGCTTTGCGCGATGCCAGTTTCTGAGAAACTAGTGCACTGAATTTAGGCCAGTTAGTCTTTCACGGATTCCTATAAGTTTGTGGACATCCAACCTCTATGGCCACTGAAAAGACTATACGGTTGTGGTCCGAGAACGAACATTCCGTCAGTACTTTCCAGTCGACCACGGAGATAGTGTTGGAGTCGGTAACTAAGGTAATATCTATGACTTCCTCCCTAACCCTGTTGTGGAAAGTCGGCGTATTGCCTCTATTGCACAGCACAAGGTTAGAGCCTAGAAGAAACTCAAAAATTGACTCACCCCTACTGTTGGTGTCGGAACTTTGAGCCTTAAGAACTCTATCTCTTATATCCGCATCAAGTTCTGGGGAGGACGAATGAATTATGTCAATAGGTCGGTTATCGGCAACTGAATGGATTGTTCTGTTGTACTCTATGGTTGCTTGAAGTATCGCATCGACCGTGTCATTGATACTCCTTTCAACCTTCAGACACCGCGCGATTTCAACAAGAGTGCCATGGAACCTTTCAACTTGTCCATTCGAAGTACTATGGAGTGGCGGTGCGTTTACAAGTTGGATGTTATATCTGTTACTTAAAAGTGATTTTATTGTTTCGGATTTTATAGAGGGTTCGTTGTCACAATATATTGTTGTAGTACGATGGTAGAAATTCATAAGCTGCAAAATTGCCGATTGTACGTCCGTTATTGTTCGAGAGGCAATGGGTTGGACAATCGCAAACTTCGAAAATTTGTCCACGCAAGTAAGGAAATATTTCTTGTCGGTTGAGAATATATCAATATGCAAGATTTCGCCCACACGTGAAGGGATTGGCGTCTCTCCAAGTACCTGTTTCTGCGGGTGGCGGTCATATTTTGCTCTCTGGCAAACCTTACAATTCGCAACAACCTCATTTGCTAATTGGGTCATTTTTGGAAAAAAAATAGACCTGCAAAATTTGTTTTACGTTTTCCTGCGCGGCCCTATGGGCGCTATTGTGTTCTGCAACAACTATTTCCCTCTGCTCGTTTCTGTCTAAAATGTCCGTTACCATTCGCTTAGTACGGCGAAATGTTGTCGTCGGGAATGTTTCTACCAGTTTATGCTGCACGAATGCTAATATTGGTAATTCACAGTAAATTGCATTTACTACATCCTTTTTTACAACATCACATATCCTCTCAATTAGCGTTTCTCTCTCCGAGAAATGTATGAGATGTCGGGTTTTTCTTCCAAACATAATAACAGTACGATCCGAGGATACCCCGCTTTCTTCTATTACTACTTGATTTCGAAAGCAGTTGACAGGTTTGCCAGTCGATTCGATAGTGTAGGTGAGGGATTGTTCGCTGTGTATTGTGGCAATGTCGGACCGTGCATCGTCTTCTAGGATGTGGATGTGTTGTCGTGATAACGCATCAGCGACATAATTTTCCTTCCCTGGCTTGTAGAAGATGTTGGCATTATGTTCGTCGATGAAAGCTTTCCAACGCTTAATTTTTGCGTTTGGATTGCGATCTGACACTGCAAACGTTAAAGGTTGGTGATCTGTGAAGATATTCAAATTCTTCACTCCGTACAGATAATTTCTGAGGTTTTTCAGTGCCCAAACTATAGCAAGCAGCTCTCGTTCGTTTGTCGCAAAATTAACCTCTCTGTCCCTTAAAGTCCTTGATATCATGGTTATGGGTTTCCCGCCCTGGGATAAGACTGCTCCCAAACCAGAGGACGATGCGTCCGTCGTTAAATCAAACGGCTTTTCATAATCCGGATAGCGTAACATTACGTTTTCGGATGCAAGAACCGCCTTGAGCTTTTCAAACGCCTGGCATTACCTTTCATCAAAGTTTACTGGTATTTTCTTTGACTGTTCAGCGCTTACCTTGCCATTCTCGCCCTTTAGAATGTCGCTTAAAGGTTTTGCCAATGACGCGAAGTTCTTGATGAAGCATCTATAGTAGCTTGCTAACCCAAGGAAGGACCTGACATTAAACAATGTAGTTGGTTGCTCATAGTTACGAATTGCCTCCAATTTGCTAGGGCATGTCCCAATACCGCCGCGTGACACAACGAAACCTAAATATTCGACACTTTCCCTGAAAAAGTTGGATTTTTCGCGTGAAACCCTCATGTTGGCCTCGTACAATCTATCCAAGACCCATGCGATGTGTTTGACATGGTCGTCCATGCTCTCCGAAAAGATGATTACGTCATCGACGTAAACGTAGCATGATTTCCCAATTTCCCAAAATGCTGGGAGCATTTTTCAGCCCAAAGGGAAGTCTGCAGAATTCATACTTCCCGTTTCCTACAGAAAATGCCGTTTTTTCCCTATCTTTTTCTGCAAGTAGGATCTGATGAAATCCTGACTTCAAGTCCAGTGTTGTGAAATGTCTGATTTTCCTAAATTTGACAAAATTGTGGTCACATTTGGGATAGGGTATTTGTCATCTATTGTCTTTGAATTCAATTTTCTGAAATCTATAACCAAACGTTTTTTTGTATTCCCTTGCTCGTCAGTCCCTTTCTTGTCCACCACCCAGACGGGATTATTATACTGTTACGAATACTAAGTCTAGTGGGCTGTTGCGTATCTCTGGATTGTGTAATTTGAAAATAAAACACAGTTTCTTAAACGCAGACAATAAAATAAACCAACAGTCACTTTATTATTCACAGTTTACACTTTACTGTTCGTACACCTAAGTATTTGCTTAATCACTTCGTGTGGCAACTTCACTTGTCAAAACCAGACTGACTCGTTGCCCGCATCCGGCCACCTTTTATACTCTGTCCGGCCATCGCGCAGATCGTTCCCGCACATTCCGGAGTGGACTAAATGCTTCCCTGATGATCGCGACCATTGTTGCCAGATTGGACTAAAAGTTATTATCGCGGCCGTCGTTGCCACATTCAATTATGCAACGGCGCGAAGCGGCAGGGTTGCTTTGCACAGCGACAGACTGTCTTATCGTTACACTGCCCACCACTTAGACTTGTTCATCTCAAACAAGTGCCGAGGCTCCGCTGTGATGAGGCGCAAGGCGCTCAGCTTAGCGCCTCTATTGCTGCAACGTTGAATCCGGTATACCACGTCGTTAATCCTAGTCACGACTTCGTACGGTCCTTCCCATGACGCTTGAAGTTTCGGAGACAAACCTTTCCTCCGCTGCGGGTTGTAGAGCATTACCAAATCGCCTTCTTGGAACCCTGCTGAGTTGGCCCGTAGATCGTATCTGGCTTTCGCCTTATCGCTGACCAGTTTGGTGCGGCCCCTTACAAATTGGTGAATTTCCTCCAGTTCCGCCCGCTTATTGGCCACGTAGTCCGTCTTAGCGCCTCCCGTCGTGCTGACTACCCCGAACTTCAAGTCAGCGGGTAACCGCAACTCTGTTCCGAACACTGCTCGGGCTGGAGTGAGTGATGTCGTGTCGTGCGGGGCTGACCTATACGCCATCAGGAACAGGGGGATATGCGTGTCCCAATCCTTTTGATTCCTGCCTACCACTTTCCGCAGGTATTCCTCCAGTGTCCGGTTAAAGCGTTCCACCATGCCGTCGGACTGTGGGTGCAAAGGAGTGGTACGCGTTTTCTTTATCTCCAGCAGCCCACACACTTCCTTGAATACCGCAGACTCGAAATTCCGGCCTTGATCTGAGTGCAACTCCAACGGAACTCCGAACCGGGCTACCCAGTTGTTTACCAGCTTTTCCGAGATCGTAGTGGCCTCCTGGTTAGGAATAGGGTACACTTCGGGCCATTTGCTGAAGTAATCCATTACAACCAGCACATATTTGTTGCCTTGACTGCTAGTTGGGAATGGGCCGGCGACGTCCATAGCAATCCGCTCGAAGGGCGCTCCCACGTTGTACTGCTGCATGCGGCCTCGAGATTTTCTTGTCGGCCCTTTCGCGGCTGAACATCGGTCGCAGCTCTTAATCCACTCGGCTACAGACTCCTGACATCCTACCCAGTAGAATCGTCTTTTTATTTTGGCGATGGTTTTGGTGATGCCTAGGTGCCCTCCACTGGAGTCGTTATGGTATGCCTCGATGACCTCGTTGATTCTGCTTTTCGGCACTACCATTAGGGGGTTGCTGGTACGACCATCCGCGCTCTCCCATTCGCGGTACAGGCAGCCTTCCTTCAGCCGCAGACTTTTCCACTGTGCCCAGTAAGCCTTAGCGATCGGGCTTTCACCAGCCATCTCCTGCCAGTCTGGACGTGCGCCTTGCTCCTTGCCTTCGACGATTTTTGCAAGATCCGCATCCTCATGCTGGTCTTTTTGTAGCCTCTCCGCAGACCACTCTTCCTCTGGCATGACGCTGACCAACCGGACGTCCACTATCTGTTCTTTGCTTTCGGCTCGCGAGCATTGCCTGCATTCGACTTTGCACGGACGGCGGGACAAGGCATCGGCATTTCCATGGCTACTGCCCTTGCGATGCTCTATCGTGTAGTCGTAGCTCTGCAGTCGCTCGATCCACCGCGCCAATTGCCCTTCAGGATCTTTAAAGTTCAGGAGCCATCTCAATGCCGCATGATCTGTGCGCAGGCGAAACTTTTGTCCATACAGATATTTGTGGAAGTGTTTCACGCAGTCCAATACCGCCAGCAGTTCTCTCCGGGTCACACAGTAATTGCGTTCCGGTTTCGATAAAACCCTACTGTAGTACGCTATCACTTGTTCCTGGCCGTCTATTATCTGTGATAGCACACCGCCAATACTACTCCCGCTTGCATCTGTATCCAGCACAAACATCTCCCCAAGCACGGGGAAGGCCAGAATTGGGGCACTGCACAGTTTTTCCTTCAGGTGTGCAAAAGCCTGTTCCTGATCCTCGTTCCACTCGAAAGCGTGGCCCTTTTTCGTCAGTTTGTGCAGGCTGCTGGCTATGTTCGCGAATCCCGGAACAAATCGGCGGTAGTATGTGCACAGGCCCAGGAAACTGCGGAGTTCGTGTAGATTGCGTGGCCGGGGCCACTCCTTCACCGCCGTGATTTTGCCTTCATCCGTATGTACTCCGCAGGCGGAAACCGTATGACCCAGATACTTGACCTCCTTTTGGAACAGCGAGCACTTCTTTGGGTTGAGTTTAAGCCCGGCTTTTTGTATCCGCTCAAATACCTCCTTCAGCTTTCCCAGGTGGTCGTCGAAGCTTTTACCCATTACGATTATGTCGTCGAGGTACACCAGACACGTCCGCCAATGCAGCCCTTTTAGCACGCGTTCCATTAGCCGCTCGAATGTTGCTGGTGCGTTGCAGAGTCCAAACGGCATGACGGTGAACTGCCACAAACCATCGCCAACACTGAAAGCCGTTTTCTCCTTGTCCTTGTCTGCAAGCTCTACCTGCCAATAGCCGCTGCGTAAGTCGAGCGTGGAGAACCACTGCGTGCCTGACAGTGTGTCCAGGGTGTCATCGATCCGAGGTAGTGGATAACTGTCCTTCTTGGTCACATCATTGAGCTTCCGATAGTCCACACAAAACCGGGTACTGCCATCTTTTTTCTTGACTAGCACGACCGGCGAGCACCAGGGGCCCGAAGAAGGCTCTATGACCTTGTCTTTCCGCATGTTCTCGATCAAATTGGTGACCTCCTCCCTCTTGGCCAGAGGAACTCGTCTTGGCGGTTGGCGAATCGGTTTTGCACTTCCGGTGTCGATGTTGTGCTTCACTATGGCTGTTCTTCCGCCTGCTTCTGCCGCAAAAATTGACCCATAGTGCTGCAGGAGTGACCTCGCCTTCTGTTTCTGCTTGGCCGTCAACTCGCTGCTCCACTGGTTCTCCTGCGGTATGGCGTCCATGTTAAAACCGCTCTTCTTATTACCTCCAGGTGGGTTACTCTCGCAATTGACCACTGCTACAGCTTCCTTACACTCGCCAATTACCTCATCTTTTCCGACATATCTGGGTGCATTCAGGGGGTTCAGTATTCTGACTGGTATCCTGCCATTTTTAGGTTCCACTAATGTACGTCCGATGATGATGTTGTCGTGTCCTTGTTTCGGTGCTTCTACTACCCACAGCCGACTCGTCCCATCGTCCTCGTCCACCTTTGCCCACACAATCGCCTCAGAATTCGCTGGTATCCTCCTGTGTTGACACGATACAACCTTCCTTACCGCCACGCTTCGCTCATAGCCGGTGTGCAGCGGGAACTCAACGTTGGCATATCTCAGCACATTTTCCTTCAGGTCCAGCGTAAAACCGTGCCTAATCATGAAATCCACGCCGATAATCACGTCGTCCATTATATCCGCGACGATGAACTCATGTTCCAGGCTGCTGGTGCCGATAGCAATCGTTTTTCTAACTTTACCTCTTACCGGCGCGCGCTCGCCAGTCGCAGTCCGCAGCTGTATGCCATGCAGCGGTTCCCAGTTCTTCAGCAGCTTCCTTTTTATGATCGAATATGACGCTCCAGTATCCAGTGTCAACACGAACAACTTTTCATCTATCCTTCCTTCAATTGTCAAGCTACTGGGCTGTCGTTTCAGCTGTGAGACAAGGACGGTGGGGCGACAGATTGTGGGGATCAGCTCACGCCCCTTTGGGCTGACCCGTTTTAGTTTAACGACTCGCCGTCCTCAGCCCTGCGATTGTTGGCTGGGCCTCGATTGTCAGTATTCCTCGCTTCAGGCGATTGCGATCGGGAACGGGAACGCCTCTTTCGTTGGCGGCAGTCTCGTGATATGTGGCCCTGCTTACCACATATCCAGCAAACAACTTTAGAGGAGACCACTCGTGGCCTGCCCGGTATCTCAGAGCTTATGGCCTGGATCGGAATGTCGTTGTCCGCCTGAATCTGGCGTATCCTTGCAGGTGCATACCGAGTGCTCCCAATCCATGCCGCTTCATATGTCATCGCGCTGGTCACCGTCTCCTTAAATGTCGACTTGCCCATCATCAACGCACTGCGACGATTTTCTGGATCATGAAGACCTTCAATAAACGACTCAATCTTCATCCTCTCGAGATCATCAGCACCAAATTTTGGGTAGCACAACTGTACGAGCCGCTCAATGTCTGCTGCATATGTCTGCAGCGCCTCGTTGGCTCTTTGCTTGCGGTTTTTCAGCTCACAGTAGTATAGCGCATGGTTGTGCTCGTTGCTATACTTCGCTGCCAACGCTCTCATGATGGCACCGTAATCACTTCTTAAACATTCTGGAACTGATTTGATCACCTCGGCCGCAGGACCTTTCAGCGCCAGTGCCAACCTCCGACCTTTCCTGATATCTGTCCACTGATTTTCCAAAGCAGCCAAGTCGAATTGCAATTTAAATGTGTCGAACGGCGCAGCACCATCATAAGTAGGCACTTCTGTTCTGGCAGCAAAACCGTCCTGAACCGGTGACAAACATTCTCGTGGCTGTACCTCTCGAAGCCGTTCGTCTATCTTTCTGTGCATCGAATCTTCCAGACTGTCAACTCGTTTGTTCAAGGACTCATCCAGGTTGTCAACTCGTCTGTTCAGGGATTCACCCATTTCGTCAACTCGTTTGTCCCAATCGTCTATTCGCGTCTCGAGATGCTCAACTTTCACATTCAGGCTATTGGAAATGTCCTCCACCTTCTGCTCTATGCGCGCAGAATTTTCCGCCATTTCTCGATTTGCACTCTCGACTTTTGCCGAAATTTCGAGATTCGTAGTTTCCAGCTTCGCTGACATTTCTCGATTTGCAGTCTCGACTGTTGCCGAAATTTCGAGATTCATAGTTTCCATTTGCGCCGACATGCCTTTGAGTGCAGCCATTAGTTGGCTCAAGTCCAACGCTTGTATTGGTGCAGCCGCTGTAGCTGTACTCTGTAGCGAAGCAGCACCAGCAGGCGACTCCTCCACCTTGGCCGACACCTCTAGTTCTTGCGCTCCGAACTCGTGCACAGTCCAATCGACGCCTCGTGCCTTGCTTCTCGCAAGCGCAACTGCAATTCCACCTTTCCGCCAGCAGTCGGCAAATTCCAGGCAGCCAGCTCCTTCTTCAGCTGGTCCACCTTCAGCAGCTCGAGTTTAACCATGTCCGTGCTTTTATAATTTTATTTATTTTCAATTTTCCACAATCCCACTTCTGACACCAAATGTTACGAATACTAAGTCTAGTGGGCTGTTGCGTATCTCTGGATTGTGTAATTTGAAAATTAAACACAGTTTCTTAAACGCAGACAATAAAATAAACCAACAGTCACTTTATTATTCACAGTTTACACTTTACTGTTCGTACACCTAAGTATTTGCTTAATCACTTCGTGTGGCAACTTCACTTGTCAAAACCAGACTGACTCGTTGCCCGCATCCGGCCACCTTTTATACTCTGTCCGGCCATCGCGCAGATCGTTCCCGCACATTCCGGAGTGGACTAAATGCTTCCCTGATGATCGCGACCATTGTTGCCAGATTGGACTAAAAGTTATTATCGCGGCCGTCGTTGCCACATTCAATTATGGCACGGCGCGAAGCGGCAGGGTTGCTTTGCACAGCGACAGACTGTCTTATCGTTACAATACGGTGACCTAGATGGCCTGATTATGCCATCTTTCAACAAGTCTCGAGTTTCGCGGTTCACGAAATCTGCTACAGCCATTGGGTAAGGGTATAATTTTGAATATACGGGTTCTTCATTCTCAGTTCGGATGGTGCCAATAATTTTAGTGTTGTATGGGAGTGCTTCGTTGGGTTCTGCAAAGACACCCGCACGGCTTTTCATCATTTCGTGGAATTTTCTTGCTATTGGCTGAGGTACATCCATATTTACAATCCTTGTGAAATTTACGTTTGGACATTTAAACAATTGTATGATCTCCGACCCGGTATTTGTTATTAGTTTTTTGTTTTTGAAGTCCAACAGTACGTCAGTTTGTTTTAATAGATCCAGTCCAATTATCCCATCGAATGTTTCAAGGTTTGGTAATATAAAAAAGGTCGTATCCGTGTTAAACAAGTGCATAAGGCATTTCCTATTCACTGTGTTAAAGCCGTGAATTGATTTTACTCGAAATGACTCGTTTACTTTTACAACGCCTTTTAATTCCCGTAACGGCTTTATATAATTTTTTGATGCCCCTGTGTCTATTAAAAGTTTTATCTTTCTCCCTGCTAGTGTTCTTTCAATGAACGGGAGCAGGGAGTTATGCCTAAAAAATTAACTTCGTCGTCAATTTCCTCTAGCTCTTGTTCTGCCACGATTTGGTATTCAGCACTTTCTTGGTCCAGCGGAGCCTCGTCCTGAGCCAAAAGATTGATTCGCTGTTGTTTCGGGCCTGTAAACCTTGCAGTGCCGCTGTTCGGCCTTTTCGCTGTCTGCCCTTGTCCCTGATTATTGTACGTGTAACCCTGGCCCCCTGTTGTGTTGGCCACTGGTTTCCAAAATGTTGGCCCTGCGATGAGCCCCTTTGGAATTGTGTGGACTGTCTGAAACGTGATGACTGGTCCACGTCCATCGGTTGCACCGGTTCTTGTTTAGGTGGAGCCCCGCCAGAGTGCCCCTGTTGTTTATTAAAATAGGGATTCTTTCCTTGTTGATAGTTGCCGATATCCCTTGCCATATTGTTTTCTCTGACCTGTTGCCTCTGTTCGCTCTTTTCAGCCCTTTCCTCTACACTCCTAGCGAAATTGCTCGCGAACATGTAACGTTCATGATTCGATTCCACTTCTTGAGCCAAGGCCAAAGCGGAAGGAAGATCCTTTGGTCTAGCTGAGAAGAGAACGTCACTCAATGACTTCCTTACTCCTGAAATAAATACTCGCAGTGCATCCATTCGGTATTTTTCGTTAAGGGACGCAGCCACGGTATTGTCGTAGGTCATTATCGTCTTATTCGTAAGCAATGTAAGCTTCTTTTCTACTTCGTCGTAATACTGTAATAGCCTCATGTTTCCCTGTCTGAGCGTCGACAATTCCTGTTCTATTAAGTATATGGGGCGCCTGTCAGCGTACGTGAAGTCGCGCCTATTTATCATCGCCTTGAAGTTCAAGGGAGTATTAAACGATGCCAGTACCATGTCAGCGGGCCCCTTAATTTTGTTTCGTATTATCCCTAAAGCCTGATAATGTTTTGAGCTACCCTCGTACTTTTCGTAAATCCTATAAGCGGTGTGTGCCGCTTTCCTCCATGAGACGTATGTCTCATGTTTTCCCTCAAAGTCCGGCAAGGACTTGACGATGTCCAGTGTCTCATTGCATGTGACGTCTGCTCGGATTTCTGCCTCTGTGTAGGTTTCTACCTCAGGCGTATTGATACTGACCCTATTCAAACTCTCTTGCAGGGCAAGCGCACTGTTCACAGCCGCTTCCACCACCGCCTTTAGCTGCTCTGGGTTTATTGCCATATTTGCTCCCTCTGTCTCAGATTCTGATCCCGTAGACTGATTTCCTTCCCGGTGGTCTGACCTATTGACTTTTATGACTCGAAATTTTTCCAGTAAATCTTCTAGTTCACTGTCACACATATAGTCACTTCACTTTGGTCCGCGCACAACGATTGGGACTCACTTTTTCAATATAATTCCAATACGGTACAATTTTTTAATCGGTTTTAATTTTAATCGTTTAATTTTAATTTTAATTTAATTAATTTAATTTAATTTTTAGTTTAATTTTTAATCGATAATCGGTTACCGCAACATTGTCGTCAGCCAAAGCTGGCGCTGCGGTGCGACGTCCGCAAGAACTGCTGAAGCCGCACCTCAGCCAACGTTTACGGTGCGTGTTTGGCTTGGCAACTTTGTTGATGGGTGGTCGTGTTAACTTATATAGACTAGCTGACCCCGCGAACTTTGTCTCGCACGACATTTGTTGTTTTTTTATAATAAAATACGCGAGATGGTGAATCTATGGCGATGCAAATTGACGAAGAAAACCAACTAAAGGAAGAGGAGGAGCTACTGATTAACGCAATCGAGGCCCACAAGTAAGCAATGTTGCTACTAAGTTTCAGTAAAGAAATGGACTTCGCTTGAACCGGATTTAAATTATATGGGCGGTGCCGTGCCCTTTTATTCAATACCTACCCCTTATTCAATGCCCTCTGTCGAAAGAGATAATGGTAGGTTCGTACTAAGTTTTATTGCTGAGCAACTTATAGTTCAGCATAATATTGGGGTCCCAAAAAGTGTGCCACGCCCCTTGTCTAACTCCCATCAAATCTTATCATTAGAATGACTCATCTATGGGACGACGGGATACATAATTTCAGTGTTGTACCACTTACAATTTGGAAGATATTCCATTTTTAAGATCTGGCTCGTATGGGTGGTGCCACGCCCCCTAGTCCAATACGCGCCCCATTCCCTCTGTCAAAATATATGAATAAATGGTAGGTTCGTACTAAGTTTAATTGCTGAGCGACTTATAGTTCAGCAAAATATTTGAGTCACGTGCCACGCCCCTTGTCCAACTCCCATCAAATCTTATTATCAGAATGATTCATCTATGGGACGACGGGATACAAAATTTCAGTGTTGTACGGCTTAAAATTGCGAAGATATTCGATATTAAAGATTCGGCTTATATCGGCGGTGCCACGCCCCCTTGTTCAATGCCCTCATCATTCCCTCTGTCGAAAGATATGAATAAATGGTGGGTTCGTACTTAGTTTCATTGCTGTGCAACTTACAGTTCAGCGGAATAATTGGGTCACAAAAAAGTGCCACGCTCCTTGTTCAACGCCCATTAAATCTTACCATGGGAATGACTCTTCTATGGGACGACCGGGTACTAAATTTCAGTGTTGTGCTACTTACAATTTCGAAGATATTCCATTTTAAAGATTTTGCTTGTATGGGTGGTGCCACGCCCCGTTGTCCAAAACCCGATTCATTCCGTCTGTCGAAATATATGAGTTCATGATAGTTTCATGCTAAGTTTCATTGCTGTGTGACTTATAGTTCAGCAGAATAATTGGGTCACATAAATATGTCACGCCCCTTAGGGGTATGAAAAATAGATAGTAGCCGATTCTCAGACTTACTGAATATGTACATTGTGACCGAAAAGTTTCCGGAAATTCTCATTTAAAATTCGCGCGCTGTAAATTTTTCGATATTTTAAGTTTCTGTAGGTTGGTAACTGCCCTTAATTACTATGCCAAAAATGAGCGCGATCTGTCAGACAGTTTGTTTACGGCAGCTGTTGAAACCAGTTCACCTCAGTAGTGCGTTGCGATTTTGTTGAGAATTTTCTTCAAAATGAGTACCGTGAACAGGTCTCTTTGGACGTGCTTGATCGTGCCAATTCCGATCCAACTTTTATGGAACGCATCATAACTGGTGACGAGACATGGGTCTACGAGTACGACATGCAAACAAGCCAACAATCATCGGAATGGAGAGGAAAAGACGAGCCGAAACCGAAAAAACCACGCCAAAGTCGCTCGAAAATCAAGGTAATGCTGATTGTTCTCTTCGATATTCGTGGTGTGGTGCATCATGAATCCGTCCCTGAAGGACAAACAGTCGGTAAAGACTATTATTTGACTGTTTTAAGACGTTTGCGTGAAAATATCCGCCGTAAACGGCCTCAATTGTGGAAGGATAATTCATGGATTTTTCATGACGATAATGCTCCCTCGCACCGAGCCATCATTATCAACGATTTTAAGGCCAAACATTCAATAAATACCATCGAACAGCCACCGTATTCACCTGATCTTGCACCGTGTGACTTTTTCCTGTTTCCCAAACTCAAATTACCACTCAGAGGAACGCGTTTTTAATCCATAGAAGACGTAAAACAGAATTCGCGGAGGGAACTCAAAGCCATACCGGAAAGCGCCTATAAAAAATGTTTTGATGATTGGAAGAAACATTGGCATATGTGTATCGCTTCTAATGGAGCATATTTTGAAGGAGATAAAATAAATATTGTAACGATAAGACAGTCTGTCGCTGTGCAAAGCAACCCTGCCGCTACGTGCCGTGATATAATCCAATCTGGCAACGACGGCCGCAATGGTAACTTCTAGTCCAATCTGGCAACGACGGCCGCGATGGTAACTTCTAGTCCAATCTGGCAACGACGGCCGCAATAATAACTTTTAGTCCAACCTGGCAATGATGGAAACTTTTAGTCCACTCCGGAATGTGCGGGAACGATCCGCGCGATGGCCTGGCAGGTATAAAAGGCAGCCGGATGCGGCGCAGCGAGTCAGTCTGGTTTGACAAGTGAAGTTGCCACACGGAGTGATTAAGCAAATACTTAAGTGTACGAACAGTAAAGTGTAAACTGTGAATAATAAAGTGACTGTTGGTTTATTTTATTGTCTGCGTTTAAGAAGCTGACTGTGTTTTATTTTCAAATTACACAATCCAGAGATACGTAACAGCCCACTAGACTTAGTATTCGTAACATTTGGGGTCAGAAGTGGGATTGTGGAAAATTGAAGATAAAAAACAAAAAAAAAAAACACCTAACGAAATACAATTATAAAAGCACAGACATGGTGAAATTCGAGCTGCTGAAGGTGGACCAGCTGAAGAAGGAGCTGGCTGCCTGGAATTTGCCGACTGCTGGCGAAAAGGTGGAGTTGCAGTTGCGCTTGCGAGAAGCATGTGAGGAACGAGGCGTCGATTGGACTGTGCACGAGTTCGGAGCGCACGAACAAGAGGCGTCGGCCAAAATGGAGGAATCGCCTGCAGGTGCGGCGTCGATGCAAAGTACGACTGCAGCGGCTGCGCCACCACAAGCAATGGACATGAGCCAGCTAATGGTTGCACTTAAAGGCATGTTCGAGACTTCCAACCGTGAAATGGCAGCGAAGCTGGAAACTACGAATCTTGAAATTTCGGCAAAAGTCGAGATAGCAAATCGAGAAATGTCAGCGAAGCTGGAAACTACGAATCTCGAAATTTCGGCAAAAGTCGGGACTGCAAATCGAGAAATGGCTGAAAATTCTGCGCGCATAGAGCAGAAGGTGGAGGAAATTTCCAATAGCCTGAATGTGAAAGTTGAGCATCTCGAGACGCGAATAAACAATTGGGACAAACGAGTTGACAAAATGGGTGAATCCCTGAACAGACGAGTTGACAACCTGGATGAGTCCTTGAACAAACGGGTTGACAGTCTGTAAGATTCGATGCACAGAAAGATAGACGAACGGCTTCGAGAGGTACAGCCACGAGAATGTTTGCCACCGGTTCAGGACGGGTTTGCTGCCAGAACAGAAGTGCCTACTTATGATGGTGCTGCGCCGTTCGATACATTTAAATTGCAATTCGACTTGGCTGCTTTGGAAAATCAGTGGACAGATATCAGGAAAGGTCGTAGGTTAAAGGCTGAAAGGTCCTGCGGCTTTAAGAAGTGATTACGGTGCCATCATGAGAGCATTAGCAGCGAAGTATAGCAACGAGCACAACCATGCGCTGTACTACTGTGAGCTGAAGAACCGCAAGCAAAGAGCCAACGAGGCGCTGCAGACATATGCTGCAGACATTGAGCGGCTCGTGCAGCTGTGCTACCCGTCCTTCGGCGCTGAGGATCTCGAGAGGATCAAGATTGAGGCGTTTATTGAAGGTCTTCATGATCCGGAGACACGTCGCAGTGCGTTGATGATGGGCAAGCCGACCTTTAGGGAGACGGTGACCAGGGCGATGACATATGAGGCGACATGGATTGGGAGCACTCGGTATGCACCGGCAAGAATACGCCAGATTCAGGGGGACAACGACGTTCCGATCCAGGCCATAAGCTCTGAGCCACCGGACAGGCTACGGGTGGTCTCCTCTAAAGTTGTTTGCTGGGTATGTGGCAAGCAGGGCCACATATCACGAGACTGCCGCCAACGGAAGAGGCGTTCCCGTTCCCGACCGCAATCGCCTGAAGCGAGGAATACTGACAATCGAGGCCCAGCCAACAAGCGCAGGGCTGAGGACGGCGAGTCGTTAAACTAAAACGGGTCAGCCCAAAGGGGCGTGAGCTGATCCCCACAATCTGCCGCCCCACCATCCTTGTCTCACAGCTGAAACGACAGCCCAGCAGCTTGACAATTGAAGGAAGTATAGATGGAAAGTTGTTCGTGTTGACACTGGATACTGGAGCGTCATATTTGATCATAAAAAGGAAGCTGCTGAAGAACTGGGAACCGCTGCATGGCATACAGCTGCGGACTGCGACTGGCGAGCGCGCGCCGGTGAGAGGGAAAGTTAGAAAAACGATTGCTATCGGCACCAGCAGCCTGGAACATGAGTTCATCGTCGCGGATATAATGGACGAAGTGATTATCGGCGTGGATTTCATGATTAGGCACGGTTTTACGCTGGACCTGAAGGAAAATGTGCTGAGATATGCTAACGTTGAATTCCCGCTGCACACCGGCTATGAGCGAAGCGTGGCGGTAAGGAAGATTGTATCGTGTCAACACAGGAGGATACCAGCGAATTCTAAGGCGATTGTGTGGGCAAAGTTGGACGAGGACGATGGGACGAGTCGGCTGTGGGTAGTAGAAGCACCGAAACAAGGACACGACAACATCATCATCGGACGTACATTAGTGGAACCTAAAAATGGCAGAATACCAATCAGAATACTGAACCCCCTGAATGCACCCAGATATGTCGGGAAAGATGAGGTAATTGGCGAGTGTAAGGAAGCTGTAGCAGTGGTCAATTGCGAGAGTAGCCCGCCTGGAGGTAATAAGAAGAGCGGTTTTAACATGGACGCCATACCGCAGGAGAACCAGTGGAGCAGCGAGTTGACGTCGAAGCAGAAACAGAAGGCGAGGTCACTCCTGCAGCACTATGGGTCAATATTTGCGGCAGAAGCGGGCGGAAGAACAGCCATAGTGAAGCACAACATCGAAACCGGAAGTGCAAAACCGATTCGCCAACCGCCAAGACGAGTTCCTCTGGCCAAGAGGGAGGAGGTCACCAATTTGATCGAGAACATGCAGAAAGACAAGGTCATAGAGCCTTCTTCGGGCCCCTGGTGCTCGCCGGTCGTGCTAGTCAAGAAAAAAGATGGCAGTACCCGGTTTTGTGTGGACTATCGGAAGCTCAATGATGTGACCAAGAAGGACAGTTATCCATTACCTCGGATCGATGACACCCTGGACACACTGTCAGGCACGCAGTGGTTCTCCACACTCGACTTACGCAGCGGCTATTGGCAGGTGGAGCTTGCAGACAAGGACAAGGAGAAAACGGCTTTTAGTGTTGGCGACGGTTTGTGGCAGTTCACCGTCATGCCGTTTGGACTCTGCAACGCACCCGCAACATTCGAGCGGCTAATGGAACGTGTGCTGAAAGGGCTGCATTGGCGGACGTGTCTGGTATACCTCGACGACATAATCGTGATGGGCAAAAGCTTCGACGACCACCTGGAAAAGCTGAAGGAGGTATTTGAGCGAATACAGAAAGCCGGGCTTAAACTCAACCCAAAGAAGTGCTCGCTGTTTCAAAAAGAGGTCAAATATCTGGGTCACACGGTTTCCGCTCGCGGAGTACATACGGACGAAGGCAAGATCACGGCGGTGAAGGAGTGGCCCCGACCACGCAATCTACACGAACTCCGCAGTTTCCTGGGCCTGTGCACTTACTACCGCCGATTTGTTCCGGGATTCGCGAACATAGCCAGCAGCCTGCACAAACTGACGAAAAAGGGCCAATCTTTCGACTGGAACGAGGATCAGGAACAGGCTTTTGCACACCTGAAGGAAAAACTGTGCAGTGCTCCAATTCTGGCCTTCCCCGTGCCTGGGGAGATGTTTGTGCTGGATACAGATGCAAGCGGGAATAGTATTGGCGGTGTGCTATCACAGATAATAGAGGGCCAGGAACAAGTGATAGCGTACTACAGTAGGGTTCTATCGAAACCGGAACGCAACTACTGTGTGACACGGAGAGAACTGCTGGCGGTATTGGACTGCGTAAAACACTTCCACAAATATCTGTATGGACAAAAGTTTCGCCTGCGCACAGATCATGCGGCATTGAGATGGCTCCTGAACTTTAAAGATCCTGAAGGGCAATTGGCGCGGTGCATCGAGCGACTGCAGAGCTACGACTACACGATAGAGCATCGCAAGGGCAGTAGCCATGGAAATGCCGATGCCTTGTCACGCCGTCCGTGCAAAGTCGAATGCAGGCCGTGCTCGCGAGCCGAAAGCAAAGAACAGATAGTGGACGTCCGGTTGGTAAGCGTTATGCCAGAGGAAGAGTGGTCTGCGGAGAGGCTACAAAAGGACCAGCGTGAGGATGCGGATCTTGCAAAAATCATCGAAGGCAAGAAGCAAGGCGCACATCCAGACTGGCAGGAGATGGCCGGTGAAAGCCCAATCGCTAAGGCTTACTGGGCACAGTGGAAAAGTCTGCGGCTGAAGGAAGGATGCCTGTACCGCGAATGGGAGAGCGCGGATGGTCGGACCAGCAACTCCCTAATGGTATTGCCGAAATGCAGAATCAACAAGGTCATCGAGGCTTACCATAACGACTCCAGTGGAGGGCACCTGGGTATCACCAAAACCGTCGCCAAAATAAAAAGACGATTCTACTGGGTAGGATGTCAGGAGTCTGCAGCCGAGTGGATTAAGAGCTGCGGCCGATGTTCAGCCGCGAAAGGGCCGACAAGAAAATCTCGAGGCCGCATGCAGCAGTACAACGTGGGAGCGCCCTTCGAGCGGATTGCTATGGACGTCGCCGGCCCATTCCCAACTAGCAGTCAAGGCAACAAATATGTGCTGGTTGTAATGGATTACTTCAGCAAATGGCCCGAAGTGTACCCTATTCCTAACCAGGAGGCCACTACGATCTCGGAAAAGCTGGTAAACAACTGGGTAGCCCGGTTCGGAGTTCCGTTGGAGTTGCACTCAGATCAAGGCCGGAATTTCGAGTCTGCGGTATTCAAGGAAGTGTGTGGGCTGCTGGAGATAAAGAAAACGCGTACCACTCCTTTGCACCCACAGTCCGACGGCATGGTGGAACGCTTTAACCGGACACTGGAGGAATACCTGCGGAAAGTGGTAGGCAGGAATCAAAAGGATTGGGACACGCATATCCCCCTGTTCCTGATGGCGTATAGGTCAGCCCCGCACGACACGACATCACTCACCCCAGCCCGAGCAGTGTTCGGCACAGAGTTGCGGTTACCCGCTGACTTGAAGTTCGGGGTAGTCAGCACGACGGGAGGCGCTAAGACGGACTACGTGGTCAATAAGCGGGCGGAACTGGAGGAAATTCACCAATTTATAAGGGGCCGCACTAAATTGGTCAGCGATAAGGCGAAAGCCAGATATGATCTACGGGCCAACTCAGCAGGGTTCCAAGAAGGCGATCTGGTAATGCTCTACAACCCGCAGCGGAGGAAAGGTTTGTCTCCGAAACTTCAAGCGTCATGGGAAGGACCGTACGAAGTCGTGACTAGGATTAACGACGTGGTATACACGATTCAACGTTGCAGCAACAGAGGCGGTAAGCTGAAGGTAGTCCATTTGGAGCGCCTGGCGCCTCATCACAGCGGAGCCTCGGCACTTGTTCGGGACGAACAAGTCTAAGTGGTGGGCAGTGTAACGATAAGACAGTCTGTCGCTGTGCAAAGCAACCCTGCCGCTACGTGCCATGCTATAATCCAATCTGGCAACGACGGCCGTGATGGTAACTTCTAGTCCAATCTGGCAACCACGGCCGCAATAATAACTTTTAGTCCAACCTGGCAATGATGGAAACTTTTAGTCCACTCCGGAATGTGCGGGAATGATCCGCGCGATGGCCTGGCAGGTAGAAAAGGCAGCCGGATGCGGCGCAGCGAGTCAGTCTGGTTTGACAAGTGAAGTTGCCACACGGAGTGATTAAGCAAATACTTAAGTGTACGAACAGTAAAGTGTAAACTGTGAATAATAAAGTGACTGTTGGTTTATTTTATGTGTTGTTTTATTTTACTGTGTTTACTGTGTTTTATTTTCAAATTACACAATCCAGAGATACGTAACAGCCCACTAGACTTAGTATTCGTAACAATATTGATGAAGATTAAGAATTTTGCGTTTTATTTACAATTTCCGGAAACTTTTCGGTCACAAGGTATGTAAAATTTCATAAAAATCGGTCAAGCCGTTTCGGAGGAGTATGGTAACTAACACCACAGATAACTCATCATATAGATGTCCAGCGGCCAAGGAAAAAATGTGTCAAAAAGTTCGACAAATTTGGCCTCCGATAAGAGCTTTTTGGCCTCTAATATCACTCATGCAAACACCGCTTCACACGCATTGTACTCTGTTTTGAGATACAGAAATATGTGATTTTCTAGTCAAAACGGCGCTTGTCTCTTATCATACCTTTTAGCAGCCAGTCGGGATTGTGTGTTGATGGTCAAACGCGTAAGCGGGAGTGTCTCGGACGACGAGTTCGCGGTTCAATCCTCACTGTAGCCGCCAAAAATTGTTTAATGGCTTCTTTTTAAATATATATTCCTTTTTTTACGACCCGTGAAAAAAAGATGAATGAACAATTTATTTGGTTTCTAGATCTCTTGATTAGTGAATTGTTTGGTTTTGGAGACACATAATTGTTCGCAAGTTTTAAAATCAATCAACCAAGCGCAGCATACGGCTACAAACAACCATACAGCAAAAAGATTCGGTTGATGATGACAGGCGCTCATGGGCGTACCTAGGTATGGGTAGAGGAGGGTAGCTCCCCCTACGTAATTCTATATTTTATATACATACATATGCTCAGACATCTATATTCTATTCTATTTGAATTTTATATTCTGAATTCGGAAATGTAGTTATGTCTTTGGCCCCTTTAATTTGTTGTTGGGTACGCCCAGGCACTTGCTTTTCGCAAAAAAAATGAAAAGATCGGCAAAATCTGCCAAAACGAATGTAATTGTTCAGCGGTCACTTCATTGTCGCAATACAGTTACGCCGACGCAGAGGATAGACCTGCTGGCGCCGCAGCTATTGACAATGCGTTGCCTTAGCAACGATGTGTATGTATCATGCCAAAGAAAATTATTTTCTTTCTTTATATTCTTTGATCATGCACAAAATTTTTAGTGCCGATTCATTTATATCACATTTTTTGAACACATTATTAATTTCCGGTATAACCGATTAAAAAGGTTTTTAAAAAAAATGCGTTAAATGTTAAGAAAAATTTTGCTTCTCGCCCAGCCTTGAACCCGAGGCGAAATTTACGAAAAAGAAATTACGGATATCTGATGTGCTGTCTACCTGTTACACCAAATACATACTGTGTTGAGCAAGCAAAGTGGTAACAAGTGTAGATACAAGCGAAGTGTAAATCTGTAAATAAAGTGATTGTTAATTTTTGCTGAGTAATTGAAGTTGTTTTATTTTCAAATACAATCAAAACGAACCTTCGAAAATAAACATGGATTTTCGTAACAATATGTAGCAAAAAAGAATATCACAAGCAAGAAAAGAAATTCAAAATTAATTCAATCCGACAAAAGTTCTGGATGAGCACATGCAGTTGTGTGCGTAAAACAGCTTTGCGGAAAAAAGCTGTAATTCAGAGCTTGAAATTTTTGTGCCGTTTTCGTCGTATGAGACTGGACATCTTTATGATGAGTTATCTGTGCTAACAATGTGATACGAGAATTTTATATAAAAGACTAGCTGACCCCGCGAAGTTTGTCTCGCACGACATTTGTTATTTTTTTATAATGAAATACGCGAGATGGCGAATCAATGGCGATTCAAATTGACGAAGAAAATCAGCTGAAGGAAGAGGAGGAGCTACTGGTTAACGCAATCGAGGCCCAAAAATATGCAATATTGCTGCTAAGTTTCAGTAAAGAAATGGACTGCGCTTGAACCGGATTTAAATTATATGGGCGGTGCCATGCCCTCTTATTCAATACCTGCCCCTTATTCAATGCCCTCTGTCGGAAGAGAAAATGGTAGGTTCGTACTAAGTTTCATTGCTGAGCGACTTATAGTTCAGCAAAATATTTGGGTCACAAAAAAGTGCCATCATTAGAATGACTCTTCTATGGGACGAATGGGTACTATATTTCAGTGTTGTACAACTTACAATTGAGAATATATTCCATTATTAAGATCTGGCTCGTAGGGGTGGTGCCACGCCCCCTCGTCCAATACTTGCCCCATTCCCTCTGTCGAAATATAGGAATACCTGGTAGGTTCTTACTAAGTTCCATTGCTGAGCGACTTATAGTTCAGCAAAATATTTGGGTCACAAAAAATGTGCCACGCCCCTTGTCCAACGCCCATCAAATCTTATCATTATAATGACTCATCTGTGGGACGACGGGGTACTAACAGCCCGATTCTGTACACTTGATAAATTCACCATATTGACTATTTGTCAAGTTTTTATTATTTGTCAAGAATCGGTATTCTATCCCAAAAATAAAAGCTCTTTTCTTGATAAATTGTCAAAAGTGTGAATGCTATTGACAACAGCATACAAATTGAAATTTTGCCTATTGAAAATGGAAGAATTGTGCATGTTTACACTTTTACATCAGAGAAAATAAAAAAAAATTCCGTTACCTCCCACGAATTATTTTTTGTATGCAAAAAGCGCCTATTGTGATGAAACTATTAAAAAAAACGTACGAACTTATTTCCAGCCCAGCCAGGATTCGAACCGGGGGCGCACGGTATGAGAAGCCAGCGCGTACCCGCTGGGCTATCAAGGCCGGTTTTTTTCTGCAAAACTTACTTTAGTTAAGCTTTTTGTCTTATTTTTTGACAATTTGACAAATGTCGCATATTCACCTTATGTTGCATTAAATGAGCTTTTTACTTTATCAATGTTTCATCAGAATACCAGCAAAGCTTTTGCTTGATAAAAATCTTGACAAAATTTCTTGATAAAAAATTTGTCAAGAATACACAGAATCAGGCTGTAAATTTCAGTGTTGTGTTTACAATTTCGAAGACATTCCATTTTAAAGATTTTGCTTGTATGGGTGGTGCCACGCCCCGTTGTCCAAAACCCGCCTCATTCCGTCTGTCGAAAGATATGAGTACTTGATAGGTTCATGCTAAGTTTCATTGCTGTGTGACTTATAGTTCAGCAAAATATGTAATTGGGTCACAAAAATGTGCCACGCCGATTCTAAGACCTCATATGCATGTAAAATTTCATAAAAATCGGTCAAGCCGTTTCGGAGGAGTATGGTAACTAACACTGTGAAACGAGAATTATATATATTACATTTAAATTGAGTTAAAACACAAAACAGCCGCCTCGATAGCCAGCGTGAGTGCACTAGACTGTTATCCCAGAGGTCGTTGGTTCAACTCCCGCCGTGTGCACGGTCCCCGCACTTTTCCAACCAAATTTTCCGATTTTCCCTGTTCTCTAAATTCTCCTAAAAAACCCTGCAACATATTCAAGTTCATTGATATCCAACCCAATTATTCCTATTCCACACACTTTCACGCAATATAACGCGAAATTATGCGTTGTGCGGCTGATAAGCGAAACAAATTAACAGTTAGACACGGTGCACAAGCGACATCTGCAAAGGGGAAGCGGACAACTGCGCACCAAATGGATCTAGCGAGGTCCCCAACCATTCTGCTGTAACCTCCTCACAACAGATGGCGCTACGAGCGGAGGCGACGTTCCTGAGCGGCGTTAAATGATTCCATCACTTAGGACTACCTGCGGCAGGCCAATCACCTACCCTGGCAGAACGACACAACTGATTAATGTAACCAACACAAGGCTGTCTTGGGGAGGCCCTATGCTCCCGAGAGGAGTGAACAAGGAACAAAAAAAACACAGAACAAACAATATACAGAATGCGCATCTGGTGTAAAGAAAATTTTCTTTGCGGGTTCCAGCGGTAGGACTCGTTTGTGGATGCGGGGCAAGCAGTAAAGGGGACGAGAACGCACATAGCGCGAGAGCGTGATAGCCTATTTCCACTGAGCGCTTAACTGCAGTGTAGGGCTCTGTTAAATTTGAGAACTGTCAAGCGTTTCCACCGGAATCGAGTTAAATGCAACAGCTGTTTTTTGTTTACATTTTTATTTGATCAAGCCAAATTCGGCATTTATTTCTGGGCAGCCACAGCTTACCCATCGCCGCCATCTCCTTGTATACGTATGTATGGTTTCTTGTAGCCTCTCTACTGCATGGAAACCACTCCGCTTTCCTTCTTAACAGTCTAGGAATGTCTGCGTTTTCATATTTGTGAAAATTTATTTCATTTATCAAAATTTATTTCATTTGTCAATGTTTATTTAATTTGTGCCAGTTATCAGCTGATTGATATCAGAGCTGTCTGAATTTTTAATGTCAAGAGGGTTCATGAGAAGTTCCACGTTTTTTATTTTCTTTTTCAGCATTTATTATTGGCAAATAATAAAAGTTTTGACTTTGATTATGACAGACGATATGTATTTTTGCGAAAAATGTAGTAAAAAGTAATTGTTTTGGCAAAAAATCTACCACACCGAACGCAATTCAAATCCCTTCTTTCGTTTGTGTTCGTACGGCTCTTGCAGCGCCTGAAAGCATGCTATCAAAATTTGTACATTTGGCAAAATTGCTCCAGCTTTTAACATAACATATTCTGTTAGACGTCTGTAAACGGCAAAACTGAGTTAACTCAGTTTTGAAAGTGAGTTAACTCACAATTGTATGGGAATTTGGGCATTTAAATGCGATGTCAAACTGCAGTTAAGGCCCAGTGGAAATAGGCTATAAGCTGAGAAGTTGCGACCGCGCACCACACACTGTGATTGTTGTTGTTGGGCAACCAAGCAATGTGCCGCTTGCATGTTGGTGGTGGCTCGTGCTTGCTCTCCGCTTGCTTTTTTACAATTAAGAACAAAAAGTGGACAGGCAAAGTTTGCATAGAAAAATTGATTGAGCGATCACCAAGGCGCATAAATTCAATGGATTTTATTAGTTCTTTTGGTCTGTTAGTAAAATAGAAGTTGTAAAAAGTGCAAATAGCTACAATGAAAATAAATACTATATATGTGTAAAAATATTGGAACAACCAAGACGCATTAAGAAAGTGATAATAAGTGGAAAACTATTGCTACAATGTTGTGCTGATTATCAGAGAAAAAAGTTTAATCAGTTCTGGTGCTGCAACTACCTATTGAATTTGCCTTGGCGATCGCTTTGCCAAATCAACCACCATTTCAATGTGCACGAGTAAAGCCAAGCTGGCTTGCTGCGGAAAGCAACAACATTGCGTGTTGTTGTCGAAATGAGAATAAAGCACAAAACCATCGAATCTATACGTGTACAGTCAACCCTCCTATAACGCGGTACTCTCAGAACGCGGTTTCCATATAACGCGGAGCTGAAATTGCGACAGCCCTCCTATAACGCGGTACTCTTACAGCGCGGTTTCCGTTCAACAACGTCCCATCAGTTTTTTCCGTGCACCCAATGAATGGTTTTGACTGGTTATGTTAATATAAACATTTAAGCTTATCTCTTAGCCGTTTACGGCTTCGGTTTCAATCGTCTCAGAGCTCTTTCACAGTACGAAGAAAGGATGGTTTGAAAAACTAAAAAAAAAAAGGTACACATTGCATAATATTAAGTTTCAAGGCCTCAACAGATGCTGAGGCTGCCGAAAATTATAAGCTGTAGCTAGCTAGAATTATCAATGAAGGAGGTTATTCACGTGATCAGATTTTTAACCCGGTGAGACGGCATTATATTGGAAAAAACTACCAGCTAGGACCTTCATTTCGAGAAATCAAAGGCGTGCTCAGGGGTTTAAACCTTTAATAGAACGTTCAATAAAAAGAAAAGATGAATTCAATAAAAATAATTTATAATTCATCTTGTCTTTTGTATTTATTGGTCTCCATATAACGCGGTACGAATGATGTGATTTGTACTAACTCTGAGTTTCTTATAGCGCGGTTTCCATACAACGCCGTAGACGGTTTCCATATAACGCGGTACGAATGATGTGATTTGTACTTATTCTGAGTTTCATATAGCGCGGTTTGCATATAACGCACTCACCGCGTTATAGGAGGGTTGACTGTACATCAATTCGCGCTTATTCTCTCGGTTCCCTTTACATTTTCCTCACCTTTGTTGATTCCCGCCCGCGTCTGAAATGAAATCGCAAAATTATTTCAGATGCGCCTTCTGTATACTAACACTTCGTTCAATAATGTGTGTGACTAACTAATTAAAACACATTTTTTTGCCAAAATTCATTTTTATTCATCAACATAGTCCCCTTTTAGGGAGATACAATCATTCCAACGCTTTTCCAATCGTTCCGCCTTTTGTAGAACGATTTTTCTTTGCCTTCAAAATAGGCGTTAGTTTCGGCGATTACTTCATCATTTGAGCCAAATCTCTTACCACGGAGCATCTTTTTGAGGTCTGCGAAGAGCCAGTAGTCGCTGGGGGCCAGATTTGGGGGATGAAGATGCATTGCATTGTCTTGGTGAAACAACACTTTTTTCTTCTTCATATGGGGCCGCTTAATCGCGATTTCTTCTTTCAAACGTTCCAACAACGCTATATAATAGTCGCTATTGATTGTTTTCCCTTTCTCAAGATAGTCGATGAATATTATTCCGTGCACATCCCAAAATACTGACGCCATAACCTTGCCAGCCGATGTTTGTGCCTAGGGCAGCTTTCACCGGTTGCATGCCACTCAGCAGACTGCCGATTTGACTCTGGAGTGAAATGGTGGATCCATGTTTCATCCATTGTGATGTACCGACGCAAAAACTCCGACTTGTTGCGCGTAAACATGTCCAAACAGCTCTTTGAATCATCGATTCGTTGTTGTTTTTGCTCCGGTGTGAGCAAACGCGGCACCCATTTCGAAAACACCTTTTTCATAACCAAATGTTCGTGTATTATGGTGTGTACACTGCCTGCTGATATCTTTAGAATGTCAGCAATCTCCCCCACTTTCACTTTACGGTCGGACATAATGATTTTCAGTGTTTTTTCAACGTTTTCCGGAATAACAGCGTCATTTGGCCGTCCAGTAGATGGAATGTCATCGGTGTCTGTACGACCACGTTTGAATTCGGCATACCAATAACAAATGGTTCTTTTTGATGGAGCAGAGTCCGAATAATGTTTTTTAAGCCATTCCTGGCATTGAACAGTATTTTTTTTCATTAAAAAACAATGATAAATCAGCACACGGAATTGCTTTGAATTCATTTTTTTTGAAAACTCAAAAGTAGTGTCACTTAAAGCACTGTAACTTGTAAACTAATGGTCGGATTGACATATTTTGACAGTAAGCCTAAAAAGGTTCACAATTTCGAAAAAAAATATTGATTTAGTATTAGTGCCGCCATCTATGTGTCAGTCACACACATTATTGAACGAAGTGTTATTTATTCTGTGGTTAAAAGCATCTGTCTGCAATATTGAAATTGCGTTTATGAAAGTTATTGCTTAGGCGCGATCTTTTACAATCATAACATTTGAACACAAAAATACTGTAAGCACTTTACTGATCCCGATGCCCTAGTAACTCCCATGAGGCTTATTTTTTTAAGCCCGGCCGGCCCCACAAAAGGTATTCCTATACAGGAAAACTGCAGTTTAATACCACCCTCCATATAATGGAAAAATATAACCACACACAAATACAATTGAAGGCTTGTGGTGTCACGAAAAATATTCAATGCCACAATACCATAAAAGCAAAAAAGGTTTTAATGGCTATTTGGCGAAATTTAAGTTCTTAAAATAATGCAAAGCTAGAAATGTAGATTTTTTCAAATCTTTTTTAATATGGCAGGTACACTGCGTTAAGAAATGATAGCACCATTGACCTTTTGTATCATAACTTCCACTCTAATGATCGAAGAATGGAAAAACTTGGCCGAAATATCCATTGCATATATTTAAATAATGTCCCGCACCCAAAATTTCGAAATGTTCGATACAAAGGACAAAATATGAATTTACATAAAAAAGTCACTTTCACAAGCGTTAAGAAATGATAGCACCACTTACAATACTTCTTTTTATTTTTTCGCAATGCACATTTTTTTTGTGTTTAATATGAAATGGGGGTTCCTCTACATTTAATTGTTAAATTAATTCTCTTTGGCATGGACTCGATCAAATTTTGTAGAAGATTATGGGGTAATCCTTCCCAGACCCGGACAATTTCTTTTTGGAGCTGTGTCACATCCTCGAACTGCCGACAATCGTCGAAAACTTGCCGTGCCATGATGCCCCATAGGTTCTCTATTGGGTTCAGATCCGGCGATCTTGCTGGCCATTCGAGGATAGGAATATTACGCGATTGTAACCATTCTTTTCTACTTCTCGATGCGTGCACTGCTGCGTTATCCTGCATGAACGTAAAATCCACGGCGGGAAACTTGTCGAGATATGGAAGAAGATGTTCCTGAAGGAGCTCTTGATACCGCGCAGAGTTCAAACGTGTATCAGTAAATGCCAGAGATGCTTTTCCATGAGCTGAAATCCTGTCCAAACCATTAATGATCCACCACTGAAAATCCTTTTTGAGAAAAGTCTCGGTTCCTTGCGCAGATCATGCCAGTAATGTGGAAATCCATGTGGTCCATCTAGATTGAATTTTTTTCGTCAGACCAAATGATCTGGAAGGGTAAGTCAGGCTTAAATTTGATTTTCTAGGCTTAGTTTTGTTTCTTATGCTTACCGATGCCCACTCGCTGCACCATGTTTGGTGCGCTTTGGCTCGTTTGTCGATATGCGTACGTTTTAGTGCAGGAGCTTTGGTAATTTTTTTATATTCTAGGAATTTAGTATCCTTTAGTGCCTTCCAGAAGGTAACATAGGATACATGTGGTGAAAATTCGCTTCTTAAATGACGCGTGTCCTTTGATGAATTAGAAGCAGCTCTACAAATGATAGTCTATCCGCTTCGGAGAGACCGCATGAACGACCTGGGCTTCTCATATTTGCATAAGCTGTGGGATTGCGCAAAAATTTGCCAACTACCGTATGACAACGGCTAATCCGACGTCCAATTTCGCTGTTTGTTAGACCTTCGTCTTTAAGAGCGCCAAGTTTTTCAATTCTTCGATCATTAGCATTGAAGTTATGATACAAAAGATCAATGGTGCTATCATTTCTTAACGCAGTGTACTTTGTACAACCCCCTTCAGCTCTCATTGCCCGAAAGTGATGGCTAAGGTGAATATGAAATGGTTTTGGACCCAGAGTCAAGTTAGAAAAAATTTAAAAAATATTCGAAGAGTTAATATTAAAAAATATTCGAAGACTTAAGCGACGAACTCGACTGAAATTAGCAAAATTCAAAGTCAGATTTCTCTTAAACTAGAGCCAATGCAGCCAAATACCTGGTGGATCTCAACTCAGTATACCTATAGAAAAGTCGTTCAGTAGGTCCCCCGCTTGTTGCAATTTTCGACTTGCACAGTGTAAATAATTCCAAGGAGACATTTTTTACGTCGCACTATGGCTCGTTTTGCCTTTTTTCGTTGCAAAAATCAGAACTTCTGAACCAATAAAGATATTAAAAAAATTTAAATTGCATCTGAAAGTGTAATATCCAAGCTTTAAAATGAGCATAAAACAGGGTGCGACAGTAACAGGGGGCTTTAAAATTCGTTGCCAAATTTAAGATTTACTAAAACTTCATACTAAAATGAAATGACTTTTTTGTTTGCATTAAAAAAATGAATTTTTTATATATTTTTTCCAATAAATTAATATAATTTATTGATTCATTCGTAATTTGTTACAAACCAAATTTTTTCTTAAAGTTAGATTTTTTCAAAATCGCTATCTGCACTGGAAGGAATGTCTAATAATGAAATCATATCTAACTATCATATAAGTATCTGTAAGTTCTTTTTGTGATCTTACAGATCTCATAGATGAAATAACTGGATCAGAAGAGACTGCTAACATGTTGAAAAGGTCTTCATTTTGTCTATATCGTGATATTTTGCAAGTGTTCATACATCTATACCTTTTGTAGTCCTTATTCTTGAACTTCTTCAGACAATTCCCCAATTGGTAAGCACTGCTATTCTATTAAATCCTTTCCATGTGCTACAATTTTTTGTACCATAGGAGTAAGTTTCTTCTCTGATTAACTCAATCGAGGCTGCAATGGAGACTGCTAAATTTCAATTAAGAAATGGTTTGCGCTTGAACCAGATTTAAGTTAAATGGGCGGTGACACGCCCCCTTGTTTAATACCCGCACCATTCTCGCTGTCGAAAGATATGAATAAATGGTAGGTTCGTACTTAGTCTCATTGCTGTGCGACTTATAATTCAGCAAAATATTTGGGACACAAAAAATACCCGCCTCATTCCCTCCGTCGAAGGACATGTAACATAGGAGGAAGGACAAATAGTAAGTTCTTAGTGAATTTAATTAATGTGTGACTTATGGTTCCAACGTTATTGTCTGAAAATGTTCAGAATTCACGGTCAAAAGTGACAGGAAGTTTCCGACTTTTCCAATAGATTTTCCGAAATTTCCTTTTCGCTCAAACCTGAACTGACTCAAGACGATCCCAACAAAGAAAATTTCATTGAAATCGGACGGTCCGTTTGAGCCTGATTAGATATATGGATATGGATAGATGCCAACGACACAACATGGGTTTTTGACCGTACAAAATTGCGCGATTTTCCGTATAGCTGCGTGTTTTTCGAGCCGAGGTTGCTTCACTTTTATTGCTCTAGAAAGTAAAGCGGCAAAAAGCGGCAGCTGAGTTTTGGAAGTTAGGTAAATAATTGAATAATAGAGAACCACCCTCAATTTCGCGGAGATTATTTGTAGTATATTTGATTCTCGATTAAAGTTGTAAAAAAGGTCGAAACATAGACTTTTCGAGCAATCGGTAGATCGAACAACTTTTAAGACAAAACAAACATTTCTTATTTTTATTACATTCACAATTAACGTACCTTTTAGAAAAAATCAACAAGTTACCGATTGATCGCTTCATTTACATATAAATCAATCTTAAAGAGCACAAAAACACCCAAAAAATACAAATTTTTCTCGATCTGGAAAATTGTCAACTTTGAGCGGCTCTACCCAAACTACTAATCCAAATTTAATGAAAGTTACATTTTCGTAATCTCTGGAAAATTCTCAGTAAGATGCGTGTATTCATTTTATCGAACGCTTTCATGAAATTTTTGATATTTGCAACGTTTTGCCGGCTGCTGAGCCATAGTGCGTCGCCTATTACTATTATCTTCTTCTTCTATATATATAAAAATGAATCGTGGTCCGTTCGGCTGCTTAAAACTTGGAAACGACTGGACCAACTTGGATGCTTCCCTCGGCGGGTTTGTTTGAAATTGTTACGTGAAGGTTTAGGAAAAAAGAAAAAACGGGAAAACGGGGCGTGGGACCACAAAAATACATTTTTAGACAATAACTTTGGAACCATAAATCACACATCAATTAAATTTTATTTATTTATTTATTTATTTATTTAAGCCAATCGGAATACAAAATATCTACAGGCTAGAAAATATACAAAATGTAACATTACTTAAGAATTAGACTAACAATTGGACTAAGTATAAAACATATTAATTAATTCTTTCAATTTTGTACAAACTTACTATTGAATCATGTCCTTCGCCCGAGGGAATGGGGTGAGTATTGAACAAAGGGGTGTGGCACCGCCCAAAGCAAAGCAAAGCAGTTCCATGGTGGAGTGCCGAGCTTTCGAAGCTACGCAAACGATCTAGGAAGCTTCTGAATAGGGCCTTAAAGACCCGAAAAGCGAATGACTGGACCAACTATCACCTCGTCCAAAGGGAATTTAAGAAGAAAGTGAGGTTCGCCAAACTGGACTCTTTCAGAAACTTTTGTAATGAGGTTGAAGGTATGAAGGAGTCAGCAAGACTGTGCAGGGTTCTACAAAGATACCGAACGGTTAAGCTTGATTCTCTTCGCCTGCCTGATGGATCCTATACTACCTCAAAATCGGAGACCTATAACACTCTCCTAGCGATCCATTTTCCGGGAAGCAGGATAATTCCCACTGTGGTGGGCAGTGGTGTGGTCAATGACACAGGTAATAGGACTAAAAGGCTTAACTGGTTTTCCGCGTCAGAAGTAGTAACGGAGGAGGCGGTAAGGTTTTCTTTTTCCTCCTTCGAAAACTACAAGTCCCCAGGACCTGATAAAGTTTACCCGATAATGCTGAAGAGGGGTGGAGACAAGCTGATGAGAGCTCTTCTAAAGATCTTCACGGCTTGCCTTGCTCATGGTTACATTCCAACTCTTTGGCGACAGGTCAGAGTGGTCTTCATTCCCAAACCAGGGAAAGATGACTATACGCTGGCCAAGAGCTTTAGGCCAATCAGCCTGACTTCTTTCATGCTGAAAAGCTTAGAGCGAATGGTAGAAAAGCACATCCGAGCTAAGGTGCTGACAAGGAGCCCACTCAGTAGAAACCAACACACTTACCAGAGTGGAAAATCATGCGACTCAGCCCTACATGACATCGTATCCAAGATTGAAGTGGGGCTGGAAGCTGACCAGTACACTTTGGGCGTCTTTGTGGATATTGAGGGGGCTTTTGACAATGCAACCTTTGAATCGATATGCTCAGCAGCCAGAATGCATGGGGTAAATGAGACCTTGATAAGGTGGATCCGATCCATGCTCTCCGAGAGATTGCTAACCGTTGGTGAGAGTGATAGCAATTCGGTCACGGCAGAGGTCGGACGAGGGTGCCCCCAGGGTGGTGTCCTCTCTCCACTGCTGTGGTGTTTCGTGGTCGACTCTCGACTAAGGGAGATGCAGGATCTCGGAATCCATGTCCAAGCATACGCGGACGATGTCTGTGCACTAGTGTCAGGACGATCCCTCAGGATGATTTGCAGAAAAATGCAGAAAGTCCTGAATAAGATTGATAACTGGTGCACAGGACAGGGTCTTTCCGTCAATCCCGGTAAAACGACTCTGGTCCTATTTACTAGGAAGCGGAAGCTGGATGGTCTCGAACTGCCAGTATTGAAAGGTGTGACCCTAGTCTATCCACGGAAGTGAAATATCTAATCCTAGATAGGAAACTAATGTGGAAGACGCATGTCTTGAGGAAGGTAGACCGTTCGCTGAAGGTTTTCCAACAGTGCCGTCGAGCTTTTAGCAAGACCTGGGGCCTGAAACCGGCGGTGGTCCTTTGGATATATACCGCACTCATCAGACCCATAATTACGTACGCATCGGTAGTCTGATGGAGACGAACAATGGTTAAGTCCACAGCTTTGGCTCTGAACAGACTACAAAGAAGTGTATGTATATGCATTACGGGTGCCATGAGCACTGTCTCGGGTGACGCCCTAAATGCCATGCTTGACCTGCTTCCCCTGGATCTAAAAGTTCAAGAGGAGGCGATGAAATCGACATGTCGGCTGTATTCCTATGGATACTGGCATGACAACAAGGGCTCGGGTCGTAGAGAAATCTTCAAGAGGTTGTCAGTGCAATATTCGTTGCTGCTGGCCCCTAAGGATTGCCTAATACCCGTAGTATCCTTTAGGAGAAACTTTGAAGTGAGGTTCCAAACGCGCGGCCAGTGGGACAACCCAGAGGCCATGCTAGGGGATCTGACGGATATTTTCTTCACTGACGGATCCAAGACCGTTAACGGTACTGGAGCTGGATGGCACCTCGAAGGAAGTGTCAGATGCTACTACTCACTGGGTGGGCTGACTACCGTCTTTCAGACGGAAATCTTCGCCATTCTGAAAGTAGCGGAATGGGTAATCGGGAGGAAATGGTGCGGGAAACATATAGGAGTCTGTAGTGACAGTCAAGCTGCACTTAAGGCCCTGGAGAACGCGCGTGTTACCTCTAAGATTGTCCAAGAATGTAAGATGAAGCTTAAATCAGTCGCGAGACGTAATAAGCTCCAACTTATCTGGGTTACGGGACACTGCGGTGTTCTAGGTAACGAAACTCTCTCCCCTTCCACCCACTTTCTCTTTTTCTTTTCCCATTCCCATTTCCTCTATCAACCTTTTTCCTGAGCCTTAAGTACAATGGGCTATAGAGCCTGAGTGCTTGGGGTAATGACCTCCCTTATGTTATTTCCTCGGCTCCCCTTCACATCCATCCTTCCATCCATCCACTTCGATTATTTCGATAAAAAAGTTAAGGGTTTTGATTACTAAAAACTGAGATCTCAAAAATACTAAGGCATTAAGTGTTTTGTCCTCTAATCTAGAGTGAAATTTATTGCAAATAAACCCTGCTGAGAAACATCTTTCAGATTCAACACTTGTTGGTTGAACGCTTAGTAAATAATTACAGTGCAAGCTCGGTATTCGCGACTACCCATTATCGCGACGGCCCGGTTATCGCGACGGCTTGGTGTTTAACATTGCAGGTTCTATAATCGCGACACTTTACGAAAAACGGGCGACTTTCATCTTTTTTTTGTTTAATTGTATTACAATGTCTATAACCAAATATGGGAAATCTCCGTATTTTCGTATATTAACCTTTTTGGATTTTTAAGCCGACAACAGCACTATATGAACTACGTGATTCAGTTGTTATTTTTACAAATAATTTGCCAAAAAAACAACTCAAAATCTCCAATTTCTTTAAAAATGTTTAAATTTTAAATATATCAATAAAAACAATTCTAATTTTAAAAATTACATAACATTTTTCAGTAAAAATGTGGGTTCTATTATCGCGAAAATTCGGTTTTCGCGACAGGTCTGGTTTTTAATTAGTCGCGAAAATCGAGCACTGCATAAGCCTTTTGCAAAAGACGCCCTCTATCCCCTCCCTCCTCCCTCAGATAAGGAATTGGCTTTTGAGCTTTTAAATGTATTTCATTTGAACTTTGAAGCATCTTTTGCAATCCCGAAAATCCCGGGATTAAAGGATTTGAATCCCGGGATTTTCGGGACTGGAAAATGTCCGGGATCCCGGGATTGCGATGCCTAGTAGCAAAGAATATGAAGTAATATAGAACGCGCATCTCATACAAGCAAACGCGTTGTATGGCGGGTACTGCTGGTAGTAATAATAATAATAATAATAATAATTGATTGGCACGACAGCCCGCTTACGCGAGACTAAGGCCTAGCTTCCCGCAACCACCCGTGTTGTGCGTGTGAATTTTGTACGCGGGTGGAACTGCTGGTAGTACCCTCTGTTATTGACAGCAGAACTCTCTGTTACTAACAGCAGAAATCTCTGTAACTTCGGCGTAACATGTGAGTAGAAGCAAAGAAAATAAACATACGAAGGCTTGCTTTTGGTTGCGCTCACTGCAGCGAGTCTGCGTTAGCACACTGCTGCGGCGTGGGATGATTGGGAGATGAGGGCGATGTGCTGTTTTGTTGTTGTTGTTACGCTGGCGAAATGCTGGCGAATTGTAAAACGATTTATATTTTCTGGCGGCTGGCTTTTGTTCTTCTTCTATAAGCCTGCACGGCGTTCCATATTACTCCTGAACTCACTGCCGACTGTAGTGTGCGCATAATCATAGAAAAGAAAATAAATAATGGCTGGCGTGGTGACCTATATGATCGCTACAGGCAATAAAAAATAAATAAAAAGTAATCACAAAAGACAATTAAAAAGGGAAATTGGAAAGAAAGGAAGACGTTTTTATTAGCCCGTAATAATTTTCCGTCCCGTTCTTTGGAACTGTTTTTACTGCCCACGTATAATGCTTGCTTAAAAGAACTAAAATAAGAAAATCTTATATTGTAAATTTATGGTGACATCATTCGCCATGGAACAGTTCAGGTGTAGAACATTTATACTATTTTTAAACGTAGGCATTCCTAAATCACATTTTTCATATGACAAAATACTTGTCATATTATTTATTTCTTTATTTAGTGCTTTCGACATATTGAAAGTCAATAGACCTATTAAATTATGCTTGTCTATACAATCTTTTAACCCTTGGTTTGTCCGTTAGATTTCGATTTAAAAAAAAAATTAAAACACGTATCTAATTATTTTTGATTTCAAGTGTTTTTATGAATTTTGAAGTCAATATAGCCATCAATTAATTTCGTAGTTTTCCCATATTCTCAAACTTGTAATCAACCATGTGAAAATATTAACTAATAATTTTATTTCGAGCTCGCCACGAAAAAATATTTGTAAACATTTTAAATTGGGATCAACCAAATTTTAAAATCAATCAAAGCGTTGGCCATCAAAAAGCCATACACCACAAAGATTCGATTGATAGAAATATGATAGCAATTTGGGCAGCAAAATCGGCAATCGGCAACACAAACAAGCATACACACAATAATCGACAACAACAAAAACATTAGCGAATCCCGAGTCATCTTCGTTGAAACGATGATGACGATGCTTTGGTTCGTTGTTTGCTCTTTGCTTGCGATTCGGCAAACAAGATCAAGAAACATACATGCAAAAAATGATTGAGCGAACACTACGCTGCAACACAACCATTTCAATGTACACGAGTGAAGCCGTTGCGAACAATAACATTGCTTTTTGCTGTTGTCCTACGAAAATCTAACAGAAAATGTTATGAACTTAACATTCTCAAATGCCTACGCTTCGCTCTTCCCGCTCGCATCATAGCAACCGAAAACACTTTTGTGCCCACATGCGCGTTCTATATCTATATATATAAAAATGAATCGTGGTCCATTCGACTGCGTATCACTCGAGAACGGCTGGACCAACTTGGATACTTCCTTCGGCGGGTTTGTTCGAAATTGTTACGTGAAGGTTTATAAAAAAAGAAAAGTCGGGAAAACGGGGCGTGGCGCTACCAGAATACATTTTTAGACAATAACTTTGGAACCATAAGTCACACATCAATTAAATTTAGTTCACACTTACTATTTAATCATGTCCTTTGACCGACGGAATGGGGTAGGTATTGGACAAGGGGGTGTGGCACCGCCCATACAATTCATTTCTTTTAAATGGAATAGCTTCGGAATTGTAAGTCGCACAATATTGAAATTTGGTGTACCGTCGTTTCATAGATGTGTCATTCTACTGTTAAAATTTTATGGGCGTTGAACAAGGGGCGTGGCACATTTTTGATGCAGCAGGACTGTAAGTCGTACATCAATGAAACTTGGTATGAACCTACCAATTTAATCATATCTTTCGGCAGAGGGAATGGGGTGGGTATTGAACAAGAGGGCGTGGCACCGCCCATACAACTCAAATCCTTCAAGTGGAATAGCTTCGAAATTGTAAGTCGCACAGCTTGGAAACTTGGGGTACCGTCGTTTCATAGATGTGTCATTCTACTGTTAAAATTTTATGGGCGTTGAACAAAGGGCGTGGCACATTTTTGATGCAGCAGAACTGTAAGTCCTACATCAATGAAACTTGGTATGAACCTACCACTTAATCATATCTTTCGGCAGAGGGAATGGGGCGGGTATTTAACAAGGGGGCGTGGCAACGCCCATACAATTCTATTCTTTTGAGTGGAATAGCTGCGGCATTTTAAGTCGCACAGCATTGAAATTTAGTGTACTGTCGCCTCATAGATGTGTTATTCTATTTTTTTAATTTTATGGGCGTTGCACAAGGGGCGTGGAACATTTGTTTGACCCAAACTATCCGCATAATTTTGTAACTGTTACTCGCACATCAATGAAACTTAGTACGAATTTACCATTTAGTCATATCTTTCCACAGAGGGAATGGGGCGGGTATTTACCAAGGGGGCGTGGCACCGCACATACAACTTAAATCTTTTATATGGAATAGCTACGGAGTTGTAAGCCGCACAGTATTGAAATTTGGTGTACCGTCGTTTCATAGATGTGTCATTCTACTGTTAATTTTATGGGCGTTGGACAAGGGGTGTGGCACATTTTTTATGAAGCAGAACTGGAAGTCGTACATCAATGAAACTTGGTATGAATCTACCATTTAATCAATTCAATCAATCATTTCATCTTTCGGCAGAGAAAATGAGGCGGGTGTTTAACAAGGGGGCATGGTGCTGCCCATACAATTCAATTCTTTTGAGTGGAATAGCTGCGGCATTGTAAGTCGCACAGCATTGAAATTTAGTGCACCATCGTTTCAAAGATGTGTCATTCTACTGTTAAAATGTTATGGGCGTTGAACAAGGGGCGTGGCGCATTTTTTATGCAGCAGAACTGTAAGTCGTACATCAATGAAACTCGGTTTGAACCTACCAGTTAATCATATCTTTCGGCAGAGGGAAGGGGCAGGTATTAAACAAGGGGGCATGGTGCCGCCCATACAATTCAATTCTTTTGAGTGGAATAGCTGCGGCATTGTAAGTCGCACAGCATTGAAATTTAGTGCACCATCGTTTCAAAGATGTGTCATTGTACTGTTAAAATGTTATGGGCGTTGAACAAGGGGCGTGGCAAATTCTTTATACAGCAGAACTGTAAGTCGTACATCAATGAAATTCGGTATGAACCTACCATTTAATCATATCTTTCGATAGAGGGAATGGGGTTGGTATTGAACAAGGGGGTGTGGCATCGCCCATAAAACTCAAATCATTTAAATGGAATAGCTTCGGAGTTGTAAGCCGCGCAGGATTGAAATTTGGTGTACCACCGTTTCATAGATGTGTCATTCTACTGATGAGATTTGATCGGAGTTGGTGAAGGGGCGTGGCACATTTTATATGATCCAACAGTTATGCAGTACACACACACATCAGTGAAACTTGGTACGAACTTTCCACTTAGTAGCATAGTTCGACTAGAAGAAAGTTGTGAGCATTGGACAAGAGGACGTGGTACCGCCTCCATTTGTCTATACATAGATTGTTTGCCCTAACTGACTGATTGATTGAATCATTATCGCTCAGCCCAAACCGCTGAAGCTACAAATATGAAATTCGAACTGTAGGTACATCTTGAAAAATGAACCTCCGCTAAGACGGGATTTTTTGAAATTCGGGGTGTAAAGGGGCAAAACATGTGTTAAGGTGTTGTATGAAGAAAAGTGATTTAAGAGACATTTTGATTTCGAACTTCCTGAAAATACTCTAAACCAAAAATAATTTGATATTTATTTTTTAATTTTTCGAAAATCAAAATTTAACTGGATTTAAGATTTTTTAAGGGTAGACTCGAAAAAAACATGAACCGATAGGGATATTGCTTCAAAAATTGTAAAAATTCTTGAAAAAAAAAATTATACACGCGTTTCTCATTATTTTCAAAATCGAAATATAACTGGATCAACGAAGGGTTAAAAGTATGTATGGAGTAGGGATGGCCAAAACTGTAATCACTGATTACAGATTAAGATTACAGAGTAATCAGTAATCAGTGATTACAGAGATTAATCATTAACCATAAAATTCACCACGAAACAAAAAAATGATTACAGTAATCAAAGTAATTATCGCATGATTACTACATGATTAATTTCATTAATCATGAGTATAATCAGTGTAATCAGATTAATGATTACTTTTGAATATTTGTCAAATGAAAAGTCTTTAAGTTAGTTTTATAATTTTTTATTTGGACTCATTTGTGAAACATAACAATATTTTGATTATGTAAATAGAAAAGTTGAATAAAAAATAATGAATGCAATCTATTTAAATATTGCATTAGCTTTGGCCAAAACTCGAATTTAAAAATTTTTGTCGGATAGACGGTTGTACCGTGGGAGGTTTGCCATAGTGGCATAAGAGAATAACCTCTCCACGGGGGCCGATGATGGCAGTGTTGTATTATACGATAGAAACATTTCCTTAACCAAGGGATCTGCTTTTATTTTATGCAAGTCTTTTGAACAAGAATTGGACCAAGAAATGGAACAACATTTTGTTCCAAAATGGCAATATCGGTGTCGATACTGATTGCTTGCGAATCATTGACGTTGGTGGTGTTTTCAAACCCGTAAAAATCGTCAAGATTTTCATTTTGTATCCTTCGGCCTTCTAAACTTTTTATTTCTTTGGCGGCTTGCAGGACAATCTATTTTATTTTTTGGCGCAGTTCAACTGGGAAACTATTAAGCCATAGCCGGCCTTGATAGTCCAGCGGGTAGCGCGCTGGCTTCTCATACCAAAGGCTCCAGGTTCGATTCCTTGCTCTGGCTGGTGAACAACTCGTCTACTTCTATCGCTGTCCACATGAAGGGAATGAGAATTACAAGAATTGCACAAGTGCGCTCTTGGCAGGCAATGGCAAAACCTCCAAGTGTGAACGAAAAACTGCCAATCGCCGTTCGGATTCGGTGTTAAACTGTAGGTCCCCTCCCCCTCCCTTTCCCCATCCGCTTAGAATGTGTGCTGTAACATATGTTGGAAAGACAGTGTTGCATACGCATTTCAAAAACGGGTGAAATATGAGATATAACTCTCATTTTCCTTCCCTATCCCCCATGGGTATAGTACAATGGTCTGAAATGGACTGAGTGCTATGGAAGGCTTGTAGCCTTCCTGCCCACCCTCACATCCATCCATCCATCCATCCAAGCCATAGCAGTTTAACTGATGGGTGAATAGCAGCAGCGACAGCAGCATCGCGACCACGTCCTTCGATTTCAAAAAAAACCGAAAACCTTTTTTGGATTGCGGTAAGCAATGCTGTATGCAGTGGTTTGCAATATATGTATAAGATTGCTTTTTTCTACTTTTTTTTAATATGTTTAACCTTCGGAGAACACATCTATTTTTTTCAAATTCGGGAACACTTTGGGTCAATTAGGTCCTATAATTCCACAACTTTATAATCGTTTGACTTTATATTGCAAATATTTCTGCGGCAATAAAACAGAGTAGCTTAAGTCATAATGTTTTACCGTATTTTATCTTAAATAAATCTACCGTAAAAGTACTTACTTTCAACATGTTTATTCCCCGTTTTCATATTCAGTATCATAAATTTTTTTCTACGCGAAAACTTTTCGAAGATGCCATAGAAACTGTATGGAAATAAATTTTTCTCAATTGCGTTTTTCTCCGCTCGTTATTTTTCGACATAAGCTACTCTGTTTTATCGCCACAGAATTTAAGCCGACAAGTTTTGTTTTTCATAAAAATTCACCTTCATATATCTCAAAATACTTTTTACATTATTAGTGGAATTTATCGTGATTTCTTAACTTTTCCGAAAGACAGCCAGACGGACGTACAAATCGGCAATCAAATAGAGAGAAAAGGCTAGAATCGCCTTGTAGGCAATTATTTCTAAAAACAAAGCAGCGGCCATAATTGTAATCAATGATTACCGATTACTTGTAATCAAATTAATGATTACACTAAGTAATCATTAATCATTCAAAAATAATTACATGATTTTTTCATTCAAATCGGGTGATTACTGAATAATGATTACTTTTTTTTAATTATTACATTTACCAAAAAAGCTGATTATTCAAAGTAATCATTTAATCATAAAAAAATGATTACAGATTACGATTTATTTGTAATCAGAGTGTAATCATTACGCAAATGTAATGATAAATGACCAACCCTAGTATGGAGAAACAATTTTTTTTAGCCTTTTGACTTCAAACTTGGTGAAAGTACTTCAAATGTAAAATAACTCGATACGTGTTTTTCATTTTTTCCAAATATTAAAATCGGGCGGGGTTACCGACCGGTTAAAAGTTTGTATGGCGAAACTGTAAAAAAATATGAATTAATGGGGCCACGGACTTCAAACTTTGTGAAAGAACTCCAAGTGAGAAATAATTCGACACGTGTTTTTCACTTTTTTGAAAATCAAAATTTAACGAGGTAAACAATGGGTGTGGGTTTGTATGGAGAAACACGATTTATTGGTCTTTTTGACTTTAAACTTTGACAAAAAGCATTTCAATCGGGAAATAACCGTGGTAAACTAAGGGTTAAGAATTTGTTTAGAGTAAATGTGAAAACTCATGATTTAAAGGGCCTTTTGATTTCACAGTTATTAGAACCACTTGACATCAAAGATAATAGACATATGTTTTTTTTAAATCAAAATCTGACGGGGCCAACAATGCGTTTAAAATTTGTATCGGGTGAAACAAGACAGCTTGCGTGCGAAGCCGCGGGGCCCAGCTAGGGTTGTAATAAATTCTTTTGAGTTACATAATAACTCTTATAAGTAACAAGTATATTTTTCGTTGTCAATAATTATTATTTTGGAATTTTTGTTTTTTACATTGGTTCATAACTTTTATTTATGCTTTTTCACAGTCTCCGACTAGCTTTCGTACAGAGCAGACGTGCTAATCTCTAATTATTCGCGCTTCTTCTCTCTCTAAGCCGCTCATACGCTCCCACTACAACTTCACGTGGTTTAATTATTGCCTCACTCCGCTAACCAAATCAAAACTAAATAGGTGAAAGTTTCTAAGCAAAACAATGGCTCCCGGGCCGCCAAACATAGTTGGAAATCGTTTCCAACTATTATCCGAAATTCCACCTAAAAAACGAAAATCTACTAAGAACGGAACGGTTGAAATATTTCCTGAACTACCATCAGTGCAACAACAAAATCCAAAATTCGTCGTAGTAGCTTCGACCGAGAGCGACAAACCTTTGGCACAATATTCCTGTTTTGGAGTACACCGGTCCCTAAACCTTATCTGCAAAGACATCTTATCCATTTCGGAACTCCGGGACGGCAACTTGCTGCTGTTGGTAAAAAACATAAATGCTGCCCAAAAGTTTTTGCACGCAAAGCAACTGCATGGCATTTGCCAAATCACTTCAAAGCTACACGATAACCTCAATTACACCAAAGGCACCATTTACGCCCCATTCCTCAACAACTTACCGGAAAAAGAAATTGTCGATGAGCTACGCTCCCAGGGGATTGTATCAGCGTACAAATTTCAGAAACAAATTGACGGTCAAATGCGCCCCACAGGAGTCATCTTGTTGACTTTCGACCTCTACAACCTGCCACAAAAAATTGACATTGCCTGGAGAAAAGTAGAGGTGAAGCAATACTTTCCGAACCCCATGCGCTGCCGGAATTGCCAACTGCTTGGGCACACGGCAAAATATTGCAAGCGATCACCCACGTGCGAGCAATGCAACCTCCCTCCCCACGCTCCGACTGCATCGACTGCATTCGCACTTATTGCGCTAATTGTGCTGCTGCACACCCAGCTTCTTCAAGAGACTGCACTAAATTTCAGCAAGCAAAAGAAATACTAAAAATAAAAATCACCAACAAATGCACTATGCGAAACGCAATGCACATGTACAAACAACAATTCCCTCTGACGGTATCGCCTCCTCACTCCTCCTATGCCGCAGTCGCTACACAAGCAAATAGTAATACTTCCAATAGCTCCGAACGTGCAAACGTCTCTCCAAAATGCACAACAAATGACACAAATGAACCAAAAAAAAAAATTCCAAACTCTACTGTTTTTACTACAAACTCTCTCTCACCAAACACGGACTCTCTCAACTCAAATCTTACTCTCTCCACCTCAAGCCCTGCTACTAGCACAGTCAAGTCTACTCTCCAAACGTCTACAACCACTACCGTCACCACCGAAACTCCAACTAAACCAGCAACTAATTTTCACACCACCTCACAAAACGATCTCGCCACTAACCCCTCGCCCTTATTTCAAGATATTACACCAGAATCACGCTCGCAGAAACGCATAACTCAAAACACAAACCATACACAATCAAACCCAAAGTACATTGATTTTAAGCCCCTTGTTTCTCTTCCACGCGTACTCTCATCTTCTATTATCTCCTCTGACGACGAAGATTAAGTAAATCTAACACACAAAGAAAATTACACTTACTAACACTTAACAATAGACAATAGTCGGTATGACAAAGATTCTTCAATGGAACCTGAATGGGTACAGAAACAACTACGAAGAACTGCAACTTTTGCTCAACGAACTTAACCCTTCCATCGTAGCACTACAAGAGACCCACATCCCCTCTCAAGCCCCTGCCATCTCTCCACACAACTACAAAGGATACTTCCATAACCTAAGTCAAAATACCAAAGCAAAACAGGGCATTTGTGTATTAATCAAAAAAGAAATTCCCCACAAAGCGTTAAATATAATATCTATCATATCAAATATTGCTATAGAAATTAACATCGGCTTCAAATTTACTTTACTTTCAATCTATATTCCCCCAAATCAAGACTTCAACGCAACAGAAATTACCTCAATGATGAGCAATATCACAACACCCATGATATTGTTGGGCGACTTAAACTCTTGGAGCCCATTTTGGGGTTCCCACACCACTAACCCAAGGGGTAAGATTATCGAAGACATTATCCTTACATCCAACTTTATAGTATTAAATGATGGATCGCCGACTCATTTTTCGACACACCAATCATTTACTAACGTCGACGTCACACTCTGCACGGCCAACTTAGCACCTAAATGCACTTGGAAGATTATCCAACATCTACACGGCAATGATCATTTCCCCATTCTCACGACAATAGATTCACAAATTTTTAAAGAGAAAACAAAAAAATCGTCAAAATTCATTACCGATAAAGCCGATTGGGGAAAATTCCAAAACTGCTGCCAACGTGAAGCTGCCAAAACACCTTCCTCCAATAACATCAATAAGGAAGCAGCTAACATAAAGAAAATCATTCGGGTGGCCTCCCACTTACATATACCCCAAACAAAACCAGTTTTCAAAAAGCCTTCAGTTCCGTGGTGGAACCACAATTTAGCTGTGCTTAGGTCCGAAAAACAAAGGGCTTGGGCAATATATAAAAACCAGCGAACTGTTAACAACCTGATACACTACAAAAAAACAAATGCCTCTTTTCGTTTTCATGCGAAAAAAGCCAAAAGGGCCAGTTTTGAAAATCTAACAAACTCAATCAACCCCAACTCCAACCCCAAACAAATTTGGCACAACATACGACTACTAGCTGGAAACTTTAAACAGACGAAAATCGCTATTATAAACTCCGAGAACGGCCCACTGGTATCTTCCAAAGACATTGCAAACTACTTTTTTTCTTTTTGGTCAGCATAATCTCATGACACTAATTTTGCCCCAACGTTCATTGCCGATAAGATATCTACTCTCAATGATCAAATTTATAACCCTCCAAATATATCCTCTGCCGCAAAGCAAATTGAAAAGCCAATAACAATAATCGAATTCGAAGAAGTCATACAAGCTGCCAAGGGAAAAACACCAGGGCACGATCGAATCTCTTATCCCATTATACAAAATTTGCCTCTGAGCATGAAAAAAAGAATAATTAACCTTTTCAATCATATTTTTGAGTGTGGTATCTATCCACAAAACTGGAAAATCGCTGACATTGTGCCAATCCTAAAACCAAACAAGTCTATAAGTGAAATACAAAGTTACCGACCAATTTCGCTTCTCTCATGCCTTGGTAAAACCATAGAAAAAATAATAGCTAAACGTATTATGTGGATGGCCTTAAGGGGGGAGTACACTTTGATTTTTCAAAAAAATGTATTTTTTTTTTTTTGGCTTAAAATGTTCCTTGGGATGTATACTTTAATTTAGAAAAGACTCCAAGTCCGCCAGAATATTCCTTACCGCTTTACGAAGCGATTTCCTAAAACATGTACCGGCGCGCTGAGAGAGCATTTTATCTTTAAACGCGTTTATCTCGAAACGGGGCTTTTCAAACTGGCGTGGGAAATAACTCTAACCAGTTATTATTAAATTTGGATATCGCCTAGGTTTTCTTGTTTAGAATTAAATTCTGCTTAGAAATGCGTATCCACATTTTCGATTTTGTCAAAAATGGATTTTTAATCCACGATTTTGTAAGCATTTTTAGGGTTAAAAAATGGACTTTTTTTCCTAAGGCCACAACTTTTGAAAACAATTAATTTAAAAAAAATCGGAATACGTATTTCTAACCCGAATTTCATTACTTATCAGGATTTTGTTCGATTTATGTTCCAGGATCACATGGGAAGGAGTATTTTCTCACGCCGTTTTCCGACTTCCGCGCGAGGACGCCCGCGCGACCTGGTGCACCGGCCACGGGGGGACGCCAATCGAGTTCAAAAAAATACAAATTGTAGTTCGAAGGATGAGTAATAAATGGGTTATAACATATTTGCCCTCCCTGAGTGTTTTATTGCTTAAAAAAATTAACGAAAATGCCTTACTTTTTGGACGTTCAAAGTGTACTCCCCCCTTAAGCAACAATCTTATTAGCCCCAACCAAGTGGCATTTAAAAAAGGGCAAAGTACATCCGACGCTCTTTTACGATTAGAACACTATCTATCAACGGCACTATCGAATCGAAATCATGCCAGCGTACTTAGTCTCGATTTTGAAAGGGCGTTTGATAGAACAACAACAAGCGACAACTAAATAAGTGGCAAGTTGGCCCAAAAATTTACAATTTTGTCAAAAGCCTACTAACAAATCGCCACTTCCGGGTTAAAATCAAAAACACCTACTCGGATAGGGTACCACTGTACAACGGCATTGCACAGGGGTCCCCCATCTCAGTTATCCTATTTTGCATAGCCTTCGATGAGGTCAGTAAAATAATTACGAAATATCGAGTTGAACATTCTATATACGCCGATGATGTCTTAATATATTCAAAAAATAATAATCTAAACCAAATCCAAACAATATTTACACACATTTTAAATGACATTTCGGCATGGTCACTCAGCTCAGGCGCCAATATATCCTATCAGAAATGTAATACTCTGCATATATGCAAAAAACTAAATTGTACAAGCCTAAATCTTACATACCGAAATCAATTAATCCAAAATGTAAATCAACTAAAAATATTAGGAATTATATTCGATAAAACATTAAACTTTAAAGAACACTGTATTAGTATTAGAAGAAAACTAAACATAAGACTTAACATAATAAAATATCTAGCATCGCAATATAGCAATGTACATCAAAATTCCCTATTAAACGCTATCAAATCCCTGATCCTTTCGGTAATTGATTACTGTCTCCCCATCTATGGACATTGTGCAAATAACACGATCAGACTTTTAGCAGCGCCTTACCATGCTGCTGTAAGGAAAAGCCTTCGCGCCTTCCCCACGACGCCCATAACGAACCTACTCGCAGAAGCCGGACTACCCACGATCCAGGAACGAGTTAAATATTGCACTCTGCGCCTAATCCCCAAGCTTTACATCTCAAACAACCCACTGTTACACAACGATTTAAAAAAGGTCTTGAATAAGAAAAGGCCAATGAAACGATCATCTACAATCTTGAAGGTCACCCAATGCATTAAGGAAATCGACATCCCGTTAAAGCCCAGTTTCACCAAAAGCCCCAAATACCCAACTTGGCAACTTCCTCAACACACAATTATAACAACATTGCTCAAACACTCAAAGCAACACACAAACCCGATCGTTTACATACAAAAATTCCGGGAAGTCAAAAACACTTTAGAGCTGGACGACTGGAGCTTCATATACACGGACGGATCGAAAGATGCAGAAAATACAGCCTTCGCAGTAGTAACTGCAGACGGAAAAGCGATTAAAACAGGACTTTTATTTCCTTATAACTCCATATTTACTGCAGAAGCATTGGCAATTGGCTGCGCTGTCAACCACGCATCAACTACCCATGGAAAATATGTTATATGCACCGACAGCAAGTCTGCAGTCTTGGCTCTGCAAAATTTAAACAACGACCAACCACTCATTGTTAATATACGAGAGAAGTTAATACAATACCAACATAAAATTAAAATCATGTGGGTACCGTCACACTCTGGCATACATGGCAATGAACAAGCAGATACAGCAGCTAAACTCGCAAGCAAGTCACCTCAATTCTTCATCGAAGTCACCACGAAATCCGACGTCCTACGCAAAATCGACCAACACCTTAAACAAGTTCGGACAGCAGATTGGGCAACCTACCGGCATCATTATAAACTCTTCAATCCAGACCACATCAAAGCAAACATGCCAACTACAGCGACAAGGAAACAGGCGGTAATATTCACAAGATTGCGTTTAGGGCACACAAAGTTAACCCACGAGCACCTACTAAGCGCAAAAGCTGCTCCAAGGTGTTTGATCTGTAATTGCACATTACACTGTGCTACAAAAAAAAAAAAATGAAATACACCCGACAAGTAACATACTGTAGGCTGTTTATGTGGTCGAATAATCCATAAAAATATTTTTGTTATATTTGTTGTACCCTCCAAATTTTATTTATTTCCAAAAAACCGTTTTTACAAACTTTCCGCGGTAATCTATGAATATCTCAGTCATTTTTTTTAACGATTTTCAATATGTAATATGTTTTGGAAAGAGCATTGTCAGACCTTTCGAATGTTGTATGTCAATTCATTGTTTAAACAAATAAGTAGTAGGTTTTTATCGCATAAACCTTGAAAAAGTGATTTTTTTCTCAATCTTTTTAACTTTAACCAGTTTTTATTGCATAATGAAACAAAAAAATTAATAAAGTTAGGTAATATTCTGAAAGAAGATTTGTTTACGAACAAATTGGTGTATTGCTTTATTGAATTGGACCAAAACTGCGGAATCTACGCTATTTTTTCGTAACTAGAAAATAAAGCCTTGAATATGTATTCATTTGAGATTTAAATAAAAATTTAAAACGAATTCATTGTACACACTGCAATACACATGATAGGCCATATTTTCTAGTTACGAAAAAATAGCGTAGATTCCGCAGTTTTGGTCCAATTCAATAAAGCAATACACCAATTTGTTCGTAAATAAATCTTCTTTCAGAATATTACCTAACTTTACTAATTTTTTTGTTTCATTATGCAATAAAAACTGGTTAAAGTTAAAAAAATTGAGAAAAAAATCACTTTTTCAAGGTTTATGCGATAAAAACTTAGTACTCATTTATTTACAAAATGAATTGACATACATCATTCGAAAGGTCTGACAATGCTCTTTCCAAAACATATTACATATTGAAAATCGTTAAAAAAATGACTGAGATATTCATAGATAACCGCGGAAAGTTTGTAAAAACGGTTTTTCGTAAATAAATAAAATTTGGAGGGTACAACAAATATAACAAAAATATTTTTATGGATTATTCGACCATATAAACAGCCTACACTATGTAATTTGTCAGGTGTATTTTCAGTGTTGCACCGTGTTATCGATAGAACACATTTTTATCCACTGTCCTAAGTATTCCACTGTAAGGCAAAGCATCTTCAAGCACAACAACCCTTTTGAATTCCTTAAAATCCCCTCCCAAGATAACATAAACACCATATATAATTTCGTTGCAGAATGTAAGCTAAAAAATCTAATCTAAAATATTCTAAGAATAATTTATATTTATATATGTATAAAATTCATTAGAATAAAAACGGGCCGATAGCCCAGGTTGCTAGTGCCCTCTGGCCATGTAATATAATTATTTATAATTATATTTCATTGTTATAAATAAATAAATAAATATTTATGCTTTTTTTCATTTACGTTGCCGATAACTTTTATTTTGAAAAACAAAAATGTTACGTTGAATCACCACATTTTGGATATGAATTGAACACAAATCAACTATTAATTAATTTTAATTGATTGGCACGACAGCCCGCTTACGCGAGACTAAGGCCTAGCTTCCCGCAATCACCCGTGTTGTGCGTGTGAATTTTGTACGCGGGTGGAAGGGACCTACAGTTTTATGCCGGTTCCGAACGGCAGGTTGGGAGCTTTTTCATAGGCAATTTTTACTCTCAGAGGTTTGCCATTTCCAGCTGAGAGGACAGCCACCGAAAGAGAAAACGAGTTTCCCGTTATTTTTTTTTAGGTGTTACTACATGCAGAATTCGAACTTGCGTCGCTCTGCATGCGACTCGCTGGACCGCGCACTAACCAACTGAGCCACGGCGGCTGTCTACAGCCTACAAATTAACTACAGAAACCTAATTTCCACCGCCAACTAAACCATAAAAAATTAACTCATGCTCAAAATGTTGGAGGGCAACGTAAACAAATTTTTTCTTTCATTAAAGTTATGAAGCAACGTAAAAAAAGTGTCTTTCAAATAATAGTTATCGGCAACGGAAATAACAAAAAATCATAAATAAAAATTATGAAGCAACGTAAAATAATGTTTCTCTAAATAGTAGTTATCGGTTACGTAAATACGGCTGACCTCGATAGTCCAGCGGGTAGCGCGCTGATTTCTCATACCGAGGCCCTAGGTTCAATTCCTAGCTCGGTCTGGTAAAACGTCATCTACTTCTATCGCTATCTACATGAAGCAGATGAGATTTACAAGAATCACACAAGTGCGCTCTTGGCAAGCAATGGCAAAACCTCAAAGTGCGAAAGAAACAACTGCCGATCGCCGTGCTGTAACATATTTTGGAGAGACAGTGTTGCATACACATTTTCAAAAACGGGTGAAATATGTGGTATCACAATGGGCCTCACAATAGGCCTCCGAGTGTGTCTCTTATAGAGGCAGCCACTAAGCTAACGTAAATAAAAAAGTCACAAAAAAAAGTTATGAAGCAACGTAAACAAAAAAATCCCAAAATAATTATTATCGAGAATGAAACAAAAAATGTTTTCTCATAACAGTTATTACGCAAAGTAAAAATTAACTGACGCAAATAATAATTATAATCAACAAATAAAATTTATGTTGCATTGTAATAGTTACGTTGCAGTAGTTTTTTTTAACTTATAATAGTTAAGTCCCTGATTGTAAGTCATGATCTTAACCTGCCAGTTTAGCACCCATAAAAGGCGAATGTTAAACTGCTCAGCCATCTCATTGATTTGCGGAAACTGATCATTAGGGGGTACTCACTCTTCATAGCAAACCTTTAACTTTTCGTAGCAAACTTCTATTTTGTATCGAGTACGTAGTTAGACAGCATCGAGCTGCAATCAGCGGAATCAGTAGACCATACTCACAAAGCTTTCTTATTGAAACTATTGCTATTCAATCAAAGCGCAAGTTGTGTGTGGCCCAGGGATGCCAACTTTTTAGTTTTTGAAAACCGGACAAACTTTTATAAAATGGTTAAAAGGGGTGGGGGCGGTATTAGAAATTATATTCCACAATTTAATTAAAACACAAACGACTTAAGTATGTTGTGTGTGTTATATTATTCACATGATTTACAAAAAAGTTAACAACTAAAACACCAAAAATCTACAAAAGATCAGTAAGTAAAACAAAAACAAAAAATTAACAGTGAAAACAAATGAAATTCAGAAAAGCAAAATATTTAAAAAGTAACAAATTAACAATTACCATAAATATTTTAGAAAAAAAAGAATTAAAAACAAATTGAATTCTTTACAACAATTCAAAAATAAGTTTTTTATGTTTTTCATTCTAAAAATGTAGTTATCAAAAAATCATAAATACAAATTATAACGCAACGTAAAAAAATTTTCTCAAAATAATAAAAATTATGAAGCAACGTAAACATAAAACTCCCAAAGTGATAACTATCGAGAACGAAAAAATATGTGTTTCTCATAACAGTAATAATTAATAATAATTGATTGGCACGACAGCCCGCTTACGCGAGACTAAGGCCTAGCTTCCCGCAACCACCCGTGTTGTGCGTGTGAATTTTGTACGCGGGTGGAAGGGACCTACAGTTTTATGCCGGTTCCGAACGGCAGGTTGGGAGCTTTTTCATAGGCAATTTTTGCTCTCAGAGGTTTGCCATTTCCAGCTGAGAGGACAGCCACCGAAAGAGAAAACGAGTTTCCCGTTATTTTTTTTTTAGGTGTTACTACATGCAGAATTCGATCTTGCGTCGCTCTGCATGCGACTCGTTGGACCGCGCTCTAACCAACTGAGCCACGGCGCACAGTGTTGCGAGTAGTGACAAAAATGCCAAAATGCAACTGTAAAAGCGCGAAAATCTGAATACGAGGTTTTGTTGGAAATACTTCAGTTAAGAGAAATCCGAAGTTTTATGAAAAAATATTGGATAACATAGAAGTTATGGGCTCTTAAAGTACGCTCTTCCAGCGTTGAAAAAAAATTTTGTACAAACAGCAAATTTTTGCTTTGACTTTGAGGTTGAATATTTTAAAATAAATTATGAGCAGGTTTCTAGAAGTTACTATTGTCGTAAGTTTTATATAATCTAGGTCTGACAAGACCAACATTTTGCAGATTACTCTCACCTATGAGCAGTACCGTTAAGATGAAAATTAAGTAAAGAAAGCGAGGGAATAAAAAGTGAGTTCAAATTTTAAAAGTGATTTAAAAAAAAACGTTAAATATCACTTTTGAAATTTTTTGATATTTTGTTTTGGCAAGTATGTAGATTATGCTTTACAATTTTTAGCTGCGCATATTTGCGCGAATGGAAGTTATTGGCATTTTACGGTGAAGACTTGAGTGCAAATTTGCGATATTTTCACAGTTTGGTTGAAAGCCAATAGCAATCGGTCAATTAATGCTCTGCTGATGATGGAAAAATTTGTTGAAGATAGCTTCGGAAAATCAATTACGATTACCATTATATTCGAAATAGAGGGGTTAATAGAGTTTCGACAGTAAACTTTGATTTTTTTTTCGTACAGAACCAAAAGTTGACAACCTTACTACTTCAATTGTTTGGGAGGCGCCCTCTGGGGGTGAATTTTTGAACTTTAATTAATTTTGTATTTTTGGCATTCAGGAATGTTGACGATTTTTTAATAAATCATTCAAATCGGTTAAGTACTTTGCCAGATACGATGTTTCTTCGCTTACTTTACTACATTTACAATTGTGGAGCCAGTTCCATTGAAAATTAATAGTTTTGTATGGCAGCCACCTTAAGAGTTGGATGTAGCGGTTAGGTGTGTATAGAAAAAATATTCGAAAGGGAAAATAAATTGGGGTCAGTCTTACATATGGTACGTCTGGGACCAACCTGAGAGCAGCGGGAGCCCACTTTATAAAAACGATGGTTTTGTATGGGAGCCTCATTAAGGGTTGGAGATAGGGGGTAGTTATGTTCGAAAGAAATATTCAGGAGGAAAAATTAGTGGGGGTCAGCCTAACATTTTAACCCTCTAAGAGCAATTCCTGAGCAGCCGTGGAGCACTTCATCGCGATTTTATTTTCAATCACTTTTGAAAAAAGCGCATTTTATCTATATACACATTTATAAATAAATTTATACTAAAATACAAATATTTTGAATGTATCTTTTATGAACTGAGATAATTTTAATTGTTAATACAAAGTTTTTTCAAATCCGTTTGTATGGGAGGTAGTCGAAGTTTCCGTCCGATTTCATTGAAATTTTGCACAGTAAGTTCTTAACTCATACAATAACTGTATACCTAATTCCATTTATATACGACCACTCCTTCTATTTTTGTCACTCCGCTATATGAACTCGCAACACTGTGCGGCGGCTGCCGTAATAGCAACGTAAAAATTAACTGTCGCAAATAATGATTATATTCAACAAACAAAATTGATGTTGCATTGTAATATTTACATTGCAATTATTTTTTTAAAAAACTTTTGTATAGCACAGCTGAATGTAGAGCGTTGCCATATTGTTTAGTACATGTATATGATGTTCATACCGAACATCGCATTTATAATAATCATAGATTTTTTTAGTAAAACAGTAACAGTAAATGAAACAATTTTTCATTTCTACATATTACTAAATACTTTTTTGGCAAGTCTATATACGACCGGACATTTTTGTGTCCGGTTGTTCTTTGCAACCGGACACGAACAAAGCTTCCGACCCTGGTAACCCTGGTGTGGCCGTAAATAAAAAATGATGTCCGAACTTTTCAAAACTGTGCACTTTTCAGAGAAAAAGGAAAATGGTTTTCTATGAAGAAATCAATACATAGCAACCTATTCTTTATTTCAATGTATCATCATATAATATAGAACAAACTCTCAACACATGAATAATATCAGAATGCATTTGAAATTTAATTATAACAATTTAATTTGCGGCACAGTACATCGAGTCAGAGTAGGTTTCTGCTTTGGAATCTTAAAAGAAAAGTTAACAGTCTGCAAACAAAATCATACAAAAAAATTACGGAACAAAATCATACATTTCCGCGCGATTGGTCCTTGGTTTGTTGCATTCTTCACAGTATCCACATTTCAAATTGAAATATTGAAGAATATGAAGCAACGTTGGAACAAGAAGAATTAACCCTCATCCGACGTTCAAAAAAACTCACACATAAGATGTTCGGGTGATATTTCACCCATATGGTACATTGCATTGTTTTTATGAATTTTTTGACCAATTATAATAAAAAATAATTTCTTATCTTTAATCTGTATTATCTTTGTTATCTTACAGATAAATAAGTTAACAAATTTTTCTATATTTGTTGGCAATTAGGGCAACTCGGTTAGATTAGGTTATTGTGGCTGCCTCTGTAAGAGAAACACTCGGAGACCTATTATGAGACCCGTTCTGATATACCACAAATTTCACCCGTTTTTAAATGTGTATGTAATACTGTTTTTCGACCATATGTTTCAGCACTCATTTCAATCGGATGGGGAAAGGGGGCAAGGAAGGGCAGTAGTTAACTAAAACTTTGTGTTCACCACAAGTATATTTTTTTTCAAGAATTGCAAGCAGAATATGCCTTTCGATCGTTTTTGATACCAAATTAGCTATCTTCCAATAGTTCTTTTACTTTTTTACGCTCTGATTTTCTGACAATGTTTGAAAAAAATTGCTGTATTGAGATAAGAAGTCAGCATGAAGATTTTCCTTTCGCTACTACGCTCTACGCAAAACCTTTAGCTTTACTAAACTCAACTAAGTTTTCAAGAAAAATTCGCCACTTGTACTTGATCCAGATGGAATCGACAGCAATTGGTTTTTCGCTTAAGAGTATAGTTAGTGAAGAATCAATTGGTCTTAAGTGTCAACTACTGCTTTTGATTTATTGTAAACGATATAATTTCGGGTAATTTTTTGTCACCCACATATCCTGGTTATGATGAAAAGTGCTCAAATCTTCTTCTCGTTAACTTAGTGTGTCCTTTTCATAGGACGTACATAGCATTTTTTTCATATATCTCTTATGGGTGTTAGCGAGCTTCATTCTTGATTACAATCGTTACATTCTTGGCGAGTGGTTTTGTCACCGATAGAACGAAAAATTGTCTGCCTCTTATGTAACTCTACAGATTATCAAGAGATTTTCCATTCGACTTATAAACACCACTCAAAATTGGAATACCAAACTATGCCTGAATATCACCAACGCTGATCTATGCACTGCCAAAAACGCCCAAACCTTCAACATTAGTTTTGTCAGTTACTATCTTTAACATTGGTCTTCATTAGCATCTTTTATTACTGGAACACGACTTCAAGCATAACGAGTTATACCAACTTTAGTTGAAATAAAATAATTGGCTCGTAATTTTCCTTTGAGTTCAGGAGGCCCATTGATCCACAAAAAGGTTTTGCCTATAAAAGCAGTTCAAAACTTTCAATCCAGTGACGTAATTTTATGGCATTTTCTGTATGTGTTGCGTTGAATTTCCATACAATTTGTATATGGGTGAAATATCACCCGAACGTCGCCCACGTAACTTTTTTTGTAATCACCGTTATAATCAAATAATCAATATGTTGTAGATAAATTCTAAAACTTATATTGGTTTGCTACAAATACAAGAAACCTTAATCATTTTGATAAATATATAAGAAAGTTATAGCATCTCAAAGTTGAAAATGGGTGAAAAATTACCCGAACGACGGATTAGGGTTAAAGAGACTGCTACAAGTAAGTACACCTGCTATCAATAAAGGCTTGATTACACGTAACGAGTCGAGTGACGAGACACCAAAATGGTACTAGGCCGAAAGAATTCGGATAGCGAGCAAAAGCGACGAGTTGTTCAAACGTATTTTGACTCGTGGCGAGTCAGTTCGGTTTTACAATGCACAAAATGAAGTAAGCAACTCGCGCAATTAAACTCAACCGAGCGAAAAGTGGTGTGTGACGCATTCCGCATGTTACGAGCGATTCGGCATGTGACGAGCGATTCCGCGAATCGCTGCAAAAAAGAGAAAAATGTAACGGTAAAGTAGTGCTCGGCCTAGCAAACAAAATGTGATTCTAGTGACTCTCTCGCCACTTTCATCGGTTACTGACTCAATCAACAACTCGCCTTACTGTTTAGACGACACGAGTACTCGTTCGAGTTGCTGTCTTGTCGCTCTACTCGTTACGTGTAATCAAGACTTTGGTGTGGTGAAAAAAATTACGTTATTGGTGTGGTGGGGTATGACATACCCCAAAACTTTATATAGCACCAACCCCACGAAACAACACAAATATAAAAGATAGCAATTACATATTATTCTTCATTTAATTTTACGTAAGAAAATGCAAAAAAATTTCATGTGCAAGCAATTTGTAAACGAAAATAACAAATATAAGACAAATAAACGAAAAATACTGAGATTTATAGGTTGACTTCATAAAATGGGGTTTAAAAAAATTACATTGTCTAATTTTCCAAAAACCATAGTCTGTTTTAAAAACGACATACACGTCGTTATATGACATACAATTTTCGGTAGCTACAGTGAAAGAGTAGCGAAATACAGGGTCTCCAAATTAGCGCATTTTTTGCAAGATGTATAAGGTTTTTGCTCTCAGACAAACCGAACATTGTGTGCTGTACTGACGACGTTTTGGTACAGCTTCGCATTATCTCAAGGATTTACAGAATCATGATGATGTACAAAAATAATGATATTTTTTGGAACATATGATACGATGAAAACGATTGTCGTATGTGCTATTAAGTTCAATGGAACATACGACATTCGTTTTCTATGGCGACGAAATGCGAATACTGAACTGGGAGCTTTTCTTGTACGTAGCAGTTGGACAGTTCGTATTTGCCTCTTATGTTTCCGTACGGTGAGTTTTTGAATAAATCGATGACTACTAGACCATCAAAAATATCAATTTGAATTCAAAATCATTTACACAAAAAGTTACATTATTGGTGTGGTGGGGTATGTCATACCCCAATGAACTTTAGCGGGATGTGACTGAAATCTTGTAAAACTCAAGTTGTTTTTGGATAGCAAATGTGTAAGGTTGGACTGTTATAAACAGCTACTAGAAGCGATAGTGCCCACAAAAAACTGATAGGCGTAATATTTACAAAAATACAACCTCTGGGGTATGGTATACCCCACCACACCGATGCCGGGTTAAGCAAGGAAAAAGAAAAACACCAGCATTACGCACTTTGATGTTTTATGAAAGCTAAATGAAAGAATCTTAAAAAATCATATTTTTCTTTTAAATTCAATTAAATTATTTATTTTTTTTACTTCACTTCAATTTCATACACAGCAATGTGCTCATTTTTCTCCATTTCAAGTATTTTTAACTCGAACAATTGTTTTTGCCACTCGTGCTCGTGCGAATTCTCGAGCTTCTTTTGACACAATTCCGGCTGAAGTAGATGAAGTTGGTGTTTTCAATAGCCGCGGTATGATTTTCATCTGGACGCTGGGAAGAACTATGGATGCCATAAAAAAATTATCTTCACACAAGCTTTCGTTCAAGGTGTCCACTACATTTGCAGCTTTTCCTGCGCCGGATCTTTCCCCACATATTTCTTTTAGCTGGTTATAGTAAGGACATATACGTAAGACATTTTTATTCTAACCCCTTCGTCAGCTTTGAGGCTTTTAAAGATAATCGTGTCAATTTGAAAGCTGTAACAAACAATTAAATACTTTTATATTTACCTCGAATTCATGTGGGTCATGGAGAAACTCCAAAAGCTTTTTATGTCATTTACTTTTTCTTTGGTTTTTTTTTCGTTTTTTTTTTTTTGAGAATCCTCTTCCGAATCCATTGCAGTTAAAAATGTGTGATTTGATTTGTCTTTTGGCTTTACGCCCCCACACGTGCCAAATTAGCAATAACGTTTCGGTGTAGGAGTTTTCTACACCGTCAAAATATGTAACATAAGTTTTGTTATTGGAATAGCAACTGTAGCTAAAACTTGCTCCGACTGCAACTTTGCACCTGGACTGCTACAAAGAGTGAGACTGCTATTGTTTTAACTAAATGTCAGAACATGAGATGCTAGGGTCCTCATAGTGGCTTTTCCGTCGGCGAGTAGGCTAATATCTCGCCACAACATTCAGCCCCTTTCATCCACTTCAGGCTCGCATCAATGGCTGAAACTCTCGCTTGGAACACGCTGCAGTTCGACAGTTGGTGCGGCGGCAATTTGAAATGAACACCGGTGCGTTTATCGACAACATGAGACAACGTGTCCGCCCAAGGCATCATTTTCATTCGATAGAACAATTTCTAGTTTAACCGTTTTTAACTCTTGTGTGCGCACCCACTTAAAACCTCATACTTGAACCCCCCATGGTCTGGCCAGACCATGGTGCAAAAAAGAGGATATTCGAGGATTGTGCTAGTTAATATATTTTTTTTATATTTTTGTTGATGAGTTTATATATATCTTAGTATGTGTGAGTGTTTGTCTGCGTATGTTTGTGTGTGTAGGCCGGTAAAAAAAAAACAAGAAAATGTGAATACAATAATTTCTGTTGCTTGTTTACTTTTTATTTAGGTAAAAAGGTAAAATTATGCTTGATTTATAAAATACACAGCGAATTTCAACTTCAATAAATAAATTTTGAAATTAAAAATATACGATAGTAAGAAAAAAAAATTAAAAACGTAAAATACGTTGTTATGGATTTGCCTCAACTGCTTCACCAATGCAGTGGTTGCAGGGATATAATGCAGTATAATGACTCAAACACATTGAGATTTTATATTGGACATATACATATCGTGTTTTGATATATCTAACACATTTTTATTTCTGGATTCCTTTCACTATTGACAATTATGCTTTGAAGTCGAAAAGGTAGCTGACTAATACAGAACACTGCGAACTATTGGCTGTCAATAAGACAAAATATCTTCTATTAACCACTTAGTTCCATCTATCTAAAAAAACCTTCCGTTCAAGCATAACATGCTCAACATGTTATTATTCATGCTAAACTGGTCGGATATCGTCATCGCGATCTCCACGTTGAATTATCATATTTTATTTTCCATCAGTAGCGAAGCATCGTATTGTTCAGGGCACAAAAGATAATTTGCAGCACCGTTATTACTACCTCCAGCAACAAACGAATCCTCCATAAAATTTTAAAAAGTGTAGGTGGTTCATTCAATTATTCCACAGAACTACGTATTCATTCAATGAGCCAATTGCCAGAATTATTCGCCTGTGCAATTTGTATGCTTCCGAGTAAAACTTTAGTGATAAGTATTCAACATTTAAGTTAAGCTTATTAAAACTATTTAATTAATGACTTAGAATAAATAAATAAATATCTTAATTCTGTTGCTCTAAAGCATTGGTTTTCGCTACTGCTTAAACAATTTTTTTTAGAAAAATCGTCCTCTCTGATGTTATTCCAGCGTTGAAGTTCAAAAATAATTTACACCTTATCCTCGAAATAGCATTTGCTTCCTTTAAGGGGAGGTTCTCCTCTTTTTTTTTTCAAAAAATCAATTTTTTTTTTTTGATGAAATGAAAGGTATGAATGTCGAGAATATGTGTGCAAAAGGATTTTTCGATCCGCAGCATATTTATCGCATAGGAGCGTCTCTGATGCGTCGAACTTTCGCGCGCGGAGGAACGCTCTGGTGCTATTTTACTGCGCGGCCAAAGATTTTAAACGCGTTTATCTCAAAACCATTTTTTTCATCCTAACGTCAAGCGTAACTCATGATCTACTTATCCGAGTTACTTCACCTATAGCATTTCTTAAAGGGTATGATTTTTTATATGACTTATACCTAAAACAAATATAAACAAATGTGTAATAATAGTCTTTTAACAAAAGAAAAGTCGAAAAAAAGATGGTAAAAATTGAACTTTTTCTATGATTATGCATAAATTAGATGATTTTTTATAAAAATTATTCAAAAATAGGTATAAGTCATAGGGAATTTAATATTCTTTACTATAAAAAAAAAATTTTTGATTTCAGTTCACTACAAGTGGCTACAGCCTTGACGTTTCCGAACAATGTCTTGCTTGCAGAGGTTGACAAGACCCGCCATTTTTGGGCCGCCATATTGGATTTTGTAAAAAAAAAATTTTTTCTTGTATTTTAGAAAGATGGCTTAATAAATCATCAAAACGAATAGACGATTCGTGAGTCGTTTCATTATCCGACAGTAAATGAAAGAATTTCGCTTTATTTTCGGCCGAAAAGAGGAGAACCTCCCCTTAATCTCTGTCATAGAAAACATACAATCCAATTGATTAAAATCAGACACGAAAAGAGCACAAATACTTCCTTCGCTTCAGAAATGTAGTTGAATTGACACCAAAAACACAAATATAACCGCGAATACAATGGATAAATATTAATTTTGAATGTGTTCAGACATTCTTTTCTAACAAAAATTATAATTTACTAACCTAAAAGAAAATAAAAGCCAAGGCGAGTGAAAACCATTTGTACCAGGTACATTTTGCGCTAGCTAACTCATGTCACTTTTAACGAGATGGCACGAAAAAAGTGCTTCAAATCGGGTCAGATGGAAAAACCTAGTTACAGCCCTATGCTTCGTAGAGGACTGAATAAGGAACAAACGAAAAAACATATTTATAAACAATTTCGACACTAATTACGTCGAAAATAACAAAAAAACTGAAAATAACAGGCAACTTTGAATGAAAATACACCATGGTCTGGCCAGACCATAGGGGGTTCAACTAAGGGGTATAAATACGTTTGGCACGATTCTCGCCTTGTTTTTGTAAAAATTTTGTTCATGTATTGGTTTTTGTGCTTAGAAAGGATCAGTTGAGGATATCATGAAATATGAACCCGATAGCTTTACTACAACCTTACTAAAAGTGGACCTAAAGTTCAATATGGTCTGGCCAGACCTGGGTGCGCACACAAGGGTTAACTGGCCGCGCCTCCTTCTGCGCACCCAGTTGCTGCTTTAACCCTCTAGTTCCCCAGTTTTTAATCTTGTTAAAAAAATTACGAGTGATAGTTTTGGGGTGGAGAAGTAATGTTTGTTCGGGGGAAAAAATGTCATGTCCATAGGAGGCGTGATAGAGGGTGTAGAAAGTAGAAGGCCTACAGGCCTGCTTGGGAAACAAAGCCAAAAAAAATTCCATATGAAAATTTTTTTTTGTAATTAATTTAAATTTTAAATTTGTTTGTTTATATATGTAAGCATAAATAACGGGTAACAGTTTCAGTTCATACACGTAATAGACCATAAATAAAAAGGGGTGGGGTAAGGCGAGGGGTAATGTGTCGTGGGGTAGTTTATACACTGCTTTTGGGGGTGTATAAACTAGGAAAACTAAAAAAATCGGTATAGGTGCATATATATGGCGGTTCTTATTTTTGTTTTTAAACCCTTGTTATATTTTCACACGGCTGTCGACAAATATACTCCATGAAATAAAGGACTAGCGGAAACTAGTTCTTTCATCTACCCCCAGGGACTACGCCTAAGTATAAATTTTTGCAGTAACATGATCTGTTTTACATTGTAATTAATAATTTAATAATTGATTGGCACGACAGCCCGCTTACGCGAGACTAAGGCCTAGCTTCCCGCAGCCACCCGTGTTGTGCGTGTGAATTTATACGCGGGTGGAAGGGACCTACAGTTTTATGCCGGTTCCGAACGGCAGGTTCGGGAGCTTTTTCATAGGCAATTTTTACTCTCAGAGGTTTGCCATTTCCAGCTGAGAGGACAGCCACCGAAAGAGAAAACGAGTTTCCCGTTATTTTTTTTAGGTGTTACTACATGCAGTATTCGAACTTGCGTCGCTCTGCATTCGACTCGCGCACTAACCAACTGAGCCACGGCGGCTGTTTTACATTGTGATGTAACAAAATAGTGAGCTCTTCTGAAGGTTACTTAGTTGATAACTTGTATAGCCTGAATTTAGTCCAGGTTAATAATTTTGTAAACAAGCTAAATAGAATCTTAGATTTGGTATTTGTAAGTGATAATGTTAACTTTACAGTTTCTGAATGGTTAAGTTCTTTTTCTCCCAATAATATGCATCATGTCCCCTTAGTGCTTAAGCTTAAATTTTATGAATTTCAGCCATTGTGCACAGCCAACCGTAATGATTGCAGGGTTCTTAACTTTAAGCTATGCGATTATGCTAAATTGAATTTATTACTTGATGAAATTGATTGGGACTCTTTGCTTCTTGATCTTCATGTCAGTAGCTCTTTTAACGTCTTTAAATCCAAGCTCTGTGAAGTCTGCTCACTTCATGTCCCTGCTTTTCCCAAAAGGATCTATAAGTTACCTTGGTACACAAAAAATTTGAAATATTTGAAAAACTTGCGTAATAAATTTTTCAAAAAATTCAAGACCACCAACCTCCTGTCTTTCAAGGACAAATACTTGAGATATTCCAAAGAATTTAATTGTTTGAATAAGTTTCTATATCGGAACTATACTTTAAAGTACGAATCTGAAGTAAAATCGAACCCAAAGGCTTTCTGGCGTTTCATCAAGTCCAAGAGATCCTGTTCTTCTATTCCCACTACCCTGTTTCTGAATGATGTAACTGCTAAATCTCCCTACGAAGCTGCCAACCTGTTTGCTGAGTTCTTCCGCTCTAATTTTGTGTCCGACCGTGATAGTGATGTGAATGCATATGGTGATACTTGCTCTTCCATCAATATTGGTTCTTTTTCACTATCCTATGAGGATGTTGCTGAAGGTCTTAGTCAACTTAAACCCTCTTTTCAACATGACGCTGATGGGTTATCTGCGTCCATGTTGAAGCGTTGTCCTTCCCTCGTCTGTCCGCTTCTATTGATTTTTAATAGATCTCTTGCTTCTGGGGTTTTTTTAGATGCTTGGAAAGTAACTTCAATCACTCCAGTTTTTAAGAGTGGCAACAAAAATAATGTTACCAATTATCGTCCTATCTCTAAGTTGTCCGCTGTGTCCAAGCTTTTTGAGTGTATCATCAAACATAGACTATATTTTGCTGTCAAAAACATTTTATGTCCTAATCAGCATGGTTTCATGTCTGGCCGGTCAACTGTAACAAACTTAGCTATTTTCACCGAAGACTGTCTATCCGCTTTTCACTCTGGTTTCCAAGTGGATTGTGTTTATACGGATTTTTCGAAGGCCTTTGATAAAGTTAGCCATAGTATTCTTATTTCAAAATTTGCTAAACTAGGTTTTCATTCGGTCTTCTTAAACTGGATTACCTCCTATCTTAGCAATCGCAGTTGTACTGTTGTGATTGACAATGTTTCATCTCGGCCTTTTATAGCGTCTTCTGGAGTACCCCAAGGTAGCATTCTTGGGCCCTTGTTTTTTATAATATTCATTAATGATATTAGCCGTTGTTTTTCAAACTCCAGGTTTCTTCTTTACGCTGATGATCTAAAAATTTACTCTCCTATAACTTCCTTTATTGATCAGCAAAACCTTCAGTCTGACCTTGATAATGTGTTTGCTTGGTGTTGCAGAAACCGCTTATCATTGAACATCAATAAATGCTCCCATGTTACTTACTCTAAGTCTCTTTGTCCGCTGCAAACCTCCTACTGTATCGATAACACGCCCCTTAAGTCTCTCAGTGAGATTAGGGACCTTGGAGTTATTTTTGACTCTAAGCTCACTTTTTCCAGCCATCTTAACTTTACTCTTTCTAAAGCTTACTCTATGCTTGCTTTTGTTAGGCGGAACAGTGTTGACTTCACTGATCCTTACACCGTAAAAACGCTTTTTAATGCTTATGTCCGGTCAGTGCTTGAATATGCGGTTTTCATTTGGAGACCATATCACAGTGTGCATATAAAACGACTTGAACGAGTCCAGAAAGTGTTTTTAAAATATGCACTTCGATCTTTGAGATTTGTTGACCCTGTTCCGTCGTACGGCTCTATGTGCTCCTTATTGCATATCAAGTCCCTCGAAGACAGGAGGAAGATTCTCTCCATGACCTTTGTATTCGATTTAGTTACTGGTGGTATTGACTGTCCCTTATTGCTTGATAGAATCAACTTTCATGTTCCTGCCAAACAGTTGCGGAATTATGAAATTTTCAATCTTGCCTGCTGTCGTACTAACTACGCCCAATTTGCGCCCCTGGCTAGAACTTTGGCTGAAGTTAATTCACTTTATAATTTTATTGATTTTTCATCTTCCAAATTGTCTTTTAAACATAGCTTAAACACTTACTTTAAGTAACTAATCTGTAGTTAGTCTGTAAGCTACTTAACTGTACAATAGACTCAAATAAATAAATAAATAAATAAAAATTTCGGTTAAAATCGATAAATAATGTTTAAATAGCGAAAAAACATCTTTAAGGACCGTTAATTATTTAGGCTTTTCATCCCAAGCAGGCCTACAGATACTCTAGAGTTTAGGTTAGATAGGAGGAGTGTACCAAATTTTTTTCGTAATTTTCTTTTATTTTCTCAAAGAATACATTAACAGCTACTCACCAATAATTTTTTTAGTTTTATTGCGGCTCTCAATTTATTAAAAGAATTTGGTTTCTCACACAATTTCAAAAATAATTATTTGCTTATTTTCCCACGAAACTTCAACTTTGTCTTACAATTAGTGCCGTTGTGCATGTGGCAGCGTTATCTGACTACATTTATTTTATAAAATGGAATTTTCCCTTTCCATTAGTGATTAGAAAAATCATAAGGTGTAATTTACAGAATTTTTGAAGTGAAACTTCTTTACGCACGCTTGGCATGGGGAGTAAGCTGGCAAACGCGTGACGTAAGCGTTACGAAAAGTGTGATCGGGCGAGGCGAACGGAAGTTGAGTGGTTTACGCACGCTTGGCATGGGCAGTAAGCTGGCGAACGCGTTACGAAAAGTGTGATCGGGCGAGGCGAACGGGAGTTGAGTGGTTTACGCACGCTTGACTTGGGGAGTAAGCTGGCGAACGCGTTACGAAAAGTGTGATCGGGCGAGGCGAACGGGAGTTGAGTGGTTTACGCACGCTTGACTTGGGGAGTAAGCTGGCGAACGCGTTACGAAAAGTGTGATCGGGCGAGGCGAACGGGAGTTGAGTGGTTTACGCACGCTTGACTTGGGAAGTAAGCTGGCGAACGCGTTACGAAAAGTGTGATCGGGCGAGGCGAACGGGAGTTGAGTGGTTTACGCACGCTTGACTTGGGGAGTAAGCTGGCGAAAGCGTGACGTAAGCGTTACGAAAAGTGTGATCGGGCGAGGCGAACGGGAGTTGAGTGGGGGATATAAGCAAGAGACAGCAGTGCGCGCGCACATTTTCTTTCTCTCTTCCTCTCATAGCACACTGCAGGCCTATTGTCTGTAGCACAGTGTAGGAGCAAGAAAGAGCAGTGCGCGCGCACACTTTCTTTTCTTTACGAAAATAAAAGATCTATGCAAAAATATTAATTTACCAATGAGAACATAAAATAAGTTTAAATATTTGTAGAAAATTAATATATGTATACGTACATACATGTATATATTGTACACACACATATATATATATATACATACAGATGGAGCGAAAGAAGGTTCACTTCAGTCGTGTGGTCATAAGCACACTCGTTTTTTTTTAAGCTTAGGATGTCTATGTTACATCCTAGAACTAGAGGGTTAACTGGCGATCTCGAATCGCACCGGAACGCAGCTGAATCTCATCGACTCTGACAATTATTAAAAATAGTTTAATATCCATAGTAACTACAGCTAGTCTCTACCCTCTGCCTTCCGCCCTCCGTCACATTTTTCCGTATTGCCTCGTGCGTGATTTTTGCTTGTGTTGCTACAGAAAGTCTTTAATATTGACGGGATTGTCCAGAATACGTGCGGAAATATGCAATAATGTGTATTCAAATACATATAGCATAAGAATAAATATCATGCCAGGGGGTGGGTGCGTGCGGCAGTTAGTCACTTGGATGGCTTTGCTGCTATTAGGCGCGGTAAATGCGCATCGCAAAATGGCCATGCGGAAATTATATACGCTGCCTATACGGCAGCTGGCATTGTCCCTCCACCCCACCGCACCGCACCGCACTTTACACACATATTTCACTCACAGCTTGTGATTAATGGTAAATATGAAACAACAACAACCCAAATGTAGATGTCAGCAGTTTGCCACGCGCACGCCAGCATTCAATAACCTGAAATACCTCGATGACAAGCGCACACGAACGCGTCACAGACGTATCAATCAAATGTCGGAATAATTATAGGTTAGCTTAAGTTCAGTTAGGTGAGCTTTACGAGATTAGGTTAGACTCATACCCATAATTTTCTCACTTTCAGAAACTATCTCCAACCCTACTGTTCTACTATTTTCACTTTTAGATGCTATCGATCAGCAACCTGATTTGATAATGTTTCTCCACATTTCTCAGTTACTGATTAACCCTTAACCACCTAACACCTGTTATTGTCACACTACCACCTAACATACGTCTGTGAGACCCCGGAACAAAAATTATTCGCGTTTGTAAAATTTTGTGAATTACGTTTTAGTTTTGAGTTAAAATCAGTTAAGGAACATATTAAATTATTTATTAAAATAAAAAAACACAGGAAAATCAACGTTTTTAATTTAAATTTAATTTAAGGCAGGTTCTCACCTTGTGGATCCGAAAAAGTGCATTTTTTTTTAGAAAACGGTTAAAGATACAACGCTGAAAACGCTGTTTCTGGATATGAACACACATTTATTTAGAGAATACAATTTTTAAAATTGAATGAATCAAAACAAAGGGGGGAGAGGCGTCCATCAGTGGCGGCATGTCGGCGAGGAGGTGTCCCGCTACCGGAAGTGATTCCGTCAAAACCCGTGATCGGAAACACAAAAATCGAACACATTCTTAATGTGTACCGTATTATCTATTGAATGAACTACGATCATGGAAAAAAAATCGAAATTAAAAAAGTTATGAGGTTTTGAAAAAACATTACGATTTTCGCATTTTTTTGTTCACTAATTATTTTTTTAAATAAACAATTTTCAATATTTTTGGCTGATCGTAGTTCGTTTATTAGAAAAAACCCTAAGGAACATTTGGAAAAAATTTGGTGACGATTGGTTCATTCCAGCGCCTTCAATCACTTCCGTAAGGTCCGAAAATGTGGTTCTGAGAAAAACGCGTTTAAAGTTTAAAGCGCGCTTGGCCGGTGCTCTACACTGCTCTTTGTAAAGGCCTGTAACTTTTGTAATTTTTAAGATTTTGATCTGAAATTTCTGGAGCACATTTTTGAAACATATATCTACACGATAAGGCATTGGTATTTTTTTTTCCACAAGGTGAGAACCTGCCTTAAGAAGTCAACATTTCTTATTTTATACCTACAAACTAACATATTTGGAAAATGAGATCCATTAAAGTAGGTACTTCTTTGTTCCTTTTTTTATATATTCAGTCATCGAAAGACATAAATTAAAGTAAATATTTTCAATAAAAACAAAACTTAAACAAAATTGCAAGACCTTAACTTGCAGTTTTTCCCGAGAGTCAAAACGCAGTTTGTGTGAACATTCAAGGCAAATAGGAGTGTGTTGTTGTTGTGTTTTGCGTTTCTTTATCGAGTCGCAAATAGAGCAGTTCTAACGCACTGCTAACCTTTCTTCAGCGCTACTAACAAAATGGAACTGCTGATGGAGTGGTTCCATTGTTACTCTGGAGGATGCGTTGAATAGCCATTCTGATATCACGTTGTAATTTAAAGCCTAATTTGAAGCCTACATCGGCCTCAACATCGCTGCCTTCATCGTTCGGTATATTTCCGTCGTCTGAAAAATCTTCCTCCAACCACTGCTGTATATTTGCGTCATTTAAAGCAATTATCAACTGAAACAATAAAAAAATACGAATGTAAAAAAGTCACGTAACCGCCTAACAGGGGTCTCCTAGACTCCTAGCAACAGTTTTTTACTCACTAGAGACAAACGCGATCACATCCGACTCTGACAAGCGGTTGCGCGGCACTAGTGGCGCAAGGAAAAGGTACAAGAACTAAAACGTTTATACGAAGCTCGGGCGTAAAAATAGTCACGCTTAAAAATTCCGGGGGGTCTGTGAGACGTATGCTAGGTGGTTAAGGGTTAACATTAAAAAACATGCGTCGAATTATTTCTGATTTTTAGTACTTTCGCCATGTTTGAAGTCAATGGATCCAATAAATTTTCTCTTAACTCATCAGATTTTGATAACAAAATCAAAAACTCCTGTCGTATTATTTTATATTTAAATCATACTAGCTGGGCCCCGCGGCTTCGCACGCAAGAGCTCTCTTGTTTCATCCGATACAAATTTTGAACGCATTGTTGACCCCATCAGATTTTGATTTAAAAAAACATACACTAGTCAAAATAAGTTTGCGTACAAGGGGTACATAGTTTTTTCATATGAAAAATAAATCACTTAAAGTAATTTTTCCATAAATTTAGTTCTTTTATTCTAGTGCCAAAAACAAAATTTGTTATGAATTCACCTCAGAAAAAGATTGCGTACAAGATAAGTTTAATTTAATTGAAACTAAGTTTTGTCCAAAAATTAATAACTTTGTGAATATGCATCTCTTATTGGAACTCCCTGCAGAAGTTTCGGCATAATTTTTATTAAGTTATGTGTTTTTTCAGCTGTTCTTTTGTTATATCCTTGAGGTGTTATATTTGTCTACTATATCTTTGAAGATGGGGTGTGTTTGGGCTCAGGGTTCAAGTAATCCCCATATATATTTAATTAAATGCACGTTTGGTGACTAGGGAGGAACTGTTTCAACTTTCTTGAGCCAGTTAACACTAGAATGCCCGAGGGAGTCATTTTGACTCCATTGAGGTCTTTTATTTTTTAAATTATTCAAAACACTATACGTACCAGAATTACACTGTAATTTAATTTCAACAGCAAAAGCCACTGACAATAACTGTACAGTAGTTATGAATTCAAACAAGGCAATTATTAACACTAGAATGCCCGAAAATCTGACATACCTAAAATGCCTCGGGCATTCTAGTGTTAATAGCAAAGATGGCTTCACATCATATGCATTGCGCCTTAAGGTCATCGTAAAGTTGAAAATAAATGTTGGAACCTGATCCAAAATTTTGAAACCTTGGCTTACATAAGCTTTTATAATATGTAAATCACCCCTCGGAACGATTTCTGAATAACAAAACAGCCTCCTCACTACTTTTCCTGACATGCAGCCCCATAACACAACCCCACATATGCTATGCTTCACTGTTAATTTCAGATTTTTGTTATTAACAGGATCGTCTTCAAATTAGTTGATGCCTTTTAATGCCAAATATGCCAAACCATTATCATATAATAATGAATCATCCCACTTTCTATAGATAACAACACATCATCCCGGAAATCCGGTTTTCTAGACTCTTTAAAGGACTCTTTCACGAAAGCAATTCTGTGCTCCTTGTTTGTAAGCTAAATAAGAGCATGCTATTCTGTAGGGAAAATATGTTATTTTCAGGACTTTTCTTAGAAAATCACTGCTACTGAGTTTAATAAAATATTTCTATACATTTCTGAAGATATCGGATGCAACTAGCCTAAGATTATGATGCACATCGCAAAACAATCTAATCCTATTGCTTGGGTAGCTGAAGAAAATGGCCAGATCGTAGCAAAGAAGCAAGAATTTCTGGTTTTTTTTTTTTTAATTGCAGATGGTTTTTCGAAATGACGAATGTGCTCTTCCAAAAATTTCTCTAATTGCACGAAATTTTTTGTCAATTTAGGAAAGATCTAGTAAGATCATAATTTTATCCATTTTTATTTTTTTTCGCTTGGGTTTTATTGCTTTCTATTCTAGATCTAGTAAGATCATCATTTTATCCATTTTTATTTTTTTTCGCTTGGGTTTTATTGCTCTCTATATAATTTCAAGCACGTATACGTTTAAAAATAATTTACAAGTCCGTTTACTGCTCAATGGAATACAAATTTCCAAATAAAAATAAAAAGCATAACTGGAAATTCCCATTATTAGTTTTGTACGCAAACTTAGTGTGCACCGTTTTGTGAGTATATTGTCAATAAATACGAATATATGGAAAATTATTGTTTTAATGTATCTAAAACACAACAAAAAGTGCAGTTAAGGCATATATGAATAATGTGGATAAGTTTTGGTTAACAGAGAACCCATTTTTGAGGTCAAAATTGATGATGACATAACTTTGACTTGCCTGTACGCAAACTTTTTCTGACTAGTGTATGTATCTTATTTTTGATGTCAAGTGGTTCTAAAAATTGTGAAGTCAAAAGGCCCTTTAAATCATGAGTTTTCACATTTACTATGAACAAATTATTAATCCTTAGTTTACCACGGTAGATTTCGATTTTCAAAAATATGAAAAGCACATTTTAATTATTTCCCGATTGAAGTGCTTTTTGTCTAAGTTTAAAGTCAAAAGGACCAATAAATCGTGTTTCTCTATACAAACTGTTAACCCATTGTTGACCCCGTTAGATTTTAATTTTCAAAAGAGTGTAAAACACGTGCCAAATTATTTCTCACTAAGAATACCTTTACAAAGTTTGAAGTCAGTGGGCCCATTAATTCATGATTTTTTACAGCTTCGCCATACAAACTTTTAACCGGTCGTTGACCCCGGCCGATTTTAATATTCTGAAAAAATAAAAAACACATATCGATTTATTTTACATTTGAAGTACTTTCACCAAGTTTGAAGTCAAAAGCTTAACAAATTTGTTTCTCCATACATACTTTTAACCCGTCGTTGATCCAGTTAGATTTCGATTTTGAAAATAATGAGAAACGCGTATATATTTTTTTTATTTCAAGTATTTTTACAATTTTTGAAGTCAATAGGCCTATCGGTTTATGTTTTTTTCGATCTACCCTTAAACAAATCTTGGTGCAGTTATATTTTGATTTTCGAAAAATTATAAAACACGTGTCGAAGTATTTTTGGTTTAGAGTATTTTCAGGAAGCTCGAAATCAATATGTCTCTTAAATCACTTTTCTTACAACAACACATTAACACGTGTTTTGCCCCTTTACACGCCAAATTTCAAAACATCCCGTCTAAGCGGAGGTTAATTTTTCAAGATGTACCTACAGTTCAAATTTCATGTTTGTAGATTCAGCGGTTTGGGCTGAGCAATGATGAATCAATCAATCAATCAGTCAGTCAGTTAGGGCAAACAATCTATGTATATAAAAATGGAGGCGGTACCACGCCCTCTTGTCCAATGCTCACAACTTTCTTCTAGTCGAATTGTGCTACTAAGTGGAAAGTTTGTACCAAGTTTCACTGATGTGTGTGTGTACTGCATAACTGTTGGATCATACAAAATGTGCCACGCCGCTTCACCAACGCCGATCAAATCTCATCAGTAGAATGACAAATCTATAAAACGACGGTACACCAAATTTCAATTCTGTGCGACTTACAATGCCGCAGCTATTCCACTCAAAAGAATTGTATTGTATGGGCGGCGCCATGCCCCCTTGTTAAATACCCGCCTCATTCCCTCTGCCGAAAGATATGATTAAATAGTAGGTTGATATCAAGTTTCATTGATGTACGACTTCCAGTTCTGCTGCATAAACAATTTGCCACGCCCCTTGTTCAAGGCCCATACAATTTTACCAGTAGAATGACACTTCTATGGGACGATGTCATATTAAATTTCAATGCTGTGCGGCTTACGATTCCGAAGCCATTCCATATAAAAGATTTCATTTGTATGTGCGGTGCCACGTCCCCTTGGTAAATACCCGCCCCATTCCCTCTGTGGAAAGATATGACTAAATGGTAAATTCGTACTAAGTTTCATTGATGTTCGAGTAACAGTTACAAAATTATGCGGATAGTTTGGGTCAAACAAATGTGCCACACCTCTTGTCCAACGCCCATAAAATTAACAGTAGAATGGCACATCTATGAAACGACGGTACACCAAATTTCAATGCTGTGCGACTTACAGTTCCGAAGCTATTCCATTTAAAAGATTTGAGTTATATAGGCGATGCCGCACTCCCTTGTTCAATACCCACCCCATTCCCTCTATTGAAGAACATGATTAAATAGTAAGCTTGTATCAAATTTAATTGATGTGTGACTTATGGTTCCAAAGTTATTGTCTAAAAATGTATTCTTGTGGTGCCACGCCCCGTTTCACCGACTTTTCTTTTTCCCTAAACCTTCACGTAAACCTTCTAGTACAGTAAATAGAGACAAATAAATCACATTTACTAAAAAAAAATACTTAATGGCTTAAATTTTGAGGGTGTGTTCGGGGGCATGTCCTGAGTCTAAAACTGAGTTTTGGTATTCGAGGGGGTGGGGGAAGATACTACCCACTGCTTATTTAGGGGTGAGCTCGTTTTAACTCCTTATCTCCGATGCTATTGCTCGTACCGACAAGTCCGAGGGATCAAATTTGTGGGTAATAAAATTATCTATCTAATGATAATAAAATCGAGGTCTTAGGTCGATTAGGTGAATCACAATGGCCGGTCAAAGGTCAAAAGTGAGGGATAGTTTTCGTTTTTCGTGAATACTGTGAAACCAGTAGGTTTTTTCGCATACTGCTTCGATACCATTTTAAAGTACTTGAAATTACCTACAAAATGAGTGCTCGAACACTCATCTACTATAAATAGTTTGCCGTCAATCAAACGACCAAGCTGACCGCGCGCGCCGATGTTGACCGCGCGCGCTGTACGTGCGAACACGTAGAGAGTGCAATGTATGCGCAATGAGTACTTCTCGCGCCGTGCGCGGCTCTAACACTAGATAGATAATTTTATTCCCCACAAATTTGATCCCTCGGACATGTCGGTACGAGCAATAGCACCGGAGATAAGGAATTAAAACGAACTCACCCTTAAATAAGCAGGGGGTAGTATCTTCCCCAACCCCCTCGAATACGAAAACTCAGTTTTAGACTCAGGACATGCCCCCGAACATACCCTCAAAATTTCAGCCATTAAGTATTTGTTTTTAGTAACATATACCTATTTACTTTACTATTCCTGTTAATTTCAGATTTTTGTTATTAACAAGATCGTCTTCAAATTAGTTGATGCCTTTTAATGCCAAATATGCCAAACCATTATCATATAATAATGAATCATCCCACTTTCTATAGATAACAACACATCATCCCGGAAATCCGGTTTTCTAGACTCTTTAAAGGACTCTTTCACGAAAGCAATTCTGTGCTCCTTGTTTGTAAGCTAAATAAGAGCATGCTATTCTGTAGGGAAAATATGTTATTTTCAGGACTTTTCTTAGAAAATCACTGCTACTGAGTTTAATAAAATATTTCTATACATTTCTGAAGATATCGGATGCAACTAGCCTAAGATTATGATGCACATCGCAAAACAATCTAATCCTATTGCTTGGGTAGCTGAAGAAAATGGCCAGATCGTAGCAAAGAAGCAAGAATTTCTGGTTTTTTTTTTTTAATTTCAAATGGGTTTTTCGAAATGACGAATGTGCTCTTCCAAAAATTTCTCTAATTGCACGAAATTTTTTGTCAATTTAGGAAAGATCTAGTAAGATCATAATTTTATCCATTTTTATTTTTTTTCGCTTGGGTTTTATTGCTTTCTAGTCTAGATCTAGTAAGATCATCATTTTATCCATTTTTATTTTTTTTCGCTTGGGTTTTATTGCTTTCTATATAATTTCAAGCACGTATACGTTTAAAAATAATTTACAAGTCCGTTTACTGCTCAATGGAATACAAATTTCCAAATAAAAATAAAAAGCATAACTGGAAATTCCCATTATTAGTTTTGTACGCAAACTTAGTGTGCACCGTTTTGTGAGTATATTGTCAATAAATACGAATATATGGAAAATTATTGTTTTAAGGCAGGTTCTCACCTTGTGAAAAAAAAAAACATTTTTTTTTGCCTTATCGTGTAGATATATGTTTAAAAAATGTGCTCCAGAAATTTCAGATCAAAATCTGAAAAATTACAAAAGTTACAGGCCGTTACATAGAGCAGTGTAGAGCACCGGCCAAGCGCGCTTTAAACTTTAAAGGCGTTTTTCTCAGAACCACATTTTCGGACCTTACGGAAGTGATTGAAGGCGCTGGAATGAACCAATCGTCACCAAATTTTTTCTAAATGTTCCTTAGGGTTTTTTCTAATAAACGAACTACGATCAGCCAAAAATATTGAAAATTGTTTATTTAAAAAAATAATTAATTAATTAATTAATTAATAATAATTAATTAATTGATTGGCACGACAGCCCGCTTACGCGAGACTAAGGCCTAGCTTCCCGCAACCACCCGTGTTGTGCGTGTGAATTTTGTACGCGGGTGGAAGGGACCTACAGTTTTATGCCGGTTCCGAACGGCAGGTTGGGAGCTTTTTCATAGGCAATTTTTACTCTCAGAGGTTTGCCATTTCCAGCTGAGAGGACAGCCACCGAAAGAGAAAACGAGTTTCCCGTTATTTTTTTTAGGTGTTACTACATGCAGAATTCGAACTTGCGTCGCTCTGCATGCGACTCGCTGGACCGCGCACTAACCAACTGAGCCACGGCTGCTGAACCCCTTCCCCCCTAAAAAAATAATTAGTGAACAAAAAAATGCGAAAAACGTAATTTTTTTTCAAAACCTCATAACTTTTTTAATTTCGATTTTTTTTTCATGATCTTGGTTTATTCAATAGATAATACAGTACACATTAAGAATGTGTTCGATTTTTGTGTTTCCGATCACGGGTTTTGACGGAATCACTTCCGGTAGCGGGGCACCTCCTCGCCGACATGCCGCCACTGATGGACGCCCCCTCCCCCCTTTTTTTGATTCATTCAATTTTAACCCTTTACGGCTCAAGATCACCAAACTTAATGAAACCTGGTTGGATTGAAAGCTTTTTGTAAATAAAAAAATATTTGTTCCACGAGTTTTCAAATTTTTATTATAAAGTGGATAAGTGGAGAAAGAAGCGGTTTGTGACATTTATGTCACATTGAGCTATAAAGAGTACAAAACTTAAATCTTCATTAAAATTTCAAAAAACTCTATTTTAGCTTAAAAGTTTTAATGTTTTATGAAGTGTGGAAAATTTTAAAGCAATTATTTTGTTTGTTATAACATAAGTCTACTCTACACTTTTCAGATAAAGTTTTCGAGACTCCTACGCATCCAGGGAGCTTGCACCGAATCCTTTTTTCTGTCCATACCGGCCAATGTCTGATTTGATCATGTCTTATCGCTATCGGTGGAGTACTCTGCGCTGGCCATTTATGTTTTTTAGCTTGGAGCTCGCGTTCAAGACTTTGTCGCTTTATGGGGCTAGTTGCGCCCATCTTACAGAGAACCGTTGCGACTTCCATCCTGAAATCCGCTGATGATAGCTGACCATCTTTTTGACCATTTACTTTTCGAACTCTCTTATACTAAATCCATGCATTAGACATCGTGAGGTCAAGGAAATGGTAGAACATCCTAACTTGCCATCGCTTACTTCTCAGCAATAAATTGCTGTATGCAAACTTTGGAAGCATGGAATTTGTTTTCAGGATCTTTTTGAACTACATATAAACTAGTTTGTTCTGCAATGTGCTCCATCAACTCTTCTGGAAACACTTGTAGGAAAAATTGAAAGGGTGTCTCTAAATTCAAAATCTCAGGGTCCAAGGAATCATGGCCCGTAAAACGAAGGGTTTCTTCACTTAATTGAAGATTTTGCTTCTTCTATAAAATGGTTGGCTGGCTGATAGACCTTGAGTATCGCGCTTTCTTAGTCTGTGAAGTCGATGGGATGTTGTCGTCGCTTTCCAAGTCGTCGATAATATTCTCAATATTTACGCCATCTTCCTCATCATGTAAGGAGAACTCCATATCCTCAACTAAATCATTATCGTTTCCGGTTCCCAAAACAAGGTTTTCCAGTGCATCATCATCATCCTCATCTTCGAACCCGTCCTCACTTTCTTCATAACTTCTAAAAACTGCTTCATTTAGTTCATCAATTTTTCTGTTGCGGTAAGCCATTGTGATAACTATAAACCATGAAAAATCACCACGAAGGAATTGAATAAAACATTCCTTAGATCTGCATTCATTTGTTTTGTATTCATTTTTTTCTGATCATTATAACGGTTTGTAACAGAAATGTCACATTGCGCGGTACACAGCAAAAGTTGCCTTTGTTCCGCAATGTGACAGAAATGTTACAAACAGTAATTTCTGGATTTCATAAAAACCATCAAATGTTTTTATAGGGGTATTCTCGATGTCTTGCACGGAGGAAGAATTTGTAAAAATGCAAACGTGCAAGACTGGAAAATGCTACACATCGAGAACGCACAAAAAAGCACACATTGCAAATATTGCAAAAATTCCGCAAACAGCCACAAACTTTCTCCATTTCTTTTTAATTTGGTTTTCGGTTGATCCATTTCCACCTGCAAGCAATACATATATCCAAATTACATACCTAAAAAGATTGAAATAAAACCAAATATAAAGAAAATACGCTTCCGCACACGAAGAAAATTAAATGGCTGTCGCACAATCGTGTCGTGTCGTGTGCCGTGTGTCGTGTGCACCTACACACTATGTCAAACACAAAACAAGGGTTTTTGCGTAGCATGATATGCAAAAAAAGCAAAATTTTTTTGCTTGTATTTTGTTTTTGTATCATTGCACGGATTGCAAGATTCTATAATTTTTGCATTTCGTGCACCTTGCAAGGGGTTTGCAAGACATCGAGAATACCCCTTATGAATTCGACCACATTATTTAAAGAGAAAGTATTCACCTGTTATTTTGCACAAAAAAAGTAATTAAAAATCGCTTTGATAAATTTTTTTAATAAATTAAAAATTCACGACAATGCACTGATATAACACTCACGATTTCTGAACACTAAATGAAAAATTTTACATTTTAACTTAACGATTGCTATGTAGTACTTTTATATTACATGCACTACCGTATATAAGAAGTAAAGAAAAAACAAAAACAGAGATTATTTGTTAACATTGCATTTTATTGCTATTTTAGTGGTTTGTTACAGATATGTAACACGGTGCCGTAAAGGGTTAAAAATTGTATTCTCTAAATAAATGTGTGTTCATATCCAGAAACAATTTTCAGCGTTGTATCTTTAACCGTTTTCTCAAAAAAAATTCCTAAAAAAAATTCACTTTTTCGGATCCACAAGGTGAGAACCTGCCTTAATGTATCTAAAACACAACAAAAAGTGCAGTTAGGTTAGGTTAGGTAGGGAAAGGGTGTGTGCGTCCCAAGGGCAGCACTTCCACTCGGAGGCCAAAATGGCCCATTGTGAATCCCTTCATGGAAGATTCCGGAGCTAACCAGTGGCTCTCAGTTCGGGGCAAACCAATTCGACCTCTTGATGAAGGAGAGTAGATCCGATATTTCAACTACTGCTGCGCAGGCCAAGTCTACCAGGAACCTTGGTACCAAGGTACGGAGTCGGCGTTCCTGCAGAGCCGGGCAGTGGCACAGGTAGTGTTGGATCGTTCCACTTCTTCCTCATCTCCACAGCTTCTGCAGACATCACTGGACGAGAGGCACCATTTGACCAGCATAGATCCAATGGCGCAGTGTCCAGTAATGACTCCAACAAGCTGCCTAATAGAGGTTCGACTCAGGGACAGCACATATCGTGTTTTCCTCACGGAAAGGGAAGGCCATATTGCCCGGCAGGTACTGCAATCAGTTCTGCTCCGCCATGAGGACTCGATGTAAGTTTTGCTCAACCTGTCAATACGCAAATACAGGGCAGATATCGGAGGGAGCACAGAGTTATCCACTTCGGTGAGAGGCAGGGCGACCCCCTTTCTTGCCATCTCATCCGCTGCCTCGTTTCCTGCCACTTCAGAGTGGCCCGGAACCCAGCAGAGAGTGACTCGGTGATGTCCGATGCCGCGAAGTGCAGTGCGACAACTCTGCACTACCTTTGATTTCACAGTCGCTGATTCCAGCGCTTTAAGGGCTGCCTGACTATCCACACAGATTGTGATATCCGTGGGTGATAATCCGCTGTCGCGGATTAATTCAGCAGCTTTCCAGATTGCATAAATCTCCGCCTGAAAGATGCTACAGAGGTCCGGGAGTTTGAAAGACCGTTGAGCCCCTAGTACATCTGAGTGGAGACCAGCTCCTGTACCTTCCTCCATCTTAGAACCATATGTGAAGATGGTGATGGAGGCGTCTCTTGTCACACTTGTAAGTCCCCACTCTTCCCTTGAGGGAAAGGAGGTAAGTGCGCGCGACTCAAAATCCAGGTATGGAATCAGATAGTCCGTACAGGAATCTAATTGATGTTCCGTACCTGGCCTCGTAAATGACCTTAGGATCCCAGAGTGTCCATAAGCGTGCTCTTTCCACAAGTTGGCCTCTCTCAGCCTGAGAGCGCCTTTAGCGGCACAGCACTTAATGAACTGCTCTATTGGGTGGAGATGTAGAATTATCTCTAGGCCTGCCTGGGGGTGCTTTTGACGGTTCCTGCGGCTATGGGAATCATAGCCGCCAGTCTCTGCACCTTCATCAGTTGCGTCGCCAAGGACCTGGTGTCCGTGGCCGGCCACCAGACAATGGCTCCGTAACATAAGATCGGCCGAATGATCGCTGTATACATCCAGTGGACAATGCTCTGCCGCAATCCCCACTTTTTCCCGAAGGCCTTCTGACAGACGTAGAAGGCATTCAGGCTCTTCTTCACCCGCTCTTCCACGTTGCGTCTCCAAGAAAGATTGGAGTCGAGTGTGGTTCCAAGGTATTTCACCTCGGGTGAGAGGGTGATAGTGATGCCGCTGAGTTTCGGCAGCCTAAACTCTGGTATTTTGTATCTCCGGGTGAACAGTACCATAACCGTCTTTGAGGGGTTAACTCCTAAACCGTTATGCTCTGCCCACCTACAGAGTTCTTCAAAGGCAGACTCCATAAGATTACTGATGGTGGAAAGAAATTTTCCAGGGATCAGGATAGTGACGTCGTCCGCATATGCTACTACTCGCAGCCTCCTGGATTCGAAGATCTCGAGGATGTTGTTTATCACAAGCAGCCACAGCAGAGGCGAAAGGACGCCCCCCTGAGGTGTGCCCCTTGTGGTTAACCTCCTCACCGAGCACGAGCCTAGGCTGGAGTGAACCCTTCTGCTACTAAGCATATCGCTGGTCCACCTCACCACTTTCTCGTCCACTTCGAATTTTCTAAGTGCACTGGTTATTGCCTCTAGATTGACGTTATTAAAGGCCCCCTCAACATCGAGGAAAGCGGCTAACGTATACTCCTTGACGCTCAGCGATTTTTCGATCGTCTGGACGACCTCATGCAAGGCGCTGTCTACAGATTTTCCCCTGCAATACGCATGTTGCGTCCTGCAGAGTCCCCTGGACTGTGCCACTCCCCTGACATAGACATCCACCAGCCTCTCCAGAGTCTTAAGAAAGAACGATGACAGGCTGATCGGTCTGTAGTCTTTTGCAGTGATGTGGTTTGACTTCCCCGCCTTGGGGATGAACACCACCTTAACCTCTTTCCAGGCGCGTGGTACATAGCCCTGTTGGAGAGATTCCCGAAAGATTCGCACCAAGACTTTGACCACTGCCTCCTTAGACCATTGCAGCATAGCCGGAATGACACCATCGGGACCCGGAGATTTGTACGGGTTGAAGGTGTCTATCGCCCATGCCACTTTGACCTCATCGATAATCCCCTGAACTTAAGCATCCGGACGAGTGCTGTCTATGAGGCGTGGTCGTCTCAACAACACTCGTGCAACCGGGAAAGTGGGTGTTCATGAGAGTCTCTAGAAGCTCCTCCCTCGATTCTGTCCACGAGCCGTCAGACTTCCTAATGCTGCTAGGGGTATGTGATGCCCCGGCTAGCACCTTGCGAAGTCTGGCGGCCTCGTTGACATTGTCGAGGGTTCGCAGTACTTCCTCCAATTATCCCACTTGGCCGCCCTAATAGTCTTCTTAAACTTATTAAAGCTAGCCTTGTAGGCTCCCCAGTCTTCTTCAGTTCGGCTAAGTTTAGCCTTATTGAAGAGACGTCTGTTATCTGTTCTAAGTTGTCTTAGCTCTGGGGTCGTTGGTTTTCCGTGGAGCTCGACTTTTAGGGCAAGATTCATTAAAATACTTGTTAAGCACTTTCGTTAGAAGACCAACTGACCTGTCAGTGTTGTTTCTCTCGAATGTAGCGATCGCTTTGCGCGATGCCAGTTTCTGAGAAACTAGTGCACTGAATTTAGGCCAGTTAGTCTTTCTCGGATTCCTATAAGTTTGTGGACATCCAACCTCTATGGCCACTGAAAAGACTATACGGTTGTGGTCCGAGAACGAACATTCCGTCAGTACTTTCCAGTCGACCACGGAGATAGTGTTGGAGTCGGTAACTAAGGTAATATCCATGACTTCCTCCCTAACCCTATTGTGGAAAGTCGGCGTATTGGCTCTATTGCACAGCACAAGGTTAGAGCCTAGAAGAAACTCAAAAATTGACTCACCCCTACTGTTGGTGTCGGAACTTCCCCACAGCATGTGGTGTGCATTAGCATCACACCCGATGATAAGGTCGAGCCTCCGTCATCGGGCGTGCGCAGCAAGGTCCCGGACTTCCTTCGGCGGTGGTTCCTCCCCTTCGAATGGCATGCATGCGGACGACAGGATCAAGTCTCGCCCATCGCGTCGTTCGCATGCAGCCACACACAGGTCACCAGTACTGTAATGAGACAAAAGAAACAAATTAATGCACATTCTGTATACAATACAGGCTCGTATCTTACCTTCACCGCGTGAATGAAGCAATCTAAATTGACCTGAATCTAACCCACAAACCCTGTTTCCTACGATCCAGGGTTCCTGAATTAGAGCCAAGTCAACTCCAGTCTCCTCAAGGAACTGCATAAGGTCGTGGGTGGCGGCTTTAGAGTGGTGCAGGTTTATCTGCACTACCTTCAGCCTTCCCTTGTGTGGCGCGCTCCTTGTTAGGGAAGCGAGCTTTGAGGGAACCCAAACCGAACTTAACAACTCCCAGGGAGTCCCGCAGATAGGCAAAGGACGATTGATCTACCGCGATCACGATGTCCTTGCCCGCCTCATTTTTATAAGTAGTGGAGGATACAATTCTTCAAGGTCCTGGTGAAGTGCTTTTTGTCTAAGTTTAAAGTCAAAAGGACCAATAAATCGTGTTTCTCTGTACAAACTGTTAACCCATTGTTGACCCCGTTAGATTTTCATTTTCAAAAAAGTGAAAAACACGTGTCAAATTATTTCTCACTAAGAATACCTTTACAAAGTTTGAAGTCAGTGGGCCCATTAATTCATGTTTTTTTACAGCTTTGCTATACAAACTTTTAACCGGTCGTTGACCCCGGCCGATTTTAATATTCTGAAAAAATGAAAAACACATATCGATTTATTTTACATTTGAAGTACTTTCACCAAGTTTGAAGTCAAAAGCTTAACAAATTTGTTTCTCCATACATACTTTTAACCCGTCGTTGATCCAGTTAGATTTCGATTTTGAAAATAATGAGAAACGCGTTTATTTTTTTTATTTCAAGTATTTTTACAATTTTTGAAGTCAATAGGCCTATCGGTTTATGTTTTTTTCGATCTACCCTTAAACAAATCTTGGTGCAGTTATATTTTGATTTTCGAAAAATTATAAAACACGTGTCGAAGTATTTTTGGTTTAGAGTATTTTCAGGAAGCTCGAAATCAATATGTCTCTTAAATCACTTTTCTTACAACAACACATTAACACGTGTTTTGCCCCTTTACACGCCAAATTTCAAAACATCCCGTCTAAGCGGAGGTTAATTTTTCAAGATGTACCTACAGTTCAAATTTCATGTTTGTAGATTCAGCGGTTTGGGCTGAGCAATGATGAATCAATCAATCAATCAGTCAGTCAGTTAGGGCAAACAATCTATGTATATAAAAATGGAGGTGGTACCACGCCCTCTTGTCCAATGCTCACAACTTTCTTCTAGTCGAATTGTGCTACTAAGTGGAAAGTTTGTACCAAGTTTCACTGATGTGTGTGTGTACTGCATAACTGTTGGATCATACAAAATGTGCCACGCCGCTTCACCAACGCCGATCAAATCTCATCAGTAGAATGACAAATCTATAAAACGACGGTACACCAAATTTCAATTCTGTGCGACTTACAATGCCGCAGCTATTCCACTCAAAAGAATTGAATTGTATGGGCGGCGCCATGCCCCCTTGTTAAATACCCGCCTCATTCCCTCTGCCGAAAGATATGATTAAATAGTAGGTTGATATCAAGTTTCATTGATGTACGACTTCCAGTTCTGCTGCATAAACAATTTGCCACGCCCCTTGTTCAAGGCCCATACAATTTTACCAGTAGAATGACACTTCTATGGGACGATGTCATATTAAATTTCAATGCTGTGCGGCTTACGATTCCGAAGCCATTCCATATAAAAGATTTCATTTGTATGTGCGGTGCCACGCCCCCTTGGTAAATACCCGCCCCATTCCCTCTGTGGAAAGATATGACTAAATGGTAAATTCGTACTAAGTTTCATTGATGTGCGAGTAACAGTTACAAAATTATGCGGATAGTTTGGGTCAAACAAATGTGCCACACCTCTTGTCCAACGCCCATAAAATTTTAACAGTAGAATAACACGTCTATGAGGCGACGTTTAACTAACTTTCAATGCTGTGCGACTTACAATGCCGCAGCTATTCCACTCAAAAGAATTGAATTGTATGGGCGGCACCATGCCCCCTTGTTAAATACCCGCCTCATTTTCTCTGCCGAAAGATATGATTAAATGGTAAGTTCATACCAAGTTTCATTGATGTACGACTTCCAGTTCTGCTGCATAAAAAATGTGCCACACCCCTTGTCCAACGCCCATAAAATTAACAGTAGAATGGCACATCTATGAAACGACGGTACACCAAATTTCAATGCTGTGCGACTTACAATTCCGAAGCTATTCCATTTAAAAGATTTGAGTTATATAGGCGATGCCGCACTCCCTTGTTCAATACCCACCCCATTCCCTCTATTGAAGAACATGATTAAATAGTAAGCTTGTATCAAATTTAATTGATGTGTGACTTATGGTTCCAAAGTTATTGTCTAAAAATGTATTCTTGTGGTGCCACGCCCCGTTTCACCGACTTTTCTTTTTTCCTAAACCTTCACGTAACAATTTTGAACAAACCCGCCGAAGGAAGTATCCAAATTGGTCCAGCCGTTCTCGAGTTTTAAGCAGCCGAATGGACCACGATTCATTTTTATATACATATATAGATAGATTTTGGTTTGTTTAGTATATAAAAATTAATCTTGGTCCGTTCGGATGCTTAAAACATAAAAACGACTTCCTTACTCGCGGAAGTCCTGCCGCTGTTTGAGATGACTTGAAACACAAAAATGAAATTTTTTCTTATTCTGTATCCTTTTGTCTATGGCTGGAACTAGGATTAAAAAAAAATGAAAAATGAAGGATATAAGGACTGTATCGAAAATTATGAATACACCAAAACATGCTTCATACTAGTGCATAACAAAAGTTAGAATTTATTTTTTTTATAAATGGCATTTCATATTGTATTTTTTTGTAAATAGCAACGAAAAAAATTATTTAGTGGGAGGCTAGCCCACATGTTTAATCTTTTTGTCGAGGTCCTTTTTTAAATTCTGGACACAGCTAGACTCTAATTTTTTGTTAACACTATTCCACTATTTTTTAAATTTTTGAACGGAGTTAGCCGGCTTAGATCTTTTTTTAAGGTCCCTCTTCATCAACGTCCAAAATTTTTCGATAGGGCGTATCTCTGGACACTTTGGAGGATTCATGTTTTTCTTAACAAAATTTATGTTCTTCTCTTCATACCACGTTAGTACTGGCTTAGCATAATGGCAAGAGGCTAAGTCGGCCCAAAACCAAGTCTTGCCAGTGTGTTTTTTCACCAACGGCAGCAATCTCTACTTGAGTCACTCATTTAGGTACATTTCAGCGTTCAGGGGCTTGTCTGTGAAGAATGGAGTCGACATTTTTTCACACTTGCATATTGTTTGCCAAACATGAATCTTATTGCCAAATTTTTCGCAAAAAATTGATTTGTCAGCTTTTGAAATTTCACATCCTTTCGGAACTGCGTAGAATTGGGGTCCAGGTAGCGTTTTGTAGTCCAATTTCACGTATGTTTCGTCGTCCATTATGATGCAATCAAATTTTTGCCTACAAATATAGTCGTACAATTTTCGGGATCTGGTTTTCACCTGCGCGCCTTGATGAGTGCTTTGTTTTGGCTCCCTTTGCTTTCTATATGTTCCCAACTGGTTTCTCTTCTTGGCACGTTGGACCATTGCTGCACTCGTTTCGGCTTTTTTTGCGCAATCGCGTACGGATAAATCCTTATTTTTTTTAAATAAGGCACATATCTTAGTATCTAGCAATGGTTGGGACGCACCCTTTTTACGACCTTGTCCTGGTAAATCCCCAAGTGTGCAATGTGTAATATACCGGCGAATGGTTTTTGCACAGCAAACAGGCTAACATTTGCTTCTTTTGCTAGTTTTCTATACGACATTCCTTTGGTTGATGTCCATATGGACAAAATTTTCTGACGAAGTTTTGCGGAAAGTCCTCTAATTTTTAAGCGCTTCGATATACTACAACAAATTTTTCACGAAAATAACAATTTGAACCTCTAGAATCTAAAAACCGATATTGCTGAGCAACTAACATTGCATAGCCCACTTTATATGATTTTTAAAGTGTATTTATAATTTTCGATACAGTCCTTATGCGATTTTGACTAACAAACTCAATTTTTACCTACTTTTTTCAATACAAATTTATATTTTTAATGAAAAAAAATTATTATTTAGGGCCATAGCTAAGACCTTGATAAATAACTGTTTAAAATTTCGTACCTATTGCTCAACTCGTGTGGCCTAAATCACTTCCGCAAGGTCAAAAAATGTGGTTTTGAGAAAAACGCGTTCAAAGTTTTGCTTCGGTACTCGGCGCGCTCGACACCGCTACCTGTTTCGATAAATTGCTTCCGTAATTCGAAAAATTTCAACTTCAAATTTTGGGAGCGTATTCTACAATCATGTATTAATCCAAAAATGCATGAAAAAAGAATTCGATTTTTTTGACCGCACAAGGTAGAAACCCCCCTTAAGGGGACTGCCATAAAAATTTGGCCATTTTCTATGCCATTGGCTCCCCACTTGTAAATGTAGGAGTTAAGTAAGCGAGAAAACATCGCATCTCGGAAACTATTGAAACGATTTAAATGACACATTCTTGAGTACAAACAATACGATATTGATTACGGTTCAAAAATTCACTAGCAGAGGGCCTCTCCCATACAATCGGAGTTGTGAGGTTGTCAACTTTTAGGTTTCTACAAAACAATAATCAAAATGTACTGTCGAAACCCCATTTTTATACAGCCGGTATAATGGTGTAGTGGGCCTTGCGTCGGCATCTCATTTGGATCAGCCGAACACTTTTTAACTGATAGCTTGGGCATGAAACGCGTCGCTTCTCGGCTGGTGCCAAAAAAGTTGAATTTAATTGTCATACGTCCTTGATTATTTCGGAATTTTTGGCCAAAAATTCGACCAATGTCGTCAGCCAATCACCATACAGTCCAGACATGGCTCCGTGTGACTTTTTTCTATTCCCAAACTCAAATTGCCATTGCGGGGAACGCGTTTTGAGACCATAGAGGCCATACCTTTGGCGGCCTATACAAAATTTATGGAAAATTTTGATCAAACGTTGGCATACATGTATTGAAGCAGGAGGAGAGTATTTTGAAGGGGATAATAAAGAAATTTATTAAGAATTGAAATTTTGCGATGTTTTTTTTTAATTTCCGTTCTTTTTTGATCATAAGGTATATACACATATAACTGCTATAGCTATGTATGTGCACCATTTCCTTCGCATACCTGCCCACCCTAACGCATTGTTGTTGTTACGAGTTTGTATGCATTGGCGTTGTTGTCTTTGCTATTGTAATGGCACTCAAAGCCCGAGCACTTCCTACTCAACGCCAGGACTCGCATAAGGCGCAACAACCGTCGCGCCTGCAGGCAGCACACCCGGAAACCTTCGAAACACGACCGCAAACACACATTCTCACTTGACTTTATCACCCCTTAAAAGCGTGTAACTAAACAAAAAACAAAATTATGAAATAATTCATAATAATAGAATACCGGCAGCGCGCTCGCCGCATTGGCTGCTTAAGCATGCGTTATAAGCCGGTGGTGAGTCGCGAAGACCCAGTCCCAACTAGCTGACCGTCAGTCAGCCAGTCAATTAGTGCTTCAAGTGAAAAAAAAAACCAGCGTAGCGCAATTTTGCGCAGTCCTGTTTGTGTTTTTGTTTGTGTGTCGATTTGCTGCAATTTTGAGCAATAATATGATCGACAATAGGGCTTACCGAAAATTATTAATGGGTGATAACTTGCGGCGCACTACCCGTCGCCGCTACGCCGTCAACCCTACCAGTGGCTCACGCAGGATTTTGTTTCGGGGGGGAATTTGTGTAACTTTTTGAGAACTTTGAAATAAAATAAAATTTAGATGTATGAATCTACAGACTGAGATCAAAAACATGTATGTTTTCCGTACGTGACATGTTCTGGTCCTGAAAACATAGAAAATTTAGTTAAAAGGAGATGATGTCTTCATCATTGCACAACCCATTTAAACAAATATTTGATATGTGTATATCCTTAAAGTTTTGGATTCCTTTAAAAAGCACTTTGGGTCAAATGAAAAACCGACTATGCCAGGTTACTATAAACTACCCCAAGTTTCACGCCTATATCAACATTAGGATGGGTCTCAGCAAACCAGAGCTGTTAAAGAATGCAATCATTTGCGAATAATTAGTCAGTTGATTCTTTGGCAAAAGAGTGCATTCATTTTTTGTATTCAATGAATAAGAATAAAAAAATGAAGTCATTATTCAGACTAAACATTTATGAATAATTATTCATTTTTACATTCATTTTTTGCTAGTCACTTGATTGCAGTCATTTGATTGCAATATCAAAATGAAGTCAATTGAAGTCATTTGAAGTCATCTGAAGTGATTTGAAGTCATTTGCAGTTAAGCTAAAGCCAGCGACTGAAGTTAATGATTTTGTAAAAAATTTAATTTCAAGTGAATTTATCTCCGACGATGCACAGTTAGGATGCGGTAGTCAATTTGTTGATTTTTCATCAACAGGTGATATCAAATAAATCAATATATTCAACAGGTTTTTACTACAGATCTTATATAATTTTTTTCTAGATGAGTTATCGCTGGAAACTTCTTGTTCTTCCATTAAAGATGAATTCCTTTCATACATGGTTGATAAGTCTTCATCGATAACAATGCTGAATCGCTATCCAACAATTAAAAAAGCGTATTTAAAATATAACACACCGTTACCTTCTTCATCTGCCGTGGAACGGTTATTTTCGTTTGCAACACTATTAAATACGCCTCGTCGAGGTTCCCTTTCGGACAAAAATTTCGAAAAATTATTATTGTTAAAAGTAAATCATGTCGTTTGAATGAATTTACATTCATTTGATTGCTACCTTTTGTTAGAATGAATTATTTTAATTTTAATTTTGTTAATATATTAACAGGGCTATTCTGGCAACTATCTTTCAACTCACCTCAATCTTTCGAAGTACAAAAATCTTTCGAAAGACAATTTGCTATTCTAGCAACTATCTTGAAAGCTTTTTTCCGTAACATGAAAGACAGTTTGAAAGATGTGCTTTTGGGGTCGTCTTTCAGCTTGCAAAAAGTACGTGCGTTGTGTTTGTGTTATGAAGAGAAACGATATACGTATATATATAATATATATGGACATATTTTATAAAAGAATGCAATTACTTTTTTAATTTTTACTTCAGCTTGGTTTCTTCAGCCATTGATTGAAATTTTTGAAATTTTGTTTGAATTTTTCATTTCACGACGGTCGGTTCGTTTGCCAACAGTATTGCCAGCATCGAACAGAGCACTTGGTTTACAAATGTGAGATTTTTATGAAGGATGAAAGAAAACGTAAAAATACACCAATTAACAGCAAAAGTACATAATATAAATTGGCCGAAAGTGTTTGTCTTCATGTGCTGTTAATTGCCTTAAGGTTAAATCTGACAACATCATTAACATCACATAAAAAATAAAACAATTAATTTGAATTCATATTTTTACACCAGTTCTTGTCTTTTCTCAAAAGAAATACGTAACTGCAAAATAATCCTGATAAACACATCTGTAATTAAAAAGAAAATCATAACGAAAATTGGAAAAATAATTTTCTTTCATCATTGCAAAAATGCTTCAAATTTCACAGAAAAAGAGTTGGCTGGCAATGCTGTTCGCCGAAAACAGCTTTTCAACTCGAGTGTTGAATTTTAGAGCTTTTTCCGAAAGATTTTTTCGTTGGAATAGCCAAAATCGTTCATTCAGTCTTTCAAACTATCTTTCAATAATCTTTTGAAAGTGTTTTAACAGTCTTTGCCAGAATAGCCCTGTAAATATTTTTCAAAAAACGCTGATCTTAATTTAGTGACTTCACTGAAAAATGAAGTCATTAAGTGATTTCACCAAATGACTAATTAGTCAGAATAACAGAAATGACTTCAGACTTCAAATTTTTAGTCTTTAGTCAAAACGCTAGTCAAAGACTGCAATCAAAAATTGAAGTCATTGATTGTGACTTCAACTGATTTAATTCGCATTTGATTGCATTCTTTAACAGCTCTGCAGCAAACACAATTTTTTTCGCACGGTGTAATAAATGTATGTACACGTAAGTTGGTGTTTTCACTCAGTGCATCATAACCAGTGTTGGGACTTATTACTTTTGACAGTAACATATTACTTATTACACATTACTGACATTTGAAAGTAATATCGTTACATTACTTATTACTGGAAATTTCAAGTAATGTATCACAAAAAGTAATATATTATTATCCGTAAACAAATCGAAATATTTTCGGAATTTCCAGCTATTAAAAGTAGTCATTCTGCAAAAAAAATAAAAATAAAGTTAAATGTTTATTTAATTTTGAATTACAATTTTAATTTCGTCACCTTTTTTGTTAAAACCGCTTGATTTTGCTTGCAAATGTTAATTGTTTCTCCACTACCAAACTCAGTTCGCAATAAAAGACGCGAGCTATGTCTAGTATGAACAAGTGCAGCGTTGTATAATTGTAATAGATCTTAATCATGTTAGTGCTGCTGTTTTACATAAAAATTAGAACTTTGTTGACTAAAAAGTAATATTGTAATAAGTAACTTGAAAAAAAAGTAGTAATATTACTGAAGGTGATTACTTTATGGGAAAAGTAACTAGTTACACTACATTTTTAAAGCAAAAGTAATATACTACGTAATTAGTTACACTACTTTAATATATTAGTCACAACACTGATCATAACTTTGTCATTTTTGTTTCGATTTTATTGATGTTAGGCTTAATATTTGCACAAATAATATATCTTTCATCTAAGATTTTAAAACCAAAGGAGATAATTTATTTTATTTAAAAAACACATTCGAAAATTTATGACTTTTGAAAATGGTCGGAAAAATCACTTTTTACAACTTTCACCGTCAGTAATTTCTTCAGATCTAATCTGATTTGGACAATCTGTATATCGCTGGTAAGGCTAAGGTATTATCTTGTGACCGACGGACGGCATGTGTTAGTCAGATGATTCGTTTACGGGATATATGCTCATAACTGAAGCAGTTTTTTTGATCTTCAAGTTAGTCTAGAAAACACTTTTATTTTTAGATGCATTTTCTTTGTTGAGTAATGTTATTGATGATTGAATATATACGGTTTCAAATTAAATGTCTGTACTAACTTAAAGACATTTCAGGGGGTTAAACCCCCCAAAAATCCTCCCTGTATGCGCCACCCCTACCACCAGTCAATAGTTGCGTTCAGCGTGCAGTCTGCATGGCGGCTTGCTCTGGCGGTACTCGACTTAACGCTGTCGCTGCTAATTGAATAACACAATAAAATGTTTCATCATATTTGCGCGCGGCTTAAGAGCGGAAAACTATGCTGCAGCAGGAGCAACAGACCCAATGCTACAAAATTCACCATATCATAAGCATAATAAGTAATCATAACAATATAGCACAGTGCAAGTCCGCGGTAAACAAATAAAAATTCCGTGCACACAAATTAATAAACCGCAACTACTGGATGGCGGTTGAAATAGTATTTATGTGCTTAATTCGTAACAACAATGCGCTAATAGCTGAGGTTAGGGAAAGGAGCAGCGCGTAGTATGAATTTGGAAAGAAAAAAAAACAAACGTCGCGGTGATTGGCAGAGTTTAATTGCGCTGAAAAGTAACAACAAGTACACGCGTTCACGGATTCCACTCAAACTTGAGGGCAAGTAACACCAATGATTAGACCTCAAGCGGCGGCTGCAATACGCGCCGTTGTGAAGCAGGAAAAAAATGGGGAAGCCGCAAAATAATAGTCAAAGTGTAGGTAGTATGGGCTAGGTTTGGTTTAGATAAGGTTAAGGTTTAGTTAGGTTCGGAGAGGCGTGTGCAAAAAAACCCTTGTACGTGGCGCATCCCTAAAAACAGGGTTCCTGTCCGAAATCAAGGAATGGTCCTGGCAGCAGCGTTTAGGCGGTTATCGGTTCATTGCCAGATTTCGAGCTGCGTCAACACTTTCGCTTCTTTTGGAGCCACTGTTACAATCGCCGTGAGTGAGAGGGGGAGGTTGGAATAGCTGCTATAAAATTTATTATTATCTCGCTAGGCAAACAATTAATGAGCGCTACTTGCTGCGGCGGCCACAGCGCAACCGCGTCACTGGCTGCTGTGTTTTTAGCCGCGGGACACGCAGCCCGGCATGTGCCAAAAGCTACCTTTTACCGCGTATTGTCACACACATAAGTATATATCGGTGTGTGTGTGTGTGTCGCCTATTGTTCGGTATTATTTTAATTATTGTCAAACTCCTCTTAATATGCTTCATATTCGTCCAATTAATTTTGCAAACTGCTCACCGGTTCCAAGCTTAATACAAATGATGTGAAACCCAACAGCTTAGTTGTCATTGTATAAAATTGAAAGTAAAGCACCGCTGCACAGTGGTCGGACTTATATGGGCACAGCGGTCAAAAATACTTCTAGCAGAGATATCAGCCTGAAACTTTGGTAACTTGTTTCTAAGAATGTGGCAATTATTTCAAGGGAAAATGGGCGTGGTCGGACATCTATACGCCTGCCCCCATGTAAGGAAATGATAAAAAATTTGTTTCTTTTTTGTTTTTAATGAGATTTCCAAGATTTTGCTCGACAAAATTCATATATAGGTAGGCTCAGAGGGGCAACCGGAGGGGGTCGCGGGGTTCAAACCCCCAAATCAAAAAATTGCTTGTGAAAATTATGATCTCAAACAGTATTAGGCCCAAAGTGGTATGCAAAACCCCCCAAAATGAAATCCTGTGTGCGTCACTGTACAGGTAATTAACTCAAAACGGAGCGTGAATTAAAATTTTATGAACAGAAGGTGGAAGCCAGTACCATTGATACATCTCTATCTCTTAGCAGTGTCGAGCGCATATTTCCTTAATTTTTCAACATTTATTTTTTAATCTGAAAACATAGCTTTAGCTTTAACATAAAATTTAGCACTTGTATAAATCATATTTTATCTTGATATATCTCAAAATTTGATTAGAAAAAGTTTTCCATACGACACATTTTTAACTGATCGTTCCTGTGGCAGCTATATGTTACAGTTGGGCGATCTTGTTCAAGTTTAGTTATGCGATTCAGTATTACCAAAGAATATGAAGTAATATAGAACGCGCATCTCATACAAGCAAACGTGTTGTATGGCGGGTACTGCTGGTAGTACCCTCTGTTACTAACAGCAGAACCCTCTGTTACTAACAGCAGAAATCTCTGTAACTTCGGCGTAACATGTGAGTAAAAGCAAAGAAAATAAACATACTGTAACGATGAGACAGTCTGTCGCTGTGCAAAGCAACCCTGCCGCTTCGCGCCGTGCCATAATTCAATGTGGCAACGACGGCCGCGATAATAACTTGTAGTCCAATCTGGCAACGATGGTCGCGATCATCAGGGAAACTTTTAGTCCACTCCGGAATGTGCGGGAACGATCTGCGCGATGGCCGGACAGAGTATAAAAGGCGGCCGGATGCGGCGCAGCGAGTCAGTCTGGTTTTGACAAGTGAAGTTGCCACACGGAGTAATTCAGCAAATACTTAAGTGTACGAACAGTAAAGTGTAAACTGTGAATAATAAAGTGACTGTTGGTTGATTTTATTGTCTGCGTGTAAGAAACTGACTGTTTTATTTTCAAATTACACAATCCAGAGATACGTAACAGCCCACTAGACCTAGTATTCGTAACATTTGGTGTCAGAAGTGGGATTGTGGAAAATTGAAAGTAAACAAATAAATAAATAAAATTATAAAAGCACGGACATGGTTAAACTCGAGCTGCTGAAGGTAGACCAGCTGAAGAAGGAGCTGGCTGCCTGGAATTTGCCGACTGCTGGCGGAAAGGTGGAGTTGCAGCTGCGCTTGCGAGAGGCGTGTGAGGCACGAGGCATCGATTGGGCTGCGCACGAGTTCGGAACGCAGGAGCTAGAGGCGTCGGCCAAGGTGGAGGAATCGCCTGCTGCTGCTGCGTCGCCGCACAGTACGGCCGCAGCGGCCGCGCCACTACAAGCATTGGACATGAGCCAGCTAATGGTTGCACTTAAAGGCATGTTCGAGACTTCCAACCGGGAAATGGCAGCCAAAATGGAAAATGAAAATCGCGAAATGGCGGCACAAATGTCAGCGAAGCTGGAAACTACGAGTCTCGGAATTTCGGCAAAAGTCGAGACTGCAAATCGAGCAATGTCAGCGAAGCTGGAAACTACAAATCGAGAAATGGCAGCGAAAATGGAAACGGCGACCCAGGAAATATCGGCGCAAGTGGCGGAGCGAATGGAAGTCAAGCTTCAGGAAAATTCTGCGCGCTTGGAGCAGAAAGTGGAGGAAATCTCAGACAGGATTAATGGGAAAGTCGAGCACCTGGAGACGCGGGTAGAGCACTTGGATAAACGAGTCGACGACCTAGATGATTCCCTGAACAAACGAGTTGGCGACCTGGATGATTCCCTGAGCAGACGTGTTGACGATCTTGATGATTCCCTGAACAAACGAGTTGATAGTCTGGAAGTTTCGATGAACAGAAAAATGGACGAGCGGCTTAGGGAGGTACGGCCGCGAGAATGGTTGCCGCCGGTTCCGGAAAGTGTTGCCACCTGAGCAGAAGTGCCTACCTATGATGGGACTACGCCGTTCGATACCTTCAAGCTACAATTCGACCTGGCTGCTCTGGAAAATTAGTGGACCGATGTAAGAAAAGGTCGGAGATTGGCGCTGGCTCTTAAAGGTGCTGCGGCTGAGGTAATAAAATCAGTTCCAGAATGTTTACGAAATGAGTACGAGACCGTCATAAGGGCACTGGCAGCCAAATACAGCGACGAGCACAACAGAACGATGTACTACTGTGAGCTGAAGAACCGCAGGCAAAGATCCAACGAGGCGCTGCAGACATATGCAGCAGACATTGAGCGGCTCGTGCAGCTGTGCTACCCGTCCTTCGGCGATGAGGATCTCGAGAGGATGAAGATTGAGGCGTTTATTGAAGGTCTTCATGATCCGGAGACACGTCGCAGTGCGTTGATGATGGGCAAGCCGACCTTTAGGGAGACGGTGACCAGCGCGATGACATATGAGGCGACATGGATTGGGAGCACTCGGTATGCACCGGCAAGAATACGCCAGATCCAGCCGGACAACGACATTACGATCCAGGCCATAAGCTCTGAGCCACCGGACAGGCCACGGGTGGTCTCCTCTAAAATTGTTTGCTGGGTATGTGGCAAGCAGGGCCACATATCACGAGACTGCCGCCAACGAAAGAGGCGTTCCCGTTCTCGATCGCAATCGCCTGAAGCAAGGAATACTGACAATCGAGGCTCAGTCAACAAGCGCAGGGCTGAGGACGAGGAGCCGTTAAACTAAAACGGGTCAGCCCAAAGGGGCGTGAGCTGATCCCCACAATCTGCCGCCCCACCATCCTTGTCTCACAGCTGAAAAGACAGCCCAGTAGCTTGACAATTGAAGGAAGGATAGATGGGAAGTTGTTCGTGTTGACACTGGATACTGGAGCGTCATATTCGATCATAAAAAGGAAGCTGCTGAAGAACTGGGAACCGCTGCATGGCATACAGCTGCGGACTGCGACTGGCGAGCGCGCGCCGGTGAGAGGGAAAGTTACAAAAACGATTGCTATCGGCACCAGCAGCCTGGAATATGAGTTCATCGTCGCGGATATAATGGACGACGTGATTATCGGGGTGGATTTCATGATTAGGCACGGTTTTACGCTGGACCTGAAGGAAAATGTGCTGAGATATGCCAACGTTGAATTCCCGCTGCACACCGGCTTTGAGCGAAGCGTGGCGGTAAGGAAGGTCGTATCGTGTCAACACAGGAGGATACCAGCGAATTCAGTCATCGACTAACCTTCGCTCTATACAGACGTAGTGATCGATCGCTCTCTCTCGTTGTTAACCAACAATCGCAGACCTCTCTGCAACCGTGCACGTGGAAATATTAATTCTGTTCTTGCATAATCCGGACATTACAGCTCTTATATAGTGACATAGTGATTAAAATGTTCAATAACCCACCGATCCCTACGGGGAATCGGTTTAGTCTTCTGTCTGAAGATCCTTTAGGCAGTCCCAAGTCCAAAAAGAAACGAAACATCCAACACCACTCGGAATTTCCTCCCCTCTCTCTACCCAACATTTCGGACAACTCGAAGAACCCCAAATTCGTCACAATCAAATCGACTGATGAAAACAAACCCCTGTCCTCATTTAGCGTCTTTGCTAAGAAAAAGGCTATAGACAGTATCAGCACCCAGGTTGTGTCAATAAACATGCTCCGCGATGGGAACCTTCTAGTGCTCACTAAATCAAGCAGAGTTGCTGAACAATTTATAAAAACAAAAAACTTCGGTGGCCTCTGCCCAGTGTCGATCACTCTACATGAATCCCTTAACACGTGCAAAGGTACCATTTTTGACCGCAACCTCATTCAAACTAGTGAGAAAGAAATACTAGAAGACCTGAAAAGCCAACACGTGGTAAATGTCTACAAATTCACAAAACAAATTAACAATCAAGCTGTTCCCACTGGCTTAATCCTCCTCACATTCAACCTCTACCAAGTCCCAAGTAAAATAAACGTCGCGTGGTACACAGCCCGAGTACGTGAATTTTACCCCAATCCCATGAGATGCAGAAACTGCCAACTTATTGGCCACACCACAAAATTTTGTAAGAACAACGCAACATGTGGTCACTGCAACCTCCCTCCTCACCAACCTGTCAACTGCACCCGCACCATGTGCGCAAACTGCCTCGGCCCGCACCCCTCCTCCTCTCATGACTGTCCGAAATATGCTCAACAAAAAGAAATTCTCAAAATAAAAACACAAGAAAAGATCAGCTTTGGTGCCGCTCGCCGCATCTACAACCAACGTTCCTCAAACCACACCAGCACTCTCAACTTTGCCGACGCAGTAAAAAACACCTCTCCAAAAGAGCAACACGTTCCACAATTTCTCAAAGCCCAGTCAGTCTCCAACTCACCTACACCCAAACAAACAGCTGCCGAAAATATCACTTCCCAAACATCAGAACAAGGTAACAACATAACAAACCAACAACCAAAACCACCACAACTCAACTCAACTCAACTCAATCTACTCCAGTACCCAACACTCTCTTAAACTCTCACTCAACTACAACCCACACCTATTACAAAAACGATTCCACCTCCGCCCACTCTTCTCACAACAGCAATCATTCTCATCAAGTTCCAAACCCAAACTTTTCTACAAACAACGACCTCTCTGTAACCTCTAACCACGCCGAAAACCGAACATCAACGCAAATATCTTTCGATTAATACTACTTGATCACTATTTAACTAATAGTTTATCTAAGTGTATAGCGTTTATTAACTCCAAAAACTTACCATGATACTTAATATTCTTCAATGGAATATTAAAGGTTATCTAAACAATTACACAGAGTTAGAAATTCTACTGAGCTCACATCGTCCTCACCTCTTCTGTCTTCAAGAAACTCATCTTCACCACAACAAAACCCCCCACACCCCCAAACAATACGCAGGATATTTCTACAATCTACCTAGCAATAATACTTCAAAACAAGGGGCAGGCATTCTTATCCATAGAAGTATACCACATAAAATTATAAACATCAATGCAAATCTGATTGCTTTAGCTTTGGAAGTGAATGTGAAGTATCCCGTGACAATCCTTTCAGTTTATATTCCACCCCAACTAACAATCTCATCCTTCGACTTGGATGCACTAATTGCTGGTATAAATACCCCAATTATCCTAGTAGGGGACCTGAATGGCTGGAGCCCCCTTTGGGGCTCAGCAAATTCCAATGCAAGAGGCCGTATAATAGAAAATTTCATAACCAACAACAACCTAGCCATACTCAATACCGGCTCGCCCACTCACTTCTCTACCCACGGCTCGTTTACCAACATCGACCTCACGATATGCTCCCCCCAGCTAATACCCATATCCTCTTGGAGGACCCTCAACGACCTACACAACAGCGACCACTTCCCAATTTTAAGTTCATACGCATTTTCCAACCCCATCTCAAATTTCACCACACCACCACCAAAATTTAACTGCAACCGAGCTAATTGGCCCAAATTTCAAGAAATGACGGCAAACCTATCAGCAAATAGAACACCTACTACCAATGTAAACGAGGAAGCGGCTACCATATGTAAAATAATTCGCAGTGCTGCCAACCTCTCCATCCCTCAAACCACCTACTTCAAAACAAGCAAAAACGTCCCCTGGTGGACCAAAGAGTTACAAGATCTCAGAAATCAAAAGCAAAACGCTTGGAAATCCTACCGCAGACAAAACGATATTACATCCCTAAGAGAATACAAAAGAAAAAACGCCCTATTCACAAGAGCAAAGAAAAAAGCAAAATCGCTCAGTTTCGAAAACTTCACCAAAACCATAAACCCCAAAACAAACGTAAGTGAAATGTGGCGTAACATTCGCTTACTAACAGGCTGCTATACCCCATTCAACATAAAAATTTTAAAAACAAACCGGTCAACCATCTCTGACCCAAATTCAATATCACTTAAATTTGGGCAACACTTTTCCGATGAATCTAACTCAGCCAATTTCCCAACAAAATTTATAACGGATAAAGAATCCGCATTGAATTTGATAGTGAACTATACACCAAGCAAAAAAGCTATTCTTTTAGAGAATCAGTTAACCATGGCAGAAATGGAATTCTGCTTACAAAAAGCCACCGGTTCAACACCTGGCTTCGACAAAATACCTTACAGCATGTTGCGCAACTGCGACTTTAGACTTAAAACCAGAATTCTTGCCTTATACAACACAATCTTCTCAACAGGAGTTATTCCACAAAATTTCAAAACAGCTATTATCTTACCAATTCTCAAACCCAATAAAAAAATAGAAAATATCTCTAGCTACAGACCTATTTCTTTGTTACCTTGCTTAGGTAAAACTCTGGAAAAAATGATCTCCAACAGACTTATGTGGTTCTTAACTTCTTCAAAGTTACTATCCACTAATCAAGTAGGCTTTAAGCCAGGCACGGGCACCATGAACGCTCTTCTATATATTGACCACATCATATGCAAAAACATCTCCACAAAAAACCACGTGTCCATCTTGTCGATCGACTTTGAAAAGGCTTTCGACAAGGTGGGCATCCACATTGTCCTAAAAAAATTACACGAATGGCAAGTCGGGAAAAATATATTTAACTATATAAAATCGTTCTTAACGAACAGGAAAATTCGCTGCAGAGCGAACCACGTCCTCTCTCCAACCTTCCCACTTTATAATGGAATACCGCAAGGTTCACCATTATCGGTAACCCTGTTTCTTATTGCATTTGAAGATGTTAGTAGATTACTTCATAACTATAAACACTGCCTATACGCTGACGACCTCTACATAATATGTAATAAAAAAGATCCTAAAGAAATTGTCAAAGAATTTACTAATGTTATAAGCATCATTAATAACTGGTCAGAAAGCTCTGGTGCCAAAATAGCTACCGAAAAATGTAAACATCTGCACGTATGCAGGAAAACCAGCTGCAATAATATTAATATAAGCTGCAACAACCAAAATGTTTCAAATGTCGATAACCTGAAAATATTAGGACTAATTTTTGACAATAAGAATAGTTTTAAACACCATTGTAATTATTTAAGAAAAAATCTAGCTGCTAGGTTAAATATAGTGAAATATTTAGCATCCAAAAAAAGCAATGTACACACTAACTCTCTTATTAACATCACTAAATTAACTATTGTATCGAAAATCGACTATGGGTTGCAAATATACGGCAAGTGCTCACAATCAACACTCGATAAAATCAGCGGGCCTTATCATTCAGCAATTCGAACAAGTTTAAGGGCATTTAGATCGACACCAATAAACAATCTGCTAGCAGAAGGCGGCTTTCTTTCTCTAGAAAGCAGAATAAAATACATCAGTTCCCGTTCCATACCGTTTCTACACTGCGGACCCTCATCGATTCTACACCATGAAATTCAACTGCTAAAATCCAGAAAAACCTCGTTATCAATGAAATCAGGTATCTCTGAAATATTCGACCTGGCACGCAACTTACAATTATTAACTCCCAATAAAGCTCCAGTTAAATTACGCCACCCCCCGTGGTCCCTACCCGACCACTTGTTCATCAAGGTACTCACCAACCACAAAAAGGAATCCACACACCCCACAATATACAAAAAACTGTTCATGGCAGAATTCCAAACATTAAAAAAAGAAAATTGGAATTTTATTTTCACTGATGGGTCAAAAACAGCACAAGGTGCTGCTTTTGCAGTGGTCAATGATCATGGCGAAATACTCGCCCACGGCCTGTTACCACTCTACGCTAACTCCTATGAAACCGAATTGCAAGCTCTAACAACATGTATCCACATCATAAAAAAAACTAGAGGAAAATATGTAATTTGCAGCGATAGCAAAGCTCTTTTTAATGCCTTACAAAACATTAAATACAATGTCGATCATATAGCTGGGATTCAACAGGAGTTAATCCAAATGAAACATAGAGCAAAAATAATGTGGATACCAGGCCACGTCGGAGTCACAGGAAACGAACTTGCCGACGCAGCTGCGAAAGCAGCAATCAACCTACCGCTCCACACCTTTACGCCTCACACGAAAAGAACCACAATTAAAGTTGCCACTAGGAACATTATGGAAGAGATCATGAGCAACTGGAATACCTACAACCACATTTACAAAACTCTCAATCCATCCAGATCCGCAACACGTTTACCTACCTCCACTACAACAGCAATGAACAAATGCTTCACAAGACTCCGCCTAACACACACTAAACTTACACATGGTCATCTAATGGTAAAGGATCCTCAGCCGACATGCCAATTTTGCAACTCAGCTCCCTTAACTTTACCCCATATCCTTAAATCCTGCCCCTCACTTGCGCTAGCACACCAATCCTCCTTTGCTTCACTAGATCCCTACAACATACTCTCCTCACCCTCCCACGATAACATTATAAAAATTTATAATTTTCTTCAAACAATTAATGTAGAAAACCAAATTTAATATATAGTTTTAGATTTTACACATTTTCTTCTTAAGCCGATAGCCCTGGCAGCTAGTGCTTAAGTTAATTATAATTTTAATTATAATTAATAAAAATAATAATAATAATAATACCAGCGAATTCTGAGGCGATTGTGTGGGCAAAGGTGGACGAGGACGATGGGACGAGTCGGCTGTGTGTAGTAGAAGCACCGAAACAAGGACACGACAACATCATCATCGGACGTACATTAGTGGAACCTAAAAATGGCAGAATACCAGTCCGAATACTGAACCCCCTGAATGCACCCAGATATGTCGGGAAAGATGAGGTAATTGGCGAGTGTAAGGAAGCTGTAGCAGTGGTCAATTGCGAGAGTAGCCCGCCTGGAGGTAATAAGAAGAGCGGTTTTAACATGGACGCCATACCGCAGGAGAACCAGTGGAGCAGCGAGTTGACGGCCAAGCAGAAACAGAAGGCCAACCGCCAAGACGAGTTCCTCTGGCCAAGAGGGAGGAGGTCACAAATTTGATCGAGAACATGCAGAAAGACAAGGTCACAGAGCCTTCTTCGGGCCCCTGGTGCTCGCCGGTCGTGCTAGTCAAGAAAAAAGATGGCAGTACCCGGTTTTGTGTGGACTATCGGAAGCTCAATGATGTGACCAAGAAGGACAGTTATCCATTACCTCGGATCGATGACACCCTGGACACACTGTCAGGCACGCAGTGGTTCTCCACACTCGACTTACGCAGCGGCTATTGGCAGGTGGAGCTTGCAGACAAGGACAAGGAGAAAACGGCTTTTAGTGTTGGCGACGGTTTGTGGCAGTTCACCGTCATGCCGTTTGGACTCTGCAACGCACCCGCAACATTCGAGCGGCTAATGGAACGTGTGCTGAAAGGGCTGCATTGGCGGACGTGTCTGGTATACCTCGACGACATAATCGTGATGGGCAAAAGCTTCGACGACCACCTGGAAAAGCTGAAGGAGGTATTTGAGCGAATACAGAAAGCCGGGCTTAAACTCAACCCAAAGAAGTGCTCGCTGTTTCAAAAAGAGGTCAAATATCTGGGTCACACGGTTTCCGCTCGCGGAGTACATACGGACGAAGGCAAGATCACGGCGGTGAAGGAGTGGCCCCGACCACGCAATCTACACGAACTCCGCAGTTTCCTGGGCCTGTGCTCATACTACCGCCGATTTGTTCCGGGATTTGCGAACATAGCCAGCAGCTTGCACAAACTGACGAAAAAGAGCCAAGCTTTCGAGTGGACCGAGGAGCAGGAACAGGCTTTTGCACGTCTGAAGGAAAAACTGTGCAGTGCTCCAATTCTGGCCTTCCCCGTGCCTGGGGAGATGTTTGTGCTGGATACAGATGCAAGAGGGCATAGTATTGGTGGTGTGCTATCACAGATAATAGATGGCCAGGAACAAGTGATAGCGCACTACAGTAGGGTTCTATCGAAACCGGAACGCAACTACTGTGTGACACGGAGAGAACTGCTGGCGGTATTGGACTGCGTAAAACACTTCCACAAATATCTGTATGGACAAAGGTTTCGCCTGCGCACAGATCATGCGGCATTGAGATGGCTCTTGAACTTTAAAGATCCTGAAGGGCAATTGGCGCGGTGGATCGAGCGACTGCAGAGCTACGACTACACGATAGAGCATCGCAAGGGCAGTAGCCATGGAAATGCCGATGCCTTGTCACGCCGTCCGTGCAAAGTCGAATGCAGGCCGTGCTCGCGAGCCGAAAGCAAAGAACAGATAGTGGACGTCCGGTTGGTAAGCGTTATGCCAGAGGAAGAGTGGTCTGCGGAGAGGCTACGAAGGGACCAGCGTGAGGATGCGGATCTTGCAAAAATCATCGAAGGCAAGAAGCAAGGCGCACGTCCAGACTGGCAGGAGATGGCCGGTGAAAGCCCAATCGCTAAGGCTTACTGGGCACAGTGGAAAAGTCTGCGGCTGAAGGAAGGATGCCTGTACCGCGAATGGGAGAGCGCGGATGGTCGGACCAGCAACTCCCTAATGGTAGTGCCGAAATGCAGAATCAACAAGGTCATCGAGGCATACCATAACGACTCCAGTGGAGGGCACCTGGGTATCACCAAAACCGTCGCCAAAATAAAAAGACGATTCTACTGGGTAGGATGTCAGGAGTCTGTAGCCGAGTGGATTAAGAGCTGCGACCGATGTTCAGCCGCGAAAGGGCCGACAAGAAAATCTCGAGGCCGCATGCAGCAGTACAACGTGGGAGCGCCCTTCGAGCGGATTGCTATGGACGTCGCCGGCCCATTCCCAACTAGCAGTTAGTTCCGTTGGAGTTGCACTCAGATCAAGGCCGGAATTTCGAGTCTGCGGTATTCAAGGAAGTGTGTGGGCTGCTGTGGATAAAGAAAACGCGTACCACTCCTTTGCACCCACAGTCCGACGGCATGGTGGAACGCTTTAACCGGACACTGGAGGAATACCTGCGGGAAGTGATAGGCAGGAATCAAAAGGATTGGGACACGCATATCCCCCTGTTCCTGATGGCGTATAGGTCAGCCACGCACGACACGACATCACTCACCCCAGCCCGAGCAGTGTTCGGCACAGAGTTGCGGTTATCCGCTGACTTGAAGTTCGGCGTAGTCGGCACAACGGGAGGCGCTAAGACGGACAACGTGGTCAATAAGCGGGCGGAACTGGAGGAAATTCACCAGTTTATAAGGGGCCGCACCAAACTGGTCAGCGATAAGGCGAAAGCCAGATACGATCTACGGGCCAACTCAGCAGGGTTCCAAGAAGGCGATTTGGTAATGCTCTACAACCCGCAGCGGAGGAAAGGTTTGTCTCCGAAACTTCAAGCGTCATGGGAAGGACCGTACGAAGTCGTGACTAGGATTAACGACGTGGTATACCAGATTCAACGTTGCAGCAATAGAGGCGCTAAGCTGAAGGTAGTCCATTTGGAGCGTCTGGCGCCTCATCACAGCGGAGCCTCGGCACTTGTTCGGGACGAACAAGTCTAAGTGGTGGGCAGTGTAACGATGAGACAGTCTGTCGCTGTGCAAAGCAACCCTGCCGCTTCTCGCCGTGCCATAATTCAATCTGGCAACGACGGCCGCGATAATAACTTTTAGTCCAATCTGGCAACGATGGTCGCGATCATCAGGGAAACTTTTAGTCCACTCCGGAATGTGCGGGAACGATCCGCGCGATGGCCTGGCAGGTATAAAATGCTGCCGGATGCGGCGCAGCGAGTCAGTCTGGTTTTGACAAGTGAAGTTGCCACACGGAGTAATTCAGCAAATACTTAAGTGTACGAACAGTAAAGTGTAAACTGTGAATAATAAAGTGACTGTTGGTTGATTTTATTGTCTGCGTGTAAGAAACTGACTGTGTTTTATTTTCAAATTACACAATCCAGAGATACGTAACAGCCCACTAGACCTAGTATTCGTAACAATACGAAGGCTTGCTTTTGGTTGCGCTCACTGCAGCGAGTCTGCGTTAGCACACTGCTGCGGCGTGGGATGATTGGGAGATGAGGGCGATGTGCTGTTGTTGTTGTTTTTGCGCTGGCGAAATGCTGAAATTGTAAAATTATTTCTATTTTCTGGCGGCTGGCTTTTGTTCTTCTTTTATAAGCCTGCACGACGTCTCATATTGCTCCTGAACCCACTGCCGACCTATATTATCGCTACAGGCAATAAAAAATAGATAATAAGTAGTCAACAAAGGCAATTAAAAAGGGAAATTGGAAAGAAAGGAAGACGTTCTTATTAGCCCGTACTAATTTTCCGTCCCGTTCTTTGGAACTATGTTTACTGCCCACATATAATGCTTGCTTAAAAGAACTAAACTAAGAAAATCTTATATTGTAAATTTATGGTCACATCATTCGCCATGGAACAATTCAGGTGTAGAATATTTATACTATTTTTAAACGTAGGCATTCCTAAATCACATTTTTCATATGAAAAAATACTTGTCTTATTATTTATTTCTTTATTTAGTGCTTTAGTAGTGCTTTCGAACATTGAATTTATTGGGTTTTTCCATACAATCTTTTAACCTTTAGTTTGTCCGTTAGATTTCGATTTAAAAAAAAATTAAAACACGTATCTAATTATTTTTGATCTAAAGTGTTTTTACGAATTTTGAAGTCAATATAGCCATTTTCTCAAACTTGTAATCAACCATGTGAAATTAACAAATAATTTTATTTCGAACTCGCACGTAAAAATATTTGTAAACATTTTAAATTGGGATCAACCGCCAAATTTTAAAATCAATCAAAGCGTTGGCCATCAAAAAGCCATACACCACAAAGATTCGATTGATGGAAATATGATAGCAATTTGTGCAGCAAACCCAATCGGCAAAACAAAAAAGCATACACACAATAATCGACAACACCAAAAACATTAGCGAATCCCGAGTCATCTTCGTTGAAACGATGATGACCATGCCTTGGTTCGTTGTCAGTGTGCTTATTTTCTAGATATACCACAATTATTTGTAAAATCAAGTTTCTACCACATCTACCACGGAGGGCTTAAAATCTACCACATTTTTGTGGAGCATAAATTTTTCTCTTAACCAACCTATTACTCCAAGTTAATTAGAGCTTTATGTTGTAAAATTTATGTTAGGGCTGCATTGAACATTGTAAGTGAAAATGTGAAAAAAAAAACTTTTTGCACTCTCATCACTTCGAAAGCAGTGCACTAGAAATAGTTGACAGTTTGACAATTATTTTGGTGGCAGGTGCAATTAAAATGGAAAAATTTAAAAAAAAGTAGAATATTTTTGCCTTTATTTTTTAGTAACGTTTAGTTTTTTAGAATATCGCATGGCGATGGCAATGAGCTTGGACGGGACGAAGTTTTACGATGCGAAGTTGTACCTGCTGCTGAAATTTGCGAGTCCGAGCTCACAAAAAAATCTACCACATTTCATTCAAATCTACCACACTGGGTCTACCACATAAATGACAAATTAAGTAAGCACACTGTTCGTTGTTTGTTTTTTGCTTGCGCTTCGGCAAACAAGATCAAAAAAGATGCATGCAAAAAATGATTGAGCGAACATTACGCCGCAACAACCATCATTTCAATGTACACGAGTGAAGCCGTTGCGAACAATAACATGCTTTTTGCTGTTGTCGTACGAAAATCTAACAGAAAATGTTATGAACTTAACATTCTCAAATGCCTACGCTTCGCTCTTCCGGCTCGTATCATAGCAACCGAAAACACTTTTGTGCCCACATGCGCGTTCTATATTACTTCATATTCCCCAACAAACATTATTGACTAATCTCAAATTGAGGTACATTTGAATCAAATTGCTTTCTCAAATCTCAAACTTTTGTTCTCAAATTGATCTCAAATATCCTGTTATGGCATTCTCAACTTAAAAGGCACATTTTTAATATGGAAATTTGCCTTTATTCTCAAATTGAGAATTTAAAATTCTCAAATGTATCTCAAACCAGCGGAACGAAACGGAACGGAACCAATTCGCCTCTTGTATAGATTAGCGTTGCCACTCGCATGAAATAAAAATACCGAATAGATACATTTATATAAATAATATTTTTATAGTTTTATTAATTAATAAAATAAAAATAAACCTTAAGGTACATTTAATTATTTAATTCACATTTCATTGGATTACATATTATTAATTTTTCATTCATTAAGGTACAAACATTTCATTTATTAAAAAACATTCATTTATTACTATTTAAGGCAAACATAACATAAATATTTTATTACGGTAAAAAATTCATTTGGTTCATATTAAAGTAAAAGTTAAATTTAATTTCAGTCATATTTCATTGCATTTAGGTACGAAAATTTAATTTACTTTATATTAAGGCAATAAATAATAATAATAAATATTAAGGCAAACATAAATATTTAATTTTTTAGGTAAACGTATAAAAATTATGAAACTATCTTCACTTTGCAGCATTTTAAAAACCTGCATTTTAAAAACATTTAAAAAACCTGAGAAATTAGTTTTTTGCTTTGTAGTTTTCTTTTTTTGCAGTCATTCGCATGTTGAAAGAATGCCATTGTTGCCCTTTCAAAATCTTGCTCAGATGCTGCAGCGGAGAATTTTTTACTGTAGGCTTCTAAAATAAAATAATATATGAATAGAAAAATTTAAAATAAAAGTATTTGCAGAAAATTACGTTTTATTGCTGCGGTTGTGCTGAGCGCTCTAACTGCAGTTTTGTCCTTGGTGCCTTGCCAGCAAAAGTACTTCGCTGCAGCATCTGTCATTAATTTCCTCCATGCAGTTCTTATGAATTTAGTTTGGTTAGCGCATATTATAGCCTGCAGTTCGGCAACCTAGTTAAGAAATATATAGTAACACTTAAAATATATAGTTCAAATTTTTATAAATACAGTATACTGCGGTGTAGTATGCTAGCGGCGATCTTACCAAATCATCAAATTTGTTTTCCGAAGATTGTATTTTCGTTTCAAATTCGGAAAATTCTGCAAGTTCGTTGTATGGAGTTTTTGGCAAAATCTTCTTCCGCCTAACATTAGTTGTGTGTGCAGTGGTTCTTATCTCCTGAAGAACTCGTTTCAGTAAGTTTTGTGTTACTTGAAGTTCTATAGCTTAATACAATGTACATATGCATTAAAGTAACTTAAAAGAAATAGTACCTGCGAGCACATTTTTTTCCAAGTTATCAATTTTTTTATTTAAATTTTCGAGATCTAAAAAATATATAAAATTAATAATTTCGCTGTAATTATAACATTGTTGTGACACTCACCAGTTGTTGTCACTTCCACCCCAACGGTTTCAATGGCAACAAAAGTACCGTTTAAATCCATCTACATATGAATTAGAGGGATGAATATAAATTTGTTGGATTCAAAATTGCTGAACATAATAATTTTTTGGGATATCTCTTCCACGCAGTGTTGAAAATGAAAATTAGAAAATTCTAAAGTGGCACTGCATTTAATGTTGAAATTAGACGATTTTATTGGTGTATCGAAAAGATTTGTTTAGTTGATGACTTCGTGGGCAATAATTTGGAAAACACCATTTTTTAAATAAATGATCATTATACGAAAAATTTTATTTTTAACACTGTAGAAATTGTCTGGGTTTTTTGTAGCTAAATAGAATAAGTGGGTACGTAACGATTTTACCAGCCCATCGTCCAAGTTTTTCTTTTGAGTTTTTCCTACTGAGTATTCAGTTGAATACAAACTTTCCTCTACTAAACGATTATAAATTTGGGCAGCAACCTGATTTTTCTTACTACATTTTCGTTTGAGTTTGGACAAATAGTTCTCAAACTTAAACGCACTTATAGATTCTAAGCATCCATAGTTTAATGCATCACTATGTAAATGATTGAGACAGTGGAAGTTAAAAGTGAGAAATGAATCATCATAAAATCTTGACATATTTTTGATAAATTCACCTAAAAGAACTTTCGCACATTCATTATTTTCAGCGCTCGATTTTTTATCTAATAAAATGCGTATGCCTAAGCTTAGCATTAAAAAATGGTTATATCTGTCGGAATCTAAAATGTCATTAAGTAAGGCAATTCCTGTATACAACAGGAATTCCTGTATACAACAGGAATTGCCTTAGCTCCGTTGCTTTAAACCTTTCAATATCGTTTAGACTACGTGGATGTCGAGCGAATTCTCTTGGAACTTGATTGCTCAAAAATATTAGTCTCGAATTTATTAAATTGATTTTTGATAATTTTAGAGAATATGGTTTATTTCTGTGTCTCACCCAACCAAAAATTAGGGTTTTCATAACACCAAGACACACTACATGCATATAGTCGTATGGGAATGATTTTACAATATTTATTGGCAATTTTTCGATCGCTATTGGCTCCAACAATTTATGATGATTCAAATCTGACCGCGAGCGGAAATCAGAGTCAGTTCTGATACTATGGGTCTCACTTTTGAAAATCATCCTATGACCCAGCGACTCTCCCTTCTGACTACATTTGATGCAGCTAGAAAAGCCTGTGTGTCCTTTAACACCTAAAATGTATGATCTTGCTGGAGCATCGTAAATGAATGATCGGCAATGAATAGAGAAGTGCTTGCCATTGAAGTCTAAACCGTTTTCTAATAATTCCAGAAGCTCATCTACAAACCTTTCTAAGTAAATATTTGGACACAATGGCTTACTATAACCGCAATAAGCACCTACAACCATGACATCGGGCTCATCATTTACATTCATTAAAATTGGCCAAGTCAGTAAGTTAGAGCTTTTGGCTAGAGGAAGACCATCAATATTAATATTGAGGTGAAATTCCATGGGTTTACAAGGCTTTCTAAGCAAAAAATCGGTCAGGCAGTCTTTAACACCGTAATGAATATATTCACCTAGACCCATTTTTTCAACTGGCGGAGTCTTAGGTGTGGATTTTAATGATCTGGCATCCTTTGGAAGCCCGTCAACATGCTTTTGCAGTATTCGTAAAAGGTCGTTTGTCGCAGCGGTTGAAACGTTAAATGCAACAGCCCACGCTGCAAGTTCGTCTCTAAGCATGCCACTTTCATTTTCTAATTCAGATTCCGAATAATCGGAATCGTCATTTTCAACACTTCCACTGGAATCGACCGCACTCGAAGTAGAAGGGCCTGTTAGCAAGGCATCATCCACAGAATGTTCAAGGCACGCCCGCAAGCTACTTTCCGGGCGCCTTGATAGCAGATCTATGATCTGCTTTACCTCACTTTTAATTTTTTTCGACGCACTCATACTTCCCTTTATATTTGTTCCTCCTTTTTTCGATTTTCCTTACGCCTTTCGCTTTTCCTTACGCCTTTCGATTTTCCTTACGCATTTCGATTTTCCTCACGCCTTTCGCTTTTCCTTACGCCTTTCGCTGTTCCTTACGCCTTTCGCTTTTCCTTTCGCCTTTCGCTTTTCGGCTTAAATGCAGAATACCACACCCTCTTAAAAAAATTATTTTTTCCTTTTATCGGAAAGGGGGCATTTTGTTATTCTAAACAACTTAAAATTTTGCCCCGGAAACATTCACAGAGGGCGTGGTCCGCCCCCAAAGTCCCAGTTATATATCCGAATTTCTCAATAAATAATCAACCGATTCTAACAATATAGGTGTCATATGAAAGGTATTTTCTTCCTCTTTCGATTAATGTATAACATTAGATATGTAATTTGTACTAATAATGAGTTATAAGCGAAAATTGGTTTTTTACAAAAATTTTTTAAAAACGGATTTATTCCTCGAAAAAATCCATTATTAAGCTATTATAAGTTTGTAACCATATTATAGTCTGTGAAATTTCCTTTACAACGAAATATAAAACATTTAGAAACTGTAATTTTGCTTTAATAATAAAATTTAAGTTGAGGTAAAAGCACCGTATTGAAAAAGCGCTTATGAAGGTTTTGCTTAAGAACGATCTTCTGCTATGAATGGATTTGAACAAAAATACTGTGCACACCTGACTGTTGCCTGATGTGGTGGTGACTCCCATGAGGGTTATTTTTTTAGCGCCCGGCCGAAGGCCGGCCACCTGGGAAAAACTTATTGCCAAGAAATCTATGGCTTAGAACTATGGATTTGAACAAAAAATACTGTGCACACCTGACTGTTGCCTGATGTGGTGGTGACCCCCATGAGGGTTATTTTTTTAGCGCCCGGCCGAAGGCCGGCCACCTGGGACAAACTTATTGCCAAGAAATCTATGGCTTGGAACTATGGATTTGAACAAAAAATACTGTGCACACCTGACTGTTGCCTGATGTGGTGGTGACCCCCATGAGGGTTATTTTTTTAGCGCCCGGCCGAAGGCCGGCCACCTGGGAAAAACTTATTGCCAAGAAATCTATGGCTTGGAACTATGGATTTGAACAAAAAATACTGTGCACACCTGACTGTTGCCTGATGTGGTGGTGACCCCCATGAGGGTTATTTTTTTAGCGCCCGGCCGACGGCCGGCCACCTGGGAAAAACTTATTGCCAAGAAAAGACCAAGAGTCAAGTTACAAAAAATTAAAAAAAAATACTTAAAAACATAAAACGGTGCATTTTATATTTCATTGTAAAGGGAATTTCACAGGCTATAATATGGTAGCAAACTTATAATAGCTTAATAACGTATTTTTTCGAGAAAAAAATCCGTTTTTAAAAAATTTTTGTAAAAAAAAACAATTTTCGCTTATTAGTACAAATTACATATCTAATGTTATACATTAATCGAAAGAGGAAGAAAATTCACCTTTCATATGACACCTATATCGTTAGAATCGGTTGATTATTTATTGAGAAATTCGGATATATAACTGGGACTTTGGGGGCGGACCACGCCCTCTGTGAATGTTTCCGGGGCAAAATTTTAAGTTTGTTAGAATAAGAAAATGCCCCTCTTTCCGACAAAAAAAATAAAAAACTTTTTTAAGAGGGTGTGGTATTCTGCACTTGTTCCCGCTTTTCCTTTTTCTTTTTTCTTAAAATTTTTCTTAAAATTCACTTTTCACTTTTTCACAACAGCGCGCAAAATTAGAAAAACATATGTTTTGCAAAACACTGCTGCCATCTTGACGTTTTCTAAAATTCGATTTTAGTGCTGCCATACCATTACTGAAAATTAACTTGAGAATGTAATTAATCTCAAATTGTTGGCAATAGTGAATATCAATTTGAGAAAGCCTTTCTTTTCAAATGATTAGCAAATTGAGAATTATTAAATTATCAAACGTGGTAAATGTAGATTTTTTTCTCAACTCTTCTCAAGTCGTTCTCAAGTTGATAGCAAACCTTTGAGAAACGTTTGAGAAAATATTCATTTTCAAATTGTAATAATGCTGGAAAACAATTTGATATCAAAGGGTTTCTCAAAGGTTTGAGATTATTTTGTTCAGTGTTTGTTAGGTCTTTGGTATTACCAAAGAATATGAAGTAATATAGAACGCGCATCTCATACAAGCAAACGCGTTGTACTTGGGTACTGCTGGTAGTACCCTCTGTTATTGACAGCAGAAATCTCTGTTACTAACAGCAGAAATCTCTGTAACTTCGGCGTAACATGTGAATTGAAGTCGCTTCTGTACTCATTCGTATTCTCGCTGCTGTTGCGCCACTTGATAAACATGACGATGAACGCTGCTTTTGTTGTCGCGGGGAATAGCATTATAATATTGGCAAACAAAAAAAAGTTAGCGGTATACTGTTTTTTGCGCTGTGCCGTGCAGGCGGGATAGCATTGATGTTGTTGGTAATTGTTGCGTCGTTATTTCTGCTTTCTTTTTTATAATCACAAGCAAATTACAATTAGCAAAAAAAATGCGTGAACTTGGTGTAGTAAAATATGGGTGCAAACATGTTGCACAAGAGCGTTTATAGTTATTTATTAAGAATATTATTGTAAGGTTTTATGTTTATTGTTTTACTTTCGTTTAAATTTATCTTTCATAAATAATAATTTTTAATAAGAATTTTTTTATTTGCCAACAATTATTTTCAATTTTCGTTCTTTCGAACTTCCTTTTTGCACAGCCCACATGCAGTGTTTTCGTAGAAGAACTAAAATAAGAAAATCTAAAATTTGGACTCTATGGTTACAGCACTCACCATGGAACCATTCAGGTGTAGCATTTTTACAAGATTGTAAAACATGTGCCTTAATACCAATTTTTTCAGGTTCTGCTTCGAAGATTTTATGAAAAATTAAAATATGTTTTATGCATACATTCATTAGGGAATTGGAAGGAGCAAAAAGATTACCAAAATCAGAAATTGACTGATAATTTTTGTGAAAAATAAAAATTTCACTTGGAGCAGTTAAAACTTCATCCCTTTTTCTCAATTCGTCACCGCATTTTTCACAATTTAATTTAGGAATGATTTTGTACGCTACGTATCCAACAAAATACCTCATGGAAACCAGCTCTAAGTTAATATCTTTCAGATTACAAAAGGTGTCACCTACAAAATACGCCTCGTGCATCTCACTACTTAGATCAAGATTTTCCAGGATTTCATTGTCATTATCATCGCCATTAGCCTGCAAAACATCCTCATTAAAAGAAGCGCTTGAAATTAAATTAGTCATTGAATCTTGCGTCTCTTCACAATTGGTAGAGGAGCTAAACTTTATTATTTTAAAGGCTAATAACCTGGCTAAGATATTATTAAGTTCAGCTACAGAGGGGTTACAATTATTACCTCCTTTTTGCCTTAACACAGCAAACGTATTCTCCAACTTGTCCTGGTTAAAGGCCTTTGTCATAATAAAAAACTTGTCCGAATTATCTTTTAATATTTCATCCACAAGTAGAAGGACCGATTTTAAGGATAGTTTCATGCCATCTAGGAAGAAAACTCGTTTTTTTTCATCAACAAATTTCACTTCCTCTAGATAATATAAAAATGTTTGAATAAATGTGTGCGATTCTTTCTTAATCTGAAGAGCAGATCGGTAGCAGTTATCTGCATACAAAGATCCACTATTCATGCAATCAAATATTTGATCAATTTTTGCTATAAAATCAGCTGTGGATAACGCTACCTCTTGTGAGATTTTTTTAAATCCACTTATGTCTTGAATTGTTTCTGATAGCAGCTTCAACTGTTTTACTGAACACTTGCGTGGCAAATTTAGCACGAATTTTTTCAAATGAATTTGGAAATATGTGTTGTCTAGTCAATTTTGGGCACATTTTGGTTTAACAATTTTCTTCCCTCTCCCAAAGCTCTTGAACTACTTTAAAGCTAACTAAACCATCAGGCGTTTTCAAGTCGCATTTAAGCCAACCATTTCGCAATGACTTGATTAAATGTGGGAAATCGAATATGCAATAAATTTTTTGATTTTGAAATTGAAAGTATGGTTTCTCTATACATACGCCTAAGTCGGAGAAACACTTTCTATTAGAAGACCCCTGATCACAAACCAAAACGTTCACTACTATACCAAAATTGCTTAAAATTTTAAGATTTTCTTTAATTATTTTGCACAACGTATCTGCTGTTAATCCATTCTCTGACACAAAATAGTTTAAAATTGAACACCAACTCGAGAACATGGACTTCAACATAAATACACATACTTGCTTACCAATTTTTTTTGTTCTTTCGAAGCCTGTGCATTCAAATCCGTCAATTAAATCTAGTTTTTGATTGTATCGTTATTCTCTACGTATTGCCATTTCGTCCATTAAAAGAACCATATTATTTTCATATTATTTTTTTCCTTCAACTCTAAGCACATCTTTTTAATGAATTCAAAAGCCACATTGTTGATACCGGGCTGAAGGAACTTTATTGGAGCCCACCGATTTAAGGTGCTGATATGTGGCAAATTGAAATTCAACTTATCTCTTAGGAAAGAATATGTTGATTGTGAAATATAAAAAATATTTTGCGCTAAATATTTCACTTCGTCAGAATATTCTTTTGGCCGGGTGCTAAGTAAAAGTTTACAAAATGTTTTGGATTCCAAGTTGATATGTTTTAAAGAATCAATTGAATTTTTTAAAGTCTTTGAACAACAATTCTTGGATTTTAAAATAAAGCGCTTTTCTTTTCGCAATTTTTCGTTAATTTTTTTGAATTTTTTTAATAGGTCGCTGTATTTCTTTTTGTAATAATGGGTTATTTTGACGTTTTTTTCGCAATTACTGCATACTATGTCATCATAACGTGAAGAACAATGAAGAATTTGGTTCTAAAAATTCTTCATCCGAAATATCATGATCTTCGTCTAAGTTGGAATCGCATCCTTTTTTAGAAACCTTTTTCCTACATAAGTACTGCAGAAATGAATTTCACAAATATACAGTTTTCGGTTATAGTCGTCATAAGATATATTGTATTTTTCGCGTCAAATTTGGCCAAACACGAAATCAGCAGCGGGGAGTCTAAATAATCTAAGATTCTCGCATTGTCGTCTCGATTTTTTGCAACTGCAAACACAACATTGAATTCCAGACGTTGAGGAATTTCTATTTGTCTTTATATTTGTAGCCATATTGTAACAAGCCGAAACACAAAATAGAATTACAATGGTGGACAATGGCGTTAAAATACTTCTCAAAAAAATTCAAAATTGGTATCAACCACGTCAAAATAGAAACAAATAATTTTACTTGGAATACGCCACGTAAAAATATTTGTAGAAATTTCAAATTGGATTCAACCACTTCAAAAAAAAACCGCTGCAAAAGGTTCAAAATTGGTATCAACCACGTCAAAATATAAACAAATGATTTTACTTGGAACTCGCCACGTAAAAATATTTGTGAAAATTTCAAATTGGATTCAACCACGTCTAAATATTTGCAGGTTTTAAAAATCAATCAAAGCGCAGCATTTGAGCAAGCAGCCATACACCACAAAGCTTCGATTGATAGTGACATTACAGCAAAACCAAAAAAGCATACACACAATAAACGACAACAACAAAAACATTAGCGAATCCCGATTCATCTTCGTTGAAACGATGATGACGATGCCTTCGTTCGTTGTTTGTTTTTTGCTTGCGCTTCGGCAAACAAGATCAAGAAACATGCATGTAAAAAATGATTGAGCGAACACTACGCTGCAACAACCACCATTTCAATTTACACGAGTGAAGCCGTTGCGAACAATAACATAGCTTTTTGCTGTTGTCCTACGCACATCTAACAGAAAATGTTATGAACCTAACATTTTCAAATGCCTACGCTTCACAGTGGTCGGACTTATATGGGCACAGCGGTCAAAAATACTTCTAGCAGAAATATCAGCCTGAAACTTTGGTAACTTGTTTCTAAAAATGTGGCAATTATTTCATGTGAAAATGGGCGTGGTCGGACATCTATACGCCTGCCCCCATGTAAGGAAATGATAAAAAATTTGTTTCTTTTTTGTTTTTAATGAGAAAAAAATTGTTTCCAAGATTTTGCTCGACAAAATTCATATATAGGCAGGGTCAGAGGGGCAACCGGAGGGGGTTGCGGGGTTCAAACCCCCAAATCAAAAAATTGCTTGTGAAAATTATGATCTCAAACAGTATTAGGCCCAAAGTGGTATGCAAAACCTCCCAAAATGAAATCCTGTGTGCGTCACTGTACAGGTAATTAACTCAAAACGGAGCGTCAATTAAAATTTTATGAACAGAAGGTGGAAGCCAGTACCATTGATACATCTCTATCTCTTAGCAGTGTCGAGCGCATATTTCCTTAATTTTTCAAAATTTATTTTTTAATCTGAAAACATAGCTTTAGCTTTAACATAAAATTTAGCACTTGTATAAATCATATTTTATCTTGATATATCTCAAAATTTTATTAGAAAAAGTTTTCCATACGACACATTTTTAACTGATCGTTCCTGTGGCAGCTATATGTTACAGTTGGGCGATCTTGTTCAAGTTTAGTTATGCGATTCAGTATTACATAGAAATGTCAAATACGACATTTTGTGAGAATGTCTTTAAAAATGCATATCTTGTTATGTAATTTCTTCTGCCAGATTTACTAATTTTCCCACATTGTGTGGTCTGAAACCGCTTTGCTCCATTTTCTCCTTCCACATTTGGACTGGAAACCTCTTTAACATTACCAAAAAAAACCAAAACTGTCCCCACAGAACCTATGATAACAAAAATATTTACATATGTAAATAGTGTCAGTCACCGTATATAAAAATTGGTTTAAAAGTGAAATTAAAATAGAAAAGTAAAAAAATTGCAATACGCATTATATTAACATCACCTTACTTAAAAACAACAGCACAAACAAACAACAATACCACCGCACAAAATGCCAAGCTTCTTTTGCACTTCTGGGTTTGCGCCCCATTTTTAATACAGGCACTCAGTCTATGAAAGATTGCACGAAGCCTGGCAAATTCTGGCAGCTGAAACTAACACATTATAATCTTAAAACGTGACTTAGTATTAGGAAAAAAAGATCAATGGGGGCAACGAGGGGGAACACAACTAAAACTTTAAGTGAAATTCTGGGAGTCAGACGAAAAACACAGAATATAGTAGTAGTAAATTTTGATTTTTGTTTTTAAGTAGACTTCAATTCAAATATATCTCATTAACTAAAATTAAGTTAAATACTTGTATGTTCAATACCCTTTTTATTAATTTTAAATTTGGTGATTTTTTAATAAAGTTTTAACACTTCAAAATTGATTATTGTAAAACGCTGCTCACATTGCACTAATCAAGTGAACAAATGTTCTCACTTCTGATGCTATTTTCAGAAAGTACCGCAAAAATCAAACCAAAAAAAATTTACCGTTAGAAAGCTTGATTATATAGGACACTATGTAGTTACTTTTAATTTTAAAATTTGGACTTTGAATTTTTTATTTTTGGCCTATGGGAGCGACCACAGTGCGCTTCCCTCTTCCCGCTCGCATCATAGTAACCGAAAACACTTTTGTGCCCACATGCGCGTTCTATATTACTTCATATTCAATTTACATAAAAATGTTTAATTTTTTTTAAATCGAAATCTAACGGACAAACCAAGGGTTAAAAGATTTGAACAAGCATAATTTAATAGGTCTATTGACGTTCAATATGTCGAAAGCACTACTAAAGCACTAAATGAAGAAATAAATAATAAGACAAGTATTTTGTCATATGAAAAATGTGATTTAGGAATGCCTATGTTTAAAAATAGTATAAATATTCTACACCTGAATTGTTCCATGGCGAATGATGTGACCATAAATTTACAACATAAGATTTTATTATTTTAGTTCTTTTGAACAAGCATTATATGTGGGCCGTAAGAAAAGTTCCAAAGAACGGGACGGAAAATTATTACGGGCTAATAAAAACGTCTTCCTTTCTTTCCAATTTCCCTTTTTAATTGTCTTTTGTGATTACTTTTTATTTATTTTTTATTGCCTGTAGCGATCATATAGGTCACCACGCCAGCCATATTTTCTTATCTTTTCTATGATTATGCGCACACTACAGTCGGCAGTGAGTTCAGGAGCAATATCCGACGCCGTGCAGGCTTATAGAAGAACAAAAGCCAGCCGCCAGAAAATAGAAATCGTTTTACAATTTCAGCATTTCGCCAGCGCAACAACAACAGCATATCGTCTTCATCTCCCAATCATCCCACGCCGCAGCAGTGTGCTAACGCAGACTCGCTGCAGTGAGCGCAACCAAAAGCAAGCCTTCGTATGTTTATTTTCTTTGCTTCTACTCACATGTTACGCCGAAGTTACAGAGATTTCTGCTGTTAGTAACAGAGAGTTCTGCTGTCAATAACAGAGGGTACTACCAGCAGTACCCGCCATACAACGCGTTTGCTTGTATGAGATGCGCGTACTATATTACTTCATATTCTTTGGTATTACAGTAGCGACTCGGTAAAAGCAACCGATTAATGACAGGGGCAGTTGCAACTACCGAGTTTGTTGCAATTATCGAGTCTAAATTTTTTTATGAAAATTTGCAAATTTCAAAAAGTTTTATAAGGGTTTCATTAGAATTCATTATTATTTTATTCATATTTTGTTGTATTACAAAAAAAAAGAACTTAAACTAATCACATTCATTGTGTTTAAGAAAAATCAAACGAAACAAGAACTCCAAACATTTCTTAAAAAGGCTTTAATTAACAAAACAGTTTGATAACAATTTAGTTTACTGATTTAAAGAAACTAGAGAGAGAAACGGGACATCAACTGACACTCTACTCCACAAAAAGAAAATAAGACGAAGAAAAAGTTGCGATTAGTGAGGTTTTTTCGGCAGCAGTTGCTTTTACTGAGTCTATAATGTATAAAATTCGGTGGTTGCGATAATCGAGGAGTTGCGCAAATCGAGGGTTGCTTTTACCGAGTCGCTACTGTACATAGAAATGTCAAATACGACATTTTGTGAGAATGTCTTTAAAATGCATATCTTGTTAGGTCATTTCTTCTGCCAGATTTACTAATTTTCCCACATTGTGGGGTCTGAAACCGCTTTACTCCATTTTCTCCTTCCACATTTGGACCTGAAACCTCTTTAACATTACCAAAAAAACCAAAACTGTCCCCACAGAACCTATGATAACAAAAATATTTACATATGTAAATAGTGTCAGTCACCGTATATAAAAATTGGTTTAAAGGTGAAATTAAAATAGAAAAGTAAAAAAGTTGCAATACGCATTATATTAACATCACCTTACTTAAAAACAACAACACAAACAAACAACAATACCACCGCACAAAATGCCAAGCTTCTTTTGCACTTCTGGGTTTGCGCCCCATTTTTAATACAGGCACTCGGTCTATGAAAGATTGCACGAAGCCTGGCAAATTCTGGCAGCTGAAACTAACACATTATAATCTTAAAACGTGCCTTAGTATTAGGAAAAAAAGATCAATGGGGGCAACGAGGGGGAACACAACTAAAACTTTAACCCTTTCGGGACTACTGGGATAATACGTCCCAGCAAGTTTTTAATGCCTCTCAAAAAAATTATTCAAATCTTACAACCCACGCAAAAAATTTTTTCGATTTCGATGTTCCCGCATAAAAGGATGATTTCAGAATTTGTGAGCATCCAATATAATTTTCTAACCCCAACATTCATGGCATGAGAACATTTCTACTGAGAGTATTTTGGATTTCAAAAATAAACTCCGTCCCGAAAGGGTTAAGTGAAATTCTGGGAGTCAGACGAAAAACACAGAATATAGTAGTTGTAGTTTTTGATTTTTGTTTTTAAGTAGACTTCAATTTAAATATATCTCATTAACTAAAATTAAGTTAAATACTTGTATGTTCAATACCCTTTTTATTAATTTTAAATTTGGTGATTTTTTAATAAAGTTTTAACACTTCAAAATTGATTATTGTAAAACGCTGCTCACATTGCACTAATCAAGTGAACAAATGTTCTCACTTCTGATGCTATTTTCAGAAAGTACCGCAAGAATCAAACCAAAAAAAATTTACCGTTAGAAAGCTTGATTATATAGGAGACTATGTAGTTACTTTTAATTTTAAAATTTGGATTTTGAATTTTTTATTTTTGGCCTATGGGAGCGACCACAGTGCGCTGTGCAATATCCTCCGACCATATCGACATTGGTTTTTGCGAAAAGGACACTGGCGTACATGTTTTACCACGATTTCGGTTACCCCCGAAAGGAGGATTTTCGGTGAGAGGAAACGAGTAGTTCACTCTCATCTTACCTCCAGAGGTGTCGAGCGGGCGGAACTACTTCTACGGTTTGCTCTTTTCCATGAGCGAGAGGTAACCATTGCTAGATAAGCTCATGAACGAATTTTCTGTACCTTCTTCTACATTCGACTTTTTGCACATTTTCACGCTCAAAACTTTGTCTGCTGGGCTAATGTTTTTTCACAGACACACATTAACCCTCCGATAACCGATAATTTTTTCAACGGTCAAAGCCCAACAAGGTCGCCAGGAACCTTTTTTGGAATATTGCATATGAGGCGTGTAGTTGTATAATGTAGTGTTACATAATGTGTGTAGATGTGTTTGGAGAGCCAAAAACTTAAGCTTAACTTAAGTATATATTTTAGTGAAAATATATATATAAACGTATACAATACAAAATAATTGCATTTAGTTGCCTAACTTTGCTTTAGCAGCTCATTTTTTTGTAGACGAGCCAACGCGCAGGGGATGATCCCTATAAATGCGAGGCATTGCGCTGGTTCAGGAAGGATATATAGGTTGGGATAGAGGAAGTTGGGTGAATTTATGGACTCTTGCCTTGAATCCATCAAGATCATAGGTGCTGGGGAAAATATCTACAGGGAGACCATTCCAAAATCGCGCTGTACGGGCCAGAAACGAACTTTCTCTGTAGTGCGTAGTGCGATGGAACATCGTTTCGACGTGGAATGCATGGGCGCCAGTGTTCAAACGGGTTGTCCAGGGAAATACGCGGAGTGATGACAGTAAGCTGCTCATCTCCACTGAGCAATTACCGAAAAAGTATCGGTAAAATAAAACCACACATGCCACGTTTCTACGATGCTCCAAGGAGTTAGTAGAGGTGGATGCCCTACTGTCCCCTATAAGTTTAATCGCACAGTTTTGCACCCGATCCAGGAGCTCCAGATGGGTTTTTGAGGCCCCTGCCCATAGGTGCGAGTTAAACTCCATTTTAGGTCGGATATAGGTGGTATAAATAATGCGGAGATCGAACGGGGTGAAATATTTTTTGCACCGCTTTAAGAAGCCGAGGCACTTGGCTGCTTCTTTCGACACGCCAAAAATATGATCGTTCCAACGAAGATCGTTCTTAATGGTCATGCCCAGAACATCAAGAGCTGCCGATTCCGCAATACTCACACCATCCATAACCAGGGATGTGTTGGAATGTTGGGAGACTCGCTTGTGGGATAACAGGCAACATTGGGTCTTCCGAGGATTAAAATCGACCCTGTTCGCTTGACCCAACTTGGAGATTGTTCGTAGGTCGCTATTAAGTGTGTCATTCATACGGTGCCGTTCTCTCTCAATCTCCACAGAGCTGGGGCGCTTTGTGAAGGAGTATGAATGACAAATGGTGCTGTCATCCGCAAACGAGTAGATGGGGTTCTTCGTCGACGACAATAGGTCGTTGATGAAGATAAGGAAAAGGGTTGGAGAAAGGTCCGAACCCTGCGGCACTCCCGCTCTAAGGGAATGTTTTTCGAGGCTATGCCGTCTATTACAACACGAATAGAGCGATCATAGAGGAAGCTCGTAATCCAACGAGATAAGATACTACCGACGCCATAGGCAATCAATTTAGACACAAGTGCTTTATGCCACACCCGGTCAAAGGCCTTAGAAATATCCAGTGCAACAACCTTGCTTTCACCGAGGTTTAGAATGCTATGGTTCCATTTCTCGGTGAGGACCGCCATAAGGTCTCCCGTCGATCGCTGTCTTCGAAAGCCGTATTGGCGGTCACTTAGCAGTCTATTGTGCTCCAGATATTTCACAAGGTTGAATTTTACAATGCTTTCCATTACTTTGGAAAGCACCGAACAGATTGCTATAGGTCGGTAGTTCGCAGGGTCAGTAGTCTTGCCTTTTCTAGGAACTGGTTGAACATTTGCCACCTTCCAGCATGTCGGAAATACACCTGTGGTGTATGACATATTGAAAAGTTTGCGTAATGGACAGCGAAGTAGCGCATTTTTTCAAAACAAGGGCTGGAATGCCGTCCGGCCCTGAAGCCTTATTTACATCGAGATTTGCAAGCACTCTTTTAACTGCCTGTGTCCGAAAATGAATTTCTGGCATAGAGCAAGATAGGTTCTCGTCTACGGGTAGTGGTTGATCGCTGGGGGGCAGAGGGGAATTCTCTGCTCATGCATCTATGGCGTTGCAAGTATGGCATTTTTTTTAGAGTAATGGGTTTTTATATATATTTATAGATATTTTTATTCTGTTTTTCAAATTGAATAGTTTTGTTTATGGCGCAGAAACGATATTTTGGCATTGCTGCTTTAAAAAGTCAAGTGCGTGTCACTCCACAATTCTTTTACTGGCTCAGAATTCAACCGATAATAGAGTCACACGAGTATGCATTTTTGCTATTCGAAAACATTCGAATGCTTTTGAATAGAATACTTCACTTCATCTCTGCGGACCGGTCCGAATGAATACGAGTAAATTTCTCTTCGAGTACGAGAAGGCTCCGAACAGAAACGAGTAGACGTACACTGTTTATTCATATTCGCTCGAAGCGGGAAAACGAGCACAAAAGCATTCGAATAATAGTACACACCGCTTCGAATATATTCGAATATACTCGTCTTATTATTCCTAAGATTATTTAGAAATATTTATGTTATATATAAATATGTATTAATTTTTTATGCTACTTTCTTCAATAATTTCCATTTTGCGTATTAACTGCCACTTCAACCGCAGCACAAGTATACACATGGAAAAGTGACATACTGCGCATAAAAATATTCGGTGAAACTGTTGATATTCGAATACTTCGCAAAGTTCTCGATTACCGATTACGAGCACTGCAGTATTCGCTTCTCACCGAATACGAGCACTGCAGTGTTCGCTTTCACCGAATACGAATAGAATCGAGAAGCGACGCTCGCTGGTTCTCGTTTCTATTCGTTTCGTTGTACGCATTCTTCGAATACCAAGTACCCGTACAGTATGTACAGTAGTTTAGCCGCCAAAATGATTATATTCATGCAGGACTTTAACCGATAACAACCCGAACAGCGGCGCACACAGGATTTCATTTTAGGGGATGAGGGTTTTGCAGGCAACTTTTGAGCCGAATTCCATTCGAAACCATATTTTGTACCAGTACTTTCTGTGTTTGATGGGGGCGGGAGTGGTTTTGGGGCTCAATGTGCGCCAATGACCCCGAATATAGTAAGTTTTCATGAACCGACAAAGGACTCCATTTCTTCGGTGTTGCTTTTGGGCTTTTTATGTTCCAAGAAGTATCATACTCATTCCATTTTCTGTTGGTTTCACAATTGGCTATGTAGGCATGGCTCAAAATTGTTTTAAATATTTCCAACGGATCAGCAATAGTTCCGGGCGCTGGGCCTGGGCGGCGCACAGTGGCTCGAATTGCGACCATAGCGTCATTTAACTCTCTATCTCTGGAACTATGAGATATAGAGAAATAACATTTTTTTGAAGGTTTTACCAAATTATAATTGCTATTTGGGGAAAAAATTGTGAAAATCGGATAACTCTTACCTACTTTATATATACGTTAATTAACAAAATCACAGAATTTTGCTACTCCTCCTTGTATGTAGCTAAAAATGTCGACTAATATTGATGAAAAAACCACGCACTCCAATCAGAATTATTAAAACAGCTTTAATTTTTAAAATGAATTATTCAGAGTCAGAAAAACTGTCTGAATTTACATTTATTTCATTTTCATTGATTACACAGTGCAAAAAATTCAAAAAAAATTTCGAGGGACAAGGTCAAACCCATCTCATTCGATAGAGGACCTAAGTAGATGAAAAAGTGCCAAGGGATTTTTCCCGGAATGTTCGAGTTTTTTTTTTAAATTGAGTTTAAAGATGGCGGCTTAAAGCCCCTTCCCGAAACTTTTAAAACATCATATCTCTTGACTCAAATGTCAGAAAGGAATAAGGAAAAAAGTCGATGACACAATATCCTTTTTGGAAAAATGTAATGAAAAAGGACTTCAAGGACATCAAATAAATTTTTATCCTTGAATATCCTGGAACCCGTGAAAGCTAAATTTATATAAGTGACTTCTGGTAAAAAGGCATTCAAAGATCTATACTGCATATTAATTTCATTTCAATCACTTTTACTGCTAAGCCACTACAGCGTTTCAAAAATTATACACTGCTGAATTCATGTTTTTTTGTACAGAATATCTCGTAGCTGCTTCCTAAAAACATCGAATATAGCAAAGCAAATTTTTTTAATCGTTGTAGAGTCTTAACTTTAAAAGTTATTTACATGAAATTTATAGGCAGTATAGATGTTTGAATGCTTTTTCACCAGAAGTCACTTATATAAATTTAGCTCTCACGGTTTCCAGGATATTCAAGGATACAAATTTAATTGAGGTCCTTCATACCCTTTTTCAATAAATTTTTCCAAAAAGGATATTTTGTCATCTATGAAGTCGATCATTAGCTTTCATTTGACATAAAAATTATTTCTTTCTTTCTTTCTAAGTTTCAGTAAGGGGCAATAAGCCGCCATCTTTAAACTCAGTTTAAAAAAAAACTCGAACATTTCGGGAAAAATCCCTTGGCACTTTTTCATCTACTGAGGTCCTCTATCGAATGAGATGGGTTTGATCTTGTCCCTTTTTTCAGTGTTGCACTGTGTTATAGGAATTACAATTAGTTTTTGAGCTTCTAAACTCAGTTCTTTACGCTTTTGTTTAGAAATGTTTCGCAAAGTAGTAATATATGGATCTGATGATATTTAAAGACGATTCATTAAGTCTGTATTGTTGTCTTCCCTGATGTCTTCCGAGTGTATAGCTCTCGATATCGCCTAACGTCCTTGTTACGCGCTTCTTGTGTTACGCGCTTGGAAGAATGCAACTGTCGATAATGTCGCTGCCATGGTAGAGTAAAGGATACTCGGTGATAGCTTGGGTACAACTTTGGACTTATACTAAAAAAAATATTGTCTGCGCACGCATTAGTGCTAAGGCTTCCTCAGGTGAAAGACTCTTGGGTTCATCATTAATCAATCTAGCCTTCTTGATATTAGTACCTCTATTGGGAGAAGCATAAATAAGTTCATTCACAAGAGCAGCTGAATTTCGTTTTCCTTCAGAATGCAATTTCATTTTCAATGCCAAAAATAATGCTTCTTCTTCAGTGGATTTCGCAACTTGGTTAGCTTTTTTCAGTTCTGTTCTGTCACAAAAGTCTTCAAAACGTTTAGTAGGCCTACCATTAGATGGTGGCAACCTTTTTTTGCAGACAAATTGTGTCAAGTCAATTTCAACTTCTAGCCAATTTTTATTCGCTACGATAAATCGTGACTTTATTCTTCGTGATTTAGCCCATTTAATTTCTATTTGCTTTCAAAAATCCTTTAATTTTTCGAAATCAATTTGGCTACGTGATCCCAAGGCTATATTGCCTGAAACGAGATCTGTAATACGATCTAATGGTTCATTTCTAGCCGTCTGCAGCCAAACATCAAATATTTCTTTGCGTGAAATTTTTAGAGTCATTTTCGAAAAATGAAAATATGTGTATGGGTGCTGCACCTAGGAGCAGACGATTTTTACGGAATCTATTAGCATACAAATCACGTGTAAGCCTGGGTATAGTCTGGTCTGGCTTTCATACTCGTTCATATAAGAAAAATTTTGTTTACGAAAAATCTGAAATTTTTCATTATACTTACAAATAAAACCAACGTCTTTGTAACTAAAAATCCAGCTCGTCGTTTCTTAAATTGTCAAAATTTTGATTACCAACAAATTTTCACAGTCTAGCGTTTTGTTGAAAATAAAAATTACAGAAAAATATTGCGTCTGCAAAAAATTATTAAGCTTTCAAAATGCATTATTTAAACTCGCACGCGCACGTATTTTTTTCAACTCTTTTTTCTGTAACGTTTGGAGCACTGTAAACGTCATATGCCCTCGCATATTGACACATGTTTTTAGATTTACTTCATAATTAGATATTTGGCGACAAGGTTACTACAAAATTTTGTCGAAAATTCAATAAATATTTTTTTATTTAAATGACCCTAGCTATGCTATTCCGGCCACTGTGCGGCGTTCAATTTTGTATGTCCATAAAACACAATGGTTTTAATTTAGGTGAAAATTTTTTATTTGTAAATTCGTATAAAATTTAATTTCAAATAAAAACCATTCGAAAAACACAAAAATATGCGTGATTATTACAAAAACAACAAAGCACTAATTGTTCTTTTAGTATAACTTACTGCATTCAGTGTCATTGCAGTAAATTTCATTGCCTTTACCTTTATTGCCTTTAGTGTGTTCGCACACACTAATGTTATAATGCAACAAAGTCTCAGCTCTCATATCGAGCCCTTCCCGCGTTTTTATCGTATGAGCCAAAAACCAAATTTTACAGGAGACGTTTTTTTTTGGTTTTCTCTGCACACTTTATTTAGGATTACACACTTGGAATAGGTTATTTTAGTAACTTCAGCAAAGCGCAACGGTGTTATTTTGGACATATGATAATTTGTGCGGGCGCCGTGGCTCAGTTGGTTAGTGCGCGGTCCAGCGAGTCGCATGCAGAGCGACGCAAGATCGAATACTGCATGTAGTAACACCTATGTCCTCTCAGCTGGAAATGGCAAACCTCTGAGAGTAAAAATTGCCTATGAAAAAGCTCCCAACCTGCCGTTCGGAACCGGCATAAAACTGTAGGTCCCTTCCACCCGCGTACAAAATTCACACGCACAACATGGGTGGTTGCGGGAAGCTAGGCCTTAGTCTCACGTAAGCGGGCTGTCGTGCCAATCAATTACACAGTGCGACACTGAAAAAAGGGACAAGGTCAAACCCATCTCATTCGATAGAGGACCTCAGTAGATGAAAAAGTGCCAAAGGATTTTTCCCGGAATGTTCGAGTTTTTTTTTTAATTGAGTTTACAGATGGCGGCTTAAAGCCCCTTCCCGAAGCTTTTAAAACATCATATCTCTTGACTCAAATGTCAGAAAGGAATCATTTTTACGTCAAATGAAAGCTAATAAAATGAAGTCGATGACACAATATCCTTTTTGGAAAAATGTAATGAAAAAGGATATGAAGGACCCCAATAAAATTTGTGTCCTTGAATATCCTGGAAACCGTGAGAGCTAAATTTATATAAACAACTTCTGGTGAAAAAGCATTCAAACATCTATACTGTTTATAAATTTCACGTAAATAACTTTTAAAGTTAAGACTCTACAACGATTAAAAAAATGTGCTTTGCTACATTCGATGTTTTTAGGAAGCAACTACGAGATATTCTGTACAAAAAAACTAACTAAACTATAACTAACTAACTAAAACTGTACAACTAAACTAAACTTGCTAATCTTATATATAAAAAAAACTTAACCTTCTGTTACGTGCCAGTGTTTGCGAAAACGGCTCATTCTTTCGGGAAAATTTTTTTTGGATGTGATAGAAGATGTCAATGCGGTGGTTTATAGCGATATTACATGTTTGTACGGCAGGTGGGCGTGGTACCTCCCATACAACCTAAATTGTTAATATGGTATATCTTCGGAATTATAAGTCGGACAGTATTGAAATTTAGTACAGTGTCATGGCGTAAGCGTGTCATTGCACCGGTAAAATTTAATGGGCGTTGGACAAAGGGCGTGGCACTTTTTAAATTCCGGTGTTACTTTTGAACTATATCAGTCACATCAATGACATTCGGTACAAACTAACGATTCGGTCGGGTCCCTCGATGGGGGGAATAGGATGGATTTTTGACAAGGGGGCGTGGCACTGCCCATACAATTTAACTTTTTAACATAGAAAATCTTCGGAATTATAAGTCGAATAGCATTGAAAGTTGGTGTACCGTCATCTCATAGAAGTGTGTTCCTATTGCTAAAATTTAATAGGCGTTGGACAAGAGGCGTGGCACTTTTTTAATTCCGGTGTTACTTTTGAACTATAGCAGTCACATCAATGACACTCAGTACAAAGTTACCATTTGGTCGTGTCCTTCACCAGGGGAAATGGGGTGGGTTTTGAACAAGGGGGCGTGGCACCGCCCATACAACTCAATTTTTAAATATGGAATATCTTCGAAATGATAAGTCGGACAACATTGAAATTTGATACAGTGTCATGGCGTAGACGTGTCGTTCGACCGGCAAAATTTACTGGGCGTTGGACAAGGGGCGTGGCACTTTATAAATCCGGTGTAACTTTGGAACTAGAGCGTTCACATCAATGACACTCGGTACAAACTTACGGTTTGGTCGTGTCCTTCGGCAGGGGGAATAGGGTGTATTTTGGACAAGGGGGCGTGGTACCGCCAATACAACTCAATTCTTTAACATGGAATATCTTCGGAATCATAAGTCACACAGCATTGAAATTCGGTACAGCGTCATGGCGTAGACGTGCCATTCCACCGGTAGTATTGTATGGGCATTGGAAAAAGGGCGTGGCACTTTTTAAATGGTGAAACTTTGAAACTATAGCGTTCACTTAAATGACACTCGGTACAAACTTATTATTAGTTGTGTCCTCTGACAGGGGAATAGGGTGGGTTTTTCACAAGGGGGCGTGGCACCGCCCATACAACTACATTCTTTAATGTGGAATAGCTTTGGAATTATAAGTCGCTCAGCGTTGAAATTTTGTACAACGTCATGGCGTAGACGTATTATTTCACAGGTTGTATTGTATGGGCGTTGGACAAGGGGCGTGGCACTTTATAAATTCCGGTGTAACTTTGGAACTATAGCATTCACATCAATGATACTCGGTATCAAGTTATGATTTAGTCGTGTCCTTCGGCAGGGGGAATAAGGTAGAATCTGGACAAGAGGCGTGGCACCGCCCATACAACTCAACTCTTTAATAAGGAATCTCTCTGAATCGTTAGCTGCACAGCATTGAAAGTTGGTGTACCGTCGTCTCATAGATGTGTCATTCTTCTAATGAGCTTTGATGGGCGTTTGAAAAGGGGTGTGGCATATTTTTTATGACCCAACATTTCAGCAGAACTGTAAGTCGCAAATCAATGAGAGTTGGTACAAACTGTCCACTTAGTAGCACAACTCGATTAGACGAAAGTTGTGCGCATTGGACAAGGGGGCGTGGTACCGTCTCCATTTTTTTTATACATAGATTGTTTATCCTGACTGACTGACTGGTTGATTGATTGATTGATTTATTATCGAAACGAACCGATGGGCCTATTGACTTCAACAATTGTAAAAATAATTGAAATAAATAAAGTTAGGCACGTGTTTCTCATTATTTTTAAAATCGAAATCTAACTGAATCAACAACAGGTTAAAAATATGTATGGAGAAAGAACTTTTTTGAGTGTTTTAACTTCAAACTTGGTGAAAGTACTTTAAATGTTAAATAACTCGATACGTGCTTTTCATTTTACCGAATATTAAAATCGGACGGGGTCAGCGACGGGTTAAAAGTTTGTATGGAGTAACTGTGAAAAATATGAATTAATGGGCACATTGACATCAAACTTAGTGAAAGTACTCTTAGCGAGGAATAATGTTTCACTTTTTTGAAAGTCAAAATCTAACGGGGTCATCAATGGGTATTTGTATGGAGAAACAAGATTTATTGGCCGTTCTGTCTTCAAAAGCACTTCAATCGAGAAATAATAACAAGGTGCTTTTAATTTTTTGAAAACCGAAACTCGAAGAATCGAAATCTGGTAAACCAAGGGTTAAGCATTTGCTTGGAGTAAATACGAAAACACATAATTGAATGGGCCTTCTGACTTCAAAATTTTGAAAACACCCGAAATCAAAGATAGTTAGACACATGTTCTTTTTTTAATCAAAATCTGATGGGCTCAACAATGGATAAGAATTCGTATATGGGGAAACAGGAGATCTTGCGTGCAAAGCCGCAGGGCCCAGCTAGTCTTATATATAAAAAAAAACTTAACCTTCTGTAACGTTCCAGTGTTTGCGAAAACGGCTCATTCTTTCAGGAAACTTTTTTTTGTGTGTGATAGAAGATGTCAATGCGATGGTTCGTAGCGATATTATATGTTTGTACGGCAGGTGGGCGTGGCACCGCCCATACAACTCAATTCTTCACTATGGAATATCTTCGGAATTATAAGTCGATCAGCATTGAAATGTGGATCAGTGTCATAGCGTAAACGTGTCTTTACACCGGTAAAATGCAATGGGCGTTGGACAAGGGGCGTGGCACTTTTTAAATTCCGGTGGAACTATAGCATTCACGTCAATGACACTCGGTACAAATTTACGATTAAGTCGTGTCTTTTGGCAGGGGGAAAAAGGTGGGTTCTGGATAAGAGGCGTGGCACTGCCCATACAACTCAATTCTTTAATATGGAATCTCCTCGGAATCGTTAGCCGCACAGCATTGAAAGTTGGTGTACCGTCGTCTCATAGATGTGTCATTCTACTGATGTGATCTGATGGGCGTTTGACAAGGGGTGTGGCACATTTTTTATGACCCAACATTTCAACAGAACTGTAAGTCGCACATCAATAAAAGTTTGTACGAACTTTCCACTTAGTAACACAATTCGACTAGAAGAAAGTTATGCGCATTAGACGAGGGGCGTGGTACCGCCTCAATTTTTTTATACATAGGTTGTTTATCCTGGCTGACTGACTGGTTGATTGATTTATAATCGCCCAGCTCAACCCGCTGAAGCTACATTAAGTTTAAAAAATAAGTACATCTTGAGAACTGAACCTCCGTTAAAACTGGATTTTTTTGAAATTCGGGGTGTAAAGGGGCAAAGCATGTGTTAAAGTGTTCTTTGAAGAAACGAGATTTAATAGACATAAAGATTTCGAACTACCTGAAAATATTCTAGATCAAAACTCAACAAACCAAAATCAAAATTTAACTGGCCCAACAATTGGTTAAGGTATATTTACGGAGAGACTCCGAAACAAACAACACGAACCGATGGACCTACTGACTTCAACAAATGTAAAAACAACTGAAATAAATAAAATTAGACACGTGTTTCTCATTATTTTTAAAATCAAAATCTAACTGGATCAACGACGGGTTAAAAGTATGTATGGAGAAACAAATTTGTTTGGGTCTTTTGAAAGTACTCTTAGTGAAAAATAATTTGACACGTGTTTTCTCTTTTTTAAATATCAAAATCTAACGGGGTAGCAATGTGTATAGAGAAACAAGATTCATTGGGCGTTCTGACTTCAAACTAATCAAAAGCACTTCAATCGGGAAATAATAAAAACGTGTTTTTAATTATTTGAAAATCGAAATCTACCATGGTTAACCAAGGGTTAAGAATTTGTTTGGAGTAAATGTGAAATGTCGAAATCAAAGATAGTTGGACAGGTTTTTTTTAATCAAAATCTGATGGGCTCAACAATGGGTTAAGAATTCGTATCGGGGGAAACAGGAGAGCTTGCGTGCAAAGCCGCAGGGCCCAGCTAGTATCATTAATAAAAAGGACAAATATTTAATAGAGGTCCTAGAATGCTCCCTTGGGAAACACCTGAAGTCGCTACAAAAGGGTCCGAAGTTACACCATCAATAGTAACCACACAACGTCTTTGAAATAAATACGATGCAATCCATTCTAAAAACGATGAATGAAAACCTAAACAAGCTAGCTTATTTATTAGGATTTTGTGGGAAACTCTATCAAATGCCTGTGAAAAATCTGTATAAATGCAATCGACTTGGTAACCAGCTGAGAATGAAGAAGTACAAAATTCACTAAAAACTGCAAGATTGGAAACTGTCGAACGACCCGGCACAAATCCATGCTGATTCGGGCAGATTAAAGATTTAACCGTAAAATAGATCTTGTCCTTAACCCTTTCGGTACTTCTTTTTTGTTTTTAACTTTAACATTAACATTTTTCTTTTCCATTTTATTACTGTTAAGGTCTACATAATGAATAATCAAAAGTCATTTTCTAAAATATTGTTCGAAAAAGTGGTTTTTGGGCATCATGAATTATGGCATAGTAAGAAATAAAAAAAATCGTACAGCCTTAGTGACCCATATTTGGGATCTAACTTTTTTATACTTACTAAAGCAATAAATACCTACTAGATTACTTACATAAACCTATGAAATAAATTGATTTTTGTAATAGAATAAATAAAAGTACGAAGTGACCTCTTTTTGTAAAATAAGCAGCTCGATAGGACTGCGCACTTTCTGAACCCATACAATCTACTTGGTACACTAATCAAAATATTTTTTTCATTATTTGGTATAAAAACCTTCAGAGAAAAATACCAAAATTTAAAAGTATAGTATCCACAAGTTTTTGACCTAAAACAAGCACTGAAAAGAGTCTATGCCATATGGCATAGAATAACCGAAAGGGTTAACAACAGTTTTGAGGTAGTAGATAATTTCGAAATTGGACGATCCCAGCAAACATTAATGACTAATCTCAAATTGAGATACATTTGAATCAAGTTGTTTTCTCAAATCTCAAACGTTTGTTCTCAAATTGTTCTCAAATATACTGTTATGGCGTTCTCAACTTAAAAGGCACATTTTTAATATGGAAATTTGCCTTTATTCTCAAATTGAGAATTTAAAATTCTCAAACGTATCTCAAATTGAGAATTTAAAATTCTCAAACGTATCTCAAATTGAGAATTTAAAATTCTCAAACGTATCTCAAATTTAGAATTTAAAATTCTCAAATGTATCTCAAACAAGCGGAACGGATGGAATCCAATTCGCCATATTCACGCATTTTTATTATGGAAATTTGCCTTTATTCTCAAACTGAGAATTTAACATTCTCCAATGTATCTCAAACGAGCGGAACGGATGGAATCCAATTTGCCTCTTGTATAGATTGGCGTTGCAATTCGCGTTAAAAAAAAAAAAAAGGAGAGATACATTTATATAAATAATATTTTCATAGCATTTCATATGTAACGTATATACTATACATTAAGGTCCATTTCATAACTAAAGTCCGGCCGATTAATCGGCATCGGCATCGGCCAAAAAATTTGGTATCGGTAGGCAACATAACGTAAAATTTTATTAAGGCACAAAATTCATTTAGTTCATATTAAGGTGGTAAGTTAAACCCATTGAGAATTATAAAATTATCAAACGTGGTAAATGAAAATTTTTCTCAACTCATCTCAAGTCGTTCTCAAGTTGATAGCAAACATTTGAGAAACGTTTGAGAAAATATTCATTTTCAAATTGTAATAATGCTGGAAAACAATTTGATATCAAAGGGTTTCTCAAAGGTTTGAGATTTTTTTGTTCAGTGTTTGTTGGGATAGTTACGAACATCGTTTTTACTTCCACTTTTGAAGATAGGTGTGACAGTAGTTAACTTCCAGTCGTCAATGAAAATACGTGACGATAAGGATTTATTAAAAATTATCTCAAGAGGAATTGCTAACGCTAGACAGCCTTTGAATAGGATAGCCGACAGCCCATTAGCATCTGTATGCGAAGAAGGTTTAAGAGAAAGCATCCCCTTTACAATGTCTTCCGACGAAATATGAAGAGCCCCAAAGTTAAGAGTGGAAGATATTTCCAAAGAAAAATCATGGAACTGCCCGTCAACTGGAACATAATTAGACATAAAGAAATCGGCAAATAAATTAGCTGCTTCAACAGGGGTACTAGCAAATTTTTCATCAAGCATTACCGATTTAGGTATACTTGAGAAAGATTTTTTTGAGTTCACAAAATTCCAAAACGATTTCGGATTAGCTTTAATGTTCTTTTCAGTGCTACGAATATAAGTTTTGTAAAGGTAGTCATTTAAAGATTTAAATTCCTTTTTGTAATTTTGGTATTTAACAAAGAATGACTGAATGTTTGTTTATTTAAATTTTTTTAGATACTTGTATTTGAGATTTTTTAGTTTCTTAAGGTCTTTGTTATACCAAGGAGATTTATACGCACGCCTCTTTTTTAACGATATATTGTCTAAGCAAAATTCACGCATTATTTTCTTAAAAGTAGAAAAGAAACTGTGAGTATCCAAGCCCAAAAATAATTCATCCCATCTAAAATCGAGAAGACAACAGTCTTCTAGAAGACAGTTATTTAAACTTGAAAAATCACAGGATGCGTAATTGAAAGCAGTTCCATCAATAGGCGATGCAGTTGCGAACTCATAAAACTTTAACTTAATATCTAAAGGGATATAGTGAATACCTGCATCGGAAATTGGGGAAGTGCATTTAGATATAAGAAAGTTAATATTATCCGTTACAAAATAAGGTCTAACAGTCTGTTAAAATTATTAAGAAAACAGTTAATTTGCTTTAGATTTAGGCTAAGGAGACTGTCAACAAAAAATTATTCATGACTAGTAACTATATTAGTAGGAATAAGACCCGAATTATCAGAATTGCCACACCATCTAACATAGCAGAGATTAAAATCACCCAGCACGCAATGATGGTTATCATTTAAATTATCGACAGCTAGAGTAATTACATTATCCACAGTGCCTTATATAAATCAAAGTTACTATTAGGCGGAATATAAGAAACAATTAAATATAAAGAGCCATATGATTTCGAACCTTTGATGCAGACACACAATTGGTCAAGCAACAAATCGCCATTACTGAGATTTACTGAAAATGCACGAAACTTTCTTCTTACAGCAATAAGAACACCGCCCCCTCTCAGACAACCAGTTTTGGCCGAGTCCCGGTCCTTGCGAAAAACGTCATACAAATTTATATCAAATAATTCACCTTCATAGAAGCTCGAGTTTAACCAGGTCTCCAAAATCACGATGACATCATAAGACTCTTCGGTACTAAAGCGATGAATAATATTTGACTTTGTTCTTAATCCATAAATGTTATGGTAATATACATTAAGAACATCATTGCAATTGGTATTATCGTCGCAATTGTTTAATGTTAAATTTTTTGTTGTTAAGCTGGTTGCTTTTGAAAAAACTGAAACGGCTTAACTCTCACGTTAGCTGGCCATAATAATGGATTTAACAATTTCTGATAACACTGCACAACAGCATGTCTGTTGCATGGAGTTTTTTACATGAATCTGAATCGTTTTTCCACGCTGATTTCAAAACCATACTCCGTTTTTATGTAACAGCTCTAGTTTTTGCAAAAAATGGGCGTGTCACTTTTTCGAATTTCCCTCGGCTTTTTGTTCGTTTTCGACTGTAATTTCTGAACCAATAATCCTATCGACATGTTTTGTATATCGTTGCACGTACAACATTTCACGCCATCTTTTCTGACATTAATCAATTTTATGCGTTCTAAATTGGCGTTGTAATAAGGTAGGAAAATATTGAATTTTAAGGCGTTTTTTCTGATGGCGAAAATTGTACAGACGTTTCATAACTCAAGTTACGAAGTATATGAATATCTTAAGAAAAAACATCAAGCAATACAACACAGCCAAATTATTTGGCGGAATACACATTCGCATCGAAATAATAACAAAAATGTACCATAGTCAACTTCATACTTTTTCCTTAAAAAATTAGGAGCCTCAAAATATGCTCTTTTATATGTTCCATTTATAGTCTGGAATACAAGCGAAAAACAAAAAGATTTTGAATTCCTCAAAACAAAAAAAATTAAAGACTGCATATTTTTAGCCCCTAATTTTTTAAGGCAGGTTCTCACCTTGTGGATCCGAAAAAGTGCACTTTTTTTAGGAATTTTTTTTGAGAAAACGGTTAAAGATACAACGCTGAAAATTCTTTCTGGATATGAACACACATTTATTTAGAGAATACAATTTTTCAAATTGAATGAATCAAAAAAGGGGGGAGGGGGCGTCCATCAGTGGCGGCATGTCGGCGAGGAGGTGTCCCGCTACCGGAAGTGATTCCGTCAAAACCCGTGAAAAAATCGAAATTACAAAAGTTATGAGGTTTTGAAAAAAAAATTACGATTTTCGTATTTTTTTGTTCACTAATTATTAAAAAAAAAAAACAATTTTCAATATTTTTAGCTGATCGTAGTTCGTTTATTAGAAAAAACCCTAAGGAACATTTGCAAAAAATTTGGTGACGATTGGTTCATTCCAGCGCCTTCAATCACTTCCGTAAGGTCCGAAAATGTGGTTCTGAGAAAAACGCGTTTAAAGTTTAAAGCGCGCTTGGCCGGTGCTCTACACTGCTATATGTAACGGCCTGAAACTTTTGTAATTTTTAAGATTTTGATCTGAAATTTCTGGAGCACATTTTTGAAACATATATCTACATGATAAGGCAACAAAAAAATTGATTTTTTTTTCCACAAGGTGAGAACCTGCCTTAAGGAAAATTCCATATTTTCCGACTTTGAGGTCCAATTACCGCGGCATTTTAAAACTTATAAACATATGTTGCATCGGAAAAGAAGCCGTGTGGGGTTGTTAATGCGATAATATCATGTCGATCGGATTTCTGGTTTAGAAATTACGATCAAAAATATGGAACAAGTAGAGGAAAAACTGAAAAAATGACACGGTACCTATATCTCAATAATTAGAGCTGCTAGAAAAATTCTGAGGATAGATTCGAAATCAGCGCACCCAAATTAGTAAGAGCCTATTTACACGAAGGCTTTTTCCCCCTGCGTTTTTTGCAACTCTCTTTTGAAGTTGCTGCGTAAATCTTCATGCATTTACATGAAGGCTTTTTACTTGCAACTTTGCTTGGCTTTTTGGACGTTTAAGCGGCCAATCTTCTTTCATTCACATTTTCGCGTAGTTTTTGATATTCTCATTATTAAAAGAAAAATGGATTTAAACAGAGAAGAAATTATTGAAAATATTTTAGAAGTCACTGAAATAGCAAATAACTGCTCAAATTTAAATAATAGGGAAGATGTAAATATAATTGTTAGCAAAGCGTCCGGCCGGTTTGAAATTTGAAGAAAAGTGCGAAAAAGAGCAAAGCAAATGTCAAAAAACCCCTGGAATTCGCTGACCGTGCGTGTTTGCCTACCCCGCTGACTTCTCACCACTTCTCGCCCACAAACTCGTCACGCATGACTTTTAACGCAGGGGGAAAAGCCCTCGTGTAAATAGGCTCTAAGAAACAATAGAAAAACTCCATGCAACAGAAAAAAAGTGTTTTTTTGTTGTGCTGTGTAATTAATCGAAGAGACGCCCAGTTTGAAATTGACACGCTTACATTTGTCTACTGGGACATCCTTTTTAATTAACGTGTAACAAGAGCGCGAATTAATGTCAATGCACGCGTGTTTAGCTACATAATTCTTTATGTCTTCGGCAGTAACTTTAAACTCAAACGACGATAAATGTACTACATGGGTTGAAAAGTCTTTGGCCTGACATAGAGATGGCGCCAAAAATTAAGAATTATTGTGTTGTACATGGAAAACCATCCTTAACTTAGATTCTGTCAAAGTTTCATGACATTTGGTTGACTCGTTTTTAAGTTATTGCTTTCGAAGTGACGCTACCTCTGAATTTTTGTAAACAATGGAAAAAAGTGAATTTCGTGTTTTGATAAAACATTGCTATTTGATGGGCAAAAATACAGTGGAAACAAAAGCATGGCTTGATAAATGTTATAATACATCTGTATTTTTGCCCATCAAATAGCAATGTTTTATCAAAACACGAAATTCACTTTTTTCCATTGTTTACAAAAATTCAGAGGTAGCGTCACTTCGAAAGCAATAACTTGAAAACGAGTCAACCAAATGTCATGAAACTTTGACAGAATCTAAGTTAAGGATGGTTTTCCATGTACAACACAATAATTCTTAATTTTTGGCGCCATCTCTATGTCAGGCCAAAGACTTTTCAGCCCATGTAGTAGCCATTTATTGCGAACAGCGACGCTCAACTCGGTGTTATCACTCGAGCCAACAACAACCAAAGCCTTCTTACGCCTTTTGTTCTTCACCTCAGTCCATGCAGCATTGTTGATTGAGTACAATTCACCACTCAGAGAGAGTGGCCGATCAGCAAGAGCACCACCAACCAGTGTTGCCGTTGTGCGACTAAAGTGTCAAATTGGCCCTTTTTGGAGACCGATGATACCTGACACCGACTTTTTAAAAATATGCTTATTTTGACACTTTTCTTCAAAACCATGCGACTTTTGCCCCTTTCTTTTATCAAAAAGTTTATATATTAATTTTCAAAATTGTTTCGTAAAGTTAATTTTTTTATTTTTGCGTACGTAATATTTATAATATACCTTCCTTTTGGTATTCACTTTTTAAAGGTAACACGTAAGTACTTCAAAATTACATCTCTGGCAACATTTAACCTTGTGCCTGTCCCTTGCTCAAAATTGATTTCGCTGTCCTTTGGGGTCAGCATGACCCCAACCAAACGGTTATATAATTTACTGACAAAACATGAAGGAAGGTAACACATAAATAAAAGAAAAGGAGAAAGCCCCGAAAAGTGTTTTTCTCGATTTGTTATTGGGTTGAAAGAGCGATTAAGGGGGTGTTCTGTAGTAACAGCTCGTTTTCTTAGGTGTTTTTTGAAATTCTACTGTGAAGTAACTATTCAATTTTTTTTATGCGTTTTTTTTCAATGTTTTATTATACTTTTAACTACAAAATTCAGTATAAGGTTTGAAAAAATATTGATTCGTTGCTGCACTGCAGGGCCGCAAAGTGATACCCTCCAAAAAAACATGCGTTGACGGTTCACACGATTGCTCCAGTCTGAAAGATCGAAATCGGAAAATTTTTTTTTTGTTGTAATCTATATGAGTGCGATTATCGTCCGACGGGAGCTTTTTTGTTTTTCATCAAAATTCTCAAAATGGCGCGACTTGAAAGTAAAAAATTTTTTTTTCCCATTTTCTCAAATGAAAAAAATTTTTTTTTTTTTTTTTTTAAACAGGAACAAACGCGCAGGGGATGACCCCTATTAATGCGAAGCATTGCGTTGGTTCAGGAAGGATATAAAGGTTAGGAGATAGAGTTATGAGTGAAGTGGTTATGGACTCTTGCCTTGAACCCATCGAGATCATAAGTGCTGGGGAAAATATCCGCAGGGAGACCATTCCACAACCGCGCTGTACGGGCCAGAAACGAACTTTCCCTGTAGTGCGTAGTGCGCTGGAACATCGTTTCGACGTGGAATGCATGGGCGCCAGTGTTCAAACGGGTTGCCCGGGGGAATACCCGGAGTGATGGCATCAAGCTGCTCATCTCCACTGAGCAGTTACCGAAAAAGTATCGGTAAAATAACACCACACATGCCACGTTTCGACGATGTTCCAAGGAGTCAATAGAGCTTTAACACTAACTAATAACAAAATCGAAAAAAACGCTCGTCGGACGATAGCGACAACTTTTAGAAACATTAAAAAACAAAAATTATCAAAATCCGTCTACTCAATCATTTGTAATCGTGTGAACCAGTTCGAAAAACATGATTTCGGGAAAAACGCGTTTAAAGTACTGAAAGTACTGTGGAAATTCGGCGGAGCGCGTGACGAAACCTCCTTTACAAATGACTTTCCGGTCCGAATTCATCAAAGACCTTTTTTTATACGATAGATAACAACATTACCTGTTGAAAAATGTAAAAAAAAAATATATTTTTTGAAAATTTTACTACAGAACACTCCCTTAACACACAAGACGAGCGCACAAAACCGCTCAACCGTTTTTTTAATTCTGCCTGGGGTGAATTAGACCCCAAGGGAAAAGTAGAAGGTTAAACTACTTGCAACTCTTTAATTATGTCTAAGTTTTCCCGCAAAAATGTACAAAATTAATCTGAATTCACGCGCTTTTTTGTGGCATTGCCTAAGTTATTTGCTAAAATAATGTTGATGGCTCCCAATGGATAAGTAAGTATGTTATGTAATACAAATTTTGGTTTTACATACAAATGACGTATGTGACCGCTGCACGTCCTTCACTGCGTCCTCGTTAAAAGTGTCCAGGGCGCACGGGGTGAACGATTTTGACCGATCAGATGATCTGAAACCAAAAAACCTTTAAAATTTACGACACGAGGTTTTTCAAAAATTCAAAAAATTCTTATAATAATAGAATTTTGAAAAACAAATTTTTTTTCCACTTTTTTTCTGCTATTCAAGGCTGTTAAAAATTTTTGGTCAAGAATTTCAAAAAAAGCTCGTGTCTATATGTTGCGATTTCTGATAATAAAAATGTTTAGTATGACAAGATCGGTCAGGTAGATTTTTCGAAAACGTTCACTCCACCTCTATACGACGAGGACGCAGTGAAGGACGTGTAGCGGTCACATACGTCATTTTTATGTAAAACCAAAAAAACTATGTAAAGTTCAATAATGAATGATAACATTACAAAAAACTGCTTCCCGAAATCATTTGTAGTTTTCTAGTAATCAATTTTTGAATATATTAAGGGAGAGGGCTGGGTTGTGAACCAGGCTGGGTTGTGAACCATTACCGTTTTTTCTTTCCCTAATTGACATATCGCCAATCTTTCAACTGTCAAATTTGTCTTATGATATTACTCTGCTTTTGTGGTTACACCGAAGTACAAACACGTATTGCTTGTGGCAGCAATCGAGTTTGAAAGACATCGTGTTTGAAAATCGACTACGAAAACTTGTTGGCTTTTTTTTAAAGTGATATCCAAGTGACTGAGCTTATTGCAAAAAGGTCTGTGTAATACATGTTTATTTAGTGTTTCGATTCTATTTTACGATGCAATATTTGTTTATGTCGAATTATGATTAGAAGTGTCGTTATTTTAAAAGTTTCCAAAATGGCATCGTGGTTGGGCTGTGAACCACTGAGGTGGCTGGGTTATGAACCACCTGTTTTTCGTATTACATTTGCACTAGGACGGTCAAATATCGCCGGATTTATTAAAATAAAGTAATTTTATGTAATGTCACTCGATTTCGTTGAGTTCACTTGAGGTGGGCCAATGCGAGAACGCGTTCGTATTTCATATGCAAACATTGCGACACCGATTAGAATAAAAAAAAACAAAAATTGAGCACTTGCATTCATTGCGATTTTTTGGCCCAAGTGGCGTCATTATAACCTTTTTTCACCTCTTGAGCCTTCCTGATTAAATAAATGTTCAACTTATTTAAAAATTATGGGTGTTTTCTTCGTATTTTCCGACTTCAATTGCGATTTGCCAGATGGTTCACAACCCAGCCACTTTTTTGGAAAAGCGAAAAATCACGTCCTTAGAAACTTGGACGTAGAGAGTTAAATGTTAATCAAAACGGTAATCTGTCTTCACAACAAATTTGCGCTTTATATTTACCTGTCTAACGGTATCTTCGATTTTTCGATATCTTTATTCTGTGAAAAGTTAGAGCCAAAAAACAAAACCCGGTTCACACCCCAGCCCTCTCCCTTACATAGTAAGACCCCCTTAATGGTTCTAAAAAGATCGTCTCGTTGGCTCTTTTAACTGATTCATAAAAGAATAAAAAATAATAAATATAAATAAATATAAAAAAATAATAATTTGTATGTATAACGCATACCAAATAATACTGCGATCAACATCTGGTTCTTCTGCAGCCTCCGATTAATGAGACTGGTTTACGTGCAAAGGAGCTATACAAATTTGACCTTAGGGTCATTTTATGACCCATGGTACTGAATGCGATGCGAATTTTATTAGAATTGGTTACGCATATGCTTTGAAATGCAAATGCATTCATAATAAATACAAAACATGCATATTGGGACCTTTTAATATATCCTTCGTCAATTAATTTAAGGGGAAAACAGTGTTTTCACAGAAAATCATCTCCTTAAGAAATTTATTAAAAAAATGAGCTCCGAAAGGTAAAATAATGAAAGTATGTATTTATATACATGGCATAGCAAATTGGATCACTTGATGACACTTTTTTCCGGCTGTGACACTTTTTTTGCGACTTTTTAAAATTTTTCAGCGGCAACACTGCCACCAACAGTCATCTCAGAGTCAACTTTTGGAACAGTAACAATTGGAGAGCGTATTACATTATCGGCAGCCCCAGTGGCAATGGCATACGCAGCAGCAGAAGAGTTATCAGCAGCTGGAGAGTAAACGTCAATTGGCTGAGCAGCACAGGCAGCAACAACACCCACACTAGCCGAGAGAGGCTTAGCGGCGCAGGCAGCAGCACCATCTGTATTCGTTTCAACAACAGCATGTCGAGTTCTCATCCCAATATTAACGCGAGACAACAAACTGTTGGTAGGCTCAGCGTTATAAGCATCAGACGAAAGAACGTCACTAACAACAGCAGCAACAGCATCAGCCACATTGTTATCACTGTGGATGCCTAAGCTCGTGTTAGCATAGGTCTTTTTATCAACCGCAGTCCACCATACTAAGATCCCGTAGAGCAAAATGGGTCTGATAACTGCAGTGTAAATCCAATGTGTGAGACGGGGGGATAAGCCCCAAGTCTTACCGAGCGTTTTTCTGCACCCGTATAAGGCGTTTAAGGCTTTCCTTTTCCTGTCTTCCACATTCAACCTCCACGACAGTTTACTATCCAAAATGACTCCTAGGTACTTTGAAGATGTTTGGGGAGTGAGTGTGTTGTTGTGCAGTTTGGGGGGAAGCCAGGTTAGGATCTTGTACTTTGTTGTAAAAAGAACTAAGTCCGTCTTGTCTGGATTTGTTTCCAACCCCACAGTCTTTGCCCAGTTATTAATCACTTTCAGTGTTCTCTCGAGTACTTGGCTCATTGAGTTTAGACACCTGCCTGAGACGACGACGGCCAGGTCATCCGCGTATGCGGTTAGCCTTGGCCCCCCGTCCTTCAACTTTAAAAGAATTTTGTTCACAACTAAATTCCAAAGTAGCGGAGAAAGCACGGAGTAGCGGAGAACTCCCTGAGTTCCTTTCTTTGTGTCCTTGTCCCACCAAGGTGGTTTGGATTTTCGTCCTACCGGCCTTAAGGGCGGGCAGGATTCATATGGTATGCAAGGAGAATCTTGGAGTTTCGCCTTAGCCTCAACGTCCGCGCTGGAGAATGCCTGAGAGGCGTTACTAAGATGCATCTTTAACCGATTTGCATACAGATCCCAGTCCGTATTCCGCGGATTTCTGAAGACCCTCTCTATGCGCAATGGTTTAATGTTGACTGTAAAATGTATGTAACTGTGATCAGAGAAGGAGGGTTGCTTCAGCACTCTCCAATCCGAAATCCAGGTATCTACACCGTAGGAGAAAGTAATGTCCAGTACGTCTTCCGACGTCGGACCCTTGATAGTTGGGATGTTCCCCCTATTAGCTATTTCTACATTATTCTCTAATATAAAACTAAAGAGGGACTCACCCCGTTCATTCATGTCCTTACTTCCCCACTGAGGGTGGCGCGAATTCGCGTCCGCACCTACCACTACGTCGAATTCTCGTCTGCGGGCTTCTTCCATGAGGTGCTGCAGCTCTGGGGGGGGGGGGGGTGCCTCGACGTCATGGGCCATGTAGCATGAGGCGACAAGTCTAGGCTGTGGTGGAGGTCGATTTGCAGGTCCTTCCCTTCCAGAAGGTACAGTATCCTTCAGGGTAGGTGTGGCTGCCGCCGCCGACACTCCACCCGTATCAACCACCATTTCGTCCGTCTCACCATCATCTAGCCGAAGCATCAGAGTAGCGTCGGTCAGGGGTTCCAGCCCAAGATCCTTTTCTACTCCACCTGCCCTAGCGTATTCTCGTTTCCGTCCTTCGGATGACGTTTTTTGAGGCGCAGGTAAACCCTACCCGTCCCCCAAGACATCTTTCCGAACTTGTACAACTTGTCCTCTGCCTCTCTGCGTTTTCCGGTTTCACCGTGCAAGGTACGCGTACCTTAGCCCGCGGTGGCCCGGGAATATCGTCCCTATTCACTATATCCAAGTCGGCGCCCTCCCACAGTCCTCCTAACTTCGGGACCACCTCCTTGATCCATTTGAGCGTGAGGTCATCGTTGCATATGTTATACCATGAAACCGGTAATTATTTTTGAAAAAAACACGTTTATTGTGAGGAAATGATTACAATTTTATTCTTCAAAGTAATGGCCATCGCTAGCTACACATTTTTCCCATCTCTCAGGCAATTTATGGATGCCTCGCCAAAAAAATGTTTCGTGTTTTGCCTGAACCCAATCATCGATCCATTTTTTGGCTTCTGCGTGAGAACTGAAGTGCTGTTCCGTTAATGCGTGGCCCATCGATGCGAACATGTGATAATCCGAAGGCGCCAAGTCTGGTGAGTAAGCCGCATGAGCAAGAGCTTCCCAGTTGTACGATGCAACCAATTCTTTGGTGGCTCTAGTGCGGTGTGGTGGTGCGTTGTCATCGAGGAAAATCACTTTGTGTTGCCTGGCTTCATATTCTGGGCGTTTTTGGCGTATAGCACGGTTCAAATCGGCCAATTGTTGTTGGTAACGTTCACCGTTAACCGTTTCACCAGGTTTTAGAAGGTTTTTTTCTTCAAATGGTTACACAAAATTAACTGTGTCCGCAAATCGTAATTTGTAGGCACGTAATCCGACATTTTCCGGAGCGTCAAACAATGCGTTGTTGGATGAAACTTGACAAATTGTGAACTGAATATTGTTGACATATGACAGAAGAAGTAAACATGACATTTGGTACGGTTCCGAAGTTTATAAATATTCGGCTATTTACCGCTAGATGTCGTTACCGGTTTCATAGGCGCATACCTGGTACTATAAAAATATTAATTAAAAAAAAAAAATCAATTTTTTCAAAAATTAAAACTAGAGGACCCCCTTAACTCAAATATCATTAAGAAGCTTTGCTGTCTCTTAATGACAACGACAGATAGTAGGACGGTCTAGGCTGCAGATCCTTCCAGTAGAGACCAGCCCCAGTTCAACTCTCGACTTTTGAGCAGTCGTCAGTGTAGATAGCCAAAGTAAGTACTGTCTTTTGTCAGACCCTTTTCCTGAGTGGGTATTTTGACACAGAAGTCAAAATAGTTGCATAATTGAGCTACCAGGATGCAAAAAACATTGTGCATTGTGTGTTAAAAAAACTAAAGAATTTGAGAAATAAGTTCTATAAAAAATGTTATGTTACTTGTAATTCCCACTTTAAACTGAAATACCTGTTTTACTCTTAAAATGCAATTCGTTGAGCAATTCGCTTCGTAAGAATTATAACTAGAAGTTTGAATCTGAGATCAAATCGAATCCGAAGGCCTTTTGGCGTTTCGTCAATTCTAAAATACTTTGTTCTAATATTCCTACTAAAGTCTTTTTGAATGATGTGACGGCGGATACCTCCTTTGAGGCAGCTAACCTTTTTGCGAATTTTTTCCGTTCTAATTTTGTGCATTGGTTGTCTTAAATCCTCTACGCAAACAGATGTAGACGGGCTTGCCCATTAAAGAATTGTGATTCCTTTGTCTCACCGCTTTTAAGTATCTTTAATCGTTCACTGGAATCTGGAGAATTTATTGATGCGTTAAGGTATCGCCTAAACTTTACCCAGCAAACAACAAAATCCTACATCAGACTACTCAAAACGTAACAAAACATAAACCCGTTGCGAAACGTAAATCCGTTATAACCGATGTATACAAATGGCAAAGGAGATCCAACTTTTCAGTACACCAACTCTAAACAAACAAGACAATTCCTCGCCGTGGCTATTAAGCAATTCGTCGTTTGTACTTGCGCTACAACAACACAAAAAAAGCTACATAAACGCAGAAAGTTATTATCAGCTTTACAAAAACGCCATTCAACCTTTCACATCAACCGGATGGAAGTGTATTTTACCGTCGCGACGCACTATGGCCCGGTTTGCCATTTTTCGTTGCCAAAATCATAACTTCTGAACCAATAAAGATATTTAAAAAATTTAAACTGCATCTGAAAGTGTAATATCTAAGCTTTAAAATGGGGAAAAAACAGGGTGCCACAGTAACAGGGGGCTTTAAAATTCGTTGCCAAAGTTAAGATTTAGTAAAACTTCATACTACAATGAAATTACTTATTTGTTTGCATTAAAAAATTATTTTTTTGATATATTTTTTTTAATAAATTAATATAATTTATTGATTCATACGTAATTTTTTACAAAAAAAAAAATTTGGAAAGTTAAATTTTTTCAAAATCGCTATCTACACTGGAAGGAATGTCTAATAATGAAATCATTTCTAAGCTATAAGTATCTGTAAGTTCTTTTTGTGATCTTACAGATCTCATAGATGAAATAACTGGATCAGAAGAGACTGCTAACATCTTGAAAAGGTCTTCATTTTGTCTAGCTCGTGATATTTTGCAAGCGTTCATACATCTATACCTTTTGTAGTCATTATTTTTGCATTCTTGAGCTTCTTCAGACAAATCCCCTTTTGGTAAGCACTGGTATACTATAAAATCCTTTCCATGTGCTTCAATTTTATGCACCGTAGGAGTAAGTTTTTTCTCTAAAAAACTCAATCGAGGCTGCAATCGAGACTGCTAAGATTTAGTAAAGAAATCGACTGCGCTTGAACCAGATTTAAGTTAAATGGGCGGTGCCACGCCCCCTTGTTTAATACCCGCACAATTCCCGCTGTCGAATGATATGAATAAATGGTAGGTCCGTACTTAGTTTCATTGCTGTGCGACTTATAATTCAGCAAAATATTAAGGTCACAAAAAATATGCCATGCCCCTTGTCCAACGCCCATCAAATCTTACCAGTAGAATGACTCATCTATGGGACGACACAATACTAAATTTCAATCCTGTGCACCTTACAATTTCGAAGATATTCCATTATTCAGATTTGGCTTGTAAGAGTGGTGCCACGCCCCCTCGTCCAATACCCGCCCCATTCCATCTGTCGAAGGACACGACTAAATAGTAAGTTCCTAGTGAATTTAATTGATGTGTGACTTATAGTTCCAACGTTATCGTCTGACAATTTTCAGGATTCACAGTCAAAAATTACAGGGGTTTTCCGACTTTTCCAATAGATTTTCCGGAATTTTCTTTTCGCACGAACCTGAACTGACACAAGACGAATCCAATAAAGAAAATTTCATTGAAATCGGCCAGTCCGGTTGAGCGTCATTACATATATAGATATAGATAAATGCCAGCAACACAAAAGGGTTTTTGACCGTACTAAATGTGCGCAATTTTCCGTATACTATAATTACGTGGTTTTCGACCCGAGGTTGCTTCACTTTTATTGCTCTGGAAAGTAAAGTTGCAAAAAGTTGCAGCTGAGTTTTGGAAGTTAGGTAAATAATTGAATAGCAAATAACCTCCCTCAATTTCGCGGAGGTCATTTTTGGTCTTTTTTTTTTATTTTCGATCAAAGTTGAAAAAAAGGTCGAAATATAGACTTTTCGAGCAATCGGTAGATCGAACAACTTTTAAAACAAAATAAAAATTTTTTATTTTTATTATATTAACAATTAACGTACCTTTTAGAAAAAATCATCAAGTTACCGATTGGTCGCTTCATTTACATACAAATCAATCTTAAAGAGGAAAAAAAAAACCAAAAAATACACATTTTTCTCGATGTGGAAAAATTGTCAACTTTGAGCGGCTCTATCTCCCAAACTACTAATCTGAATTTAATGAAAGTTACATATTCGTAATCCCTGGAATTTTCAATAAGATGCGTGTATTCATTTTATCGAACGCTTTCATGAAATTTTTGGTTTTTGCAAAGTTTTACCGACCGTTGGGCCATAGTGCGACGGCTAAAAAAAATCAAAACTCCACTCCTTTCGCAGTTGTCGACAGTGAAGGCAATACCCTTAAAGTTGGTATACTCGCAAATTTTTGCTCGATATTCACAGCAGAAGCTGGAGCAATCTTAAACGCAGCCGAATATGCTTCGAAAACCCATGGGAAATTCCTTATCTTAACAGACAGTTGGTCATCCATAACCGCAACACAAAATATAAGTAACGATAACCATGTAATAACAGCAATAAGAAATATTTTATGTAGAAACACTCACAAAATTAAAATCATGTGGATACCAAGCTACAGGGTCTACCTGGTAACGAGCTTGGCGACAGAAGAGCCAAACTCACCTCCAAAGAGCCCCTTCACATGTTTTCATATGCGACCAAAAAGGACATCTACGCAAAAATTTGCAACCACACTAAAATAATTAAACAAGAAAACTGGAAATCAATTGAACACCATTACACAACCATCAACCATAATGGAGAAAACCCGGACTGCCCAACTACCTCGCACCCCTCGGACATAAATAATTTTATACGGCTCCGCATTGGGCACACGAAACTCACACACGAATACCTACTAAACAAAAGCCTCAAGCCAACATGCCCCTTTTGCAATAACAATCAAGCAAACCTCAACGTGGAGCACATTCTAAAAAATTGCCCAGCAACTGCATCGCATCGGAAAGACATCTTTGATGAGTCGAATCCTGTTAACACACTGATGATACCTTAAAAAAATTGGTCTTTATGACTTGATATAATTTTACAAATTAACCACTCCTTACTATTGTATTTGTATAGTGAATTAAACATTTTAAATAGCTGAAAGCCGTAGTAGCTATAGCTTAAAGAAAGTAGAATAGCAATTAATTGTTGTTTTTCTGATAGTAAATAAATAAATAAATAAATAAATATTGATGCGTGGAAAGTTACTTCCATTACACCCATTTTCAAAAGTGGCAACAAGAATAATATTGCTAACTACAGGCCGATTTCCAAATTATCGACTGTTTCAAAATTGTTCGAATTTTTCTTTGATTATTACATAGCGGCATTTAGTGAAGGTTTCCAAGTTGACACCATTTACACGGACACTGTAAGGGCCGTTTTCTCAACTTACCTTTAACTTTAAAGTTCACTTTAACGGGCGCATTTTCGTTTTCTCAACCGCTCGTTAAGCTATCCTCCCGATAAAACTTACCGGTCAGATTAAGTGCCTGTTAAACTTTAAAGTAAACTTTAAGTGGAAATGGTGCCAAGTACATGCATATGTTTGTTTACAAATAAAAAACAGCTGGTTATGAAATTATAATTTGATATGAAATTTGAATTTGAGATATTTCGGTATGGAAAATAGGCGTGTTTTTTATATTAATGCACTGGAAGACGCTTTTGAAGGTACGGAGTCGCAAAATGCGGCAAATAGAACAAAATTTTCAAAATTTCAATTCAAAATTTTTCATTTTCGGGTTTATGTGTTAATACTGTGCTCAGTATATTTTGTTGTTGTTAACTGTTGCAAAAATATAGTTAGGTCTCTCTTCATGTCAGAAGTTTGATGCTATTTGATTGCTGCAGCTCAATGCAAAAGAGTCCTAACTCAAATTGTGTCACTTTTGACGAAATACATTTTTGTTAAAGTTAATTTTAAGCAAAATTCTGACAATTTTTGTATATATTTTTAATTATTAAAATTAATTATGAATTTTCAAAATTTTTCTTTCAACTTTTTAACTGTCATTTATAATTATTAAATATAAAAAGTGACATAACTTGAAATAGCTCCGTAATTATTGAATTAAAATATCATCAAAACAGTCACAACTCAAAATTTTGGATTTTCTAGTGTAAAATAAAAAAAAATTCTTGAAATTCTATCATAAAGCATAATCTGTAAGGATTTTCTACTGAACGGTCTATACGTTATTTTAAAAAAATGTTTATTTAGCTCAAAAACAGTTTTTTGCGTTTCCTGAAAAATCAAAAATTTTGAGTTGTGTCACATTTGTTGTGCGTGTGCGATATCTGTGGCCGTAAGGAATAACAGCCAAAATCGATTTTATGAAGTTTTCAGGAGAGCACTTTTAATTTTTGAATTTGCTTTAGATTACACTAGATAAATTTTAGATTTTTGGGCGTAAAACATTCATTTTATGAGCAAAAGCCATAGAGTAGAAGTACATTTGAATACGACGAAGGCAATGGTGGTAATAACTCAATTTTGTCCTAACTCGACTTTGGCTGTTATTCCTTACCGCCACAGATATAACAGCCAATTGGACTATTTCACTGCTTTGCACTGCTGACATGTCCAATCGCTACTGGGCCGCCACCTGTGCGATACGTCTCGCTCTACTCCGCTGCAAGTTCCAGCTTGGACTTGCGTTTCAAGCTGTCGAACTTGTCCGTCAACGATTTCCAACGGCGGGACACACCCCATTTGGCAGTAAAAGTATCAGCAAGATTTTGCCAGGCAAAATTTTTCTTTTTTTTCTTAAAAAATAATTATAATTTTTCACAAACAGCTGATTGCGCTGCTAAGTCCTGCCCATCATAGACCAGAGTTGCCAAAAAATCAGACTTGTTAAATTTATATTTATCAGGTAGTTGAGAAAACGAAAATAGTTACCGGGCACTTTAAAGTCACCTTTAGCTAAAGGTCACTTTATCGGTAAGTTGAGAAAACGGCCCTAAGTCATTCAATCCTGGTCTTAAAAATGGCTGCACTAGGTTTTCACTCTACTTTCCTTCAATTGATCTACTCTTATCTATCTAATAGTAAATGTGTTGTTGTGGTTGATAATGTTCCTTCCTTACCTTTTATTGCTTCTTCTGGTGTTTCCCAGGGTAGTATTTTAAGTCCCCTTTTCTTTGTTATTTTCAGTAATGATATTTCGAGTTGCTTCACCAATTCTAATTTTCTACTATATGCTGATGACTTTAAGATCTACACTTCCATTAGGAATGCCTCAGACGCGGCTTTTCTCCAATCGGATCTTCATAAGGTCACCGATTGGTGTCGTGTTAACCGTTTATTGTTAAACATCAATAAGTGTTTTCATATATCATTTTCTAAGTCTCGTGCTCCTATTCCTACATGTTATTCTATCTGTAATACTCGTCTGAAAGCCATTACTGAGGTTTCGGATTTAGGTGTCTACTTCGACTGAAAGCACCTAAGCTACACAATTGCTAAATCTTATGCCATGCTTGGCTTCATCCGCCGTTTCAGTTCGGATTTTACTGATCCATATACACTAAAACTACTTTACATATCCCTGGTACGCTCAAAATTAGAATATGCGGTCTTTATCTGGAAGCCCTTCTATGAGTTTAGAACGCATTCAAAAGGCTTTCCTATATTTTGAAAATCCCACTCCCTCTTATAGCTCACGATGCATACTCATTGATTTGCCCTCTTTAAATAGCAGGTCTTTCCTCTGTATAATGTTTATCTGTGATCTAATTCGTGGCGCTATTGACGCATCGTGCCTACTTCAGCGTATAAACTTCTTAGCTCTGTTAAAGTCAATATCTGTTTCTTATTCCATGTTGCAAAACTATTTATTTTTTAATGCCCCAATTGTGCGAGCTTTGACCGAGGCTAACTTATTCTCAAATTCTTTAGATTTTTCAGTTTCTAAAAATGTATTTAAGAATATGCTAGAAAGGCTTTTAGTATAAGTATTTAATTTCGGTTAGTCTGTATAAATTGTTAACTAATTCTCGGCTATTTTTGAAAATAAATAAATAAATTAATTAATTACATGTGACCAACGATGCTGTCGGAAGGGGCGTGAAACTCATCAGAGACTATAATGACGCCTTGTGACATAGAAAACAAGTTTTGCTCCAAGCTGCTTACGCAAGGAGTACCTATACCGGCTAAATAAAAAAACAAATTTTCTCACAAAAATCTAATTATTTCTTTTTAACACTCAATTACGATTGCAATTATGGGAGGTTAAGGGGGTTTCGAGAGTACATTTTGATTTTTGCTCTGTAGAAACCCAAAAGTTGACAACGTCACATATCCGATCGTATGGGGGACGCCCTGTGGTGGTGAATTTCTGAACCTTAATTAATTTTGTATTTTTTGTACTCAAGAATGTTGGCGATCGCTGAATAAATAATTTAAATCGGTTCAGTAGTTTCCGAGATACGATGTTTTCTCGCTTACTTAGAGAAAACTAGAGAGGTCATTCATATATTTTAACCTTCTAAGAGCAACTTCTGACCAGCTGTGGAGCAATTTGTCGAATTTCCCAGCTTTTTTGTGAACTTTGACCTAGATGCGACGCCATTTAGCCCCACCCTAGCCCCAAAATTTTTTGGCTCATGCATTTTTTCACCAAACCGCATAAAATGAGAGGTTGCGGAGCATCGAAGTCGAAAAATCGTGCACTAAATCCAGTCTAATAACTAAAATGAAAATAAATATTTTGTGATCTCGGTAAATATTTTTCTGTGACTAAACTCCCCGAGACATAGTTCTAAGGAAAAATGTGTAAAGCGGGGCCCACGTATGCCGCGCCAGTCATCTACTTTTGTGACATTATTCCATCACCAATAGCAACCCCACCAGAGGATGGGCGTTTAATACAGGTATATAGACATGCATGTGTATATTTTCATCCAGACGCCCAACAAAGACATGGCCTTGCTGACCTATTTCCGTTTCAGTGTCTTTCGATCGGCGTGCGTTTGACTGCGCAGGCCGCCTGCCAAGTTTTCATTACACTACTCGACACGAAAAATGCTCCTAAAAATAAAAGTATTGTTACGAATGCTAGTTCTCGTGGGCTAGTACGTATCACTGGATTGTGCAATTTGAAAATAAAACACACTTAGTTTCTCAAACGCAGTCAATAAAATAAACCAACCATCACTTTATTTCACGGATTTACACTTCAGTGTCTTTACACTTAAGTATTTGCAAATTACTCCGTATGGCACCTTCACTAGTCAAAATCAGACTGACTCGCTGCGCCGCACCCGGCTGCCTTTTATACCTGTCCGGCCATCGCGCAGATCGTTCTCGCACATTCCAGAGTGGACTAAAGGTTTCCATGATGATCGCGACCATCATTGCCAGGTTGGACTTAAAGTAGCCATCAATACCAGGTTGGACTAAAAGTTTCCATCATTGCCAGGTTGGACTAAAAGTTTCCATCATTGCCAGGTTGGACTGAAAGTTTCCTTTATTATCGCGGCCGTCGTTGCCAGATTGAATTATAGCACGGCGCGTAGCGACAGGGTTGCTTTGCACAGCGACAGACTGTCTTATCGTTACAGTATTTTTAGACTTATTTTCGGCTGCTGAACACGAAACTGAAAATCAAAAAATTTTCTTAAGAAGCGTTTTCGGCAAATCTTCGAAAAACACGTTTTTCCCCTCTTATTTCAGTTATGAGCACATATCTCGTTATTACTTCCCCAAATCTCATCTGATTTTGACAATCTATATATCGTTGGAAAGGTTAGTTAATTACCTTTTGAAAGACAGGCCACTTGCGGTTTAGTCGGATGGTTGGTTTACAAGATATGTGCTCATAACTGAAATAAGAGTGGAAAAACGTGTTTTTCGAAGATTTTTCGAAACGCTTCTTAAGAAAAATTTTTGATTTTCAGTTTCGTGTTCAGCAGCCGAACATTAGTCTAAAAAAATACTTTTGTTTTTAGGAGCACGCGATGAACCCATTTTTTGTCGAGTAGTGCTATTGAGCATGTAATGCATTTCCCGCTCGCTGTTTTTGTACTTATTGATATTAATGCACGTTTATCCAAACGTCCTCCAGACTGACCATACTTTCGTTTAATTTCCTATGACATTTATGTGCTGTTTTCGACTCGAAACTTGCTTGCTTATCCGAATTTCAAGTTTCCTACTGTCAGGCTCACTTTCCGTGGAATTGGTACAGTTTATTGAAGAACTAGAATTACACATATGAATGTACGAAATAACACGACGCGCGTGCGCCGCACGTCCGCTCGCCACGGCTGCTCAGCAACGACTCCCCTGTGACACTACAAAAGAGGTAGAAAATTAAATGTGCCATAAAAACTAGACGTCCTTAGTGGCAAAAATGCCAACTGAAATCACAGCCTGAAAAATTCCCCCAAAAAAATGTATAGTTTCAGGGATCTATAATTCTGTGGTCAAAAGCACTAACCGCTTAAGTCGACTTAAGAAGAAATTGAGTTATGGATGCCACCACGTTCCCTTGACTGTGCTCTACCTTTGTGTAAAATCGGGGAGCTTCTAACTTTAAAATAAAAAAAGTTATTAATAAAAACCTATTCGCATTCCCATAGCGAACACACTACGCGCTAAAACTTTAAAGCGAGATTACTCGGAACAGCAATTTACGACTTAGGCGGTTATTGCTTTTGACCACAGGATTCTAAAGTAACAGCCTTAGCCGTAAGTATTTTTATTTATGAATGAAGAGACTAACTTTTTTCCATACATACTTTTGACCATCCGCTAACCTTTTTAAGTGTCCTTGAAAGTCGAACATTAGCCTAGGCGTATACGGACACGCAGGCCGCACACGCAGCACAGCTCAGCGTAGTTCAATTTTTTGTAAATAATAACACTTCGTTCAATAATGTGTGTGACTGACACATAGATGGCGGCACTAATACTAAATCAATATTTTTTCGAAATTGTGAACCTTTTGAGGCTTACTGTGAAAATTATATGTCAATCCGACCATTAGTTTACAAGTTACAGTGCTTTAAGTGACACTACTTTTGAGTTTTCAAAAAAAATTAATTCAAAGCAATTCCGTGTGCTGAATTATCATTGTTTTTTAATGAAAAAAAATACTGTTCAATGCCAGGAATGGCTTGAAAAACATTATTCGGACTCTGCTCCATCAAAAAGAACCATTTGTTATTGGTATGCCGAATTCAAACGTGGTCGTACAGACACCGATGACATTCCATATACTGGACGGCCAAATGACGCTGTTATTCCGGAAAACGTTAAAAAAACACTGAAAATCATTATGTCCGACGGTAAAGTGAAAGTGGGGGAGATTGCTGACATTCTAAAGATATCAGCAGGCAGTGTACACACCATAATACACGAACATTTGGTTATGAAAAAGGTGTTTTCGAAATGGGTGCCGCGTTTGCTCACACCGGAGCAAAAACCACAACGAATCGATGATTCAAAGAGCTGTTTGGACATGTTTACGCGCAACAAGTCGGAGTTTTTGCGTCGGTACATCACAATGGATGAAACATGGATCCACCATTTCACTCCAGAGTCAATCTGGCAGTCTGCTGAGTGGCATGCAACCGGTGAAAGCCGCCCAAAGCGTCCAAAGGCACAAACATCGGCTGGCAAGGTTATGGCGTCAGTATTTTGGGATGTGCACGGAATAATATTCATCGACTATCTTGAGAAAGGGAAAACAATCAATAGCGACTATTATATAGCGTTGTTGGAACGTTTGAAAGAAGAAATCGCGATTAAGCGGCCCCATATGAAGAAGAAAAAAGTGTTGTTTCACCAAGACAATGCACCGTGTCACAAGTCGATGAAAACGATGGCAAAAATGCATGAATTGGGCTTCGAATTGCTTCCTCATCCCCCGTATTCTCCAGATCTGGCCCCCAGCGACTACTGGCTCTTCGCAGACCTCAAAAAGATGCTCCGTGGTAAGAGATTTGGCTCAAATGATGAAGTAATCACCGAAACTAACTCCTATTTTGAAGGCAAAGAAAAATCGTTCTACAAAGGCGGTATCGAAAGATTGGAAAAGCGTTGGAATGATTGTATCTCCCTAAAAGGGGACTATGTTGATGAATAAAAACGAATTTTGGCAAAAAAATGTGTTTGAATTAGTTAGTCACACACATTATTGAACGAAGTGTTACAGTACCATATGACAGCGTATACAGCGACATAGTCGCGTGCGGCGGAGAGACGTGCCTGCGCACAACTGCGTCGCGTTGTAGTTGAAATACAGTTTCCTACGTGCAGCCGACATGTTCTCTTGCAAAAATTGAAGAATAAATTGAAAAAGTGCGTGGACAGCCCATATTACACTCAAATTATATTATATAGGTTATATTTCAAAGTCTGATTCAGACAAATAACTCATATTACTGGGTTTATGGAATGAATACGGAACACGTGTGCTGGTTTTCCGAGTTTCGTATACGCTGTTCAAACATTTGCTGCGTAACACAGCTTAATTTGCGTTGTGCTGCCCTGTGCTGTGTTGCGCGGCCTGCGTCTCCGTATACGCCTAGGCTTGAAGTTGCATATTTAGTTTAGTTTATATGGCGTTCAAACTGACTCATTTAAACTAGTTTAAGTAAAAAGAGCTTTTTGTTGAACACAACCGTCCAGACTGCTCAATGAAGTTTAATTTGACAGCAGTTTGTTTACACACAACAAACAAATATTTTTGTAAACTGATGTGCTGGGAGCATAATTCGAGCGAAATATTGGCGCATATTTCATAAACCACGGCATCGTACTCAACTTCATTCAATATTAGACGCCTTGTATTCAGATGCCACAAAAAGGCGATGAATGGAATGAAAGCAGTGCGAGCAACACGATAATTTTTATATATTTCAAAATTTTCACATTTTCAATGTTTGTTTGGTTTTGTTGTGATAAATTGACAGCTGAATCTGTAGGGATGTTTTTTCTGGTTTGTGTTTAGGGTGTGCGCTGTATTCAGTTGACAAAAAAGCTTTTTCATAGAAAGCTTTCGGATGTAACCTTGCGCTAAACTCGTTTCAAAACATGTTAAATGGTTTAACACGTTTAATTTCCAACAACAATTGCATGTGAATGAACAGGTTTTCGAACTGGTTTTGTTCATTTAACTTGTTTAAGCACATTAAACACGTTTAAGTCGTCAGTTTGAACGCCATATTAGTTTAGTTTAGTTTAGTTTAGTTTAGTTTAGTTTAGTTTAGTTTAGTTTAGTTTAGTTTAGTTTAGTTTAGTTTAGTTTAGTTTAGTTTAGTTTAGTTTAGTTTAGTTTAGTTTAGTTTAGTTTAGTTTAGTTTAGTTTAGTTTAGTTTAGTTTAGTTTAGTTTAGTTTAGTTTAGTTTAGTTTAGTTTAGTTTAGTTTAGTTTAGTTTAGTTTAGTTTAGTTTAGTTTAGTTTAGTTTAGTTTAGTTTAGTTTAGTTTAGTTTAGTTTAGTTTAGTTTAGTTTAGTTTAGTTTAGTTTAGTTTAGTTTAGTTTAGTTTAGTTTAGTTTAGTTTAGTTTAGTTTAGTTTAGTTTAGTTTAGTTTAGTTTAGTTTAGTTTAGTTTAGTTTAGTTTAGTTTAGTTTAGTTTAGTTTAGTTTAGTTTAGTTTAGTTTAGTTTAGTTTAGTTTAGTTTAGTTTAGTTTAGTTTAGTTTAGTTTAGTTTAGTTTAGTTTAGTTTAGTTTAGTTTAGTTTAGTTTAGTTTAGTTTAGTTTAGTTTAGTTTAGTTTAGTTTAGTTTAGTTTAGTTTAGTTTAGTTTAGTTTAGTTTAGTTTAGTTTAGTTTAGTTTAGTTTAGTTTAGTTTAGTTTAGTTTAGTTTAGTTTAGTTTAGTTTAGTTTAGTTTAGTTTAGTTTAGTTTAGTTTAGTTTAGTTTAGTTTAGTTTAGTTTAGTTTAGTTTAGTTTAGTTTAGTTTAGTTTAGTTTAGTTTAGTTTAGTTTAGTTTAGTTTAGTTTAGTTTAGTTTAGTTTAGTTTAGTTTAGTTTAGTTTAGTTTAGTTTAGTTTAGTTTAGTTTAGTTTAGTTTAGTTTAGTTTAGTTTAGTTTAGTTTAGTTTAGTTTAGTTTAGTTTAGTTTAGTTTAGTTTAGTTTAGTTTAGTTTAGTTTAGTTTAGTTTAGTTTAGTTTAGTTTAGTTTAGTTTAGTTTAGTTTAGTTTAGTTTAGTTTAGTTTAGTTTAGTTTAGTTTAGTTTAGTTTAGTTTAGTTTAGTTTAGTTTAGTTTAGTTTAGTTTAGTTTAGTTTAGTTTAGTTTAGTTTAGTTTAGTTTAGTTTAGTTTAGTTTAGTTTAGTTTAGTTTAGTTTAGTTTAGTTTAGTTTAGTTTAGTTTAGTTTAGTTTAGTTTAGTTTAGTTTAGTTTAGTTTAGTTTAGTTTAGTTTAGTTTAGTTTAGTTTAGTTTAGTTTAGTTTAGTTTAGTTTAGTTTAGTTTAGTTTAGTTTAGTTTAGTTTAGTAAAGTTTAATTAAGTTTAATTTAATTTAATTTAATTTAATTTAATTTAATTTAATTTAATTTAATTTAATTTAATTTAATTTAATTTAATTTAATTTAATTTAATTTAATTTAATTTAATTTAATTTAATTTAATTTAATTTAATTTAATTTAATTTAATTTAATTTAATTTAATTTAATTTAATTTAATTTAATTTAATTTAATTTAATTTAATTTAATTTAATTTAATTTAATTTAATTTAATTTAATTTAATTTAATTTAATTTAATTTAATTTAATTTAATTTAATTTAATTTAATTTAATTTAATTTAATTTAATTTAATTTAATTTAATTTAATTTAATTTAATTTAATTTAATTTAATTTAATTTAATTTAATTTAATTTAATTTAATTTAATTTAATTTAATTTAATTTAATTTAATTTAATTTAATTTAATTTAATTTAATTTAATTTAATTTAATTTAATTTAATTTAATTTAATTTAATTTAATTTAATTTAATTTAATTTAATTTAATTTAATTTAATTTAATTTAATTTAATTTAATTTAATTTAATTTAATTTAATTTAATTTAATTTAATTTAATTTAATTTAATTTAATTTAATTTAATTTAATTTAATTTAATTTAATTTAATTTAATTTAATTTAATTTAATTTAATTTAATTTAATTTAATTTAATTTAATTTAATTTAATTTAATTTAATTTAATTTAATTTAATTTAATTTAATTTAATTTAATTTAATTTAATTTAATTTAATTTAATTTAATTTAATTTAATTTAATTTAATTTAATTTAATTTAATTTAATTTAATTTAATTTAATTTAATTTAATTTAATTTAATTTAATTTAATTTAATTTAATTTAATTTAATTTAATTTAATTTAATTTAATTTAATTTAATTTAATTTAATTTAATTTAATTTAATTTAATTTAATTTAATTTAATTTAATTTAATTTAATTTAATTTAATTTAATTTAATTTAATTTAATTTAATTTAATTTAATTTAATTTAATTTAATTTAATTTAATTTAATTTAATTTAATTTAATTTAATTTAATTTAATTTAATTTAATTTAATTTAATTTAATTTAATTTAATTTAATTTAATTTAATTTAATTTAATTTAATTTAATTTAATTTAATTTAATTTAATTTAATTTAATTTAATTTAATTTAATTTAATTTAATTTAATTTAATTTAATTTAATTTAATTTAATTTAATTTAATTTAATTTAATTTAATTTAATTTAATTTAATTTAATTTAATTTAATTTAATTTAATTTAATTTAATTTAATTTAATTTAATTTAATTTAATTTAATTTAATTTAATTTAATTTAATTTAATTTAATTTAATTTAATTTAATTTAATTTAATTTAATTTAATTTAATTTAATTTAATTTAATTTAATTTAATTTAATTTAATTTAATTTAATTTAATTTAATTTAATTTAATTTAATTTAATTTAATTTAATTTAATTTAGTTTAGTTTAGTGTAGTTTCAAAATCAAGATTAACAACATAAATATATAATAAATTCAATACAAAAACGGATTGAACGTGTTCAAAAAAGCATTACGAGATATGCACTTAAGAAGATGCTTTGGCTTACCGTCTTACGATGCTCGACGTAAGCTCCTTGGTTTGCAATCATTAAAAGACAGAAGATCTCTTCACTCTCTTTTATTTGTTTACCACATTTTATCTGGTAAAGTAAGATGTGATGAATTAATTAGTAATTTTGTTCTGCATGAACCTCAAACATCTCTGAGGAATTACAGATTTCTTGAAGCTAAAATTCCTAGGACAAATTATGCCGTAGCTGATCCAATCAACAGGTGCATTTCTCTATGCAATAGTTTTGCCCATTTTTTGGATTTTAGCTTGCCTGAGAATCGCTTTAAATTAGATCTTTCTACACTCTTTAATTAGTGACTAAGGTGCCAGAAGATTTACTTTATCGAGCTGCCCTTTGAAACATGATCTAGTGAAAGACAGATCCAAGAAAATTGATTTGGATAGCTTATTAAAGTCACACATAGCCCGCATTGTAGGTGCTGCAAGGAGATAGTTAGTTTTAACAGTTTTTACATAAACGGGCGGAGAGTAACGCAGTGATTTACAGGACACATTAAACTGGATTTTCTCTAAAAGACAAGGGCAATCAATATTAGTGTGTATTGCAACCAGACATGGGGGTTTTGAACTAAAACCCACTACTACGAGGTCTGTTGAGGCATATTCCACCACCACTAAATACATTTAGTGATAGCAGAATTTCTTCCACTAATGGTAACGCAATTTTCCTCCACAAATTTTTTTTGGTGGTGCTTTTTACCACTGTCACTAAATAAAGTTGGTGATAATTGAAAATTCCTCCACTATCACTAATTCGCTTCCACTAGATTTACTTCACTAAATATCATTCAAATGATATCGAACATTTTCTTGTTGTTCATAACATAAGGAGGTCATTTTTCCATAAAGGAAATATTACTCCAAACTAATAAGCGAACTAAAATAAAATACGTTGATTCCGTACCAAGTAGAACGTTTGTTCTCATTTGCTGGCATGGTGAATGATCCTCGTTGAAGGAATCTCACCGATGACAATTTTGAACGTCTGGTCTTAATGAAAGAAAATAAGTTGTTAAACCCTTTCCGTCATGAAAATTAACCCGTTCTGTATGAATTGTATGTGCTGTAGTCCAATATATTGGACATTGTGACTGAAAGGGTTAAATAAAACATATATTTTGCACATATCATTATTAGTAGTTCATTTAATGGTAATGAATGTCCTTAAGTGCACTATGCTTTTCACTACCACTTAAAACATTCAGTGAAAGCTGAATTTTTTCCACTAATCACTAAGTTTATCTAGTGGCAGTGCAATTTTCTTCCACTAATTTTTTTGTAATGGTACTTTTTACTACTGTCACTAAATAAAGTTAGCGATTCGTGAAAAAAATTCAGCTATCACTACATGTATTTAAAGGTAGTGAAAAGCATAGTGCACTATGAATTTAGTGCAAAGGTCAAAAGTATGCATAAGAAAACATCTCAGTCCCGATCGTCTAAACCGTTACTTAAAAACTTACAGATAAATGAAGCAATATTGTGTTTTTGGCTTTACATTAGAAGCATCAACAGTAGCCTATTCTGTAACGGTTCTGAAAAAAGATTTTACGACGGGACAAGCCTAAAAATATGCGGTACTAAAAGGTATTGCTACTACAGTTGTCGATTCTCAATAGAAGGAAACTTCGATAGTTTCCATCACTAGTAGATACCCCGCGGGAAAATGGAATGCATACTTAGGAGTGTATATTTCCCTTCAGGCTGCGCATTACTTCATTCATGTATTTTAACACAGCGATGTCCTACGAAAATAAATGCTTGATTAGTTAAAGAGTTATGGGACTTTGAAGTTTTCGACAACCGGTTGGCATGCAGTTCTTCAAAGCAGATTATGGAGTCATAAAATTATATATTACAATAATTAGACCACTGGATTTCTTACTTCATGTACTGAGCTTTTTAATTGTATTTTTGGAAAAGAAAAAAAAAATTTTTTTCATAAAAAAAAAACAATTAATTTTTTTTCTTTGATTTTCACTAAGTTCGACCCTTTCAATTTTTTTTATTTTTTTTGTATAAATTACTAATATTGTGTAGAACATTGGTGCCAACTTTTATAATGGGCGTGAAAGTGGATTAGGAGCTAGATGGAAAATACTGCCGAAGGGTGTCCAGCGCCGTTTGATTGACAGTTTCACTTAAGGGGTCATTCTCATGTGAAATTTTGTAGAAATCATTTTTTTTTAAACATATTTGGAATGTATCATCCTTGAAGAAGGTGCTGTTTATTGGAAAATTTCAAGTATTTCGGCTTCTACAGACATTTATATAACGAGCGGTCAAGGATTCTAGCGGTTAGTCAAAACTTTAAACGTGTTTTTCTCGGAACGCCTTTTTTGAAATGGCGAGGATGACTTAAAAAAAACCATTCATCCGATCTCTCTGCGATTTTGTCACGTCATTCTACATACTGTTAGCTATCGTCCCTAGTAAATTCACTCCGATATGTTAAAAATTTCATATTTTTTTTAATTGATAAAATCTTCAAAAACAACAATTTTTTACTGTTCTAACTTCCAATGCCTGCCATTTTGTGAGATTCTTATGAAAAAATTCAAATTTACTACGGGCGAGAGGTACGTTCATACTGATTAAGAATTTCATTGAAATTTATGTTTCAGATAATCCTGTGACTCAAAACAATCCCCGCCAGCTGACCATGACGCGGCAGAAGCCGTGTCTTTAATCGAAAAAAAGTGTTTGAAAAAATAAAAAAAATTTTTTTTTTATTTATTATTTTTGTACCATAACAATGAATAAATTAAAGTGGAATATCTTTTTTTGATAATTCCTCGTACTCACAAAGGAAATAATTTCTGAAGAATGTCCATTTTTCCTGTCCGCGCATGAGAATGACCCCTTAACCCTTATTCTCATACCCAAACTTACTAACGTCGTTCCATTTCATGAAATTTTTAAGTTTTCAATATTTTGTTAATTAAAAAGTGATTTTTTTTTAAATATATGATTTGTTCGCTTTTCACCTAAATAACGAGGATCCGGAAGGTACAAAAAAAATTTTCATTATTTGTCAGTTTTTTTCACGAAAATACATCGCAGTGGGCACCCGGGTACCCGGGTATGAGAATAAGGGTTAACGCGCACAGGCGGCGGGCATCAGGCGCGGCGCTGGACGCGACCCTTCGTTTTGTTTGTTTTTTTTTTTATGAAAAAAAATTGTTTTTTTTCCAAAAATACAATTAAAAAGCTCAGTAAATGAAGTAAGAAATCCAGTGGTTTAATTATTTTAATATATAATTTTATGACTCCATAATTGGCTTGGAAGTACTGCATGCGAACCGGTTGTCGAAAACTTCAAAGTCCCATAACTCTTTAACTAGTCATTATATCACAAAAATATGGTACACGTATCAATAATACGTATAGGTGGAACATACTCAAATATTGTCAAAATCAGAAACATCGAGTTTTTTTACTTGTCCGCTTCGCGTGGAATGCCCCATGTAGGAAATTGTGCATTATAAGGTAATGCATAAAATGACCTACCACACGTCAAAAACCTGTACACTCCAAAAGAAAGTGTTCGTTTTTTTGTCAATTTACACTTACCAAAGTTGCATTTAAATGTTTTTTAAATATTTCTTGTTTTGGATAATCCACGCTTCATGATATATGAAAACGCTGGGAGCTGCAAAGAATAAGTTAAAAATACACGTATGTTGCGATAACTGCAATAACTACCGATTTTTCTATTATGTCCGAAACTATTTTTCCAAAAATCCATAAAAGCGACCTTGTCGAAGGAACAGTTTTGTATTTTAACCCTGCATTACTATCGTCTATTACACTAACTCCATTACCAACTATGGGTGTAATCCACACACAACTTTTGATTATCTGTTTTACTTATCCATTGAGGTAAAATAAACAAAAATTAAATTTTTTCATAATCAGAACATCATAACATGTAAAAACAAAAATAAGTTGTATAATTTTGTTAATTCATTTATTTAATATAAACATTTGTTTGTGTGCATCTTATTTCAAAAAAAAAGATGAAATAAAAAGTTTTATTGGGAAACTAGCCACATCTTGCGCAATATTTAAGCTATGTTTCTTTGGCTTAGTGATTTAGAAAAAATAAGTAATAAATAATGATTTAATAATTTTTTTCGGACCGAGGTAAAATTTTGCATAAAAACTCAAACAAAAATCAAGAATATATTGCTACTTTTTAAGGTTATGAAACATGTCGTCATAGCTTGCGTTCATTTCTGGCAATGTTGAATTGATTGATTCATAGCAATAGGTGCAGAGTGAGTTACTGTAGATTTTGGAAATTAATATTTCACATTTTCAGCATGTTTTATTCGTTTTTCTATCTTTTTCATAGCAACATATAGTGACGTATGTTTAGTTGTGTCGTCGAGAAGTTTGATGCTATTTGGTCGCTGCAGTTCAATGCAAAATAAGCTATGTAATTCAAATTGTGACATTTTTGACAAAATAAATCTATATTGGAGTTAATTCTAAGTAAAGTTGTAGCAATTTTAGTTTATATTTTCGAAAAGATAAATTAATTTCTGAATTTCAAAATTTTTGTTCGACTTTTTAATTGCCATTTATTGTTTTAAAATTTTTTTAATTGTCCTGGCAACCGCCGTGGCTCAGTTGGTTAGTGAGTTGGACCGCGAGTCGAAGGCAGCGACCCAAGTTCAAATAATAATCTATATATATAAAAATGAAACGTGGTTCGTTCGGCCGCTTTAAAACTCGAAAACGACTGGACCAACTTGAATACTTCCTTCGGCGGGTTTGTTCAAAATGTTTACGTGAAGGTTTATAAAAAAAGAAATGTCGGGAAAAGTGGCGTGGCACCACAAGAATACATTTTTAGACAATAACTTTGGAACTATAAGTCACACATCAATTAAATTTGGTACAAACTTTCTATTTAATCATGTCCTTCGACCGAGGGCATGGGGTGGGTATTGGACAAGGGGGTGTGGCACCGCCCATACAACTCAAATCTTTTAAGTGGAATAGCTTTGGAATTGTAAGTCGCACAGCATTGAAATTTGGTGCACCGTCGTTTTATAGATTTATCATTCTACTGTTAAAATTTTATGGGCGTTGAACAAGGGGCGTGGCACATTTTTAATGCAGCAGAACTGTAAGTCGTACATCAATGAAACTTGGTATGAACCTATCAGTTAATCATATCTTTCGGCAGAGGGAATAAGGTGGGTATTGAACAAAGGGGTGTGGCACCGCCCATACAATTCAATTCTTTTGAGTGGAATAGCTGCGGCATTGTAAGTCGCACAGCATTGCAAGTTAGTGAAGCGTCGCCTCATAGATGTGTTATTCTACTGTTAAAATTTTATGAGCGTTGGACAACGGGCGTGGCACATTTGTTTGACCCAAACTATCCGCATAACTGTTAGTCGCACATCAATGAAACTTAGTACGAATTTACCATTTAGTCATATCTTTCCACAGAGGGAATGGGGTGGGTATTGAACAAGGGGGTGTGGCACCGCCCATACAACTCAAATTTTTTGAATGGAATAGCTTCGGAATTGTAAGTCGCACAGTAAAAACATAAATGTTTAGGCTTTTTGACATCAAACTTGCTGGAAGTACTCTCAGCGAGAAAAAATTCGAAACGTTTTTATCGAAATTTGGCGCGGTCAACGACGGGTTAAACGTTTGTTAAGGAAACTTTTAAAACACTCAATTTATAAATCTATTGAGTCTAAAATTGCATGGAGATCTAATGATCTAATGGGTTTTTTACTTCAAACATGACGAAAGTGCTCCAAATGATAAAGAAACCGACACGTGTTTTTCCTTTTGTTGGAAATAAAAATCTGACGGAGCCAACGATGGGTTAAAAATATGCAATGGGAAGCATAACTTTTTCAGTTCAATTCAATAACAGTTCAACAGGTGACGCTGTGGATGCACGTTTCGTTCGATTCATTTCAATAACAGTTCAACAGGTGACGCTGTGGGTGCACATTTCGTTCATTTCAATTCAAAGGTCAATTCAAAGGTGACACTGTGGGTGCACAGTTCGTTCAGTTCAATTCAATTACAGTTCATTCAATTATAGTTTACATTTACGAAATATATCATTACGAATCTGTGAATTATCAATTTCTATGTGATATTGTTGATATTTCGATCACAAAAAATTAAGTAAGTTGTTTTCGTTTGTCGGCGAAAACCTAACCGATTTCCAAAGTTCAAGTGCTAAGTGAAATCTTTATGTGCGACTTATACAAAGTGAGATCATTTACAGTTCGATATTTGTTACGATGCCAAGAAGAGTTCGTGGTAGAATTGGTCGATGTTCTCGGAATGCAACGCGAAAGCGAAATGTCGCAACAAATCGAACGGAAGAGGAACGTGCTATTGAAAGGGAAGCAGTTCGAGTTAGGATGATTGAAAATCGTGCGCGACAGTTAGAACAGATCAATGAGCAAGCACGTTTGAGAAGAAGAGTTGTTCGCGCTCGACAAGATGATGAAGCAAGATCACAACGTGCGACTATTGAACGACAACGTCGACAGCAAAAAACTTCTCCGGTGGACATTGAACGTGCAGCCTTTCGATATGAGCCACACATTCAATACAGTGCGCACGCATCAGTTCAATTCGGTCAGATGTCTGTCGTTTGTCAGCATTGCAATGCAGTTAAATTTGAAAAAGAACCGCCTGGATTGTGTTGCGCGAGCGGCAAGGTGAAATTGCCAGAGTTGCTTTTACCACCAGAGCCCTTGCGAACGTTGCTTTACGGTGAATCTCCTGATTCAAACCATTTCTTGCAACACACCAAGATGTACAACGATTGTTTTCAAATGACGTCATTTGGTGGAGAAATTGTAAACGAAGGCAATTACAATCCAACATTCAAGGTAATTTCACCAACATTAGCGATGAATCCTAATACACCAACACTAACACCACACAATACACTAACACACCATACACAATACAGATTCATGGGCAAATTTTTCACCTTGCTGGATCGCTGTTGCCGCATCCAGATCAGGAACACAAATATCTCCAAATATACTTTCTTGGAGATTCACATGATGAAGTAAATCGACGTTGTGCTATCTTTAATGCAACGAAAACAAAAATTGTCCAGGAGCTGCAGGAAATGTTACACGAACACAATGTGCTTATCAAACTGTTTACGACTTCGTTGGAACAGATGCCATCCGATGATCACAGCATTGTCATAAAAGCGGACAAACGACCAACAGGAACTCATCACCGACAATACAATGCACCTACAGTTCGTGAAATATCAATTGTTGTTGTTGGTGAAAGTTTGAAATCGCGTGATATAGTCATCAAACGCCGAACTGGAAACGCACTGGAGCGAATAAGTGAGACACATCGATCCTATGACGCACTACAATATCCGCTTATGTTCTGTCGTGGAGAAGACGGATATCACTTGGGATACAATATGATAAACCCGGCCAATGGTTAGTAAAAAAAATACTTTTGATTGTCACTTCATAAGTTATAAATTTTTAGGGGTCGAGTCGAACAAAAAGGTAAGTTCAATGAACTTTTACGCATATCGACTGATGATTCGCCAACACATTGACAACCACCTACTGAGATATCGCCGGCTGTTTCAACAGTATGCAGTTGATATGTACGTTAAGGTTGAGACAGAACGACTCAATTACATTCGATTCAATCAGGCTAAATTGCGATCTGAAGAATATATTCACTTGCGAGATGCGGTCAATAGCGACGCAGATATTACAGATGTTGGTCGACTTACAATTTTGCCATCGACATACATTGGCAGTCCAAGACACATGCACGAGTACTCCCAGGACGCGATGACTTACGTGCGCAATTATGGACGGCCGGATTTGTTTGTGACGTTTACTTGCAATCCAAAATGGCCGGAGATTACGCAGTTATTGCATCCCGGTCAATCACCAAGCGATCGTCACGACGTTACAGCACGAGTGTTCAAACAAAAACTTAGATGTTTGATGAATTTCATTGTGAAACAACATGTGTACGGTACTGTACGATGCTGGATGTATTCAGTTGAGTGGCAGAAAAGAGGTTTGCCGCACGCACACATTCTTCTTTGGATGGTGGACAAAATTACACCAGACCAAATTGATGACATCATTTCTGCCGAAATTCCTGATCCTGAGATAGATCCAGAGTTGCATGAAGTGGTGAAGACCAATATGGTCCACGGCCCATGCGGACAACACAATCCCACTTCGGTTTGTATGTCCGAAAATAAATGCACAAAACGCTATCCACGTGCTTTTATTTCGGAAACTCAAACAGGAAACGATGGATATCCACTCTATCGGCGTCGCTCACCAAATGACAATGGCAGAACATTCATCACTCAATTGAAAGGAGCGGATATCGTGGTTGACAACACATGGATCGTGTCATATTCACCGATATTGTCTAAGACATTTAAAACACATATCAATGTTGAATATTGCAGTTCGGTGAAATCGATTAAGTATGTTTGCAAATACATCACTAAAGGAAGCGATATGGCGGTTATTGGCGTTGAACGAGATGAAATCAGCAAGTTTCAAATGGGCCGATATGTGAACTGCAACGAAGCACTTTGGCGAATATTTTCATTTGCGGTTCACGAACGCCATCCGACTGTTGTGCATCTGCAAGTTCATTTGGAGAATGGCCAAAGAGTATATTTTAACGCAGAGAACGCAGCACAGCGAGTAGAAAGACCACCAGCAACAACATTAACGAGTTTCTTTTCAACTTGCGCAGTGATCCGTTTGCGAGAACATTGCTTTACTCGGAGATGCCGCGATATTACACATGGAATGCATCGTTGAAGAAATGGTTGCGCAGAAAGAATGGCCAACCAGTAGAAGGATATCCAGGTGTGTTTTCAACTGATGCATTGGGACGAATTTACACAATCCATCCAAATAACGACGATTGCTTTTACCTTCGGTTGCTTTTGGTTAATGTGCGCGGTTCCACTTCATTTGAATCCTTGCGGACTGTGGATGGTATGGTGTGTGCAACTTTTCAAGAAGCATGCCAAAAATTGCTATTGCTTGAAGATAACAATCTCTGGAATCGAACGCTAGACGATGCAATAGCTTCTTCGCCTGCCAATCAAGTTCGTACACTTTTCGCTATGATAATTTCTAGATGTCAGCCTTCAAACCCACGTCAACTATGGGATACGTACAAAGATGACATCGCAGAAGACATTTTGCATCGCTTTCGAATCGCGACAGGTAATTCAGAATTACAAATGAACGATGACATTTACAATGAAGCGTTAGTGCTGATTGAAGATTTGTGTTTGCTTATGAGTGGCAAACTATTGACTGAGATTCAAATGCCAGCGCCAAATCGTCAAGCTAGAAATGTACTGAATCGTGAATTGGAACGGGAGCGTGCTTACGACACAACAACTTTGCAACAACAAGTACAAACAAATGTTCCATTGTTGAATGAACAGCAAAAGAGTGCGTATGATCAATTAATGAAGGCTGTCGATGATGAAAATGGTGGACTATTTTTCCTTGATGCACCTGGCGGAACTGGGAAAACATTCCTAATATCACTTATATTAGCAGCAATACGTGCTCAAAGTGGCATTGCATTAGCTCTCGCATCTACCGGAATTGCTGCAACACTGTTGGAAGGTGGAAGAACGGCACATTCAGCTCTGAAGCTTCCGTTGAACCTGCAAATCACCGAAAATCCTGTTTGCAACATTTCAAAGCAATCAGCCATGGCAAAAGTGTTGAGGAATTGCAAACTGATCATATGGGATGAGTGCACGATGGCACACAAACGATCATTAGAAGCACTCGATCGAACATTGAAAGATTTGCGCAACAATAATCGTAACTTTGGTGGCGTGATGATACTGTTGGCGGGCGACTTCCGACAAACACTTCCCGTGATTTCGAAATCAACGGCGGCGGATGAATTAAACGCAAGTCTTAAATCATCGTATTTGTGGCAATACGTTAAAAATATTCCATTGAGTACGAATATGCGAGTATTCCAGCAACAGGATAGAACAACAGAAGTTTTCGCTAAAGAACTGTTAAGGATCGGAAATGGACAAATTCCGGTAGATGCGCGTGGTTTCATATCGATTCCTCCTGCCATTTGCCAGTTCACTTCAACAAAACACGAACTCATCAATAAAGTATATCCGAACATTCATAAAAACTATAGTAACTACGACTGGTTGAGCGCACGCGCAATTTTAGCAGCGAAAAATATAGACGTTAACGACTTGAATTGGACGATTCAAAATCAAATTCCGGGAGAATTGCGCACATATAAATCAATCGATCGTGTTGAAAACGAAGACGAAGTTGTTAACTATCCAATAGAGTTTATAAATTCTTTAGATTTGCCTGGCATGCCGCCTCATCATTTGCGCCTTAAAGTGGGATCTGCTATAATTATGCTACGCAATCTTCATGCCCCAAAACTATGCAATGGGACCCGGCTGTCAGTAACAAAACTAATGAATAATATGATAGTTGCAAAAATTCTGAAAGGGCCATTCAAGGGAGAAGAATGTTTAATCCCACGCATTCCTTTGACTTCCACAGATTTGCCGTTTCAATTTAAACGCATACAGTTTCCAGTAAAACTTGCTTTTGCGATGACTATTAATAAGTCACAAGGGCAGTCGCTGGAAGTGTGCGGCATAAATTTAGAAATGCCATGTTTTTCACACGGCCAGTTATATGTGGCGTGTTCCCGAGTTGGGAAACCAACATCACTTTTTATTTACGCTGCAGACCAAAAAACAAAAAATATTGTGTATCATGCAGCCTTACATTAAATATAACCTATGTTTAATTGTTTTCATTTTTGTTTTATTGTTTTTTTTTTAACTAAAATTCACTGAAATTAAACGGGACGAAGTCCGTCGGGTCAGCTAGTAACATAATAATAATAAATAATAATAACTGTAATAACACCTAAAAAAAATAAAAATAAAAATAACGGGAAAACGCATTTTCTCTTTCGGTGTCTGTCCTCCCCGCTGAAAATAGCAAACCTCTGAGAGTAAAAATTGCTTATGAAAGAGCTCCCAACCTGCCGTTCGGAACCGGCATAAAACTGTAGGTACTTTCCACCCGCGTACAAATTCACACGCACAACACGGGTGGTTGCGGGAAGCTAAGCCTTAGTCTCGCGTAAGCGGGCTGTCGTGCCAGTCAATTATTAAAATTATTATTAAATTGTCCTAACATGGAAAAATGATCAGAGAAATTGATATAACTTAAAATAGTTCGGTAAATATTAAATTAAAATATCATCAAAAAGTTATAACAAAATTTTGTAACTTATCCTAGAGCATAATTTGTGAGAATTTTCTACTAAGTAAAGTGAATAAAAATATGTAAATGTATTCTATAAAAAATACAACTTCATTAATAACAATTGGTGTTAAGCACCCAGCAATGTTATAACATTACTACTATCGTGGGTGAAACACACCCAATGACTTTTGAAAACAATTGTATGAAAGCATCAGCTTTATTTATGAAACTGCAATGCGCTCTAAAACCTTCCGAAATTTGCAAATGTGGATTACATTATAACTTTATGTTGGTTTTGGCTAAAAAATCTATATTTTACTAAGAAATTTAACTCACAGGGTGGATTCCACCCTGGCGATAGTAATGGAGGGTTAAGAAAGATTGCACCGCTCTCTCAGAATTTGTCTGGAAGGCGAAATCTCTTTAGTATAAAAGACAAAAAACATCTAGAAAAACTAGAGCTATGCATTACACCTTCGCTTACGTAAGATGTAAAATACGTTTTACATATCTTCTATATATACATATATAAATAAATGAATTGTGGTTCGTTCGGCTGCTTAAAACTTGAAAACGACTGGACCAACTTGGATACTTCCTTCGGCGGGTTTGTTTGAAATTGTTACGTGAAGGTTTAGGAAAAAAGTAAAGTCGGGAAAACGAGGCGTGGCACCACAAGAATACATTTTTAGACAATAACTTTGGAACCATAAGTCACACATCAATTAAATTTGGTACAAGATTAGATTAGATTAGATTGGTTGGGGCTAGACATTGGCTGTCTATGGCACTGCGTTCATTTTGAACTATTGTGCCTTACCCAAATTCAGTACTGGAAGGGACTATTTCCTCCTATTTTCTCAAAGAACATTTTGATTCTTGCGAGATCAATTTCAGACAGATGAGTCGTCTGTAATAGTTCCTTGCCTAGTACTTGCTTTCTTGCATGAACTAAGGCCGGGCATTCAGTGATCAGGTGTATCGAAGTACAAACTTACTATTTAAGCTTGTCCTTCGCCCGAGGGAATGGGGTATGTATTGAACAAAGGGGTGTGGCACCGCCCATACAAGCCAAATCTTTTAAATGGAATAGCTTCGGAATTATAACTCGCACAGCATTGAAATTTGGTGCACCGTCGTTTCATAGATGTGTCATTCTAATGTTAGAATTTTATGGGCGTTGAACAAGGGGCGTGGCACGTTTTTTATGCAGCAGAACTGTAAGTCGTACATCAATGAAATTTGGTATGAACCTACCATTTAATCATATCTTTCGGCAGAGGGAATGGGGCGGGTATTTAAAAAGGGGGCGTGGCACCGCCCATACAATTCAATTCTTTTGAGTGGAATAGCTGCGGCATTATAACTCACACAGCATTGAAATTTGGTATACCTTCGTTTCATAGATGTGTTATTCTACTGTTGAAATTTTATGGGCGTTGGACAAGGGGCGTGGCACATTTTTTTGACCCAAACTATCCGCATAATTTTGTAACTGTCACTCGCACATCAATGAAACTTAGTACGAATCTACCATTTAGTCATATTTTTCCACAGAGGCAATGGGGCGGTTATTTACCAAGGGGGCGTGGCACCGCACATACAACTTAAATCTTTTATATGGAATAGCTACGGAGTTGTAAGCCGCACAGTATTGAAATTTGGTGTACCGTCGTTTCATAGATGTGTCATTCTACTGATGAAATTTGATCGGCGTTGGTCAAGGGGCGTGGCACATTTTTATGATCCAACAGTTATGCAGTACACACCAGAGATTAGCAATGAGTACCGCAACTTTGGATACCACCGCATTAATACTCATTCTTTTTACTACCTACTACTCATAAGCACCGCATAACATAAGTATCGCAACCGCACGCATACAAAACCCGAACGAGTTTGCGATCATCGACTCATTTCGTATATTGCTTACACGACCACTTGGTATTCGTATGTATATTGCACAATTCGCGTCTCGCAATTTTGGTTACCACCGCATTGATACGCATTCTTTTTACTACCTACTGCTCATAAGCACCGCAAATCATAAGTATCCCAAATTCAATCATTATGCGGTATGCGTTGTTTGCAGTGAGTGAAAGCAATGAATACAAGTATACATAATTCACAATTCGCGAAGCGTATGAAGCGGGTATACGCATTTGGAAGAAATGTTTGCGGCATGGATTTTGCCAGCTCAACTGCTGCTATTTTTTAAGCAAGTTGAAGTCTTAAAGTTATAGAATCATGCAAAATAAAAATGGTTAAATACTTTAAAAACACGAGGGAACTCCAAATATATGATGATTGAATCAATTGTCGGTAATTGGACCCACATCAATGAAATACTCTATGACAACGGGCAAAGCCATCGACTTTTCGACCATTTGTACTCTAAAAATTTTTAACATTACAAATTATTATTAATTATTATAATCTATTACACGTATTATGAGTTAAATATTACTTCGTTCGCTAAAGGACATTTTTTCATTTCATGTTTAAAGCTATTATATTAAATTTATTATTTGAGTATGTATACATTTATAAGAAAAAATAAACAAAATTGGGTATATCCTAAAAAATGCCTGTCATTTCTTTTCTTTTCTACAAATGCTTAATCACAATAAGAGTCAAAGAACAAGGGCGAAGCGAAATGAAAATGCGGTGGTATGCGGTGTTTCCATCTTTCCTTTGGATTATTCGCACCACCGCATTCTCATATCGCTTCGGAATGTGGTGGTGCGAATGATTCAAACGATTATTTCCATCTTTCTTTTGGATCATTGCCGTCTTCGTTTGAATCATTCGCACCACCGCATTCCGCAGAGAATAGTTCGTTTGGATCCGCGGCAGCACCGCATAGCCGAAGTGAAATGAAGATGCGATAGTTTGCGTTCGTTTAGTATTGCAAGCTGATGATTCGTTCGTTCGGATTACTAGTATTCGGAATGAATGCTTCGCTTGCGGTGGGATACATACTGATATCCTTTTTTTTAGCAGTGGCACATATCGCACCGCATTTTCGCGAATACATATTGAGCGATTAAAATAGGGTCCGTTTCATAATTATAACGCCACTTGATTTTCCTGAATATCTCGAAAACCAGCAGTGCTATCAAAAAAGCATCTTCTGATGAAATTGCACCGGCTAATAGTACAATTTGAAAACAATAAAAAAAATTCAAAAATCGTGGCTACTTCTTTATTAGAAAGAATTTTTTATATATTCAGTGTTTCATATTTATAACGCCACTTGTGTTAAGTAGGCAAAAAAGGTTTTAAGAAGAAGAAAATCACATGGTTAGTTTTGCAACTGCTTTCCTTTATTTAACACAACATTGGATATTGTATCATTCATGTTATGAATAAATTTTTGCATTACATTTACATCGATGTTGTACCATTCTTTGAGAATGGTAGCTTTTAGATCAACATCGGTGTTTAATTGCTTGTTTCCTGCGTAGACGCGACGAACTAGAATTTCCCACAATTTTTCGAAGGGGTTGAGGTCTGGGAGTAGGCCAGCCAATCCGTAACTTCCACATTATTGGCTGAAAACCAAGTCATGGTTTCGCGACTTGTATGGATGGCGGCATTGTCTTGTTGTAATACATAGCCATTGGATGTCTGTTGACTCAAAAAAGTAAGTACTCATGGACTACCGAAGTTCCATTTGGAAAATTCAAATTCTTTCCGCAAGTCTCGCCAGTAGCCATGATATCCGTCCGGCCCATCCAAATATCACTCTTTTTCATCGAAAAAAATTACCTAAAATAAGAAGAAGCATTAGTGGTAAGCATAAACCGATTTAAAACAATTTGAACTTACTTTTTTCCAATCGAGACCCATGTTCTGGAGAGCAATTGTGAGTCTAGCGTTTTTATGACGAGCCAAAAGTCGGGACGCAGCCTTCAATACGATGTTTTTATTGCGTTTGATGGTGAGCCAGACTATTGTCCTAGACACACTGACGTCACAAGAGCTCTTTGGTTGACTTAGCGTTTGCGAAGAATTGCTGGCCTCGCGTATAATATGGGACTCGCCGCATTGATTCAACAATTTTTTTCGCCCAGAACGTTTCTTGGAGCCGTAGGAGTCTTTGTCCTTCAAACAATTTTGGACAACGCTGTAGCTCCTTTCAATCCGAAGCCCAATTTCGCGAGTCCCTACGTTTTCCTGTTTAAACACGAGAATTTGTCCTTTCTCGATATCGGTTAAACGTTTTCTCGTGGCATCATACGCAAAATTATTAATTCTTAACTAGATAAATCAGTACGCAACCAAACTGCATGCTATGATTTGAAAAATTAAATTTTTCGCAAGTGGCGTTATAAATATGAAGCACTGAATATATACAAAATTCTTTCTAATAAAAAAGTAGCCACGATTTTTGAATTTTTTTTATTGTTATCAAATTGCACTATTAGCCAGTGCAATTTCATCAGAAGACGCTTTTTTGATATCACTGCTGGTTTTCGAAATATTCAGGAAAATCAAGTGGTGTTATAATTACACCGTGCGACAGCATTTTTCACACTGGAAAAAATCCATATGGGCGTGAAACTAGAGACCAAATATAGTAATACTGCGTACTCAGTTTTTCATTTCTACATCCTTTGTCCTTTTAAAAGGACTTCAAAATTTTGAAGGGGATACAAAATTAAAAACATATAAAAAATACTTAACCTAGTTAGAATATGGCGATATGTATATCAGATTAACCCATTTTCGGCCGCTGGTCGATTTTTCGACCAGCCACTTTGAAGGAGAGTAGCTCTGCACTTAGACATTATATCTTTGAACTTTTGATGCATAAAATAGCTTTGATCTTTTGGTAACCCCTCCAAATTATAATTTTTTTTAAAGATAAATTTAGAGATGTTGGCGAAGGCACGAAAAAAAGCATTTTTTTAGTCATATTTTGAATATTCTGAAAAATATATAACCTTTTCAAATTATCTATTAATTATTGATTATTTACGAAGCCTAAAGACCAAATTACCACAATCAATTGATATCCATAAGTTTATGAAAATATTTTTAACCCTTCAGCACCGCGTACTTTTCAGTGGTCGAAAAATCGACTATTGGCCAGAAGTCGTCATGTATGCACATATGTAAGCCAACAAATGTTTGTTTTCATGCTTGATTATTATCTGACTAAAACTATATACATATATATTTGTTTTTATTTGAAATTCAATTTTTATTTATTTATAAAAAAATTTTGTAAAAAAAAAAAAACACAAAAAAAATACAAAAATATTCTTGATTAAGGTCCTAAATGTAAGTCCTTAAAAGGAATTAGAAAAATATTGGCTATTTCTGGTAGCGGCCGAAAATGGGTTAAAGAGGAAAGGCTCAAGAATTTAAATAAAACTGATTTTTTATCTATTTGTAAAAAAAGTATATGAAAAAGGTCCTTTGAAATTTTTAATCCTTTATATCCTTCAAAATTTATGTAGAATTTTCTTGAAAACTAAGTATGTTAGAAGTCAAAATCTTCTTGATCATGTGTCAAAATTTCATTACTCTAACTTTATTGGTTTGAAAGTTATTAAAAAAAAGGCGGAAGCTGCAAGTCTAATGAAGTACAAAATTCTAATTTATTTGCATATCAGTATTTTAAATAATAAATAACGGGTGATGACAAGAAAATGAGAATCGGTTTAGGTATTAATAGTTTACATGTTGTTATATATTGCGTTTATGACTTTATATACATCGAATGGATTATGCATAATCGGATGCGTTTTTTCAGATCTTCGCAGTTTGCTGCTCTCCAATTATTTTTGTACACCATTGAGCTTAAATTTCTAAAGAAATCTTCAATTGGACGACACTGAGGAAGATTTGTTGGATTGCGCTCTTTCGGGACAAATGGAATTTTTTGCGATGCTAAGAAGTTAACGGTTTTTTGCATAGTGTGATGATGCTTTGTCTGGCCAAAATATGAAATCATCATCGTTATAGTATTTTCTCAGAAATGGTATAAGAATTTTCTTTAAACATTGTTCTTAATACACTGTTTGGTTAATTGCTAAACCCGACTGTTTGAACCATGGCATTGAAATTCCTTTTTCGAAAATCACGATGTACAGCATGATTTTTGGCTCGAATTTGTGCTTAAATTTATATTTTACATAATTGTCAGTTGCAGAAACATCATCACTATAAAAACGGTCGTTTCCAGGGACTTGCGGCTTACTTAATGGAAAACAACTTTCGTCATCCAAAACAAATGATTTTTTTGCATAATTTTTAACCATCCAGCGACACTGTCGTTTAACTGCCAACATTTGTGTTTCAGAATACTCTGGAGCTCTGCTCCTTTTGCGACATATTATTTTGAGCTTTTTTAGGGTTTTGCAGATGAAAGTCTGATGGCAATTAAATTCTTTAGCCGCGTCATATTGACTTAACTTATCGTTATTGTTAAATTTTCCATTAAGTCTTTCAACCGCACTTTTGGTCATTATTTGTGGTTTTCCCGGTTCCACACTTCCTTTCTGATTTTCCTGTATTTAGAACTCTATAAATAGTCGAAATTGGAATGTCTTACGCCTTGAAATGGTCCACTGTAAACTTTTTTCCAGGCAAATTATTTTTTTCGTAAAATTGTACAACGCGTGTACGAAGAGCTTCTTGCTTGGACATCATTTCCGGACGAATGAAATAAAATAAAATTTTGAACATATTTCGTGATTATATACGGTTTCCATAGAAACCAACGTGGGGACGGCCTACTTTGTATTACCACTCGTTTTGTTTTTATAGGTATGCAAAGTTATTCTCATTTTCTTGTCATCACCCGTTAGATACAAAATCAATTAAGTGAGAATAATGAAATTTTTACACGTGATCAAGGAGATTTCGGGTTTTAACATACTTACTTTTCAAGAAAATTCTACATACATTTTCAAGGATATAAAGGATTAAAAATTTCAAAGCACCGTTTTCATATCCTTTTTTTACAAATAGATAAAAAATCAGTTTTATTTAATATCTTGAGCCTTTCCCCTTTCATTTGATATACATATCGCCATATTTTAACTAGGTTAAGTACTTTATATATTTTTTTTATTTTTTATCCCCTTCAAAATTTTGAAGTCCTTTTAAAAGGACAACGGATGTAGAAATGACAAACTGAGTACGCAGTATTACTATGTTTGGTCTCAAGTTTCACGCCCATATGGGTTTTTTCCAGTGTGAAACAATTTTTTAATTTTTGTCGCACGGTGTTATGAAACGGACCTTATGACCGCATGCAGATCTCTGGTACACACCCATGAAACTTGGTACGAACTTTCCACTTAGTAGCACAATTCAACTAGAAGAAAGTTGTGAGCATTGGTCAAGAGGGCGTGGTACCGCCTCCATTTTTATATACATAGATTGTTTGCCCTAACTGACTAACTGATTGATTTATCATCGGTCAGCCCAAGCCGCTGAAGCTACAAACATGAAATTTGAACTGTAGATACATCTTGAAAAATGAACCTCCGCTAAAACGGGATTTTTTGAAATTCGGGGTGTAAAGGGGCAAAACATGTGTTAAGGTGTTGTATGAAGAAAAGTGATTTAAGAGACATATTGATTTCGAGCTTCCTGAAAATACTCTAAACCAAAAATATTTCGACACGTGTTTTATAATTTTTCGAAAATCAAAATATAACTGCACCAAGATTTGTTTAAGGGTAGATCGAAAAAAACATAAACCGATAGGCCTATTGACTTCAAAAATTGTAAAAATACTTGAAATAAAAAAAATATACACGCGTTTCTCATTATTTTCAAAATCGAAATCTAACTGGATCAACGACGGGTTAAAAGTATGTATGGAGAAACAAATTTGTTTAGCCTTTTGACTTCAAACTTGGTGAAAGTACTTCAAATGTAAAATAAATCGATATGTGTTTTTCATTTTTTCAGAATATTAAAATCGGCCGGGGTCAACGACCGGTTAAAAGTTTGTATGGCGAAACTGTAAAAAAACATGAATTAATGGTGCCACGGACTTCAAACTTTGTGAAAATACTCTAAGTGAGAAATAATTTGACACGTGCTTTTCACTGTTTTTGAAAATCAAAATCTAACGAAGCCAACAATGGGTTAACAGTTTGTATGGAGAAACACGATTTACTGGTTCTTTTGATTTCAAACTTAGACAAAAAACACTTCAATCGGGAAATAATAAAAATGTGCTTTTCATATTTTTGAAAATCGAAATCTACCGTGGTAAACTAAGGGTTAAAAATTTGTTTAGAGTACATGTGAAAACTCATGATTTAAAGGGCCTTTTGACTTCACAGTTTTTAGAACCAATTGACATCAAAGATAATAGACATATGTTTTTTTTTAATCAAAATCTGACGGGGTCAACAATGCGTTAAAAATTTTTATCGGGTGAAAGAAGAGAGCTTGCGTGCGAAGCCGCGGGGCCCAGCTAGTATGTATATATATATGAATTCGTGCATGAAAAAGTTCATGCATTACCTACTTTCCCGCTGGGATAATAACGATATATATATATATATATAATATATATATATATATTGTGTGTGTGTGTGTGTGGGTTCGGTTCTCAAACTTTGAGCCCTTTGCGCGAAACTGGCCACCCCACTGTCAGCGTGCGTTCAACGCTGTGTTTGAGTTGCGCGCTAAGATCGGAATTGGTTTTGCGATAGCGTTAACGCTGTGCATGGGCCGTGCGATTATGTTCGCGATTGTGATTGTGATTGCGATTGTGATTTTTTGTGTTGTGCCTGTTATTGAGCCATCCTTCTGCGGCGCGTAACCCTCCGCGCTTGCTCGGCGTATTCTTTATGTTACCGGTTGAACCCTCAACGCGCCGCTGTGCAGTGCAGGGACTGTTACCCCTGCCGCCGGCGATGTGGTCGCTGCCAGCAGGGGTGGGGCACGCTTGCATATTGTTGTGCTAATAGTTTAGCAATTAGACGTTTATATTGCGATGTTCTCAATTTTGTCAAAATAGTCGTTTATAATCCGCTTAAAAATGGTGTGCGCCGCTCGCTAGGCCGCCGGTCGCCGCAATTTTACATGCCGCATGCACGGACGAACACCGGCGCACTCAAGAGCTCGCCGACCTATCAACAACGCTGCACGGCGACAGGCGGGGGAAAGGCGCACAGCCCTCAGCAGCATAGCAAAAAAGGTAGCATCGCTTATTTGGAAATTATACCATCATTTGGTAATGATAGCGTTACGCTGTTAAGCTATTGTTGTTGTTGTTCCTATTGCTGTTATTATTGTCTTACATGTGCTCGTAATTGAATTGGTTTAGAGTGCCGCGCGCGCCCTTTTATTGCGCCGCTGTTGTGAGATTATGTCAGGAGCCACAATTGTCTTTCTCCTTAAAAAATAATTTTTCTTTGCAATTTTAAAACCTGTGTTTGGAGCGCATGATTTCTAGCGGGCTAAACCAAAGGTTAAAAATTTGTATGGAGAAACATAATTTAATGTTTTGTTTTTACCTCGAACTAGATAAAAGCACTTCGAACGCGGAATAATTAGATACGTGTTTTTCTTTTTTTTTTAATCTAAATCTATCGGGCTAAACCAAGAGTTTACAATTTGTAAGGAGAAACAAGATTTAATGGGTTCAAACTCAGTAATACCACATCAAATGACAAATAGTTCGATAATTCAGCATGTGAAAATACCCATGAGTCTATCTACTTCAAAATTTGTCACTTGGAAGAATTATAACTAGGCAGCCGCCGTAGCTCAGCTGGCTAGTGCGTTGGTCCGCGAGTGAAAGGTGACGCTCGAGCCCAGGTTTAAGACTCCGTTGCGTCAACACCGAAAAAAAGGGAAAACAACAATTTTTCTTTCGGCGGCTGTCCTCTCAGGAAATGGAAAACCTCTGAGGGCAATGTTTAATAATTCGACACGTGTTTTTCACTTTTTTTATCCAAATCTGACGGGGCCAGCAATGGGTTGCAAGTTTGTGTGGGGAAACTGAAAAAACATAATTTAATGAACCTATTGACTTCAAATAGACTTGAATTTTTTCATACAAATTTGACGAGGTCAAGAAAAAGTTAAGAAGAACTTTATTTATTGCGCCCATCGCCTTCAAACTTGCGTGCAAACCCGCGAAGGCCTGCTAGTACTAAAAAAAAATAATAGGGTTTGTTAAAAGTAATCCTTTTGATTTTTCTGCACTTTTGTTACATTAATAGTAGGAACAAGTAGTCGGGTTTGTTGTAAACTGTGACCTTCTTGAGAATACTAGGTCCTTGTAATCAGCACTTTCATTGCAGTTCTTCTAATTCTTAAGCACTTTTATTACGTTAACTGTAAAAATTGTAAGTGGGCTTATCAGTGGCGCACACAGGATTTCATTTTTGTGGAGGTTTTGCGTACAACTTTTAAGCCGAATACCATTCGAAACCATATTTTGTACAAGCAATTAAACCTAAAAACCGTCCCCTGCGTGCTCCACTGAGGCTTATGATAAGCGGTTACTTTTTCAAAAGAAATCCGTTTAATTCTTAGCATTTTTATTAATGTAAGAAATAATAAGAGAAAAATAGAATTATAAGATTTAGAGGCTATTTTCAATTGTTTAACACGCTAAAACATTAGTGAGAACCTTTTTATATAAGAGTAATTGCTTTTAATCTTTAGCGCTTCTGTTGTTCTTGAAATGATTAAATGGATCAACCGTTAAAATATTCGTGTGTACCTTTGCACTCATAAAATCATGACTTAAGTATAGAGGAAAAGCAGGTATAACATATGCATACTCAGAATAAGTAAGAGGGTTTGCAGTAAACGGTTACTTTTTCAAACATTTTCAAAACCGTGAATTTCTCCATCATTTAAAGGCTTATTCAAGCTGCAGCAGTGCGCCCTTTAGTTTTGAGCGCCACTGTACGTAATATGGAGACACCAACATTAATTCTGCATTTCTGCTTCCTTACATTAATACACATGCATAGATATAGTTGTGTTTGTGTAGGGGGTTACAAAAAGGGAAGAAAATAAGGTCACTAACCACAAAGCAGCCGCCGTAGCTCAGCTGGCTAGTGCGTTGGTCCGCGAGTCAAATGTGACGCTCGAACCCAGGATCAAGAATCCGTTGCGTCAACACCGAAAAAAAGGGAAAACAAAAATTTTTCTTTCGGTGGCTGTCCTCTCAGCAGGAAATGGCAAACCTCTGAGAGTAAAATTGCCTATGAAAAAGCTCCCAACTCACCGTTCGGAATCGGCATAAAACAGTAGGTCCCTTCCATTCGTGTACAAATTTGCATGCACAACACGGATGGTTGCGGGTAGCTAGGCCTTAGTCTCGTAATCGGATTGTCGTGCCAGTCAAGAAGAAGAAGAACTACACAGCAATAACAGAACCAATTAAGGTGGTTTTTCATTACAACCAGAATACTCACGGCCTGTCACAGCCCTGCGTAAGTGAGCCAGCTCTCCGACGCTGTGCCGTGACTTTGCCAACACGTCAACAAGACGCCACACAGTGTCGCGAGTGTGGCCAATTCTTCATGCTGAGTGAAAAATGAAATAAAAATATAATTTATGTATTCATAAACATAGTTGTGTTATATTGTTATGAAAATCCAAGTTTCCCAAGGTTCGTTTGGATTGGGTTTGAAAATAAAACAACTTCAGTTATCCAGCGCAACGTAGTCAAAACTAACTATCGCTTTATTTACAAATTTACACTTGTTCTACTTTACACTACTACTATTGCATGTTTCCCCATTGCTTGCTCAACACAGACTCGACTCACTGCGCTGCACACTGCTGCTTTTATACCAGTTTTCTTATCGCGCCGAAGTTTCTTGCAACTTCCAATTGGAAAATGCTCGACCATTCTCGCACAGCCCATTTCTCGCGAACCTTGCCATATCGGACTATTACTTAATTGATTAGCACGACAGCCCGCTCACGCGAGACTAAGGCCTAGCTTCCCGCAGCCACCCGTGTTGTGCGTGTGAATTTGTACGCGGGTGGAAGGGACCTACAGTTTTATGCCGGTTCCGAACGGCAGGTTGGGAGCTTTTTCATAGGCAATTTTTACTCTCAGAGGTTTGCCATTTCCAGCTGAGAAGACAGCCACCGAATGAGAAAACGAGTTTCCCGTTATTTTTTTTAGGTGTTACTACATGCAGTATTCGAACTTGCGTCGCTCTGCATTCGACTCGCTGGACCGCGCACTAACCAACTGATTGGTATAGTCCGGCGGCTGCTCGGACTATACCAAGCGAATTATACCAGTTTGCCGTACTTCACAGTGCATGTCTAAAAGTATGCTTGCAAAAGCGTTCATGCACAGCACAGAGTGCCTTTTTGTTTCACTGCCCATCACTTAGACTTGTTCGTCCCGAACAAGTACCGAGGCTCCGCCGGAGTAAGACGCCAGGCTCTCCAAATGGACTACTTTCAACCTGGCGTTTTTGTTGCCGCAGCGTTGAACCCTGTACACCACGTCATTAATCCTGGTCACGACCCTGTACGGTCCTTCCCATGACGTTTGAATTTTCGGGGACAAACCTTTCCTCCGCTGCGGGTTGTAAAGCATTACCAGATCGTCTTCTTGGAACCCTTCTGGGTTAGCCCGTAGACCATAGCTCGCTGTTAACCTGCTTTCGACTCGTTGAATGCGGCTCCGCGATCTTCTCCTCGGCCCTTTCGCAGCTGAACACCAATTACAACTTCTGATCCACTCAGCGACAGACTCCTGGCATTCTACCCAATAAAACCGCCTTCTTATCTTGGCGACAGTTTTTGCGATGCCTAGGTGCCCTCCACTGGAGTCGTTATGGTTTGCCTCCATGACATCGTCGATTCGGCCTCTCGGGACCACTATTAGGGATTTTCTGGTCCTGCCATCCCTGCTCTCCCACTCGCGGTATAGGCAGCCATCCTGCAGACGTAGACTTTGCCACTGTGCCCAGTAAGACTTCGCGATAGGGCTGTCACCAGCCATCTCCTGCCAGTCCGGCCGTAATCTCTGCGCCTTGCCTTTAGTGAGCTTCGCGAGATCCGTATCCTTGCGCTGGTCCTTCTGTAGCCTTCCCGCAAGCCAATCTTCCTCTTGCACAACTCTTACCGACCGAACATCCACTATTTGTCCCTCGTTTTCGGCTTGCGAATTATGCCTGCGCTCGGTTTTGCACGAATGATGTGACAGAGCGTCAGCTCTGGCGACGTCTGTTGCTTTTCTCGCAGATGGCAGTCTCGTGATATATGGCCTTGCTTGCCACATCGCCAGCAACTGACTCCAGATGACACTGCCCGCAGTCCCGCTGGTGCCTCCGAGCTCACTGTCTGGCTCTGCGTGACACGTCCAGATTAGGCTCGACGCCTTTCCGCAGATGACTGTCGAAAACTTCCCCTCCAGGCCGCCTCATACGTCAATACGCTTGTCATCAATGCACTGCGTCGTGTCTCCGGGTCATGAAGACCTTCAATAAACGCCTCCAGCTTCATCCTCTCGAGATAATCAGCGCCGAATTTCGGGTAGCACAACTGTACGAGCCGCTCAATGTCTGCTGCATATGTCTGCAGCGCCTCGTTGGCTCTTTGCCTACGTTTCTTCAGCTCGCAATAATACAGCATTTTGCTGCGCTCGTCACTGTATCTGGCTGCCAGCGCCCTTATGACGGTCTCGTAATCACCTCTCAAACCTTCCGGAACTGTTTTTATTACCTCAGCCGCAGGACCTCTTAGAGCCAGTATCAGTCTCCGACCTTTCCTAACATCGGTCCACTGACTCTCCAAAGCAGCCATATCGAATTGTAGTTTGAATGTGTCGAACGCCGTAGTACCATCATAAGTAGGCACTGATATGGCAAAACTTTCCTCAACCGACTGCACTCTTGCTCGCTGCTGTACCTCTCTAAGCCGCTCGTCGATTTTTCTGTTCACCGAATCCTCCAGACTGTCAACTCGTTTGTCCCACTTGCCCATTCGCGTCTCAAGATGCTCAACTTTCCCGTTCAGTCTATCGGAAATTTCCTCCACCTTTCCATTTGCCATTTCTCGGTTGTACGCTTCCATTTCCTCCGATATTTCACGGGTCGCCGTTTCCATTCTTGCTATTTCTAGATTTGTCGTTTCGACTTTTGTTGCCAATTGCGCCGACATTTCGCGATTTTCACGACTGACATTCTCAATTTTCGCAGAAGTTTCCTGAAACATGCCTCTCATTGCAACCATAAGCTGGCTCATGTCCATTGCTTGTGGTGGCGCAGCCGCCGCAGCCGTACTTTGCATCGACGCAGCACCCGCAGGCGATTCCTCCACTTTGGCCGGCGCCTCTTGTTCCTGCGTTCCGAACTCGTGTGCCAATCGATGCCTCGTGATTCACACGCCTCTCGCAAGCGCAGCTGCAACTCCACCTTTCCGCCAGCAGTCGGCAAATTCCAGGCAGCCAGCTCCTTCTTCAGCTGGTCCACCTTCAGCAGCTCGAGTTTAACCATGTCTGCGTTTTTATAATTTTATTTATTTTTTATCTTCAGTAATACAATCCGAACTTCTTCTTGTATACCAGTTTTCTTATCGCGCCTAAGTTTCTTGCAACTTCCAATTGGAAAATGCTCGACCATTCTCGCACAGCCCATTTCTCGCGAACCTTGCCATATCGGACTATACCAAGCGAATTATACCAGTTTGCCGTACTTCACAGTGCATGCCTAAAAGTATGCTTGGAAAAGCGTTCATGCACAGCACAGAGTGCCTTTTCGTTTCAATATATTAAATAAAACGTTGTTAATTTTCCTGTATGGCAGTACAATTTTTTGGTTTGTGCTTTAAGCCATTGCTGCCCGGTACCAGTTCCGCCCATACGATTTTGATACAATTTCATACACGACCAGCTTTATATCTCTGCACGTTGCTGAGATATTCATTAGGTATTTTGTACCCATTACGCAGCAATAGTAACCTTTTCCATACTTTGTGAAGTGATCAGCTAAACACGTGAACGAAAGTTGTATTTTTTACAGGTGAGTTAGGAGGCAGATTTTTGTTAAGTTCTAAGGCCACTACGTTTCGCCACATTTTCCACCTTCGAAAAATTCACGATATTTGGAGTCTGGTAACTCTAGCTAGATGCCGAAATTTTAGGGTGACTTTCACTAGGTTAAGGTAGTTTCATCTTTACTCTAACTATCCCTATCAATTGTTTTCAGAGATCTCAAACATTGACTTTTTTGTGATTTAAAAAAAAAATCAATTTTCATGGGTAAAATTTTACCCATTGGGCAGCAATGGGTTAAACTAACTATCGACACGAAGAGGCACTCTGTGCTGTGCATGAACGCTTTTGCAAGCATACTTTTAGGCATGCACTTTGAAGTACGGCAAATTTGGTATAATTCGCTTGGTATAGTCCGATATGGCAAGGATGGTTCTCGAAGAAATGGGCTGTGCGAGAATGGTCGAGCGCTTTCCAATTGGAAGTTGAAAGAAACTTCGGCGTGATAAGAAAACTGGTCTAAAAGCAGCAGTGTGCAGCGCAATGGGTCGAGTCTGTGCTGAGCAAGCAATGGGGAAACATGCAATAGTAGTAGTCTAAACAGTGTCGACTTAGACGCTAGTGCGAACGGACGTGTTTGTGAGTGATTTTCCCAATGCGAAGTCAGTGTGCGATTCAGTGTGCCCGAGTAGCGGTATATTGTGAGTACATTTTTGTAAACAAGTTACCGTTGGTAACTTGTGCGAAATTGTTGTTGCGCATTTTGCGTAAACAAGTTACCATAGGTAACTTGTGTGTAGGTTGTTGTTGTGCACAAAAGCGTAAACAGGTTGCCGTTAGGTGGCCTGTCTGCATTGTTTGTGCTTGAGTGCTTGAGCTCAAGCAAGTAGCCTTAAGGCACTTGTGGTGTGTATAGTAGTTGTTGCTACAACTACTTGAGTTGCGTGATTGTTGTTGTTGTTGTAGATTAAATAGAATAAATAGTCTAGTGTTAGTTGTTAGTGTAAGTAGTGAGTGAATGGGGTGCCCTAAGTGCAAAGGAAGTGTGGGGTGCGACTCTGCCCGGGAGCCGTCTGGTCGGGACACCACCGACTTGACGTCTTCTGACGCGGAGTCGGTGTCGACGGACGTACGGTCGCCGCCTCGTAAGAGGCTTGGGCACGCGGCTTCGCGCGGCAAGGGGCTCGCGGCTTTGCCCGGGGTAGGACGGACGCTCGGCTTTGCCCGGGGGAGGCAAGAAGCCTGGGCGCGCGTCTTCGCCCGCCGACACTTTAGGCGGAGTAATGAGTGTGGATGAGGCCAGCACGAGCGCAAAAGGTGCTAAGTCGTCGGCCGTAAAGGCGAGTGCGGTCATACCCGTCGTTGCGGCTGACGGTGAGGTGTCGGATGCGTCGTGCATGGTAGAGCGAAAGAAGAAGAAGGGGGTGAAGGCGGCGGCTGTTGACCAGGGGCCACCTGCGTCAGAGGCGCAGGCGTCGGTGGTTGCCCTGAAGGCCATCACGGCAAAAGTCATGGCGGCCGTGATTGGGGTGGATGGTGTCAGCGCCGTCGCCATGAAGAAGGTGGTTGAGGTTGCGGGCGAGTATGAGCTCATGAAGCTCGTGGCTGAGAATGCCACTTTGAAGGGCCGCATCGCTGGCCTGGAGAGTGCGGGGGCTCCGGCCTCCCGGGCCATGCCGGCGCCGATTGCGGTGCGTGTGAGCGCCCCCCAGGCGGCCGCTACTTCGGCGTCGGTCCCTGTACTGGTTGCGCAGGCCATGACTGTGCAACCGGCGCAGACGTGGTCGGTTGTTGTTCGGAGCCGTGATGCAAAAGCATAAGGGAAGGAGGTGGCCACCAAGGTCGTCAAGGAGGCGGGTCCTTCATTGGGCGTGAGGGTTCACGAGGTGAAGCCACTGCATGGTGGCGGTGCGATTATTCGCACCCCCTCCAAGGCCGAAGCAATGACGCTGACCACGAACGCCAAATTGAGCGAACTTGGGCTTGACGTGGCTGCGAATGAGAAGCTGGGCCCGTGGGTTGTCGTCCATGGGGTTCACTCTGAGATTTCTCCGAGTGAATTCATGGAACAGCTCTATGAATTGAACCTCAAAGAGCGGATAAGCCCGGCTGCCTTTAAGAAAGGCGTCCGCATGGTGAATCGCCCGTGGACGGTAGGCTCTGGTGGGGCATCGAACGTTGTGTTGGAAGGGAACGAAGGCTTGCTTTCGTCCCTTCTGGAGGCGGAGCGATGCTACATCAAGTGGTTTTCGTTCCGCGTGCGGCCTTTCATGCCGATGCCTGGCTGCTTCAGGTGCTTGAGCTTTGACCATAGAGTGGCTGAGTGCCGTATGAAAGCGGACGTTTGTCGGCGCTGTGGCCAGAGCGGTCATCGCGTCCAGCAATGCAGCAATGAGCTGCATTGCCGGAACTGCGCGTTCCGGGGCAAACCGGCTGGGCATTATATGATGTCCACCGACTGTCCGGCGTAGAGCCAAATTCTGGCCAGGGCGCAGGCTCGTCATTGATGGGTCTGCAGGCAGTACAGTTAAACTGTCAGGGCGCGTATGCCGTGATGTGTGAGCTAGGTGCATGTATGAGTGAATGGGGCAGTGCAATTGCCCTGGTGCAGGAACCGTACGCCACCAATGGTGTCGTACGGGGAATACCTGTAGCAATGCGGGTCTTTTCTGACACCAGGGCAAACGCGGCTGTAATTGTAAATGATGTCCATCTGAACTGTATGGTTGTGTGTGCGAACGAGTATGGTGTTTGTGTGAGTGTGCAAGGTCACTTTGGCAAAGTGATTGTGGGCAGTGTCTACTGCAAGTATGGTGAGCCTCTAGAGCCCTACTTGGACTACCTGGACACGGTGTTCCGTCTGGCAGGCGGCGCACCTGTCTTGGTAGGTGTGGATGCGAATGCCACATCTCCGTTGTGGTTCAGCAAGGTATCGCGGCATTCTGCCGGCTACCAGAGCAACGGTAGGGGTGAGGCAATGAGTGAATGGTTGGTTTCGCGAGACCTCGTTGTTCTCAACGAACCAAGTGAATGGTATACGTTTGACGGGCCTAGAGGGGTGAGTGATATTGACGTGACGCTAGTGAATGGGGCAGCGAGCAGAATGTTTGAATTTTGCTGGCGTGTCCGTGGTGGGTGGGGCATAAGCGATCACAATTTGATTGAAATTGTGATTACTGTGCCTGCCCACAGTGTGAATGAAAGGGCGGGTGTGTGTGACAGGCGATGGCGCACCTGTGGTGTGAATTGGGAGACCTATGGTTTCCATGTACGTGAAGTGGTCACGGAAGTGCCACTTAGTGAATTTGAATGCATGAATGTGGACGACCAGGTCGCGAATGAGGTGGTGAATGATAGCATGTTTCAGAAATTGGAAAGAGTGAAGCGCCCGGGCGGCCAATTCTGAGCACTTAGCCCAGCGCAGGTCTGATTTCAACAGGTGTATGAATGAGTATAAGAGTATGCTTGTTCGCGTTAAGGAAGACAATTGGCGGGAGTTTGTGGCAGACCATAGGGATGATCCATGGGGTCATGTCTATCGGATCTGCCGCAGTAAGAAGAAACAGGTGGATATGAGCGCTCTCCGTGTTGGTGACACTATGACATCAACATGGAGAGATAGTGTGAACGTTCTCTTAGCCGAGTTCTTTCCTAGGGCGGTTGAGCAGACGCCACCAGCGCAAGTGGCAGCTGTTGAGCCATTAGAAGACGGAGAGTTAGGTTATGCATTTGGCCTGGTTAGGTCTAGACGGTCACCGGGTGTCGATGGTTTGACTGGCGAGATGTGCAAAGCCTTGTACAAAGTCATTCCGGAGTACCTGGAGGCCATCTACGAGAAATGCCTTTATGAGGCTTATTTTCCACTCGCGTGGAAGATAGCTACGGTCGTAGTGCTCTTGAAGTCTCCTGATAAGATCAGGACTAACCCCCGTTCTTATCGGGGTATCTGCCTCCTACCGGTACTTGGTAAAGTACTGGAACGGATTATGGTGGATCGGCTTCAAGCGCAACTGGGTGGGCTATCGGATAGACAGTTTGGGTTTCGAAAGAGACTCGGCGTGGAAGATGCGTAGATGTATGTTAAATCGGTGGTGCGTGAGAGTAGCGAGAACTATGTTCTCGGTGTGTTTGTAGATTTTAGGGGGGCGTTTGATCACCTGCGCTGGGATAAAGTGGTTGAGTGGTTGAATCATGCCAACTGCCTGGAAACAGCTCTCTGGAAGAGCTATTTCTCAGACAGGAAGGCATGTGTGATTGGGGAGAATGAACGGGTTGAAATAGATGTGGCTCGAGGATGCCCTAAGGGTTCCGTCTGTGGTCCATATATATGGAACTACATGATGGATCCACTACTGCTGCGTCTGGCAGCAGTATGCAAGTGTTGTGCGTATGCGGATGATCTGCTTATCCTTGTGGAGGGCAGATCAAGAGCGGATGTAGAGGGCTTGGGGAGCAATATATGTGAATGGGGTTTTTTTTTTTTTTTTTTTTTTTTTTAACGAGGAGTAAAAGCATCAAAAGCCGAGGTCAGTGCGAGACTTTAACCCGCTAAACATCTCCCCTTGTCCGACGGAAAGTTCCTCCCGGAACTACCGCTATGTATTTCGTCGGGAGGCCGTCTGAGCATTAAAGCCACAATCGTCCGTTGTTGGTCTGCCAAGTCCGTTACTGTCCGTTATGGGGTTGGGCCACTGAACCCAAGATTTCGCGTCGTCGCGCAGCGCGTTGGCGCTCAATCCACCGGAGTGCCGTCATGATCCGTGCTGCCGCCGTTTGTACAACTTCCCATTTTCCGGGTGAATCGCACATTTGGGGCACAAGGTTGGTTATCGTTGGGGCTTCACCGAAGACTTCCGTGATAGAGCCTCTCTCGTTAGCGAAGCGTGGGCAGCATAGCAGGACATGCTGAACGTCTTCTGTTTCATTGGGGCACTGAGGGCAGAAAGGATCGTCCTCATGTTTGAAGTGGTGAAGGTATTGCTTAAAGCATCCATGCCCGCTTAGCAGCTGCGTGGGATAAAAATCTACCTCTCCGTGTTTGCGGTTGATCCAGACCTCAATGTGAGGAATCAGGGCAAACGTCCATCTTCCCTTCTAAGATGTGTTCCACCTTTGTTGCCATTCATTTACGCTGCACCGCCTTTCGTCCGCTTTCGATGCCCTAGCACCCGCTGTGTATATGCGATTGAGTTCTCGCGCTAGGATATCTATTGGGGGCATGCTTGCAATAACCAATATCGCGTCGTCAGATATTGTACAAAAGCCACTGGCTACTCGTAATGCACTTAAGCGGTATGTCGCCCTGATGCCAGACATGTACGTGGCTTTAAAGGTTGCGTCTACCCAGATCGGTGCTGCGTAAAGTACGATGGAAGTAGTAACCGTTGCCAGTAACTTCCTTCTGCTAGCGCGTGGTCCGCCAAGATTCGCCATAATGCGTGATAACGCACCGCCTATTTTGCCGCCTTGTCATTGACCGCAGCCAGGTGATCTTTAAAGGACATTCGGGTGTCGATACGTACGCCAAGGTATCTGATGTGCGGCTGGGAGGTTATTTCGTGATCGCCAGCTTTAAAAGTGAATGTCTCTCGTATTTTCCGAGTACTCAAGAGAACCCCCTCTGTTTTTTCGGCTGCTAGTTTTAGTTGTGCGCTGCGCAACCATCTCATGACTAGCATTATGGATTCATTACACAGCTGCTGTACTTCAGCTATAGTTTTGGAGACTACTACCAGCGCAATATCATCCGCGTAGCCAACTAGTTTGCTGTCCGCCGGAAGTCCGATCCTCAATACTCTATCATACATGGCATTCCACAGGGCTGGGCCCAATACCGAGCCCTGTGGCACCCCTCGAGAAACGCAATACTGCTTGACGCCATCATCGGTGTCATACAACAATAACCTATTCTCGAAGTACTTGACGATCATTCGTATAAGATACGTCGGTGTCCGGATCATCGTGAGTGCTTCTATTATGCTGGGCCAGCTTGCTGTATTAAAGGCGTTTTTCACGTCAAGTGTTACTACCGCGCAGTGTTTCTTGTCGCCCCATCTCCACCTTGTTCCACTAGTAGCATCGCGCGCAATATCCATGACCGTTTTAACCGCGTCAACGGTGGATTTGCCTCGTCTAAAACCAAATTGCGCATCGGATAAGCCATACGGGCCTTCCAGAGTGTCTTGCAGGCGGTTGACGATTATCCTCTCGAGTATCTTGCCCATGGAGTCGAGCATACACAATGGTCTGTATGCTGATGGTTGGTCCGGTTGCTTGCCTGGTTTGAGTAGAAGAACTAGTCGCTGTCGTTTCCACATATTTGGAAAGACACCCTTCTTCAGACACATGGTGAACATCGCCGCAAAGGTGGCAGGGTTCGCTCGGATGGCGGATTTCAACGCTATGTTGGGGATGCCGTCTAATCCTAAACCTTCAGTCTGACCTTGATAATGTGTTTGCTTGGTGTTGCAGAAACCGCTTATCATTGAACATCAATAAATGCTCCCATGTTACTTACTCTAAGTCTCTTTGTCCGCTGCAAACCTCCTACTGTATCGATAACACGCCCCTTAAGTCTCTCAGTGAGATTAGGGACCTTGGAGTTATTTTTGACTCTAAGCTCACTTTTTCCAGCCATCTTAACTTTACTCTTTCTAAAGCTTACTCTATGCTTGCTTTTGTTAGGCGGAACAGTGTTGACTTCACTGATCCTTACACCGTAAAAACGCTTTTTAATGCTTATGTCCGGTCAGTGCTTGAATATGCGGTTTTCATTTGGAGACCATATCACAGTGTGCATATAAAACGACTTGAACGAGTCCAGAAAGTGTTTTTAAAATATGCACTTCGATCTTTGAGATTTGTTGACCCTGTTCCGTCGTACGGCTCTATGTGCTCCTTATTGCATATCAAGTCCCTCGAAGACAGGAGGAAGATTCTCTCCATGACCTTTGTATTCGATTTAGTTACTGGTGGTATTGACTGTCCCTTATTGCTTGATAGAATCAACTTTCATGTTCCTGCCAAACAGTTGCGGAATTATGAAATTTTCAATCTTGCCTGCTGTCGTACTAACTACGCCCAATTTGCGCCCCTGGCTAGAACTTTGGCTGAAGTTAATTCACTTTATAATTTTATTGATTTTTCATCTTCCAAATTGTCTTTTAAACATAGCTTAAACACTTACTTTAAGTAACTAATCTGTAGTTAGTCTGTAAGCTACTTAACTGTACAATAGACTCAAATAAATAAATAAATAAATAAATAAATAAATAATCCTGGTGCCTTATTGTCACCCATTTTGTTCAGGGGTGGCGGGGTGTGAATGGGGTGAATCGGTGGGTGTGGATGTGGCAATGGACAAGACTGTGACCATGCTGCTGAAAGGCAAATTGGCTCGCAGTCGTTCGCCCATTGTGCGTGAGAATGGTGTTGGCCTCCGGTATGAGACGCAAGTCAAATACTTGGGGCTAACAATTGGCGAAAGAATGAGTTTTGCTCCTCTCTTGGTCAGGCTGAAAGAGAGGGTTGTGTGCATAATGGGTCAGGTGCGCCGGATACTCAGGAGTAACTTGGGGCTCGGCCGACGCGCAGTTCGTACCATTTACCACGGTCTATTCGTAGCTTGTGCTGCGTACGGAGCGTCGGTGTGGCACGAATTGGCCGCGACGGTTGTAGTAACACTTGCTGTCTATTCAGCGTGTTATGTAGCTAGGTTGTATGCCAGTGTGCCGCACTGTATCAACAGACGCATTGCAGGTGTTGATGGGTGCGGCTCCTCTGGATCTCGTAGTCATACGGCATGTCGTGGGCTTCGGGCTAAGGAAGGGGAACAGAGAGGTGCTGCTGCAGTATGAGTGGCTACAAGGCGAAGGTGTGGAGAGTGCTGACAGTATGAAGCGTAAGCGAATACTGGAGGACTGTGTTCTGCAACGTTGGCAACAGCGTTGGGACGAAAGTCCCCATGGCAGAGGTTCGTGGTAGGGCTCAAGGATTTCGGCTTCGGCTTGAGCCTTGGGTTTCTACTCACCGGACACGGGTCACTCAATGCATTTTTGCATGAGAGAGCCCTGAGTGCAAGTGCTGAGTGTATGTGTGGGGCTATAAGAGAGGATTGGTTGCATGTGTTGTGTGAGTGCCCGTTGTACTCAGATTTGAGGGACCTTGGGCGAATGGGGATTAGTCGAACGGACGGTGTGTGGTGTGTGCGTGAAGCACTCTCCACCAGCCAGCTGATTGCCATAATTAATGATTATGCGAATGCTGTGTTTCGGCGGTGACGGCAGTTTGGTGTATTGCCAAGTGTGAATGTGTGAGCGGGCTGTGTAGGGGGCCGGTCTATTGAGTGGATGAATGAGTGCGCACGTGAATGAGGTCAAGTGCGGTGCGGTGGTCACCAGTCCACGAGCTAAATGGGGCTCAACTGGTAGTAGCACGGCTACGAAGTCTGACCAGAGGCTTTGTCTGGTACCACGGGAATCAGGGTGCCTCTGGAGCCGTGTCCTTCAGCCTGATTATGCGAATGGCCCCCTCGGGGAGTTCCGTGGTGGCGTGGTTTAACACCCAAATGCGGGTAGAGTTTCGACTCGGCGTGGAGTTGCGTTAACAGCCGGGTGCCGGACCCATAGCACGGCAGAGGTTTAGATAGGCCTCGATCCCTACCAAGGAGGGGTAATGTCCATTTGCATTAACCCAATTGGTACCGGGAGCTAGTTTCTCGGGACGCTTATCAATGCTTAATTTTGATACGTTGTGCTTTTGAGCACCGTGGGGTTAGGCCACACTGTGGCGGCACTCACGTTAAAAATTCGACATTCAAGTAGTAGTCTAAAGTAGAACAAGTGTAAATTTGTAAATAAAGTGATTTTTAGTTTTAACTACGTTTGCGCTGAATAATTGAAGTTGTTTTATTTTCCAACACAATCAAAACGAACCTTGGAATTTTCGTAACACTATGAAATCCCGTTACATTGAAAAATTACGTTTTTCGGTTTGCATCTAACAAAGAGCCACAAGTTTGTTGGAAAAAAAGTTTAAAAAACGTCAAAAAACACTTTTTTAGTTCCTACCCTAAATTACTCAAAAAATCCGTAATCCGGAGTAATTTTTTGCCTTTAACACTAGAGTGTTCGGCTCAACGGCTATACATATTATGCTCGGCGTAGGTACAAATGTACCTCCATGGGGATTTCTACTATAAGTTGCAAAAAAAAAGAAAAAACTGCGGGTGTATGTTTGTTTGTGCAAAAATTACTTTTATTTTTATGGATTACAATTATTCGCCATGTAGGCGACGCATTTCTCGCATGTCACGGACTGCGAAGAATGGACGGCACATACTGCCTCTCCACAAGAACAACAAGATTGGCGTGTTTTAGGTTTAACTTTTTCGGGAAAATAACAAATCTTACAGGTGCCAATAACTTTCTTGCTCACACGACCTTGTGTGCTTGAGCCAGCAACAGTACGTCTTGTTTCGATCGGTTTACCGCCTCCTATAACGTTCCCTGTAGCGATACGAGTAGTATCTTGTTGCATAACTTTTGAGTTGTTTACTCTGTTTTCTATTTTTTTCGTTGCAAAAAGTGGGTTAAAAGTGCGCGAACTATGCCCAAATGGGTACCAGGTTTTAGTATGAGCACCAGGAGGTTCTCTACCAAATTTCATCTCAATGACTATTCGCGTTCAGGTCCTTTTGTGCGAACCAGCCGATTGACGGATGGACAGACGGATGGACGCTACTAAATGAGCTCCCCTGGTGATTCCTATTACAAATATAATTATATACTTTTCTGAACATTACAAGCTCCTCCTCAATGTGTTTACCCTACCTCGCAACAACTCTACTAACTGTGTAAAGTATACAAATACACGGGGTACATTTGTACCTCTGCCAAGCAGAATGAGACTATTTTTTTTTAGCGACTCCCACCCACCACCACACAAACATTTTTTTATTTTTTCCTCTTTTTCTCGAATCTGCACAGATCATTTGAGGCTATCATGGAGTCTCGCTCTGCTTGCATAATAAATAGTGTAAACATTTTATGTTTATTTCTCCGTGGAGGTACATTTGTACCTCTCCGAACGTTCTAGTGTTAAGTGCCTATTTGGTTGTTATTCGAATTTTTCTAGTGACGCCTCCACTAAAAATACGTGATTTCTTCGAAGTGTGTCGTAAAGCTGAATCCAGAAAGCTGTCAGTAAAACTTGAATTTCTTATAAATTTACTTAAAGTAACAAAAGTAAAGTTTGCGTCTCCACCTAAACATTTACTTTTTGCAGTGGCACCTACAGTAAAAAATTGTGATTTTTTCGAAATATGGCTTCCGACGTTCAATGAAAGTAGCGGCAAAGCAGCTGCTGAAATGGTGAGCTGTATAAAGGACAAGGTTGTCGCATTGTTCGTATCATCAAAAGTAGGCAGAATGCCACGCCCACTTTAAAAATCTAAACATTTATACCAAAATATGGTATCCCAAGCTGAAAAAATTAAACATGAATTCATAAAGGACAAGTTTTGGCCACTTTGTATACATGCTCCAGCTGCTACGCCCACTTTAAGGTTTTATAAAGCTTACCAATTAAACTTACATCGTAGAACGAGTATCGTAAACAGCCTTCTAAGAATACAGTTTTAGTTGTAGTAAAATACGAATATTTTTGAAAGTGGGCATGGCAGACCGCCCATTTTTAGTGTGAGCTTCTATGTCATTATTTTAAGCTCAAATACAAAATTTCATAATTCTATCAATTATATTAATAAAGTTTTTTTTCAATATTACAGTTCCTTTCGTATGGGAGGTGGGCGTGGTCCAATTTTAATGATATTTTGTAAATTTCTTAATTTCCACACGAAAATAGTCTTACCAAGTTTCATCGAAATAGGACAACGCTAAGTATTTTTGGCCGCAGCTTATATGGGATCGCGACAATGTGCAGCGTGGAGACGCGAGGCGTAAGCCAAGCAGGTACTCGGTATATCGAATCGGTACATTTCGCTGGGTGTTCGCATCTTATTCTGTCTCCCCCTTTAGAATCGTTCGCTGTGAGCGACAATAAGTTTAAACATGCCGCGGATGGCAACGAAACTTTGCCGGTTGGGACGATTGTAAAGTATCAGTGAAGCCACACTACTGCTTCGAGCCCTCTATTCGATCGACACACCACACGGGTAAAAATCTATATTGTTACGAATGCTAGTTCTAGTGGGCTGTTACGTATCACTGGATTGTGCAATTTGAAAATAAAACAACTTTAGTTATGCAAACGCAGTCAATAAAAACCAACTATCACTTTATTTCACCAATTTCACACTTCACTGTCTTTACACTTGATTATTTGCTTAATCACTCCGTGTGGCACCTTCACTAGTCAAAATCAGACTCACTCGCTGCGCCGCACCCGGCTGCCTTTAATACCTGTCCGGCCATCGCGCAGATCGTTCTCGCACATTCCAGAGTGGACTAAAGGTTTCCATGATGATCGCGACCATCATTGCCAGGTTGGACTAAAAGTGTCCATTATCGCGGCCATCATTGCCAGGTTGGACTAAAAGTAGCCATCGTTGCCAGGTTGGCCTAAAAGTGTCCATCATTGCCAGGTTGGCCTAAATGTTCCCCTTATTATCGCGGCGGTCGTTGCCATTGAATTATAGCACGGCGCGTAGCGACAGGGTTGCTTTGCACAGCGACAGACTGTCTTATCGTTACACTGCCCACCACTTAGACTTGTTCGTCCCGAACAAGTGCCGAGGTTCCGCTGTGATAAGGCGCCAGGCGCTCCAAATGGACTACCTTTAGCTTAGCGCCTTTATTGCTGCAACGTTGAATCCTGTATATCACGTCGTTAATCCTAGTCACGACTTCGTAAGGCGCTTCCCATGACGCTTGAAGTTTCGGAGACAAACCTTTCCTCCGCTGCGGGTTGTAGAGCATTACCAGATTACTTGGAACCCTGTTGAGTTGGCCCGTAGATCATATCTGGCTTTCGCCTTATCGCTGACCAGTTTGGTGCGGCTCCTTATAAACTGGTCAATTTCCTCCAGTTCCGCCCGCTTATTGGCCACGTAGTCCGTTTTAGCGCCTCCCGTCGTGCTGACTACCCCGAACTTCAAGTCAGCGGGTAACCGAAACTCTGTGCCGAACACCGCTCGGGCTGGAGTGAGTGATGTCGTGTCGTAAGGGGCTGACCTATACGCCATCAGGAACAGGGGGATATGCGTGTCCCAATCCTTTTGATTCCTGCCTACCACTTTCCGCAGGTATTCCTCCAGTGTCCGGTTTAAGCGTTCCACCATGCCGTCGGACTGTGGGTGCAAAGGCGTGGTACGCGTTTTCTTTATCCCCAGCAGCTCACACACTTCCTTGAATACCACAGACTCGAAATTCCGGCCTTGATCTGAGTGTAACTCCAACGGAACTCCGAACCGGGCTACCCAGTTGTTTACCAGCTTTTCCGAGATCGTAGTGGCCTCCTGGTTAGGAATAGGGTACACTTCGGATCATTTGCTGAAGTAATCCATTATCACCAGCACATATTTGTTGCCTTGAGTGCTAGTTGGGAATGGGCCGGCGACGTCCATAGCAATCCGCTGGTAGGGCGCTCCCACGTTGTACTGCTGCATGCGGCCTCGAGATCTTCTTGTCGGCCCTTTCGCGGCTGAACATCGGTCGCAGCTCTTAATCCACTCACCTACAGACTCCTGACATCCTACCCAGTAGAAACGTCTTTTTATTTTGGCGACGGTCTTGGTGATGCCCAGGTGCCCTCCACTGGAGTCGTTATGGTATGCCTCGATGACCTCGTTGATTCTGCATTTCGGCACTACCATTAGGGAGTTGCTGGTCCGACCATCCGCGCTCTCCCATTCGCGGTACAGGCATCCTTCTTTCAGCTGCAGACTTTTCCACTGTGCCCAGTAAGCCTTAGCGATCGGGCTTTCACCGGCCATCTCCTGCCAGTCTGGACGTGCGCCTTGCTTCTTGCCTTCTTTTTGTAGCCTCTCCGCAGACCACTCTTCCTCTGGCATAACGCTTACCAACCGGACGTCCACTATCTGTTCTTTGCCTTCGGCTCGCGAGCACGGCCTGCATTCGACTATGCACGGACGGCGTGACAAGGCATCGGCATTTCCATGGCTACTGCCCTTGCGATGCTCTATCGTGTAGTCGTAGCTCTGCAGTCGCTCGATCCACCGCGCCAATTGCCCTTCAGGATCCTTAAAGTTCAGGAGCCATTTCAATGCTGCATGATCTGTGCGCAGGCGAAACCTTTGTCCATACAGATATTTGTGGAAGTGTTTTACGCAGTCCAATACCGCCAGCAGTTCTCTCTTTGGCTCTTTTTCGTCAGTTTTTGCAAGCTGCTGGCTATGTTCGCGAATCCCGGAACAAATCGGCGGTAGTATGTGCACAGGCCCAGGAAACTGCGGAGTTCGTGTAGATTGCGTGGCCGGGGCCACTCCTTCACCGCCGTGATTTTGCCTTCATCCGTATGTACTCCGCGGGCGGAAACCGTATGACCCAGATACTTGACCTCCTTTTGGAACAGCGAGCACTTCTTTGGGTTGAGTTTAAGCCCAGCTTTTTGTATCCGCTCGAATACCTCCTTTAGCTTTCCCAGGTGGTCGTCGAAGTTTTTACCCATCACGATTATGTCGTCGAGGTACACCAGACACGTCCGCCAATGCAGCCCTGTTAGCACGCGTTCCATTAGCCGCTCGAATGTTGCTGGTGCGTTGCAGAGTCCATACGGCATGACAGTAAACTGCCACAAACCATCGCCAACACTGAAAGCCGTTTTCTCCTTGTCCTCGTTGGCAAGCTCTACCTGCCAATAGCCGCTGCGTCAGTCGAGCTTGGAGAACCACTGCGTGCCTGACAGTGTGTCCAGGGTGTCATCGATCCGAGGTAGTGGATAACTGTCCTTCTTGGTCACATCATTGAGCTTCCGATAGTCAACACAAAACCGGGTACTGCCATCTTTTCTCTTGACTAGCACGACCGGCGAGCACCAGGGGCCCGAAGAAGGCTCTATGACCTTTTCTTTCCGCATGTTCTCGATCAAATTTGTGACCTCCTCCCTCTTGTCCAGAGGAACTCGTCTTGGCGGTTGGCGAATCGGTTTTGCACTTCCGGTGTCGATGTTGTGCTTCACTATGGCTGTTCTTCCGCCCGCTTCTGCCGCAAATATTGACCCATAGTGCTGCAGGAGTGACCTCGCCTTCTGTTTCTGCTTGGCCGTCAACTCGCTGCTCCACTGGTTCTCCTGCGGTATGGCGTCCATGTTAAAACCGCTCTTCTTATTACCTCCAGGCGGGCTACTCTCGCAATTGACCACTGCTACAGCTTCCTTACACTCGCCAATTACCTCATCTTTCCCGACATATCTGGGTGCATTCAGGGGGTTCAGTATTCTGACTGGTATTCTACCATTTTTAGGTTCCACTAATGTACGTCCGATGATGATGTTGTCGTGTCCTTGTTTCGGTGCTTCTACAACCCACAGCCGACTCGTCCCATCGTCCTCGTCCACCTTTGCCCACACAATCGCCTCAGAATTCGCTGGTATCCTCCTGTGTTGACACGATACAACCTTCCTTACCGCCACGCTCATAGCCGGTGCGCAGCGGGAATTCAACGTTGGCATACCTCAGCACATTTTCTTTCAGGTCCAGCGTAAAACCGTGCCTAATCATGAAATCTACGCCGATAATCACGTCGTCCATTATATCCGCGACGATGAACTCATGTTCCAGGCTGCTGGTGCCGATAGCAATCGTTTTTCTAACTTTACCTCTTACCGGCGCGCGCTCGCCAGTCGCAGTCCGCAGCTGTATGCCATGCAGCGGTTCCCAGTTCTTCAGCAGCTTCCTTTTTATGATCGAATATGACGCTCCAGTATCCAGTGTCAACACGAACAACTTTCCATCTATCTTTCCTTCAATCGTCAACCTGCTGGGTTGTCGTTTCAACTGCGAGACAAGGACGGTGGGGCAGCAGATTTTGGGGATCAGCTCACGCCCCTTTGGGCTGACCCGTTTTAGTATAACGACCCGCCGTCCTCAGCCCTGCGCTTGTTGGCTGGGCCTCGATTGTCAGTATTCCTCGCTTCAGGCGATTGCGATCGGGAACGGGAACGCCTCTTCCGTTGGCGGCAGTCTAGTGATATGTGGCCCTGCTTGCCACAAACCCAGCAAACAACTTTAGAGGAGACCACTCGTGGCCTGCCCGGTATCTCAGAGCTTATGGCCTGGATCGGAATGTCGTTGTCCGCCTGAATCTGGCGTATCCTTGCAGGTGCATACCGAGTGCTCCCAATCAATGCCGCTTCATATGTCATCGCGCTGGTCACCGTTTCCTTAAATGTCGGCTTACCCATCATCAACGCACTGCGACGTGTTTCTCGATCATGAAGACCTTCAATAAACGACTCAATTTTCATCCTCTCGAGATCATCAGCACCAAATTTTGGGTAGCACAACTGTACGAGCCGCTCAATGTCTGCAGCGCCTCGTAGGCTCTTTGCTTGAGGTTCTTCAGCTCACAGTAGTATAGCGCATGGTTGTGCTCGTTGCTATACTTCGCTGCCAACGCTCTCATGATGGCATCGTAATCACTTCATAAACATTCTGGAACTGATTTATCACCTCGGCCGCAGGACCTTTCAGCGCCAGTGCCAACCTCCGACCTTTCCTGATATCCGTCCACTGATTTTCCAAAGCAGCCAAGTCGAATTGTAATTTAAATGTATCGAACGGCGCAGCACCATCATAAGTAGGCACTTCTGTTCTGGCAGCAAAACCGTCCTGAACCGGTGGCAAACATTCTCGTGGCTGTACCTCCCTAAGCCGTTCGTCTATGTTTCTGTGCATCGAATCTTCCAGACTATCAACTCGTTTGTTCAGGGAATCATCTGGCAACCGCAGGTTCAAATACTGCCTGTAATAACACCTAAAAAAAATAACGGGAAACTCGTTTTCTCTTTCGATGGCTGTTCTCGGAGCTGGAAATGGCAAACCTCTGAGAGTAAAAATTGCCTATGAAAAAGCTCCCAACCTGCCGTTCGGAACCGGCATAAAACTGTAGGTCCCTTCCACCCGCGTACAAAATTCACACGCACAACACGGGTGGTTGCGGGAAGCTAGGCCTTAGTCTCACGTAAGCGGGCTGTCGTGCCAGTCAATTATAAAAAAAAATTTTTTCAATAACTTTGGAACTGCAAATCACACATCAAGATATTTGGCACATACTTATGGTTTCGACGTGCCCTTCGACAGGGACACTGGGATGGTTATTGGACGTGAGGCATGGCACCGCCCATAGAACCCAAATTTTTAATGTGGAATATCTGCGGAACAACAAGTTGGAAAGCTTTGAGGTTTTGTATACCATCGTCTCATAGATGTGTCATTCTGCTGGCAAAATTTTATGGGCGTTGACAAGGGACGCGGTGTATTTTTTGTGACCGAAAATTTCCGCGTAAATTTGGAACTGAAAGTCGCATATCAATAAAACCGGATCACACCCTTCGACTGGAGGAATGGATTGGGTATTACATAAAAGAGGCGTGGCATTGCCCATAGAGTGTAGTATGAAGAAACTTGATTTATTGGGCCCATTGACTTCAAGCTTGCGTGCAAAGCCGCAGGGCCCTACTCATAAAAATCTTATGAATGGCGTTCATAACCTTTTATTTTGAACTTTTTATGAAAAATTCATAAATTGTTTGATTTTTTTCATAAATTTTATGGAACAGTTCATATCTGTTTATGAAAGCGTTCATAAAATTTGTGAAACTTCGTTCATAAACCATTTCATAAAAGCCGAATTTTTATGAAAAATTCATAATTTTTTTGATTTTGTTTTATAAACTTTATAAATCAGTTTTTGAACCCGTTCATAAAATTTCTAAAGTTCGTTCTCCTAAACCATTCGTTCGGCCACGCCGAATGCGAACGGCGATTAGCAGTTTTTTCTTTCACACTTGGAGGTTTTGCCATTGCCTGCCAAGAGTACATTTGTACTGTACGATTCTTGGAATTCTCATCTGCTTCATGTTGTAAGCGATAGAAGTAGATGAGTATTTTTACCAGCCCAAGCTAGGAATCGAACCTAGGGCCTCTGTATGAGAAGCCAGCGCGCTACCCGCTGGACTATTGAGGCCAGCCAGCGAGACAAGTAAGCGAGACAGGTAAGTCGAATTAAATTAAATAAATTCTTTATATTATTATTTTATTTATTTTTATATTATTTCATTGCTATTAATTGTCAATTTCTTTTAGCAGTGAAAGATGCGGGTGGCGGCCATATGCTGTTTATTATAAAACGAAAATTTATTGAACTTTTATATCATTATTAAAAAAATAATTATTCATATTTATTATTAATAAACAAAATATGCATGTGTAGAAATATTATTCATAATTCCTTCCTGTTTACCATAAATCACTTTCATATTTTGTAAGTCTCCATAAAAAGTATTAGATTTTTTCAAATAAATATATATATATAAATATACATATTGTTACGAAAATCTCAAGTTTTCCAAGGTTCGTTTTGATTGTATTTGAAAATAAAACAACTTCAGTTATTCAGCGCAACGTAGTCAAAACTAACAATCACTTTATTTACAGATCTACACTTCGCTTGTATCTACACTTGTTACCACCTTGCTTGTTCAACACAGACTCCACTCATTGCGCTGCACACTGTTGCTTTTATACCAGTTTTCTTATCGCGCCGAAGTTTCTTGCAACTTCCAATTGGAAAGTGCTCGACCATTCTAGCAGCGTTGAGCCCTGTACACCACGTCATTAGTCCTGGTCACGACCTTGTACGGTCCTTCCCATGACGTTTGAAGCTTTGGAGACAAACCTTTCCTCCGCTGCGGGTTGTAAAGCATTACTAGATCGCCTTCTCGAAATCCCACCTTGTTAGCTTTCATCTTATCGCTGACCAGTTGGATACGGTCCCTTATAAACTGGTTGATTTCTTCCAGCTCCGATCACTTATTAACTGCGTAATCAGTCTTAGCGCCTTCCGTCGTGCCGACCACTCCGAACTTCAAGTCAGCAGGCAACCTCAGCTCCGTGCCAAACACTGCCCGGGCTGGAGTGAGTGATGTCGTATCGTGCGGGGCTGACCTATACGCCATCAAGAACAGCGGAATATGCGTGTCCCAATCCTTTTGATTCCTGCCTACTACTTTCCGCAGATATTCTTCCAGCGTTCGATGGAATCGTTACACCATGCCGTCGGACTGGGGATGCAAAAGACAGGTGCAAGTTTTCCTTATTCCTAGTAGCTCACACACTTCCTTTAATACCAGAGACTCGAAATTCCGGCCTTGATCCGAGTGCAACTCCAGTGGAACTCCAAATCTGGCCACCCAGTTGTTTACCAGCATTTCCGCGACCGTGGGTGCCTCCTGGTTAGGAATAGGATACACTTCGGGCCATTTGCTGAAATAATCCATTACCACCAGCACATATTTGTTGCCGTGAGTGCTAAGTGGAAATGGCCCGGCGACGCCCATGGCAATTCGCTCAAAGGGCGCAACATGGGATGTTGTACTACTGCATGCGGCCTCGAGATCTTCTTGTTGGCCCTTTCGCAGCTGAACATCGATCACAGCTCATATTCCAATCGGCGACAGACTCCTGGCATCCTACCCAGTAGAATCGCCTTTTTATTTTGGCGACAGTTTTTGTGATGCCTAGGTGCCCTCCGCTGGAGTCGTTATGGTATGCCTCGATCACCTCGTTGATCCTGCATTTCGGGACTACAATTAGGGAATTGCTGGTCCGGCCATCCTCATTCTCCCACTCGCGGTATAGGCAACCATCAGACCGCCACAGACTTTGCCACTGCGCCCAGTAAGCCTTCGCGATCGGGCTCTCACCGGCCATCTCCTGCCAGTCGGGACGTGCGCCTTACTCCTTGCCTTCAATGATTTTTTTAAGATCCGTATCCTCGCGCTGGTCCTTTTGTATCCTCTCCGCAGACCACTCTTCTTCTGGCATAACGCTGAGCAATCGCACGTCCACTATCTGCTCTTTGCTTTCGGCTCGCGAACAATGCCTGCATTCGGTTTAGCACGGACGGCGTGACAAGGCATCGGCATTTCCATGGCTGCTACCCTTGCGATGCTCTACCGTGTAGTCGTAGCTCTGCCGCCGCTCGATCCGCCGTGCCAATTGGCCTTCCGGATCTTTAAAGTTCAGTAACCATTTCAATGCCGCATGATCTGTGCGCAGGCGAAACTTTTGCCCATACAGGTATTTGTGGAAGTGTTTCACGCATTCCAATACTGCGAGCAACTCCCTTCGTGTCACACAGTAGTTGCGTTCAGGCTTTGACAAAATGTTGCTGTAGTAGGCTATCACTTGTTCTTGGCCATCTATTATCTGTGATAGCACACCACCAATACTATGCCCTCTTGCATCTGTATCCAGCACAAACATCTCTCCAGGCACGGGGAAGGCCAGAATTGGAGCATGGCACAATGTTTCCTTCAGTCGTGCAAAAGCCTGCTCCTGCTTTTCACCCCACGCGAAGGCTTGATTCTTTTTCGTCAGTTTGTGCAAGCTGTCAGCTATGTTCGCAAATCCAGGAATGAATCTTCGGTAGTATGTGCACAGGCCCAGGAACTGCGGAGTTCGTGTAGATTGCGTAGTCGGGGCCACTCCTTCACCGCCGTGATTTTGCCTTCATCCGTATGTACTCCGCGGGCGGAAACCGTATGACCCAGATACTTGACCTCCTTTTGAAACAGCGAGCACTTCTTTGGGTTGAGTTTAAGCCCGGCTTTCTGTATTCGCTCGAATACCTCCTTTAGCTTTCCCAGGTGGTCGTCAAAGCTTTTACCTATCACGATTATGTCGTCCAGGTAGACCAGACCTGTTCGCCAATGCAGCCCTTTTAGCACACGTTCCATTAGCCGCTCGAATGTCGCTGGTGCGTTGCAGAGTCCAAACGGCATGACGGTGAACTGCCACAAACCGTCGCCAACACTAAAAGCCATTTTCTCCTTGTCCTTGTCTGCAAGCTCCACCTGCCAATAGCCGCTGCGTAAGTCGAGTGTGGAAAACCAGTGTGTGCCTGACAGTGTGTCCAGGGTGTCATCGATTCGAGGTAGTGGATGGCTGTACTTCTTAGTCACGTCATTGAGCTTTCGATAGTCCACACAAAATCGGGTACTGCCATCTTTTTTCTTGACTAGCACGACCGGCGAACACCAAGAGCCTGACGAAGGCTCTATGACCTTTTCATTACCCATGTTTTCGATTAAAGTTGCGACCTCTTCCCTCTTGGCTAGAGGAACTCGTCTTGGCGGTTGGCGGATTGGTTTCGCACTTCCGGTGTCGATGTTGTGTTTCACTATGGCTGTTCTTCCGCCCGCTTCTGTTGCAAATATTGACCCATAGTGCTGCAGGAGTGACCGTGCCTTGTTTCTGCTCGGCTGTCAATTCGCTGCTCCACTGGTTCTCCTGCGGTATGGCGCCCATGTTAGAACCGCTTCTCTTACTTCCTCCGGGTGGACTGCTTTCGCAATTGACAACTGTTTCAGCCTTTCTACACTCGCTAATGACCGCATCTTTCCTGACATATCTGGATGTGTTAAGTGGGTTGAGTATCCTCACTGGTATTTTTCCATTTTTGGGTTCCACTAATGTACGTCCGATAATTATTTTGTCGTATCCTTGTTTTGGCGCTTCTACAACCCACAGCCGACTTGTCCCATCGTCCTCGTCCACCTTCGCCCACACAATCGCCTCGGAATTCGCTGGTATCTTCTGGTGTTGACACGAGACAACCTTCCTTACCGCCACGCTTCGCTCATAGCCAGTGTGCAGGGGGAATTCAACGTTGGCATACTTCAGCACATTTTCTTTCAGGTCCAGCGTAAAACCGTGCCTAATCATGAAATCCACGCCGATAATCACGTCGTCCATTATATCCGCGACGATGAACTCATGTTCCAGGCTGCTGGTGCCGATAGCAATTGTTTTTGTTACTTTTGCTCTTACCGGCGCACGCTCGCCAGTCGCAGTCCTCAGCTGTATGCCATACAGTTTTTCCCAGTTCTTCAGCAGCTTCCTTTTTATGATCGAATATGACGCTCCAGTATCCAGTGTCAACACGAACAACTTTCCATCTATCTTTCCTTCAATCGTCAACCTGCTGGGTTGTCGTTTCAACTGCGAGACAAGGACGGTGGGGCAGCAGGTTGTGGGGATCAGCTCACGCCCCTTTGGGCTGACCCGTTCTAGTTTAACGACTCCTCGTCCCCAGCCCTGCGCTTGTTGGCTGAGCCTCGATTTTCAGTGTTCCTCGCTTCAGGCGATTGCGATCGAGAACGGGAACGCCTCTTTCATTGCCGGCAGTCTCGTGATATGTGACCCTGCTTGCCGCATGCCCAAAAAACAATTTTAGAGGAGACCACCCGTGGGCTGCCTGGTGTCTCAGAGCTTATGGCTTGTATCGCAATGTCATTGTCCGACTGGATTTGGGGTATCCTTGCAGGTGCATACCGAGTGCTCCCAATCAATGCCGCTTCATATGTCATCGCGCTGGTCAACGTCTCCTTAAATGTCGGCTTGCCCATCATCAACGCACTGCGACGTGTCTCGGGATCATGAAGACCTTCAATGAACGACTCAATCTTCATCCTCTCGAGATCATCAGCGCCGAATTTTGGGTAGCACAACTGTACAAGCCGCTCAATGTCTGCTGCATATGTCTGCAGCCCCTCGCTGGCTCTTTGCCTGCGGTTCTTCAGCTCACAGTAGTACAGCGTATGGTTGTGCTCGTTGCTGTTCTTCGCTGCCAACGCTCTCATGACGGCCTCGTAATCACTTCTCGAACATTCCGGAACTGATTTAATTACCTTAGCCGCAGGACCTTTTAGCGCCAGTGCCAATCTTCGACCTTTCCTGATATCGGTCCATTGATTCTCTAAAGCAGCCAAGTCGAATTGCAGTTTAAATGTATCGAACGGCGTAGCACCATCATAAGTAGGCACTTCTGTTCGGGAGGCAAAACTTTCCGGAACCGGCGGCAAACATTCTCGTGGCTGTACCGTAAGCCGCTCGTCTATGTTTCTGTTCACCGGATCCTCCAGACCACCAACTCGTTTGTTCAAGGAATCATCCGGGTCGTCAACTCGTCTGTTCAGGGAATCATCCAGGCCGTCGGCTCGTTTATCTAAACGTTCCACTTGCGCTCCCAGGTGCTCCACCTTCACATTAAGCTTTTTTGAGATTTCTTCCACTTTCTGCTCCAAACGCGCAGAATTTTCCTGAAGCTTGGTTTCCATTCGCTCCGCTACGTTTTCGACTTTTGCCGAAATTTCCTGATTCGTAGTTTCCAGTTTCGCTGCCATTTCTCGATTCGTAGTTTCCAGTTTCGCAGCCATTTCTCGAATCGTAGTTTCAACTTTCATTTCGATTTTCGCAGAAGTTTCCTGAAACATGCCTTTTATTGCAACCATTAGCTGGCTCAAGTCCATTGCTTGTGGTGGCGCAGCCATTGCAGTCGTACTTTGCAGTGACGCAGCACCAGCAGGCGATTCCTCCACCTTGGCCGACGCCTCTAGCTCTTGCGTTCCGAACTCATGCGCAGCCCAATCGATGCCTCGCGATTCACACGCCTCTCAGTTGCAACTCCACCTTTCCGCCAGCAGTCGGCAAATTCCAGGCAGCCAGCTCCTTCTTCAGCTGGTCCACATTCAGCAGCTCCAGTTTAACCATGTCTGTGTTTTTATAATTTTTTGTTTATCTTCAGTAACACAATCCGAACTTCTGACACCAAGTGTTATGAAAATCTCAAGTTTTCCAAGGTTCGTTTTGATTGTATTTGAAAATAAAACAACTTCAATCATTCAGCGCAAAAGGCCCAAAAACCAACAATCCTTTATTTACAGAATTTACACTTCGCTTGTATCTACACTTGTTACCACCTTGCTTGCTCAACACAGACTCCACTCATTGCGCTGCACACTTCTGCTTTTATACCAGTTTTCTTATCGCGCCGAAGTTTCTTGCAACTTCCAATTGGAAAGCGCTCGACCATTCTCGCACAGCCCATTTCGTCGAGAACCATCCTTGCCATATCGGACTATACCAAGCGAATTATACCAAATTTGCCGTACTTCAAAGTGCATGCATAAAAGTATGCTTGGAAAAACGTTCATGCACAGCACAGAGTGCCTCTTCGTTTCAATATATACCAATGTTTGAAATTGTTTAGGGATTTTGAATTTAAGGAATTTTTTATAAATAAAATCAAATATTTTATGAATTTCGTTCATAAACGTTCGGGTTTATGAACAAGGCTTATGAGTGCATTCATAGAATTTAAGAACGCGTTCATGAGCGTTCGGTAAACCCGAAGGCTTATGAATGCGTTCATAAACTTTTTATTGGTTCAAAAAATATGAATATGTGCATACAGTTTATGCACAAATTCACAAATTTTTTGAACGCTTTTCGTTCCGTGCAGCCCTGCATGTTGCATGAAAAGCAACACAGCGTTTCGAATGCGTTCAACAGTTGAATAGTAAGCGTTTCACTCTCAGAGCTAAAGTTTCGGAACAAATGCAGTATAGCGAACACTCATGAAAAAAATCGGAAAATTGGAACATATAGCGCTTATTTTTGTGAATCTAACAAACTAAAAATTTTGGCTGGGGAACGCCCGAAAAAGGCGTGGCTCAGAGTTAAATTTCAAAGTTTTTATAAAAAGAAGAAAAGAAAAGAATAAATTTAGTAACTCACCAGAGGAAACATTTTAGCTGTTATTGCTCTAAAACTGAAAGACGGTAAAGACGGTGCTTATCACAAGTTTTGGAAAATTTGTGGAGAAACCTAGAAAAAGGAACTTCGTCTATATTTTTTGCATCACGGTAATGCGTCAGCTTAATGGAAATTGAAGTTATGAATTAAAAATAATTTTTGCCAACTAAGCGACCAACAAAGCGTAGCCAAGGGGGCAGTTTTTGGGGTCAGAACCCCTTATTATTATAGCTTATAATTATATATATAATTAGTTTAATAGAAATAATTAGTAATTCTACAGTCCCTGTTCATATAATTATGACCGATGAAAAAATTTCGAAATTTCTACTTCCATCATAGTTAAAACAAAAACTAATCAAGTAAAAATAACAAATGAGGTATCAAATTATTCATTGGAAAGTTTTCTTTGAAATCCTACTAAAGGAAACTCATTATGGTATATGAAAACTCTGTCGATGACGGTAAACTCGTGGCAACTAGGAAAAATCGTCAAAATTTCCAATTGGTCTTGTCATCATAACTTTGTTATAAAGGGAAATTCTGACAGGAAAAAGAAATAACAACCAAAAATCATTTATGAAATTACGTATTAAAGACTAAGGGCCGTTTTCTCATCTTCCCGTTAACTTTAAAGTCCACTTTAACGGGCCACTAAACGCATTTTCGTTTTCTCATCTGCCCGTTAAGCTATCCTCCCGATAAAATTTACCGGGAGGATTGAGTGCCTGTTAAACTTTAAAGTGAACTTTAAGTGGAAATGGTGCCAAGTACATGCATATGTTTGTTTACAAACAAAAAACAGCTGATAATGAAATTACAATTTGAAATGAAATTTGAATTTGAGATCTTTCGGTATGGAAAATAGGCGTGTTTCTTAAATTCATGCACTGGAAGACGCTTTTGAAGGTACGGAGTCGCAAAATGCGGCAAATATAACATATAACAGCCAATTGGACTATTTCACTGCTTTGCACTGCTGACATGTCCAATCGCTGCTGGGCGGCCACCTGTGCGATACGTCTCGCTCTTCTGCGCTGCAAGTTCCAGCTTGGACTTACGCTTTAAGCTGTCAAACTTGTCCCTCAACGATTTCCAACGCCGGGACACGCCCCATTTGGCAGTAAAAGCATCAACAAGATTTTGCCAGGCAAAATTTTTATTTTTTCCTTCAAAAATAATTACAATTTTTCACAAACAGCTAATTGCGCCGCCAAGTGCTGCCCAATGCTCACCAGTGATGCCAAAAAATCAGACCTGTTAAATTTATATTTATCAGGAAGATGAGAAAACGAAAATATTTACCGGCCACTTTAAAGTGACCTTTAGCTAAAGTTCACTTTAGCTACCGGTCTCTTTAACGGGAAGATGAGAAAACGGCCCTAAGAAGTAAGTTTTAATGTTTGTTTAATACTATATTATGTAAAATCCGTGTTGGATCTATTGAAGGCTTGTTAAACAAAATGGGTAGAAAATGTGACCTAACAGTGGAAAAAAAGTTTCAAATTGTGGCTTTGGTAAAGGAGGGCAAGTGAAGCTACTCTCAAACAGCCAAAAAACTGCAAGCTTATCCGTGGTCAATCTTGCCAGAAAGAGCCGAACTACTGACGACTTACCTTCAGTTTGTAAAACTAATAGGAAGAACTGCCGCGGTATTCGCAAAACTACACCAAGAACCGACCGTAGAGTCGTGCAAAAAGCTTTGGAGAACCGAAATACTCCATGTAGGGTCATTTTAGAAGACCTAAAGGGTTATGGTGTCACTTATACAAAAATGGGTTGATATGCAGGCGTCCAACGAAAAAGCCAAAGTTAACCAAAGGAATGCGTCAGCGGCGGTTATATTGGGCACAGTTCCAAAAGGCATTCAGACAAAACTACTAGACCAAGGTAAATCCCTGAAATTTACTCTTTCCTGCAATTTTTAACAATAATTTCTATTAACCACTTCTTTGCGAAATTCTGGTAATTTTTAGGTTATCTTTAGCGCTGAATATCACTTGGAAGCGGTTTTTTTTTTTTTTTTTAAACGAGCCAACGCGCAGGGGATGATGATAAATGCGAGGCATTGCGCTGGTTCAGGAAGGATATATAGGTTGGGAGAGAGGAAGTTGGGTGAAGAATTTATGGACTCTTGCCTTGAATCAAAGAATATGAAGTAATATAGAACGCGCATGTGGGCACAAAAGTGTTTTCGGCTGTTATGATGCGAGCGGGAAGAGCGAAGCGTAGGCATTTGAGAATGTTAAGTTCATAACATTTTCTGTTAGATTTTCATAGGACAACAGCAAAAAGCTATGTTATTGTTCGCAACGGCTTCACTCGTGTACATTGAAATGGTTGTGTTGCAGCGTAGTGTTCGCTCAATCATTTTTTGCATGTATGTTTCTTGATCTTGTTTGCCGAATCGCAAGCAAAGAGCAAACAACGAACCAAAGCATCGTCATCATCGTTTCAACGAAGATGACTCGGGATTCGCTAATGTTTTTGTTGTTGTCGATTATTGTGTGTATGCTTTTTGGTGTTGCCGATTTGCTGCCCAAATTGCTATCAATCGAATCTTTGTGGTGTATGGCCTTTTGATGGCCAACGCTTTGATTGATTTTAAAATTTGGTGGTTGATTTACATAAAATGTTTACAAATATTTTTACGTGGCGAGTTCGAAATAAAACTATTTGTTTATATTTTCACATGGTTGATTTCAAGTTTGAGAATATGGCAAAACTACTACTATATTGACTTCAAAACACTTGAAATCAAAAATAATTAGATACGTGTTTTAATTTTTTTTTGAATCGAAATCTAACGGACAAACCAAGGGTTAAAAGATTTGAACAAGCATAATTTAATAGGTCTATTGACTTTCAATATGTTGAAAGCACTACTAAAGCACTAAATGAAGAAATAAATAATAAGACAAGTATTTTGTCATATGAAAAATGTGATTAAGGAATGCCTACGTTTGAAAATAGTATAAATATTCTACACCTGAATAGTTCCATGGCGAATGATGTGACCATAAATTTACAATATAAAATTTTATTATTTTAGTTCATTTGAACAAGCATTATATGTGGGCCGTAAGAAAAGTTCCAAAGGATGGGACGGAAAATTATTACGGGCTAATAAAAACGCCTTCCTTTCTTTCCAATTTCCCTTTTGAATGGTCTTTTTTGATTACTTTTTATTTATTTTTTATTGCCTGTAGCGATCATATAGGTCACCACGCCAGCCATATTTTCTTATCTTTTCTATGATTATATGCACACTACAGTCGGCAGTTAGTCCAGGAGCAATATGGAACGCCGTGCAGGCTTATAGAAGAAGAACAAAAGCCAGCCGCCAGAAAATATAAATCGTTTTACAATTTCAGCATTTCGCCAGCGTAACAACAACAACAACAGCACATCGTCCTCCTCTCCCAATCATCCCACGCCCCAGCAGTGTGCTAACGCAGACTCGCTGCAGTGAGCGCAACCAAAAGCAAGCCTTCGTACGTTTATTTTCTTTGCTTCTACTCACATGTTACGCCGAAGTTACAGAGATTTCTGCTGTTAGTAACAGAGAGTTCTGCTGTCAATAACAGAGGGTACTACCAGCAGTACCCGCCATACAACGCGTTTGCTTGTATGAGATGCGCGTTCTATATTTCTTTGCTTGAATCCATCAAGATCATAGGTGCTGGGGATAACATCTGCAGGAAGACCATTTAACAATCGCGCTTTACGGGCCAGGAACGTACTTTCTCTGTAGTGCGTAGTGCGCTGGAACATCGTTTCGACGTGGAATGCATGGGCGTCAGTGTTCAAACGGGTTGCCCGTGGAAATACCCGGAGTGATGGCATCAAGTTGCTCATCTCCACTGAGTAATTACCGCAAAAGTATCGGTGAAATAACACCACACATGCGACGTTTCGATGATGCTCCAAGGAGTCAATAGAGCTGGATGCCCTACTGTCCCCTATAAGTTTAATCGCACGGTTTTCCACCCGATCCAGGAGCTCCAAATGGGTTTTTGAGGCCCCTACCCATAGGTGCGAGTCAAATTTCATTTTAGGTCGGATATAGGTGGTATAAATAATGCGGAGATCGGACGGGGTGAAATATTTTGCACCGCTTTAAGAAAAGCAAGCTTACTGAAGAAAAGTAATTTGTGCGAAGGAGGCAGAGGTAACGATATTCGGTCGAATGCATCGTTCCCTGCATTTAACAACCGCCAGCAGTAATGGTTTGGAGCTGCATTACATCGGAAGGTCCTGGTCCAATACATTTCGTTAAAGGAACAATGCGCTCTACCCAATATATAAACGTACTTCAAGGTGTTTTAGCGCTGTATATCGACACCCTGCAGCAGCCCAAAGAGGAATACATCTTCATGCAAGATGGTGCTCCTTGCCACACAGCGCGATCAAGCATAGGCGCTATTAATACATTAAATTCAAGGGGGTCGTCTACGTAGCGGCCCGATTTTCGAGCCTGTTTTTCAAAATTTATTACGTAGGAACGAAAAAAGATATTCACTCACTTTTTTTGTTTATTTAATCGTAATCTTTCAAGAGGCAAGGTCATAAAAATTATATTTCTAAATATTCGAGTGCAGGATGACCTTGAACGTGCCCTCATCAGAATTTTTATATCAATTTTCCTGCAAGATTTTGGGCCAACCACGTAACCTACAACAAAAAATGAAACTAATCTATAATTGATATTACATCAGCTATGCTTAGACACGAGCTTTTTCTAAAATTCAAAAATCTCTCGAAATGGTGGACATTTTTGAAAGAAAAGTTATTTTTCCCTTTTTTTTTAAAGTTTATTGCCTGTTATAATAAAAAAAACAATATTTTGTCAAAAGCTCGTGTCTAACCATAGCGACATGTTTTCTGAGCAAGTAAAAAAAGAAATCGAATCGATGCGTGTAAAACGTTTCTTAAAATCGTGCAAGTAAGTTAGAAAAACTTTAGACTTTCGGGTAAACGCGTTTAAAGTTCAAAGGGAGCGCGCGGAAACACCGTGAGCGAGCGTGCCCAATGCTCTACAGCTCAATAACCGTGAAGAGTTTACCCAAATCCTTTGAAAATAACATTCCTCACGTCTTCCAAATGAAAATTATGTAAAAAAAGAAATTTTTGAGACTTTATACGTAGGTAGGTAGGTAGGTTAAGTGGTCGCCTCTAGGGTATCACTTAGGCCATGCGGCCCATTGTGTTACCACGTGGTGGGGGGAAACTTCACCTATCCGATTCCGGTATTCATTGGAGCCACTTGGAGGCTCTAACGAATTTGTAGATGATGCTCGGTGGCGTCTTTTCGAGATCAGCTAGGCAGCTCAGAAAGTGCCTGCCCAGGTGACGGAATCGCGTTCTCGCAATCGCTGGACACGTGCAGAGGAGGTGCTCGACGGACTCCTCGCAGTCCTCGTCCCTGCAGCTTCTGCAGAAATCGTTATAAGGCAGACAAAGTCTGCTAGCATGTAGGTTAATGAGGCAGTGTCCAGTAATGACTCCCACAACAATCCCTATCGAGGGTTTGTTCAGCAGGATCAGTTCCTTGGATCTGCTCTGGTTGGTCGCAGGCCAGATTTGTCTGGTTGTGGTGCACGTTTGTTCGTTGCGCCATCTAGTGTTCGCTTTGCTCAAGTATACCTTTCCAAGGTGTAGCTTGCAAGTGATGAGTGGTATTCCCACTGCCTCCATAGCGCTGATGTGTTGCAGCTCCGTGCCTGCTCTTGCCAGCTCATCGGCTATACAATTACCCTCTATGTCCTTGTGCCCAGGCACCCAGCAGAGGTGCACTCTGTACTGCACTGAAATCTCATTGAGAGATTTGCGGCAGTGCAGGGCGGTTTTAGAACGGGGGTGAGCGCTCAAGAGAGCTTGTATTACTGCCTGGCTGTCGGTGTAAATAGTGATATCCCTGTAGGATATCATATTAACTCTGGGCCAGTCAGCTGCATGGCTAATGGCCGTGAGTTCGGCTTGGAAAACACTGCAATGATCCGGTAGTCGGAATGATAGTCCGAGGTCCTGGTTTTTGCAGTATACACCGCTGCCGACCTTTTCATTCATCTTTGAGCCGTCTGTGTAGAAGGTAGCCATATTGTAGGCCTCTTCTGGCAGCTCTCGGTTCTCCCATTCGTCCCTAGAAGGGATCTTAGCACTAAAAAGATAGTGGTTTGGGGATAGTATAGTCAATCTCCGTTACATTGCATGGAATTCTGTTGACAATGGTAGCGTGTCCTACATCGGTTCTTGACCACGGTAGGATCGCGTTGAGTCTAGCCGCAGAACAACTCGCCACAAACTCACCATATATGTCTATGGGGGGCAAGTGGAGAAGAGTTTCCAGGGCTTTGGTTGACGTCGTCTTGATGGCTCCTGTGATAAGCAGGGCTGCTATCCTTTGGACCTTGGTAAGCTGGCTCACGTATGTGGACTTGCTCAGGGCTGTCCACCAGACTGTGACGCCAAACGTGAGGATTGGCCTAATTACCGCAGTGTAAAGCCAATGGGTGGCTCGCGGTTTTAGTCCCCAGCTTCTGCTGATAGCCCTTTTACACATGTAAAGAGCTGTTCTTGCCTTCTGGATACGGTTTTCAATGTTGGGTTTCCAGGTTAGCTTCCGATCTAGGATGGTACCTAAGAACTTGACTTTGTCCGTGGGTCGGAGGAGAGTGCCATTTAGAATGGGTGGGCTGAACCGCGGAATTATATGCTTCTTTGTGAAAAGTATAAGTTCCGTCTTTGCAGCGTTAACACCCAGTCCACAGCCCCTCGCCCACGACGAGAGTGTATTTAGAGCCCCCTGTATGAGGTCACTCAAAGTCTCGACAAACTTCCCTGATACCAAGAGTGATGTCGTCAGCGTACGCCACCAATTGGAGGCCGATAGCCTCATGATGAGAGGATTAACTGTAAGATTCCAGAGCAGGGGCGATAGTACCCCACCCTGGGGGGTACCTCTCGACACAAAACCGATGAGTCTGGTGTCGCCAAGCGCTGTAAAGATTTCCCTCCTCAGGAGGTTGCCGATCAAGCATATTAGCCGGTTATTCAGCTTCAGGTCGGTCAAAGCCGCTATAGTAGCTTCCGGCTGAATGTTGTTGAAGGCTCCTTCTATATCGAGGAAAGCCGCCAGCGTATTCCTTGAGTGAAAGTGACCTCTCCACTCTATGGACCAGGTCATGGAGAGCCGTCTCTGTGGACTTGCCCTTAGTGTATGCATGCTGGAGTTCCGAGATTCCGTGAGGGTCAATTGTCTGACGAATGTAGGAATCCAGCAGTTTTTCTAAAGTTTTCAAGTGAAAGGATGTTAGGCTTATCGGCCGAAAGTCCTTTGCGGTGACATGGCAGCTTCTTCCCCCTTTGGGGATGAAGACTACTTTCGCTCTGTTCCATTTTCGTGGTACGTAGGCGAGTCCAATGCATGCCTTGAAGATCTTGATTAACCATGGAGCTAGCAGGGTCCTTGCCTGCTTCAGTTCCTCTGGCGTGATTTCGTCTGGACCCGGTGCTTTATGCGAGTCCAGGCTGTCGATGGCCCAGTTCACACTCTCTGTACTTATTGCGACGTCGCTAAAGTCATGGTCTGATGGTGCGCCTGGATCGGTACAGTCTACCGGAGAGACAGTGTTACCCGGAAAGTGTGTGTCGGTAAGCAGCTCAAGGGTTTCAGAGCTCGAGCTGGTCCAATCTCCATCTGTGGTTTGTATTGAACCCAAATACGTTGGACTAGTTGATAGGATTCTTCGAAGCCTGCTGATATCCGATACGTTCTCGACGTTCTCGCAGTAGGCCGACCACGAATTGTGTTTGGCAGATCTGAGTTCGCGCTTGTAGCGTCGAAGGGCCTCCTTGTAGGATGGCCAGTTATTGTCTGCCTTAGCCCTGTTGAAGAGCTTCCTGCACTCTCGTCGCAAATCAGCGATTTGCGTTGTCCACCAGTGTGGTTTGGGCTTGCCCCTAGGTATGACCCTAGAGCAGGAAGACTCGGAGGCCTTATTGCAGGCCGTAACAATTTCCACCAGAGCCTCCAGCTCGCCCGTCGAGCAGGGTGCTGTGGGTTCAGGCGGTTGGAGATTGTGAGCAAGAATTTGTCTATAATTGTCCCAATCCATCAGCCTCAAGTTTCTGAAGGGGGTGGTTTCGGGACTAGTACGTTTATGCTAAATAGTATGTAGTTATGGTCTGAGAAAGAGATGGCATTGGACACCTTCCAGTGGTGGACCACATCGGCGTGGTCCTCCGAGACCAGAGTGATGTCCAGAACCTCCCTTCTGGTAGCCGTCACAAAAGTGGGCTCCCGACCAATATTACATATATAAAGGTCAGATGCGAGAATGAAATCAAAAAGAGACTCACCTCTGTCGTTGGTGTCCGTGCTGCCCCACATCTGGTGGTGGGCATTCGCGTCCGCGCCTATCACCAGGATCGCGCCGTCTTTGCGGGCTTCTTTGGTCGCTGCTTGGACTTCCGGCGCCGGTACCATCATGTGGTCATGGGCCATGTAGGCGGAGAGAATCCAGACTGGCTTTCTGCCTTGCTCTAGGCATATGGCAGTGGTGTCGCTGTTGCTAAATTTGGAAAGGAAGAACCATTTTAGTTTCCTACAAATTAAAATGCACGATCTGGGTCGGCCAATACCTTGGGTGTAGACCACAGTGTGTGTGGAGGAGCCTAACCCGCAAACCCTGTCGGCTACCGTCCAGGGCTCTTGGATTAGGACAATGTCCTCCCCCCTTTAATGTAGGTGGAGGACGAGGGCGGCCGAGGCCGCTTTAGATCGGTGCAGATTGACCTGCACCACCTGGATCGTCCGTGGGTTCGGTTTGCTGGGCAGTGATGACAGTTGTGTCAGCATCCTCTGGCTCAGAAGCCAGAGATCATCTTCGTCGCCATCAGCGGTCCATCTGCCAAAAAAGCGACCCACCATGGACGAGACGGATTGCGTCCCGGAATCGGACTGCATTTCGCAGTCCGTCCCCGAGGGTGGCGTTCGAAGGCCGGAATGTCGCGTTTTTCTACAGCGGCGTCGGACGATGTCTTCGCTGCATCCAGCTCATCTTTCCTGTACAACTTCAGTACAGTGGAGCTGAAGCCGTAGCTGATGACGCCGCCTCTTGCGGTCAGGGGGGCTATCGTTTCCTCGTTCAGGATGACGGTGGCGCACCTGGACTTCGCTTTGGCCTCGCTGACCCTCACTACCTTCCAATCGCTGGTAGGTAGATTCGGGTTGCTCAGCTGGAGGAGTTCCAGGATCTCTTCCGGTTTCGATGGCTCCGCTGGAATCCAGGCCCTTGATCTGGGCCGATGCGGGATCTCGCTCTTCGGGACTACCCCTGGCCAGATCTCGCCTACCTCAGCTATCGCCAGCTTCAGCAGCATTGCAGAGCGTTCATCGGCGCACGCCATAAGTTTAATGTGGCCCTGGTGCCAGCCGGCGTCGCAACATTCAGGAGCTGGGCCGGGATTCTTCAAGAGAATACTCTTGTACCCTTTGCAGAGGCTAATCTCCACTGATCTCCACTTATCTGGAGAAATAAACCCGTCAGGATGTCCCTTGTCCAGGATCGCCATCATGAGATGATCCTTCAGGACCTCACTGAAGGCCTTGCCTGGCTGTCGAGATGGTTTTTCCCTCTTGGGAGCATTTGCCACCTCGTCAGAAGACCTCTGTCTCTTGGTAGCCACCGGCTGTCGGCCTACGTGTTTCGCCAGGATCGACTCCGCCCATGCGGCGATTCTCGTTCCGTTGTGGAGCGATCCTTTTCAGGGATCGCGGTGATTTTGGCGACTAGCTTGGTTGCCGCTCTCTTATCCCGGTAGGCCCTCACGGAAGGCTTCACCTTGGTGGGAGGCCAAGAGGTGCCAGGCCGCTCGGGGGCGAGTGCGGGGGTGGAAGCGTTCGCGTTGTCGGAACTGAGTCCGTCGCGGGATTAGCTGCAACGGGATGAGGCCTGTCAGGACGTCTTCCCTCATGAGGGGATGGCGTGACCTGTTGCGGCTGGGTTTTCGAGGGAGATCCCTTCGAGAGGGAAGCCCTGGGTACCGTGCCGTGCCTTAATAGGGGCGGCCTAGTTTTAGGCACCAATCTGCTGGTGCCTTGGTGACTCCTGCTGCTGCAGGGATCACCGAGGGTTGGGCGGGGTTTAGTGCCGTTCCCGGCGGCGGGATGCCTCTTATCCGAGGCGGGTGTTGAAGAACTCATCACATCTGGTTCGTGCCGACTACTAACCCACGAGGGGATTTCGGTGGTCGAAGGAATGGAAGGGGAAGGGTATGTCGCCCATGGCAGAGCCCCATGCCATAGGAAGTCCACAGTTACAGCCGGGGGTGGACAGGGTAGATCTTGGTCTGTACTCGTCGGCTGCCCGTCTGACATGGTTGAACCTGCCAGGCACGGTCAAGTCAAGCTTGAGCCGCGCCAGTCAGCATGGCCAGACCGAGTCTTCGTAGCTAAGCTCTCGCACCGCGTCAAGGAGGTAGAAACCTTGACGCGGAAACTTTATACGTAAACGACCCCCTTAAATGTGTTGGCGTGGCCTGGCAATTCTCCCGACCTTAATCCGATAGAGAATTGCTGGGCATACCTTACATCCAAAGTGTATAGTCGGGGAAACCCCACGGATGCGATTCTTAAAGAAAATATTACAGATAAAGAACGGTTCACAGTAAATCGGTACACATATAAGGATCTATATCTCAAGAATTAAAAAAACTACACTTAAAGTTTTTGAGTATAATTAAAAGTAATTTATTTATCTTTCAAATAAGATCAATAAAGGAATTATTTTATTGCATTATAAATACAATTTCGGGTCTGCTTTTTGATCGACGCCATAAGATTTTGAACAGATGCTCTATTGACTTTGCAGCGTAATGGTTCCATTTAAGGGGGGTTTCTACCTTGTGCGGTCAAAAAATCGATTCTTTTCATGCGTAGAATACGCTCCCAAAATTTGAAATTGAAATCTTTCGAATTAGGGAAGCAATTTATCGAAACAGGTAGCGGTGTCGAGCGCGCCGAGCCGCCGAAGCAAAACTTTGAACGCGTTTTTCTCAAAACTACATTTTTTGACCTTGCGGAAGTTATTTAGGCCACACGAGTTGAGCAATAGCTACGAAATTTTAAACAGTCATTTATCAAGGTCTTAGCTATGGCACGAACTAGGATCTTCAAGAAATAATAATTTTTTTTCATTAAAAAATAAAAATTTGTATTGAAAAAAGTAGGTAAAAATTGAGTTTTTTAGTCAAAATCGCATTTCTCCTTCATTTTTCATTTTTTTTTTAAATCCTAGTTCCTGCCATAGACAAAAGGATACAGAATAAGAAAAAATTTCATTTTTGTGTTTCAAGTCATCTCAAACGGCGGCAGGACTTCCGCGAGTAAGGAAAATTCGTCCGGCGCGCCGCCATTGCTCGATGGCCCCCCCCCCCCCTTTGCATATTTTATCTTGAAACTTTGTTTACTTGTAGGGGAATGGGTTCGGTTGTGGGCACCTTTTTGTTTTTGGCTCATAACTTTTTACCAAGTTCTTCTTAATCGGACATATGGACATCTATGGAAAGCTAGAAACCTTAGCTAACAAGTAATGACAAAAGTAAATCGATTCCGTCAAACATAAAATTTTTTTTTTTAATTTTGTAAAGTAGTCATTTTTAACAAAAATTTTTTTTGGTTCGGTTGTGGGCACCCTTGGAAAATCTGCTGGAAACGGGGAAATATTAAGAAAAACCAACACGAATATAGAAAAATATTAAGTTTTAATTATTTGAAGCACAATGCACGCATGTGAAGTAGCTGGTACGCATGTGGGCACATTTTAGATGGACGGGCATTTCAAAATGTAAGTGACCAAGTCATTCTCCTGGGCTGTCAAGAAGACCTAAAGTAAAATGAAATTCAACCTAATTAATCAACACTCTTCAAGTGCTGTGACGTGAAGAAGGTGGAAAACACCAGTCAACCTGATTCGATAACATCCACGAAAAGAAGAAAAAGAAGAAAACACCACCGTCGACAGCTTTGATGTCTCCGAAATTTTCTTCCACCTTCTTTTTGTAGCGTTGGAGAGTGGTTCGGGAAATCGCACAAGCTGCGGCAGTCGATTTTGTGGTTAGCTTATCTGCAGAACAATGTTAAATTACATCCAACACATTAAAAAAGATATCGGAGGATTTTTTTATTTACCCTCGTATGATATATGATAGCTAAAACAACCAAAAAATGCGTTAAAAGACCATTTTTGATTAAATAACTTACCAAAACTTACCAAATCACTAAAAGACGGGTGCCCACAACCGAACTAATTGCGGTGCCCACAACCGAATTTGGCAGCCATTTTGAGAAGTAGTGAAAAATTTGTTCGGGGTAAACATATTGGTTGTAATCAATATTGGATCACAAAGTATAATAAATTAACTAAATAAAAATGCATTTTACTCGCCTTCTCGATGGATTCACTTCGATTTATGACACCATTTAAAATGTGTAAAAAAATTTTTGTCTTATTTTTTAAGCACAGAAAGATATATATGGTCCCAGCACAAAGCAGGCGTGTCTGTTCGACTTAGTATTTGGCACAAAAAGATCGTGGTTCCATAATGAACAAATGGCCTTAGTCAAATAAACCCAGCCTGCTTTCTATCAAGAGATACGAAGGGGTGCCCACAACCGAACTATGCCCACAACCGAACCTTTTACCCTACAATAAACATATACCTACATCTGAAAAAATTTTCCAGTGTTTATCTTAAGAACCTTCCCATCAAAAATTTAAAAAAAAAAAACATGTTTTCTCGTCCGCACAAGGTAGAAACCCCCCTTAAGAAGCATTGAGTCACAATTTTTTATTACAACCCTATTTCTTTTTGATTTGTATTTAACAATAGTCCAATATTTTTTGATTTTCCGGAGCATGGGGCAATTGGGTGGACTGAACTCTTTTGACAATATTTCTAAATTATTTACTTTGTACCAGTTCAAAGCCGCGTTTGAGTATTGAATAGTTGCCAAGTCTAGCCAAAATTTTACAGATGACCGATGATAACGTATAAAATGCAATAATCTTTTCTGAAGGCATTCTTTGATATACATTTGGGACGTCATTGTACCATCCATCACGAACGCCCCACTCTTCAGGCCACAACTGCAAATTGCTTGCCATATTATCACTTTCTTTGCATTTTTGCCGATTTTCTCATATATATATTTAGTGCTAACACCTCCACGGTATAATTCAACAGCAAATTTTTGTCCTTCAATCTGATTAAAATCTAGCTTGACGTATGTCTTATCGTCCGTAACAATACAGCCTTTAAATTTCGTCAACACTTTTTCATACAGCAAACGAGCGCGTGTTCTTGCGACACAGTTCTGTTTATCGGAACGATTGGGATATTTTATAGACGATATGATTTTAAGCCCGCTCTTAGTCGTATACGCCGAGCTGTGCTTTTAGAGGTTCCCAATTTTCTGCCAACATTATTACCAGACAACCCGAGGTTATTTTTTAGAGCACGTATCACACGATTGTCCTAATAAAAGTTTCTTTTGCCGATTTTTTTATACATTCTTTGAGCTCTATTAATGCTTAATGTAACCTGGTATTATTTTATAACACTACAAACTGTCGTATTTGGAAACACTTCAACACTTTAGCTATCTTTGATCCCGAGCAAGTAGGATTTTCAACGAATTTGTTCACTTTTAGTTTTCTTTGTGCTCACTCCATCGCTTATAACTTCGCGTAATGACAACAAAATCTAATGAAATTTCAATCATATAATGACACATTCATTGCCAACAGAAGCCCATTAAAATTTTTTAGTACAAGAGTGTTACACCTCAGCAGTAAACGGTAATGTGTGTACCGATTTACTGTGAACCGTTCTTTATTTGGCAAAATAATAACCAATTGGAAACAATGATGTCCAATTGCATTGATGGCATGCCTCAACGAATAGAGGCAGTTGTAAAAGTTAAGGGTGGACAGAAAATATATTTGAAATTACAAACTATAATTTACATATCTTGGTACAAAACTTTCCAACGAATAAATTGATACCTCATTTGTTATTTTTACTTTATTAGTTTTTGTTTTATCGATGATGGAAGTCGAAATTTCGAAAGGGACTGTAAATAGTAAAGACAGTAAGTATTTTTTGCAATATTTTACTCAATACAAGCTTTTTATGAAAAAATTTTCCGAAAAACATAAAAAAGCGTGGTAAGGAAAAGGGGAGGGGGGTTCATGTGCATATAGAAAATATTCAAATTTTTAATGCAAACAACTTTGTCCCAGACATCGAAGCTCTAGCTCTTCAAGTTTTCATACTTTCCGTGTAAAGGTTTACATACTACTAGGGTAAAAGGTTCGGTTGTGGGCTGGGTTTTTTTGACTAAGGCCATTTGTTCATTATGGAACCACGATCTTTTTGTGCCAAATACTGAGTCGAACAGACACGCCTGCTTTGTGCTGGGACCATATATATCTTTCTGTGCTTAAAAAATAAGACAAACACTTTTTTATACATTTTAAATGGTGTCATAAATCGAAGTGAATCCATCGAGAAGGCGAGTAAAATGCATTTTTATTTAGTTAATTTATTATACTTTGTGATCCAATATTGATTACAACCAATATGTTTATCCCGAACAAATTTTTCACTACTTCTCAAAATGGCTGCCAAATTCGGTTGTGGGCACCGCAATTAGTTCGGTTGTGGGCACCCGACTTTTAGTGATTTGGTAAATTTTGGTAAGTTATTTCATCAAAAATGGTCTTTTAACGCATTTTTTGGTTGTTTTAGCTAAATCCTCCGATATTTTTTTAATGTGTTGGATGTAATTTAACATTGTTCTGCAGATAAGCTAACCACAAAATCGACTGCCGCAGCGTATGCGATTTCCCAAACAAATCTCCAACGCTACAAAAAGAAGGTGGAAGAAAATTTCGGAGACATCAAAGCTGTTGAAAAATCTTCATAGAAAGTGAATATCATAAAAAATTTTCCTCGTTCGTAATTCAATGGACAGATACTGTATTATAAAGCAAAAAGTTATAAGAAAAAGTAAGTAAGCAAAGACGGTCCCGAATGATGGCAGAATAAATTTTTTGTTTTGCTTTTTTTCGATATATGTATGTACTACTGTGTCCAAAAAATAAGGTGACATTGTATTTATTTTGAAAATTCTTTATTTATTCTTCCAAATCAATTTCATCCCCTTCAAAGTAATCCCCTTCCGATGCAATGCACTTATGCCAACGGATTTTCCAATCCTCGAAACACTGATTGTAGTCACTTTCCGGGATGGCTGTCACAGTTCCGTTTTCGCTGCGGCTTGAATCTCCTCTATCGTATCAAAACGATGTCCCCGGAGCGGTCTGTTGAACTTGCTGAACAGCCAAAAGTCGCACGGCGCCAGATCACGTGAATACGGTGGTTGCGGAACGATATGGGTTGAGTTTTTGGCGAAATGATCACGAATTACGAGTGCAGTATGGGATGGTGCATTATCGTGGTGTAAAAACCAAGAATTTTCTTTCCACAATTCCGGCCTTTTTAGGCGGATAGCGCTACGCAAACGACGCATAACGACTGTTTGGCCCGGCGCACAGTGGGGTATTGACCATTGAAAACGGCGATCAATTCTCCTGAGCTATTAAAATGAATGTAAAGTATTTTTTTACACAGATGAAACATATACACTATGATCAATAAGTACCGGGACTGTGTATTTTAAATTTTCCGCCGTTGCCCGATGCTGGTAAAAACATTTTTTTAGGTCGGTAGCACCTTAACTGACATCTGTGTCAAATTTTGAGCGGGATTGCATCATTAGTTTTTGTTTGGCAGCTGTTAGCGTCAGTCAACCTTTTGTACTTCGTCGCATTTTACAATGGATAATTTTGTTTTTTTGTTTGCACCACGATAATGCGCCGTCTCACAAAGCACACATTATTCGCGATTATTTGAACAAACACAGTGTGAATATCATCGAACAGGCTCCCTATTCTCCAGATATGGCACCATGTGACTTTTTCCTGTTCTCTCGACTCAAGTTACCGCTTCGTGGAAAGAGATTTGAGTCCATAGAGGTCATAAAAGAAAATGCGACACGAGAGCTGAAGGTCATACCTGCTTCGGCTTACCAGAAGTGCATGGACGATTGGATTAAGCGTTGGCATATGTGTATTGCTTCAGATGGGGCTTATTTTGAAGGGGATAAAATAAATTTACCACAAGAATAAAAAAATTTTGTTTCTTTGACACAGTCCCGGTACTTATTGATCAAAGTGTATAAGACAAATTGAAAAAAAATTTTTGTTGTTGTTGTTGTTTTATTACATTTATTCAATTTAAGTAAATATTTCATATTTTGGGCTTTCCACACTAGAATTATTAAATGTCATCACTATTATTATCATCATAATCATCATCATCATCATCATCATCATCATCATCATCATCATCAAACGCAATATCATTATCAGACTGGAAATTAGTATTATCTGTTGAAGTTTTTGCAAATGGTGATTTTAAAAGTTCAATAGCTGATAGTGGTTGGCTTGATAAAATTGGATTGGAAGCAACAAGAAATCGATGCAAAATATCATGATTGGTTTTTGCTCTGCTAGTCTTGCGTGTAAAATGTTCTCTGTATTTTTTAAATTCTTTATTTAGTGCTTCTTGAGTTTCCTCAGTTAATTGGCCAATTGGTAACAGAGCGTGGTGTATTATTTCTGGCCCATGAATTGGAAATTTGTGCACCGTAGTTAGCATATTGCACCATCGATACTTTGATACAAAAGATCTCGCAGTATCATGTGCGAAATTTCGAAACTTTGCAATATCTACATCATGGCCACAAGAAACCACTATTAGTATAACGTGCAACCTTTTTATCAAGTTCAAGTCAACATTCGTGATATCAGACGATAGCTCTGCGTTTCGAAAGAATCTTCTTGCCGTATTTCCATCATTTGAGTTGCCGAATCCGGGTTTCGGTTGATCAACAATCAAACCTGTTTTCTCTCTGAATCCCTTTTGAATATTTTTTGTTTCGTTAACAATTTTCTTCTTGTTTTCTAAATATGTATATCAATGACAAGGTCACTTTAACTCGGAATGTCAAAATATTTGGTCAAATCAGAAATTTATAGAATCAGAATTTTATAAAACATTTTTTTTACGAAGGTACAATAAAGTATTAACAAAACTAATATGATCAATCTTATATGTAGTGTCTTGCAACAACATTCATTTCTCCATTAAGATCAATCGAAATCACACAATTTAGCACTGACTTTGAAGCACTAAAACTTAAATATTTCCGAAAGGCACAAAAGGGCACTTAAATTTTTTGCAATATAGTAGTCAAATTTATGTTCTTTACATATCAAATAAAATTATTACGGCCTTTCACAGCCAAAGTAACTATATAGTTATAATATGTACAATTTTAGGACTATAACTAAAAATTTTTTATCAATTATTAATACACATATTCTACAAACATAATTTTATTTAAACATTAGTAAAATACCTGAGGTTGAAGGTTCCATATTAAAACAATAAATTTTGCAAGAATGATATTAAAAAAAAGCACTTCAAATCACTGCCAAATGCGTAACGCGCTCTAAACACAACGGAGCAATGAACAAATATGCATTTTTCAAAGCGCACTGTGACAATACCTTTCGATGTAGATCATTTATTTTTTCACCCAGTGATGCACAATTTTATCTACTTTTCCCCCATACCAAATATTATCAAGATATTTGAATTTCATTTTTTGAATTAATCGCCATTTTGGGCATCAAATACCCCACTGTGCGGCGGAAGGAATTCATAATGCACAACATTACGATAACGATGGTCGTTACTCTTTTGTAGAAATGCTGTTGTACAGTGTTCAACATCTCAATCACTATGTTATGCATGGTATGCACGTTACCACAAAGGCAAAAAGGTCTTTTTACTCATAAACATTTAAAACAAAACCAAAACATTTTTTGACAAACCGAATTTTTTTGTTTTAAATAGTCCATTTCAGGCTTAATACAGCGATTTACATAATCTAAAAGCATGTCTGAGACTTCTATATCGTCGGCCGGGATGTCCTCCAGGATGTCGGTATAAGCCTTTTGGATGGCTTCTACGTTCATAGAACGCTTTTTTAATTAGCAAATGCATTTTTTTGAAAGGTGTATGTCGCACGGTGCCGCATCAGGTAAAAACGGGTCAAAAAATTAGTTACAAGTGTCTAACGATAAGATGGCGTCAGTCAACTTGTGCAGAACAATGCACGCACTTTTCGATAGCCAATTGTTCACTCTAAATGCAATAAATTTATGTTATTGAGATGCTTAAATTCAATTTCAAGAATTTTAATGAAGATTTTGGCTGATCTTTGATGAATTACAGCGTAGTTTTGATGTAATATGCGGTGATCGCGGATTTCAGTTGGTTAACACGTTAGTCATCCTTTATGACCCGACAACCCTTTTTAAATCGCGTGTACCTCTCATGAACTTTGTCAAGGGATAAACTATCATCACCATAAACTTGGTTCATCAATTGAATTGTTTCGGTAAAAGTTTTACCAAGATTAAAATAAATATTATTATTGGCTCTTTGTTCGATGCTAATTTTTTTGACACAAACATACTCACTTAACACGCAATAACTTCCCTTTCAGTCAACTAAATTTTGCCTAAAAATTGGGGGAAAAACTTAAAATTCCCAATGCACAGTCACATATAGGTGGCGCTTCCACAAAATGTCCTATTTGAAAAGTGCAGCATACTTTAAAACTCCTGCCCCATGACCAAGTTTTGGCTACGCTCCTGCCCTCCTGTAGGTTAGGTTAGGTTGGAGTGGCAACCTTCAATTTGAAAAAGCTCACGTAGGCACAACTATTGGCCCGTTTTGATACCACAGTGTATGGCGCGACTCCCCCTTAACGCGCCTGGAACCATGAAGATTCCATGATGAATCTGGCTATGTCCCTGATATTCAGAGGAGATAGTCCAGTTAGACTATCGAAAAAGGCTGAGCCGAGGAATTTAAATCTTCTTCTGGCTAAAGAAGGACATTGACATAGCAGGTGGAGAACGGTTTCGTCCTCATCCTCAGAGCCGCATCCTCGACATAGGTCTTTGGGTTGCAGACCCAGTCTTTCAGCGTGCTTACCCATGATACAGTGTCCCGTAAGCACCGATACCGTTAAACTTATCGAGTGACGACTGAGGTTGAGCAGCTGATTTGTCCGTTTCAGGTTGAAAGTTGGCCAGGTTTGTTGGGAGATGTTGCAGGTCTGTTCCTCAGACCACAAATCGTTTGCTATTTTATAGCAAAACTGCTTGAGCATCAGTTTAATTGATGCAAGAGGAGCTCCAACAGCGAGGAAGGACGAAGCACCAGAGAGCAACGCACCCGCTATGGCTAATTCGTCCGCCTCGCAGTTGCCTACGATGCCCCTGTGCCCTGGCACCCAGAGTAGTGAGACATTGGAGCGTCTGGCTAAGGCGTTTAGAGACTCACGGCAGTCCATGACCAGCTTAGATGAGGTGGTCGCCCTTGCGAGCGACTTGATAGCTGCCTGACTGTCTGAGTAAATGTGGATATCTGCCCTGTGCGCGCTGTCGCGAGTAAGCCAGATGGAGGCCTGATATATGGCCATTACCTCCGCCTGGAAGACACTGCAGTGATCAGGCAAGCGGAAGGAGAGTCGAAGCCCCAGTTGGCTGCAGAAAATCCCGCAGCCAACCTTGTTATCCAATTTGGAGCCGTCGCACAGTGTTTCGTCTAGAACAAGCTAGCTGGACAAAAACGACATCTTTATTTTTTGATTTTTCTGTTATATAGTCAATATAAATATTCATACATTAGGATCTATGTGAAAATAACACATCGGCACCTTTTATATAGTGAGAAATATCGCCGAATATATCGGATAACCGAAAATTTTAATAATTCCTTTGCATAGTTGGTCTGAAGTGTTTTATATAAATAAGTTCCTGTCAAAAGTCGGTGGCATTTTTCTTTATTGGGGAATCTGAGCTTAAGGGTGAGTAGTATTTTTGCAATATCTTGTATTAGCAATTAAGCTATATTTAATAGTTGTACGTGCCATGATTAAGAAGGAAAGCAATTTTTCCCCAAAATTTTTAACTTCAAAGGTGAAAAGTTAAGATGTCTCCTCATGTCACCTCTGCAATTTTTATATATATTCTTCTCATAAGTGCCTACTAAAAGATGAAACAAAAAACCATTGCGAATTTTTTGCACATCTATTTTATTTTATTTTTTATAGATACATATGTTTACAAGCATAGCAAAATTTATGTTTTTTGAAATTTGGTTGGAACACTCAAGTGAAACGAGAAACGAAGAGATAATGGAACACATTTTATCAGTGGTGACACTGATGAATTTTCATTAAATCTCTTGCAATTGCGGGATGATGAAGGTAATATTGTTTGGCAGAATCCTCCACCGTTTTCTACCAGGTTTTGTCATCCTATAAAGTTTATTTTTTCCAAAGATTTTATTGTTTCTGAAACGAACAAAGTTTTGGAAGAGATAAGCTTTATAGTACAAAGAGCATGCTGGAAGAATTTGAAGTTTATTTCCAACATAATATGCTTCTAACCATGATTGGGAAAGTTTGTAATGCTTTGATCGAAATGTCTTCTACTCGAAGTAAATCCAAAAATAATGAATGACGAGACACAGGAGCTTGTACCCAACCGAGAAAATCTGGGTTTTGGTTTATCCACACTGCAGGCTTGGATTAGGTGTTTTGAATGTCTGCTTCACATTAGCTACCGTCTTTATATAAAAAAGTGGCAGCTTGAGGACGTTGATGCCTACTAGTGTTAATGAACCAATTGGTACCCCTGCTGTATCTAGTTTTCATGGTTCTGTGACTCATAGTAATGACTAATTGATAAATGATTCATCCGATAACAGTGATGATAATGTCTGAGAGAATTATGAAAACTGTCCGTAGGTAATAAACTGACAAGAACTTTCTGTTGTGCTAAGACTAGATGTTAAAAAGTTTAATCTAAAACTGCTTGAACTTTACTTTTAGCGTTTTATTCACATCAATTTGCTCTGGATAACAAGCAGCTTTTGCCTTTGTAATACTATTATTTGCCGGAAATACCTTATGACCAGTTTGGACCCCACTTCCGAGTCCTTTTGAATGCATGACTAGTCGATTGGCTATCTACATAGTATACTAAAGCTTCTTCACTACTCAAACATCTAGCACTTTGTTTCAAATTTTTTTTCGTTCAGAGATTCTTGAGTTTCACTTTTCGCAGTTTTGATAACACTTGCTGAATTTCTCCAGTGGACAACCGTACAGATATCTACGCAGCATAAATCAACTTATCAGTATATCTGGTATGTTTTAGGTCATCTATTTTTCTCCGTTTAGTCCTCAGACCGGAACTATTAAATTCCTTAATATATATATGCATATATATGTATATGTACATACATTCCTATATGTATATAGTTATCAAAAAACCATATAAAACTAAAAAAATATATGTATCTGAAATAATAAGCCGCATATGAAACGAAAAATCCTGAAAAATATTTTTGTCCAGCTAGCTTGTTCTACACGAAACACTGTGCGTCGGTAAAGAAGTTGATGGAGTCATCGGTCGCTAGCTGGGTACCTGTCCATTAGGGTGGAGTGAAAAACTCGATTTTAAAATTTTTAGAAGCTAGTATTTTGGAAATGTGCCAAATGTCCATAGTACCAATCCTGCAAAATTATATTAGTTTCTAACATCTCCTTGATCGCCCATCACCTAATTGAAATAATTGTTTTTCATCAAAAGAAGTGAAAGCCGTATTTTCAACTCAGTTAAGGATTCAAAATAAATCTGAGTAACCTTTGCTTAAGGTTTGCGGTTTTTAAGTTATTTATTGTAGCAGTCCCGATTGAGCAAACAAAAACTTAGATCGGACTCGTCTGACAGTGCTACTGTCGGTGAGTACATCCCAGATAGAGAATTAGTCAAAAGTAAGCCAAATCAGGATCGCTAATGTCAAAAAATGACTTTCTCTCTGCCTTCCCTCGCTATAGCTTGTGATCGGACCGGAGTTCCGGACAGATCGGCTGCTGTATTAGCAACATCAGGTCTGCATGATCTTAGATAGGTAGGTAGGTGGTAGTGGCAGCTCTCATATGAGAGCTCACTTAGGCCAAGCTAGGCCCATTGTGATACCACAGGATCTCTAACCCCTTTTATTTGTTGTTAGGATGTCTCAAACCAGCCCGAGCAGGTGATGAAGCGTATTAGGCTCTTGGCGTCAACCTCCGATAAGTCCGCGAGGTTGGCTGTATGGTATGCTGCATGATCTTGGTCTCGTATCACCCAACGACCGATCCAAAGTAATTGACCTAAGCATAATCCGTCGAGAACGCAGTAAAATTCGAAAGGAACTGAGGCAGAATGAAGACGACCAGTTTGACCACACTCACAAGGGTATAGATGGACTATTCATCGATGGCCGCAAGAATAAAACTTTGACACAAGTTCTCAACGTCAACAACAAGTACCACAGAACAACCATATCGGAAGAACACATAACCATCAACGCACAGCCGGGTTTTTCGTACTTCAGCCATACGTCTCCGTCATCAGGCTGCAGCAAAGTCAGCCAGTCGCTAGTCATGAGTCATTAGTCGCTAGTTTCAAAGAGTGAAATGCGAAGACAGAAAATATTAAAGTTGTCGGGTGTGACGGCACAAAAGTAAACACGGGACAAAAATCGGGCGTTATTCGTTGCAGTGGCTGATATATCTACTCAATGCCAATGAGCTGCCCTTGCGCAATCTCTTCCAGTCACTTGATGGCGGGACTACAGGCCCTCGTGGATTCTCTGGATCTATCGGAAAGCGGCTAATGACGTATAGCGAACAGCCTGTCTCCTCATTTGAACCAGTTAAACTGGCCGAGCAACTATCCAATGTGAACCCAAATGAGTTGAGCACAAATAAGCGGTATCTACTGGAAATGTGCAATAGCATCAGCCAAGGTGTATGTAGCGTCGATCTGGCAGTGGGAACCCTGGGTGCCTGAATCATTCACGATGGCTAACGACGGCCAATCGAATCCTCCGATTGTATGTCAGCGACAAGAAACCGTCCAAGAATCTGAAAACGTTGGTCACGTTTATCATTCCCGTATATGCTCGCATGTGGTTTGGCACAAAACCCCAGCCATCATGCAAAGAGGGAGATAGGCACATTCACCAGATGCTCATCAAGTCACGTTACCTCAGCCGTAAACTCAAGGGAATCGTTGACCCCGTTATTCACCGTAACGCGAACTTTGCTCAACCGGAGAATCTGCTCCTGACAGACGCTGAGCTCACGGATCTCATCACGACAGAGGTGACTCCAAATTTCATCTTTCCAAAGTTCCTAAGCAGTTTATACCATGTGCTTATAACTTTGACATCATTAAATACTGTGATTATAAGGGTATTTGATTATTAACTGAATTTTAAGATGACTACCTTTAATTTCGCGTAATACTGTGAAATTAAAAGCCGCGATGGGAGATCAAAAAATTGTTTAATTTCTTTCTAATTTTTACACAGCATTCTATTGATGTATTGGCACATTTTGAGATATCTAGCGAATTGATATTAAAAAAAAAATTTTTTTTTGCCATTTTCACTCCAGCCTACTGTCCATTCATCTCTATGAGGGAAGCCGTGATCAGGCTTGGTAGGGGAGCTGATGAGGTCTAAAGCTCGTTTACAGCAGTAGAGAGCACACGAGCTTTCCGCGCCCTTTCAGCAATGTTGGCCTTCCAATTCAGTTTAGTGTCAAGTATTAGACCAAGATACCTAACATTGTTGCTGAGATTAAGTCTAACGCCGTTCAGAGTGGGAAGTACGAACCAAGGTATCTTGTACTTCCTGCTAAAGAGCATGACTTCGGTTTTGGAGGGATTAACGTCAAGGCCAAATTCACGGTACCATTGGGATAGAATCCTAAGTGCATAGCCAAGTCTCTCAGAAAGAGTAGAGAGATATTTTCCGGAGACTGCAATCGCAATGTCGTCCGCGTACGCAACAATTCTGCAACCAGTATTGTCCAGCCGGTGTAAGAGAGAGTTTACTGCCAGATTCCAGATCAGAGGAGAAAGCACGCCGCCCTGCGGTGTGCCCTTCCTGACCATGCGCTTGATGCGAGTGTTTCCAATAGAGGTGCTGACAACACGCATACTAAGCAGGCTCTCGACAAATCTGATCAGCTTTGAGTCCAGGTTCAGATTGAAGAGTGCCCTAACGACCGCCTGTGGACAGACGTTGTTAAAGGCCCCTTCAATATCGAGGAACGCTGTCAAAGTGTACTCCTTATGCACGAGAGATCTATCGACCGTCTCGAGAAGCGAGTGTAAAGCAGTTTCGACAGACTTGCCCCTTGTGTAGGCATGTTGCGACTGAGAAAGGAGAGATGGATCGATAGAGTTCCTGATTTGGTGATCTAGAACCCTTTCGAAGGTTTTGAGAAGGAAAGAGGATAGGCAGATGGGCCTGTAGTCCTTAGCCTTAACATGGGACGACTTCCCCGCCTTAAGAATGAAAGCCACTCTATATTCTCTCCAACTGAGGGGAATGTAGGAGAGATCCAGACAAGCGTTGTATATGCGTAGCAGCCGAGGCATTAATGCCTCAGCGCTGTGGTGGATGTCAGCTGGAATGATGCCATCCGGTCCTGGGGACTTGAATGGATCGAAGGTCTTGATGGCCCACTGTAGATGGGAATGGGTCAGCCACGTTGGAGGAGATACTGTGAGAACCTGGTCGACCTCAGGAGGACTGTGGTCGTGGTCGATGAAGGATGCACTTCCAGGAAAGTGAGTGTCAAGCAGAACTTCAAGCGTATCAGCCCCCGAAGTCGTCCAGCCACCCTGAGGATTATGAATACAGTCCAGGTGCCTGGGAGAGGAGCTGAGTATCCTACGAAGTGTGCTGGTCTCGGAGGAGCTTTCGATATTTTCACAAAAACTTCTCCAGTTCACCCTTTCCTGATGGCATATTTGAATTCCCTATGCTTACATTTGTAAGGGGCCCAGTCATTGGAGACTTTGGCCCTGTTAAAAAGTTTGCGGCATTGCTTGTGGAGTTCCGCAATCTCCTGGTTCCACCACCGGGGCTTTGGTTTACCTCTCGGTGTCAGGGGGACGCAGGCAGCCTTGGCAGCAGAATTTAGAAGAGAAGTAACGGAGCCAACCGCACGTTCGATGTCCGTGCAGTTGACAAGAACGGAAGGGATAGCATTCGCGCCCGCTTCGACGCAGGCCCGAAATTTAACCCAGTCAGTGCGCTTCCTATTGATATAGTGATCAGGACCCACACCCTCGTAGGGATCGTGATCACCAATCGTAAAGCAAATGTACCTATGATCAGAGAAGGAACACTCATGTGATACCCTCCAATTATTAAGACTATTAACTGAGTGGCCATTGACAAGAGTGATGTCGAGGACTTCCCTCCGATTGGAGGTAAGGAAGGTTGGCTCGTCACCCCCTGTTGCCAATGACTAGATCGTGCGCAAGGATAAAATCACAAAGAGACTCACCCCGCTCGTTGTTGTCGGTGCTGCCCCACATCTCGTGATGGGCATTGGCGTCCGCACCGATGATTTTTTTTTTTTTTTTTTAACAGGAACAAACGCGCAGGGGATGACCCCTATTAATGCGAAGCATTGCGTTGGTTCAGGAAGGATATAAAAGTTAGGACATAGGGTTATGAGTGAAGTGTTTATGGACTCTTGCCTTGAACCCATCGAGATCATAAGTGCTGGGGAAAATATCCGCAGGGAGACCATTCCACAACCGTGCTGTACGGGCCAGAAACGAACTTTCCCTGGCTCCGGGAGGCCTCTGAAACCAGTAGCCTCACCTTGTCGTGCGGCGGTGTGGAGCCGTGGTCATGCGCCTTGTAGCAAGAGGCGACCCAGGTCGCTACGCCACCAATAGTGACAGCCACCGTCACATTATCCGCGTCGCTGAACCTGGGGAGAAGAAAAGCATTAAAATTGTTCTTTATGAGGATGCAGGATCTGGGATTACCTTGTCCTGCGATATAGACAGCCCGATAACCATCGAGGCTGAGTCCGCAAACCCGACCATTGACGATCCAGGGTTCTTGGATCAGCGCGATTTCTTCGCCGGTTTGTGCCAGGCGAAGAAAAAGAGCTGCCGAGGCAGCGATGGAGTGGTGCAGATTAATTTGTACAATCTGCACCATCATTAGGATTGGTAATCATCGTGGTGCTTGAATCCTCCTCATCGGACAAAGGGGATTCAGTGACGCCATCGATGCACATGGCCACGTGGTCGAAAAACTCACCGACAAACTCGGAAGTTGACATGACACTGCTAGCTTCGTCGGATGAGTAATCGACCACCTGGGTCGAGGACCTGGATGAGGTTGATAGTGCGGGTACCGTCCCCTGGGGTGTACACGTATTACCCGGCTGGTCGCACTTGTACACGTTGAGGACGATAGATCCGAACCCGTAATTAATCTCACCGTCCTTTTCGAGAATAGGGGCTAGCGACTCCTCGTTCAGAACGTTGATTGCCTCTCGGCTCGCTAACCTTAACAACCTTCCAGTCGTGCGCTGGAAGGTGCACATTGCTTAACTGCAAGTGCTCCAAGATCTCGCTGGGAGAAGAGGGATCGGCTGGGATCCAGGCCTTTGCACGCGGGCGATTAGGGATCTGGTCCATCGTTACCGCGGCTAGCTTCGCGCCAGGCCAGACCTCACCGACTTTGTCGATCGCCAGCTTATATAGATCCGCAGAGCGTTGATGCGCGCAGGCGATGAGTTTTAAATGACCCTGGTACCAACCTGCATCGCGGCAGGTTGGCGAGAAACCAGGGTTGGCGGCGACGATCTCTTTGTAGACAGCAAAGAGTCTGGCCTGTACTAACCTCCAGTTCGCTCCGGAGATAGTACCGTCGGTGTTCGCACGGTCGATGATGGCCCAGATAAGGCCACCCTTGACAACCTCGCTGAATGGGCGCTGAGGTTTCGACCTTGCCACTGCCAGTCTTGGCCACTTTGTGTCCTGAAGGACTAAGAGAGCTGCCTGTTCGCCCGATCTCTGCCGCTTGACGGCAGCCTCTGGGGGAGGACCAGGTCGATCGTTTTTGTGTTGCTGCGCCCAGAGGAGGGCAGCTTTGTCCTTGTCGGACAGGGTTTTTGGGTCGGAGGAGCCAAATCTGCTCAGAATCCTGAGGGCAGATCTCCTCGTCCTGTACGCCCGCGTGGACGCACTAATGTGCTGCGGATGTAAATTGGAGGAAGGAACGGAGGCACCACCAGAAGCACCTGGTGGTGTTCCAGATGCTGGTGCAGCTGGACGGACGGACGGTCTGCCAGCACCCCGCCCTGGCACCGACATCGGTGTCGGGGGGGTGGCGCTTGCTGGGAGTAGGAGCAGTGCGACCCTTCGGTTGTGCTGAAGTAGACGGGGCCTGCTTTGAGGCAAAGGCTCTCGCCTGCACCACAGGTCTCGCTGCAGTAGCGTCACTCGATGAAGGTGGCGCTCGACTGGACGGCTTCTACCGAACCAATCGCTTGGGCTCGCCTTTTGGGTTGGCCGAAGAGGTTTTTAAAAATTTGGACTTGTCCATGCTAAAAGGGTCCCCACTTGAGGCCGCTATCCCGATCGGAGCGCGTAGTCACCTTTATGGTCCCATGGTTATCTATGCCGAAGCAGGGAGGCCATGCGAGGGTTGACACACACCCTTATGGAGTAGTGTTGTGTACAGAGCCGAACCAGTGCAGATTGGGAGTTTATCTCAACCAAACCTACGCCACCAACTTAACGGTGACCGATCAGGAACGTACCCCAAGGCCTGCCAGGGTTTTAACGGGACGGAGATGAACTGTGACCTTAAACTGGAGCCGTTCGCACAAGGTTTCACCCCGGTGGTACTAGGTCCGGAAGCCACAGCCACCAGCTTGATGGCGAACAAAACAGAAACAGAAACAAGAGAGTCCTTAGACGAAGCCGGATCGCGCCAGAGCCCGAATGCCCACCATGTGGTAGATGAACATCGGGCGGGGGAGAGGTGTGGGCCATTTAGCGTTACCCAGGATGCACCACGAGAAGGCGACCCACTTTACATCCCTGCCCTCCTGTAAGAACATACAATTTTTTTTATGAAATAAGCTTGTTATCGCTTATAGATAGCCTCTAGATAAAGGGGTCAAATGTTAGAAGGACTTTCTTTTATATTTCCCTATATTTGTGGGTTGAACCCCAAAACCTCCTTTGTACGCCACTTTCACCCCCTATCACCAAGACTTAATAAGGCTATCATACAAAGTTATAGGCGCATAATCATATTCCCGCATAAAAGCCGGCTTTAGTTAGCAAAAGACTAAAAAGCCCAAAACCTTTTTTTGAAAGAGCAAACACCAATACATAAAAATTAATTCATACGTTAAACAACAAAAAAAACTTACGTGGAAGATAACTCTGTGGCCGTAAGGAATAACAGCCAAAGTCGGGTTAGGACAAAATTGAGTTATTACCACCATTGCCTTCGTCGTATTCAAATGTACTACTACTCTATGGCTTTTGCTCATAAAATGAATGTTTTACGCCCAAAAATCTAAAATTTATCTAGTGTAATCTAAAGCAAATTCAAAAATTAAAAGTGCTCTCCTGGAAACTTCATAAAATCGACTTTGGCTGTTATTCCTTACGGCCACAAGACTGTCGCCAATTTGCACCAACAAAGCATACTGTGCTGTGTGTGTATACTAAAATGCTTAGCCTATGCTGACGATAATTTACAAAAACAAATGAGGAACTGGAATGCTCAGTCTATGCTGAAGAGCATTTACAAAAACAAATGAGCAACGAGAGCATAGGGCACGGGCACCTCTGGTTTAGAACATGTTTCTACATAGCAACGACTTTTTGAAACAGCAAACGAAAGCAACGGCAAATCTACATAACCTAGCGATTCGGAGTTACAAATGAGAATTTATTTTCGCAATTACCCCATACCGATTTATTTTGTAATCAATTATTTTGCAATATTTGTTTTCCTGAACACTAATTAGCAGTTAAAAATGGACGACTACGGTCGGCTATTTGTGAAAAGCAGACGGCAGCCTAAAAAAATAGACTGCACAATTTTCGGAGGTCTACGTAGCGGCCCGATTTTCGAGCCTTTTTTTTCAAAATTTATTACGAAAGAACGCAAAAAGATATTCACTCACTTTTTTGTTTATTTAATCGTAATCTTTCAAGTGGCAAGATCATAAAAATTATATTTCTACATATTCGAGTGCGGGATGACCTTGAACCTGCCCTCATCAGAATTTTTATATCAATTTCCCTGCACGATTTTGGGCCAACCACGTAACCTACAACAAAAAATGAAACTAATCTATAATTGATATTACATCAGCTATACTTAGACACGAGCTTTTTGTGAAATTCAAAAATCTCTCGAAATGGTGGACATTTTTGAAAAAAAAGTTATTTTTTCCCTTTTTTTCAAATGTTTATTGCCTGTTATAATAAAAAAAACAATATTTTGTCAAAAGCTCGTGTCTACTCATAGCGACATGTTTTCTGAGCAAGTAAAAAAAGAAATCGAGTCGATGCGTGTAAAACTTTTAAAGAAAACAATTGTATTCTATTGCTGCTTGGTTCTTGAATGTTCAAAACATCAATTATAAACTGAGCAGCAACTTTATCGAGCCGGTAACGATTATAGAAGTCCTCGTCATCAAACTCGAAGGTATCAATCCGGATTTTATGTACTTTTCGCCGTCTCAGCAAAATGTTGTCGTTCAAATTATTGAAATCCCAATCAATTTCCACGAAATTAAACATTTTACATTTTTTTCGATTTATTTCGTTTTTTGAATTTAGAGTATTTTGAAAAAGTTACATTTTTGCTCATTTTGACTCATTGCTAACTGGTTTAACAACAGCTTTTGCTTATTTTAAAGTTAGAGTATAAATTAATTAAACAGCAATTTCTTATGAAGATGTGACTCTTTAATGGTCTTTCTCCTTCTGCTGCTCGTGATGAAGTGGAAGTGCAATTCTTGAGTTTAGCATGTCAACGCCAATCGATCAATAGAGGATCTGCTGCTGCTCTCTCCAAAGCGTGGAAACACTTGTTGTTGCTTTCGTATGTTGTAAGTGGTTGAGCCGCCTTCTCGCGGCTGTTGCTATGTGCAGTTTTTTTGTACGAAACAATACTTCAAAGTTATATTAGTGCGCTGGAAGTGCGTTTCGGTACCATGCGAGGATGACAGGTGCGTAGTCAACATGGTGCAAGCAAGTTTTGGGGGCTCGGCCTTCCGATTCATTAACTATCCCCCTTGTCAAGACCGGACCGTCCTCGGGTCGATACAAATTATTGTTGCTTCTTATACTTCTTCTTGTAGGCGTTGAGATGATCGGGCTATTCTTCTCGCAGGTTCGATCTGTATTGTTTTTCTTTTATAGAGTCGTATTTATAAGTTTCTCAATTGTGAAGGCAAAAAACAAATTTACAATTTTTCAGTTTAATTTTAATGTTTTACATAGTTAGTTTAATAAGCAAGGTAAAAATTCAAAATTAAGGAAAGTGGACAAAATTTGGAATAATAGTTTCTGTAAATTTTTGTAATGCGGTGTAATGATTCGTTTTAATAGATTTAATCTTGTTATTGAAAAAAAGGAAAAAATTAGAGTTGTTTCAACGGATTGTGATTTTAATTGTATGGCAATATTTGCATTTTTTTAATCAAAGGAAAGGAAAGGAAATACATTAAAAAGATTTTGCTTTTGCTTCTTATTCAGGATGAAATGCTTTTTCCATAAAGAAGGGGGGAAGCAATTCAGCGGAGATTGCTTTTGTGGTATTTTTTTCCATCAATCACGACCGTACTTCCAAGGTCTTTTTCCACAACCTTTTCAATAAAAATTTTATCGAATTTATTTCCTAATCGTTTGTTTCTTTTAAGGTAAACCTTTTCTCCGACTTCGTAAGTTTTGGTTGTCTTGTCAATGTTAACTCTACCTAAGGTTTTTTCTTGAGCTTCAGTTAAAGTTTTTTCTTATAATTTCCAACCTCTCTGCGGGATAATTGTGAAGTACATCGATTGGTTTAGCATTGGTGACAGAATGAATGCTACAATTATATTTAAGTGTTGCTAGTAGCACAATGTCGACACTTTTGTCTATGTGCTGCTGCTTCTTAATGCACCGCGCTATTTCCATCAAGGTGGAATGAAACCTTTCGACGGTGCCATTGCTTTCACTATGGAGTGTTGGTATAAAAAATTGTTCTATGGAGAAATTGTCCCTAAGTAAGGTTTTGATGAAATTAGAGTGAAACGCTTTTTCGTTGTTAGATACTATGATTTTAGTGTTATTAAATTTTAGTAATATTTCTAACAAAGCATCCTTTATATCAATCGTAGATCTTGAAGCGATAGGCTTTACAATTGCAAATTTTGAGAATTTATCCACACATGTCAAAAAGTGTCGCTTACTTGTTATAAAAATGTCGATGTGGAGGATTTCCCCTGGATGTTTTGGAATGGGAGTTTTACCAATTTCAGGATTAGGTGGTTTACGTGTGTACTTATTTTCCTTGCATATCTTACAATTTGTAATAATATTTTTTAATAATTTCCTTATACAGGTAACTCTGATTTTTGTATGGAGTTCATATCTCCTACAACACGATTTCTTACAACGCGGCATTTTTTGGGAACCTATTCCCCGCGTTGTAGGAGGGTTAGCTGTATTTGGAAAATAGTATTCACCCGAAATTTGTTGGTAATTTTCGTGCAAACAGCGATGAGCACGATTATGTTCTGTCGCTACTGTTTCGAGCTGATCATTTTTATTTGTAAGATCGATGACGAGCTTCTGTGTGTGGACAAACTTAACGCCTGGGAATTCCGACACTAAAGTGTTTTGAATTTCTGCTAAAACAGCAAGGTCACAGTGAATTAAATTATTGACGGCAGGATTAATTAAACATTTTAAGCCATGCATAAGATTTGCAATTGTATCAAACAAAATTGTGTGTCGAGTTAGTTTTTGAAAAATAATTTTGGTATTTTTACTGAAAGAATTAGATTTCGCCAAGACTAATTGGTTTTTAAATTGATTAATAGGATGATTGATAGTTTTAATAACATAAGTCAGTGATTCTTCACTGTGCGCAGTTTCTTCTACTTTCGATTCGTTTAAGTTATGGCTGAACTGCCTGGAAAGTGCATCGGCGACTTAATTCTCCTTTCCGGGCTTTTAATGAAAGGTTGGCGAGAATTCCTCCATAAACGCCCGCCATCTCTTCATTTTGGTGTTTAGGTTTTTCTCGGAAATGGCGAATATAAGCGGCTGGTGATCGGTAAATATGTTAATATCTTTGATACCATAAAGGTAATGCCGAAGCTTTTTCAGCGCCCACACTATAGCCAGAAGCTCGCGCTCGTTCGTGGCATAATTCTGTTCGGTAGCCGAGAGTGTTCGAGATATCATTGTGATTGGGCGCCCGTTTTGAGACAGCACTGCACCCAGAGCACTCGAGGAAGCGTCCGTGGTCAGTTCGAAGGGGCGATTGTAATCCGGATAGTGGAGGAGAACATCTTCAGAGGCCAAAACTCGCTTCACTCTTTCAAACGCTTGCATTGCCTCGGGGTCGAGATCGATTTCAAAGCTTTTCGATTTTTGTGCTCCCACTTGCCCATTTTCGCCACGAAGATATCTGGTCAAAGGCTTAACAATGGAAGCATAATCTTTAACAAATCGACGGTAATAGCCGGAAAGGCCAATGAATGAACGTAAAGCTCGAAGTGTTGTTGGAGGTGCATAATTTAGGATATCATGAATTTTTTCGTGGCAAGTCTTGATGCCTTTTCGTGACACCAAGAAACCTAAAAACTCGACCTCGGTCCTAAAGAATTTTGATTTTTCTACTGAAGCCCTCATTCCAGCCTTTTCCAATTTTCCAAGGACGTGATTTATGCTTTTTAAGTGGGATTTTTCATCGGGTGAATAGATGATAATGTCATCAACATACACATGACAACATTTGCCTATATCATCACGGAGTACATCATCAATGGCCCCCTGGAAGATACTTGGCGCGTTTTTGAGGCCAAAGGGCAACCGACAAAATTCATATTTTCCATTGTTAACATTAAATGCGGTTTTTTGTCTGCCCTCCTCGCACATAACAATTTGGTGGAATCCGGACTTTAAGTCTAAAGTCGTACACAATTTTGATTTGATTTGCCAAGATAACCGATGTATCCGGTATGGGGTATCGATCAGGAATTGTTCTCTCATTAAATTTTCTGAAATCGATTACCATACGTAACTTCGGGTTTCCATGTTCGTCCAGGACTTTTTTGGTCACAACATGAACCGGTGAATTATAAGGAGAACAGGATTTTCTAATAATGCCATCTTGAAGAAGGGTTTTAATTTCATTATTAATAAAAGGGGCAACTGAAATGGGGTAGGGGTAACTTTTACTATAAATTGGATCACTAGTATTAGTGCGAATTCTAGCTTTAACTGTGGTGTTGTATGGCAGAGCTCTATTGGGGTCAGCAAAGGCATTGATGTTATTTTAAATTATTTCACGAAATTGAGGTAGAACGTGTGACGGAACCGAACCCTCTTCTATGGTTATCAAGTTTACTTGATTGCATGAGAGGTGTTGCAACTTCACCTTACCATTTTGGTAAAATAAATACCCCTTTTCGGCATCGACCTTTGCATTAATTTGCCTGTACTTAAATTTGAACGTACTTAAATTTGGTAGTAAATAGAACGTTGAGGTATGGTCTAAAACATTAATTGGACATTGTTTAGTTATGGAATTTGTACCGCTAATAGATTTTAATTTAAAGGACTTATCAACCGCTTTGATTCCTTTGAGAAAGGGAAGATCCTTGATATAGTTTTTCGACGTGCCAGTTTCGATCAAGATGCGTAGCTCCTGGCCGTTTCTGTTTCTTTTTGTGATAAACGGCAGGAGCGATTTTAGTTTAAAAAATTGATTTCATCGGTAACATACACGTCATCCTCGCAATATTTTTGATTTTAGTGGAGATGGGATGTGGATGAAAAGTATTTTTTTTCTGTTGCTGAGGTGGTATAGGAAAGTTTGGAGGAGTTTGACGTTGTCGATAGTACGACGTACCATGGTCAATATCAATGGGAGTTGCTCTATCCTGAGAGGAACGCAACTGCCGTTGATTATTGCGCTGTGTTTGTTGAAACTGTGGCATTGTTAGTATTGGTTTATTTAAATAAGTCAAAACAATTGTTTTGACTGAGCTACCTACGGCGAAGGCACGTGCAAAATCATAACGCGTATGACAGGGTTCTAATTCTTGGGCGACAGCAAGAGCAGTTGTTAGGTCGTTAGGCCTAGCAGAAAACATTATATCACACATTGGACGTCGGAGTCCAGATATGAAGACACGCAATGCGTTTTCCCTAGCGCGCTCATTGAGTGCGACAATGACATCGCTATTACTATGAGTCATTATTTGTTTATTAATATTAAGCGTTAATTGTTTGTCTACCTTATCATAGTATCAGATTGCCTTGCCTCAAGACACTAAGTTCATTTTCTAACACGTATAGGGGCCTTTTGTCCGAATGGGTTTGGTCGAGTCTGGCTATAATTGCCTTAAAATTAAACATAGTATTATAAGATGAGAGAGTGGAATTAGCTGAATCGGTAATTTTATTTCTAAATATTCCCATTGCTACGTAATATTTCTCCGACCCTTCTGTGTACTAATTCATGGCAAAATGTGCGGCGCTTCGCCAAGCTGGATACGTCGAAGAATCCCCTCTAAATTCCGGTAATGATTTAATTAAGTCTAAACTTGCCGTATCGCTTTCAATAGCAGGGTTAATGGACACAGGTAAATCCGGTTGGACACGTGGAGACTCTAACCTATTAAACGCCAAAGTAAGGCGGTTTAGTTGCTCTGTGAGTTCCCGCCGTGTTTTTTCATTAGTCGAATTTACTATTTCCAACACTTGTTCCCTACTAACACTCATCTTATTTAATTGGCTTTCGATATCTCTTACAAATAGGTTAAATCTTGAGAAAGTTGTGGAAATTATTTGGAGGTCTTGATTGCGATTACGTAACTCAAAGGATCGTGTGAGTTTTTGACTTGGTTGTATTTAATTCACCCGTGCAATAAGTTCAATACATTTTATAATGCAAGGGTAATTTATTGCTTTTATTACTTATCTGCAGTAATTGTAAATCTTAACAGTCTTTTAATTAAGAAGCAATAATCTGATTAATTTATTAGCATTTAACCTATATTGTTGAAGACACAAAAATCACGTGTTGAATTTCTCCAAGAATTTCGAGTTTTTTAGTTCGTCCAATCTTCGAAGCAAGAATTTATGTTCTCTTTTACGCAAATTTATTTATGAATATGCAATTGCTTTAGAACGCAGATTTCAGTTTCTACACTTTGCTTGCTATATTTTTTGCGGTTTTACCTTTACCTTTTAATAAGGCCACGTTTTGACTTTTAACATATGAAGTCCAGCTTTTTTTTAATAATTTTAGTATGAAACACGATTTTCCACTTTTCTGCTTTTGAATAATTACTTGCAATTATTTTGTGTAGTTCTTTATAAATTGGATGGTTATTTTTTTTAACAAAAAAGCCTTCGAGTTGGGCGCCAATTAATTAAACAGCAATTCCTTATGAAGATGTGACTCTTTATTGGTGTTTCTCTTTCTGCTACTCGTGATGAAGTGGAAGCAGAGTGCTTACTTAATTTTTCATTTATGTGGTAGACTCAGTGAAAAAATGTGGCAGATTTGAATGAAATGTGGTAGATTTTTTGTATTGTACATTAACACTAGGAGTACCGGGTTTTGCTCATAGCTACTATCACCACGAGCGGTCAAATGACGGTATTCAGAGCTTTTAACGAAATCGGTTGGATCTGAAGAAGTTTTTCAATCAGCCCTATTCTGGCACTACCGTAACAATTGTTACCCCCGTAACAATTGAATTGAATTTGATTGTTTCCGTATTCTGGAAAAATGCTGACAAGAAGAAAGTTCAAACAATTCACCACTCGAGGTGAAAGCTTTTTTACTGTCAAAACAGCTGTTTTTTGTATTTTTTCTATCAACGTTTAAAAAAATAATCAAACGAAAAATGGAAAACGCACAAAATCTGGCGAAGTAAGTATTTTTTTGGAGTTTCTTGCAAATGTATGTACAGGGTAGGCCATTTAAAGTGGAAGCATTTGTTTTTGAAAAAAAGAGGAAAAAAATGTTTTTTTCTGTTTTCATCTCGATATTCATTTATTTTGGTCCAAGGAGAAATTTTCTAGTTAGTTTTTGAAAATGATATCGCGTAAATGGCCACCATTAGCTTTGGCCGCAAAATGTGCCCTTTTTTCGGCATTTTCCATCACTTTTGCCAGTGTATCGGCCGATATGGCTCTTATTTCGCGGCGTATGTTGGCTCTGAGTTGAGCTAGTGTCCTTGGCTTGTTGGTGTATACCTTGGACTTCAAGTAGCCCCATAAAAAAAAGTCTGGCGGCGTCAAATCGGTGGCCACTCATAATCGCCGTTTGGATTTCACAATCGAAAAGTTATTTTGAATGTAAAGCTGAACAATTTCAGCACGTTCTTTTGGAGTGTACTGTTCCATGGTATAAATTGTCTTGGACTGACGCTTCCAACGCGCTATGTCATTAGTCGATCTGACAGCTCTGTCAAAAGTTATGGGGTTACCAGATGCTTCCACTTTAAATGGCCTACCCTGTATATATTCTTTTGTTTTTTCGAATTCCTAAGTTTAAGCGCACGACGCGTAGCGACGCAGGAGCAGCTGAAGCATTTTTTTTGCAGTTTTTCAAGGCGCATTTGAACGCGAAATTTGAATTTTATAATTTTTGTATGCTTGTCACCTGCTCCTACGGAGGTAACCAATTTCGAAACAATTGTCGCCTTTTGAGCTTTTGAATTTGCTCCAGAATACCAAAAAATGACAATTGTTACCAAGTATGCAATTTTTACCAAGGTGACTATTGTTACAGTTGCCAGAATAGGGCTGTTATTGTATTTCATTGTATTTGTACATTAATTGTATTTTACGTTCTTCTACGCACTTATACCTGTGCCGGCTTTCTTCCCATTGTTTTTTATATTGTTGACTATTTTTTTTTCTTTTTTGGGAGCTCGGACTCGCAAATTTCAGCAGCAGGCACAACTTCGCGTGGTAAAATTTCGTCCCGTCCAAGCGCATTGCCATCGCCATGCGATATTTTAAAATACTAAACGTTACTAAACAGCCGCCCTGGCTCAGTTGGTTAGTGCGCGGTCCAGCAAGTCGGATGCAGAGCGACGCAAGTTCGAATTCTGCATGTAGTAACACCTAAAAAAAATAACGGGAAACTCGTTTTCTCTTTCGGTGGCTGTCCTCTCAGCTGGAAATGGCGAACATCTGAGAGTAAAAATTGCCTATGAAAAAGCTCCCAACCTGCCGTTCGGAACCGGCATAAAACTGTAGGTCCCTTCCACCCGCGTACAAAATTCACACGCACAACACGGGTGGTTGAGGGAAGCTAGGCCTTAGTCTCGCGTAAGCGGGCTGTCGTGCCAATCAATTATTAAATTATTATTAACTAGTAGGGCCCTGCGGCTTTGCACGCAAGCTTGAAGTCAATGGGCCCCATGCCCCCATTCCCCATATCAAAGGGCACATCTAAAACGTAGATCTTTGATGTGTGATTTGTAGTTCCACAGTTATTCAAATCATTTGAGTTGCTTGAAAAATGCCACGCCCCTTGTCCAACGCTCACCAGTGAAACGGCACATCTAAACGGTAGCCCCGCACCATATTTTAATGCTGCCCGATTTTTCATTCCGAAGATATTTCAAAATGGAAATTTTTAGTTGTATGGGCGGTGCCACGCCCCCTTGTCAAAAACCCACCCCATTCCCCCTACTGAAAAACACAACTAAATCGTACGTTTGTACCGAGTGTCATTGATGTGAACGCTATAGTTCCAAAGTTACACTGGCATTTAAGAAGTGCCACGCCTCTTGTCCAACGCCCATTAAATTTTACCAGTGAAACGGCACATCTAAACGGTGGCCCCGCATCAGATCTTGAGGATCTTAATCTTAATATTCCATATTGAAAATGTAACTTGTATGGGAGGTGCCACGCATCGCGTCGTATTCGCACTATGTGGTTTACCGAGACTTACTCAATACGAACATTCCGTGAAAAATTCAACTAATAGGCTGTCTAGTTTTTGAGTTTTTAAGCCCTCCGTGGTAGATGTGGTAGAAACTTGATTTTTAAAATAATTGTGGTAGATCTACCACATATGTGGTAGAAGTAAGCACACTGAGTGGAAGTGCAATTCTTGAGTTTAGCATGTCAACGCCAATCGATCAATAGAAGATCTGCTGCTGCTCTCTCCAAAGCGTGGGAGCACTTGTTGTTGCTTTCGTATGTTGCAAGTGGTTGAGCCGCCTTCTCGCGGCTGTTGCTATGTGCAGTTTTTTTGTACGAAACAATACTGCAAAGTTGTATTAGTGCGTTGGAAGTGAGTTTCGGTACCATGCGAGGATGACAGGTGCGCAGTCAACATGGTGCAAGCAAGTTTTGGGGGCTCGGCCTTCCGATTCATTAACTTATACTTTAAGCGTTAAAGTATGCTCTAACTCGACTATTATTGACTTAGAGCCTACTTTATTTAAAAGTATACTTTATTAATCTTAAAATGTACTTTATTTCGACTATGACTATGTGCCGTAGATGTTTTTTTAATGTAAGCTACCCAAAGTGCCTTGCTTGCCCCTTAGAGGGAGGGTATCATTTTTAGGGTTTTACCACAAAACTGTATAATATTGAAGCATTATGGACTACTCCCACAACTTTACTTGGCATTGTACTAAATTTGTTTTCATTAGCTTTTTCAATGTGTAAAACATTTGTTGAAAAACCTGGATTCGGACAGACGCGAGTCATTTTCTTTAAATGGGATGAACACTTTGAACACGAAGAGCCCCAAAAGTTCGTCTAATTGAAAGGTAGATTCAACACATTCCTGGCTCCAAAGAGTTCGAACAATGCTTGACCGAAATTTACAACGTCGTGTTTGTCAGTACGATCCTGTGACTTAAACGGCAAATTGCCAAAGCAGACGCTTTCAACAACAAAGCAACCGAACCCGACACATGCGCTCAGCTTTACCAACGCGCAGCTGCATACATTTTAATCCTAATCAACGTGAAATATGTGAACATTTGTTTATCTATTGGAAATAATCAGAGGCGGCGGGCGCAAAGCGCAATGCCAACTACCCAAGCGGCTGGGTGGGTGTTGCAACGTACGACGATGCGAAGCGACATGATGCGGCTGGATAATGCGGTGCACATTTCAATTGATTTGACAATCCAAATGTACACACTTTTATGGCTGTACGTCCGTCCGCCCATCCATCTGTCCGTCTGCGTGCAGCCTTAATACCGGAAGAGCTGTATTGTATACATATACACAGTGTGTCCCAACTTTTTCAAAACATCGATTTATATTGGCGCCATCTATTGGTGGATGTTAGCAATGGAGAGGTACATTCTTAACTGACATCCTTTCAAAATTGTATGACATTTGGTTCAATGGAAACCAAAATATCGCGCTCAAAGTGACAGTGTGTTTGTGGCATCGGTCGAAAAACGAACAGAGAGCAAATATTAAGTTCTGTTTTAAACTCGGGTAATCCTTTACTGAGACGCATAATTTGCTGAAACAAATTTTTGGCGATAATTCTGTGGTCAAAAGCAACTAAGTCGAAAATTGCTGTTTCGAGCAATCCCGTTCCAAAGTTTTAGCGCGCAGTGTGTTCATTATGAGAATGCGAATAGGTTTTTATTATTAACTTTTTTTTATTTTAAAGTTACAAACTCCCCGATTTTACACAAAATAAGAGCACAGTCAAGGGAACGTGGTGGCATCCATAACTCAATTTCTTCTTAGGTCGACTTAAGCGGTTATTGCTTTTGACCACAGAATTGTCTATCCCGCACCAGAGTGTATGAGCGGTTCCAGGAAGGCCGTGAAGACATTCAGGACGACAAACATCCAGGTTCTTCGAATACCGTGGTTCGAAGTCAAAAGTGAAGACAATGCAGATTTGTTTCTACGATTCGGAGGGTATTATTCATCGTGAATTCGTTCCACCTGGTCAAACGATTACTGCTGTGTTTTATCTTGGTGCTATGAAGCGTTTGCTCAGCCGTATTCGTCGTGTGCGGCCACAATACCGTGAAAAAGGGAGCTGGCTGTTGCATGATAATGCCCCGTCTCATCGATCGAACTTGATCACGTATTTTTTGATCAAAAATTCCATTTTAACCATCAACCATTCACCGTACTCGCCGGAGCGACGACCGACATACTAAAGGCTTGATTACACGTAACGAGTAGAGTGAGAAGACAGCAAAATGGTACTAGGCCGAACGAATTGGGATAGCGAGCAAAAACGACGAGTTGTTCAAACGTATTTTGGCACGTGGCGAGTTCGGTTCGGTTTTATAAGTGAGTAATTGAAATGAATCGCGAAAGAGAACAGTTTAAACGCGCTTTTAACCAGCTTTTACCGGTCATAATACAAGAGTTGTGGGATTTGTTGAGTCTGCAATTTTTTTTTTTTTCTTGGCAGTAGGTTGTAAGATCGTAAGTTTTTTATTTTGTTTTTCACTTCAGCTACTCCAAAATTGTCAATGGACATTGATTTTACTATATCAACAAGCGCGGCATCACGCTTGTGCTTGTTTTTATATTCATTCGACGAAAAATTCCAAAGACATTCATGAAATTTATATTCTTGAATGAATTTCAATGTAATTTCAATATTCCATTTGGTTACCATCTTCATGCACAAAATCAACCGAACTGAGCGAAACTCCGCCGTGTACGCATGCTACGAGCGATTGCACGAATTGCTGCGAAAAAGAGAAAAATATAACGGTAAAGTAGTGGTCGCTCGGCAGGGTTCGGACTTTGCCACGATCGTAGTGAATTTGCTACGGTTTTCACAACATTACAAAATCTGCTTCGCGAATCCACTTGAGACCCAATCTACTACGATTTTTTCCGAGGCAAAATGGGGGGAAAATGTGCACATTTTATAATCCCGGTTGCCGAAATATGTAAATTGTTGTAAGTTTTTTTTCACTCGCGAATATTTTCTGAGGTAGACTACTATATCAAATCAACTCATGGATGTCAATTTAATTGGATTTGTCTAAATTCAAAAATTCACTACGGAAATTTTGGTTTCACTACGCTTTTTGGTACCTGTCACTACGATTTTGGATTTGCCAGGTCCTAACCCTGTCGCTCGGCCTAGCAAACAAAATGTGATTCTAGTGGCTCTCTCGCCACTTTCGTCGGTGACTGACTCAATCGAGAACTCGCCTTACCGTTTAGACGAAACGAGTACTCGTTCGAGTTGCTGTCTTCTCACTCTACTCGTTACGTGTAATCAAGCCTTAAAGTCGATGGATAAAAATGATCTCAAAAACTCATTCGATATGTTAATTGATCGTGCAAAACGTTGTATTGATGCGGAAGGAGACTATAAAATAAATGAGATTTGCCGGAATATTGAGTTTTTGTCTTTATTTTGAAAAAGTTACGTTTTCCATAGGACACACTGTGCATGTTGAAGCAATATAAACAGCAACAACAACAAACTGGCATACGCGAATTTTAAAATAGAGGTTTGGCTAGCCTTTTGTGTTGTTGCTTTTATTTTTTCCTTTCATTCTTTATCACATTTTTGTTTTTGTAATTTGTTGCTGTTGTTATTTGGTTGTGCTGCTCTATTTTTCCTGTCCCCGGTCGTTGCTGTCACTCCGCCAATTTTCAATTAAATTGAAAATATTCTTGTCTTTTGCTGTTGTTGTTCGGGTTGTTTGCTTTTTTACTCAGCTTTTAATGACATGCGACAAGAAAACAACAACCATAGCAAGAGCAGCAGTCGCCCGCACGATAGCACAGCCGCCACCCCAACGCAACTCTCACAACTATCTGCGTCCGTCCATCTGTTCTTCTGTCTTCCGCACGCTGAAAACCGGCAATGTAGCAGGCAAATATGACGGCGTTGACATTTTTATGATACAGTGCGTTGCCTATCGCTGGCGTAGGGGAGTGAGCGCCGCAGCAGTCAGGATCTGACGCTTGCCAGTTTGTTTTGTTGTTGTTGTATTTTTCTGCGATTTTAATGTTTTTATTTTACCAGTTCACTTTGCTTCGTTTTTAATTTTTTATTCTCAGGCTTAAGAGTATGCAGCGCGGCCGTTATTGTAGTTCCATTGTGCGCCCGAAAAGTGCCGAATTCGAATAAGATGCAATTTCCAAAAAACTTTCATTATGCACACAAAAATCTACTTCAAAAATGGAAAAAATTTCTTTTGCCGCAAAAGGATCTCACTATATGGACGAATACTAAAGAATACTTCACAGTCAGTTCGAGATTTTGCATACAGATTCAAAGCTGTCATTCTCGTTAAACTTTATTATACGTGTGATAGAATACTAAACACATTTTCATAGACTATTCGACTTTTTTATGGCGTCATAGCGTCATCTCTGAACATGATTATTGTAGTTATAATTTTTTGTTAACTGAAGTTGAAAATTCGAACATTTTTGGAAATTTTGCTTTTTTTTACTAAACAAAATTTTTTAATGTTCTGAAAACCGTTAGGTTAGGTTAGATTAGGTTAGGGTGGCAGCTCAAAGAGGTCACGTAGGCCAAGACCCGTTGTGATACTACGTGAAAGGCGTGGTTGCCCTTCAAGCTACACACCCCCCAGGTGTTGGGCAGGAGCCATCCCGATTCCGTAATGTATCGAGCGATGCGGCCGATGCTGGGTCCTGTCAGGTCGGCCAAGTTGCTGAAAAATGGGGCTTCCAGTAGCCGGAGTCGTCTCCGTGCTGGACAGTTGCACATCAGATGCGCCACACTCTCCTCTTCGCCCGCTTCGTCGCACTGCGTTCGTCCAGTGTACCGTTAGCACAGAAACTGTGGAGTAAATGGAATTCCGCTTTAAGGGGGCTTTCCCGTTTTTCGGTTTCAAAAAATGGTTTTTTTTTTACAGAAATCGATTTATAAATACGATAACAATATGAAGCCAAAGTTTCATAATGAAATATGCAATAGTTTTGAAGTTATAGCCAAAAATGTTTCGGCGCGCACAGCCTCGCGTACGCTCCGCGCGGCGAGTATTGTAACTTTAAACGCGTTTTTCGTTTTCTCGTTTTTGTGAGGTTTTTTACACTTTTTTTCGGATCTAATGAACCGATTTGGATAAAACTGAATTTCACGTGTTCAGAAATGAATTCTCTATCGTACATCATAGGATTTTTTCAATATTGTGAAATTTCGATTTTTAACAACACTTTTAGTACCAAAATTTTGCAAAAAAATCGATTTTTTTTTTCAAATTTTCGCCAAATTTCACCAAGTTGAAATTTTTCACAAATCCTCCGATGTGCGATAACTAAAACTATGTAATTAATGAAAATGATGGTCAATTTGATTTCAGATAAACCGTACCGGAGAAAAGTGTAAAAAGCTGGGAGTATGTTTTCCAAACAAGGCAACATAAGTACTTAGCAAGCCGGCGGCCATTTTGTTTTTTTTTCCAAAAAAAAAAATTTTTTCAACTCACTATTGTAACAACAAACAAAATAAAAGAGAATTAGAACATTTTATCAAACTGTCTTTCCAAAATTAATTCTTGAAAAACACCTCATTTTTCGACGAAAAAACGGGAAAGCCCCCTTAAACGAAGTAATTCACGTGTCCTGCCTTGGTTAAGCGACGGCCAGATTTCTCTGGAGATCCTGCAAAGGTTCTGCTCCGCCCAGAATCAGTTAGCCAAACGGAAATAAGCCTGCCTAACCGTCAGTTTGACAGTCGCAAGGGCGATGCTACAATGCGTAGTAGGAGCTGGAAGCAGAGATAGCTACATTTTTTGCTGCGTCCTCTATATTGAGTCCAAAGTTGAGCTTTTACATTTTTAGCTCCTACCGTTAAGCAGCTATGACGATTTAAAGATTGTCTACGACTACATTTGGCTACGCGATGTTACTTTTAGCGCCGCAGTCAAATTAGTAACAAAAACTTTTTGTTTGTGCGCATAAACTCCAAATGTTAGATTTTGATATCTTTACCCATTAATTTTTATTAAGAACATTAAAAATTTCATATTTCATATTCTTTCATATTCTTTAGGTAAAACAAATCTGTTTGAGCTATATCAAAGAATATGAAGCAATATAGAACGCGCATCTCATACAAGCAAACGCGTTGTATGGCGGGTACTGCTGGTAGTACCCTCTGTTATTGACAGCAGAACTCTCTGTTACTAACAGCAGAAATCTCTGTAACTTCGGCGTAACATGTGAGTAGAAGCAACGAAAATAAACATACGAAGGCTTGCTTTTGGTTGCGCTCACTGCAGCGAGTCTGCGTTAGCACACTGCTGCGGCGTGGGATAATGGCGAGATAAAGACGATGTGCTGTTGTTGTTGTTGTTGCGCTGGCGAAATGCTGAAATTATAAAACGATTTCTATTTTCTGGCGGCTGGCTTTTGTTCTTCTTCTACCAGGTATGCGCCTATGATGCGCCGGTAACGACATCTAGCGGTAAATAGCCGAATATTTATAAACTTCGGGACCGTACCAAATGTCATGTTTACTTCTTCTGTCATATGTCAACAATATTCAGTTCACAATTTGTCAAGTTTCATCCAACAACGCATTGTTTGACGCTCCGGAAAATGTCGGATTACGTGCCTACTAATTACGATTTGCGGACACAGTTAATTTTGTGTTACCATTTGAAGAAAAAACCTTCTAAAACCTGGTGAAACGGTTAACGGTGAACGTTACCAACAACAATTGGCCGATTTGAACCGTGCTATACGCCAAAAACGCCCAGAATATGAAGCCAGGCAACACAAAGGGATTTTCCTCGATGACAACGCACCACCACACCGCACTAGAGCCACCAAAGAATTGGTTGCATCGTACAACTGGGAAGCTCTTGCTGATGCGGCTTACTCACCAGACTTGGCGCCTTCGGATTATCACATGTTCGCATCGATGGGCCACGCATTAACGGAACAGCGCTTCAATTCTCACGCAGAAGCCAAAAAATGGATCGATGATTGGTTTCAGGCAAACAACGAAACATTTTTTTGGCGAGGCATCCATAAATTGCCTGAGAGATGGGAAAAATGTGTAGCTATCGATGGCCATTACTTTGAAGAATAAAATTGTAATCATTTCCTCACAATAAACGTGTTTTTTTCAAAAACACCGGTTTCACCGCCGGTTTCATAGGCGCATACCTGGTATAAGCTTACACGGCGTCGCATATTGCTCCTGAACTCACTGCCGACTGTAGTGTGCGCATAATCATAGAAAAGAAAATAAAATATGGTTGGCGTGGTGACCTATATGATCGCTACAGGCAATAAAAAATAAAAATAAAGTAATCAAAAAAGATCAATCAACCCGCAACCAGATTGATCACATTGTGATTGATGGAAGGCATGCTTCTAGTATTCTAGATGTGCGCACGTTCCGAGGTCCCAACATCGACTCGGACCATTACCTTGTTGCAGCCAAGGTACGCATGCGCCTTTGCGCAGCGAAGACCGCACAACCTAGTTTGCGAAGAAAGCTGGACATCAGCAAGCTGCGATCACAAGGGGTAGCCGAAGCCTACTCCGCTCAGCTCTCCAACCAGCTCGGTCGCTCCCCCTCTCCACCTGATGACATCGGCGGATTATGGGCTCACTTATCCCACTCTATGCGCGCCGCCGCAGAAAATGTCCTTGGTTTTCGACGCCCACCACCAAAAAACCAATGGTACGATGAAGAGTGTCGCGCAGCCACTGCAGCGAAGAATGCTGCCTACAAGAAGACCCTGCAGTCGGCTGCCACGCGAGCCGTGACAGAAAAATACCGGGAGGAGAGGAAGAAAGAGAGGTGCCTTTTTAGACGCAAGAAACGGGAGCAAGAAAGGCGCGAGCGTGAGGAAATCGAGGAGTGCAGGAGCAGGAATGACGCCCGAAAATTCTTCCAAAAAGTTAAGCGTCTCACGGAAGGATTTAAGCCCGGGGCATCTTCTTGCAGAGACGAAAACGGGGATCTGGTTACGGATGCGCAGGGTGTGCTGAGGTTGTGGAAGGAGCACTTCACCAAGCTGCTCTCAGGCGACGAAGGGAACAATACCGCCAGTGGTGAAGATGTCCAGATGGCACCAATCGACGACGACGGTGTGGATGTGCCACCGCCCAGCCATGACGAGGTCCGGGTCGCTATCCAGCGACTCAAGAACAACAAAGCTGCAGGGCCGGATGGGCTACCAGCTGAATTGTTCAAGGCCGGCGGCGGTGAGCTGATTGGGTGCATGCATCAGCTCATTTGCAAAATATGGCTGGAGGAACGAATGCCCAACGATTTGAACCTCAGTGCCCTTTGTCCTGTGCTGAAGAAAGGCGACCCAACAATATGCGCCAACTACAGGGGTATAAGCCTACTTCCCATTGCATACAAGGTCCTGACGAGCGTACTATGTGAAAGATTAAAGCCACTCGCCAAGGCGCTGATTGGACCTTATCAGTGCGGCTTTAGACCTGGTAAGTCCACCATCGACCAGATATTCACTTTACGCCAAATCCTGGAGAAGACCCATGAGAATCAAATCGATACACACCATCTATTCATCGATTACAAGGCAGCATTCGATAGCCCGATAAGGGATCGCCTATATGCCGCATTGTCTGAACTTGGTATCCCTGCAAAGCTCGTGAGACTTTGCAGAGCGACGTTGAGCAATACGCGCAGCTCCGTCAAGGTTGGAAGTGACCTCTCCGACCCCTTTGATACCGTTCGAGGTTTCAGACAGGGTGATCCTTTGTCCTGCGACCTCTTCAACTTCACCATGGAGAGTGTTCTGCGCAAGGCCGGTGTACATCGTAATGGCACAATTTTCAACAAAAGTGTCCAGCTCCTTGCCTACGCTGATGACATTGATGTCATCGGACGTAACAAGCGAGATGTCACCGCTGCCTTTGCGGCTATCGAAAGAGAATCTGCCAAAATGGGTCTGGTGGTAAATGAGGGCAAGACGAAGTATATGCTGTCTACATGCAGGGACTCGCAGCGGCTAGGGTCTCACGTCGAGGCCGACAGGTATACTTTTGAAGTTGTCAAGGAATTCGTCTACCTTGGCACCGCCATCAACAGCAGCAATGATGTCAGCCTGGAGATAAAGCGAAGGATAACTCTTGCCAACAGGTGCTACTACGGTCTCGGTAGGCAATTGAGAAGCAGAGACCTCTCTCGACCGACAAAACTTGCACTCTATAGGACGCTTATCTTGCCCGTGCTCCTCTATGGCGCTGAAGCATGGACAATGACACGAAACGACATAGCGGCCCTTGGAGTGTTCGAGAGGAAGGTACTTCGCAAAATCTTCGGCCCTGTTCGTGTTGGTGACGACTATCGTATACGAACCAATAACGAGCTGTATGAGCTGAATAAGGACATGGACGTAGCGCAGCGAATAAACATCCAGCGGCTACGCTGGCTCGGTCATGTCTGCCGCATGGACGACGAAGCTCCGGCGAAAAAGGTGTTCGATGCGATGGTTGGAGGTCGACGGCGAAGAGGGAGGCCGTGTCTCCGGTGGAAGGACCAAGTTGAAGAGGCCCTGTCATCTCTTGGTGTTACCAACTGGAGAAGGCGCGCGCAAAGCAGAGGCGCCTGGAGAGAAGTTTTGCGGCAGGCCGTAACCCGATAACGGGTTGTTATGGCCAGTTAAGTAAGTAAGTAATCAAAAAAGACAATTAAAAAGGGAAATTGGAAAGAAAGGAAGACTTTTTATTAGCCCGTAATAATTTTCCGTCCCGTTCTTTGGAACTTTTTTTACTGCCCACATATAAGAAGACCCTGCAGTCGGCTGCCACGCGAGCCGTGACAGAAAAATACCGGGAGGAGAGGAAGAAAGAGAGGTGCCTTTTTAGACGCAAGAAACGGGAGCAAGAAAGGCGCGAGCGTGAGGAAATTGAGGAGTGCAGGAGCAGGAATGACGCCCGAAAATTCTTCCAAAAAGTTAAGCGTCTCACGGAAGGATTAAAGCCTGGGGCATCTTCTTGCAGAGACAAAAACGGGGATCTGGTTACGGATGCGCAGGGTGTGCTGAGGTTGTGGAAGGAGCACTTCACCAAGCTGCTCTCAGGCGACGAAGGGAAAAATACCGCCAGTGGTGAAGATGTCCAGATGGCACCAATCGACGACGACGGTGTGGATGTGCCACTGCCCAGCCATGACGAGGTCCGGGTTGCTATCCAGCGACTCAAGAACAATAAAGCTGCAGGGCCGGATGGGCTACCAGCTGAATTGTTCAAGGCCGGCGGCGGTGAGCTGATTGGGTGCATGCATCAGCTCATTTGCAAAATATGGCTGGAGGAACGAATGCCCAACGATTGGAACCTCAGTGCCCTTTGTCCTGTGCTGAAGAAAGGCGACCGAACAAATGCGCCAACTACAGGGGTATAAGCCTACTTCCCATTGCATACAAGGTCCTGACGAGCGTACTATGTGAAAGATTAAAGCCACTCGCCAAGGCGCTGATTGGACCTTATCAGTGCGGCTTTAGACCTGGTAAGTCCACCATCGACCAGATATTCACTTTACGCCAAATCCTGGAGAAGACCCATGAGAATCAAATCGATACACACTAGACATTTACGCCGCCGAGCCACGCCGCCGCCGCCGCCGATTTTTGCTTTTTCTGACACGCCGCCGCCGAATTAGGTAAAAACCGGCGCGGCGGCGGCGGCGGCGGCGTTCGGCGTCATATAAATTCTTGTACAACCTAAAAAAAAATTAAGATGAATATTTTAGTGTATCGTGAAAAGTGCCCTGTTTCAAATGATCGATTAATCATTGGAATTGTCCCATCTCTAGAACATTTGACTGCTGGTCTCACCATTACAAATAAAAGGTCACAGCTTAGTCCTTATAACGTCAATAAAATAATTTTCATACATGACAATTACGAGACTTGCAAAGCAAATTTAACATAATTTCTTTTAAATGTTATTATTATTATTTTTTATAAGTACTTATGTAAAATGTGAAAAATGACTGTGAATTTAAGGAGCACAAGAAAAGCTTTATTTGTTTTGTTTAACAATTGTTATTGTTTTTTTTAATGTATTAATATACAGGGTGCGCCATCTGCTACCTTTTTTTCTATTTGAAAAAACAACACGCTTTTTATGATGTGAAATCAATTTTTTTTATTGATAAATGAAGGTTGGTTTATGCCATTTATGTATGAAATATAACATCGGTCATGTGACCACCGCGGCTTCGTTTACAGGCCAACATCCGAGCATCAAAATTTCCAATGACTTTTTGCAGAATCATCGGGTCTATGGCCGCAATTTCAGTCTTAAGGTATTGAATTGTCCGGGGAGCATTCGCATACACTTTCCCTTTCAAAAATCCCCAAAGGAAATAGTCAAGAGGGGTTAAATCGCACGATCTCGGGGGCCAATTCACATCGGAATTTCTTGAAATTATGCGGTCTTGAAATTTCTCCTGCAATAGGGCGATTGTCTGGCGAGATGTGTGGGCCGTTGCTCCGTCTTGTTGAAACCAAAGATAGTCGGCATTAATACGATCCAATTGTGGCCATAAAGTGGTCTCACTAATGTCCAATTGTTGCGAACGGTGCCTAATCGAGGTGGTTGGCTCTTCTCGCACACTTTCACTCACTGCGGCTATGTTTTCACGAGTACGAGCTGGACGAGCATGTTTGTATGGTCTACGACCTTCAACCGAACCAGTTTCCTCAAAACGATCCACAATCCAACGAATTCCAGGCTCTGTAGGGCGCCCATGTCGGCCAAAACTAGTGCGAAGTTTGCGAAAAGTATTTTTTATATTTCGACCGTTTTCGTAATAAGTTTGGATAACCAAAATGCGTTGTTGTGTTGTTAGCGAATCCATGACTGTAAATGGCATACCTTTGACAGTTCATATATGTATACCACATGGCTTTTGACTCACATGGTAACACATAAACTTATAAGTGAAGAAAAAGTAATAGATGGCGCACCCTGTATAAATCTATCTATATAAATACAAATGAAGTGATGTGCGTTAGAAAAAAAACTCAGAAACCGCTTGGCCGATTGTAATAATTCTTTTTGGGGTTTTGTTTATCTTGAATCAGAGAAGATTTTAACGTAAAACAAAGTTTCGATTTGAAGGCCGTTGGGCAAGGGGCGTGGCACTTATTTTTCACTCATTTTTCGACTTAAATTTTCCGCATAACTTTGGAACTATAAGTCACACATCAATGAAACTTGGTACGAGCTTACGATTTAGATGCGCTCAGCGACTGAAAGAATAGTGTAGGTATTGGACAAGGGGTCGTTGCACCACCCTTAATATTGGGTATACCATCGCCCCATAGATCTGTTGTTCCACTGATAAAATTGTATGGGCGTTGGACAAGGGGCGTGGCATTTTTTGGCAACCCTAAATTGCTATGTAACTTTGGAACTATAACGTTCACATCACTGCCATTTGGCACAAAAATACGATTTAGTCGTTCCCGTCGACAAGGGGAATGGTCTGGGTATAATATGGAATAGCTTCGGAATTATTACTCGGACAGCATTTAAATTTGTTACTGGGACAATCGGCATGGAAACATTGAACATAATAAATCTAACTTAATTGTTTAGGGCCGTTATACAAATAGTTATCAGATATTAAAAAAAAATGTATTATGAAATCGACGTGAGTGAAGCCGCCGGGTACAGCTAGTTTTTAAAATAAATTGAAATAGAAAAATTTCATTTAATAACAGGATACACCGTCCTCCCCGCCGCCGCCGCCACCAGATTAACCGGCTCAGCCGCCGCCGCCGCCGCCGCCAAATTAACCGGCTTAGCCGCCGCCGCCGGTTCTCTCTGGCCCCTACGCCGCCGCCGAAGCAAAAGCAATCGGCGTAAAACTCTAATACACACCATCTCTTCATCGATTACAAGGCAGCATTCGATAGCCCGATAAGGGATCGCCTATATGCCGCATTGTCTGAACTTGGTATCCCTGCAAAGCTCGTGAGACTTTGCAGAGCGACGTTGAGCAATACGCGCAGCTCCGTCAAGGTTGGAAGTGACCTCTCCGACCCCTTTGATACCGTTCGAGGTTTCAGACAGGGTGATCCTTTGTCCTGCGACCTCTTCAACTTCACCATGGAGAGTGTTCTGCGCAAGGCCGGTGTACATCGTAATGGCACAATTTTCAACAAAAGTGTCCAGCTCCTTGCCTACGCTGATGACATTGATGTCATCGGACGTAACAAGCGAGATGTCACCGCTGCCTTTGCGGCTATCGAAAGAGAATCTGCCAAAATGGGTCTGGTGGTAAATGAGGGCAAGACGAAGTATATGCTGTCTACATGCAGGGACTCGCAGCGGCTAGGGTCTCACGTCGAGGCCGACAGGTATACTTTTGAAGTTGTCAAGGAATTCGTCTACCTTGGCACCGCCATCAACAGCAGCAATGATGTCAGCCTGGAGATAAAGCGAAGGATAACTCTTGCCAACAGGTGCTACTACGGTCTCGGTAGGCAATTGAGAAGCAGAGACCTCTCTCGACCGACAAAACTTGCACTCTATAGGACGCTTATCTTGCCCGTGCTCCTCTATGGCGCTGAAGCATGGACAATGACACGAAACGACATAGCGGCCCTTGGAGTGTTCGAGAGGAAGGTACTTCGCAAAATCTTCGGCCCTGTTCGTGTTGGTGACGACTATCGTATACGAACCAATAACGAGCTGTATGAGCTGAATAAGGACATGGACGTAGCGCAGCGAATAAACATCCAGCGGCTACGCTGGCTCGGTCATGTCTGCCGCATGGACGACGAAGCTCCGGCGAAAAAGGTGTTCGATGCGATGGTTGGAGGTCGACGGCGAAGAGGGAGGCCGTGTCTCCGGTGGAAGGACCAAGTTGAAGAGGCCCTGTCATCTCTTGGTGTTACCAACTGGAGAAGGCGCGCGCAAAGCAGAGGCGCCTGGAGAGAAGTTTTGCGGCAGGCCGTAACCCGATAACGGGTTGTTATGGCCAGTTAAGTAAGTAAGTAATCAAAAAAGACAATTAAAAAGGGAAATTGGAAAGAAAGGAAGACGTTTTTATTAGCCCGTAATAATTTTCCGTCCCGTTCTTTGGAACTTTTTTTACTGCCCACATATAAGAAGACCCTGCAGTCGGCTGCCACGCGAGCCGTGACAGAAAAATACCGGGAGGAGAGGAAGAAAGAGAGGTGCCTTTTTAGACGCAAGAAACGGGAGCAAGAAAGGCGCGAGCGTGAGGAAATTGAGGAGTGCAGGAGCAGGAATGACGCCCGAAAATTCTTCCAAAAAGTTAAGCGTCTCACGGAAGGATTAAAGCCTGGGGCATCTTCTTGCAGAGACAAAAACGGGGATCTGGTTACGGATGCGCAGGGTGTGCTGAGGTTGTGGAAGGAGCACTTCACCAAGCTGCTCTCAGGCGACGAAGGGAACAATACCGCCAGTGGTGAAGATGTCCAGATGGCACCAATCGACGACGACGGTGTGGATGTGCCACTGCCCAGCCATGACGAGGTCCGGGTTGCTATCCAGCGACTCAAGAACAATAAAGCTGCAGGGCCGGATGGGCTACCAGCTGAATTGTTCAAGGCCGGCGGCGGTGAGCTGATTGGGTGCATGCATCAGCTCATTTGCAAAATATGGCTGGAGGAACGAATGCCCAACGATTGGAACCTCAGTGCCCTTTGTCCTGTGCTGAAGAAAGGCGACCGAACAAATGCGCCAACTACAGGGGTATAAGCCTACTTCCCATTGCATACAAGGTCCTGACGAGCGTACTATGTGAAAGATTAAAGCCACTCGCCAAGGCGCTGATTGGACCTTATCAGTGCGGCTTTAGACCTGGTAAGTCCACCATCGACCAGATATTCACTTTACGCCAAATCCTGGAGAAGACCCATGAGAATCAAATCGATACACACTAGACATTTACGCCGCCGAGCCACGCCGCCGCCGCCGCCGATTTTTGCTTTTTCTGACACGCCGCCGCCGAATTAGGTAAAAACCGGTGCGGCGGCGGCGGCGGCGGCGTTCGGCGTCATATAAATTCTTGTACAACCTAAAAAAAAATTAAGATGAATATTTTAGTGTATCGTGAAAAGTGCCCTGTTTCAAATGATCGATTAATCATTGGAATTGTCCCATCTCTAGAACATTTGACTGCTGGTCTCACCATTACAAATAAAAGGTCACAGCTTAGTCCTTATAACGTCAATAAAATAATTTTCATACATGACAATTACGAGACTTGCAAAGCAAATTTAACATAATTTCTTTTAAATGTTATTATTATTATTTTTTATAAGTACTTATGTAAAATGTGAAAAATGACTGTGAATTTAAGGAGCACAAGAAAAGCTTTATTTGTTTTGTTTAACAATTGTTATTGTTTTTTTTAATGTATTAATATACAGGGTGCGCCATCTGCTACCTTTTTTTCTATTTGAAAAAACAACACGCTTTTTATGATGTGAAATCAATTTTTTTTATTGATAAATGAAGGTTGGTTTATGCCATTTATGTATGAAATATAACATCGGTCATGTGACCACCGCGGCTTCGTTTACAGGCCAACATCCGAGCATCAAAATTTCCAATGACTTTTTGCAGAATCATCGGGTCTATGGCCGCAATTTCAGTCTTAAGGTATTGAATTGTCCGGGGAGCATTCGCATACACTTTCCCTTTCAAAAATCCCCAAAGGAAATAGTCAAGAGGGGTTAAATCGCACGATCTCGGGGGCCAATTCACATCGGAATTTCTTGAAATTATGCGGTCTTGAAATTTCTCCTGCAATAGGGCGATTGTCTGGCGAGATGTGTGGGCCGTTGCTCCGTCTTGTTGAAACCAAAGATAGTCGGCATTAATACGATCCAATTGTGGCCATAAAGTGGTCTCACTAATGTCCAATTGTTGCGAACGGTGCCTAATCGAGGTGGTTGGCTCTTCTCGCACACTTTCACTCACTGCGGCTATGTTTTCACGAGTACGAGCTGGACGAGCATGTTTGTATGGTCTACGACCTTCAACCGAACCAGTTTCCTCAAAACGATCCACAATCCAACGAATTCCAGGCTCTGTAGGGCGCCCATGTCGGCCAAAACTAGTGCGAAGTTTGCGAAAAGTATTTTTTATATTTCGACCGTTTTCGTAATAAGTTTGGATAACCAAAATGCGTTGTTGTGTTGTTAGCGAATCCATGACTGTAAATGGCATACCTTTGACAGTTCATATATGTATACCACATGGCTTTTGACTCACATGGTAACACATAAACTTATAAGTGAAGAAAAAGTAATAGATGGCGCACCCTGTATAAATCTATCTATATAAATACAAATGAAGTGATGTGCGTTAGAAAAAAAACTCAGAAACCGCTTGGCCGATTGTAATAATTCTTTTTGGGGTTTTGTTTATCTTGAATCAGAGAAGATTTTAACGTAAAACAAAGTTTCGATTTGAAGGCCGTTGGGCAAGGGGCGTGGCACTTATTTTTCACTCATTTTTCGACTTAAATTTTCCGCATAACTTTGGAACTATAAGTCACACATCAATGAAACTTGGTACGAGCTTACGATTTAGATGCGCTCAGCGACTGAAAGAATAGTGTAGGTATTGGACAAGGGGTCGTTGCACCACCCTTAATATTGGGTATACCATCGCCCCATAGATCTGTTGTTCCACTGATAAAATTGTATGGGCGTTGGACAAGGGGCGTGGCATTTTTTGGCAACCCTAAATTGCTATGTAACTTTGGAACTATAACGTTCACATCACTGCCATTTGGCACAAAAATACGATTTAGTCGTTCCCGTCGACAAGGGGAATGGTCTGGGTATAATATGGAATAGCTTCGGAATTATTACTCGGACAGCATTTAAATTTGTTACTGGGACAATCGGCATGGAAACATTGAACATAATAAATCTAACTTAATTGTTTAGGGCCGTTATACAAATAGTTATCAGATATTAAAAAAAAATGTATTATGAAATCGACGTGAGTGAAGCCGCCGGGTACAGCTAGTTTTTAAAATAAATTGAAATAGAAAAATTTCATTTAATAACAGGATACACCGTCCTCCCCGCCGCCGCCGCCACCAGATTAACCGGCTCAGCCGCCGCCGCCGCCGCCGCCAAATTAACCGGCTTAGCCGCCGCCGCCGGTTCTCTCTGGCCCCTACGCCGCCGCCGAAGCAAAAGCAATCGGCGTAAAACTCTAATACACACCATCTCTTCATCGATTACAAGGCAGCATTCGATAGCCCGATAAGGGATCGCCTATATGCCGCATTGTCTGAACTTGGTATCCCTGCAAAGCTCGTGAGACTTTGCAGAGCGACGTTGAGCAATACGCGCAGCTCCGTCAAGGTTGGAAGTGACCTCTCCGACCCCTTTGATACCGTTCGAGGTTTCAGACAGGGTGATCCTTTGTCCTGCGACCTCTTCAACTTCACCATGGAGAGTGTTCTGCGCAAGGCCTGTCATCTCTTGGTGTTACCAACTGGAGAAGGCGCGCGCAAAGCAGAGGCGCCTGGAGAGAAGTTTTGCGGCAGGCCGTAACGCGATAACGGGTTGTTATGGCCAGTTAAGTAAGTAAGTAATCAAAAAAGACAATTAAAAAGGGAAATTGGAAAGAAAGGAAGACGTTTTTATTAGCCCGTAATAATTTTCCGTCCCGTTCTTTGGAACTTTTTTTACTGCCCACATATAATGCTTGGTTAAAAGAACTAAAATAAGAAAATCTTATACACCCATACCTCACTTTGCGTCGTGGTTACGTTCCAAAAAACCACGACGCAAATTTAAACGACGCAAAGTGAATTATGATTTCCTATAGCAAACCATGTAAAGATCGAAGATAGGTTCCAGGGTTAAGAAAATACTACTTTAAAAAAAAATTGAACAAAGTAAACATTTAAAAAACAAAAATAACATACAATTTTATAACATACATACAAAAAACCAAAAAAAAAACAAATTCAATTAAAACAAAATAAAGTATTCAATTAATTTATAAGAACAAAATAAAAATTAATCACTGTCTGATGAGTTCATAGTGGCTGTTGTCGTAAGTCGGCTTTCTTTCACAAAAGTTAGAAAGGGAATCCTCGACTTTTGATGGCATGGCGTAATTAGAAACAAAAGACGTGCTATCTTTTAGAAAAAAAATATAATTAAAAAAAAAATTAAAGACTCGAACCCAAAACAACGCAACTTCGAAAATCTAACGACGCACAGTGAAAATTAGTACTAATTCAGCAGCGACGCAACTTCGAAACAACGCAAAACGAAACGACGCAAAGCGAGGTATTGGTGTATTGTAAATTTATGGTCACATCATTCGCCATGGAACAATTCAGGTGTAGAATATTTATACTATTTTTAAACGTAGGCATTCCTAAATCACATTTTTCATATGACAAAATACTTGTCTTATTATTTATTTCTTTATTTAGTGCTTTAGTAGTGCCTTCGACATATTGAAAGTCAATAGACCTATTAAATTATGCTTGTCCATACAATCTTTTAACCCTTGGTTTGTCCGTTAGATATCGATTTAAAAAAAAAATTAAAACACGTATCTAATTATTTTTGTGTTTTTATGAATTTTGAAGTCAATAACACTTCGTTCAATAATGTGTGTGACTAACTAATTAAAACACATTTTTTTGCCAAAATTCGTTCTTATTCATCAACATAGTCCCCTTTTAGGGAGATACAATCATTCCAACGCTTTTCCAATCTTTCGATACCGCCTTTGTAGAACGATTTTTCTTTGCCTTTAAAATAGGCGTTAGTTTCGGCGATTACTTCATCATTTGAGCCAAATCTCTTTTGAGGCCGTTAATTTTTTAAGGAAAAAGTATAAAAAGTGATGAAAATGAGTATGGTAAATTTTTCCTTATACTTCGACAAGAATGGGAATCACGCCAAATAATTTGGCTGTGTTGTATTATTTTATGTTTCCGCTTTCGTTTAACACCTAACTTGACATTTGATTTACGAACAGTGTGCATGTTTTTGACCATCAAAGAAAACGCCTTGAAATTCCATATTTTCCGACTTTGAGGACCAATTACCGCGGAATTGTAAAACTCGAAATTTGTTGCCCTGTGTAATCGACAACAACAAAAACATTAGCGAATCCCGATCTTCGTTGAAACGATGATGACGATGCTTTGGTTCGTTGTTTGCTCTTTGCTTGCGATTCGGCAAACAAGATCAAGAAACATACATGCAAAAAATGATTGAGCGAACACTACGGTGCAACACAACCATTTCAATGTACACGAGTTGTTGCGAACAATAACCCTCTACTGCCCCAATTTTTTTTTAAGTCGAAAAATTGTTTACATGGTTTTGGAATCATATAAGAAGGAAACATTTCTAAAATAAAAAAATTTGCTTCCGTGTGAGTGTGAAACCCATATAAATTTGCGTGCCTTAAGGCCGTACTGGGCACATAAGCTAAAAAATTTAACTGATGAACAGTTTCACGTTTTATTGATTACACTCGATACGAAAAATGCACCTAAAAATAAAAGTGGTTTCTAGACTAACTTTGGGCCGCTAAACACGAAACTGAAAATCAAAAAATTTTTTTAAAAAGCGTTTACGAAAAATCTTCGAAAAAAAATTTTTTCCCCTATTGTTTCAGTTATGAGCACATATCTCGTAAACGAATCATCCGACTAACACAACACTGTCCGGCGGTCAGAAGATAATACCTTAGCCTTTCCAGTAATACATAGATTGTCCAAATCAGATGAGATTTGGGAAAGTTACTGACGGTGAAAGTTGTAAGAAAGTGAATTTTTCGACCATTTTCAAAATTATAAATTTTTGAATGATTTTTTTATGGATAAAATACATTATTTGCTCTGGTTTTAAAATTTATGATGAATCATATACTATTGGAGCAAATATTAAGCCTAACATCAATAGAATCGAAAGAAAAATGACAAAGTTATAAAGCAGTGAGTGAACACCAACTTTACATTTATTACACCGTGCGACAAATATAAACATTTTTGCCGAGACCCATCCAAATGTTGATATAGACGTAAAACTAGAAGTATTTATAATATCCTGGCATAGACAGTTTTTCATTTTCTGACCCAAAAACTTTTTTAAAGGACTTTAAAATTTTAAGGATACATACATTTAAAATATTTTTTAAAATGTTTGCCGTTGTGCAATGATGAAGATATGGGTATCAAATGAAAGAGGAAAAATGTCTCCTTTTAACAAAATTTCCTATTTTGAACTTTAAATCTAACAGAGCTAACACTTCATTAACGGTTTCTTCATCAGTTTCTTCATGAGATTCTTCGAAAACATCGGAATCCAAGTTTTCTAAAACTTCCTGTACTTTTTTGTCCCATAAAACCGACAATTGTTTTTTTAAATGCCGGTTGATATCTATAAAACGGAAACCACATACAAGTATACGTTAGTGACCAAATGCATTAAATCTTTTCGCTTTGGTGCCTGATGCGGCCTAAAGGCAGTCTGCTTTCTCAAGCCGAAAACAGTAACTATAAATCCTTTTTTTCACTATAAAACACTTCAAATCAATAAATTACATTACAAGGTACTCACTCATAATTTTTTGGTTTTAATCTTTTAACGAAAAGTATTTTTAATAATTTTTTTTCTTTTTTTACTTTTCACGAAATAATTATTTCTACTAATTTCCACGAAGTTCAACTTTCAACTGATAATAAGGGGAACATATGATGCTTACAGCAGTGCTACATTAAAAAAAGACAACTTAATTTATCTATAATATGTCCTAAAAATTTCATTTAAAAAAATTAAAATTTATGTGGACTTTTCTAGTTTTTTGTGCCGTGCCTTAAGGCCGTATGGGGCAGTAGAGGGATAACATTGCTTTTTGCTGTTGTCCTACGAAAATCTAACAGAAAATGTTATGAACTTAACATTCTCAAATGCCTACGCTTCGCTCTTCCCGTTCGCATCATAACAGCCGAAAACACTTTTGTGCCCACATGCGCGTTCTATATTACTTCATATTCTTTGGCTATATACAACTATTAATGTAAATCGACATTTGTGTTGAATTTTGTCTTTGTGTTCCTACTATAAAATGACGGTATATAATTTCTTGGCACATTTTAACCCGCTTACTCCAATGATTTGGATGTTTTTGACCCTATATAAAATATCCGCTTCGCTATGACATTTCAAGATTGAGCTGTTTCACAAAAAATTTTACTGGACAATGTCACTATGAGCTACCAAACATTAAAGGTGCTGCGTAAATAAACTGAAAATGTAATTTAACCAAAAGTGTTTTGCATAAAAACTGCTGCGCTTTACAACACCGCATCGACTCAATTAACATTCGACTGCAAAAAAGGTTGTATGTACCACCAAAGAAAATAAACATACAGAATGCGCATGTCATACAAGCAAAAATTTTGTATGGCGGGTTCTAACATTGGAACCCGCGCTCTGCTCGCTCAGATCACGTAGCGAGAACGTAGTTTTATGTGTTGCGCTCTTTGGTTGCGCTCACTGCAGCGAGTGTGCGTTAGCACATTGTTGTGACGTGAAATGATTGCAAGGTGAAGACGAACGCTGTTGTTGTTGTTGTTGCGCTGGCGAAAAGCTGAAATTGTAAAACGATTTCTGATTTCTGGCTGGCTTTTGTTCTTCTTCTACAAGCCTGAACGGCGCACAATGGGGTAAACATGCCGAAAACCCGCGCATTACGGCTAATCTTAAAGTTACGGGCCTAACTTTTTTTTTATTTTTCGTAATCTACATGCATGTAGCAGTCAGAAAATGCTTTTTGCATGTAAATTGGACCGAAACTGGCTGCTGTATAGCCGTTCAAAGTTGGGTGTTTTTATACTCAATGTCATTTTGTCGATGCACCTTTTTTGATGGTGATGCTGAAATGTCAATCAAATCGTTATTTTTAAATATAATCAAATAATTTTTGGTACATATAATAAGCATATTCCTACATTTAATTTGACATATGGCACATTCCATGGCACATTTTCTTGTAAAGATATAAGTTCTCAAAGTTTGGGCAAAAACAACGATTTTTTTAGGAAAATGTCCTACTTTCGTGGTGTATAACTTTTATGGATAATCATGGATAATCGAAAATCTTTAGGGAAGGTAAGTAGGAACCGTCATATATATATATGAACTAAAAACTTTTTAACGCGCGTATGGGTCGGTACGTTTATAGCACTTGATGCATATATATAGTATTAAAAATAATAATTAAAGTAAATATAGATGTGATTTATCACCTGAATTAATAAATATGCTACAAAAATATTTTGTATAAATTTTTTCGGCGGGTATGCAGGATGATTCTTGAAAAAGGCAATATATTTCAATAAAACTTTGTGTGGAATTTACGAGTGACCTAACTAAACTCTGACGTAAAAATGGGCATGGAACGCCCACTTTTAAGTAGGGTTGCCATATAAGCATACTTGGTTAAATTGGGAAAATTTATTATATTTATATACTTACCAACGTCATCTGCCCTTTTGTGGTTATTTATAACGGTAAGTGGGCATGGTACTCCCCATTAACCCGTTATGAGCCGTATCAACCCGTATCAAATGGTTTTTGCTTAAATACGAATTACCCTACGTGTATGTGTTTTTTGTGGGTGTTTTACGAAAGGAGGCAAAAAATGGGGGCGTGGCTACAATCTAGAGTATTCATAAGTCAGTTTGGGTCGATTTAAATACTTTAACTTTGGTTTTGTTTTTTACTAATGAAGATTTTAAAAGTGCCTAATTGCCGACTGTAGGGTGCCGGTGCGAGGTACAGTAAATCAAATAAAATTATGGTGAACAAATCTCTGAAGAGTCCTGAAGCAGATGTCCAAATTTGAGATATTTATCTTTAACCGTATAGATTCTACAGCATAAAATAGGCAATGCGCGGGTTTTTGGCATGTTTACCCCATTGTGCGGCGTCGCATATTGCTCCTGAACTTATTGCAGACAGTAGTGTGCGCAAAATCATAGAAAAGAAAATAAAATATGGTTGGCGTGACGACTTATGTGGTCGCTACAAACAAAGTTCCTGAAGAATTTATCAAAAACGTAGACCTAATATTTGACTGCATGAATAGGGCAATCGGATAATTGCTTTAGATCGGCTTTACAATTAAATAATGAGTCGTACAAATTTATAAAGATTTTTTTTATTATTTGAAAGATGTTTAATGTATGGATGATTTAAGTTGTGTTTTTAGAACTAAAATCTGTTTTTTAATCACTGATAAAATTAAGCAATAACCCACATAAATGTTTTATAACAAACAAGTTTTTTAACCAAGATAAATTAGAAAATACTTTTGCAATTTTGGGACAAAATTCAAGTAGTACTCGGTCAAGTGTAACAACTAATTTCGAATATACACAGGATTCTATGAATCAAAACCTACTACATGCTGAGACAGACGAAACTGTCTTTTTATTATTTTATTTTAGCAGTAATTACAACAATTATTACAACAAATTATTTTGTAGATAAAAACTTCGACAATCGAGTAAAAATTAACATAGATAATAATTGTGGCATATGTTTCCAAAAACTAAGAAATGATAACCTTTTCACTGCGCTAAGTGAAACATTTTCCATAAAAATTATCAATCGGTTACAGACTTTTGCTACCTATGTGCACCTTCAGATTTCCTGATGATTAAAAAAAGGAAGTTCCAAACCAAGATTCATTGAATACAGAGATTGCGCCTTCCGAGAGAAAATCAATTTTAAACCGCACCAGTGACGTCATCGGAGAATATGTAGGGTTTCCATCAGTACTTTTTAAACTCTTTTATTTTGAACTTACATTTTGCTTTACTCTTTTGAGCAAATATATGGCTTTCTTTATACTTAAGCCCCTATATATACATATACTTACATAACAGTTTAATAGAAATTTGTATATCTTTACAAAATTAAATATAAATTCGTATAATTCGTTCATATAAATAACACAAATAAAACAAGTGAAATTCGGGAGGAAACCCTGCAATTCAATTCAGATTTCGTGCTTTGTTTTCATTGGTTGAAAATTTTGTATTCACAAATACTTCCTTTTTTCTAAATCGTGCCGCCTTTGCTTAATTGTTTTCATTGTTTGTTGTTAAAATAATTAAATAATTTTGAGTTTCAAAAGTCCTTGCTGTAAAAGTGCGTGTAGTGAGAATATCGTGGAAAAATTTCAAAAAAAGAAAAAAGCAAAAAAGAAGAGAATCATGCGGTGTACAGTGGGCCTGTGTACACAAAATAATGAAAAAAAGGTACATGAGTGGTGAACTGCTTTTCAAATGGAATATCTATATATATATATGCATATATATGATTTAGATTGCGCAGTGCACTTCTTCCGGTTCCCGAAGGACGCAAGCCTTATACAGCGTTGAGTGAAGTTCTGTGGCCGGGAGACTTATTTGAATGTTCAAACGGCAAGCGTTTGCTCGCTGCACTTCACCCAAAACGACTTCGAACGGCAAATACTCAATATGTATCGGTAAGGGTAAATTTACTGGAATTAAGAAGGGAATTGAAAATAGAAAAAAAAAGAAATAACCAATATTTAATTTTGCCCCACTGTGTTTCTCTCTCCAAAATTCAATCAACATTTTCAGCCAATAGGAAGTAATTTTGTATGACGTCACTGGTGCGGTTTCAAAATTATTTTCTCCCGGAAGGCGCAATCTTCTATTCAATGAATCTTGGTTCCAAACGATGTAAAACATAAACAATAAAAAATCAACAAAAGAAGAGCTGTTTACATTTTTCTCGAGCTATGTAGCAAAAGCAATCGTCAATACAAAAAAAGCATACACACAAAAACTACAACAACAAAAAACAATAGCGTAGTTGAAACGACGATCATTGCGCTGGCTGGTGTCGCTGTGAGAAATTTGCACAAACAATTATTGAGTGACCAAAACAACCACCAACGCCTCAAAGTACACAGGAGAAGCAGTAATTTCACTTCATGTGTGTTTGTTGTAGCGCGTGCTTCAGTTCACACAGTCAATGAGCGTAAACTGAAGCGCTTGCTCTCATGCTGGCACCACTCTTTCCCTTTTGTGGCTTCCCCCCGCTCTATGTAGCTCGCAAACAAAAATTTGAATTTTTGAGCTCAGATGCGCCTTCTATACACTTCATATTCTTTGGTACCACCTTAACTTAGTCCTATGGCCACTAAGGAATTACCTGCGGCTGTTTGTAATTACCGCACAATCAGTGCCTCTGGGGCAGCAAGGAAATCAAAGCAATGTAGTTTCGGCGCGTATGTGCTGCTAGTCTATACACAAATACACTCGTACCTTATGTAAATTAAATTTTCACTTTATTAAAACACTAAAAAAAATATTTTTTTACGGCTTACGAGCCGTGTTTATTGCTTAAATCCGTGTCTTAGACTAAATTCACAAATTATGTTTTCTTAAAACTAAGCCTTCGCCGCGCCAGTCCGGTCACGTTGCTGTTGCTGTCCGGTCACGTTGCTTCCCACGGCGGGCCATTGCACCGGCGGTTTCATATGTCTCCGTGGAAAAGTGCAAATGCAGCGTCGGCGAAATGTTGCAATGCCGGATGCGTGTGTTGCCGTCGGAATTTGGCGTTTCGACTTCTGGGGTGTTAACTCTTCCATGCCCAAAATCGATTGTCCTCAATCGTCAGAAATATGGGACGTCGTTGAACCTTATGCTTTGAGCATAGTAGGTGTTTCCAGGTTGAGTGACTGTTGGAGTAACTGGCGACGGTGGGCCCGCAGTGGATTCTGAGGTGTTTATTTCCTTAATTATCATCTTTCTCGATGATTTGCGTTGGCGTATCCACAGGGATATGATTGCGGAGATTAAGATCAACGATATTATTGATGTTTCGCTCGCTAGCGTTCCTAATTTTAGTGCCCGAATTTCATGGGTGTTGCTAATGTGAAGTTCGTTCAAGTTTTGAAGTGTCAAAAGATTTTCCCATTTTTCTTCAGTTGGTGTCGGCTGTAGGGATTTCTGAAGGTGCAGAGTGACGCTTGGCTTTTCATGATATTCGGTATGCATGTATCATTACTTATATTTAACAATTGGTCTTGGTTACAAATTTTTATATCATTATATTCATTACATTTGCTTCTTGCCACATATATTTCGTTTTCATGTTTTATAACTTCGTTGAATGATAATTTTAAAACTTTCCCTGCTTTCTTCACAGGTCTTAGGATGTAATTTTCGTATAATATCTTGCTAGTCAGTGGTATTTTAATTACGTATAAAATTGCTGAGTTATTATGTAAGACATTTACTTTTGCGTATTCTAATGCTTCTTCTGTCGATGCAAACGGCATATTTTCTTCTTCCAATTTTTCTATCGCTAACTTTATTTCAATCTTATTTAACAATATAGAGTTTATCATCCCATTTTCGCCCATTGTACGGCGTATTTGATATTTATTAATTCTTCTTTATTAATTCTTCTTTGATCAATCTTATTCTATTCTGTAAATTTATCGCAATTTCATTCTCTATATAGTTGTTTTTCTTAATTGTATTAATTAGGTTGTTTACTATTTGTGTTACATTATTGACTTGATCACTAAAGGCGTTATTTATAACAATCTGCTTATTATTGTTGGCGTTTAATTCATTTACATTATTGCCTAGCATTTGGAAGTCATCGTGATCGGGAGTACCAGCGATGTACTTCCACGCTGTACCTAAGATATTTATTGATCTCTTTTTCCTACTATCATCTAGTGGTTTTAAGCTTTGTAGAATGTCTATGGTTTGGGAAATTTCTTTGATTAACAGGGAATGGAAAAGGTTAGTTCTAGGAATATTTTGCTCTGTATAAGAGTGAGCTTGGTGGAGGAAAGTTGCGTACACGGTCAGGTCGATCGGATGAATTACTCTAAAGTGTCCGTCCTTTATCTTCGTCCGTCCAGAATTTATCGTTATAAGATGTGCCGCTGTGTAGTCCAGTATTTTGAGCTCTGCGTACGTTAAGCCGAATAGCAGCCTGTTGGAGAGGGGAAAAGATGATTATGTTTTAATGTGGCTCTTGTGGATAGTCTTTCCGGATTCTGTTATGACTGTAGTATTTTTGTCTTGAGCGACTACTTCTTTTTTGTATCGGGGTGTTAGCTTATTGCCAAGTCTTTTATTTATTTTAACGTAAATTGTTTCCCCTACTGTATAAGTTTTAATGGGTTGTTTATTTTGGTTGTGGTAGCGGAGGTCTGAGTCTTGTTTGTCCTGTAGTTTTTTTATAGTCTCTTGTCTGTCTTTTTCTAGTAGGGTCGGATCACTGCTAACTCTTCTGCCAAAAAACACTTCTACGGGTTTCTTTCCAGTAGTGGAATGGATTGTGAGGTTGTATTCCCTGATTGACCTTTCTATTAATTCTTCAAAGGATCGATGGGTGTTTTCTGTTTTAAGGCAGCGCATTATTTCTTGGAGTGTGGAGTGAAAACGTTCCACTTGGCCGTTTACACAGCTTGTATACGGGGGTGTTCGGAAAATGTTAATGCCAAATTTGTTTTCTATCATGTAATTTATAGACGCTGAATTGAACGATTTTTCATTATCAAAAATTACTGTTTCAGGTACGAGAGCGAAAAGAATATCCTTTAATGGTTGCCTTATGTCTTCAACTGCCCTGGATTTTATGGGTTTCGCGATTGCGTACTTAGAAAATGTATCTATGGCCGTTAAGATAATTTTTTTATTAGTTAGGAAAATGTCTAAATGAACTAATTGACCTGGGTATTGCGGAATTGGGGTGCTTTGGATTTCCGGTTTCGCTGGATGACGGTCGTACTTGTTTTCTTTGCATACCGCGCATTTGTTTAAGATTTTTTTAATCTTTTTTGTCATGGAAGGAAAGTAATAATTTTCGATTATTTGTGCTTTGTTCTCACGGGCGTTCCTATGTGCGCGTTTATGTATTTTTATAATGATGTCTTCTTGTTCCTGGGTGTTAACGATGTCTTGAACTTCTTTTTGTGTGAATCTTATTTTATAGTTACTAAAATGTAGCGGATAAAGTTCTTGTATTTTTCCCATGGTGCGTTCGTCTGTCTTTATGCAGTTGATAACAGATGGATTTAAATATCTTTTGAGAAGTGCGATAAGTCTTTCGGGATCATAGCTCGGTTCTGCAATAACGTGGCTGTGGTAAGTAGGAAATACAATTGTAAACTGATACGACGGGGTACAATCCGTTTTCAGGAACATTTGATTTTTGAATGCGTTAATTGGTACGTCGACACTGTAAATTAAATTGTGAGAGGAGCTTTCGTCACTGTGTTCAGTTGAAGTCAAAGAGTTTATTGGTTCTTGAGGAGTTCTTGATAAAGCATCCGCAACAACGTTAGCTTTTCCTGGTTTGTAGTGCAATTCATAATTGTATTCTTCGAGAATTGCCTTCCACCTTTTCATCTTACTGTTGTTGTTTTTGTTGCTCAAAGCGTAAGTGGTTGGTGATCTGTATAAATTTTTACTCTGGATTTGCCATAAAGATAGTTTCTTAATGAATTTAAGGACCATATTATTGCCAACATCTCTTTTTCGTTTGTGGCGTAACTTTCCTCGGTTTTGCTCAAAGTTCTTGATGTAAAGGTGATGGGCTTGTCGTCTTGTGACAATACCGCGCCAATTGCAAAGTTGGAGGCATCAGTTAACGAAAATTCTTTTCGGAAGTTCGGATATGATAATATTAAGTCTTCTGAAGTGAGGGCTGATTTGATCTTGTCAAAGGCTTCAATGGCCTCGGAATTTAGGTTGACTTGAATTTTTGAAGATTGGTTTTTGGGCATACGCCCCTCCTCCCCCCTTAAAAGGGATGTTAGGGGTTTAGCTAGTTTGGCGTAGTCACGCACGAAGCGGCGGTAATACCCCGACAGACCTAAGAATGAGCGTAATTCTTTTAGTGTTTTGGGGTATGGAATTTTTGCAATTGCCTCGACTTTGGCTGGGTTTGTTTTAATTCCATCTGAAGAAATTATGAATCCTAGAAATTCAACGGACTTTTTAAAGAAATTACATTTATCAAGCTGCACTTTCATGTTGGCGTCATTGAGGGTCTTGAAAATTTTTTCTATGTGGCAAATGTGTTCGGTTTCGGTTTTGCTAAAGATGATTATGTCATCAATATAGACATAGCATATTTTCCCGATATGATCGCGCAAAATATCGTCGAGCGCCCTTTGAAAAATTGAGGGGGCGTTCTTTAGGCCAAATGGTAATCTGGTAAATTCATATTTACCATTGTTAATCGAAAATGCTGTTTTTTCGATATCAGATTCTTTTAACGGAATCTGATGAAAGCCGCTCTTTAAGTCAAGCACGGAAAAGAATTGGTTTTTCCCTAATTGTGCAAGAACTTCGTTGATATCCGGAATGGGATATTTGTCCGCAATTGTGAGTTCGTTTAGTTTTCGGTAGTCGACGACTACTCTGTATTGCTTATTACCAGCAGAGTCCGGTTTCTTTGGGACGATCCAAACCGGTGAATTGTATGGCGACCGCGATGGTCTAATTATGCCGTCCTTAAGCATTGCTTGAATTTGATTTTCTACCTCTGACTTCAACGACATTGGGTATGGGTAGTAGCGAGTGTAAACAGGTGTGTCAGTATTGGTCCGAATTTCGCCTATTACCTTCGTAGTATAAGTGAGCTTTTTGTTTGGTTCGGCAAAGAGGTTTTGAGAATGGCTTACTAAATTCTTGAGTTGGGTTTTTTGACTTTCCGTCATGTGTTCATCTTTGATATTTATTGCATTGACGTCCTGTGAGCTCATTTGCTTTATTTTTATTTTCAGATTATTGTCTATTACCATATAATTGCCTCTGGCGTGAATGACAGCGCCAAGAGCTTTGAGGCTTTCGTTTCCGAGTATCGCGTGAAACGATTTTAGACTGGGAAGGATATAAAATTTGAGGTCTATGTCCCTACGATCGAAGAGATTGATAAAGGTGTGTTCAGTGATTTTTACGTCCCCTGCTATTGATTTTGCGTAAAAACAGTGTTCATTTGGAATAGGTTTTTTTATTAGGTTTGGCTGAATGTAATTTTTCGTAGATCCCGTGTCAATTAACAGTTTTAAGATGCGTCCACTCTTCGTTCTACATTCGACGTATGGCAACGAAGAGTCCGTCAGTCTAAAAAATGTATGTCGCTAATATCTAAAGAATCGTGGTAGTTGTCGGTCTCGTCGAGTTTCTCAGTGTACTGTTCAAGGGAAACGTCTTGATTGTTGTCGGAGTTTGCAAGAGTTTGTAGATAGTCCAATTCTTCCTGTTGGTAATCGGTTTCTTGATTGATGTGAAAATTCCTCTGGTATTTTCGAGGTTCCTGGGGTGGGTTTGGGCTGGGCCTTTTACCAGCAAAGTCGTTTGGTCTCGGCCTGTTGATATAATTTACGCCTCTGGTGCGCATGCTTTCATCGACATCCATTGGCTCTGGCCGCGGTTGTGGTTTTGCTGCTATGGGACGGGTTGGGTGGGTGAAATTATTCCCAAAGTTATTGGTGTTGGGGAAACGGTGGTTGTTGTATGGTGGTTGTTCATAACTTCTGTAAACTGGCATCGGCCTTGGCAGGTATGCTAATTGTGGGTAAAACGGTGCGGCATGGGGGGTATTCTGCCTTGGAGGATTATTGTGTCTACGTGGTGGTAACGGCGGCGGTGCGGGGTTAAATGGCTTCCTGAACGCTCCGTTGTTCGTGTTTGAGAATTGGGTTCTATAATTTTGATTTTCTAATTTAAGGCATAGATGAAGGGCTTGGGGTAGATCTGCCGGCTCTCTCATTGCTAGCAGTCTCGGTAGATCGCCCCTCAATCCGCGTATAAACGTATCAAGGGCTTTGTCTCTATATGTTTGTGTTAATAAATTTGTAGATTCGGGTGATATTTCCATGCATCCGATTTTGTTTAATATGAGGGATAGGTGTTTGTAAACTGTCTGGTAGAAGTCTTGTATCGAAAGATTTCCTTGTATCAAAGTCGTCATTTGGTATTCTAAGGTCGAGATGTCGCGTTTATCTGCGTAGTGTAACGTCAGAAATTTGCATATCGCTTTCCAATTCAGCGGAGTGTTGTAAGATTCCAGGGCCGCATCTGCGTCGCCGATCACCTTGTTTCGTATCACACTCAATATACCGTAATACCGAGGTGTTCCTACTGAAGGTTCGTAAATCCTGAGAATTCTCTCAACACTCTTTTTCCAAGAGCTGAATTCGTCTGGTTTCCCTGAAAAATCCCTAATTGATCTTACAATGTCGGGAATTTTGTCCAAGTCCTGTAGGTTGTTTCGGTACGCGGAGTCTATTCCTTGATCCGTCGCTATGATGTCTCTGTCCGCATTGTTCATTAACGTCCGTCCTTGATTTCTAAGTTCGTCTGACACTATGTTTGTTACTAACTCGTTCAGTCCTGGTATATTTCCTGCTATGGGGGGGTTTTCGGGACTCGGGATGTTGTTTATATTAAGGACAGGGGGTCTAATCAAGTTATTGGGGTTCGACATTCTCGCCGTCTTTATTTTTTCTTAACTTATTTTATTATTCTTCTGGAGGGTCCCGTAGGAATCGCAGAGAATTTATTTTTATATAGCTGGAGGGTCCCGTAGGAATCGCAGCTATCTATTGTATTTATTTATTGGCTGTACGAGCCAGTAGTTATTCACAAAATTATTTTAGAAATCTTAAAATACGTTTCTTAACTTACAAATTACAATGTTATTATTCCCCTTTTTCTTTATATTACAAAAAATTTCGCAAATTATTTTCTCTTTTCAACTTTTTCTTTTCACTTTATAACAATGTTATTTTTCTTTTTCAACTTACAAGGCTATTAGTAATAGTTTCGGCATTCCAGCTCTTTGCATTCCAGCTCCTTCCTCGGGTGGGTGTAGTCCTGGTCCAGCGGAGTGGCTTGGCTTAATTACCGTCCCGTTCGTCTGCAATGCAGTTACTAGGGGGCCGTTCTCCGCAACGCGAAAAATCACTCTCGTGCGGGTGCAGGACTTGCGTGTCGTTGGGTCTCCGGGCCTGATGGCTTTTCGCAGCGCGACGTGCTGTTTGAGGACGATTTACGGCTGTCGAATTTGTCGCTCACGACACGGGGAACCTGATGACTTTTCGCAGCGCGACGTGCTGTTTGAGGACGATTTACGGCTGTCGAATTGTCACTCACGACACGGGAACAAGTTTAAATTCACTGTACGAATTTTTCACGTTTTCCGTTTGCGAGGCACTACGGCGGTTTTAAGGCACTATTGAGACCACCACGGATTATTGCGCGCACTTGTTGGTCCCTGCTCGGGCGCCAATTAAATTTTCACTTTATTAAAACACTAAAAAAATATTTTTTTACGGCTGTGCCGTGCCGAGCCGTGTTTATTGCTTAAATCCGTGTCTTAGACTAAATTCACAAATTATGTTTTCTTAAAACTAAGCCTTCGCCGCGCCAGTCCGGTCATGTTGCTGTTAGTCGTGCCGTCGCGAATTCGCTGATGTAAGCTTCCCACGGCGGGCCGTTGCACCGGCGGTTTCATATGTCTCGGTGGAAAAGTGCAAATGCAGCTTCGGCGAAATGTTGCAATGCCGGATGCGTGTGTTGCCGTCGGAGTTTGGCGTTTCGACTTCTGGGGTGTTAACTTGTATCGCACAGTGGCACACACAAGAAATCATTTAGGGGGTAGGGGCTCTATACCATTTAAAACCATATTTGTCACTCACAAATTTTGTAACAGAACCCCAAAATTCACTGATATCATATATGTGCTAAAAACCCCATATTCAAAATTTTGCACAACCAAAGTTTTGCTGTCTATGTTCCCAATGGCATTCGATTTTGAATAGTAAATAGTGGAATAGTAAATATGTATAATGAATAAGTAAGTATAATTTCAGCGTGGCTACACCCGGTAATCGTATTGAAATATATTTATTATATTAACAGCATTTACCAAGGCCCCTATTTTTTTATGACTATTATTTGATATTAAGATTCTATGTATCTTGAAAATTGTCACTGCCTACTGTAGGTAGGTTGGTAGGTTGTAGTGGCTGGCTTTGTATTAGGCCTCTATATGGGCCCATTGTGATACCACAAATTGTACCCGTTTGAAATGTGTATGCAGCACTGTTTTTTTCAACAGGTACTACAACACAAATTTCAAACAGATTGGAGAAGGAAGGCAGGGGACCTACAGTTTAACGCCATTAACACGCTATTCCATACTAAATATGTAAATGGTATGGGTCGAGCCACGCTCCACCGCCCAATGCCCAGGAATGGGGGATGAAAGAGAAAGTTCGTACCGAGTTTCATTGATGCTCTTAAAATTATAAGGGAAACTGAGTCACAAAAACCATGTCACACACCTTGTCACGATATTCAATATTATGGATTCGAGTTGACGCGGCGGTACCACGCCCCTTCTCCAATGCCTACCCCATTCTTCCATTATATTTTCCTAAATCTATAATATTTTCCAGTTTGGTATTGCCGCTTTTTTATGCCACCCATGACTACAACAGGGCTTCACAAACGGGTCTATGGCAGGGTTACCAACTGTCCGGTTTTCACCCGGACAGTTCGGTTTTCGGAAGTTTTGTTCGTGACCGGTTGCAAAGTACAACCGAACACAAAAATGTCAGGTCGTACATAAACTTGCCAAGAAAGTCTTTAGTAGTATGTAGAAATAAGAAACTATTCTATTTACTTCAACCGTTTCACAGAAAAATCTATGCTTATTACACTACTCGACACGAAAAATGCTCCTAAAAATAAAAGTATTTTTTAGACTAATCTTCGGCTGCTGAACACGAAACTGAAAATCAAAAAATTTTCTTAAGAAGCGTTTTCGAAAAATCGTCGAAAAACACGTTTTTCCCCTCTTATTTCAGTTATGAGTACATATCTCATAAACTAACTATACGACAACACAAGTGGCCAGTCGTTCAGAAGGTAATTAACTAACCTTTCCAACGATATATAGATTGTGGGAAGATTGGGAGATTGTGGGTGATTTTGGAAAGTTCTGACGATGAAAGTTGTAAAAAAGTGAATTTTTTTAACCAATTTCAAAAATCATAAATTTTCGAATACTTTTTTTATAGATAAAATAAATTATCTCCTCTGGTTTTAAATCTAGGATGAAAGATATATTATTTGAGCAAATATTAAGCCTAACATCAAAAGAATTGAAAGAAAAATTACAAAGTTATGATGCACTGAGTGAAAACACCAACTTTTCATTTATTACACCGTGGGAAAAAATTTTTATATTTTTCCCAGACCCATCCAAATGTTGATATACACGTGAAACTAGAGTTAATTTATAGTACTCTGCCATAGTCAGTTTTTCATTTTCTGACACAAACACCTTCTTAAGGGACTTTAAAATTGTAAGGATATACACATTTCAAATATTTTTAAAATATTTGCGGTAGTGCAATGATGAAGATATGGGTATCAAATGAAAGAGGAAAGTTGTCTCCTTTTTAATACATTTTCTATTTTGAACTTTCAGAACTTTGAAATAGAAAAAAATTTAGATGTATGAGACAAACAGACTGAGATCTAAAACATTGATGTTTTCCATACCTGCCATATTTTGGTCCTGAAAGTTTGAAATTTCCTTTAAGAAGGTTTTTGGGTCAGAAAATGAAAAACTGACTATGCCAGGATACTATAAATGGGGATGGGTCTCGGAAACATAAAAACATTTGTTTGCACGGTGTAATAAATGTAAAGTTGGTGTTTTCACTCAGTGCAGCATAACTTTGAAATTTTTCTTTCAATTCTATTGATGTTAGGCAAAATAATATAAGTTATTAAAAAATACAGAGTGCGCCATCTAAATGTGGTCGATGGAAATATTGAATAACTTGAACAATTCTCAATCGATTTTGGAAAACTATTTATTTTTATAAAATTTGAAGCTTTACAATTTTTTCCATTCAGTTTCCAAAAACAACGTCGATCAGATGACCACCTTCATTGCGGATAAAAAATTCAGCTCTTTTTCTGGCATTTTCCATGACATTTGCCAGCATCTCGGGTGATATCGCAGTGATTTCGGCTCGAATATTGTCCTTAAGCTCGTCTAAAGTCTTTGGTTTGTTGGCATACACTTTGCTTTTTAAAAATCCCCACAAAAAAAGTCCGGTGCCGTTAAATCGGGCGATCTCGGTGGCCTTTGACGATACGCACGCTGTGTTGCAACAACTGAACGATTACATTTAATGAACATTGTTACTATTTCCGCGCGTTCTTTGGGCGTGAATCGATTCATGGTTAAAATTGTAATGCAATAACCTTTCCGAAATGTGTTCGACGACGTCAATCAGTGTAAATCTTTCAAAGTTATTCAATATTTCCATCGACCACATTTAGATGGCGCACCTTGTATATTTTGTGTGTTTTTTGATATTAGCTCCGCGAGCTAATACCGTTTTTATTGAATGCAACTTTCGGACTAAATTATAAATGCAGTTTTAATTCTAAAGTAGCTAAGAAACAAAATCGAAGAAAATTATAAATAAAGAGAAACAGAAATAAATGAGAACGGTGTACTGTTATGAACTTGGTGTTGCAACAGGAAATGCTGACTGCGCGTCTGCGAGCCAGTGCAGCTCAAGTGAATATTTCGTAGAAGTGGTTGACGATAATTTTTTTTAGTTCAACTCCTCCCCCTTTAAATCGATCGTCCGCGATCGTTAAAAGTAGGGGATATTATTGATTCCTGTTGGAAGATTGGGACAATGATTTGCAGGTTGCGGCAATTGGATTTGTGGGGATGCGGGGTCTCGGAGTATGATTTTGTATTGTTGTCGTAAAAAGAATTTCATAATTATCACGGCTGCTACTACACATGTACCGATTTTGGTGGTTACCTCAATGGTGCGGATATTCTTGGTGTTATTAATATTAACCCTCTACTGCCCCATATGGCCTTAAGGCACGGTACACAAAAAGCTTGAAAAGTCCACATAAATTTTAATTTTTTTAAATGCAATTTTTAGGACATATTATAGATAAATTAAGTTGTCTTTTTTTTAATGTAGCACTGCTGTGAGCATCGTATGTTCCCCATTATTATCAGTTGAAAGTTGAACTTCGTGGAAATTAGTAGAAATAATTATTTCGTGAAAAGTAAAAAAAGAAAAAAATTATTAAAAATACTTTTCGTTAAAAGATTAAAACAAAAACATTATGAGTAATTGTAATGTAATTTATTGATTTGAAGTGTTTTATATGAAAAAAAGGATTTACAGTTACTTTTTCGGCTTGAGAAAGCAGACTGCCTTTAGGCCGCATCAGGCACCAAAGCGAAAAGATTTAATGCATTTGGTCACTAACGTATACTTGTATGTGGTTTCCGTTTTATAGATATCAACCGGCATTTTTTAAAACAATTGTCGGTTTTATGGGACAAAAAAGTACAGGAAGTTTTAGAAAACTTGGATTCCGATGTTTTCGAAGAAACTGATGAAGAAACTAATGAAGAAACTGATGAAGAAACCGTTAATAAAGTTGTTTAGATCGCTAAATACTGCCGGCCACGCAGTTCTTAGAAATTAATATTTGTCAATAATATTGTATTGTGTTTTTCCATTTATGTGTTTATATGTACGGATGGCCACCCTGGCCATCCCGAAGGGAGCTTGCGTAGCCGGCAGGCACTCAAAGTACGAACTCCGGCGAATAAACATCAACAGACCGCGACCCACACCAAAATTTATATATATACCAACATATATATATATATATATATATATATATATACCAACAAACACCCTAACATTTAAACTGTGTACATGTATAAACAAGTAACATTCCACCAATTTAATAAAACATTCAACAAAAACCGACAACAAAACATTTACTTCTTTTTATTTGAATCCGTTTGCGCGATCGCTCATCTGAACTTGAACATGGTCCTTCGAGCCGGATACTGGCACCTCAAACAACATTAAGCAATAAAAAGTGAAGACATTAGGTCTGTTTGGCCAGATTTCCAGTAAAAATTATCCAGTAAAAAATATCAGGAGAGTAAGCGAGCTTACGCTCCCAAAAATGAAACTATCCAAAAAAGTGAACAAACAGCAATTTGTAAGAATTTGCAAGTTTTAACTCTTGGTTACACCACTGGGACTTGGCTCACTCACACTACACAGTAAAAAGGGTGTAAACAGGAGGGTTAAAGAACGAAACAGCTGATCTAAAAGTTTCATTTGAAGTTTGAAGTGGTAGGGAAAATAAAGTTAAATCAGACTTTTAATGCAAAATGCAAATAGTTCGTTGCGCTCAATCTGCACTTCTTCCCTTTGAGCTTCAGCGGGTAAAGCTGAGCAAGACGGTTGTGGGTCAGCAGACTTGCGAACGCACAATTTCTTTGCTGTTTCCATTTGCCTCCAAATGTTTTCAAAATTTATGGTTCTTTGCAGTCGATCATATGGCAGCCAGTCATATGTTTTTCTTGTTCTTTTTCTTACTGGCAAAAAGTTACTGGACAAAATTTCTCCAGTAAAAACTTGCAAGTTCTCACGAAATGAACTGTCACTTTACGCTCTCAGTTTCTCTCTCGTTACTGGAGATTTGGCGTCAACAAACAGGATCCAGTAAAAATTTGTACAAATTTGTACAAATTCGTACAAATTATTCTCTGCCCAGTCACCGACTAGCAGCCAACGCGATCGGTCACGCTTGTCATACAGCTAATCAATTTATCGTCAACTCTCTATTCTCTCATTCGTCGCGCACGTGGTATTTTGTTACTTCATCTAATACACCTAGTGTTTCGTAATTACACGTGCTGGACTAAACCATTAATGTGACATGGCCCCCGAGGCCCAATATCTCAGGAACAATAGGTTCGCCCTATTGTCACCGAGCCCACGTGCAAAAAGAAAAAAAACACTAAACGTTGCTGAGGAATTCCCAGAATTACCTGTAACAAAAAAAGACAGTCCCAAGTTTCTTATAATAAACTCTAAAGACGAAAACAAATCACTAAACAGTTTTTCTATTTTCGCGGTGCATAAATCACTTCTCGCTATAAGCAAAGAAATTAATAAAATTACACCCCTACGTGATGGCGGCTTATTGCTGTTAGTGAAAAATAAAGAAGTGGCGAAAAAGTTCCTTGACACCCATCATCTTCCGGGTCTTTGCCTGATTACATGCACACTTCACCATAATTTAAATTCTGTCAAAGGGACGGTCTACGCCCCGTTCCTAAACCAAGTTCCAGAAGATGAGATTATGGAAGAACTCAAGCAATACAACGTCACTGCCGTCCACAAATTCACGCGCATAATTGAAGGAGTCGCCAAGCCTACGGGAGTTGTGCTACTATCTTTCGACGACTATTTTTTGCCAGAGAAAATTGAAATAGCCTGGGTAACATCCACTGTAAGACCATACTTTCCAAGCCCGATGCGATGCAAATCGTGCCAGAAGCTTGGAAACACAATGAAAATGTGTAGAAACGCACCAGCTTGTGCAACCTGCAACCTACCGCCTCACCAACCAGAAAGCTGTATCAGAACGTCATGCGCAAATTGTTATGGAGAACACGCAGCCTCGTCCAACGCATGTCCAAAATATCAACAGGCCAAAGAAATTTTAAAAATAAAAACTGAGAAAAAATGCTCAATGCGCGAAGCCCTGAAATTACACAAAATCCAACGACAGCCACAAACTCTATTTCGTTCGCCCAAATAACTAAAATACAAGACAATTCAACATCACAGAAAAACATATGTAACATAAAACTGCAAAAATCCAACAACTCTATACCAGAAGCACCCAACACCACACAAGACACCGTTACAGCATCAACCAGCAGAGACAGTATAATAAATCTATTGACAGAACCCAACGTTCAACAAACAAGCAAAACCAACGTGACAAAAACAACAAATACAACGAAAGAACATACTTTTTTTGCAATGAACCAGCGCACAGTGGTCGGACTTATATGGGCACAGCGGTCAAAAATACTTCTAGCAGAAATATCAGCCTGAAACTTTGGTAACTTGTTTCTAAAAATGTGGCAATTATTTCATGTGAAAATGGGCGTGGTCGGACATCTATACGCCTGCCCCCATGTAAGGAAATGATAAAAAATTTGTTTCTTTTTTGTTTTTAATGAGAAACAAATTGTTTCCAAGATTTTGCTCGACAAAATTCATATATAGGCAGGGTCAGAGGGGCAACCGGAGGGGGTTGCGGGGTTCAAACCCCCAAATCAAAAAATTGCTTGTGAAAATTATGATCTCAAACAGTATTAGGCCCAAAGTGGTATGCAAAACCTCCCAAAATGAAATCCTGTGTGCGTCACTGTACAGGTAATTAACTCAAAACGGAGCGTGAATTAAAATTTTATGAACAGAAGGTGGAAGCCAGTACCATTGATACATCTCTATCTCTTAGCAGTGTCGAGCGCATATTTCCTTAATTTTTCAAAATTTATTTTTTAATCTGAAAACATAGCTTTAGCTTTAACATAAAATTTAGCACTTGTATTAATCATATTTTATCTTGATATATCTAAAAATTTTATTAGAAAAAGTTTTCCATACGACACATTTTTAACTGATCGTTCCTGTGGCAGCTATATGTTACAGTTGGGCGATCTTGTTCAAGTTTAGTTATGCGATTCAGTATTACATAGAAATGTCAAATACGACATTTTGTGAGAATGTCTTTAAAAATGCATATCTTGTTATGTCATTTCTTCTGCCAGATTTACTAATTTTCCCACATTGTGTGGTCTGAAACCGCTTTGCTCCATTTTCTCCTTCCACATTTGGACTGGAAACCTCTTTAACATTACCAAAAAAAACCAAAACTGTCCCCACAGAACCTATGATAACAAAAATATTTACATATGTAAATAGTGTCAGTCACCGTATATAAAAATTGGTTTAAAAGTGAAATTAAAATAGAAAAGTAAAAAAATTGCAATACGCATTATATTAACATCACCTTACTTAAAAACAACAGCACAAACAAACAACAATACCACCGCACAAAATGCCAAGCTTCTTTTGCACTTCTGGGTTTGCGCCCCATTTTTAATACAGGCACTCAGTCTATGAAAGATTGCACGAAGCCTGGCAAATTCTGGCAGCTGAAACTAACACATTATAATCTTAAAACGTGACTTAGTATTAGGAAAAAAAGATCAATGGGGGCAACGAGGGGGAACACAACTAAAACTTTAAGTGAAATTCTGGGAGTCAGACGAAAAACACAGAATATAGTAGTAGTAAATTTTGATTTTTTTTTTTAAGTAGACTTCAATTCAAATATATCTCATTAACTAAAATTAAGTTAAATACTTGTATGTTCAATACCCTTTTTATTAATTTTAAATTTGGTGATTTTTTAATAAAGTTTTAACACTTCAAAATTGATTATTGTAAAACGCTGCTCACATTGCACTAATCAAGTGAACAAATGTTCTCACTTCTGATGCTATTTTCAGAAAGTACCGCAAGAATCAAACCAAAAAAAATTTACCGTTAGAAAGCTTGATTATATAGGACACTATGTAGTTACTTTTAATTTTAAAATTTGGACTTTGAATTTTTTATTTTTGGCCTATGGGAGCGACCACAGTGCAGCGCAATAATGATAACAAAAAAACGTCGAAAACAGAAACTGTGCTAAGCGAAGCCGAACAACACATGGACATCGATACGGCTACTTCTACAACAAATAAAGGGTGTTTTTTTTAGAGGTTTGTTTTTCGAATAGAGATAAAACTGGCATTTTGTGGTCAAATCTGGCAACTCTAATGTCATTTATGTTCAGTTTGGTTTGCCATTTCATCATGAACAGGTTGACAAAAGAACAACGCTTGCAAATCGTGCAAATTTATTTCGAAAATAATGGTTCAGTTCGCGAAGTTTACCGCAAGCTCCGTCCATTTTATGGTCGACATAATCGTCCATCAGAGCAAAATCGGTCCACCCATCGGTTAACCATGGGTCGTTTTCGCACTACGTTTACTCTATATGATAATACGCATCCGCAGAGACGTCGAACAGTGCGCACCGAAGAAACAATTGCCGCTGTAGAGCAAAATGTTGAAGAGGACCCGAATGAATCGATTCGCCACCGTGCACAGCAATTGGAGCTTTGTCCATCAACTTTAAAAATTGGACCTGTAGAATTGGCTTTATTCGAGCCAGCCGCGGCGGCCGCATGCCCGAAATCATATTTAAACATTAATGGCATAAAATTATCCTTCCAATAAAGCCAAATTGATGGACATTAAAACGATTTTCTTGTGTTTTATTTCAATTCGAAGTTCTATACCTCTAAAAAAAACACCCTATACAATGAATAAATCACTCGAAAAAGGCAATCCCACCTCACCGAGACGTATACCTATTAAGTCAACTATCAACAAAACTTACACTGCGAAGTGAATAACTTAAACCCCTTACTTACTGTACAACCTACATTAATTTTAGAACCACTTACTTAATTTAATAACTACATTTTTATAAGCTGTTATTAATATTATAATTAAAATTCAAATGTCGTTAAAAATCATTAAATGGAACTTAAAAGGTTATAGCAACAATTACAATGAGTTAGAACAATTGATTAAAGATCTTAATCCCCATATAATTTGCCTCCAAGAGACCCATATTCCTTTACAGGTAACGAATACCATAGTCCCCAAAACGTATATCGGTTACTTCTACAATGATAGTAACAACATATATGCGAAGCAAGGTGTCGCACTACTAATAAAACGCAATATCCCGCACAAACGCATAACCATGCATACAAATATCCAATCAATAGCCATCGAGCTAAGTCTTCTCACACCCTTTTCGATAATAAATGCATACATCCCTCCAATTCAATCATTTTCCGACAACGACATAAGAGGTCTCCTCCAGCAGACTCAGCTTCAAACCCTACTACTAGGCGATTTCAATGCGTGGAGCCCCCTTTGGGGTTCACCCAATTCCAATACTAGAGGTACACAAATAGAAACTGTCATATTTACAGAAAATTTGATTGTGCTTAACAACGGCTCTGCCACTCTCTTTTCCACACACAGAACATTCACCCATGTCGATATCACTGTGGCTGCAGCTCAATTAAGCCCTAAATGCTCGTGGAAAACCCTTAACTATCTCTACGGAAGAGACCACTACCCTATTCTGACAGAGCTCCAAAATAATTTTAACGCAGTCATTCCTAGGAAATCTCCGAAATTTCTGACAGATTTCGCAAAATGGGACCAGTTCCAATCACACTGCTTAGAGGCGATCCAAGGTTATACCCCTACAAATATTCACCAACAAGCTGCCAAAATCACCAAGGCAATTAAAATTGCAGCTAACAAAACGATTCCTCAAAGCAATCTAAAGGGATATAGATCACGCTCACCATGGTGGAGTAAAGAACTTAGTCTACTACGTACAAATAAACAAAAACTCTGGCAGGTATATAAAAACTGTTGTGACATTGACAACCTCATCGCTTACAAAAACTATAAATCCTAACTATAAATCCTAAATCCTAAATCCGAAACTATAAATCCTAACTCATCGCCACAACATATTTGGGCAAAAATCAAAACGCTCACTGGTATTCCAACAACACCTATTATTGCAATACGCCATAACAACTCCCTTCTCACCTCTCCCCTTGAAATTGCAAATGCATTTGGCTCTACCTGGTGTAGTTATTCCCATGACACCAACTTTTCCAAACAATACAATACACTAAAACAAAGAATCTTGGCTGAAACCTATAACCCTATCGTAGTCTCAAAAGACGCCGCCTGTCTAGAAATTAAATTTTCACAAATAGAATTAGACCTCGCTCTACAACTTCTTACTTAACTGGCCATAACAACCCGTTATCGGGTTACGGCCTGCCGCAAAACTTCTCTCCAGGCGCCTCTGCTTTGCGCGCGCCTTCTCCAGTTAGTAACACCAAGGGATGACAGGGCCTCTTCAACTTGGTCCTTCCACCGGAGACACGGCCTCCCTCTTCGCCGTCGACCTCCAACCATCGCATCGAACACCTTTTTCGCCGGAGCTTCGTCGTCCATGCGGCAGACATGACCGAGCCAGCGTAGCCGCTGGATGTTTATTCGCTGCGCTACGTCCATGTCCTTATACAGCTCATACAGCTCGTTATTGGTTCGTATACGATAGTCGTCACCAACACGAACAGGGCCGAAGATTTTGCGAAGTACCTTCCTCTCGAACACTCCAAGGGCCGCTATGTCGTTTCGTGTCATTGTCCATTCTTCAGCGCCATAGAGGAGCACGGGCAAGATAAGCGTCCTATAGAGTGCAAGTTTTGTCGGTCGAGAGAGGTCTCTACTTCTCAATTGCCTACCGAGACCGTAGTAGCACCTATTGGCAAGAGTTATCCTTCGCTTTATCTCCAGGCTGACATCATTGCTGCTGTTGATGGCGGTGCCAAGGTAGACGAATTCCTTGACAACCTGTCGGCCTCGACGTGAGACCCTAGCCGCTGCGAGTCCCTGCATGTAGACAGCATATACTTCGCCTTGCCCTCATTTACCACCAGACCCATTTTGGCAGATTCTCTTTCGATAGCCGCAAAGGCAGCGGTGACATCTCGCTTGTTACGTCAGATGACATCAATGTCATCAGCGTAGGCAAGGAGCTGGACACTTATGTTGAAAATTGTGCCATTACGATGTACACCGGCCTTGCGCAGAACACTCTCCATGGTGAAGTTGAAGAGGTCGCAGGACAAAGGATCGCCCTGTCTGAAACCTCGAACGGTATCAAAGGGGTCGGAGAGGTCACTTCCAACCTTGACGGAGCTGCGCGTATTGCTCAACGTCGCTCTGCAAAGTCTCACGAGCTTTGTAGGGATACCAAGTTCAGACAATGCGGCATATAGGCGATCCCTTATCTGGCTATCGAATGCTGCCTTGTAATCGATGAAGAGATGGTGTGTATCGATTTGATTCTCATGGGTCTTCTCCAGGATTTGGCGTAAAGTGAATATCTGGTCGATGGTGGACTTACCAGGTCTAAAGCCGCACTGATAAGGTCCAATCAGCGCCTTGGCGAGTGGCTTTAATCTTTCACATAGTACGCTCGTCAGGACCTTGTATGCAATGGGAAGTAGGCCCCTGTAGTTGGCGCATATTGTTGGGTCGCCTTTCTTCAGCACAGGACAAAGGGCACTGAGGTTCAAATCGTTGGGCATTCGTTCCTCCAGCCATATTTTGCAAATGAGCTGATGCATGCACCCAATCAGCTCACCGCCGCCGGCCTTGAACAATTCAGCTGGTAGCCCATCCGGCCCTGCAGCTTTATTGTTCTTGAGTCGCTGGATAGCAACCCGGACCTCGTCATGGCTGGGCGGTGGCACATCCACACCGTCGTCGTCGATTGGTGCCATCTTGACATCTTCACCACTGGCGGTATTGTTCCCTTCGTCGCCTGCGAGCAGCTTGGTGAAGTGCTCCTTCCACAACCTCAGCACACCCTGCGCATCCGTAACCAGATCCCCGTTTTCGTCTCTGCAAGAAGATGCCCCAGGCTTAAATCCTTCCGTGAGACGCTTAACTTTTTGGAAGAATTTTCGGGCGTCATTCCTGCTCCTGCACTCCTCGATTTCCTCACGCTCGCGCCTTTCTTGCTCCCGTTTCTTGCGTCTAAAAAGGCACCTCTCTTTCTTCCTCTCCTCCCGTTATTTTTCTGTCACGGCTCGCGTGGCAGCCGACTGCAAGGTCTTCTTGTAGGCAGCATTCTTCGCTGCAGTGGCTGCGCGACACTCTTCATCGTACCATTGGTTTTTTGGTGGTGGGCGTCGAAAACCAAGGACATTTTCTGCGGCGGCGCGCATAGAGTGGGATAAGTGAGCCCATAATCCGCCGATGTCATCAGGTGGAGAGGGGGAGCGACCGAGCTGGTTGGAGAGTTGAGCGGAGTAGGCTTCGGCTACCCCTTGTGATCGCAGCTTGCTGATGTCCAGCTTTCTTCGCAAACTAGGTTGTGCGGTCTTCGCTGCGCAAAGACGCATGCGTACCTTGGCTGCAACAAGGTAATGGTCCGAGTCGATGTTGGGACCTCGGAACGTGCCGCACATCTAGAATGCTAGAAGCATGCCTTCCATCAATCACAATGTGATCAATCTGGTTGCGGGTTGATTGATCGGGGGATAACCAGGTCGCCTTGTGGATATCGAGGTGCTGGAATCTGGTGCTACTAACTACCATGTTTCGTGCCGCGGCGAAATCGATCAGCCTCAGACCGTTGTTTGTAGTGGTCGTATGGAGGCTGAACTGCCCGACAGTGGGACCAAATATACCTTCTCGCCCGACCTTTGCATTGAAGTCCCCGAGGACGATTTTGACGTCATGGGCCGGACACCCGTCGTAGACGTCCTCGAGCTTCGCATAGAAGGCATCCTTGGCCGCATCGTCCTTCTCTTCCGTCGGGGCGTGCGCGCAAATTAGGCTGATGCTAAAGTATTTAGCCTTGATGCGGATCGAAGCCAGTCGTTCGTTCACCGAAGTGAACCGAGAGACGTGGTGGCGAAGTCTCTTACTGACCACAAATCCGCAGCCAAATTCGCGCTTCTCCGCATGGCAGCTGTAGTAGATGTCGCAGTCTGCTCGCTTGGAGCAACCTTGTCCTGTCCATCGCATTTCCTGGATGGCGGTGATGTCAGCCTTACACTTTGTGAGGGCTTCCGCCAGTTGGATAGAGGCACCTTCCCTATAGAGGGTTCGGACATTCCAGGTGCATATCCTCAAATATTGGTCCTTAAATCGTTTGCTGTGGTCGTCAACATTGTGGGCTCCTTCCGAGGCTTGTTTGCTAGCTTTCATTGGTATTTGATTTTCCGTGGCGGGCACCAAACCCTGCGCACAACCCAAATTTTAAGTCCTGGGGATAGGACTCGTTGCACACATTAGTTCACTATTCAGCGGGTGCCAAATAGCTATCCAGAAGGGCCGCGCGGAGGCTGTGCATCAGCTTGGATTGGACAGGGACAAGGATCGTTCTGGCGTTCGCCAAGTTGAACGCAATCAGAGACTTTACCTTGTATGTCCGCTCCCTTCCTTCCTCGCTCTACAACACGCTAAAGGAAAAACTCCCGGGAAAGACCGTATAACCTACCGCATGTTCCGTAATCTACCGTTTTCTGCTAAAAATATCCTCCTATCTCTTTATAACATCCTCCACGAGGGTCAATACCCCCACACGTGGTTATCCGCCACCATTCTACCAATACCTAAACCAAAAAAACCCCAAGACAGCACGACTGGGTACCGCCCAATTTCACTTATCTCCTGCCTTAGCAAAATTTTTGAAAAAATGCTCACGAAATGGCTAATGTGGTTTGTCACGAAAAATAATTTAATAAGTCACAACCAAACAGCATTCAAAAAAAACCATGGAACCACTGATGCACTCCTTCACTTACAACACTTTATTGCAGATGCGTTGTCAACCAAGAATCACATTACGGTGTTAGCTACAGACTTTGAGAAAGCGTACGACCGTATTGGCATCCATGTCGTTTTGGAGCAACTCAAAACATGGAAAGTTGGAAAAAAAATATTCCAAGTCATAAAATCGTTTATGACCGGACGAACATTCCAAGTTAATATAAACGGGCATCTCTCAAAACCGTTCCCACTACAAAACGGAATCCCCCAAGGTTGTCCTATTCATAATAGCCTTTGAGCAGATAAATAGAATAATGCTAAACCACAAAACGATTAACTTAAATATTTATGCAGACGACGCCATTTTTTATACAAAGGATAAAGACTTAACAAGCACAAAAAATATATTTTTAAAGCTCCTGCTTGAACTTAAACAATGGGGATTAAAATCTGGAGCAAACCTTGCCTATGACAAATGTAAAATTTTGCACATCTGTCGTAAACATGGGTGCCCTCCAATTGATATAAAAGTCGAACACACCAACATTAAAAATGTTAAAAACTTAAAAGTATTAGGTATTATATTTGATACTAAATATTCTTTTAAAGAACACTGCCTACAGTTAAGAAAAAATCTAGTTACCAGACTCAACATTATTAAATACTTAACATCAAAAAACCTTTGTATACACACTAACACGTTAATAAACATCACAAGATCACTAATGCTAGGCAAAATAGATTGCGGACTTCCTATTTATGGATGGTGCGCTAACACACATATGAAACTTCTGCAAGCGCCATACCATACTGCGGTACGACGCAGCCTGAACGCCTTTCCAACTTCACCTGTCAAATGTATGCTAGCTGAAGCAGGCCTTCCCTCCATCATTGAACGACGGGATCTCGCTACTTGGAGACTGATCCCAAAGTTGTTTAATACCACAAACAAAATGCTTTTCAACACTTTCCGTCTCGCAGCATCCCACAAACGTAACTATTCCACCAAGTCGGCAATCCGTCGGTGCATATCTCACTGCAAAGAACTAGAGATTCAAATACCACCAAAATGCAATCAAATCAGTAGCCATGCGCCGTGGTTGCTGCCACCAGCTTCTCTTACAGAACACCTACACAACTACCCTAAAGCACACACCAGCAACGAATGCTTTCAACAATTATTCATTGAACACTTTAACAAAAGCCACATGACCAATTGGACGCCCATATTTACTGATGGATCTAAAACCGATCACAGAACAACATTTGGTGTAGTGCAGCAAAACGGTGCACTCATAACAGCCGGATGGCTCCCGTTACATTGTTCTATTTTTACAGCAGAAGCAGTCGCGGTGCTGCAAGCCGCAGAATTTGCATCCAAAAACAAAGGGAATTTTGTTATCTGTACAGACAGTATGTCTGTACTCTCAGCAATCAAAAATGTCTTCAACGATAATCCGATAATCAATCAAATTAGGGACAGGCTTATAAAACATAAAAAAAAACTCCAAATCCTTTGGGTTCCTGGACATAAGGGTATCTCAGGCAACGAGTTTGCCGATAAAGCAGCGAAAGACGCAGTCTTATCACCCTCCCCAATTTTCAATGCAGCGCCGAACAAGGATTTACAAAAGCTGATAAACAGACATTTTCGTAACAAACAAATCTCTGACTGGACTCATTTTCAACACCTTTAGGTATTCCATAATTAATCGAGATTGTACGAAAACCCTCTACCCAGCGGAGTTATCAAGAAAAGAAATCACCTACTTTACACGACCACACAGTGATAACGCATAGCCACCTTTTACAATGTGACCCCCCACCTTCCTGCCCGCATTGTTCAAACCGCTTAACTGTCCAACATATCCTTGACTATTGCCCAAACTTAGCGACATTTCGTGCAACAAACTTCGATACCACTGTACCGTCAACCTTATTAAATGATATTAATCTAGTAAACGTTAAAAGAATTGTTAAATACATAAATGACATTAACCTAAGCAGCAAAATTTAACCAATTTATTATAACCTAACGGCAGCCGCCGTGGCTCAGTTGGTTAGTGCGCGGTCCAAAGAGTCGCATGCAGAGCGACGCAAGATCGAATACTGCATGTACATAGTAACACCTAAAAAAAATAACGGGAAACTCGTTTTCTCTTTCGGTGGCTGTCCTCTCAGCTGGAAATGGCAAACATCTGAGAGTAAAAATTGCCTATGAAAAAGCTCCCAACCTGACGTTCGGAACCGGCATAAAACTGTAGGTCCCTTCCACCCGCGTACAAAATTCACACGCACAACACGGGTGGTTGCGGGAAGCTAGGCCTTAGTCTTCGCGTAAGCGGGCTGTCGTGCCAATCAATTAATTAATTAATTATAACCTAAATATTAAGCATTGAACAGAATTGTCACAGACGTACACGCACATAAAATAATAATAAAAATAAAAAAAAAAAAAAAAATAAAAAAAAAAATAAATAAAACCAAGTGCAAAACGAAGATACACAAAGAAGAAAACAATATATATGCACATTGATCGCACCGTAGGCCTTGGTAGCTAGAGTGCTTTGTGAATTAGTTTAATATTTTATATTACTCTAATAAATAATAATAATAATAATATTCTCTGCCAAACAGACCTATTGTGTGCAAAAGGTGACATTTAGCAAACACAAAAAAAGTGAAAACAAAGTGCAAGTCATAAAACAAAAAACTTATCACAGTGAAAACAATGGCAAACACAGAAGTGATACAACAATTACAATACAACACAGTCCAAAACGCGCAAACGAAAAGTAACAACAACCACATACACGCAGTCGCATGATCACAAAATACCCTGCCGGCAACTCAACTAACTTTTAACGCACTTTAATCTAACTAATTCTCAACTAGTTGTGGTTGATAGTTGGATTATTTTCAATGGAGCCAACTGACTATTTTAACATGGCGATGGCCTAGGCAGTAGTCAATTGTCCGACTCTGCATGACTTTTCGACTAACTTGAAGTTAGTTATTCAAAAGTTAGTTAAAAGTTATCTTATTTGTGGTTAGCTATAAACTAATTACATTTCAGTTAACTTCAAGTTTACTTTATTTAAATCAGCTATAACTCAACTATTAGTTACGTCTTTATCCATAAAAATGGATATTTCTATGATTGTTATGTAAATTTAAAATTTTTGTATTTCCTTTTTTATTTGAAAAATGTTTAAATACCTAACAACTCTTCAAAACACTTGCGAGATGGCCTATTTTTAAAATACCAATCACCGATTTTTTTTTTAATGCATTTTTTTTTTAACAATTTTCTTGGAACAATTTTCTTGGACACTAATATTTTCAATATAAATTCTGTTTTGGCTCTGCACATTAGCAGAGGAACAGGTGGCTTCTGATTTACCAATATTACATGAATTTAATTTATTTGAATACGAATCCATTTCCTTTTCCAAAAGCCTTCTTAACTTTCTTTTGCTTGCACCTCTCATTTTGGCTTAGCTTAAATAATGAAAATTAAAGCAATCGCTTGAAATAATTATATAAAATTGTTTAACAATTCACGTTTTTTAATTTAGTTTTACACAATTAATTTTATTTCGCTGGACTGCGACCGCACGCACGAGGCTAAAGCACTGATTATGATTTCATAATGCACGAAAGAAAATGACAAATATGTAAAATAAAATTCCAAAGAGCAAAAAAACAAACAACAATTAACTGTTTTTTTTTAATTTCTATGCCACAAACGCACGCATTAAATTTGGGTGGGTTCTGCATTACTTTGCAGTTAGCTTATAGTTAGTGACATAAAATCGCATAAGAACAAATAGCAATTAACTGTTCTTTAAAATATGCCAAAAAGCAAAAGTTGCATTGTTTTTTGGGAAGTTCTGCATTACTTTGTAGTTAGCTTATAGTTAGGTTATGAAAGTTAACTAGAAGTGAGTTATTTTTGTAGTCGACTACCGAGTTGCTTGCAGGGTACGAGCAATAACAACCACATACAGAGCGCTAAACGAAATCACGAGCAACAACAACCACAAACAGGACAGCAAAGCAGCGGTCAGCAGCGTGGGAGTAGCGGCATACCCGACAGCAGCGAGCGCTACGTGGGAGCACGCGACCATAAGTATTGTCTGTCCCCTTAGCAGTACTGACTGTAAGTTGACTTATTTGATTTATTATACCGAGCGGTTGGTGTCCCATTGTGTATATTTCCTATATACACAACCAACCTGCTTGATTATAGTTGCTCTTGCAGTCGGAGCATACCTTGCATGTGTACATTTTCCCATATGTACATATGTAAATTGTTCCGCTGACCTCTCAGTGCAGTTCCACATACTTACAGTGGCACTACATGAACCTCTTTATGTAGTGCACTGATGAGTAAAAAATAAGTTGTGGAATAATTTTGCTAAAACATTATAATTTCTTAACGTCTTTAAGAAAATTAGCGTTTAGATTTTGCATGCCAATTCCTTTGGGCAAATTTGTTCGTTTCTCTGCGCAAAAATTGAAAATAGATTTTTTCCCCCAAAAATCGTTACATTTTCTTCTTTCCATCATAAAATTCTTTCGTGTGCTCACTCAAACCTCTATTGAAGTGAAACACTTCGACAAATTTCTTGCACCTTTCGTGAATGTGCTCCAGTTTGCGACATTTCTAGTCGGTTTTATGCAACCTTTGTTGTAAATTCGAATATCTTTCGATTTTTTGGTGTTTTTTATTCTAAATTCTCGACTCCTGTATCTACCAACCATCGATTTATTTATTGATTTTACTGTTAAATCACCTTCGATTCCGACATACCAATACAAAAATCATTCGAACAATCTCATGATCTCCACTTTTGTTCCGAATTCTCTTCTGTTCTTATCGAAGAGTTAACGCCCGCAATCCTCAAATCGTATTTAGCCGATCTCAATGGCTATTATGCGGATTTAAAGGCAGCTTTGGATGACGACCTGCCTAAAACTTTCAAGCTGATCGCTCGCTCCAAAATGGAACTGTGCCGAGAACGCGTCTATGAGACCATGGCCCAGATTTCGGACCTCATGGACGCTCAGCAACCTCCTCTCGCTGAAATCACTCGTCCAGCAGAAATCCCCTTCCCTTCTGCAACAGAGCAGGCAAGTAATTCTATTTGCCTGAATGTCCCTCCTTGTGACACCGAAATCTTCTCCGGCGGGTATGAAGAGTGGCCGTCCTTCCGTGACATGTTTTCGGCGGTTTATATTAACCACCCGAAACTCACCTCTGCCCAAAAACTATATCACCTCCGATATAAAACGACCGGAAAGGCTGGCGCCATCGTTAGGCAGTATCCATTGAGCGATGCCAACTTCGAATTGGCATGGAATGCGCTGAAGTCCCGATTCGAAAATCGGCGCATTGTGGTTGATAAACAGGTCAACACGCTGTTGAGCCTCCCTCATGTAGCTGTTGAAGACAGTGAAGCGCTACAAAGCCTTCAAAATGAAATAAATAATTCTCTGTCCGTCTTATCTTCTCAAGGCGTCTCGACAGAGAGTTGGGACCCAATCCTGGTCTATATTTGTTCAACGAAACTCCCGGAAGAGACTTTATCCCTGTGGGAACAGTCCCTTAGTTCCCGGAAAGATCTTCCAACTTGGGAACAAATGAATACCTTTTTGACCAGCAGATATGAGCTCGTGGAAAGACTAAATCTGATGAGGCCGACCAAGTCCGTGTTTTCTCACAACCGGGATCATAACAGAGCTCAAAACTTAGCTGAGAGCAGATGGACTTTCCTCTGTCCGGTTCGCATTGCGGCTCATGCGCTCAAACTATGTTCAAAGTTCAAAAAGTTATCTGTTTATGATCGAGTAAAGGCAGTACGAGCCCACAACTTGTGCACAAACTGTCTATCCCATACTCACTTGAAGCGGGATTGCACAAGTAAACACACTTGTTCGCAATGTCAGAAGCAGCATCATTCTATGCTTCACTTCACTTCTGACATCACCCCAAATCGGCGAAGAGACACCCTCTCAACAACTTTCACGACTCTACCTCGGAGTCCATCAAACAGCTCATCCTTTTTGAGAAAATCCCGGAGTTCTCAAGATGAGTCATCTTCCGTCACCTCGCGAAGACGGAAAAACCGTCCTGTGCAGTCCCTTAGCACGACGGTTAAGGAAAAACCCCCTCGCCCCATGTCTAAATCTAGACAGTTTGGGCAGACCGCAGCCGAAGCGCAACTCCCGCGCAACGTTCATCTCCAATTAGAAACAAGCCGTAGACGACGACCGCAGGACTTTAGACGGACTCGCTCGCCTCGCCTTGACAGCGCAACCTGTCCGCACAGGAATCAGCATCACCCTCAAGACAGCAGCTGCAGCCAACGGGGATCTGAGCCAAGACTTCAGACCAGCAAGCTGCGCGGACACCGAGTTCGGACCCTCCTTCCACGAGCCATCCAAACCCTAATGGACCTCCGGGGGGTCCCATCAATGCACGAATGCATCCGGCCCCAGGATGTTTAGATCGCTAAACACTGCCGGCCACGCAGTTCTTAGAAATTAATATTTGTCAATAATATTGTATTGTGTTTGTCCATTTATGTGTTTATATGTACGGATGGCAACCCTGGCCATCCCGAAGGGAGCTTGCGCGGCCGGCAGGCACTCAAAGTACGAACTCCGGCGAATAAACATCAACAGACCACGACCCACACCAAAATTTATATATATACCAACATATATATATATATATACCAACAAACACCCTAACATTTAAACTGTGTACATGTATAAACAAGTAACATTCCACCAATTTAATAAAACATTCAACAAAAACCGACAACAAAACATTTACTTCTTTTTATTTGAATCCGTTTGCGCGATCGCTCATCTGAACTTGAACAAAAGTGTTAGCTCTGTTAGATTTAAAGTTCGAAATAGAAAATTTTGTTAAAAGGAGACATTTTTCCTCTTTCATTTGATACCCATATCTTCATCATTGCACAACGCCAAAAAGTTAAAAAAATATTTTAAATGTATGTATCCTTAAATTTTAAAGTCATTTAAAAAAGTTTTTGGGTCAGAAAATGAAAAACTGTCTATGCCAGGATATTATAAATACTTCTAGTTTTACGTCTATATCAACATTTGGATGGGTCTCGGCAAAAATGTTTATATTTGTCGCACGGTGTAATAAATGTAAAGTTGGTGTTCACTCACTGCTTTATAACTTTGTCATTTTTCTTTCGATTCTATTGGTGTTAGGCTTAATATTTGCTCAAATAATATATGATTCATCACAAATTTTAAAACCAGAGCAAATAATTTATTTTACCCATAAAAAAATCATTTAAAAATTTATATTTTGGAAAATGGTCGCAAAATTCACTTTCTTACAACTTTCACCGTCAGTAACTTTCCCAAATCTCATCTGATTTGGACAATCTATGTATTGCTGGAAAGGCTAAGGTATTATCTTCTGAGTCCGATAATTCGTTTACGAGATATGTGTTCATAACTGAAACAATAGGGAAAAAAATGTTTTTTCGAAGATTTTTCGAAAACGCTTTTTTAAAAAATTTTTTGATTTTCAGTTTCGTGTTTAGCGGCCCAAAGTTAGTCTAGAAACCACTTTTATATTTAGGTGCATTTTTCGTATCGAGTGTAATCAATAAAACGTGAAACTGTTCATCAGTTAAATTTTTTAGCTTATATGCCCAGTACGGCCTTAAGGCACGCAAATTTATATGGGTTTCACGCCCACACGGAAGCAAATTTTTTTATTTTAAAAATTGTCCCTTCTTATATGATTCCAAAGGTTAGGTTAGGTAGGGAAGGGTGTGTGCGTCCCAAGGCCAGCACTTCCACTCGGAGGCCGAAATGGCCCAATTGTGAATACCTTCATGGAAGATTCCGGAGCTAACCAGTGGCTCTCAGTTCGGGGCAAACCAATTCGACCTCTTGATGAAGGAGAGTAGATCCGATATTTCAACTACTGCTGCGCAGGCCAAGTCTACCAGGAACCTTGACCCCAAGGTACGGAGTCGGCGTTCCTGCAGAGCCGGGCAGTGACACAGGTAGTGTTGGATCGTTTCCACTTCTTTCTCATCTCCACAGCTTCTGCAGACATCACTGGACGAGAGGCACCATTTGACCAGCATAGATGCAATGGCGCAGTGTCCAGTAATGACTCCAACAAGCTGCCTAATAGAGGTTCGACTCAGGGAGAGTACATATCGTGTTTTCCTCACGGAAAGGGAAGGCCATATTGCCCGGCAGGTACTGCAATCAGTTCTGCTCCGCCATGAGGACTGGATGTAAGTTTTGCTCAACCTGTCAATACGCAAATACAGGGCAGATATCGGAGGGAGCACAGAGTTATCCACTTCGGTGAGAGGCAGGGCGACCCCCTTTCTTGCCATCTCATCCGCTGCCTCGTTTCCTGCCACTCCAGAGTGGCCCGGAACCCAGCAGAGAGTGACTCGGTGATGTCCGATGCCGCGAAGTGCAGTGCGACAACTCTGCACTACCTTTGATTTCACAGGCGCTGATTCCAGCGCTTTAAGGGCTGCCTGACTATCCACACAGATTGTGATATCCGTGGGTGATAATCCGCTGTCGCGGATTAATTCAGCTGCTTTCCAGATTGCATAAATCTCCGCCTGAAAGATGCTACAGAGGTCCGGGAGTCTGAAAGACCGTTGAGCCCCTAGTACATCTGAGTGGAGACCAGCTCCTGTACCTTCCTCCATCTTGGAACCATCTGTGAAGATGGTGATGGAGGCGTCTCTTGTCACACTTGTAAGTCCCCACTCTTCCCTTGAGGGAAAGGAGGTAAGTGCGCGCGACTCAAAATCCAGGTATGGAATCAGATAGTCCGCACAGGAATCTAATTGATGTTCCGTACCTGGCCTCGTAAATGACCTTAGGATCCCAGAGTGTCCATAAGCGTACTCTTTCCACAAGTTGGCCTCTCTCAGCCTGAGAGCGCCTTTAGCGGCACAGCACTTAATGAACTGCTCTATTGGGTGGAGATGGGGGTGCCTGGGGGTGCTTTTGACGGTTCCTGCTATTCCCATAGCCGCCAGTCTCTGCACCTTCATCAGTTGCGTCGCCAAGGACCTGGTGTTCGTGGCCGGCCACCAGACAATGGCTCCGTAACATAAGATCGGCCGAATGATCGCTGTATACATCCAGTGGACAATGCTCGGCCGCAATCCCCACTTTTTCCCGAAGGCCTTCGGACAGACGTAGAAGGCATTCAGGCTCTTCTTCACCCGCTCTTCCACGTTGCGTCTCCAAGAAAGCTTAGAGTCGAGTATGGTGCCAAGGTATTTCACCTCGGGTGAGAGGATTATAGTGATGCCGCTGAGTTTCGGCAGCATAAACTCCGGTATCCTGCAGAGTCCCCTGGACTGTGCCACTCCCCTGACATAGACATCCACCAGCCTCTCCAGAGTCTTAAGAAAGAACGATGACAGGCTGATCGGTCTGTAGTCTTTTGCAGTGATGTGGTTTGACTTCCCCGCCTTGGGGATGAACACCACCTTAACCTCTTTCCAGGCGCGTGGTACATAGCCCTGTTGGAGAGATTCCCGAAAGATTCGCACCAAGACTTTTACCACTGCCTCCTTAGACCATTGCAGCATAGCCGGAATGACACCATCGGGACCCGTAGATTTGTACGGGTTGAAGGTGTCTATCGCCCATGCCACTTTGACCTCATCGATAATCCCCTGAACTAAAGCATCCGGACGAGTGCTGTCTATGAGGCGTGGTCGTCTCAACAACACTCGTGCAACCGGGAAAGTGGGTGTTCATGAGAGTCTCTAGAATCTCCTCCCTCGATTCTGTCCACGAGCCGACAGACTTCCTAATGCTGCTAGGGGTATGTGATGCCCCGGCTAGCACCTTGCGAAGTCTGGCGGCCTCGTTGACATTGTCGAGGGATTCGCAGTACTTCCTCCAATTATCCCGCTTGGCCGCCCTAATAGTCTTCTTAAACTTATTAAAGCTAGCCTTGTAGGCTCCCCAGTCTTCTTCAGTTCGGCTAAGTTTAGCCTTATTGAAGAGACGTCTGGTATCTGTTCTAAGTTGTCTTAGCTCTGGGATTCACCACACCGCGTTGGTTTTCCGTGGAGCTCGACTTTTAGGACAAGATTAATTAAAAGACTTGTTAAGCACTTTCGTTAGAAGACCAACTGACCTGTCAATGTTGTTTCTCTCGAATGTAGCGATCGCTTTGCGCGATGCCAGTTTCTGAGAAACTAGTGCACTGAATTTAGGCCAGTTAGTCTTTCTCGGATTCCTATAAGTTTGTGGACCTCCAACCTCTATGGCCACTGAAAAGACTATACGGTTGTGGTCCGAGAACGAACATTCCGTCAGTACTTTCCAGTCGACCACGGAGATAGTGTTGGAGTCGGTAACTAAGGTAATATCTATGACTTCCTCCCTAACCCTATTGTGGAAAGTCGGCGTATTGCCTTTATTGCACAGCACAAGGTTAGAGCCTAGAAGAAACTCAAAAATTGACTCACCCCTACTGTTGGTGTGGGAACTTCCCCACAGCATGTGGTGTGCATTGGCATCACACCCGATGATAAGGTCGAGCCTCCGTGAATTAGAGCCAAGTCAACTCCAGTCTCCTCAAGGAACTGCATAAAGTCGTGGGTGGCGGCTTTAGAGTGGTGCAGGTTTATCTGCACTACCTTCAGCCTTCCCTTGTGTGGCGCGCTCCTTGTTAGGGAAGCGAGCTTTGAGGGAACCCAAACCGAACTTAACAACTCCCAGGGAGTCCCGCAGATGGGCAAAGGACGATTGATCTACCGCGATCACGATGTCCTTGCCCGCCTCATTTTTACAAGTAGTGGAGGATACAATTCTCCACTCTCCTGTGTTCAGGCCACTATTCTGCCGGCCAATCAGCTTCATCGTGTCGGCGTCCTCCATAACTGGAGGGGGGATCCACAGTGTGACGATAGGCCGGAGTGGCAGATGGTCACGAGGTATGACCTCGAGTTTCGCCCCCTGCCAGAGGGGCTCAAGACCGCCGATAAAGCGCACCAAGAAGTTGATTGACTCTTTGTTGCCACAACCGACGATTTTGATACCCTTCTGCCAGCCAGCGCCGTCGAAGTCAATTTCGCCGTCAGCCGCCTCGAGCATCGCTCGCAGAATGCGCGCCTCTACAGAAAGCCAGTTTTCCGGGCGAATTTTCCCATCAGGATCGCTCCGGTCCACCACGGCTATCTGCAACTCCTGTGGGGAAGAGAAGCTAGCTGAGGGCTTCAGCTTTTTCCCTTCCCCTGTCGGCTGATCGTCACCCGATATTCCCCTTTTTACGGCCTTTTCCACCGTGGTGGAAGTGGGCCTTGAAGAGGTGGTGGGTCTCTGGCCAGTCTTACTTGACGGGGCGACCGCAGCACTGTTTCCAGGCTTTGCCGTCCCCGTCTTTACTCCCACCAGTCGTGCAGTGACGGTGGATGTGGCCTTTTTTCTAGGCTTTTCCGCCTCCACTGCACCTCCGGTGGGCCGTGCAGCCGTGGCACTGCCACCAGGCGTTGCTGCAACGGTCGTGCATTTTGCACCAGAAATCGCCGCCTGTTTCTTCTCGAATTTAGCCACGATCTTCTGGTGCTTCCTTACCAGATCCTTCTCCTTATGGGACAAGGATCCAGGCTCTTTGCTCATTCTACGGAGAAACGCAAGAGAGCGCCGGTAGCCATTTCTGGCTTTCTTCGCAGCACTGCTCGCCTTGCGTTCCCCCGTCGGTAAGGTTCCAGGAGTGGAGCCAGTGGCCGCAGGTCCGTCTCCCTCCTCCAGGAGTGCCGCCTCCGCCTCAGAGTCCACCGACCCGGTGCCGCTACTTTGCGAGAGAATCATAGATTCCCCCTCTATAGCAGCGTCGAGTTGAAGGCCCCGGAGCTGAGGCACCACCCCCGAAAGTGAGGGACCATCCTGTGCTGTGGACTCCTGCGCCTTTTGCCTGCTTAATGCAGGTTTGGGCGCCTCCTGCTTCCCAATAGCATTTGTAGACTGCACAGCCTGGGGTCCCGCTGCACAGCCTAAGCGGTCGTTGGATGACGACGCCAGACAGCCCGCTCGCCCACTGTCTACCGCCGGTACTGGGGATCCGACTCCCTGCACCGTAAAAGAGTCCTTATGGGCGCCCTCCAGAATAGTTTTGATGAAGGGGGTCGCCTTCCCCTGTGGCGTTTCTTTGACATCTATCACGCCACCAAAAGATGATGAGAAGAACAGCCGGCCCTCATATGGAGATCAGACGCTGACCAAGGAGCCGCCCACTGTGGGTCAGACGCTCTTGGATTTCCGCAGCTCAAACTTAGCCGGCTGAGAAGACTGGCTCCAACAGCCGCCCAGGGACCGCCCGGTTACAGAAGCAACCTACGTGGAGGCGTTGAGTCCGCTTGGCCTGGTACCCATAAGGATCGCAGCCGAAGATGCAGACCATGTCCCCATCCGTGCAGTCAGGAGCTTTACCTTATGGACCCAAACCCTGATCCCCATATGATTCCAAAACCATGTAAACAATTTTCGACTCAAAAAAAATAGGGGCAGTAGAGGGTTAAGTTCCTGTAGCGCTTGCAGGGATAGAAGTTCTAGTCTACCCTTTTCGCTTGGTGTTGGTTGTATCATTGCAGGCATCACTTCCGATGGTGGAATTTCTAGGTTACTGAATAAGTGTTCATTAATTTTTATAGAAGCATTATGGAGTTTTATTAAGTAGGTTCCCTGTACGTGGAATTTTCCTTTTTCCGTAGTTACTGAGCCGTTGGAGTCGTTAAGTAGGATCAATCCTGTTTCGATTGTTTCGATATTTTGAATATGATAACCGTTGTTGAATAAACATGAAGAGTTGAGGCTATTTAGAAGTTTCGGTATACAACTGTCATTACTTATGTTAATGATTTGGTTTCTTTTACAAATAATCGTTTTACTAATAGCATTACAGTTTTGTTTTATTCCATACATTTCATTATTATTTGTTATTATTTCCTTAAAATCGAATTAACAACACGATAATGTTTCTTTTAATTGGTCTTACAATCAAGTGTTTAAAGTTCTCTTTAATCGTCATTGGAATTTTTATTACATAAAGTATTTTTTCATTATTATAAGGACATTCATGTTTGCGAATTCTAAAGCTTCTTCAATTCTTTTAAATGACATGTTTTCTTCATTTAATTTTTCTATTACTATATTTATTTCTTTCTTATTAACCTTTATGTCAACAGCAACATACGAGGGCGGGTCAATAAGTCCTTGACTTTTTGAATTTCCCGCCTCCTAATTGAAATGGCAACACTGCTCCCGGCAACAGTCATCTGTCAGTTGACTCTTGTCAAAAATTGAACAAGCTGCGACATTTAGTTTGTTTGTTTTTGACAGCCGTTAATATCAGACTACCGCGTTGACTGAGAAGACACATGTGCAGTTTCCATGGCAAAAATCCATGAATTGGGCTACGAATTGCTCCCTCATCCCGCCTATTCACCCGATCTAGCCCCAAGTGACTATTTCTTGTTCCCAAACTTGAAGAAATGGCTCGGCGGAAAGAGATTTGCCTCCAATGACGAAGTCATCTCACAAACAAATGTCTATTTTGAAGACCTCGACAAATCATATTTTTCGGAAGGGATAAAAAAACTGGAGAAACGTTGGGCTAAGTGTATAGATCTCAAAGAAGACTACGTTGAAAAATAAAATAACTTTTTATCTAAAAACCTGTGTTTCATTCAAAAAGTCACGGACTTATTGACCCGCCCTCGTACCCGGGTATGCTTTGCGTTTTCAAATCGCTGTATCTTGGAAAGTAACACTCTGAGCGACCTGAAATTTCTTGATATCCTTTAGAAAAGTATCTTACACCATATTCTTAAGTCTGGTTGAGATTGGACTACCTGGTCCAGATATATGGCCTTTTTTCGATTCATACCCCTTACGTCAACAGCAGCATACCCGGGTATGCATATGAAAACACATGTGAATATGTTGATATAGGGGAGAGTGGGGCGAATCGTTACGCTTTTTTATAAGCCCAATATTTTTTATCTGCGAAAAAATTGTCGACCATGTTATATATCGTTTTGAAGCCTGTTATTTTGCGCAACTTTTGATTATAAACACTTAGGTGTAGGACAAATACGAAATAAGTTATGTCGATATTCCCAAAGTGTCCAAAAAATGGCATATTAAAAAGTGTGGGGCGAATCGTTACGCAGTATGGGGCGAATCGTTACACTCGCTTTTTTCAAATGTTGAGGCGCTGAAATCAAAATATGTATACACAAATAATATTTCAATTATTTACTTCATTTTTATTAAGAAAACGAATACATGTTTGATGGTTAAATTGACCAACATGCCAAAAGAAAATGGTGGAAAAATATATGAAAAAATGAAAAAGGAAAAATTTGATTTTTAATCAGAATCTGACTCAACATCAGCATAATCAATCGCAACGATGGCGCTTCGACGCTGGCTTATGCGTTTCGGTGCTGCCTCAGATGATTTTTGAAAAGTTGCAATAAAGTAATAAAAAATTAAAAAAAATCACGAAAATGATAAAAAACATATCATGACGAACAACACAGATGATTTTTCTACAAACACAAGCAATAACGTCAGTCTTCAAAATTGCGTCAGACGCTTAAATGCATAAAAAATGACCGTCACGATTCGCCCCATACGAAATGTAACGATTCGCCCCACTGTGACATGTTTGCTATGGAATGGCTTAGCAAAGACACGGTAACAATATTTGCGAATTTTCTTTTTTTACGCGAAAGGCAACACAATAAATATAAAAAAAACATACACTTTCGATTGATCACAAAATTATTTAGCACTCGAAATTGAAAGATTGTAGACATCCAAATATGAATTTTACAAGTCACAAAACACATTTTACCCTGTCAACCGTCAGTTTTCTACTGAGAATTGGAATGTCACCGAACCAAATGAGCGGCTGAAGGTGACGAACATTTAGCTATGCGACATTTGATATATGGTGGCGTAATTTTTAAGATATCGCTCTGTAACGATTCGCCCCATGTAACGATTCGCCCCACTCTCCCCTATGATAATTGAAAACTGAACTTTTATTTTCCATGTAAATTTTAAAATAGTGTAAGTGATTATAATGTAAAATAGTATATATAAAATAAAAAAAATTGTGAATGAATTAGAAATTATGAAGTTTTCAACTGCATTTGTTGCTTAGCGGTATATCGATGGAATGTTCTGCACACACGGGTCTTTTTATTTATTAATTTTTTTATTTCTATATTTATTTAGCCAAATGTACATTATGTCTTACTGACTAAGAGATAACATTAGAAATAGTAACAGTAATCATAATGAAAATTTTAGTTTAACCCTTCGATGGGCAGTAATTAGTTACTACACATTAGTTACTACACTTTGTCGTCTGGCCAGACGAAATCTGGGTGACGCTTTTGACAAAGGCAACGCGCAATGACAGATGAAGTTTATTATGTTTATATGGTAGGCAACTTATGTAAGTACAGTGCTTTTCGCTTAAAACGAACCCGTTTAAAACGATTTTCCGCTTAAAACGAACCAATTTCAAAAGTACGCGCTCTATCTTTTCGCTTATTACGGACCCCTTTTAAAGCGAACTTTCGGTTAAAACGAACCATTTTGCCCGGTCCCTCGAAGTTCGCTCAAAGTGAAAAGTAGGGTAAAAGGTTCGGTTGTGGGCATAGTTCGGTTGTGGGCACCCCTTCGTATCTCTTGATAGAAAGCAGGCTGAGTTTTTTTGACTAAGGCCATTTGTTCATTATGGAACCACGATCTTTTTGTGCCAAATACTGAGTCGAACAGACACGCCTGCTTTGTGCTGGGACCATATATATCTTTCTGTGCTTAAAAAATAAGACAACAAATTTTTTACACATTTTAAATGGTGTCATAAATCGAAGTGAATCCATCGAGAAGGCGAGTAAAGTGCGTTTTTATTTAGTTAATTTATTATACTTTGTGATCCAATATTGATTACAACCAATATGTTTACCCCGAAAATTTTTCACTACTTCTCAAAATGGCTGCCAAATTCGGTTGTGGGCACCGCAATTAGTTCGGTTGTGGGCACCCGTCTTTTAGTGATTTTGTAAGTTTTGGTAAGTTATTTCATCAAAAATGGTCTTTTAACGCATTTTTTGGTTGTTTTAGCTATATCTTCCGAGGGAAAATAACAAAAATCCTCCGATATTTTTTTAATGTGTTGGATGTAATTTAACATTGTTCTGCAGATAAGCTAACCACAAAATCGACTGCCGCAGCGTATGCGATTTCCCAACGCTACAAAAAGAAGGTGGAAGAAAATTTCGGAGACATCAAAGCTGTCGACGGTGGTGTTTTCTTCTTTTTCTTCTTTTCGTGGATGTTATCGAATCAGGTTGACTGGTGTTTTCCACCTTCTTCACGTCACAGCACTTGAAGAATGTTGATTAATTAGGTTGAATTTCATTTTACTTTAGGTCTTCTTGACAGCCCAGGAGAATGACTTGGTCACTTACATTTTGAAATGCCCGTCCATCTAAAATGTGCCCACATGCGTACCAGCTACTTCACATGCGTGCATTGTGCTTCAAATAATTAAAACTTAATATTTTTCTATATTCGTGTTGGTTTTTCTTAATATTTCCTCGTTTCCAGCAGATTTTCCAAGGGTGCCCACAACCGAACCCAAAAAAAATTTTTGTTAAAAATGACTACTTTACAAAATTTAAAAAAAAAGTTTTCTATTTGACGGAATCGATTTACTTTTGTCATTACTTGTTAGCTAAGGTTAATAGCTTTCCATAGATGTCCATATGTCCGATTAAGAAGAACTTGGTAAAAAGTTATGAGCCAAAAACAAAAAGGTGCCCACAACCGGACCCATTCCCCTACTGTATATTCACATATACTTACTCAGTTACCCACAAATGCACTGTAAAAAGGAGATGAATCTGTGATTTTTTTATGTTTTTGAACCATTTCGTCTGGCCAGACGACAAAGTCCGTCCGAGGGTTAATAAAGACGTCGTTCTTCGGCAGAGCGACAACGAGATCTGAGAGGTAAGAGGATTTAAAAAAGTGTTTGCATGTAGTAGATTTAGCACGAAAGAACAAGCAGAAAACGTTCGCCTCGAGTGCAGACACTTGAGGCTCAGCAACATACAACGAGACTTATAGCCGCCAGAGGCTATACCTTTTGAACACCTTTTGAATACGCTCAATCCGATTGGTATGGGTAGCCTGAAAAGGTCTCCAAATAAAAGAAGCGTATTCAAGTCTAGAGCGTACAAAAGTCGTGAATTGCAGTTTAAAAGTATATGGGTCCGAGGACGCAGTACAGTTTCGTCGAACAAAACTCAGCATGGCATAAGACTTCGATGTAATGTAATCAAAATTACTAGAAAAAAAAGTTTTACGTCGAAAAAGACACCCAAATCATTTATTCTATTAACTGTTTTTAACACAGTACCGGATATGGATTGCAAGGGGCTGAGCCTCCTTGTATAAGTCGCATGGATACATTTGCTAACATTCAAAATCAGTTTCTTTTTTGCGCACCAGGTTTGAACATTGCCAAGATCCGTTTGAAAGGCAGAGAAATCCGTCTCATTATTAACTACCGCATATATCTTGAGGTCGTCTGCATATAAAAGATATTTAGAGAATGAGAAGCAGGAACCAATGTCGTTTATAAACAAAACAAACAACAGCGGACCTTATATGCTGCCTTGAGGGACACCAACAAGTATTTAGAAGACGTGCCATGAATCGTGACAACACAACGCCGATTAGTTAGGTATGATTTCATCCATCGAAGATATGAGGAATGAAACCCCAGGAAAGCCTTTTGAAATCAAAACTGAATGGCTCACTCTATTAATTGCTATGACAAAATCTTTGTACATCGTATCGATGTGGTCCCGAACCCCAAACCCGAACCACCGTGGTTTTTATTGATCCGCTCCGCCGCAAACCAAACAAGGATGTTCTAAGAAACTCAATATTTATACAATGAAATTATATATTTATCAAATTTTTTCACATACATACTTCAAAAACATATTTTTCAATAAAATAACAACAAAAAGTTAGGTAGATTTAAAAGAATGTGTTAAATATTCACATATGTATTAATCACAAAGTTATGCCATTTCCCATACAAAATATACGTGCATACCCGGGTATGCTGCTGTTGACTTACGTATAATTTTTCTGCTGTTGACACAAAGGTTAAGCAACATTGAGTTTATTATGTTTTTCTTTGCCCATTGTATGGCGTATTTTATATTAACCCTCTAGTTCCCAAGAAGGCCTGTAGACATTCTAAGCTTAAAAAAATTCTGTAAATTACACCTTTTGATGTTTTTAGCTGATTTTACACGTTTAGAAAGGGGAATCTCCATTTTATCAAATAAATGTAGTCAGTTAACCAGGGGCGGATTCAGAAAAATATTTCGGGGGGGTTTCAAAAAGTAATTCTTTGATATTCATAAATTGTCTTTTAATTTGTATGTAGTTTTAATGTCGATCCTAATATTTCGGGGGGGTTTCAACCCCCAAAACACCCCCCTGTATCCGCCACTGCCGTTAACGCTTCCGCATACACAACGGCAGTAATTGTAAGACAAAGTTGAAGTTTTGTGGGAAAGCAAGAAAATAATTATTTTTGAAATTGTGTGAGAAATAAAAATTTTTTTTAATAAAACTAAAAAAATTATTGGTGAGTAGCTGTAATGTGTTCTTTGAGAAAATAAAAAGAAATTATAAAAAAAAAGTGTTACACTCCTCCTACCTAACCCAAACCCTAGAGTGTCTGTAGGCCTGCTTGGAATGTAAAGCGTAAATAATTAACGGTCATTGATGATATTTGTTCGCTATTTAAGCATTATTTTTCTATTTGAACCGAAATTTTGATACACCGCAATGTAAAACAGATCATGTAACTGCCAAAATTTATACTAAGCCGTAGTCTGTGGGGGTAGATGGGAGAACTTGTCTCCCCTTATCCTTTATTTCATGGAGTAGATTTGTCGACATCTGTGTGAAAAGATAACAAGGTATTAAAAAATAATAAGAACCACCATATATATTGTTACGAAATTCCACAGTTCGTTATCGACGGTTCGTTTTGATTGTATTTGAAAATAAAACAACTTCAGTTATCCAGCGCAACGTAGTCAAAACTAACAATCGCTTTATTTACAAATTTGCACTTGTTCTACTTTACACTACTACTATTGCATGATTCCCCATTGCTTGCTCAACACAGACTCGACTCATTGCGCTGCACACTGCTGCTTTTATACCAGTTTTCTTATCGCGCCGAAGTTTCTTGCAACTTCTAATTGGAAATCGCTCGACCATTCTCGCACAGCCTATTTCTTCGAGAACCATCCTTGCCATATCGGACTATACCAAGCGAATTTATAACAGTTTTGCTATACTTCAAAGTACATGCCTAAAAGTATGCTTGCAAAAGCGTTCATGCACAGCAAAGAGTGCCTTTTCGTTTTAATATATACCTATACCGATTTTTTTAGTTTTCCTAGTTTATACACCCCCCCAAAAGCAGTGTATAAGCTACCCCACGACACATTTCCCCTCGCCTTACCCCATACCTTTTTATTTATGGTCTCTAACGCATATGAACTGAAACTGTTACCCGTTATTTATGTTTACATATATTAAAAAAAAATTTAAAAATATAAATTAATTCCAAAAAAGAATTTTCATATGGAATTATTTTTGGCTTTGTTTCCCAAGCAGGCCTCTAGGCCTTCTACTTTCTACAACCTCTATCACGCCTCCTATTGACATCAAATTTTTTCCCCGAACAAACATTACTTCTCCACCATACAACTATCACTGGTAATTTTTTTAACAAGATGAAAAACTTGGGAACTAGAGGGTTAATGAAGGTTTCTTTCACAATTTTAATTCTACTTTGTATGCTCATTGCTAGTTCAGTAATTAAATTTTCATCTTTAGTTATCGTGTTTCTTATTTCATTTACAAATATAGTCAAATTATTTATTTTTTGGTTAAAAGCTTCGTTTACAATTACTTGTTTATTATTATTTTGATTTAATTTAATTTTTAATAATTTAATTTAATATTTCCATACGGTGCCTAATGCGTTAAGGGGTCGTCTAGTGTGACGGGTCAAAAAAATCGTTTTTGTTTTTTTTCATAAATCACTTCTTAAACATGTTTAGAAGACGTGTATAAATGGATTTTTGTAAATTCGAAGCCGTTATCAAGTTGCACTTGTAAACCGGAGAAGGTATGCGGAGCGCATACCTCCAACTTCCAACTTAAAAACGCGTTTTTCTCAAAACACGTTTTTTCAAAACTGCTGCCACGATATCTCAAAAACTATTTAACTATTAATGCTCAACTTTTTACACCATCTTGAGTACATGTCCAACTACAAATTAAGCTAAAAGAAATAAGATTGCTTCGTTACTTTTCTTTTTCTTCAATTATATGCACGTGAAAAATAGTCGAAAAACTCATATTTTTTTTATGTTTAGGCAAAAAAATACTTTTTTTTGGAATTCGAACTTTCTTTTAGCTCAATTTGCAGTTTGAAGTCTCAGGAATGAAATGGCGTTTGGTTTTTTGATTTCAGATAATCACAACGCCCGGAATCATGGCAGCAGTGGAGCAACTTTTTTTTTTACGTCTTCCTGTTGAGTAATGTAACTCCGATACTAATCAATAGATTGGCTTCAAATAATTATAAAACTTTGTCGAAATGTACTCAAAGAAGAAATAAAATTCAAAAGTTATTTTACTTGAACGGTTTTTTTAATAATGACTGTCAATCAAAAAAGGCATAAAAATACGGCCTTCACACTAGACGACCCCCTTAATAGATCTTTTAGGTCTTAAATCTAAGGTTGGTTTTATGTCTTGAATGATGTCTAATGTTTGGTGAATTTCATGCATTAAATGTGGGTATAAAATGTTTGTCCGGGGCACATTCTGGTTGGTGTAGGAGATGGTCTCGTTCAAGAATTCTTCATAAGTCCGTAGGCAAATTGAATGTATTATTTTGAAGGTTCCGTCCTGGATTTTTGCCAGTCCACTTTCGATCGCTATTAGGTGCACAGTTGAGTAATCTATTAGTTGTACGTCTGCGTTGACTAGGTGAACGAGTAGTCCAATTATCCTGTAAATATTATCAATTATTTTTAATGTTGCTTTTGTGTACTATTCTCCCTGAGGTTGTTAGTAGGGGAATGGGTCCGGTTGTGGGCACCTTTTTGTTTTTGGCTCATAACTTTTTACCAAGTTCTTCTTAATCGGACATATGGACATCTATGGAAAGCTAGAAACCTTAGCTAACAAGTAATGACAAAAGTAAATCGATTCCGTCAAATAGAAAATTTTTTTTTTTAATTTTGTAAAGTAGTCATTTTTAACAAACATTTTTTTTTGGTTCGGTTGTGGGCACCCTTGGAAAATCTGCTGGAAACGGGGAAATATTAAGAAAACCCAACACGAATATAGAAAAATATTAAGTTTTAATTATTTGAAGCACAATGCACGCATGTGAAGTAGCTGGTACGCATGTGGGCACATTTTAGATGGACGGGCATTTCAAAATGTAAGTGACCAAGTTATTCTCCTGGGCTGTCAAGAAGACCTAAAGTAAAATGAAATTCAACCTAATTAATCAACACTCTTCAAGTGCTGTGACGTGAAGAAGGTGGAAAACACCAGTCAACCTGATTCGATAACATCCACGAAAAGAAGAAAAAGAAGAAAACACCACCGTCGACAGCTTTGATGTCTCCGAAATTTTCTTCCACCTTCTTTTTGTAGCGTTCGGGAAATCGCACACGCTGCGGCAGTCGATTTTGTGATTAGCTTATCTGCAGAACAATGTTAAATTACATCCAGCACATTAAAAAAGATATCGGAGGATTTTTTTTATTAACCCTCGGATGATATAGCTAAAACAACCAAAAAATGCGTTAAAAGACCATTTTTGATGAAATAACTTACCAAAACTTACCAACTCACTAAAAGACGGGTGCCCACAACCGAACTAATTGCGGTGCCCACAACCGAATTTGGCAGCCATTTTGAGAAGTAGTGAAAAATTTGTTCGGGGTAAACATATTGGTTGTAATCAATATTGGATCACAAAGTATAATAAATTAACTAAATAAAAATGCATTTTACTCGCCTTCTCGATGGATTCAGTTCGATTTATGACACCATTTAAAATGTGTAAAAAATTTGTTGTCTTATTTTTTAAGCACAGAAAGATATATATGGTCCCAGCACAAAGCAGGCGTGTCTGTTCGACTCAGTATTTGGCACAAAAAGATCGTGGTTCCATAATGAACAAATGGCCTTAGTCAAAAAAACCCAGCCTGCTTTCTATCAAGAGATACGAAGGGGTGCCCACAACCGAACTATGCCCACAACCGAACCTTTTACCCTACTGTTGTTGAGTAATTGTCCAATTGTTTAGATTTCAACCTGTCTAAGTGCGCGTACACACATGAAGCGGTGTTGTGCTGTGCGGCGCTGTGCTTCACCGAGCGGCGCTTTGCTAAGCTTTCAGTGTTCACACTTAACGCGGTGCGGAGCGGAGTTTTTGCAAGTATCAACCTGTTGTCAACATGTGGCTGTGCAGTGAAGATTTGTAATTTCTCAGTGAAAACAGTTTTTTAACCTTCACACCGACACCAATTTTTATATACGGAAACCGACACTATAAATATATGTTAATATTTTTCTTCTCATCCATTTTACAAAGAAAGTTTTCATTTTTTGAGCTAAGTTGGCAAGCAATAACAGCAAATGGACTGTTTTTAAAAGATTTCAGGTCCAAACGTAAAAGGGGGAAAAGGGATAAATGTGGTTTCAGCCCCTACAAAGTGGCCGAATTAGTTGATTTTTCAAAAAAATTTCATAAAAGTGCATTTTCAATTATAACTATTCTCAGATATTGAAAAAGAAGGTTTATTTATATTATTGTGAAAAAAGATAACTCATAATAATGAAGAAAAAGTAAAAAATGAATATTAATTCATATTAAATAAAAATAAATAAGAAAAATCATTAATTAATTAATTAAAATCATTACCCCATTAAGCCCTGAGCGTTGCGTTTGCGCAACGTTTGGGAATTTCGCTACATTAAGTAATTCATAAAGATATAAGACTTGAAAATGGGTAGAATTGGATTCGAATTGATCGTTTTAGATTCTGCCCTCAAATTTCAAAATTTTTTAAATATTCATATCTTTTTTTCGATCCAAAGTCAAAGGTTTTTTTGGGGAATTTTTGAAATTCAATTAAAAATACTTATTCTTCAAACATATCAAAATCCCTTTGTGGGTTGCATTTTGCAATGCTAAACTATTTAAAAATAGGTTTTGAAAAAAATTTTTTTTTTAAATGTTATGTTTTTTATATGACTAAGGCCCAATAGCAGCCGCCGTGGCTCAGTTGGTTAGTGCGCGGTCCAGCGAGTCGCATGCAGAGCGACGCAAGATCGAATTCTGCATGTAGTAACACCTAAAAAAAATAACGGAAAACTCGTTTTCTCTTTCGGTGGCTGTCCTCTCAGCTGGAAATGGCAAACCTCTGAGAGTAAAAATTGCCTATGAAAAAGCTCCCAACCTGCCGTTCGGAACCGGCATAAAACTGTAGGTCCCTTCCACCCGCGTACAAAATTCACACGCACAACACGGGTGGTTGCGGGAAGCTAGGCCTTAGTCTCGCGTAAGCGGGCTGTCGTGCCAATCAATCAATCAATCAAGGCCCAATATTGCGTTTGCGCAACGTACCCTCCTGGTGCAGGGGGTGGGGGTATGAATTATTTGCTTGATTTTTTTTCTTGATTAGGTCAATTACTAATAGCCTATTTCCACCGAGCGCTTAAATGCATTTAAGGGCTCTGTTAAGCTTGAGAACTGTCAAGCATTTCCACCAAACCTGAGTATACGTATGTATGGTTTCTTCTAGCCCCTCTACTGCAAGAAAACCAATTCGCTTTCCTTCTCAACAGTCTAGGAATGTCTGCGTTTTCATATTTGTGAAAATTTATTTCATTTGTCAATGTTTATTTCATTTATGAAAGTTGTTAGCTGATTGATACCAGAGCTGTATGAATTTTTAATGTCAAGAGGGTTCATGAGAAGTTCCACGTTTTTTTATTTTCTTCTTCAGCATTTATTTTTGGCAAATAATAGAAGTTTTGATATTGATTATGACAGACGATATGTATTTTTGCGAAAAATGCAGTAAAAAGTAATTGTCTTAGCAAAAAATCTTCCACACCGAACGCAATTCGAATCCCCTTTTTTGTTTGTGTTCGTACGGCTCTTGCAGCGCCGAAAAGCATGCTATCAAAATTTGTACATTTGGCAAAATTGCTCCAGCTTTTAACATAACATATTCTGTTAGACGTCTGTAAAAGGCAAAACTGAGTTAACTCAGTTTTGAAAGTGAGTTAACTCACTTTGATACAAAAACAATTGCATGGGATTTAGAGCATTTAAATGCGATGTTAAATGCATTTAAGCGTTAAATGCATTTAAGGTCCGGTGGAAATAGGCTATAAGATTGTGTAAAATTTTATGGAAATCGCACAAGCCTTTCTGGGGTCAGGTTTTAATGGGTTAACTCCCACAACGCATGCCGAATAACAATTTCCGATATTATATTTTCACAGTCCATGCTTGCTGCAGCAGCGTCACGCGGCGACGAAATCAAATATTCAAACCAAGCGCTGCGTGACGCTGCTGAAAAAGTAGCATGTGATAACGGCAGTTTGAAAGCAACGCTCGGTAAAGCACAGCGCCGCACAGCACAGCACCGCTTCATGTGTGTACGCGCACTAAGGCGTCTTGCCTTGCGTTAATGTCACGTCCGAAGAAAATGTCGATTGGTCGTTTACCTGTCGTTGAGTGTACGGAAGAATTATATTCGTACACAGCTCTGTCTAGTAAATACGGGAATTCTTTATATGTTTTTTCTGTTTTAAAACACCGGAGAATTTCTGATAGGGTAGAATCAAATCTTTCGATTTGTCCGTTAACGGTACTTTTGTATGAAGGGGCTATAAATGTTTCTATTCCAAATTGATCTTCTAACATAAATTTTATTATTGCAGAATTAAATGATCTTTCATTATCCATAACTATTGTTTTTGGAATTCCGAATGAAAATAGAAGTTCGCGAAGGGATTGCTTTACATCTTCTGTTGCTTTGGATTTGATAATGCTCGTTTGAGCATATTTTGAAAACTTGTCTATTGCTGTCAAAACTAACTTTCCTTCGGTTGAGTAAATATCAATGTGGTTGGTGTGACCGGGGTATTGCGGAATGGGGGTTGGCTTTAATTCAGGATTGTTGGGATGTCTATCGTGTTTTTCTTCTTTACAGACTTGGCACTGTTCAAGGCACATTTAATAAGGTAGTGGTGGCAACACAGCTGCTTAAACTTTTTTCTTCTGATTTTCTTTTGATTTCTTCTGATTCTCTTTTGGCTTTTCGCGAATGGGCATCCTCATTGTCAAAAATTGGTAAAATTGTTTTTGTGTTGCTTGTCTTTTGATTTGATTTTGACAAGCAGACCAAAAGCACTAACAAAATACATGGGAATCGTAGTGCCATCACCTTATTAATACACCTTGGCACTGTTTAACTATTTCATTAATTTTATTATTCATTTTGGGAAAATAATATTTTTCTGAAATTTGAATTTTATTTTCTTGAAGGCCACGATGTGCTCTTTTGTGCGTTTTGATTATCAGTTCTTGTTGTTTAGTAGGGTCAGTTACGTCTTCTATCTGCTTTTGAGTGTGTCGAATTTTATAATTACTGAAATGATTTGGATAAATTTCCTGAATTCTTCCCATAATGTTTTCAGAGGTAAATAAACCATTTATATTTGACGGATTGAGATATTTTTTTAAGATGTCGATAATGTCTGTGGGACTGTAGTGTGGCCTGACTAAGATGTGTCTGTGAAAGCTGGAAAATGGTATCTTGAATTCGTAGCTAGGTTCTTCTCCTATTAAGAGAAAGATTTGATTCTTAAAGGCGTTTATTGGTGCTTCTGACTGTGCTGTGTAGACGATATTCAATTTACTTTGGTATTTTGTGGGATGCGAAAGAGTGCGTCTGCTACAATGTTTGTAGCGCCAGGTTTGTAGATAAGTTCATAATTATACTCTTCCAGTATTGCTTTCCAACTTTTGAGTTTTGTGTTCGTATTTTTATTACTAAGAGCGTACGTCAAAGGCTGGTGATCTGTAAATATTTTCACCTTAGCTTTGCCGCATAGGTTACTTTTAAGATTTTTTAATGCCCAAACGATAGCAAGCATTTCGCGTTCGTTTGTGGCATAATTTTCTTCAGCACTTTTAAGAGTTCTTGAAATGAATGTAATGGATCGATTGTCTTGCTCGAGTACTGCGCCAATAGCGTAGTTCGATGCGTCCGTTGTTAATTGAAATTCTTTATTAAAATTTGGATAGGAAAGTATGAGGTCTTCTGATACCAAATAGTTTTTTAGCTTTTGGAATGCTTGCAAAGCTTCTTCATTGAGTGATATTCATTTTTTGTCGGATAATTTTTTTGACAATCGACCATCCTTCCCCTCAAGTGGCTTTGCGACTTTGGCATATTGAAAAATGAAACGTCTGTAATAGCCGGCCATTCCTAAGAATGAACAGAGCTCTCGAAGTGTTTTTGGTGGTGGAAAGTTGTTTAGCGCTTCGACTTTTTCCGGGTTGGTTTTGAGTCCATCTGATGTTATCACAAAACTTAAAAACTCTACCTCCTTTTTAAGGAATTCGCATTTGTCGAGTTGACATTTACATTTTCTAGAGTTCAAAAGTCCTTTCAATATTTTCCAAATGTTCCTCGAGGTCTTTACCGAAGATTACTATGTCAACGATATAAACATAGCATCTCTTGCCGATGTGTTCCCGAAGGATATCGTCAAGAGCTCTTTGGAAAATTGAAGGAGCTTTTTTCAGTCCAAATGACAAACGGGTATTTACATTTACCATTATTCACTGAGAACGCTGTTTTTTCGATATCCGAATCTTTAAGTCGTAGTTGTGCCAGTACTTCATTTATCTCTGGTATTGGGTATTTATCGGCGATAGTTACGGAATTGAGTTTCCTATAATCTATCACCATTCTGAACTTCCTCTTTCCAGATGCGTCCAGTTTTTTCGGAACAATCCATAATGAAGAATTGTATGGGGATCTGGAGGGGCGAATTATACCATTCGCTAAAAGTTCTTCTACTTGTTTCTCTACCTCATCTTTTAAAGACATGGGGGTAGGCGTAGTATTTTGAAAAATCGGGGGTGTCTGTTACTGTGCGAATTTCTACCTGAACTTTGTCATAGAAGTAAGTTTGTCGTTGGGTTCGGTAAATAAATTCTTGTGCCTATCTAATCTATCGAATTTTTTCCTCCTGCTCTTCTGTTAAATGGCTAGTTCTTATGGAATTTACATCCTGTGCAGTTTGTTGTTTGATTTGAATTTGTTTTTTTTCCTAAAATGGTCATTATATTTTCTTTAACATTGATTACAGCTGATAGTTCCTTTAGGCTATCGTTCCCTAAGATAGCATCAAATGATTGTAATGTTGGCAGAATGAAAAATTTAATGGGATATTTATCTTCCCCAAACAAGTTTGATATTGTATGATGTGTAATTTTTATTTCGCCTCCTACTGTATTTGCGCAAAAGGAGTTTTCATTTGATTTGGGGTTTTTCACTAATTGGGCTCGGATATAATTCTTGTTCGAGCCAGTGTCAATTAAAATGTTTAAGATTTTGTTGCTCTTCGTTGCGCATTCGAAGTATGGCAACGAAGAGTTGTTTAATCTAAAAAATGAATATCATTATAATCGGTTAGTTGTGGTTCATTGGATTCTGTATTTATAGAGCTGACGTATTCGTTTAGAGTTTGTTCTTCGTCAAAGTTTGTTTCATCGAATTCGTGTGTTACAACGTCATTTTGTATCATATCTGTCTGATCTCCGTTCTGTTCGTCAGTGTTTATGTGAAAATTACGTTGGATCTTGGGCTGAGTTGTTATCTGTTGAGTAGGGGGTGCTGCTCTTTTGACAGCAAATTGATTTTGTTGAAAGTATTGTTTAGGTTCTGGGCGCGTGGTTTGTCCTGGATTTACAGGACATGATTGAAAATTATCATTAAAGCCAAATCGTCGTTGATTTCCAAAATTATTATTGAATCCTGGTCTTTGTTGGTTTCCGAAATGATTTATTGGTCTTGATTGGAAATTGTTATGGAAATTCTTAAACGTTGGTTGCCGTATGTAATTTTGGTGTTGGAATTGTTGGGGTAAATAGGCTAACTGAGGGTGAAAAGTTGTTGGTCTAAAATTTTGTTGGGTGTTTCGTGGTGGTAGTGGGGTGCACAGTCCCCATATATCGCATGGCCAAAAATTAATTTTGACGAAATTTGGTATCCGCCCATTTTTTAGCGTAATTAAAAAAATACGAAAACTTGTGAAAATTGGACGACTGCCACACCCACCTCTCATATTGAAAAAATCTTTGTTATTCGATAACTTGGCAACTACTAACACTAGAAAGATAAGAGTATAATCTACAATTGTGCCAAGAATGCGCAGTCTACCGCGCCTACTTTAATAGTTCGTATAAGCCACAAATGAATTATTCGGGACATATGTATATTTTGCCATTTTTTTAAGTTTTCGATGTTTTTTATGTTGCCCCCTCTTTCACCTTCACACTGTCACCAATTTTTATATACGTAAACCGTCACTATTAACATATGTTAATATTTTTCTTCTCATCCGTTTTATAAAGACAGTTTTCATTTTTTGAGCTAAGTTGGTAAGCAAAAACATAAAATGGACTGTGCTAAAGAGATTTTAGGTTCACATGTGGAAGGGGGAAAAGGAATGAATGGGGTTTCAGCCCCTACAAAGTGGGCGAATTTGTTGCTTTTTTTAAAGATATGCCATAAATGTATTTTTAAATATATTTTCATCAAATTTGGTATTTAAGACTTTTAGCTAATACTACATCACATATCCAAATTTGAACGAGATCGGCCAACTATATCATATAGCTGCCATAGAAACGATCGCTCAAAAATGTGTTGCATTGCGATTTGTACAAAAGGGCTAAATTGATAACAAACGTTTGCATTTGAAAACTGATAGTTATAGCCTATTTCGACTGGGCCTTAACTGCAGTTTACGCTTAACTGCAGTTTGACATCGCATTTAAATGCCCAAATACCCATGAAATTGTTGTTGTGAAAAACTGAGTTAACTCACTTTCAAAACTGAGTTAACTCAGTTTTGCCGTGTACAGACGTCTAACAGAAAATGTTATGTTAAAAGCGGGAGCGGGAGCAATACTCACAAATGTACAAATTTTGATAGCATACTTTCGGGCGCTGCAAGAGCCGTACGAACACAAACGGAAGAAGGGATTTGAGTTGCGTTCGGTGTGGTAGATTTTTTGCCAAGACAATTACGTTTTACTAAATTTTTCGCAAAAATACATATCGTCTGTCATAATCAATGTCAAAACTTCTATTATTTGCCAAAAATAAATGCTGAAAAAGAAAATAAAAAAACGTGGAACTTCTCATGAACCCTCTTGACGTTAAAAATTCAGACAGCTCTGATATCTATCAGCTGACAACTGTAACAAATGAACATAACAAATGAAATAAATTTTCATAAATGAAATAAATTTTCACAAATATGAAAACGCAGACATTCCTAGACTGTTGAGAAGGAAAGCGGAGTGGTTTTCATGCAGTAGAGGGGCTACAAGAAACCATACATACGTATACAAGGAGATGGCGGCGATGGGTAAGCTGTGGCTGCACAGAAATAAATGCAGAATTTGGCTTGGCCAAATAAAAATGTAAACAAAAAACAGCTGTTGCATTTAACTCGATTCCGGTGGAAACGCTTGACAGTTCTCAAATTTAACAGAGCCCTTCACTGCAGTTAAGCGCTCAGTGGAAATAGGCTATTAGCCGATCTCGTTCAAATTTGGATACATATGTGATTACCTAAAAGTCTTAAATACGAAATTTGATGAAAATATTTTATTTTATTTATTTGAAAATATTGACACTATAACTAAATTATAGTACAATATGGTTAGAAGCTATGGCTACGGTGGCCTTAAGCTAATTATTTACATTTTGATGGAGTACGATTGTGTGTTAATGTACATGTATTTTTTTTTGTGCATGTTAGTGTTGAGGGATTAATTTGTATTTGATGGATTTATTTTAAACGTATTCTTATATTTCTTTGTATATATTGCAATATTTTAAGTAACTTTCTAGTGTAGTTAGGTTTTGGATTGAAGGGTCTTTCAGGAGGTCAGTGGGTTTTTTGTTGGTAAGGGATTTTCGGTGGATATCAAAAAACGGACATTCGTCTAAAATATGTTGTGCGTTCGTTGAACTTACTTACTTACTTAACTGGCCATAACAATCCGTTATCGGGTTACGGCCTGCCGCAAAACTTCTCTCCAGGCGCCTCTGCTTTGCGCGCGCCTTCTCCAGTTAGTAACACCAAGAGATGACAGGGCCTCTTCAACTTGGTCCTTCCACCGGAGACACGGCCTCCCTCTTCGCCGTCGACCTCCAACCATCGCATCGAACACCTTTTTCGCCGGAGCTTCGTCGTCCATGCGGCAGACATGACCGAGCCAGCGTAGCCGCTGGATGTTTATTCGCTGCGCTACGTCCATGTCCTTATTCAGCTCATACAGCTCGTTATTGGTTCGTATACGATAGTCGTCACCAACACGAACAGGGCCGAAGATTTTGCGAAGTACCTTCCTCTCGAACACTCCAAGGGCCGCTATGTCGTTTCGTGTCATTGTCCATGCTTCAGCGCCATAGAGGAGCATGGGCAAGATAAGCGTCCTATAGAGTGCAAGTTTTGTCGGTCGAGAGAGGTCTCTGCTTCTCAATTGCCTACCGAGACCGTAGTAGCACCTGTTGGCAAGAGTTATCCTTCGCTTTATCTCCAGGCTGACATCATTGCTGCTGTTGATGGCGGTGCCAAGGTAGACGAATTCCTTGACAACTTCAAAAGTATACCTGTCGGCTTCGACGTGAGACCCTAGCCGCTGCGAGTCCCTGCATGTAGACAGCATATACTTCGTCTTGCCCTCATTTACCACCAGACCCATTTTGGCAGATTCTCTTTCGATAGCCGCAAAGGCAGCGGTGACATCTCGCTTGTTACGTCCGATGACATCAATGTCATCAGCGTAGGCAAGGAGCTGGACACTTTTGTTGAAAATTGTGCCATTACGATGTACACCGGCCTTGCGCAGAACACTCTCCATAGTGAAGTTGAAGAGGTCGCAGGACAAAGGATCACCCTGTCTGAAACCTCGAACGGTATCAAAGGGGTCGGAGAGGTCACTTCCAACCTTGACGGAGCTGCGCGTATTGCTCAACGTCGCTCTGCAAAGTCTCACGAGCTTTGCAGGGATACCAAGTTCAGACAATGCGGCATATAGGCGATCCCTTATCGGGCTATCGAATGCTGCCTTGTAATCGATGAAGAGATGGTGTGTATCGATTTGATTCTCATGGGTCTTCTCCAGGATTTGGCGTAAAGTGAATATCTGGTCGATGGTGGACTTACCAGGTCTAAAGCCGCACTGATAAGGTCCAATCAGCGCCTTGGCGAGTGGCTTTAATCTTTCACATAGTACGCTCGTCAGGACCTTGTATGCAATGGGAAGTAGGCTTATACCCCTGTAGTTGGCGCATATTGTTGGGTCGCCTTTCTTCAGCACAGGACAAAGGACACTGAGGTTCCAATCGTTGGGCATTCGTTCCTCCATTGAACAATTCAGCTGGTAGCCCATCCGGCCCTGCAGCTTTGTTGTTCTTGAGTCGCTGGATAGCGACCCGGACCTCGTCATGGCTGGGCGGTGGCACATCCACACCGTCGTCGTCGATTGGTGCCATCTGGACATCTTCACCACTGGCGGTATTGTTCCCTTCGTCGCCTGCGAGCAGCTTGGTGAAGTGCTCCTTCCACAACCTCAGCACACCCTGCGCATCCGTAACCAGATCCCCGTTTTCGTCTCTGCAAGAAGATGCCCCGGGCTTAAATCCTTCCGTGAGACGCTTAACTTTTTGGAAGAATTTTCGGGCGTCATTCCTGCACTCCTCGATTTCCTCACGCTCGCGCCTTTCTTGCTCCCGTTTCTTGCGTCTAAAAAGGCACCTCTCTTTCTTCCTCTCCTCCCGGTATTTTTCTGTCACGGCTCGCGTGGCAGCCGACTGCAGGGTCTTCTTGTAGGCAGCATTCTTCGCTGCAGTGGCTGCGCGACACTCTTCATCGTACCATTGGTTTTTTGGTGGTGGGCGTCGAAAACCAAGGACATTTTCTGCGGCGGCGCGCATAGAGTGGGATAAGTGAGCCCATAATCCGCCGATGTCATCAGGTGGAGAGGGGGAGCGACCGAGCTGGTTGGAGAGTTGAGCGGAGTAGGCTTCGGCTACCCCTTGTGATCGCAGCTTGCTGATGTCCAGCTTTCTTCGCAAACTAGGTTGTGTGGTCTTCGCTGCGCAAAGACGCATGCGTTCCTTGGCTGCAACAAGGTAATGGTCCGAGTCGATGTTGGGACCTCGGAACGTGCGCACATCTAGAATACTAGAAGCATGCCTTCCATCAATCACAATGTGATCAATCTGGTTGCGGGTTGATTGATCGGGGGATAACCAGGTCGCCTTGTGGATATCGAGGTGCTGGAATCTGGTGCTACTAACTACCATGTTTCGTGCCGCGGCGAAATCGATCAGCCTCAGACCGTTGTTTGTAGTGGTCGTATGGAGGCTGAACTGCCCGACAGTGGGACCAAATATACCTTCTCGCCCGACCTTTGCATTGAAGTCCCCGAGGACGATTTTGACGTCATGGGCCGGGCACCCGTCGTAGACGTCCTCGAGCTTCGCATAGAAGGCATCCTTGGCCGCATCGTCCTTCTCTTCCGTCGGGGCGTGTGCGCAAATTAGGCTGATGCTAAAGTATTTAGCCTTGATGCGGATCGAAGCCAGTCGTTCGTTCACCGGAGTGAACCGAGAGACGTGGTGGCGAAGTCTCTTACTGACCACAAATCCGCAGCCAAATTCGCGCTTCTCCGCATGGCAGCTGTAGTAGATGTCGCAGTCTGCTCGCTTGGAGCAACCTTGTCCTGTCCATCACATTTCCTGGATGGCGGTGATGTCAGCCTTACACTTTGTGAGGGCTTCCGCCAGTTGGATAGAGGCACCTTCCCTATAGAGAGTCCGGACATTCCAGGTGCATATCCTCAAATATTGGTCCTTAAATCGTTTGCTGTGGTCGTCAACATTGTGGGCTCCTTCCGAGGCTTGTTTGCTGGCTTTCATTGGTATTTGATTTTCCGTGGCGGGCACCAAACCCTGCGCACAACCCAAATTTTAAGTCCTGGGGATTGGACTCGCTGCACACATTAGTTCACTATTCAGCGGGTGCCAAATAGCTATCCAGAAGGGCCGCGCGGAGGCTGTGCATCAGCTTGGATTGGACAGGGACAAGGATCGTTCTGGCGTTCCCAAAGTTGAACGCAATCAGATACTTTACCTTGTATGTCCGCTCCCTTCCTTCCTTCGTTGAACTGCTGTTGCAAAATTTGCATTCGTTGGTTAAATTCTAATCGATTCGATGTTGATGGGTAAGTCTAGTGTGTCCTAGCCGCAATCTTAGAATTTTTGTTTGATCTGCTTTTGATAGGGTTTTTGAACTATTTTTGAGGAAGTTGTAAATAGTTTTTGAGTTTTTACTTATGTTCGTGTACCATTGTGATGTTTGGTTAAATGTATTGGTTGGATTTGATTAAAATGGGTTTTCAGGTGGACCTTTATGTCTGAGAAAAGCAAATTGCCTAGCCCTTGGTGTACCAGATTTCGATTCTTCGAGTTTCGGTTTTCAAAAAATTAAAAGCACCTTGTTATTATTTCCCGACTGAAGTGCTTTTGATAAGTTTGAAGTCAGAACTCCCAATAAATCTTGTTTCTCCATACAAATTGTTAACCCATTGATGACCGCGTTAGATTTTGACTTTCAAAAAAGTGAAACATTATTTCTCGCTAAGAGTACTTTCACTAAGTTTGAAGTCAATGTGCCCATTAATTCATATTTTTCACAGTTACTCCATACAAACTTTTAACCCGTCGCTGACCCCGACCGATTTTAATATTCGGTAAAATGAAAGGCACGTATCGAGTTATTTAACATTTAAAGTACTTCCACCAAGTTTGAAGTTAAAACATTAAAAACAGTTGTTTCTCCATACATACTTTTAACCTATTGTTGATTCAGTTAGATTTCGATTTTAAAAATAATAAGAAACACGTGCCTAACTTTATTTATTTCAATTATTTTTACAATTGTTGAAGTCAATAGGCCCATCGGTTCGTTTCGGAGTTCGTTTCGATAATAAATCAATCAATCAATCAACCAGTAAGTCAGTCAGAATAAACAATCTATGATTAAAAAAAATGGAGACGGTACCACGCCCCCTTGTCCAATGCGCACAACTTTCGTCTAGTCGAGTTGTGCTACTAAGTGGACAGTTTGTACCAACTTTCATTGATTTGCGACTTAGAGTTCTGTTGAAATGTTGGGTCATAAAAAATATGCCACACCCCTTTTCAAACGCCCATCAAAGCTCATTAGTAGAATGACACATCTATGAGACGACGGTACACCAACTTTCAATGCTGTGCAGCTAACGATTCCGAGGAGATTCCTTATTAAAGAGTTGAGTTGTATGGGCGGTGCCACGCCTCTTGTCCAGATTCTACCTTATTCCCCCTGCCGAAGGACACGACTAAATCATAACTTGATACCGAGTATCATTGATGTGAATGCTATAGTTCCAAAGTTACACCGGAATTTATAAAGTGCCACGCCCCTTGTCCAACGCCCATACAATACAACCTGTGAAATAATACGTCTACGCCATGACGTTGTACAAAATTTCAACGCTGAGCGACTTATAATTCTGAAGCTATTCCAGATTAAAGAATGTAGTTTATGGGCGGTGCCACGCCCCCTTGTCAAAAACCCACCCTATTCCCCCTGTCGGAGGGCACAACTAATAATAAGTTTGTACCGAGTGTCATTTAAGTGAACGCTATAGTTTCAATGTTTCACCATTTAAAAAGTGCCACGCCCTTTTTCCAATGCCCATACAATACTACCGGTGAAATGACACGTCTACGCCATGACGCTGTACCGAATTTCAATGCTGTGTAACTTATGATTCCGAAGATATTCCATGTTAAAGAATTGAGTTGTATTGGCGGTGCCACGCCCCCTTGTCCAAAATACACTCTATTCCCCCTGCCGAAGGACATGACCAAATTGTAAGTTTGTACCGAGTGTGAACGTTCTAGTTCCAAAGTTACACCGGATTTTAAAAAGTGCAACGCCCCTTGTCCAACGCCCAGTAAATTTTACCGGTGGAACGACACGTCTACGCCATGACACTGTACCAAATTTCAATGCTGTCCGACTTATCATTTCGAAGATACTCCATATTTAAAACTTGAGTTGTATGGGCGGTGCCACGGCCCCTTGTTCAAAACCCACCCAATTTCCCCTGTTGAAGGACTCGACCAAATGGTAACTTTGTACTGAGTGTCATTGATGTGACTGCTATAGTTCAAAAGTAACACCGGAATTTAAAAAGTGCCACGCCCCTTGTCGAACGCCCATTACATTTTACCGGTGCAATGACACGCTTACGCCATGACGCTGTACTAAATTTCAATGCTGTCCGACTTATAATTCCGAAGATATTTAATTAATTAATTGATTGGCACGACAGCCCGCTTACGCGAGACTAAGGCCTAGCTTCCCGCAACCACCCGTGTTGTGCGTCTGAATTTTGTACGCGGGTGGAAGGGACCTACAGTTTTATGCCGGTTCCGAACGGCAGGTTGGGAGCTTTTTCAAAGGCAATTTTTACTCTCAGAGGTTTGCCATTTCCAGCTGAGAAGACAGCCACCGAAAGAGAAAACGAGTTTCCCGTTATTTTTTTTTAGGTGTTACTACATGCAGTATTCGATCTTGCGTCGCTCTGCATGCGACTCGTTGGACCGCGCACTAACCAACTGAGCCACGGCGGCTGCCGAAGATATACCATATTAAAAATTTAGGTTGTATGGGAGGTACCACGCCCACCTTCCGTAGAAACATGTAATATCTCTACAAACCATCGCATTGACATCTTCTGTCACACACAAAAAAAATTTTCCTGAAAGAATGAGCCGTTTTCGCAAACACTGGAACGTTACAGAAGGTTACGTTTTTTTTATATATAAGACTAGCTGGGCCCTGCGGCTTTGCACGCAAGCTCTCCTGTTTCCCCCGATACGAATTCTTAACACATTGTTGAGCCCATCAGATTTTGATGAAAGAAAACCTGTCCAACTATCTTTGATTTCGACATTTCACATTTACTCCAAACAAATTCTTAACCCTTGGTTAACCATGGTAGATTTCGATTTTCAAATAATTAAAAACACGTTTTTATTATTGCCCGATTGAAGTGCCTTTGATTAGTTTGAAGTCAGAACGCCCAATGAATCTTGTTTCTCTATACACATTGTTACCCCGTTAGATTTTGATATTTAAAAAAGAGAAAACACGTGTCAAATTATTTCTCACTAAGAGTACTTTCAAAAGACCCAAACAAATTTGTTTCTCCATACATACTTTTAACCCGTCGTTGATCCAGTTAGATTTTGATTTTAAAAATAATGAGAAACACGTGTCTAATTTTATTTATTTCAGTTGTTTTTACATTTGTTGAAGTCAGTAGGTCCATCGGTTCGTGTTGTTTGTTTCGGAGTCTCTCCGTAAATATACCTTAACCCATTGTTGGGCCAGTTAAATTTTGATTTTGTTTTGTTGAGTTTTGATCTAGAATATTTTCAGGTAGTTCGAAATCTTTATGTCTATTAAATCTCGTTTCTTCAAAGAACACTTTAACACATGCTTTGCCCCTTTACACCCCGAATTTCAAAAAAATCCAGTTTTAACGGAGGTTCAGTTCTCAAGATGTACTTATTTTTTAAACTTAATGTTTGTAGCTTCAGCGGGTTGAGCTGGGCGATTATAAATCAATCAACCAGTCCGTCAGCCAGGATAAACAACCTATGTATAAAAAAATTGAGGCGGTACCACGCCCCTCGTCTAATGCGCATAACTTTCTTCTAGTCGAATTGTGCTACTAAGTGGAAAGTTCGTACAAACTTTTATTGATCTGCGACTTACAGTTCTGTTGAAATGTTGGGTCATAAAAAATGTGCCACACCCCTTGTCAAACGCCCATCAAATCACATCAGTAGAATGACACATCTATGAGACGACGGTACACCAACTTTCAATGCTGTGCGGCTAACGATTCCGAGGAGATTCCATATTAAAGAATTGAGTTGTATGGGCAGTGCCACGCCTCTTATCCAGAACCCACCTTTTTCCCCCTGCCAAAAGACACGACCTAATCGTAAATTTGTACCGAGTGTCATTGACGTGAATGCTATAGTTCCACCGGAATTTAAAAAGTGCCACGCCCCTTGTCCAACGCCCATTGCATTTTACCGGTGTAAAGACACGTTTACGCTATGACACTGATCCACATTTCAATGCTGATCGACTTATAATTCCGAAGATATTCCATAGTGAAGAATTGAGTTGTATGGGCGGTGCCAGACCCCCTTGTCCAAAATCCACATTATTACCCCCGCCGAAGGACACGACCAAATCGTTAGTTTGTACCAAGTGTCATTCATGTTATAGTTCCAAAGTTACACCGCACTTTAAAAAGTGCCACGCCCCTTGTCCAACGCCCATTAAATTTTACCGGTGGAACGACACGTTTACGCCGTGACGCTGTACAAAATTTCCATGCTGAGGGACTTATAATTCCGAAGCTATTCCATATTAAAAAATTTAGTTGTATGGACGGTGCCACGCCCCCTTGTCCAAAATTCACTCTATTCCCCCTGCCGAAGGACACGACCAAATCCTTAGTTTGTGCTGAGTGTCGTTGATGTGAATGCTATAGTTCAAAAGTTACACCTGGATTTAAAAAGTGCCACGCCCCTTATCAAACGCCCATTAAATTTTACCGGTGGAATGATACGCTTACGCCATGACACTGTACCAAATTTCAATGCTGAGCGATTTATAATTTCGGAGCTATTCCATATTAAAGAATTGAGTTGTATGAGCGATGCCACGCCCCCTTGTCCAACGCCCATTAAATTTTACCGATACAATGGCACGCTTACGCCATGACACTGTACTAAATTTCAATGCTGTCCGACTTATAATTCCGAAGATATACCATATTAAAAATTTAGGTTGTATGGGAGGTGCCACGCCCACCTGCCGTACAAACATGTATTATACATATAAACCTTCCTCTTGAATCGCTCTATCCATTAAAAAAAAACCGCTTAAAAAACCGTTGCGTAGTTTTAAAGATTTAAGCATACATAGGGACAGACAGCGACAGCGACTTTTCTTTATACTATGTAGTGATTGAACTTAATTGCTAAATTTGGCCGTTACTTATTTCTGCTGACGGGGCTTTGCTGGGTGGCCGCTTGCTTGTAAACAAGCATGCAACATTGTTGTCGTTGTCCGTTGGTCAGTTTGCTGTCTTGGCGCTTTTTGACCAACGGACGATTTAGCTATCGCGGCATTTCGCTGACCCAATTAAAGAGTCATTGACTTCTTGTTCATTTAGGCGGCGTCAGCGACTTGCGTTGTGCAATTGCCGTTTCAGCAGGAATGGGAGTTGAAAGGGGTGCGTTGGTAACTCCTCCCCCCTTATGGTAGAGCGAAGGCAACAGCGACTTTGATGTGGCTGGAGCGATTTCAGGGTTCTGGATGATGTAGTTGACGGTCCTTTTCTTCCTTCTTGTTTTGATGATGAGTGCTGTTATGATGAAGACCGCCATCAGTACCATAGCGGTGTAAGTGGTTATTTGGTGGTTGAATGTTGTGTGCCTGGTTTCAAACAGAATCCTCTCCTGCTTGATACTTTGGATTTTGAGCTTCTCGAGAGATAAAACGTCTTTTGTGCGGTTTGTGGTGATGACTGGTTGGTAGATGGGCAGTATGTATGTATTTTCCCAATACTCGCTCGCTGTGTCTTCGTATTTCATGCCGTTGATTTGGACGGTACAGTTCCTAAATTGGATTAGCTCTGTACCTTCAGCTGTGAAAGATATATTACTACAAGTAGATGTTATTATTGTGTTGGGTATATTTTTCAAAAGGATGCTATCTGCATTATATTCTGTTGGAATCCGACATCAAAAGTTGGACAGGTTGTCTCTCCGTTGCTCATAAGTTTCCCCACGCATTGCGACTCGTCTGTGGGCTCTTGGTGTTGCGACGTTTTGCATAGGTACGTGCTCTCGATTTTGGGACAGATTTCAGAGAAATATTGTATCCGTTGCTCACTATATATTATATACGGTTTAATGTATATTTCTAATGTTTCATTGATTGGGAGTGTTATGAGATGATATGCTTTGTAGGGTTTCAATGCTGTGTAACTTATGATTCCGAAGATATTCCATGTTAAAGAATTGAGTTGTATTGGCGGTGCCACGCCCCCTTGTCCAAAATACACTCTATTCCCCCTGCCGAAGGACATGGCCAAATTGTAAGTTTGTACCGAGTGTGAACGTTCTAGTTCCAAAGTTACACCGGATTTTAAAAAGTGCAACGCCCCTTGTCCAACGCCCAGTAAATTTTACCGGTGGAACGACACGTCTACGCCATGACACTGTACCAAATTTCAATGCTGTCCGACTTATCATTTCGAAGATACTCCATATTTAAAACTTGAGTTGTATGGGCGGTGCCACGGCCCCTTGTTCAAAACCCACCCAATTTCCCCTGTTGAAGGACTCGACCAAATGGTAACTTTGTACTGAGTGTCATTGATGTGACTGCTATAGTTCAAAAGTAACACCGGAATTTAAAAAGTGCCACGCCCCTTGTCGAACGCCCATTACATTTTACCGGTGCATTGACACGCTTACGCCATGACGCTACTAAATTTCAATGCTGTCCGACTTATAATTCCGAAGATATTTAATTAATTAATTGATTGGCACGACAGCCCGCTTACGCGAGACTAAGGCCTAGCTTCCCGCAACCACCCGTGTTGTGCGTGTGAATTTTGTACGCGGGTGGAAGGGACCTACAGTTTTATGCCGGTTCCGAACGGCAGGTTGGGAGCTTTTTCAAAGGCAATTTTTACTCTCAGAGGTTTGCCATTTCCAGCTGAGAAGACAGCCACCGAAAGAGAAAACGAGTTTCCCGTTATTTTTTTTTAGGTGTTACTACATGCAGTATTCGATCTTGCGTCGCTCTGCATGCGACTCGTTGGACCGCGCACTAACCAACTGAGCCACGGCGGCTGCCGAAGATATACCATATTAAAAATTTAGGTTGTATGGGAGGTACCACGCCCACCTTCCGTACAAACATGTAATATCGCTACGAACCATCGCATTGACATCTTCTATCACACACAAAAAAAAATTTCCTGAAAGAATGAGCCGTTCTCGCAAACACTGGAACGTTACAGAAGGTTAAGTTTTTTTTATATCTAAGATAAGGAATAGTATAACGGATAATGGGGATCCCTGTGGGATTCCATTTTGTAGGGGATATGATTGGTAGTAATGTGCGTTTACTCTGACGTTAATTTTTCTATTGGTCATATAATTTTGTATGTAATTAAATATTTTTGGTCCTATCTTGCATTGAATTAGCTGATCTAAGATAGTGTGCATTCCGATTCTGTCAAACGCTTTCGAAAAGTCGAGCGAGACCATCGATAGGTGTTTTTTGGCTGAGAGGGATTGCGTGATCTGGTAGTCTAGATAAACTAGAAAATCAGACACTGACTTCCCCCTTCTATAGCCCATTTGGTGGCTATGTAGTAGTTTGCCTGATGTAACAAACCACCATAGTCGATTAGCAATTATCTTATCTAGAACTTTTGAGTTGCATAGGTTCAGGGAGATAGGCCGGTATGATTTTATGAGAGTTTTGTCAGAATTAGGCTTTAGTATTGGAATGATAATGCTGTTTTTAAAAATTTGTGGGATATGGTTGCTGAAAATGTTATTATAAAGAGTGGTAAGTCGATTTTTCATGTTTCGAGGCAGGTTTCTAATCATAGGGTAGGATATTCGGTCAAAACCTGGGGTCTTACCCTTGAGTTTATTTAGTGCTATTTCCAGTTCGATATAGGTTATTTTTTCTTCAATATTCGCGGCATATTTGTTTGTGGATAATGGACAGGTCAAATTTAAAATATTATTTTTGTGCTGTTGAAATGTATTGCCGAAATTAATGTCTTGTGCTTCATTTGACCAATGTTGGCCAAGTTTATTTGCGATTTCCGTTTTGTCAGTGATTGTTTGCCCATTAGGGGGTTGTGTGTCAATACAGTGCATTGTTATTTTGGGTTTTAGGCCACAAAATGTACGAATGGTTGCCCACACTTTAGATGGAGGGGTAATTGGGTTAATATTTGAGGTAAATTGATTAATTGATTCTTTTTTTGATATTTTTAGCTTTCGTCTAAATATTGCGCAAGCTTTTTTGTATTTTACTATGTTTTCAGTTGAGATATTGCGTTTTAGTTTCCAAAGCTGGTTTTTTTCACGCTTTAAGGGGGAAAGCCACTGTGACGGGTCAAAAAATTAGTGATTTTAAACATTTTTTTTGACCGAGTAAATATAGGAATTTTTGGATCGGTTAAGCAGACATCTAATAATATTTCCACAAATTTTTATTAAAAAATATTAAATAGTTTAAACAATAGAGATGATCCCGTAGCGCTTGAAAAAAAATTCCCCCTCCATGGCGGCATCGATTTCTCAAAAACCCGTAATCAGAAAAAAAGAAATAAAAATTTATTGTAATCTGTATGAATGTAGCTATCTTTGTACGTAGCCGTTTTTTTTTTATTTTGATTTTTCACAAAATGGCGACCGATTGAAAATATTTCCATGTTTTCGACCTTGTTTTTTTGGTTTTGAGACAGTTTAAAAAATAGTAAAAAACAAAATTTTCCAAATCCAAAATTCCAAAAAATTAGAAATCGGTTCATAATTGTTCGAGTTATTGATGCCGCCAGTTCAAAAATAGTCGCTTCGAGAAAAACGCGTTTAAAGTTTTGAGTCCATTTCTCTCGTAATGAAATCATGTACTGGGTAGGCCATTGGAAGTGGAAGCATCTGGTAACCCTATAACTTTTGACAGAGCTGTCAGATCGACTAATGACATAGCGTGTTGGAAGCGTCATTCCAAGACAATTTATACCATGGAACAGTACACTCCAAAAGAACGTGCTGAAATTGTTCAGCTTTACATTCAAAATAACTTCTCGATTGTGAAAACCAAACGGCGATTATGAGTGGCCACCGAGATCACCCGATTTGACGCCGCCAGACTTTTTTTTATGGGGCTACTTGAAGTCCAAGGTATACACCAACAAGCCAAGGACACTAGCTCAACTCAGAGCCAACATACGCCGCGAAATAAGAGCCATATCGGCCGATACACTGGCAAAAGTGATGGAAAATGCCGAAAAAAGGGCACATTTTGCGGCCAAAGCTAATGGTGGCCATTTACGCGATATCATTTTCAAAAACTAACTAGAAAATTTCTCCTTGGACCAAAATAAATGAATATCGAGATGAAAACAAAAAAAAACATTTGTTTCCTCTTTTTTTCAAAAACAAGAATGGCCTTCCATTTTAAATGGCCTACCCTGTATCTTTTAAAATTTTAAAATAGTTGTAACTTAGTCAATTTTTGAAATTATGACTTGAAATTTTGTACACATATTTGTGAATATATAGGGTGTTTTTTTAGAGGTTTGTTTTTCGAATAGAGATAAAACGGGCATTTTGTGGTCAAATCTGGCAACTCTAATATCATTTATGTTCAGTTTGGTTTGCCATTTCATCATGAACAGGTTGACAAAAGAACAACGCTTGCAAATCGTGCAAATTTATTTCGAAAATAATGGTTCAGTTCGCGAAGTTTACCGCAAGCGTCCATTTTATGGTCGACATAATTGTCCATCAGAGCAATTAATTCGGTTAACTATGGGTCGTTTTCGCACTACGTTTACTCTATGTGATAATACGCATCCGCAGAGACGTCGAACAGTGCGTACCGAAGAAACAATTGCCGCTGTAGAGCAAAATGTTGAAGAGGACCCGAATGAATCGATTCGCCACCGTGCGCAGCAATTGGAGCTTTGTCCATCAACTTGAAAATTGGACCTGTAGAATTGGCTTTATTCGAGCCAGCCGCGGCGGCCACATGCCCGAAATCATATTTAAACATTAATGGCATACAATTATCCTTCCAATAAAGCCAAATTGATGGACATTAAAACGATTTTCTTGTGTTTTATTTCAATTCGAACCCTATATAAGCTTTGATTTAAAACAACAAAAAAAAAATTTTTTTTTTTACCCGTCACAGTGGCTTTCCCCCTTAACTGTTCTAATGTGTTATTCCACCATGGTACTGTAAATTTTCTTTTGATATGAGTTTGGGGTATTGCTTGATTTGCTGTTTGTAGGAAAATTGTTGGAATATTTGCAGTTTCTTTATTGGTATTGTTACTTATCGGTCTTTCGTTACTGAGGCGTTCAGATAGGTATTGAAACTGGGCCCAGTTAGCTTTGTTCAAATTGAATTTAGGTCTGATGAGATTCGCTTTGGTTTTATTATGGGGCGTAGTTATGATTGGGAAGTGATCGCTACTGAATAAATTTGATTCTACTTGCCAGCGGTGCTCCAGTGCAAGAACTGGCGAAGCTATAGTAAGGTCAATGCGTGTGAGTGTGTGGTGTGTGGAGTAATGAGTAGGTGAACCATCATTAAGAAGCGTAAGAGAGGATTGAATTATGAAATTTGAAATCTTGTTTCCCCTGTTGTTATTTTTACTTGAACCCCAACTTGTGTGCCAGCCATTAAGGTCGCCAGTGATGAGTATAGGTTGTCCAGATGGTGGAAGTAGATCTTGGAGGCTTTTAATGGTAAACGATGTGGTTGGGGCAATGTAGACAGAGCTGATTATAAATTTAAGTTTAGATTTGATGGCTACGCTTACAACATCAAAGTTGAAGTTATGTGAGTTAATTGATTGGTGCTGTAAGGAGTCATGAATGAGTAGAGCTGATCCTCCGAATGTATTGTTGGGAGAAGGAGATGTGTAGAGGGTATAATTGATTGGTATGGGAATGTTTTGTTTATTTTGTAAGTGGGTCTCTTGAAGTGAAACTACTGTAGGGTTGTAGGTTTTCAGGAGCAATTGGAGATCAATATAATTGTTAGTATAACCTTTTATGTTCCATTGTAATATCGTAATTGACATAATTTAGTAACGGTGAGGCTGTTAGTTAATTTGTTAAGAGAGGTGAATACAGTAAAGAGTTACAGTGAAAGAAATATGCTAAGAGAATTAGTTGTTTGTTATAGTACAGATAATATTTAATTTAAGAGCAGGTGGTGTCGGTGGTTTACTCTTCCATAAATAGAGTGTCGGTCGGTGCTGTCGTCTTTGTTGTTGTTTCCACGAGTTTGACTTGTTGATTTGAATTTATTTCTGCTTGATTGGGGTTTTGTTTCAGCTTTGAGTTGTTTGATTGTGCGGTTTGAGGTGTTCTTTGGGATGATTTTTATTTTAGTTTCGGAAAGTAGTGGTGTTTCGAAGATCTTATGAGAGGATTCAGGTAGATCGATATTAGAGTTATGGGCTTGGCTGGTATTAATGTGGCTTTCTACTGTGACATCGGGTGTAATGTTTGTAGATTTTGTATCCTTGTTTCGATTCTAGGAATTCTGATGAGGTGGATTTATTAACAGGTGCAGTCAGCGAATTATCCGGTGAGCGTTGACTAATCTCCGTAGCGTTAGAATAGATAGAATAGATACGGGAGCCGAGCATCAACTGCCCGAGACACTGCGTCCAAAGAGAACTATTGTGTCGTATCCCTTTTCTTTATTGGAGGAGTTCATCTCCCCCAATACTGTCCAGGAACTCCTTGATTTTTCCCAGATTAGTTCCAGACAGCTCGTTTGTCTGAATTAGTTCCCTTCCCAGTATACGCTTCCTTGCGTGTAAGAGAGCGGGACACTCGGTTATGATGTGCACGGATGTTTCATCATCTTCCATGCAGAATCTGCATAGTTCGCTATCTGTCAATCCCAGCCGCGCTTTATGCATATTTAGCAGGCAGTGCCCGCTCAGAATTCCCGTCATGAACTTAAGCTCCTTTCTGCTTAGGTCCAATAGGTATTTAGATTTGCCTTCCGAATAGGCCGGAAAGAATAGCTTGGAACAGCGTTGTCCCACCGTATTGGACCATTTCTGGTTGGCCCGATTTTTGAATTCCTGTTTGACACAATGCCTGAAATGAGCTCTGCTGACACCTATGATTGGCTCAGGTCCATAGGGTCGTTTTGCCGCCCCTTCCTTTGCCAATCTGTCCGCTTCCTCATTTCCATCGTGCCCACAGTGCGCAGGAACCCAGTGTATTATCACCCGGTTATCCTTTGAAATGTCTTGGAGAACATTTGCTGTCTCCCAGACTAGTTTGGAATCAAACGTCGTCGAGCTCAAAGCTTTTATTGCAGCCTGGCTGTCGGACATTATGATTATCCTCTTTCTCCTGACATTGAGAGTCAGTATCTTCCTGGCACACTCGTTTATGGCAAAGATCTCAGCCTGGAAGACTGTGGCCGTGTCTCCCAGACTAACTGCTAATTGGGAGCTAGTATTAAATATTCCAGCTCCCGTTCCGCCTTCCATCTTTGAGCCATCAGTGTACCAGACAATGTCATCACACGTGAGACTGATTCTATTAGCAGCCCAGTCTTCCCTATGTGGTATGTACGTAGAGTAGTTCTTCCTGAAGAGGTGTTTCGGTGGCATCAGATCCAGAGGCATCCAGAAGCCTCCATCTCGCCTCCTATCCTTCAACATGGATAGGTGACCGATTGCATGTGCATCCCTATGTATGGATCCACTATGCATTAGTCTGTGTGCGCTGATGGTTGCAGCCATTTGCACATTTAGTTCCAGTGGCAGAATCCCCAATATAACATTTAGGGCTGCCGTTGGTGTAGTACTGAGACATCCTGTTATACAGGTATTCGCTAGTCTTTGAAGTTTTCCCAGCTTAGTCACAGTTGTTATTTCCGTGGTTTTCCTCCACCACACTATCGCCCCGTAGGTGATAGTCGGCAGAACTATTAGGGAGTATAAACTCTGAAGCCACTTCGGTCTCAGTCCCCAATTTTTTCCACAGATTCTTTTGCAACTCCAGAGAGCATTGCCTGCCCTCTTGATGATGCGATCAACATGAGGTTTCCAGTTCAATTTGCTGTCCAGGATTACCCCTAAATACTTAACTTCCTTCGAGAAGTTCAGTTCTTTTCCAAAGATCATAATCTGTCTAAGGTCGATCTTCCTTTTAAGTGTAAAAGGGACTATGATTGTCTTGTCTGGATTCACAGACAGTTTCTGTCTGATACACCAGTGCTCGACTATCCTCAGCGCGCTCTGAAGCACATCTGAGACGGTATGTCCGTCTCTGCCTCTGACCACAATGACTAAATCGTCTGCATATGCGATGACTTCATGTCCCTGCTCTTCAAGAGAGCGGATTAGTCCGTCAACGACTACAGACCATAGCAGGGGGGATAGTACTCCCCCTTGAGGACATCCTCGCGCTGTACTTGCTGACAGCTCAGCCTCCCCTAAGTTGGACTGAATCACCCTGCTCTCCAGCATTGATGATATCCATCTTATAAGGGTGGCAGGCGCCTGTAGTCCTTCTAGCGCCGTTTCTATCGCTTCGAAGGTTGTGTAGTTGAAAGCCCCTTCTATGTCCAGGAAGCCTACTAAACAGATTTCCTTTTCTGCCAGGGACTTCTCTATCTTACCTACCAGTGCCGATAGGGCCGTTTCCGTGGATTTACCTTTCTGGTAAGCATGTTGGTTCGTGCTCAGGGGATGCTGAGTGAGTATTTCCTCCCTCAGATACCGGTCAACGACCTTTTCCAAGCCTTTAAGCACAAAAGACATCAGGCTTATTGGCCTGAAAGATTTTGGGTCCTTCTTATCAGCTCTTCCAGGTTTCGGGAGATAGATCACGTTAACTATTCTCCAGGCTTCTGGAATGTACCCAAAGGCTAAACTACATACGTAGATTTTGGTTAAAATGGGCGTTAGTATTGCCATTCCCTTCTGTAAGAGCGCTGGGAAAATACCATCTTTTCCCGGCGCCTTGTAGGGAGAGAATGATTCCAGCGCCCATTCTACTACAAGTGCATTACACACAGCTTTGGCAGTTCTCCAGTCTTCCCTACCTGGACGATGCACCTGTCCAGTACTGCCTGTCAGAGGATCATTTGTGTATACTGACCCCGGGAAGTGGGTATTGGTGAGTAGGACAAGTGTTTCCTTTTCACACTTTGTGGCTGTCCCATCTCCATCCACCAGTGTTCCTATCGGACAGGATTTTTCCATCGAGAGAACCCTATGAAGCCTGTAGCTGGAGGACAGATCTGATACGTCCTCACAGAACCGCTTGAAGGATTCCCTCTTGGCCTTCCTGATTTCTTGGTTGTATTTGGTGAGAGTCTGGGAGTAGGTCTGCCAGTCGTTGTTTCGCTTGGCTCTATTAAATAGTTTCCTTACTTCCCTTCTCAGTTTGTTAAGATGACTACTCCACCACGGTGTCTGTTTCCTACAAGTTTTGGTCTTGAGGGGACAGTTTTCTTCATAGGCATTCAGAACGGAATCTCTAAAAATTGTAGAGGCCCTTTCTAGTCTGTCTATGGTATCTATCCTATTCTCGATTTGAGTTGGGACGTCCTGTCCTAACTGGAAGCAATAGCTGTTCCAGTCAGTCTGTCGTTTTGGTCTGAATGTCACCACGGTTGGCATCTGATTCCCTAGCGTGAATCTTATCTGCCTATGATCTGAGCACGACGGCTCGTCAGATACCCGCCAATTGCTGACAAGTTCTTTTGTCATCGAGGTTGTCAAGGTCATATCCAAGACTTCCTCTCTGACTCTAGTTACAAATGTGGGGCTGTTCCCAATATTGCAAATACTTAGGTCTAAGGAAAGTATATAATTAAATAGTGACTCACCTCTAGGATTTATGTCCGTGCTCCCCCACATGGTGTGATGGGCGTTCGCATCACAGCCCATTACGAGCTCCATGTGGTTGCCCCTAGCATAGGCAATGAGCTGTTCTGCTATTCGGGGTGGACAGTGGTCGTCATCTCCAGGGAAGTATGCGGAGGCAATAATGATTTCCCTGGAGTTCCAGGTAATCTCACCCGCGCATAGATCCGGCGTAACGAAATCTGTCAACGGGAAGAAAGATATGTTATTAAACACGATGCAGGTCCTGGCTCTGGTTGTGGTTGATTGACAACATAATACCTTACCTGCCTGGGATAGCCCTCTGACTTGACCGTTGGTGCTGGTCCATGGTTCCTGCACCAGGGCTATACTAGGACCCAAGGTGTTCATGGTCCTAGTTAGGACAGCCGAGGCTGCCGACGCTCTATGGAGATTGACTTGTACAATCTCCATAGTTACGCCTTTGGTCCCTTCGTGTGGGTTCCCGCACGCTTACCCCCTCTGCCCCTCGTCTGCACCCGTTCATTGCTGCTCGGTGTGTGTGCAGACTTATCCAGCAGGCTCAGTCGTCTGGATGGATTCGCCAACCCAGTCAGCCGAGTCTGCCGGACTGGCTTAGATGAGGTAGGCTTTACGGGCCCAACCGATGCCTGTCCTGGCGTCTTGTCACTGGTCCGTTCGGTCCGTTCGGTCCGTTCGGTCCGAGTGACGGCTTGCGTCCGTCCACTTGTAGGTGGACAGTCCTCGCATGCCTTCGCCAGTGCTGGCTTGCTGGTGGAGGGTCTGTCCTCTTCCACCACTGTCTTCGGCGTCCTCGTCTCCGTGCCGCCCCGGCTGGTCACCGACGACTTCATCCCCTGATTAGTCCGCACCCTGAACTGAACTCTTCCCAACTCGAAGAAGGGAAGGTCCTTCAGCTCAGAGAGCCGACCTACTGAGGTGTCGTCGATGGCCAACGTCAGCGTTGTTCCCTGCGCCGCGACAGATCTATTCAGTACCTTCCAGTTTCCTGTCGGTAGTGAACGGTTCTGCGTACGAAGCATTCGAAGAATATCTTCGGCCGGGAGGGAGCAGCCAGGAAAGAATGCGGTGGCCACACTGGGTTTGGGAATGTCTTTTCCCTCCACCAGTTTCACCTTCATTCCCGGCAGCTGGGTTTTTGTTATGACCTCCCTTAGCCAGTTCCTCGATGCCTCGTCGGCGCAGTTTACAATAATCCATCCTGGCTTGAACGAGCATCCTTGGAATCTGATCTGAGGCCCATCCACGGGGAGCTTACGCAGCTCCTCTTTGATCAGCCCTTCGATCGTCCTCTGCTCCTCCAGACCCAGATGGACAGCCGGGAATTCGTCCGGTAGAATTCCAACTTTGATGGCCGCAGCAGCCTCAGCAAAGGACGGACTAAACTTCGTCCTTTTAGGTACGGGTTGCGCCGTATCCGCTCTGCTGCTGCCACCAGTGTCGTCCGTCTTTGTCGGCTCTTCCAGCACAGTCTTGAGGGCATCATCGTATGATTTACCCGACGCCATTAGCCTCCTCAGCCACTTCTTTTGAGAAGTCGTCAGCCGCTTTCTCTTAAGAGAGATGGCCTCGGTGGCTTCTACCAGCGCGGGTACGCCAAGCGAGGGTGCCTCCTCAACCGCGATCGTTGACATGGTTGTCACGCTCGTATGGGAACATTCACTGTTCCCCCTACTTCTTCTTGTCGGTTGGTCTTTCCAACCGCTTACTGTTAGTTCAGCAATGTGCTGATCAGTGGCGTCAGTCTGTCCGACGTCCTTACCATCCGAGGCGCGTGTTTGAGAGCTCATCATCTGGTTCTTTCGGCCACCTACTCCGACGAGGCTTTTCGGTGGCCTTTTCAAGTTGTGGGGAAATAAGGTCGCCCATGACAGAGCCCCATGCCATGGGAAGTCCAAAATACTACCCGAGGTGGACAGGTATCGGGTAGGCTCCGTGATATTACAGCCGGTATACCCCCTGGCTGCAAACCATCCAATGGGCACGGGTCGCATAACACCCTGGATTAGGGGGGGGGAGGGGATGTGGGGCAGAGAGGAGACCAGGTATAGGCAGTTGGATATAGGAAGTGACTAGTTTGCCAGCCACACAGGGTAAGACAAGACCATACCCCGGTGGCTGTTTCCAGCGGCCACCACGAGGAGGTCTAGTCACATTCCGCCAGCCCCTCAACTCCCGCCAGCTGGACATCCTAGCTGGCAGTGGCTGAAGAGTAGGCAGCAGACCGCCTCCGTAGCGTTAGTAGACGTGTTGATTTTTGTATGTTGTTGTTGTTGTAGTGTGGTGGGGTTTAATTTGTTTGTTGTTGAGAGGTCTTCGCTAGAGTTATATGTTACAACTGTTCTCAATGTGTTGGAGTATGCGGTGGACTGTTGGTGCTGCTCTTTGTATATTGAGTGTGCCGTTTTATTGTCCACCTTTCGTAGTGATTTTATTGCCTGAATTTCTTTTCTTTTAACAAAGATCGGGCAGGCTTTATGGTAAGGGGAGTGGTCAGTGTTTGGGAGGTTGTTTTCTTTACAGTTGGTACATGCCGGGAGTTTATTGGATTTTTCTGTGGAGTCAATAGCAATGTGGTAAATGGATGTACAGTTTGGGCACAGTTTTTGGTTTTTACAATATTTAATAACATGACCGAATCGATGGAAATTTTTGCATCGCATTGGCTGTGGTACGAATGCGTTTAATTTTTCGTAGCCGATTAGTATCGTGTCTGGTAGTGCAAGCGGGTAAGAATTATAAGTCCCGTCTCAATTAGTTTTTCCTTGTAATTGTTGTCTTTTTTGAGAATTTTTTTCACTTCACAAACGTTTTGGTTTTTTAGTTCTTGTAATATTTCGGTTTCGTGTATCCCACGCAAATCATTGCAGTAGATTACACCTTTTGTATAATTAAGTGTAGCGTGCGTATAAACTTCCACTTGTATATCAAAAGAGAGAGACGCCAATTTTATTAGTTTCTCCGCTTGAGTGTGATTTTTTGTTTTGATTCGAATTTCACCACTTCTTAGTTTTTTACTTGTTTCAATTTCTCCACATACACCGTCAATTACTTTTTTGTTGAGGAAAGGTGAGACCTTAAATAACGTTTCTTCACTTTTAATTCTTTTCATTATTAAGTATTTTGGGCCGATTGAATTGAACGTCAGCGTTTTTTGGTTATTAACTTGATACATTATAGCTGCTGGGGGATTGTTCCCACCAGCGTCTGGAGGGTCTTTCATAAGTTCACTACTCGGTGTCAACCTTTTGGGGGCAACTGTACTTTTGCGTATTGGTTGAAGAAGGTGTAGTTCCTGTGTTTTGCTGATTTATAGTGTTGTTGCACTAGGAAACGGGAGCGAAAGAGTTTGGCGTCTGTACGCAATGAAGGTCGGATTGATACTGTGATGAAAATATATTTGAAAATGCACCAATTGTTACCAATTTAGCCCTTTTGTACAAATCGCAATGCAACACATTTTTGAGCGATCGTTTCTATGGCAGCTATATGATTTAGTTGGCCGATCTCGTTCAAATTTGGATATGTGATGTAGTATTAGCTAAAAGTCTTAAATACGAAATTTGATGAAAATATATTTGAAAAAGAATTTATGGCATTTCTTTTAAAAAAGCAACAAATTCGCCCACTTTGTAGGGGCTGAAACCCCATTCATCCCTTATCCGCCTTCCACATGTGAATTTAAAATCTCTTTAGCACAGTCCATTTTATGTTTTTGTTTACCAACTTAGCTCAAAAAATTAAAACTGTCTTTATAAAACGGATGAGAAGAAAAATATTAACATATGTTAATATGTAACCAAAATAGGGGCAAAAATTTTCATTTGTAAAAAAAAGATGGAAAAAATTAAATTTTTAGTTTTCTGATTACAAAGAGAGGTTGACAAATTGGCCACTGAGCCGAAACCGTATGAAAATCGGACTTAAACCCAAAAAGTTATAGCAAAATCAAAATTGAAATATTAACATATGTTAATAGTGACAGTGTGGAGGTTAATTCGCTAGTAAGTTTATTTCCACAAATATTTGCATGCATTTGTAGTGCCAGCCGGTCGAGTTAAATTACGCGACGGCAGCTACACATGAAATAAGTAGCTTACTAATTTTTACAAAAGATGCCACTATAATTTTCAGCCTCTGCAGCGGAAACTTTTCAAACGTATTCTACATACTTGTAATTTAGTGAAACAATCGAAATTGGAAAGGCTCCTTAGGGCTTTTCGAGATATTCAATTTTGAAGTTTGCAGTAAAACTTTTGCTAGGGCTCAAAATGGCTCTACGTTTAAATAACGACAGTTAGCGAACAGTAATAACCAAAACAAAAGCATTAACAGACTGTAAAAATCTATAACATAAAATAAAAATCAGGTATATTAAAATAATAACTGTAACCATAAGAAAAAACATCTTTAATTTTGCAAGGTTAAATTTATATTTTTCGTTAAATTTGTGTATAGGCAATACATAAAGTTTAAAACCTTCGTGAGACTACAAAACTTAAAATGTTTTTAAAATTCCTTTTGATATAGCTTAGTTGGAAATTTAGCTTCGATCGTGCTTACTTATTTTTTTCAAAACAAAGATTTGGTTTTTTTATTTTTGGCCACGGACGCCCCACTGTGGGGTGGTATCCGACGTAGCGGTACACTGTTTGCGTAATGTGTTCCAAAGTTTTGATTTTCTAACTTAAGACACAAGTGCAAAGCTTGTGGCAGACCTGTTGGGTCCCTGATAGCTAATAATCTGGGCAGATCTGCTCGTAATCCCCTGATGAATGTATCGAGAGCCTTGTCCCTATACGTTCGTGTCAATAATGATGATGATTCTTGGGTTAAATCCATGCAACCTATCTTGTTTAATATAAGAGAGAGATGTTGATAAACTGCCTGATAATATTCTTTTACGGTTCGATTACCTTGGGTTAAGCTTTTCATTTGATATTCCAATGTAGATAGGTATCTTTTATCTCCGTAGTGAAATTTAAGGCACCTGGAGATAACTTTCCAATCAAGTGGCGTACTGTAAGATTCAAGTAGGGCGTCTGCTGCTCTTATTATTTTACTCCTTATATTGCGAAGTATTTCGGAGTGCCTACTAAAGATTGATAAACTGTAAATATGCGATGTACATTCTTTTTCCATGAACTAAATTCTGCTGTCTGTCCGGAAAATTCTCTTAAACACTTTACTATATCTGGTACTTTATCGAATTTCTTGTAACCTATAACTCAGTTCCGGTCTGATCGTTTGGTCTGTCACGTTGGCGAAGTCAGTTATGGGATTTAGTATGTCTTTAACCAGTTGCTGTCCTTGGGTGTTGAAGATTTCCCTAATCATCGAGATTAAGTGGTGGCGTAAACTATCTAGAGTGATGCTCTGCGCCTGGGGGCAGGTGCCGGAACAGGTGCCTGAGCAACATTGTTAAGAATTGGAGCACGTATTAAATTGTTCGGATTAGACATCTTTATATTTTAATTTAAGATCTACTTCTACTTTATTTAAAAATTTACTTCAACTTAATTTCACTATATCGTGTTGTTGTTCTTTTTTCTTCGAATCTTTTTTATTATTCTTAAAATTTGTCTCACAATATATAGGGGAATGGGTCCGGTTGTGGGCACCTTTTTGTTTTTGGCTCATAATTTTTTACCAAGTTCTTCTTAATCGGACATATGGACATCTATGGAAAGCTAGAAACCTTAGCTAACAAGTAATGACAAAAGTAAATCGATTCCGTCAAATAGAAAAATTTTTTTTTTTATTTTGTAAAGTAGTCATTTTTAACAAAAATTTTTTTTTGGTTCGGTTGTGGGCACCCTTGGAAAATCTGCTGGAAACGGGGAAATATTAAGAAAAACCAACACGAATATAGAAAAATATTAAGTTTTAATTATTTGAAGCACAATGGACGCATGTGAAGTAGCTGGTACGCATGTCGGCACATTTTAGATGGACGGGCATTTCAAAATGTAAGTGACCAAGTCATTCTCCTGGGCTGTCAAGAAGACCTAAAGTAAAATGAAATTCAACCTAATTAATCAACACTCTTCAAGTGCTGTGACGTGAAGAAGGTGGAAAACACCAGTCAACCTGATTCGATAACATCCACGAAAAGAAGAAAAAGAAGAAAACACCACCGTCGACAGCTTTGATGTCTCCGAAATTTTCTTCCACCTTCTTTTTGTAGCGTTGGGAAATCGCATACGCTGCGGCAGTCGATTTTGTGGTTAGCTTATCTGCAGAACAATGTTAAATTACATCCAACACATTAAAAAAATATCGGAGGATTTTTGTTATTTTCCCTCGGAAGATATAGCTAAAACAACCAAAAAATGCGTTAAAAGACCATTTTTGATGAAATAACTTACCAAAACTTACAAAATCACTAAAAGACGGGTGCCCACAACCGAACTAATTGCGGTGCCCACAACCGAATTTGGCAGCCATTTTGAGAAGTAGTGAAAAATTTGTTCGGGGTAAACATATTGGTTGTAATCAATATTGGATCACAAAGTATAATAAATTAACTAAATAAAAATGCATTTTACTCGCCTTTTCGATGGATTCACTTCGATTTATGACACCATTTAAAATGTTTAAAAAAATTTTTGTCTTATTTTTTAAGCACAGAAAGATATATATGGTCCCAGCACAAAGCAGGCGTGTATGTTCGACTCAGTATTTGGCACAAAAAGATCGTGGTTCCATAATGAACAAATGGCCTTAGTCAAAAAAACCCAGCCTGCTTTCTATCAAGAGATACGAAGGGGTGCCCACAACCGAACTATGCCCACAACCGAACCTTTTACCCTATTATTTATTTTCTGACGAGTAGGGCCCTGCGGCTTTGCATGCAAGCTTGAAGTCAATGAGCCCAATAAATCAAGTTTCTTCATACTACACTTTATGGGCGATGCCACACCTCTTTTATGTAATGCCCAATATATTCCTCCAGTCGAAGGGTGTGACCCAGTTTCATTGATATGCGACTTTCAGTTCCAAAGTTACGCGGAAAATTTCAGTAACAACAAAATACCGCGCCCCTTGTTCAAAGCCCATACAATTTTGCCAGTAGAATGACACATCTATAGGACGATGGTCTACAAAACTTCAAAGCTATCCAACTTATTGTTCCGTAGCTATTCCACATTAAAAATTTGGGTTCAATGGGCAGTGCCATGCCCCTCGTCCAATACCCACCCCATTACCTATGTCGAAGGGCACATCTAAATCGTAAATCTTTGATGTGTTATTTGTAGTTCTAAAGCTATTCAACACATTTGAGTTGCTTAAAAAGTGCCACGCCCCTTGTCCAACGCTCGAAAAATTTTACCAGTGAAACGTCACATCTAAACGGTGGCCCCGCACCAAATTTTAATGCTGCCCGATTTTTCATTCCGAAGATATGCCATATTGAAAATTTAAGTTGTATTGGAGGTGCCACGCCTAACTATCGTGACGTATTCGCAGCAGACATGGGGGTTTTGCACTAAAATCCACTTCCACTACCACTAGAGGTCTGCTGGGAAATTTTCCACTACCACCAGTGGCGTCCCCAGGGGGGGGGGGATTAGGGGGATGAATCCGCCCCCCCTTGGGCGAAGAATTAATTATGGAATTGTGAAACATTTATACTATTTGCTTTATCTCTTGTGTAATCCCACCTAAAACCTAATAATTGAACCTCCCATGATTTGGCCAGATGATTTCTTTTGCTTGCCTACATTATTTTTACGTAAAACGGTGATCAATGAGTTAATTTTGAAATTAAAAAAACACGGCAGTAAAGAAAGAAAATTAAAAAAAATGTATAAATGTAAAATACGTTACTTATGGATCTACTTCAACTGCTTGACTAGGGCAATTATTTCTACGAGATTTTACATTCGACACACACAAATCGGGTTTTGACATATCTATTTCTGGATTCCTTGCATTGTTAATAATTCTGAACTGCTTTGCCAAAGAAAAAGATGCAAAACGTGCTCTAAATGTTATTCTTCATGCTGAACTGGTCAGATATGGTTTTCCTTGTCGCTTTCGTCGTCGCTATCTTCACATTGAACTTAATAATTAATAATTGATTGGCCTAGCTTCCCTCAACCACCCGTGTTGTGCGTGTGAATTTTGTACGCGGGTGGAAGGGACCTACAGTTTTATGCCGGTTCCGAACGGCAGGTTGGGAGCTTTTTCATAGGCAATTTTTACTCTCAGAGGTTTGCCATTTCCAGCTGAGAGGACAGCCACCGAAAGAGAAAACGAGTTTCCCGTTATTTTTTTTAGGTTTTACTACATGCAGAATTCGAACTTGCGTCGCTCTGCATGCGACTCGCTGGACCGCGCACTACCCAACTGAGCCACGGCGGCTGTCTACTAAACACATTGAACTACCTAAACAATTATTTTTTCTATCAGTATCAGAAGCTTGGTTTGGTCAGGTCCAAATGAAAGCGTGAAATTGGCAGCACCGTTATTATTACCTCTAGCAGCAAATTATTTAGTATCAGAAATTCGTTCCTCTAAAGCATTAGTTTTTTTAAGAAAATTTGTTTTGAGAAATTTTCCTCTCTGATTTAACTCCAGCGTCAAAGTTCAAAAACTATGTCCACCTGATCCTCAAAATAGCATTCCTTTCCTTTCATCTCTGCCACAGAAAACACCCAATCGAATTGATAAAGACAACAAATACTTTCTTCACTTAAAGATTGCAATTGAATTAAAACCAAAACACGGACATAACCATGAACACAATGGATAAGTATTAATTTTGAATATGTTCCAACATTATTTTCCAACAAAAATTATAATTTATTAACCCAAAGAAAATAAAAGCCAAGGCGAATGAAAAACACTTGGACCAGGTACATTTTGCGCCAGCTAATTTATGTCACTATTAACGGGATGGCACGAAAAAATCAAATCGGGTCAGATGGAAAAGCCTACTTGAAAATATATGTATAATATAAAAAAATATTTATAAACAATTCTGACAATAATTAAGTCGAAAACAACAAAAAAAAAACTGAAAATAACTGGCAAATGTGTGTGAAAATACACCATTGTCTGGCCAAGCCATGGTTTTGGGTTTTGTGCTTAGAAAGGATCAGTTAAGGATATCATGAAATATGAGCTCGATAGCTTAATTACAACATTACTAAAGTAAATCCAAAGTTCAATATGGTCTGGCCAGAAATAGAAGCCCGCAGAAGGGTTAAGAATAAATGAATAAAAAAATCAGCATTGCATTTGTTCTCGCAGAATTGTTGTATTTTCAGTGTTCCCAAAAGTATCGACTATTTACCAAAGTAGTAATCAAACGCAGGCTTCATGCCAACCCTGCATCAGCTGTTGAAATTTGAAAAAAATTCACTCACATATCTTTGGTGAATTGTGTGTAAACATGGAAACATGGTCACATCTATCATAATTAAATTTCAGAACGTCATACATTTTGTAAATGTTGTATTTCTTTTACAAAGCTGGAGCGTTTTAAAATAGGTCTTTTGAGTTTTTCATAATTCTATTACAAGCATTTTTCAAAATGCCATAACTTAAAACAAACTTGAATTCTTTAGTTGGGATTTTATTACTTCAAAATACATGTCACTTGAATTTTTTTAAGAAGTTTACGTTAGTATATGTATACATATCGCACACGCACTACAATAGTGACAACTCAAAATTTTTAATTTTCGGGTTTATGTGTTAATACTGTGCACAATGCATCAATCTTCCAAGAAGCAAAGGCTCAGTTATTTTGTTGTTGTTAACTGTTGCAAAAATACAGTTAGGTCTCTCTTCATGTCGGAAATTTGATGTTGTTCGCTGCAGCTCAATGGAAAATAGTCTTAACTCAAATTGTGACACTTTCGACGAAATAATTTTTTGTTGAAGTTAATTTTAAGCAAAGTTCAGACAAGTTTAGAATATATTTTCAAATAAAAAAATTAATTTCGAATTTTCAAAATTATTCTTTCGACTTTTTAACTGTAATTTATAATTATAAAACTCAGCAAAAGTGACATAACTTAAAATAATTCGGTAATTATTGAATTAAAATATCATCAAAACATCACAACTAAAAATTTAGGAGCATTCTAGTGTAAAATAAAAAAAAATCTTGTAACTTATCCTAAAGCACATCTGTAGGGATTTTCTACTGAGCGGTCTATACGTTATTTAAAAAAAATGTTTTTTTAGCTCGGAAACAGTTGTTTGCGCTTTCTGAAAAATCAAAAATTTTGAGTTGTGTCACTTTTGTAGTGCGTGTCGATATAAGTATGTATGTACAATTTTATTCAACATGTTTTAAAAATAATACGCAAAGATGAATGTGTAAAAATGGAGTTAAACTGGATTTTTTGCATATCCCCCCCTTCCCGAAATCCTGAGGACGCCACTGACTACCACTAAATAAATTTTAGTGGTAGCTGAATTTTTTCCACTAATCACTGATCTTTATTTAGTGGTAGCGCAATTTTCTTCCACAAATTTTTTTTTAGTGGTACTTTTTACCACTGCCACTAAATTAAATTCAGTGATTAGTGGAAAAAATTCAGCTACCACCAAAATTTATTTAGCGGTAGTGAAAAGCATAGTGCACTATGACTTTAGTGCAAAACCCCGATGTCTGGTCTAGTTGAAAGCAAATAAGTTGTTTAAATAAAACATATATTTTTGCGCATATCGTTGTAAGTGGTTTATTTAATGGTAATGGATGTCTTTGTTTAGTGCACTATGATTTTCACTACCACTAAATAAATTTTAGTGGTAGTTGAATTTTTTCCACTAATCACTGATCTTTATTTAGTGGTAGTGCAATTTTCTTCCACTAATTTTTTTTTAGTTGGACTTTTTACCACTGCCACTAAATTAAGTGGAACGGCAGCCGCCGTGGCTCAGTTGGTTAGTGCGCGGTCCAGCGAGTCGCATGCAGAGCGACGCAAGATCGAATACTGCATGTAGTAACACCTAAAAAAATAACGGAAAACTCGTTTTCTCTTTCGGTGGCTGTCCTCTCAGCTGGAAATAGCAAACCTCTGAGAGTAAAAATTGCCTATGAAAAAGCTCCCAACCTGCCGTTCGGAACCGGCATAAAACTGTAGGTCCCTTCCACCCGCGTACAAAATTCACACGTACAACACGGGTGGTTGCGGGAAGCTAGGCCTTAGTCTCGCGTAAGCGGGCTGTCGTGCCAATCAATTATTATTATTATTATTATTGATTAGTGGAAAAAATTCAACTACCACTAAAATTTTTTTAGTGGTAGTGAAAAGGATAGTGCACTATGCATTTAATGCAAAACCCCCATGTCTGATTCGCACTATGTGGTTTACCGAGACTTACTCAAGACGAACATTCCGTGAAAAATTCAACTATTCGGCTGTCTAGGTTTTGAGTTTTAGTATCGTGGGACCAACAAACAAACATATATTAATTTTTATATACAGCATATAGATATTTGCTGCAATGATTCGCAAATTTTTTTTATATCCATATTGTTTTGCACAAATATATCAGGTGTACAACTTTGCTTCCGCCGTTTTTTTTCCAAAATTAAAAGCTTTATTGCGAAAAAGTGCTTACAGATGTATTATTCAAAGTATTGTCCGTCGCTAGCGACAACTTTCTCCCATCTTTCCGGCAATTTTCGGATCCCGGCTCGAAAAAAGGAGTCCTCTTTTGACGCTATCCATGAAGCAATCCATTTTTCCAATTCTTCGAAGGATTGCAAATGTTGATCTGCCAGGCCGTGTGCCATCGAACGGAATAGGTGGAAGTCAGAAGGGGTGACATCTGGGGAATACGGCGGGTGGGGCAAGACTTCCCATTTCAGCGTTTCCAGGTACTTTTTGACCACTTTTGCGACGTGAGGCCGAGCATTGTCGTGTTGGAGGATGACTTTGTCATGTCGAAATCACCATTTTTAAAACGTTGAAACCACTCCCGACACGTTCTTTCACTCAGAGCAGCATCACCGTAAGTTTCTGAGAGCATTCGATGCGCTTCAGCTGCATTTTTTTTTCGAATTGTAGCAGAAAAGTAAAACTTCCCGCAAATGGCGAGAATTGGGCACATAAACGGACATTTTCGAGCGTGAATAATACGAAAACAAGAACAACTGTCACTGAAACAGCGATAACAATTCGTTAGGCACTGTCCACACTCACTTTAAAGGCATTACCATCTATGTATTTCAACCAGGCTCAGCCGGTACAGCCACCTATCGGAAAACGGCGGAAGCAAAATTGTACACCTGATAATAATAATTGATTGGCACGACAGCCCGCTTACGCGAGACTAAGGCCTAGCTTCCCGCAACCATCCGTGTTGTGCGTGTGAATTTTGTACGCAGGTGGAAGGGACATACAGTTTTATGCCGGTTCCGAACGGCAGGTTGGGAGCTTTTTCATAGGCAATTTTTACGTTTGCACAAATATACCACAGTTAATTTCTGTCATCATAATGGGCATTGCAGGAAGGTGTAAAAGGTGGGCGTGGTCAACCTTATATAGCTTATGTTTACCGCTATGAAACATAGAATCATTTTACATCAACATTAATTTTCAGACATGTACCGTAGCTTTGATTATATTATAGCCTATGTTTCCCGCAATGTAACGCTGAATCGTCTGGTACTCATATTGCCATGACAAATATTCCATAGTTGATTTGTTATTATAGTAGGCCTGGCGAAAAGGCATATCAGATGGGCGTGGTCAATCTTATATATCCTATGTTAACATCAATGAAACACGGAATCATTTTGTATTAATACTGATTTACAGACATGTACCGTAGTTTCGTTTTGTTAGTTTAGTGGGCGCGAAAAGTGGGTGTGACCAATTATATTATAGCCTATGTTTGCCGCAATGTAACGCTGAATCGTCTGATACTCATATTGCTATGACAAATATTCCATAGTTAATTTGTTATTATAGTGGGCGTCGCGAAAAGGCATATCAGGTGGGCGTGGTCAATCTTATATATCCTCTGTTAACATCAACGAAACACGGAATCATTTGAAACTAATACTGATTTACCGACATGTACCGTAGCTTCGTTTTGTTAGTTTAGTGGGCACGGAAAGTAAGCGTGGCCGATCATATTAACATATAGCCTATGTTTGCCGCAATGACACGCTGAATCGTTTGATACCCATATTGCCTTACAAAAGCATACCATAGATGAGTTTTGTTACCATATAGGTTATGTACCATTCCCCAGCTAAAAATATGTTTGGTGCTTATTTCATCTAAATCGGTTCAGCGGTTTTTGCCTGATTGTGGCACAAAAACCGTCACACTTGATTTTATATATAACACTGTGCGACAGCATTTTTCACACTGGAAAAAATCCATATGGGCGTAAAACTAGAGCCCAAACATAGTAATACTGCGTATTCAGTTTTTCATTTCTACATCCTTTGTCCTTTTAAAAGGACTTCAAAAGTTTGAAGGGGATATAAAATAAAAAAAATATAAAAAATACTTAGCCTCGTTAAAATATGGCGATATGTATATCAAATGAAAGAGGAATAGCTCAAGAATTTAAATAAAATTTCTTTTTTATCTATTTGTAAAAAAGGACATGAAAAAGGTCCTTTGAACATTGTAATCCTTTATATCCTTGAAAATTTATAACGAATTTTCTTGAAAAGTAAGTATGTTAGGGCCGGCCTCGATAGTCAAGCGGGTAGCGCGCTGGCTTCTCATACCAAAGGCTCCAGGTTCGATTCCTGGCTCGGGCTGGTGAACAACTCATCTACTTCTATCGCTATCCACATGAAGGGTATGAGAATTACAAGAATCGCACAAGTGCGCTCTTGGCAGGCAATGGCAAAACCTCCAAGTGTAAATGAAAAACTGCCAATCGCCGTTCGGATTCGGCGTTAAACTGTAGGTCCCCTCCCCCCCTTTCCCCATCCGCTTGAAATGTGTGCTGTAACATATGTTGGCAAAACAGTGTTGCATACACAGTTCAAAAACGGGTGAAATATGTGGTATCACAATGGGCCTTTCAGGCCTCCGAGTGTGTCTCTCATAGAGGCAGCCACCGCAACCTAACCTAACCTAAGTATGTTAGAACTCAAAATCTCTTTGATCACGTGTCAAAATTTCATTACTCTAACTTTATTTGTTCGAAAGTTATTAAAAAAAAGATGGGAGCTGCAAGTCTAATGCAGTACAAATATTCTAATTTATTTGCGTATCAGTATTTTAAATAATAAAAAAGATACAAAATCAAAGAAGCAAGAATAATGAAATTTTGACACGTGATCAAGGAGATTTTGGGTTCTAACATACTTACTTTTCTAGAAAATTCGTTATAAATTTTCAAGGATATAAAGGATTAAAATTTTCAAAGGACCTTTTTCATGTCCTTTTTTTACAAATAGATAAAAAATCAATTTTATTTAAATTCTTGAGCTTTTCCTCTTTCATTTTATATACATATCGCCATATTTTAACGAGGCTAAGTATTTTTTATATTTTTTTTATTTTTTATTCCCTTCAAAATTTTGAAGTCCTTTTAAAAGGACAAAGGATGTAGAAATGAAAAACTGAGTACGCAGTACTACTATGTTTGGTCTCTAGTTTCACGCCCATATGGATTTTTTCCAGTGTGAAAAAATTTTTTCATTTTTGTCGCACGGTGTAATAGTATAATAAGGTACGCACCTTATAATTATAAGACACTCAGAAAATTTCACGAATTTACGAATGCAGCTACCCAAAATATTACTCATTTTCATAAAAGCTAACGGTATATTTGACAGGAATTTCTAGGAATATTAAGTTTTGCCTAGAATTAAAGCTGATACTTCAAAAAATTATTCTGCGTTTTTGCTTTTCTAAAAAAAATTACTGTTTAGATTTGGCGAAGCTACAAAGTGAAATTTTCTGAGTGTCTTATAATTATATAATAGTATAGATTGAACTTGCACGAATTTGTTCCGACTTACTTTGCTCTAGGTATTTCTCTGCAATTATTTTCTCAAAATTTTTTTGGATAAACTTCCTCAAATCTATTTGAACTTATTTCACTATATTTTTCTTTATTATTCTCCTTAAATTAATTTTCTCAATTTTATTTAAAATTTTCGCTCCTAGTCACTTGCAAATTTTTGTTAATTGATTACTATATTTTTTTAATAAATTTTTGTATTTATTACTGTAGTTCTTTTTATTTTATTTTTCTTAATTTTTCTTTTACACAACAATTACTTTCAATTTACTACTATATTTTTTGTTTTTTTTAATTCTTTGATTTACATAGGATTTATTTTTTTCCACTTATATTTCTTTTTATTTTTCAATATTCTTGCGCAATGAATTTGTTGTATTTTCTATAAAAATTTCAATGAATTCCTTAACTTACAAAAACTTATTCATTACTCCGACGGGCAGCTGTTGGTATCATCCAACTCCTTTTCCTTCTCGTTGCGACTACTTGGGGGCTATCCTCGCCGGTGTGGTACTTCTTGAGGACCTTGGGTTGACACTGTTGTTTTTTGTTCCGAGTCCGCGTGTCGATTCTTCTTATTTTTATTAACGATTTATTATTTTTATTTCAGGACGATCGCGCAAAGACGGCACTACTTAAGGGCCTTTGTCTTTTTACTTTGACGGACGACCGGTCCCTGCTCGTGCGCCAGTTATTAAAAAATATATTTTGTGTGTTTTTTGATATTAGCTCCGCGATCTAATACCGTTTTTATTGAATGCAAATTTCGGACTAAATTATAAATGCAGTTTTAATTCTAAAGTAGCTATGAAACCAAATCGAAGAAGATGATGAATAAAGAGAAACAGAAATAAATGAGAACGGTGTATTGTTATGAACTTGGTGTTGCAACAGGAAATGCTGACCAGCGATTAAGGGGCCCGAACACTGTAAACTGCGATTTTTCATATGTTTTTTATTTTATTTATTAAAAAAAAACGGACATTCCGATTTACATGAAACTTTACACATATGTTAATAAATGTTTAGATTATCGAAAACAATTTTTTTTTTTTTTTGGCGGCCATGTTTGTATTCTGTAGCTGATTCAAAATGTCGTCTTTTTAAAATGACCCTTGTCGCGTTGACAGCAAATCAGCATAACGGAGCCTCCTAGAGCAAAAAACAAAAAAGATTCTTGAAATATACATTACTGGCTACTGTTTGACGTAGGGGATTTTAAAAATATTGATTAGAAAAAAAATGGCGGCTGTTTGAAGAAAAAGTTTTTTTTTTCGCGTAAAATTTTGCACTAAATTATTTATAAAAAAAAAAGTTTGGCATATATCGAAAAACGGCTACGTCGAGCAGAAGCGACACTATTCCCGAATAGAATGCAATTTGAATCAGGTCGATCGGATAAAAACTTTTTCAGTTATGCTGTCAACGCGGTCAAAAAACATGGTTTCGAGATAATCGCGTTTTAAGTTTTGAAAGGGGCAAATCGAATTAAAAGAGGTAGTAAAAAAGGTAATCTAAACATTTATTAACATATGTGTAAAGTTTCATGTAAATCGGAACGTCCGTTTTTTTTTAATAAATAAAATAAAAAACATATGAAAAATCGCAGTTTACAGTGTTCGGGCCCCTTAAGCGATGTGAAACTGGGAGAGTAAGCCGATTTTTGTGCGTTTTTTGCAATTCACGTACACAGTCGGTGTGTGCTGGCAGTGATCAGCTTTTCACAGTGTCTGCTCTTTTCCCGATATTAGGGATTAGGGATTCCTCTCAATTATTTGCTTTTAAAGTATGTTCTCATTAATTTTCTGCATTAAATGCCAACACATGAACTTTTTTGGTTCCATTCTGTAAATATTAATGAAAAATATACCAAAGAACACACAGCTAAATGCATTGAATATGACGGAGTCAATTGCCGTCCTTTTTATTTCGCATTTCTTCATTTAGCGAATCTCTAACGATCAGATCAGATCAGGTATGCTTTTGGTGCTAAATGCTCTAGTTTGACCGCAGGGTTGTTTTTTTGGATGTAGCTTAAAAAATATTAATTTAATTAAATTAAAAGCATACCCAAGGATTAATTTGGCGTTTTTGGACAATAATATAATTTTCTAGTCAATTTTATACAAATGTATTACGAAATGGCACCAAAAATATACAAATAAAAAGACAAATTTCTTTGGTCACAGAAAATGACTCACACCAGCAACACTGGAATTTTGAAATGAACTAGAACAACAACCCCGTTTTAGAAATTTATATGGAGGAAAAACTACGTTCCTGATCAAGCTTGGGGCCTACTAGTAGGCCCCAAGGTTGCAATTTTACAATAATATTAGTGTAATTCTGTGCATGTATTTCTACCGGCTCTCCCAGTTTCACATCGCTTAATCGCTGATGCTGACTGCGACTCTGCGAGCCAGTGCAGCTCAAGTGAATATTTCGTAGAAGTGGTTGACGATAATTTTTTGTAATTTAACTTATATCTTTCATCTAAGATAACCAGAGGAGATCATTTATCTGTACTATTATATAAAAACAAGTGTGACGTTTTTTGAGCCACAATCAGGCAAACTCCACTGAACCGATTCAGATGAAATAAGCACCAAACATTGTTTTATCTAGGGGAATGGTACATAGGCTATATGAGAATGACCACGCCCCCTATAGTAACAAAACTCATCTAGGTATGCTTTTGTAAGGAAATAAGGGTATCAAACGATTCAGCGTGTCATTGCGGCAAACATACGCTATATTATAATCGGCCACACCCAGTTTCCGCGCCCACTAAACTAACAAAACGAAGCTACGGTACATGTCTGTAAATCAGTATTAATACCAAATGATTCCGTGTTTCATTGATGTGAACATAGGATATATAAGATTTACCACGCCCACCTGATATGCCTTTTCACCACGCCCACTATACTAACAAATCAGCCATGGTATATTTGTCATAGCAATATGGGTATCAAACGATTCTGCGTGTCATTGCGGCAAACATAGGCTATAATATAATCGGCCACGCTTACTTTCTGCGCCCACTAAACTAACAAAACGAAGTTACGGTACATGACTGAAAATTAATGTTGATGTAAAATGATTCTGTGTTTCATAGCGGTAAACATAGGCTATATAAGGTTGACCACGCCCACCTTTTACGCCTTCCTGCAATGCCCATTAGGATTACAGAAATTAACTGTGGTATAAATTAATACGACCGTTTTTTGCGGGATTTTTATTAGGTGCTATGCACCAACTTTATTATTTAAGTTTAGGTGCTATGCACCAATTTTATTATTTCGATTTAGGTGCTATGCACCAATTTTATTATTTCGATTTAGGTGCTATGCACCAATTTTATTATTTCGATTTAGGTGCTATGCACCAATTTTATTATTTCGATTTAGGTGCTATGCACCAATTTTAAATTTAGGTGCTATGCACCAATTTATTTTTAAGTGCTGTGCACTGTTTGGTCTCTGGCTTAGAACTAACTCTTACAAGCTAACCGAAGTCGCTCCGTCCAGCAGCGCGCCGCAGCCGTTGGTGGCGAAGAGATGTGCAGCAGCCATGTAACTGGATACACCTGCTATGTCACGTAGCGGATTGTTGCAACGCAGCAGTAGTGCAGCTGGGTAAATAGCCAGTGATCTAGCGGTGGATCACATTGCAGCGTGGGTGGATGCTCAGCATTCCAGTTGCAGAGGATTGCTGCTGATGTTAGCGATTTTTGTGCAGTTGTGGACTGCGCTGGTCTAGCTGCCGCTGTTGGTGATTTCGCGCAGCTGTTGACCGGTGTCTGGTATCTGGCTGCTGACGTTGGCTACTTTGCACAGTTCTTGACTGTGCTGGTGTTAACTACTCCCCACGTTAAAACCGGGCGTCCTCGGCCGCTTCCTGGCCTTGCGCCGAGCTTCCTGCATCAGTCTCCCGAATTGCGTTTAGGACGAGGAGTTTCCTTCGCCGCTTTACACAACGGAGAATCAGCCAAGTTGCTGTTTTGCCTACTATTAATGTGCCAAATAGGTATGACCACGTTGTTGTCTGGGATTTGATTTGCCGGTGTATGGTTGCGATGTGTTTGAGATTTTGCATGTTTACCTCGTGCAGATACGGTAATGATACAATTTCATTATTTTGTAATATTTTAAGTTTAGAAATTTGAAGAATGTCGCTTACACTTATATCAATTGTCTTTTCGTTTTTTATAATATTCTCGATTTCAATGCTGTCGAGTAAAGCTGGGTTTATTACATTTATTTTGCCTAACATTATTGAAAAGGCAATGTTGTCTAGTTCAGTGATTGCGGCTTTATTCCTATTGCTAATTAGTTCAAACAGGGTAATTTGGTCAAGTTCCGTCTGTCTGTTGCGTGAGAGTATCTGGTTTATAGTGTTTTTTATTATGGTTTTAAAGGTTGTTAAGTTTGATCTATGCGTTATGAAGTTGTAGTCTGAATGCTTGGTATGTCATGCGCGTCTGTTCGGTTGCCGCACGAACGGCAGCATTTAGTAACTCCTGAATAGTTTCCGGATTCATCTTTATTAATTTCCTATTATTATTTTCTTATTATTCTACTAAAATATTTCCTAATCTTCTTCTTTGATATCTTTATTTAAATTTTACTTCGAAATCTTACTTTTTTATGCTTATTCTCTAATACAGTTCTCTAAAACAAATTTATTATTATTTAATTTTTATTTTGTATTCTTCTCTTTTCTTTACTCAAATTCCTTGAATTACACTTTCCTATACTTATTCTTTTAAAACTTATTTTTTCCTTTGGTGGAGCGGCTCGCATTTTACTGCGTCCCGTTTGCTGAAGCTACTAGGGGGCCTCTTTCTCCACACCTTTCTTTTAAACTTTTTTCTCCTCTGGAGGGTCTGGAATTCAGAGTCGCAGAGTTAAAAAATTTTTTATAAGCCGGAGGGTCCCCCTTTCGGTGGTGAATCGCGGCTTCAGATTTTCTATTTAAGGGCTGTACGAGCCTTCGGTTATATTTTTTTAATTGTTTTATCTGTTATTTTATAATTTCTACGCCGGAGGGTCCCGTGGGAATCGCGGAGTGAAGGATGTTTATAGGCTGGAGGGACTCGTAAGTATCGCAGTCTTGTTTTTTGGTGTTAGATTTTCCTTTTTGGAATTAAAAGTCAGCAGCGAATTTTTCAATCATTTTTACTGTCAAGTATTCTTTCAGTCGTCCGTCGTTAACGTCCGCAATTGTAGCAGTCCTGCCAGTCATGTTCAAAATTTTGAAAACTTTATTAAGCATTCGGATTCGTGCCTCGTCCGTAATGCATTCCTCTGCTTCACTTCGAACCGTTTTCTTTTGTTTATTAAACATATTGACTTAAATTCTAACAAATATCTCTTAAACTAACTCTTAATTAATTTTAACATTAATTCAAATAATTTAATTTAATAGTTTAACATTAATTTAAAAATTTAAAAATTTAAAAATTCCGCAGACTCACACCCACACTGCTATCGCCATGCTGAAGTTTGTTGTGGTTTCACCTCTTAGTTGTTTGCTGTAGTTTGTGGTTTCACCTCTTAGTTGTTTGCTGTAGTTTGTGGTTTCACCTCTTAGTTGTTTGCTGTAGTTTGTGGGTTTTTTCGTACTGGGTTTTTAACTACTGATTTCCAAGTTGTTAATCTTGCAACCTGATTATTTCACAATAATAACTGTTTGACTAATGATTTCACCAAAACATGTAACTGTCACTGTCACTTTAATTTCATTAGTTTTTACTAATTATTTTCCAAACTTTTAACTTATAATTTTCCTTCGTATTGCTTACTTGTTCATGTTATTTTTAGCTGCCAATTTTGCTAATAATTGTTAATTAGCTCAGATTTATCAACAGTCCAGATCTTTGTTAACAGTTCTTGAATTAAACTTTTAGTTTGTTTATTAGCACAATTTCACCAAAGGTCCAGATTTTTCGTAGTGGTTTTTAGTCTGATTTTTAAACACTTAATTTTCTTTAAAACAATTTACTTTGTAAAAGTCAATTTTTGTCAGCTGAAGCTTCTAAAAGTGTTGAATTCCAAACTGCGAATTGTTTTTTGTTAAGCTTATTATCCTTTCAGAAGTTGACTTCAGTTATTTTCACTTTAGGCGCAAGTTTTTAATTTTAAGCTCGATTTAGTTTTTTTGTGTTTGTGGGTTTTTTTTGTTTTAAATTATTAATTCAAACTATTCTTGGATTTTTGATTAAATTTATATCGTTTTGCTGATTTTTCGAAGCACGTAGCGCACAGGATATGTGTAAGGATATGCGCTGTTTTTGTTGTATATTTTTTTTGTTTTACACTTAGCGCGGGTTCGCGCACTCAGGCCACTTCCGATGTCCTTTTATCAGGACTTGATCTTCGTGGCCCCACGTTGGGCGCCAATTAATACGACCGTTTTTTGCGGGATTTTTATTAGGTGCTATGCACCAACTTTATTATTTAAGTTTAGGTGCTATGCACCAATTTTATTATTTCGATTTAGGTGCTATGCACCAATTTTATTATTTCGATTTAGGTGCTATGCACCAATTTTATTATTTCGATTTAGGTGCTATGCACCAATTTTATTATTTCGATTTAGGTGCTATGCACCAATTTTAAATTTAGGTGCTATGCACCAATTTATTTTTAAGTGCTGTGCACTGTTTGGTCTCTGGCTTAGAACTAACTCTTACAAGCTAACCGAAGTCGCTCCGTCCAGCAGCGCGCCGCAGCCGTTGGTGGCGAAGAGATGTGCAGCAGCCATGTAACTGGATACACCTGCTATGTCACGTAGCGGATTGTTGCAACGCAGCAGTAGTGCAGCTGGGTAAATAGCCAGTGATCTAGCGGTGGATCACATTGCAGCGTGGGTGGATGCTCAGCATTCCAGTTGCAGAGGATTGCTGCTGATGTTAGCGATTTTTGTGCAGTTGTGGACTGCGCTGGTCTAGCTGCCGCTGTTGGTGATTTCGCGCAGCTGTTGACCGGTGTCTGGTATCTGGCTGCTGACGTTGGCTACTTTGCACAGTTCTTGACTGTGCTGGTGTTATCTTATATTTGTGCAAACAATATGGACATAAAACAATTTTGCGAGTTATTGCAGCAAATATATATATCTATATCTATATATATATAAAAATGAAACGTGGTCCGTTCGACTGCTTATCACTCGAGAACGGCTGGACCAACTTGGATACTTCCTTCGGCGGGTTTGTTCGAAATTGTTACGTGAAGGTTTATAAAAAAAGATAAGTCGGGAAAACGGGGCGTGGCGCCACCAGAATACATTTTTAAACAATAACTTTGGAACCATAAGTCACACATCAATTAAATTTAGTTCACACTTACTATTTAATCATGTCCTTCGACCGACGGAATGGGGTGGGTATTGGACAAGGGGGTGTGGCACCGCCCATACAACTCAAATCTTTTAAGTGGAATAGCTTCGAAATTGTAAGTCGCAAAGCATTGAAATTTAGTGTACCGTCTCCTCATAGATGTGTTATTCTACTGTTACAATTTTATGGGCGTTGAACAAGGGGCGTGGCACATTTTTTATGCAGCAGAACTGTAAGTCGTACATCAATGAAGCTTGGTATGAACGTATCAGTTAATCATATCTTTTGGCAGAGGGAATAAGGTGGGTATTGAACAAAGGGGTGTGGCATCGCCCTTATCACTCAAATCTTTTAAATGGAATAGCTTCGGAATTGTAAGTCGCACAATATTGAAATTTGGTGTACCGTCGTTTCATAGATGTGTCATTCTACTGTTAAAATTTTATGGGCGTTGAACAAGGGGCCTGGCACATTTTTTATGCAGCAGAACTGTAAGTCGCCGTGGCTCAGTTGGTTAGTGCGCGGTCCAACGAGTCGCATGCAGAGCGACGTAAGATCGAATACTGCATGTAGTAACACCTAAAAAAAAATAACGGGAAACTCGTTTTCTCTTTCGGTGGCTGTCCTCTCAGCTGGAAATGGCAAACCTCTGAGAGTAAAAATTGCCTATGAAAAAGCTCCCAACCTGCCGTTCGGAACCGGCATAAAACTGTAGGTCCCTTCCACCCGCGTACAAAATTCACACGCACAACACGGATGGTTGCGGGAAGCTAGGCCTTAGTCTCGCGTAAGCGGGCTGTCGTGCCAATCAATTAAATTATTAATTATTAGAACTGTAAGTCGTACATCAATGAAACTTGGTATGAACCTACCAGTTAATCATATCTTTCGGCAGAGGGAATAAGGTGGGTATTGAACAAAGGGGTGTGGCACCGCCCATACAATTCATTTCTTTTAAGTGGAATAGCTTCGGAATTGTAAGTCGCACAGCATTGAAAATTAGTGAGGCGTCGCCTCACAGATATGTTATTCCACTGTTAAAATTTTATGGACGTTGGACAAGGGGCGTGGCACATTTGTTTGACCCAAACTATCCGCATAATTTTGGAACTGTTAGTCGCACATGAATGAAACTTAGTACGAATTTACCATTTAGTCATATCTTTCGGCAGAGGAATGAAGCGGGTATTTAACACGAGGGCGTGGCTCCGTCCATACAACTCTAATCTTTTATATGGAATAGCTCCGGAATTGTAAGCCGCACAGTATTGAAATTGAATATGCCATCGTCCCATAGAAGTGTCATTCTACCGATAATATTTTATGGGCGTTGAACAAGGGGCGTGGCACATTTTTTATGCTCAGACAGTTATGCAGTACACACACACATCAGTAAAAGTTGGTACGAACTTTCCACTTAGTAGCACAGTTCGACTAGAAGAAAGTTGTGAGCACTGAACAAGAGGGTGTGGTACCGCCTCCATTTTTATATACATAGATTGTTTGCCGTAATTGACTGACTGATTGATTGATTGATTCATCATCGCTCAGCCCAAACCGCTGAAGCTACGAACATGAAATTTGAACTGTAGATACATCTTGAAAAATGAACCTCCGCTAAGACGGGATTTTTTGAAATTCGGGCTGTAAAGGGGCAAAACATCTGTTAAGGTGTTGTATGAAGAAAAGTGATTTAAGAGACATATTGATTTCGAACTTCCTGAAAATACTCTAAACAAAAAATAATTCGATACGTATTTTATAATTTTTCGAAAATCAAAATTTAACTGGACCAATAATGGGTTAAGATTTGTTTAAGGGTAGACTCGAAAAAAACATGAACCGATAGGCCTATTGACTTCAAAAATTATAAAAATACTTGAAATAAAAAAATTATACACGCGTTTCTCATTATTTTCAAAATCGAAATCTAACTGGATCAACGACGGGTTAAAAGTATGTATGAAGAAAAAATTTTTTTGGCCTTCTAACTTCAAACTTGGTGAAAGTACTTTAAATGTAAAATAACTCGATACGTGTTTTTAATTTTTTCCAAATATTAAAATCGGACGGGGTCAACGACCGGTTAAAAGTTTGTATGGCGAAACTGTAAAAAAAAATGAATTAACGGGCCCACTGACTTCAAATTTTGTGAAAGTACTCTGAGTGAGAAATAATTTGACACGTGTTTTTCACTTTTTTGAAAATCAAAATGTAACGGGGTCAACAATGGGTTAACAGTTTGCATGGAAACACGATTTATTGGTCCTTTTGACTTCAAACTTGGACAAAAAGCACTTAAATCGGGAAATAATTACAATATTTTTTCATATTTTTGAAAATCGAAATCTACCGTGGTAAACTAAGGGTTAAGATTTTGTTTAGAGTAAACGTGAAAACTCATGATTTAAAGGGCCTTTTGACTTCAAAATTTTTAAAACCACTTGGCATCAAAGATAATAGACATATGTTTTTATTTAAATCAAAATGGGTTCAACCATGCGTTCAAAATATGTATCGCGTGAAAGAAGAGAGCTTGCGTGCGAAGCCGCGGGGCCCAGCTAGTACATACAGTGGTGAGCAAAATAATAAAAACAATACTTTTACTATTATGTTGGTATATATTTCAAGCAAACAGTGTTGTTACAAAAACTTTTGATATACCCACATTGTCTTAGCTGTAATTATCACACAAATTTTACTGTTTTACAAAAAATCGTATGACAACATTGTCCGACACCCGCTTTTTTTATCGATTTGAAAATAATTTTACTGTGCAAAAAAATAAGAACACGTTGTCAAACCTGTTCTAAAAGCAAAATTTTCGCAAATTTCACTTAACGTAACGGTAAGTTATTGTATAAAAATATAAAAACTTGCATAGTACATGCTTAAAAAAAAATCTGTTTACTAACCATAGAAATGGGTCGCGTAAAAACTTGCACAAATGTAGAAAGACAAATGATCAGGGTGATGGTAGAAGAACGAAAAACATATCGCGAAATATCCACGATATTTAAGATATCGCTCTGCAAAATCCATAACGCCGTAAAAGCGGCAAAAGACGACCCATTCAAGTCCTCAAAAGTAATTGGACTTGAATGTGGTGCAGAAGTTAGCAGCTCTACCATTCGCAGAAGGCTACGGGAGACCAATTTATACGGCCGGGTGGTGCGCAAGGTGCTGATGTTGCTGCCAAAAATTTTTAAAAGAACAACTTCAGTTTGCCAGAAAGCACTTAGCTGGCAGGAACCAACCGAAGTGGCGCAGCGTACTTTTTAGTGATAAAACAAAGGTAAACCTAGTTGGATCGGATGGCAGGAAGTATGTTCGCCGCCCTGTGAACCGTGCGTATGACAGCAAATACACGCAGAAGACTGTCAAGAATGAAGGTGGAAGCATTATGTTATGGGACTGCTTTGGATGGCACTGTGTGGGGCCCATACATCTCATAAAAGGCAACCTGGAGAACCAAAAATACATTGACATACTGTCCACTGAAAAGCTTCCCTATGCACAACAAGTTATGGGCCCTGGAGTCATTTTCCAACAGAATAATGACCCCAAACACACATCTCGCTTGGCCAAAGATTGGTTTGCAGCGCAAAATGTTATTCTTATGGAATGGCCCGCGCAAAGTCCTCACCTAAACCCAATTGAACATTAATTGGCGGACTTAAAACGCGCCATTGGTACTAAAAGATTTAACAATACGGACGAATTATGGGCTGCAGCACAAATTTCATGGAATGCAATCCTTGTACAACGATGTCGAGACCTTATTGACTCCATGAATAGGCGGTGCATTGCAGTGGAGTCCAGCAAGGGCTACAACACAAAATATTAAAAATAAGAATGGATTTGGGCTGTTAAATAGCAAAAATAATATTAACATTTAACTTGTTCTTATTATTTTGAACAACTTGTTTTCTATTTTTTTGTTAATTACATTCTTTTCTTGGGCTGTAAATAATCTTGAAAATAAAACCATGCTTAGCCACTGTTAACAAACCTATAAATAAAATGGTCTGCAAATTTATATGGTTATTTTTTAATTGGGTTAATTTTTGTGCGAAGTTTAAGTGTATACATATCCCTGTTCTTATTATTTTGCTCACCACTGTATATAAAAATGAATCGTTCCATTCGGCTGCTTAAAAGTCGAGAACGGCTGGACCAACTTGGATACTTTCTTCGGCGGGTTTGTTCGAAATTGTTACGTGAAGGTTTATAAAAAAAGAAAAGTCGGGAAAACGGGGCGTGGTGTCACCAGAATACATTTTTAGACAATAACTTTAGAACCATAAGTCACACATCAACTAAATTTAGTTCACACTTACTATTTAATCATGTCCTTCGACCGACGGAATGGGGTTGGTATTGGACAAGGGGGTGTGGCACCGCCCATACAACTCAAATCTTTTAAGTGGAATAGCTTCGAAATTGTAAGTCGCAAAGCATTGAAATTTAGTGTACCGTCTCCTCATAGATGTGTTATTCTACTGTTACAATTTTATGGGCGTTGAACAAGGGGCGTGGCACATTTTTTACGCAGCAGAACTGTAACTCGTACATCAATGAAACTTGGTATGAACGTACCAGTTAATCATATCTTTTGGCAGAGGGAATAAGGTGGGTATTGAACAAAGGGGTGTGGCACCGCCCTTACCACTCAAATCTTTTAAATGGAATAGCTTCGGAATTGTAAGTCGCACAATATTGAAATTTGGTGTACCGTCGTTTCATAGATTTATTTTTTTTTTTTTTTTTTTTTTTTATTTTCATAAGAATGTTACAGTAGTATTAACATTACAGTACATTCTTCATGATTTTCAACAATGTACCTAGCATTAAGTATATACATAGCTAACAAACATTTTGCATTTAAAGGTTAATATTAAAAAATTGAAATACAACGGAGTTAATACACCGTCGTGGCATTCTAACTATCCATTAAATCAGATGGTACTGTGCGTTTTAGTCTACGCACTGCAAATGAGGCATCAGAAAGCCTGGCCATTTCGGTATTGACGTGTTTTTGTATCCTAACTTTGTGGGATAAAGCACATCTTTTGATGACAGCTTCCACTGTTTCGATGCCAAGATCACGGTGTAGATCATCGTTACGGACATACCAAGGTGCATTGACAGCACATCTTAGTACTTTATTTTGGAATGTTTGAATTGAGTTAACATTTGTTTTTTTGGCACAACCCCACAACTGCGCTCCATACGTCCACACTGGTCTCAGGACTTGTTTATAAATCATTAATTTATTGTGTGTAGACAGTACCGAATGTCTGCCTACCAGCCATTGTATGCTACGAAATTTTAGATTAAGTGCTTGTATTTTCTTTTTGACGTGCTCTTTCCAACGCAGTTTCGCGTCCAGCGTCATGCCCAAGTATTTGGCTGTGTTTGCGTGAGGTATCATAGATGTACCTATCCATAACTGGTGATGCGTTGACGTCTTTAACGCAAAGTCAACGTGTGTTGATTTTGCCCCATTCAGCTCAAGACGCCATTGTTGTGTCCAAGCATGGAATTTATTGATTGCGTTCTGCAATGTGTTCGCAGCCATTGCTGCTGTATCGCCTGTGACTAATAGCGCGGTGTCATCTGCGAAAGTCGCAATCGTACAATTGTCCATGGGTGGGACATCGTTGGTATATAGTACATATAGCAAAGGTCCCAATACGCTGCCTTGGGGGACACCAGCTTCTATACGCCGTAGACTGGAGTAACAATCTTCTTGTTTGATCCGGAAGAATCTTTCAGACAGGTATGATTGCAGAAAGTCGCAAAATTGTTCTGGCAATTGGTTTCGTAACTTATGGATAAGTCCTTTGTGCCAAACTTTATCAAAAGCCTTAGAAATGTCAAGAAATACTGCAGAACAAATCTTGTTTTCGTCAAACGAGTTTTCAATGATATTGGTGATACGGTGCACTTGATCGATAGTAGAGTGCGCCTTCCTAAAACCGAATTGATGGGCAGGAATTAGGGTTTGTTCCTCCACTATTCTCATGAGTCTTGCATAGAAGAGTTTTTCCAAGATCTTCGACATTGTTGGAAGAAGAGATATTGGTCTGTATGAAGAGATTTCATGCGCAATTTTGTCTGGCTTGCAAATCATTAATACCTCCGCCACTTTCCATGCACGAGGAACATACTTTAGTGCGAAGCACGAGTTTACTATGCGCCTTAGTTGTAGTATGCTGTGATATGGAAGATTTTTTAAGATTTCAGCAGTAATTAAATCAAATCCCGAAGATTTTTTGAGTTTTAAGTCCTTAATTATATTTTTCACCTCCGCTACAGTTGTAGGTTGAATTTCGAGAGTTTTACTGCAATTATTTTCCGAAAAGGCAATGTCATCTTGTTCCGTATTATAAAAGACATTTTCAAGATGTTGCGCAAACGCTTCTGCTTTCTGTTGGTTTGTTTTTGCCCAGCTATTACTCAGCTTTAATGGTGAAGCTTGGATGATCGGACGCTTGAAATTTTTCCCGGCCTTCCACAGGGAGTAATCTGTACTTTTGTCGTATGTTAAGCTACTTATGTATTTCTTAAAAGTTGCATTATTTAAGGCTCGTATTTCATGTGTTATAGCTTTACTTAGCTTGTTTAATTTGGTTTTTATTTCAGGGCAGCGAGTCTGTTGCCATTGCCGTCGCAGTCTGCGTTTTTGTTTCAGTGATTCTTTGATTTCGCGTGGGAAATTGTGCCCAGGCAGAGTCTTTTTCATAGGAGGTGTGCTATTCCATGCTGCTGTTTGAATGGATTCAATGAATAACCATAGTTGGTGTTCAAGCTCCTCAACGTCGTTGATTTGCGGACAGTTGTATTTTAAAAGTAAAGTTTTAAACAGCTGCCAGTTAGTCAGTTTGTTTGTTAGGTATGGTGACGGATCTTTCTTTATTAACTGCTTACTTATAGTCAAGCAAATGGGTGAGTGATCTGAGTTTAGATCAAAGCTTTCCTCAATTTGCATGTAGTGCTTAGTAATTTTCCTGGTGATGAAGAAGTCGATCTAGTCCGGAGATTTTGCGAGGTCAGTAGGCCAATAAGTAGGTTTGCCAGTAGACATTACTTCACAGTTGCCAGAGCGTATTGCCTGCAACAACTCTCTGCCTTTCGGTGTGATCAGGCGTGAACCCCAGTAAGTGTGCTTGGCGTTGAAATCACCGCCAATAATGAATTTTTCTCCAAAATTGTCGAAAAAGCTTTTGTACTGTGCACTTTTAATTGCATGGCTAGGTGGGCTGTATAAAGAAACAATTGCAATTTTGGACTTATCAGTCTCCACCAAAACTGATGAGGCTTGAAATTCTTCTGAAAAAATATTTGGACCTTCACAATGCTTGATGTGTTTTCTAATGATGACTGCACTACCTCCTCTTGCACAATTGCTTGGATGTATAGCACTGTAGAGCTCATAGTTTTTAAATTTAATATGAGATTCATTAGTAAAATGAGTTTCAGAGATAAGGCAAATATCAATTTTTTGTGTATTTAGGATTAATTCCAATGATTCATGATGCTTAATGAGCCCATTAGAATTCCAACAAAGTATCGTTAGCGAATTATTCATTGCGTTTTTTGTTTTTGTTTGCTAGGCTATTTTCTATTCTGTTTAGTCGTCCTTCAAGCGATTTGTAGAGGCTTTCTTGCTCATTGATTTTTGCAAGTATTTGTCTTAGAATATCATTGGTATTAGGTGTAGTCATATCTTGAGACTGTGCGGATGGTGGTTGGTTCTTCGTACCATTTCTTTTTACAACATCTGCATAGAGGATATTTGTCCTAGCCACATTGGTGGGTAGGGGTTGTTTGACCTGTTGCGATTTTCCGGTTTTATTTTCTTTTTGTTTTTTGTTTCTTATTTTTTGAAGTTCTTTTGCTACATCACAACCACGGTAACTTGCAGGGTGATTTTTACCGCAGTTACAGCATTTAGGTTCCAAGGAGATTGGTTTATTGCATTCTCTGGTGGGGCGTTTGCCAGTACATTTCACGCAACGAGGTTGCTTTCCGCAATAGTTTTGCGTATGGCCGAAAGACTGACAGCGCTTGCACTGTGGTAATTGTTTTTGCCGCTTAACTGGCTCGATTCGAACAAGAGTATTTAAAATCTTGTTAATTGAGTATATCTTTTTAATATCCTCACATGAATCAAATGACACAAGGAACATATCGAGTGGCTCTTTACTTTTCCACTTTAGTTTATTTGTAGCAGCAATAGCTTTAAAGCCTTGATTTTCTAAATCTTCTACAACTTCTTTCCCATCCCAGGAATGGTGGAGGTTTTTGACCATTACTTTGATAGGTCTGTCCTGTTTATTTTCGTATGAGTACCACGAGAGTTTATCCAGGGATAATTGTTTCGTTAACGCTCTGTAGTCAGTGCTATCAGAGACGTTAATTTTATAGACACCATTGTTTAGGATTTTGATGCTAAATTTATTCTGTACTATATTAAGTACTGAAGAGTAGAAATTTTTGTAATTATTAATATCGCTGACCATAATGGGTGGTGGCCTATAAGATTTCTCGATTTTACTTTGCTTATCTTTTTGCTGGTCTCCATCCTCAACAACCCTTTCAGATTCTCCGCGCAATCAAATTTTTGACTTTTTGCGTATCCATTCTGTTTCTAGGGCTAATTCCTCTTCATCAGTCTCATAAACTGGCTGCCGCTGTACAGGCAAAGCAGGAAAGCTACTGCTACGTTTCAATTGCTGATTTTCAATCTTCAATACACCGATTTCAGATTGCAGCCTAGTGCATAGAGCTTCAAGTTCATGTAATTTTATTAATAGATTGCTGTTATCAGTTGGTTCCATATTTATTATGTGATGGCAACCCTGACTGATAGTTGAACAGCCCTGTACCCATCTGATACTGACACTAGAGGGCGCGGCATACGTTGTGCCAATTCAGATGATCGGACAGCTGATCCTTATACTTTTTGTTGCAATGTTTTGTGTCTTACCGATATATTTTAAATTGTTGTTGGTTAATGGTGTGAACAAAAATTGTTTGAAAAATACAAAAATTTGTTCAACCTGTGGGGTCCTTGCCAAGAACCTGCAGATCGCACGTCGCTGCAACAGTCCGAGCCACGCGTGCACACAGGAAGGCCTAGCCAGGAGTGCGTATTTCAGGAACAAAACGTAAGATTTTGGGGGCTTACTAAAAAACACAACTGTTCTCGCCAAGATGATTAGTAAATCGTTTCATAGATGTGTCATTCTACTGTTAAAATTTTATGGGCGTTGAACAAGGGGCCTGGCACATTTTTTATGCAGCAGAACTGTAAGTCGCCGTGGCTCAGTTGGTTAGTGCGCGGTCCAACGAGTCGCATGCAGAGCGACGCAAGATCGAATACTGCATGTAGTAACACCTAAAAAAAAAATAACGGGAAACTCGTTTTCTCTTTCGGTGGCTGTCCTCTCAGCTGGAAATGGCAAACCTCTGAGAGTAAAAATTGCCTATGAAAAAGCTCCCAACCTGCCGTTCGGAACCGGCATAAAACTGTAGGTCCCTTCCACCCGCGTACAAAATTCACACGCACAACACGGATGGTTGCGGGAAGCTAGGCCTTAGTCTCGCGTAAGCGGGCTGTCGTGCCAGTCAATTATTATTAATTATTATTATTATTTGAATTTAATTTTTTTAATTAATCGCCATTTTGGGCATCAAATACCCCACTGTGCACCGGCACAAACAGTGCTTTTTTCGGAATGCATTGGCAGTTCTTGCAATGCTTCTGGCTGCTCTTCACACCAAATACGGCAATTTTGATTGTTCACGTATCCGAAGGGGGTGAAGGCGGCGGCTGTTGACCAGGGGCCACCTACGTCAGAGGCGCAGGCGTCGGTGGTTGCCCTGAAGGCCATCACGGCGAAAATCATGGCTGCTGTGATTGGTGCGGATGGTGTCAGCGCCGTCGCCATGAAGAAGGTGGTTGAGGTCGCGGGCGAGTATGAGCTGTTGCTCATGAAGCTCGTGGCCGAGAATGCCACGTTGAAGGGCCGCATCGCTGGCCTGGAGAGTGTGGGGGCTCCGGCCTCACGGGCCATGCCGGCGCCGAGTGCGGTGCGTGTGGGCGCCCCCCAGGCGGCCGCTGCTTTGGCGTCGGTCCCTGTACCGGTTGCGCAGGCCATGACTGTGCAGCCGGCGCAGACGTGGTCCGTCGTTGTCCGGAGCCGTGATGCTAAGGCATCGGGGAAAGAGGTGGCTACCAAGGTCGTCAAGGAGGCGGGTCCTTCACTGGGCGTGAGGGTTCACGAAGTGAAGCCACTGCGTGGTGGCGGTGCGATTATTCGCACCCCCTCCAAGGCCGAAGCAGTGAAGTTGACCAAGAACGCCAAATTGAGCGAACTTGGACTTGACGTGGCTGCGAATGAAAAGCTAGGCCCGAGGGTTGTCGTCCATGGGGTTCACTCGGAGATTTCTCCGAGTGAATTCATGGAAGAGCTCTATGAGTTAAACCTCAAAGAGCGGATAAGCCCGGCTGCCTTTAAGAAAGGCGTCCGTATGGTGAGTCGCCCGTGGACGGTAGGCTCTGGTGGGGCATCCAACGTCGTGTTGGAAGGGAACGAAGGCTTGCTTTCGTCCCTTCTGGAGGCGGAGCGATGCTACATCAAGTGGTTTTCGTTCCGCGTGCGGCCCTTCATGCCGATGCCTGGCTGTTTCAGGTGTTTGAGCTTTGACCACAGAGTGGCTGAGTGTCGCATGAAAGCGGACGTTTGTCGGCGCTGTGGCCAGAGCGGTCATCGCGTCCAGCAGTGCAGCAATGAGCTGCATTGCCGGAATTGCGCGTTCCGGGGCAAGCCGGCTGGACATTACATGATGTCCACCGACTGCCCGGCGTACAGCCAAATTCTGGCCAGGGCGCAGGCTCGTCATTGATGGGTCTGCAGGCAGTACAGTTAAACTGTCAGGGTGCATATGCCGTGATGTGCGAGTTAGGTGCGTGTATGAGTGAATGTGGCAGTGCAATTGCCATGGTTCAGGAACCGTACGCCACCAATGGTGTCGTACGGGGAATACCTGTAGCAATGCGGGTCTTTTCTGACACCAGGGCAAACGCGGCTGTAATTGTAAATGATGTCCATCTGAACTGTATGGTTGTGTGTGCGAACGAGTATGGTGTTTGTGTGAGTGTGCAAGGTCACTTTGGCAAAGTGATTGTGGGCAGTGTCTACTGCAAGTATGGTGAGCCTCTAGAGCCCTACTTGGACTACCTGGATACGGTGTTCCGTCTGGCAGGCGGCGCACCTGTCTTGGTAGGTGTGGATGCGAATGCCACATCTCCGCTGTGGTTCAGTAAGGTATCGCGGCATTCTGCCGGCTACCAGAGCCACAGTAGGGGTGAGGCAATGAGTGAATGGCTGGTTCCGCGAGACATTGTCGTTCTCAACGAACCAAGTGAATGGTATACGTTTGACGGGCCTAGAGGGGTGAGTGACATTGACGTGACGCTAGTGAATGGGGCAGCGAGCAGAATGTTTGAATTCAGCTGGCGTGTCCGTGGTGGGTGGGGCATAAGCGATCACAATTTGATTGAAATTGTGATTACTGTGCCTGCTGTGTGCGAAAGGCGATGGCGCACCTGTGGTGTGAATTGGGAAACTTATGGTTTCCATGTTCGTGAAGTGGTCACGGAAGTGCCACTTAGTGAGTTTGAATACATGAATGTGGACGACCAGGTCGCTCGTCTTAACGAGTGTGTCTGGCGTGTGAATGACAGTATGCTTCAGAAATGGGAGAGAGTGAACCAGAGGCGGGTGAAGTGGTGGACGAGTGAGCTGAGTGCAAAGAGGCGGTCGGTCAGGCGCCTGAGACGTAAGTTTCAGCGCGCCCGGGCGGCCAATTCTGAGCACTTGGCCCAGCGCAGGTGTGATTTCAATAGGTGCATGAATGAGTATAAGAGTATGCTTGTTCGCGTTAAGGAAGAAAATTGGCGGGAGTTTGTGGCAGATCATAGGGATGACCCATGGGGCCATGTCTATCGGATCTGCCGCAGTAAGAAGAAGCAGGTGGATGTGAGCGCTCTCTGTGTTGGTGACACTATGACATCAACATGGAGAGATAGTGTGAACGTTCTCTTAGCCGAGTTCTTTCCTAGGGCGGTTGAGCCGACGCCACCAGCACAAGTGGCAGCTGCTGAGCCATTAGAAGACGAAGAATTAGGTTATGCATTTGGCCTGGTTAGGTCTAGACGGTCACCGGGTGTCGATGGTTTGACTGGCGAGATGTGCAAAGCCTTGTACAAAGTCATTCCGGAGTACCTGGAGGCCATCTATGAGAAATGCCTTTATGAGGCTTATTTTCCACTCGCGTGGAAGATAGCTAGGGTCGTAGTGCTCTTGAAGTCTCCTGATAAGATCAGGACTAACCCCCGTTCTTATCGGGGTATCTGCCTCCTACCGGTACTTGGTAAAGTACTGGAACGGGTTATGGTGGATCGGCTTCAAGCGCAACTGGGTGGGCTATCGGATAGGCAGTTTGGGTTTCGAAAGAGACTCGGCGTGGAAGATGCGTGGATGTACGTTAAATCGGTGGTGCGTGAGAGTAGAGAGAACTATGTTCTCGGTGTGTTTGTGGATTTCAGGGGGGCGTTTGATCACCTGCGCTGGGATAAAGTGGTAGAATGGCTGAACAATGCCGACTGCCTGGAAACAGCTCTCTGGAAGAGCTATTTCACAGACAGGAAGGCATGTGTGATTGGGAAGAATGAACGGGTTGATATAGATGTGGCTCGAGGATGCCCGCAGGGATCCGTCTGTGGTCCATATATATGGAACTACATGATGGATCCACTACTGCGGCGTCTGGCAGCAGTATGCAAGTGTTGTGCGTATGCGGATGATCTGCTTATCCTTGTGGAGGGCAGATCAAGAGCGGATGTAGAGCGCTTGGGGAGCAATATATGTGTATGGTGTGTGAATGGGGTGAATCGGTGGGTGTGGATGTGGCAATGGACAAGACTGTGACCATGCTGCTGAAAGGCAAATTGGCTCGCAGTCGTCCGCCCATTGTGCGAGTGAATGGTGTTGGCCTCCGGTACGAGACACAAGTCAAATACTTGGGGCTAACAATTGGTGAGCGAATGAGTTTTGCTCCTCACTTGGTCAGGCTGAAAGAGAGGGTTGTGTGTATGATGGGTCAGGTGCGCCGGATACTCAGGAGTGACTGGGGACTCGGCCGACGCGCAGTTCGTACCATTTACCACGGTATGTTCGTAGCTTGTGCTGCGTACGGAGCGTCGGCGTGGCACGAATATGCCGCGACGGTTGTAGGCCGCAAACACTTACTGTCTATTCAGCGTGTTATGTTGTTAGGTTGTATGCCTGTGTGCCGCACTGTATCAACAGATGCATTGCAGGTGTTGATGGGTGCGGCTCCTCTGGATCTCGTGGTCATACGGCGTGCCGTAGGCTTCGGGCTAAGGAGGGGGAATAGAGAGGTGCTGCTGCAGTATGAGTGGCTGCAAGGCGAAGGTGTGCAGAGTGCTGACAGTATGAAGCGTAAGCGAATACTGGAGGACTGTGTTCTGCAACGTTGGCAACAGCGTTGGGACGAAAGTCCCCGTGGCAGAACGACATATGAATATATACGGGACGTGAGGTTCGTGGTAGGGCTCAGGGATTTCGGCTTCGGCTTGAGCCTTGGGTTCCTACTCACTGGACATGGGTCACTCAATGCATTCTTGCATAAGAGAGCCCTGAGTGCAAGTGCAGAGTGTATGTGTGGGGCTGCGCGTGAGGATTGGTTGCATGTGTTATGTGAGTGCCCGTTGTATTCAGATTTGAGGGACCTTGGGCGGATGGGGATTAGTCGGACGGACGGTGTGTGGTGTGTGCGTGAAGCACTCTCCACCAGCCAGCTGATTGCCATAATAAATGGTTATGCGAATGCTGTGTTTCGGCGGCGACGGCAGTTTGGTGTATTGCCAAGTGTGAATGTGTGAGCGGGCTGTGTGGGGGGGCCGGTCTATTGAGTGGATGAATGAATGCGCACGTGAATGAGGTCAAGTGCGGTGCGGTGGTCACCAGTCCACGAGCTAAATGGGGCTCAACTGGTAGTAGCACGGCTACGAGGTCTGACCAGAGGCTTTGTCTGGTACCACGGGAATCAGGGTGCCCCTGAAGCCTTCTGCTTCAGCCTGATTATGGGATGGCCCCCTCGGGGAGTTCCGTGGTGGCGTGGTTTAACACCCAAATGCGGGTAGAGTTTCGTCTCGGCGTGGAGTTGCGTTTACAACCGGGTGCCGGACCCATAGCACGGCAGAGGTTTAGATAGGCCTCGATCCCTACCAAGGAGGGGAAATGTCCATTTACATTAACCCAATTGGTACCGGGAGCTTGCTCTCGGGGCGCTTATCAATGCTTAATTTGGATACGCTGTGCTTTTGAGCACCGTGGGGTTAGGCCACACTGTGGCGGCACTCACGTTAAAAATACGACATTCAATGTTCACGTATCCATTCAACGAAAAAATTTGTATGGCGAAACTGTAAAAAAACATGAATTAATGGAGCCACTGACTTCAAACTTTGTGAAAGTACTCTGAGTGAGAAATAATTTGACACGTGTTTTTCACTTTTTTGAAAATCAAAATGTAACGGGGTCAACAATGGGTTAACAGTTTGCATGGAAACACGATTTATTGGTCCTTTTGACTTCAAACTTGGACAAAAAGCATTTAAATCGGGAAATAATTAAAATGTGCTTTTCATATTTTTGAAAATCGAAATCAACCGTGGTAAACTAAGGGTTAAGAATTTGTTTAGAGTAAATGTGAAAACTCATGATTTAAAGGGCCTTTTGACTTCACAGTTTTTAGAACTACTTGACATCGAAGATAATAGACATATGTTTTGTAATCAAAATCTGACGGGGTTGAGCTTGCGTGCGAAGCCGCGGGGCCCAGCTAGTGTTGTATATAAAAATTAATGTATGTTTGTTTGTTGGTCCCACGACACTAAAACTCAACTAGGCAGCCGATTAGCTGAATTTGTCATGGAATTTTCGTATTCACTAAGTCTCGGTAAACCACATAGTGCGAATACGACCCGATAAGTAGGCGTGGCACCTCCCATACAACTTAAATTTTCAATATGGAATATTTTCGTAATGAGAAGTCGGACAGCGTTAAAATTTGGTGCGGGGCCATCGTTTAGATGTGCCTTTTCATTGGTAAAATTTAATGGGCGTTGGACAAGGGGCGTGGCACTTTTTAAGCAATTTAAATGTTTTGAATAACTTTGGAACTACAAATTACACATCAAAGAGATTTGACACAGAGAATGGGGTGAGTATCGGACGAGGGGCCCTGGCACTGCCCATACAACCCAAGTTTTAAATGTGAAATATCTTCGGAATTATAAGTCGGCCAGCATTGAAATTTGATACAGCATCATGGCTTAGACGTGTCGTTCAAGTAGTTAAATTGTATGGGCGTTGGACAAAGGGCGTGGCACTTTTTAAGCAACCCTATTGTTTTGAATAACTTTGAAACAGCAAATCACACATCAACGTTATTTGGCACATACTTACGATTTAGACGTGCCCTTCGAAAGGGGAGTAAGGTGGGTATTGGACGAGGGGCATGGCACCACCCATAGAACCCAAATTTTTAATGTGGAATATCTTCGGAACAATAAGTTGGAAAGCTTTGAAGTTTTGTATACCATCGTCCCATAGATGTGTCATTTTACTGGCAAAATTTTATGGGCGTTAAACAAGGGGTGCGGCTTATTTTTAGTGACAGAGATTTTCCGCGTAACTTTGAACCTGAAAGTCGCATATCAATGAAACCGGGTCACACCCTTCCCATAGAGTATTGTATGAAGAAACTTGACTTATTGGGCCCATTGACTTCAAGCTTGCGTGCAAAGCCGCAGGGCCCTACTAGTTTTAACTATAAAAAAACTATTCGAAAATCTATGATTTTTGAAATTGGTTACCTTTTGAACGACGGCCCACTTGTGTTGGTCGGATGGTTAGTTTACGAGATATGTACTCATAACTGAAATAAGGGGGGAAAACGTGTTTTTCGTAGATTTTTCGAAAACGCTTCTTAATAAAATTTTTTGATTTTCAGTTTCGTCTTCAGCAGCCGAAGATAAGTCTCAAAAATACTTTTGTTTTTAGGAGCACGTGATGAACCCATTTTTTGTCGAGACGTGTTATAAACGCGATGCTCGCTATGAACATCACATACAGTAAACAATTAAACAACAACAGTATGGTAGCACTTCTGAATCAGCTGTGATTTCCTTTTTTGTTTGACATTTTTAAGTTTTTGAATTTCATTGGTTTTCACGTTAACTTTTTGTTTTTTTTTTTCTTACTTCTTCTTTTGTGAATTTAATTTGTTATAGTTATTAACTTTTTTGTGAATAATATGAATAGTGGTTATTAGACACACAACATACATAGATCGTTTGTATTTTCATTTAATTTTGGAATATCATTTCAAAACCCCCGCGGCCCCCTTTTAACGGTTTTAAAACATCTGTCCGGTTTGCAAACACTAAAAATTTGACATCCCTGGTCTAGGGATGAAGTAGAGCAAAATGTTGTATACATATTGAGGACATCAATGGGTTGAATTGGTCTGTCGATGTATGGATGGTTGGTTGGGTAAGTGACTGCCTCTGTAAGAGACACACTTAGGCCTATGGGCCCGTTGTGATACCACAAATTCCACCCGTTTGAAATGTGTATGCAACCCTCTTTTTCCAACATGTGATACAACACACATTTCAAACGGATCGGGAAAGTGTGGGAGGGGACCTGCAGTTTAACGCCGAATCCGAACGGCGATTGGCAGTTTTTCTTTCACACTTGGAGGTTCTGCCAGTGCCTGCCAAGGCGCACTTGTGCGATTCTTGTAATTCTCATCCCCTTCATGTGGATAGCGATAGAAGTAAACGAGTGTTTTTTCCAGCCCAAGCCAGGAATCGAACCTGGGTCGCTCGGTATGAGAAGCCAGCGCGCTACCCGCTGAGCTATCGAGGCCGACCGATGTATGGATAACCAATTGAGAAAGATTTTAGCTGAAAGATTTTCGAACCTAATTTCGATTTTCAGTCTTCTTAAACAGAAACAAGTTGCTATTCTACCTAAATCGCCATACACACTCTCCATTTCGCCACCCAACTTGAATTTAAAGGTGATTCTCCAATTGGTCTCAAAAGTACTGCCTAAAAGTATGCCTAAAAAATGTAAAACTCAACAAGTGTATTGCAAAACAATATTTTATTTGATATGAGGGCAGTTCAGGATAACGTGCAAATATTGGGGCAAACATATGCCGTTTCAAATATTTGCCATCAACACTGAGCGCACTTTTTAAAACTTATGGCGACTGCCACTTTGGAATCCGGAAACAATTCACACTTACCTCTAACTGCGGCGCTTCTTGCAAAAAATTTAACATTTTGCGAATCTCCTCCTCTGTCCACTTTTTGTTAGGTTTTCTCTTTTTATTTTCGTTTTCAACGGCTCCATTTCGACAATTGTGACAACTGATTGATTGTCAAATCTGTTTCCCCATGCCGAAAAATATGCAATCGAGTTTCAGTATGGGAAATTTGCCGGTGCTCGGCATGGGCAAATGTGTATATTTTGTTGTTGCGTTGAAAATATTTGCCATGACATTTTCCCCATGTCATGATGCCAGACCATTTGCACGTTATCCTGAACTGCCCCATGGTTTCACAGATGCAGACTAGCTTTTAATATTTTTACTATAGGGCAGTTCAGGATAACGTGCAAACGGTCTGGCATCATGGCATTTGCAAAATGTGATGGCAAATATTTTCAACGCAACAACAAAATATATACATTTGCCCATGCCCAGCAGCTGCAAATTTGCAACACTGAAAACCATTGCATATTTTTCGGCATAGGCAAAACAGATTTGCCAATCAATCAGCTGTTACAGACGACTAGATGAAGCAGACGAAAAAGAAAATAAAAAAAGAAAAACCGAATAAAAAGTGGACGGAGGAAGAAATTCGTACAAGTTATTTACAAGAAGCGCTGGAGTTAGAGGTGTGAATTGTTTTCGGATTCCACAGCGGCAGCAACTTATGCGTGCTCTTTATTCTCGCAGGCTCCCACGGCGCAAATATTCTATTCTTCTTCTTCCTGACTTATTCTTCAAAAACAGCTGTGAATGTGTTCTCCAACCGATTTGCCATGAAATTTTAAAAAGTGTGCTCAGTGTTGATGGCAAATTTGCACGTTATCCTGAACTGTCCTTATGATTACATTTAATATAATATTTAATACATTAAAATTAAAAAACTTAAAAATACGAAAAATAAATTTAAATGATTAGGAATTAAAGCATGTAAATGAAAAACCAAAAAATATAAATTTAAATAACATTTTTAATATTCAGTCAATTCAATAATAGACAAATTCAAAAGGGGTATATAAGACTAGTTTACAGAAAAAATTTCTTATCTTTATACTACTTTTAATGCAAAATTTTGAGCTGATTCTGAATCTGCCTTCAGTTTTTTTTCATCGCATCAAAAGTTGACTTCAACTGTTACCATACCATTTCCATATTCCGCATCGAAAAATTACCACAAGTAAATAAATATGAAAGTACAAATCCAAACGATTATTTTGAGGTTTTTTGGGGCAAAAAAAATTTGGGGATTTTTGGCAGGCAGCTGCTGTCGACGGCCCCGTTGCCATAGCTTCCCCAGCACTTGGGCGAAGCAGCAGATCCACCACCTGCCTCACTTCCCCTTGCATTCTTTTAACTTACCTTTTATTTTATTTCCAGCTTTTTACTATTTATTTTTTGCAGCTTTGCTTTTTGTTTTTTTCACTTTCACTTTATCAAAACTTTGGCCGAATAATTAAAACATATGATTCACTAGCATTATCAGACATACATTTTCGCGAATCCAACTGCAGCATTGCCACATACAAAATGTTGTAAAATTTTCTCAAATGTACTGCTACTCAAGTTGAAATCATATGTTGGAGAAAATGTTTGATTTCAAGTTGAGAATTATGTTGATTATCAACTTGAGAATCATAGAAACAACATTGCCACATGCAAAATGTTTAAATATTTTCTCAAATGTAACTCCACTGCTACCCAAGTTGAAATCATATGTTGGAGAAAATGTTTAAACTCAAGTTGAGAATAATGCTAATAAATAAAGTTAAAATTTTATATTTTACGTTTTAGGCTTCTATGTACTTATATTAGCAACATTTCAAAAGAAATTTTTTATTTTTATACTCGGACCCTGTATTTTAGAGTGTTTTTCTATGAGAGAAACCACATCGTTGTGGCTTTAATAATTACTTAACCCTTTACGACATGAAAATAAACCCGTTCTGTATGAATTGTATGGGCTGTAGTCCAATATATTGGACACAAAGGGTTAAACATACAACTTTTTACGCATAACGAAAATTTGAATATTTCTTCATTAACCTCAGCCAAAATAAAAAAAAAAAAAGTATCTAAATTGAAAGAAAACGTCAAATTAAAAAGTTATCTAAAGTTTTCTGCTTCTTTTTCCTTTACTATGTCAAGATATACTACTGTGATCAAACTGAAAGGTGAATTTTTAATTTAAACTTCGCGGGTTTTTCGAATCGGTAAATTTTTTGTTTCTGTAAGTTGGTAGCACTGTTAGTGACATCTATGCTAAATTTCACGTCAAAATATTCATTATTTGAGATACGCGTCGTTTTGTGAGGCTCTAAAAGTGAATTCTTTGATTTTTACTATGTCTGTATTTATTGAACAAAGAAGTTGCATTAAATTTTGTTTGCGGAATGAAATTTCGCCTGCAGAAACATTGAGGATGTTGCAAAAAGCCTTTGGTGATCAAACTCTGTCTTCTAAAAGTGTTTACAACGTATAACGATATAACGAGTTCAAAGCCGTTCGTGAGAGTGTTGAGAAAAATGTGGTGTCAAATCGGCCAAAACCATCGACTGATGAACATCACGTCAAACAAGTCAAAGAAATGGTGCTTGAAAATCGTCGATTAACTATTAGAGACATTGCTGATAGTTTGGGCATATCATTTGGATCGGTGCAGGCGATTTTGAAAGACGAATTGGACTTGAGAAGAGTCAAATCTCGAATGGTTCCAAAAACACTCAATTTTTTCGAAAAAGACCGTCGTGCTAACATCTGTGAAACAATGCTTTCTGACTATCAAAACGTAATGAAATGCATCATAACTGGAGATGAGACTTGGGTCTACGCTTACGATCCCGAAACAACCGATCAATCGAGCGAATATCGTGCAAAAGGTGAGCCAAGACCAAAAAAATCGCGTCAAAGTCGCTCAAAAATCAAAGTCATGTTGACAGTTTTCTTTGATTATCGTGGTGTGGTGCATTATGAATTATGCGCCGCTTACGTGAAGCTATTCGCCTCAAGAGGCCAGAATTGTGGGCCGGCAACTCTTGGTTTTTGCACCACGATAATGCACCATCTCATACTGCATTGGTTCTTCGTGATCATTTCGCCAAAAATTCAACAAATATCGTTCCGCAAGCACCGTATTCGCCTGATTTGGCCCCATGTGACTTCTGGCTGTTCAGCAAACTCAAAAGACCACTCCGAGGACACCGTTTTGACTCAATTGAGGAGATAAAAGCTGAATCGAAGAAGTCTCTGATGGCCATCCCGACGGAGGATTTTTCCAAGTGCTATGATGAATGGAAAATTCGTTGGCATAAGTGTATTGCAGCGGGAGGGGATTACTTTGGAGGAAATGAAATGGATTTGCAAGAATAAATAAAGATTTTACAAATATAACAAAATTCCCCTTTCAGTTTGATCACAGTAGTACCATTAAAAAAACTTGTATACTTCTCTTCTTAAAACTTTAATATTCAGTTTTTTAATTTTGTATTTTTCCTAAAACTTCAAATTATTCTAAGGACCAAGACAAAATGTATTCTTGAAATCACAGAGGGTTCAGACGTCCACAGAGTAGCAATGTGGCATATGGCAACAAAATGGTGAAAGGGTTAATATCAACTTGAGAATCATAGAAATCTCAAGCGTTGGAGAAATATTTTTTGGGTGTTTATTGGGCATTGTCGAAGTGTAAGGGGGAATGTGTGCACGTGACGCTGCCAATTTGAAATGATTTTTTCATTTGCATTGTCATTGTTAGTATAAAATCAATCACCACAAACGTTGAAAAGTTTAAGAAAATCACGCAGCAATGTTTCGCGGAAACGACAGAATTGACGACAACAACAAAAACTAATATAAAAAAATAGCAATAATAAAAATTTAAGAACCACATTGTATAAATTTCAATTTATACGCTAATATTTGTAGTCTTTTAATAGATTTTATAAATCACACAAGTTTGTACTTTATAAGTTTAATTTAATTTAATTTTTTTGTTATTTTCATTTATTTGATTTATCACTAATATACATTTATATTAATATACTAGCTGGGCCCCGCGGCTTCGCACGCAAGCTCTCTTCATTCACCCGATACATATTTTGAACGCATGGTTGAACCCATTTTGATTTAAATAAAAACATATGTCTATTATCTTTGATGCCAAGTGGTTCTAAAAATTGTGAAGTCAAAAGGCCCTTTAAATCATGAGTTTTCACGTTTACTCTAAACAAAATCTTAACCCTTAGTTTACCACGGTAGATTTCGATTTTCAAAAATATGAAAAAAATATTGTAATTATTTCCCGATTTAAGTGCTTTTTGTCCAAGTTTGAAGTCAAAAGGACCAATAAATCGTGTTTCCATGCAAACTTTTAACCCATTGTTGACCCCGTTACATTTTGATTTTAAAAAAAGTGAAAAACACGTGTCAAATTATTTCTCACTCAGAGTACTTTCACAAAGTTTGAAGTCAGTGGCCCCATTAATTCATGTTTTTTACAGTTTCGCCATACAAACTTTTAACCGGTCGTTGACCCCGTCCGATTTTAATATTTGGAAAAAATGAAAAACACGTATCGAGTTATTTTACATTTAAAAAACTTTCACCAAGTTTGAAGTTAAAAGGCCAAAAAAATTGTTTCTTCATACATACTTTTAACCCGTCGTTGATCCAGTTAGATTTCGATTTTGAAAATAATGAGAAACGCGTGTATAATTTTTTTATTTCAAGTATTTTTATAATTTTTGAAGTCAATAGGCCTATCGGTTCATGTTTTTTTCGAGTCTACCCTTAAACAAATCTTAACCCATTATTGGTCCAGTTAAATTTTGATTTTCGAAAAATTATAAAATACGTATCGAATTATTTTTTGTTTAGAGTATTTTCAGGAAGTTCGAAATCAATATGTCTCTTAAATCACTTTTCTTCATACAACACCTTAACAGATGTTTTGCCCCTTTGCACCCCGAATTTCAAAAAATCCCGTCTTAGCGGAGGTTCATTTTTCAAGATGTATCTACAGTTCAAATTTCATGTTCGTAGCTTCAGCGGTTTGGGCTGAGCGATGATGAATCAATCAATCAATCAATCAACCAGTCAGTCAATCAGGGCAAACAATCTATGTATATAAAAATGGAAGCGGTACCACACCCTCTTGTCCAGTGCTCACAACTTTCTTCTAGTCGAATTGTGCTACTAAGTGGAAAGTTCGTACCAACTTTCACTGATGTGTGTGTGTACTGCATAACTGTCTGGGCATAAAAAATGTGCCACGCCCCTTGTTCAACGCCCATACAATATTATCGGTAGAATGACACTTCTATTGGACGATGGCATATTCAATTTCAATACTGTGCGACTTACAATTCCGGAGCTATTCCATATAAAAGATTAGAGTTGTATGGACGGAGCCACGCCCTCGTGTTAAATACCCGCTTCTTTCCTCTGCCGAAAGATATGACTAAATGGTAAATTCGTACTAAGTTTTATACATGTGCGACTAACAGTTCCAAAATTATGCGGATAGTTTGGGTCAAACAAATGTGCCACGCCCCTTGTCCAACGTCCATAAAATTTTAACAGTGGAATAACACATCTATGAGGCAACGCCTCACTAATTTTCAATGCTGTGCGACTTACAATTCCGAAGCTATTCCATTTAAAAGAAATGAATTGTATGGGCGGTGCCACACCCCTTTGTTCAATACCCACCTTATTCCCTCTGCCGAAAGATATGATTAACTGGTAGGTTCATACCAAGTTTCATTGATGTACGACTTACAGTTCTGCTGCATAAAAAATGTGCCACGCCCCTTGTTCAATGCCCATAAAATGGTAACAGTAGAATAACACATCTATGAAACGACGGTACACCAAATTTCAATATTGTGCGACTTACAATTCCGAAGCTATTCCATTTAAAAGAAATGAATTGTATGGGCGGTGCCACACCCCTTTGTTCAATACCCACCTTATTCCCTCTGCCAAAAGATATGATTAACTGGTAGGTTCATACCAAGCTTCATTGATGTACGACTTACAGTTCTGCTGCATAAAAAATGTGCCACGCCCATTGTTAAACGCCCATAAAATTGTAACAGTAGAATAACACATCTATGAGGAGACGGTACACTAAATTTCAATGCTTTGCGACTTACAATTTCGAAGCTATTCCACTTAAAAGATTTGAGTTGTATGGGCGGTGCCACACCCCCTTGTCCAATACCCACCCCATTCCCTCGGTCGAAGGACATGATTAAATAGTAAGTGTGAACTAAATTTAATTGATGTGTGACTTATGGTTCCAACGTTATTGTCTTAAAATGTATTCTGGTGGCGCCACGCCCCGTTTTCCCGACTTTTCTTTTTTTATAAACCTTCACGTAACAATTTCGAACAAACCCGCCGAAGGAAGTATCCAAGTTGGTCCAGCCGTTCTCGAGTGATAAACAGTCGAATGGACCACGATTTATTTTTATATACTATATAGATATAGAATAGATATAGATTTATACTAGCTGGGCCCCGCGGCTTCGCACGCAAGCTCTCTTCTTTCACCCGATACATATTTTGAACATATGGTTGAACCCATTTTGATTTAAATAAAAACATATGTCTATTATCTTTGATGCCAAGTGGTTCTAAAAACTGTGAAGTCAAAAGGCCCTTTAAATCATGAGTTTTCACATTTACTCTAAACAAATTCGTAACCCTTAGTTTACCACGGTAGATTTCGATTTTCAAAAATATGAAAAAAATATTGTAATTATTTCCCGATTTAAGTGCTTTTTGTCCAAGTTTGAAGTCAAAAGGACCAATAAATCGTGTTTCCATGCAAACTGTTAACCCATTGTTGACCCCGTTACATTTTGATTTTCCAAAAAGTGAAAAACACGTGTCAAATTATTTCTCACTCAGAGTACTTTCACAAAGTTTGAAGTCAGTGGCCCCATTAATTCATGTTTTTTTACAGTTTCGCCATACAAACTTTTAACCGGTGGTTGACCCCGTCCGATTTTAATATTTGGAAAAAATGAAAAACACGTATCGAGTTATTTTACATTTGAAGTACTTTCACCAAATTTCGAAGTTAGAAGGCCAAAAAAATTGTTTCTTCATACATACTTTTAACCCGTCGTTGATCCAGTTAGATTTCGATTTTGAAAATAATGAGAAACGCGTGTATAATTTTTTTATTTCAAGTATTTTTATAATTTTTGAAGTCAATAGGCCTATCGGTTCATGTTTTTTTCGAGTCTACCCTTAAACAAATCTTAACCCATTATTGGTCCAGTTAAATTTTGATTTTCGAAAAATTATAAAATACGTATCGAATTATTTTTTGTTTAGAGTATTTTCAGGAAGTTCGAAATCAATATGTCTCTTAAATCACTTTTCTTCATACAACACCTTAACAGATGTTTTGCCCCTTTACAGCCCGAATTTCAAAAAATCCCGTCTTAGCGGAGGTTCATTTTTCAAGATGTATCTACAGTTCAAATTTCATGTTCGTAGCTTCAGCGGTTTGGGCTGAGCGATGATGAATCAATCAATCAACCAGTCAGTCAATCAGGGCAAACAATCTATGTATATAAAAATGGAAGCGGTACCACACCCTCTTGTCCAGTGCTCACAACTTTCTTCTAGTCGAATTGTGCTACTAAGTGGAAAGTTCGTACCAACTTTCACTGATGTGTGTGTGTACTGCATAACTGTCTGGGCATAAAAAATGTGCCACGCCCCTTGTTCAACGCCCATACAATATTATCGGTAGAATGACACTTCTATTGGACGATGGCATATTCAATTTCAATACTGTGCGACTTACAATTCCGGAGCTATTCCATATAAAAGATTAGAGCCACGCCTTCGTGTTAAATACCCGCTTCTTTCCTCTGCCGAAAGATATGACTAAATGGTAAATTCGTACTAAGTTTTATACATGTGCGACTAACAGTTCCAAAATTATGCGGATAGTTTGGGTCAAACAAATGTGCCACGCCCCTTGTCCAACGTCCATAAAATTTTAACAGTGGAATAACACATCTATGAGGCAACGCCTCACTAATTTTCAATGCTGTGCGACTTACAATTCCGAAGCTATTCCATTTAAAAGAAATGAATTGTATGGGCGGTGCCACACCCCTTTGTTCAATACCCACCTTATTCCCTCTGCCGAAAGATATGATTAACTGGTAGGTTCATACCAAGTTTCATTGATGTACGACTTACAGTTCTGCTGCATAAAAAATGTGCCACGCCCCTTGTTCAATGCCCATAAAATGGTAACAGTAGAATAACACATCTATGAAACGACGGTACACCAAATTTCAATATTGTGCGACTTACAATTCCGAAGCTATTCCATTTAAAAGAAATGAATTGTATGGGCGGTGCCACACCCCTTTGTTCAATACCCACCTTATTCCCTCTGCCAAAAGATATGATTAACTGGTAGGTTCATACCAAGCTTCATTGATGTACGACTTACAGTTCTGCTGCATAAAAAATGTGCCACGCCCATTGTTAAACGCCCATAAAATTGTAACAGTAGAATAACACATCTATGAGGAGACGGTACACTAAATTTCAATGCTTTGCGACTTACAATTTCGAAGCTATTCCACTTAAAAGATTTGAGTTGTATGGGCGGTGCCACACCCCCTTGTCCAATACCCACCCCATTCCCTCGGTCGAAGGACATGATTAAATAGTAAGTGTGAACTAAATTTAATTGATGTGTGACTTATGGTTCCAACGTTATTGTCTTAAAATGTATTCTGGTGGCGCCACGCCCCGTTTTCCCGACTTTTCTTTTTTTATAAACCTTCACGTAACAATTTCGAACAAACCCGCCGAAGGAAGTATCCAAGTTGGTCCAGCCGTTCTTGAGTGATAAACAGTCGAATGGACCACGATTTATTTTTATATACTATATAGATATAGAATAGATATAGATTTATACTAGCTGGGCCCCGCGGCTTCGCACGCAAGCTCTCTTCTTTCACCCGATACATATTTTGAACATATGGTTGAACCCATTTTGATTTAAATAAAAACATATGTCTATTATCTTTGATGCCAAGTGGTTCTAAAAACTGTGAAGTCAAAAGGCCCTTTAAATCATGAGTTTTCACATTTACTCTAAACAAATTCGTAACCCTTAGTTTACCACGGTAGATTTCGATTTTCAAAAATATGAAAAAAATATTGTAATTATTTCCCGATTTAAGTGCTTTTTGTCCAAGTTTGAAGTCAAAAGGACCAATAAATCGTGTTTCCATGCAAACTGTTAACCCATTGTTGACCCCGTTACATTTTGATTTTCCAAAAAGTGAAAAACACGTGTCAAATTATTTCTCACTCAGAGTACTTTCACAAAGTTTGAAGTCAGTGGCCCCATTAATTCATGTTTTTTTACAGTTTCGCCATACAAACTTTTAACCGGTGGTTGACCCCGTCCGATTTTAATATTTGGAAAAAATGAAAAACACGTATCGAGTTATTTTACATTTGAAGTACTTTCACCAAATTTCGAAGTTAGAAGGCCAAAAAAATTGTTTCTTCATACATACTTTTAACCCGTCGTTGATCCAGTTAGATTTCGATTTTGAAAATAATGAGAAACGCGTGTATAATTTTTTTATTTCAAGTATTTTTATAATTTTTGAAGTCAATAAGGCCTATCGGTTCATGTTTTTTTCGAGTCTACCCTTAAACAAATCTTAACCCATTATTGGTCCAGTTAAATTTTGATTTTCGAAAAATTATAAAATACGTATCGAATTATTTTTTGTTTAGAGTATTTTCAGGAAGTTCGAAATCAATATGTCTCTTAAATCACTTTTCTTCATACAACACCTTAACAGATGTTTTGCCCCTTTACAGCCCGAATTTCAAAAAATCCCGTCTTAGCGGAGGTTCATTTTTCAAGATGTATCTACAGTTCAAATTTCATGTTCGTAGCTTCAGCGGTTTGGGCTGAGCGATGATGAATCAATCAATCAACCAGTCAGTCAATCAGGGCAAACAATCTATGTATATAAAAATGGAAGCGGTACCACACCCTCTTGTCCAGTGCTCACAACTTTCTTCTAGTCGAATTGTGCTACTAAGTGGAAAGTTCGTACCAACTTTCACTGATGTGTGTGTGTACTGCATAACTGTCTGGGCATAAAAAATGTGCCACGCCCCTTGTTCAACGCCCATACAATATTATCGGTAGAATGACACTTCTATTGGACGATGGCATATTCAATTTCAATACTGTGCGACTTACAATTCCGGAGCTATTCCATATAAAAGATTAGAGCCACGCCCTCGTGTTAAATACCCGCTTCTTTCCTCTGCCGAAAGATATGACTAAATGGTAAATTCGTACTAAGTTTTATACATGTGCGACTAACAGTTCCAAAATTATGCGGATAGTTTGGGTCAAACAAATGTGCCACGCCCCTTGTCCAACGTCCATAAAATTTTAACAGTGGAATAACACATCTATGAGGCAACGCCTCACTAATTTTCAATGCTGTGCGACTTACAATTCCGAAGCTATTCCATTTAAAAGAAATGAATTGTATGGGCGGTGCCACACCCCTTTGTTCAATACCCACCTTATTCCCTCTGCCGAAAGATATGATTAACTGGTAGGTTCATACCAAGTTTCATTGATGTACGACTTACAGTTCTGCTGCATAAAAAATGTGCCACGCCCCTTGTTCAATGCCCATAAAATGGTAACAGTAGAATAACACATCTATGAAACGACGGTACACCAAATTTCAATATTGTGCGACTTACAATTCCGAAGCTATTCCATTTAAAAGAAATGAATTGTATGGGCGGTGCCACACCCCTTTGTTCAATACCCACCTTATTCCCTCTGCCAAAAGATATGATTAACTGGTAGGTTCATACCAAGCTTCATTGATGTACGACTTACAGTTCTGCTGCATAAAAAATGTGCCACGCCCATTGTTAAACGCCCATAAAATTGTAACAGTAGAATAACACATCTATGAGGAGACGGTACACTAAATTTCAATGCTTTGCGACTTACAATTTCGAAGCTATTCCACTTAAAAGATTTGAGTTGTATGGGCGGTGCCACACCCCCTTGTCCAATACCCACCCCATTCCCTCGGTCGAAGGACATGATTAAATAGTAAGTGTGAACTAAATTTAATTGATGTGTGACTTATGGTTCCAACGTTATTGTCTTAAAATGTATTCTGGTGGCGCCACGCCCCGTTTTCCCGACATTTCTTTTTTTATAAACCTTCACGTAACAATTTCGAACAAACCCGCCGAAGGAAGTATCCAAGTTGGTCCAGCCGTTCTCGAGTGATAAACAGTCGAATGGACCACGATTTATTTTTATATACTATATAGATATAGAATAGATATAGATTTATACTAGCTGGGCCCCGCGGCTTCGCACGCAAGCTCTCTTCTTTCACCCGATACATATTTTGAACATATGGTTGAACCCATTTTGATTTAAATAAAAACATATGTCTATTATCTTTGATGCCAAGTGGTTCTAAAAACTGTGAAGTCAAAAGGCCCTTTAAATCATGAGTTTTCACATTTACTCTAAACAAATTCGTAACCCTTAGTTTACCACGGTAGATTTCGATTTTCAAAAATATGAAAAAAATATTGTAATTATTTCCCGATTTAAGTGCTTTTTGTCCAAGTTTGAAGTCAAAAGGACCAATAAATCGTGTTTCCATGCAAACTGTTAACCCATTGTTGACCCCGTTACATTGTGATTTTCCAAAAAGTGAAAAACACGTGTCAAATTATTTCTCACTCAGAGTACTTTCACAAAGTTTGAAGTCAGTGGCCCCATTAATTCATGTTTTTTTACAGTTTCGCCATACAAACTTTTAACCGGTGGTTGACCCCGTCCGATTTTAATATTTGGAAAAAATGAAAAACACGTATCGAGTTATTTTACATTTGAAGTACTTTCACCAAATTTCGAAGTTAGAAGGCCAAAAAAATTGTTTCTTCATACATACTTTTAACCCGTCGTTGATCCAGTTAGATTTCGATTTTGAAAATAATGAGAAACGCGTGTATAATTTTTTTATTTCAAGTATTTTTATAATTTTTGAAGTCAATAGGCCTATCGGTTCATGTTTTTTTCGAGTCTACCCTTAAACAAATCTTAACCCATTATTGGTCCAGTTAAATTTTGATTTTCGAAAAATTATAAAATACGTATCGAATTATTTTTTGTTTAGAGTATTTTCAGGAAGTTCGAAATCAATATGTCTCTTAAATCACTTTTCTTCATACAACACCTTAACAGATGTTTTGCCCCTTTACAGCCCGAATTTCAAAAAATCCCGTCTTAGCGGAGGTTCATTTTTCAAGATGTATCTACAGTTCAAATTTCATGTTCGTAGCTTCAGCGGTTTGGGCTGAGCGATGATGAATCAATCAATCAACCAGTCAGTCAATCAGGGCAAACAATCTATGTATATAAAAATGGAAGCGGTACCACACCCTCTTGTCCAGTGCTCACAACTTTCTTCTAGTCGAATTGTGCTACTAAGTGGAAAGTTCGTACCAACTTTCACTGATGTGTGTGTGTACTGCATAACTGTCTGGGCATAAAAAATGTGCCACGCCCCTTGTTCAACGCCCATACAATATTATCGGTAGAATGACACTTCTATGGGACGATGACATATTCAATTTCAATACTGTGTGGCTTACAATTCCGGAGCTATTCCATATAAAAGATTAGAGTTGTATGGACGGAGCCACGCCCTCGTGTTAAATACCCGCTTCATTCCCTCTGCCGAAAGATATGACTAAATGGTAAATTCGTACTAAGTTTCATTCATGTGCGACTAACAGTTTCAAAATTATGCGGATAGTTTGGGTCAAACAAATGTGCCACGCCCCTTTTCCAACGTCCATACAATTTTAACAGTGGAATAACACATCTATGAGGCGACGCCTCACTAATTTTCAATGCTGTGCGACTTACAATTCCGAAGCTATTCCATTTAAAAGAAATGAATTGTATGGGCGGTGCCACACCCCTTTGTTCAATACCCACCTTATTCCCTCTGCCAAAAGATATGATTAACTGGTAGGTTCATACCAAGCTTCATTGATGTACGACTTACAGTTCTGCTGCATAAAAAATGTGCCACGCCCATTGTTAAACGCCCATAAAATTGTAACAGTAGAAAACCACATCTATGAGGAGACGGTACACTAAATTTCAATGCTTTGCGACTTACAATTTCGAAGCTATTCCACTTAAAAGATTTGAGTTGTATGGGCGGTGCCACACCCCTTTGTTCAATACCCACCTTATTCCCTCTGCCGAAAGATATGATTAACTGGTAGGTGCATACCAAGTTTCATTGATGTACGACTTACAGTTCTGCTGCATAAAAAATGTGCCACGCCCTTATTCAACGCCCATCAAATTTTAACAGTGGAATGACACATCTATGAGGAGACGGTACCCCAAATTTCAATGCTGTGTGACTTACAATTTCGAAGCTATTCCATTTAAAAGAAATGAATTGTATGGGCGGTGCCACACCCCTTTGTTCAATACCCACCTTATTCCCTCTGCCGAAAGATATGATTAACTGGTAGGTTCATACCAAGTTTCATTGATGTACGACTTACAGTTCTGCTGCATAAAAAATGTGCCACGCCCCTTGTTCAATGCCCATAAAATTGTAACAGTAGAATAACACATCTATGAAACGACGGTACACCAAATTTCAATATTGTGCGACTTACAATTCCGAAGCTATTCCATTTAAAAGAAATGAATTGTATGGGCGGTGCCACACCCCTTTGTTCAATACCCACCTTATTCCCTCTGCCAAAAGATATGATTAACTGGTAGGTTCATACCAAGTTTCATTGATGTACGACTTACAGTTCTGCTGCATAAAAAATTTGCCACGCCCATTGTTAAGCGCCCATAAAATTGTAACAGTAGAATAACACATCTATGAGGAGACGGTACACTAAATTTCAATGCTTTGCGGCTTACAATTTCGAAGCTATTCCACTTAAAAGATTTGAGTTGTATGGGCGGTGCCACACCCCCTTGTCCAATACCCACCCCATTCCCTCGGTCGAAGGACATGATTAAATAGTAAGTGTGAACTAAATTTAATTGATGTGTGACTTATGGTTCCAAGTTTATTGTTTAAAAATGTATTCTGGTGGCGCCTCGCCCCGTTTTCCCGACTTTTCTTTTTTTATAAACCTTCACGTAACAATTTCGAACAAACCCGCCGAAGGAAGTATCCAAGTTGGTCCAGCCGTTCTCGAGTGTTACGCAGTCGAATGGACCACGATTCATTTTTATATATATAGAAGATAATTCACTCTTTGAGTGAGTGTGAAGCAAAGAGCAAGTGTTATTTCTCGCCCTCTGTGAAAAGTGATTGATTTTGCGAATTACTTGGATTGGTGTCAAGCCATAGACCTGAGATAGTAACTCTTATTAATACCCAGTCGTGATCACAATAATGCCTTGTTTTTCTGGCCAAGGGGTTCACCGTCGGAAACAGCAGATTCAGTGCGCTATATAGTATGCAACGATTTTTTTCATTTAGACTGTGTTGGCATATTACACTGTGCGACAGACTTTTTCACACTGGAAAAAATCCATATGGGCGTGAAACTAGAGACTAAACATAGTAATACTGCGTACTCAGTTTTTCATTTCTACATCCTTTGTCCTTTTAAATGGAGTTTAAAATTTTGAAGGGGATAAAAAATTAAAAAAAATATAAAAAATACTTAACCTAGTTAGAATATGGCGATATGTATATCAAATGAAAGAAAAATAGCTCAAGAATTTAAATAAAATCGATCTTTTATCGATTTGTAAAAAAAGTATATGAAAAAGGTCCTTTGAAAATTTTAATCCTTTATATCCTTGAAAATTGATAACTAATTTTCTTGAAAAGTAAGTATGTTAGAACCCAAAATCTCCTTGATCACGTGTCAATATTTCATTACTCTAAATTTATTGGTTCGAAAGTTATTAAAAAAAACCGGAACCTACAAGTCTAATGAAGTACAAAAATTCTAATTTATTTGCATATCAGTATTTTAAATAATAAATAGATCCAAACTCAATTAAGCTAGAATAATGAAATTTTTACACGTAATCAAGTAGATTTTGGGTTTTAACATACTTACTTTTCAAGAATATTCTCCATAAATTTTCAAGGGTATAAAGGATTAAAATTTTCAAGGGTATAAAGGATTAAAATTTTCAAAGGACCTTTTTCATATCCTTTTTTTACACATAGATAAAAAGTCAATTTTATTTAAATTCTTGAGCCTTTCCTCTTTCATTTGATATACATATCGCCGTATTATAACGAGATGAAGTATTTTTTATATTTTTTGTATTTGTTATCCCCTTCGAAATTTTGAAGTCCTTTTAAAAGGACAAAGGATGTAGAAATGAAAAACTGAGTACGCAGTATTACTATGTTTGATCTCTAGTTTCACGCCCATATGGATTTTTTCCAGTGTGAAAAAATTTTTTTATTTTTGTCGCATGGTGTTACCAGCTGATCAAGAGTTTTTACAAACAACAAATAAACAGTTGCACTGCAAGTCGTGTGCGGCTGCCCGCCGAAGTTCTATTCGGTCGCCTCCTCCACCCGTCAGTTCTGTGTGTAAAGGAATAACTCAAAACAATAACAACTCGTCTAACGCTCAATGCTCTCAACAACTGAAAAAATCGAGTCAAACTTTAAAAAAACAACAGCATCCGCAAACGAAACCGGTTCATCCTCAACAGCAAAGTGCAACTACGAAGGACAGTGATAACAAGCAACAAATTACATTACTTACTGTATTTAATGAAATTGTCGCTCTCAGGTCTGAAAATGCTCGTGCGCTTATTTTAATCAGTTCTCTGCAAGAAGACAAGAAGCTCCTAATAAGTAAGACTGAACTGTTGCAGTCACAACTACGCTCCTTGCAGTCTATGTTGTCTAATGCTGATGTTGTTTCCGAAATTGCCTCTTTGTCTGCTGAGGTCAAGGACCTGCATGGTGTGGCCTCTAAAGCCTTTATTGGTGTTTTACCTGTCATCGCTGCTGCTGGTCCTGCTGTTAATGCTGCTACTGCTGTCAATGCGGTTGCAATAAATAACGCTGCTGCTGCTTCGCCCATCGCGGCCTTTGCCGCCCCGCCCTCCCTACGTGGTGGTGCCCATAAACCCATCATTGAGGCCTCGCCTGCTACAGTTGATGCCCTTCCTGCTGGAAATGCTGATACTGCTGTCAACGCTGCTGTTGTCGTCTCGAGACCACCTAGCTCCTTTGCTGCCACAGCTGCTGCTGCTAAGCGCACTCTTCCAACTCGTTCCGTTGTCTCTAATGTGTCTCAACCCGAGCAGCATCTGCTGTACGCCCTCCCGCATCTTCACAGTTGCCGCCATCTTAGCATAGCTTGGATTGGATGAGCGCAACGAGAAAAAAAAAACAGACGGACGAAACTACTTGTAGTTGGCTCTAACACCAGCTCAGAACTTGATGTGGCTGTCCGAATGAAGTGGCTGCATTTATCGTCATTCGCACCTTCAGTTACCGCCGATAGCATCATGGAATATGTTGCGAATCAGGCTAATGTGGAAAATAAATTCCTCTCATGCTACAAACTGGTAAAGAAGGAGGTCACAGTTGAGTCTCTTAAGAGAGTTAATTTTAAATTGGGTATCGCAGAACCACTTTATGGGAAATTGTTGACTCCTGATCTATGGCCCGCCAATGTGCGCCCATTTGAGTTTTTTCCAAGAGCCGGGGAGCAACAGCTAATCCCGTAGATAATTCACCCATTGTAAACAGAAGTAATCTCTCTGTTTACTACCACAAAGTGGGCGGTTTGCGTACTAAAACCAACGAATTGGTCCAGTCGGCTGCTTCGCATGACTTTGACGTCATAATACTCGTCGAAACCTGGTCGTCTGAAATTTTTGACAGATACTACGAAGCATGATGAAATAAACAAGGTGAAGCAAGTAGCTGACAGTTTTATTTATTTATTTATTTATTTATTTATTTGAGTCTATTGTACAATTAAGTAGCTTACAGATTAACTACAGATTAGTTATTTAAAGTAAGTGTTTAAACTATGTTTAAAAGACAATTTGGAAGATGAAAAATCAATAAAATTATAAAGTGAATTAACTTCAGCCAAAGTTCTAGCCAGGGGCGCAAATTGGGCGTAGTTGGTACGACAGCAGGCAAGATTGAAAATATCATAATTCCGCAACTGTTTGGCAGGAACATGAAAATTGATTCTATCAAGCAATAAGGGACAGTCAATACCACCAGTAACTAAATCGAATACAAACGTCATGGAGAGAATCTTCCTCCTGTCTTCGAGGGACTTAATATGCAATAAGGAGCACATAGAGTCGTACGGCGGAACAGGGTCAACAAATCTCAAAGATTGAAGTGCATATCTTAAAAACACTTTCTGGACTCGTTCAAGTCGTTTGATATGCACACTGTGATATGGTCTCCAAATGAAAACCGCATATTCAAGCACTGACCGGACATAAGCATTAAAAAGCGTAAAGAAGAAACCTGGAGGTTGAAAAACAACGGCTAATATCATTAATGAATATTATAAAAAACAGTGGCCCAAGAATGCTACCTTGGGGTAGTCCAGATGACGCTATAAAAGGCCGAGATGAAACATTGTCAATCACAACAGTACAACTGCGATTGCTAAGATAGGAGGTGATCCAGTCTAAGAAAACCGAATGAAAACCTAGTTTAGCAAATTTTGAAATAAGAATACTATGGCTAACTTTATCAAAGGCCTTCGAAAAATCCGTATAAACACAATCCACTTGGAAACCGGAGTGAAAAGCGGCAGTCTTCGGTGAAAATAGCCAAGTTTGTTACAGTTGACCAGCCAGACATAAAACCATGCTGATTAGGACATAACATGTTTTTGACAGCAAAATATAGTCTATGTTTGATGATACACTCAAAAAGCTTGGACACGGCGGACAACTTAGAGATAGGACGATAATTGGTAACATTATTTTTGTTGCCACTCTTAAAAACTGGAGTGATTGAAGTTACTTTCCAAGTATCTAAAACAACCCCAGAAGCAAGAGATCTATTAAAAATCAATAGAAGCGTACGGACGAGGGAAGGACAACGCTTCAACATGGACGCAGATAATCCATCAGCGTCAGGTTGAAAAGAGGGTTTACGTTGACTAAAACCTTCAAGGACATCCTCATAGGATAGTGAAAAAGAACCAATATTGATGGAAGAGCAAGTATCACCATATGCATTCACATCACTATCACAGTTGGACACAAAATTAGAGCGGAAAAACTCAGCAAACAGGTTGGCAGCTTCGTATGGAGATTTAGCAGTTACATCATTCAGGAACAGGGTAGTGGGAATAGAAGAACAGGATCTCTTGGACTTGATGAAACGCCAGAAAGCCTTTGGGTTCGATTTTACTTCAGATTCGTACTTTAGAGTATAGTTCCGATATAGAAACTTATTCAAACAATTAAATTCTTTGGAATACCTCAAGTATTTGTCCTTGAAAGACAGGAGGTTGGTGGTCTTGAATTTTTTGAAAAATTTATTACGCAAGTTTTTCAAATATTTCAAATTTTTTGTGTACCAAGGTAACTTATAGATCCTTTTGGGAAAAGCAGGGACATGAAGTGAGCAAATTTCACAGAGCTTGGATTTAAAGACGTTAAAAGAGCTACTGACATTAAGATCAAGAAGCAAAGAGTCCCAATCAATTTCATTAAGTAATAAATTCAATTTAACATAATCGCATAGCTTAAAGTTAAGAACCCTGCAATCATTACGGTTGGCTGTGCACAATGGCTGAAATTCATAAAATTTAAGCTTAAGCACTAAGGGGACATGATGCATAGTATAAGGAGAAAACGAATTTAAGCATTCAGAAACTGTAAAGTTAACATTATCACTTACAAATACCAAATCTAAGATTCTATTTAGCTTGATTACAAAATTATTAACCTGGACTAAATTCAGGCTGTACAAGTTATCAACTAAGTAACCTTCAGAAGAGCTCACTATATTACGGGGGGAAAAAGTAGCACCATCGCAATTATCGTCCTCCAGGCGAGTCCAAGATAAATTGCACAAATTAAAGTCGCCCATAACGCAAAAGTGACATTCATCTGCTCTACTTAAAGCTAAAGATAAGATGTTGTCGGTATGAGCTTTATAGATAACTTCAGCCGAATTCGGCGGAATGTAAGAAGCACAGAGAAGCAATGAGTTGGACAGTCCCTGAATGGAAACACAGAGTTGGTCCAACAGCGTGTCAGCATTTTCAAGTAGCACAAGCGATGAGGACAACTTGAGCACACCACCGCCCCTACACAAGCCAGTCTTAGCAGCGTCGCGGTCTTTACGAAAGACGTTGTACAGGTTGGGATCGAAGAATTCCTTACTGTAGAAGGTTGAGTTCAGCCATGTTTCAACCAACACAAAGATGTCGTAATCTAAATATGAGCTCATTGCATAAAGGTCATTAGATTCAGTTCTAAGACCAGAAACATTCTGGTACATAACCTTGAGCGAAGAAGTTGAAACATTTGGGGTTACTAGGCCGTCACTGTTGGCTGGTCTATTTTTTGAAAAAAACGAAAAGGGCGCACCTTAACGTCGGAAGGCCATACAGAGGCATCAAGAAGCTTGGCATATGAAGATGAGGCAACACCAAGTTTAAAGTTTACACGCTTCAGAGACTCGGTAGAGACGCCTTTCTTTACTAGTTTATAGCAAGAAAGATTACATTTGTCAACTCCGGCGCGATTCGCAATATAGTCAGTTAGAATATCCTCAGTCACCGAGGGTAGAAACGATGACAAGTGCAACCACTTCTTACTAACAGCTACATCCAAACCCGAGCTTACGTTTGAGCCAACAACAACAAGCCTTTGGTTCCTGTGTTTTTTGAGCGTATTCAGTTCTTAACCTTCTGCCTGTCCCTTGGGGCCTATTTGACCCCAGGCGGAATTAAAAACGGTTGAGCGGTCGTCTACTTGTGTTATTTAGTGTTAATCGCGCTTACAACCCAATAACAAATCGAGAAAAACACTTTTCTTCTGCTCTTGATGCTGTTGTTGTTGTCGCTGATGGGGCTGCTGCTTCGGATGCTGGTGCTTCCGCTGCTGCTTGTTCGGCTTCGCCTTCGCCTGGTCTTCCTATTGAGTGGAAAGATGTACGTAAAAGGAGAATGAAAAAGTCATCGGCTATTGTTGTTGGTCGCAATCACAACACTGACTTGGATGTTGTCGTGAGCAAGAAGTGGCTGCTCTCTTTTTTTAAGAGCAAGGTCTCAACTGATGATATCATCTCTTACATCACAAAACATACTAATGTTGGTGCAAATCATCTTGCTTGTTTCAAGCTTGTCAAGAGAGATGCTAACTTGGAGCAACTTAAGAGGGTTAGTTTCAAGGTGGGTGTTTCGCCGTGCTTTTATGATGCGATCTTCAACTCTTCACTCTGGCCTGTGGACATCAAAATTAAACCGTTCCAGTTTTTTCGGAAGGATGGAGCAAAAAAGATAAACGACTGACTTCGGCTGTAAACCACAATGCCGCCGCTATTTCATCTACTCAGAGCTCATATTCGATTTATTACCAAAATGCTGGTGGTGTTCGAACGAGAACATCTCAGCTTCAACTCGCAACGTCTCTCCGAGAGTATATCATTGTTTTAACCGAAACATGGCTACATGAAGGCATTTCTTCTTCGGAAATTTTTGACGACTCTTATTATGTTTATCGCTGTGACCGTTGCTCGTCAGCTACTGGGCTTGGAAGAGGAGGCGGTGTACTTATTGCTGTGAGAGCTGATCTCCCCAGCAAAATTGCTCAGCTACCAACAGATGATGCTTGCGTTGAGCAACTTTGCGCTCAATTAAATTTTTCTAAAAACTGCATGTTATTTATCATTGTATCTTATATTCCTCACAATAGTTCTATTGATCTTTATGATAAGCATTTATCCAATATAACTTTTATTGTCCATTCAATGAATTCTAACAACCATTGTATAGTTTTAGGTGATGACCAGTGGGCATACGATGAAAATACTTTATTACCGTTTAATATAAAGTCTGATATTGAGTCACTGGTAATGGATTATTTCCTATCGAATGACTTTCATCAAATCAACGATGTTAGAAACGATTTACATTGAATTTTAGACCTAGTATTTCTTACTAATGATTTAAGAGCGATTTGTGAGTGTAATTTAGCTTCATTTGTTAACAATAGCTTGCATCACAAGGCTCTTACAGTAAAGTTTGAATTTTATAATTTTGATAAGTATTCTGATATCGATCCTTGTGATCAGTTTGATTTTTCTAAAAGCAATTTTGTAAAAATTAATGAATTTTTGAGTGCCGTTGATTGGTCGGTTTTAAATTCATTTGATGATCCAAATGAAGCATATAATTTTATTTGTGACAAGTTTTCACTTGCTTGTTCTAGATTTGTTTCTAGGAAACCAAAAATTTTTAGAAATAAATCCCCATGGTTTAATGCACGATTATCCAATTTGAAAAACATTAAAACTAAAGCTTTTAAAAGATTTAGGAAATCAAATTCCGAAGTTGATCGCTTAAATTTTCTTCACAAACGGAATGAATTCGATATTTTACATAATTATTTGTACAATCAATACATTTTAAAGATTGAAACAAATTTGAAGGCAAACCCTTCATCGTTTTGGCAATATCTTAATTCTAAACGTAAAACTAACGGGATTCCGTCAAGCATGGAGTTAGATGGTACCAAGTCTAGTAACACACTTGAGTCTTGCAATCTCTTTGCGGCGTTTTTTCAGACAGTCTATGAGAATTACGGCACCTTGTCGTCTACTGATACCTCAATATGCTATGATCCTCCAAATCTTGATATCCTGGAAAATTTCGAAGTTTTCACAGATGATGTAGTTTCTGCTATTTCAGACCTGAAATCGAGTTTTAAATTTGAACGTGGTGGTTTTCCCCCAATATTCTTTAAACTGTGTGTTGATATGATTGCTGACCCTATCACTACTTTGTTTAATCTTTGCCTTAAACGTGGTGTTGTCTTAGATACTTGGAAGATTTGTTTTGTAGTTCCCATCTACAAATCTGGGGATCGTAGCAATATAAAAAACTATAGAGCTATAGTAAAGCAAAGTGCGTTTGCTAAATTATTCGACCACATCATCAATTTGAAGTTATTCCATCATGCGAGTGCTGCGATTTGCGACTGTCAACGTGGTTTTCTTCCTGGGAAATCTACATGCTCTAATCTGTCATTGATTTCAGGTAAAATCGTCGACGCATTAGAAAGTCGCAAGCAATTAGATGTTGTCTATACAGATTTTTCGAAAGCTTTCGATAAAGTTTATCACAACATTTTACTATTGAAACTGAGTAAATTTGGTCTTTCGAAGAAGCTAATAAAATTGTTTAAGAGTTTCTTATCAAACCGGAAACTCTTCGCAAAAATTGGTACTACTACCTCTGAAACACTTATAAGTGCCTCTTCTGGCATTCCCCAAGGCACCCATTGTGGGCCTTTACTATTTCTAATCTTTATAAATGATTTACCAAACTGTTTTAAATTTTCCAAATGTTTAATGTTTGCTGATGACGTGAAACTTTTTCTAAAAATAACTCAATCTTCGGATTGTTTAAAACTTCAAGATGACTTGTTGCGTTTTCATAATTGGTGTACTTTGAACCACCTGGACTTAAATGTTAATAAATGCTGTATAGTATCATTTACTAAAATAAGAAATGCCATTTTTCATGATTATACACTTAACAACACTACATTGTTACGTAAGCATGAGATGAAAGACTTAGGTGTAATATTCAGGTCGGATTTCAGTTTCAATTGTCATATCGACTATATTATCGCAAAATCTTATGCCATGGTTGGTTTCATCAGTAGAAACACTCAAAATTTCAAGGACCCTTTGACGATAAAATCGCTTTATATGGCGTTAGTTCGTAGCATAATTGAATATTGTCACAGAATAAACAGTATACAGAAGGCGCATCTGAAATAATTTTGCGATTTCATTTCAGACGCGGGCGGGAATCAACAAAGGTGAGGAAAATGCAAAGGGAACCAAGAGAGTAAGCGCGAATTGATGTACACGCATAGATTCGATGGTTTTCTCATCTCGACAACAACACGCAATGTTGTTGCTTTCCGCAGCAAGCCAGCTTGGCTTTGCTCGTGCACATTGAAATGGTGTTTGATTTGGCAAATCTATCGCCAAGGCAAATTCAATAGGTAGTTGCAGCACCAGAACTGATTAAACTTTTTTCTTTGATAATTAGCACAACATTGTGGAAATAGTTTTCCACTTATTAATACTTTCTTAATGCGTCTTGGTTGTTCCAATATTTTTACACATATATTTATTTTCATTGTAGCCATTTGTACTTTTTACAACTTCTATTTTACAAGCAGACCAAAAGAACTTATAAAATCCATTGAATTTTGGTTTTTCCCGTAGTGCTACCACCTTATGTGCCTTGGCGATCGCTCAATCAATTTTTCTATGAAAACTGCCTCTCCACTTCTTGTTCTTGTTTGTAAAAAAGCAAGCGGAGAGCGAGCACGAGCCACCACCAACATGCAAGCGGCACATCGCTTTGTTGCCCAACAACAACAACCACAGTGTGGTGCGCGGTCGCCGCTTCTCAGCTTACGCTCTCGCGCTCTGTGCGTTCTCGTCCCTTTTACTGCTTCCCCCGCATCTACAAACGGGTCCTACCGCTGGAACCCGCAAAGAAAATTTTCTTTACACCAGATGCGCATTCTGTATATTGTTTGTTCTGTGATATTGTTCAATTATCTGGAATCCCTTCTATGCGGAACATTCAAATCGGATTGAACGTGTTCAAAGAAGCATTACGAGATATGCACTTAAGAAGATGCATTGGCCCGATGGCATACCGTCTTACGATGCTCGACGTAAGCTCCTTGGTTTGCAATCATTAAAAGACAGAAGATCTCTTCACTCTCTTTTATTTGTTTACCACATTTTATCTGGTAAAGTAAGATGTGATGAATTAATTAGTAATTTTGTTCTACATGAACCTCAAAGATCTCTGAGGAATTACAGATTTCTTGAAGCTAAAATTCCCAGGACAAATTATGCCGCAGCTGAACCAATCAACAGGTGCATTTCGCTATGTAATAGTTTTACCCATTTTTTGGATTTTGTCTTGCCTGAGAATGGCTTTAAATTAAACATTTTTACTCTCTTTAATTAGTTTTATGTAGCTTAAGATTTGTTGTATAGTCTGTAAGATTTAAATATCGGTAGACTGAATGAATAAATAAATAAATAAATAAATCATATAACCGTTTGATTGGGGTCATTCTGACCCCAAAGGACAGTGATCGCTATTTTTTAGCAAAGGACAGACAAAAGGTTAAACAAACATCTTGCTTTACTCTAGCATTTTCATAATACAAATGTGGCTATGTGTGTACAGTGAAAAAGTCTTCGATCCGCGATTGCCTCTTTACCGCAAGTAAAGTTTTCGGTTTGGAAATTTCTCTTGATTGATTATTGCAATATTTATTTTTAAAAGAAAAAACGTAAAACAAATCCCGTGAAAATTATCAGCAATGAATACAAACAGAATTTGAAAATGTTGGTAACTTGACGTAAATTTGAATGTTGTAACGTAACAAAAACAAAAACAATTGAGGTACCGTTCACTTGACGAAACCAAATATTCATTGTTATGGTAAAGAATGTAAATAAAAACAACAATCAACATTAATATTCGTTATATCGAATAGCGAATTTCACTTTTGGTTGTAATATAGAACCATCAATGGAAAACATTTTTCCGTACGTTAAATCGAAAATTCGTTAAATGGGAAGTTCCTTATACTGGACGTCCACTGTAATTATAAAGGGCAACGAATCGGAATAATGCAGACCCTTACCTATTGCTCCGAACTAGAGCCTACACGTTACAAGTTACAGTTGCCCATAAATACAGGGTAAGCCATTTAAAGTGGAAGGCCATTCTTGTTTTTGAAAAAAAAGAGGAAAAAAAATGTTTTTTTTTGTTTTCATCTCGATATTCATTTATTTTGGTCCAAGGAGAAAATTTCTAGTTAGTTTTTGAAAATGATATCGCGTAAATGGCCACCATTAGCTTTGGCCGCAAAATGTGCCCTTTTTCGGCATTTTTCATCACTTTTGCCAGTGTATCGGCCGATATGGCTCTTATTTCGCGGCGTATGTAGTGTCCTTGACTTGTTGGTGTATACCTTGGACTTCAAGTAGCCCCATAAAAAAAAGTCTGGCGGCGTCAAATCGGGTGATCTCGGTGGCCACTCATAATCGAGAAGTTATTTTGAATGTAAAGCTGAACAATTTCAGCACGTTCTTTTGGAGTGTACTGTTCCATGGTATAAATTGTCTTGGAATGACGCTTCCAACGCGCTATGTCATTAATCGATCTGACAGCTCTGTCAAAAGTTATAGGTTTACCAGATGCTTCCACTTCCAATGGCCTACCCTGTACGACTACAGACACTATCTGCATCGCTGAAAAAATTATATAAGACGTTCATCGATAGAAGCTTTTCTCTAACAAAGAATTTTCAGCAAAGCACTACAAAAATAATGAAATTGATTTTTTGATACACCAGGCATAAGTGAGTTAATGCGAACAAAGAAGAAGACTTTCATGTTTTGAGAGAATTGTTTTTGGAAAAGTCTGTTTTTCAAAAGCTTTTTGGCAAAATAAGGGTATGTCATCTACTTGCTTCACCTTGTTTCTTTCATCATGCTACGAAGTTTATCGCAGAGATCGAGTCTTACATTCTGAAGTTACGAGAGGTAGTCGTCATCATCGTTTGCTAGTCGCCAGATGAAACTATTACATACCGACAATTGTGTCGAACAGATCTGTGTTGCTGTTAGTACAGGGCAGGCTGAAGAGAGCAATGTTAATGCGATATGTTTTATTGTTAGTTATGTGCCTCCTGGCAGTGCTTGTCTATAAGCATCATACTGAAAATATTAGCTATGTATGTAATACGCTTCTGTCTTATCAATATCCTTGTTTTATGGGAGACTTCAACTTAGGTTCTATTCAGTGGGTATTCAACACGGAAGATCAGTTTTTAATACCTTTTAACCCATTCCAGCCGGATGGGGTGAAATTTCACCCCCTGGAAAGATGATTTTCCTTTGGCCCCCCTGACTAAATGTGTTATGCGATTTGGCTGAAATCTTGGCAGAATGAAATGGAATAGATGCAGGTTTATTTCGTTTTTACTTATATTGGAGAATTGTGACATTAAGTTATGCCAATCCGTGTTTAAAGTTGACTAACTTTTTTTGTTTACCTTATCGAGAAGTTTAAAATTCTTAAAAAAATAGTAAATATTGGAAATTCCAGCAGTTTTCTCTGGAGTATGTAGTGCATTGCCCTGCCTATCTTCTGTGAATTTTTGGTATTGCTTGTACTATCTACCTGTGTACAATGAATGATTTTCGAGAATGGGGTGAAATTTCACCCGTCCGGCACCAGGTATACCGAAGTTTCAAAAATTGCGCGTTATTATTTTGGTACTTAGAAAAAGAGTTTTTGGTACTTAGAAAAAATTTTTAATATTGTAGGGGAATTCTTTGTAAGGTGCCACTCTTTGTAAGGTGCCACCCCTGCTCGATTTCGACGTTCCAGCAATCCAAAAAAAAAAATTCCTATTGTCACTTGAGGTATATATGTCAACATCAATTGTAATGTGGTTTTTAAGGAAACAGACGCAATAACACGGTCTGGGTAAATAAAAGTGTCAAATTTGGTTAAAAAAAAACATAAAAATGAAAACTGAAGGTTTTTCTTGCGGTGAAAAAGTAACCAAAAACTTATAAAAAACTAAACTTTTAATGCTTTTTCATAATCCGAAATGATATCCGAGCATATCGTAAAAGGATCAAATTTATTCAATGATTTCCAAAATGGCGTGAAAATGTAAAGTGCCACCTTTTTTTCTTTGTAAGGTGCCACCCCCCTATTTTCATTGTTTTGTGGTCCTATATCAGTAAAATGACTTTTTATTGCTCGGAGTCGTCATTACAATGAATTTAAAGTGTTCTTAGTAAATTTTTCTCTAATCCTATTGTGAGGAATAAATTAGTTCAGTTTTGTTTATCAATTTCTATACAATTATTCGTTTTCTTCGTTACCATTCAATTTGCATTTTGCTTTCGGTTATTTTCTATTCAATTCAAATTAAATTCAAGAATCTTTCGTATATTTTCTAAATCATGCATTTTTACTTGAAATTTCTACGTTTTTAGCGGTTTTTTTAGGAGGTGGCACTTTACATTAAAAAATTGTAGGGTGTCGATTTTGAACACTTTGGGAAATTGGCTGTAAAATTCGTATTTACGAAAAATTTAAATGAAGTGTTACCTTGGATCATTGTTCTTTAAATAATCTTTCCAACGGTATATTATAATATGCGATACGTTTATTTTCTAACGAGTTTTGAGCAAAAAAGCTATGAGGTGGCACCTTACAAAGAATTCCCCTAATAGTTTTGATATCAATAAAATCAATGTGTTGTTCGTTTGGTCGGATTTTCACCATTATGATATTTTTCGAAACAGTTTTTTGGATGCAGGCACACGTCACACTTCATGCATGCTTTGGTTTTTCCTTGGCAATGCTTGCACGACGGTATTTGTCTCTTCGTTGCGGTAAGTGGCCAATCTTATCTTTGCGAACTCGTTTTTGACTTGGTGTCACTGTGCTAAATGATCTCTTGGATTGTACGTTCCGTTCAATTGGGGGCAACCAACTCTTAACAACATCACATCATTGCGCCATCGGCTTACTTTTATTAATATTTTGAAGCAAGCAATGCAATTTCGAGGCGTTTACCGCATCTAACACATTACTTATCAAAGGCCAGTACCATTTTTTTTCACGAACCCGGATTCTGTAGTTCGCAATGCCTTTAAAGACTGTAACGAAAAGAAACTGCACACTTTAAATTCAATATTTGAGGAGGTCCATAACAAAACGCAATAATTCCACCTTAACAATTTTTTGGATAAACGAACAAATGTAATTAAAGTCAGTAGGATGTATATTTTTCTTTTAATAGTTGCTGTGGAATAATAGTTTTCTAGGAACAATACAAATCATAAATAAGTTAATTTATTTTGCAATTACTTTTTTAGTTATTTAGAAAACAAATTTGGAAATATTGCGTTTTGGTCCGATCCATAGTATTTATTTCATTTTGCTATGAACCCTATGGAATTGTGGCGTTTTGCTGTGAACAACATAGAAATAAAATCTTTTTGATTTGAATTGCATACGTTTTATTATATTACACAAGTACATTCAAGTATTACAAAAGTATATAAGTATTCAAGTATTAAAAAAAAAATCAACATTGTGTTACATCTCATATTAGTGTCCTCCTCCTAACAGTCACATAAGGTTACATCATCGGTTTAAGGGGGGTAAGGGTTTCAGCGTAAAAAACACTTTTTTATCAACTTTTTTTGAAAGTATGGATTGATCAAATTTATTTAAACATTTTGTACATTATTAAGCACACTTTTAACAATATTCTGTCATTTTTTCATACAGAAATATTACAAAACAAGCCGGTGACAGATTTTGCCCCAGAACGTCTTTGAAAAAATAAAATTTGCGGTGATCACTGTATCTCGGTCGGAAATTATCTGAAATCAAAAACCATTAAAATTTCGTCAAAGTATTGTCAAATCCTCACCCCAACGTTCTCCGATTATTTTTTTTTCAATTAAAAGTTTTTGTGGCCAGCTAAAGTGTAAACTGCTATTTTCCACGAAAAATTCCGCCATTTTGTGGGTGGGAAACCCCCTTAATGTAAAAAAAAATTGTTTACTAAACGTTGGGGTGAGGTATTTTATATGTAGAAAAAGTGTACCAAGTTTCAAATGAATCGGTTTAGTAGTTTTTAAATGACAGTGATCACGGACTTTGGAAAAGTAGTTTTGAGAAAAACGCGATAGAAGAGAATAAGCTGTATACGAGTACCTGCACTAAAGGACAGGGGACTAACTATAGACCATAACGTCAAGAGTTTTGCTCCGATCGACTTAAAATTTTGAGAATATATTCTTGAAATGTTTAACAATAAGATAAATAAATAAAAAAAATTCGATTTTTCGAAAGTGTAAACCCTTACCCCCCCTCCCCCCTTAATTGGAACTATTTCCTTGTTCGTCTAAAATTCTAACACCGAAATGTTTGACCACTGTTGGCCAGGGTTTCCAGGTTTTCCAGAGTTTAACAATATCTTTCTTTAATTGCAACACCAAGAGGAATTCCATCAGGCAAACGAAGGGGTATTTTGCCTCTTTTATGATAGCTGGTTAATTTTTCTTTGCCATCAATTATGTAAGATTTAGAAGTTTTAATGTACATTGATACTCTGTATGCCATTATAGGACGGTAATATTCTGCCAACATTTTTAATTCCTTAGGGTGCCAATCCTTTCCTAAAATCTTAACTTGCCCGTGCACGGAATAAACTTTGTTATAACCTTTTTCAACAAAAATTGTAGTATCTTTTCGCAAAGCTTTTTCAACACGCCCAAAAACTCAATAAAATTCTTACCGTTTATAGTCATTGTAGAGTAACCATAACAATAAATTTAAATTTTTTTGTAGAGGTACCATAAGAATAAAAATATTTTATATCATTGACTTTTCACTAATATCTCGAAGTTATTTGTTGCATAGATATGGAAATGTTGCATTTTGGTCTGACCCATTATTTTTGGTTTTGAATTACCGTGAAATTATTGACCTTTGGTATGTTTTATAACAATTGTTACATAGATTTTAAGAATTGGATTCAGTCAAAAAAACGAAAAACTTAAAAAGTGGAATTATTGCGTTTTGTTATGGACCTCCTCATTTCTCTTAGTGTAGACATTTGATCGCAATGCGGAATGTACCGTTAGAAAGCATGATCATTTGTGCTTTTATTGTCTTTGTTTTCTCTGCTACTCGTAGTAAATTCATACGATCCAATCCATACGAATTCAGTGTCAATAGTGTAAAAATATAATCATCCAATTTGGAGATACTTGTTCTCTCAAAGATTTGCCAAAAAGTGGAAGAAACAAATGTCGAAGTGACCGGAAACTTGAAAAAGAAGTGCTAACATTAACAAGAAAAAACAATTCAATGTCTGTACGAGATTTAGCAAAAAAAGCTAGAACAAGAGCCGCTATGATTCAAAGAGTGAAGCAATGGCATAACCTAAAAACTAACAAAAAACAAAAGGTACCCAAAAAAAGTGACAGACAAGTGAAAGTGGGGAAAACAAGGCTTCGAAAATTGTTCGATCGCTTGCATCAGAATTTTGTTGAGTGTGTTGTGATGGGCGAGGCAACTTACATTAAAATGGACTCAAGAACATTACCAGGTCCCTAATTTTACACAAAGCAGCAAGGTGGTTCTGTCGACCCGTCAGTGTCAACAATTGGAATTAAAAAGTTGACGAGAAAGTCCTCATCTGGCAGGCTATTTGTTCCTGCGGCCACAGAACTTCTCCTTTCTTTACAAAGGGTACTTTGACCGCTGAGATTTACAAAAAAGAGTGTGTTAACCGTCGCCTTATACCATTCTACAAAAAATAGAATGTTTCGACAATATTTTGGCCCGATTTAGTCAATGCACACTACGCCCGTTCCACATTGACTTTGTTAGAAAAAACAATGTCAATAATGTTGCAAAAGAGGAGAATCCGCTAAACGCTCCAGAATTCCGCCCTTTAGAGATATATTGGGCTTTTGTCGAGCGAAATTTAAAGAAGGAGGGTCGAGTTGTCGCTGACATCAAGGACTTAAAAAAAACTGGCTAAACGCCAGCGCTGCCGTTACAAAAGAGAGTGTGCAGAATTTAATTAAGGGGATAAAACAAAAAAATCGCCGTAAATTAAGAGACTACATTTTTAAAATAAATTTTAATAAAAAACAAATAAAAATACCATAAGCTTCCATAAAAAAAAAATTTTAACAAAAATTAATAAAAATCGTTATGTTGTGAGCAAAAGAATGTGTGCAGTTTCTTTTCGGTACAGTCCTTATCTACTAAATCAACTCCACTCATTCGTTGGTTGTATGTAAAAATGGGATCTGGTGGGTCAGTGAAAATGTTCTATCATATCTTTTAGCTCTATGTATTGGGTTACTCCATTACTTCCATTACTCCGGCTACCTCAGATGGTAAATTTTGATCAGTGTCGTTGATCACAAGTTTGTCATCGTCGGTCAAGTCAATCACACGATCGGGTGGTAAAGCACTACGTCTTTATCGTCTGCTCAGCCAAGACTTGCGATGTCTTCGTGCTCACTCCATTCTTCTTCAATTATGTCATTTATTTTGAAGGTGCTCAAAACTTCACGTCTGCGAATTATTTTCATTGATTTTTTGTTAATTCTCGCCTTCATTTATAATTTTACGTGCAAAATATAGAATAGAAAATCCTCATTTATTTTGGCGCCAATTATTTTGGCGCCATTTTCATGCGCCGACATTGTCATACACATTTTCTTTTGTTAGTAGTCTAGATAATAGATTTTAATAATTTAGCAAGTTTACTGTCGTAGGGTTCTAGGTAGGAAGAAAGGTAGGAATAGCTCCAGGGGGAGAAGGTAGGTGGAATTAGTAGCTGGGATTCTCCCCATTTATGAAAGCTGAAGACCCCAGCTACGTTTCTTATAATAGATAGTCCTTGCCATAATTAAATAAACGTAAAAATAAAAGTAATTAATTATATCGGCAATTTTTCAACAACAATTTTTCTTTCGTCGGCTATCTTCTCAGAAAAAGCTCCCAACTTGTCGTTCGGAATCGGCATAAAACTGTAGGTCCCCATCCCCATCCGTGTACAAATTCACACGCACAACACGAATGGTTGCGGGTAGCTAGGCCGTAGTCTCATGATCGGGCTGTCGTGCCAGTCAAGAAGAAGAAGAATGTTAAAGGCGATCATGAATCTTTGCTTTGTGACACACTATATTCGTGCGGCCTATTCCAATTAAACGATGTCGTAATAGAATCTTAAACCTAGTTTTTGTAAGCAATGATCTCGTCGTTAATGTTAATAAGCACGATGGCCCTTTAACTCGTGAATCGGTTCATCATAAATCGATTGCTGTACATTTTTCTTTTCTTGAGTTCAGTGGTAATTCTTACGAATCAGAATGCTTCTTTTGCCGCGAAGTACGACGCTCTTAACCAATTTTTTGACTCGATAAGTTGTGATAAAATATTTTATTCTAAGAACCTCAGACATGTCTTTAACTTTTAAGAAGGCTGTGGATGAAAGTTTACAACTTTTCATACCAAAACGTGTAAAGAGGAGGTCTTTTAATCTTCCATAGTTTAACAAAAAAGCAATTAAACTAAAGAATTTGCGCAAAAAGGCACATAAAAAGTACAAAAGCACACGCTCTTATGATGACGAATTGATTTTCAGTCGCCGTAGAAGAGAGGTTAAATGCTTAACCAAGTTTCTATATAGGAAGTACATCAATTCTCTTGAAGCGGATATAAAAGCTAATTCCAAATCATTCTGGATTTAACTCCAAGCGAAAAATCAATGGAATCCCGAAATCAATTGAGTTTAACACGTTCACGCCGGCGCGGGCCACCGGTGGCCCGCGGTAGACTGTCCAATCGGGCGGCGTATACCACCGGTGGCCCACACTAGATTGTCTCATCGGGCGACGCGTACTGCCGGTGGTACGCATTCGATTGTGCTATTAGACGCTGAAAATTAAAATAATGAAAAATTAACGTATTTTCATTAAAAACATTTAATGAAAGCCAGATGAAGCCCGGCATTAATTTCAACGCCGCACATTGGGAAAAAACAGTCAAAAACGCTCGCATCGCCTGTTTTGAGCTTTAGAATCTATAGTTTTTGAACTAGAGAACTGAAATTTCGCTATTAACTTCAGAATTCCTCAGAGAATTGTATGGTGTGATTTTTTTAAATTACACCTACCAGGAGCTGGTACCCTACAGTCAGAAGTTAAGAGTTCCTTTATTTTCCGTCACCAACTAACTACTACTTACAATTTTGCTTAAAGCTAAACCTCTCCCAACACCCCAAATATGCTGACCACGCGATATCGGTTAATTAGGTCAGCGTCGGAGCAATGCCCGCAACATTGTCGTCAGCCAAAGCTGGCGCTGCAGTGCGACGTCCGCAAGAATTGCTGATGGCGCATTATCGGTCGCGGAGCAATGCCCGCAACATTGCCGTCAGCCAAAGCTAGCGCTGCGGTGCGACATCCGCAAGAACTGCTGAAGCCGCACCTCAGCCAACGTTTACGGTGCATGTTTGGCTTGGCAACTTTGTTGCTGGGTGGTCGTGTTAACTCCTCCCGCGTTCAAGTGAAGGACGTCCTCGGACTTCTGGAGACCATCGATAACAATTTGAATATCGCGTTGCCTTCCATTCCTCCGGTGTTTCTTGTAAAGCTGGAGCGAGGCGTAGCAAAAGACCAAAAGGATAGTTACAGCCAAACCAGATATTATAGGCCACTTAGTCAATCCCTTTTCGATTTCGCCGATGTGTCGCAAATTATCCATATTCAGCCTCTGCAGGTGTGGCAGACTCAGTATTTCCTGGTGACCCGTTATATTGATGCGCGCTGACGCTGCTGGGCCTGGAGCTTTCTTTACGTAGCTCTTCAGGTTCCGGTATAAGGAGCCATTGACCCTGACCTCGTCCTCAAAGGTGAAGAGAAACGTCCCAGCTACCGTCTGCTCGTTGCCACTGCCAGCCCTGATCGCAACGGTTTCGTCGTTGATGATGATAACGCCGTCGTCAATGACCGTTACAGGTTCTAGATGGCCGGGACGAGTAGTGCAATGTGCGGTACCGCCAGAATGCAGTTGTTGTGCGCATGTCGTGTAGGGCAATTTCTTGCAGAATGTTGTTGTAAACGTGTTGCTGCAATTTCCAATCGACATCACCCGACCACTGCAGTCTGCTATATTATTTCCATCAACAAAGTTAAGGATGGTATTGTTATGCTGAACGGGATACAAGATTTTTTCTTACATACTAAGTCTGGCTTAGGATACTTAATAATGAAGTGTAAAAAATTATTATCTAACAAAACTTTGACATGGGATATTTCCATTAAATCTGTTATAGTAATATTTGTAGAGCTCTCATTGATGATGTTTTTCAAATCGTTTGAGTCTAAAATCGCGGTGTTAATTATTCCAATCTTTGTGAGCGTGACCGACAGCATCAACACTTCGAGTTCCGAAATTAGTATCATATTTCTCGAGAGCAAGGTTTCGTATAAATGCTCCGTATTTATTTGTGTGGCATTAGAATTTTTTATCAAAAGATTTACGGCGTCCGTTAACTTGTTTATTTGTTCTTGTGTTTTTGTGTTAATATTTATTTGTCTATTTTCAGATTCAATGAGCTCTTGTTGCGTAAATTTTATTTTTCCAAAATCGTCAAAGTCTGGCGTTCCAGCTACTACCTTTAGAGCAGTACCTAATATGTTAATACTCCTAGCGTGGCGATGGTGGATGCTCACTGTTGCTATGAGTGCTCTTATGTGCCGTATATCCACGTCCAGTATCTGTCTCATATGTGACCGGGGAAACTGGTTGCTTAAGTTTTCTGTTTCCCTTGCCATCTCTGCGTACATTGTTAGATTCGTCGTATGTTTTAAGTATTGGAAGTCCTTCCAAACTATCACGTCCCCGTCCATAACTGGAATGTAGTCCGCGTTAGAGTAGTCAGTAAGTTTGGCCGTCGTCCTCGTGACGAGAAGAAGTGCAATCACAATCCTGTAATGTCAAAGAGAGACAATTTAAAATTTACCTCTAATTGTCCTTATGGACCACCCTCCCTATTATTAAGACCGTTGTCCCCAAGTCGGCATCTACAGTTTCCTCAACGTATAAGGGTGTGAGTTTATTTCCCAGTCTCCTATTTGATTTTACAAGCACCTTGTCTCCCACTTGGAAGTTCCTGTTTCGTCTTACTTCGTTTAACCTTTGCATCTGAGTATTTTGAGCCTTAGGTTAGGTTAGGTAGGGAAGGGTGTGTGCGTCCCAAGGGCAGCACTTCCACTCGGAGGCCAAAATGGCCTATTGTGAATCCCTTCATGGAAGATTCTGGAGCTAACCAGTGGCTCTCAGTTCGGGGCAAACCAATTCGACCTCTTGACGAAGGAGAGTAGATCCGATATTTCAACTACTGCTGCGCAGGCCAAGTCAACCAGGAACCTTGACCCCAAGGTACGGAGTCGGCGTTCCTGCAGAGCCGGGCAGTGGCACAGGTAGTGTTGGATCGTTTCCACTTCTTCCTCATCTCCACAGCTTCTGCAGACATCACTGGACGAGAGGCACCATTTGACCAGCATAGATCCAATGGCGCAGTGTCCAGTAATGACTCCCACAAGCTGCCTAATAGAGGTTCGACTCAGGGACAGCACATATCGTGTTTTCCTCACGGAAAGGGAAGGCCATATTGCCCGGCAGGTCCTGAAATCAGTTCTGCTCCGCCATGAGGACTCGATGTAAGTTTTGCTCAACCTGTCAATACGCAAATACAGGGCAGATATCGGAGGGAGCACAGAGTTATCCACTTCGGTGAGAGGCAGGGCTTCCCCCTTTCTTGCCATCTCATCCGCTGCCTCGTTTCCTGCCACTCCAGAGTGGCCCGGAACCCAGCAGAGAGTGACTCGGTGATGTCCGATGCCGCGAAGTGCAGTGCGACAACTCTGCACTACCTTTGATTTCACAGTCGCTGATTCCAGCGCTTTAAGGGCTGCCTGACTATCCACACAGATTGTGATATCCGTGGGTGATAATCCGCTGTCGCGGATTAATTCAGCAGCTTTCCAGATTGCATAAATCTCCGCCTGAAAGATGCTACAGAGGTCCGGGAGTCTGAAAGACCGTTGAGCCCCTAGTACATCTGAGTGGAGACCAGCTCCTGTACCTTCCTCCATCTTAGAACCATCTGTGAAGATGGTGATGGAGGCGTCTCTTGTCACACTTGTAAGTCCCCATTCTTCCCTTGAGGGAAAGGAGGTAAGTGCGCGCGACTCAAACTCCAGGTATGGAATCAGATAGTCCGTACAGGAATCTAATTGATGTTCCGTACCTGGCCTCGTAAATGACCTTAGGATCCCAGAGTGTCCATAAGCGTACTCTTTCCACAAGTTGGCCTCTCTCAGCCTGAGAGCGCCTTTAGCGGCACAGCACTTAATGAACTGCTCTATTGGGTGGAGATGGGGGTGCCTGGGGGTGCTTTTGACGGTTCCTGCTATTCCCATAGCCGCCAGTCTCTGCACCTTCATCAGTTGCGTCGCCAAGGACCTGGTGTCCGTGGCCGGCCACCAGACAATGGCTCCGTAACATAAGATCGGCCGAATGATCGCTGTATACATCCAGTGGACAATGCTCTGCCGCAATCCCCACTTTTTCCCGAAGGCCTTCTGACAGACGTAGAAGGCATTCAGGCTCTTCTTCACCCGCTCTTCCACGTTGCGTCTCCAAGAAAGATTGGAGTCGAGTGTGGTTCCAAGGTATTTCACCTCGGGTGAGAGGGTGATAGTGATGCCGCCGAGTTTCGGCAGCCTAAACTCCGGTATCTTGTATCTCCGGGTGAACAGTACCATAACCGTCTTTGAAGGGTTAACTCCTAGACCGTTATTCTCTGCCCACCTAGAGAGTTCTTCTAAGGCAGACTCCATGAGATCACTGATGGTGGAAAGAAATTTTCCAGGGATCAGGATAGTGACGTCGTCCGCATATGCTACTACTCGCAGCCTCCTGGATTCGAAGATCTCGAGGATGTTGTTTATCACAAGCAGCCACAGCAGAGGCGAAAGGACGCCCCCCTGAGGTGTGCCCCTTGTGGTTAACCTCCTCACCGAGCACGAGGCTAGGCTGGAGTGAACCCTTCTGCTACTAAGCAAATCGCTGGTCCACCTCACCACTTTCTCGTCCACTTCGAATTTTCTAAGTGCACTGGTTATTGCCTCTAGAGTGACGTTATTAAAGGCCCCCTCAATATCGAGGAAAGCGGCTAACGTATACTCCTTGACGCTCAGCGATTTTTCGATCGTCTGAACGACCTCATGCAAGGCGCTGTCTACAGATTTTCCCCTGCAATACGCATGTTGCGTCCTGCAGAGTCCCCTGGACTGTACCACTCCCCTGACATAGACATCCACCAGCCTCTCCAAAGTCTTAAGAAAGAACGATGACAGGCTGATCGGTCTGTAGTCTTTTGCAGTGATGTGGTTTGACTTCCCCGCCTTGGGGATGAACACCACTTTAGCCTCTTTCCAGGCGCGTGGTACATAGCCCTGTTGGAGAGATTCCCGAAAGATTCGCACCAAGACTTTGACCACTGCCTCCTTAGACCATTGCAGCATAGCCGGAATGACACCATCGGGACCCGGAGATTTGTACGGGTTGAAGGTGTCTATCGCCCATGCCACTTTGACCTCATCGATAATCCCCTGAACTAAAGCATCCGGACGAGTGCTGTCTATGAGGCGTGGTCGTCTCAACAACACTCGTGCAACCGGGAAAGCGGGTGTTCATGAGAGTCTCTAGAATCTCCTCCTTCGATTCTGTCCACGAGCCGACAGACTTCCTAATGCTGCTAGGGGTATGTGATGCCCCGGCTAGCACCTTGCGAAGTCTGGCGGCCTCGTTGACATTGTCGAGGGATTCGCAGTACTTCCTCCAATTATCCCGCTTGGCCGCCCTAATAGTCTTCTTAAACTTATTAAAGCTAGCCTTGTAGGCTCCCCAGTCTTCTTCAGTTCGGCTAAGTTTAGCCTTATTGAAGAGACGTCTGGTATCTGTTCTAAGTTGTCTTAGCTCTGGGGTCCACCACACCGCGTTGGTTTTCCGTGGAGCTCGACTTTTAGGACAAGATTCATTAAAAGACTTGTTAAGCACTTTCGTTAGAAGATCAACTGACCTGTCAATGTTGTTTCTCTCGAATGTAGCGATCGCTTTGCGCGATGCCAGTTTCTGAGAAACTAGTGCACTGAATTTAGGCCAGTTAGTCTTTCACGGATTCCTATAAGTTTGTGGACATCCAACCTCTATGGCCACTGAAAAGACTATACGGTTGTGGTCCGAGAACGAACATTCCGTCAGTACTTTCCAGTCGACCACGGAGATAGTGTTGGAGTCGGTAACTAAGGTAATATCTATGACTTCCTCCCTAACCCTATTGTGGAAAGTCGGCGTATTGCCTCTATTGCACAGCACAAGGTTAGAGCCTACAAGAAACTCAAAAATTGACTCACCCCTACTGTTGGTGTCGGAACTTTGAGCCTTAAGAACTCTATCTCTTATATCCGCATCAAGTTCTGAGGAGGACGAATGAATTATGTCAATAGGTCGGTTATCGGCAACTGAATGGATTGTTCTGTTGTACTCTATGGTTGCTTGAAGTATCGCATCGACCGTGTCATTGATACTCCTTTCAACCTTCAGACACCGCGCGATTTCAACAAGAGTGCCATGGAACCTTTCAACTTGTCCATTCGAAATACTATGGAGTGGCGGTGCGTTTACAAGTTGGATGTTATATCTGTTACTTAAACGTGATTTTATTGTTTCGGATTTTATAGAGGGTTCGTTGTCACAATATATTGTTGTAGTACGATGGTAGAAATTCATAAGCTGCAAAATTGCCAATTGTACGTCCGTTATTGTTCGAGAGGCAATGGGTTGGACAATCGCAAACTTCGAAAATTTGTCCACGCAAGTAAGGAAATATTTCTTGTCGGTTGAGAATATATCAATATGCAAGATTTCGCCCACACGTGAAGGGATTGGCGTCTCTCCAAGTACCTATTTCTGCGGGTGGCGGTCATATTTTGCTCTCTGGCAAACCTTACAATTCGCAACAACCTCATTTGCTAATTGGGTCATTTTTGGAAAAAAATAGACCTGCAAAATTTGTTTTACGTTTTCCTGCGCGGCCCTATGGGCTCTATTGTGTTCTGCAACAACTATTTCCCTCTGCTCGTTTCTGTCTAAAATGTCCGTTACCATTCGCTTAGTACGGCGAAATGTTGTCGTCGGGAATGTTTCTACCAGTTTATGCTGCACGAATGCTAATATTGGTAATTCACAGTAAATTGCATTTACTACATCCTTTTTTACAACATCACATATCCTCTCAATTAGCGTTTCTCTCTCCGAGAAATGTATGAGATGTCGGGTTTTTCTTCCAAACATAATAACAGTACGATCCGAGGATACCCCGCTTTCTTCTATTACTACTTGATTTCGAAAACAGTTGACAGGTTTGTCAGTCGATTCGATAGTGTAGGTGAGGGATTGTTCGCTGTGTATTGTGGCAATGTCGGACCGTGCATCGTCTTCTAGGATGTGGATGTGTTGTCGTGATAACGCATCAGCGACATAATTTTCCTTCCCCGGCTTGTAGAAGATGTTGGCATTATGTTCGTCGATGAAAGCTTTCCAACGCTTAATTTTTGCGTTTGGATTGCGATCTGACACTGCAAACGTTAAAGGTTGGTGATCTGTGAAGATATTCAAATTCTTCACTCCGTACAGATAATTTCTGAGGTTTTTCAGTGCCCAAACTATAGCAAGCAGCTCTCGTTCGTTTGTCGCAAAATTAACCTCTCTGTCCCTTAAAGTCCTTGATATCATGGTTATGGGTTTCCCGCCCTGAGATAAGACTGCTCCCAAACCAGAGGACGATGCGTCCGTCGTTAAATCAAACGGCTTTTCATAATCCGGATAGCGTAACATTACGTTTTCGGATGCAAGAACCGCCTTGAGCTTTTCAAACGCCTGGCATTACCTTTCATCAAAGTTTACTGGTATTTTCTTTGACTGTTCAGCGCTTACCTTGCCATTCTCGCCCTTTAGAATGTCGCTTAAAGGTTTTGCCAATGACGCGAAGTTCTTGATGAAGCATCTATAGTAGCTTGCTAACCCAAGGAAGGACCTGACATTAAACAATGTAGTTGGTTGCTCATAGTTACGAATTGCCTCCAATTTGCTAGGGCATGTCCCAATACCGCCGCGTGACACAACGAAACCTAAATATTCGACACTTTCCCTGAAAAAGTTGGATTTTTCGCGTGAAACCCTCATGTTGGCCTCGTACAATCTATCCAAGACCCATGCGATGTGTTTGACATGGTCGTCCATGCTCTCCGAAAAGATGATTACGTCATCGACGTAAACGTAGCATGATTTCCCAATTTGTTCTCTGAGCACATCATCAATGGCTCTCTGAAAAATGCTGGGAGCATTTTTCAGCCCAAAGGGAAGTCTGCAGAATTCATACTTCCCGTTTCCTACAGAAAATGCCGTTTTTTCCCTATCTTTTTCTGCAAGTAGGATCTGATGAAATCCTGACTTCAAGTCCAGTGTTGTGAAATGTCTTGCTTTTCCTAAATTTGACAAAATTGTGGTCACATTTGGGATAGGGTATTTGTCATCTATTATCTTTGAATTCAATTTTCTGAAATCTATAACCAAACGTTTTTTTGTATTCCCTTGCTCGTCAGTCCCTTTCTTGTCCACCACCCAGACGGGATTATTATACGGTGACCTAGATGGCCCGATTATGCCATCTTTCAACAAGTCTCGAGTTTCGCGGTTCACGAAATCTGCTACAGCCATTGGGTAAGGGTATAATTTTGAATATACGGGTTCTTCATTCTCAGTTCGGATGGTGCCAATAATTTTAGTGTTGTATGGGAGTGCTTCGTTGGGTTCTGCAAAGACACCCGCACGGCTTTTCATCATTTCGTGGAATTTTCTTGCTATTGGCTGAGGTACATCCATATTTACAATCCTTGTGAAATTTACTTTTGGACATTTAAACAATTGTATGATCTCCGACCCGGTATTTGTTATTAGTTTTTTGTTTTTGAAGTCCAACAGTACGTCAGTTTGTTTTAATAGATCCAGTCCAATTATCCCATCGAATGTTTCAAGGTTTGGTAATATAAAAAAGGTCGTATCCGTGTTAAACAAGTGCATAAGGCATTTCCTATTCACTGTGTTAAAGCCGTGAATTGATTTTACTCGAAATGGCTCGTTTACTTTTACAACGCCTTTTAATTCCCGTAACGGCTTTATATAATTTTTTGATGCCCCTGTGTCTATTAAAAGTTTTATCTTTCTCCCTGCTAGTGTTCTTTCAATGAACGGGAGCAGGGAGTTATGCCTAAAAAATTAACTTCGTCGTCAATTTCCTTTAGCTCTTGTTCTGCCTCGATTTGGTATTCAGCACTTTCTTGGTCCAGCGGAGCCTCGTCCTGAGCCAAAAGATTGATTCGCTGTTGTTTCGGGCCTGTAAACCTTGCAGTGCCGCTGTTCGGCCTTTTCGCTGTCTGCCCTTGTCCCTGATTATTGTACGTGTAACCCTGGCCCCCTGTTGTGTTGGCCACTGGTTTCCAAAATGTTGGCCCTGCGATGAGCCCCTTTGGAATTGTGTGGACTGTCTGAAACGTGATGACTGGTCCACGTCCATCGGTTGCACCGGTTCTTGTTTAGGTGGAGCCCCGCCAGAGTGCCCCTGTTGTTTATTAAAATATCCGATATCCCTTGCCACATTGTTTCCTCTGACCTGTTGCCTCTGTTCGCTCTTTTCAGCCCTTTCCTCTACACTCCTAGCGAAATTGCTCGCGAACATGTAACGTTCATGATTCGATTCCACTTCTTGAGCCAAGGCCAAAGCGGAAGGAAGATCCTTTGGTCTAGCTGAGAAGAGAACGTCACTCAATGACTTCCTTACTCCTGAAATAAATACTCGCAGTGCATCCATTCGGTATTTTTCGTTAAGGGACGCAGCCACGGTATTGTCGTAGGTCATTATCGTCTTATTCGTAAGCAATGTAAGCTTCTTTTCTACTTCGTCGTAATACTGTAATAGCTTCATGTTTCCCTGTCTGAGCGTCGACAATTCCTGTTCTATTAAGTATATGGGGCGCCTGTCAGCGTACGTGAAGTCGCGCCTATTTATCATCGCCTTGAAGTTCAAGGGAGTATTAAACGATGCCAGTACCATGTCAGCGGGCCCCTTAATTTTGTTTCGTATTATCCCTAAAGCCTGATAATGTTTTGAGCTACCCTCGTACTTTTCGTAAATCCTATAAGCGGTGTGTGCCGATTTCCTCCATGAGACGTATGTCTCATGTTTTCCCTCAAAGTCCGGCAAGGACTTGACGATGTCCAGTGTCTCATTGCATGTGACGTCTGCTCGGATTTCCGCCTCTGTGTAGGTTTCTACCTCAGGCGTATTGATACTGACCCTATTCAAACTCTCTTGCAGGGCAAGCGCACTGTTTACAGCCGCTTCCACCACCGCCTTTAGCTGCTCTGGGTTTATTGCCATATTTGTTCCCTTTGTCTCAGATTCTGATCCCGTAGACTGATTTCCTTCCCGGTGGTCTGACCTATTGACTTTTATGTCTCGAAATTTTTCCAGTAAATCTTCTAGTTCACTGTCACTCATATAGTCACTTCACTTTGGTCCGCGCACAAAGATTGGGACTCACTTTTTCAATATAATTCCAATACGGTACAATTTTTTTAAATCGAAATCAACGAAATATTCCCAATGAGAGGTCCACTTACATGTTCAGTTGACTTTTGCTGTAGTTTTAATTGTTGTTCTTGTCTCCGTTTTTCCACTGCCGCTGCCGTCGGTGTTGACATTTGCCGTAGTTCTATTTGCCGTTGTTGTTTTCGTTTTTCCACTGCCGCTGCCGTCGGTGTTGACGTTTGCCGTAGTTCTATTTGCCGTGGGTGTTTCTGTTTTTACACTGCTGCCGTCAATGTTGGTCCGGATAGCGAGTTGGGCGCCAATTATCACAAAAAGTTTTTGAGTTTTACTTCGGTCGCGACTGCGAGCCGAGTTCCTTTATTTTCCGTCACCAACTAACTACTACTTACAATTTTGCTTAAAGCTAAACCTCTCCCAACACCCCAAATATGCTGACCACGCGATATCGGTTAATTAGGCCAGCGTCGGAGCAATGCCCGCAACATTGTCGTCAGCCAAAGCTGGCGCTGCAGTGCGACGTCCGCAAGAATTGCTGATGGCGCATTATCGGTCGCGGAGCAATGCCCGCAACATTGCCGTCAGCCAAAGCTAGCGCTGCGGTGCGACGTCCGCAAGAACTGCTGAAGCCGCACCTCAGCCAACGTTTACGGTGCGTGTTTGGCTTGGCAACTTTGTTGCTGGGTGGTCGTGTTAACTTGCATTAATCACAAGCAAAAAAAATAAATCAATAGTTTGATAACTGATTCTCGTAGATCAAAAATAAAGTTACACGTGTTTTAGGGTTTTTTAATTTGAGCACGGTTTCGCAGCACGGTTTATGGTTTCCGAATGTATAACAAAAGATTTAATAACTTCGGAAATAAAAAAGATAAAGGATTGAATTTTCGCCTAACGGTTTCCCATAAGTAGAAGATGATTTATTCCAAAAATGAAAAAAATTCGCTCGCGGCCACGCCTACTCTCCATACAGACTTTATTTTTAACAATATTAAAATAGGCTAAAATGTTGTTGTCATGCATTAAAATGTTCTTTAGAGACACTTACCCCACTTTTATAAATGTAGGCAAACTCTTTATTAAAAAAATCTAAGCTATTCATTTACTTTTATAAAGAACGGAAAATGTTGACTGACAAGTATAACTTTCCTCAATAAAAGTTAAACTAATGACTTGTTATGTATCTCAAAGGGTTAAAGAGGCATGTCACACCTATTTCCAGACAAAAATATCCCTAAACGGACGGTAAATATTTAAAAGTTCATATTTTGAAAAATATCTTTATATGGCAACCCTGTGAAAAAATTTGCAAACCACGCCCATTTTAGTCAATATGCTATTCTCCTGATTTCTACAGTTTTTGTACAAAATTTCAGTCTCATATCTCAACTTTATCGAAAGATATTATGAATACCTTCAATCAGGCAGACGAATTGGAAGACATATTTACAGACGGACATAGATAAATCAATGCGATATATATATATATATCTCAATTCTATACATTTAAATACATATTTATTCCTTTCAACACCAGCTTTGCTGTTTTTCATACGTTATAGTTTTGCTCAGCAATTAAAAATATATCGTTGCCCACCAGAACTGAGTACAAAAAGTGCTTGGGTTGATATGCGAAAATTGTCATATTTGAATTGTATGACATGAGGTTTGGACCGTTCTAACTTTATGCAGCGTATTTTAAGCCAATTTATTGGAAATCCTGTGTCGGTTACTTTTCTGTTAATGATTGATTGTTCTAAAGGTTATGTTGAAAAAAAATCTTGGTGGGTCATTTGGATTACATGAAATGGCGCTTTCTTTTTACATGTTTTGATTATATTGTACCAATCATCTGGTGAATAAATGTTTTGAATTTTTTTCGCATGTGACTCAATAATGGCAAAATCTGAGTCATTAGGTAAATAGCTGTGACCACTTACCAAAAATTTCATCTCAATTGACTCAGCTCTTATTTCCGTACTATGAACAAGTTTCAATAAACTTAAGACAGTTTTAATTTTTCTATTTTGCCCGGTACACGAATCTGAATATGTTATTATTTTTTCAAAGTTTGCAGCATAAGTTTTTATGTACTTTGTTAGACACGATCAAATTTCTTGAGACCCACGAGATCCTTCAGTTTCTGGCCAAACAAACATGTGGCTTATATTTTTACTGAATTCATGACATCCGAAATTATAAACATATAAATTTCGCTTATAATAAGCTATAGATGTGGTCAGTTTAGGAAAGGCTAAAGCTTTTTCTAAGTCGAAAGAAAATACGTGAATTTGAATTGAAACGATTTACATAAGAGGATGGAGTTAATCAAAATTTCTCCTGAATTAAATTACTTATTATTCAATGGCCAAACAAAATTTGTCGTTTAATGGTGTTAATCTTTACTATTCAGGAAAGTTTTAATAAATATAAAAAGTTATGACTAAACCAAATGCTTTGACACTTAAATTTAAGATTTTTCACAAAGTGGAGTTAATCACTTTGTGCACTGAACGGCTCAATTATTGGTTAGATAACAACACATCGTCCCGGAAATGCGGTTTTCTTCTTTTATAGATTCTTAATACCACTAAACTAAATATGGGCTTGTTACCTGCCGTTATGTAGGGGAAATATGTTTTTTCAGGACTAGGACTTTTCTTATAAAGTCACTGCTACTGGGTTTTTATAAAATATATCTGTAGGGGACAGTGGGGAGTTTTGAAGCATGGGGAGTTACGAAGCACGGCCATAGAAGTCGCTTAGTAGTGGTTTTGATAGCTCTTACCTACTGTTAACATTTTTTAACCTAAAATCTCAGTTTTGTACTAGCACTCGTCTCGATAGCACACTTTTTTTGTATCTATCCAGACAGTGTGTTGAACATTTTGTTCGAAAAGTTTTTTTGAGCATTCGTGTTAGTGGAATTTTCGTAAAATTTTCAAGCGAATCGAAAAGGTGAGTACAAACAAAATAATGAACAATGATTAGGCTTTTAACGTTCAAAAGGATTTATGCAAAAACATTCGATGTGTTACTGACGCGGTGGCATTTTTAAAATAGTAGCGAATGGGGAGAATTAAAGCACATCTAGTGGGGAGATGTGAAGCACGTCAAATATTACAGATGTCAACCTGAAATCAATTTTACATGCGTATGCGCATTATTTGTAAAAAAATTCGAATGTTTAGTACAATTCCAAGGATTTTTTTCAACGAATTGTGTTATTTATATTTCTCGTATTGTTTTTTGCATCGCGTTTTCGAACGATTTTTTGTGTTTTTTCAGTCAATATGCCCCGAAAAAATATGTCGCATGCCGAAAAAATTGACAAAAAACAACGCAATTCATTGCAATGGATGCGACCGAGCAGTCCATTTGAAGTGTGTTCGTATTTTGGCCGACGGTTATACTTGCGTTCATTGCGAATCGGAATGATTGAGCAACTTGCCATTTTTCACATTTTTTAAACAAAAGTTTAATTTTTGTTCCATTTTCTCAACTCTAATACATAAGAAACCTAGTTATTTGTAATTTTCTCCGATCCCAATTTTTCCCAAAGATTTTTCACCAAAAAATTTAATTTTCTGCGATTTTTAGTCGTTCTTCACAACTCCCCACGATTTTTGAATACTCCGAAAACCAGTTTTTTGGGCCAACAGACAAAAATTGTCGATTATTTTTTATTTTATGCATATCCATCAACTAGGAAGTGTATTTTAAGACGCTCTAGAGATTCTGTTTGAGAGAACGTGAAAAAAATTATTTTTGTGGTAGGTTTAACCCCCAAAAAAAGCATGCTTCAAAACTCCCCACTCTCCCCTACATTTTGAAGATTTCGATTACATTACTCGACACGAAAAATGCACCTAACAATAAAAGTGTTTTCTAGACTAGAACTTTGAAATAGAATAAAATTTAGATGTATGAATCTATAGACTGAAATCCAAAACATGTGCATATGTTTTCCATACCTGACATATTTTGGTCCTGAAAGTTCAAAATAGAAAATTTAGTTAAAAGGAGACAATTTTCTTCTTTCATTTGGTACCCATATCATCATAATTGAACTACGGCATTTATTAATTAAAAAAAATTGAAATGTGTATGTCCTTAAACGTTTTAGTCCTTTAAAAAGGACTTTGGGTAAAAAACTGTAATACTGACTATGCCAGGAAACTATAAATGATCTCTTGTTTCACGTCTATATCAAAATTTGGATGGGTCTCAGCAAAAAAAAAAAATTTTCGCACGGGGTAATAAATGTAAAGTTGGTGTTTTCACTCACTGTATCATAACTTTATCATTTTTCCTTCAATTCTATTAATGATAGGCTTAATATTTGCTAAAATAGTATATATATCATTTTAGTTTTTAAAACCAGAGGAGACAATTTATTTTTTTCTATAAAAAAATAATCGAAAATTTATGATTTTTTAAATTGGTCGCCAAATTCACTTTGTTACAACTTTCACCGTCAGTAAACTCCCCAAATCTCATCTGGACAAACTATATATAGGGTGTTTTTTTTTAGAGGTTTGTTTTTCGAATAGAGATAAAACTGGCATTTTGTGGTCAAATCTGGCAACTCTAATGTCATTTATGTTCAGTTTGGTTTGCCATTTCATCATGAACAGGTTGACAAAAGAACAACGCTTGCAAATCGTGCAAATTTATTTCGAAAATAATTGTTTAGTTCGCGAAGTTTACCGCAAGCTCCGTCCAATTTATGGTCGACATAATCGTCCATCAGAGCAAAATCGGTCCATCCATCGGTTAACCATGGGTCGTTTTCGCACTACGTTTACTCTATGTGATAATACGCATCCGCAGAGACGTCGTCCGCACATGCCCGAAATCATATTTCAACATTAATGGCATAAAATTATCCTTCCAATAAAGCCAAATTGATGGACATTAAAACGATTTTCTTGTGTTTTATTTCAATTCAAAGTTCTATACCTCTAAAAAAGCACCCTATATTACTAAAAAGGCTAAGGTATTATCTTCTGAACAACGGGCAGCTCGTGTTAATCGGATAATTCTTTTAGATGAAATCTGCTAATAACTGAAACAACAGGAAAAAAACTCGTTTTTCGAAGATTTTTCGAAAACGCTTCTTAAAAAATTTTTTTGATTTTCAGTATATGAATACGAAATTCAGCGGCCAAAGTTAGTTTAGAAAACAATTTTTTTTTTCATGTAGTGTTATGATCCACTGATCGTAAAACAATCTAATAGCCTATTTCCACTGGACCTTAACTGCAGTTTACGCTTAACTGCAGCTTGACATCGCATTTAAATGCCCAAATACCCATGAAATTGTTGTTGTGAAAAACTGAGTTAACTCACTTTCAAAACTGAGTTAACTCAGTTTTGCCGTGTACAGACGTCTAACAGAAAATGTTATGTTAAAAGCGGGAGCGGGAGCAATACTCACAAATGTACAAATTTTGATAGCATACTTTCAGGCGCTGCAAGAGCCGTACGAACACATACGGAAGAAAGGATTTGAATTGCGTTCGGTGTGGTAATTTTTCGCAAAAATTCATATCGTCTGTCATAATCAATGTCAAAACTTATATTATTTGCCAAAAATAAATGCTGAAAAAGAAAATAAAAAGTGGAACTGCTCATGAACCCTCTTGACGTTAAAAATTCAGACAGCTCTGATATCAATCAGCTGACAACTGTCACAAATGAACTAAACATTGACAAATAAAATAAATTTTCATATATGAAATAAATTTTCACAAATATGGAAACGCAGACTTTCCTAGACTGTTGAGAAGGAAAGCGGAGTGGTTTTCATGCAGTAGAGGGGCTACAAGAAACCATACATACGTATACAAGGAGATGGCGGCAATGGGTAAGCTGTGGCTGCCCAGAAATAAATGCAGAATTTGGCTTGGCCAAATAAAAATGTAAACAAAAAACAGCTGTTGCATTTAACTCGATTCCGGTGGAAACGCTTGACAGTTCTCAAATTTAACAGAGCCCTTCACTGCAGTTAAGCGCTCAGTGGAAATAGGCTATAATCCTCCTGCTCAGGTAGCTTAAAAAATGGCGAGATCGTAGTAACGAAGAAAGATTTACTATTTTCCTAATTTCACGAAAGTTTTTATCAATTTTGGAAAGATTAAGTAAGATTATCCTTTTATCCATTTTTCATTTTTTCTCTGGGATTCTATTGCTTGCTATAAATTTTCAAGCACATATACGTTTCAAAAACATTTGCAGGTCCGTTTACTGTTCAATGAAATAACAAAAAAATAGAAATCGCTTAACCGGAAATTCCCCTTATTTTTTATTATTATTAGTTATTTATTACACTGTGCGACAAAAATGGAAAATGTTTTTCATACTAGAAAAAATCCATATGGGGGTGAAACTAGAGACCAACCATAGTAATACTGCGTACTCAGTTTTTCATTTCTACATCCTTTGTCCTTTTAAAAGGACTTCAAAGTTTTGAAGGGGATAACAAATAAAAAAAAAATATAAAAAATACTTAACCTCGTTAGAATATAGCGATATGTATATCAGATTAAAGAGGAAAGGCTCAAGAATTTAAATAAAACTGATTTTTTATCTATTTGTAAAAAAGGATATGAAAAAGGTCCTTTGAAAATTTTAATTCTTTATATCCTTGAAAATTCATAACGAATTTTCTTGAAGAGGAAGTATGTTAAGACCTAAAATCTCCTTGATCGCGTATCAAAATTTCATTGTAAGTTAGGAGGCAGATTTTTGTGAGGTTCTAGGGCCACTACGTTTCACCACATTTTTCACATCCGGAAAATTCACACTTTTTGGAGTCTGGTAACTCTAGCTAGATGGCAGAATTTTAGGGTGACCTCCACTACACCTTTTCAAGTTGTATATCAAAAAATTCAACGGGTATATCAGATTTTAAAACTGTATTTCAGCGTTTAAAATTGTATTTCAGATTTTAAAATTTAATTTCAGATTTTTCAAATTGTATTTCAGATTTGTGAAATTGTATTTCAGATTTGTAAATTTGTATTTCAGGCTATAATATTGAGATTTTTCAAGCTGCTTCTGCAACTGTATTCGTATCGGGACTTGGAATAACCCCCCTAACATTAAAAAAGCGATGTTAAAATTTATTTGTATCAATTTTTTTTTAACAATATGGTCAAATCTGAAAAACAATTTGAAAAACGCTGAAATACAATTTTAAAATCTGAAATACAATTTGAAAAATCTGAAATTCCATCTTAAATCTGAAATACAATTTGAAAAATATGAAATTAAATTTTAAAATCTGAAATACAGTTTTAAACGCTGAAATTCAATTTGAAAATCTGAAATACAGTTTTAAACGCTGAAATACAATTTTTAAATCTGAAATACCGTTAAATTTTCTTATATACAACTTGAAAAGGTGTAGTTTACTCAGAATAACTGATAATTGCACATTACTGTTATTGCACACACAGTGTGCAGGATGTCTTATAGCCTCGGAAATCCATTGCACACACGGTGTGCAATGGGTCTCGAAGTCGTCAGCGTACATTAACGCTGACGACTTAAAACTTTACCTCGCTATTCGGAACCTTGGTGATTGTCTCGCACTGCAGCACGACTGACACTTCTTGATATCCTGGTGTGACTGAAATGATTTGCGGCTGAATTTCGCAAAATGCAGTACGATTTCCTTCTCACGGAATAACAGCCCATTAATCCACGATTACACATATAGGGTTTTCCAACAAGAGGTGTTATTTTAAATCACCCGGTATTTCGGTAGCTGTCACTTTCGAAGCTTTTATTCTTTGACATTTGACAAGTAGAAACTACGCCATTACTAAATGGAACGATACACGCTTCAACAACCCATTGAAATTATTAAAATTCACTACAAAAATGGTGAAAATCGTGCAGTCACAGTTCGCAAAACTAAAGCATTTTTGGGTCATCGTGAAGCACCTTGTTGGACCGCAATACAGAAATTGGTGGAAAAATTCGAGCTGTTGGGACAAGTTAGTGATGTGAAGAATAAAACCCGTGCACGTCGCTCAAGAACAACTGAGAATATTGCTGCTGTAGCCCAAAGTGTTAAAGAAAACCCAGGTTTGTCGATTCCTCGTCGTTCTTTGGAATTGGGCATTCCAAAAACGTCATTACACCGTATTTTGCATAAAGACTTGGGTCTTAAGGCTTATAAAGTTCAGTTAACACAAGAACTCAAGCCGACCGATCATCAACAACGTCGTGTCTTTGCTGATTGGGTCCTTGAAATGCATGAAAATTATCCGGAATTCCATCGAAAAATCATCTTGACTGATGAGGCCCATTTCCACCTCGGTGGCTACGTCAACAAGCAAAATTGTCGCATCTGGGGCTCGGAAAACCCAAGAGTTATTGTTGAGAAGCCTCTCCATCCTCAACGTGTGACTGTTTGGTGCGGTTTATGGTCCGGCGGGGTCATTGGACCTTACTTTTTCGAAAATGAGGTTGGATCAACAGTTACGTTGAATGGATTGCGCTATCGAGAGATGATTAATGATTTTTTATGGTCGAAGTTGGATGGTATTGATATGGACAACGTTTACTTTCAACAAGACGGCGCTACGTGCCACACAAGCAACGAAACCATTGCTCTTTTACGGGAAAAGTTTCCGGCCCGTCTTATCTCTGGAAGAGGTGATCACAATTGGCCACCGAGATCTTGTGATTTAACACCTTGCGACTTCTTCCTTTGGGGCCACGTGAAAGATAAGGTGTACGCCAACAGCCCAGCGTCGATTCAAGACCTCAAAGATAGAATTCGTGAGGCTGTCGAGGACATAGGGCAGCCACTTTGCGATTTGATTATGGAAAATTTCATGAAAAGCATATGGTCCTGTAAGCGTGGTCGTGGTGGCCATTTGGCTGATGTTGTTTTTCATTATTAACGGCATACCTTCCTCTTTATTATGAAATAAACATCCGATCATTTATCTCAAAAAATGGCATTTTTTTTAATACCAAAATATGGTAAGCTTTTGTAAGGAAATATTGGTATCAAACGATTCAGCGTGTCATTGCGGTAAACATACGCTATATTATAATCGGCCACACCCACTTTCCGCGCCCACTACACTTACAAAACGAAGCTTCGGTACATGTCGGTAAATCCGTATTAATACCAAATGATTTCGAGTTTTGTTGATGTTAACATAGGATATATAAGATTGACCACGCCTACCTAATACGCCTTCTCGCCACGATCACTATAATAACAAATCAGCCATGATATATATGTCACAGCAATATGGGTGTCAAACGATTTAGCGATTCGATAGGGGGAATGGGGTGGGTTTTTGATAAGGGGGCGTGGCACCGTCCATACAACTTAAATTTTCAATATGGAATATTTCGGAATGAGAAATCGGGCAGCATTAAAATTTGGTGCGGGGCCACCGTTTGATGTGCCGTTTCACTGGTAAAACTTTGTGAGCTTTGGACAAGGGGCGTGGCACTTTTTAAGCAACTCAAATGTTTTGAATAACTTTGGAACTACAAATTACACAGTTAAGAGATTTGACACAAACTTACGATTTAGATGTGCCCTTCGACATGGGGAATGGGTTGGGTATCGGACGAGGGGCCTGACACTGCCCATACAAACCAAGTTTTTAATATGAAATATCTTCGGAATTACAAGTCGGCCAGCATTGAAATTTGATATAGCATCATGGCTTAGACGTGTCGTTCAAGTGGTTAAATTGTATGGGCGTTGGACAAGGGGCGTGGTTCTTTTCAATAACTTTGGAAATGCAAATCACACATCAAGATATTTGGCACATACTTACGATTTCGACGTGCCCTTCGACAGGGAGAGTAGGGTGGGTATTGGACGAGGGGCATGGCACCGTCCATACAACCCAAATTTTTAATGTGGAATATCTCCGGGACAATAAGTTGGAAAGCTTTGAAGTTTTGTATACCATCGTCCCATAGATGTGTCATTCTACTGGCGGTATATTTTTTGCGACTAAATTTTTTGCGACTGTAACTTTCGAAACGAAATTCGCATATCAATGAAACCGGGTCACACCATTCGACTGGAGGAATATATTGGGCATTACATAAAAGAGGTGTGGCATCGCCCATAGAGTGTAGTATGAAGAAACTTGATTTATTGGGCCCATTGACTTCAAACTTGCGTGCAAACCCGCAGGGCCCTACTAGTATTTTATAAAACCCAGTAGCAGTGACTTTATAAAAAAAGGCCTGAAAACAACATATTTCCCCTACATAACAGCATGTAAGAAGCCCATATTTAGCTTACTTACAAGGAGCATAGAATTGCTTTCGTAAAGGAGTCTATCAAAGAAGAAAACCGGATTTTCGGGACGATGTGTTGTTATCCAACCAATAACACTGCACAACACAAAAAAAAATAACAAGGTTCTGACAACGGATTTTGGTAGAGGGGACCAAAAAAAAATATACGTTTTGAAAGTTTACGTCTGAATTTTTTTTTAGGGGGGGTCAAAGTTTCCCCCTTTCTGCTCATTCTTATGGTGATTCGGCATACGAAAACCATGTAACCTCACATTTTAGGTATGTAATATGTTCAGCAATTTGATTTAAAATACTACGAAGAACATTTTTGTGGAGCCCTGTAACTTCTATTTATATGGGTCAATTTGACCCTTCTTTTCTAAAATGGCAAAAATGTCCAGTAAAACAGGCCTTTTTAAGGACAAAATGTACCACGAAAATATTCGCCATAAAATTCTACTATAGGTCTCTGAATACATCAAAGCTCAGAAATTAACTTGAACGCCAGAATTAACCCAAAACTGAAAATGTGTTGGTATTAAAAACTTCTACAAAACTGGATTTTTGGGGGTTAGTGTGTATGCGAAAAATGTTGAACGCAAAATTTCACCGTACAAATGAAAGCTCTAGATATAATATATTGATACGATGAGAGATTCTGTGCCGCACTGTACAGGAATGCCTTTCTCCGCACGAATGTTTTCCAAGCATACTTTTAGGCATGCACTGTGAAGTACAGCAAAACTGTTATAAATTCGCTTGGTATAGTCCGATATGGCAAGGATGGTTCTCGAAGTGGGCTGTGCGAGAATAGTCGAGCGTTTTCCAATTAGAAGTGCAAGAAACTTCGGCGCGATAAGAAAATTGGTATAAAAGCAGCAGTGGCAGCGCAAGGAGTCGAGTCGGTGTTGAGCAAGCAACGGGGAAACATGCAATAGTAGTAGTGTAAAGTAGAACAAGTGCAAATTTGTAAATAAAGCGATAGTTAGTTTTGACTACGTTGCGCTGGATAACTGAAGTTGTTTTATTTTCAAATACAATCAAAACGAACCGTCGATAACGAACTGGGGAATTTCGTAACATTTGGTGTCAGAAAGTCAGGATTGTATTACTGAAAGTAAAATAAAATTATAAAAACGCAGACATGGTTAAACTGGAGCTGCTGAAGGTTGACCAGCTGAAGAAGGAGCTGGCTGCCTGGAATTTGCAGACTGCTGGCGGTAAGGTGGAGTTGCAGCTGCGCTTGCGAGAGGCGTGTGAATCACGAGGCATCGATTGGGCTGCACACGAGTTCGGAACGCAGGAACAAGAGGCGTCGGCCAAAGTGGAGGAATCGCCTGCGGGTGCTGCGTCGATGCAAAGTACGACTGCAGCGGCTGCGCCACCACAAGCAATGGACATGAGCCAGCTTATGGTTGCAATGAGAGGCATGTTTCAGGAAACTTCTGCGAAAATTGAGAATGTCAGTCGTGAAAATCGCGAAATGTCGGCGCAAATGGCAACGAAACTGGAAACGACGAATCAAGAAATAGCAAGAATGGAAACGGCGACCCGTGAAATATCGGAGCAAATGGAAGCGTGCAACCGAGAAATGGCGACAAATTCTGCGCGCATAGAACAGAAGGTGGAGGAAATTTCCGATAGACTGAACGGGAAAGTTGAGCATCTTGAGACGCGAATGGACAAGTGGGACAAACGAGTTGACAGTCTGGAGGATTCGGTAAACAGGAAAATCGATGAGCGGCTTAGAGAGGTGCAGCCACGGGAATGTTTGCCGACGGTTCCGGAAAGTTTCGCCACCCGAACAGAAGTGCCTACTTATGATGGTGCTACGCCGTTCGATACATTCAAACTACAATTCGATATGGCTGCTTTGGAGAGTCAGTGGACCGATGTTAGGAAAGGTCGGAGACTGATACTGGCTCTAAGAGGTCCGGCGGCTGAGGTAATAAAAACAGTTCCGGAAGGTTTGAGAGGTGATTACGAGACCGTCATAAGGGCGCTGGCAGCCAGATACAGTGACGAGCACAACAAAATGCTGTATTATTGCGAGCTGAAGAACCGCTGGCAAAGAGCAGACGAGGCGCTGCAGACGTATGCAGCAGACGTTGAGCGGCTCGTACAGTTGTGCTACCCGGAATTCGGCGCTGATTATCTCGAGAGGATGAAGATTGAGGCGTTTATTGAAGGTCTTCATGACCCGGAGACACGACGCAGTGCATTGATGATGGGCAAGCCGACATTCCGTGAGACGGTGACAAGCGCATTGACGTATGAAGCGGCCTGGAGGGGAAGTTTTCGACATTCATCTGCGGAGATGCATGGAGTCCAATCTGGACGTGTCACGCAAAGCCAGACAGTGAGCTCGGAGGCACCAGCGGGACTGCGGGCAGTATCATCTCGAGTCAGTTGCTGGCGATGTGGCAAGCAAGGCCACATATCACGAGACTGCCATCTGCGGGAAAAGCGTTCCGGACAAAAGACGTCGCCAAGAAGGGATGACGCTCTGCCACATCATTCGTGCGAGACCGAGCGCAGGCATAATTCGCAGGCCGAAAACGAGGGACAAATTGTGGATGTTCGGTCGGTAAGAGTTCTGCAAGAGAAAGATTGGCTTGCGGAAAGGCTACAGAAGGACCAGCGCAAGGATACCGATCTCGCGAAGATCATCGAAGGCAAAGCGCAGAGATTACGGCCGGCCTGGCAAGAGATGGCTGATGAGAGCCCGATCACGAAGGCTTACTGGGCACAGTGGCAAAGTCTACGTCTGCAGGATGGCTGCCTATACCGCGAGTGGGAGAGCAGGGATGGCAGGACCAGAAAATCCCTAATAGTGGTCCCGAGAGGCCGGATCGACGATGTCATCGAGGAAAACCATAACGACTCCAGTGGAGGGCACCTAGGCATCGCAAAAACTGTCGCCAAGATAAGAAGGCGGTTCTATTGGGTAGGATGCCAGGAGTCTGTCGCTGAGTGGATCAGAGGCTGTAATCGGTGTTCGGCTGCGAAAGGGCCGAGGAGAAGATCGCGGAGCCGCACTCAACTAGTTGAAAGCAGGTTGACAGTGAGCTATGGTCTACGGGCTAACCCAGAGGGGTTCCAAGAAGGCAATCTGGTAATGCTTTACAACCCGCAGCGGAGGAAAGGTTTGTCTCCACAGCTTAAAACGTCATGGGAAGGACCGTACAAGGTCGTGACCAGGATTAATGACGTGGTGTACAGGGTGCAACGCTGCGGCAACAGAAACGCCAGGTTGAAAATAGTCCATTTGGAGCGCCTGGCGTCTTACTCCGGCGGAGCCTCGGTACTTGTTCGGGACGAACAAGTCTAAGTGATGGGCAGTGATACGATGAGAGATTCTGTGCCGCACTGTACAGGAATGCCTTTCTCCGCACGAATGTTTTCCAAGCATACTTTTAGGCATGCACTGTGAAGTACAGCAAAACTGTTATAAATTCGCTTGGTATAGTCCGATATGGCAAGGATGGTTCTCGAAATGGGCTGTGCGAGAAAAGTCGAGCGTTTTCCAATTAGAAGTGCAAGAAACTTCGGCGCGATAAGAAAACTGGTATAAAAGCAGCAGTGGCAGCGCAAGGAGTCGAGTCGGTGTTGAGCAAGCAATGGGGAAACATGCAATAGTAGTAGTGTAAAGTAGAACAAGTGCAAATTTGTAAATAAAGCGATTGTTAGTTTTGACTACGTTGCGCTGGATAACTGAAGTTGTTTTATTTTCAAATACAATCAAAACGAACCGTCGATAACGAACTGGGGAATTTCGTAACAATATATAAATAGATAAATCTATCTAATATGATCAATTTTGGGTATTTAAGGTATTCATTATATTTTTCGTTTAGCTCTTGGCAATTTAACACCGTTATCAAATAATGTCCAGCATACATCAGCTATAAAACAATGAATACTTTTGCCTTTATGCCGTTCCTCAATGGGGGCCAGTGGCGGATTCAGGGGGAGGGGGTTTGGGGGTTGAACCCCCTCCCTCCCCGAAATATTAGGATCGACTTTAAAACTACATACAAATTAAAAGACATTTTACAAAGTGTTAAAGAATTACTTTTTGAAACCCCCCTCCTGAAATATATTTCTGAATCCGCCCCTGATGGGGGCACATGTCTGATGAAATCGTTCCCCATGTTTATCGGATTCTGTTGCCAACTGATGTTCGAAGTAATCCATATGAGAATTCAGAAAATGAATTTTTGGTGACACATGAACACCTAGTTTTTCGAATGCACTCATCATGGTGTCGACGTGCATTCGAGCAGCAGGATAACAATTTTTGCCTACACCATTCTAAATGACTTCTTTAATGGTTTTCCATGCGACAATCTCAGTTGGTGACAGCATTTGATCGAATTCGGCGCTACGCATAAGCCTCTTTATTTCAGGACCAACAAAAACACCTGTTGTAATGAAAACACGAGTTTTTATATTTATTGGCATGAAACCAATATGAAAAAAGTAAAGTTTAAGCATTCATACCTTTTTGTATCTTTGCTTTGCTTCGTTTTCGAAACAATGTCTTCAGAAAGTTAAATGCCGATCCATTTGTATCCAAACACTTAACAAAATTGTTTACCACACCAAGTTTTATATGTAATGGTTGTAAAACAATTTTTTTTGTTGGCACAAGTGGTGGATGGAAAATATTATGCTCGCCTAATGTCCCTTCAGCTCTCGGCTCCCGTTGTTTTTTGGGATATTGGTTGCCCTTCCATCTGCTATTCCACGTGCAAGTTTTGTAGGACATTTAAGTAGGGGAATAGGTTCGGTTGTGGGCACCTTTTTGTTTTTGGCTCATAACTTTTTACCAAGTTCTTCTTAATCGGACGTATGGACATCTATGGAAAGCTAGAGACCTTAGCTAACAAGTAATGACAAAAGTAAATCGATTCCGTCAAATAGAAAAGTTTTTTTTTTAATTTTGTAAAGTAGTAATTTTTAACGAAATTTTTTTTTGGTTCGGTTGTGGGCACCCTTGGAAAATCTACTGGAAACGGGGAAATATGAAGAAAAACCAACACGAATATAGAAAAATATTAAGTTTTAATTATTTGAAGCACAATGCACGCATGTGAAGTAGCTGGTACGCATGTCGGCACACTTTAGATGAACGGGCATTTCAAAATGTAAGTGACCAAGTCATTCTCCTGGGCTGTCAAGAAGACCTAAAGTAAAATGAAATTCAACCTAATTAATCAACACTCTTCAAGTGCTGTGACGTGAAGAAGGTGGAAAACACCAGTTAACCTGATTCGATAAAATCCACGAACAAGATCTAAGAAAATACCACCGTCGACGGCTTTGATGTCTCCGAAATTTTCTTCCACCTTCTTCATGTAGCGTTGAAGAGTGGTTCGGGAAATCGCATACGCTACGGCAGTCGATTTTGTGGTTAGCTTATCTGCAGAAAAATGTTTAATTACATCCAGCACATTAAAAAAGATATCGGACGATTTTTTTTATTTATCCTCGGATGATATAGCTAAAACAACAAAAAAATGCGTTAAAAGACCATTTTCGATGAAATAACTTAAAAAAACTTACCAAATCACATAAAGACGGGTGCCCAGAACCGAACTAATTGCGGTGCCCACAACCGAATTTGACAGCCATTTTGAGAAGTAGTGAAAAATTTGTTCGGGGTAAACATATTGGTTGTAATCAATATTGGATCACAAAGTATAATAAATTTACTAAATAAAAAGGCATTTTACTCGCCTTCTCGATGGATTCACTTCGATTTATGACACCATTTAAAATGTTTAAAAAAATTTGTGTCTTATTTTGTAAGCGCAGAAAGATATATATGGTCCTAGCACAAAGCAGGCGTGTCTGTTCGACTCAGTATTTGGCACAAAAAGATCGCGGTTCCATAATGAACAATCGGCCTTAGTCAAAAAACCCCAGCCTGCTTTCTATCAAAAGATACGACAGGGTGCCCACAACCGAACTATGCCCACAACCGAACCTTTTACCCTACCAATTTTGAATAAGTAATAAGTAAGAAACACAAACACATTTTCAATTTTGGCTTAATTCTGGCGTTCAGGTTAATATCTGAGCTTTTATGTATTCAGAGACCTATCGTAGAATTTTATGGCGAATATTTTCGTGGTACATTTTATCCTTAAAAAGTCCTGTTTTACAGGACATTTTTGGCATTTTAGAACAGAAGGGTCAAATTGACCCATACAAATAAGAGTTACAGGGTTAAAATGCTCCACAAAAATTTTCTTCGTAGTATTTTACATCAAATTGCTGAATTACCTAAAATGTGAGGTTACATGGTTTTCGTATGCCGAATCACCATAAGAATGAGCAAAAAGGGGGAAACTTTGACCCCCCTAAAAAAAAATTCAGACGTAAACTTTCAAAACGCCGATACACGTATATTTTTGTTTGTCCCCTCTACCAGAATCCGTTGTCAGAACCTTGTTATTTTAAAAAAAGTTTGATTTTGTTGTGCAGTGTAATTGAGGAGGTCCATAACAAAACGCAATAATTCCACTTTTTAAGTTTTTCGGTTTTTTGACTGAATCCAATTCTAACAAATCTATGTAACAATTTTTATAAAACATACCAAAAGTCAATAATTTCGCTGTAATTCAAAACCAAAAATAATGGTTCAGACCAAAATGCAACAATTCCATATCTATGCAATAAATAACTTCGAGATATTAGTGAAAAGTCAATTATATATATTAATTTTACTATTACGGTAACTTTTTCTTCAAGGCAAATAGGCTACTATACTCTACGTGTTGTCGACATGAAATCTAAGGTCCCAGTGTTTTACACCTGGACAGAAGATCAAGCTGGAAGAGGTGCTGTTTGCGTTGGTTCTGCTTTTTTGGCACATTTCGATGCACTCAGTCTGTTGAATGTGGATACCTTACGCTTATTTTGCAACGGTTGTGGTGGACAAAATAAAAATATGCCTTACATGCCTTAATGCATTGGATGTTAAAAAGTGCACCAAAAAAGCTGAAACAAGTATAATTATATTTTCCTGTCCGAGGTCATAGTTTTTTGCCAGCTGATCGAGTTTTTGGGCATATTGATAAGATTTGCGAAAAAATACTACAATTTTTTTTAGAGAAGGTTATCAGAAAGTTTGTTCTGCGCATGGGCAAGTTAAGATTTTAGGAAAGGATTGGCACCTTAAGAATTTAAAAAAGTTGGCAGAATATTACCATCCTATAAACGGCATAAAGAGTATGAAAAGTATTTACTTTAAACTCTCCACAATACAGCACAAGCAACGTGTAGTCAAAACTTTTGAAACTTACAAAGTTGAAGGCAATGTTCGTTCTCGGACCACAACCGTATAGTCTTTTCAGTGGCCATAGAGGTTGGATGTCCACAAACTTATAGGAATCCGAGAAAGACTAACTGGCCTAAATTCAGTGCACTAGTTTCTCAGAAACTGGCATCGCGCAAAGCGATCGCTACATTCGAGAGAAACAACATTGACAGGTCAGTTGGTCTTCTAACGAAAGTGCTTAACAAGTATTTTAATGAATCTTGTCCTAAAAGTCGAGCTCCACGGAAAACCAACGCGGTGTGGTGGACCCCAGAGCTAAGACAACTTAGAACAGATACCAGACGTCTCTTCAATAAGGCTAAACTTAGCCGAACTGAAGAAGACTGGGGAGCCTACAAGGCTAGCTTTAATAAGTTTAAGAAGACTATTAGGGCGGCCAAGCGGGATAATTGGAGGAAGTACTGCGAATCCCTCGACAATGTCAACGAGGCCGCCAGACTTCGCAAGGTGCTAGCCGGGGCATCACATACCCCTAGCAGCATTAGGAAGTCTGTCGGCTCGTGGACAGAATCGAGGGAGGAGATTCTAGAGACTCTCATGAACACCCACTTTCCCGGTTGCACGAGTGTTGTTGAGACGACCACGCCTCATAGACAGCACTCGTCACGACCGGATGCTTTAGTTCAGGGGATTATCGATGAGGTCAAAGTGGCATGGCCGATAGACACCTTCAACCCGTACAAATCTCCGGGTCCCGATGGTGTTATTCCGGCTATGCTGCAATGGTCTAAGGAGGCAGTGGTCAAAGTCTTGGTGCGAATCTTTCGGGAATCTCTCCAACAGGGCTATGTACCACGCGCCTGGAAAGAGGCTAAAGTGGTGTTCATCCCCAAGGCGGGGAAGTCAAACCACATCACTGCAAAAGACTACAGACCGATCAGCCTGTCATCGTTCTTTCTTAAGACTTTGGAGAGGCTGGTGGATGTCTATGTCAGGGGAGTGGCACAGTCCAGGGGACTCTGCAGGACGCAACATGCGTATTGCAGGGGAAAATCTGTAGACAGCGCCTTGCATGAGGTCGTTCAGACGATCGAAAAATCGCTGAGCGTCAAGGAGTATACGTTAGCCGCTTTCCTCGATATTGAGGGGGCCTTTAATAACGTCACTCTAGAGGCAATAACCAGTGCACTTAGAAAATTCGAAGTGGACGAGAAAGTGGTGAGGTGGACCAGCGATATGCTTAGTAGCAGAAGGGTTCACTCCAGCCTAGCCTCGTGCTCGGTGAGGAGGTTAACCACAAGGGGCACACCTCAGGGGGGCGTCCTTTCGCCTCTGCTGTGGCTGCTTGTGATAAACAACATCCTCGAGATCTTCGAATCCAGGAGGCTGCGAGTAGTAGCATATGCGGACGACGTCACTATCCTGATCCCTGGAAAATTTCTTTCCACCATCAGTGAACCCATGGAGTCTGCTTTAGGAGAACTCTCTAGGTGGGCAGAGCATAACGGTCTAGGAGTTAACCCCTCAAAGACGGTTATGGTACTGTTCACCCGGAGATACAAAATACCGGAGTTTAGGCTGCCGAAACTCGGCGGCATCACTATCATCCTCTCACCCGAGGTGAAATACCTTGGAACCACACTCGACTCCAATCTTTCTTGGAGACGCAACGTGGAAGAGCGGGTGAAGAAGAGCCTGAATGCCTTCTACGTCTGTCAGAAGGCCTTCGGGAAAAAGTGGGGATTGCGGCCGAGCATTGTCCACTGGATGTATACAGCGATCATTCGGCCGATCTTATGTTACGGAGCCATTGTCTGGTGGCCGGCCACGGACACCAGGTCCTTGGCGACGCAACTGATGAAGGTGCAGAGACTGGCGGCTATGGGAATAGCAGGGACCGTCAAAAGCACCCCCCAGGCAGGCCTAGAGATGATTCTACATCTCCACCCAATAGAGCAGTTCATTAAGTGCTGTGCCGCTAAAGGCGCTCTCAGGCTGAGAGAGGCCAACTTGTGGAAAGAGCACGCTTATGGACACTCTGGGATTCTAAGGTCATTTACGAGGCCAGGTACGGAACATCAATTAGATTCCTGTACGGACTATCTGATTCCATACCTGGATTTTGAGTCGCGCGCACTTACCTCCTTTCCCTCAAGGGAAGAATGGGGACTTACAAGTGTGACAAGAGACACCGCCATCACCATCTTCACAGATGGTTCTAAGATGGAGGAAGGTACAGGAGCTGGTCTCCACTCAGATGTACTAGGGGCTCAACGGTCTTTCAAACTCCCGGACCTCTGTAGCATCTTTCAGGCGGAGATTTATGCAATCTGGAAAGCTGCTGAATTAATCCGCGACAGCGGATTATCACCCACGGATATCACAATCTGTGTGGATAGTCAGGCAGCCCTTAAAGCGCTGGAATCAGCGCCTGTGAAATCAAAGGTAGTGCAGAGTTGTCGCACTGCACTTCGCGGCATCGGACATCACCGAGTCACTCTCTGCTGGGTTCCGGGCCACTCTGGAGTGGCAGGAAACGAGGCAGCGGATGAGATGGCAAGAAAGGGGGTCGCCCTGCCTCTCACCGAAGTGGATAACTCTGTGCTCCCTCCGATATCTGCCCTGTATTTGCGTATTGACAGGTTGAGCAAAACTTACATCCAGTCCTCATGGCGGAGCAGAACTGATTGCAGTACCTGCCGGGCAATATGGCCTTCCCTTTCCGTGAGGAAAACACGATATGTACTCTCCCTGAGTCGAACCTCTATTAGGCAGCTTGTTGGAGTCATTACTGGACACTGCGCCATTGCATCTATGCTGGTCAAATGGTGCCTCTCGTCCAGTGATGTCTGCAGAAGCTGTGGAGATGAGGAAGAAGTGGAAACGATCCAACACTACCTGTGCCACTGCCCGGCTCTGCAGGAACGCCGACTCCGTACCTTGGGGTCAAGGTTCCTGGTAGACTTGGCCTGCGCAGCAGTAGTTGAAATATCGGATCTACTCTCCTTCGTCAAGAGGTCGAATTGGTTTGCCCCGAACTGAGAGCCACTGGTTAGCTCCAGAATCTTCCATGAAGGGATTCACAATAGGCCATTTTGGCCTCCGAGTGGTAGTGCTGCCCTTGGGGCGCACACACCCTTCCCTACCTAACCTAAGTTGAAGGCAAAGAAAAATTTACCAGCTATCTTAAAAGAGGCAAAATACACCCTCGTTTGCTTGATGGAATTCCTCTTGGTGTTGCAATTAATTCAGAAAAGAAGAAAGATGTTGTTAAACTATTGGAAAAACATTATGGCCAACAGTGTTCAAACATTTCCGGGTTAGAATATTATACAAAGATATTGTTAGACGAACAAGGAAATAGTTACAATGAAACCGATGTAGCCTTATGTGAGTGTTTGGAGGAGGACACTGGGATGAGAGTGTAACACAATGTTAATTTTTTGTTTAATACTTGAATACTTATATAATTTTGTAATACTTGAATGTACTTGTGTAATATAATGAAACTTATGCAATTCAAATCAAAATGATTTTATTTCTATGTTATTCACAGCAAAACGCCACAATTCCAAACCTTGTTCATATCAAAACGCAACATCTCCATAGGGTTCATAGCAAAATGAAATAAATACTATGTATCGGACCAAAACGCAACATTTCCAAATTTATTTTCTAAATAACTAAAACAAAAATTGCCAAATAAATTAACTTATTTATGATTTGTATTCTTCCTAGAAAACTATTATTCCACAGCAACTATTACAAGAAAAATATATATCCTACTGACTTTAATTACATTTGTTCGTTTATCAAAAAAATTGTTAAGGTGGAATTATTGCGTTTTGTTAGGGACCTCCTCAATTGTAATAATAATAACTGTAAATTTGTTTGACTTTGAAAAAGTTTAATGAGGTTAAACTCTACTCGCAACTCCAAGATTGCGATATTTAATTTTTAACTTAGAACTTAGAAAATTTTTTGAAAATTTGCAAACGAATGTTATTTAGAAAGGATGTTTTCTTGCTTTTATTGAACTGAATTTGTTATTGCAATTTCAAAGTCAATTGTCGATACTGTGTATCTTTCAATTGATGAAAGTGACAAACAACTTAGTCTTTCATCAACCATTGTGGAGCGCAAAAAGTTTTTTTTACAAGTTTAAGTTTTGAAAAACTTGAAATTTTTATATACAAGCTTCTCTCAGGGGCCCCCCGCAGCCCGGGGCCTGGGGCGGTCTGGTCAAAATATGGTGAGAATGAACCGATTCACAAATTTACACCTTTGTGTATCACTATTTGGAATAATGTCGATTTTGACTTAAGTCGAGAGCTTTTTAAGAAAAAACTGTGCGAATTGTTATATTATATTTAAGTTGTTATTAGACTTAAGTTGTAAGTTATTTGTAGCCTGGAGGGCTAATCCCGGTAGACGAATAAATAAATTAATTAATTAATATGCTTGTGTATGTATGCATTTTTTTATATTAGTTTTGTGTTGATTATATATGCGCCTATTAAAGGGATTTCCCTGTTTCTATTTTCGATTGCAGGTTTAACACGGCCAACCATTTACTCCTTTCCATCAAGTCAATATGCCTACCCCATGCTAAGTCCGGATATGACGCCATCGTGGTAAGAAAGCTATAAGAATCGTGTGGGTCTTAAACCACAAAAAATTAATCCAATACCGCTTCGGATTAACTATCACAACACACATACATGTACTATTTGCATTAATCTACATGAATGTTTACTATTCTTTCTCAGGCACACGCCATCTGTATATTCGGCAGCATCTAGTTTCAGAAGTCCTTATCCCTCCTCATTGCCCATTAACACAACATTATCAAGGTAAATACTGACGGCCATGTCAGTGTTTTTTTATTTTCATATACATAAATACAAGGGTAATTCAATAAATACGCAGTGTCCAGCACATATTAAGCTACACTCGTAGTGCTTTAACAACAACAATAGCCGCTTACGCCGACATCAACAACGGTTTTTCGATTGTATACATATATGTATGAGTTTATATACATAATTTTCGTACTCTATACTTGCAGTGATTTTCCATTCCGATTTTCACAAAATTTATTGCCTTCGGTTCATACATCGCCGCATCACGTACTCAATTCACATCCTGCGATTGTAACAACTGGTCCCAAACAGGACTGCGGCCAAGAGTCAACAACGAATCATCGATATTCAAGGTAAATGAATATACCTGCATATAAAATATTTTAACGATCCGGTTTTTTACAATTTGTTTGAAATTTTTGTTCAGATTTTTTAGAATTTTTAGAGGTGTGTGCGCTTTGTAGGTATTCAAAGGTTTACATATGTTTTTTTAATTCACTTTTTATGGGGGTTTAATTTCCCTGTTTTATACTGAACTAAATTTTGTTTTATGTTTAGTATTGTAGTGCGTAAAATGAATAAAAAAGTAAACGAACGAACGATATATTGATATCACTCTTAGTTGTCGGGCATGCTGAAATTTGAATAGTCGATAAGCTTTTGAACAGATAAGTAAAAGTAAAATATTTTTTCATTTATTTGTTTAATTATTAAAAAAAAATTGTTTTAACTGAAATTACAAATAGAAAATAAAATTACAAACAATTGTCATGTAAAAATTACATTTACACATTTAATGTATGTATTTGTAAATAAAAATTTTAAGTTTTTAATTTTAAAATAATTTTAAGTTTTCAAACTAATCTAAAGACTAAAAACAATTCGATTTCTGATACTAGTCGCCCTAGCTCAGCTGGCTAGTGCGTTGGGCCGCGAGTCAAATGCGACGCACGAGCCCAGGTTCAATAATCCGTTGCGTTAACACCGAAAAACCCGAAAAGAAAAACAACAACTTTTCTTTCGGCGGCTGCCTTCTCAGCAGGAAATGGCAAACCTCTGAGAGTAAAATTGCCTATAAAAAAGCTCCCAATTCGCCGTTTGGAATCGGCATAAAACTTTAGGTCCTTCCAACCTTGTAAAAATTCATACGCACAACATGGATGGTTGCTGGTAGCTAGGCCTTAGTCTGGTATTCGGGCTATCGTGCCAGTCAAGAAGAAGAAGAAGATAGAGGGATCAAAACACTGAAAGGGTTTAGAAAATATATAAACAAAGATAAAAACGTTGATGTTGGACTTTAATATCTTGAAAACTTAGCATAATATAGAATATTTTTGTTAAATAATTTTTGTTTTCAAAAACTTGCATTAAAAAGTGCTTGAAACATAAATTATGTGGGAATTACGCGACACATTTGTTTTACTCTCGCGGCATTCTATATTCGTCATTGCTCTGGCGACTTTGCCTTGCTTGCAATTATCGGATTACTCACGTAATGAAAATCACATACAAATTTGAATTGTGGCGAAATTGCTTTAGTTTGGCGAAAAATTTTGCTGCCTACCCATAATTTTACGGAGCGCAACTTCTTCAGCGTCAAACTCTACACGAAAAAAGGGCGCTGCCTCAGCCGCGCACTCATACGCACATATATATATACGCACGCCCGCATCCTGTTCGCTGCTCCAACCCATTCTGTCCGCTGCCTGCCATCGCGTTTGCAGGCGCTGACCGTCGCCATCACTCATACAGACAGACATTGCCAACGGACTTTTTGGCGGACGCCTTGGCACTTCAGCGCTTAACCAACCACAACGCTTTCTTCTTCTTGATTTTTTACGCCTTTTTGTCCTTCGACTTCGCATTTTTCTATGCAAGGCCCGCCATATTTGTTTTCTAACACACTCGCACAACCCTGAAGCAGTTGCGTCGTATTTTCTTTCTCTTTTTGGCGCGACGCCTGCGCAGTCCCGTAACAGCCGAGCGCTCGAGGAGCGCGCCTCGTGCCAGTGCCAGCGCGCCCAACCCTCTGGGTAACTTTGCTACGCCTTCTTCGCCATGCGTGCCCGCTGCGTTGCGACGCTGAGCGCATAGAGCAAACGACTTTGTTTAAGGGGGCCGCGGTGGTATGTATAGTGTTTTCCAACAAGAGGTGTTATTTTGGTATTAAAAAAAAAGTCATTTTTTGAGATAAATGATCGGATGTTTATTTCATAATAAAGAGGAAGGTATGCCGTTAATAATGAAAAACAACATCAGCCAAATGGCCACCACGACCACGCTTACAGGACCATATCCTTTTCATGAAATTTTCCATAACCAAATCGCAAAGTGGCTGCCCTATGTCCTCGATAGCCTCACGAATTCTATCTTTGAGGTCTTGAATCGTTGCTGGGCTGTTGGCGTACACCTTATCTTTCACGTGGCCCCAAAGGAAAAAGTCGCAAGGTGTTAAATCACAAGATCTCGGTGGCTAATTGTGATCACCTCTTCCAGAGATAACACGGGCCGGAAACTTTTCCCGTAAAAGCGCAATGGTTTCGTTGCTTGTGTGGCACGTAGCGCCGTCTTGTTGAAAGTAAACGTTGTCCATATCAATACCATCCAACTCCGACCATAAAAAATCATTAATCATCTCTCGAGGACGAGGAACCGACAAACCTGGGTTTTCTTCAACACTTTGGGCTACAGCAGCAATATTCTCAGTTGTTCTTGAGCGACAGATTTTTCCACCAATTTCTGTATTGCGGTCCGACAAGGTGCTTCACGATGACCCAAAAATGCTTTAGTTTTGCGAACTGTGACTGCAAAATTTTCACCATTTTTGTAGTGAATTTTAATAATTTCAATGCGTTGTTGAAGCGTGTATCGTTCCATTTTTAGTAATGGCGTAGTTTCTACTTGTCAAATGTCATAGAATAAAAGCTTCAAAGGTGACAGCTACCGAAATACCGGGTGATTCAAAATAACACCTCTTGTTGGAAAACCCTATATTAGAGAGCGGCATGGGATGACTTTTTACTGCACATGAGAAGTTTGGTGTCGGATACGTGAAGTACACTTAGGGCGATGTTATGCTGCCGGTCACGGGCACCGTTCACGAATAAAATTGTTGTTTCAAAGTAAAAAAGAAAACTTTCGCTCTCCCAATTTTTTCTTTTACATTGAAGCAACAACAATTTTATCCGTGACCGGGATCATTTGACCGGCAGCATAACATCGGGCTATGTATACCAGTGCTGCCGTTTTCAATTTTTTCCAGTAGTACAATTTATGTTTTTTGGGTAGTATTTATGGACTTTGAGTAGTACACATGCATATTTTCTTAACAGTGTAAAAAATCGCGCGGATTCATCAACTACTAAATTACAAAAAAGCATATAAACAAAAAGTATATGTTGTTATTATATACTAATAGTTATTTGTTCGGTGGCAAAGCAATAATCGCTCAAGTCCATAAGTATTTTTTGGAAAAGCACGTTTAAAGGAATAGGCTACCACCCTGAACTCAATGATGTCTTTAGTCGACCTAAGCGATAATCGTGTTTGACCACAAATTTAATAATAATAATACTTCTTTTTCGATGGACTTCAATGGAAAAAAATCTATAAAGCAATAAAATACTTAATAATAACCAAAATGTACTTTATATAATATAATAGTGGAATTATATCAGGCGTGGTTTAGCATGATTTACATATTTGCTGATATTTTTCTCAACCAGGGCAAAAACTGGCTTCTGGGTTTCTAACATACCTGAAGTTTAAAATTCCATAACAAATTTTATGTGTTATTAAAATGTTCTATTAAGGGGGTCAATACGTGTAAACGGTATATTTTTGGAATCGCGCGTACGCCGGAAAAAGTTAATGCAATGTAAAATTTTTTGTTTCATTCTTTTATTAAAAGGTAACAGTGCAAAAAAAAAATTTTTTTTTTTTGGCGTACTCAAAATGGCGGCGGTGGTGGGGGCCCAAATTCTAGTAGAAGTTGTGCCGCTGCCTCAAAAATCATCTGAAAACATATTGCTTTAAGTTATTATGAGAAAATATATGTACCTTCTAAACGAACTAACAAAAAAAATATTTTCTCGAAAAACACGCTCCAATCGAAAAAAATCACATTTTTTTTCTTAATTTCCTGAAAATGGCGCAGCGGATTTCGCCAAAAACAATAAAATTTTTAGTTAGTTTAGAAGTCCTATGTTTCAAAAAGTTCCTGCCCAAATTTTAGATCAGTGGGACTAAAACTTGCCGAGATATTCCGCTTCCATTATCAAAAACCAGTGTTTCGAAATAATTCGGTTTAAACTTTGCGTTACCGATATCATGCGGAACGAATTGACCATCAATAAAGCGCTGCTGCAGGGGAACGGGTCATCAGAATTAAAAACCACTTGAGGGGGATATTCTTAAGAACCCCTGGAGTCTATTTCACAAAAAAAAATTTTGAAAATTTTGTAAATTTACACGTATTGACCCCCTTAAATAATTTATACTTTATACTCTTTTATTTCATTTTTGAGTTTTGCTTCCGCTGCGCTGTTTTCAAATTTTATCACTTTATCAAGAGCTTATATAATATGATTACAATACTGTGAACAGCATGTGGCAAAAAGGTGTCATTGTCACTTTAGTCGCACAACGGTAACACTACAACGAGCTCAATTGCTTGATTGCAAAAGGATATTTGGTTAGAAATAAAAAACGACAACGTTGGTTTACATTTCGTGCTTCGGTAATGTTCAGTTCGGTAACACGTTTGAATAGGGTGTTTTTTTTAGAGGTTTGTTTTTCGAATAGAGATAAAACTGGCATTTTGTGGTCAAATCTGGCAACTCTAATGTCATTTATGTTCAGTTTGGTTTGCTATTTCATCATGAGCAGGTTGACAAAAGAACAACGCTTGCAAATCGTGCAAATTTATTTCGAAAATAATGGTTCAGTTCGCGAAGTTTACCGCAAGCTCCCCATTTTATGGTCGACATAATCGTCCATCAGAGCAATTAATTCGGTTAACCATGGGTCGTTTTCGCACTACGTTTACTCTATGTGATAATACGCATCCGCAGAGACGTCGAACAGTGCGCACCGAAGAAACAATTGCCGCTGTAGAGCAAAATGTTGAAGAGGACCCGAATGAATCGATTCGCCACCGTGCACAACAATTACAGCTTTGTCCATCAACTGAAAATTGGACCTGTAGAATTGGCTTTATTCGAGCCAGCCGCGGCGGCCACATGCCCGACATCATATTTAAACATTAATGGCATAAAATTATCCTTCCAATAAAGCCAAATTGATGGACATTAAAATTTTCTTGTGTTTTATTTCAATTCGAAGTTCTATACCTCTAAAAAAACACCCTATATATTCTTTTCTAATAGCCTTACTTAGAATCACGGTTGCCACTTAGCTAAAATTGTTTGCACCAAAATTTTCCCAAAAAAGGCCCAAAGTGGAAAAAAAGGACCATTTTATGTTTTCGGCAAATTGTTTTTTTAACACCAAAGCAAAACATAACTTTTATATATCAGGTGTACAACTTTGCTTCCGCCGTTTTCCGATAGGTGGCTGTACCGGCTGAGGCTGGTTGAAATACATAGATGGTAATGCCTTTAAAGTGAGTGTGGACAGTGCCTAACGAATTGTCATCGCCGTTTCAGTGACAGTTGTTCTTGTTTTCGTATTATTCACGCTCGAAAATGTCCGTTTATGTGCCCAATTCTCGCCATTTGCGGGAAGTTTTACTTTTCTGTTACAATTCGAAAAAAAAATGCAGCTGAAGCGCATCGAATGCTCTCAGAAACTTACGGTGATGCTGCTCTGAGTGAAAGAACGTGTCGGGAGTGGTTTCAACGTTTTAAAAATGGTGATTTCGACATGACAAAGTCATCCTCCAACACGACAATGCTCGGCCTCACGTCGCAAAAGTGGTCAAAAAGTACCTGGAAACGCTGAAATGGGAAGTCTTGCCCCACCCGCCGTATTCCCCAGATGTCGCCCCTTCTGACTTCCACCTATTCCGTTCGATGACACACGGCCTGGCAGATCAACATTTTCAATCCTTCGAAGAATTGGAAAAATGGATTGCTTTATGGATAGCGTCAAAAGAGGACTCCTTTTTTCGAGCCGGGATCCGAAAATTGCCGGAAAGATGGGAGGAAGTTGTCGCTAGCGACGGACAATACTTTGAATAATACATCTGTAAGCACTTTTTCGCAATAAAGCTTTTAATTTTGGAAAAAAAACGGCGGAAGCAAAGTTGTACACCTGATATTTTTTTTATTTTTTGCTTGTACACTTTTCTATAAAAAAGGCCCAAATGGACCATAAGTGCCTTAAATATGAAAATAAAATTGCTAAAACTTATGTGTCAGAAATTAGTAGTATAATCGGCTTGTTGGTAGTACGGTAGTACAAATGACGAAATAGTAAAATACTACTATAGTAGTACCAAAGAAAATAAACATACAGAATGCGCATGTCATACAAGCAAAAATTTTGTATGGCGGGTTCTAACATTGGAACCCGCGCTCTGCTCGCTCAGATCACGTACATATGTGGTGAAAGCGTTGCTTTACAAGCGAGAACGTAGTTTTATGTGTTGCGCTCTTTGGTTGCGCTCACTGCAGCGAGTGTGCGTTAGCACATTGTTGTGGCGTGAAATGATTGCAAGGTGAAGACGAACGCTGTTGTTGTTGTTGTTGCGCTGGCGAAAAGCTGAAATTGTAAAACGATTTCTGATTTCTGGCTGGCTTTTGTTCTTCTTCTACAAGCCTGAACGGCGCACAATGGGGTAAACATGCCGAAAACCCGCGCATTACGGCTAATCTTAAAGTTACGGGCCTAACTTTTTTTTATTTTTCGTAATCTACATGCATGTAGCAGTCAGAAAATGCTTTTTGCATGTAAATTGGACCGAAACTGGCTGCTGTATAGCCGTTCAAAGTTGGGTGTTTTTATACTCAATTTCATTTTGTCGATGCAACTTTTTTGATGGTGATGCTGAAATGTCAATTAAATCGTTATTTTTAAATATAATCAAATAATTTTTGGTACATATAATAAGCATATTCCTACATTTAATTTGACATATGGCACATTCCATGGCACATTTTCTTGTAAAGATATAAGTTCTCAAAGTTTGGGCAAAACCAACGATTTTTTTAGGAAAATGTCCTAATTTCGTGGTGTATAACTTTTATAGATAATCATGGATAATCGAAAATCTTTAGGGAAGGTAAGTAGGAACCTTCATAAAAAAATGATACCCAACTTGTCTGCGGAAAGCTGCGGAATGGTTAGATTTTTGGACTTGTATTCACTTCTCTTAGTAATACTACGCTTACATTGAGCCCAAATGCGTAGTTTGAGATGAGTCATTTCAAAGTGTTTACATTGCCTCATTCGCATTGCATTTGCCTTTTGTTTGGCAGCTAATGTCAAATGCTCAATGCTCATGTCCTCTTGCCGCAGCACATAGATCAGCGCTTCTCCGGCTACTGACTAAAGAATTTGTTGCTTTTTTGCTGCCTCTATGTTCCACACAGTGCCATATTTGAATACAAATATAAGTACTACATACCTTACATGCTAAGCATATTCTACATATTTGAAGCAGACGAAAATTTCCACTCAAAATTTCCATTTTGATAATTTTCGTTTGTTTTGATTTTGAACTGTCAAAAAGAACAAAAGCTTTTGAAGCTTTTGCAAGCGCTTTCATTTTGTTATGCGTTCGATAAAATTGGTCATGTTTTATCGCATTTGCTTCGTCGTTTTGTTGAAATGAGTCATTTCGTCGTTTTGAATTTGTATGGGGAAATGCGTGATTTGGCTTCGCATTTGAGAATTTTTGCCCAAATCACGCATTTGGGCTCAATGTAAACGTAGTATAAGAAAACAAATATATATGAACTAAAAACTTTTTAACGCGCGTATGGGTCGGTACGTTTATAGCACTTGATGCATATATATAGTATTAAAAATAATAATTAAAGTAAAAATAGATGTGATTTATCACCTGAATTAATAAATATGCTAAAAAAATATTTTGTATAAATTTTTTCGGCGGGTATGCAGGATGATTCTTAAAAAAGGCAATATATTTCCATAAAACTTTGTGTGGAATTTACGAGTGACCTAACTAAACTCTGACGTAAAAATGGGCATGGAACGCCCACTTTTAAGTAGGGTTGCCATATAAGCATACTTGGTTAAATTGGGAAAATTTATTATATTTATATACTTACCAACGTCATCTGCCCTTTTGTGGTTATTTATAACGGTAAGTGGGCATGGTACTCCCCATTAACCCGTTATGAGCCGTATCAACCCGTATCAAATGGTTTTTGCTTAAATACGAATTACCCTACGTGTATATGTTTTTTGTGGGTGTTTTACGAAAGGAGGCAAAAAATGGGGGCGTGGCTACAATCTAGAGTATTCATAAGTCAGTTTGGGTCGATTTAAATACTTTAACTTTGGTTTTGTTTTTTACTAATGAAGATTTTAAAAGTGCCTAATTGCCGACTGTAGGGTGCCGGTGCGAGGTACAGTAAATCAAATAAAATTATGGTGAACAAATCTCTGAAGAGTCCTGAAGCAGATGTCCAAATTTGAGATATTTATATTCTACAGCATAAAATAGGCAATGCGCGGGTTTTTGGCATGTTTACCCCATTGTGCGGCGTCGCATATTGCTCCTGAACTTATTGCAGACAGTAGTGTGCGCAAAATCATAGAAAAGAAAATAAAATATGGTTGGCGTGACGACTTATGTGGTCGCTACAAACAAAGTTCCTGAAGAATTTATCAAAAAAGTAGACCTAATATTTGACTGCATGAATAGGGCAATCGGATAATTGCTTTAGATCGGCTTTACAATTAAATAATGAGTCGTACAAATTTATAAAGATTTTTTTTATTATTTGAAAGATGTTTAATGTATGGATGATTTAAGTTGTGTTTTTAGAACTAAAATCTGTTTTTTAATCACTGATAAAATTAAGCAATAACCCACATAAATGTTTTATAACAAACAAGTTTTTTAACCAAGATAAATTAGAAAATACTTTTGCAATTTTGGGACAAAATTCAAGTAGTACTCGAGACAGACGAAACTGTCTTTTTATTATTTTATTTCCGCAGTAATTACAACAATTATTACAACAAATTATTTTGTAGATAAAAACTTCGACAATCGAGTAAAAATTAACATAGATAATAATTGTGGCATATGTTTCCAAAAACTAAGAAAAAACTAAGAAATGATGACCTTTTCACTGCGCTAAGTGAAACATTTTCCATACAAATTATCAATCGGTTACAGACTTTTGCTACCTATTTGCTCCTTTTGCTACCCTTTGCTCTAAAAAAAGAAGTTCCAAACGATGCAAAACATAAACAATAAAAAAACAACAAAAGAGCTGTTTACATTTTTCTCGAGCTATGTAGCAAAAGCAATCGTCAATACAAAAAAAGCATACACTCAAAAACTACAACAACAAAAAACAATAGCGTAGTTGAAACGACGATCATTGCGCTGGCTGGTGTCGCTGTGAGAAATTTGCACAAACAATTATTGAGTGACCAAAACAAGCACCAACGCCTCAAAGTACACAGGAGAAGCAGTAATTACACTTCATGTGTGTTTGTTGTAGCGCGTGCTTGCTCTCCTGCTGGCACCACTCTTTCCCTTTTGTGGCTTCCCCCCGCTCTATGAAGCTCGCAAACAAAAATTTGAATTTTTGAGCTCAGATGCGCCTTCTATACACTTCATATTCTTTGGTACTCGGTCTCTCGCTCACGCGTAGAGAAGAGAAGAGAAGAGAAGAGAAGAGAAGAGAAGAGAAGAGAAGAGAAGAGAAGAGAACAGAAGAGAAGAGAAGAGAAGAGAAGAGAAGAGAAGAGAAGAGAAGAGAAGAGAAGAGAAGAGAAGAGAAGAGAAGAGAAGAGAAGAGAAGAGAAGAGAAGAGAAGAGAAGAGAAGAGAAGAGAAGAGAAGAGAAGAGAAGAGAAGAGAAGAGAAGAGAAGAGAAGAGAAGAGAAGAGAAGAGAAGAGAAGAGAAGAGAAGAGAAGAGAAGAGAAGAGAAGAGAAGAGAAGAGAAGAGAAAGAGAAGAAGAGAAGAGAAGAGAAGAGAAGAGAAGAGAAGAGAAGAGAAGAGAAGAGAAGAGAAGAGAAGAGAAGAGAAGAGAGAAGAGAAGAGAAGAGAAGAGAAGAGAAGAGAAGAGAAGAGAAGAGAAGAGAAGAGAAGAGAAGAGAAGAGAAGAGAAGAGAAGAGAAGAGAAGAGAAGAGAAGAGAAGAGAAGAGAAGAGAAGAGAAGAGAAGAGAAGAGAAGAGAAGAGAAAGAAGAGGAGAAGAGAAGAGAAGAGAAGAGAAGAGAAGAGAAGAGAAGAGAAGAGAAGAGAAGAGAAGAGAAGAGAAGAGAAGAGAAGAGAAGAGAAGAGAAGAGAAGAGAAGAGAAGAGAAGAGAAGAGAAGAGAAGAGAAGAGAAGAGAAGAGAAGAGAAGAGACCCATTTTATGGTCGACATAATCGTCCATCAGAGCAATTAATTCGGTTAACCATGGGTCGTTTTCGCACTACGTTTACTCTATGTGATAATACGCATCCGCAGAGACGTCGAACAGTGCGCACCGAAGAAACAATTGCCGCTGTAGAGCAAAATGTTGAAGAGGACCCGAATGAATCGATTCGCCACCGTGCACAACAATTGCAGCTTTGTCCATCAACTGAAAATTGGACCTGTAGAATTGGCTTTATTCGAGCCAGCCGCGGCGGCCACATGCCCGAAATCATATTTAAACATTAATGGCATAAAATTATCCTTCCAATAAAGCCAAATTGATGGACATTAAAATTTTCTTGTGTTTTATTTCAATTCGAAGTTCTATACCTCTAAAAAAACACCCTATATATTCTTTCTAATAGCCTTACTTAGAATCACGGTTGCCACTTAGCTAAAATTGTTTGCACCAAAATTTTCCCAAAAAAGGCCCAAAGTGGAAAAAAGGACCATTTTATGTTTTCGGCAAATTGTTTTTTTAACACCAAAGCAAACATAACTTTTATATATCAGGTGTACAACTTTGCTTCCGCCGTTTTCCGATAGGTGGCTGTACCGGCTGAGGCTGGTTGAAATACATAGATGGTAATGCCTTTAAAGTGAGTGTGGACAGTGCCTAACGAATTGTCATCGCTGTTTCAGTGACAGTTGTTCTTGTTTTCGTATTATTCACGCTCGAAAATGTCCGTTTATGTGCCCAATTCTCGCCATTTGCGGGAAGTTTTACTTTTCTGTTACAATTCGAAAAAAATGCAGCTGAAGCGCATCGAATGCTCTCAGAAACTTACGGTGATGCTGCTCTGAGTGAAAGAACGTGTCGGGAGTGGTTTCAACGTTTTAAAAATGGTGATTTCGACATGACAAAGTCATCCTCCAACACGACAATGCTCGGCCTCACGTCGCAAAAGTGGTCAAAAAGTACCTGGAAACGCTGAAATGGGAAGTCTTGCCCCACCCGCCGTATTCCCCAGATGTCGCCCCTTCTGACTTCCACCTATTCCGTTCGATGACACACGGCCTGGCAGATCAACATTTTCAATCCTTCGAAGAATTGGAAAAATGGATTGCTTTATGGATAGCGTCAAAAGAGGACTCCTTTTTTCGAGCCGGGATCCGAAAATTGCCGGAAAGATGGGAGGAAGTTGTCGCTAGCGACGGACAATACTTTGAATAATACATCTGTAAGCACTTTTTCGCAATAAAGCTTTTAATTTTGGAAGCATAGTTGTACACCTGATATTTTTTTTATTTTTTGCTTGTACACTTTTCTATAAAAAAGGCCCAAATGGACCATAAGTGCCTTAAATATGAAAATAAAATTGCTAAAACTTATGTGTCAGAAATTAGTAGTATAATCGGCTTGTTGGTAGTACGGTAGTACAAATGACGAAATAGTAAAATACTACTATAGTAGTACCAAAGAAAATAAACATACAGAATGCGCATGTCATACAAGAAAAAATTTTGTATGGCGGGTTCTAACATTGGAACCCGCGCTCTGCTCGCTCAGATCACGTACATATGTGGTGAAAGCGTTGCTTTACAAGCGAGAACGTAGTTTTATGTGTTGCGCTCTTTGGTTGCGCTCACTGCAGCGAGTGTGCGTTAGCACATTGTTGTGGCGTGA